>CAWUFW010000518.1:0-2737500 GCA_963921515.1 Calotriton arnoldi
AAAAAAAAAAAATGGTGGGAACTACTGAAACACAAATCTGATTTTGGTAATTCATTCATAGAGCAAAGAATTCGCTTATACCAGAAGTGAGACTTTAAAGGAATTGTTATCTGCTAAAACCAACAAATCCAACGCAAACTTTTTGGGAATGAGAAAATGCAATAATTGCATTCACTGCAACAATGTAATTCAGCACAATTCTATTACGCGCCCGAGAACAGAAGAAAATATCATATTGAAACACACATCGGACTGCAACACCATGAACGTAATTTATTGTGTGAAATGTCCCTGTGGACTATTATACATAGGGAAAACTGAAAGAAAAGTCAAAATAAGGATTGGTGAACACAAAAGTATGATCCGGACGAAGAATACCAACTCAAATCTTGTGGTTCACTGGTTGGAGCAACGCCATAATATAGCCCAATTGCGATTTCTGGTCTTGGAAAAAGTAAAGCAGAAAGAAGGCTTAGATCCGAGTAAGACATTGTCCCAAAAAGAAGTCTATTGGATAAAAAGATTCAATACAATGATGCCACTCGGTCTCAATGATAAATTAGATTTGAGCTGCTTTTTATAACAGGCCAGTTCATCTAAAACCATTAATTCTATTCCGATTGTATATTCATCATTCAGTGCACATTAATAACACGCACAATAAGGGGCAAAGAATTTAAATACACTGGTTCGGCCACTTGTCTCGCATTATTACATAAGATTATGATTGAAACATTGTTGCAAATTTATTATGTGGTGCACCTTACATGATTTAAAGCTTGTTCTGTATAAGGGGTAAAGATTTTATATACCTGTTTTTGCACCATGAGATATAATTGTAACTGACATACTGTTGCAAATTGATGACACTATGTACCTGACATAATTAACAGTTTGTGTTGCTTTTGTGTGACTTTAGGTTTGTTTGCCATAACTATATTTTGTATCTAAGAAATGGAAGTTTCAATGGGTTTGGCTGCTCTGCTGGTACATTTTGCACACCAGTGTTTAATATCTCAGTGCAGCCCACTGACATCTATGGCATAAGCAACATTGTTATAATATCACTCTTAGTCGTACATTAGGCATATTTAAGCGTTGAGTAGTACGTAGTATCCAGGTACATATGTACTGTTGTACTAATTAGTTCAGTGAAATTTTTGAAGAATTTCCCGAAAGGATTGATTAGTTTCCATGGGGCACATGCATCAAGGTATTATTTTACGAGTCCTTAATTGCGATTATTAAGGAATCGCAATTAAGGACTCGCAAAAGCCCATGCAAGTAGGAATCGCTATCAAAATAGCGATTCCTAAACATTCCTTAATTGCGACTCGCAAATTGCGACTCGCAATTAAGGAATGGTTCCTCATTCATTCCTATGGGCCTACAGGCCCATAGGAATGAATGGCAGTTGCATGCGCAATTTGCGAGTGACAATAGGTACTCGCAAATTGCGCTTGCATTTCAAGGGTGCAAGGGTGTCAAAAGGACACCCTGTTGCACCCTGGAATTGTGATGTGCACCCATGTTGCGCATACACATGCCCCAAGGGCATGTGTGTGTGCAACATGAAACTTTGAAAAATGCACTTTAGTGCATTTTTCAAAGTTTTAGCAAATTACCGACCAGTTCAATTGCTCGATAATTTGCGGCCCCAAAAAATTAAAATTGGTTATTGCATTGCATTTAAGGAATCGCAAATTGCGATTCCTTAAATGCAATCGCAATTTAAGAAATCGCAATAAATTGCGATTTCTTAGATTGCGGGTGCCTTACACCTTGATGCATCGCAATAGCCCTTTGTGGGCGCAAACGGCCGATTTTTGCGAATCGCACCGTTTGCGCTTGCAAAAAACATTGATACATGTGCCTGCTTATGTTTTGTACATTTAGTAATAAGTTGTAGAACCACACGTGCTTCGTACCTGTGCTTCATTCGTTCATTTTCTTTGGACACATGAACAGGAGTATCATCCTTTCTATATTCACGCACAGTTGTTATCTGCGAGTCGCGTATTTTGGGAAGATCGGTATGTCACCTATAGATATCATTGGCGAAATATATTAAGTAAATCAGGCATTTTCACTAACAGTGAGTGTATAGTGCTGCTGACTTGGGTTAAATGTGTACAGTATTCAGCCTCCTGTTTTAGGGGGTATAGCGGTATATTTATGTATATGCTGATGGTTAACGGCCTCTCTTACAGTTAGTCCATTACCTCGTTCCTTCTCTATCATGGCCGCCAAAATAGCTAGGGATCTCATTACCATTGTGCGATGGGTGGAGCTATGATCAGGTGATCGTTACGGCACAGATGCGGGAACATTTTGTTTTAAACATTAGAGAAACTTGCCACTCGTATTCACTACATAGCGAGAACACTGCATTGAACTGAAACGTGTTTCGTCATCAGGTAAGCGTAGTCAGAGTATGGACAGCAGAACCCTATACAGTTACCTGTTGTGGAATGATCTACTCACGTGTTTTGTTGGTTTATTACAGAAAGCTGCAGCTGTATGTAGCTGTTTCCGATTTAGCAGAAGGTATAGTGGTATTTTGGTTTACTTTTTCACTTTCCCTTAAAGTTACCGATCAGGCACGTTTATATTAAATTACATCACGTTACGTTTTTAGGATTCAACGGTTTACTTGATTCGGACACTGTCTGATAGGTACTTTATGTACTTTGCGTGTTGTAGTAAGTATTGGTTTTGTAAGTTACACTTCCCTCCGCTTATTGAGCATGATCACGTTTTATCACTGTGGTGATAGCGGTCACAGAGCAACATCATTGACACCGTGGAGGTCGCTGTACACTCGTTTTTTCCCGTTTTTTATCTAGTGCATGTGTCAGTGTGTATCAGTGTTCACTTTAATTACGTATACTTGGGGATAGTTAGTGCGGTTCTATGCACATCTTGGGCTTCTTGTAAGAGCTGTTTTACGAGTATATTCTGGTTTGCATGTAGACTATCAAACCCCGTTGGGTTGAGTAAGGTGTTGGTGGCAAGCATAAGTGGTTTGCATTAATTCGTGGTAACATTTGGTTATATTTGTTGTTTTCCAGTGGCCCCTGAAGGGACTATCCGTCCCGAAATGCATAGGGCACTACACGGATAAGTGGAATTTCCATCCAAGCAAAACATGTTCATTGTTCAACTTATCAGTTCAAGTTTGTTTATTTGTATAGATGTACTGATATTATTGTAACCATGTAAAAAGATTTGTATCGACAGGATATTTTTGTTGAGTAAAAATGAAAATGTTGATGGACATATACCATTGATTGTGTTTGATTATCTGATTGATTCATTTTGTGTAATATACGGTATAAAATTGGTTGAAAAAATACGAAAATTGACACAGCTGTGCACCCAGTTTCATCAGGCAACTCTTTTACCTGATTAATTAACTCATTTATTCTGTATGTGGGACGGGC
Source organism: Calotriton arnoldi (assembly GCA_963921515.1). NCBI lineage: Eukaryota > Metazoa > Chordata > Amphibia > Caudata > Salamandridae > Calotriton > Calotriton arnoldi. Next base: position 3,444 of record CAWUFW010000518.1, read on the forward strand.
AGCCCACACATACTGAATAGCATGCTAAAACAGTTGAGTTAGGTTAGCTACAACCATTGATTATTGTTCAAAGAACCTTGTGGAGTGCGCCACTGAAACTCCCCACAGTTTTTAGTTCAGGGATATGTGCCATGTCGACTCTTGACTTTTCTCTGCACCAAAACACGCAGCCTGCAATGGCAGTGTGTGGCTGTTAAAGTACAGGGCCTCTAAGGGCCGCAGCACCTATTGTGCTACAATAGGTGCTGCGGCCCTTAGAGGCCTTCTCTGGTCACAGTGGCCTTGGTACCCATGGCACCTTTTACAAGGGGCTTACCTGTGGTCAGAGATGTGCTAATTGTGGGTACAAAGGTACAGTTTTGGGAAAGAACACAGACCCTGGGTACTTGATTGGCAGAGACCCAGGGCTCATCAAGTCTGGTTGCATCAGAGGTCAGGCAAAAAGTGGGGGTTAATCATGCAAAAAGGAGCACTTTCCTACACTACCCCCCGCCCTTCCCCCCAAACAAAAGAGGAATCGGACTAACCTTTTCCAAGAGATTCTTAATTGTCTAAGTGGAATAATCTGGAAAGTCCATCTGCATTGGCATGGGCAGTCCCAGGTCTATGTTCCACTGTAAAGTCCATTCGCTGTAGGGAGATGGACCAACTCAAAAGTTTTGGGTTTTCTCCTTTTATCTGCATTAGCCATCTTAGAGGTCTGTGGTCAGTTTGAACTAGGAAGTGAGTACCAAACAGGTATGGTCTCAGCTTCTTCAGGGACCAAACCACAGCAAAGGCCTCCCTCTCAATGGCACTCCAATGCTGGTCCCTGGGGAGTAGCCTTCTGCTTATGAAAGTAACAGGTTTGTCTTGTCCATCATCATCATGTGTCTGGGATAGGACCACTCCTATCCCTAGCTCAGAGGCATCAGTCTGCACAGTGAACTGCTTGGAGTAATCTAAAGCCTTGATAATAGGTTCTGAGCACATTGCCTCTTTAAGGGTGTCAAAAACCTTTTGGCAGCCAATTGTCCAGTGCAGTTTCTTGGGCATCTTGTTGGAGGTAATTTCTGTGAGGGGAGTCACAATGGACCCATGTCCCTTCACAAACCTCCTACAGTATCCAGTCAAGCCAAGGAATGCCCTGACTTGGGTCTGGGTTGTTGAAGTTTCCCAATACAGAATTGTCTAGATTTGGGGTTGTAGTGGTTGGACTTGGCCTCAGCCTACAAGGTGGCCCAAGTACACAACAGTTACCTGCCCTATCTGCCTTGATAGTTAGGCCTGCAGATTGCAGGGCCTGTAAAACCTTCCCCAGGTGGACCAGGTGATCCTGCCAGGAAGAGCTAAACACAGCAATATAATCAATATAAGCTGCACTAAAGCCTTCCAACCCAGCAAGGACTTGATTCACCAACCTGAGGAAGGTGGCAGGGGCATTATTTAGACCAAAGGGCATCACAGTGAACTGGAAGTGCCCATCAGGTGGGGAGAAAGCTGTCTTTTCTTTTGCTTCAGGGGCCATGCCAATCTGCCAGTACCCTGCAGTTAAGTCAAAGGTACTTAAGTATTTGGTAGCCCCCAACTTATCTATCAATTCATCAGCCCTGGGGATGGGGTTTGCATCTGTCTTGCAGGTAGATGCTCCTGAGGGAGTCCTGCCTGGCGGTGACGTGGGGCGGGGAGGGGCAGGGGGGTAGTAAGAACCGGAATCGGGCTGAACCGTGGTAAGTTAGCAAATAAATAAATAAAACAAATTTCGTAGCGCGCGCTGCATTGCATTTGGCGATGCAGCGCGCGCAACGAAATTCGTTTTATTTATTTATTTGCTAACTTACCTCGGTTCGGCCGGATTCCGGTTTTTACTACCCCCCACCCTACCCCTCCCCAGCCCCACGTCACCGCCCGGCGGAACTCCCTCCAGGAGCCGCTACTGTGTCTTGGTGACAGCATTGAGGCCTCTGTAGTCCACACAAAACCTAATTTCACTCTTTCCACCCTGTGGATGAGGTTTGGGGACTAGGAACACTGGGTTGCCCTAGGGACTCTCAGAAGGCTCAATGACCCTCAACTCCAGCATCTTGCTGACTTCAGCTTTGATGCTTTCCTTGACTTGGTCAGACTGGTGATAGATTTTTGTTTTGACAGGCAAGCTGTCTCCAGTGTCCACATCATGGGTACACCAGGGGTCAAGGAAAAGAGCTGTGCATACTGTTGGAGAACCTTTCTGCAATCAGCTTGCTGTTGGGCAGAGAGGGTGTCTGAGTAGACAACTCCATCCACTGACCCATCTTGGGGACTGTAAGAGAGGAGGTCAGGGAGATGTTCACTCTCTGTCTCCTGATCCTCCTCAGTAAACATCAGCATGGTTACATCAGCTATGTCACAATGGAGTTTGAGGCTGTTCACATGTATCACCCTTTTGGGGGACCTTCTAGGGCCCAGGACTACCAAGTAGGTGACCTCACTTTTTCTCTAGGATAGGGTAAGAGCCACTCCATTTGTCCTGGAGGGCCCTTGGTGCCACTGGCTCCAAAACCCACACCAGTTTCCCTGGTTGTAATTCTACCAGTGCAGCTTTTTGGTCATACCAGAGCTTCTTGAGCTCCTGGCTGGCCTCAAGGTGTTTAGAAGCTTTCTGCATGTACTCTGCCATCCTAGAACTAAAGCCTAGTACATAGTCCACCACATCTTGCTTTGGTACATGATGTGGTCTTTCCCATCCTTCCCTCACAAGTGATAGTGTTCCCCTTACACGGTGGCCCAACAGAAGTTCTAAGGGTGAAAACCCTACTCCCTTCTGTGGAACCTCTCTGTAGGCAAAATGCAGGCAGGGTAACAGAACATCCCATCTGCTTTTGAGCTTTTCAGTGAGTCCCATTATCATGCCTTTCAATGTCTTGTTAAATCTTTACAACAAGGCCATTGGCTTTGTGGGTGGTAAGGTGTTGTGAACTTGTAGATCACTCCACACTCATCCCACATATTTTTTAAGTATGCAGACATGAAGTTGGTACCTTGGTCTGATACAACCTCCTAGGAAACCGTACCCGGGTGAAGACACCAATGAAGGCCTTGGCTACCACAGGGGCTGTAGTAGTCCTAAGGGGAATGCCTTCAGGATACCTAGTAGCATGATCCACTACTACTAGTATGAACTTGTTTCCCGAGGCTGTGGGAGATTCAAGTGGACCCACTATATCCACTCTTACCCTCTCAAAGGGTACCCCAACCATTGGTAGTGGAATTAAGGGCGCCTCCTGTCTTGCCACTGGCTTGACAGGTGACACAGAAGCTTACAAACTCCTTCACTTTGTGGGACATCTGGGGCTAATAAAAGTGGGTGACCAATCTTTCCTAAGTTTTGGTCTGGCCCAGATGCCCAGCTAGGGGGATGTCATGAGCTAAAGTGAGTAGAAACTCCCTATTCAACTAAGGTACTACCACTCTCTTAGTGGCACCAGGTTTGGGCTCTCTGGCCTCAGTGTACAGGAGTCCTTCCTCCCAATAGACCTTGTGGGAGCCACTGACATCTCACAGCTCCTGTGGAGCAGCTTGCTGCCTCAGGCCTTTAAGACTGGGGCAGACCTGCTGCCCAAGGCACAGCTTTTCTCTAGAGGGTACCCCTGGTCCCAAGAGCTCTACCTCATTAGGTTCAAGCTCCATGGGCTCAGTTCCTTCTGGGGCTGACAAGTCCTCTCCCTGAGGAGAGGGGTCCTGATCTTTTTGCTGTGTGGAAGCTGTTTCACCAGCCTTCCCACCTTTCCTCTTGGGAGGTTGGGCCATCATTTCAGGCTGTAACATTCCTTTTTCAACCTGTGCTAGGCATTGTGCTCTTGTCTTTACACACACTATCTCAGGAATCTGCATCATGGTTGCATGTATCTTTCTTTCTACCTCATCCCATGCTGAGGTTTACAGATCATTCCCAAGCAGACAGGCAGCTGTGAGTTTTGGAGAGACCACTGCCTGTTTCACGCCAACAACCCTCCCCACCCAGTCTAATATCACCATAGCCATGGCATGGTTAGTGGTAACACTGTCTGTATTGGTAACTGGATAGGTTTTTCCAGTTAGGTATTGCTCTGGGGAAACCAGTGTATCTCTCACCATAGTGACACTGTCACCTGTATCCCTCAGGGCTTCTATCTGAGTCCCATTCACTAAGGGGTACTGCAGGTATTTCTTTAAATTAGGGGGCCAGACCGCCAAAGTGGCTAACCCTCCCTCACCTTCAGAGACTAAAATAGCCTCAGTGTGGACCCTGATTTGCTCTGGGCACACTATTGATCCCATCTGAAGATTTGCCATACCAGTAGGAACTAGTGGGGGACTAGAGGCTGGTTTGTTGGGACAGGCAGCATCTCCAGTTCTGTGTCCCTTCTTGTTACAGTAGAAACACCAGGCCTTTGTAGGATCAACATTTTTCCCTTTGTACCCACTAATGGGCTGGGAAGAGTTCTTGGGCCCACCCCCCTGACCAGGATTTTGGGGGCCTTTCGAAGACTCTTGTATTGTATCTTGGAGTTTCTCACCCTCTTTCTCCTGGGGAGGTGTTGTGACCCCTTTCGTTTGGTCACCCCCAGTGGTTGTCTTGGTTACCCTTGTCTTGACCCAGTGGTCCGCCTTCTTTCCCAATTCTTGGGTAAAAATTGGACCTACGTCTACAAGATGCTGATGCAACTTTTCATTGATGCAGTTACTTAAAATGTGTTCCTTCATAAATTATAAAGTCCTTCATAATTCTGCACTTTACCTACAGCCAACCAACCGCCTAGTGTCTTTACTGAGTAGTCTACAAATTCCACCTAGAACTGACTCTGGGATTTCTGAGCCCCTCTGAATTTAATTTTGTACTCCTCAGAAGTGAGTCCAAATCCCTCAATCTGGGTGCCCTTCATGAGTTCATAGGACTCTGCTTCTGCCCCACTAAGGGTCAGAAGTCTGTCTCTGCAGTTACCAGAGAACAGTTCCTAAAGGAGCGCCCCCCCAGTGAGACTTCCTCACTTTTCTGGCTTCGCAAGCCCTCTCAAAGGCTGTGAACCACTTGGGGATGTCATCACCATCCTCAAATTTGGGGACAATCTCTTTGGGGATTTTAGGATCATAGGATCCTTCCTTTTCTAGATTTTTTTAAATTGCTGCCACCATTGATTGGGTCCTTGACCCATCTCTGCTCTCTCTTTCTCCATAGCTAGGAGCCTAGTCTCTAGGTCTAGTCTTTTGGTCATCCTTACTAAAAGGAGATCCTCTTCAATGAAGTTGTCCTCACTGTTTGGTATGGAGTTGGTCCTACCTCTGTAGGTGCCAGACACTGTACCTCTTGTGTGTAGAGGGTAGGACACACAGAGGTACAGCCCTTCCTCCCTAAGTAGTTGAGGTGGTTGGTTTAGGACTTCATCAACCTCACTACATTCCCCATTCTTCTGAAGGTCTTCACCTTCTTCTGTGAGGCGTTTCCTTGGATATCCTTCCAGGAACTCCTGGAGTTGTATAATGGTAGGGGTGGACCCAGTTCTTATTTGCTTAGCTTTACAGAGAAGCCTTAACTCTGTAACCTGTAGGTTGGAGTAAGGGTTAAGGTTGAGCTCCTCAGCCATATTCCCTGGTTTGCTCATTATATTTCTAAAGTGGGGTTTCATTTTTAGAAGACCTACACTAACAGTTCTAGATACTTCCCCCCTAACTTCAGTGACTTTTATTTATTCTAAAAAGGCTACATGGACCTAACACAAGGCCCTAACAAGACTTTTAGAAATTTGGAAAAAAAATTGTCAATTCACAAAATGAGTTGTACTAAAGACATTTTTGGGATTCTTGTCATGTGATCAGAGGTTTCATGTGATCAGAGGTTGACTAAGTTAGTCCAATAAATGCAAGACTTTACATCCCACCACTGATCCACCAATGTAGGAAGCTGGCTCTGTATATACTATACCGAAGTAAGGTATAGTGTGCACAGAGTCCAGGGAGCCATCAGAGGTATATCAGAGGCTAAATTAGGTAACTACTAACAGCTCTCTTTGTGGTAGTGTGGGCGAGCAGTTAGACTTATCCAAAGGGTGTGTTAAGCTTTTCTTGTATTCACTCAATCAAGACTGATGGCACACACTCAGAGACAGAATCCAGACCAATTGGGTGAGTATAAAAAAGGTATACTTGAATTTTGTTTCTAGAACCAAGCAGGACTTTGGTACAGGTATGTAAAATATACTTTCAATTGTAGAACTTTTACATAGAAATGCAATTGAGGATGGATTTGCAGTTAGTTACAGGTTTGTAATCACTTCAGAAATGCAGTTTGAATTATACAAGTAATTACTTTTAAAATACTTTTTAGTTACTTTTAGAATTACTTTGAGTACTGGAGGTGGTATGCCTAGATACCACCCTAGGGTTCTTATAATACATGGGAAGTAAGACTTTTTATACTTTGCAGTTTGGTTCTCTTTTCTCCATACAAACATCAGTTCAACACTTAAAACATTTTAGGGCCAAAAATATTTTAACATGGGTTCCTATGGGAGAAATAGTGTTAGCTGTTTCTCAGGTAAGTACACGATGTACGAGTGGGAGTTTTGGGGGTTAGGATCAAGGTTCCCCAAGGTCTAGATGGGCACTCGAGTTGCACCACCAGCAGCACTGGGGTGGCCGGGTGCAGAGTGCAGGGTCCCAATGTTAGCCAATGGGGCTAAGGGGGCCTTCGGGTAGGGACTGCTGATGAGCAGGCCACTCGGGTGTAGGACCTGGGGTTCAGGTCAGCACTGCAGGGGCCAGCGACGAGCACAGGAGCTGCACCACCAGCTGCACTGGGACGGCAGGGTGCCAAAAGGATGTCGGGACCCTGTGCTTTTCAATGGAGACCTTCGGTTCGGTGAAGTTGCTGCAGACTCGGACAGGGAGACTTCCTGAAGGCAACCACCAGCTGGAGAGGTAAGTTGGCATCTTGGGGGAGGCTTGGACACCGTCGGTTGGGCCACCCAAGGCCGTGGGGCGCCAGGTGCAGGGGTGTCTTCTGGCGTTGGATTTTCTTACCAGCTCCGGTCGTGGCCAGGGGTGGGTGGCCTTCAGGTTGAGGCTGCAGGTGACGTCTTGACGCTTGAGGGAGGTCGGGTATCACCAGAACCCAAGTCAGGATCGCTGGGGAGACCTCCTCATGGTGTTGGGCCACTCGAACTCGGGCCGTGGGCGTCGTGTGCAGAGTGCTGCAGAATCGCAGAGTCACCTGATTCCGGATTCTGGTCTTGAAGTCTTTGTTGAGCAATTCTGAAGCTCAAGGGAGACAGATTCTGTAAGGGAAGTACAGGGCAGGTCCTCCGGGCTCTGGGGGGCTCCTGGACATGCTGGGGTCTTCGCTGTAGGCAGTTCGGGGGCAGATAGGCCAGTAGGGCTGGGCCAAAGCAGGAGTTGTCCTCTTCTTCCTGGGTCAGCACGGCACGTCTGTCCTTCTTCTTCTTCCTCAGATCTGAGGAAGCAAGAGTCTAGGGTTGCCCCTAAATACTAGATTTAGGGGCGTTTAAATGGGTGTGCAGGTCGGGAGCAATGGGTCCCTTCCTTGGGGTGGGTACGCCCCTTTATGCCACTTTCTCAGTGGGATCGGCATGAGCCTCTCCCTAATTTGGCTGAGTCCCCTCATCTTCAAGATGGAGGGGACTGAAATGTGTGCTTCACCTCATCTCCCCCACCTGAGGGGTGGGGTTGGCAAAGGTGGGCACTTTACATTAAATCCCACACTGGCATCAGTGTGGGTTTAATGTGCTGAGAAGTTTGCTACTAAACTTTACAGGTTTTAGGAAAGCCATTATGGAGATGTGGAGTTTGTGAATGACCAACTACCAGACCATATACTCTTTATGGCTTTACCACACTTACAATGTCTAAGAATAGACTTAGACACTGTAGGGCTACAGGGCTCATGCTACTGTACCCTCACCTGAGGGCTAGTGCACCCTGCTAGAGGGGTGACTTACCTAGGCCTCAGGCAGTGGGTTGTAGGCATGGCACAGCACACAGGGATTTGTGCCATGTCAACTCTTCACTTTTCTCTGCACCAAAACACACAGACTGCAATGGCAGCGTGTGGGTGTTAAGGTACATGGCCTGTAAGGGTGGCACAATAGGTGCTGCAGCCCTTAGAGGCCGTCTCTGGTCACAGTGCACTTGGTACCCATGGTACGTTTTACAAGGGCTTAGCTGTGGCCAGGGATGTGCCAATTGGGGGTACAATGGTACAGTTTTGGGAAAGAACACAGGCCCTGGGAACCTGATTGGAAGGGACCCAGGGCACATCAGTTCTGGTTGCATCAGAGGTCAGGCAAAAGCGGGGGGTAACCATGCAAAAAGGGACACCATCCCCAGCACTCTAGTCTCTGTGTGAGCGCTCTCTTCATGGCTACAACAATGGTCCCTGCGAGACGTGTGGTGCCATCTTAATCCCGAGGCTAAGCTCTACTCATTTGGTTTACGACCTCTATGTCCAACTTGATAGAATAGTATGCTCAGACTCCATATGTACGTCTACATCCTCTCCAGACTACTAGGGTAGGCAGCCATCAGATCATTACCCACTATTGCTCACCCTTTCCTATGACAAACTGGCCTTTCTTATCCCCACCTGGCGGTTACAACCTACGGCTACAGGGGACCAGGAGTTCCGAAATATCCTAGTGGATGGCATCAGTGGGTAGTGTGAAACTAATACTGGATTGGCCTCCTCCCTCACAGTGGAATAGGAGCATTGAAGTTTGTGGTCCGGGGTATCTGTATACAGGCAACAGTGTGTGTGGGGGGGGGGGGACAGAGCGTAAATCCATACTTCAAGACTTAGACAGCTTCGAAAGTAGTGCATTGATACAGAGAGATGAGCAGACGACCTGACACTTCATAACTCCTTAATTAAGCTATGTGAGAGTGAGGCAATCCTTCTGAAACATATGCGGTGCCAAAATTACTCAGCCTGTAAGCACTCTGAGGGGGACAAATCTGGCCACCTGCTGACATGGTTACTGGAAACTGAAACCAAGCGGCCACAGATGGCGGCCCTCCAAAACACAGATGCTGCAGTGTTCCCGACTGTCTATCCGACAGACCTTCTATGATTACTTTTTGGTAAAGACTTCTAACTGCAAAATCTTCACCTTACAGTAGTCCCCAGGCATCAGACTGGATCCGGACTATCTTGAGCAGTAGCTCTATGCATCACTAGGTGGTGTCATTCGGCTGTACGTTGGCATTGTCCAAGTCAGAAGTAACATCGAGGTGCCCATATAGGCGCCACCCCTACGCTCTGACACCAGTCCCTTTCTTTCCGTACCAACAGCGCGGGTCCTGAGAGCTAACTCGGTCATCTTTTGATTAATGTTTTTTTACTTTTTGTCAAAATGTTTGAGCTTTTGCTCCCATTGTGATAGGGACCTGTCCCTTGCGAAAATTTCAGGGTTGAATCTTTACAGGGATTGTTAGAGGCAGATTTATTTGTCCTATCCCCACTTGGCCTGTCTCTGGTGCCTGGGGGTCGGGCACAGCCGGCTTTTGCTACAATAGCGCTCTGGGCATGGGTGGAGGGAAATTTGGCGCTCTTGCTGATGGTAGTACATTAAATGAGGCAGCAGGGGGTCCCTTTTGTGTTCACTGATCAGTACCTGGGTGACCAGGGACTGTTCCCTAAACACAAACATCCCCAGACCTCCCCCAGCTCACCTAAATCACAATAGCTTAGCTGCCTCATGCAGATGATGGTTTTGTTGATGTGTGCTAGCAGGGGTCAGTGGGTAAAGGGAGGGCAAGGAAGGGGGCTAAAGGGGTGTGAAAAACATTGCCCGCCATATGAAAATGAAGGACTAAAACCACTTTAAACTGGCCAATCATACAGAAATGAAAAGGCAGGGTCAAGGACAAGCCTGGAGCAAGATGAGAAGGGCGTTGCCTTTGGCAAAACCTTAATACATACAGCTCCATGCGCCCCTCATTGGCGTCCTGGGCTTGGGCCCAGCTGGCACATGCTAAAGGCCGGCCCTGGGGTCTGGGCATGACCTGAAGGCCTGCGCCGATTGCAAGTCGGTGCGCCTGAAGGCAATTCGCAAAGAGGCGAGGAAGCTCCTGGTGGTGCGGCATGAAAAGGATCCACCCGTTCCTGGTACCATTGAAGATCTTGGCCCACTCCCAGAGCCATTCCACCAGATCATGATCTTTTTGCTCCAAGACCTGCTTGTCAAAGTCAGGTAATTTGAAGAAGCAAAAGCACTAGAAGCATGAGGTCCCCCTCCCAATCTCGTGCTTCTAGGCACCACTCCCGCACTCCACCTGTAATGCCAACGTCATGGCTTGCTCCGCGCTACCCTGAATTTCCCAGTGCCTGCCCAACTTGAAGGAATTCTAAGACGCCATGAATGCCATCTTTGGGCCAACGACTCCCTGTGGTGCACCTTCGGGCCCAATGGAGCTGAGAGGTGCCCCTGCTGGGTAACTGTTATCAGGTTTGACTCGACGGCATCCAGGCCCTCAGGATCCACTCTAGGATCCGGACTGACATTACCACGGGTGCCTTCATCCACTCCAGCTCCATCCCACCCGACATCACCCCTCGTGCCTCTCAATGACGAGCCGATCATAATTCTCGACACTGACCTAGTGGTGCCCCAGCACCACGTGATGTTGATGCTGCCGCTTTCCAGGCCCTGCTATCCCATGGACCTTCCCCCTGAAGGGGGAGACGATGAGAAGGTGTATGGTCCCTTAGAGGAGGACACTGAAGAGGAAAACTGGTATGAGGAGCTAGGTGAAACCAGTGGCTTGGATACCTCCCCAGACTCTGGCATGCTTTCCCCTCCAGGCAGGCTTCGGAGGAAGGCACTTTTTTGCCACCGTGATTCGCAGGACTGCAGAGGTCCTCACTCTCCAGCTGACTGCAGGCGTGGTCAAGTCCACTGTCTTGACTGAAGTGCTTCAATCTGGGGAGAGGGTTCCTGTGTATGATTGCCCGTTTACATCATCCCTTCCCGGGAGGTCCAACCTTCCTCTTCCAGCTCTTTTCCCCTGAGAGCCTTGCGGTGCAGGCCTCTACAGTGAAGGTCCACCCAAGCATGTTCCCTGCCACCGGATAGGGAATCCAAGAGGCTGGACACCTTTGGGAAGCACATATTCTCTTCCACCGGCCTTGCCTTGTAGTCGGTGAACACCGCATGTCTCTTGGGACGATATTCCCATGCATTGTGGAACTCGGCTGCGCAGCTGCTTCCCTTGCTGCCTGAGGAGTGCTGCAAAATCGTCAACCAAGCTTTGGTGGACGGTAGGAATGTGACGAAGTTCGCCATCCAGTGCGGACTGGATACCACAGACTCCTTGGGTACAGCCATGGCTTCTACGGTGGTGTTGCGTTGCGTTGCCAAACTTATCGATATGCCCTGAGATGGCTCCCGCATGTTTGACAGCAAGGCTGATGCAATTTCGCGAGATTAGATTCACTGCTAGATCCCTTGGCATTTCTTTATTGTCTCAGCTGCAACAGCAGTCCTTCCGTCCCTACCACGGACCCAGAAGGGGCAACTTTGGGCATCCGCAGTACCAGCCATACCCATTCCAACAGCCTGCCCAGTTCTTTTGAAGATGGGCTGCAAAGTCTAAAAAGGCTGCAGGAGCCAGTCCTAGCATGCTGTCCAATCCCCCGCCCTCCGGCTGCTGCAGCCTCCAAGTCCTTTTAGCTTACCCTCCTATCAGCACAGACATTCCATTGGCGGCAGGATCAGGCACCACCTGCCCCAATGGTTGGTGATTACATCTGACAAGTGGGTGCTTCAGACCTTGCAGAAGGGGTGCACCCTACCATTTGTGGAAACACCTCAGCCTTTACCACCATCCAAAGGACGTCTGACGGAGGACCATCGGTCCTTACTCCGTCAAGAAGTGCAGGCTCTTTTGGCCGAAGGAACAATAGAGAGGGTGCACGCACCAGAAGGAGGGCCTGTTTGTTATTCCAGCTACTTTCTGGTGCCAAAAAAGGACGGAGGCATCCTCCCTATACTAGATATGCGCCCTCTCAACTTCTTTCTGGGGATAGAGAAATTCAAAATGCTCACGTTGGCTCAGGTTTTGTGTACCCTAGATCCTGAGACTGGATGGTAGCGATGGACCTGCAGGACCCAAATTTCCACATCACCATCCTGTCGGCTCATAGTCGCTACCTGCGGTTCATTGTGGGCCACGAACATTTATAGTTTGCTGTGCTCCCCTTTGAACTCACCAGTGCCCCCTGGTGTTCACTAAAGAGATGGTGGTGGTTGCAGCAGATCTGCAGAGGTCAAAGGTTCCAGTCTTCCCCCTACCTCAATGACTGGCTATTGAAGGCAGGCTCGCCCCTGGCAGTCGTTGCCCACTTCAAGACTACAGCAAACTTTCCGCATCCACTGGGGTTCACTATCAAGATGCTGAAGGCACACCTGGCCCCTTCTCAGATCAGAAGCTCCCTTTCATCGAAGCCATTCTGGACACTGTGCAGTTTCACGCCTATCCTCTGGAGCGGTGGGTCTGCCAAATTCAGGCCTTGATTCCAATGTTTCAACCTCTATCCTGATTTCAGTGAGACTGACTGTGAGGCTGCTGGGTCTTATGAGCTCCACCATCCTGCTGGTAAACCATGCCTGATGACATATGCGTGCTCTGCAGTGGGATCTGAAGTCCCAGTGGGCGCAGCATCAGCAGAACCTTTCCAGCCTGATCCAGATAAGAGAGAGAACTGCGAAAGATCTGCAGCTGTGGCTAAGGAACCGTGATTGAGTCAGCGACAGACCACCCCTCTCCCTTCCCCACCCAGAATTAACAGTGGTGACAGATGCGTCACTCCTAGGTTGAGGTGGCCACCTGGGAGAGGTGGAGATCAGAGTACTCTCGTCTCCAGCGGGGTCCCAGCTCCACATCAACCTTCTGGAGCAGAAGGCGATTCACTTGGCATTAAAAGTCTTCCTCCCATCAATCAAAAGAAGGTTGGTTCAGGTGCTCACAGACACCACCACTTGGTACTACAACAAACAGGGCAGGGTGGAGTAGAGGACCCTGTGCCAGGAGGTCCTGTGCCTCTGGACCTGGCTGGAGTGATAGGACATCTTTCAGGTTGTGAAGCACCTGGCAGGATCTCTGAATGCTAGGGCGGACGAGCTCAGCCACTGATCCCTTGCGGATCACAAATGGGGTCTACATCCAGAGGTGGTGAATAGTCTCTTCAGAAATTAAGGAGAACCTTAGCACTATCTATTTGCCACCAAACAGAACGTGCAATGTCAGCACTTCTGTGCGTTGGAGTTTCCAAGTAGTTCTCGCTGTGAGATGCTTCCCATTTAGTCTGGAACGATGGGCTCTTGTACGCTTTCTCGCTAATACCGCTTCTGCTCCGAGCTCTCAAGAAGATCAGGACCGACGGTGCCCAAGTCATCCTAGTGACTCCAGACTGGGTAAGGAAAGATTGGTATCCAGAACTCCTGAGCATAAGCATCTTTCCTCTGAATAGGCTGCCCCTTGATGGTTTTCGATCTCCCTCCTGAAGTTTCCCAAAGTTTGTGAAACATCTTAGCAGCAAGACATCCATCCACTAAAATGGTCTACGCCTGCTATTGCGATAGGTTTGTGGCCTGGTATTCCTCACACCGTGTGGACCCCTACTCTGCCCCTTTGTCGGAGGTTTTGCTGTTCGTTCTATCTTTATCCAGGCAAGGCCTTGCCTTGGGCACTGTTAATGGTTGCTTGTCAGCTATTTTGGCTTTTCTGCGGCAGCTGGATCAACCCTCCCTGTTCCATCACTGGTTGTGACTCATTTTTTGAAAGGTTTACAACATTTATTCCTGCCTACGCCCTTTGAAAGCCACAATGGGATCTTAATTTGGTCTTTACCTCATGTATTCTCCCTTTGAGCCCCTGCATAGCTGCTCTTTGTGGAACTTGACCATCAAATTTTTTTTTCTGGTGGCCATTAAATCGACCAGGAGGGTCAGTGAGCTTCATACTCTGTCACCATACACCAACTTCTTCCCAGACAAGCTGATCCTTCGGAAGCAGGCCTCTTTCCTCCAGAAGGTGGTCACCCCCTTTCATATTGGCCAGAGCATCACTCTGCCTGCTTTCTACGCCCTGCCTCATCCTTCGAAGGAGGAGGGAGACTACATTGTATGCACCCTAAGAGAGCTTTCTCCTTCTATATTGATTGCACCAAAGACCATTGGGTGGATGACCAACTCTTCATTTGATTTGCCGGAATGAAGAAGGGCAAGGCTGTGCAGAAACGGACCATATCTCGATGGATAGTACTGTGCAAAAAATCAGCTACGTATTGGTGAAGAAACAACCCCCTCAGGGCTTGCAGGCTCACTGCATCAGGGTCAAGGCAGCCACTACAGCGTTAGCACATGAGGTACATGTCCTGGACATCTGCCAAGCTGCCACGTGGACATCCCTCCACACGTTCACGAAGCACTATTGCTTGGACAGTCCGGTCCGTTGTGATGGGCATTTCACCCATTCAGTCCTCCAGGATGTCTTGGTCTAATTTTGGTCTAAGCCAGTTTGCAGACTCAACTCCAGGGAAGTATTGCTTATGTATCTATCCTAAGGTTAGAAGTGTCCATGACGTTATATACCTGTGGTAATGCTTTTTCTGCTAGAGACTGTATCTAGCTGCATATTCCTCACCAACCCTTCCATCCTCCACCGCTCTACAAACTGGCCTCTTCATCCAAAAGATCCCATTAGACTCTAAACACTGGTCAAAACAGAAACATTGTTTTTGATATAACTCTGAGTTTTTGACTCAGAAATAGTCACAAAAGAAACTGACGTCAGTGCGCCGTAGCCGAATGATGACACCTATTGGCACACAGATGCTTTCTTGACATGCTCCCTTTCCTTCAGCAGTCACCGAATGATCATGATGAGATTTATGCCCCCATTACAGTCCAGGATGTCAGTGGGGCGATTACTGAATTTGCAGTTGCTAAAACACCGGTGACGGACTGCCTCCTGGACGAGTTCTATAAGGTATTTGCTACCACACAGCGCCTAAGCTAGTTGAGATATTTAATGAGGCCCTAGAGGCTGGCTGTCTCCCTACTACTTTCCGGGAGACCACCCTGACCCCAATAATAAAGCCGGGTGAGATTCCACTAACCCTGCCTCCTTTCATCCTCTAGCCTTTATGAATATGGTCTACAAAATCCTCAGTAAACTCCTGGCCACCCAATTCCAACAGGCACTCCCACGGTTTGTTCATGCCAATCAAAATGGGTTTGTCCCTGGCAGAAGCACTAAATATCTGATGGCTGTATAGGATTACGGAGGCAATACACCCCAAATCGCCCAGGGCGGCGGTCCTCATACTAGACCTGGTGAAAGCGTTCAGCACATTACTCTGGGAGTAACTCTTTCTGGTCTTGGACTGCTTTGGACTCTGAGTCCTCATGATATGGATGATCCTGCTCTGTTTCCAGAGGCAACATCTGCACCCATTTTGGTACATAGGGGCACCTGAGAGGGTTGCCCTCTCTCCCTCCTTCTATTAGCGCCTGCTATGGAGCCATTAGCAAGCCGGGCGTGCCAGAGTGGGGTGAAATGGAGGATCCTCTTCCAGATGGAGTCCCTGCGATATGTCTGTTTTTGGTTGGTGTATTATTTTACCTCAAAGAGATTGTGCGTGACCATTCTGATATTCCCCTCCTCTTCACGGAGTTTGATGCAGTGTCAGACCTCCGGGTTAGCTAGAACAAGTCCTGCATTTTCCCGCTCAGCCCTCCCTCAATTGCTAAACCTGGGAGTTAAGCTAATCCACTGGGAGGGAGTCTCTTTCCGCTACCTAGGTAGTCGTATCTTCCACTCTGACACTGATCTCTTAGATGTGGACCTGACCTTGGCTGTTACATCTCTCATTCAGCAGACACTCCCATTGTCCGTAACGGGGCTCATAGCAGTGGCCAACATGGTGATGCTGCCTCACCTTTTATACTACTTTGCAAATCTCTCGGTCTTCTACTGACCTTTTTCTGAGATCTGGACGGGCCCCTAAAGGAACTTCGTTTTGCATGGGTGATCTCTATCCAAGCTACACCTCCCTGCTGACCTGGGTGGGCTTGGTGCCCCTAATTTCGAATATTACTGTCTGGTGGCCCAGCTCCAGTGCCTACCCAGATGGCTGGCAGGGCACTCTCTGGATGAAATGAGTGCAGTTGGATCACCCCTCGCCGTAGGGGACATCTTGGCGCTTTTGGCCCAAGGAATAGCCCTCATCACAAAAATTCCCTGCCTTCTCTTAATGGTGTTATGCTGCCTGGCAAGAGGAATATTGGTTACCAAATGCATCACCCCTTATATCCCTGAGGTACCACTATTGGGCCAATCCAAACCTGTGGAACACTTAGAGGGCTGCAGCTATATATTTGGGTACGAGCTGGCATAACGACTCTGGGCGACCTATTTCAAGAGGGTCACCTCCTGCAGTTCCCGAGTGTGGTGGAGCACGTCGCCACCACAACGGCCAATTCCTTACCTACGGCATGGTGCGGAATACCCTCAGGCGGATTTGGTCCATAGCAGATGCGGAACTACTCACACACGAATTGATGAATTACCTACATACCTTGTGCGCTGGATGCAAACTTATCACTTGGCTCAACAAAACTCTGAATACTCACACACAGGTTTCATTACAAACCACAAGAGATATCTAGGAGGACGATTTTTGAAGGGCCCGTCATGATCGGGAATGGGCTAGGGCAATAGAATTCCTGCAATTCTCAGCACTAAGCTGAAGCTCATATAATTTTAGATACTACACAGAGCTTACCTTTCATCTCCGCGCATCGGCAGGATATTCTTCGGGGCATCAGACTTCTGCACTAGATGCACTACTACAGCAGCTGACACATGCTCGGAGATTGTCGCTCCCTATGCACATAGGTGACAAGTGGCCTTGGGACGATAATCAAGATCCCAGACAAAAATTCCTGAGAGGAGGTCACGCAGTTCTTTACCAGCGACCACAGAAACGGAAGGGGGCAAACCCATTCCTTGGCCTGCCGCACGCGTTGCAAAAAAAGATCACCCTGCATTGGAAGTGGGCCCACCCAGCCCTACTACATCATGAAACTGATTTCTCAAGCTGTGGGCGGAAGCTGAGATCCTGGCCCTCCACAGAGAGGAAGCCAGGGGCCTACGCCGACGGCTGATAGCTGCTGACTGGGATACATTGATGTCCAAGTTGGTTGATACCCATGTTGATGATGGAGCTTCCTCCTGAACACTTTCCCACCTTCCTGAGGCTGCAGTAAATACACCCCATGAGACCACTACACTAGACCGCCCCTTGATGGATCTCCTACTGCCCGCTGGCCCTACTACACAGTAGGATTACGGCCCTCCCCTTTCAAAGCTTTGCTCTGTGACTCACTCTCCGATTGTTCTCCCACTGTTTCCTCTATTATTTTACAAGTTTAACTCATTGCATAATTGCACTTTGTGGACGTATACTCTCCATTAGCCATCGAAGTATGGACCTCCAGATGTTGAACTACACCCCCCCCTCCCACTTGTGGGAGTTTCCTCCGCTTCGACTAATTTGCTAACCTCTTTTTACTACTGTCATTGATTGTTATGAAATATACCTAGGAGATTGTCATATGTGCCTATGTGTTCGCTGTAATATGTTATGCTATACTCTGTTTATACAAAATGGCAATAAAAATGATTTTTTTTAAAAGTGGTAGTGAGGAAAGGCTTTTCGAGTTGGATATGTGTATTGAGGATCCCAAAATTGTCAAAGGATATGGTCGGACCTGCATTTTGGAACTGATAAAATACAGAGATTACAACTTTTCACCAGATATCCCCTTATAACAAAACCCATTGGGGGATATTTACAAGGGAATGGTGATGCGTGGCGTTAAACATTGATAACACCACACTCCGCCATTCTGAAAACACAGGGATGCACCATATTCATGAGAATGTGGCGCACCCCTGCGTTTCCCCTAGCGCTGGTGCTAAATCTAGCTGCCTAGCGCCAACGCAGGCACTCTTGCACCATTAGTGCAAGGGTGTCTGCTTTGGAGGGAATGATTGTTAATGTGCAGGAAGGTGTTCCTTCCTGCACATAAACAATCCAGAATGGCGAATTGTAACTTCTATGTATGCTGCATTGTGCAGCACACATGGAAGTTGCAAATCATCATTTTTTAAATGATTGTTTATGTGCAAGACGGGACACGTTCCTGCACATGAACAATCATTCATGGTGATTTGCTGTTTCTATATGTTCTGCACAATGTAGCACACATAGAAACAACAAAAACAAGGAGAAATTAAGCATTTCTCCTCTTTTTGCCATGTTAAGACCAGGTTTTCCCTGGTCTTAATTTTGGCGTTGCCTCCTATTTACGCCACCCTTGTAAATAGGGGACAGCGTCAAAATTAATGGGTTTTGCGGCGGAATGCCCACCACAACACCCATTGGCCGCCCCTTTCACGCTAGGTGTAGCGTGTAAGGGGGCCTTATTTACAAGGCAGCGTTAAGCCACGTTAAGTGGCTTAACGCCCCCTTGTAAATATGGCGAAGGGTTTATCGCCACAGGAACGTCATAAAAAGTGACATTCCTGGGGCGATAGGGGCTTGTAAATATGGCCCATAGTGTTTAAAGCATTTATTAGAACCATAATCCGGCCACAATAATGCGTAGGTCATAACTGTAGGACAGTGTGCAGTTTGTTTGCGAACATCCCCAGATCACTAGATAAGGCAGCCTTACTACCAATTATAAAACGAAAATAAACAAGAATGATGACAGTGGTCCTAGTCAAGCAACAGTCAGCACCTCTGCAGAGTTTCGCATAAAGTAAATCACGGAAAAAATGTTGTTAGCGTGCTCAATGTTAAGCACCGTGCGTTTCTTTATGGCGGCTGCCGACACTGTGTAAGCGAATATAGATATCTGACCTGGACGGGGTTCGGATTGACGTTCGCATGAGCTCTTGAATGTTGAACACTTTTGCTTTATGAAACGCTTATCATGACGTTTCCTTCAATCACTTTACGTTGTCTTTAAATGATTACTTGGTTTTTTGCTGCCGTCTAAACTCTGATTGCTGACTTTTAAAAAAACTGGATCGCTTATCTTCCTTGAAACGTATGAGTACCAGTTTTAAGCCTTGAAAAAGTCGTTTACGACGAAACACGTGTTGGCTGTGTAATATCAACATCTACGTGCCGATATAATGTTTCAACATCAACGTGTCAAGACTTTGGAATTTGTCTCTGATTTTTTTGTATTAAACACTTTACTGGTTGTCTGTTTACCAGTTTGAAATTCTTTTGCTGTGCTCTGTTATCTGGAATTTTACTACCAATCATGTTGACTGTTGTGGGCTCATGTAGGTGAGCATAGTCCTTGAACCCACTAGCCATTGACGAGATTAGGAGAGCATCTAGCTTGAACAGGGACCTGAATCTGAGTTACGACAACTGATGTACTGCTTGCCTCATAGCCAAAGGCTCCTCCATCTCAACTAGAATAAAAATGAAACACTATTGATTTCCCGTCCCGCCATGAATGATTCGAGCTAGATTTTGTAAGTTCTGAGGTCTGCGATAGATGTCACAAGTATGGAGGTGAAGGAGTTGACATGGCTATGTCCTACATCAAATTCAAAAGAGTTCTGGATCACAAACACTATTGTCCAAGATTTCCTCTTCACCTACTGGTGTAGCTAAGTGTGTGGAGGCCAGGTGCTGGATGAAATGGAACCCCAACCAACAAGGACTGAATATACGCACTGAATATTTTTTATAGAATTGAAGACAACTGACTAGCTGGCCGTAGCACAAGCTCCCATAGAGAAATGGGGGTATGCAACTGCACCATGTGCGGTCGCATTGTAATTGCGGTGTTGGGACCGACGACAGGAGGTCGGTCGGTCCCGAGACCGCGACGGTGCCGGTCGGAAGCAACTCCGACCGACATCATAGTGAGGCCCTTAGTGTTATAAACTTCTATTGCAATATGCCTATTTAGATTTTCCTGTTATGTATTGTGGTGTACTTGAGCGATGCCTGTGTATTTTACAGTATGTCGTCTGTTTCACTTTTAGTTTAAATAAAGTAATAAAACGTATCCATATTGCCCCTCTGACCAGACATATTTCACAGAAACACATGTGTAAGCCCATCTTGCACTTGCATTCAAAAAAGCATGAGACATTTACACAGAGGTGAGAAAGAGTAGAACAGAGCAAGTGCAAAGCCAGAGAATGTGTAAGGTTGGTGGTGTTAGCATACAATAAAAACACAAATGGAAGGGTCAACAGAGATGCCTTTTATACTATCCACCTCTGTTGGTCGATAGTTTACTCTTGCAGGATGTGTCTACAGGGTGTAGAGGTGATGAGACACATGGTCTGCAAAAAATAAACAATGACCACAGACCTCGTTAAAGCAGCATCGAATGTGGCCCCAAACAAGGACCATTGAAATGGATCAGCATTCCAAGTAGACAACGGCGGGGGACAGACGAATAAACTTGGTTCACACCATGGATGTAGTTAGCAACTCAATTCATTTTTATTAGTTATAAATAAGGTACAAAAAATCCACCAAAAGTGAATCTAAGCATTTACACATTTTCTAATGCTTCATCATCCGTACAATGCACTATTGCTTTAATATTAATAATAATCAGAATGATAATAAATAGTTTCTAGCTTATAAAATAGTCTATGTAGCAAAATGTTGCACAGCACAACAGAACAGCAGTAGGATTGCAGGGCTGAGAATAATCCTTTCACTTGTGAGTGTAAGTAAATGATAGTGGTCTGGTGGTCCTCTTTGTCAATCAGACCTTTGGAAAAGGTTGTGTAGGTGCATGTCTAGGGTTGGGACAAGTGACCACAGGAAGGCAAGAGGCGAGAAGGCTGCGGCGTAAAGATAAAAAAGAGACAAGGCAGGCAAATAGAAAGGCAGATAGTTTATGAAAAGTAAGGTAAAAACACAGTTCCCACACAAATCATAGACAAAAACAAAGAAAATACCAAAGACACATCTACCAAAATATATAGCAATGTTTCTTCTGTTTTGGAAGTTTTGAGCATCTTTAAATGTAAGGTTAATAATATTGGCTGCTAATCAATTTGGAGTACTGGTACAGTTAATCTTGATCTATCATGTTTTTTAGGGGTTTTAAAAAAAAAAAAACTGAAAATTTGGTTTGCAATGCTCCATTTTCCAGTTTCTTCTCAAGCTGTTGGTTGCCTGTTCAGTGATTCTTCTGGAGATCGGAGCCCACAACATATTTCCAGTACTGTTCATCCATTATATGTGTTGTGACTTGGTGCAAGGTTGAATATACCCCAAAACCCAGCACTGCCCAGTACTGTTTTTATCCAAATAGAATGTAGACCTCAAAACTACATCTCACAGAGGTTAGAGTTTGGCAAAGGTTGGTGAACTTTGATTTGTTTTTTTTAACATTTAGAGACAATTAGCAGAAACAGGTGAGGCATTCAGCAACAACATAATTTTTGGGGGACATTCTTCAGCAAAAGAAATGTTTTAGGTGAAAATATCCTGTAAAGACGTTATGTGTTTTATGGTGTTATTAATTTACCACATAAGTATGTCTTCGGCTTAAAAAAGTAACACCGGACAAGGGTAGATTGCTCAAATGTGATTCAAAGCTGCTTGATAGACGGACTGTTTATGCTCAAACTTCCAATTTCAAGAAATGAGTGTGTGGGAGAAAAAAATGATGCAGTTCTTGAATGCACTACCAAAGCACACATTTGATTGAGCCTATGCAAGAGATGAGTAATATTTGTATGCTTAGTAAGAAAAGAGCTGTACCATTGTAAGCAACTGATGATGACTATTATAAAACACAAAAGAAGAGGTGAGTGTAGAAAATTAGACACTTTAAGATATCTGGGATCTGAACTATCAACTGTCATTTTGTGTCTGTGGTGAAAAAGTGTTGATAGATAAGAGCCTCGGTGTCCATATTGGAACATCTCTTGAAAAATGTCACAATTTAACCAGCAATCAAGGAAAGTAAAACTCTTGTGCATAGAAACATTGTCCTATATGTACTGCAGAATGCAGCACACATGGAAGAAGAAAGTAACAAGGAGAAATAAAGATACTTCTTGTTAGGCCTCTGTAGGGTAGGTTCATTATTTTGGTGCAAAGCCAGGTGTACAAGTGTTTGTAAATCTGGGTTTGCATCAAAATACATTGATGGATGCATGGGAATGCCCATGCTCCACCCATGTAATGCCTACCCGAAGGAAAGTAGCAGAAGGCAGTGCTATGTGCTGCCTTGCATTACTTTGTACTTACTAAACCACGCAAAACCACACAAAGTGCCTTTATGTGGCTTAGTAAATGCTAAAACGGATTTTGCGTCAGGGATGTGCCACAAAAGTGACGCAACCCTGACCCAAAATCTTGGTAAATCTGGGCCAGAATGTCTACAAGGACAACTAAGACCTTGGGATGGGCCCACAATAAGCATGTCTGAATACCTCGACCTCTAGGGGGCAGCGTATTGGCACTACTCCACAGCAACAGATGGTAAAATGAAGATAAGTGTAGGATGTTCGGCATCCTTTCCTATCACATCGTCCTGGACTATAACGTAAACGATGCCAAGCAGTACCAACCCAAACCCGGTGTGGTCCCCTGCCAATTGTTTTTTATGTCCATGGACAAACCGTGGATGGTGATGGTTTGATTGTGTTTTTGACTCTACATTGGACCTCATCCATTCTTATCATTATCCCGAGTAAGAATCTCCAATTTGTGCCCGGTTGGTTCAGAGTTGCCTTGAGGATGTAAAGCGAAGTTAGATTTGTTAGTAACTGAATTTGAGATCTCTCCATCTTTTTTACTAATGAATTATTTAGCTGGTGTCTGTAATCGGATTACAGAAATGTGCCTTCAGAGAGCAATGTGTACAGCTTAAGCATATAAGTATAAGGGCATGCGAGCATGGCTCAAGTACTTTTTATTTATATAGTATTGCATGAACAATGGCTTGTAATCCTCGTCAATGTTTTAAAATGTTGTCCCTATCTTAGATAACAGTCGTTTAATGTAATGGTCCTGTCTATTAGGCAAACCTTTCTTTCTACACATCGCATGGTAATTTTATACTTCATTCCCTGCAAAGTACAAGAGGCAAGGATAATGACAAACACTGAGAAATGAAGGGTGCCTTTTTTCACAGCTTCCCTCACCACCTTTGTGAAGCAACATACATTTTACAGTTACAGTTAAATATCGGTACGGTGTGTGTGTGTCTTGGCGCAATCGCATTTCTCCTAAATACCTTTGTATGATGTTCCTTACTCAACAGAGGACCCATCATGAACAGCTGCGCCGCTCAGCCCAGAGCTGAGCATCTGTTTTTATGCACTTGCTCTCTCTGCAGTGCATTCAATTAATACAGTGTTTCTCCAAGTTAGAGCTTGATTTTCATATGGCACAGCTCGGAAGCAGTGATCAGTTTGCCTCGGTCTGTTTCCGAGCTTTGGTGCCTCCGCTCCGAGACAGCGCAGCTGTTCATATGGCATCAGGTATGTTACGGTTGTTGTGTACATGTGGTTATGATAAATGTGCAAGCATAAAATCGGAAATTGATGCCCCCAGTCAAATGGCCACAGTCACTATTCTGACACTTCCGATTTGGACCACAGAGTCCATAGTTAATCCGTACTAATATCATTATTACTGTCTGGACAGGAGTGTAAATTTAGGGTCGAGACTGCTTTTCATATAAGGCGCTATGCAGATGGTATCATTGACAACGTTTAGCATGAGAATGAATTTACAGTGCCTGTCAACTAAATACTACCCAGGGTAGATCTAGTTTCAGTTTTCTTGGTAGTGCGGCTACATCCGAAAGGATCCTGGACCACTCAGTACAGATTAACAGCATGCAGAGGGACAACAAACTTTTTTTAACACGTCTTCACATGCATACATTTAAACAACTAGTAGCCATCACACTTCTCTTTTTGAGGGACCACTTGCTTCAAACACAACACTTTTAATACTGTAGGCTTCGCTCCATGCATTCACTGTGCTGTTGCATTGGCAATGCCGGGGTGCCATACCGACACTATGCGTGCATATTATGAACCCGAATACAACATTAATATAAATATTCAACACATCAATAATTCACAATAGGGCTATACATTCAGAGGTCACACTTGTGCAAAAGATAAACAGGTCAGTAACCACAAATGCTCAAACATAACCGTACAAATTCCATTTGCCATGACTGCTTGCTCTGTTTTTGCACATGATTTGGCATTCAGTGCTATTAATGGACAGAACCACACACATTTTGCTATTTGCCTGGATTACGGACAGATTTTCCTTGCTTGCACTCTGTAAGCAAAAGCAATGCTGGTGATTGGTATAAGGACAACATGTATCCTGAAGAAGTTGTGTGGAAACTGCAAAGCTCACAAATATGATACACTTTCTTCCAGTCTACAGCGTACATGGACACACAGCACATTACACACAATTACAAAGTAGCATATTCTGCATTGTTAAAGCATTGTTAGTGTATTCACTTACATATTCCAGAGTGAAAGAAGACATAAGAGCGAGAAAGCCTACAAGCACAGGACAATGGGTCGCCCATGGAGCATGCCGGGGAAGACCCAGTGACTAGTGCCTGTTTCTGAGTCTCTATGACTAGGGTCAGTACTTTTAACATTTCCCCCCACTGATAAAAGTCTGTTGTGGAAAGCCATGCTAGTGTTGGCCTCATATTTGCCTGTTATTGTGATCTCTAAGTTATCATTTCCTTGTCTAGCCCCCACAGAGAAGAGGCATGAGCAGTGACTGTAGTAGTCTTTTTGCATTCTTCCATGATAAGCTCTGTGTAGCCTAGCCATAGACTGCAAACTCCTTACAGGAGAGAGACAGGATGAATGCCACCACCGCATTTGGTAATCCTTGATTGGTCAACAGAATGAAGCAAAATGTGGGCAATAATTGGCCATGCATGTTTCTCCAGTTCAGTCTCTAGCTCAGGTGGGCAGCAGAGAGTGACACACTGTAAGAATTACAGGTGACCGCTTTGTGGGTGAACAAGATTGGTTTCAATTGTGAAGATGTCCTTCGAGAAGGACACACGCCACCCTTCGGGTATGATTAAAATCGTTTCTATGTCACAGTTGATTTTACTGAAGTCAGAAAGGTAAAAGGTTAAATTAGCCCTTGCGGTGCTTGTGATAGGGTGCATGACACACTTGTTACTCCACTGCATGGCAGCCATGAAGAGAGCGACTGCAGGAATGTTTATTATGAAATTAGAAGGGGAACAACTCTGATATGTGCACCTCCCTCAATAAGTACATTTATTCACATTGTGTGTTCTAAAGTACAACGAGAGGTGCAGTGTAGAGAAAAGGATATTTACAGGCTTTATGCACCTGTTAAATTCAATGGTATCTAAAGGGCTATCTCATCACCCAACCAATCATATAAGAGTTACCAGACGGGCCAAGACTTGGAGGTCACAACAGTAAGCAACACCAACAGCGAATCGTTCTTTTGCTAATATCTACACGCAAGCAGAGAGAGGGATTGTTCACCCAAAATCTCAAAAGGATGAACATACAGATGGTACAACACCTGCCCCACCCAGTGGTAAGAATCCGGCCATTCTCCTAACCTAGTAAATGTCATTGCTGGGTAACGTCCCAGTGAAGCCAATCATGAAACCATTATTTGCTGATCCATACTTTCTGATTTAGTAATTGAATGCATAACATTTGAAGTAAACAGTAGTATAAGGTTAGCTATATATGATGAGATATCGGGATTAGGAAAATCATTGCGTATTTTTAAAACCAAACTTTTATTAGAAGATTAAAAATACTCCATGTTAAGAATCTGAATGTGATAGGAAAAAGGCGTGCCGCAGCACACCAGACCGAGGCACAGAAAACTGACAGCAATTTCTAAATTAGGTTGTTGATGTATAACTGTGACAATTAGAATTCATTTGATCCTTTCGATAAATTTCTAATACGATGTTCTTAATCCTGATATGTGAAAATATAGCTAGTCTCTAGTTCATGCAACAATCCTTGGTGACGTCTTGCATCATTTTATATCATGGGAATTTGAACTAACGGGTATAGGTTACTTTAAGAGAGGTGGTAAGCCTAATATGCAGGACCATTGTTGGGATCTCTTCCCAACAGTTTCATACTTTCCTTCCCTACAAAATATATTTTTATCAGTGGTATGAGGCGCTCGTTCTTGCAATAGCGTACACAGAACCACTATGGATTTCTACAAGAATTTTTACCAGTGAATGAGCAGTAACGCCAAGTACTAGACTTATGCCACAGAGTTTGCATAGAAACTCTAATGCTCCTCAGCTTACACAGGAGGGTCTCCTGTGTTTATAGAGAGCAGCAGACTAATACACACAGGAAGGCAACAGTTGGAGCGGAAGCCATCATGTACGGTACAGCGATCCACCATTTCAAAAAGTGAAGGCTGGTGGATAACCTGAATACAAAGGAAGACAGGGAAATAACATAGAGAGAGCGAGGAATGGAAAAGGGGTACGTCCTTTTCCCCTGATTAACAATAGTTTAGAACAACGTGGACGAACCCACTAATGAATCCTCATACCAGGACGACTCAGTACCGTGCACTGGAATACAAGAAACCCAATAGGTTTGTAAGAAGAACCCTCACCCACCAACCTAGTTGGTGGCATGCTTCATCATTGGGTTCCCAGCTGGGCTGCCGAATGCAAACCAGCTGTGCTGCGACACCTGAATTACAGCGGAGCGGGTTTTTGGTTAAGACAGTCAGACTGCAAACCACATGGAAGCAGTGAGAAATTGAAGCAAGCAAAAGCAAAGGTCAGCCATAGTGAGGGAGCAACCACTATGCTATTGATGCGCCAAATCTACAAGTTTTCAGTCCAACTTAACTGTCACCTTAGCATGTATCAAAAGTAAATAGTAGCTCACAAACTCATAAAACTGAGTTCTAAAGTACATGCATAATTTATCTGATTTGTGTTTTCGTTCATGTTTCCTCATAATTTTACATATAAGAATGATCTTACGTAAATGAATAAAGGGCCTTAAAAACCATGGGGCACGCGAAAAGAAATACAAATCTAGCATGTAATATGAAAATACATAACTGATGACTGGCACATAGTCCTACAATACCATTTTGGGGTTCTGTGGTCTTTTCTAGTCTTTATACATGGATAACCATCATCCCTTTCTCCAAGCTGCCTCCCTGTTCTCCATCATTCAGTGTGCCAGATAACAAGATAATGACCCTATGATGCCATCAATGGGTTACATAGACAGGCTGATTTACTAGACCAAAAACAAATGGACTTCCAGAGGTAGTCCACAAGACCAGATCCATGGGAGAGTTTCAAAATAATAAATATGAATATGAGTGGTGAGAGTATCTGGGATACCAGCGTGTTCGCACAAAAGCGTGAGCCGCTCCAGAGACAAAATCGCCTAGCGTCTTCTTAGAGCCAGATCAAACAATGTTATGACCTTTTCACAAAAAGGCATTATTTTCTTCAACCATGTAGCCTATTGTAGAAAAAAGAAGTTGGAAATTAAGCACTCCCAAGAGACATTATGTGATCATTTCAGGGGTGTTGGTGACACAACAACCTAACCTAAAAGACCTAAAATGAGTCATTTGTAAGTCAAAAGCATCATGAAATGAAATTATAGAAACAAAGTTTTGTTATGGATCTTTTATACTACGTCTACATTTTTTAGGATTTTGCAAGGGTCAGAATGATTTATTCATTCTCTAAATGTGTTTTAGGGCATTGGAAAATCTTCCTCGGTATGTATGTTTTTGATCACATTGAAATGTTATAGTCTTTTCGTTGGTCAAACACCATACGTCTCACAAATGATGCCAAACCTATAAATTAAGGCCCGAAATTCAGAAATATGACATCATTACTGTGAATTATGGATTATAAAACACTGCAGTTGTACAAAATAAGGAGAGAAAACTTGATATCTGTACACATATGTATATATAAGTATACATATATTAATCTCTTTCTATCTATGCATATATTTATACATATCCATATAAATACACACACACACACTTATACATATATATTTACACACAAATATGTGTATTCATGTACTTGTAGAAATTATGGACTGTATTTTTGTGTACGTCTGTGTATCACGAAGAAGGTCCCACTGAGTGCCTGAGCACTGTGTGACAAATAGAGTTCCATAGACACAGTGTCCACATAACCGCTGTCCATATTTCATTTATGAAACCCCATGTCAAAATGTTTATACCTTACATAGTGTAGTGAAATGTGAGGTGAACAAAATGTTTATTTTGTGGTAAGCATAAAGTGAGAAGGCTGAAATTTACCTTTCTTCTTGTAATATGAAATATGTTAAAAAAAACAGACAATGAGCAGTAGTTTTAATATTTTAAAAATAATTATAGCTATTTTTAATATTATTATTTTTTCATAATTTTAAAAGGGAAAAAGGGACAGGCGGCAAAAGCACATTTATAGCTGACAGCATCTCTTGTTTCCTTGCTGTTTTGTTCACTTGCTGCTGCCCGTGTGCTCAAAGGAGTGTGTCTGAGAAGGGAGAGTCAGGTATAAATTTGGTAATATTTAACTGTTTTTCTTCACTGTTTCCAAATACAGTTTGGTCTGAAGAAATGTCACTGTTTTCTTCTAATACTAAATATAGCAGGGAAGAGATGTGTTTTAATGGCTAAGTTGTTTACTTTGAAATCCAGAATTCATGTAATGAAATAGGTAAAAACAAATACAACTTGTACTGAATTGTCTAGTACTTTGCCAATTACATGTTGCCAGACCAACTCTCCTCTTCACATCCCAGTTCCCATAATCTAGTCTCTGCTGGACCGAGCACACCATTCTGGTCTGTCTACAGCACTTAAAGTACTGGTTTCTCCTTCTTCAGTACAAATGTTCTATTTGATCCATCCACTGTTCCTTATAGCTGCTATCGGTACCACTGATCGTATTTAACAATAAAAATAAAAAACAAATGCTTTCCTCACTAAACATTGAAAAAACCTATTGAGTACAAATCGAATTAGGAGAAAATGGCTGATGATGAACGTCTGTAATTTCATACTCCCCCCCTGCCCCCGAGTCCAAACATGTGGTGTGCCTACTTAGGGACATAGTGGGCAAGTATGTAATGAGATCATGAATAGGCCAATGGGAGACATTTTTTAAGGGTTTCATAAAGATAAAAATACACAAATACATATGTGTGTGTGTATACACATATACACACACCCACACAATAGATGGATAGATAGATATTCCTAGATGTATATGTATATAGATGCACATGCAAATACATATACAATGTAATCAAACTATTTCAATGATATAACTAGCATGTTCTTGAGCCAGACTACAAAATGTATTTATAAAATGGTTCTTGCTATATTTCACCACCTTTATGACTTTCACATGTAAGAAACAGTCTATTTTACTCTGTAATGCTAATTAACTTGAAAGACACATTGGCAGTGCAAAACAAAACACCTGAGGTCTCCACAATGCATGAACTCAGCACAACTGTTTTGTTTCAGAAATAATAGTACTCAAGCTAATATATTTGGTTTTTGAGAAGTGTTACTTGTAACTGTTTAATACATTAGGAAGCAAGTGAAAGGATTATCTCAGTTTAATTATGAGTGCAAATAATATTCATATATATGTGCGCTAAACACGTTCACTATATTGCAGTTTTCCACTATGTCACATCATACAGAATCAAAGGTTTGCATTTGTATGGAATGTTTCCAAGATAAAGCACCACAGTAATACAGTTTGTAATCACACACCCTGATTTTTTAACAAGATAAGTTTTCAATTTTTAAGTACCGACGCATGCAAAGCATTCCATTCCCAGAAACAATGCAAAATGAGGTAATAGGAGTTATCAAAAAAATTAGTATCATTTCTAAATAAATAAATTATAATTAAAAATGCAAAAAACAACTATAAAAATAATTAAATAAGAACCCACAATATCTACAAGTTAGTCATAAATTATGATTGTTAAATATAAGGCATTTAAACTCACAAAACCCTGTAAACTATCATTTTTTTCCTAGAAAGGTAAATCATTCTATGCCATTCTACTCGCACAAGATAGCAAACACAGGAGAACCGGAAACACCAGTACAGTCGCAGACACTACGAACCAGCATTGTAGGGTTGCATACATTCACACAGGCCAGAGGATTACAATAGGAATTTGGTGCTTCTTTACCTTTTAAAAACTGTGCTTGTTCGTTAGGCAATTAATTTAATACTTTTGCGCGTTAAAACACATATTAAGCAGAACTCAAAACCCACCACCCGCTACCATCCCCCAAATGGTTTGCTCCAAGCTAATGATTGGCATAAGAGCATGGAGCGGACCAGTGTAACTTGGAGCAGCCACCTGCATATTTTCTTGCTGGTAGTGTTGACAGCGACATCTGCTGTTGCTGGAGGCTGGCCCAACTTGCTTAACCAGGCAGTTTTTCGTCCAAAGGCACTCAAGTCTTCCTACTTTTTCAGTGCTCAGTATATCGCTTAAAATAAGTACAGAGGAAGAGCTGCAAACTGCAAAGGTGGCTTTATAGCCTCCCATATGCAACATAAATGGCTTAGTAGCCGCTTACATTTTTTTTGTGTATCACTTCAGATATTTATTGGAAGTAACCGTTTTTCCCTTTTTATTCGGTTTTGGAAATAGAGAGTTAAAAGGCAAGAGTGGTGATAATGCTACGTGATTTAACACACAGTATGACAATATGTCTCAACACTAATCACGGGAAAAATGAAAGACCAGTCTGATCTCCTTGTCCCTATGTGTTTCCATTTTGGAACCACAATTAACATTGTTAGTACTTGTGCTATCCCCAAACTAAAATGGCTGCCTTAAAGACAGCCCCACATATTTCGAATATGTATACCGATGTGGTGTGTAAAGGGGCTATAAAAAGCATGAACATATATCATTGTAGATACACGGTTATGCAAAATCATATATGCACAATGAGCAATTGAGAATTATATCTTGTAATGCAATTGTGGAGTTCTATGGTAAACCACGAGAGAGCGAGCAAATGGTTTGCAAAGTTCACCTAAACCCTGAAATAGCATTACTGCAAAATTATCCTTCGTAGCATACTGTTTTTTAATTACACAATGTGTTTTTTAAAACTTTTTCTATATGGTTGAAAACGTGATCTATTGGAGGCACTAACATGCAGGGGGAATGGTTTACTTTGCAAACTTAGCCCAGTGAAAAATTAATTATGGCTATTTATTATGTTATCAAGAGGTTGAGCAGGTAAAGGAGAGAGGTGATCTCTTGTTATAATACGGTTCTAGGCTCTGTGGGTGTCTACAACTGAACTCTTCAACATCAATAATCTCAGGAAAGTTCAAAGTGCACATGTACCCTGCAAAAGGCATCTCTGTTTTTAATACTAAGCGCTTCACATCAACTTTCAATGCACAGTTATTACTAATGGAATGTTGTGCCTAGAATTACAGTTTACTATTGGAATATTAAACACTACTATCCTGTGTTATACGAAGTGCTACTCTAAGAAACTTTGTTGCAGCTTTTTAGGCCTTAGAATAAAAATATGCTCCTATATTGGATACTTACAGTATATCAATGGCTGGTAGGGTTAAGAGCCTGTTAATGCAGAATGTAGAGTGCCTTCCATAATGGTCTATTCTAGGAAATTTTTTGCAGGTGGCCAGGAGCATGACATGTCTAGGCTGTCACCTTGTCTCGCTTTCCTCTGGCAGGGTACATCCAACAACCCAACTTCTGAACATTTATAATGGGGCAACTGGCTACACTTCGAATGGGATTTTCCTGACTGTGTACACATCACCGGTCCTATCCCATGCACAACCATGGGTCTGACTATTTACAATGTGTAACTGCATGCAGCACATAGAAGCGATGACACCGGTAGTGGGGTGGAAAGTCCAGCACAATGAGAGCTAGCAGCCTCATGGTGCAATTACCACCGAGGAAGCTAGAAATAGAATCAGAGTGGGTCTCAACATGCCTCGCCCTAGTGTCCAGCAACAGCAGACCCGTTCCAGCAAAACCAATATTCTTCTTTCCCATTTTGTTTATCCCTTAAGGATTTTGTTCCTTTTTAGGCCTTTCTCTCTCTCTCACACTCTCGCTCATAGCAACTTTCTGTAAACATGATAAAAAACACAAAGCCAGGCAAAAAACAGCCGAAAAATGCTATCCTTTTAACTGTAAACAGGATTTCGCTTTTTCATCGCTTCCGCCTTTGAAAGATGGGAAGATTCAACTTCTTTCATTAATGGTTCATCCAGGCACCAAATAAAAACAAGGAATCTATGAAAAATATTTGGTGCAAATTAGAAAACAGCGACATTTCGATCACAAGATGACTAGGGCACCAAACACAGGACATTTCTTAAGCTCACATGCTCCAGTTGCCATCCACAGAAATAGCTAAAGACCCCTACATGTTTCTACATATTTGAGAGGTATATATACAATCCGTTGACGTGTAGGATTGATAGGCCAGACTACCAGACTAGTACCTTCAGGATTAAAAGGAAAACTTCTGCAGCGCAGGGCCCTCTAGCTCTGGGAAAACCAGCTCCCGTACACTGGGCCAGTATGGCTGTTTGGATCCTCTCCTACCACTACGTACCACCAATTCCTTGTTTCACAAATGTGTTGCAGGCTGTCCTCTAAATCAATTGGCTCAGAAGGCAAAGTTTTGCTGCAAGGTCTATGGCCGTGTGACCTGATAAGGAAAATTGTGCCTCCAGTTCCAATTTCAGCTGTCGGAGCCCAGTTGTGTTTCAATGTCCACTCGGCAGATTGGGCACTTCTTGCTGGTAGCCAGCCACTGGTCAACGCAGACTTGGTGGAAGAGATGCATGCATGGTAAACGCCTGTGAAACAAAGGGAGACCCGATTAGAATTCCTCAGGTACCGGGGGAATCTTCTATGATACGTACTAGATAGATGAACAAGTGACCCGTATTTCAAAATTCAGAAGAGAATTTGTTCTCTGTGAGTTCAGGAATGAGCCAAATGAAGAAACGCATATTTAATTTCAACTCCTACATTTATATGTGGATACAAGTGATGTCATCAGTGAAACTGGTCATCAAGAGGAAACGTCTTGCCCTCCTAACTCTTACATCCTCAACTTCATGTTTATGTTACATTAACTTAGAGTTTCGCAGTACATTTTGATGTTTGATTTTCTCTTTAGTCTATAGGCAGGGCCCTGGTGTCCAGCCACTCCCAATGAATAACAAAGAAAAACACAGAGTAAATCTTTGAAAGGCTCTCGGACTAACTCTTAAAAGACAATGTCCCTAATTCCAAAGGTCACAAACTGGCATTGATAAACTTATACTTGAATATTCCAGTGAATGCTTGCAAGATTCCTGTGGAAGACATGTTATGTACAATTTATAAGAAAATAAGAAATACCTAATCTTCTGAGTCTGGATTGATGGGTTAGTGTACCTTTAGCTACTGGCCTTAACATCATGCTAGCTTGTACCTAAACAATTTGAAGCTGAACAAATTAAAAGTCTTATTTTTACATAGCTCTTTCTGATTACAAACAATATAAGATGCATATTACTAGTATGACGATTACAGACTTGCAACTCCAATTCCGAGGATTACCAAAATGCTGCAAAACATTTGGACAAACACCTTATGATTTTGTAAAAAAAAAAAGGATCAGAAATGGTATGAAACCCCAGGACCAGTAAGAAGAAAAAATGCAATTTATAAAACATAACAGATAGTGAAAAATGAATTAGTAGTAGTCTGTTACATTTTCCATTACCCAAATAGAAATAGAAATAAGAAGCAGGGGAGAAGAAAAGAACGCGGGCACAGGAAAACATAAAAGGGGAGGGGTAGGAATGGATTAAAGAAAGATGAAAGAGGAGAGGAACAAGAGGGAAAAGCATTGGCAAAGCCAATAGGTCTGGCTTGTATTTGAGTCTGACTAAATCATTAAATCCCAGCTCTGCCGCAGTGAAAAAAATAAAACATTTTTTTTTCTTAGTAAAATGCATCTATGAGATAACAAAATGAATGTGTGGTGATTCAGTGTACATTTGAGATGTAAAATAGTCCTTCGTGAATCCCACAAACCATGGAAAGAGAGAGTAAAGGGGGGAGATGTAGAGAGGCAAAGGGGCACTGAGAGGACAACCTGTAAAAAACAAAAAATTTATTTATATAATTCAGACAACAAAATGGGCTCGAAGAATTGTTTTGAGATAAAGGCCTTTACCAGATTGCATTCAACAACTTCGTGAATGCTATTTTTGTAATACTGCGGACTCTGGATCGTGGAAAAGGCTTCTTGAAAGTGTTTTAAAATCTTGATCACGTGTATCCAAGGACAAAAACGGATTAACTGCAATTTATGAATAGATCAAGGGACATTTTTCTTAACCCCTGAAGTTTCTCATACTCAAGCGAGGTCACTATGAAAAATCTAACTTACCTTTCTGCAATTGCCTATTACATGTGGGTACCTACATCCTTCATAGATTCCTCCATGAAGCTCCTTGAAACGGGCGCTTGGATTTCTAATAGCCATATGCACCTAGGCATTCATGCATTCATGTTCTGATTATTAGAGTGCTTAACTTCATGGTGTACCAGTAAACACACTGACTGTCTTCAAACAAATTCACATGTGGATTCAAAGTTAATGTTTTGTTTAAAGAATTTAACTGCACCACCATATGAGGACTTCTAGCCACAAGTTGTCTATTATTCAACGTGCTCTATGTCTCCCAAGAAACACTTCACAGTGGATCGCTCTCTTACTTAGCAAACAGAGCTTGTCTGCTGGGCTCGTCTCACACCCAGACAACCACACTTTGTAGGCTTCTGCAAATTCCTTCCCAGCTGGAGGCAAAACTGAACAGACCTGTAAAGCATGAACAATAACTGCCTGCGCCAAGGGTATGCTGCTGGGGTTTACAAATCCGCCAAACGTGTTTTCTCTCAGCGAGTTTTGTCTAATTAAATGTTGATAAATATACATATTTTGGTGGATTAATAGGGGATTCTTATTTTACAGATTTTATACTCTTACAAATACGCCACTTATATTGAATATAGATGTCACCTTTCAACAGTGTTGCGCAACAGAAGCGTAGAGATCCCTTCGAAGCTTTATATTTATTGAGAAGCCAATGAGTTGTACAATTCTCACCATCGCACTGAGCTTTGAGACAACGTTGTGCAATCTCTTAACGTTTACATTCAGCAGTGATTTGATTTTTATGTTACACTAAGTCACAACTTTTCGTTACATTTTCATGTTTGAGTTTGAGGGCCTGATTACGAGTCAAGATAACATAAGCTTACTTAAGATCTTTAAGTAAAAGCACATCCAATCTCTGTTACGGTTGTCTATAAGGTGCTATAACTATAACTGAACTAAGTTAAAATAAGACCTTTACATAAATGCACCTAAGGTCTCTAATAAGTGTTGGAGTACGGTAGTATATAGGAACCAAGATAGCATAAGCTAACATAAGATCTTTATGTAAAAACATATTGGGCCTCTGTTACATCTCTAAACAAGATACAATATCTGAACTAAGTTAATATAAAATCTTTACATAAATGTATGTAGGGCTCTTGTTAAGGCTGTGAATAAGGAGGTATATTTGAAACAAGGTTACATAAGACATTTACATAATTGCACTTAGCATGTTTATTAGTTTTATGTTCCAGTGGAGAAGATACATATAATATGGAGGATAACTGTTTGCAGTACACGTAATCAGTACAGGACAGGACAGTACATGAGTGATGTTAGAAAGTTTGTTATGATAACTAGAACAAGTACAACATGCACATGCTCAGTTAACTGCAGCATCATCATTAGGGTTACCTCTTCTTGGGGTCGTTTTATTAGTGCATCCCGTTTCCTTATGGTGGATCCCCATATCCAAGCATCCCTTAGCGGTCGGGATCTGTGGTCTCAGAGACCCTCCACGCCTCTTATTCTGACTGCTCTGTAGTTCGTGCCTAAGATTGCTCTGAGTATTCTATAAAACTCTGTATCACTTCACTCCACATGTCCTAGAGAGGGCGTCTGTGTATACTGCAGGCCTCCTCGGCCTTTGACAATTGTTCCACTTTGACCCGCCACCTAGCATATGTAGGACCAGCC
This sequence comes from Calotriton arnoldi, assembly GCA_963921515.1. Lineage (NCBI taxonomy): Eukaryota > Metazoa > Chordata > Amphibia > Caudata > Salamandridae > Calotriton > Calotriton arnoldi. The sequence goes on from CAWUFW010000518.1 coordinate 39,745, forward strand.
CTCCCCTTCCAATGTCTTGTGATCAGTTTCATCGCCAAGACCGGGGCAAGGTCTAGCAGTCTGTTTCCTGCTTTCTTAGGTGCGGTTCGGGAGGAGTCGCCCAGAAGGCAGACCTTTGGCATCAGTTCCAGTTGACAACCCGATGTGTCCCCAGTGTGCCACCCAGGTGGCGAACTATTTGTGCCAGTAAGTTTGTACTACCGGGCAGGCCTAGGCCATGTGGAAAAAAAGCCGCCGTCAATGACCCGCATCTCAGGCAGGGTCTCGGGTCGCCCCATACTGTCTGTTATTCTCCCAGGGAGTAAGTATGTCTGGTGCAAAATGTTAAATTGTGTAAACGTTAGGCAGGTGCTCCTTAGCACTTTTTTTAATTGTAGGTCAGCATCCTTTCCCATTCTTTGTCCGCGATCTCGTGCCTGAGATCTGTCTTCCACCATTTTGGGCAGTAGTCAGTCCTTCCCAGACCATCCCATTGGGTGCCCTGAAGAACCAGGTGATCAGATGGTCGCTGTTCCCCAGTGTCATAAGCCATTACAATAGCCTGTGATGCGGGGCTCTTGCGAGCTCGCCTGTCAAAACCGTGCAAAAGCTTGGGTCAGAGCTCCATAATCTAGAAATCATTCCGGTGCTAGGCCATGATCTGTTATTAGTTGGTCTAGCAGCGTTACGGTGCCCTCAGTAAAGCAATCGCACACCGTTAGCAGGCCAACCTCAGTCCAGTGTGCCAGTTGGTATGCCGAAACAAAGTAATCCCCAACCGCGTATGTTGGGCCAACCAAGGGAAGTGTTGGAGCATAGAGAGGACACTGAGGTCAATTTAATACATTTCCTCCAGCACCGTATGGAAACAGGAACCAGTGTGCCTAGCTTGTGGAGGCTCCTTGCTCCTAGCAGCCTCACTCCGATCCCCTTTCACATTCCACCTGCTCCCACGGCCGTTTCCTCTTATCTCTCCCTCCATTCACTTCGAGCCTTTGTTTCGTTCCTCCCTAATCTTTTCGCCGCCAGCACCTTCCTTCCTTTCCCTCCTCTCATATCTCCATGCCTTTCCTCTTATCCATTCTCTCATATCTCCATTCCCTTTTCTCGTATCCTTGTCAGCCTCCTCTTTTCCTCTTGCGCCTTCACTTCCCCTCTCCCAGTCCTTTACCTTCCCTCCAACCCTTTATGCCTTGTTTCCAAATCTCTAATTTCTTCTCTTCTCTTCTATCCTCTTTAGCCTCCTTCTTATCCAAATGTCCCCATCTTCCTATCCTCTTGTGCCTCACAACTATTCTCATTTCCCTTCCATCGTACCCAATATGCTCAATCTCTTCTCCCATTCCTCCCAGGCCAGTGCCCTCCCTCCTATTTCTGTTTCTTCCCTCCAATGCCTGCCTTCCTTTCCATTCCCCCCTAACTCTCCTTTCCTCCCCTCCTCTATTACCCTCACGTTTCTGCTTCTTTTTCTTCCTACCTGCCCTTTCCTGCTATCCTTTCATTCTCACATGATTCATCTGTTCCTGTCCCTTTTATCCCTATTTCCCCTCGCGCCTGTCCTCTTGTCATCTCGCGCCTCTCCTCCATTCCAATCCCTTCTAGTTGTACTTTTCCTCCTCCTCTCTTGTTTCCTCCTCCTCTCTTGTTTCCTCCTCCTCTCTTGTTTCCTCCTCCTCTCTTGTTTCCTCACGCCTCTCCTCCATCCTATACAAAGTCCTTGTTCTCTTGTCTCTGCACTCATACCCAGTTCTCTCCTTCCTAATCCTGTGTTTCTTTCCTCCAGTTCAACTGTCCTTATGTCTATCCTCCTTTCTGATAACTCCTATCCTCCTAACTACTTTGCTTCAATCCTCTTTCGCCCTCACATTTATTCCCCTTTCCTTCCCTTCCCATCTAGTTGCACTTTTATATTATCCTTTCATCCTCACACATGACTTATCCTTTTTATTCACTTCTATCCCTATGGCTCCTTTCTCCTATTCTCTTGTCACCTCATGCCTGTCCTTTATATTCCTGCATTTCTATGTGTCTTTTCCATCTATTCTCTCATCGCTTCACGCATGTCCCCCTGTTTGTCCTTCCTTTATCTGTTCCCTTGCCTCCTACCCCTAGGACCCCACCTCTAATCCCTGTGTCCTCTCTCGTCTGCCCTCTTTGCACTTCCCTCCTATCCACATGCTCTTGACGTCATACAACATTGCATGAAGTATCACATGTAACACAATCAATATGACTATGTATGGTGAACCACAAACTATGTTAAGGGAAGGTTACAAGTATGAACGCTAGAAAATGGGAAGGTTAAGACATCACACACACCTCTGTAGGCAGCTTTGCATTAAGTGCCATAAAATGAATGACATCGATGATAATCATCTTCATCACCTCTGTATTGCAAACTGAGAGCGAGCAGTGAGTGTGATGTCACTGTTCTTCTATCGTCCTCTCTTCACTTCAGTTTTATCACTAGATCGCTTTCATCTCCTTTGCTGACATTGTATTTACACTATAAACTGAATCATCTCGAGAGCCGTCCAGTTTCATTGCGCATAAAAAGAAAGAGCTCACGATCACACTCTTTGGTCTAATGATGAAGCTAGGATCCTAATGTACATCTCCAGGTTCTAAACGCTACAATTCAACCACCACAACATACACCCCCCTTGTCTTCTATCTTCTCTTCTTTGTCATCCATTCTTGCCTTTTCTCTTGCTCTCAGTTCTCTCCTTTTTCCTCATTACTCCCTTTCAAAATGTCAGAAATTGATGTTAATTTCCTAACAAGTATGCTAAATATATTGTGATTTTTCTGTTTTTGTTTTACTTTGCAATGTGGTCTAGGTGCACTTATGTATAGGCTATACGTAGGCTATGCACATTATTCATAGAGAGCTTTCCAAGGCATGGTTTAACTTGGACGTTTGGGAGCAACCACAAACCTATACATTTAGGGGCCCTTCCCTAACTTTGATCTGACCCCTTTCCATTCTGGAGTTAGAGATTTACTCCACAGGCTGCAGTAAGTCCCTTTGCAGTATGGGAAGGACGAGAGATCACTCCAATATTTGGTGGGACTGTAGGCTCCCACCAAATAAATGTTTACCAAGCAGAGAAAAACAAACAAACAGGTGTGTGTTTGTGCAGGGGGTTCCACAACCCCCTGTGTGTAATTCTACAGTATGTAGAATTCCACACATTAGGATTAGGAGCTGCTGCCATTGCCATGTGACATTCCCAGTAGCATGCCAGGAAACATGTGCTTGGCCTTTTCCGCGGGCATTACTGGAAACGTTAACGAATAGGAAAAACGTAAAGTATGTTCAGGCGTAGATGTAAATCTCTAGCTGTACTTATAAGTATTTTTCCGAATGGGGCCAGTGTTTTGGCTTCTTAATATTTAAGCGCATTTTTGCAGTGGACAATGTTTTATAATTCATATAATTTTATAATATAATTCATTAATATCATATAATTGTATAATTCGCTGTATAACATTTACCTAGTAAAACATCTTCACGAATAGAAGCTTAAAATAGCTGCATTCCAATTAAATTTGCATTGAATGCGCATCGTGAGAACTGTGAAAAGCAAGGATTGCCCAGATGCATTTTCTGTAAGAATCTGCGGCATTTAATAAATGTTCCTCATTTTCGTGCTGGAATCATCATTTTCCACACACTCTGAACTCCAGCTGCAAGAACATTCATTTAGTGCTGCTAGTGATGGGCTCCGTAATCCAATGTTTGCACCCGCGTTTGGGTAATGGAGGCTGTTCCAGTAATGCAGGCTGTTCCAGTAATGCAGAAGCAATCTCGTTTGGCATAATGATGCATTGCAAAGAATGCCAGAACCCATATACAAGGGTTGTTCTCGAGCACTGCGCTGGCACAACTGCATCAATAAGCAGAACCCAAAAGATGGTTTCTTGTGGAATATAAAATGGACTTTCATGTATGAAACTGAAATATGGGGCGTCACACGTTTAAGAAATATCCTAGTGAAAAGTAAAAATCACTTGACCAGTTACAAATGGTTCTTATGAATAAAGTTCCGACAAATTGACTATAACATGGACAGTTTATGTCCAGTGGAATAAATTAGGGAAGTTAGATAATAAGATCAGCTAAAAGCAAGAGACACCAGTAGGCCCCAATAAACAGCCGAAAGATTCAAAGGCAACTGACTGGAATGTTTTCCATAGCAGATTAGTTGATGTCTAAAACCCCATAGGCAAACAATGTGATCCAGCAGATGATATATCTGTGGATATGATCCAAGCAGTGGCGTAGCTAGGGGGGGGCGATGGGGGCGGACCGCCCCAGGCGGCACGAGTTTTGGGGCGGCAGCCGGCCCCCCCCCCGCTCTTACCTGCGGCCGTTGCCCGCTACCACCCCCCCCCCGCTCTTCAATCATTCAATCATTTTGCCGAGGGCGGCACACGTAGGGGCCGCCACGGGCAGCCTAAGGCCTAGCTACGCCCCTGGATCCAAGCTGTGACTAGGCAAAAGGAATTTCCATTTAAGTGTTCCTTCAATCAGTCAGCCTTTGTAAAGTGCACTCTGTCACCCCTAGGGGGTATCTGAGTGTTGTGTCACTGTCGAAGAACCAGGTCTTGAGTCTCTTTCTGAAGTCTACCAGCGAGAGGGCCGTACGGAGCTGGAGGGGAAGGTCGTTCCAGGTCTTGGCTGCGATGAAGGAGCGGACGCCGCTGCAGGTGCGGTGGATGCTGGGGGTATGTGTGAGGGCGAGTGAAGAGGAGGTAGGTGTCTAGCGGGTTGGTGGAAGTTCCTTTGTTTCAGGGATTGTGTTTGGTGTAAAGATGAAGCCCAAAGCTGAGACATGGGACAACTATCTCCCTTTCCCACCTCATACATCTAAAGTTAAGAGTGCCAAACGTTTTCGGAAGTGTGCATGAAGTACAGCTGGGCTAGCAATGAGCTACTTACACTGCCACGAAGATAAGGAGTGCCATTTGTACTAGCAGCACATAGATTTTGCATAAAAGCTTTGTTCAGTTTTGAAACCTGGCAACAACCATCTGCCTTTCGAAATAGCAACCACTTCACAATCCTCCATCTTTTCTCTCATGGATCTGCCACGCCATAACAACCTAGTCACTGACGTGTTCTACTAACCAATGCATCATTCTAACAAGATAACTACAAAACATTAAGTTAATCTAACAAACCGTTTATCTGACATCATTATAAAGCAAAATATGTGTTCTTAATTATGAACAAACGGTTACAACAACAGATAGATCTTTGAGAACCCGCAAAATATATGACCTAGACAGACTGACAGATGGGCAGGCAGACAAACAGATGGGTGGACAGACAAATAGCTTGTCCAACAGCTGCACAGCAGTCAGATGGACAGACACATAGAGATGGATAGAGACGAGCGGTCAGATGGGCTGACAGACAAAAATTCTTAAATGATAGCAAGAAACATTTGTCTCTACAAGAAGTCTGTGTACACATCTGTAACGATCCATTCCTTCACACTATAAGCATTAATAGAGTGCTGAATACAGTGCATGGAATGAAGGTTATCCAGTCGGAACAGTAGGCATCTCTTCTTCATGTAACAAACAAAGCCCTACCTTGGTCTGCAGAAATATTTGTGCAAATGTACTTTTGAATTTGAAAGAAAATACAATTTGACAAAAACCAATCTATTGCCTGAGTTTGTGACTGTCTGAGTCTGGATCGATCTGACTTTTAATATCAAGGTCAATATGTTCCATGTGTCTATCAGTGTCCTTCTGTTGCTGGTTTCTTACTGTATGTGTGCGTTTGCCTGTCTTTGTTTGTGTTTTCCTGTATCTCAGTTTCAATAGGCGCCTGCATCAAAAAGGTCCTCAGGTCCTTTTGATGTAGGAGCCCATTGAAACTCCATATGCATCAAACCCCTAGTTTTTAATCTTGCCAGATGATCAATAAATAAACATTAGACTACATTGAATACCTGTAGACTGTTTTAAACCCAGATCCCGCTCTAAGAACACATCAAGTGCTCCATTAGCGATTAACCTTGAGTCCACCCTGGTACACAGGGTACCCTGGGTGAGGACTGGATGATGAAGCATGCCCAATAACCCTGGTGGGTGAGGGTCGGCTGGTGTTGTGGATCAGTGGGGGGGTCGGAAGAGGTCGGGGGGGAGAACATTTAAAAAAATTAAAACATTTGCCTGCAGTCAGCCACGTCACGCTCCTCTGCTCCTCTTCTCGCAGGCACAGGCTCCCAGACTCCACTGTGGCCAATCTTGACGCTGCTCTCATGTCATGAGAGCAGCATCAGGATTGGCCTGAGCACTCTGGATTTGGCTCCCAGGAAAACTGGGAGCCTGTGTCTGCTCTCTCCAACCCAGCAGCGCAGCCCAGGTTGGAGACAGCTTCAGTGCGCATGACGGTTTGGCCGTCCTGTGACAGCCAGCCAAACCATCATGCGCATTGATCACAGTGCCCACTACTCCTCATGCGCCTGTCGTCCCCCATTGCTCTGCCCCCAAAGACTCGGCAGGAAAGGAAAAATAAAACGATAATAAAATGTGATTATTATTGTTTTATTTTTCCTGTCCTGCTGTTTTAAGGCAGCTACCGGGAGGGGGGGGGGGGCGGACGCTCCTCCCCCATAGCGGAGGAGCAGCGGCTGCCCTTTACATAAATAAGAATGCCCCCACCAGACCATATAGAGAGGCTCTTCTGAGGACACTTGTGAGTTCTCCATCTTTTGATAAAAAGGTGTTCCTGTGAAGAGCCATGTCTGTCTGAGTCATTCTGCTGCATCTCAATAGCTGCGTCAGTCCACACACCGCTATCAGTGTTTATACATGCCTCTCTTTCAGTCTGTCCATATCTGTCTGCCCAAATTGAGTAATTCAGGATAGCATGCTGCCGAGCATAAGCTTGTAAAGTCACTAAGACTCTTCTAACAGATGGTAGTGTTTGACATTGCAATGCCAACGTCAGTGCCATTCCTGTTCCCCAACTGAACCCCTACACTTCAGGTGGCCATATAATATGAACACAATAAATTAACTTTTAAGTCATTGCCATAAGACGACAGTGATGAAATGATCACTCATGTAGCAATAATGATTTAAGTAATCGCTAAAGTGATGGTAAACTACTTATCAAATGACTTGATCTCAAAAACAGCACGAAAGTTAAGTTACCTGACATCCTCTCCATCTTCCAGCATAGAGAGACAGATTGTGCATTTCTCATCAGTGTCAGACTCCTCCCCATCCGGCTTCTCATGTTTTCCCTCCTGTGGTCTCCTCTGCACCAAGGAACATTGAAAGAGACAGCTTTACAAGTACGAATTTACATTTACATTTAAGTGCATCATTGCAGTGTTATCAACACACTTCTCCGTAAATACATGCACATGTATATGTTTGTGCATTCATGTATGCTGTTTTCTGCATCAGAAGAACATTTTGATCATAAAACATAAGGATTTTGCAACTGCAGTTTGCAAAATTTAGCTCACTTTGGACCACTAATAGCACACAGAACGTCCAACTTCTGTTTACACTTCATATAATTGACCATCGGTTGCACACCTCACACCCTTATTTTCTTTCTGCTATCTACACAGTTTTGATGAGGTATGTCGGCTCAGAGTGGCAATGTGACAGTATTTGAAAACCTCAATGGACAAAGCCAGACCTGTATACCAATCTTTATACTTTTCTGCGTGTGACCATGTCGATACAAAGGTTGTGAGTGAGAGAGAGAAATAGAGAGCGAGAAAAAGTGTGTGTGTGTGTGTATGGGGGTGGGGTGTAAGTGTATGTGCATGTTTTTTTGTAGTGCAAACAGAAACAAGCCACCCTTTCTGGGAAAGGAGTACCTACATTCTCTCTTGTGTAAACTATACATTTATTAAACTCGCACCAATAGAACTCAAAATGTTCATTCAAAGTATTGGATATGCACATACTGTTTAACCCCAGAGTGAATAAGGGATAGTGGAGGAATCTTTAGGTTTTATTAACCCAGTATAGAAAAGAGGCCCCTTTCAGTCCCCTCCTTTCATCATAGCCATTGGAAGGCATCAACCTGTCCATTGTATTCACTTCTAAAAGACTAAAGCCTCTCCACCCTCACCATCTTTGCCAAATCAACAGATCTTGCATTCTTATTTTTTCTTCGAGCTATCTGCAGAAAAAGGGAGATTCCCCTACATTCTTCTCCTTTCTCCACAATCATGATGGAATAATATTAATTTGATAACCTTCTCACCATAGATGTACTACGATGATTGAAGTAGATTTGCGACTTTAAGGGGCTTTACACATTACTAGGCAATGGTCATGTGGATCATATCATTCTAGGAGGTCACCTCCTTCTCTTCACTAGCTCTTAAAGGTTGTCTAAACATCAAACCTTTTTCTCATGTTCTAAACTAGGAAAATACTTTTCATGGTGGAGCAATGCCTCCCCAACACCGCAATAAAATATGCAGATTTTTCTTCCTTTCCCCACCATACACATACTTACTCCAACATATTTCAATAGATTGTGTGTGGTTCCAAGTTGGGTCTAGCCATGTAAAATGCCAAATCTAAAAAGATCAAACTTTTGGGCACATGGAAACTACACCATAGTGCTGTAAATTCGGATGGCCTATCAATTAGCATCAGGTTAATTTTTACATTTTGATTATGAATTTGAAATTAGCTGTGCAAGAAAGTTTGTGAAAGTGACACTGGGCTCAGAGAGACAGGTATGCTGCTGTTCTCCTTACACCTTGTCCTGAAGTTCTGCTGCATGTTTCCAGGGCAATAATGGGGGTATTTGTTACATCTAATATGTGTTATTTTATTTTTGTAACCTGCATATTGGATATCAGCTGATGCTTTGACAATTCCTTATGTCACTTTTTTACAATATCTGAAACAGTACACCTGTCTCTAAAGAGTAAACAGGAATAAAATGAGTAATATACCACATATTTTTTTTAAGACAAGGACATATTTTAAGAGGATGAACATTACACAGCTACGCTAGCATGTATGTATTTGGTATTTATGTAGTGCAAACTTAGCTGGAAGGCAGTGAGCACTGTACAGGATCAAAAGAAAAGACACAGTCAGCATCTGATAGGAAGGAAGATAGTTTGTGGACTGTTACTGCATCATGGGACTGTGTTCCTTAAAAAGGGGAGTCTTTACCTCTTTCCTAACTTGGAACAGTATTGCAACAGCCGTGATGGACCCACGGATAAAATCCCTGATCCAAGGTATGTCTATGGACAAGGCCTGTTGCCTTGGTTTTTTTTTTCCACTTCTTTGTTTTCAGTCTGATGCTGCCCTGGCTGCGGGTGTGCCGAATGGCCTCCGGAGATGGTGATATGGTCAGTCAGGTAGGCAGGTGGGCCAGTTACGAACGCTCCATAGATAATACCATTGGTTTTGAGGATGGTCCTGGGCGTCAAGGTGAGCCAGCGGAATATCATTAGGGAGTGGACGATGTGGTCATATTAGGTGGGGCTTGGAGATCTGTGTTTTGTAGTCTTGGTATGCTAAAGTGTGTATTCTGCTACATAGGCTGAGAATGGCTGTTGTTGCCATGGAGAAAAGGAACCAGCATTTCGTGTTTGAATTTACAGACTGCCATGTGCTCATCAGAGATAGCTCCCAGATAGTTAATTCACACTGCATCTATTTTTCAAATGAAACATAACTCATAATTATATACAGTGTAGAATCGCCCTAAACTGCAGAATGGAAAATGCTCTAAGCAGGGCTGATCTCAGCATATTTATGCCAATAGAGTGCTCTCTCTCTGTCATGCACAAACACACACACACACAAGGGAGTAGCCAGAAAAATAAAATACCCCGACTTTTAACCATGCCACAAATCGCTCTGAGTGAAGGGAAGAGGCAAGCTTATCTGGCATTTGTTCACACTGCTCACCCTTAGGAGGGTTTGGAAAATCTTAACTTTTGTTCCTTCCTTCAATCTTAGTCTTCTGTCAGTCTTTTTCTAACTTGCTTTGCTTCCATTTTTTCATCTGTTCTGTACCTTTTCCATTCATCCATCCATTCTTGTCTTTTCTATACACCCATGCTTCCTTCTCACCAACTTTCATTTTTATCGATCCTTTTCTCTTTACATCCTCATTTTCCTTTTTCCTTCCTTTTTAATCTATCCTTTCTGCTAACCATGTCCATTAATCTATTAATTTTACTTTCCTTCTTTCCAGCAGTCACTACATCTTTTCTTTATCCATTCATCCATCTCTCCATCCATCATCCATCCTTCTCTTCATGTATCCCACATCCTCCTCTCCATCCATCTCTGCATCCAACCATGCATTACTCCATCCTCTTTCCTTCCATTCATCCATCCTCCTCTCCTTCCCTCCCTCCATCCATCCTCTTTACATCCTTCTGTTCATCTTTCTTCTTCTCCTCACCGCCTCCCTCCCATCCTTCAAATACATAGGGTTGTTTTCATGAGCTTCATGGACACCACAGTCTCCCATCAAAGTTAAAGGAGCCCGTTGGACATGGCCCTCTCTGCAGGGTCACCCCCCAAACCTTTTGCCTGCACCCTTTCTATTTTTTCTGAATTTGTTTTTGGCTTGCCTTAGGAATCTGTGCACTTTACCACTGCTAATCAGTGCTAGAGTGCTTGTGCTCACTCCCTTAAACATGGTCAAATTGGCTCACACCTGATAATCTACTTATATGTCCCTAGTAAAGTAGTATACCATATACCCAGGGCCTGTAAATTAAATGCTACTAGTGGGCCTGCAGCACTTATTGTGCCACCCACTTAAGTAGCCCTTTAAAATATGTCCCAGGTCTGCCACTGCAGCCGGAATGCAGTTTTAAACTGCCAATTCTATTTGGCAAAAGAAACCCCTCGTTAAGCCTTAAACTCCCTTTTATTACTAATAAGTCAGGTAGCTCAAAGGGCAGGGTGCAGGGTTAGACATGTACATTTAAGTTTTACATGTCCTAAAGTCGATTTCTCTACCATGAGGCCTACCTCTCCCATAGGATAACATTGGGTTTGCTTATTACATTTAATAAGCGCTAACTTGATTGGGAACAGGTAGGAAATTCATGTTTGGTGTCTGAGAAATTGTAATTTAAAGTTCTCTTTAATAGTAAAGTAGTATTTTAAGTCACAATTTTGAAAATGCCACTTTTAGAAAGTTGACATTTTCCTGCCCTATGTGCTGCCTGTAGCCTATTCCTGGGTTAAATGACTGGATGTAGTTGGCATTTGGACTTTGTTTATTTCTCCCAGACAACCACACAATAGTAGGATTAGGTGTGCCTGCATGGGCCATCCCTGGCAGGCTGGAAGGACGGTAGCTGGAGACAGCCCCACTTTCAAATCAATAGGCTGTGCCCTGCCTGCACACAAAGAACTTGACACTAGTCTATTGTGCCTGCAGCCAGGCTGGAGCCAGGGCAAAGGAGGGCAGGGAATTTCTAGAACCACAAAGGGAATCTCTAGAAACATCTCCCTATTTCAAAGAAGGGGAGAGAATGTGGCCTAACGGCTAGGGCGGTCGACCTCGGAGCAGGGGAACTGGGTTCGATTCATGGCAGGGACGCTCAACATTCTGTGATTCTGGGCATATCACTTAATCTCCCGTGCCTAACAAAAATGAACGTGTCCGTCTGTAACGCAACTGGTGCTCATGTAAAGCGCTCTGATACCTCCGGGTCTAGTTTGCGCTATATAAAACTCCCCCCAAAAAAAGAAGGCACCAGGTATAAAACTGTGACCCTCAGGCCCACTCTTCAGTTCACTTTCTGGACCTGCTGAAGGACTCTCAAAGGGCTACCTGCTGCTGTGGCCTACTGTGTACTTCAAAAAAACTGCTTTGCTGCCCCTGGAAGGACTGCTCTGCTGTCAGAAGCCTGCTTTGAACCCTCAGAGGCCTACCCTGCTGCTTGAGCCCTGTTCAACCTTTTGAATATAGGACTACCAGAGTGACTCCAAGGGCTAGTTGGTTGGCCTCCTGATCAGAGCCTCAGGGACAGAAAAGGCTCTAACCATCTTGAACCTGCACCTGGACCCAGCCTGAATGAGTACCAACCCTCTAAGTGGTACCTCTCCAGTCCTGGACCCTTGGAAGTGGTGTTAAATGTGCCCGGATAGCCAAAATCCAAAACTAGGGACTTAAAGAATTTTTGGCTAAAAGTGCTCTTAGAACTGAGAGGAGACCGGGACCTACCTGCTCATCGATCCTCCCAAGATGCATCACTGGTTGGCCTAACTTTGCGGCAGCTCCCGCTACATTCTTTTCCACAGCAGCAAATCCTGTTCAGCGGTCCTTTGCATAAGGGGTATCCGGCCTCATGGAGCCCTCATCAGCTACAGCTTGCAACTTCATCCCTCTGGATGTTTTCAACTTCCAAAAAAGAGACTAAGGGTCTGATTTTGATCTTAGCGGACAGGTTACTCTGTCACACCGGTGACGGATATCCCATCCTCTGAAATATAAATCCCAATATATCCTATGGGATTTATATCTTGGCAGGCGAGACAGCCATCACTGTTGTGACAGAGTAACCCATCCACCAACATCTAAATCAGACCATAAGTCCGAACAAATGAATCTTCACAGCGACCTTATCCATAGGCTCCCCAAGGACGACGCCTTGTCCTGCTTGGACACCACTTGTAGCCTTGCCCCACTTAACATTCCCTCTCAGTCGTCTTTTTGCTGAAATTTCTTCCAAGTCTTAAGGTTAGAGCCGACCGAGCCCAATACACTTCTTGTAACAGACCTGCGCTCCATCGCGCTGGGCCAACACTTACGACTTTGACCCAGTATTGTACGACTAGATGTCCACCATTGGCGCTTTGATCTTTTAAGCACTCGTTTTTACCTTAAACTTTCAAAATTCATAACTCCGGTTCTACTGATTGAATTTTGAATTTTTGTCATGTTGGTGGCAAATAATTTATTAAAATGTACTCTATTTTTCAAAATTGGTGTGGAATTTTTCTTGTGATGTGTTTTCACTTTATTACTGTTTGTGTGCTGCATAAATACTTAACACATTGCCTCTAAGTTAAGCCTGGCTGCTTTTGTGCCAACCTACCAGAGGGTTAAGCACAGGCTAATTTAGTGACTTTTGTGGTTCACCCTGACAAGGATTGTGGCTGTTGTTTGAGCAGGCTTAACACTCCACTCAACCAACATTCCAATTTCTCACAGAGCCATAAAAACAACTTAAAGGTTTCATGTTACACTGAATTGCCCAGTGACACTCACCCCTGCTCAACCTGCTAAAGTTAATGATGCCACACACACAGACACACTCTCTCTCTCGCTGCAAATCGCTACACACTAGCAGGTGCCCTCTTTAATGAGCCCTAGATGTGTTATTACAACGTACTGGCACATTACTGGTGGAGGCAGCTGTTGTGGTTGACCCATTCCTTACCTTCTTGTATTTGTGTGGAAAGGTGAAGCGCTCAATGATATTCTGCACAGCACCACGATTTACGCTTCCTAATCGATCTTCCAGCTGGAGCAGCTCCTTAAACAAAGGAATCATGATGAAATCAGCTATTTAACACTTTGCCAAACAGTGGTACTATCTAGTGTCACAAAGGCAAATATAAATAAAAAAGACCACCCACTGCTCGTAGAACAACCTTATTGTAGCATTTCCAGATATGTTTCTAGTGGAAATTCCAGTTGATCCAAAGGAAATGGTCTCTTTTGCATCTAGTTGCTAGTATATGGTTTATTGGCACCTATTATTCTGCAAAGGCATTTTGATTGATTTTTGTGGCATGTTAGAAATGGTTACTCGTGTCTACAGTCAGAGCCGTCTTAACAGCATTATAGGCTCCCGGGCAAAGCAGTGCACTGGACCCTGCCTACACAACCCCATCAGGAATAAAAATGTTTAATGGAAAATTAGTGTTAAATTCTGGTCTGCATGGGGCCTCTGGGAAACTGCCCAGCGTGCCCATGTGTTAAGACGGCACGGTCTACAGGTGTCCGTCCATGAGACTACTCTCTAGCAGAACAAAGAAGGAAAATAGCAACATTTTTCCCTAGTTTGTGAATGGCCCCTAAATTTTTAGACTTCAATAAATACAGAATGGTTCACAAAGAAATTCAATTACAATGGACATTTTCCAGAATATACTGACTGAAAAGATAGCATTGACCGATACACTTTAAATCAAGAGAAGTCTTTACAGGTCCCTTTAACTGACAGAATAGAGCTCACTGCACTCCATGTATTCTCTGACCTTGTCACTCTCTTGTGAAAACAATCGCACTGAACCCCTGCGCGTTAAAAAGTGACAATTGTAGAAAAGGGTGCACATGTTTAACATGCTCATCTTCCCAAAAGAACACTATGCAATACATTCATTGCTTTATGTCGGACACACCAGTGTCATTCTTTGATTTGTGAGAAAAATGATATGTTATATTTTGTATGGAGCTCTTGATGCCACAAACAAGACTATTTTAAATTCTGTTGTTTGAAAGAAATGCTCGTGACAGACCAAGTTCAGAAGACATTCATGCACCTACGGTCCACTCAGTTGTGCAAAAAGTTATGTCCCTGGGCTAAAATGTGTGACCTTGACAACAAGATTCAAAGTTAGTGACCACTGAAGCCTGCAGATGGAATTTCTACTGGGGGAAACGTGCAACGCTGAGGCATCTCCTGCAGCATTGGTTTTAGGGGCACAGGCGGGAGCACTCGTGTTAACAGGAGAGGAGGAAGAGGCTGACGTTAGGATGGTGGGCAACATTCACAAAGTCGTATCTTTCTGGGAGGTAATTTATTATGTATAGATTTCTGTCTTTTTTTGTTGTGAATCAGGTCCCAGACATGATACGTCATGAAATGACATGGTTCATGCGGAAATGGAAGTCTACAGTCAATTTACAAAACACATCCAAAAACCAGGTTCACTCAGACGAGAAAGTCACTTGATGTTCCATACAAAATGCCTCTCTGTGCCACTGGGGCTACCAGCTCAACGGATATGTAAGATAAAAGGCTATCTTCGTAACTCACTTCGTAACTTTCCCTTACAGCGGATGTATGCCTTGATGGATTTAGACCCTGAAGCGCAAGGAGGTGAAGCTGTGGGTAGGGATAGTTGCGGATCTCATGGACAACCTGTGGAAAATATAAAATAAAGGAATCACGTTTTAAAACTCAAAATATAACTGTTCTTCCTACACACAGAAAACGTACGTCTGAAAAGAATCTAAAAAGACAATTACAATTTGCAGTTACATTTTTAGACCGAATTTGTATCTATAATGTGTATGTTCTCACAACAGTGGAACTTGTGTGTTCTGTATTAAGGATCCCGCCCTATCCCTCCTTATTATTTTGTAGTTGAGCAGGTCTTGCAGCATCCTAATGGCATCCCTGGGTAATGTAGGTGTCTTATTTCCTTTTGTCAAAATCCGAGCTAGTGCCTGTTATGATGAAAGGTCTGACAATTCAAAACAATATCAAGCTGTATTAAGCAGAGGCTAAGACTTGCAAAGAGATTGATACAAATAAAGTTCTTATGAGTTTTCTGTTATTTGTTAACTTAATCCGAAGAAGCGCCTCGTATAAAGGAGATGAATGTGTGTGGAATTATAGGAAAGACAAGCACAATAAACTGTCCTGTAGATTATCATTACCATTTCTTTGCATTGTGCTACAAATGTCTCAATTTATGGCAGCGTGAATAACATCGACTACATAGATCAAACGTAAATAAGATTAAAAACATGAATCAAACTAAAGACCCAGCCAATGCAGTAATAATAAACAGATGTAAAACAGGCAGCCTAAAGTGCCTTGCACAGTTTATGAAACTAATTGTCAATGTACTAAGTCAGAGGGAATTCCGTGTGGCTAGAGATACACCCGTGAAAACATGCCCATGCGGTATTCTTTCATGAAAATCAAGATATGAAAGGCGTGCAATTTCAGAGGACCAGGGGAGTACCTTATTGACCTACAGATGCTGGAAGGGCCAGATTTAATTGCATCCGGATCTCACCCAAGTCCAATGCAGATGCATGTGAATGGGAGTTAAGCGGTAAATCGAGCAAACACATTTGACAAGGTGTGCTAAGCAGCATCGTCTCCTAAGCTCAGCGTTAAGGATCTTCCCCTAGCTCCACCCTGTCAACATATAGGGATGGGCATCCATCATGAAGTCAGAGACAGAGAGAGCCAGTCACAAAATCAGATGAACCCTGTCTTAAAACCTACTTAGATCTGTGGCACGTCAGGCTTCAACCAAAACGTATTCTGAGATAGGGCACCTATGAAGTTGGGAATGGACTGGCCCAATTAAACAAGGATTGTGTGGACAATATCCACCTCTTTTTGGTCACTTTTTGTAACCACCTATCATCATTTTAGTCTTTGCTAATGGACATCTGCTCCACTCATGTGGAAGCCTCGTTGTCATTTTGGACACACTGAGCACAGATGACTAACAGGTAGCATTCCTCTGGAAGATCAAGGCTTTCTGCTATTCCTACACTCATAGGCCTACATCCCTGGTGAATGTGCATTTCAAATCGTTGACTATGCAAAAATGAAACAGACCCAGTGTGGAGGAGAAGCACAAGAGTTTTCATCAGTCATGAATGCCAAATCAATCTCTTGCTGTGATGCTCAGGCATGTAACACATTTGTATTTAGCTATGGTTTCAGATCAACCAAACTTTGAAAACCTTTGGGTAGTTACGGTGAATATAGATGCTGGTGTTATATATCAATATATTGTTCTTAAAATGTAACCAAGGTCTCTGTTTCACGCTCATTTGCAGTCAATTCATGCATGAAGGTATATGTGTGGACTGTGACTACTGGAGATCTGGCCTCCACGATCCCTGCGTGCAAGGTTTACTCAATCTATTCATGGTCCATCTGTTCTGGATGATTTTTCACAGTGCACATAGCATAGACAAGGTCGATTTCAACTCCCTACAGATTGATCATAAGGTTATACAGTCATAGATCTGAGTCTTCTTCCCCACCTCAACAAAAATCTGATCTCAGGACAGAAGGCTATTGGTCTTATAGAACACCTTTGCTCTTATGCTGAATAATGGTCCCTTCTAGATGGATAACCTCTGGGAACCCCTGTGTCGATCATTCGAAGGCATTAAAAAACCCTTCCGACAACTACACCGGTATTTGCCATCTTGAACCAAATACATCTCTGAGTAAGGAGGATCTAGAGTTCAAGAGTATCAGAAAAAAATGCACTTTTATGAATACTCCTAAATTGCAGGGATTTAATATTTATCAGATGCAGACGGGGACCAGACAGTCTCCAAACCTTTCTTGGAAAAGGTGACTGCATCTCAGTTAAAGAGGCCTTTTCAAGTTGCTGGATCCTATACATTATGTATTAGATCTTCCAGATGAGTCCTCTTATATCAAGCAAGGTATCCTATCATTTTATCTCTTTTTGTTCACAGAAACAGACTTTAATATCATCACCTTTTTAACTGAGAGCCCGTTTCATTGAAAAACAAACCAAGGAAAAAAAATTATTTGAAATTATGATATCAAGATAAGCAATAGGATTAAAATTTAAGGGGAAAGTTTAGAATCAGATTAAGGGCTGGGACAAAAGTAGAGTTAAGGTCAGGTTAAGAAAAACATCAGGAAGAGAGTAAATTTAAGGACTGGATTCGGAATAGGTTTAGAGTAAAAGCAGTAGTGTTGGAACAATTTTCGTACTAGGGGTGCTGCCATCAATGTTACATTACTGAAATCAAAGGAATTGCAAAGAACAAGTGTAGCAAATTAGCCACACCAGTTCAGTACAGTAAAAACATACAGTTTTACTGATAAAACTATATATTGCAAAAACTAAAATATGTGGAAATCACGTTTCAGCAAATATTTATCATTTGCACATCACCAACTAAAGTGTCTTGATTTGATTTGACCCTATTAAAATCTTTATTTCCAGGACAGTACAGAATTACCAAAAATTATGCTTACTTAATTTGTGCTTTCCTAGTGGCTGATATGTTTTGAAACATTTGTACAGTTCATTTACAGTTTTTAAATGTTGTGTGTTAGAATAAAACTGACATCCCACAGCCTTTCTTTTCACATTCCCAGTACTTCTGCAAGATTGTCAGTTTGCTTTACAAAATCCTCTAATTTTGTAATCAGGGAAAGATAAGCAAACACCAATTAAAGTTGTATCAGGATAAAGGGTAATGTCAGGTTTATGGTTGGGGCTATATTAGAGTCAGGGTCTGGGCGGGAGTCAAGACTGAGGTTCAGTGTTAGAGCTGGTTTAGACTTTATTTTGTTTCTAAAATATGTTTTACATCATATTTAGATCATATGATTGTAAAAGAATGGTAAAGATGAACTGAAATCAATATAATTTTTAATTGAAAGTTCTTTTTTTATTGATATTTTACATATGGTACATGAACTCACAGATATACATGCGGAAACGAAAAATAATGTCAAAACTAAAATAAAACATAGCAACCACATTGTTCACTCAATACAAACTATCAAAATAAGTAAGGGTACTAAATATTACAATATACTGAAAATAATAAGAAAATGTGTGGCAAAAGTGTACCCGTAACACAGGCATTAAGATAATACCAAAATACGGAGGAAAAATCATTTTTATTTGAATTGCCATTGCAATGCAAAGTCGTGGAATGGACAGCCTGATTCCAGCATGGAAGGACTCATCAGGCACAAGTATGAAACTGCATGTGTTTAGATTTTAAATTTATTATGTTGGCATTAACATCCTAGACCTATGTTGGGGATGTGTGGTCAGTTTTCCGTGACGAAAACATAATTTGAGACATGAACAGAAATGTGAACATACACAAAACCTATCTGTTACATCTTGAGTGCCTCCCCGTCTATATTAAAATCCAAAACTGAAAAGGGGTTATAGGGATGGTTGAAATATAACGATTGCCTGATACATAAGAATTGATCCAGGAAAAGTCTTACTTACCACCTGAGCTGAAGAGGTGTTGCGGGGAAAGTGGTGCATTCGAGGAGTTGCCAAGTAATGTTGGTAGTGTTGTGGGACGGGACGGACCTGGAACTGAGCATGTGTCAACCCTGCATCGACACTGAGATCCCTGTGACAGTGATATAAAAAGGAAAAACAATAATCCAGTCTGTTCTAGGAACCTGAGCCAATTTAGTCTGTTGTAAAACACTACATGCAGAACTGTGCATGACAATTCATGAAAACTTGCATTTTTTCTCCAACAGAGAAACCATAGACTAAAGGTGACAATTTACTTGACATAAAAAACACGCACCGGTAACTTGACACTGGCTGCCGTCTGCTCTTGCTCACATGAGAGACCACAAAATAAGGCTCTTGCACAGAACTGGAAATGCAGGGGAAAGCGACCCCGTCACTATGGTTTAAAGGTAATCAAAAAACAAAAATAGCACTACATTTGCTATTCTCAGAAAAAGCACCTGCTTTGAACACCTGCCATGCTTTGATGTTGTGTGAAAGTTTTTCTAGAAGACTTTTGACTGTAAATTAATTTGAGGTTAATGGGTAATAAAATTTAAATATGGTACTGAGATGCATGCTATCATGTAAGTTAGAGGATTAGTGGAACAAATTTATTCGGAGAGTTGATTTAATATCTGATCTCAAGATAGACCCACGGCCTATAATATTTAATGATTCTAGCATTGTCTAATTGTAAAATCCACTTTTAATACTTTTGTACAGGTGGGGGAGGGGCGAGGGATTTACCGCTGAAGACTTTACTTTGGTTTTCAAATAATGTTGGACTAAAAAGTATATAAAGAGTACATTGAAACTGAAAACTGGTTTCTAAGCTCACCTATTTGGAGTGGGTACTCTTCAAGCTCATGAACAAGAAGGAGCTATTTTGAAAAATAATGAATACGTACTTGCCGAAAAGAAGAGGGAATTAAGTCCTTATAAGAGGTCATGATAATGGTGGATTAACAATTAGAAGTTTTAATCCCAAGGTGCATTTATTCATTTCTATATTGATTGTCTGTTCGAATATCTGTTTCAGTCTTCCTCTCTTAGTAATATGTTTAAGCACTATTTAAAAATAATAGTAAAAACGTGTGTTGGTGCAGTCCATGCAATTAAAATGTGTGTTAGTGCAGTCTATGCAATCAGTAGGCCATAAATGGATGGGAGATGCCCTACAGTAAATGGTCCTAAAAATGTCCAGTTTCGATTATCTGTTTGGTTTCTGATCCTTCATTATATTTGGTTTGTCTCAGATACCAATAGAAACTCATTGACTTCTTTGACTGATAATGTCAAGTATAACTGAGACGACTGTCACACATGAATATAATCATATGCTTGATATCTATGCATATAACATATATCTGTAAAATACACCTTAAAACGTATTAGAATAAAATGAAAAAGTGAAAAGCCTATAATGTTTTGAGATTTTACAATTGTGAATATTATTATAGCTATTGCTATGATCTTGGAAATAAGTATGACCACGTGCAAGGGAAAAACAGAATAGTAAAGTCTGATACATAGACTTTAAAATCATTCTATATAGGAAAGGTGCCAATGTTTACATTAGGTATGCGATACTATATTTCCAAGATAGGCATTTTCTGTTGTGAGAATTCAGTAGTTTAATATTCATTAACGTCGTTTTGTATTTGACCTTTAATTTTCTTTAACTGGTTACAAGCTTTTATCTAAAAAGGAGCAAATCATGTCCACCTACTTAATAATCATATTTTAGCTTTTCCCATGCCTACCAAAGCAATAATTTTAGATAGGAACTTCTCAGACGTCAATCGTGATTACAGGGCAAGCACTAGGTCTTTACTGAAGAACATCCGCAAAAGCATGAAACTTCTGCCCCACCAGCGACTGTTAGGGCTGTTTTATGGCGGGAAATCAGAATTTAACTATTTTCCTCAACTTTGGAGCGGGATGTTAAGAGATGCTCTTCCTGTCCCATCACCGAACCAGAATTACAATGGAGTGGGCAGGATGATTAAGTGCTGCCATTCCCTATCCAGCAACCAGTCTAGCAGCCCCTTGATATCCTTAGATTTGTCACAATTATGCAGGCAGCGTGCTAATGATCGTGGTATTAGGCACATAATAGCTGCCATAATTTCCCTACTTCCGCGGCACCATCATGCCGAGCTCTTAACAGACAGCCGTCACATTATTATTTCAGTCACTTTCGCTGAACCTGCATCACTACGCTATCTGTAGAGCACAGAGACTCAAGTAAGCCTGCTCAATTATTTCTGAACTGCCTGCAAGAGCACCCTGACACGGCCATCGGTGAGTGATAACACAACACACTGCCAGAAATCCAGGCGTAAAAAAGCTGTTTATGAAAATTGGATTTGGATTTTTGCCAATATCCCTTCATGGTAGTTGACTATGCTGCAATTCTTAATGCTTGTTGTCTATGCTTTCCAGTTTACCCTGTGTTTGATTCTACATGGAAGTTGTGGTAATTTGTGAGGGGCTCGCCTTTTTGTAATTTCCTCTAAATGTAGGATATTACTTTGAGTAGTTGGAAAGGCGACATGTGAAAATGGAAGAAATGATGGTGCAAGTTTGCCATCGACAAGAATTGCCATTTTTTCAGCAAGCATTAGGTTGACCCTCTCTTATCCATGTTGTAAATACAACTAAATAAATGTCAAGTCCTGCTACATTTTTCAAGTAGTTTTAATATGACGTGTATTTGAGGGTTTTGCAGAGCACCTGCAGACACCACTTACTTAGGATTCAACGGGGAAGGTTCCATTAATTCAAACAATGACTTGAATAAAAGGTAAAAAGAGTAAATCCAATCTTATGGCTTATATCCATCACTGAATATCCAATGCCATTGCATTGGATTTCAGTCTTACTCCACCTCCCAACTAATTGCACAATAGTGTACCCAGTGTTTACAACTCTGATGTCGCAAAAGTAAAATAATTTCTGAACACCTCAATGGTTAGGCAGCAGCTGTTGAGTTCTAGTGACATCACTGCAGTAAGACGTGGAGTGTTGATTTAATCCTCCATAAAAGAAGCTTCAGAAGATCTACAGATGAAAGATATCCTGTATATATTTCAATGTATCACTTTACAATAAAATTATCCAAATGGGATTTGCAACCCATTATGATAATCCAAATTTGCAAAGGCAGGGCAATTTCTGAACTATACCAAATACAGTAATCAGCTTACCACAATCTGAACTAAAACAAATATGTCACTGCTGCGTATAGCGGAGATGTTGGTAATTAGCTTATTTCTGAGCCTCGCTGGAGTGCCCTTTCAACCCTACCATCAATTTCACCATTGAGGAGCTGCATAGGCCTTTTTAAATGGCCTTTCTAAAAAGCCATGTTTAAGGGATTCCCTGATTACAAAATGGTTACTTCACATGCTAGTTTAAACCGGAAGAGCATTGCAGAATTGAGGGAAAATGTCCTAATGAGTGCACAACCAGCTATTGACATTGATCAACAATCACACAATCCAAATAACAAACCCTATATATCTGTGGAAAGGTACATTACATAACAATTCCAAATAATAGTGTATTGTATTGTAATTGGAACACAAGATTAAATAGAAAATATTCAATAAAATGCCCTGCTTATCAAACACAAACCTGAGATTTTTAATTACAAACCCACAATTTCATATATCTGCATCAAAGAGAGAGGACCTCATAGGAACTATAAACATAGGACAAGGTTATAACAGGCCTTGAATTCACGACGTCTTAAAGGAGATAAAGGGCTGATTGGAAAGCTTATTACAATTAATCCAGTCGGGTGAATTGGCTAGAACTGCCTATAGCATTGTGAAGTTCACTAGTATAAGAAAAACTATAAGCAGTTGTTTCCTGAAAGATATGTGGGTTAGGAACACAACAAATGTGTGTTCATCAAGAAACTGACAGAGCTAGTGTGGGAAATAACAATGGAACTTGAAAATAGTTCCTGCAGAGCTAGTTATGATTCAGAACAAAGATCAACAACTACACTCTACTAATGTATTGGTTTGGGAACAACATGGAAAAGCCATTTGAGCTAGAGAATCTGGGGTACTCTTTCCATCCATTAGAATTGTTCAACATTGATCCGTGAAGACGACAACATTTCCGAACAGCTACGGACTATGTACTTGATTCACATCTATACTCATTGTCTCTTAATCAATGTTATGTGAATCCAAATATTTGGCGCAACAGCACTTGTTGACCAATGTGGACATCCCCAATCTACAGCTGTTCAAAGTGTTCCTTAAATAATCTTTGGTAGATGAGTGTTTTTGTAAGTGTTGTCCTTAGGTCTGTGTTCGCTTGATCCAGCTTCCGTCAAGCATGCAGCCCTATTCTGAAATGCCTGCACCATCTCTAGGTTTTCTCCAACATCCCCAAGGCGTCTGACAATCTTTTGGAACCATTCTGTAGAAATGGCTCAGAGCAAGAATGCTTTAGGAAGCTTCAAAAGAACATACCGGCGTCTAGGTTCCATACATTGGCCCTTCTCAATACCCTATACTTTTTACTTGGGTGCATTGTGTGAAGAGCCTGTCCTTACTACAGTGGATGACAGGACCATTGCAGAATGAATATAAACTTTTGATAGATCTGGCATTGCTTTGGTAGAGGAGGTGGAAGGATGTAAGCACTGAAACGTAGAAAGCCAATGAGCAGGCAACTCAAAGATCAACAAAACAAGAGAAGAGGGGCTAGCAAAAGGCAGTGTCACCTCACACCATCGGTCATAGTAACAGAACCCTTTTTGTGGAAGAACTGTTTTTCAAAATACCATAAAACGAAAATTTGTATTGAAAATCATAGTTTTTGTTATTACTTGTGGTTATGGTTCATTTGTTACTAGTGTTGCCAAAATCAAATATAGTATACTCTTCAGATATGCAAATGTTTTAACTCAAAGTTTATTCCTGATGGTCAAAGAAGACTTATACTCTAGAGCATCAACTAAGCCAGAATGTGATTTAGGTTCCTTAGAGACCCGTTTAATGGGTATTTTTAAGAATAACTTATATGTTAGTTTTTTAGGGTGATTAGTTGACTTAGTGGTGCAACCAGAAAAGCAATTACATATCCCTACAGAGCTTCCTAAACATACTGGCTAAGGCTGTTTATCTGAGACTATGATGATTTGGTACAGTAAGTACCGCTGAATCCTACCTGTGGTTAATCGAGGCAGTGAACTAAGCAACTTGGAGAGCCATGAACGATTCATTGAAACCCATAACCCCTGCCATGAAGTCTTAACATTTAATAGCAATGGCTAAACAAGAAAGTTTGCCCTTTCCTATTCCTTATTGCTGTGTTCCATAAGTTGTTTTGTTTTGTTCCATCATAAAAATTGTAGGCAAACTGAACATGAACTATAGCATGTCGCCAATACAAATGAAGTGAAAGACTTACCAGTCTGTGCCTTCAGCCAAATACCTGGGCTGGGGCCCCATTGGTTGAGGAGTTTGAAGTTGGTGGCTGAAGTCAAAGCCTGGGCGTAGTCGATGAGGGTGAACAGATACGCGCTCCTGAGTCCGCCTGTGAGAACATATAGACTCACTGGTTAAGGAGACTTGTTAGCGCCTTGTGTACATCCCTGAAATGTTACATGTTATTGCCAGATAAGCTTGAAGCATTTTTGCCAGGATGAAATGAAGCTCCAACTAAGTACTCAAACAAGTGAACAGGCCATTATGAGAGCAAGTGCATAGGAGTCCAGGGTCAAGTTCTACAGTGCGCAACTCTCCAGTCCAAAAATGCTTACCATATAATGAACACTTTCTGGAATCTTACTTGGTTAGCTAATGAGTAGCTGGATTCTGGAAGTCTAAGTTATTTCCAAAATATATTGCAAGCAAAAATTGGTCGTTAATGGAACCACTGAAATTCAATCAAATATATGCCAAGACAAGAACTGCTACAATTCAATGTAAAATCAGTCATGAGAGGCCGGTGAAAAAGAATAAAAACAAGCTCTGGCAAAGCTGATAGGTCTGAGTTCAGTGGGCTAACCATGCAGTGTTAATTAATTAGAGAAAGACACACTGGAGAGAGCCAGCAGGAGTGGACAGAAAGGGTTATAGTTGTAAAGTAGTCCTTCATGCAGTTCAATACATGCAGTAGAGTGGAGGTGGAAATATACACTCACACAGTCAACATTAAGCAAAATGAATACACTGCTTGGCTGATCTAAAACGTGATTGAAAAAGTCTCAAGCAAATGGCTGAAAGAGGCTGGTTGAAGAAAGACAATGGTGGAAAGAGGTGGACCCAAAACCCATTCTATGTATATTGATAAAAGTAGGTTTGTTTAACAGATCTGCTCTCAAAACCCACACCTGAAAAGAGAATATGGGAAACACAGACATCTATGGACAAATCAGCAATGAGGTGATGCACTGGAAGTGAACAAAATCTCAGAAAGCCTGGCACTGAAACCACAATTCACAAACCAATGAGTACATCTACACCCAAAGGTTTATGGCCTTGCTTTGGGTATAGATTTACTCATGTTTGGAATTCACAAAGGTTTCACAAGCTATGGCTGTGTAGCATATTACAGTCGCAGATTACTTTCCAGGCATACTCCTGGGAAACTTTTGTGAATATTCAAATGTGACCATTAGATGGCAATTCTGCATGTGCAATTGTACGTACTACATAACTGCGTATAGGAAGATGCCATCGCATCTGAGTAATATTATGTTTATTTCTCCATGGGGAAGCTATTATCCCCAATGGAGAATCTCCTTCCCCCTAATGCCAATCTGTTGTGGGAGAGTTCCCTTCCTCCTCCTGCCCTGCAAAGCAAGTTACTCGTGTCCTTGACAGGGGTAAATCTCATACCACTTGAAGGGTGGGAATGAGTCGTAGAAATGTTTGAGAATATCCAGAAATTCTGTTGTTTTTTCCCAAACTTTGCAAGGAAACTACACCACTGTACTCCCATTCCCACTGTATGAGAGGGATTTACTCATGCACAGTAAGACAACATTCTGAGGTAAAATTGTGTACAATTAAGAGGATTTATAAGTGCAAGGCTACCTTTTGTGAATACCTCGCACTGGTAAATCAAGCCATTTGCACCAGTAAGGTGGACGTGGAAATTTTTTTTTTACTTGCATATGGGTTTTGAAAGCTAAGCCGGATGTTATTCAGTGAACCCGTGAATCTCAGAAAAAATGCAGAAAAAAGAAAATACTAAAGTCCAATAAAATAAAATAAAAACTAAGAAAAGAGGATCTGGTACCCAATGAGAAATCATTAAAGAGGAAAAACCACTGTAATCTATGAAGAGATCAGCGACGCCTGGAACCACAGTATTTGAGCACAAAATGTGTGATGAAGGAAACCACTGAAACCAACAAAAATTGAGGCACAGATTCTAATTTTTAATAAAAACAAAACAACCAAGAAATGAAGGATTAGAATCCAAACTAGACGCATTCAAGGAGTTCATGAAAACATAAATCTAACAAAAAATCGGGCCAGATGGCAATTACTGAATAAAAAAAAAAAAAAACAACTTTGAGAAGAACCACTGATTTCCACAAAACTGACACGAGAGGGGAAAACAAAGTTTAAAAAAAACATTGGAACCATTTAATACCAACAAAATAAGTAAAAAGGAGAATCACTGACTTGCAAGCAAAATGCAGCCAAGAGGGGCAGCAGTGGATTCTAAAAACATCTACTTGCTGCAATGGAGCACACCCGTTGTTGGCACTCTAGGCGGTTGCCCCCCTAATTTAATGAGTTTGACAAGATTGAGGAATTGATTTAAAGTCAACCTAAGAACCTTGAAAACAATCTTGGCACTACCCTTTAATTGACCTAGCTCTGAGATATTCTCACCACTTGCTCTCACTTGGGTACTAGGACCTTTCACGTGCAGTACTTGGGCGATGCTGCGCTACAGATGTTCCCAGCATGCTTACTGCATCATGTTTCATATCCAGGAACTGCGCCTCACCAAAGTGGCTCAGCAGCTGACTCATTCCATAAATACAAGGGGCTGATCATCTTACTAGCTAGGAAGCACCAGTCTGCATTACCAGTTCCCGTAACACGTGTTAGTTACAGTTATTAATAGTCAAGATGTTCACATCAGTGATGACAGGATGAGAAGTCGTAGCTTGGCCTCCCCGAACTAAAAAGGAATAACGTTGCTAAAAGCTTGCCGCGTGCTCTGAAACGTAGGTTTTGTGCAATTGGGCAACCAGTAGAAACCGTAGCCCTGGCACAATGTATATCAATCAGTCAAGGAACCCTCCTAAAAGATCTGATCAAAATTATTTTGCCAGCAACCTGATCAATTGGCCTGTTGTGTTCTTACTCTACATGGACCAACACAGAAAAATTGGGTTTTCTCATGGTTGGACAACAAATCAATGACATAAATGGGGAAGTCATCTGTAAGTAAACCATCACTGCATATGAACTGCAAACAGGAAACAAATAGCAAACAGTTAGTTACTAATGAAAAGGCTCAACATGGGTTATTACACAGACCTAAGATGGTGTCCTTTTGTCATGCCACAGACAGTAAAGAAAGTAGCCATTCTTGAGGGTTGGCTCATGACCAAGGCATGGAAGGGTTACACGGTGGAAACTAACCTAGGGTGTGGCATGAGCCTGCGGTGCTGGGCTTCAAGGAGCTGTTGTTGGAGGAGGTATTGCTGGTGTAGGGCTTGAGGTAGGAAGGAGGATCCTGTCACATCCTGGAACTGCAGGGCTGGTAGAGGCGGCAGCGTCTGGTGCAGTGGACCGTTATGCTGGTGGGACGTCGCCATGGGGGGGCTCAAACCTTGCTGAGGCTGGGCTGGGTGAGGATGGGCGAATTCAGCGGAGATCTGTGGTTGAGGGCCCAGGTGGAAGTGCCGGCAGGAGGTAGCATGTGCATGCTGAGACCGCTGAAATGGGGCACCTGAAAACAAGAACAAAGGTTTAGATGTGTGCCAGAGAGAATCAATCACCAGCTGTGAAAATGTCCTACATGTCCTACATGAACCAGAAAACATCCTTACAACGTATGTAGAAATAGCATGTTCTCTCCCACATACATTTTGGCGGTAAAAACTGACAACATTTGGACGGGAATATACTGCACACTCCGAGTTTTGCAGCTCGGGAATGTGTCGAAACAAGCAATGTTAGGGTGTTTCCCTGCACTCCCAGGACTCAGGAGGTAATACTGCACCCAGCAGTATTAGTATACACCAGGTGAGGTATTACCTAAGAAAATAAAGAGCAACTCGTATTTAGGACCCCAGTGTTCTTCAAATGTCTGTAATTATTGTAATTGTAACACTTTTAGCACTTAAGTTAAGGTAGATTAATCTATTTTAGGGTTTACATTTACAAATACATCATGGTTTTTAAGTAGTAGTAAGTAATAGTAATTTAAGCTCATGTTCACATGGCACACACAGAGTATGGTCATTGCTGGGATATGTGTTTGAGAAAAAACATCCTTTCAAAAGTAATCATTTTGTTTGAGCCTGAAAACAAGAGGGCCGAGTATATGACTTGTGTAAGAGCAGCACCGTTGGTGCCACCAGCAAGTCCCACTTTCCAAAAAGCAGCAAAGGGCTGGGAATGAGACTTGCCACCTGGTTGCATGTGTACAATGCTAGAATCCTCACTACCACCTTTACCAGTTTGCACAGGACACATCCTACGCACACTGTCCACATCCCCTGTCTTCATGGGCCTGAAATCTCTGTGCAAATAAGTAGCCAGCTCAGTCGTTACCACACGTATGGATATAAGGCGAGCCAGAAGGGAGCAACTGTTGTGCCACACTCATAATGAGTGTACTGTGCCACCCGGTTGGCAGCACGCTATGCGCCATGCTCCTGATCAGTATTAATAGAGATGACACAACGCAGGCCGCGAGAGCACTGCCAGGCTATCCTTCTGAGCGTGAATGACGTCACCCAGGAGGCATTGAGGGTACTGTCGGCCATTCTTGGGAGTGCCAATGGTGTCACCCAGCAGCAGTGCTACCGGCATTCGTGGGGCGTGTAAATGGTTCTACCCAGCCAGCACCTCGAGTACTGCTGGTGCTTCTGGTGATTGTAAATGGTGCCCCCCAGCAGCCAGCATGTGTAATACTGGCACTCCTTAGGAGTATAAATGGCGTCACCTATTAGTCAGCAAGAGTACTACCAGCATTCCCTGGGAGTGTAAATGGTGTCGCCCAGCAGCAGTGCTACCGGCATTCGTGGGGAGTGTAAATGGTATCACCCAGCAAGCAATGAGAATACTGTTAGTTCCCCTGGGGAGTGTAAATGGTGTCACCCAGCAGGCAGCTAGAGTAGTGCTGGCGCTCCTGGGGAGTGTGAATGGTGACACCAAGCAGGAGTACTACCGGCACTCCTGAGGAGTGTAAATAGAGTCACCCAGAAGGCAGCAAGTGTAGTGCAGGAGCTCCTGGGGGTTGGGGGTTGTGAGTGGTGACACCCAACAGGCAGCTGATGACTCTCCAAGGGACTGTAAATGTTGTCACCCATTAGTCAGTAGGAGTACTACCAGCAAGCAGTGAGAATGCTGATAGCTCTATCGGAGAGTGTAAATGGTGCCACTCAGCAGGGAGCGAGAGTACTGCTAGTACTCCACTCAGCAGGGAGCGAGAGTACTGCTGGTACTCCACTCCTGGGGAGTGTAAATGGTGCCACACAGCAGGAAGGGAGAGTACTGTCAGTACTCCACTCAGCAGGGAGCGAGAGTACTGTCAGTACTCCACTCAGCAGGGAGCGAGAGTACTGCTGGTACTCCACTCCTGGGGAGCGTAAATGGTGCCACACAGCAGGGAGCGAGAGTACTGTCAGTACTCCACTCAGCAGGGAGCGAGAGTACTGTCAGTACTCCACTCAGCAGGGAGCGAGAGTACTGCTGGTACTCCACTCCTGGGGAGCGGATATGGTGCCACCCAGCAGGGAGCGAGAGTACTGCTGGTACTCCACTCCTGGGGAGCGCAAATGGTGCCACACAGCAGGGAGCGAGAGTACTGTTGGTACTCCACTCATCAGGGAGCGAGAGTACTGTCAGTACTCCACTCAGCAGGGAGCGAGAGTACTGCTGGTACTCCACTCAGCAGGGAGCGAGAGTACTGCTGGTACTCCACTCCTGGGGAGCGTAAATGGTGCCACACAGCAGGGAGCGAGAGTACTGCCTTTGCTACATGAAGGATATAATCCAGACAAAATTGGTCCACTGCACGCTACAAGACTACACACCACAGAGGAACAAGGTAGCAAGGTCTTTATGCATTTGGAACCATCATGTGCTATATGTGCAATGTAAGAATATATGATCTGCTTTAGCTTCCTATGCATCTGCAAAATGTTTCCAGAGTGAAATGAACTGCTGGACACATTATGAAACCACTCCCTCTATGCCCGTCACCCTCTGGGTTTAGTCCACGCTGCAGGAAACTGCTAATAAATAAACAGAACCAAAAGGGAAAAGATGAGATGCTTATGGCCCATGAGGTCACTCAGGAGCTCAGCAGAATTCTTTCACTGCCAATAAATTCTCCGCAGAAGGAGTGATTTGCCTTGATACTTTTTCTTGCAATTTACTGACATCTGATGATAGTGGGGCAAATGCCCAAACAATGTGAAAGTTAAACGTGATCTGAGCAGGTGCATGGATTTCTTGAGACTCACAGGGATATACCTAACAGAAAAATACACCTTTTGTAGTTTGCCTGCCTGCCCTAACCATACACCAGCGTATTGTCCGCAGCCTTCTGCTGAAGCTAAATATGCAGTTCTAGTTTTTCCCCTTTTGTTCCCCATACAAAAACATTTTTCATGTGATGAAATGTCTTTGCCTACACCCCAGCAAAAAATAGCCACTCTCGCCTAACAAAGTCGCTGAGTTGCACCCCTTATGTCTAATTAAAATATGTGTGAATTGTATGGGGGCAGAAATAGCCGTGTTTCAAGCACGAGGCTGTCCGCAAAAACACAGGAAAATGTGGTCTCCTTGGGCAATTTATAGAGGAATAGACTTGCCCCCCTTGCCATCCATGGACCCTCCATAATCAGGTAGTACTTTTATAGAAAGAAGCATATTCATAGGACGGGACATCCCGGCCATGCATGTAGGTTTTTAGGACACTTCTCACAATGGGGGAGCACTGTGTAGCCTGTGCCAAGTTTACACTGTTGGTCTGTATGTTCACAGGCTTTACTGTTGTTCGGATATATTGGTACTATTGTCTAATGTATTGTATCCTGAATGTATGCAATCGGCTTCCGCCGGAATGTACCACAAATCTCAATAAAATTTGTTATTACATTTTTTTTTTTTAAATGTGTAAATTTAGAAGCGTAATCACTGTGGGGAAAAAACATTGCAAATATTTGTGAATACCCTCAAAGATGCAACCTTGAAAGTATGAATCACATTTGCAGAGTCGAATTTCATTTACTGCCATAGAGACACCTAATTTAATTTCCCCCACTTTTCAGATGCCTGCAATAATTCTACACATTAGGTGCAATTTCCGCAGTAATAAGTCCTGTTTGATGCCTAAAATTCCTTTAAATAAAGGACGGGGAGCAATTCAACAGCAGGTGCCATTTTGCGTAGAGCAGCAATACTCAACCTTTAGACTTCTGGGGACCCCCAGTGCATCAATACTGGAAGTCGTTGACCCCCGCCTGATCAGTGTCTAAGATTGAACCTCAAAATGATGCACAAAAATACAGAACCAAGTATGCAGCAAACAAATTATGATTTTTCAAATTTTATTCAGAAACAAAAATATACAAAATCAGGTTGGACCATTTCAAAATTAGTTTTATTTCTGACCGAAGAAGCGATATGTTAGACTTCACCATATCACTTTGTCTGTTTTTGCTCCTTATGCTTATTCTTTTTGTGAGCACATACCGGGGCTTCAATGGAGGCCACCAGTTGTTCGTGCTAGAATCCACTTGCGCTGCTCCCACAAATCAAGCTAAGGATACCAACTTAATTTTTATCCTACAATTTCAAATTCCTTCACATTTATATAGTGTTTTAAATTTTCAAAATTAAATTTTGATTTTTTATGTATATCTACACTTTATTTAATCTGCTAATATTATTTATTTTCTAAATAGTGACTGACCCCAGAGGAGGTGTCATGGACCCACAGGGGTCTGCGGTTTAGTGCGGCATGCAGAAAAACTGTACTAGTTGTCACTACAGGTGGGTGAGCCACTGAAGGTTCGAGCCAGATCCCCAGCTATGGCTCAGCTCGAGGTCCTGTTGGAACCTCGAGCCAAAATCAAGCCAAGTCGTCATGTGGCTTCTGCCACTCACCGTGTTACCTCGTTCACGAAGCCCAGACTCCACCACCTCTTCCACCCCAGCCCCTCCTGCAGCAGAGGAGGTGCTGCCCCGCACCGCACCATGTTCATTGTGCAGACGGGCTAATAGTGAGGCCCCTGCAGAGTGCTGTGAAGGTGCTGAGAGAGCAATGGTATGTTGATGACGTTTTTCCAAGCACTTTCATAGAACTCTTCGTGGCCTTGATAGCCAGATCAGGAGGTAAGGAAAACTGCAAAGCCTGCTAGGTTATGTTATGTTGTGGTACCAAAACTTGATATAGCGCGACGAATCCCCCCCGAAGCGGTATCTCGGCGCTGAAGCGCAGACCCAAAGCAAAGATGGGAATGGCAAGGTGTGGCCCCCGGCCCCCGTGTGAAACTTTTGTCATGTTACTTCTGTGGGCTCTCCCAGAACTTTGACTTGTTATTGCGTGTAATTGCCTCTCCTGGAATCCGTCTCTTTTCTAAGTCAACTGAAGCAGGTGATAACATTAAAATAGAGTGCTCTGCCTTCCTTAACGTTGTAATATTTTTCTAGGAAATATTTTTGTTTCAACTTAATTTAAACCGTATAAGGTATATGTTTATTTTTGTTTACACTGTGTGCTGATCTAGCTCCTCTCAGAAACAAAGGCAAAGCATTTATCTCTGACATAAAACTGAAAAAAAGAGTTCCCATTTAGTGGGTGAATTACACATTGCAGCTCGTGCCAGGGAGAAGCACGTTCTACCGAACTGCTCTACTGAGATGAACTATTTATATTCAGGAATGGGAGGAAAATCTGTCAAGGCGCAAAAAAGATCTATTTTCCCATCAGCTGCAAGGTCATGTAAACAGTCTAGAAATGGAGCATTTCAGATGGGACAGGATCTTGTTGCCTTCGCTGCCCAGCCTTCGTTTTGAACTGGGCAATGTGTAAGGTTTCTGTAAAATGCCTGCAACCCAATTTCAGCAGCACAGGAAGGTTAGAGGAAAGGAGAGACTGGGGCCTAGAAGGTCAGAGAAGGTCACAGACCTAAGGGAAGGTGGGGTTGAAACCCCTGCTCTGAGGCACTACGGAATAATACCTGAACTGGAAGGAAACGAATGCTAGTGAAACTCAACACTGAATGCCTTTCTATGGGTCCTAAACGCTATAAAAACGCATTTACAATCACACAAACTTGTGAGGAGAGAGCTTTGCTTGCGTGCGACTACTAGGCTGAAACGATGGCCCTTAGAGGTCGACTAGCCACTTAAAGCTCGAGCCTTAAGCATGGCTCTGGCTCGGCTCGAGGTCCTGCTGGAACCTCGAGCCCATAACGAGCCGTGCTTCCATGTGGCTTCTTTCTGCAACTATTCCTCTACCCAGGACGTGGCCTCACGGTCAGAGCTGCCGACTGTGGAACCAGGTGTCGGGTCTCGGCATCGGGTCAGCATCCTGTGATTCCCGGCAAAGCACAATCTCCCTATGTTTATAAACAATTAATGTGACCTAATGTAACTAGTGCTCCTGTAAAGTGCTCCAAGTTTGCCCTAAATAAAACTGCACTGAGGTGAAAACAAAGCCTTAACCTAAGAAAATACAAATAGATACCCATTTACTGGCTGATTTGTATAAATTGAAACCAGAACATCGGGATAAATTGCCGCTTTTCTGCTTAAATTAAGTGATCTTAGGCAAATATTGTATTTAACCAAAAGTCTTTTTTCTTCATTACAGCATGCAAAAGCACTTTCAAATATGTGAGTTCAGAATACCAGTTATGCAAAAATTGATTGTATTTTATTTAACTAGATACTATAATGTTGCTCTATAATCATCTCAGCCAAGTTCAGGGTTTATATGACAGTTCTTTCGCTAGTACATGCTTCATAAGTTCTGTGTGTATTTTACATTTATAATTTCGATTAGAAAAGAGTTGTGCGAATGCTATATGGATGGCCATCCGCTGGTTACGGTAAAGAAATGTACTTAATGCCTGGCTTCTATTGATCTATTCGGGTCTTCAGTAGTGGCCAGGGATGTTTATCTGAATTCATGAATAGTGTCAGAGACATCATGCTGTCCATGTTTCACATCTCAGCTATAGGTAAGGTTCACAGGGTAAACCTATGAAGAGCCATCAATGCTATGTTGTTTCCGTATTAGGAGGCTGCCTGAGGAAAGTTGCACAGTAGGCTTTGAAACCCATTAGCAGATAATGGAAGCCAGGTTTTCCAGCTGACACGATCGATGACAGTTTACCGATAAGTCTGCCAGGTTCGCAAATGCATAGCTTTTATGTAACAACATTGGCTAAGCTAATATATCTCCCCTTTTGTCGTTGCCAGTGCTATTCAACATTGGCAAAAAAATGGTTAGTGCCAGGGCTCAAGTCCTAAAAAACAGAAGTGCAGGGACTCACCAAGTTAGGCAGAATGGGTGTGAAATCACCCGTGTGTGACATCACGGCACTTGACATCACAGGAAGTGACATCACTGAATGTGACATCACAGGAAGTGACATCACGGCACGTGACATCACATGGAAGAGGTATCACAACCCCGGACCTCAAGAAGTGACATCAGATCTCAAGACCTCACATATATTTAGTAGGTCTATCATGAGTACATTTGAGCGCATTACAATATTTAACAGACGACAGCACTAATCTGCACCAACTTTGGTGGAACACTCCAGCAAAATACTAAGTAAGCATGCACTACAAACTGCATTTACCAGAATGCTAAGGGGCGAACTGTGCTGGGAGGTCAGCAGTGTGCTCCCACCCCTTCCTGTTTGAAAAGGCTCCTTGAGCCATTGAGCTGACGAGCTTGTGGAGATGCACCTGTGCACCTGTGAGAGGTACTGAGACCTGAAAAGATTGTGGCAGCCTGCTCAGCAACCCCAGAAGAAAATCGTTTTTGATCTCTACTGATGACGGATAAAATCCAGAAACATGTGTCTAGAGATGACAGCACTAATCTGCACCAACTTTGGTGGAACACTCCAGCAAAATACTAAGTAAGCATGCACTACAAACTGAATTTACCAGAATGCTAAGGGGCAAACTGTGCTGGGAGGTCAGCAGTGTGCTCCCACCCCTTCCAAATTAGATTTTGGATTGGGGTTGTGCCAAAATATTGACGCAACTCATAAGCAAAATCTGGGCCTCAACTTATACATTTATGTTTTTTTAAACCCTGACACAAAGAAATTGGCAACAAGGAGAAATGTGGAAATAAATCTGTTCTGCTCAATTGGTTGCAATGTCTGTATTTTAAAATATCTCATGGGGTTAAGGCACCCGCTGCAGAGATCTTTGTGTGCAGCTAAATCTCAGGGAATTATAATAATGGTAAAATAACTGGAGGATAACGTATTTGCTGGCGAGATCTATGTTTTGCCTAGTCCTAGTTTTGAATCAATGTAGCACAGAGGATTAATATGTCTCCTGCACAGCACATTATGTAACACACAGATGACAGATTTTTATTTTATGTAGAGGGTTACTGCTTTTAAGACAGAGATCCTTTTACTTGCAGTCGTAAATTGTATTTCTTCTAACATCGCACAGTGAGGTATTAAGGACACGTGGCTCTTACACCCTATAACCCTCACTGTCTTATGTAAGACGTCCTTTATATTGATGTACACACATATGCTTTATTGTCAATGTATATTCTGTATGTGTGATGTAAAGCGCTCGGACACCCTGCATTGGGATGCGTAGTGGCACTACTCGTCCCAATGCAGGGCGTCAGAGCACTTTATATCACACGTACACAAATAACAATTTAAATACCACTATTTCGTTTTATTTCTTAGATAGCACTTTAGCACTGTGTAGTGCTAAAGCCCTAGAAAAGAAATAAACAAAATCGTGGTATTTAAATTGTTATTTGTGTAAATACTGGGGCGACCAACACATCTGACAGTGCATGCATTCTTATAGTGCATGCATGTATCTCTCAAAAGCATTTCTCTCTTAAGTAGCTGTGAAGTGATGCCTTTGCGTCCCCTCTATTGTATCTAGGTGTGAGGCTCCTGATAGCTCTCAGCCAGGAGACTCCAACCAAAAGAGGCCTGATGGCCCCTTTACTGCGGCCTTTGTTATGGGTCCAGCTTGCTTCTGATAAGCCCCTTCCCCACCTGCATGTTGCTGCTCCGAGCAAAAGCAGACAAGGTGCAGGCGCTGCTGAAAGTGTCCTGTGTCATCTGTCAGAAAATGACACCGGGGCGAGTTTAGCATATTTCTGTAAATACGGGAGAATTAGGAAAGGAACGGGGCACTTCGCTGAACGCAGCCAGCTTTGCAGCAGGGTAGACGGCTTCTACCCTCTGAAAATAGTGGGTAGAAAGCATCTACCCACATCTACCCTCGAGTCGAGCCCTGGTTAGTGGCAAAGATGAACACAACTATGAATACTCATGAACATGTATGCGTCATGTCGCCACTATCAGTGACCACGTGATAATGTACATGCACGCATGTGTTACCACTCATGTGCACACATACGCCATGACATACTGTTCCAAGATGGTGGGCGCCCTGGAGGCAATAAATTAAAACAAATATATGAATAAAAGTTGCTCGAAGGAGCTTTTTAGAAAGGAGAGGCCTGGTAACACATTGCAGCCCCCCTAAACAGTTAAAAGAAGAAATTAAATAAAAAATCTGCGGTTAGACAGGGAAGCAACGAATGAGTGGAGGGGGAGCAAGCAACAGGGGAGCGGTGGTAGAGGGAGCAAATAAACTGACAACAAGCAGCAGCGGCTAGCAAAGAGAAGGCGGGAACAACTGATGGAGGTCAAGCGGGATAGGGAGGAAAGGGGGAAGCAACAAACAAACTGGGGGTTGGGAAACCAATCCGAAGAGCTCTGGGGGCAGGGTGTGAAGGTGGGAGCAGCACACAAAGGGCAGAGGGAGAAGGAGTAAGAAAATACATGCACTTCATCAAGTGCTAAGAGAAAAAAAAGAAGTTTCCTAAAAGTGAGCAGTGAAAGGATACAAGTCATCCAATCAGAATGATGGTAAAGCAGCTGTGCTCTGGAGAAGCTCAGTGCATTACTAGAAAAGTCAACCTCAGTATCAGTGATGGTCCTCCAGCTCCCCCGCTCGCAGGCAATGTGAGGTGCTACTTCTTAAAGTAAATGATTGGTGCATTGGGAGCTAGACTTTTGTCACTGGTGTGTGCCGGTTGAGGGAGGGGTTTAACGGGACTGACTGGTCTCTTTGCCTGCCCCTCTTCCCTGGACACTTCCTGGACCAGATGCACACCAGGTTGTATGATAGAAACACAAATGGTTTTACCACGCGTGCCTCTACCACGCAGCCCAACCACGAATGTGTCTTAACCGCGCACCTTTACCACACATGCCTTTACCACTAAATTTCGTGGTATAGGCATGAATGGTGGCTAAGGTCGTCACTACCCTGCCTCCCCCTGACCACCGCTGCCTCCGCGCTGTCCCTTAAACTACCCCAACCCCTTCCACTGCCCTAAAACCTCCCCTGACCCCCCAACACTAAAAACTACCCAAATACCCATTCCCCTCCCACTGCCCTAAGGCCTAACAGCCTACACTACCCCGACCCCCCCTGCCGTCCTTTAAACTACCCCAACCCCTTCCACTGCCCTAAAACGTACCAAACTACCCATTCCCCTCCCACTGCCCTAAGGCCTAAACTTAGAACTTTAACCACCTAATGAAGGACACGTACGTACATGTTTTAATACACTTATATACAGTATTTGGAAAGCGCTTTGCCTGAAACCTGTCAGTGCATATCCTTCGCTGGTATAAATCAACCGGGTACAAATTAGTAGATGATGTTTAGTGTTATTTCGAGGTGACAAACTACTCTTGATGAGGGTCTGGCTTCCACAAGACATACCTTTTCTCAACAGTGACCATAAACAAGACTATCCCACTCCTAGCTGGTGTTTTCTCGTTTCAACAGAAACTATAAATAAAACTGCTCTGTGTTAGTGGGTGTTTTTTCTTATAGTCAGTGGCTACACATAAGAGTAACTCCTAGTATGTGCTGTATCCTCTCACCAGGGACTCTACTACGGCAACTCCCTCTATTTAGGAGTCACCGCCCAACTCATGAGGAAACTCCAGACCATCCAGAACACAGCAGCCAGACTCATCTCCGACCTCCCCAGACGGATGCACATCACCCCTCACCTCACGAAACTCCATTGGCTACCAGCCGCGAAAAGATGCCAGTCCAAGCTGCTCCCCCATGCTTACAAGGCGCTACACAACGACGGACCAACCTACCTCAACAAACCAGTGAATTTCCACCAACCTACCAGGGAACTCTGTTCCAGATCCCTCTCCCTAGTGAGGGGTTGTGATGGAAGTCAATAGAAGTGCATTCTTAGAGCTGCGAGGGAGTGTGATGGAAGTCATTAGGAGTGCTTCGTTAGAGTGTGATGGAAGTCAATAGGAGCGCATTGTTGGAGCTGTGAGGGAGTGTGATGGAAGTCAGTCGGAGTGGATTGTTGGAGCTATGAGAGAGTGTGATGGAAGTCAGTAGGAGTGCATTGTTAGAGCTGTGAGGGAGTGTGACTGAAGTCACTAGGGGTGCATTGTTAGAGCTGTGAGGGAAAGTGACGGAAGTCAGTAGGAGTGCATCGTTAGAGCTGTGAGGCAGTGTGATGGAGGTCAGTAGGAGTGCATTGTTAGAGCTGTGAGGGACAGAGTGCATTGTTAGAGCAGTGACGAAAGTCATTAGGGTGCATTGTTAGAGCTGTGATAGAGTGTGACAAAAGTCATTAGGAGTGCATTCTTTAGAGCTGTGGGGAAGTGTGATGGAAGTCAGTAGGAGTGCATTTTTAGAGCTGTGAGGAAGTATTATGTAAGTCAGTACGAGTGAATTGTTGAAGCTTTAAGGGAATCTGATGGAAGTCATTAGGAGTGCATTTTTAGAGCTGTGAGGGAGTATGACGGAAGTCATTTGGAGTGCATTGTTAGAGCTGTGAGGGAGTGTGATGGAAGTCAGTAGGAGTGCATCGTTAGAGCTGTGAGGCAGTGTGATGGAGGTCAGTAGGAGTGCATTGTTAGAGCTGTGAGGGACAGAGTGCATTGTTAGAGCAGTGACGAAAGTCATTAGGGTGCATTTTTAGAGCTGTGAGGGAGTGTGACAGAAGTCATTAGGAGTGCATTCTTTAGAGCTGTGGGGAAGTGTGATGGAAGTCAGTAGGAGTGCATTTTTAGAGCTGTGAGGAAGTATTATGTAAGTCAGTGGGAGTGCATTGTTGGAGCTTTAAGGGAATCTGATGGAAGTCAGTAGGAGTGCATCGTTAGAGCTGTGAGGCAGTGTGATGGGAGTCAGTAGGAGAGCATTGTTAGAGCTGTGAGGGAGTGTGATGGAAGTCAGTAGGAGTGAATTGTTAAAGCTGTGAGGGAGTGTGACGGAACTTAGCAGGAGTGAATTGCTGGAGCTGTGTGTGAGGCAGTGTGACAGAAGTCAGGAGTGCCTTGTTGGAGCTGTGAGGGAGTATGACAGTAGGCAGAAGGAATGTGTTGTTGGAGCTGTGAGGGAGTGTGACAGAAGTCAGAAGGAGTGCTTTATTGGAGCTGTGAGGGAGTGTGACAGATGTCAGTAGGAGTGTATTGTTGGTGCTGTGAGGTAGTGTTATGGAAGTCAGTAGGAGTGCATTGTTGGAGTTAAGAGGGAGTGTGATGGAAGTCAGTAGGAGTGCATTGTAGACGCTGTGAGGGAGTGTGATGGAAGTCAGTAGGAGTGCATTGTTGGGGCTAAGAGGGAATGTGATAGAAGTCAGTATGAGTGCATCGTTAGAGCTGTGAGGGAGGGAGTACATTGTTAAAGCTGTGAGGGAGTGTGACAGAAGGAGGGCATTGTTGGAGCTATCAGGGAGTGTGATCGAAGTTATTAGGAGCTCATTCTTTGGAGCAGTGAAGAAGTGTGACAGAAGTCATTAGGAGTGCATTGTTAGAGCTGTGAGGCAGTGTGATGGAAGCCAGTAGGAGTGCATTGTTAGTGCTTTTGAGGGAATTTGGTGGAAGTCAGTAGGAGTGCATTGTTAGAGCTGTGAAGGAATG
The DNA here is from genome assembly GCA_963921515.1 of Calotriton arnoldi. NCBI lineage: Eukaryota > Metazoa > Chordata > Amphibia > Caudata > Salamandridae > Calotriton > Calotriton arnoldi. Next base: position 80,144 of record CAWUFW010000518.1, read on the forward strand.
TGATGGAAGCCAGTAGAAGAGCATTGTTAGAGCTGTGAGGAAGTGTGACGGAGGTCAGTAGGAGTGCATTGTTAGAGCTGTGAGGGAGTGTGACAGACATCAGTCAGAATGCATTGTTGGAGCTGTGAGGGAGAGTGATGGACATCAGTAGGAGTACATTGTTAGAGCTGTGAGGAAGTGTGATGGAAGTCAGTAGGTGTGGCTTGTTAGAGCTGTGAGGCAGTACGATTACATTGTTGCAGCTGTGAGGGGGTCTGATGGAGGCCAGTAGGAGTGCATGTTTGCAGCTGTGAGGGAGTGTGATAGAAGTCATTAGGAGTGCATTGTTAGAGCTGTGAGGGAGTGTGATGGAAGTCATTAGGAGTGTATTGTTAGAGCTGTTGTGAGGGAATGTGATGGAAGTCATTAGGAGTGCATTGTTAGAGTTGTGAGGGAACGCGATGAAGTCAGTAAAAGTGCATTATTAGAGCTGTGAGGTAGAGTGATGGAAGTTATTAGGAGAGCATTGTTACAGCTGTGAGGCAGTGTGATGGAAGTCAGTAGTAGTCAATTGTTGGAGCTGAGAGGGAGTGTGACAGAAATCAGAAGAAGTGCGTTGTTGGAGCTGTGAGGGAGTGTGACAGAAGTCAGAAGAAGTGCTTTGTTGGAGCTGTGACAGAGTGTGACGGAAGCCAGTAGGAGTGCATTGTTGGAGCTGTGAGGGAGTGTGACAGAAGTCATAGGAGTTCATTGCTGAAGCTGTGAGGGAGTGTGATGGAGGTCAGTAGGAGTGCATTGTTGGAGCTAAGAGGGAATGTGATGGAAGTCAGTGGGAGTGCATTGTTGGAGCTGAGAGGGAATGTGATGGAAGTCATTAGGAGTGCTTTGTTAGAGCTGTGAGGCAGTGTGATGGAAGTCAGTAGGAGTGCATTGTTGGAGCTAAGAGGGAATGTGATGGAAGTCAGTGGGAGTGCATTGTTAGAGCTATGAGGCAGTGTGATAAGTCAGTAGGAGTGCATTGTTGGAGCTAAGAGGGAATGTGATGGAAGTCAGTGGGAGTGCATTGTTAGAGCTATGAGGCAGTGTGATAAGTCAGTAGGAGTGCATTGTTGGAGCGAAGAGGGAATGTGATGGAAGTCAGTAGGAGTGCATTGTAGAAGGTGCGAGGGAGTGTGACAGCAGTCAGTAGAAGTGGCTTCCCTCTCTTCGGCCAGCGCACAGCTTTTGCACATTTACAGAGTGCACAAGCCGGGTAAGTATGTTGTTGTAAGGAGTGATCTGATCACGATGAAACAATTGTATAAAGAGGAATTATTTGGAGGATTTGTCCTTTTCTGGCTCTCCCTCACCTCCTAATAGGCAGCGCAGGAGGCAGGTGGACAACTTAAGAGCAGAGCTTTGAGAGCAGGATTAGGAAGACAATATTGGAGACGATAAAGCCTCCAGTATATTTCTTGAGAGGCAAAGACACAGACATTTCACCAGAGATTCTGATGACAGTTCAGCAGAATATGGATTTCCCAGTATAAGACCTAACTAGAACTTTCCCAAGCCGCGGTCTGTGCAGGTAACAGCGGTGGGGCTGCGTGAGGGGGGATTTCGAGGGAAGATGCAGAGGGAAAATTAAATACATTATTAGTTTTCCCTCTGCATCGTCCCTCGAAATCCCCCCTCACCCGGCCCCACCGCTATTACCTGCACGGACCGCAGCTGACTTCCTCTGAGCTGGTTCTAAGGAAGCCTCAGTGTGCTCCAGCCTTGGGACTCTCATCAGCATATCTCTGATGATCTCTGCATGAGTAGAAGGACCCTAATAACATGAACGTCCCTAGAATTATCTCTAACTTATGTCATATGGAAGATGTGGCTAAAACTGTTCTAGTATCTGTTGTAGTAGATTCGTTGGTGGCTATCCTGGTAAGTTGAAACTTCTTAGTGGAATAGAGAATCCTCATATCCCAGACAGGTAAGAAAGTTGATTCCACATTAATGAAGAGTTATATGGTCACTTAATTGGCGATGATGCAGGGATTTACGAGGCCTACAAAAGTCTATCCCTCATTTTTAATTTCAAGAATCTCTATTAGGCAACTCAGAGAGATCAGAATGCTCCATATTGCTTGAAGCTAGAGAAAGACAGGTGGGGCTTCTTTTGAACATCTCTTTTCACGGAGTGCGAGCTTCGGCTTGTGTGCAAGGTGCTACCATAGCCGCTAGAAGAAATTTGTACTTAAAGGAATGGCATTCTGACTCAGCCCAGAAGTCAGCAGCTCCTTACAAGCCTTTTGTAGGTGTTAAGTTATTAAGGGCAGAACTTACAGAGAAGTTGCATCCTCTTCTTAAAGAAAAGAAGCGCTCTTCTTCCTTTTGACAACCTGCAGGTTCATCAGAGTGGTCACTGCAGATGCCCTGTAAATCCTTCAACAGCCTTCAAGAAGTCCCTCGGTAGGGCATCAGTCATCATTTCCAAGGAGACAGAAGGGTAGGAAGTATACAAGATGAACATAAAGGTAAACCTCCCTCTCCTAGGAAGACTCAGTGCTCCAGACTATGCCAAAGATCACCTACTGTACCCAGTAGGAGGATGGATAAAGTATTCCAGGCTGGCGTAGGAGTCATCTACCTCAGATACTTGGGTGCTTAATAACATCTGGAAGGGTTACCAGAGAAAGGTCTTCTTACCACCCCCAGAAACTGGACCATACCTTTGCCACGCCTGCACAATCCTGTCAAGAAGAAAGGGATAATTTCAGCAATACACTCCCTTCTGGTAAAGAAATCTATTACAGTCCGCAGGAAGATAAGGGATTGGCATTCACTCAATAATTAATCAATCTATTTTGTGGTTACCAAGGCATAAGGATATTTCGGAATAGATCAAGAGGATTCAGTGAGACTCTTCGAATGATATCTTTGATTCCAGAGGGTGCGTTCAAGGATTACACTTGATCTCCTGGACTAAGTTTCACATTCCTATATCAAAGGATCCTCTGTCTCGTAGGAAGTCATTATCAGTTCTGGGTACTGCCTTTTGGCCTCAGGTCTGCCCCAAGGTGTGTTCGAAAATGATGGCGCTGCTGGCAGCAGCTGTACATCTCCTAGTCTGTAACATCTTCCGCTAACCAGATGACTGGCTGCTGAATGCACCATCAAAAGAAGAGACATTCGGTACGTTCCTGAAATCCTTCCAGGACCTCCAGCAGGAATATCAGAAGCCGAAGTCCCAATTTTATAAATACCTTCAATTTAGACATGCCATCTCCCCCAGCATCGCGGGGTTGGAAGCCCTTCCTGAATTTAGCCCCATTGAAGCCAAAGTGTTTATGGGAGACCTACAAGATCATAAAATTTCTAGAATTTATCAGTCCCTGGTGACAAATAGTTCCACCACATTGGATAAACTTAGAGAGGCATGGGACGGGAATCTTGGCCCACGGATGATTGGACGGAGGCGCTGGCCTCCCATCGGGAGGCTGCAATTGCGATGAGGCTATGCCTCATTAAATTTAAAAACCTACACCGGGTGTATTATACGGTTGTATGTCGTTACAACGCATTCCGTTGCAACGCATGCCTTTACCACGCATGCGTTACAACGGAATGCTATTTCCACGCATAACCTTTACCACGCATACCTTTACAACGATTTTTGTTGTAAATTTATGCATGGTAAGGGCATACTCTTGGTAAAGGTTATACCCCTCCCCTGTACCCTTACGTGACCCTCCAGCCCCCAATCCTTCTTATAATTACCTCTGCCCTGAACCCTCAATCCTTATATATATATTTTTTTTAAACTAAAATTCCCCTTACCTCTTCACGTCATCTTCTCTCCTTCATCTTCCTTGGTGACGTCGTACGTCGTAAAGAGGAAGCGGAAGTTTCTTTCCGTTTCCTCTCAAACGACGCCGATTGCCTCCACTTCGCGACGTGACATCAGGTTCGTTTTTTTGGGGGGGGGGGAGACCCCCCCAAGCCCCCTTTTTTTTCCCACGCTTTTTTTTTTATATTTGGGGGGAGACCCCCCAAGTCCCCTTTTTCTAATTTTAGCCTTTACCACACATGCCTTTACTACGTATCTCGTAGTAAAGGTATGCGTGGTAAAGGCTTTCGTGGTAACCACGCATGCGTTGTAATGCATGCGTGGTGAAGGTTTGCGTGGAAACGGCCGCGTTGTAGTGGCCGTTTCCCATATTATACCAGAGTCAGGCTATGGAGGGCGGGCCTAGTGTCATCCCCGATATGTTTACGATGCGGTCGGGAGGAGGGAACTCTCATACATACGATCTGGCATTGCACAGCACTCACAAGATTCTGGCGAGGGGTTCTGGCTTGTCTCGTGGAGGTATTGGGGTGGCAGCTCCCCTCCTCACCAAGGTTGGTAATCTTACACATAATGGAAGGTATCGGGGGAAATATCTACAAAAGACATCTAATGTTGTTGGGGCTCACATTGGCTAAAAGGGACATTGCAAGTCTGTGGAAAGCAGTGGTCCCACCTTCGCTGTCAGCATGGAAGAATGGCCTTGACTTCTGTATGGGGTTGGAGATTCCAATATTTAAAGCAAGGGGATGCACGCAAAAACATCCAAAGATCTGGAAGCGATGGGCGGACTATCGGGGTCTCTACCTAGAGCAGGTACCTCCTGTCGATGTCTCGATCCTGGGATAATCAGTCAGGCCTATGGAGTGAGGGACCAACGACACAGTGATAAACTTCATTTGGTGGAGTGGGTGTTGGAGTGGCGCTTGAGACGTAGTGATGAGATAGTGCAACGGGAGGGGGGTTATATTGTTTATGTTCTCTTGTTTTTTCTGAAAATATATAATCTAAATGTCAATGCAATTATTCAGCATTATATACTGTGGCAGAAGTCTTCTGGGTTACAGGGCTCTGCATTGTATTTGATACTTGACACAATAAAATCTGTTTATAAAAAAAAACCAAGAAGAGACATTGAAAGGGTTGCAGGCTGTTCAGGAATGTCTTCAGCAACACGGCTTGCTTATGAACCACCCAAGTGCAACAAGAAGCCTGTGCGGAACAAGTTTTCATTGGAGAACATAACAGATCAGGGAATGGTTTTCCCTCCAGTAGAAATAGCAAGGAAACTGAGGTTGGTGCTTTTCACAGTTACTGTCACAACATTAGGCTCCTGTTCTATATTACTTATGGATACAAGGACTTATGGCGTATTAACTATTCCTGATCCCTTGAGTATGTCTTCTTATGCATCTCCTGAAGTATTGGAATCCTTCTCCTATGAGCTTAGAGAAGGAAGTTTCAATAACCCCTCAAGTGGTGGCTGAATCTGAAATCTGTAGACTGGAGTTTCCTCTTCATCCTGGTCCCCCGCTAGTGGTAATAATAGATGGGAGTGCAAGAGGCTGGGATGCAACTTTGATGGCTATGTCGAAACAGGGAAGATAGCTATAGAAGGAGACGAATTCTTCAACTGGAGAGAACTGTCTGCAATTTATTATACCTTAGTCCAGTGTCAATCATTTCTACAGAAGCCACATGTTCCAATATAAATAGATAATCTGGTGGCAATATCTTACCAAATCTGGCAGAACAGAACCATAACAACATCCCTCAATCTGGTAGCTTTGGAGATGTGAGCATGGGTGGAGCGTCTTCTCTCAATGAAGGCTGTTTACATCAGGTGGAAGGGCAATGTGGCAGTGGACAATCTGAGCAGTCTTCCTCTCCTCTTAGAATCTGTCCCTGCTTCTAGAGATTTTCAGGTACAAGTCTCAGTCACTCGAGGAACCTTTCCTAGATTTGTTTGCCTCTCCCGAGAACACACAACCTTCCATATTTTATTCTTAGTTCTCTAACCCTAGAGCTTATGGAGTGCAGGTCTTCTCTACACCTTGGCTCAGCGGCTCCTTTACGCTTTTCCTCCTTTTCCTCATATCCCTCAGTGTTTCTGAGGATTCAGAGGCAATGGATCTTCCCTTCAGGCCTTGCAGGCTGTGATTCCCCCTCCTGAAATCCATGGCTCTGTCTCCGCCTAGAGGACTCCATTATCATCCTTACCTCTTCAAGCTCTGGGGAGCCTTTCTCTTCTATGTCTATCAGATTGGGAATATAAAGGATTGGGCTTCAGGGCAGGGTATTCCAGGCCATTTAGCAGAGCTACTCATTGATCGAGAATTGCTTCTGCTCTGAAGTCTTATTCTAAACACTGGTGCTCATTGAGCACTGGTGCTCCCTTAATTCTTGCAGTGCTTAATTTGGAGAAAAAAAATAAGTGCCAGGGCTCTCGTCAGAAGGCCACTTACTGCAGCTTGAACCACACATTTTCCCTGCCATGCTGCCAATGTTAGTAACAACACAACTACTAACCATCACACTCCTACAAGTGTGACAATTCAGACTAGTTCAGGCCCCCAACACTATAAGAATGTCTTGGGCAGCAGGTAATAGTCATTTTCAATGTATATTGAATTCATAGTTAACTGTTGTTATGGTTATCTCTAAATTAGCTAGACAGATCCACCTTGTGGCAGACTGTCACAAGCTCTGGTGTTGACAATTAAAAGTGCTGGTGCTGAGCACCGGAAACCATCGGCTCAAATTAAGCACTGAGTCTCTGTCCCCCATTTACTGTGATATCTCTGCCATGCTTCTGTTTTTGTATGAGGGTTTCAAGATAAATTGGCAGTGGCGACTCTTAAGGTCCTCTATCAGAGCTTCGCATTTGTGGTATGGGTCAGGGCGAAGAACTTGCCTTGAGACTTCTTAAGGTGTGTTCTGTCTCCAGCCCCATGGTTCAGCCTACTTTGCTTCGTTGGGATTTGCCTTTAGTTTTGAGATCTCTTCAGAGGATGCCTTTTGAACCTTTGAACTCAGTGGAGATACAATACTTAACAATAAAAGGTTGTGTTTCTTTTGGCAATCATTTCTGCTAAAAGGATTGGTGAACTTGGAGCTTTGTTGTGTAAACCTCAATTCATTAGCATTTTCAATGATGGGATTGTGTTGAGACCTAACCCTGCTTTCATTCTTAAAGTGGCTTCGATGGCTCACAAGGATCAGGAGATAATGGTTCCTGTATTTTTCCTGCTTCCTGTTCTATAGAGGCTAAGTTGTGTCACTTACTGGATGTTAAGAGGGCAGTGTTAATCTACCTAAAACGGTTGTACGACGGTACAACGCACGTAAAGACATCATATGCCTTTACCACGCATTTTTTACCACGCATGGTTTTACCACAAACATGCTTTTACAACGCATGCCATTACCACGCATTGTTTTTATATATAAAAACAATGTATTTGTGGGGGGAGACCCCCCACACCCTCAAATCCGTGGTAAAGGCATGCACGTGGTAAAAATATGCGTGCTAAAAAATGCGTGGTAAAGGCACAACCAGGTAAAAACCTTGTTGTAAAGGCTGTTTCCCCTAAAACAGGCTTCTCCAATGAGTAGCTCGTGAGATACTGGTAGCTCTCCAGCTATCTGTAAGTAGCTCTCCTATGTGTAGCCCAGCCTTCTAAATGAAAAGCTATTGCTGGGTTGAATTATTATATTTATACCAAAATTGAAAACCGTGTATTGGAGATGGAAATGTGCGTATTTTCAGAACTCATAAGCAGATGTGTTGAAAAAAATCATAGACTTTGTGAAATATAGTTGAAGACGATATAGGAGTGATAAATCATGCAGCATCAGGGAGACTTATGACTCGTATTATTACTTTGGTACCAGGGGTATTACAGCTATGGCTATTACGTAGTGCCCATGTAGAGGAGTTCTAAATTGATAAAGCCTTTTTTTAAATTACTGGTGGCAACCCTGTCTGTGGCATTGAGGTAGTCTTGTATGGGCGGTTGCTAATGTGATCTTGTCTGATATGCTCAATAGTACAATGGTAATAACAGTGGCTCTGGATGATATTCATTGAACATAAGTAGCTCTTATTACAGAAAAGTAGGAGACCCCAGACGTAAAATATTGTAGACCTTTTGGAAACTCTGACTATTTATTTTTTAACATTTGGAGGTTCCGGTCAGGGTTGTAAGACATCTAATGTTTCAATCAGTAGATGCAATTGCTCCACTGTTTGCATGGTATCTGACACTGCGTCCAGAAACTATCCATGGAAGATTTACAAGTGGTTTTGCTGCTTCTTGAGCTAAGTATGGGGGGTCTTTTGTCAGAAATCTGTCTTGCAGCTACCTGTGATTCACCTCACACTCATATTAATCACTAACGGGTCTACGGTTTGGGGTTGGGTTGCATTACTGTGAGTTCTGTTTCAACTTGATAGACTATGTTGGCGTGCATTAACGGTAGAACTGAGAAGTATGAGTGGTGACTGTAATAATAATAATGGTAAGATAACTCTGGAGGATGACATATTTGCTGGAGAGCTCTGTGTTTTGCCTAGTCCTAGTTTTGAATCAAAGTAGCATAGAGGGTTAATATGTGTCCTGCAAAGCACATTATGTAACACGCAGATGACAGGTTTCTATTTTATGTAAAGGGTAAGTGGGTTACTGCTTTTAAGACAGAGATCCTTTTGTTACTTGCAGTTCATAAATTGTATTCCTTCTAACATCGCACAGTGAGGTATGAAGGACACGAGACTCCTTCACCTTATAACCCTCACTGTCTTATGTAACATATCCTTTATATTGATGTACACACACACACGATTATTTCTTGTCAGTCTTGAAGGCCAGATTGGCTTTGATATTCCTCAAAAGTAATGAATGAAACGAGGACGAGGGACACAGGGATAGTGCCCCGGCTACTTATCGGTAATCTTCATCATTCTTTGCCCTACTCATCCTCGTCGCAGTAATCATGTCCGACAGCTCCCTCCCCTGACTGCTGCCCTTCAATTGGCTTTGTTAAATCAGGAAGAAAGCAGGGTAGGGTATACTCTTATAGTGCCCACTACGGTGGGTGAAGTTAATGTCTGTATTTTCGGTTCATTCTCCTGTCCTGAGGTGGGGAATACCCCAAAAGTAATGATGGTGACGAGGATGAGTAGGACTAAGGATAACGAAGATTACCGGTAAGTAACTGGGACATTTCCTCGTGCCTCCAAATGAGGTCTTTGAGATCAGAGGCAACGCGAGCGTCGCTCTGGCAGGCTGATGGCTACCAGCTCCCTCAGACTACAGCACGGTGGCAGATTAGCTGCTGGGAAATCCACAGTGTCCACAAACTGGAAATTCAGCTCTTATCTGTGCCTTACACCAGCCCACAGCAAGCAGGCCTCCCGCGGGACGCTCTGCGGTACTGGAGAAGGAACGCCTGTCTCACAAGCCAGGCAGGCAGATTTGCATTATGGAGGAAGGTTAGCTTAGCATCCTCTGGTGTTTACCCCTGTGGTGTACCGAGTCAACGCCTGCACATGGAGAGACTGAGCAGTGCTTGACTTAAAGGGGCCTCATTACAAGGTCCAAGGAGATCCCAGGCAGTAGTTCCACACCCAAAATGCAGATACTGGAGGGTGTTATGTGTATCAAGAGCAGTATTACCACCTCATTCCGAGTTCATTCTACATCTCAGAATAGGGGGGAACATGGTAGTACCGAGTGTGTCAGTCATCCAATGTGCAAACATTCAGAATAATGTGTTTTCCACCATACAAATTCCATCAAGATTTACCTTGCTTTATCTCCATCTGCTCTCCTGCTGTGCCGTTAAATATAAAAGCCCTGATAAACCCAATAGGTCTCATCTTTTTTTTACCTATTGGCTTTGCCAGTGGGTTGGCCGACGCCATTTAGTATCTGCCTAAAAAAATGCTCTTGGCTGATGCTGTGCACAATCAGCAAAAAAAAAAAGACAAAGACAAAAAAAGGCAATTGTTTTGAACATACAATAGGTTTGTGCCTAATGTATGTATGTAAGTTCCTGGGGGAAGAAATCCCAAAGTCCGATGTATGTTTTCAATATAATATTCTGTATTTATTTATTGCCAGAGATAAACCAAAAAGAACAGCTGACACATGTTTCGCCTGTGTGGCCGGCAGGCCAAGGGCTTTCTCAAGGCAGAAAATCTTGTAAGTATATGCTCAGAGAGTCTTGTAATAATGTAGTGGTTGAAGAAAGACTTTGTTCGAACAGAAAGAACTTAATGCGTGCTTGGACAAGGAAAGGTCTCTGCGGTTAAAAAAAAAAAAAGGCACAAACACTCTGGTGTTGGTGGTCGCAGCATTCCATATGCATGCGTGATGGTGTATGAATGTTCAAGTGTCACCACGCATGCGTGCGCATACGAAATGATGCAGGTGCCATTTTTTTTATTTACTGTTCCAAAATGGCGAATGCCACTTACATCGGTAAATTAAAAAAAACTTTTTACTTGTGTGAAAGCGCTTTTATTGAGAATGGAGCAGCGCAGCAGCAAATGGCAGCTGCTGGGCATCTGAATGAATTGAGCAAAATTTTGCATTGGGACAGGAGCGGTGGGGGAGCAATACAGAAACGGGTGGGGTGCACAGCTGGGGGATGAATCAACGTGGGTTGGGAGCAAAGGGAAGTGGACCCGGGGGTAACAAACATATTTAAGTGTACCCAAAAGACATCCGATATTATTGACTGGCAATGTATGGTGCCTTACAATTTACCAAGGGGGGAGACAATTCATTGACTTATGTAGAATAAATAAAACAAACTAGATTGTAGGATGGGCGCTGATGGAGTCCTGTAAGTTGAAAACGGCTGTCTGCTCCTACCTCTAGGCTTCGCCTTTGCTGTTGGGTAACCGGCTTGTAGCTTTCCTAGTCTCCTAGTCAAGTCATTTCTGTCTTGTGGACTTTGGGCAGCGCAAACCATTCAGTTCCTTTTTGCAGTATGTGAGTGACATCCTTAGTAAATGACATGGTGGCTATCTTTCTGCTGGAACGCAGACCGGTTTGGCGTGGTGTGCCACCTAACTGGTATGAATCAATGTCGCTTCCTGTGGGTGTTGATGTCAAGGTCAACCTCAGAAATGTACCGCCAAGGCCCGCTTGGGGGGAAATTCCGAACCCTGCATAAACTTCTGTTTGCAGAGGGATCAAAAGTCTGAGCTGTGTGGTAAATAACACACCACCACTGTTTTCCCCTGGCAGATTTCCCCTAGCAGCCTTTCCCTGGTCACACCTGCTGAAATATATCAGGGGTAAAGGCCTGGAAAAGAAGCAATATATGCAGAATCCAGTGAGTTAAAAGCTCGTTTTAAATCCGAGGCCTTTTTTCCAAGTTTAAATCTCAGAGGAGGAGGTATTTCCACTCCAAGTAACTATCTGACCCTCAGCACTGGTTTTATCAGGGCCGGTAAATAGCTGATCCTAAGTCTCACAACTCTTGGAAGGTTGTGGTTCATGGCTGAGAAGGAAGGATGAATTGGTGGATACTGTTGTGTACTTAATACCTCCTTAAAGGGGGAGGAGGTGCTTACAATTAGTGATCTAATACTTGGTGAGGTCGGACGTGCCCCTTTCCTGACTCGAGTGGTTGCTGGTCACACCCTGTAGTTGGCGGGAACATGGTCGGTTGTGGTCTTACTGCTGCACTGTTATGTATGGATTCAATTGTGGGGGTTTGGATCTTTCTAACTAGGCTGACTGGTGGAATGCACTGGTGTCCATTATGGTGTTTACAGTGGTGCTCTTCTTCTATTGCCTTAAATCTTGGGCATGACTTTGTGCCACGAAAGTAATGGGACAGATCCCTCCATGGGCATCACCAGAGTGACACCTGTCTTATTCTGTAATGATGAAGTTATGATAAATAATAACAACAATAAATTGCTGAAAAGCAATTGAGTTTGTTAGCGAATCTTTTCAGTACTGAGCCCCTTCACATCTCCCTCTTCCATCAGTGCGCTTATGTGGGTCCATAGTCAGGGTTCTATTATTTTATTTTAAACCTTTATTTAAAGTTTTTCCTTCAAAGACAGTTAGTACATCATAGATCCACATTTATACATATCAGCCATAACAGGGTTCTATTATGACAAATTTTGGAGGAAGAAAAACTGGCATGAACACACCTTAGCATTGTTTTGTGCACCCACCATAGTACTGCTATTACAGGCCATATATAGCAATTGGACAAGAGCTGAAACACTTGTTAAAGCAATAATGTATTCATTTCTAGGACCAAGCAAATGCAATAGGTTGGGTGGGTGCACATAGGCTCTTCTACCCAGGCACAAGGCATACCCACATCAAGGACAGCGCACACCTTTAAGAGTGTGTGCTGTCCGACAGTATACCAGTGCATGGTATGCAGTCAAGCGCTACTCATACGTTTGCAGCATGCACATATATATTATTTAGCACATGCACCAAAAGTATGCAGGCCACATACACGGATATCGATGATTATTTGCTATTTTTACAGGTTAAGACTCCATCCTCAAATCCCTAGGGTGGTCCCTACACCAGCTGCAGTGTGCACTTTTTGCCACCTCCATGTAAACAACCTACTGATTTTAAATATAGGTCCTACTGCACGAATTTCTTTTTACATGGGTGGAAATGCTGCAAATTCAGTTCGCACTGTTTTGCTGCTTACTTAATAAATACATTCTTCAATCTTGAAAGGAAGAGCAAAATGAATTTGTTTTGTTCCTTATTGTATAACTAGCAAACATTGTACCTTATCGGCTAGTTTCATTTGTTTGCTGCGAGGCAGACATTTACATAATGTGAGCCCTGGGAGAAACACTGGACTAAGCCAGGGATGTCCAGAGTAAGTCCATGAGGGCTAGTCCCATGCCAGATTCACACGATAACCAGCATGAGATACAATTAAATACACTGTATTTAAATGTATTTAGAAGGCTATTCCCAGTGGCGGCTGGCAGGTAATGGGGGCGGGTGGTCAGGGGCGTTAGAAAAAAAGAAAGAAAAAAGAAAGACCTACCTGCTCGTTCCCTGCCACCGCCTCTCCTCTGCTCTTCCTCGCTCCCAGAAGCACCCAGGCTTCCAGACTCCCCTAGCCAATCATGACACTGCTGTCATTGGCATGATATCAGTGTCGTTATTGGTCTGAGCGCCATGGTTCGGCGCTCAGACACGGAGTAGGAGCCTGTGCATGTTCTCCATCTAGGCTGTGCAATACAGACCGGTGGAGAACATGCTAAGTGCGCATGACGGTTTGGCCGGACCAAGATGGCCGGCCAAACCATCATGCGCACTTAGGTGCACCATCCACTTCTCCCTCTGAAACGACCCCAGCCCGCTCACCCCGCCCTAACCTGGCTCCAGTCCATTATACTAATAATAAAATTATAATAATGTTCTGTTATTATCATTTTATTTTTCCTTTGCACTGCTCTTAGAGCAGTGGGGCGACGCTCCTCCGCCTTACTGAAGGAGCTGCCTATTCCCCCAAATCCACCATAATGCAACTCTCCTGTTGTTAAACTGGACACCTCTTTACTAAAGAATGGAACTTCCTGTACATGTATGTGCAGTCTCAGCAGGTCCTCTTAAACATGGTCTTTAGGTCTATGTTCACGTAGCCTGAAAGACCTCCGCGTAGGGACTAGCAGCTGAGATAATTTGCTGTACGTGGACAGGTAAGATGGGGTGGCGAGCCCTAAGACTTCCCCAACCGTCTACTCCCCCATAAACAAAGACGTACTCCTTGTGAACTGAAGGTCATGGGCGTTAACAGTGGTTGTACTAGAGCCTGAAGGTATTCTACACATATTCTCAGGATGAATGTGAAATGCTTGTCTGAAGCGGCTCATCGACCTCCACCTTGAATGGTCCTAGACCCAGTGGCAACCGCTGCCAGCTTGAGGCACACTTTCTATTCTAATACCATCTTCTCTCACCATAATGTATTTTTCATACAGCAGTGATGCACATTTCCACTGAAAGTATAGCTTGATCAAGACCCTGCAGTCCGGGTACTCTCGGATTTCTCTCTACTTTGCACCAATGTTGATTTGCTTGGAATGGGCTCTGTGCGACGACAGTGGCTCTAGAAGCAAGACTTACGGCCTGATTACGATCTTGGCGGATAGGATACTCCCTCACAAACGTGACAGATATCCTGTCCGCCGTATTACAAGTTCCATAGGATATAATTGAACTTGAAATACGGCAGACGGGATATCCGACACGTTTGTGACGGAGTATCCCATCAGCCAAGATCATAATCAGGCCCTTAGTTACGTATTGAGGCCAGAGGCCATATCACATCATGGTTGTGCCGTCCTATCCCCGCAATGTGAATATTTTAAGGCGCATCCCCATCTACAGAGCTCTTGACTCTATATGTGCCTCACTATGAAAAATATTTTAGCACCTCAAAACCCTTACTCAGGTGATATCCATAGCCTGCGCTGCCTTGTAATATCTAGGCGTACCCGGCATTGCTGAACTACATCCACTGTCAATGTACATCTCTCAAGTACATGTGGTTTCTCAGTCTTGGGCCTTCTTTATCGCTGTGCAGACTTCCATAGATTGATACCACGGATGCCAGATCCAATCCAGATGTTCAAGGAAATGACTATCTAATGATTATGATGCAGATTTGATGTAAGTATAACCCTTGTCGATATCGTCAAAACCTTGTATGGATCCAGTCATCGTTGACCTATAATCGACACCTGATTTTATACAATTTTACTTTACAGTATCTCAAGGCCTGTACTTTTGACCTACATGCTCTTCCCTAATATAAGGTCTTTCATGTTGTTTACATTCTCATTATTTACATGCCTTAGCTTTGCACAATGTTCTTTTTCAGTATCTAGAAAGACAACCATGTGGGCTACATTCCCTTCCCCCATGTAAAACCTTTCAAAGTGTGGGATGTTAGTTCTCATTTTGTAGGGTGGTTTTCTTTGCATGGTTTTCCCTATGTCTAGAATTCTTTCACTTTGAGTTATATTCTGTATCCCTGTGTAAGGCCTTTCACACTGATTCATGTTAGATCTCTTTTCTAACTATGTGTGCTGTTTGTACCTAGACTCCTATCACAGTATTTCATTTTCCCCTCCCTGGTGGAAGAGTTTTAACATTGGGTGACATGTCTTCTCATTATGTGTGATCTCTTCCCTTTTCATGATATTCTCTTCCAATGTCTCACATCTCGTGCCAGTGTGCTAAATTCCTATCCCCAATGTAAGGACTTTCATCTTCGCTTAAGCTATGTCTTATTGTATAGTATTTGCACACTTTCTATGATGCTCACGCCCACTACCTAGCATTCCTTCTCCTTGGATTACATTCTCTTCCACCATGTAAGATCTTTCACCTTGATTTATGAAAGATCTCATTTCTCGTTGTGTTTGTTTTGTTTGCTGTGCATGAGCTTCTCTACAAGTATCCCAAGTGCCACCCCTATGGTTTAGACCAATTTCCCTATGTGCCTTAGGACATGTGGCCCCTACAGAGTGCGTCTTGTGGAGCTAAATGTTATGTATTTTCTTTGACAGGAGCTGCTTTTCGCCCACTTCCTAAGCATCCTGCATCTTCCATTATGCCGAGTATTAACCTGTCATTACAGGGTAAGACCTGCCACCCCTGGCTTGGACTTTGGTACTCCTGGAACTAAGGCTGCTACTGCTACTTTCATGGGTTAAGAAGGCAGCAACTGGTAGAGACAGTAATACCCACTGGCACAACCAACAGGTCTGGGTTAGCACATTCGAGTGAAACACAGGGGAGGTGGGCCAGCAGAAGCGGACAGAGAAGGCTACAGTTGTACAGTTTTAACTCAAGCAGTACAATACAAGCACCCAAGAGGAGGCGGAAGGATACACCCTAAACAACCAACATTAGGTAAGAGATGACTACTCCACTAGGCTGAGCCCAGAAGTGGCTGACGTAGTGTTAAGTCGATGGCTGAAAGGGGGTGGCCGAACAAAGCCAATGGCTGAAAGGGGTAGACCCAAAGCCTCCTTAAAATATATTATAATATTATAAGCAATTTTATATCTAAAGGGGTTGGCCCTGTAAACGACAACTAGATAGGGCCTGATATGTAGACAAACAAATTGTCTAGTCATCACATTAACCACTGTCAATTATTCAAACATCAGACCATGAACCAGTTCCTTTGGTCTGGAGTATTTATTTACTCATTTTTTCAATATTACAAAAATTTGCTTTTTGTTAATTTGTTTTTCACAATATGAGTTGATTGTATGTTTAACTGTGGATATAATTTTTGTTTCCCTTGTTCTGAACACTAAAAAAACAAGTGACTTTGTTTTTGTAATATTGAAAAAATGAGTAAATAAATACTCCAGACCAAAGGAACTGGTTCATGGTCTGATGTTTGAATAATTGACAGTGGTTAATGTGATGACTAGACAATTTGTTTTTCTACTTAATTATAAGCAAGGCACAGTGCTATCAAAACCAAGCTATATAAAGGGCTTTTTCTACTTTCTGTAGTTTTCACTCTTTGTCCTTCCCATAACATCTGGGGAGCAAACAGGAAACAGCCTGGGGGCACAAAAAGTGCGACAGAGACTCAACTTTGTGATGTCATCAGTGCTCCATGCAGCCTGATCTCAGTTCTGATGATTCTGGCGTTTAACAAGTTGATGTCTTAACAACCAGCTTAGAATGCCCTGCATACTTTTAATGGTTCCTGACTTCCGCAGCACCATCAGGTGGTGACACTTTCATATAATAGCAACACAAAAAGATGATGAATGGAATGCTGAACATTGTCAAACAAGGTATGCCCAGGTGTCGGTCCCATACTCACTGTGCCACTGGATTCAAGCTAGCCTGGCTGGTGAGGGGGGGATACCCTGAAACCAGTCACAGGTGCTTGTTTCTGGTCCAGGGAGAACCTGGCAGTTCAGGCTGGGCTGTTCCCATGGTGAGCAGGGTCGAGACTGATTTGCATAAGGCTGGATCCAAACTGGGGTGGCATAGTGAGCAAAAGAACGATGGATTAAACCCAGATCTGTAACTGGGGCTGAATGTTTGATTTGTTCATCATTCCGTTCATCGTCTGTTCTTTTTACTTTCATATAATATACAGAATTGCAGGTGGGTAACAGTGAATAACAGGTATGATTTACCAAGGGGTACTCAGTGATGAAAATAAAATTCGGCTTGTCTATGATGTCACTCAGAACCCAGAGGTGAAAAACATCCCTTTATTCAGTTTTTACCATTGTATAATTTTTATGTCATGTATGGCCCCAAAATCATCTGTCCATGCTCTCAGCTGCTATGCAAAGGCAGAGGAATAATGGGAGCCATACATAACATGGCTTTCCTCTCTGTTCAAAATATAAAAACAAAATAGCCTGCCAACGGTCACCCGGGGCCACCACCTCCTGTGCCATCTCACCCCTTCCTGAAGCTGTGTCCTCTACATTCCATCAAAGCACAGAGGCACCCCTACTCTGACAGGCTCTCAGAGCCCTGTCAGAGAAGTTTGGAATTCCTTTATGATATAGCAACAGTGGGGAAACAAATTGGTCAGATTTTATATGTACTCACATTTGTGCAGAACTATTGAATGTGCTGCATTTATTCCACTTCCTGTTCTGAACTTTAGTTCTTTTCCTAGAACACTCAGCTTATAGAAGGAACATAACATTCTGAACCCTGGGCTGTGTTTGTGAAAGAAGCACACTGTGGAACAATCTGATAAGGCTGTGCCTCGTGGACCACTTGATGCAACCGAGGCCTGCTCTCCATCTGCTCCACAGTGGCTCATTATGGTGTAAACCACCCCCTGTTTCGCTAAATGTTAAAGTCATTAGCTGCAGCTGTTAGTTCTTGCTCAAATAGTTATGCCTCCTTCCAGAAAATAAGTGTATCCACATGCACCCAAAATCTCCATCAAACCTTCTGTTAACACTGACAGACTCGGCGGCAAGAGAATGTGAAATCTGAATAGCTTATAGGTTACCCCAACATCACTGTATGAGAGGCTGGTGGGGAGGGGTGCTTGGGAGACCCATGCTTCTAACCCAGGAACCCACTGTGAATAAAAGCATGGTCTGTCTTCTGTGAGATGTTTGCTGATTCACCTCCCGAAGAGACAGCTTAATGAAAACCATAAACTGTGCGCCTGCCTCTCACACTACTCCATCCATCAAACCGCTAATTGCAGCATCCTATAACACAGTAACCGCGCCTCGGTGGTCATCACGCATGACATGGAAACACTTCCCATGCAGGATCAAACGAAGACAACACCCTACCAACCACACACCCTGCACGGTGTAGCATGCTACCCATGAAGGCAAGCACTTCAGCTCCCCCATACCAGGGTAGTTAGTGCTAAATAAATGTTGCAATACAATACAATACACCTGTAAGACAACAAGTTATCACATCGCTGTGATGGCTGGATACAGCATCCACTGCATGACGCAGATGAAAACCCAGCACGGGTTCCACTGGTATTGTATCCGGGTCAGTGGAGCACTCCGCCAAGTACCACAGGCGTGTGCTACCACACTTCCGGTAGTAAGGACCCTTGTGTTTGTTGAATCTGATGGACCTTGAACCACGAGCCTCTGAAACCGGAAGTAAGCGTACCTCTTTAGATCCACCAGTGGAAACTGTAGTGATGATATGATTCACAAGTAATATATATATATATGTATATATATATATATATATATATATATATTCTTTGTGATTCTTTATTTTTAGTGATGGTGGCCACAGATATGACGCTGTTGCTTGGATCATAGAATTGCACAAAAAAACCTCTTAAAACCCGTGGGGAAGTATTTAAGTGCCCAGAAAGGGTTCTATTGCATGGTTTTTGTGTGCTTGGTAATATTTCACTTTGCACAACCTACCAGCTAATGGCGCTTCCTTATGTCGCTCCAGAAGACGTCATTGAACAAACCAGAATCCATTTGATAAAAATTGTCACTGATGCCAACTGGTATTTATACAAATAGCACAAATAAAAGAGAGTTACGTTTTCCTTGGAGATGATATGGTGAGATTATCAAATTGGCCACTGTGAGACCAGGGATTTTTTATCATGGCTTACCTATCTAAATTGTGTGATATTGTGCAAATGACTTCATTTTCAAGCGCCTACATTTCCGCACCTTGTTACTATATAGTGAGGTCATGTAAACCAGGCTGTATGATGCATAAACGACTTCATAGTTTTAAATATACAACATAACTGGCATGGCATCAGGTTTTATCTCGTCTTAAAACATATTTGTGTGTTTTACTGGGCTATGTCAGCTGGCTCATTGTGTTGGTAACTGGGGTTCTCTTTGCTGTATTTTGACTGTGCTATACCTGTCCTATTTGTGGGGACATAATGTTTGTCCAGAACCTGTTAATAGCCTATATGCGAGGAAGCTTGCAGTGCTAATGTCTGTGATGCACTTGGCCTGGTTTTAAGCGAAGCTAGTCCTGCTAATGTATTGGCTACTGTCTCTGTTACACCTATCCCATTTGTGCTTGTACTGATGTAGCCTGTGCTGCACCGGTCCCATTTGTGAGGGAAACTTGCACAGCTGCATCATATGCTGCACCGGTCCTATTTGTGAGGGAAGCTTGCATGGCTGCAGCTTGCAAGGCTGCAGCCCTTGCAGCATCTGCCTGGTTTTTGAGGGAAGCTTGCAGAGCTGCAGCCTCTGCAGCACCTGTCCCGTTTGTGAGGAAAGCTTGCAGAGCTGCAGCCTCTGCTGCACCTGTCCCGTTTTTGAGGAAAGCTTGCAGATCTGCATCCTATGCTGCACCTATCCTGTTTGTGAGGGAAGCTTGCACGGCTGCAGCCTCTGCTGCACCTGTCCCGTTTGTGAGGGAAGCTTGCAGATCTGCATCCTATGCTGCACCTATCCTGTTTGTGGGGGAAGCTTGCACGGCTGAAGCCTCTGCTGCACCTGTCCCGTTTGTGAGGGAAGCTTGCAGATCTGCATCCTATGCTGCACCTATCCTGTTTGTGGGGGAAGCTTGCACGGCTGCAGCCTCTGCAGCACCTGTCCCGTTTGTGAGGGAAGCTTGCAGATCTGCATCCTATGCTGCACCTATCCTGTTTGTGGGGGAAGCTTGTATGGATGAAGCCTCTGCTGCACCTGTCCAGTTTGTGAGGGAAGCTTGCAGATCTGCATCCTATGCTGCACCTATCCTGTTTGTGAGGGAAGCTTGCACGGCTGAAGCCTCTGCTGCACCTGTCCCGTTTGTGAGGGAAGCTGGCAGATCTGCATCCTATGCTGCACCTATCCTGTTTGTGGGGGAAGCTTGCACGGCTGAAGCCTCTGCTGCACCTGTCCCGTTTGTGAGGGAAGCTTGCAGATCTGCATCCTATGCTGCACCTATCCTGTTTGTGGGGGAAGCTTGCACGGCTGCAGCCTCTGCGGCACCTGTCCCGTTTGTGAGGGAAGCTTGCAGATCTGCATCCTATGCTGCACCTATCCTGTTTGTGGGGGAAGCTTGTATGGCTGAAGCCTCTGCTGCACCTGTCCCGTTTGTGAGGGAAGCGTGCACTTCTGCAACTTTTGCTGCCCCTATGCCATTTGAGGTTGCACTGCTGCAGCATCTGCTGCACCTGTGCCATTTGTGAGAGAAGCTTGCGATGCAACTGTCTGTGTTGCACTTGACCTGGTTATGAGGGAAGCTCGTGCTACTATTGCCTGTGCTGCATGCTCTGCTACATTTGTCCCCTGTGTGAGGAAAGTCTGCACTGCTGGAGCCTTTACTACACCTGTGCTGTTTGAGAAGGAAGCCTGCATTGCTACTGTCTGTGCTGCACTTGTCTCCTTTGTGAGGGAAGCCTGCATTGCTACTGTCTGTGCTGCACTTGTCTCCTTTGTGAGGGAAGCTTGCAATGCTACTGTCTGTGCTACACTTGTCTCCTTTGTGAGGGCAGCTTGCAATGCTACTGTCTGTGCTGCACTTGTCCCCTTTGTGAGATAAGCTTGCAATGCTACTGTCTGTGCTGCACTTGTCCCCTTTGTGAGATAAGCTTGCAATGCTACGGTCTGTGCTGCTCTTGTCCCCTTTGTGAGGAAAGCTTGCAGTGCTACTGTCTGTGCTGCTCTTGTCCCCTTTGTGAGGTAAGCTTGCAATGCTACTGTCTGTGCTGCACCTGTCCCCTTTGTGAGGTAAGTTTACAATGATACTGTCTGTGCTGCACTTGTCCCCTTTGTGAGGTAAGTTTACAATGCTACTGTCTGTGCTGCACTTGTACCCTTTGTAAGGGAAGCTTCCAATGCTACTGTCTGTGCTGCACTCGTCACCCTTTGTGAGGAAAGCCTGCAATGCTACTGTCTGTACTGCACGTGTCCCCTTTGTGAAGGAAACCTGCAGGGCAACTGTCTGGGCTGCACTTGTCCCCTTTGTGAAGGAAACCTGCAATGCTACTGTATGTGCTGCATTTGACCCCTTTCTGACGTAAGCTTGCAATGCTCCTGTATGCGCTGCACTTGTCCCCTTTGCGTGGGAAGCTTGCAATGCTACTGTCTGCACTGCACATGTCCACTTTGTGAGATAAGCTTGCAGTGCTACTGTCTGTGCTGCACTTGTACCCTTTGTAAGGGAAGCTTGTAATGCTACTGTCTGTGCTGCACTTGTCCCCTTTGTGAGGCTCGTCTGCAATGCTAATGTCTGTATTGCACTTGTCCCCTGTGTGAGGAAAGCCTGCAATGCTACTGTCTGTGTTACACTTGTTCCCTTTGTGCAGGAAGCTTGCAATGCTTCTGTATGTGCTGCCCTTGTTCCCTTTGTGAGTGAAGCCTGCAATGCTACTGTCTGTGCTGCCCTTGATCCCTTTGTGAGGGTAGCCTGCAATGCTACTGGCTGTACTGCACTTGTCCCCTTTGTGAGGGACTCATGCAATGCTACAGTCTGTGCTAAACTTGTCCCCATTGTGTGGGAAGCCTGCAATGTTAATGTCTGTGCTGCACTTGTTCCCTCTGTGGGGGAAGCTTGCAATGCTACTGTCTGTGCTGCCCTTGTCTCCTTTGTGAGGGACACTTGCAATGCTACTGTCTGTGCTGCACTTGTCCCTTTGTGAGGGAAGCTTGCAATGCTACTGTCTGTGCTGCACTTGTCTCATTTGTGAAGGAAGCCTGCAATACCACTGTCTTGCTGCAGCCAGCCCTGTTTGTGAGTGAAGCCTGCAATGCTACTGTCTGTGCTGCCCTTGTTCCCTTTGTGAGGGTAGCCTGCAATGCTACTGGCTGCGCTGCACTTGTCCCCTTTGTGAGGGACTCATGCAATGCTACGGTCTGTGCTACACTTGTCCCCATTGTGTGGGAAGCCTGCAATGCTACTGTCTGTGCTGCACTTGTTCCCTCTGTGGGGGGAGCCTGCAATGCTACTGTCTGTGCTGCACTTGTCCTCCTTTGTGAGGGAAGCTTGCAATGCTACTGTCTGTGCTGCACTTGTCCCCGTTGTGAGGGAAGCCTGTAATGCTCCTGTCTGTGCTGCACTTGTCCTCCTTTGTGAGGGAAGCCTGCAATGCTACTGTCTGTGCTGCACTTGTCCCCTTTATGAGGGAAGCCTGCAATGCTACTGTCTGTGCTGCACTTGTCCCCTTTGTGAGGGTAGCCTGTAATGCTCCTGTCTGTGCTGCACTTGTCCTCCTTTGTGAAGAAAGCCTGCAATGCTACTGTCTGTGCTGCACTTGTCCTCCTTTGTGAGGGAAGCCTGCAATGCTACTGTCTGTGCTGCACTTGTCCCCTTTGTGAGGGAAGCTTGCAATGCTGTTTTCTTGTGCTTCACTTGCCCCGGGTTGAGAAGGAAGATAGTGGAGCTGTTGTCTATGTTAATGCCTCTGTTACACTTGTCCCTTTTGTGAGGAACGGTCTGCACTGCTGCAGCTTGTGCTGCACCCACCCTGGTAATGAGGAGTGTGCTTGCCTTGCTGCAGCCAGCCCTGTTTGTGAGGGAAGCTTGCAATGCTACTCTCTGTGCTGCACTTGGCCTGTGGTTGTGGGGGAAGCTAGTGCATCTATTGTCTGTGTTACTGGCTTTGTTACACCTGTCTCGTTTGTGAGGGAAGTTTGCTCTGCTAATGCTTGTACTGTGCCTGCCCTGTTGGTGAGGGATGCTTGCTTTGAAACTGCCTTTGCTGTACCTCTCTGTGCTGCACTGGTCCTGTTTGTGAGGGAAGCTTGCACTGCTAATGCTTGTGCTGTTGCTGCCCAGTTAGTGAGGGATGCTTGCCTGTGCTGTATCATTCCCATCCCTGAGGGATGCCTGCACTGTTACCGTCTGTGCTGTACATATTCTTTTTGTGGGAGATGCTTACCCTGATACAGCCAGGGCTTCAGCTGTCTTCTTCGCAAGGTACGCCTACGCTGCTGCAGCCTGCGCTGTACCTGCCCTCTTTGTGAGGGAAGCTTGCACTGCTGTTGCGTGTGCTGCGCTGTACCTGTCCGGTTTGTAAGGGAAGCTTGCACTGCTGCTGCGTGTGCTGCGCTGTACCTGTCCAATTAGTGAGGGAAGCTTGCACTGCTGCTGCATGTGCTGCGTTGTACCTGCCCTGTTGGTGAGGAAAGCTTGCACTGCTGCTGCATGTGCTGTGCTGTACCAGTCCTGTTTGTGACGGAAGTTTGCCCTGTTTCTGCTATGCTGTCCGTGTTTTGCATGTGCGAGAGAAGCTTTGACTGTGAATGGTGCTTGTTTTATGTGTGATGGAAATTTGGGCTGTGGCTGTCCACGTGACACCTTTTCTGCGAAGCTTGAAAACACATTTCCGCTACACAAAAGACCATACCATTGAGTTTGTCAATGCTTGTTTCCATTAGAATACGTGTTTGTGCACAGTACAAATCATGGCGCAGTCCCATACGAATGGAAAGAACTTGGCCCCCATAGTGCTGATGTGTACAAATAAAAAAGTAACGTGCACCTGGCCACTGGTCTTTTGCGACAGTTTATAAAAACAAGCACTAGCAAAGCCAATAGGTCTGCTTGGCTGTCAGCCCTTTTGGCATTGTCATTAAAAGGGGCTGGCTGAAAGCTCCAAGAAGTATATTATACATATAATTTTTGGAAAATTAACAGATCTTGGCTAATGCCAAGCCTAGTGAGCACAATAATGGAAGAGATCATAGCTTTTAAATTAAATGCCTGCTGTTTTTTAAATGGTCAAGGTAAGTTATCCAAACGGTGATCCCATCAAACAGCTCTCAGCTACTTGCTGTTATGAAAGCTTCATGTGTCACAGCACCTGATTTCCACGACATCTTTTCAGTCCTGAGAGCAAACTATTATATAAGTGAAATCAAACATGCGTCACCCTAATCTTACCCAGGTGAGAATCCTACAGCCTTATTGGCTGCTGGTACCCAATCCCCGCTACCGCCCGGCAATGCCACCTGCAACAGATCCATGTATGACAGCCACCAGTATTATCTGCAGACAAAACCTAGATTAAAAAAAACCCATAAATGTTAAAAATTACAGGTGGCTTGCCATTTGAAACCCCTGGCACTGCCCTTGATATTCCTGGATTCAGGGTCCATGAAGGCAGTGGCTCTGAGAGAAATGCTTTCTTTGTTCAGATATCACTCCCTGGCTTTCTCGTAGCCCCCTGGTGGCAACTAGAATGTTGTTGGGGTTCATGTTTTGGGACAAGATGTCAAACCTGTTATATCATCAGAGGTCAAAGGGTGTATGGCAGTGTCGGCTCCTCCGCAATGGCAGAGGAGCGTCGCCCAACTTGGCTCAGAGCCAGCAGCTGAAAAATAAAATGATATTTTATAATTGTTTTATTTTTCAGCTGCTGGCTGAGTCAAGTGTGTGCAGGGAGGGGCGGGCCAGGCCATGGGACGGAGGGAGGAGGAGTGGAGTGGAGTGGAGTGCACTTATAAGTACATATGTCAGTTTGGCCAGCCGTCTTAGGCCGGCCAAACAGACATGGGCACTTGGGTTTCTCCAGCCGGGTGGAGAAATGGCACAGACTTCCTGTGCCTGAGCAAGTGTTAAACCAGCCCGCTCAGGCCAATCCCCGAGCTGCTCTTATGCAGCATGAGAGAAACGCGGGTATTGGATGGGCAGTCTCAGATGGTGTCCCAGGGACTGCTGGGAGCAGAAAGCAGAGGAGCACCGAGGCGCGAGGCGGCCGGCAGCATCAGGTAAGGTTTATTATTAACTCCCCCCTCCGCTGCTGCCCCACCGCCCTGGCACTCTTTATTGCCAGCAGCCACGACTGGTGTATGGTGTCACTTTCACTACACCTACCATTTTGAGTAGAGAGTGCCAAGAAGGCCAAGATGCCCTAGTTTTCAGACTTTCACACCTTTAAACAGTCCGAGGGCCTGATCCGACCTGCGGTTTGTCATTGGCCACCTCGGCCCCACTTCCTGGACGAGACCAGCCTATCAGAGTCCCTAATTATTTTCAGAAGAGACCCCGACTGATGCTAGGACACTACCAGGGCTGGTCCGGCAACCGAAACCAGCTCTGGCAAAGAGCTCGGCCGGCCTCATGGGGAAGGGGGGGTGCTAGCGGAAGGGAAGCTTTGTGCGGCCTTTGTTGCTGGGGGCCGATGCTGCAAAACCGGCCCCGGTAACAAACATGGCCCCCCCAGGGCTCTAAAACCGGCCCCACCCTGGCGGCCCACCGGGGAAACGCCTGGTGCCCCCTATGGCCAGTCCGGCCCTGAACACTACTCTGGTCTCAACCTCCATCTGGCTTTAGGCCAGATGAAGCACAGACTGTCCCTCAACTTGCGGATAATACCCATCTCAGCAGCTCAAGATGCGCCGTGCATCAGGCTTCAGCTTTGCTTCGAGTCTTTAACCGGCTGGTAAACACCCTGAGCTGCAGGGATTACAGCCTAATCCATGCAGAGTATTAAACTTCTTTACTCTGCACAGAATCACCACTGTTGAATTATAATTAGGCAAATTGAACTGGATAGGCTGGGACTTAAATGTAGCCTGTGACCTTCAGAGATCAGTAAATGGTAGAGCTGATATTTTTATTCTACATGAACCTATAGTAAGTGACTAAGAGATCCACATACAATTAAACTATGTAATTGACACAGAACTCAGTCATCAGAACTCTGAGCCACTAAAGAGAAACTATGAAAATGTTTGAAGAGGATGGACATCTTTACACAGATGAACAATAATCAACTTCGAGGAACACCAGTTTCTAACAGGAGAACAACTCCTATGCTTGACGGTAAATGCCCTTAGACTGTCAACGCTGAATTGTACAAACCAAGCCGCAGATGGGGTGATGGGTTCCAACCATAAAAGTGAGAGGCAACCTGAAAAGCTGTGACCATCAGTGCCATGGTAGGTACAGTCTCAATGAGGAAATTTAAACAGCCATGTTTGCTGCAAATCAAGAAGCAGAGTGCCAAGACCATGCCAGACCAATTTAAGAAGTATGGTTACGTACCTGCAACAGGGGTTTTGCTTTTTGCAGATTAGTATGTTTTACGCATAGCCGGCCATCAAGTTGTTAAGAGTCAGAAAGCGCAACTTGTTCCTATTAAACATAAACATTTTTGCCTTGGAAACAGGCATGTCTGTAAGCAGATCCCCGCAAAAGGAGATGACTGATCTGCTTTGTTGGCCTGCAGTCAGATTACGCTAATTTAACAGAAGTTCCACTTTGCATAAATATGTATCTCTGCTTTTATTTTCCTGAGTTCATAAAGCGCAATTTGCTCCTATGGGCATCCGGTGCTAATTTGGTCCTAGGCAAATAATGCTGCAATAAAGATGATCACCATATGTAGAACCCTATTTTAACATCTGGGTAAAGCAGTTTTAATCTTCAGATAATCTACATTCATGCAAGAGCCCCAGGTTCTTGATCACCAGCGGAGGACTAGGCTGATCTTCCATTTGGTTCAGTAACACATTACTGGACCATAGCTGGGAGTCACGGAGCGTCAGAAGGATCGCAGCTTTGCTGTCCTTCAGTTTTAAAAGCCTGATATGAAAGTGTGGAAGCTGTCAATGGTGGCACCGAGATCCATTCCAACTTTACAGAGGACATGGTGGTCAACAGCACACACGCAGAAGATGCATTCAAGGGACTGAATCAGAAATTCTAGAGGGGATTCGTCAATAGAGTAGAATGGAAGGGAGACGGTAGCCTTGAGGAAGAGGAGTGTCCTATTGGACGGCTGAAATAAGGAGCCAGCCACTACCTGGCGGAGACCAGTCAAGAGTTACTGGACCTAAAGCAATGGTTTCAAAAAGAAGTGGAGAACTGCAGAACGCAATACCCGAGTAGGAAACGGGTGAAAGAAAAGGTTGGAGTTTCCCATGAACGATATGTCCAACACCTGGAAATGTAACTGTAGATGTGTATTGTTAGGTCTCACCTACTGACAGCTTTGGTTGTCTGTTGTCGAAGACCTATTGTCCACAATACAGTATACATAGAGTAGGTTTTGCTTATGAAGGGATGGCTTTCTGGTCTCAGTTCGCTGCTCCTTTCAGGATGGCTCTATCTCTCTAATCCTGTATTTGTCCTGCCCTGGTGCATTTCTTCTTTCCATCACAATCCACTGAATGACTAATAGCCTTCCTCTGCTGATGTGAGGAGACTACATTTTATTGTCTTGTAGCACTCCATGGGACAGCATTGTTCTACTCCTGTTCCACTCGATTCCTCCCCACTCCCCACACTAGTCTGTTGCTCTCCAGTCCCTACACTTCCCACGTCCAATTCATGATTTTTCTCAAGAATTATTTTCAATTGTTTGTGAAAAAGCCTGATAGAGCTAAATTGCTGGCATACTTTTTACATATAGCACCCCTCCCATCAGACCCTTCTGCTTTATTTTTTAATTAGTTTTGCAAGGGCCTGACTGCTGCACTCTGCTACCGGGTCACTCAATTCTTTCTTTCGGCCCTCTTGCACATACTTTTTTGGTTTTCAATGTACTGCCCAAAAACGGCTTGCATCCATCTTGGAATGGTAAATTTAAAAAGCCCAAATGGACACACGTGCAAATGTGGCCATCTTCGAATGTTTTTTTGAATTATTTTCACTTTTTAACACTGCCAATGGAATCAAGCTTTAACAAAACCAACAATTTGGCAATCACCTTTTAAAGACAAGACTTATTGGCTTTGCCAATGCTTGTTTCTTAAACATGCCCTACCGGGGCTATCCTGTTTTTAAGAACTCCCAGTTTTAGGAGACAAGGAAACTGACACATAGGAATATAAAGTAATTCGGCCAAAATCACACAATTTTGTGACGTCAGGACTGCATCCCTAAATATTGTATCTATGTTTATGAGTGGAGACATAGACCAACATCTCTCCATCACCAGCTTAATGGACTATGATCATAAGACCATGAAGGGACCTGCGGAGCTGTTCAAAGCTGCCAACTTACTGAAAGCTGAACTGCCTGCCTATCTTTCACACGTCATCATCCATCACACAAACAACACGACAACTGCATCTTGGTGGTCATCACACACAACATGGAGGCACTTCTCACACAGAATCAAAACAAAGACAACACCCTACAAACCACATACCCCAGCCACATGGTGCAGCATGCTACTCATGTAGGTAGCTCTTAAAGTGCCCAACATTGCGGTAGTTAGCGCTATATAAATGTCACAGTAAAATATAATATGAGAAAGAAAGAAATCGATTTGGGTAAGATCATATCCAAGAAACCACAAAACATAACATGTGTATTTGTAAACCGCGCATTCACCCGGAGGCATCTTGGTGCTGAATAACAGGTGTTTATCCAACTGAATGGTGCTCAATGGTACTCATTTTATCGACCTCAGCTCGATGAAAGGCTGAGTGGAACTGATAACATAATGTCCTTATACCTGTGGGTGAAAGGTCTTATTTCCTGAAATGTGCTGGGAGTGTTAGCCAGAAAAACCAGGGGCGGAGCTATCAATCTTGTCGAGGTGCAGTGGCACCAGGGCCAAGCGATGTGAGGGGCTCACTTCACCCCTTTTATGACTGGCTTTAACTGCCAAACAAGGCATACACGGGCCCATTTTTTCTTGCTTCCATTGGAGCGCACAGCACCCTTGCTACTCTACTGAAGACGACCATGGCAATGGCATTATCAGAGGGCAGCTGATTATATCTGTAATTCTATTTTGCACATACGTATCAGTAAGTGAATAATCCCTTAAGCAATCCATGTTCTGCACAATCAAAAATATGATTAATAATACTGTCCACCGATATTAGATCTCCATTTTGATATGATCCCGAGTCAAGGTCACATTTCAGGGTAAGCCGAGGCCTCATTAATTCAGCGCAAAACACCAGCTTGAATAATTACTCGATTTTGTTGCGCCCACCTTCGTTGACCCCAACGCTGATGCACCAATCACAGCGGTGCTGCCTGTGCTATTATCCGCGACTTCCAGGCGGAAGCAGCGAGTCTCCGCCTGTCAGTCTCCTTGACAGCAATCTCCCCACAAATGTTTCATCTTAAAGAAAGAGATTGTGATTAATCTTTCGCGAAGAGAGATGAATGCTGTTCCGAACGGCAGCACATTTTTTTTCGGCTCCTGGGTTTTCATTTTTTTTAATTTCACTGTTATTCATTTTTTTGCAGCTGTTTTGATATCAGATTTTGTGATTACAGTACCGGAGGCTTGGTGAAAATACTTCTTATCCAGACAGTGCAAACAAAGGCGGGGACTATCTCCCCAGTCTTATTTTTTTTAATGCGTGTTATGTTACGCTATTCCTATTTGTATAGCTCCTACCACCATTGTAATGACATCGGAGGCGCTCCCTTAATCCCGCTGCTCTGACAGACTGTCCTTCTTTCGTGCCAGTAACCAGGCCTGTCCAGTTTAATTGATCTTTCTCAGTGGAGGAAGCACAACACAGAGACACGTGCCTGAAGACATGATTTAGAGGTGGGTGGTACTGGCAAATGCTCACATTTCTAGACGAAGCGCTAGATACGTAATTAGCCCAGCCACAGGGATATTTTTGTTGAGGATATTTCTCCAATCGAGTCTGTTCCAGACATAACAGGTTCTGGCAGGACTTTCCTTCCCACCTCTCTCATAACCAAGCCCGTTACACTTCGGAGCAGAGCTTTAGAAGCTACGCTGCGGAGGGTAAAACTAAAAGCCACTTCTAGTCTTTGCAACCTCACTTACCCAAATAGTGTGATCTTGGGCAAAATAATCTATCTTCCTGTGGCTCAGATAAAAAATACTTGGAAACAGGCTAGCCCTAGTTTTCTATGCTTTATTTAAACCGCACTTTTATACTTACATTTTCATGTGTCTCACGGATCCACAAGACCCGTGGCCGTAGGAAGATCCTTCTCATACCGTGCAGCAAAGACCTGGAACACCCTTCAGCTCAGGCAATCGCCGTCACTGCCTCAATTCAGGAAAGACCTCAAGGCTTAGCTCTTCAACTGAACACAGGGCCTTCGGCGCAGGGCCGGAATGGCCGTAGCGGGCACCGGGCGTTTCCCCGGTAGGCCGCCAGGGTGGGGGCCGGTTTTCGGCCCCTGGGAGGCCGTTTTTGTTACCAGGGGTCGGCAATATCGGCCCCCGGTAAGAAAATCGGCCGAAACCGGCCTTAGCAAATAGCTCGGCTGCACCCCCCCTCCCCTCCCAGAAGGCGCAGACGAGCAGTTTGCCAGGGCCGGTTTCTGTTCCCAGTCCGGCCCTGCTTCGGCGGACCAGCAGTTTCTTTCCCCCACTCATCTCTCCCTGCGCATTGAGAGCCTTACGGGTGAGTAGTTGCACTTTATGAGCCACTTGATTGATTGATTGATTGATTGATATGTGAATCCCACTGCACAAGACCCCGCGTTCTTCCATCCTTGTGTACCAATCACATGTGATGAGTCTCAGTTTGCCACAGCCGTTTAAAGACTGACAAATTGTAAGGTTGTCATGTAGCAGACATGCACGAAGGCATGGCTCTGGTGGTAAATTACCACTCACAGCATCCATGATGCTACAAATAGTGGCAATCAATATTACTAAGCTATGTGGCATTAATATTGCAGGTACATTTTGCCATTGGTAATTAGTGCCAGTGGTAAAACATACCACCAGTGGGACCCCTCATTTTCTGCTTTTCAGCCATGAAGACCATGGCATCTTCTACCACCGGAAGTACGTTTTTACCCCACGCATAAAAAATAGCACTATCCAGAAATAAAAGAAACGGGCAGTGCCAGGAGCACAGTTCCTGCAGATGTAGTGACCATACCCAACGTGCACCTCAAGTACGGGCAGCTGGTTATACTTATTAAACTATTTAAGACGAGCTCAGAGCTGGTCCTATTTCTAGTGACCGATATGACCGCTGTCCGTTATATATCTTGCAGCGTAGGAGCCGGGGTAACTTAATTACCCCCTACTGTAATTTTACCACCATCTATGATCAGGTAGTGGTAATCCATTTATTCTGATGTCGCTGACTGAGGATTCGGATGACTCATTACAGGTGGCATTGGAGCATAAAGGGAAATATGTTCAAAGAGATATGATACCTGACATTTTATCTCATGTTAGAGATAATATGGGGTTTTCTCAGGAAGAGGTTTCCTCTTCTTCGTCCAAGGATGCAGTGTTGCCTCAATTCAAGAAGCCTTCCAGCACCTCATTGCACATCCATCAGTTTGTACAAGATGTAATTCTGAATGAATGGAAAGACCCGGAGGGAATTTCTGTCCCCTGCTTTATGGCAAAGCTTTATCCATTGGAGAATATGGAGGACATGTTCCCTGATGTGGTACATGTGGATTCGGTGGTGGCGAGTTTGGTTGGATGCTCTTCCATGTCTGAGGAAAATGTGTTAAAAGATGCTGCAGACAAGAAGGTTGATACCTCTCTTAAGAAGGTATATCCAGGATCACATCTGGATTTAAGGTCCGGTATTTATGTCGCCTATGTGGCTACAGCCAATCCTCACAGATTTCAAGGAACTGTTCAAGACCATGCAGGAGGCGGTCAATGCCCTGAACGCCCGGAATCTGGAGAAACAAGCAGAGTTTTTGTTTGACATTTCTTTTGATTCTGTTCGAGCGTCTGCCTTGTCATGTGGGGTGTTCATTGTGGTGTGGCAAAATTTGCATTTAAAAGGATGGATTACGGATTCTGCCCAGAGTCCTGCAGCCCTCAAAATACCATTTATGGGGGCGTGGCCAAGATGGCGAGCGGGTAGGACGTGCTTCCTTCGTCTCCCCGCTCCCGCATGCCTAATCCGGCCTTTATCAAAGCAATATCCCCGCATCGACGCACAGCAGGCGCAAGACAACTTATCCCGAAGCACTGGCAGCGTAGCTGGGCGGTAATTTGGAGCTCAGGGTTATCGCTGAGAGAGAGAGCTGGACGGCGCCGGGAGGCCGCAGCGAGAAGATGGCGGCCTGAACCGGACGGACTTGTGGGGACTGATTGTTGAGCCGGACCCCACGAGCATGCCAGCCGCATTCTGAAGATGACCAGAATGTATTTGTAACACAATTTGCGGCATGCTGGATTGCTGCAACAAAATCATAAGTAACGTTTTTGTTTATTTCTAATGGAAAGTATACTTGATGCAACTTTGTGGTTTGTCTGTGCAGTACATAAATAATGACCGGTGGCTTGTTAATGCAACCGTGACCGAAAGATAAAGTAATGTACCCAGGATCACACCATGTGGAGTAAAGGGGAGTAATTTACCCAGGATCACACGATGCGGGGAAACGTGGATTAGAATCCTTGTCTTCTAGTTAAACACTCAACATAATGGTTAGGTCATCGTGAATTTTCGCGCAATCTGTGACGTAAGCAAAAGAATCACCTCCGTGTATTCACGAGTAAAGAAATGCACAGTCTGTTGGCAACCAGGGCTGAACGCGAGTGCACGTGCAGGCAGGGATCCTGGTGTGAGGTTCCCTCTAGGTGGAGAGGTTTGCGCAACAGGGTGGGAGTGGGGCTTTTCGGTGGAGGTAGGAGGCATTACTGGACGAGCGGCCTTCTTATCTGCAGTTGCTGTCATGTTTGCGAACTCCATTATCTCAGTTGAGGTTTAAACGAGATATATATAAATATATATATATATATAATTTTTTGTTGGCCATTCGCTGGATTTGAGGGGCAGGGTGGGATACATTTTGTTCACGATCCATCATCAATTCCCCGTTTCTATGTAGGTCTGCTTGAAATAAGCATTCCTAACTGTTATGCAAAATACCCCATATTAAAATGACCTAGTTGTTTGTATTTTATATAGCGCCTGCTACTGCAGTTTTGCCCATTCTTAGCACTTACAACATCACCAAGAACTCACAAGCAGTCATGTCACCGCCCTCCAGCAGTCAGAAGAGGGAGGAGGAATGTTCTGTTGTTAGTGATACTTATAGCGCACATGATCACCACAGGATTCTTAGCGCTAGCAAAGTGGACTATATTCCCCATGGGAAGCGAATGCCCCATTGCACTGGGTGATTTACCACGTCTTCACAAGTTGCAGGATCTCTGCTATCCCCCAGCTCTAGCCGAGGCAATAGTCACATATGTCGCCGCTGCGAGAGGCCGAGTAGTGGCTCGGCTGGAAGCGCGCTGAGGCCTTTTCCTGCAGTCACTCGCTACATACCTGAGTAATAATCCTTCCGTGCCAAGGTGCAGTTCAAAGTAGTTTTCTAAGCTTGGCCGGCCTGGACAGGTCTAGTTTTAAAGTTATTGTGAAATAAAGTGCTGCGCGTGTATGCTGTAGTGTGCAGTATACGGTGGTAGTGCTGCTCACGTTTGCCGTTACAATAATTTCACGCCCCACCACTTTCAAATGTCACCAGCTGCCACTGGCCAAATCCCACAACCATGGCGCAGGAGCGACAGGCAGCTTTGGAGACGGTTTTGAAAGACACAGCCTCCCAAGACGGTTCGTGATTTCTGATGGGAACACTCAAGCAACAGAGTTGAGCAGGGCCGAGAGGGGGGGCGGCTGGGAGCGGGGAGACGGGGACCTATGGGCCACAACATGCTCCTTACACTTTTCTTTTCCGGGGGCACGCACGTACGCCCGGCGGGCACTGGACAATTTTGGAGGTTCGGGGATTCCAGGTTGGGGTTAGGGTGGGGGGGGGGGGCGGGAACTGGTGTGCTTCAAAGCGGGGCTATGTGGGAAGGGAGCGAAGCAGGGAAACTGAGAGGTAGGGGGAGGAGAGTCCATGTCAGAGTGGAAGGGGAACAAGCTTGGGGGCACAGCGGTCACATTCCGATCCTACTAAATGTCACACGCCACACTGAATGTAGTTACCCTCAATGTGAAGGGCCTCAACAACCCTATCAAGAGGAAATCCATTCTGTCTTACCTGGAGCACCTACGAGCTGATGTGTGTCTCCTCCAGGAGACCCATCTCCTCTCCAAAGATTGGCACCGGATGCGCTCTAGGGCAGTTCCTCAAATCTTCTCTTCCACCTCCGATAAAAAAGCGGGAGTAGCCATATTGATCGCCAAGCAATTCACGGGGAAGGTGGGAGACAAAATAGCGGAAATCAAAGGTCGCCTCTTAGCATACAGGCTATGCTTGGGGGGGATTCTCTCTGGTGGTGGGGTCGTTGTATGCACCTAACTCAGGGCAGGAGCCATTTTTGAAAGCAGCCTTATCCGAGGTCATGTGCATACAGGAGCGGGGGTTGCTGGTGGGAGGGGATCTCAACTTAGTCATGGATGACACCCTGGACAGATCGGGCCATCGCTATAGCGATTCACTTCATTGTCCAGTGAAGGGAAGAGATGGCTTCAGTCGAGGGGACTGGTAGATGTCTGGAGGGTGGCTCACCCACACGCCTCTCAATTTTCTTTCTATTCACACGCACACTGTACTTATGCTCAGCTCGGCCATTTCCTCGGCACAACCGAACTGAGTGACTTGGTGGGAGACGTGGACATCATTCCGACAGCTCTCTCGGACCATGACGCGGTGACGATGACTATCAAGGTGCCACAGATGTGCAGACAAGCGGGGGGTTGGCGACTTCGGGAAACCATGCTTCATAGAGAGGCGGTGACGAAACAGATACACAAATGCATTACAGACTACTTAGAGCTGAATGACTCCCTGGACATTACCCTGGCCACACTATGGGGGGCTCTCAAGGCGGTGGTGCGTGTGGAACTGATTGCCATTTCAGCAGCTGAGAACCGAGATCGTAAGGAAAAGAGGGACCACCTCACGGCACAAGTACTAGAACTGGACAGGGTACACAGCAGGACCGGGGCACCTAGAGTCTGGCGGCAGTTAAAGATGGCGCAAGCTCAATTAGCGGGACTCGACATTGATAGGGCCGAATATGCGGCACTCCGACTTAAACACTCCTACTGTATAGGGGGAGACAAGACAGGGCGCCTGCTAGCTAGCAAGCTTAGGGCCCGTACTCTGCAGACGAAGGTCCAATCTATTAGGAACACAGAGGGAGAGTTGGTCGAAGGGGATGAGGAGATTGCAAAGGTCTTTAAGGATTTCTATTCGGACTTGTATCGGAGGGAAGCCCACCCAAGCGCCCATGTTCCAGCATACAAGCAGGGCGTGACTACGACAGCGCTAGATCAAGGGCAGGCAGAGATGCTTGAGTCACCGATTAGAGTAGAGGAGGTCATTGGGGCGATAGCACGCCTCAAGCCCCTGAAGTCGCCGGGACCCGATGGCTTTTCGGCAGAGTTTTACAAATCTTTTTGTCACATCCTCGCCCCGCTCCTGATGAGGCTCTTTAACTCGTTTACAGGACCAGGGACGATACCCCCCCTCCCCCCCCCCGACATGCTCGCGGCCTCTATAATGGTACTCCCCAAACCGGGGAAGGACAAAACCCTGTGTGGTTCCTATCGCCCCGTGTCCCTCCTCAATGTAGATCTGAAGCGGTTTACCAGTGTTCTAGCAATGAGACTGGGCCCCATGATGCCGGGCATTATTGAACCAGACCAATCTGGTTTTATTCCAAACCGGCAGAGTAGCGATAACACCAAACGGATTCTCCATCTGATCGACAAAGCCCACCGCACGAATATGGATAGCCTTTTACTGGCGGTGGACGCCGAGAAGGCGTTTGACCGAGTGGACTGGGATTTTTTAGATAAAACATTGGTTCATTTTGGTTTGGGGGACCGATTCAGGGCTTGGGTGTCGAGTTGCTATAGCACGCCCATGGCGACAATCAGAGTAAACGGGATATCCTCGAACCCTTTCGAGATCCAACGAGGGACGCAGCAGGGGTGCCCGTTGTCGCCTCTGCTCTTTGCCCTATACATTGAGCCGCTGGCACAGAGGATACGGGACAATCCAGACATCACGGGCATACCCTTTGGCGGGAAGAGACACACAATAAGCCTCTACGCGGACTACATCATCGCGGCCCTGGAGGAGCCGGACCGCTCGCTTCCAGCGTTTCTGCAGGAACTGGAATATTTCGGCCAGGTGTCTGGGTTCCGGGTAAATGTCGGGAAGTCCATGATTTCTGACTGGGCCAGCGAGGGGAGGGCATGGGAACGGGCAGAGATTCTTATGCAGGGATACAGATCAGGAAGTCCATCCCATATCTAGGGATTGAACTGGCCCCGTCCATATCGCGGACACACACACTGAACTACTCCAAATTGCTCGACCAAGTCAACAGGGAGCTACAGAATTGGAAGCACCATCAGCTGTCACTGCTGGGGAGGGTAGCAGTGATAAAAATGTCCATTCTCCCTAAAGCGCTATATCTCTTCCAGACGATTCCGATATGGCCCCCACCGGGGACAATTCACAAGCTGCAGCAGGCAATACAGCAGTTCGTGTGGGCAGGAGCACGACCTCGCATGCGGAGAGAATTGAGCTACCGGCGGCTAGACGAGGGCAGTCTAGGGATCCCGAACGGAATGGAATACTTCAGGGCAGCGCAGCGGAGGTACTTGGTGGAGTGGAATAGGCCGGAATCAGAAAAGAGATGGCTATTCCAAAACAGGGCGCTAGCGAAACTCTCCTTGTGGAAGGTCCCTTTTCTGAAGAGAATGGATAGACCACCAAATCTTCCGGGCTCCCCCATAACGGGCACGACACTACGGGTCTGTGATGGGGTGGCCACTAGAAAGGGCTTGACATCCTTTCCTTCCCCCATGACGCCTTTATTTGACAATCGGGAGTTTACACCGGGGGCTGACGAGAGGGTGTTCTTGGAGTGGCGGGTGTCGGAATGCAAAGCGGCGGGACACTTATTTGACGTAGAGGGGATCCTTTCGTTCCCCCAGCTCCGACAAGAGTACGCCCTTCCTGAAACGGAACGGTTTCACTACGTTCAGATTCGCCATTGGCTCCTTCACTCAGAGATACGGCCGAAAGTCCACAGGAAATTGACAAAATTTGAGAAATGGTTGGTGACGAAGAACACCGACAAGAAAATGATCTCTGAATTATATGATATGCTGCGGCTGCCAAGACTGATACAGCCCATTGACAGCCAGAAACGCTGGGTCAGGGAGCTAGGACGGGAATTCACAGAGAAGGAGTGGAGGGATATATATTACCGAGCGCATCATACAGCGCCTAACACCGCCAGTAGGGAAACCGCGGTTAAGATTGCCACGAACTGGTACTTGACGCCGGTGCGACTTAATAAGGGGAACCCGGATCGTAGTCCGACTTGTTGGAGGGGCTGTGGGGAAGACGGCACATTAGTGCACTTGTTATGGGAGTGTAGGGAACTAACAGTATACTGGTCCAAGATATTAGATGATGTGGATCGACAATTCGAGACACAAATCCCGAGATTTCCGGCCTATGTTGTGCTGTGACTGCCCAATTCACTCACTTATCCCCTAAAGTCCTGAAGGGGGAGACTGATGGGACTGGCCCTGGGGGCAGCACTTCAAAACATCTTATCGCACTGGGGGACGCGGATAATACGGACATACACGGGGTGGCTGCACAGGCTATGGCACATATTGGGGATGGAGCGGATACAGGCTTCTCTTACTAACTCAGTGGAGAGCTTCAGAGACGTTTGGCAGCCGATAGTGTCTCTTCTGGCCACTGAATTCAACGAAATCACTTGCCCCAAGTACCTGCGCCTCCTTCGGCTCGAGAGGAGGGGACCACGGAATCCTGAGATGAGCTCTCGACGTCGCCCTTCATACCAGATTAAGGCTGAGAGGGGTCCGAATCTAAGTGAGTGGGGCGACATCTTCGTCCCAAAACCAGTCGCACAGCTTAATGCAAAAATGCACAATGCTTTAAGTTAATCCATTTTTCGCCAAATAATCAATGCTTTGTTCCTCTTTTTAAGCTCAACCACGTTTGATCCACACATGGGGTATCATGCTATTTTCCAAATTTCATATGTTCATGATGTGACCATCCGGTCCTCAATCAAAAACACGACCAACGCATGATTCGTCCAAGGCATGTTCTTTATTCAAACCCAATGCATTTCGGACTACACGAGTCCTTCCTCAGGGGTAACTACAAGTAAAACATTTCACCATTACTGCTTGTTTATACATATACAATAATACATATTTATTGTTGAGACAACTGTTTTAAAAAAACAATAATATAATATTAATACTGTTGTACGCTAAAGTAAACAATAATTAATTTGAGCAGTCATCCCTCTAAATATCTAACACAACCAAATTACATCCCCCTTATACCCCGTGAGGCTTCGTAACTCCCATCTTCTAACCCACTATCAACCTGCTCTTTTTTATAACTCACCATACCCCAATCATTCCTCCAAACCACGTATCCCATTTCCAACCACATTCGCCCTGCTCACACCACAACACACTGCCTCACTCTATACTTCATTACCACCCTGCCCAACTCACACTCCAGTCACTTGTGATACATACCAATCGTACTCACCACTACAAACAACCCCCTCCTCTGGCACATAGTCAATTAACCTCCTGTTGTGTGGATCGACAATTCGAGACACAAATCCCGAGATTCCCGGCCTATGTTGTGCTGTGACTGCCCAATTCACTCACTTATCCCCTAAAGTCCTGAAGGGGGAGACTGATGGGACTGGCCCTGGGGGCAGCACTTCAAAACATCTTATCGCACTGGGGGACGCGGATAATACGGACATACACGGGGTGGCTGCACAGGCTATGGCACATATTGGGGATGGAGCGGATACAGGCTTCTCTTACTAACTCAGTGGAGAGCTTCAGAGACGTTTGGCAGCCGATAGTGTCTCTTCTGGCCACTGAATTCAACGAAATCACTTGCCCCAAGTACCTGCGCCTCCTTCGGCTCACGGCTCGAGAGGAGGGGACCACGGAATCCTGAGATGAGCTCTCGACGTCGCCCTTCATACCAGATTAAGGCTGAGAGGGGTCCGAAGCACACCAGTTCCTTCGAGGGAAGGGAGGGGGTGGGAAAGGGCTACATATCTTTTTGACGTTGAGGTGTATTTCAGTTAGCTAATTACACTATAGTATATGCTTACCCTAAACAGGAGCTCTATAGGGCTCAGAGGGAGTATGCAGGACTGTACCCACCCAGTGGACAATATTGGCTGAACGTATGTTCTCTTTGGGGGGGTGGGTAGAAGTGGGTCCTGAAATAGCTATCATAAGTGTATGTTGTTTCCTTGCTGCAGATTGTCAATAAAAAACAAAGTTAAACCTAAAATACCATTTATGGGCCAACATCTTTTTGGCAAAGAACTGGAGGATAAACTTCTTGGAATTCATAAAGAATGGAAACATTCCTTTTCGTTCCAAAAGCAATACCAGCAGCAGACTAAAAGTATCTTCTTTCTTTAAAATTTTTTTGGCAACCATCCCCAAGACAGCAGAATTCTGATGGAGGTCAGAAGTTCCAAGGCAAGCCTTTCCATTCCAAATACCAGAAGAAGCAGAGAGAGAAGTCGAACACCTCAAATCAGCGCTCCTGACTATGCCAAGTCCCAGGGGAAATGGCTTACTGCCAGTGGTTGGTCGATATCTTGGCAGCGGACGATAATTGACAAATGGGTCCTAGAGATCAATTATATGGGGTTTCAGGGTTCTCAACCCTTCCGATGTTCTCGGGCCCATCTCCACACCTCTTACAAGGGACAAGGCCAAACAGATAGCATTACAGGAGGGTATTGAGTCTTTTCTGTTGAAGAAGGCAATTGTACCAGTACCTCCCAGCCAATGGGGAAGGGAGTGTATTTGATCATTTTCTTGGTACCGAAGGTGAAGGGAGGATTTCGAATTGTGATCAATCTGAAATCCCTGAACAAGCATGTGTGCTTAATTCCCTTCAACATTGAGACGTTACAGTGCATCATTCCACTGATTCAGTCTCAGTGTTTGATGACAACACTGGATCTCATGGAAGCTTACCTGCACATACCAATGGCTCACGAATCTCAGCAGTATCTCATGTTTTGTGTACAGGGCCAGCATTTACAGTACTGTGTTCTCCCATTTGGCCTCTGCTCCTCACCACGAGGTGGCACCACTGGTAGCTCACCTCCATCTTCAGGGAATATTCCTCTTTCCCTACCTGGGTGATTGGTTGATCCAGGCCTCGTCTGTCCAGATTATGGAGCAGCATTTATTTCAGACCATGTCTATGTTCGATGACCAGGGCTTTCTTTTAAACTTACCGAAGTGTCAGTTGCAACCTTCCACTCAGATACAATTCATAGGAGCCCTTTTCAGTTCGATACAGGGCAAGGTCTTTCTCCCATTAAACAGAATACTCTGGATTCAGTTCCTGTGGCAGAATCTCCTAGCTCAGTCATCAGCCAGTCAGCACGAATGGATGGAAGTGCAGGGTTGTATGGCACCCACTGTGTTTGCAGTCCCCTGGGTGGGGATGCATTTACGTCCATTACTCTGGCATCTGCACAAGTTTGTCAACTTTCCAATTCACTACCTGGAGATATGTGTACAAGTCTCTCAGACAGTCATCCAGGAGCTGCAGTGGTGGTTCCATACTTCCAACCTCCAGAAGGAGAAGGTTATGCACCCTCCTCCTCCCAAAATCATGACAACAGATGCAAGTTCTCTGGGTTAGGGTGCCAGGTTGGACGACTTTCCTGTACAGGTCCACTGGCCGGCATTGGAAGCAAACAGGTCATCCAATTGGAGGGAGCTAGCTGCACTGGAGAGAGCTCTGCGCTACTTCCAGCCCCTAGTGGAAGAGGTTCAATGTCATGGTCCACTCAGACAATATTGCGACTGTTGCGTACATCAATCATCAGGGAAGTACAAACAGTCTCCTCTCTCTATCAGCGATCAACATCAGAGGCTTGGGCATTACGATTGCAGACCTCAATCGCAAGTTTCCATCTTCTCTCACTCTGCAGTTGCTCAAAAGGACCTTTCAGATGATCTGCAGGAGGTTCGGTCATCCAGCTGTTGATCTCTTCGCATTCAAGGTGGGTGCACTACTCCTTTTGTTCTGCTCGAGAGTGAGCGAAATGGGGGCTTAGGGTGTGGATGCTTTGATTTTCTCGTGCCCTTCTCTTCTCCTTTATGCTTATCCTCTTTTCCCGAGGTTTCTGGGGAAAGTCAAACAGGAGAGGGTGCAGGTGGTGGCAGTTCTTCCCTTCTGACCCTCGAGGTCTTGGTTTCCTCTGTTGAAGCCTGGCGGTGTTGCCTCCATTGAATCTGCCCTGGATTCCTTCTCCGCTGGAGTCACTGGACCTCCCTTTTCCGGTTCTTCTAATGCTTGTGATTTGGAGGTTGAACAGAGAGCTTTAGAGAGGCAAGGCATTTCATGTCATTTGGCTTCAGTGGTACAGGGGTCCAAGAGGGGTTCTACGCTCTCGTCCTATTCTAAGCACTGGGCTAATTTTGTTAAGTGGTGAACTGCTCATAATCAGTCGTCTGTCATTTGCCCTACTTCTGTTTTTCTACAGTTCTTTTTGGATGGTTCTGAGAAAGGTTACTCTCTTTCCACAATGAAAGGTCAACAGGCGGCAAGTCGATCTTTCAGAGATTCTGTCAGTCTCTCTGCTGACGCAAATCTTTTGGTGTCCAGGTTGTTTTGGAGTCTTTCTGTTTCTTCTCCGCCTGTGCCTCCTCCTATTCCATCATTGGATCTTCCTTCGGTTCTCAAGGCTCTTCAATCTCCACCTTTTGAACCTTTGGAAGCTATGGATCTTAAACATTTGTCTTTTAAAAATGCCTTTTTGGTGGCTACTACTCTGGCCAGGTGCTTGGATGAACTCTCTGTCTTACGCTATTCCCCTCCTTTTCTTCGCTTTCTAGAGGATGCTGTTGTTTAACAATTGGATCACTGTTCGATCAAAATTCTACTCTTCTCAAGATCTGATTCTTCTTATTCTCTATCCTTCTCCTTCTTCAAGGAAGATTGTTTGTTGCACTCTCTTGATGTAAAGCATGTCTTACCTGTTTATATCAACAGATCTGCTGCCTTCTGGACTTCCGATTCCTTGTTTGTAACTTTTGGCTTGTCCGGACGTGACATGAAGGCATCTAACGTTACCATCAGTCGGTGGATCAAAGATTCTATTACATACCTGAACAACAATCTCACCGTCTGAGGAGGGGGTTGGCCTTGAAAGAGCGGGCCCCGTGCCAAAAAGTACCTACGAGGCACTTTTGAACCCTACCCCGCCCCCAAGCCCCCTCCTCACCCACCACCCCCCCAAAAAAAAAGCTTTCTGAGGCTGGTGCCGATTCCTGGGGTGTTTTCACATCCCTTAATGGACGTCAGCAGTTCAAAGCTGTGGAAAAGTAGCTGGAAAACCACTATTTATAGTGGTTTCAGCTCGTTTTTCCTGCCACCATGTGATAGCTGCTCCTCACCGGGAGACGGTGTGATGGGAGCTGATATTGTGTGTCACACGGTGGCACCGTGTGAGTTAGCAGGTATGCTATTTAATTGGCTTATAAGGGTG
This sequence comes from Calotriton arnoldi, assembly GCA_963921515.1. NCBI lineage: Eukaryota > Metazoa > Chordata > Amphibia > Caudata > Salamandridae > Calotriton > Calotriton arnoldi. The sequence continues at coordinate 122,853 of CAWUFW010000518.1, forward strand.
CTTATCTCCCTGTTCCTGTCACTGTGCAAGCTCGCTCCACCAGGGGAGTTACTGCTTCGTGGGCAGAGCTCAAGGGTGAGCTCTGCCCACGAGAACTGCTGGGCTGGAACATGGCCTTCTGAGCACACCTTCATCAAACATTATCGGTTGAATTATGTTCAAGCAGCATGTAAGAACTTTGGTGCTGGTGCGTTACAGGCGTTTGGTTCCAGATAACACTGTTTAAACTCAATTTCTTTCGGTATTTCAGATATATCATTAAATCCCTTAAGGGATTAGATGTGGGTTGTAAGAAAGGATTCATCTGGATATATGATTGCTTTGGTATACCTCATTAGTGATGACTGGGTTTAAGACGAGGGACGTGGAGGTAATGCCCTGTTTACTTACAGGTAATTCGCAGTACTCCTAGTCCTACTTGTCCTCGACCCAGTCATCCTTCCCTCCCACCCACCCTCCCGGTATCAGGCCTTTGTGGTGCTTAGCATTACAGGAAGTGCTCAGGTGATGCTATGTTCTTATAGCCGTAGCTGGAGGGTGGATGGGATTAGTTAAGTGTTTTCTGTTTTGTTTCCTGTTTCTGATTGGTAACAATCCCCATTAATTAATGACTGGGTCGAGTGGGACTAGAAGTAATGAGGATTACTGGTAAGTAATCAGGGCATTACCCTTCTTTAACCCCTTCGATGCTCGTGACGAGCTCAGCTCGTCATGCTGCGCGGTCGCGCTGTGCGCATGACGAGCTGAGCTCGTCACGACCACACCCGCGATCGGAATGTCCAGCACAGGAGCGGAATTCCGATCGCGGTCAAGGGGTTAATGTTCTCCAAGACAAAGAGATGCTCTGTTTGCCTGTATGCAAAATGGATGTACAATATGTACTGTGAAAACAAATGCACCAATAACCAGGTTGTAATTTGATGCAAGCTCACGTTTGCAGCAGTTGAATTTATGTCACTACCAATGCATGTCTACTAGTTTGAAACTTGTGGCAACCTGCTGACAGATTCTTGTTTGGGGGAAAAGCATTTTCTGTCCTTGAGCCGAAACTATGGAACCGACCACAGCTTGGTCCTCGTGCCATCTCAAATCATAGTTCGCAAAGTGCTGAAGACTTCCCTTTTCCATTAATTGTGCACTTGTGTAGTCTGTATCAGTCACTTACTCGATCTTCGCGCCAGATACCCATGGGTGAAAATGCACGTATAAGTACCTCATGCATGCATTCATTCATTCATTCAGCAAACCACTGTGGAGCCAATGATAGAGAGGAGTGCTGCTCCTTTCCCTCCTGCAGCGTACACTGCAGCCGGTGAGAAAGCAGCCAGCGCATCTCATTTGCACTGTGGTGCACTAGCGCGTTAACCCAAGACTACTGTAGGGATGTTTTTTTTTATCCAGCTGAAGATTTATCTTCCTGTTCCCTTGCTATCTAGCCGCGCCTCCTTCGGTGCTCCACCCCTTCTTTTATCCCTTCCGTTACTACCTTCATACTTGGACACTTTACTCCAGATGATCTCCACTACTCATAAAAAAGACTCAAGATGGGACCTCTGGAACAAACATAGCATGACAAAGGTGGACTCCAGAAATTAACACAACACTATATGCAGCTTCCAAAACTAACCACAATAGTTCAGATGAGACATTCAGAACAGGAGAAAACACTCAAGATGAAGCCAGTAGAACTGAACACAATACTTAAGAAGAGGCCCCTGATTGTGTGTCCAAAAAATAAAACTCCAGTTGAGGCCTTCAGAACTATACACAACATGCAGGTGTGGCCTTATGTACTGTACACAGTAGCTTGAAATATATCCAGAACTGGACACAATATGCCATGTGTGGCCTTGTCTACTGTACACAGTAACTTGAAATACACCCAGAGCTACACACAGCATGCCAGGTGTGGCCTTCTGCAATGAAGCAGTAACCTGAAATACATCCAGACCTACACACAACATGCCTGATGTGTATGTACACTGTGCAGCGGTGAGACAACGTAATTTTCGGTTAGGTGTAGTTCTCCCTTTGCACCCCTTAACATCCCGTCCTGCTTTCCTCGAAGCCTGTGCAACTGTTTGGATTTCTGGGGGTGTGGAGTCCATAAAAACCTGTGGGCCCGATTCAGAAAGTCTTAGGAGAAAAAGTTAGAACTCTGCTCCCGTAGAACGCTCTAAGTTAAAAAATACATTTAGGACTATTTAGCTATTCACAAAGGATTCCAGGAAATTTACAACAGTCATAGATTTCCTGGAGAACCTAATTTACTCATACCACTTTTCCACCAGGCGGAATATCCTGCATGAATAAATGTGACGCAAATATGCTTTTGCAAAAGCAACACTTTTGTGTTTGCTTTTTGCTCCATCGGTATATTATTTTTTTTCCTTTGGCGAAACTAAATAACCTATACCTGTAATAAACATGGTGGTGTTCGTTCCCAACGACCACCGGTGGAAATGTACTGACACTTGGCTTTAACAGAAGCAAATCTGCATTTATGTGGATACCGATAATCTTCTGAGGTTGTGAGTCTTTACGTGTTTTGCAGGGTGCCCTACCCAGAAGAAACACTGTTCTTATTGCAGCATTCAGAAGTTCAATTCCTAAATGTAAAAGTGACATTCTCGGAGTTCCTGTTTGCGCACCTGCGTTACACTTAGCTACATGAAATGCTTTGTGAATCAACCCATGTACCTCTCTAGTTTGGAAGATCTTCAGACAGAGCGGAGGTAGATAGTTCAAAATTGGATGCGTGCTTACATGTGCCAGAAGGATTCTGGGAAATGTGCTGAATGTCATTGATGAAGGTTGCTAGTTTTCATCCTTCCTGAAATGTTGTTTGGACTGGGCTGAGCAGCTGCATTACGGTGATAGACAAGGCATGTAAAAAAACATGTGACGTAATCGATGTGCGATGTATGTTTGAATTTTTCTGAAGAAGGGGGTCAACAGAAGTACAATGCTGTCATAACTTTTAAACTAGAAAGGCCATTTACCACCCGTAAGACTCTTCTAATATGATAAACCAATGGCATATTTGATACACAGAAAGATCTTTAGGGTAAGTGAAATTAGTTTTTGACTTTCATTATACGAGCTAATTTATTTTTTGCATACTATCAAGTGGAACACAAAACAATGGTCACTCACCCGAAAGAAGACTTTTTGACAAATGTGCAATAGATAGGGTGTGGAGGTATTTATGCACTGAAAAATAAATTAATTATAACGGGAAAATAAATATTATTGGTCTGAAGATTCACAGACATGGCGTGTGTTGGTTGGTGTTGCCATGGTGAGAAGCATTTATGGGATTATCATATGTAAATCCACATTAGCATTGCATACACGTATGTCAAGTAGATCAAAGCACCAACATGTCATTTTTCAGAACACAGACCCAGCGTTCTGACAGAGTAGCAATAAATATTCACTCTAATCACCCCAACAGTAGGGCTCCTGGGAAGAAAAAAAGGCAGAAGACAGACTGCCTTATGCCGGCACATTATCTCCCAGTTCATACCTGGCAAACCCTGCCAAGGAGCCATGCTTCTTGTATAAGCGTTGCTTGTATTGCGTCCAAATGGGTCAAGGCCAGGAACACTGCCCCTTTGTCCTTAGGTAAACTCACATATTCCGTCTCTCAACTGCTTGCCATTCGCTCTACTGCTACAGAGAAAGTTGCCCATTCTCTGATTTAGACCATGTTGTAGCAGTTCGAATCAAAGCCTGTGCCCTCCTTAGGGAACCAATTGGAGCACAGCAAGCCTGGCTCTGCTGAGAATTACCATGGTTTTAATTTTTTAATCTAAATTGTCGTTCACTTGTAAAAGACCATTGGGACATGTTTAACTTTTTTAGGACCATGATCCTGATGCGGTCTTTTTAACAGAAACTTGGCTCACTGAGGCTTCAGCGCCAGAAGTCATCTATGTTTTGTCCCCTTCATATAGGTTCCCGAGAATGGACCGTGAATACAAAAAAGGAGGCGGTATTGCTGTTATTTTTAAAGAATGTTTTATGTGTAAATTAGATAAGTTGGCAATCCCAGAGTGTGAAGCTCTTATTTTTTCATTGCTTTTAACTAAGAATTTTACTTTGTCCAGAGCCCTTATCTATCACCCACCGGGCAACGCGGCCAACTGGAGCTCTAGTATCGCCGAAGTTCTCACATCGCCTATTCTTAAAATTTCCAACTTTACTATATTAGGCGATCTTAACATCCATTTTGTTAAAGTAGATTGAAGCGCAGCTTCGTCTGTTATAGAGGACCTTGCAGTTCTTAATGTTCATCTCATTTTGAACTTCCCTATTCACGCTGCCGGCCATATGTTGGATCCTTGGAAACTGACCAACCTATCCCTTTCATATGGACTGATCATTTTGCAGTCCCTTTCTCCTTGTTGGTTCAATCGGGACCCCAAATGAGAGCGGTTCCAACAACATCTTATGGCAGGAGGTGGTCTAAGCTTAATGTTCCAGCCCTCAATTCTCTACTTAAAACCCAATTGCCCCACATTGAGCGAATCAGTAGAATCGAATGCTCATACTGTAGACTCTTGGATTAGATCCTCTCTTGATGTGTTAGTTCCAACTTCTAGTACAAAACTCCATTGAAACTCTCCCCCCTGCCCCATGGTACAATGACTCATAGCACCAAATAAAAAAAAATGTGCAGAGTTAGAACGAGGATGGTGTAAAACCTATAGTCAGGAGTGCAAATTGAGATATAAAGTAGCTTAAAACATTATCAGAAAGAATGTAGCATTGCTATAGCCAAAGTCTACTCAACTACGATCACGGAGCCCAAAAACTGCCCTAAAACTTTATTTAGGGTAGTCAAGAATCTCTCATATCAGGCTAGTACCGTCCCCAGTACTCCTCTCACACAAATGCACTGTGATGAAATTGCAGACTTTTTTCTAAAGAATGTAGCAGATATTCAGTCCTCTTTTGTAGGCACTTCTTTGGTTAGCCCCTCTGAGTTTCCTTCTGTTATAACTTGTGCTTTGAATTTCTTCCATCCGCTATATGTGACTTCATTCAGCTCTCTGCTTGCAGCTACTAGATCAGGCTCTCCACTTTACCCCTGCCCCCCCAAAATACTGGGCAAGTTTGTGTTACCAGTTATGGAGCAATTTACTGATCTATTAAATTCCTCCTTGACAGAAGGCATTGTTCCGCTAGCATGGAAGCTTGCTCTGGTTATACCCTTATTAAAAAAATCTAATTTGGACCCTCTTGTATGGTCAAACTACAGACCTATATCACTCCTACCCACATTGGCTAAGGTGCTGGAGAAACATGTCAACCTACAGCTCTCATCTTATATTGAACTAAATGGTCTATTGCATCCTACGCAATCAGGTTTCAGGTCTGGTCACAGTACAGAATCAATCCATCTCGGCGCTACGGAATACCTGTATTTCAGCTACATAAAGGTGGCGCAGAGGCACTGATCCTTTTGGATCTTAGTGCCGCATTCGACACTGTGAACCATTCCATTCTGTTGTCCAGACTAGGAGATATGGGTGTGCGGAGCACAGCCCTGGCGTGGCTGAACTCCTTACATGTTTAAACAACGAAAGAGTGTGACTCTTCAAATCAGTTGAGCATCTATGTGAAAATCCCTTAGATTTTCTATGAAAGCCCTCACTCACCAACCTGGTTGGTGACATGCTAATTCATTAGGCCCACCAGGAGAGGCCGAGTGCCACCCTGGTGTGCTGACGCCAGAATTACTGCGAGCAGGGAAAATGGAAAAGTGATATGTGTAAGTGATTTAAAATTGACTGGTTGAACTCAAAGATCCAGTTTAATAGTTGGCCAATCAGTCAAGGATAAAGAGACGTGTAGGACACTTCGACTAAATAAATTGTTCAGCCAGGTCCATTAATAACTGGTCAACATGTTTCTGCCTATGTGTTGAAACTATCTCAGGCTTTCGTCAGGACCAAAAAGGAAAAGGTGAACCCGGCGGTATGGGCACGCTAAGGCCCACTCTAACCAGAGGTTGAAATGTTAAAATAGGTTATCCTCGTGTAGTGAGAGGAACCGAGTTATTATGAGGCGCAATCATTAATTACACCATAGGTCTCGGGAGGGTGGTGGCAAAATGGCACACGCCTTCGCTGCCAGGCACCCACTAGGTACCTACGGGACTCCCTCTCAGTGGCCGGCCACTGAGAGGGAGTCCCGTAGGTACCTAGTGGGTGCCTGGCAGCGAAGGCGGTGTGCCATTTTGCCACCACCCCCCTCCCGAGACCTATGGTGTAATTAATGATTGCGCCTCATAATAAACTCGGTTCCTCTCACTACACGAGGATAACCTATTTTAACATTTCAACCTCTGGTTAGAGTGGGCCTTAGCGTGCCCATACCGCCGGGGTTCACCTTTTTCCTTTTTTGGTCCTGACGAAAGCCTGAGATAGTTTCAACACATAGGCAGAAACATGTTGACCAGTTATTAATGGACCTGGCTGAACAATTTATTTAGTCGAAGTGTCCTACACGTCTCTTTTTATCCTTGACTGATTGGCCAACTATTAAACTGGATCTTTGAGTTCAACCAGTCAATTTTAAATCACTTACACATATCACTTTTTCCACATTTTTCCCTGCTCCGCAGTAATTCTGACGTCGAGCACACCAGGGTGGCACTCGGCCTCTCCTGGTGGGCCCAATGATGAAGCATGTCACCAACCAGGTTGGTGAGTGAGGGCTTTCATAGAAAATCTAAGGGATTTTCACATAGATGCTCAACTGATTTGAAGAGTCACACTCTTTCGTTGTTTAAACATATCTGATTGGGGGATTGAGAGTGTTCCTCATCTTAATTAACTTCCCTCTCTCTCTCATTGGTAATTTGTGAACTCCTTACATGACCGCACCTTACAGGTGCATTCGCATCATCATAGGTCTAACTCACACCACCTAGTTACTGGGGTGCCGCAGGGTTCGACCCTGAGCCCTCTACTTTTCAACCTATATGTGAGACCATTAGCTGAGATTATAGAATCCCACGAGCTTACATTGTTCTCGTATGCAGATGATACCCATATCATCTCAGGATAACGACAAGGCAGATCCGGTTTACATTTGTCTTGCCCAAGTTTCATCTTGGATGAATGGGAAATCTTTCAAATTGAATGGGGACAAGTTCTACTGGAGGGTAACCAACCCCTCCTTAGGGGTGTTCAACTGTGGCCATATGCTATGGGTACCACTCCCTCACCTGTTCATGTGGTAAAACATTTAGGGGTGTGGCTCGACGACAAATTTGTCTATGAGCCATCAGATCAACAAAGTAGCAGCCACCTGTTCTGGCACCCTTAAGTGGTTAAGGAAAATCTTGACCAAAGGACGGTAGTCCAGGCCCTTGTCAATGTCCAGATGGGACTACGGCAATGTTCTATATTTGGGTGCTGTTACTTCTCTGCTTAAACGGTTTCAGACCGCACAAAATGCGGCTGCACGGCTCCTTCTTCAGCCACCCAGATTCACTTCATCAGCCAGTATGTTACACACCCTTCACTGGTTGCCAATCTAAAGTTGGGTTCAATTTAAAGCCTTATGCTATATGCATAAATGTCTTTTCAAGATAGGGCCCATGTACTTGAGATCTTTGGTGTCCTGGTACATGCCCAAACGCTCGCTCCGCTCTAGCCATCTGGAGCTGGCTGTAGTCCCAGAGGTCAAAAGAACCCGTCAAAGTGATTGAGCATTTCATATTTGGGAACAAAACTGTGGAACAGCTTGCCACAATCATTGAAAACCAGCAAATCACTTACAGTTTTTCGTAAGCTGCTCAAAACATGGTTGTTTCCATCTCTTCATTAATAGTCACGCTTGGATTTCAGTAATTCCAGTGGGTTCAGTGAGGATGCCAGCTCTGGGAAGACTTTTTTAGATAGCCATGCACTTTATAAATTACATAAATAAATAAGGGGGAGATAGAAGATGTTACGATCTAGAGTCATAATTTTGAAACCACACCCTCAACTTGCTTTTAATTTAAAACGGCATGCGTTTTTTAATGGAAGTTTAAAGAAGATTTTAGGTCTGGCTGAAAATAGCTTTAGCTTAAAATGACGAGAGATAAAGGTGGATTGTGGTAAAAAGTGTAAGTGTTTGGTATATCAGTGAGAGCAGGGGGCGGGCCTGGGTACCAAAAAACAAAATGGTGATCCAAGTTCCCCCCACCCCCGAGACACCTTTTTGGCAGTACTTGGGTAGCGAACTTTTGAAGGTTTTGTCTAGTGAACTGGTAGGGTTTTAAGGTATCTTTATAGAGTTTATTCAAATCAACTACTAAGGGTATTTTAGGGGTCAATTAGAGCCAAGTGGTGCATTTTCATGCACATCACTAGGTTTGTGTACGTACAGCAGGGGCAGTGTCACTGGGTCCCAAGGTGGTGAGGAGCCACCTCCACCCTAAATATAGTTTTTCTTTACTACCTAATGTTGGGGGTCATTTTTCTTGCTTGCATTGGGGGATATGGCACTCTTGCTACGCTGCTGACAACAGCCCACCGCAGAAACAGTCCTGCTCAACTCTTTCACCCCTTACAGTAGTAATGAACCAAACATTAATAAACAGCCCACAGTGGCCCTTTGGCTCAGCTCTTCTTGCATTGCCCCATTGCCAGATATGCCAGTCCAAGCCTGGTGACAGGGAATTATGCAAATCCATGTTTATGCATTGCCCTTCATTAAAGAGCCCTGCAGTGCGTGTGAGCAGCCAGCAACAAGTAAGGTATGTTCCTAGGAAGCACCAGGCAGACTGTGCCTCGTTGCTGCACACTGGGGACTGATAGCTTCAAATCTAGCTGGTAGAAGGTGTGTCCTTCCTTCCCTGTGCACTGGTAGTCTGAGTGAGCTGTGGCTGTCACTGAAAGTAGCCAGGGCTGCAAGCCGCCTGGGTGGGGGGAGACCGATAGGATCAAAAGGTGTGGCGGACAGGAAGATTGTCTGCAGAGGAGAGTCAGAAGAGGAGAAGAGGAGCAGTGCCAAAGAAAGGACATTACTTTAAGACAGTGTTCTCCAAAGTACGTCCTGGAGGGCGGGATCCATGGCAGATTTTTTAGCATATCCCCATTTAGATAAATGTAGTTATCTTAAAAATCTGGCATGGATCCGGCCCTTCAGGACCGACTTTGGAGAGCCCTGCTTTAAGAGGTGAGGAGTACAGAGATCAAGCACAGACATGAAGCACAAAGGTGCCATCAATGAGCACAGAATGATATGGTACACTGGGATGATGCATGCAAAGAAAGGTGGACAGTCATTAGAATGATATAGTGACAATGAGGTGTGCAGAGAGGTGATGCAATTATACAGAGTGCATAGAGCACAAATGTGCCCTGCAGAGATGAAGCGCGACGAGGGTGGGCTTTAGTCAGGTAACACAAAGACAGCACAGGTTTCAAAGGACAGGCGTTGAGTGGTAGATCATTAGCACTCATAGGTACCAAGTATTGCAATTCACTCTCCCTCTGCCCCACCCCCATTCAAACCCAGGGCTGACTCAAAGGTGCTGTACTACAGCAAACATTTGACAACAGTTTTGTTTGTCTGGTGTTGGACTGTGTTAAGCACACTGGTTGAATAGCATTTTGTAGCTAGTTAGGACCCAAATGTACTACATACATACACAGAGATGCAGGGCATCAAGAAATGACAGGGCAGAGCGATGTGGGGCACTAACAGACATGGGGCACAGAGAAAGAGATGCATTTGCAGAGAGAGATAGTGTTTATAGACAGACAGGTCAAAGAGAAAGACAATGGGTCAAAGAGAGTGCCATTCAATGGCCAGCATGGCCCTGGCCAGTAGGCTGCAATACTGTGGTATTGACTACATCATTTTGTTTTCTTTATGGCACAGAGAGCACATTCACCTCTGTTGGTGCACTGCAGCTGTAAACAAATCATATTATAACAGGCAGGGGCACAGCCAATTGCTTGTGCAATGTTTCATGTTATTACCTTTTACTGCAAGTATATACCACAAGAAAAAAAGAAAATATGCCCCCTTTCTGAAGGTGGCAGACATATGCCCGCAATAAGATTTAAATATGTACCGTTTTTTCAGAAATGTACGGGTGCTTCCTAGCAGATAGGTGTACTTATGACAGGTATGAAAATCTTGTTTGGTTTTAATGCGCATACAGGAAATTATGGTTCCTATTGCAAAGAAAAGGACCTATTGGCCTTGAATCACTGGACCCTGAAGACATAGTTTGAATATGCAAGAAGGGTGGATGTGCTCAGGAAACAGTTCTGTCAATCACAGTGCAAGAAAGTGGGCTGACCCACTGCACCATGCTGTAGGCTTTGGTGGGCAGAAGCAGTTGAACAGCTATTCAGAACAATGGCTGAAGAGAGATACTCAAAGCCCCTCTCTGCGTCTATACACATATGTATTTATTATTCAAGATTTGTTTTTGGACATGAGGCTCCCGAGGCAGAAACAATTGCCTTTAGGTAAGACCTAAAATGGCACTGGGCGAAAAGAACTATGTACAACCTATTTGATACTAAATGTTAACAATGTATTTGCATCCTGCACAGTTTAGCATAGTACTCTGAACAGAAAAATCCTGCAGTAACAAGTTTGGCCAATGTAAAGTTACACTACAACATTAATTGTGGGGGCAGTCCGCAATTACACAAGGAAAGTACCATGTATTTTGTGGCTCCCACCAGGTCACTAGTATATCTGACATCGAGAAAAACGCAACACAAGCTCCTAGGATTCTTTTTCTTAAACCACCTAAGTGATCCCACCTCCGTGGGATGGGGGGGCAAGTGGCACAAACCACTCCTCTAGACAGCAGAAGCCAGTTGTGATGGCTCCTTGCTCGTGCAGGCCCTCTTGCACAAACAATTGTGCTCTCAAAAGTGTGTGCAATAGTCCAGCCGCACTGGGCACAATGTGTTTAAATACACCGCCACAAGTTTGTACCACACTTTTCAGTGTACAAATTTGTATGTTTTTTTAATTGTCTTACAATTCTATCAGGTGTGTCTTTTTCTGTGTCAAGATCTTTCAAGTATGGCAAAGTTGCTAGCATTATACAAATTAGTCATCTATTCCAACAGCTGTCCTGCTTTTCCAAATTATCTTGGCCACCAGAAAGGCTTGAATATTAAAAATATCTTATTTCCCATATACAGTCCACCACGGCAAACACGTTATTCCAAAATAAATAGCTTCCCTCGATCCACAATTTCTTCACCGTCAATTGAAAGGTTTTCTACCTGCTTCCAGGTCCAAAGCTTGTCCTTATCACTACACACCCACCAGTTACGTTCTTTCTCTGGACCTAAACTGAACACTTTGGCTACAGCACAGATGTGGTGTGTCATTTTCTGCAGTTTCGTAGACTTGTCTCGGTCTATGAAAGTTTCAGTGTTTCATGTTCACATTTTCTCCCGGTAGAGTCTTCCAATTAAACGGCAACCCTACCAATGCAGAGCACGCTGCCTGAAGGATTATGACATCTGCAGAGGCAGTAGCTTTTGTCAGGGGCCCATTTTGATGTTGAGTGGACCACGACTAACTAGTCCTAATGTGGTGACAACAGGCTTCTTTCCCTTCAAGAGTCTATAAAGTCTACTCTCTAAACTTATCATTATCTTGATCCAGTCTTCTTAGCATTGGTCTAATCTACATTGCATTATGCCAATGCCAGTAGCTTAAATGTGAATCCAATAGGCTACACACAGCAGCTGCCAAACTCCTAAAAAGAGATGCCAATGCTGCAATGCATATGAGGGTCTATTATTGTATGGCGCACTGTGCCACTCTCAGAGCCATCCCTTGCACCGTCCCCAGATTTCCTAAGGTCATTCTTGTGTCTCATGACATGCTAGCTCAGCCAATTTCCTTCTGATAGCGACCCCCGTTTCCTCCATGTCCACCCGGATGGCAGAGGCAGTCCCCCGCTGACACTCCTTGACCATAGAGGTTTGTTGGCTCTTCCTAAAGTTTGCTGCCTCCGTCTCGGTTTCCTTTGAAATGAACTTTCTGGTGTGGTTAGGAGTCAGTGCAACCTACCTTCTTGATCTCTTTAAGGTCATGTAAACTGTGATATGCAGGGGTCAGCTGCATCTTGTTAGACCAATGGGAGGTGAGTGATAACACTTACCTGGCTAAGCCGTCGAAAAACACTATTCATCTCACCTGCTCTAACTGGAAGACATTGGAAAAAAAAGTCCTTGGCATTAACTACATTCAAAAAAAGAGAAATATACGTTACCCTAGCTCATGAGGCAAAAAATGTATTCCATTCACTACAAAAATATTGTAATGGGACTATGGAGGAAGCAGCATTAGCAGGTGTTGGGGGTCTGTGTACCTTATCAAACAACGTTTTGAGTCCAGAGGCAAAACAGAATATTGAGCACCAAAAATATCTTTTGTATGAACTATGATGCTATGCTTACATAGAACTTCAGTCTTGTGCTCTTAGATTTTCAACCTCACTTCATCTTACTCCATATGTCATTTTACTAAGAAGCCCTGTGCTTTGAGCACAGCTTTTCACAACTGGGTCCTGACATCGCACCAATATTGACATTTCGGACCATTTTCCTTCTTGGGCAAAAGAGATTAGGGCCTAATAGTTTTGCTCCAGACCATATTACATAAGGATCTTTTTTTTTGCACCAAGGCAAAAATGTGAAGAAATAGATCGTGAAGCACCTGCAAAATATATGAAAATGTTATTGCTAAAAATAATTTAATTTCACACATGAAATTGAGTTTTTAATGTTGTGTCTATTAATAGATTTTTTATTTTTTTTTAGAAAAGAGCGTTTGCACCCATCCTTCACTTTAGAAAACAAGAAAAAATTGCAATACAAAAAAATAGTGAAGATGCAGTTTATTCCATGCATGGCATGGTGCAAAACCTAGAAGCAAATCGCTTTTATCTACTGTGTAAGCAACAATATTGGTGCAAAATGCATTTGTTGTATTTTTCCGCCATGGAGCAAATCTTTGAGTAATAGGGCTGTTTGTGCCTTGTCGAAGGCGTACAATGAATCCATTGTGCTCAGCGTGCATCAGGTTAGACGCCGCATTGGCTGCATTCGTACGCACTGCTGGCTTTATAAAGAGGAGCGGTATGTATTGATTGCATTTCTTTCCTGACACATGCTCCCCCAGGAACGCCCCCCTCCAGTAAAGCAGCTTCCATGCAGTCTCCGTACATGTAATTAGCGCGCCTCGCGGCCACCCTGTCCTCCATCCAGACCAGAAATGGATGACCAATAGCAGAGGGCGTGGACGGTGGGCGGGGCTCTCTGTAATGGGGTTAGAGGGGCTCACCTCTGGGCGCCGGCTCACATTCACCTCAAAAATCGTTAGCGTCTGAGGGGCTGTTCACTGACCTGTGGGGGCGGGTGAGTGACCTCAGCGCGGTTCCCAGCGGGCAAGTGTCCGGTCCAATTATTGCCTGGCCACAAATGGAAGGGAGTTGGGGCTCACTTGGGCAGAGCATGCAGAGACGCCAGGGATGAGTGGGCATGAAATTCAACCCTTAACCTGCTCAAAGGTTCTCCCTTTCTCTGAGCAAACTTAGTGCTGAAGAAACCGTACTAAAAAAGGAGCAAAACTCTTGTAGAAAACCCCCTGAGATTTTGCAAGGTTTTTTTTTTTTTTAGAGGACCCTGGTATAAATGACAGACCTCTCATGGCAGTGTTCGAAATGGAAATATAAAAGTGTAGGTACTCACAGTTCTAGGGTACCTATGTGCTACTGAGAAGTGCAGGCACTCTCCTATTAAAAGTATTGCACCCCTTCTAAAAAAGTTCAGGTACTCTCCCTTTCAAATTCCAGAAATACAAGTATTGAGTACCTGTACTAGCTATTGCTACAATGTACGACTGTCATATTGAAGTCCTAGGGTCTGGTAAGCATGATCAAGATCTCCAGCGGTCACTGCACTACCCACAGCAGCAACATCGCCAGGCTGGAGACAAGAAACCGCTTAGAGGAGACTAAGGGGGGGTGGGGGCATATTTATGAAATAGTTGAGCGGTGCATTGCTGCGCTACACTACGTCACAGGGAAAGGGCTCGAATGCGCCATAACGAAGGCATATGGTGCATTCCTGACTCTGCCCCCTGCGCTGGTGCACAATGGGCTGCCTAGCACCAACACTGGCACCCTTGCACCATGATTGCACCAGATTTTTGGGGCCACTCAAAGGCATGCAAAGCGGCTTTGCGTAGCTTCAAAAATCAGACTTATGGTTTGCGTCGCCCTAGCGCAATGTTGCGTGGTGCTAGAGTGACGGAAACCAGGTCATAGATATGGCCCTAGGCCTTCTGCTACGCTTCGGGTCCGATGCAGGAGCAGCGCAATCCTTATTTGTAGAAGTGCTTACTTGTTGCTAGTCAATCAGACCTGGAAACTTGGTGAGGCTGATAGATGCAAACCAGGAATGCCACACCAAGAATGCATGCGGTTGTCACATGAAAGCCTGGCACTTATTACGCTGTCAAATGTGAAAGAATATGCCTGGTGACATGGAGTCAGGTGGCCAACTAGCTATGAACCAAATAAGAATCACTAACACTGGTAAACAAAAACAAGCACACTACTCCCTAAAAAGGATGGTTACTCGCAAGAGCTTTAATTGAAGCATACCATCACAAGGTGAACTTTAGCTAAAATGTAACTGTTTGTAAGAAAGCAGATCATCTCATTGCTAACTGGTCAGCATTTTACTGTAAATGGAGATTGAAAATTAAATGAAAGATTCAGGGAGTTTATCTACAGCAATGCTAGGAAGCCTTACATTGGTGCTTTTTTTAAGCGCTACCACACTTTGTGTTTGTGTAATAAAACAAAAGTTTCATTTACGCCAGTAGATTGGTAGATATGTGCCGGACTTACCGGGTTGAGCTTGACATCCAACATCTTTTGCTTGCTAAATAAAATCACAGAATGACTCCATGTCACCAGGGTTGCAATAGTCCCGTCCTCCACTTTTCCTTTAGAAAACGTTGTTTTCATGTGTGCAAGTTCAATCGGATCAACAGGAGTGAGCCAAGACTACAACTCCCAGAACGCAATAGCTTAGTAAATAAAATCCTACGACTGTGGCCATATTGTAACCTTATACCTAATTCGTTATATCATTACGGTGCGTAACTATAATTAGAACTACTGATGCAATTACGCCAATGGCTCACAGCACCTCAATTATAACCGTTTTTTTCACTAGCCAAGAACGAGAATGGGTTACATTTTTTTTGAGAGCTCAGGTTTCCCAGATCCGCCTCTGGTCTGTTTTTTATTTGTATTCCGGGACTTGAGTCTGGATTTTATGAACAGAATAACACCTTTAAACAGCCGAGGATGGGTCTCCTCAGTTCGTAGTGGAAATCCCCACAGAAATGTGACTAAAGCATGGCACCCAACAAAGGTGACCAGATGGCTCGATGCCAAAGGGACAGCACTTCTCCATTCCTTGACTTTGCTTTTAAATATTATCGGTGTGTTGGTCCAATTGCCTCAATTAAAATGAACCAAGACTACAACTCCCAGAATGCTCTGATATGTTAAGGAAAGTCTAGAAATGGAAAAGTGGTCGCCCGACCCGTTTCCATGGAGCCATCTGGTCACCCTACCACTGGCTTGATCACTCTATGTCCAGGACTGCTCGCAATAAACTAAAATATTCATCAGCTGCCTTCCTTCGATTTGTCTGGAAAGAGGAAGGCATACCAGGCCCAGGTAGGAAACGGGCTGCATAAAAGAAATCGTTAATGAACCTGCCTGCGGTGAGGTGAGCAGTGAGCGGGGGCAGCAGACAAAATGGAAGCCCCGGGGGGACATTCGATCTCCTCCCTCCGTGCCCGGACCTTGGGAACAGGAAATGTGCTGAGTCTGCGACTCCCGCAGTTTGACAGGCAGCGAGGAGGCAGGCAGCAGTTGTTAGCAGCTGCTGGCTTTTTTTTGACGCACCCACAAGGCTGCAAAGGCCTCGTTTGTTCTGCGCCCGCCCTGTATTTTACCTTCCATAAAAAGCAGACATCTGGCTGCTTAATTGCTCCCATTTTCGTCTGCTGGGTACATCAGTGTTTGATTGTTGCTCTTGTTAATTATTTGCAGTGTAATAAGGGATGTAGCAGGCTCCTTAATGCCTTTTTCCACTGAGGCTGCAGTCTGCAAATAGTCGTTATTTTTAGACTTTTGGCAGTAAGGGCCCACCTCCCAAGTGGTTGGTGGAGCCCCTCAGCAGCGTCACGAAGTCTATATATAAATGCCCCTCTCCCTTCTTCCCTGCCACTCCTCCGACCGCAGCATGTACTACATACACCAAGGCAGTATCAGGCAGCCACCACTCTGAAGGGAGTGACAAACTGTCCATAAAATATGACACAATATGTGAGGGAGAACGCAACAAAAATGGTGTCTCACCAAGGGCAGTAAAGCCTGCCAATGGCTTCCTTCCCTCACCTTGCTTCTCTGGAGGACCCAAAGACAGTTGGTACATTTTTGTAGCATTTACTTTCAGACACAATTTTCTATCAGATTTTTCACTTCTCCTGAACTTTTTTAATTTTCTCTAGGTGCAGCTAAAAGGCACCACTTATCGTCATAAAATAGAGGTCAGTGAAAGCTGTAGGGATCAGACGCACTTTCAGCCGTCAGTAGGGAAGCAGGTGTAAGGTGAGAGACCCATTTCACCAAATTCTACCCATCTGAGGAGTAGGGTGGCCGTATTATCATTCTCCATGCTGTGGCACTCTTGTTACATCAATTACCATTAGACCGTGAGGCCAGTTGACTTAGGGCATGTCAATATTCTAAAGAATTAGGTATGTCCATATCTAACATATCCACCAAGGAATTCTGGGGCAATGGTGAAGCCTTTGTAGTATTGGGAATCTATTTGGCGGCCCCTAGATCCAGGGAACAAGACTGGTATGAGGCATACGGTATTTGAACCTAGGAAGTTTTGGCTGCTCTGCTGACAACAAAGCAGCAGACGTCCAGTAATGGATGGCATAGGCTTGGTGCTCCAAACTTTCAATGTTTGACCTTCTCTTTCTCTCTGTATGACTTAAAACATCCTTTCCGCAACAGGTGGATTGCTCTGAGAGCTCATAGCTCTTCTGCCTTGGGCTACATGGGTTGTTAAAGCCCTCTCCCTCGTTATAGGCCCTCCCTTGTCACTCATGCCCATAACTCGGGCAGATGGCCTTTAACAAAGGTACAGCCCAAGGCAGAAGGCTGAATACTATAGGATGTCACACACAGCTTGTCTTTTGAAAGGAGACCGTGCCACAGGACTAAAGCAAGACTAACAACTACGGCCTCTTAAGCTGACTCACGAGGCCGAATACGCAGGGACACCAACGTGCTTCTACTTAAGTGCTCAACAACTTTGCCGCATCAGTATGGCTGTGAGTCGAGGTATGTCCCTAGAGGGGAGGGCCATGACACAGTGGAACAAGTCTAAAGGATTTTAGCTCCACCAGGACAAACGAGGTGGTTGCTAACACCATGGTCACTAGAAATCTATTGTCTGTCCATGAAAATGGGGAAAAATCTGGGGAAACTGGCAATCTTACAGGGGATTTTAGAGTGCGGGGAAGCGTTTGAGCTAGGCAGATCTCCACACCAAGCTTAACTCATACTTATTCTAAAGGGATGGCCACG
Organism: Calotriton arnoldi; assembly: GCA_963921515.1. Taxonomy (NCBI): domain Eukaryota; kingdom Metazoa; phylum Chordata; class Amphibia; order Caudata; family Salamandridae; genus Calotriton; species Calotriton arnoldi. Next base: position 140,542 of record CAWUFW010000518.1, read on the forward strand.
AGCCGGGCAACCTAGGGGTTACACAGTAGACAGACTTACAGGACTCAAGGGGGGGAAAGGGTGTGTGGAATGGAAATTTTACTCTGTCGATTCTTAATGATACTTGTTATTAATGCTAACTTGTTCCAACCAGAACTTGTGGCCGGAATCTCCATGCCTAATTGCCTTTTAAATGTAATTTATACTGAGCACGTGTTAATAAAAAGAGTTTTAAAAAAATCTATAGTCTGTGACATCATGGTCAGCCTATGACTGTCCTAACAGTGGGACTGCCTTTAAAAGTCCTGATGAAGGCAGACAGAAACAAAGGTTTTCTATGTATGGTATTGTTAGGAGAGGCAAGTGGATTTCTACTAACATGTCACATTTTGACAGCAGTATAGATCCTATAACCTGATTTCCAATCATGCCTTTGGGCACAGTAAACTACAGTGGTTGTAGTCCTGTTCCTGAATGTACACATTACAGGAGAACAGATGGGGTCTGTCAGTGTGTGATCAATATGGTATAAAGAGCACAGTGTGGGACAAGCAATCAATGTGCCTAAATTCATGGACTACTGGCCAACGAAGAATGCAAGCCACTTCTAGGGGACTCACATTCATGACAGGTGACAACTGAATTGAATTAGCAGAAAATATCAGGAAGGGATTTAGATTTCAGGACATGCTTAAGTACTGGAGGGCATTACGCGTTTAGTGGGTTGCCTGCATATCTAGTGTTTAAGTGGAGGAAGGGAGCAAAATTGTGATTAACACTCCAAAAAGAAAGCATAAAATGAATGAATGGAGGGCTCAGTACAGAAACGAGGCCGCCAGGAGGCTTCTGTTACCACCGCCTCTCCAGTTTCTCTAGAATTACCTGAGAACCGTAACAAGACACCCCTTTGTACATTCGCCCTTGTTATATCATGCTAACAAATGCGTACCCCTAATCCAATGCAAAGTGCTTTGACCAAGTGGTTAAACTAATGTGAAAGGATTGACGGAAGTCTAGCTGCCTGGCTTGTCCAGCCCGGCACCACTAATAAAAATTGCACCAAGAAACAGAGTAGGGGTTCCTAATGGCATCTGGCCAAATTACATATACACATATGTTTGGACTGCATGGCCTACATTACAGCATTTATAGGAAATCGTTCTTTTTTTATTTATCTAAGGGTCTGCCCAAAAATTAACCAGTTATTACCGAACCCAGCAGTAACCATATTGATGTGGAGAGGTGAAGATGTCAAATCTGATTCAGGAATTCAAAGGTAAGTTGGCAGTGAGTAATCTTCGCTGACTATCCCATTATTAAGATTCAACGCTCAAACTTTTAGCAAGGTGGCTTGCAACGCTCCCATCTTAAGAAAAGGACCACAATGGCGGCAATAGTAGTGTAGAAGGCACTGTTGCATCTGATTTGGGGGACTGACAATGGGCTATGTTTCCGTATGCGGGCCGCGTTGTGTTTTCTCATTTGTAGACTCTTTGACTACTGTCTGTGGCGTTAGGCTGCATTACATGTTTTTGTGCAGCGCAGCGTTTTCCAATTATTTAGCCTTTTAGTGCTTCTTTTGCAGTAATTGTTGGTCATTGAAGCGCCTCAGTGTGGAGAGGGAGGTCTACCATCCATCCCATACCTAAGGGAGTTTGGAAGATGAATGTTCTCCCCATGATATTGCTCTTGTGGGTGTTGGTTCTTGCAGCTGCTGGCCACTGTAAATGTCAAGTAGATTATGATCTATTCTGTGCACTCATAACACCACCATCCAGGAAACATTAAACCCAATCTTTTGTGATTTGGGCCTTACTCACATTCTTCTTGTGAATGAAGGACAGTACATGCAAAGGACTATTAAAGGACACCAGCAATCACATCGTCCTCTGCTGCAGCATCTTCATCTTTTAATAACCAGCTGATTTAAGTTGGGCTTCTAAGATGTCTGAAAATATTACGCCTACATCAGTGAGAATTTCATGACATCTGCTCAGAATCACCTGTCACCCTTGGAAATTAATACACATGACTTTTCATTGAGCTTCGAACCAAAACAAGCAACCGAGAGACATTCATCTTAACCATCCAATTGGTTTAAGTGACAGTACCATGAAGACAGCAGCATTTCATTCACAAGGTTCAACATAGTTGACAAATGTAAGCAGATGGTAGCCATAGGGCCTGTGCTGCCACTTGTTTAAATTCAAGACAGATATTATGCTCAAGGCATGGCCAATAAGTGATGAGCAAGTTGAGGACATCACAGATGCCTCATCCTAACTGTAGAAGACACTATTCTATTCTTGCAAATGGAGGCTGTAGTCTGTTGGAATGTTGGACTACGGGTGCCCCTACTGCTGGACGAGTACATGGTAAGGTACCTAGTCTCAGGTAGATGGCAGAGCACAACTTAAATCCTCCAGTCGCTGAAAAATGAACATTCGGCAAATGCAACTGAGGAAGATGTGACTGCTGATGCTCTTAATAACAATTTGAAATGTTCTAACATTTATTCATGATGAGCACCGTACTATGCTCCGTAGACAAATTGGTGGGAGTGTTTCCTGGATGATGGAGTTACAATACCACAGCACATAAGTCTTATTGGATGACAGATGGCTGGTGCCTGCATTTCCTGATGACTTCTTCACCCAAAGTGTGCCAGTGGTGAAATCTCTTCTTGCACTACATTTCTATTCCCTAGCTTATCAAAGAGACTCCATTTTCTGATTGTGTTATTCAGGTGTACTGCAAGTCATTCTCTACAAACGAGAAACAAGACCCTTTACTATACTTTGTGCATGTGTCTCTTGCACGGAGTAATACGCAGGGCAAGCAATGTCTGCCATGGGCAGAGGACTTCTTCCGATGTGCAGTCTCCAGTCGATCATCTGAACACCATGTTAAAGCACTACAGTATATTCAAGGGTGTATCAATTCTATCTAAACTCCATTTGCAAGCAAATAACAATTCCTGTGCCCTCCGCATGACCTTCAAAGCAACAATAAGTAATTTTCCTATCACGTTGAATGGGAAATTTGGTCTGTTTAACATGTCCCACCTACGGCCATACCACCCTGAAGGCACCTGATCTTGTCTGTTTGACATGCCCCTTCACTCCTCTTCTGAAACAGTTACTTTCTAAATTTGAAATGTAAGAGAGGAATCAAATTAGAATCACACCGTACTCATTCCATCAAAGATTGTGACTTTTGAAATGGCATCACCAGCACAGTAGCAGTGCTTTGAAAATCTGAGTCTAAATGCCTAACACGACCTACACCAATGTGATCACACTGATTAGCATTACTGGTTTTGTGGAGGGAAATTTAGGCCCGAGACCCCCCCCTTTTAACAACATATAGCTTAAACCTAAGAGTATGTCTTCGGACCTTGGTTGCTAATCACAGTGAAATGAAATTTGTACTTGTAAAGCGCACCCATACCCCCAAAGGGGTGTCCAGGCGCTGTACGCATACCGCTGTGGAACCCTTCCTGGCTTTTCCCTGTGAAATGTCCACTCCTGGGCACCCCCAGGGTGAAGCCAGGCATCCCAGCGCTGTTGGGGCCGTTGTGGAGATTAAGCAAGCTATTGCCCAGAGTTGCAGAGTGGGACCCATGATTAGAATAGGCACCGAGGCGAGAATTATCAGGTCCGAGGAAATTGAGCCCAAGACCCGCCGAGGCGGGAATTGAACCCTGGTCCCGGGCCAGATCTCTGCATCAGGGTCTGCCGCTCTAACCATTGAGCCACACTTCTCCCGGTAAAGACAGCGATGGGGTGTAGCGTTTATGGCAAATACCCGAGTACTGAAAACTTTATTTTAAGAAAAAAAAGATATCCCTTTGTGGAGGAATAGAGAAATTTTGCATCTCTGATGTACAAGTCCAGTGGAAGCAACTTTTTTTAACATCTACATAGCCATGTCGTCAGCTGGAACTATGGCAATGAATGACTGTACACTGTTGTGAATGGGATATCAGTTTTCATCTCTCTCTGCCTGAATTAGCTAAAGTGGTTCGGTGGCGGGCCTAGAGTTTTGGATCCCCCAAAGCACCTTTATCACCTATGAAGGTGAACACTAAGGTAGGTGACATTTGCAATTGACTGGAGACCTGGCGAGTGCCTACAGTCTACCATTTTATCACACGAGTGATACTTAAAGATGGCATGCCAGAATGGCACCAGTCTCTGCAAGCCAACTCATAGGGTCTTGATGGAGAAGGGAAAAATGGTACGACACTGACTGTGCTCGCACAGGTGGTAAAAAGAGGTCCTGCCCCCATTGTTGCAATATCATTGCAACCTTTATTTCAGGTATGTTGGCTCACACAGACTATAGTGTTTGTGTTTCAGTGGACGAACAGCCACAACAAACTAATTAAGACATGGAAACATCATCTTCAGCGTGTTGTCTATTGACCCGTGCTCTAGTCGCTGAGGATGGATGTGCCTTGCATGTGCTATTTATCAGGGGACCCATACTGAGTGGCAACACGGATGATGGGGATGTTGATCAGTGATTTTATTGATTAGGCGGGAGGCTTGAACTATGTGTCCCGGCCTCGGGCTCCTCAGTACAGATTGTTCCAGGGAACGATCTCTACTGATGGCCTTTACCTGCCTTTGATTAACATACAAGAAATCAATCTTAAGGGGCAATCAACAACATAGGGGCCTGTAAACACTGCAACCAGAACGATGACTACGGCATACTTACCTTTCACAAGCAAATCTCAATAGTTGAGGATACTAATGTCAGTTCTTTTCAGAAAGATCTAAAGCAGCCCCAGGGTGATCAAGAAATTGCAAAATGGATGCGCGGTTTTAAAAATAAGGATATAGATTGAAAGAAATATATATTCATGTATTGTTAGCAGTGTACTTGGGTGTTTGTTGCAGCAATGTGATAGTTCCTTTATGTGGACATAAAAGCAAAAATCACATTCATATTTATTTGTTTATGAGATTTTAAGAAGGTCGCTTCAAACCAATTGGAGACACTGTAAGCAAATAGATGAAGAAAACAGAGGCAGGGTTGAAAGAGTCTCAGTTAAAATAGTGAACTGCAAGGACATCCAATGGCAATCCAAGGTACTTTCTAGCCCCTTGCCCAAAAATGACCTTGAACACATGGGCCAATAGGTAAACATGTAAAGCCGAGCCATTATAACCTTAAAAAAACAAAGCTGTCCTCCCAAAACAAAGTGTGCAGAGACAACGACCTCACAAGACAAATTATGTAAGAACTATGACCTCACAAAACAAAGATTCCGGCAAATACTTACACTTCTGGTTGCATTCCCATTGTGAATGGGGACACCGAAGGGATCCAGTAGATCCCATGGTCTGTGCTATAGGCCCCTCCTCTGGGCACCTCAAATGGGTCTACAAAACAGCACCAGTACATGTTCTACAATACAAAGAGACGGGACGTCCATTATGGGTGAGTGAATGCCCGCCTCAGTAAATTGGGCGCGTGTGCAAAAAAGCAGTGAATGGGAGTTTATATGTGGCTGAGCATCCATGGCTCACTATGCAAGCGGGACAAGGGTGATTTGCTTATGTTTCCATGCACAAGGCAAATGAATCCAAATGTAGAAAAATACATTGCATATTTATTCTTGCTCTACATGTAAACCTACTTTAATGTAAAGAAGCGAGATAGCATGGCTATCGCTTGTTACATTATATCATTATGTTGTGCATTTCTATATAGCGCCTGACAACTGAGGCAATGACTTAGCCTCTTAGCTCTTTTCGCTACAAATCAATGATCTGCGAGTGTTGCTCAACCCCTACCAGGACTTCCAGCCTGGTCCACGTGAGGTGAATTGTTATTTGGAGGGCAAAGGATTTTCCCACGGATTGATGCATCCTACTGGGTTTTTAGTTATTGATCAAGTAATTCTTGTTATACACTTATGTTTCTGGCTTTCATGGCTAGTTGGTAAGGTAGCTCAGTGAATTAATTGCTCGTAGCTAAGATACGTGTGCAGTCTGTACATCACAAGCTTTCACTTAAGCAGAGCTGGTTCTTATTTTTACCCGCTAGAGGTAACGAGTTGGATATAACTAACGAACGCTTGTAACAGCCCACTCATTGCACATAGTGATGCTCTAATGGACCCCATCAGTATACACTTTACTGGCATGAATGGGTGGTGGAAATTCCAATTAACCCGTAAAAAATGGTTTTTACTAAATTCAAATAATGCTATGTAGATTTTTGAATATCTAATGAACTAACCGTTAGCTGTGCTCTGCCCAACCTCTACCATACCCTGAGCACCCTATACCAACCTCTGCCTACCATATGCCTATTCTGTTCATCCTAAGCCAGGAATGGCCCCCTCTGACTAAGCAGCACGTGGAGTAAATGTGTAAATATGATCGCAACAATTGCATCTATAAGTGCTTCACCATTGAAATATTAGGATAAATATAAAATAAAGAGAAATAAAAATATATAAATAAAAATTACCACCCAAAAAATGAAAATAAAAAATTAATAAAAATTAATAAATTAGCTTTATGTACAGCAACACTTGAAAGTCTGAGTTTCTAAATATCTGTCTACACGTGTACATGTGGAACTGTATATAACACAACTTTATATCTCTTTATTATTTTCCATATAGATGTATACCTTTTGATGTAGTTACGTATCTGTATATCTATCACTTTACTCCCACTGTAGGAAAAAAACCTTCAACTCTCTCTAACACACTAGTCTATGTCCCATTCTATACCTCTTTCAATACATCCTCTACCTCCACTCTGACTCATCCCAAACCTCATTCTACTCTGATCTCCCAAATAACCCTTTCTAGACTCTTGCCCTCTATCCCTTCTTTGACTCAGCCCAAACTTCTTTTTACTACCATGATCTCCCAAATAAAACCTTCTAGACTCTCTCCTCTATCCTTCCATTATCCTATTCAATCCAACTGACAGAATCATGTCCACCGCTCCAATTAACAGCTTACATTTCCCATACTAATCCACCACTAATCCACTTTCAGTTCCGGAGTAGCATGCTACTCACCGAAAAGCACCTCCAAGCCACTTCAGGGGTAGTAAGCGCTATATAAATACAATTACAATACTACCATGGACATCATGCACCAGTTTTTGGTATCTTTTAGTTTAAATATTAACTTGTAGCTCTCATCATTTGATTTGCTCTTTGTTTTCCTGCTACATATATTTACTCCAATGTCCGACAACTATGCACCTAATTCCTAGTAGAAACTATCTGTAGCTGGTCATCTGGAATTTGCAGTTTACAGTACACCCTTCACGGTCCACCAATAAAATGCGTGAAAGAAATGGAAGCTGTTTGTGGCTCACAGATAATCCCTTCAAGCACGCAAACAAAGGGTGAAGTAGTGTGGAAATAACCCCAGCCACCGCAGTGATGGTGGGAGAGAACCAACAGGCCCATCCGGGCAGATTATGTCGACTAATTACCACCTGTGAACAGAACGTGGGCGTTACTCCTCCCTAACTGAAAAACGCCCCTGTGAACAGAACGTGGGCGTTACTCCACCCTAACTGAAAAACGCCCCAACCTCCCTTGAATCACCCTGGTGGCAAGGAGTGCCCCACCTCCGCTCACCTTTATGGCGGTGATTGACTGCGCCACCGCGTCTGCCCAGATAATGGGATTTTCTGTCTCAGAGCGGCCTGTGTTCACGGACTGCCCGGGCCCGCGCAGCGTCCTACCGGGACCTCGTTTGACATCAGTTCTGATTTTATGAGCCCTGGCAGTGGCTTCATGAGACCTAATCACGCAGAAACTTTGCTTGTTCCTCAAGTGAATGCGGTCATCCGCGGAGGGAAGGGCTCAAGATTTTAGGGGGGAGAGCAAGGTCCTAAAGTACTCACACCCACAAATCACGTGAGCGGGCATTGATTCACAAAAGGAAACGGAAGTGCAATTAGCGAGCATTAGAGAGTCTCTGTCGTCTACGATAGCGTATTCATACAAACGATCAGCAGAAACACCCAATCCCAGCACGACAGAAAGAAGACCATAAAGTCATGCAACCAGCACAGCACCCAAAGGACTAGGGATGGCAGCAGAACAATGCTGTCTGTCACCCACCACATACAAACCTTCTCATACCTACAACAGGCACCAATACATTAAAATACAAACTATGAACTGAATGTGGCAAGCACCGCAGAGGACACCAGAAACATACATACCAGAAACCACATGCAACCTCGACTGCGGTAAACACCAGGCCCATGCAGAAGCTAGACAAAGTGTAACTGCACAGAGGAAGCTGTTTACTTCTACCTTAGCACTAATCACAAGACAGTAAACACGCTCTGACTAACCAAGAATACTTCAACCATTAGACCACTAGAAAGAAGAACATTAGATATTGAAAACAAAATTGCTCTCAGTATGTCACAAAACAACCAACAGTACACCGTAAAATCCTTCACCCTGACATCAATACCCCATATCGCCTAATCCAAACTGGCAACCAACAAATACCCAGTGTGTCACTGGTCAGAAAATAAAATGTAATGAGATTAATTTCTATGAGAAAGGACGAAACAGTGCAGAAATGCACACTACAGACAACCCCAGGAACAAACCAGTATCCGATAAGCGCTGTACACAAAAATAAGTAAATAGTAAGAAAATAAAAATATAATCATGAAAACCACATGCAAAAGACGCAAATACAAAATATTAAAAGAAGACAGTAGGAAAAAATAAAAAATGAGACTTGAAATGAAAAGAGCTGACCTTAAAACAAGCTGTAAAGGCAGAAATCATAGAGCTGCTGCCTTACAAAAAAACACCAATGTAAAAAACACATGTAGGACTCTGAAACAGTACCAAAATAGAAATGGAGAAGAACGCAGATGAGAAAACAGTGGAAAAGGAAAAAAGAAATGGATCAGGAAGAGAACAAAAAAGGAAAAGGGGGTTTAAGGGGCTAAGAGTGGAAAGGAAATGATGTATTGAGATGAGAAAACATGGAGAAAAAATAATGCTGAATTACAGAAAAAATAGGGAGCCAGAATATGAACTCACTGCAGAGAATAACAAAGCAACCTGTGTGCTAATGGTGTAGTTGGGATAATGGTTTTCAGAACAGAGGAGGCATCCCGAAGATCTTCGAGTTTAAAGTTATCAAGAGTTTCTCATTTATCCCTATACAGCTGCTGGCAAAATAACATACCATACATTATTAAAAGGTGGGTGAACCAGGAGAGTCACTAACTATTATACACAAAGGAGGACATTCTAAAGCAGGCCTCATGATTCACAAAACAGAAGCACACGAGTTGCTGTTTTTTCCTTAGCACTATACACTCATCTGACCCGAATGTAAGGTAGTTTTATCAGGACAGATATGAGAAAACAACTTTGGATATTTTTATTCGTTTTCCACCGAAGTTTTTCACTTTGCACCTGGTCAGTGTGTGAGTTTGCTACCCAGGACTAGTGGAAGGGTCAGTAAATGAAAAGCTGTGGTTCTCTGTCATCAACATACATGTGTGAGAAATTTATTTAATGTGCCATTTGTACACACACAGAATTTTAGCGAGCTATCGAATTGGAGTGAGCTTCACAAATGCCCAAGGTTAATTTAAGCATGGAGAAAATAAATCAAAATGTCTCTGCACTATGACTGTGTATTCCAGCGGCCAGAGAAAGGAGGATCCAGGGCCCAGAGTCTGTTTCCAACGCTTCAAGCCGCTTTGTGGTGCTTCTGCAGAGGTAAATTGAGAAGCCACCCCCCATATATAACATGGAGTTTCCAGTTTAAAGGCTGATGTTGGAAGATTGCCTCTTTGACCCAACAAAGCCCAATGACTCGCAAATCTATAAAGAAAGAAGGCGTGGCTTTATGGAATGCACCAAGTGCCAGTGCCTGGAGGGGGGTATCATTTCAATGCTGCAGACCCCCCCGGACCCCGACCACAGTTCAGCGACTCCATCGCCGACTTCGTCAGCACACACGCCCTCGCCTCCACGGACTACATCCTCCTCGGGGACCTGAACTTCCACCTCGAGAACAACAACAACACCAACTCCACCACCCTGATAGACAACCTTGCCAGCCTCGGACTCAGACAACACGTCACAACACCCACCCACTCCGCCGGCCACACGCTTGACCCCATCTTCTCCGCAAGCTCCCACGTCACCTTCAGCCACACCACGAAACTCCACTGGGCCGACCATCGCTGCATCCACTTCACCTTCCGGAAAACCACCACGCACCACCGCACCCAACAGATGCCTCGCCGCTGCTGGAGCAAAGTCACCGAAGACCAGCTCACCACCACCCTCGCCCGGAGCCCACCCGCCGACCCCACCGACCCCGCCGCCCGCAACCTCAGACAGTGGATCGACGACTGCGCCAACACCCTCGCCCCGCTCAAGAAACCCTCCAACAACCACACCAGCAAGAAAGCCAGCTGGTTCACTGAAGACTTCCAGGCCTCCAAGCAAACCTGCCGAAAGCGAGAGAGGAACTGGCACCGTGAACGAACACCGGACAGCTACGCCGCCCACAAGAACGCCACTCGCAGACACCATCACCTCATCAGATCCGCCAAAAGGGCCTCCTTCAAAGACCGCCTAGACAACAACGCACACAACAGCAAGGAGCTCTTCAACATCGTGAAGGAACTCTCCAACCCCAGCTCCAACTCCAACGACATCCCACCTTCGCAAGACCTGTGCGACTCGCTGGCCACCTTCTTCCACTGCAAGATCGCAGACATCCACAACAGCTTCAACGCCACGATCGCCCCAACAACCACTGAGACCTCTGCCCCCACGACCACCATCCGCACCAACCGCCTGCTCTCCTGGACCAACATAAACGACGACGACACCATCAAGATCATGAACACCATCCACTCCGGATCTCCGTCAGACCCATGCCCACACCACATCTTCAACAAAGCCAGCACCGCCATCGCACCCCATCTCCGGAAAGCCATCAACATTTCCTTCAAGACAGCAACCTTCCCGGAGAGCTGGAAGCACGCCGAGATCAACGCCTTACTCAAAAAACCCAAGGCGGACCCCAAGGACCTCAAGAACTTCCGGCCCATCTCCCTGCTCCCGTTCCCGGCGAAGGTCATCGAGAAGACCGTCAACAAACAACTGACCCGCTACCTCGAGAAGAACAGCATCCTGGACCCGTCCCAGTCCGGGTTCCGCAGCAACCACAGCACCGAAACTGCCCTCATCGCCGCCACTGATGACATCAGGACCCTACTAGACAACGGAGAGACCACGGCCCTCATCCTCCTGGACCTGTCAGCCGCCTTCGACACGGTCTGCCACCGCACACTACGCACACGCCTCCACGACGCCGGGATCCATTAGAAGGCCCTGGACTGGACCACCTCCTTCCTCTCCGGCAGAACACAGAGCGTCCGCCTCCCCCCCTTCCGCTCCGAAGCCACCGAGATCATCTGCGGCGTACCCCAGGGCTCATCCCTCAGCCCAACGCTGTTTAACATCTACATGGCACCACTCTACCACGTCGCCCGACTGCACAACCTCAACATCATCTCTTACGCCGATGACACCTAGCTGATCCTCTCCCTCACCAAGGACCCCCACACCGCCAAAGCCAACCTCCACGAAGGAATGAAGGCCGTCGCTGAATGGATGAGGAACAGCCGACTGAAGTTGAACTCGGACAAGACGGAGGTCCTCATCCTTGGATCTACCCCCTCGGCCTGGGACGACTCCTGGTGGCCGACCGCACTGGGAACTGCTCCAACACCCACTGACCACGCACGCAACCTAGGGGTCATCCTCGACTCCACCCTCTCCATGACAAAGCAGGTCAACGCTGTCTCTTCCACCTGCTTCAACACCCTCCGCATGCTCCGCAAGATCTACAAGTGGATCCCCACCGAAACGAGAAGAACAGTCACCCAGGCCCTCGTCAGCAGCAGATTGGACTACGGAAACGCCCTCTACGCTGGAGCCTCGGCCAAACTCCTGAAACGGCTTCAGCGCATCCAGAACGCCTCTGCACACCTGATCCTCGACATCCCTCGCCGCAGCCACATCACACCCCACCTGAGAGACCTGCACTGGCTCCCCGTCAACAAGAGGATAACCTTCAAGCTCCTCACCCACGCACACAAGGCTCTCCACAACACCGGACCAGCGTACCTCAACAGACGACTCAGCTTCTACACCCCCACCCGCCAGCTCCACTCCGCCGACCTCGCCACAGTCCCCCGCATTCGAAGAGCGACCTCCGGCGGCAGATCGTTCTCCCACCTCGCCGCCAAGACCTGGAACACCCTCCCCATCCACCTACGGCAGACCCAAGACCTGCTGACCTTCAGAAGACTCCTCAAGACCTGGCTCTTCGAGCAGTAGCAGCACATCCCCCGCCCCCCCCCCCTCCAGCACCTTGAGACCCTCACGGGTATATAGTGCGCTTTACAAATGCTATGATTGATTGATTGATTGCTAAAACCGAGAGTGCACACGGACAGTCAGCTGTGTGAGTCTTATTCGCCCTGGTGGGCTGATGAATGGAGATGGGGCTCGACACAAGCTAGAAGCGGATTGGATACATAACAGGGCCATGGACGTTAAATCTGGCGAACCAGGAGCTCTACCTCATCTTGTCCTTTGGTAACCCTGGCCCTGCCCCTACTGTTAAGGCAGGGGCAGGAAAAGAAGGGAAACAGGACTCTTGAGGCCCATAGTTATTTTCTGTAGGTTGCACTACTTGCACTCTCCTGGCTACACAGCAGCAACTAGGAGACTGTTGACAGGCTAAGGGCAGTACAAGAGGTCAGAGGTCAACAGGTATATGTCATGTCATTCATGCTACCCCTATCGTTTCAGTGTCTCGCGTTCATGAGCAGAGCTGAATTGGCCAACCAAGGCATGAAGCCCTTCAAGGCTGAACGAACCGCGGGCTTTGAGGCCCATCCAGCCCTGAAAGTAGCCCTGCCGCTGCACACAATGTTATTAGGCACATATTTAATAAAGTAATATCTAATGTAATAAAGCTCCAGTGTACTATGCCAGACTCTGAAGTCCTGCAATATTTTAAGGGTTTATTGTTCTTCCAAACAGCTTTTATACCATATGGCTTTATAGTTGATATATTTGGAAAACTGCTCTGTAAAATTCTTTTTTTGGGATCCATTCTTTAAAACATTTTCCTAGGGAAGCACAGCACTGTAATGCAGCTGGGAGCTGAAGGTAAGCTCTTTGTGCTTGAGGATGTGCACTGCAGGCAAACGTGTGCACTAAGGGAAATGTCAAGTTAAACTTGAACCAGTGCCATCCTTGTAATCTGGAAATGGTGTAAAATTGAACCAGTGCCATTGCCATCTCTGCAATCTGACATCATAGGTATGAAATACCCCTGCTGCTGCAACCTGGTTGTTGCATCCTATGTGGACCATTGAGGGATGCTCTCCTTTCAGTTGTTTACTCTAAAGTGTAGCTGATGTTCTTTTAAATGGGGTTACGACTGCATTCAAAACCAAGTAAAAATATAATTAAATGAAGAAAACTCTGTCTTTGCAATTACGGGTGTAATGCGTCCATGATCAAGTCTTCTATTGGTGATCCGAGAAGCAAGTCTTACATGGTAAAACACCTAAGCATTCAAGAGCCGCTTCATACTGCATTTTAATGCCCCTAAATGTCCAACCTTGATTGGCAAAATTAAGGCCGGAAGAATTTTACGTGCAGAAAGTACAAGTACCATGCAGAAAATCTGCATTTTCGCTGGCTCTACTTGCAAAGGTTGGTGAACACCAAGGAGCCCGTATCCTTCTGGATATTTCTGTATCTCTAGTAGTTTCTTGCCCTGCAAAATATGCAAATTTACAGCGGTCATGTGCAAAAGTACATGCATTTTCAGAGCGCAAACATGGGCTAGAATACCCACATATTTAATTGGGGTGTAGGAGGAAATTGAATAGAAACAAAAGGTTCAGGGTGTATTGATTTGAACATTTGCATCAGATTTGAGAACGCAGAATTTTTAATCCGGTGGAAAATCCAAATGTGTAAATTTAATTCACGTACATACTTAAGAAAAGGTAGGATTGTCAAAGATTTATTTGAATACTCCTGAAATTCGTGGTGAATGGCATGAACGTTGGAAATTTGCTAAAAACATACGTGAAATCCTATGACAACAGATTTCTGACTTCCAAAGAGAAGGCTTTGCGAATCTGGCCATTTCATAGCATCCAAACTCCTTGCAGTCAGGTAAGGGTGTAGGCTCAGGGGGGTGTAACACCCGCCTAAAAAAATTATTCTGTAGTAAATAGTTAGTTACAAGAGCTCTTAGTTGGGTATGATGAAGTGTCTGTCAGATTTCACTTGGGATTCTCTCTCTCTCTCTCTGACTAAAGAAAACAAACTCACTCTCTCTTTTTTTGAAGGCCTTGAAAATATTGATTAGTTTGAAAAATGTTGTTTTAAGTGCCCCTAACAATTCGCCCTTCTCTCTCTTTCCACTGCCTCTTAACCCCCCTCTCATGTCCTGCTTCTCATATAATGTGTTTTACCAAGATAGCCCAGCATGATTATTGGGAACTCTGAAGCTCCCCCACTCCCCACCCTTATTGGCCAAGCTGCACCCCGCTGCCAGGTTTCACAACCATGATAATGTGTTCAGCAGCATGTAAAGTGTGAAATCTGGTTCCAGCTAAGCAGCTGAAAGAGCCCATAGTCATGGGCGGGGGTGCGCGTAAATATGCAGCGGCGTATTTGGTAGCATAGAATCATCACTCCCACCATGATATATGTAACAGAGTCTCAAAACTCACGTAATTCATCCTTCCCTTATGTTCCAGTGCATGAGATATAAATAGGTCCAATAGGATGCTGGTAGCTACTCACCTGTAACCATTATTACAAAAAGAAACAAGCACACTACGATGCTGGCAGCTACTCACCTGTAACCATTATTACTAAAGAAACAAGCACACTGTGATGCTGGCAGCTACTCACCTGTAACCATTATTACAAAAAGAAACAAGCACACGTTAGGCCCGATTCACAGAACTAACTTAAGACAAAATCCTAAACTTACTACCATTTTGGTATTCACAGAAGGCACTTACTCATTTTGGTATTCACAGAAGGCACTTACTTACTCATTTTGAGTAACTTACTCATTTTGAGTAACTTACTCATTTTGGTATTCACAGAAGGCACTTACTCATTGATGAGTAAGTGCCTTCTGTGAATACCAAAATGAGTAAGTTACTGAAAACGAGTAAGTTACTCAAAATGAGTAAGTTACTGAAAACGAGTAAGTTACTCAAAATGAGTAAGTTACTCAAAATGAGTAAGTTACTCAAAATGAGTAAGTTACTCATTTTGGTATTCACAGAAGGCACTTACTCATCAATGAGTAAGTGCCTTCTGTGAATACCAAAATGAGTAAGTTACTCAAAATGAGTAAATTACTCAAAATGAGTAAGTAAGTGCCTTCTGTGAATACCAAAATGAGTAAGTGCCTTCTGTGAATACCAAAATGGTAGTAAGTTTAGGATTTTGTCTTAAGTTAGTTCTGTGAATCGGGCCCCAGGATGCTGGCAACTACTCGCCTGTAACCCTTATTACAAAAAAGAAACAAGCGCACTATGATGCTGGAAGCTACTTGCCTATAACGATTATTACAGAAAAGAAACAAGCACACTATGACGCTGGCAGCTACTCGCCTGTAACCGTAAATACTAAAACTAACAAGCACACTATGAGGCTGGCAGCTACTCACCTGTAACCATTATTACTAAAACAAACAAGCACACTGTGACGCTGGCAGCTACTCGCCTGTAACCATTATTACTAAAACAAACAAGCACACTATGACGCTGGCAGCTACTCGCCTGTAACCATTATTACTAAAACAAACAAGCACACTGTGACGCTGGCAGCTACTCGCCTGTAACCATTATTACTAAAACAAACAAGCACACTATGACGCTGGCAGCTACTCGCCTGTAACCATTATTACTAAAACAAACAAGCACACTGTGACGCTGGCAGCTACTCGCCTGTAACCATTATTACTAAAACAAACAAGCACACTATGACGCTGGCAGCTACTCGCCTGTAACCATTATTACTAAAACAAACAAGCACACTATGACGCTGGCAGCCATTTGTCTGTAACTATTGCTGTACCGAAACCCTAGTGCATATCTTCAGTTGTTGGTTCAATAAAGGAAGGTCCCTCCACCAATAGAGCAGTGAAACTTGCACTCACCTTCAGCTGAAAGGGAATTCAGCTTTTAATAGAAATAAAATTTTAATACATGGTGGTGGTATTTAAGTTCAGGCTCCCCACAGCATCACTGTAAACAATTGAATGATTCCTGAAACTCTAGATGGGGGTGACCAGCTTTCCGGGAACAGGGCAGCCCACTGAACGCGAGATCCTATCATTTGCAATTCAGTGATCTGAAAGGCCTGGCGCTGAGAGATGGGGCTCCATTACTCAAACCGCATATTGCTACCAGCGTGGATAACAGGTAGTGGGGCAGGGCTGATAAGAGGGCACATTTATATTCCACACTCGTGTGTGGATGCAGGCTTGCTTTTTAAGCTATTTATTCCGATACGAATCGCACCTACATTTAGAAACTAACATTTAGAACCGAAGCAATACTACTATGTTAATTTAAAAAATTGTATGCCTGTATCTAACATTTTTTCATATTTTTTTCTCTAGATAGGAAACATTTTGCATGCGGTCAAAAATACTTTTTCTGTATTACCCTCAACATATAAACATGATTATTGCCCTTACACATCTAATTTGTATACCTCTTTAGAACTGTGAAAGTCATGCGAGTAGCACGTTAGATCCAGCGGCAATACCCCAATATTGTGGTAGCATTAACGTATATTATTACCCCCGTATTTATGCCCACACATGTATTAGTCGCTGACGCTGTATCATGTAAAAGTATTTTCATGACGGGGATGCGCAATTACTAAATTTCTATAAAGCGGCCCTTATTGATGAAGAGTGCAGCAAACTTGTTGCATACATTTCAATCATTGCTGCACAGCTAAGGCAGAGCAACAAAACTTAGGCCTGAGTAGGTGTGCAGCACGTTCCCACTACTGTTCCAGCTCTAAAGTCTAAAACTACCACTGTGGACTCTGGGGTCAGAAACATCTGCAAATCCAGACTCTGATTCAGGACTGGGTGTGCAAACTGCTAATGCAATTTTTCTGGTGCATCACGTGAGTCAACACCACATCTCACAAGAGGTGAGAAGAATACAGTGGTTAATTCACAAAAACATTTTAGGAGTAAGGGGAGTAGTCCTGCAGCAGTACTCTTTAACATTCTCTTTCATGCCTTTATGAATCAGTGCCGAAACATCCAATTCTCTATTAGTAAAACTGCAAGGAGGGCGCATTGCTTCCTATTTGCTTAATTGTATATGAAAAGTCCCTAAATACTCCCTAAGTTCCCATTATGTTAGATTTTTTTGGGCCCGTTCTCAAAGACCTGCAAGAAAGAGTACATGAAGAGTCCAGTACTACCAAAGTACCACTTTACGAACCCCCAAAATGCTTTTGTGACTAGGCCCCATATAGTTTAAGGTAATGTGCAAAACACAAAGAGCTTACTATACGAAAGGCCATTTTTGTTTCCAGGACTTCTTTCCAAGGCGTTAGCCTGGGGCAACTGCTCAGTGTACGGGGAGAAAACCTCAGAAATGTCTTATTACTTCCACAACCACTGGGGAAAAGAAAGTTCTGAATTCCACAAGGCCCTTGAGACTGAAAGAGTGTGTTTAGCATCAAGAACCTAGACATTCTGTGCTTAAAAAAAAAAAGGCAGGGATACACAGGGTTGACAAGTTCTAACCTGCTGTAGCTGTCATGCAGTGTCCTCCCCATGTCCTTCAGTTGTAAATGACGCTGGAATAAGGTTTGATGGGGATCAATGGGTGACTGATGTCACTTCCGTTAACACTGGCACTTTGGTGTCGATGGGTCTCGAAAACAGCCAGCAGGATGCGGGGAGAGCGCTTACAAAACACACCTAACAATACATAGATCACAAGATTTGTGTTCTTGGGAACAGGTCTGCCTCCATGTCAACCCTCCCAATTCAGGCAAGAGACTACCAATTTCAAGGCTAGTCTCCCGTCTCCTGATTCCCACATTCAAAAACTCGATTCCTCACCAGGCCGCAGCCAGGACTGGTCTAGCGAGACTCGTAGTATTCACTGCCAGTAACCTGCTCCTGCAAGCCAGTGCACAACGGTTTTGTCATGGGCTCTCTGCCTGCGCTTTCTCCGTGCTCCTGACAGGTAAGGGAAAAAACATGTATCTGTGTTTCTGATATCCGATCCTGCAGCAGCACACTAAGTCCCATACAGGACAGTAGACCCGATGCAGGCCGCGATAGAAGTCAATGGGAGAAAAACAATCTCCGGATTATTTTTCTAAAATCTCCCACTTTCTTCTTCTATAATGTTGGCATGTATGGGTCGGAGATGTGTCGACAAGTGAATCGTTTCAAATGCAAAAAGCAGATTCTAAAAGGCAGTCACACAGGTACAGCTTGTGGAAGAAACAATAAGAAGGAACTTCAATGACCTCTGGGGCCTGGATCATCTTCTGCTGGAAAAAAAAACAGCACAGGAGGATACATCAGAGCCACGTGATCATGTTCCGACCTAGAGGCATATCCGCACATGCCTGTTTTGGCACAGGCTAACATGGCTTTTCATGTGATGGAAGTTGTGAGGGAAAGAGAAAGGACAAAAACACTAAAATCTGTATTTTTATGATGCCCCCTTAGCTGTGACCTGACTGTTTAGCTGCTCAGTTAAAATGCTATGCTATTGTGCTCAACCAGCTGCCTCCTCTGCGGCGTTGCCTTCAGATGATTGCCATGCACTGCAGTATAATGTTACAGGGGCACCTCTCAGCTTTCCTTTCAAGACATAAATATGGGTCAGGGCTCTTCACACAAATTTGTAAGCAGACTTATTTTGAAAAGAAAGTGGTAAACGCCACGTCTGCGCGGACAATAACCATTGTTCTGTGGAGGGAGCAGATTGCGCGCAAGAGGTGCAACCGCAGTAAATGGCATTAATTAGGATGTAACACAGTACACTAAAAGCTTGTTAGGTGGGTCCTGCTTTTCAGGATCTCCTTCATGAAAAGCTTTTTCATCAACTGAGTTAGGACACCAACCTTCCACTTAGACTCCTCTCCAAGTGCCCTTTAACCTTATCTCCCACTCGCACCACCTTCTGTTGCTACTGCTTTTTATTTTTAGATCGAAGCCTACCAGACCACACAGCTGTCTAGTTGTGAAAAGACTTCTTGGGGACATTTTGAAAGATACCCTGAGAATGCATTCTGCCCATTGCTTACCATTGTCTTTGTGGTTTTTAACTTACATTTGCTCGCCTTCTGTGTGCTGGCTTTTCCTGTTTTAGGCTGTCCAGCATGTCTTTTCCCCTCCCTTGGAACACAGCCTGTTTACTGTATTATTCTACAAGTGCTTACTTTCTGTAATCAGGCCTTTAGATTTTGTTCTTATCTGGTCACATTTGCTGTGCAATCAAAGACAAAGGTCAAATGTCAGGCTCTGTCTTCCAAGGGAGCTTGGTGTTTACTTTTCTTTATTTGACTTCAAAGTGAGAGGATTTATTGAAAATCTTGCTGGATACCAAGGGTAGGAAAGGTTTTTTTCTAGCACACAACAAAATTTAAATGTCTGTAAATGAGTTGCGTAAATATTTCTGAATATATCAGAATCAGGAAAGCACAAATGAAGCACTTTTTTTGTAATCCTGAAGTGTTGTGGAAACAAATATTTTAATACGATCACAACAAATCAATACACTAGGTGGTGTCATTTCCACACATTATTGTTTGTGCCCTCTATAGTTTTATTAGTAAAACTGTATGTGCAAGTATAAAGGTAATTCAAATGATAATGTGTTGTCTCAAATGGCAGTGCGCTACCACACCATGCGTATTCCACTCTACATCACTCAACGTCACTCCACTCAATCCCACTTCATCACTCCACAACACTCCACTTCACTCTATGCCACACCACTGTACACCTCTCCACTCTATGCAACTTTACTCCACTCTACGCTGCTGAACTCCACTCCATTCTACGCCACTCCACTCTACAACACATTATTCCACCCTATGCTATGCCCTTCAACTCTACAACACTCCACTCTACTCAACTCTATGCCACCCTACTCCACTCTGTGCAATTCTCTCCATGCCACTTTACTCCACTCTATGCAATACACCTCTATGCCACTCCATGCCACTCCACTCTAAGCCCCTCCACTCTACAACACTCCTCTCCGCTGTACAGCACTCTGCCACTCTTAAGATCGGTTGTTACACCAAGTAAAGTGTAGGAAAGGTGAGAGGAAAATAAGGTAGACCCTGGTGTTGTTCCTACCCTAGTGTTGTTCCTTGTAACCCCTTTGAACTGCTTTGCTTCTCTTGTGATTTACCCCATTTGACTACTGATCTTTTAAAATTAACTTGGTCTTTAACCTTTTCCAGTTTTTGTGCCATAAATATCACGTCTCTGCTCTAGTTATAAAGTTAAAAATAAAACGTAGAACCTCCATATATGCTGGCGGGTTTTGTGTGGTCACTTCCTGTGAGGTCAACAGGCATGTCATGTCACTTCGGCAACGGCTATGATTTTGGAAAAATGTCGAGTCAGAGTCACCTTTCAGACTCTGGAGAACAAGTAATCAAGCAGAAAAAGACAGAAAGAAAAATGTTTGTGCTTCTTTAAGGGTTAAAATAATATTGCGTATGAACAGCACTCTATATGCCTAGCAAAGGGGACCAACGACAACATCGACGGTGGGGCAGAAGCCAAGAAAGCAGAAGACGTGTACTATAAAGTGGTTAGGAAGGGCACAAATGGGGGTTCAAGACACGGGAGCAGAACACTTCCCTAGCAACCAACTGTGCACCCCTATTTGTGCCTATGCACTGATTTAAGGCATTCACATATATTTGGGAAATCATCCAAATATGCGTAGTCTCATCAAGGCTCCGGTATTTAGGAGAGGCTCTTTCCAAAGCTCACCCTCCTCTGAAGTACACTTCCATGGATGAAATTACTTCAATGTCACCTGGAGTAATTTAACAGTCAGAACTGTATTACTGCCACTTGAGTCAGCGGCTTCTGAGCTTGCCTTCCTCAAGCACACGTTCAATCCCACCCTCACTGGTGGTGATCAAAATCACAATTCTCAGTTTCGCCTGCTTCTCAGTGTCTCCTTCTCCGCCCCTTCTGCAGTGTTACACTAGCTCACCTGCTGGCAGGACTGCCGGAAGAGAGAAGGGTCACCTGCATAATTTCACTAAATCACAGAGGCAACGGAAGCAGCGACACACTACCTTATCCCACCCCTGCTTACAACAGAGGAAGTGACATCACACACAAACTTTGTAGTGCTCCGATAAAAAGCAGGGCAAATTAATATGCACCATTTTTGCTGTTTGTTTAAGAGGCAATTGAGCAAATGGTATTTGCACCAGGGCAAACCTAATACAAAGTGAGTTCACTCAATTTCTTTCCTATATATACAAAATGAGAATTTGAATAAATACATACATTTTTATGCCTTTCAAGTATGCAAAATGGAACTATGTTTGACTCAAAATAACGTTTCGAGAATATGGCGAAATCAAGACAACGGTTATTCACTAACGAAGATTTATTTGTGAAATTCTTTATTACTCGATTTAAATCAATGATAAGTAAGACATAGCTCACAAGACTTGTAGGAGAAGGAGCACTGTTACTTTGTCAACCAAGACACTAGTCTTTATCCCATTGGATAGAGTCCTAAGCATACAGGGTCGCTAATCTATCAGAGTTGTATTAACAAACCTGTCGGCACGAAAAAGAGACTTCAAATGTGTCCCCAAGCCATGTATATCTTGGGGGTTTGATGTTAAAACCGTAACTGCAGGAACTAATCAGTTCACGCCTTAAATAAGGTAATCTCTAAGACTTTATTCGAATCGGACCACCAAAGTCCCAGCGTACTCAGCAATATTGTTACGGTTTTAAACATCAACCCACAAGATATACGTGGCTTGGGGACACGTTTGAAGTATCTTTTTCGGACCAACAGATTTGTTAATACAACTCTGATAGACTTGCGACACTGTATGCTAAGGACTCTCATTCCAATAGGATAAAGACTAGTGTCTTGGTTGACAAAGTAACATTTGCCCTGAAGAAGTCCCTATGTGGTGGGATGAAACGCGTTGGCTTTGTCTTCATGTGTCCTAAATGTGAAACGACTATTAAAAGAAAGAATATAAAAAGCATACAAGACAATTTGATGCTTTATTTGGGGTTTTCTCTGGTGTTAAGTTACTCTGGTTGATTTACTGACAATTGAGAATAATGTGACTTCAATTATAAGTTTTTTTGATTAACTATTTAATTTAGACAGTGCTCCTTCTCCTACAAGTCTTGTGAGCTTTACCTTTGGAGTGTTCCTAATGGTTGACCCTGGAAGAGAGCACGCCCAAATTAGGAACTATACAGTGTACAGCATTTTATACCACAATCGTTTTTTTGCACTTACTCGTTTTTTACCTGGTGGAAAAATAGTTTTGCTGTATGGACTGGAGCAATGTTTGTCGCATTCTAAGTTTTGCAAACAGCGAACATGGTGCAAATGGATTTGTGCTGTTTTGGCACTAGAAGAAAGGTTGTGCAACATGGCCCCCAGTCCTAACGTAACCGTGCCAACGCACAAATGTCGCATTTACTGTGAGGCAGTTGAGCACAGTTCCTCTGACCTAGGAGCTCCCGCTCAAATGAATACGAAAGTACACAGAAGGAGGCGTGTGGCCGGGAACAACAAAGCAACATCACAAACACAGAGTCACAAGGTGAGACTTTGCAAACATTCAAAGCACTAGCAGCTTCTAGATGACACAGCTCTGGACGCAAACATCCTCACTGTATTTGCATCCGTAACAAAAACCGGCGGGTTTTACATGTCCGTGTCTGACTGTTTGTGCTGGCAAAGTGCTGCCTGTGCTGTTTTACATAATTGTCTGTGGGTCTCCGGGAAGTACAGTATTTCTGCATGCACCTACCCTCCGTGTGCGGCTTGACTCGGTGTGCCTCATACGTGGCGTCTTTTATTGCAGCCGGAAGCTGTGTGACGTGTGTCTTAGGACCATGGACTCTCCACAACAGCAGGGGTCAGTCCACCATATGCCCTCTTCTTGTGTTTTTAGGTCCCGCCTAGCGTTGCAGCATTAGGTTATTTTTTTAGAATTGGTGTGGAAGCCCCGCCCATGTTTTTCATTGGCTGGCGTCATCTTCCATGGTAAACCACTGGCTTCCGATTGATAATGAGGCTTCTTAGTCCCGCCTTGTTACCGCCCTGTCTCCTTTTGGGACCGCCCATCAGGACTAGATGTTTTACTTGCGGCGTTATACTGTCTCCTTCATAAGTCGGTGGGACTCTTATTTTTATTTTCAGCGCGGTCCGCTTGGGCCGCCCTTGATTATTTATTTAATTATTTTGCCACGCAGGCCGAAAGGGAGCGTTTCTCCTCACTAATGCTGTCTGCTTTTATTTTCAGCGCGGTCCGCTTCGGCCGCGCTTCTTTATTTCATTATTTTCTCGCACAAGCAGAGGCAATAGGAGTTTGTTGCGGCTGCACTTGTTTTTTTATACCAGCCGGCACGCCTTATGTTTCACCGCTTCCAATGCTCAAAAGAAGCAGCATGACGCAAGGGACCATCGTGTACTAAAACATTTATTTTCCAAAATGCACACTATGCTTTATCTTTAACAAGGCGCTGTTTTTTTTGTTTTTTTTTACCAGCGGTAAACATCTTACGTTTCAATGCTCAGAAGAGTGGCATACATAAAACATTTTTTTCTCAGACCGCATACCGTGCTTTATCTTTAACACGGCGCACGCAATTAATAATGGCGCTGTGGCTCACAGCCCCTCATCCCCGTCCCGCCCTCGTGCGCTGCGCTTAATGTTTCAGCACAGCACCCGTGGACAACGTGTCACAGTCACTCTCACCTCTTTCATGCGAGTGGCTTCTTCAGAATATATTTAACTTTACTGTGTCTGCCTGAGCCTCGATTCATTGCTCTCCTCGGGCCGCCCTGGTGCAGCGGCAGGGAGGGAGCTGCACTCGGCTCTCAGCTCAAGGGGAGTGACTGGGGGCCGGCTTTTGGAGTGAGACTCGTTGCCGCCGCCGGGGCTCACACTCCAGTCTCTAATCCTGGGATAGCTTTAACGTGCAGTGCCAGCCTGAGCCAGCAGATCACTGCTCTCCTCAGGCTACACTGGAGCGCTGCATCAGCGGGCTCGGCACTCCTACACCCCATTGCTTCCTGTCCACCCGTTCCTCTATTGAAAGCCACCTGGTTTCTTTAGTGTTTATACAACTGAAAGGCAGTTCGGCACTTGTTTTATTTGCGTTTGCTGATGTCTTCAGTATGCTGATGAGCTGATTAGTTTTCCTCTTCGTTCACCCTGCTATGTTTGGACTAGGATACTACTGCGCTCCTATAATTCATGTGCCTTATTAAAAACTAAATGGTCACTATTACTTACATTTTTTGTGTGGAAAAAATGTGAAATTCCTATCCTTGAGCAACTGTTTTTCTTAACCTGTTTGGGGTAATAATGAACGATGACAACATTCCTTTGTTTGAAAATGTTCAGTGGACACATTCTGAGTATCTGAACACTCCTCGAATATGAAAAGTTCAGGAAATGTTCCACCATATAATACACTGCTTAGGACGAACCCCAATATCTTAAGTGATTTTCATTGCGTGTGCCAATCTTCCTTAGCATATGCTCTTTTTGGGTGAGAAATTTCACTTTTGTATCAAGCGTTGTGATAATTAATGCTCTTCTAAGTCAGCCAGTGCCCGGTTCTATTATTTCTTGCATTTCGAATTCTGCTTTTCGCTTTTAACAAAACATTTGCTAAACCAAATATTGTTAGTGTCCCACCGTGATGGTAGAACACACAGTCCTGCCAAGTATCACGCATCAGGTGTGACACTACCGCATTTCAGTGCGGTGTTCCGCATCACCGCACTGAAATGCATTGTCACGCATTTTAATGCCACTGACTCACTGCTGTAACCAGCGCTGAAAGTAATTGTCAACGCCAGGCTGCTAGCACGCGCACCTGTGGCCTGCGCCGGCTCTGCTGCTCCCCGCAGACTTGCCGGCCGCCCAGGGTGCTGCCACCAGCACAGGCTCAGTAACAGTTAATCTTCTGCACTGTTGCTACAATGTATCTTTTTAGCCTGCTGCAAAATTCCCGCCCGGCGCGGCTGAGTCATTCACTGACTACAGCCAGGCCAGGCCTGACGACGTCACCCGGACAAGGTAGTGCTGTGCCCAATACCGAGACATAGCTGCCAAGGTTTCAGATTGCTTATGTGTGACATTTTCATAATTTTCGTGTAATTATGAGTGACATTCAACGACTATGAGTGACACTTTTTCGTGAGCAAAATCAACCTATGAAGATGAGGGAAATATATAAATATCAGAAATTACACCCATTTGAGCAACGAGTAACTCTTAGAAGATCTTTAAACTGCTGCAAATCACCAGAAATGGAAGGGCACTCTGGAACCCGACTGTACCAAATAGGATGTAAGCATAGATGCAAAGTGTTCAGATTTCTTATGCGTGACATTTCCATGGTTTCAGTGCACCTATCAGTGACATTCTGCTGCCAAATGTGTGACACTCAGACTGACATTTCTTGCAAATAAAACGAAGCAATTAAGTCCATAGAATGAGATAAATATTAGAAATGTTGCCATTTTCAACAATGAGAAGTGCTAAAAGATCTTAAAACTGGTGCAAACCCCCTGGTCACTAACCCACTGTCCCTTTCTAAGATGATTATAATGTCATTTCATTGAAGACATGACAAATTCTTTTTGCAGTTTTATATAGTGTCAACTCGACCCGAAGGTATTTGAGTGCTTCACATGAGCCCCAGTTAAATTACATGAGGGAACATTCATTTTTTAGGCACAGGGAGATTAGGTGATTTGCCCAGAATCACAGGATGTTGAGCCGACGCTGGGACTCAAAGCTGGTTCTCCAGTTCAAAAGCAGTGCCTGTAACGTCACATCTTAAATGTGAGCAATCATTAAATGTGAACTGTTAAGGATCCAAGTGAAGTGTTTTTAGGGGAGAAGTGGTGCCTTCTTGTTTTCATGCTGCGTTTCTAAAATGTGTTTTCTTTTTGACATTTATGAAAACAGAAGCTATTTTGAAACAAAAACAAATAGCTGGGTTATATTAGGCTGTGATACGTACCAGCGCCCTGAGGATTGGGCCTGTGAAGATATATGCTTAGGCTCACAGATATCATGGTTCCATACTATACAATTGACACAAAGTTTTAGGGAACAAATGCTTTCCCAGATGTCAGTGGAAAGATGAAAAGCAAAATGATATTTTTCTAATCAATCTGTGCAGGGCTCACCTGGCTGTGCCCAGATGTGCGTTCCCACATGTCTGCCCGGCTGTTCATTCTGAGCATGTTCTTCAGCAGCAGCTGAGCATGGGGGGTCAACAGGCTGCAAGAGGGCAGTGCTAATTGTACCTGCTAGAGATGATTACTAGGGGGCCTTAATCGGCTTCCTTGGACGTTCTGCCGCTGCCAGTCATACACTGCAGTGCTTAGGGCCGGCCATGGTTGCTTGTGTCATGTCCGTCCCAACATTGAGTGATGTCATGAGCTGACCCACTGGCGGGAGAGTCGCCCCCGACCCACAAACATGCCAGATCCAAATCAAATAATTTCAGAGGGTTCAGAGAGAGCCATTTAATCAGTCTACCCGGAGTCCCTCGCGCTGCCCCCACATACATACCACTGAGGGGGTCGGGCACTGTACTACTTGTCTGGGCTGCAGGGTGAAGTAAAAACATGAATCCATTGTAGAGACTGGAGCTGCCACCAGGACTAATGACCACAAGTGGCCCAAAAAACAACAGAAGGCTCCTCCGGATCGACGAGAGGCTGGCCGGGCCTGACGGTGCTTTTTGTTACGCTTTAACAAACTCTTTCTGTCCCTGTGGGTGACTGACGCTGCTGCCGGATCAACTTGACATGTCCCGGAGAGGCTGGGACTTCCAAAGCAGTTATTTTCATAAGCCTCGCATCGCTGTGAAAACAATTTGTCCGTCACACTTCAGACTTGCTCACTTAAACCATGAGTGTCCTGTCGGTGAGTGACTATTAATAATCAGTCACTCACTGTCTGCTCGGTCCGGCAACGCTGGGGTTTTATTGAATTTGCGCAGACAGCAGCGGCAGCGCACTGAGGACTCAACTCTCAGATTGAGTCCCCCGCCGCTTCTAACCTCTCTTCCTCCAGGACGTGACGAGGCACTACGGTCACATCCGGATTATCCCGGGCCCCCCAGGGTGTGCCACAGCCAGTACCAACCATTGCTGAGGGCAGGCCCCACCCCACCGGTCTCAGTATTTGGCAGTGTGAGTCACTCAGTCTGTGTGTGGTGCGTGTGTCTGAAAGCCGCGCGGCGCCGTGGCCGCAAATATAATGTTGCCAGCACAACAGGCTGCCGGGCAGATTTTATTTGTAACAATACATTGTAGCACTACTGTCAGCCACTCCAGAGCTGAGAGCAGACAAGATTAACTATTAACTTACTGAGCCCAGTGCCAGCAGCAAGTGTGCGGGGAGCAGCAGAGCCGGCGCGCGCTGGCACCCTGCGTAGCCAGAGTTTCAGAGTGACAAAAATGCGTGACAATGCATTTCAGTGCGGTGATGCGGAACACCACACTGAAATGCGTTAGCGTCACACCTGATGCGTGATACTTGGCAGGACTGCCGAGACACCCGGGCTGGGCCTGCCTCAGTGGTTGTGTGATAACTGGCTGTTCCGCCGCGGGGGCGGGGCCCGGGGGATGTGACCTCACTTCCTGGAAGGAAGCGAGGATTCAGGAAGCGGGAATGGAGGCGTGCCTGACCGGCAGCTGACTGGACCACGGCCGACTGCCTTACCGCCGCGATGTGGTTCCCGGCTTCCTTGAACACACCTGCCTGTATCATGCCCGGTGGCCGGCATTGCTGTGGGCGAGGTTTGTGGCGGCTGGACACCACTAGCTGGCTCTTGCCGACCCTCTCGACGCAGAAAAAATGCAAGTGCCCGCATAGTCCTGATGACACAAAGGCAAGCATATTAGACACGCACGCCTTCACTTGTTTATTAATGTGTTTAAGGTAGTTTTGTTTAGCGCGGCCTGCCAGCCACCAGTGGGGGGAAAAAAACCGATTCCCAAGGCTGCAGTACATTGCACACACTGCTCCCTGCGGCGGCCAGTATAGGGATAGTTAATTCCTCGTGGCTCAGGACAGCAGCTAGTAGAGTCGACCGAGCCTCGGCAGCGCCGACCAGCCACCAGGCATAGAGGCGACCCAGGCCGTCCGGTGTACAGAATGGCAGCTGCTCTCACTGGCCGCCCTCGCTGCAAAATGAAGTAAGTGTGCCTAACTTAGTAAGCACCCTCAGCGAGTTAAAAATTTCAGTTGCCGGAGGAGTACAGCCTGCTTCCAAAATGTGCTCAGCCTCACGGACACTTCTACTAATGCCCCAGGCACATCGCCACACATGAGCTACATTACATTAAATTGTGCACATCAACATCACGCACATTGTCCACGTGTCCCCCGCGACCCCTACCTTATGCCAGAATCCTTATGCGCGCCTTCTGGCGCTGTGGCTGACATTACAGGCCCCACCCGGCCTCCCCCATCAATTTGCTTCACATCCCTCGAGGTCAACCCAGAGTGCGTGCTCGGCGGCCGCCGGCAGAATAAGCCGTCTCCACACAGCCCTAGTAATCACAGCTGAAGGCGCCGCACGAATGATCAAACACCCTGGGCATCAAGAAATCGCTGCGGCCCGCTGCATATACAGTGCACTGGCAATCCTTATCGCCCTCCCCTGCTATCTATCATCATGCCCCTGAATAGTTCTCTCTAACCAAACAACCTCTCTTATGCCAAAAGGTGTAAGAGTCGAGAGGCTGACCCTTCACCTCCCCCTTGCCTACATACTTTTCCTAAACCCTCGGCCTCCCCTCCCCAAAACCTAACCTATCGCCTGTCCTGGCCCCCTCCATTCACGAAGCTGCCTTCATTGCGGGGGCCGCCCTGCAGTGCAGCCCACGTTTGGCAAGAGATCTGCAGAGTTCAATGGTTCAGCTGGCGAGATGGTAGTTGATTGCACAGGAGTAATACCCACGTTCACCTACCTCCCTCGGGTATCTAGGGTCCAGGAGAGGTAGCAGACAACTCTCATCCTGACCTAGGACTTTGAGGCTCGAAGTTTCACTGACGTGATAACAAAGCTGTGAAGAAACAGCATTTAAAACCCGCTTTTCTGCTACAGGCTTCATATGGAATCTATACATTGTATACGTGAAGTAGGAGTTAACACACCAGTTGTACTTCAGGCCTCAAATGAAAATGAGAAAACGCAGTTGATCGGAGATGGCCATCGTGGTTACCACACTGACTGTTAGGAGCACACGATGAGGAACAGAGCACGACCATCAGGCACAGACTGACTTACTTCCTACTTCTACACGAGCTTCAGACTTTGTCTCCTGTTCTCCTTTCCAATCAATAAAGATTATATTACCTGTTAAAAAAATCATGCACATTGTCCACTCATGGACTGCATGCCCTAAACGACCATTATTGTGCGCACTTCCCAGTCTCAAACCGCGGTCTAGCATGCGGCAGCTTAACAGACACACCACAATTTCTGATATTTATTTATTTCCCTCGTTTTAATTGCTTGTTTTTGTTTGCAAGAAAGTGTCACTCATTATCGTTGAAATGTCACTCATAATTACACTGAAATTATGAAGATGTCACACATAGCAATCTGAAACCTTGGCAGCTATGAACACATCTAGGGAAACTTGTTTGTGGGGAGGGGGGGCTGGGGGAAACCCTCAGCCCTGCCAGACCAGAGAAAGAAAGGGTGGGGTCAGACCAGTGCTGAATCAGCTGCAAACAAAGATGTGAACAAATTCAAGAAAAAAAAAATAAGCCGCCTAGTCCCTCCCACAAGCCACATGGCTTAGCAGTGCACACACGCAACCTAACACGTGCTGGAAGCTCTTTGTGCCCTTAAAAAGAGCAAAATGTCAGATATATAGTCAAGCTTTGGGTTTGTGAATATTTCAAAACACTTCTCCTCTTTAGCTATTATCCTTCCCTATTTAAGTAAGTCTTGCGCACAACACGGGCTGTGGTTTCACGAACTGCAAACTTTAAATATACATTAACTGGAGTTACAGAAGTTCCAAACGCGATGCGAATCACCCCATGCGAACCCTTCCTTCACAGTGAATGCAGGAGCAATCCAACAGCCCTGAGTCAGCAGACAAGAAATTGCTAACTTTCCTCCCTTGCTTTTGCACAGTAAATACAGACAAAAGGAACAAAACATGCATTTGCAATGCAATAGGTCTCGCATTTGCAAGAGTTTGAGCTATTGGCATTGTAAATGAAAATGACTTTTGTTTGTGTTTTGAAAACCTGCATTCAGTGCGTAAACTTATAGTAGTTGCTTACGAGAATCAAGGCTGGCAGTAACAGCCCCTCTTTTACTGCCAGCCTTGCTTCTAGTAAGCAAGGACTGGAAGTACAAAATGCATGTTTACGCAAGGCTTGCAGATTTTCAAAACACATTAATAAAAGGCATTATCATTTACAATGCCAATAGCTTAAACTCTTGCAAATGCAAGACCTATTGCATTGCAAATGCTTGTTTTAATTTGTTGAAGGGAGATGCCAATAAAAGGAAGAGACTTCGACCTCAGACAATTTTAAATGACCAGGTCGCTTCCAATTACAGGGTGCAGAGAAACCACCAGACAACAAGCACTAGTAAAGCCAATAGGTCTTGCCTTTGTGATCTCTTTACCTCGCCAATGGTTTTTAACCACGCTGCACAGTATTGGTGATACTGTGCAGTGCTGATTAAGTAAATAAAATAAAAAAAATCTTTGATGCGCCCGCCAGCGCCATTTTGTAGGTGCGAACCACGCATGTGCGCGTCTACAAAATGGCATGGGTAGCTTTTTTCTTTTCAGTTATCAATCCAAACTGGATCAGTACCTAAAAACATGCAAGTTTTTTTTTTTTTCCAAGCGGGTAGGAGGGGGAGCAGAAGCAACATGTAGAGGGTGGGGAGTGAACGCCAAAGCAACACAGGAGGGGATGCGAAAGCAATTGGGGGGGGGGGGGTTAGGGCTGGATGGGATGCAACACCAACAGGGAGGAATAGGAGTGAAAGCAACGGCAGTGGGCACGGCCCAAAGCAGCGCAGCGGGACCAGGTGGGGCTAAGCAATTGGGAGACTGTATGGGAAAGCAGAAGAGGGAGGATGGCTGGGAGAAGCAGTCAGGCAACAGAGAGCAACACGAAATGCTGGGGAGAGACGTACACGAGGGAGATGGCTAAAAAAAAAAACCACACACTCTGAAGGAGTGCTTTATACAAAAGAAAAAAGTAGGGCTTGAAAACCAAATTGTGGAGCAGAGATATCAACCAATCAAAGAGATTGCAAAGAGGCAATGCTCCATTGGAGGGTTAATCACAAATTGACAATCTGGGACAGGAATAAAAAGCAGGCAAATGAGAGTGAAAGGCAATGATAAACAATGGGCAGAATCCAAGCCCTTCTTTGTTCTTGGTAAGCCACAATATGCCTCGCAACAAACAGTGCATGCGCGGGCTAGTAGGCCTGACCTAAAAAACACCCAGGGATTCCTGACACAAGGGAGCCCACTCCAGCTAGTATGCACATCTAGGGTGAGCAGCAAAAGCCAACGATGAAGCATGCCACTTTCATTAGGTGAGGGCTATTCTTCCTTTTAACAAAGTCCTTCAGAAATACGATTCCAGTTATGCTGACCTGGCATACAGCATCACCGCAAGCTCTGCACAGACTTGTCAGGTATATCAGTTATTTGCATATGTTCACGCGCCCTGCCCGGTCTGTGTGAGTTGTACGCGGTACTGCTCCTGAAATTCAAAATCTAAAGCTCTGGCCAGACGCACACAGCGAGGTACAGTAGTGACTTAGCAGTTACTGGCAACTTTACCTCCGGGTGCACAAGGTCAGTTCTGAATTTGCCTCTGGGTATTAAACGTCAACCCGGATTACACATCTACGATTACAGTGTGGAAACAGCCATTACAACGCGGCAGTTACTACGCATAACCATTACAATGCGGCAGTTACATCGCAGGTACCGTTACCACGCATAACCATTACCACGCAGGATTTAACAACGCATATGCCTTTACAATGATTTTCGTTGTAAAGGAATGAATGGCAAAGGCATATGCATTTTAAATGTAAGTATTAGGTAAGTATTAAGCGTTTATACAAGTGTGTGTGTATATATTATCTACTGGCGGTCGCCAGTAGATAGTTATAGTTACAACCTATTATCCATAGGAAATCCGCGACATTCTATTTGAAATAACTCTCTTGCCGGTTGACGTATCTTCGCAAAATTTTCAAACTTTGTGGGGCGCTCCGGTCCGCTCCTACCCTGAAAGTCTCGGGGGGATTCGTCAAGCGGGGGCCGAGAAAAAACTTTAGACACGGCTACAGCCCGAACTGCTGAACGGAATTACACCAAATTTGGCAAAGAGGTAGTTCTTGGTTCAGAAAGAACCCTTTTTGTTAAATGGTGTAAATCCGTTCAGTAGTTGCTGAGAAAATGAAAAGTAAAAAAGATAGTGATATCTAGGGCCGCGGATCCTCCCGAGCACGAGCTTTATGTTAATTGGCTGTCAACACTCCAAATCAGGAAGTGTTGGCAGCCATTTTGTCCCTCGGTAGAACCGAGGGACAGAAACAAGTGCGCAAAGCGCACAAAGGGAGCAGGGTAGAAACACCCTGACCCCCTAGGTCTGCTCAGGGGGTCCCACAAGGACCCCCTGGGCAAAAAATTTTTTTTTTTTTTTTTTTTTTTAAATCGGCAGGATGCGCTCAGGGAGCGCGAACCCTGCCGAAAAAAAAAATCGAAGCGCGGTCTCCCGCGCTCGATGTTAATTGGCCCCGGGTGGGCCAAGTCCCGGGGGCATGCTGGGGGGGTTAATTTTCTGTGTGGGGGCCTCTAAGGGCCCCAAGCCCGGGGACCACCACCCCCGGGGCTTTAATGTAGAATGGTGCGGGAGGGCTCTGAGCCCTCCCGCAGCCCGAGGACCACCCCGGGGCTTCTTTTTAAATTAAAAACCTGTGTGGGGGGGCTCCAGCCCCACACGCCCCGAGGACCACCACCTCCCGGGGCACTAAGAAAAATTACAATGGGGGTCCGTTTTGGACCCCCAGAGCCCAGGGACCACCACCTCCCGGGGCTGTGCACTGAATGGGAGGGGGCCGCGCGGCCCCCTCCTGGAGCCCTTGATGGCCCTGGGGACCACCACCCCCAGGGCCAGCTCCTGCAGTGTCCCGGGGTGCCTACCCCGGGACACTGCTGTTTGCAATGACAGGACGGGAGCCTCGCGGCTCCCGTCCTGTCATTACAAACTGCTTGGATATTGGAAGAGAGAGCAGGAAACCTGCTCTCTCTTCCATTATCCAAAGCTGATTGCTTTTCCACATGGGGAGCAGCATGTTAGCTGCTCCCCATGTGTACAAGCAATGCCGGCTCCCATAGGACACGGGGAGCCGGCGGGACTGTGGGGGGATTGGGGACCCCCCCACAGTCCCCAACGAGAGGGCCAGCCCCGGGGGATGGGGTCCCCGGGGCAAGTAGTGGCCCGGGAGGGGGGCCACGCGGCCCCCCTCCCCCCAAAAAAAAAAAAAAAAAAAAGATCGGGCCCGCAGGCCCCGCCCCCTTCCTTCACCACTCTGCAAACGCGCCCCCTGGCGCGTTTGCAGAGGGGGAACGAATTCCCCTTGAATACTGGGGGTCCCTGGGGGCCAACTAGCCCACCAGGAACCTCCAGTATGCGCCAGGGAGCTGCCTTGCAGAGAGGTGTACAGAGGCCACGCCCCTTTACACCTCTCTGCAACGCAGCTCTATGGCGCTTTTGGAGGTATATGGTGGGCTAGTTGCACCCCAGGGACCCTCAGGATTCAAGGGAGTTAATCCCCCCGACTTAAAACGCGCCACGGTTTGCACAGTGGTGAAGGGAGGGGCGGGGCTTCAGGTGACATGTGTGCAAACAGGCCCCGTGGCGCGTTTTAAGATGGGGAATTAAATCCTCTTCAATCCTGAGGGTCCCTGGGGGCCAACTAGCCCAACAGGTACGTCCAGAAAGCGCCACAGAGCTGCGTTGCAGAGAGGTGTAAAAGGGGTGTGGCCTCTGTACATGTCTCTGCAACGCAGCCCCTAGCGCATACTGGAGGTTCCTGGTGGGCTAGTTGGCCCGTAGGGACCCTCATGATTCAAGGGGACTTAATCCCCCAACTTAAAACGCACCACGGGCGCGTTTGCACAGATGTCACCTCAGGCCCCGCCCCTCCCTTCACCATTGTGCAAATATTCCTCTAAAATCAGCCGAAATCCGAATTCCGATTTACTCACCTGTTATCAGGAGAGACCTCAGTGCTGCATCTTTCAGCCCAGTACTGATCCTCAAAAGTAATTTTAACCGTACTTACCGGTAACTTGAATTTCCTTCATAGGCTAACATTGACTGGTTTCACTTGGAAATTCTTCTAAGTGTGGAGTTTTGGAACTTTAAAATATTCCTCTAAAATCAGCCGAAATACGAATTCCGATTTACTCACCTGCTATCAGGAGAGACCTCAGTGCTGCATCTTTCAGCCCAGTACTGGTCCTGAAAAGTAATTTTAACCGTACTTACCGGTAACTTGAATTTCCTTCATAGGCTAACATTGACTGGTTTCACTTGGAAATTCTTCTAAGTGTGGAGTTTTGGAACTTTAAAATATTCCTCTAAAATCAGCCGAAATACGAATTCCGATTTACTCACCTGTTATCAGGAGAGACCTCAGTGCTGCATCTTTCAGCCCAGTACTGATCCTCAAAAGTAATTTTAACCGTACTTACCGGTAACTTGAATTTCCTTCATAGGCTAACATTGACTGGTTTCACTTGGAAATTCTTCTAAGTGTTGATTTTTGAAACATACAAATATTCCTCTAAAATCAGCCGAAATACGAATTCCGATTTACTCACCTGTTATAAGGAGAGACCTCAGTGCTGTATCTTTCAGCCCAGTACTGGTCCTGAAAAGTAATTTTAACCGTACTTACCAGTAACTTATATTTTCTTCCATAGGAATCCATTGTCTGGTTTTCAGCAGAAAAGTTTCAAAGTGTCGATTTTCACAAACTACAAATATTCCTTAAAAATCGCCTGTATGACTTAAACGCATTCTTTCAACTGTTTACAGGCGATGCACCAGTGCTGGATCCAGGATCCAACACTGAGTAAGAAAAAGTAACGATAACAGTTTTTACCTGCTAAGTGAATTTCCTTCCATAGGATAACATTGGTGATTCTATGAGAAAAAGTTTCTAAGTGTCAACTTTTAAAATACAATAATATTCCTTAAAAATCACGACTGTAACCAAAACGCTTTTACTCAACTGTTTACAGGAGATGTACCAGGACTGAATCTAGGATCCAGTCCTGTGGTTAGAAAAGTAATCCATAAAGTAACTAATTGCATTTAACTAGAAATTCACATTGAGCTGAAGGTTGCATTGTGTTTGAAAATGTGTTGCCCATTGCAACAACTGTAACTACTGTACTTAAAAGTCTATTGCCTATCTGCAAAGTATTTAAACTAAAGTAATTCATTCTGAGAAAGTATTTTTTGTAATGTAATGTATAATGTAATTACAATGTAATTTAAAAAATAAAATATGTAAAAGAAATTGTTTCTAAAAATGTAGTAAATCAGTATGAAAAAAATTAATATAAAAATTAATACATTTAAAAATTGTCATTTAAAAAACCTTTGAAATTCACTGAAAAAACCGTAGGTTTCAGGCACGTTATAGTTACAAATTAGCATTTTAAAAACCTTTGAAATTCACTGAAAAAACCATAGGTTTCAGACACGTTATAGTTAGAAATTAGCATTTAAAAAACCTTTGAAATTCACTGAAAAAACCAGAGGTTTTAGAGACAGTTATAGTTAGTTGGACATTGCACTCGTACAAAACCCGTGAAATTCCCCCGTTATAGTTAGTTCAGCTAACTATAACTCGCGCCCCCGCAATGCACTGCTGATGACGTCACATATTACATCACTCATGACATGGTCAGTGACATCACTGATGACATCACTGATGACATCTCAAATGACATCACTGATGACATCATCCACGTGATAATCTGATGCAGCTCCTCACACCCTAATATAACCTTTGATACACCCAATCTAAATTACAGAGTGCCATTCGCAAAACCATAGACACTCCAACACCAATAACTACATACCCACTCACTGATTCTTAGGTCTACACACACACATCCACTCACTCACCCGTACAGTCACTCATACTTATGGTCACTCAGTACAGGACTATCATATGCACTCTTACTCCTATATAGACACTCAAACACCGCCACTCAGCCATAGAGGTACTCACACACCTAGTCAGTCATGCAAATAATTAAACACACTGCCATTTACTCACCTATACAGTTATACACACACCAGCTCACTTAATCATACAAATACTAGCACATTGTTACGCTCTTATACAATCACTGATACAAGCACACACTCATCCATACAGCCACTATCACAATCACTCACTCTCGCTTATAGCTATTTATATACTCCAATACACATATATACTGCCTTTCACATATTTAGTTACTCACACATGTACCACTGGGACATACATTCACTCACTAACACACTCTTACACACACTTACCCACCCATACAGTCTATCACAGATGCACTCTTGAAACCATCCACCCAGTGAATCACCCACTCACACATCTATGCACAGTCGCACACACCCCATCCACACAAACACTCAGGCACCCATACAGATACTCATAGAACCAATAAATAACCCATATAGACACTCATGTAGCTATTCGCAAATCCATGCATCCACTTACACACCAACAGACGGATACAGACATTCACACAGTTTAGTCACTAACCCATGCATTCAGTAAGATACGTTTAATCACTCACTTGTAGAGTCAGTCACGCACGTACTAAATCATCCATTCAGACACTTATACACCCACTCATTCTTCAATACGCCTTTCCCTATATA
Source organism: Calotriton arnoldi (assembly GCA_963921515.1). NCBI lineage: Eukaryota > Metazoa > Chordata > Amphibia > Caudata > Salamandridae > Calotriton > Calotriton arnoldi. The sequence continues at coordinate 177,889 of CAWUFW010000518.1, forward strand.
TATTAAACATATTTAAACTTTACAGAAACACACAGTCACTGGATGATGTCATCAGTGATGTCATTTGAGATGTCATCAGTGATGTCATCAGTGATGTCACTGACCATGTCATGAGTGATGTAATATGTGACGTCATCAGCAGTGCATTGCGGGCGCGAGTTATAGTTAGCTGAACTAACTATAACGGGGAATTTCACGGGTTTTGTACGAGTGCAATGTCCAACTAACTATAACTGTCTCTAAAACCTCTGGTTTTTTCAGTGAATATATATATATATATATATATATATATATATATATATATATACACACACACACAAACACACACATACATATATATTTTTTGTTTTTGGGGAACTTAAAAAAAAAATTTAGAGGGTGGGCTTTTTAGGGTTTAGGGTAGGTATGAGTTTTTGGGTGGCAAGGGTTATTTTAGGGTTTAGGGTGGGTATGGGTTTTGGAGTGGCAAGGGTAATTTTAGGGTGAATATGGGTTTTGGGGTGGCAAGGGTAATTTTAGGGTGGGTATGGGTTTTGGGGTGGCAAAGGTAATTTTAGGGTTGAGGGTGGGTGTTGGACTTGGTCCTTTTGCCCTGAATTTTTTCGCTTGTGTAACAATAAAACATGGTGTGTCTAAACAGAAAGTAATAAATGCTGTGCAATGTTGTACACACTGTTAAGTTCCACCATTTTAGAAGTGCACTGGGTTTAAAATGTAAAAGAGTACTAAATGTAAATGGTATCCCTGTCACTTTTAAAATGGACGCCATTCCTGCCTGCCCTTGTGCCGCCTGACTGAGGTGGGTTGGCAGTCTAGTGATTTGTTTCCCAGCACCCCCTGATTTTGGAGGGAAACTTCGCACCCAGGGGTGCTCTACTCCTCCCCCTAGATCAGTTGAACCGGTTCCCCAGAGAACCTTCTGGAAGCTGCCAGCCCTGTCTGGTAGGTGGGGTGAGCGGCATACATATAGGGGGGCTGGGCTGCCATGTGCTCAGTGCAGAGCATGGACTGAATGAGAGGGGACACTCTGCCAGGGGAGACCGCCACATTGAGCCTGTGCGCTGGCCCCTGTGCCTACCTGCACCCCTCTGTTGTCCCCAGGGCCAGTAAAAAGGGACACTGCCGGAGTGGAGGCGGCCGTGCTGGCAGGATTGCCACCATAATGGAGGATGACCGTTCCAAGGAGCTGCTGCTTCAGGACTGGTGAGCCGCCCTGCTAGCCACTGATCTCGCCCTGCACTACATGTCTCTTGGCCTCCAGCGCCTCGTGAGCGCCAAACTGGGACTGCCTGCACTAAAGGGGGGTGAGGAGCTTAGGACAGTCGCCAGCGCCTTGGGGGCGCTTTTGCCGTGCTGGATTGCGCCTACTGCCTTCCCCCTAGCACCTGGAGAGGAATAGCGCTGCGCCTGAATGCCCAGGAGGAGGGCTGGTGAATTAGAGCGCCTGGCTATGGGTGCGGGGGACCCCCGGCGCTGGGCTGTGAAGCGCCTGCCCCTGTAGCGCTGAGCGCTGCATCCTAGCGCTGTAAGCCATCGGGAGCCTACCCCGCGTCTGGCCGGAAGAAGCTGTGCCTTGTGAAAGACAGCAGGAGCCCACCCTGCTGCCTACGGAAGAAGCGTGTGCCTACCCCGCGTGGGTGCCGCCTCGTGGCACCAAGGAACAAGGAGCGCAGCGGGAGCCCACCCCGCGCTCTCCATCTGCCCAAGATCACCGCCGCAGCCCGGAGAGAAGAGGCGCCGCCGACGCGAGTGCCCTGAGGACTGCCTGGAGGTGGGCGGAGCTGCGGGGAGGAAGCCGGGCGGGAGCCTACCCTGCGCTGGCTGGGCCAGAGAAGAGACAGGAAGCTGTCGGGAGCCTTGCGGGCTCCGTGACGAAGTCCCGGGCCCCACGAGGGGAGGCCCGGGTGAAGAGAGACTCGTGTTGCAGAGAAGACCGGAGCGGGAGCCCACCCCGCCGGTCTGGGTCTCCGCCAGTGGAGGAGTGCCGTCAGGAGCCTCGCAGGCTCCGTGCTGAAGTCCCGGGCCCCACGAGGGGAGGCCCGGGTGAAGAGCGGCTGTAGAGAGGGAGAAGACCGGAGCGGGTGCCCACCCCGCCGGTCTGTGTCTTCGCCCAGGGAGACGAGAAGCTTCTGGAGCCTTGTGGGCTCCAAATCCAAGTCCTGGGTCCCAGGAAGGGGCCCGGGTGAAGAGGAGAGAGAGCCGCGAATGCCCTGAGAGCCTCGCAGGCTCCGTGTAAAGTCCCGGGCCCCACGAGGGGAGGCCCGGGTGAAGCCTTGAGGACCGCCGGTGAGTGGGGAATCCCTCAGGGAGGTGGAGAGGGGGGGGGCGAGTCGGGGCACACTGCCGGTGCCCACCCCCAGGACCAGGGACCTTTCGTCCCCCACAACTGCCCTGCCGGACAGTGGGCAGTTGCACCGCGTGGGCCGCCTGGCCAATCAGGGAGAGAGAGAGAGAGAGAGAAGCTCCCCCGGCGCAGTAGCGTCAGAAGGTACTCTGCAGCATTGGACTGGGCTATGAGGACCCAGGGAGTATAGTGGGTCCGTTGGTATTCGGCAGGATGGTTATGCCCTGCATTGCTTACGCTGGGGTTGCCCCAGAACTCCTGATGTCGGCCTAATGACCGGGCCCCCATGCTAAGGAGATTTTATGCCGCTTAGGGCAGTGGGAGTCTTCAAGCCTAGGGTACAGGTTTGATAGGAGGTACTGTTTTCATGCCTGCTGAGGCCTAATGCCATACCAGGCTGTTTACATCTTATGCCTGTTAGTGAATTGCTGATGATGCCCTGATGCTTATATGCCTATTTTTATGCGGAATGCCAGGGTAGGCCTAAGGTTGCGACGCCTGCCAATGCTAGGATGTTTATGCCCTTTGCAGGTCTGCACCTAACCTGATGTTCCTTTCCAGGACTGCGGCAACCATAATTTGGGCCTGTTCCTAAGGTTAAGATGTTGTATGACCCATGACTAAATGTGCGGAATGTTTTTCCCTAGGGCTGTGGTCTGAAAGTCTTATATTACAGGTGGCCTAATGTTCAGTCCCAAAGGTTGCCCTCTGAATGTTCAATTTAAGGTGTTACCGGTATCCGGTTGGCCTGCCAGCGTGTCTCTCAGGTCTACCGGCCGCTGGACCGAGGCCAATGTTCTGATATCTGTACCTTTTTCAGGGTTATGCCCCAGACTCCAGGTGTGCTGCTAAAGTGCAGGATGTGCCTTCATGCCAGATTCTTAATGTACCAGTAGATCTGGGTGGCTACACCTTACTGACTATTTGGATTTCAGTGTATGTGTTGTGCCTAATGATCCTGGCAGCGACCCGAATGGCGCTGCACTGTAAATAGTCCCCACTGTTATATCTGCCGGGTGCCGGTTGGCGCCATGTTTCCCTGTGGTTACGCTGTGCTATGCTGATGGCATAATACATGTTATTTTTCCTACTCAAACTGGTGTGGTCTCAGTTTGTAGTGTGCCTGGTGTGTCGCTTGTGTGCGCTGCGCGGATGCTTTACACAATGCTCCTAGTTTAGCCTTCCCGCTCCGCACCACGCTACCCCGTTTGCAACAGTGGGTATGGGTTTTTGGATGGCAAGGGTAATTTTGGGGTTTAGAGTGGGTATGGGTTTTTGGGTGGCAAGGGTAATTTTAGGGTGGGTATGGATTTTGGGGTGGCAAGGGTCATTTAGGGCTTAGGGTGGGTATGGGGTTTGGGGTGGCAAAGGTAAAGTTAGGGGTTAGTATAGTTGTGGTTATTGGGGTGGCAAGGGTAATTTTAGTGTTTAGGATGGGTATGGGTTTTGGGGTGGCAAGGTGATTTTTAGGGTTTAGGGTGGGTACAGGTTTTGGGGTGGTAAGGGTAATATTAGGGTATAGAGTGTGTATGGGTTTTTGGGTGGCAAGGGTTATTTTAGGGTGGTTATGGGTTTTGGAGTGGCAAGGGTAATTTTAGGTTTTACTGTGGGTATGGGTTTTGGGGTGGCAAGCGTAATTTTAGGGTGGGTATGAGTTTTGGGGTGGCAAGGGAAATTTGGGTGGGTATGGGTTGAGCAGTTACGGAGTCATAATATATATATATATATATATATATATATATATATACACACACACATTCATAAGCATTTATGTGTGTAAATATATACATATATATTAAAATATATCTGTATATATATATATATGTGTATACAAAACAAGTGTTTGTACCTACCTGTACATTTCTTTTTCTAGCAAGCAAATGCCTTTACCATGCATGCTTTTATCATGTGAATGTAAGTATTTTACCGCAAAATATAAACCTATATTATATATATATATATCCGTAGTTATAATTAGGACCTAGTTTCCATAGGAAAAGCATTTTTTGACTTGCCTATAACTTTGGTGTTGTTTGACCACTCTTCATGAAATTTTCAAAAAAAAGTGTCAAAGTAGATTCTGTGTGTCAGGGAAAGATTGGGGGTGATCTGTTCAGTGGGGACCGGGAAATAGGGGCGCGAAAAAAGGGTGCGTTTGTAATGTTAATTCCTATAGGAACGCTGGACGGAATTACACCAAATTTGGCAGAAAGGTAGATGTTGTTACGCAGACTGTGCTTTTTGTTATTTAGTACAAATCCGTCCAGTAGTTTCTGAGAAATTTAAGCCGAAAATTATAGATGTATCTCTGGCCGCGGATATTTCGTGATGAGTTCGCGATGAATCGCGAATGCACACGACAACGTGAATGCTCTGAATGGCTGGACGCAACCTGAATAGAAAGTTGCGGCTGCCATTTTATCGTCCGGGAATGGTTCCGGGGGCTGAAAATTTGTGTGAAGGCTAACATAAGGGGTCAGGGTTGAGATACTCTGACCCCATGTTTGCAAAATGTGTGTGTTAGTGACACAAGTTGTGTGTCCAAAATTGTTTTTTCTCATCGCGCACGATGTTCGTGACGAAGACGCGATCGCCAGCGCGGTCCCTGTGTACCATCACGGGGACGTCGCTACTATCAACATCGTCGCGAATATTGGGAACAATATAAAAAAATATATATGTACGCACTCGCCAATCACTGTCACAGACTCATGTACACACTCACAAACTCACTCAGACACTTATACACCCATTCACATATCCACTCACACACTTATACATGCAGTCACATACCCACTCAGATACTGATGCACTCACTCATGTACCCATTCAGGTACAGGTACTTATGCACCCACTTACAGACTTACTCAGAGTGATGCACCCATGTACAGACCCACTCAGACTCATGCACCCACTTACAGACCCACTCACAAAGTCACGTATGTTCTCACAGACCCACTGACCCATTGTCAGTGAAATTGCTCTCCCACCCTCGCAGCTCCACCATTAAGTGAGGCCTGCCCCTGCCCCTGCACTCTCGAGTGTTGGTGATCGAGGCCATCCTCCACCCGCAGGTTTCCCTGCACCTCATCCCTGGTGGTCCAGTGGACCTCTGTCTCCTTCCTCTCACTCTGCTCTTTCACTCGTTTTCCTTCGTTTTTCTACCCTTTATCTTTCACCTTTCTGCACTTTTCTGCATCTCTGCTCTTTTGTCCCTTATTTCTGCTCATTTTCCCTTCTTCTCGCTCTGCCACTCGTTTTTCTACCCTCTTATCTTTCACCTTTCTGCACTTTTCTGCATCTCTGCTCTTTTGTGCCTTATTTCTGCTTATTTTCCCTTTTTCCTTTATCCCTTATTTCCTCCCTTTACCTTTCCCCGCAACTGCAGCCCCCGCGGCCCCTCCCCCCAAGGGGACCGGCCCAATCCAGCTCCCCTCTCCCGCCTCCTAGCTGTCCAGCCCTCCCCGACCCCTACTTAATGGCGGCCGCGGGCAGCGGTCACGCCGCTGGCGCGCCGAAGGCGTGTCAAAGGCAAGCCAGTCTGCGCCCGTCCGCGACCCGACCGCGACCAGCGCCAGGAACCCTGGTCCTCCGCCCCGCCAACGCTACGACCCAGCAGAACTCCACGCACTCAACCCAGGCCGCAACAACAACTGCAAGCTAGCATCACCAGCCGACACCCACGGACCCTTCAGATGTCACCGCTGCCGGCACACCTGCAGCACCGCCAAGAACACGGATCCAGCACAACCCGCCCAAAAGAACACAACCGAACCGAAGACCCTGCAATGCATCCTCCTCAACGTCCGATCCCTCCACAAACACGCCACAGAAATCTGGGACCTCCTCGACAGCACCACCCCGGACCTAGCGTTCTTCACCGAAACCTGGACCAACACCACCTCGGGACCGGACATCGCCATCCCCCAAGGATACAAGATCTCCAGGAAGGACCGCCCCACCCGCCCAGGAGGAATCGCCATCGTCCACAAATTCAGCCTCCGCCTGAGCACACTCCCCGACGAGCCCACAGAACTGATGGAACACCTTCACTTCAAGATACTGGCCAGCCCCACCGCCACCCTCCGAGGAACCCTCATCTACCGACCCCCTGGACCCCGCAGACCCTTCGCCAACTCCATCACGGACATTATCTCCCCGCAGGCCATCGCATCCACCAACTACACCCTGCTGGGAGAACTCAACTTTCACCTCGACAACCAACTGGTCCCCAACACCACATCCCTCCTGGACAAGCTCCACAACATTGGACTCCGCCAGATCGTGACCGAGCCCACGCACTCAGCAGGACACACCTTCGACCCCCTCTTCACTACAGGAAACTCCATCACCTTCAGCCACACCACCGAACTCCCATGGACCGACCATCGTTGCGTCCACTTCACCTTCAGAACACCCACCATCCACAGACACCAGCACCTGCTCCCACAAAGAAACTGGACCAAATTCACCGACGACCAGCTCACCTCCTCCCTCAACAACTCCACCCCAACCATCGCGGAAAACGACGGCCCCAACACCGCAGCCCGAACCCTGCATAGATGGATCTCGGACAGCACCAACACCATAGCCCCCCTCAAGAAAAACAACAATACCCGCACCAAGAAAGCCAGATGGTTTACCACCGAACTTCGAGAGTCCAGACGCACATGCTGCCACCTGGAAAAGGCCTGGAGGAACACCAAATCCACAGAAGCCCACAACAACTTCAGAGCCGCCACCAACGCCCATCATCAACTCATCAGAGAAACGAGGAAAAAAGCGATTGAAGACAGAATCTTCACCCACGCGCACAACAGCAAGGAACTCTTCAGCATCATCAAGGAGTTCGCCCAACCCACCAGCGAGACTACCGACATCCCTCCCTCACAAGACCTCTGTGACAAACTCAGCACCTTTTTCCACCACAAAATCAAGAGCATCTAAAACAACTTCGACGAAGACAACCAACACACTGAACCCTCACCAACCACCCCCGACACCCGGAAACCAGCGATTGACGACTGGACAGCCCTCACCACCGAAGACACACTGAAGACAATGAAGTCAATCCACTCAGGGGCCCCCACGGACCCCTGCCCCAACCACATCTTCAACAGAGCCGCCGACACCATCGCACCCATGCTCCGCCACACCATCAACCGCTCCCTGGCGACCGCCTCGTTCCCTGACGACTGGAAACACGCTGAGGTCAACCCCCTCCTAAAGAAACCCTCAGCGGACTCCACCGACCTCAAAAACTACAGACCCATCTCCCTGCTCCCGTTCCCAGCGAAAGTCATCGAGAAAGCCATCAACAGCCAACTCGCCACTTTCATTGAAGAACACAACATCCTCGACTCCTCCCAATCCGGCTTCAGAAAAAACCACAGTACGGAAACCGCCCTCCTCGCCGCAACAGACGACATCCGCACCCTACTGGACAAAGGAGAAACAGTAGCCCTCATCCTCCTCGACCTATCAGCGGCGTTCGACACAGTCTCCCACCGCACCCTAATACGCAGATGCAGGAATCCAGGACAAGGCCCTCGACTGGATCCGCTCCTTCCTCTCCGGCAGGACGCAGCGGGTCAGACTCCCCCCTTTCCTCTCGGACCAAACACCTACCACCTGCCGAGTCCCCCAGGGCTCCTCCCTCAGTCCGACGCTCTTCAACGTCTACATGGCTCCACTCGCCCCCATCGTCAGAACCTACGGACTCAACATCGTGTCATACGCAGACGACACCCAGCTCATCCTCTCCCTATCCAACGAGCCCAACACCGCCAGACGCAACTTTCGAGAAGGCATGGAAGCCGTCGCCAAATGGATGAAAAACAGCTGCCTACAACTAAACACCAACAAAACAGAAGTACTCATCATGGGCCCAAACCCCGACGCCTGGAGCGACACCTGGTGGCCGCCCGCCCTCGGAAACCCGCCAACCCCCACCTACCACGCACGCAACCTGGGAATCATCCTGGACTCCGAGCTCAAAATGGACCGCCAGATCAACTCTGTCTCGTCTTCCTGCTTCCACACCCTCCGCCTCCTTCGTAAGACCTTCAAATGGATCCCCCTCGAACACCGAAAGGCCGTCACTCACGCCCTGGTCACCAGCAGACTCGACTACGGCAACGCACTCTACGCCGGAATAAACAAAAACCTCACCCGCAAGCTACAGAACATCCAGAACGCCGCAAGACTGGTCCTCAACCTGCCAAAACACTGCCACATCTCCCAACACCTGCGCACACTCCACTGGCTCCCCGTCGAGGCAAGAATCACCTTCAAGATGCTCACCCACGCACACAAGGCCCTCCACGGCACCGGACCAGCATACCTGAACAGCCGACTCAAATTCCACGCACCCCAAAGGACCCTACGATCAGCCCAGCTCTCCTACGCCGTGGTCCCCCGCACCAGAAAGACCAGATCAGGAGGCCGCTCCTTCTCCTTCCTCGCGGCCAATGCATGGAACGCCCTTCCGCTCCACCTCAGACAGACATCGCTCCCCATCTTCGCAAGAAACCTCAAAACCTGGCTCTTCGACAGACCCCTTCCTTGATGGAATGGAACCTGCACCCCCCCTAGTGCCTTGAGACCCTTACGGGTGAGTAGTCGCGTTTTAACAAAAACAAAAAAAAACTGAGACATAACCACTGAGACACCCATAGACTCACTCACACACCCTCTTAGACACTCATGTATCCACTCACAGATCCAGTCAGATAGTAATATACTTACATACAAATGTACAAGAGCACTCATACAGCTATTCACAGATTGAGTGAGAGACGTACGCAAACAATCACAGACCCATTTTGAAACTGATGTACACACTCATTGATGTACTGAGGCAGTCACGCATTTTGTTACAGAAGTATTGATAGACTGATGCATCGTTTCACAGATCCTGTCAAACACTTATACAGCGAATGAGACACTTAGTGATACAGTGATGCATGCAGTCAGATTATACTGAAAAAGTTATGCACTGTTATAGAGATATTAAGGGAGTTGTGCATGCTATTATACAGTCGTTTAGATAGTTATGTGTTTAGTGTGTTGGTTATAATCCATTTTGCAGTTGTAAGTTTTGAATGTGGTGGTGGCTATTGAATGCCTGCATTTGATTTGTCGTTTCGCAATGTATGTATGTATTACTGACATTATCACGACGCCTGGTGTAATCGTGAAAACGGAAAATCGGTTTAAATGGTTGTTTTTATGCAAACTCCCTATGAAAATATGACTTCAAACAGTGCAGTAACAAATGCCTCGTGTCTAAAATACTGTAAAATGTGTGCAAATATGTGTTTTACACCCCCTAAAAAGGGCGTGATCATCGCGGTTACTGGAGTCGTTGCGACTCTTGGTGTAATCACGAAAACGGGAAGTAGGGTTTAAAGAGTTTCTTAAAAAACGTACTAGAAAAATATGTGTACAAATATGTTCATAAAGCAGTGATGTGGTTAGTAATGTGTGTATTGTAATAGTTCGAATTAATTTTTTAAGTTACATTTTTTTAATGTGGTGGTCGTTAAATGTCTGCTTTTGTTTTGCGATTTCACGACGTGATCATCGCGACGTCGCGTGAATTTTAAAAATTAACAATAATGTTGGCCTCCTGGGTGTATTTTTCAGTACGTGAAATACATTTGCTGATTACAGATTCTCCACAGTTAATGCCACAATGTTGTGCTGACTCAAAACATTCTTAAAAATTAAACCAGTTATTCATGTACTTTCTGATAAACACATACCAAATCAAAAAATGAGTGGTATATAATATAAATATAATGTACAATATCCAATTATAAAAAGAAAATATGAAAATCTTAGAGGCTCACTTAAAAAAAAAAAAATGGATGTTACAATTAAGAAATAGAATTTAAAAAAAAACCTTAGAAATTCACTGAAAAAACCAAAGGTTACAGGGGCGTTATAGTTAGGAAATAACATTTAAAAAACATTTGAAAATGTACTGAAAAAACCTTAAGTTACAGGGACGTTATAGTTAGGCTGACATTTCACTAGTAGAAAACCAGAGAAATTCAGCAGTTATATTTACCTGAGCTAAGTATAACTTGCACCCCCCGCAATGCACTGCTTATGACCTCACATATCACTTGTGACATGGTCAGTGACATCACTGATGACATCTCAAAGGACATCACTGATGACATCATCCACAGAATCTCTGACACACCCACTCACACCCCAATATAACCTTTCATACACCTACTCCAACATTACCATTCTCAAAACCATTGACACACCCATACCAGTACTTACACACCCACTCACGGATTCATAGGTCTATACACACATCCACTCATACAGCCACTCACACACTGTCCGTCACCCATAGAGCTTCTCACACACCTACTCAGTCACCCCTACAGTCAATCGCACAACCACTAGGACTGCTGTTGGTTTTCCCCATCTCCAAGCAAATCTGAGCCCTCCTCTCACACCTGCCCAGGCCTTTTAAGGCTTTGCTGGGTGCACCCCAAATCATTCTCCTCCATCTTGTGAGTTGCAGCCTACCTGTGCCCAGATTGCAGTGAGCAGAGTCCAGGAAGTGGTAAGGAGGCAGACTAGTGCTGTCTCTTTCCTAAAAAAGTTTTTAAAAAACGATTTTCCCTACCTGTGATTGCATCCTCTTATTTTTTTTCTTTTTACATTTCTTTACCTGTCTTTGCCTGTGGTTGTTACAGTTTAAAATTGTAGCTTTAACCTGCCAGTGATTGCATAATTTATCCCATGTTTTTGTGTTTAAACTTGTGGTTTTTCCTGCCCGTGACTGCTTCCATTTAACCTGCTGAATTGTGGGATTTGCAGTCCAAACTCTGTAGTTTTCCCTCTCATTTCCCGTGATTATCAGTTTTTCCCTCCAAAGGTCTCCTTTGCTCTGTGCTAAGACCTGTATGTTAAGCAGTGCACCCCCAGCGACCATCTTGTGTTAACAAGTCAGTGAAACCAGCCCCCCCCTTTCCCCCTGAGACGTAAGCTGTTTAAACTGTGTTTAATAGGGACTGTGCACTTCGTTTTTGGCCAGGAGAGGGAGTAAAGCTTTATACAAATAGTGTTGTTAGAGGACAAGTTTGTTAGGGCCTTACCTGCAGAAGTCCAAAGTGTGGATTGAGCCGGTCTGTCTCCTAGGAGATTTCTGAATAGAGGAGCAGCTTCCAACTCCCTGGCCAGCAAACCTTGTCTGAGGTAGCTGGGACCTTATATAGTCTGATATTGTTTGGTACATGTGTACACTGATTGGTGGTTGTATCTGATGTTTCTATTGGATTAGGGTTAGTGTCCTCATTGGTTGGGTATCTGAGGGTTCTGATTGGTTTCTGGGTCTGTGATTCAATCAATGTAAGGTTGGGACTAGGGCTAGGATTTCTATTGGAAGTAGGGACTAGGGCTTCCTGTGTTATTGGTTGTTGGGACTAGGGTGGGGCTAGGGTTAGGCCTTTGATTGGAAGTAGCGATTAGGGCTTCTGGTGTTATTGGTTGCTGGACTAGGTGTGGGACTAAGGGTAGGGTTAGGCTTTCTATTGGAAGTAGGGACTAGGGCTTCCTGTGCCATTGGTTGCTTGGACTAGGGTTGGGACTACTGGTAGGGCTAGGGCCTCTATTGGACGTAGAGAACAGGGTTTTTGAAACTGATTGGGTGCTTGGACTAGGGCTAAGATTGGCTGTAAGGTCCTGGTCTCCTATTGGTTCTAGATTTTAGGGCTAGTGTTGTGATTGGATAGTGTTAGGGCTAGGGTTCCCATTGGCTGAAGGGGTCACCTGACTACTAGGGCTATAAACGGCCAAGGCTTAGGGCGTCTCAGCCCGGGCGTCAAGGCTAAGGGTGGAGAGGACAAGGGTGAGTGCCTGTTTGAGCCTGTACGAGACTGGTTGGGACCGGGGACAGAAATGCTGCCCATTTTCCCATTCATTAATACCCACCCTATGTATGTGTCCCTCTGTATATAAGCATTAATTTCACTATAGATATGTACCTATCTTTGTGTATTGCTTTGTATAAACATGTAGAATAATTATGTTGTTATAAAAACAAAAAACAGCAACAAAAAAATCATCTTTGGTCTACATGTACTTGTTTCCATTGTGCATCTATGTACCTCCATGTACTTGGATCTATGTGTCTGTTACTTTTCTCCTGAAAAAGCATATCCAATACACTACCCTATTTCTCATCTTGTACCTCTATCAATATCTTTATTCTGCATATACTTACCTCCTTTATGCATCTATATACTTTCAATGTACTTATGGATCTATATATTTATCACGTTCTTCTAATTTGGCATTTCCAATGCACTACCCAATTTCTCAGCCTATACTTCTCTCAATATATCTTCTAGCCCAACTTTCTGACTCATCTCAAACTTCTTTCTTCTACTCTTTCCAATGCACTACCCTTTCTCTCACCCTATACATCTATCATTACATCCTCTACACCCACTCTCTCATTTATCCCAAACCCCATACCACTACTATGTTCCCCAAAATAACCCTTGACTCTCTCCTACTCTACCCCTCCTTGCATCATCTGACACTTCTTTTACTATAGCGATCCCCCAAAACAAACCTTTCTAAACTCTTCCCTCTGACTCTTCCCCTCCAAAAACCCTTTTTACTCATCCAAAAGCCTCCTCCTACTGCTATGACCTAAAAAAAGAAATCCTTCACTCTTCTATCCCTCCACTATCCTTTTCAATCAAAATAACAGACTAACATGTTCACTTCTCTAATTCCATATTCCAATATACTAATTCACCACTAATACTTTATGGGTTCCAGAGTAGCGTGCTACTCGCCAACAAAGCGTTTCAGCACCTCATCAGGGTTACAAGCGCTATATAAATGCAAACCTTTCTCCCTTTTTTACCCCTCCCCAACCCTTCTCAATCCAAATAAGTGACTAACATAGCCACCACTCAAATTACTTCATATTTCACTATACTAATTTTCAACACTAATCCTTTATGGGTTCCGGAGTAGCCTGCTACTCGCCAGAAAAGCGCTTCAACACCCCATCAGGGGTAACAGGCGCTATATGAATGCAAACCCTTCTTTCCCTTCTATCCTCCTCTATCCTTCTCACTCCAAATAACTGACTAATATCCACCACTCAAATTACTTTCATATTTCACCATACTAATTCACCACTAACCCTTTATGGGTGTCCAGAGTAGCGTGCTACTCGCCAAAAAAAAGTGCTTCAACACCCCATCAGGGGTAAGAAGCGCTATATAAATACAAACCTTTTTCCCTCTTCTATCTTTCTGCTATCCTTCCGAATCCAAATAACTGACTAACATATCCACCACTTAAAATTTACTTGCATGTTTCACTATACTAATTCAACACTAATCCTCTATGGGTCCCGGAGTAGCGTGCTACTCGCTGAAAAGCGCTTCGACGCCTCGTCAGGGGTAGTAAGCGCTATACAAATGCAATTACAATACAATACTTACTCACCTATAGTTATACACCCACCCACTCACTTATTCATACAGATACTAACACAAACTAACTCACCTAAACTGTCAGTGACACAAGCACACACTCACCCATACAGCCACTCTCATAATCACTCTCATATACTCCAACACTCACCTATACTGCCTTCCACATATGCAGTTACTCACCCATATACCACTGACACATTCATTCACTCACCGACACAGCCATACACCCACTCAGTCATCCATACAGCTCCTCACAGATGCACTCACAAACCCATACAGCCACTGACTCAGCCACTCACTCATCCATGCAGGCAGTCACACACCCCTTCACCCACCCACACATTCATACATCCATACAGGTAATCAGACAACCAATCAATCACCCATTCAGCCATTCACATAGCCACTCACCAACCCATACAGCCACTTAGACACCAACTGGCAGACTGATACAGACATTCACACAACCTAGTCACTCACCCATACATTCACTGAGAAACCTAATCACTGAGTTATACAGTCAGTCACACACCCACTGAATCATCCATACAGGCACTCATACACTCACTGATTTATCAATACACCTTGGTATATATATTTAACACTCAAACATTTAAAAAACACTCACAGTCACTGAATGATATCATCAGTGATCTCATTTGAGATGTCACTGACCATGTCATGAGTGATGTAATATGTGAGGTCATAAGCAGTGCATTGCGGGGGCGCGAGTTATTGTTAGCCCAGCTAACTATAACTGCTGAATTTCTCTGATTTTGTATCAGTGAAATGTAAGCCTACCTATAATGTCCCAGTAAACCTTTGGTTTTTTCAGTGAATATATATACCTGTAAAATACTTCTATTTAATGGTGAAACCTTGATCACACGTGCCATTACCATTCACGCTTTACAACGAAATTCTTTGTAAAGGCATGCATGATAAAGGCATATGTGTTGTAAAAATGCGTGGTAAAGGTTATGCGTGGTAATGAAATTTGCGTTCTAACGGAATGCGTTACAACGGAATGCGCGGCTCTGTCATACATCCAAATCCAGACTTCTAGCTTTACATCTCAATCCTGCTTTACCTGAAGTTGTGAAGCCTTAATGTTGACTCACAAATTCACCTCTACAAATACAGAAGGCTTCGCACAAAAGCGGACATGGCTCGTACCAGACATGGACTCTTCTTCCACATATTGGATACTGCCTCCATTGCTGGCATTGTCTCATTTAAATATGTGCATAGGTTTGAATGTCTCTGTACGGCTTCTGTTGTATGTACATACAACAAGTATACATGCAAGACAAAAAAACAAGCTCCACCAGTCCAACACAATTATAAAATGATTCAGACAGGGCTTCCTTTGAGACGTTAAGGTATAATGGGGAGTAGATCAGTTTATTCCCTCTCCCTAATAAGGGAGTCACTTTGTTCCCGTCTTGGAAAGTGAATGAGCAGGGCTACACTGAGGTATTACTTTTTTTGCCTGTAGGAGATGAGGACCATTTATTAGTACATACTAATAGGGTCATCTACGGTTCTTTTACAAAACGCAAATAATTAAGGGCCTTATATACTAATTCCTGGTCGCAAAACTCTGGTCGCAATTTACTTTATGTCCTGATAGGGTCAGCAGACCACCCTGTCTGTGATCACCTTTGTATAAAGTAAACATTTTTTTTTAAATGCAGTCTGTTTTCCTTAAATTAATCTGGACTGCATTTAAAAAGAAAGTTTTCCTTTTTTGAAGTTTGTTACAGAGTTGGCAGTGGTCCCCTGGACTCCAGCCTTCTCCTCGACTAACTTCTTTTTTACATTCATAAAGGGTCAGGGGCCTGAGAGCCCTTCCCTTTTGCAAATGCATTTTCACCCCTACTCGGGTGTTGGTAACTTTTCAATCTTTTGCAACCGGATTTAGGTCTCAAAACATTGATGTAGTGCAGTGAGACTCAAAGTATGGCCCGGGTGCCGCATGCAGCCCTCCTAAACTTTATGTGCGACCCCCTGGTCAACAGCAGAACTGGGCTGCTGTTTACTTATATAGCACGAACATTACAAATATGTTAAATAAATGGGGAAGCATTTATTTAAAGGTAACAGAGAGGGAGTAACTAGGGTGTCCTGCACTGCTTAACTTTAGGAACACCTTCATTTATAAAGACATACTGCAGCAGAGTCTTCAAAATGAAAAAGTGTATTTCATTAACATGCAGAATCGTTTCACCTTAGTAAATTAGATTATATCAGTGCAGTGAGAAGTATTTTTATTTAAAAGTGATAGTTTTCAAACATTTAGAAACATTTATGCTCTCCCCTACCCTGGCAACAATGCCAATAGTAAACTAAGAGGCAAGTCAGTTGTTATGTGCACCCTTTGGGTGACCAGGGTTGTTAGTATACATGAATACTATAGTTTTTTAGATACAACGCAGGAGAAGGTTTTGAACGGTGCACGTCCTGACGTCATGTATTTCGACGACCCTCTTATACGTAATAATTCGGGGAAAGTAAAATAAAACAATTGCCTCCGATCACACAGTTTGGTCAAGCGGGGCAACCAAGATTGATCCCAGGTTTCAGGTTACACATTGTGCAATTCAATTCAGACAGTAGCTGTACATGTGTTGCGTTGCGTCACCTACCCCAAACTTGCCCCCCACACCCGCCAACCACCCATTGCTGGCATCAATGTGGCCCTCTGTCACACCACAGACCAAACTTTTTGGCCCTTAGGAAAATGTTTGTGAGTACCCATGATGTATTGCATACTTATTAAGTATTTGTAAGAGACTCCTGCAACACACCCCTTCCAACGATTTTAAGAGTCAGTAAATGTTTACAGATTCCTAAAATGGGAATAGCACAATAAAAAATAAAAAAAACATTTTTGCAGTCGCAGACATCGAATCGGAGTATTTACACTGAAAAAATGCTTTATGCATCGAGTCCATGTTCTCAGAATATTAATCAACTATACAAGCTACATTCTTGGAATTCCTGGACCACAGAACACGCTGGCAACCCTACAGAAAGCCATTGACATCACAACGGCGAAGGATAAGTGTTCTGATGCTCAATATGGCCTAGCAGTAGTCCGTTTCTTCGCACAGTTCCATCATGCCTCCACTCCTCCAAAAGCCATTCCTAAAACATTTTTAATGATAAGTATTTAATTGGCCGAGCCCTGCCCTACAACCTCCAGTGGAATGTACACTGCCATTCGTAGAGCAACTAAACGCAGGCAGAAATCACTGAATGGAATGCTGGTAGAGTGCGGTTGCCCTTGAGACGACCTTGCAGATATGTTGCAGCCATTGCTAGCTGTGGTGGTGGGGACATAGTAGGGAGCAGGCGGGGCGCGGGATACACTCTTCACAGTGGGAAGAAGAGGCCAAATGAGGGAAAGAACTGAGGGTGAGAGGCCAGACAGCGCAATCCATGCGAGGAGTAGGGAGACGCAGAATGACTGCTAAGGGCAACGTCTTTCAAACCTAAGGATCAGATATGCTCTTCTTAAAACGCCGTGATTGACTCTCACCTTGATCCCACGGGGTGCCAGATATCCATCAAAGCGCGATGTGCATCCACCAACCAGAGAAGCGGTTTAATATCGCGCCACTCTTCTGCAATGAGCTCCTGGAGCTGATAAATGGACTGATTTCATGGGGCGAGCTATAATTCACTCTCTCTCTTCCTCAGCAATCCTGGCGTTCCTAGCTTCCTCGGCCCTGTTTTTCTGCAGCGTCTCACCACAGATGAACAGGCGGATGCAGGGTGAATTGATTTTTTGCAGCGCTTGTTAATGAGTAGTAAAAGCTTCCCGTCTTAGGAACCCTGCAGTCAGGTTCGACCCATTTGTTTACATGTCGAGCAACAGGGCTGAGTCTCAGAGCAACTTTATTTATACTTCAGCTAATACTCTTCAGTGCGAGGAAGGATTGACGCCATTCAAGTTCATAACAGTGGCAGCACTGAACCTCTGCAGCAGGTTATAAGCTAGGTTAGGGAGGGTAACACGGTGACATGGCATGGAGAGGCCTGCAAGGTGCTGGACACACCCTACAGACCTGGTGGAAATTCCCATTAGCTAGTTACGCAGTCTTACACAGGCTTTCTGCTAGATCACTTGCAGACACTAGGACAAGCGAGGTGTTGGATTACTGATGAACAACTAATCCCAATTGATTCCTTTTGCATCTTTTGATAGGACTGGTGTCTAATGGTTAGGCAGGGCAAGTCTAACCACCGTACAACATCCAATTTTCTAGATTGCAAAAAATTAATATCTATGAGGTCTGTTAACATACAATGAATATCAACTGTGATTATTTGTACATTTGTACATTAGGTGGATATTATGAAAACCCGACTAGATTTTACTATTCAGTGATGAGTCCAGATCTTGTAATAGTGTTAATTATCACCAGTTACAATGTTTAGCTTGTAAAATGTAGTTTTTCCACTTAAAATATAAGGGCCAGTTTCCAAAAATCCATAGCTGTATTCAGTAGAAAAAAGAGATAATGGGCCTTCTGAGTCAGGGAGCTGTCCTACTCCTTTTTCTCAATTTTAAACCCGAGGCAAGACGTTTTGCGCAGCTGTCTACACATTGTTGACTCTAGAAACCATATTAACTAACAGAACACTGAAGCAGAGTTAATAAGTACTAGATGGTTTTGCTTTCCTTGCCCACTTAGATGCATGCTGGGGGAGCCCAGAAATCTACTGATAAAGAAAGGTGTAGCAGACAACTGTTTGCACCAATTACACTTTAGCAAGCATAACCTTTTGTGTTGAATGTCCAGTTTATAATGTGGCTATATGTACATGCCTTGGTAGATATCCTGCAATAAGAAGAAAAGTAATTGCATATTTTTGTTTGTTTTCATTGTTTTAAATCACCGAGGTGTCTGAGGCAGAGAGCATCATTTATTTTCCAACAACCTTATACTTGGGCTTGTGAACATGAGAAAAGATAACCTCAGTTTGCTTTACACCAGCCTCCATGTTCATCTCCTTCTCCCTCATCTGACGTCACTAGCATGGAACTCCTCCTACATTCTTCTTGGAGGCCCTTTTGAATTGACTTTTTCGCAAATGTACAAATATTGGGTAATGGGAAGGTGGTGTATAATGCTACTAAAAATTAACTTCTTCAGATAGGTTCAATTCTATCCAAACACTTCCATGGTTTTTAACTAGAGGTTTCATGTCAAAGGGTGCTTTCTCATCAATGGCTTTCGATTCAAGAGTAAATGTTTTACACTAGCATTTATCTCAGATAGGGCTCCAACGTAAACTTTCTAAAATTTGTTTCATGAGTTTACTTTGTTCAGTTGAAGAAAATTAGTCAACATTACCTTCCAGTACTGTTTATTGGGTAAACTGTCATGTAGTGCATTGCATTTATTCATAAATAGACTGTCACAACAAAAGCAATTTTTGGGGGTCAGTAATAGTGCAGTAAAATGCTCAGGCACTTAACCTGCAGTCTTCGCCTCATAGAGAGTGGGCATCAAACATTGATTCACAGAAGGCTGTGGCAGTTCGATATTGGCCCTCACAAGCTTAAATTAAGGAATATGGTACCTCCAGGCATTCTTCATGGTTTAGGCATGTTAACCCAGGCATTTCCATCAGCACTGTGTTCTTCAGAGTCTCCTCAAGACGGGTGTCAATGAAGAGGTCCAATGAGGCAGATAACATCCGGAGTTGCTTACTGTCCCATGCTGCGAGGATACGACTAGAAAGATCAGCTCAGATAACTCTTTCTTGGGGGAAACAGACTGGTTTCAAACACGTTTTCTTCTTCATGTACTAAGATTTTTCTTCTACACACATAGATGGGTCTTTGGCATTAATAAAGAGTTAAAATAAAATGTCTTTGCTTTAGAGCTCTCTCTATTATATTTAATTAACTTCCATTTTGGATTGCTTAAGCCATGAATCTTTCTATCTCTTAATCATTTATCCAGTTACAACTGTAAAATGCTCATTTTAACAAATACATACTTTTACTAATGTTTTTTTACCGACTGCAGCAGTAACAAAGAAGGAAAGGAGGTAGTGTTTTCTGAAGATCTTGCAGAAAAAAAGCACCCAGGTGGGACGCACACGGTGTCCCAGGCCGGGCTGAACACCGTCTGAGCTGCAATTTGCGACTGAGCCAGTGTTCCACACTTCATAAGATAGCTCCCATTCACAGCCCTGTATAATTAGTCTCAATTATTGTAAGCAATATAAGCCCAGTGGAAATTCCAGCTGCCCAGTTACAAATGGCTTCTACTAGATTCAGTGCCTGCTACAGAGGCTTTTGAACATCTACTTTTCTGTGGAGAAAATTATTTATGTCTGGTGCATAATAGTTTCTGATGGCATTTGTATTTACACATTTTTTTCTATTGATTACTGTCCAAATGGGCTCGGCCATTGGCGAGACCCATTGGCTTTGCCAATGCTTGTTTTCTATTGGGCATATGCATAGACCAATGACCAAAACGCATCCATTGATTACTGTCCAAATGGTATTTCCAGGAAAGAAGGAAAAAGAGAAGGATGGTTTGTAGTTTTATTTCTACGCCTTTTGTAAACACACTGCTCAAACAAGACCCTTTAAAAATTTCTGAGTGTTTCAGGGTCTGAAATTAGGGAACATCCTTTGCTCCCTCTCCGAACGGAGGTAATTGGTTACCTGAATTAGGAACCCTCAAAAAGGCTTGAACAAAAAAAAAAAAAAAAACTAAGATCCATGCGGGTACGACCAAAGAATGCCAGATCATGGTCCTTCTTACACATTCAGCTGAACTAGCATGTGCTGTGAACCTCTTCATGTTATGCTTATCTTTAAGTTTCAGCGCTCTGAAGTGGCCTAAGTGAAGTTCGGCTCTACATGAAGCTTCAAAATAAATAAATTAACAGTGCCCATCACATGGCAGGGTCTTAATTGGCAAGTGTATCAATACACTGTGGTGATCCAGCTTGTAGAACCCATGAGGGGAGAGGCATCCTACGGTACTCCTATTGGATAAAGAGGTATTTTCTGCCTAGAGGGTCTGTCCAGACTATTAAAGGGAACAAACTGAAAGGTGGTCAGCAAACATAAGGGCCAGTTATCTGATTCGACAGAAGTAGAAATCCATTCTATTTATTTTTTTACTTAGTGCTGTGTGGGGCGTGCAAGTCCAATGGGCGTTAGAGCGATTTACAATAAAACAACGTAATTCGAGCTCAAAGTGAAAACAAAAAAGATAGAATATCAAGAGATAGTAGAGAGAGTGACAAATAGTAATTAACCACAGGGTTCATCACAATAAACGCATATCAAATATCTATCAAAGATGGGGAGGCTGAAGTCTGGAGGAGACCCCGGGAGAGGGATGAAAAGTGAATATATACAAAATGTACATTAGAGGGCTGCACACCATTTTCACATAACAGGCCTTCAAACAGTTGTGATCTCTGCTGGAGGACAAGTAGGTCAATGGCAGCATTTTGAGAAAAAGTGCATACAAGTAAAACCATAAAGACGAAGTAGAAAGTTTTTCGTACACGTGCGAGTGAGTAAAGCATGGGATCCTGGGGGTAGAACTTTCCCGCAATCAACAGCAAGACTCATGAGGACAGAAGAAGGGGATCAAACCAATGAATGTTTAAGCAGAAATACTTTAATATTTCAGTATTTTAGCTTAATTTCTTTTGCAGCAAAACCTAAAACGAAGGTTAGCATGAGGCTTAGGTTTAGGAATAGGATTAGCTTTAGTTTAGTGTCTGATCATGGGATGATCACTAATGAGGTTTAAGAATAGTTTTAGTTTAAGTATCAGGACATGAGTCAGCACATGGTTAGTGGTTCGGCTTGGTCTCGGAGGTAAGGATAGGCGTATACATAGTCTAAGATTACCATTCGGTTTATGCTCCTTGTTAGCCTTCGTTTCAGGGAACCGGGCTAGGTTCAGTTTTTGTGCTAGCAATAGGCATTTAGTTAGGGTTAGGTTAAGGATTATAATTTGGTTTATGATTTACATTGGTTTTAGGTTGAGGACTTTGAGTTAGCATTAGGCTCAAGTTTAACACAAGTTCATACATTTTTTGATTTTATGCTTTTCAGGATTACATTTTCTAGATTATAGCCATAACCATTAGTGTCATGTTTTCGGTTTCTTAACGCGTTTTCATTTTATTTGTTATATATTTCAGTTTAGCTACTGTGATCCACAACCCAGACTGCACATGCAGCAGTAGCAGGAGCCACGTATCCTGTGTGTGGACTGCATATTTTAGCAATGCAGAGAAGGTGTCTAGATGTCAGACTTTGAAATAAGACTTCAAATAAGCACTGTCTGAATAGTAACATTGCCACAGATTCAGAAAGAAATTGGTATCCTTACAGGTCTTATGACTGCTATCATTTTCATAAAGGTATGATTAGGGCTCCCGCTTTTATGGTATTTATTTTGCTAACGTTTCCGTATGTATTTATCCATGTTTATTTTTTGGCCATCTTATTGGTATTTATCCATATTTATTTTAAATTTTGAAAATAAAAGGCATAAAGTGGTGTATTTCCACATGTATTTAGCTAGTAAGCATGCACTCTTACTTAGATGCCTGTCATGTTTTAGCAAAACATATACCCGTGTGTAAGGAAATCTCATCACTTTTTTAATTCTCCATTATGTCTATCTAATCAGCTGTTGGCCTGGAAACCATGAAAGACAGCATGTAGAATCCCTCACATGAAACCCAATTTTCTGTATTTTTCAATTTTTAAAAATAAATACAGAAAGGAAACACATTGTCTCCTGTCTGTATTTATCTGTACAAATCAGTAAAAAAGGAAAACTGGGAGCCTTAGTTATGATTGAAAAAGACCACTTGGGTATGACCATCTACAAAAATCCTAGACATGTGTTTGTATGCCAAACAGAAGATTTGGAGGTGATGGAGTAATGCACCTTCACTTTTTCGTTCTCCACTTGGATTTTTTTTTCAGGTGGAGAAATCGTTTTCATTACAGATCCAGTACACAGTAGTGTATAAATGTTTTTCAGAACAATTTGCATACAAACAACCTGATGTACAAAGCAATTTTGTGGATGTAACCCTGTGATTTACTAAATGTGATGGCTGGAGACCGTAAAATGAGTTCACCAACCCATTCCAAATTGCAACTTAGAGGGGGAGAGAAAGTCGTGTTCCATCCTAATTACGAATCGGAACGGCAAGAAGAAATGGTTTGTGACCACAATTGTGGTTGTAAACCACTGAAAAGTTACTGACGCCTCAGGAGGAGGTATCTGATTCGAAAGGGGAAGCGGTATCTGCTGGACAGCTTCCCCTTTAGGAATCGCATAGGATGAACTAGCAGGAAGCAGGCGATAGTTGGGGCCCACTTCCTGCTTCATCCAATGTGTCCTCAAGCAGGGTTCCTTTTAAAGCAGCACCGGTTCCTTAAGTATTGCCCATTTTGGAATGCAATCACAGGCATGGTTGTCTGCTGTTCCTTGCGGCCGCCATCTCTGTGTTTGTGGCCAAACCAGGCCTGGGTGTAGTTCGCGGAGTTTTGCTATGCGGAACTCCGCGAAGTTACAAAAAACTCTGCGAAGTTCCGCGAGTGGCGGAGTGTAGTGCGAACTGCAGTTTGTGCTGGAATTCCTGCCGCTCTGGTAGAAATTCTACCCGAGCGGCAGCTCGCGAACTAACCGTTCGCGAGCAGGGAAAAAACTCCGCTGCACAGCGCGAAGCAGAAAACTCCGCAAACTCCGCGAACGGAGCGAAGTTCACTGCCCAGGCCTAGGCCAAACACAGGGAGTTTGAATAGCGATCTGCATAATTAATATTCATTAGAGAGATCGTTCTAAGACACCCTGCGACTGGAGATTTTGCGAAGCAACCTATTAGTACACAGGACGCATCATAACATTAAAGAGAGGCCATAAAGAGTCAGTGTGAAATTTGCAATCACTTTTTGCAACCAGTCTTTTCATACATCAGGCTGTCTTAGCCCCCAAGTCACACACAAATTAGGAATCAAAACCACTGGAAAGGTTTGTAAATACTCACAGTTCCCATTTTGTGGTTGTTCATTACTTTTCCATGGCCATTTTACACCCTTTCCATGGGATCACATGAGACCTAGCCATAAAACCACAACTGCAAAAAAATACAAAACAACCTGCCACCCTTGCAGATTTTGTACCATCCTAAATGCCACCTGGGGATAGAAACATCTGCAGAGTCCATGGGTCACAATATGAGGTTTACATCCACAGCAGCCACATTTTGTATGGCAACAGACGGCTGTACAAGAGTAGGCCAGTCCTCAGCCATGAGTTTGCAGCACTTTAGTAAAGCACTGTCGGGCAGTACTGAAGACTGTGACAAAGCTGTACAAAAGCAAACCGATTGTTTAATAGAAATATAGCTAGGCGGATATACAGCAAAGCAAACAAAGATTGCGAGTCATTCTGGGGTAATTTCTCATTCCAAGTTAATGCTCCTGTATGTGTTCACAAGACTCCTGGCTTGATAGAATGCCCACCGGCTAACTGACTTTTAAGCAACACCCAGTCAATAATTTTACCCAAGAAGCCAAGATGAAGATGATGATGGGTCCCATTGCAAAGCACAGCTGCTAGTTCTTCGGCTGTGCTTTTGCTGAGATTTAAATATGCTCAACATGTCGAAGACCCATACACCTCTGTTAAACTTGTAACCAGTCAGAAAAATTAACATTTTGCTTATAATTTCTCCTCTTCAAAGCTTTGGTGACCTTTGCTAATGTTTGAGAACTTAATGCTAAAGTAGGACTGGGACATGTTACTATATCTGAAATTTAGCAAAAGATGATGTCTGTCTCTAAATCAACTCTTTAAATTTTTAAAATATCGGACCTTACATACTATTGCTCTGATCAACTTCGGTCACCATAAGTATGTCCTTTAGCAAATCATAGCTCATGTTTATTTGTAAACAAAAATAGCGAATACAATTGCTTTTGTTTATGTTAAACGGTGAAGACAAAAATACTCCTAGTCTATTTTGGCCCAGGACTACGCTACCAACGACGCTGATAGGAAGACTTAGCTATGTGGGTGGGGAGGATAGAATGACCTACTTAACACACGTGTCCATTTCAGTTGGATAACGGATACACAAGGCTGTGCCCCCCCTTGTGACACCCACAAACTGAAGTTAGTGCAAGTTGCATCAGCACATTTGCTAGGAAGCCAACATGCGAGATGCGTGAGCACACTGCTGAGTTACGCACATTCAAATTTACCCGCAGTCGGACATGTTGTTCAGAAGAATACGGCACACTGTGAAACACGAGGAATGACTGTAAAGTAAAAGTGAAATCAATTCTTTGGAAAATTAACATAGGCTGGGAATCACAGCAGCAAAGCACGGATCCAAAATAACTTATTGCATGCAGATTCTAGAAGTCTTGAATCATGTTCTAGGATCTACCACCCTGATAGCTTCTGGGATTTTAATGTGTTTACTGGCAGCCAATTTTACCTCTTGGAAACCTCAGAAGCTTCAGCAATAGTCAAAGGGGAAGTTAAATTCATAGGTCATACACTCATGCAAATGGTTGCTTTAATATTGTACACTTTCCTGAAAATTATTATCAGCAACCAACACTGATCCTGAAGTGCAAACTGTGATGGCAAATTTAAAAGTCAAAATGTAATAAATGTGAAAAACGGTTTTCGAACTTTCCTGCACTGGAATCGGAGAACTACTTTTCAGGACTATTAAAGAGTCCTCGAAGCTATGCAAGCCATGGTTACTAGAATGATTGACATTCTTGGAGAACGAGGCGATATGTCTTAAACTGAAGCAAAACAACATAGTACTGCAAGGTTTATTAATATATTTGATTTGATTTTCTTGCAGGTTTATGATGGCCAGTAAAACCGAGTGGATGCTCGGTGACTAAGACAACCTTCTAGATCAAACGAGGTGTTTTTCTAAGTTACATGGGCGGAATTATTCTACAGAACGTCGGCCATACTGGGTGCCGGTGAGAGACGCGGAAACACGTCTCAGCACGAATAGTGCGTACCCTCTCTAACTCCGAAGTCAGAACAGACTCGGATGAATTACCACGGCTGCGCAAATTGTTTTTACACTTACTGGAGAGACTATCTTTTGACGTGAACTGATACCTATTTCCCCTGCCTTCCTGGCCGGGATGGAATTATAACCGGTTCAAAGGTTGACCGCTTACCTTCATATCAATTAGCCCTGAGGAAGTCGTGGGTTAATCCCGGACGACGAAACACGTGTTGGCTGGACCAACGGAAGAAAGAAAATAAATAACACAAACAATTGTATATCATTTTGTGCAATGTATTACTTCATTGAAACTTATGAATTAATATAGTGTGTGTGCTCGGGCCAGTAGAAAGAACGAATAAGTCATGGGAAAATTGGACGTTGCTTGGAGCCCTCTTAAGAAATCTGCTTACATGCTATTCACTCAAATCATTGATCAATTTTTAATACTAGCATAACTGTAGCCCTGCTCCAGGAAAAATGCAATCGCTTTTCCTCTTCCTTCCAGTGTCCTTTGTTACAATGCGCTTACAAGAAGTCCCATTTGACAAATCTGTTCAAACTGAAATTAACAGCAAAGCAGAAACTCTGAACCCGTCTATCCAAATGCCAGTTGAGTTATGTTGCATACAAAGCAATCAGGTTTATGCACTCGCCTGTGCTCTTCATTTTCAAGTCACAAGACCAGGAACATGTTCAAATTCCAAAATGTAATCGATGGGATGAACGTAGATTTGCTTTGGACCACGTGACCTTGCACAAACATTGATTTTGAGGGGTGCATTCCAATTCAGGGCAATATAGTCCTAAAAAAAAAAAAATCTGCTCTGGTGAGAGAATTAGACTGACTTGAGTATATGATTAATTAGGAAGTAAGGTTTAGACTATGACTTACCTGTCGAATTATTGAAGAATAGATTGAAGTTCGAGCATGTTTTTGATTTTTTTTCCATATTTTAATGTTGTATTTACATTTCAAAGTTGTAATGTCTAAATGCATAATAAAATATTAGATGCCATTCTCCCTTTTTTTTGTTTTTCAAAATTCTACACTTTCATATACTACTGAAATTAATCAATAAACTAAAGTATTCATACTTGGAAAGATGAGCTTTTCATCTGCAGAGGTTTCCAATTATCCTCGTATAACAACAATAGTCTAAATTCAGTTTATCTGCAGGATCAATATATATTATGGACTATATTAAAGAGAAATATGGAAATCCAATAATAGTTTTTAAGCAGTTTGGGCATTTATGCAAGGTATATTCAGAGCTCACCTATCTCAGACGTATAAGCTCAAATAAAAGGCCTAAACACAAACATTCACCCATACAAAACAGTGCCAAATTCACATGGAACTATGCTCTGAAATGCAGAGTACAGAATCATATGCAGTTCCGTAATTGCCCACAGCTAGGTTCATATGTAAATGTAAGAGAATTAAATAATGTGGATGTATCACTCTGTGATAAATCTGCCAGGTTCCACTTAGAGTAAATGCATGTGAATCTATGTAATGCACAGCAGGCATATTCCAGCGTTCCGACACCAACGATTTACCATCCATACTAAGTGATTGGGAAAGATCAATCACCCTCTGAGGAAAATGTTCAATATCCAAGGAGCGTGCTGCCGGAAGACACTGCCTAACAGCATCAGCGAACATTCCATTGCAGTAGTGACTGCTATAATTAGAAAGCATTAGCTAATAAGGGTGAATGGAGATTGTCCAAGCAATAGAGCGGCAGGGGAGTTTCTCTTACTGCTGGAGAGAATTTATGGTTTGAGATTGCTTGCAACAATTTTTTTCACCTAAACCATCCAAAAGCAATCACCCATGCCTGAAACAGGAATATAATTTTAAAACGACAAGTGGTGCAGTACTAGTCATACGATCAAAATCAACTGACAACGATGTTTCAACACGCTGCACAGTTTAGGTAAGATCCTAAAGGTTTAAATTTTTCGCGAAATACTGTGAACTGACAGTTAGTGCATGGCTCAGTGGGAAATCGACAAGGGGAAAAATGGGATTAGTTTCAGCAACAGTGTCCTTTTGGATTCATCAAGACACCCAGAGCGAATAAGACCAACACTGCAATACAATTAAAAAGCCAGGGTTTCCCCAAGCGACCATCAAACAAGTGCTTCACAATACCCTGAAGAACACAACTCCAACTGCATCCCTGGCATCCGAGCACAGCTGCTGTTTAATTGCAACATCAGCACATCAACCATTCTCATCCACCACCACTCTGGTCCTAATTGTTCTTCTACCAGCTGATTATTGGCACATACAATAGAATCTGTGGCCCTCAAGCAACAGTCAACGAAGGTGAATTGTGCAGCCCAGCACCTTCTATGGTAGGATAATCACAAACACATGCAATCAATCCTGCCTGCCAAAATACCCTTTCATCATCCTCCCAGCACCATATCTCACTAGCCACATATGTCCCACATCATCAGTGGTAAGGTAATACTTTATTGTACAGTTAATTAAAACCATTATAAACCATCATCAATATAAACAGTTTCCTATTTAAAGACAGACATAACAAATTGCGATAATGCGGTCATCAACGGTGGTGCAAGCATACAAATCCAGACACCGATAAAACAGGCTTCATTAACACACGCTGCCGTCCAATAAAGAGTAGAATTCAATAACTGCAAAAAGAAAATCGCACATATTTGGCCAGGTAGAAACATGCATTGAGGTTGAATGGCTCTTCTACTAAGTCAACTAAAGTAACTGACATGCTTTTTCTATTCGATTCCAAAACTGGAAGCAAAACAGAGTTCTGTAAAGAGATGGGAAAGGAGCATGGAGGAGTTGACATGTGCAAAGTTTGTAGGTCCCACGTATACTTCATTAGAACACATGATACTCTACCAACCTAAAACAACACCATCATCCTACGTCTTGGGGGGATGCCAAGAACGGTGTTGTTCACCCGAACCATATTCCAAAGAAGAACCTTCCCAATGGGTAACTCTGAACTGGATAGACAAAAAAGACCACAAATATGCTGTGGCAGAAAATGGTAATCTGGGCTCTTTGTGTTTGAATCAACTAACAAATTCAACCACCCGCAAACCTGAGCACAGACTGCATCTAGTCATCACCATTTGGCGTGGAAAAGTTTAATGTGGTAATTCTTTATCACACTATTTAACCAGTTTGTCTGGCCATCACCATCTACAATCACTGACTGTCTAATCCATTCCTCGTTAGACCCTTCATAAACGTCAACCAACTTATGGAAATCCTCCAGAGAAATACATATCCCATTACCAATCAAAATCAACCCACAGTTGTCATTGGAGAACTTCAACTCTATTATTTCCAGAACCTCCG
Source organism: Calotriton arnoldi (assembly GCA_963921515.1). Taxonomy (NCBI): domain Eukaryota; kingdom Metazoa; phylum Chordata; class Amphibia; order Caudata; family Salamandridae; genus Calotriton; species Calotriton arnoldi. The sequence goes on from CAWUFW010000518.1 coordinate 207,155, forward strand.
GCCAACGGTAGAGAAGCACCAGCGGAAGACAAATTATGGTGCACAAACCAAAAATGCAGACAACAAGCAAGCATGCTAGGCTAAAAACACACTATGTTACACGTTCTGGCTAAATAACAAAACACGCACATTATTCAGTGTAAGATAACAGCAACAATCCACCAAGAACCCTATGCTATGCGTTTTCCCATTACTAACACTATATCCTCTTCAAACTCAAACACGTTAAAAGAGTAACATTAAATGAATGTCACAATTTGCCTGTGATTTCTGTCAGCTATTGTAACCAACTCAACATGTGGGTCAAAATTTCACATTTTTGATGTGAATTCTAAAGCTTGTGTGTGATGCTTTAAATTCTGCCAGCCATCTTATGGAATTGGTGTGCCAGCTGAAAGCATGATGCCCAATGGAGAGCAGACACAATATGCTACAGGAGAATTAAGGCATTAAATCTGAGCTCTAATGTTTTAACAGTTTAAAAAGATAATTAAACTAAACTGACATCCCCGGAGTGGTGCAGGCACAACATGGGTGGGTACCAACATGCCAAGTTTTTTTGTTAAAGAGGTAGTGTTCTCAATATACTGCCTTAGTGATACCAAACTGTGCCAATGCCTAAACATTACTCAGACTAAAGAGGCTTTTTGTTGTTTTAAAAAAAAGATGACTCGATTTTATATTTTCCCCTCGCATACAGAAATTTTTGTATAACAAGATCGTTACTATTTCTTTTAAGGTCTATAAAATTAAAAAATAAAACGAAGACACATCTGCTTCGATTTTGTTGCTACGCGCATTGCTACAGTTAAGAATAGGAAGACCACCCCCTTTCATACAACCAAAATCTGGACAGACCCTAATGGGACCTTTGTTGCTGTCCAGGGGACCTGCGGACGACGAGAGGTTACACTAATCAGCGCCTATGCCCCGCTACGACTGCAGCCCCAAACCCTTGATGCAATTGCTAAGATTCTATTAGAATCGGGCCCATCCATGCACATCATTGGAGGAGACTTCAACGATGTAATTGACCCAAGCCTTGACTGCACGCGTATTACCACAGGAACCCGCATCCCCACCCCACTAGCCGACTTCGCGAGGTCGCTGGGACTGACCGACCTCTGGAGGCAATAACACCCACTAGACCGCACTTATTCCTATTTCTCGGGAGCACATAGGGTCTTTTCTAGACTCGACTACTTCTTTGCCCCGGCGGGTGAAATACGTACAGTAGATAAGGTGGAATACCTAGTAAGGGGTATTTCCGACCACTCACCGTTATGGTTGACAGTAGGAGGCAGAAGTAACAGGCAGAGATCAAACTGCAGACTGAACGCCTGGGAGCTCCGCGACAACAGTAGCCGGAGTAATAAGAAAGGAAACTGAGCTAGTCTTCCAAGAGAACGAGGGCTCAGTGGCCTTACAGCTCACCCTCTGGGAGGCCTACAGGATGGTGCAGGATGCCATAGCGCGTAAGCGAAGGGACAAAACTCGCCAAATAGAAACCTTAGAAGAAAAGCTCCTAGAAATTTAGGTAAACATTACCCCAGATACCGAAGCCGCCTTACTAAGACAACTAGCAGTCACACGCAGGGAATTTCGCATCCTAACAGAACGGGAGGTGCTGACACAAATCCAGACCACACATCATAGACTCTATGAGACGGGAGATAGAGCAGGGAGACTCCTGGCTTGGCTGGAGTGAAAGAGAAGCGAACTGGGTGACCAAGATACAAGAGCTGGGGAAACGGCACACAACTGCACACACCATAGCGGGAGCCTTTGCACGCTTCTATACGGAGCTATACGAGGCTAGGCCACTAGCGAATGAAGTACCAATAACAGAATACCTTGACAGTATAGATACTCCCACCTTACAGCGAGTAGATATGGAAGCCTTAGAGACAGAAATCACCCTAACTGAAGTGCAAGACGCTATAAATGGACAAAAACGGGAAATCTCCAGGGCCAAACGGGTTACCAGCAGAATTCTTTAAGCAAAACGCTAGTCTGTTGGCCCCTCACCTTCTAAATATGTTTCAGGCAGCACGGGAAGAGGGGGCGCTGCCAGTAGATCTCCATCAAGCCACAGTGGTGGTTATACCAAAACCAGGTAAGCCCCCAGAGAGCTGCGGATCTTACCGTCCAATATCGCTGTTAAACATTGAAACCAAGATTTTGGCCTCTCTCCTAGCAACACGACTTTTAACAGTAATTGCATCATTGGTCCATCGCGACCAGTCAGGTTTTATGCCTGACCGCGGCACACGCTTCAATCTCCGCCGGCTTGCCAATTAGTTAGATACAGTGAGGTGCAGGCCCTCCCCACAGATGCTTCTCTCCCTAGATGCGGAGAAGGCTTTCAACACTGTCCACTGGCCTTTCATGAGACACGTCCTTATAAAGTTTGGGTTTGGACGAGAATTCATGTCCTGGGTGGAGCTATTGTATACTAACCCTAGAGCAAGCGTTTAGGTCAATGGGGTAAAATCAGCTGACTTCCCCATCCAAAGAGGAACCCAACAGGGCTGCCCCCCATCTCCCCTGCTCTTTCCATTAGTCTTGGAGCCATTGGCGTGCCAGATCAGGAACCACCCAAAACTTAGGGGTTTCCAGGCACTGGAGGTTAGCTTGTGGATGAACGGATTTCCCTCTATGCGGATGACATCCTGCTCTACATCACTAACTCGGACACGGCAGGACATCCGATACTATATCTAGTCAAGGAATATGGCAAACACACAGGATATAACATCAACTGGGGGAAGTAGAGTCTCTACCCCGTAAGAAGGCTCTATTGACACACTTAATACCAGAACATCTACACATAACTGACGAGGGCTTTAAATACTTGGGACAGTACATATCTATCAATGAGGCTGATTGCCTCACTCACAACATTTAACGAGTCCTGGCCGAATTTTGGGAAGACGTTGCTAGATGGCGACGTCTCCCATTGACGACGCTGGGGAGAGTGGCCATGTACAAAATGATAACGCTCCCTAAACTATTTCCCGGAAATGGTCTTTAAGACAATAAAAGACGAACTGCGCACATTCCTGTGGGATGGGGGCCACCTCAGGGTGGCGTTGCATATACTAGTGTAGCCAATATATCGAGGGAATAGCCCTGCCGGACATCCAAGCCTACTACGGGGCGGCACATCTAACAGTAATCAAATAATGGTGCCACGCTCTGGGAGATCACCCCACATATGCCCTGGAGAGGCTCCAATTTCAGAAACACTCCTACCTTCACTACTTATATGGGGGCGCTGGCGTACGAGGCCTACTACCTGCTACACACAGAACGATAGAAGCCTGGAAAGGGGCGGAACGGCAGATGAACTGGGACAAGACACTTACCAAAGCTACACCGTTATGGAGGGCAGGCGATTGCCAGAACTGGCGAAACTGCAGGGCTTTGTGGGCTGGGACACAGTCGGGATCTCAACGCTAGGTGGCATAATAAGAGGGGACTTAATTACTTTTACAGATCTCCAGGCTAAATATCAACTGCCAAATAAGCAACAATACAAATATCTACAATTACAGCATGCTTGGAGGGTACAAAAACCTAATATTGCAGAAATCCCCGAATATGCACCATTAGAAGGCCAGCTGCTACAGGAGGAGATACCCTCAAAGACAGTCTCATGGACATATAAAACCTTAATAAATAACATTCACGATAGACTGTTAGCCCTCAGGCGTAAATGGGAGGAAACCACTGGCTCGCTAGAGGACATTGATTGGGAGGCACCGCTGATACATCCAAGGGAAGTAGCGATCTAAGGTTGATACAGTTTAAAATTCTCCACCGGGTTTATTATGATAGGGCGCTGCTTCATGCAATGGGCAGGGCAGAAACGCCCAACTGTATGCGCTGCATAACAGACCAAGGTACCTATATACATACCCTGTGGGAATGTCAACAAGTGCATAGATATTGGTCACGAATAGTGAAGGAACTAAATGCCATATTAGAATAACAGATCCCAATGGACCCAAAATATATTCTCCTGGGCATCACCACCGACATGGATATTCCCAGATATAAACTTCTACTGAGCAATTTGGGACTCAGTTGCAAAAAAGGGACATCGCTAAATACTGGGGAAGAGCAGACTTGCCCAATATGGCAGAATGGCGGGCCAGTATGGATCTATACATGGGGGGGGGGGCGAGCAAACAAAATACCAGGCCAGAGGGTGTCCCAAAAAATTCAGGAAAATCTGGCAGCTGTGGCCAAGATACTACAACCTTGAGTTGCGGGGGCCAAGATGAGCAATGGACACCCCAACACGCAGGACTCATAAGTTATTGGTGGACCACCTTATTTCCTAAACAAGTGCAACGAGAGTGGGTAAAGCCTAACATGGAGGAGGGGGGAAAGAGTATGGGAGGAGAAACCACTATAATGAGATCTCTGTATTCTCAACAGCAATAATTGTCTGTAATAATGTTAAATCTGATGTGTACAAGATTCACCTGCTCATGTTTTGGCTAATGTTTAAAAATAAAAAAAGTTTAAATAAAAAAAAAAAATGAATAGGAAGACCAGGTGTTCCAGATTGCTGCGACAGTCCCGGCTTTTTACCATGTGTCCCGGCAAAATTCTGGAAATGTCTCAGTTTCTCATAGGGTCGACTGACCACAGAGGGAGGCGAGGTTTAACGTCTTCCACTGCAGAATTAGTGAGCAGCCTCGGGCTGAAAGCAATTTAGTGAATACAGATGATACTGTGTGCAAAAGCTACATTCAGTTCGCCTGGTTGCCTCATTTTCTGTTCTTTTTCTATTTTGGTGAGTGCTGTCAGTTGAGTCAATCTGTGCTCCTTTGTCATGAAAAATGGCAGCCCTCGCTCTATGTCCGTGGAATGGCCTGCTTTTTGATTTTCAAAATCTTTTCTGCCCAATTATAAGACCAATACTCGGTATCATGGCACCACCAAGGCAGCAGAAGTAACATCACAGTTAACATCACACTCAACATGCCAGGGAGTGACATGAAATTGATTTTAACTTCATGACATGTCAGGAAGTGACATCAAAGAACCCTTAACTCCAACAGAATTACAGGAAGTGAATGAAAAGATACAGAAGTGCAAAACTAAAAAATAACTTCCATACCCCAAGAAAACAGATAAAAGGCAGGTTCAGGGTTGGCAACTGTGACCACTGAGTGACGCCCTTGGCATTAGTTACGCTGCAAGATAATTCCTGACCACAGTGGGTGGGTTCCTGTGGGTAGCGGGAGGCCGCCAAACCGCCAGTGTCTTCACTTCAGTGGGTTGTAGGGAGTTAAGAGAAATCATACTTGAGGCTGGGAGCTTCAGGATCATGGCGGTACCTACAGGAACCAAAGTGCTTACAAACGCCTGACTATCCCCTACAGGGCATCCATGGAGCTGCTGTTGCGCAGACCCTACTGTTAGCTTGTGCGGTGAGGTTCATAATAAGAAAGAGCCGCCTACATCCAACTAACCACACAAGAACACAGTACAGAAGTTGAGTGGCAAGCAAGGAAGTGTTTTGTCCCAGAGTTTCAAATTGTCCTACATGCCCAAAGCCTCCTCCAGCAAGACGTCTGTAGCGCTGACCCTCACCACAGCCAGGGTGAGGGCTACTCACAGCTCCCAGTGCTGGTTTGGATGCATGGTGCACACGGGAAAAGCAGCAATGTTAGAATCAACAACAAAAAAACAAAACATCAGAGGTAGGCAGTCCATGTGTATATCATTACCAATGAGCTGGCTGACCAAGAGAGTGCAGTGGGGGAGGTGAGAAGCAGGAATACTTATCCCCTTCCCCCACCTCCTCTCCATCGGATGACAGCGGAGTGACTACAATTAATGGTAAGAAAAGGTGGCAGGATGGCACATTGGTCACACTACACTGCACCTCTGGGTCACAAACGAGCCACGGACATGCTTGCCTTTCCAGCACAACAGTAAGGCATAAAGTGTTGTGCAGTTGATTTAGCTAATTTTCAGACAAAACGTAGCAGACCAACGGATACAGTTACTGCATCAATCACATGGTTACCGAGATATATTGAGTGTATTATGCCTCCGAAGCACACAGGGTTATTATATCTTGAAATGGAACAGGGAGCTGAACAGTATGAGATTGTGTTACCCATGAGGGCTTGTGGTGAAGAGACAAATCACAAATGTGAAGATCGAATGATCCAGAAAAGTTAGAGGCACCCCTAGATGGCTTTCTCGCAGGAACCTGTAATTTGTTTTTATGATGCAAGATTGTTATCAAATTTACTGTGTTTAAATGTCTGTAATTCACACGAGCGCCAGCTCTCCCTGCAAATTAAGAGTGCCTTTCCATGAATACAGGTTCTGAAGGTAATGATTATAGTGAAATCAAACTTCCTCCCTCATCATGTAACTTCATCCTTTAATTGTGTAGAATGAATGCCACACACTTTCATGTGCAAAAGGTTGGAAAAACTGGCAGTTTAACATCCAGGTTCACCTCTTAGTTTGGACTGGTACACACTGCCGAACCATCTGATAAATTACATTATTCCCAGTTTACACTAAATATTTGTAGAAGGTAATAACTAAACTACCAGACAGGCCCCGATTGCAAACTTGATGCTAATTCCGTTTCAGGTGCAAACTCCCAAGTCAGGTGGTATTTGCACATGTGCAGATTGCACATGTTCCTTTTGTCCACGCGCTAGCTGCCTACACGTTTCGACAAATTAAAACCTGTCAAGGACTTTATTTACAAATAGCGTGGAATCCCAATGAACACAACCTGGAACACGGCAGGGTGCTTCAAGCAGTGCTTAATTTGTGGGGGAAAAAATAAGTGCCAGGGCCCTTCTTGGAAGGCCCCTGCCAGTGCTGCCAATGACAGTATCAACATGACACCTAACCATCGCACTCCTATAAATGTGACAATTCGGACAATTTCAGGCTACACAAAGCTATGATAATAGCGTGAGAGGCTGGTATTATCCATTTTCAATGCAATTTGACTTAATAAACACGGTTGTTGTGCTAATCTCAGAATTGAACAGACAGCGCCACCATGTGGTGGACTGCCACTAGAGACGGTGCAGACAATTAAGTGCTGAGCAAGGAAACCACTGGCTCAAATTAAGCACTAGCTTCAGGGCACACAAATACGAACAATTGTCCGTCTTTGAGGGGGCACAAATCACAATTTGGTGCCAATTACCAACAAGATTCTCGTCGGATTTTACCTGTGGGCAAATAGCACAAAGTAGGCATGGGCAGATACCCCAGACTTGGAAGTGTGTACCTGAAAAGGGAATTACAACAAAGGGTGTAATCAGGGCCATAGTATCTTGTACAGCCCATCTAAATCCTGTTTTTCCAATGCAATGCTGCCTGAGAAGGATAGGATTCCATAACATTTCGAAATTAAGCAAAGTTCACCGCCTGATTTAAACAGTAGTTGGAAAAGAGATTGGACTGAACTGAAACTACAGGCTGTACATACAAGTAGAGTTCATGGCTCCCATGACACCACACAAAGCAGCATGACAGCAGCCCTTTCACAGAAGGTTATGTTTCGTGCATTTAAATGTACTCAAGACAAACTTATGTTTAGGGGCAGCCAACTACTGAAAATCATACATCAGATTAGCAGCACAACATTTTTTATTAGCGCAATTACCGGTCCTTTGTGGTAAGTAAGGCAGTGCTTAGTGCAAATACTTTTCACAACCGTGTAATGTAAATAGATTTAAGAGGTGGTAACATGCAACAAGAATATGTGTGGGTTTTTATTGTGTTCTAGTGATGTGTTCTATTGTATTTTGTTTTGCATTATAGCAGTTATTGTATTGCTTTGTGGTTTTTTTTTAGTTTGATTTTGCTTTGTGTTTTTAATGTTCTATTGTGCAGCGCCTGTTTTTGTTGTGTTACATTACTGTGGTGTCCCGAAATCTCAATTAATGCTGCTACATTTACAACCAAAAGTGGCAACGGTTTCAGCAGCAAACATTTACCTCACTCTAATGTAGTAAATTACCACGGTGCCAGCTCTTCCAATAATTAAGACAATGGTCAGTCCAAAAGCAGTGCAGACGACTATCTTAAATTAGCACTTTCAGAGCTCACTTTGCGTTCAGGCAATGTACTACTGCAGACAAGATCTTTTCATACAATTAATATCGAAGACCCACACTGAAAAGATTGTATTTGGTACTGCGCGCTTAGAGGATGTTTCCCCAATGGCTATGGAGCAGCACTGAGCAGCATTTTGCTGGGTTCTGCTTTTGATACACGCACTAGAATTTAAATTATTTTCCCAAATGCTTTAACAACTGCTTAGCAGCCTAGAGTTCATAAAACAGATCCTCGTATAGATGATGTTTACTCTTGCATGTATATCTCTACAAGTTTCCATAGAATATTGTTTCTTTCTATGCTAATGAAATATATAGGTTTTGCCTTACCTTTTGTATTGTGCCATTTATTTAGCGCTTTCTACCCGTGTGGGGCGCTGAACACTTGCCTGCATGGGTAGCATGGTACATCATGTAGTGTTTGGCGGAAAGTCCGTTCTTTGTTTTGGTCCTGTGTGGTAAGTATTTTCATGTTGTGCGTGAGGACCACTGTGGTGTGTTATTTCTACAGACAGCGCACAGCAGTGTGATGGATGGAGAAATGTGAGACAGGCACGCAGTTTATGTTTTTCAGTAAACTGGCAGCTTTGATCAGCTCTGCAGGTCCCTTCATAGTATTTAAGTTCAGAATTCAGCAAGTTGGGTACTGCACTGGGGGTGTCCATTCCAAGTTATTTTGTTTATAGTTTGTGGTCCTGAGCAGGTATAGGTTAAAGACAGAAATGGTGGCAAGATCTGCCGGGATGGATTTTGTCAATATCCCAAACCTGATTGTAATTTTGAGATGCCAAAAAGTGGCTGCAGTACGTAGTTATTCAGGACCTGTAGTGAACTAAATTAGAATCCACCTTTGGCCAGCAGATTGTGGCAGATCTCTTTAGTTACTCCACGCCTGATCAGATGGTAATGAATGGTTTATTGCAGTAGACTGGTACATTACGGGGTGATGGATGTGGCCCTTAACATTTCAAATGACGTGCTATGGCCACTCCTTCAGCTTTTGCTAAAGCTCTCCTACTAGCAGGGTAAGATTAGTTACAGGTTTCATTTGGAGCATGTAGTGAATGTATAGTGTTTCCACCAAAGCGTTGAACAACCATCAACAAAAGTCGGGAAAAAAAAAACCTGCCATTAAGAAGTAAGAGAAAATTTTAAGATTTAGATAAACTGGAGGCTTCAACTCAATAAGGAAAGAAGTCGAAAAAGAAGAGAGCAAGGCAAGAGCAAGGCAAACCGGGATGGAGCACATGGAGGCCGAAGTACAGAACAAAGCTCTTTGGCTGCACCTTAGGCTGCTGGATCTGCTGTCTTTGTCTCTGGACAACCAATTATATGAGGAATGCCATCAAATAAGTACCAGGAAACTGAGATAAGAAAGCCATCCAGTCATGAGAAAGAGGGAAGCCAAAGTTAACTTCTTTATGTATTATATTATAAACATTGAAGGCGAGACATCAAAAAAGAAGGTGGGGAATTTTACAGTCACTATCCTACGGAGAAAAAGTCCAAATTATACCATCCATGACCAATTCAGCTCCAGGTAGTTATCCTGGTGTAGAATTAAATCATTTTTCACCAGTTTCCTCTCAATCCTTGAGCACCCCATTGTTCCCGATTAGGGGATTGGATTTATGGTTGAGTGCAAAATCACTTTTTTTCCCTGCGGGATGACAACTGCTGCCCGCTCCCCTTTCAGAAGAAAAAGTAAAATACAGCCATCGAAAATCTGTTTGCCGGCCAGAAACAGAGGGAAAAATAGTTTATCACAGGGAAAGGGGGTATTATGGGTATTTTCTTATTTGATGAAGTCTACCAGTGTGTTGGGAGGTCAAGAGTATAGCCAAGTCTTTCTTTGGTGTATTGTGCTTGGGTCAGACGTCCAGTAAGACAACACTTCTCATGAGGGACTACTTGCTTAGTGAGGATGGTTGCTCAGTGAGTACAACAGATAGGTTCTTTGGACAAACTTAAAATAGCAGATCTATTTTCAACAGCTACCAACTGTATATCCATATACTATTGTATATAACTTATAGAGAATGTTCCATCTTACTCTTTATGACATGCCCCTATGAAACATTTAGTTTTACACTCTTCACTGCTGGCAACAACGAGTACAGGGCTGGAGTAGAAGGTTCGAAAGCACAAAGATTCCAAGATGACATCCTTGGACTAGCCCCAAGTTGAACAATAAACTTCACATCTTATGAGTTGTACAAGCCCCAGTCCTGACTCCTACCTGAAATCTCAAAAACTACAAATCCACAGCACCGAACTAATTCTTCTCCTACAGGGCACCAACTACCTGCAATTAAATTCCTGAAGACAATGGGCTGGAACCGGACTCTGCCCGTTCATAATCCTCTGAAGACTCACCGTTATGCAGTCTTCTTTTCACAAACCAACCCCTATCGTTTTGCTTTTTTATTAAATATGGAGTTTCATCCCAAATCCGGAAAACATTTTTTAAAAAGCACACCGGCAAAGCCAATAGGCCTGGCTAAGGAAAACGAATAGGGTTGTTATTTTTTGGTAATTTCAATTGTATGCCACAAAAAGGAAAAAAAAAGTGCCATCCATCTAAACGTAACCATTTGGTCACAATAGAAACTTCCAAATGTAAAAATATTCACTGATGTGGCGATTAAACTAGCAAAGTTTTTCAAAATAGTAAGTGCTTCAGTTGTACAATGCCTTTGTGAAAGAGACAAGAATACATCACAACCTCCGACTCCTGGTGGCTATCAGAACTCAGACCCACCCCCACTCCGAAAGACCACACCTGCAACCTCTGCATCATCCTGGACAGCCAACTCTCCATGAAACGTCAGGTCAATGCAGCCTCCTTCCACACGCTCCACAAAGTCTTCAAGTGGCTCCCCATCAGCACCAGGAGAACAGTGACACAGGCCCTTATAATCAACCGGCTGGACAACGGCAACGCAATCTATGCCGGCACCACCACCGAACTCATGAAGACTCCAGACGATCCAGAACACAGCAGCCAGACTGATCCTCAACCTACCCAAGAGGACCCACATCACCCAGTACCTGAAGGAACTACACTGGCTCCATGTCCAGAAAAGATGCCAATACAAGCTTCTGACCCAACCTACAAAGACCTCCACAACCAAGGACCCGCCTACATGAACTGCTCTTCCACCAACCTCCCAGGAACCTCTGCTCCACACACTGCACCCTCGCTCAGATACCACGCATCCGCTGCTGCTGCCTTGGAGGACGCTCATCCTCCCACCTCGCCGCCAAGTCCTGGAACACCCTCTCCCTCTGCACTTCCCCCTCGTTGACCCACTTCAGGGAGGGGCTCAACACCTGGCTCTTATGTTATGTTATTAAAATTTATACAGCGCACGAATACCAAGCGGTGTCTTGGCACTAACAGTCCTGAAGCGAGCTAGAGCACTATTCGTTGAATAGCCAGGTCTTAAGGGCCTTCCTGAAGGATGTTAAAGAAGAGACTTCTGATGGAAATGGGGAGGGTGTTCCAGAGCTTCTGCCGCCCCAGTTAGCCTTACAGAATCTCTGAGAGAGCATCAATTTCGCCCCTTCAGACTGGAGGCATCTGTTTGGAGAGTACCAATGCACTGATCGCCTCAAAAACGGAGGACCAGTACCGGGTAGCGCCTTATATGTGATACATAAGGCCTTAAACTTAATGTGACACTTAACTGGAAGCCAATGCAGTCTCCGAAGATGCTTTCCCACTGATTGAAACATGGAGATCCCCCAGCAGGAGCCTTGCAGCCACACTTTGGATCATCTGAAGCTTGTGTAGCTGCTTCTCGGGCATGCTGAGATAGAGCCCATTGCAATAATCCAGTTTGGCAAGGACTAAGGATGTAACCACCGATTTTTCTGCTGTCTGATGGGATCAAAGGTAAGATTTTCTCGATCACCTTAAGTATAAAAAAGCTGGATGACGTAAACTGCTTTGACTTGAGCTTCGAAATTCAGTTTCTCATCTATAATCACTCCCAGATTTTTTGCTTTGGGGACCGGGATGGGTACTACTCCCAATTTGTCTGGCAACCAGATCTGTGACAAGCTAGGGGAGTAGTTAAGCTTGAGGCAGTGCGAGCTCATCCACGAGCGGACTGCCAGCATGCAATCCCGAAATCTTTTTACCGGCGGCATGATATTTTTACAGGCGGACAAGACAATTTGAGTGTCATCCGCGTAGGATGTTAAAGCCATCCCGAAGGATCTAATTAATGCAGCCAATTCAGACACGTATACATTAAAAAAGTGTAGGGCTCATTGAGGATCCCTGAGGGACCCCCAAAGGGAGTGTGAAGGATGGGGAAGCGTAATTGCCCAAGGCAACGGATTGTATCCTGTCAGATAGAAAAGAGGAGACCAATGCTAACGCATTATCCGTGATGTTATGTTATGTTACTGAAGTTTGTAACGCGCACAGATACTCCAAAGAGTGTCCCGGTGCGAGCCATGAGGTGCTGAAAGTGATAAACTGATTAGAACAGGAATGTTTTGAGCTGTTTCTTAAATTGCCCCAGATCCTGAGTGCTGCGCAAAGAATAAGGCAGGGAATTCCAGGCTGTAGCCGCCCTAAAGGCGAGAGACCTGCCCCCCCATTCGTTGGAGGCGAATACGGGGTATCTGGGCAAGAAGCTGAGATGCAGACCTCAGGTGTCTTAGAGGAGTATAAAACGCAAAGCGCTTTCTTAGATAAGCAGGCCCCAAAGCATGTAAAGCACGGTGCGCGACAACCAAGGCCTTAAACTTAATACGTTTAGTGACAGGCAGCCAGTGCAGCATACGCAGGTGTTGCCTAACACTGCATCTGATAGGAATATTAAACAAGAGCCTAGCTGCTGCATTCTGGACCACCTGCAATTTATTGAGAGTGTAGTCCGGAAGGCCAATGTACAGCGCATTGGCATAGTCAATGCGAGACAGGATCAGTGCCCGGGTCACCCTTTCCTTCACTGCCCTAGGAAGCAGAGGAAGAAATTTCTTAAGGGACTTTAGTGTCCCAAAACAGCCCCCGGCCAGCTTTTTAATTTGGGTCGAGAAAGATAACTGCTCATCGAACCAAACACCCAAGTTCTTAACTGGTAGGCCAGAGGAGCATGGCAGTGGATAGTCGGACGGCCAAAGAGATTCTCTAAACCGGAGGATGCAAAGTGTATTCAGTTAAGTAACAGGTTATGGTCGACCGTGTCGAACACTGCCGACAGGTCAAGCAGAATAAGGGCGGCGGCACCTCCTGCATCCAAGACTGCTCAGATTTCATCTTTAGCTTTTATTTAGGCTGTTTCGGTGCTGTTCTCTGCCCTGAATCCGAACTGGGACTCGTCCAAGAAGTTGTGTTCGTGTAGATATAGAGTGAGCTGATAATTCATGACTTTTTCCGCCAGTTTAGCTGGGAGTGGAAGACGCGAAATAGGCCTGTAGTTATTTGGATCAGCTGCATCAAGATTCGTTTTTTTCAGGAGGGGTAAAAATCGATGCCCTCTCCCAAATGAAGGGAAAAACACCTTCCGTAAACATAGTTAAAAATGGAGGTTAGACTGGGGCCAAGGATCTCAGGGACTGGTTTGAAAATCGTGGGAGGAAAAGGGTCATGGGGAGAGCCCGATTTGGCCTGTATAATGAGTTGTTACCTCGTCCACAGTTACTGATCTAAATTCAGTAAAAGCTGGAGCACTAGGGGGGGGGGGGGGAGGGTGGATTACTAAATCATTAGTATCAGATCTTGTCCTATTATCAAAGGTAATATAGATTTGTTCCACTTTATTTAGAAAATGCCAAGCTAGTGAGTTTCAAAAGTCCTGAGAATGGTCATTCACCTTTTTTTTCAGGGAGTGTGGACAGTTTGGTCTCCACCCGAAACAGCTCTTTAGTGGAATTTTCTGCCTCCTTGATTTGTTTGGCGAAGTAGGAGCATTTTTCTGTCAAGATCAGATTTTTATAAATCGGATAATAGAATATTATACTTGGCGAGCTCATGTTCATTATAGTTTGATCTCCAACATCTCTCTTGTCTTCTACAATCTTGTTTTTTTAGATCTCAGGGTTTCTGAAAACCAGGGAGCGGACAGGGTTTTTCTATTACTTGAGGTTTTTTTGAGGGGAGCTATATTATTGGCTGTCGACATGAGCCACTGATTAAAGAGAGTGGAGGCATGTTCCTCCTTTTCAAGCATTTTCGTTTGCAAACGCGAAAGCTGGAGACTAAGCAGGTTATCAACCTGTTTCCAGTTGCGGTAGGATCTAGTCGGCATATTGGGTATACTCGGTTGATTCTTGAGTATACTATTAAGCTCAAAGATAACAGCAAAATGGTCAGTCCAGGTAAGAGGTAGGATCTCCTTAATCTCAATTGAATCATTGTTGGTAAAGATTCCATCCAAGGTATGGCCTGCCCGATGTGTAGGGCCCATGACCCTTTGGCTTTGGCCTGCCAATGTCATGGTGTCAAGTAAGGAAGTAGTATTTATATCAGTGACAGCGTCAAGATGAAAATTGAAATCACCCAAGATGTAAAAGCTGTTTTCAAGGGCGCAGGTTTCAAGAAGTGTGTTAAGAGGTGAGGAAACCATTTTTAGCCCCAGGGTGGAGGTTCAGTAGCAGCCCCTTAAATGAGAAGCGGTTGACTTTTTAAATTGAAAAAAAAGGCTTTGCAGTCTTGAGAGAGTTAAGGCTCAAAGGAGGCTATGTATGTTTCTCGATAAATCAAAGCTAGTCCACCACCTTTTTTTATAAGTTCTGTCGTGTCTGAATACTGTGAAGCCCTGTGGAACAGCGATACAGAAATCAGGGCCCGATGCCTGATCAGCCCATGTTTCTGTAATACGAAGCATGTCTAAGCCCCGAGCATCTATCATCTCAGCAATGTCCAACTTATGTTTAGGCAAAGACTGCATTTATTAGGGCTCCGCGAGGTATTTGCAGGGGTTTGGTAGTGTCTTTCAGGGAAGATAAAGTATTGGAAGGGAGTGTACGTGGTGTTGAAATTTGTACTAGAGAAAAGCCGCAATTAGAGCAACTAGTCAGCCTATTTTAAAACAATTTGTCCGGGTCGAAACATGCGCACTTGTTAAGACTAGTAGCAGGTATGTGGTACAGAGCCCGTAATTCCTTGCCTGTGTAGGGCAGGCGGCATCCCGTCTGGCTGGACCGACGGGCAGAATCTCTGGTGCTGGGCATGGTCCAGGCGCAGACTAGCTTGCCTTTGGCGCGCCTTCTGCGCGTCCCGCCCAGCATGCTGATTAACTAGACAGCTAGACTGTCACCCTGCTAGAAGTTGGTGCAGCCAAGGGGGAGGAGCTATGACCCTCCACTCAATCGGCAGGAAACTGCAGTGGCGGACCGGGGAAGCAGCCTGGAAAGGGAGCAAAGAAAGTGCAATGTGAGAGTAAGATCGGCAATTCCAAACATTCAGGTGACAGAGTTAAAGCCTATAGAAAACAATGTCAGCCGAGCGAAAGATAAAAGGTTTAAAATTAGCCCTCAGCGTGCTGCTTACTGGCTTCTGCTTCAACTGACACCTGCAGCACAGTGCCTGGATACCTTCTTGGGTGACAAGCTGCGCTATACAAGTACCTCGTCATCTGAATCTAACTAAAAGTTCAAACTTCAGGCAGCTACAGTCTTATGTCAATTCTTAAAACAGCAACTTTAAACAAGAGATGGAAAATAAATCAGCATTTACCTGAGCACTTAAAGTGTAGGTAAAATAAAAAAGGTGTTTGAACCAGAACCAGCATTGTCAGTTAAGAGAAGGGACATATTTATAAGTGGATGTGAACAATGTGCACAGTTTTTGTGCAGTCACTCAGAAATAGCGAATGTTTAAGTGGGCTAACCTAGTGACCCATCCTGTAGTAGGTGAAAACAAAATCTGAATACAAATTTAACAGATGAATGGATAAAGCCTGCTGACCAAAAACCCCTCTAAATATGTATATTATTAATGAATTTTTGGGAACAAAGGCTGGCAAGATAGCTATAGCTGTCTCAGTGGCCAGACCTTAAAAGACTGCACAAGACGGGCGAGGATAATACGAGCGTGCAATGTCTAGACTAGCCACCTTTGTAAATGTCTAATTCAAGTCATTCTTGGAGTGTACCTTACTCGGCAGGCCTTACATCGGTTTTGTTAATGCGCTGTTCTGCCCTCACTAATGAGATAACACCCAACCTCTATGTTTAGACTTAGAAGTAAGCTTAAAGCTATGCTTGTGTGTGGTAGAACTGGCATTTTACAATTAATTGACTTGCCAGCGCATTATAAGTCTTTGGGGGTTGTTGCATGGCTCTCTTGATCCTATCATTTAGTCCATGACAGGATAAAGACTAATGCAATTTTGGTAGAATTTCCAAATGTCATGGTACTATAGCAGAAAAAAAGAAAAAAAAAAAAAAAGAATTACCAGGGTGCAAAACTGCAAAAAAAAAAGACAGGCTGCAGTATCGCAAAAAATGCCAGGTTTATAGAGCTTTATGGAATGGAAGAAGCCGATTTAGTAAGCGGGACTAGTAGAGATTTCCAAATTTTGAGCAGTCAGAAAGAAGGCTAGAGCACCTGCATTAGACCAATGGACCCTAGGAATTGAGAGAAGTTGTGCCTCTGATGAACGTACAAAGGTGGTCGGTGATACTCAAATCTGTCTTGCAGATGGGTAGTTCTGAGACAATGGAAGGCAGAAAAAGTAAAGTAAGCTTGGAGACTGGAGGACACTAATCTAGAAAGTGCGGCTGATGATGTGTAACAGGGAGTGACAGGGGTAATTGCGTGGCTGCATTCTGAATCACGTGAAGTCGATGAAAAATGTAGCCTGGGGATCCCAGAAAGCGGGAACTACAATAGTCCAGGTGACTTCATATTATGGCCTCAACTACTGTCTCAGGTGGGAGAAGGGAGGGAAGATTTTTGCATAGAGGTTTCAACATGAAGAAGCAGATGGAGGATATATAGCAGACATGGTATAACAGAGTTTACAATATCACAAAGTCCAAATTGTGCACCATAGTCACCCCAATTCTGAGTGGTAGCCGGGGAGAATTACAGTTGGACACCATCAGAATCTCAGTCTTGTCGGTATTTAGTTTGAATGAGTTCAGACTTATCCATTCCACTACTGCCGTCATACATTTTTGTAACTTTAGCTGGTCACAAGTATTCAAAAAGAGCAGGATTTCAGTATTAAAGACATAGATCAGTGTTTAAGCCGTAGGTCAGAATCAGATGCGCCAGGACAAGGTGGAACCTTGAGGAACACTCAAGGAAAGAGTTTTAAATTCAGATGAATGGCCATTTTGACACATTCTGGTCGTCACTTTGCAAAAACAGCTGGTTGTTGCAAAGTCCCTTAAATTTACTTGTCTCAGTCAGAGAAAAGCATGCTCTACTATGTGAGAACTATGTGCGTTTAGTTTGTTATAAGTGAATAAAAACCATAAACATACAAAATACAAGCAATGTAAAAATAGTCCTCCTTACATCTTCACTTTAGTTAACAAATCTAAATAATTAAAATCAATTAATCTCTGCGTCACCCTGAATAAACACTAGTGAATCATGCAGCGAGTAAATTGTATGGGCGTCAGAGGCGCACTATACAGAGGAGCGTAGACTGTTAGCCATACTGTATCAACCTTGCAAGGCACAAGACAATCTTTCGAGCATTATTGAAACAGCCACGAGATGCTGTGCAAAGGAGCATTAACAGTTTAACATCAGACGGCATCCTATATCCAGTTGTTGAATGCTGGAAAGTCAGGCAGATAGTGCATTATGCAAGCTTCAGATGACATACTGTGCAAAAGAGCATAAACAGATTAAAATCATAGGCCATCCTATGTCAACCTGACTAAACATAAGCCGATCATTTGAAAAGAGCGTTGTGCAAACATCAAAGGAATACTGTGCAAAAGAGCATCAATGGTTTAGTCATGGATCGTCCCAATTCTACCTGCCTAAGGAGAACATTAGTGAACTTTTTGTTTGCTTTTACGCAGTTAATTAAAACCATTGCAATAAAAATGCATCCGTAGCGTCTTTGCTTCTTTAAGAGCAGGGCGAGGCGGACCATCGCATTTAAAACACGTTGTAAGGACAAGGCAATCATGTACAATAACCGCAACTGCAGATAAAAAACATCAAAGTCAAAAGAGAGTGAAAGTTATGACTCAGTGTAATAAGAAAACACTAGGGCATTGTCCAAAGTAGTCTCTAATGAGTTTTTGAGGAGCAGGGACCAGAATAGGAGAGACAGTGGGAGGAGATAGATTTTCCAAGACTCACACATATTTTCCGGACCTTGCAAGCGTTTGAATGTCCGATTGTGTGAAGCAAAGTGCAGATGCCTCCAAACAAGTATTAATGCCCCTTTTTAGATATAGTGATTTTAGGAGGACTCTTCTAGGGCAGGACAGCAGCACAAGAGATGGAGCCATGATTCGGATCTGTAGTTACATAATCTGCAAGCCCCCTCCTCACCACATGGGGCCCATCGATTAAAAGCAATGGACCGCAGGCTTAGAAGGCGCATGAACATAATGTTTCTGCGGGCCGATGTGTTTAAACTTTCAAAGAAATAAGGTTGCGGTAACCCTGGGAGATACGATTCGTTCAGGGGAAGCAGAATGACCATCCTGCTGGTCACAGGACGTTTCCCGGACACGGCTCCTCGAACAAACACGGTTCTTACCGTTTGAAGTACTTCACATTACTTATACTCATAGGACATCGCTTTACCATGAGCTTCACCTATGCGCCCTAGGACTCGCTTTTATCTTTCTTGACCCAGCATCTGAGGATACATATTATTCCTCTACCCTATTGCCCTGAAGAAGCCCATGTTTGGGTGAAACGTGTTGGCTGGTTCTATTTTATGACGCACATCTGAGAATAAAAAAAGACCAGAAACGAATAATTGCAAATTGTCAGTTATTGATGTGCTCGTGTATTAGACTGCTTGTGTCTATATATTGCCTCTCATCCAACTAATGTACGAAGCAGAATAGTAGACGATTTTTGAGACCGCGAGTCCATCTGGTAGTAGATATGTCTTGCCTGCTTGTTGATGACCCTTTTCCAGGCTTTTAAGGGATAGAGTCTGCTGATAAGGTTGATTCAACAATTTGTAGAGATCTTATGGCCTTTACAATTTGACTATTCCATGGGTTCCCAGGACTGGCGAAGGTTTCTTTTAAGCGAGCTTTAAGAGTATTATCTGCGGCTTTTAGTACCCTTATATAGTACTTCAGGGTATCTGCCTCAAAGGAGAGAGATTGTCTTCTGAGGCCCAACTCCAGTCGTAGTATTGCCCTGTGTATATATTTCGGAAGTCGAAATATTTTTGGGGAGATAGTAATCTGGGCATGGTCAAGACTGCCCGTACATGCTTCAGGAAAGGCCTGGTGCCCATAACTTAGGGCAGGGAGAAGGGTGGCTTTAATCCCCTTCAGTATGGATTCAGCTGAAGGACTGCTCAAGGACTGGTTAAGTCGAGTCAAGCTGTATGTTATTGCACCGGCTCTCTTTTTCAGGGCAGCTAAGTGGACTGATGGTCTAGAGGACTCGCTAAACCATACCCCCAAATAGTTGTACTTAGGTGTGGATTTAATCTTTGCGGACCCGATGCTCCATATTAAATTTTCTTTTTCTTGCAGCGGCCAAAAATCAGGACCATGGTCTTGTCCTGGTTGATTTTGAGAGCATTTGCTTTATTGTATACATCAAGTTTGCTCAAGGCTCGTTGGAGGCCGGATTTTGCCCGGTCCATTATGACGATGTCGTCAACATACTGTAGAATGTGCAGATTCGATTTTGCATGACCCAATTGTGGCGGAAGCAGACTACTATGTTCCAGGAATCTCCCAAGATCAGCGGTGTAGAGGTTGAACAAGAGGGGAGCGAGAACGCATCCTTGCTTAAGCATGCTCTATTGTGAATTAGGCATAACTGAACAGTATGTATCCTGTTTCACAGTACTGTAATTTTGCCAGGATGTCAAGGAAGGCTCCAAGTAAACTCCAGTCCTCGTTTCACCTCAGTTTCTGCTTCTCGAGTTGGTTCAGCATTACTTGTTTCGACATAGCTGATTACGCTTCCTCCATATGCCTCTTATATGGATCCTGTTTTAGCGTTACTAAGCTTCTGAGTAGGTTTATTACTTTTAGATGTTCTGTCTAGGTCTGGAATATTAATCAGGTTGCATTTTAATGATCTAGCTTTCCTGCTTGTGCATCTTGCTTGACTTTTTGGGATCTTGACCAAGGTACAGTGGTATGCTAAACCCACTTCCAAACATTCAGTCATAAAACCTTGTCAGAAGTAAAATCAGTTTCTTCAGGTATACATACACACAGACTCCCATGCTGGCTTTGGCTGATCAAGACACAAAAATTCATTCCACCATATAAGCCACAATTCTTCCATAATTTGCTTGCCAATTTTAATCTATTTACTGGGGGACAATGTCCTTCTGAAACAAAGTATTAGTTTTGCTGCTATTTCTGCTGTATGGACTGACATGGATGTGTGCTTTCCAGCTCATGGGTCTAGTTCGCGCTATATAAAACTCTAAAAATAAATAAATAAAATAATAGTATTTGACATCTCTCGAGCCAAACCAGGCAGCACTTTGATGGCTGTTTTGTTCTCCCACCCATAAGTGAATTTTTGTTTTGTGGTACAACACTAGCTACCTAATAGCATGTTTTTTTGCCTTTGCAAATCTGAAGGCTGCTGATTTTGCCAAATGACTCGAGAGCATACTTACTGAAGAAAAATCATTATAATGAGCATAAAAACGAAACAGGGATTCAGGAAGTTGGGAAATAAAAAAAACGTTTACCCTTGTGCTGAAAATTGTCTTCCAACCAGGAAACTAACGTTTACCACACTGTAAAATATATCAAAGTTTTTTACAAACGCTTCCCCGAAATAAGGAAGTCCAAAATACAGCTGTGGTTTTAACTTTTTATTGTTCCTGTATTCCCCCTGTTGCAAAGCCATCCTGTGCCCTGGGCACACCCATTTTTTGCTGACTGGTACTGGTGGTAACTGATTCAGACTGTCCCTGGGCTCTGCCTAACCAGGGCCAGTGCTATGCTGAAAACACACTTAGAATACAGTGACAACACCTACATACACTAGGGTAACCCTATGACTGGCATGACCTCCCCTATGAGGCCCTAGTGCATAATAGGGCAGGGGGGTTAAAACTACCTTTAAGTCCCTAGTATATAATAGGGCATGGCAGTTTAGAGGTCAGCATCCCTTTCTGCACTTGCATGTGTGCACTGCTGAAGCACGAGGTCAGTTTAAAATCAGCCCTGTGCTGCAGGACTGCTTTTAAAAAGAAAATTATGCCTAAACTCGACTTTGGTGTTTGGGGCACTTAATTACAATATTGTGACATATTGGGTATCCCCAGGGTCTCCCCTTGGTGTCCTATGGATGAGGGTGGGGGGGGGGGGGTCAAGTACTTATAAGGAGGACCATTATAAAATAAGTTTTATATGCCCCGGGGACAGTGAAATTGCACATTTCACTAACCTCATTGTAGTAAAGTGCTTCCCAAAACCGACTTTTGTGCTAGGAGCACTGTGGAGTAGGGATCTGCAATATTTGCACATATTTAGAGCTCCTAAAGTCTCCCCAAGGTGTTCCAGTAGTAGGGGTTATATATATATATATATATCTATATCCAGGGTCCTCATAAAATAGGTTTTATAAGCCCTGATGTTGGAGAAGTTGCCTAGCTTAATTTTCTCATTGCAGATCCCCATCCCCTTAGCTTAACATGGCAAGAAGTTATTAATTAATAACTCCCGCCACGAAACACAGAAGATATAATTCAAGGACTTAGTAGAAAATGGTATTGATAAATCCAATAATAAACTATTGTTGAACGTATTCTAAAATGTACAGACAAGAAGTTAGAAGACTTTCTTTCCTATAAGCCAAATTTCAGCCTTCCATGATCTGTCCTGATTGGTCAGAGTTAAGTGGATTAGCCAGGCTGTTTTGGATAAGTGGCACCTGGGGTGAAGAGCCATTCTGGGAGGAGAGGGTCCTGCTGCATAGGAATGCCAGAGCAAGGGGGCGGGGTTGTGAACAATGATCTTCAAAGTAAGGAGGGGACAGGCAAAATAAGCCAGTTTCATTTGCAACACTACCCTCTGAACCCAGCCAGATGGCAGGCTTAAGAAAGAAATGTGCAGATGCCAGGAGAAGGGACACTATGGAGGTGAGCTATCCCGCAGGTTGGTTTAGCCAACTCTTGCCTCTCTGCTGAGACTTCAGCCATATTGAATTTTGGATAAATAGTGCTTTCTGGGAGACCATTGTGCCACACTTTGGAGAAAATGGTCATGCTCTGGGGTGTTGCCCTACACCTCATTCGACAGGAGTGCCCTCCTGCTTGACCCGGAGAACACTGAATAAGTATCTGAGAGGGGCAGAACCTCTCAGCTCTGCTGCTTGGAACTGAGTGAAGAAGGATTCCCAAGCTGGAAACTTGATTTAAATCAGAAGGCCCTGCATTCAGATTGACTGTGCCTGCTGCATTATCTGGAACTACAGCCCTTTGGATGTGCCTTGTTCAAAGAGGAATAAAGAGTGGGATCCCTGCAAGCTACAGGTCAACAGAGCTCACCTGCGTCAACTCCACCAAGAGTCCCCTGCCTGGAGTGCATCCAGTGGACTTAAGGGTTTTGGCGGGGTGCATTGTGGGAATTGTGGTCCCAAACTTACGAGTAGCATCTTGGAGCTTCCAGACCCTTGGATTGCGTTTGGGACCCTGAAAAGGAACTTCAGGAAGAAGTTCCGTAAGTTTGGAGCAACTTTGAGAAAAAACTCCATAAAGTGACCAAGTGCTAGAAAGTGTTTATTCTTTAAAAATTCATCTCTGTTTACAGTGGATTTTGTTTTGGTGTCATTTTAAAGATAAATATATTTCCTATTTTTATAAATTGGTGTCAGATTTTTATTGAGTCTTAATTATTTACTAAATTGGTGTTTTTAAAATGCTTTACATACCCGTCTCTGAAGTAAAGCCTGCCTGCTCGCAGCCAAGCTACCAAGGGCTGAGCATGGGAATAGTTTTTTAAGACCTATTCTGAGCCCTAGCCTGTGTTGGTGGCCTTATTACCAGTGGCAGATGCATATTTGCCGCTACTAATAACGCACTTTCCAACACCCCCCTCATAAATTCAGTGACGCAGTCCTGACAGTTTCTTCAGCATTAATTAACTCCTGTGAAGCTAAAGCAAGGGAGTTGATGTGCAAGAGTTGTAATCTCAAGTGTGTCTCTGTTAAAAATTGAAAAAACTCCTTGAAACACTAAATGTGTTACGCTTGCCTACAAGTGTGACTAAACTCCAAGGAGACTCCCCAAATGACTAACAGCCTGCTTGATGGAGATTATAAACTTAAAACTTCCTAAAATTAATTTCTGCATAAAACTTACATTAAATATTAAATTATCTCAAATACTCTCCCAAAAAATATTTAGAATGAGAAAAATGTTGGAATGAACACCAACTCAATTATATACTAATACTTTCCCACCACGGGCCTGAAAATCATTTCCAGGCTGGCCTATATGGTTGCCAAATGTGGGGTATGACTTAACTCAGTCATTACAAACAACATTAGGCCTGGAGTTACCTTAAGATAATGTTGGTTAGTAGCGATTGTGCTCCCTCAAGTCTTTCAGAAAGCTGCAAGCACACATTCTCAAAACAAGTTTGTGGTGTTACTGGGACAGCCTCAAACAAACCAGATTTGACCTGGGACTAACAAAAATATTCTTGTAACCAACTATTGTAAAGGATCATTTGACAATGGATTTTGTTTTAAGGTGATAGCATATACCCAGCTTCATGCAGTCTCTTTTTGGTGCTTCCTCATTCTATCTGCAACAGGCTCTTTTCTCTAATGCATCCTACATTTTTTTCTCTAACTAATTACAGACTCATACACTCCCTCCCCAAGTGCAGAGAATTCCAATTAGGCCTTCCCCCTATTAAGCAAAAAAAGTGCCTTATGCAATGGCTAGCAAATGTATGCAGGAAGAGTTAGAAATATGTATGCAGGTTTTCACTGGTGCCTTCTCCAACCGTCTAGTTGATCCATGTACCAGAAGGCTGGCCTGTTTGGCCACATTCAAAATAAGTCCTGGAGGATGCAGGGTCATAAAGCTTAGTCACCAAAACCAAAGAGACACTAAGGGGTTGATTACGATGTCGTTTGGAAACCATTCCGACCGAATCAGATTCGGGGAGTCCGTCCGACTACGATGGTTCCGAACACCGTTCGGTCGGACTCCCTTTGACTTCAATGGGAGCCTGTGCTCCCACTGAATACACAGGCTCCCATTGAAGAAAGGGATGGTTGGGGGAAATCGTGCACCCTGTGGCGAGCACCCCAAGGTGCCCGCCACACTGTGCACAGTCGGAAAGGGGGGACCCATGGGTAACCCCACGGCCCTGAATTGGAGGGCCCCAGGTGAAGGGGGGGCTGCTATGGGCCCCCCAAAGTCAGCTTCCAACAGCCCATCCGTGTCGGAACAACCGATTCAGAAAGGCTGTCTGAGTCCAACATCCTAATCGCTCGTTCGGAAACACGGTCCGTAGACCTGTACAAGTCTGCTCCTAACGACTCGGTTACTCCGAATGGGATCCGAGTCGGACAGTCCGAACGATTTCTGTACATCGTGATTAGTTGTTCGGAAATGTTTCCGAATCGGTCAGAGACATGGCTTCCGAATCGGATTCGCTCTAATCGAATGCTGTTCAGAGCCTTTTTGAACGACATTGTAATCGACCCCCAAGTCCGACTTTTATCTTCTCTTTGGCATATGCAGTGTTTGTTGTTGTTACAGTGCAGATGCTTTACTTTGTCTCTTCTTTTCCCTTAATCTTTAAGAAAACAAAAGAGGAGCGCAAGTAACCCCTTTAAAAACAAGCATTTGTAATGTAATAGGTCTCGCATTTGTGAAAGTTAGAGCTATTGGCGTTGTGAATGACAATGTTTCGCAGGTCTCTAAGCAAAAAAAAATAGAAATCAAAAGGACAGAATATGTAGCACGACGAAGCAAGAAGCAGCAACCTAAAATTGGTATTAAGACGAATTTACATGGGGCAGCACTTCAGAAAGGTACGGTTGCGTAAGAGGGAGCAACGCAGCAACTCTGAAACTTGGGTAACATGAAAGTGCGAGTATGTTAAATACACCTCCACGAAGGAAAAGACACTTAAGTCAAAAAACAAAACACTAGCACATGAGTGCGATAAAGGATTCCAGATACTTTGAAAATAGTTTTTAAAAAATGTTGTTTTAATTAGATAGAAATGTACTTACAGTAGAGGAGGTGGGTGCTTGAGGTCCCAGTGATAAGCAGAAGTGATGGCTTCACCTTCCAGAACAAAAGCAAGGCGTGTGGGTGGTATTATTAAAGTAAAAGCGCTGCCTGGTGTGCTGGTAAAAATTAACAAAATAGTGTTGAAAGTTTTGGCGAGCCGTGTTGAAGAAAACAAACATGCGGACGCCCTTTTAAAGTTCAAGCGCGGTGTGCACGAAAGCAAGGCATGTGGCTGCTATTATCAAATCGCAGCATGTTGCGCTGTAAAAATTAATAAACTAATGTGTGAAAAGTTGTTTTTGATGAGCTGCGCAGAAGAAAACAAAAGTGCGCCCACCATTTTAAATATCAAGCAGTGTGCACAAAATGAAGGCGTGGTCAATGCTGTGAAAGCGCCGCATGGCGTGCTGGTAAAAATTTATAAAATAATGTTTGCAAAGTTGTTTTTTGGTGAGCTGCGCAGAAGAAAACAAAAGTGCGCCCACCATTTTAAATATCAAGCAGTGTGCACAAAAGGAAGGCGTGGTCAATGCTGTGAAAGCGCCGCATGGCGTGCTGGTAAAAATTTATAAAATAATGTTTGCAAAGTTGTTTTTTGGTGAGCTGTGCAGAAGAAAACAAAAGCGCTGCTCCCATTTTAAATATCAAGCATGGTGTGCACAAAAGGAAGGCGGGCCGCTACTATGAAAGTGAAAGCGGGGCATGGTGCGCTGGCAAATATGAAGAAAATTTGGTTTGGGCGAGCTGCGCGTAAGCAAACAAAAGCACGGCCGCCATGTTAAAGATGAAGCAATGTGTGCAGTGCTGCAAAAACAAATATCTAAAATGTTTTAATCCCTGCACTGTTACTGAGCA
This sequence comes from Calotriton arnoldi, assembly GCA_963921515.1. Taxonomy (NCBI): domain Eukaryota; kingdom Metazoa; phylum Chordata; class Amphibia; order Caudata; family Salamandridae; genus Calotriton; species Calotriton arnoldi. Next base: position 233,496 of record CAWUFW010000518.1, read on the forward strand.
GCGTACTAAAGGGGAAGTGAGACACCAGGGCGGGTTACTGAAATAGGAGAGCATGTTGTGCCTGCTACAGCAACTACAAACAAAGCATAAATTAACTAAATAGTGCTCAGTAACAGTTAATGAAACCTACAAAGTAAGGACACATGTAAGAGGGGCTGTCCTTATTGGAAGTTACAAGTGAAGAGAAGGAGGTAGTGAGAGGGACTAGTAAACAAATTAACCAATGAAAAACGATTCTATAAGACACTGAAAGGAGCCAATAAAATGCACGTGCGGAGCTTAATGCCCACATCCTGAATACAGCATGTCTCGAAGGGACAGCGCAAGCGCTGCCTAGGTGAGACCTAAAAACACAGCAGGAGCCTCCTTGCTATGGCGTCCATCTCAGACCAAGGGTCGGCTGGTAAGAGGTAAACGGGCACACCGATATTAAGATTTCTCATTCTAATGTCCCAGGTTACCCATAAGTGCTTGAATTGGTAAGTAAACAATGGTTAGAGAATAAGTGCAAAGCAAGAATATACTCTACACATAGTATTTAATCTACAGAAGGACTTGGTTCTGAAGAACAGCAATCACAGATAAGATTAATCTTTTTGAGACAAACGTTTGTGTGTGGATTTTAAGGTCTTTTGATGTTTTCTTTCTAACAGTCCTACATCAACAAACATTTTAATTTTGCCCCAAAAATTACGTGTTTCGTGATCCACAAGTTTTTATATGGGCCGTTTCATTTTATTGTGGAATTCAACACGCCATTGGAGGTCTTTACTTATAACAAGCCTAAGAAATGGCGGCAGGTACACAGAAAAATCCATCACTTAATAAAGGAACGGGAGAGTAAACAGGCACATTGTACTACGTAGACCTAAAGGTAATATTCCCTGTGCTCATTCATATCGCAAACCATAAGCAACAGCAGTCTTGGAATATAAACATTTATGGCCTAAATAAGATGTCGGTCGGAGTTGCATCCGACAGACACCGTCTCGGTGTGTGAACCGCCCGACCTTAGTTCAGCTGTTCCACACACGGAATTAGGATCTGACCACTCATGGTGTGGTCGCAAACTCCCATTTCTCTATGGGTGTTTGCGCGGCGGCGAGTTTGGGAAAATCCCTGCACCGTGTGGCTACAATCCCTGGCCCAGGGCTACAACCAGAGAGCCAGTGGGCCCTGCTAGGGGCCCCCAAAGTCTCTTTCAGACAGCCTTTCCATGTTGGAAAGGCCGACATCATAATCCCGGCGGCGGAAACGCCGTCCTTAAGGGATTATGAGCCCATTCCGACTGGCTGACGGGATCCTTGAGCCCATCACAACCAAGTCGGTTTCCTCGGCCAGCTTTACACTCCGACCGTCGACATTGTAACTCGGCAGTTGGAGTGTAAACCTGCCATTTTGGTCAGAGGTTTTACGACAGACATCGTAATAAGGCCCTTAATGAAAAATATTTTGCACTAATGATAATCTTTCCGAAAAGCCAGCAGTCTCCTATGAAAGCCAGCAGTCTCCTATGAAATGGCAAAGTCAAACTATTGACTTTGCCATTTTTTTAAATGTTTTTGTAATGAACAAAAACAATTAAAAACTGGCTACCCATGCATCCAGATGCACAAGGTTGTTATTGTATGGTTTTGTAAAAACGTTTTTTGTTTTTTTTTTAAATAAAATTAAAAAATAAATTAATTAAAGATGTTTTTCCTATTTTAGGTCCCTTTAGGAAATTTTGCTTGCACCTTCTACAGGCAAAACCGCTGAACACATTTACACCAAAGTTGGCATGAAAGTAGAACTTTACTCAAAGCGTGCTTTCTTTGTTTTGGCGTAAATATGTTCAGTAGTTTAAAACAAAAGAATTTTAAAAAGATGCAGAGTGGGCTTGTAAGGGTTAACACTTGCACAGCTCTACCTCAAAAATCAAGAATTAGAAAAGCGTTAATTTTTCTTACATCACAATTTTTATGAAAATCACAATTTTGTCATAAAAAGTCCATAGAGAGGTGAGCCAAGGATTTGGCCCCTGCTGCACATGACTTTCGCACATGCGGAGTTTGGCCGCAGTACCGGACCTACAGCCATTGTTGGCAGTGCGCAGGTAGCAGGGCCTGGCAGTAAATCAGGCTCTGCGGCTAAATCCTACTGCGCACCGACGAAGGTCGTGAGCAACAGGGGTTGAGAATAAAGTCCATTATAAAAAATCATGGAATTCACTGGGAAAAAAAAAAAAAAAAGTTACAACAGAGCGAAGACCGGGCTCAAATGCACAAAACCACTAAAATTCACCAGGAATGATTAGTAACACAAAACACGCCATAACTCAGGCCACTCACCAGGCTCATGGGGAAGACCATCAAGAGAAACATATATGGCATGTGTTGTGGGCATTGCTAACCACAACTGGTGAAGTTCAACGGGCCCACCCTTAATGTAACTATGCAATTGTAATTTTTTTTCTTTCAGATTTACATCACTGTTAACACTATGAAAGAAACAACTACGAATGTACTATTATAGTTTGGTTTTAGTAAGTTTTGTTATTGAATTACATTGGCTTTTAGGCGTTATATATTCGTTCAAATATTGTGGGGTCATAAGCCTTACATTTGGTGCATGAGCAAAGCTAATCATAACATCACTTCAACCAGTTGTTTTCAATGAATTTTAGGCCTCTCTTTTTAAATCATGTACTAAGTTCAACAGTTTACTGCAACCAGCCCACCCCAGGGGGCCTGCTTGCAGCCCTATGGCCACGTCCTGCGTCCAACCACCGATGCACTAGGCTTTTAGCCATGCACACTTCAAACCAGCCTTGTGTTGGAAAACCAATCTGTTTGCGAGCTTTTTTAAAATATTAATTAGGGCTCGCCTGCTAGGCAGTGCAAGTGCTGTCTGTTGCGAGACGTAATGCTAGCTTAGAAGGGGCTTAGAGCCTGTCAATTGCTTCCCACTGGTTGACTTCATTGTCACTCATTTGCTTGCTTTTTTTATCAGCATGTGTGGGTTTTACTTTCTCTTGTTGAGTCTGTCCCTCCCCTGGAGAATGGACCAATCACTGCATCCTTACACTGCTCACTTTTTACGAAACTACTTTTTGAGTTGCCCCCTCTTGTGTTTCTCTTCTGCTCTTTGTGCTAGTCTCTCGCCCTCGTGCGCCACACAGCCCACATTGCTTTCTTATCCATGTGCTTCTCTCCCATCTCGAGCTCCACAGTGATCTCCCACTCGCCCGTTGGTTACCCCTGTGCCCGTTACTACCCACCCACACCTTCCCTGTTGCTTCCGGCCTTGTTCCCCCACCTGTGTTGCTTCCTGCCAATTGCCTTGCCCCTGTGGTCCTTCTGCACTCCCACTGTGTTGCTCCCCATTCGCTTGCCCCACCAAAAAATTAAATAACACTTTGCCAATCCGAAAAGAATAAGAAGGCAGCTGCGTCATTTTGTAGTCATGCACATGTGGACTAATATGCAAGACAATCTGTAGTGTCCAGGGGCAGGTAACCTGGCATAACATGATCTTCAATTGGTACTGCGCCCAGAGTTTACTCAAACTAATGTTTTCAAATACTGATGAGATGTGTTGGAAGGGATGGAGATGTGTGCTGGTCAAGTCCCAAGAATAAAATATACAGGAAGGAAGTGTTGAGCCATATAAAGAAAGTTATGGAGTTCCTGATTGCTTTGGCATGCCTGATCATGATCCTGGATTTTCCCCGTTCACATGTGTTATCTCACAGATGCCTTTGGCAGCTAAACAAGAGCTGCCTGCACAACGGAAGAAACCAAATGTACCAGATATTTTGAACTGGTTAAGAATACACTGGTCCCTTATGGAGATGATCACACATGTCCTATGCAACATGAGGAAGAGATCTGAGAACACGTGAAATCCCAGGTGGATCAATTTCAGACTTTCTGGCTCGGTCTTGTCCACGTACCTTATGTGCATTGAGGATTAACTGGAGTCCAGAATCAACCGTGGGGGGAGGGTGGAGTGGGGTCCACCAACAGGATTTACAATATTTCAATACTGAGCATCATTAGCAATACATGCAGTACAATTGAAGTGAGAGATTACTAGTGTTTAGTTGGGCCATGAGGGGGAACCATGTTTCATTGTGATACAACACTAAGCTATGATAAAAAAAGGGAAACATCCTAGCTCCCATTACTGTTTGGGTATGAAAAACAAAATTATTATTTTTTTTTAATGACCGTTTTTTTAAAAAACGTATTTAGTTAGGCTGCTGCACAGCATCGGGGATGCTGAATAGCATGGCTAAAGGCATTGGCAAAGCCAATGGGTCCCAAATGGGAGACGTATTGGCTTTGTCAATGCTTGTTCTGAAGGGTTTGCGAACAGTCTATGACTCGTGGACCCATGTTGGACCATCTATGGGGTCTGCGGACCCCACAAAAAGGTCTGTAATGAGTATATAACACTTGCCTTGGGTTCACAGTCCCTTGGCAAGGTTTGTGGACCTCATGAGCCGCTAATCCAGCCTGAAGTCAGAGAACCCTACGGCAAAAAGTTCTTAAACATTAATATTATCACTGCCTTTGTTTAAAAAATGTGTTAATAAAGCCTATGCTGGTCCCACAACGTACATGGACAACCACCTATCTGGCTGTAGTTTACCTTAAAATATTTTATAAGTGATGCCTTTAGTTCAGGAACATAGAACATGCCTTTTGCCAATCCATAATAACATTCTACTCTGCATTCGCGAATTCGAAATACAACAGGTGCACTTGAATTCACTTCCTGCTACAGGATTAATGAGAAGCTAACAAGAGGAAGGGGTTTTGGAATAGTCACACAATTCCATGTTCCTCACTCCTAAAGCCACTCTTGCACCTTGTTCTTTTAACCAATGTCTGCTAGTTGATGGGGTGTCCAACACTCATCGCCTAGTTGACACTTATATAAACACTGCTACATGGTGCCTAATTTATATGTGCACAGAAATTTCATTTATAGTCTTACCTCATTAGAGTCCTTACGTTTAAGAGGTCCAGTATGTGATGATGTCACAGAGACCACTGACATGACAATTAATTTTTTCATTCCTCTAGTGTTCTCATAGTGGTTGATCAGCAGAGAATAAATGTGTCATTATCAGCTGCATCATCAAAACAACTGGACAATTAGACAGGCTCACATAAACCTACTAAAGGACCAAAGTCAATGTTCCCCAAGTACATTTTTTTTAAAACACCATCAAGTACTGCCACTTACCTTTCACCAGTTTTAACGCAACTAAAAATTTAAAATGCAAGTGCAATGCAAATTTAAGCAACCAGCTTTGCTAGATTTGCTCCAGGTTGTTGTTCAATGCTGTGTAAGTGGTAGCCATCATTAATATATCGATCACTTAAAGGCTAACAAATATTAGGGTGAAAGCTGTGCAGCCATATTATAAAAATATATGGGGCTAAAGCATCTTTAGTGAACTAAGTTGGAGAAAAGTTCCCACCATAAAGTAATCTTTATTTTGTTAATATTTTATTAGTGGTGAAAATAAACAGAGGCAATAATGTTCCAACATTGATGAGGCAAATAGTTCCCCTCACTCATGTTCCTGCCTTTTTAATGACAGCATCTTTTTGGGGAACAATAATTTTGGGTGCTGCCACCAATAAAGGTATCCAAGTTTAGTCACCCCATATATGTGATGTCAACAACCTATTTCTTGGAACTGAAATCCAGGAGCCACATTGCAGTTAAATATGCCCCATAACCCAGTGTATGTGCATTATAACTTATGGCTTCCCGACTGATACCACTAAAAATCAAGGCCATATCAAATTTAGGATTATTTTTATAGAATGTCTTCAAGAGCAGTAAAATAAAAGGTTAGGTCTAATACTCGTACTACATGGGAAAGATTGCGTTCCAAAATATTACTCCCCATATATAACGGTGTTATGATTATTCCTGGGGTGGCCCCAATAGAAATTTTAGGGTATAATCTTAAGTAATCATCATACACACATTTACCAACCAAGAGCAACAATTTTCACAACTAGGCCCTTTACCAAAGCACGGTGGAAAGAAAAACAAATATTACTTTTAGACATGAAAAATTAAAAGAGATCACATTTATCTCAGAATTTACGCAAGTACTTCCAGCACAACCTAAGAGCCACCGCACAGGTTAAACTGCATACATTTGTATAGGTAAACATGGTATTCTAACTGGCAAGGGGTGGTCATAATTTTTTTTCCAACACATCTCTAGCACGTGCTTCAAAGAAAATGAAGTGGGTCAAGACAAAGGAAATTACTATTTTGTAGTTATCGCATCACGTGAAGTGCTTGCAGTCCCGTTCACCCACAACACACCACTTCTCAACTGGTAAGCCAGCTGGTGAAAAATAGAAGAAATTAAATGGTCCCTAAAGCGGTTTGTGAGAGCAGGCTAAAACGTGGGTTACCATTAGCATCACACATTATCACGTACGTACAAAACGGGGATCTAGGAAACTTCCAGGGTGTGTTTAGTTCTTCACACAAACAAATATGCTAACTTACGAGAAAAATTTTGGTTTTGCTGAAATGTGTGTTGCAAATGTCTACAAGAGATGCCGAAGTCCGCATGCCATATCCGTGACCTATAGAGCCTTTGTGATGTCACTCCTGTGAATGATGGGATTTTGTGTTGGCATCCTTCGGTACTAACCAGAAATTCGGTATTGAAATGAAAAGAAATGCAGGTTTAACTTGTGACAGTGGATAAACTAGGAGACACACAGTTGTGGATGTACCTTAGAGATGCATCTTAGAAATGAACTATGAAGATTTCGTACAAGGAAAAATAGCGGTCATTGGGACATGAGATGCTCTAACAGTGGACAAGCGAATAGCTTGGTGCGAGTTCCTACTGCCTTTGGCAGTTACCCTGCTTCGTACCCTGTTTCAACCATACTGTAATGAAAATGGTTTATACCGGGGTTGGTGTCCAAACGCAGGTTTACGAAGAGAAAGACAACATGGGCATTAGTTGGGGGTCGTTAATAGGGCAACGCATCTTGTGGAAACACAGGTTACGTATTCTCTTTCTCGGGTGAACAAAAGGGGGGGGTCCGTTATCAAGCAGCAAATACGGTGAAATTCCATGGGTAAAAAAATAAAAATCACAGGTTTTGAAATGATCAGCCCCAAAAACATGCATATTTCTTGTCCATGCAAGCTGAAGCAGTCTTTCTTGGTGGTTTGGGTGTGCATTTATATATGTATGTCTCCTGTGTGTGTGAACGCCTGTGCAATTTTGTACACACCACAGCAAAGTGCTTAATGTACAAATAGAGATTATAATGAAAAAAGATAAGAGAAAGAGAGAGGACAAAGGACCAGGGCATACATCCAGGAGCAAGTTGGTGTTATTTTGACTGTACAGTGACCAGGAAGCAGGAATATGATGGTCACACAACATCAGCAACGTGCGTGCACAAGGAAAGAGGAGCAGCATGATGCACAGCAGGTCTAGGGATGAGAGAGCGAAAAGGCTTTTCAATATGACCATGGGCTTGTTTCACGTCACTTCCCAATCAGCCTGGATTTTGCCTCTCTAATCTGTTTTTAACCTTTGCACAGGTGGTAGAAGTGTACTTTTTGCGCCAATGAATGTTAATTTGTATCACATATTTGAGTGTAGTAGTATCCTTTGAGGTTATCTCCATATTTTAAAGACAATGGACCAAGAGCTACAATGCCCGAATACGTTCTTGTTGCCCACCAGTCCCACACTGTAATCTACGCTGAGTGTTTTTATACTATTACCCTACCACGTGGCAGAGAAAGAAACCCGAACTGTTTATGGACTCCTTGCAGAATGGGGACGCCAAACCTGAATTAATATTTCAGTATTGAAGCGTTGACTCATTAAGGCCACAGAATAATTCGTCTGACACTCATTCTTTGTAGTCCAAACACATCTAGGTGTGCATTAATTGATATGTAGAGTCCTTGGTCGAGTACGCCACAAGCTACAGAGAATTAAAAGGTGTGGATCACAAAGTTTCAAAGATGGTCTTGAAAACAGGAAATTGCCTTATTTAGAGATTGCCTAGTTGTGAAGGATTCAGCATACCTCCCTTCCTGTGAGGAAAGGCAGTGGGACCCCTTGGAAACAGGTCTCCATGTCTATTTTGATAAACTTTTACCTGAATTTTAGAAGCAGAGCTGATCTCTTTACCAGCTATTTCAATGTTAGCAGAATAAACCAGTCTGTTTAATATAATCATTTGCCAGGGATTTTTTCCCCCAGTTTCCAGCCTGGTGTTTATAACACGTTAAGAAATGAGACATAAAACTGAAACCAGTATAATCTGTACAAATAATTCATTCCAAGACTGGTGGGAAGGTTTGTTTGTCAAAGCGCATTGGCTATTCCATAGCAAAATAGTAATGTGCAGTGAAACCATGCTGGATATACATATATGTGTGTGTGTGTGTGTGTGTGTATATATATAGATATTGTAAATATGTATATCCAGATTGATATGGAAAGTTTGTATGGGGATGGCAGACAGAACAAGGTCCCATGTGTAGTACCTTCAACGCAGTCATTCACAACTTACAAATGGGGTAGAGGTAAAGCAAGGAAAAATATTGTAAAGAGGAGGAATACAACAATAAATGGGTAAACAGCAATAGAAAAAGCACACTAGGTTAATGTAGGAAACTAGTTTCTTTATTGAGAGATTGTATATTAGTATTAGTGGAACTGTGTGTAACAATGTCACCATGCACACAATACAAAAAGGCCAAGGCCCACCATGCTTTGGGGGGGCAAACAGAACAAAAGCAGCGTACAATGAGCAGATGTATTGGCTAGAGCACATTACATTTCAGCAGGGTATGTCTCTACAGAGAGATTTACAATCAGAAAACTAGGTAATGTAAAAAAATACAGACCATGCTTTAGTTTTAGTACAAGAAAAAAGGTGAAGATCCACAACCAAAAGGATATTTGATACAGAAAATTACCCACAAAATAAGAACAGGAAGTAATTTAGCACAGCAGAAAAAGGTTATCCCTGTTTAATGGAAATCCATTTTGCCAGAAGGTAGTTTTTTTACCAGGACAACACTTAACAATTGAATACAATTGTTGGTGTGAATTTCCCAAACATTCACTTGATTATATTTTGGTATGTAGTTAACACAGTACATATCTTTCTAATGAAATAATTTAATATATGTACCTTTAACTACAAAGGTTATTCTACTTTTTAAAAGAAATCCAGGTAGAATTCCTGGAATGAAAGCAGGGTAGTTCTGGTTGGGAAATGATCGGATATGTCATGTAAAAAAGATGCAGTACTCCTCTGTATGATGCATTTTACAAAAGCATAACAAGAATGCTGTAACATGCATGGCGAATGGAATAGACAGGATTTGCATAAATCACTTAATAATGGATGTCATTGCCCGACTACAACAGAACCAAAGCCTTTGAAATTTCAGGCAATTTGGTAACTGTTAATAAATGTATATATTTTTAGACAAAGGATTGTTTTGTGTGCATTCATTAGGGGGCAAAATGCAGCCACAGCAGCAAGGAATGGTTGGCCTAAAATGACCACAAAACAAGATACTGCATCCGCAAAAGCAAAATGAGTCCACTGAACAGGAATTTACAGTGCAATGTATTTATAGCTAAACAAGATGAAGATACAAAAATGGCTGTTATTCTCTACATCTATTCTGAAATGGCCTACTCTCTATGCAACTACAATGAAACTAAAAAGAAAACAGATTTAAGCTTACAGTCTCTACAAGGTTTACAAGAAGATTGTGATTTCAGTGTCAAGCATTAGTATCTTCCATCACAAGAATGCACCATATAGCCACCTCGCCCTTTCACTTTAGCCAGTGGTGTCATCTCTAAACAGGGGCGGGGCGTCAAATTAAAATGTAAACACGTGATATAGAAGGAGCCATAAAGCCTCCTGTAAAAGGCATTTTAAAATAAATTGTGCGTCAAAATGTGGCTAGTACAGACTCAGACCATAATGAAATGGTTTGAAAATGCATAAAATTACAGGCAGCACGTGCTAAAATTGGAAAGGCTTAAAATACAACTTCAGATATATTGTAGCCTCAGAAAAATATATAATAAATTGTAATTCGGCAAGTTCAGTGTTATATGCAATCGATTCACTTCAATTACGTGGGTTGCCAGATGCCACCAGTGGATACGTGCAAATGAGACAAGAGCGGGCATGGCTTTGTCCATTCGTGAAAGGAACAGGGGCCTTTCGAAAAAACACAAATAAAATGGCAAGCAGTCGAGCGACAGGAGATACTGCAGCTTAAATAAATAGCAATGCTTTCCTCGGATGAAAACAGGAAATGGTTAAGAGGGGGTGTCACAATACAGCTAAATGCAGAGGCAGAAGAGGGCCACACCACACAGCAGCATGTCGACCATTCACTGTGCTACACAATGAAGAGACAAACAAAACAAAAAAAAAAAAAGATTTGATAAATGCAAAATTTATGTTATTATCCCATATTCACAGAAGAGACTGCAGTAAAGCCACAGTCACGTATGGTATATATATATACTATTTTAAGTACGTTGCAGAAGACACAAAGGGTGTCTGGTTATTGTTTATATCGTATGTGCTTAACAACATTTCAAGCAAAACAGAACATAACAGTTTTGATTTTAACTGGATCCATTCTTGTGAGAATTTTAGGCTCAATTAAACCATTAGTATCCATATATTATACATATAAGTGAATATATAATATACACATACAATAAAAGTCATACATTGATGTCCTCTATAAATTGTATATTGTAAAAGTGTTGCAGTAAATCGTGTAAACGTATGTTTTAAGTGTCGTGGATAACGTGGCTTACACCGTGGAATGTATCCAATATTAAGGATGAGGCAGGGGAAATAATACAGCCACAACTGGTGAGTAAAATGCATCTACTATTAGTGTACTGGGGCGTGTGTATACATATCCACACACAAACATACTGTTTGGAAGGCTTAATACTACCTAGCCTAATTCTGCAATGGTACAAATCACCATGAAAACTAAAGAATAGAGGGTTCCTATCAACCATATAACAAAACCTAAACACAGAATCCAAAGTGTGAGGGGAAAATGTATACATAGGGAGTGTGGGGGGTGATATATTCTATGCGAAGCCGAAATGCATCCGATGAAATAATTGAAAACATATTGTGAAGGTTCTTGATGAATGTGTTTCCACCCAGTGTCCCCTTCCAGACGTCTGCAAATGTGTACTAGATTGGTTGAGAATCTGATTGTGAAACCTAGGGGCCCCCCTCCTCCACAAAACAAAGCTGTAGCAGGAATACAACGGGGGCGAGGAGAAGACAGACTATACAGCCTCGCCTCCAGTGAGACGTTTAAGTCTGGCACAAAAGAAAGTGGGAACAATGGAAATGAAAGGGAATAGGAGGGCAAGGCACTATGCTCGGGAATAACACAAGGGAAATGTAATGTTGGTGAGGTTTGAAAGAGACTAAAATAACGGTGTGGCCACCTATGGATTTATGTTGTCACCCTATCCACCTAAAAAAAAAAAAACATGTTTATTATGTGTGCATTTACCTAGACGGTAAAAAAGGCCCGTGAAGAGTCTGGTGCTATTGGGGGGGGGTGAGGATGTCAGACCTCCAGCTACCCTAAGCCCTGGGAGCAGGGCACAGACATTCACAAAGGGGCAGAGCGGAGACAAGACAGAGAAGAACCCCTGCGAGGGGTGAGAGCACAGAATACCTCTGTTTCGCACAGAGCCAAAGACTGGAAGAACGAGGTATCCGACGTGCACCAACACCATGGTGCAGCTGCGGAGAGCGGGGTCCCTGTGTGGCTGTGTCCGCTGCTGGCGAGAGTGCGGGTTCCGCTGCTGGGAGGTCTTGAGGCGCTGTTCCTGTTGCCGGTGTCGCTCCCGGGGCTTCTGAGAATGCTGCCGAAGCTCCTCCTGCTGCCGCCGGGAGACAGATGGCCCATGAAAATGTGGTCCCTTCCAGCCCTCTGTACATTCAAACGTGCGGCCGAAGAGGTGCTGCAGCTGCCTCCTCGCACACAAAGAGGAAAGGAAGGCGGGGGGCCGCAGTCAACAGTGCCGCCCAGCGGCTGCCTCACGACACCGGGCCCCAGCCAATGGTAGGATAGCGGGGAGAGGAGGAGCGGTGGGAGCCCGATCTGACACATGAGCCGGGCTGCGGCTGCTGCTGATGAAAACCAAGCATCGAGGCCCCACGCGCGCCGCGGGTAATGCGAAACGACGTCTGCGTGAGGGAAACGAGGCGGCCATTATTGAAGGGAACGATTTATCTTAAACGAAAATCATGCTGTACCATGTAAAACGTCGACATTCTGTGCATTGTTTTACTGCTTGTCTAATCTCCTTAAATAAGTATGGTGAATAATTATATCGCTTTATTTAAATACAATGTTCCGTAATATTAACATAATCAATATTGTGTTTTTTTTTTCTCAATAACTTTTACAACGGTCTTTACAAATGCAATAATTTCAACTTTTTTGGGCTCGGCGTTAATTTTTGTTACGTTTCCTTTTTAAACGCACTCCAAACGCTCCCTGTTTCAAGATGGCAGCCAGTTTGTACCCCGGACGCACGCGCTTCCAAGATGGCCGTCAACGGCTGACAGCGGGTTGCGGCCATTCAAGCCTCATCGTCTATTTATAAACTGAGAAGGACCGTCGTGTATATAGTACTCATCCACCGCCAGTGTGGCCGGTTGACCGCTTGCTTGGCAGAATAAATCCGATGGTATACTTCTCGTGCGCTAGATTTGAGATAAGGGCATCTTATTTTCCACGTAAAGATGCCTTAGGTAAAATTGCTATTAGAGAACAATGGATAGTATGAACCATGTATGGTATGAGTGTATATCGCTTATTGACTCTGAATCGTTTCCTACGATGCCAGATTTCTTTAGGAGTTTGTGTTCGACTCTTGCTTTCAAAAAATGTGATGATTTTTTTCCAATTTTTAGTAGATACGGGTTCGCCTTTCGGCTAATGTAGGTCATATGGGGATTTGATTCCTTTTCATTCACCCTAAATCACCTTAAATATCTCTTAAAAAAGGTCTCCAATATTTTGCATCCGTTGCAGTTTCTTTCCTATCGACGAAAACCAGTGGCTATAAAGGGGGAAATGCCATGCTCAGAAAAAGCCCATTCATCACTCGCAGATGCTCGATAGCAGACTAAAAACGATTAAACTAAATTCAGTGAACGAATGCGAAAAGGTAGTGGCGTCCTAGTAAATGGAGCTGTTTTATTCGCGTTATTCTTTTTATCTGTGAATTATGGTGTCTTTGTTCCAGTCGTTCATGTATTTATGTAACCAGAACAATGTCCCCCCCTTTTTTTTTTTTTACACCAATCCTAGGTAGCCCAGTTGTCCTTAAATTGAAATGAAGCATCTGAAAGCAGTAAAGACTGTTTGCAGCTGTTTTCTCCTGGATACAGCCTAAATGGCCACATACGGGATTTTCACGACGTATTCACTAGCTAGTTACACATCAGGAATGTCCAGCTATTTAACCAACACCATACAATAAAGGAAAGAGCGGGGGCATATGATTCAGGGTGCGGGGGTTTTCATTACCAGACGTGTTGATGTTTCGAAATTTGAATGTGAAGGAAATCTCTCACGTTATACGCGGGTTTTATGATGGGAGAAATAAATGGAAATATTAATCTGGGAGCGGGGTAGGGTATACGTTTAAAGAAACATCTCGTGTAAAGCCCACGTACCTACATATCTGACGGAAACTGCGCAATTACATCACAGTTAAGGATACCAAAAATCACGAGTTACACGCATTTCAAGGAATCCTATGGCATGTATTGTCTGCCATCCTAAACACACGACCTTCCCTTCCCCCTCAAGGCACCTCTGAAGTTAGAATGGTTGCCAGTGACCCCAGCGCATGTGTCTGACAAAAGCGCAGGCTGGGTTTCCATCCCCCCATCAATTCTGATCCTTCCCCACCACAGCAGCTGGCCCTGTTCAGAGACCCTTAATCAGCTGAAACATTATCCCCAGACACAGCCCTTCTTAGTGCTCAAGTGCTGGTAGCCTGTGCCAATTCAACACACCCGCTCCCCACCCATTCTCCAAGGCAAATTCATTTATGGCCACTGCAATTGGAACAGTTTGAGATGTATGCCCTTCCTCTGACACAGAATGACAACTAATGGTCGTTCATACCTATTCAGTGTCCCTCTTTAGAAGGAAGAGTTTAGACTACTAGCATTTTCTAATTGTTATCTATTCTGCCACTTTGCTTAACCCAAACTGCAGTGTGGCAATGTCACTTAACTAATCCGACTACTCAGACACTACGATTGGAATATGATATTCCGCAATGTGTGTTACTGCACATACGATAATTATGAGTTTTATGGCCAACATCGCAACCCCACACATTTCTCCAGGTAAATTTCGTTAGGTTAAACCTACCGAAATTTACTGGGGTGGGAAATGGGCAGTAATTAGTGGAACATGCAGATTTTGATAGATCCTTGAAAACTTGGTATTTATCACACCCAATGAATTTTGGCACCAGCGGAGTCAGATTTTACCATACACTGGGCCACTCATAACGAGAACCGTAGACGTGACTTATATCTGCACAATAAATTAAGACAGACCAATACCTACATTATTCAAAAATACTGCAGAAATAAGGAACTACTAAAACGGATCAATCCATAGGCACCGTTTACAGAGCTTTTCAGACGCATCAAGCCTGGCCTGTCTGGGGACAAAGCCAGTCCAATGATGTCCGATGACGTCCTCCTATTCCTTCACCAGCATGAGACATGTTGACTCTCTTAGTTTAATTTCCTGTAGCTGCAACAACATGCCCTTACAGAAAAACTGACCCGAACAAGCTGCCTTCTGTATACTTTAAGAGGTGTACAGTTATGGGTGTATACATAAGCCTCCATCCACCTTCCTTGTTAGTGAAAGCATGTGGCCCAATGAGGGATTGGATCGGTGTCCTGACTAGGTTTTGGAATTAGACAAGGGAAAAAAGTACAGCACCCCCAGGGTATTTTGTTTAGGATTCCACACGCTGCTTTGTAATGCGTAAAGTGGATGTACCTAAGTAAGACAAAGAAGAAGGACCAGTAGAGAAGTAGCAGATATAAATACACTGGGCAGCAGGTAACTTGGGAGGCAATAGCACTCACAACACGTTGTGTAGCAACTTATTAAAAAGCATGATGCACAACTAGTAATCACTTTATTATTTTTTAAAACCTGCACCATGCCCGCAGTATTGGATGAGATCCTTCCGGTTGTGCAACCCAGATTTTTGGTTTCATTGGTGTGTGTACGCTGGGACTCTTGCTGAAATGTGAAGCATTCCATCAAATGACAGTCTGCACTGTAAGCCATCTGAAGAGCAGATGTGGTGCCAAATTTTTTAAGGGCAAAAGATAAGGCCATTCTGCAAGTAAGCAACGATTGTGAAGCAAACATGCAAGATGGTCTGAAGAGGAGGAAAACGATTTTTGGTCTCTGCCTTTTGGGTGAAAGCTGTGTCTAGGTAGGGAATTATGGAACATTTCTGCGACATAGGACATCTACCACCTCACAGGGGGTGTGGGGCTGTCACATAATTACTGGATTTTAGTTTTATGCCACCTCGCCGGTGGATGAATGTATACAAAGTGACCCGCTACCAACCTTCCTTGGCAGCAAAGTATTAGTTTGCCTGTTGCACTGGGGCACAGGTTGAGTTGCAGCAATACAGTGTACACAGATGCACCATCAAGTGGAAACTTTTGGTATCTTCAAGTCCAGCCTTAGAAATCATCAACAATGGTGGGGGGAAGGGATACATGGCGGGTCTTTCATAGGTCTCACACCTCTGCAACAGCTATACCCCTGATGTATTTGTCTCTAGCGGCCTGCAGTGCAACACTATCCTTATCCTCCCTGCCTTATACTCCTGCCATCTGAAGATGCCAAGTTACAACCCAATGAGTAGTCAGGGTCACTTACAAAATAGTAAGTATTCAGTGAGAGATCTTGTAAGTCAGCTGGGCTCACTCTCCAGAGTGTGGAAGCTTTCCACTTTCTGGAATCTTCCTGTCTGCAGAAAGTACCCTGTGACTGCAGTGGCCCACCAGCCAGTGTGAGAGAGTTGGTTCGTCTTTCACTTTCCATGCTCAGTCACTTAATGAGCCCTAGCGGTCCCTGGGGCCTACTTGAAGCCAGGGACTCAGTTAGTGCTGTAACCCATGCAAGGAGCTACACTGTAGACCGAGATGCTCTGTACCCAAACCCTTAATCCAGAACTGTGCTGAATCGCACAAGTTGGCACAGTCCTAGACGTCTCATAGCCCTGTCAATGCTAAAGATACAGATATCTTCTCGAGGCAACTTCCCCACATTGTTCCTCATGCAAAAAAAACTGAAGACACAATGTTCATTGCAGGAAATGGGTATGAAACATGATTTTCACACTGACACCTCCCCGCAGATACTCTACTCCAAATGAATCGAGGCCTGTCTTACAGGAGACTAGCAGGAATAGAAGAATAAAGGGTAGAGTGAAGAAAACATGATGTTCCCAAGATTATCTACTAAAATGTTAATCTCATTTTCTTCTTACAGGAGACTCACCTAGTTGATAAAAAAATCAGTTTAATCAAATTCAGAACGAGAAGTGGAAGTTATACTGTCTCCCTCCAATTAAAGGAAAACCATGATGGTGCCATTCTGTTATACACATTCTTTAATGCCTCTGTGAACTCTTCCAAAAGAGATTACCAAGAGCGATTGGTAAAAGCATTGATTGACTGCAAAAATCAGCAATACATCCTCATCATATGAGGGGATAGAAATCGCTTTCCAGATCCCAGACTAGACCGCAAGTCATACAGTCGCTTCTTTCCTCTAAAGCTTACCAAGCCCTACCCAAGTTTATCCAAGGCTTTAGTTGATCCATGGAGAATTGTGAGTCCGGTTCTATTTATCAGCTTACGAATGTCATTCCTTTATTGAGCATTGCAAGCAAAAACATTTTCAACAATAAGGAACCCCATAAGATGGTGCTACCACCAACTCCATTTCTTTTGAAAACCAAAATATCCTCACCTGAAATGACAACATGGCAACTAAACACTGTACTAGCTCAGTCTTCAAGAAACACAGTGGCACATTCTTTGTATTCAATGCAAGCCCTGAAACATTAGGAAGGTTGTGGCATGTCTACAGAATTACCCTTAGTGGCAAAATATTGAACTATGTAGGAACCCATACAACTTAATAACTCTACTTCACACAATCGAATCCTAAAAAATGAATTGGTACAATCAGACTCTGATGAAGTCAGTGTCAGAACTTACACTTGCTCTTCCATGACAGGGACAAGGAAGGTGGCAATTGGTTCTACAACAGGTTCAGTGTTGTGGGGATGGGCAGCAAATCAAGGTGTAGATGGTGGGAGAATATGGTGCCCGGGTCTGGGAGGACAGTAGGTCAGGGCTTTGGGTTGAACTGAAGTGGGCTGTGTTGCAAGATGACAGCCCACTTTTTTTTTTACTACAAAGACTGGATATACACTGAGTTCAATCCAAAATGGTGCTCGCAAAGAGGAGGGGTCTGAGCTCCTTTCTTGTCTGTATTTTCAGTGACAGTATAAAAAGCCATAGATGAAGAAGCGCACTGCCTGGCAGCATTTTGAGTTGGAATTAGTCATTATACTTGTGTTTGTTTCTTATGTATGTGATGCATAAACTTTGTGTTACTATCTCCTGAAAGTTTTCGCATGTCCTGGTGCATCCTATGTGGTCCTGCTGCATTTATTATTTCTTCCTTTTTTACAACTGTGTCTCTGCAACTATGTTTTTTCCAGAACTATATATATATGTATATATTATCTACTGGCGGTCGCCAGTAGATAGTTATAGTTAGGACCTATTTTCCATAGGAAATCCGCGACATTCTATTTGAAATAACTCTCTTGCCGGTTGACGTATCTTCGCGAAATTTTCAAACTTTGTGGGGCGCTCCGGTCCGCTCCTACCCTGAAAGTCTCGGGGTGATTCGTTAAGCGGTGGCCGAGAAAAAAGGGGGGTCCCAAAACGTGTTTTCCCCATTCATTTTCCCATAGGAAACTTTAGACACGGCTACAGCCCGAACTGCTGAACGGAATTACACCAAATTTGGCAAAGAGGTAGTTCTTGGTTCAGAAAGAACCCTTTTGTTATATGGTGTAACTCCGTTCAGTAGTTGCGGAGAAATTAAAAAAATAAGAGTCAAAAAATAAATTTCCCATAGGAAACTTTATGCAAGGCTACAGCCCGAACTGCTGAACGGAATTACACCAAATTTGGCAAAGAGGTAGTGCTTGGTTCAAAAAGAACCCTTTTTGTTAAATGGTGTAAATCCGTTCAGTAGTTGCTGAGAAAATCAAAAGTAAAAACACATATATATCTGGGCGGAGCCTAACCACACATGTCATCGTGAGATCTGATTGGCTGTCAGCACTTCATCCTGGAATTGCTGGCAGCCATCTTGGGACCAATATAAATGATAGTACCCCTTTGAAATGCATTGTAGTGAATCGAAGATTTTGAGGGTTACCAAAAGGAGAACTATAAAGGGTGATAACAGACTTTAGTTACATTAGAATTCATTTGTTGATGGTACCATACTAATTTCAGGAATTGTGGTGTGTTCTAAGGTGATTTTACCCTGTGAAAAACCTTCTGCTGGGATATCATGAATCATGTTTGAGAGAAAACTATTTTCACATGCTTGTCCCATACAGTTTTGGAAGGTGCCCCAGAAGCTAAAATGAGAGCATATTTTCTGTAAATTCACATTATCTTTCTCAGTCATGTGAGAATGAAGTCTGACATTCTCAGTAAAACATGTACATCCAACAAGGGCAGAGACTGTCAGTTGATTCCTTTGTGTTCTACTGCAGCTTCCCAGAGTGTTCTAAAGAACAACTAGAGTGCTAACAGCCTTACTTATGACAAAAGTATGGCACACCTGAAGCCATCTTGATTGGAATAAACTGGTAACACTTAAAACATTTAATTTAAAAAGGAACAAAATGATGGGGTTCATCTTGTCATAGAAATTATGGTTAGTGCTCTGGAAAGAAAAATTAGGACATGTTTCAAGTGTGATCTCAAATATCTTCCTGTTATATTTCAACAGGAGCAGACTGTCAGTTGATGCCTTTGTGTTCTACTGCAGCTTCCCAGAGTGTTCTAAAGAACAACTAGAGTGCTAACAGTCTTACTTATGACAAAAGTATGGCACACCTGAAGCCATCTTGATTGGAATAAACTGGTAACACTTAAAACATTTAATTTAAAAAGGAACAAAATGATGGGGTTCATTTTGTCATAGAAATTATGGTTAGTGCTGTAGAAAGAAAAATTAGGACATGTTTCAAGTGTGATCTCAAATATCTTCCTGTTATATTTCAACAGGAGCAGCCTGTCAGTTGATGCCTTTGTGTTCTACTGCAGCTTCCCAGAGTGTTCTAAAGAACAACTAGAGCGCTAACAGTCTTACTTATGACAAAAGTATGGCACACCTGAAGCCATCTTGATTGGAATAAACTGGTAACACTTAAAACATTTAATTTAAAAAGGAACAAAATGAGGGGGTTCATTTTGCCATAGAAATTATGGTTAGTGCTGTAGAAAGAAAAATTAGGACATGTTTTAAGTGAGATCTCAAATATCTTCCTGTTATATTTCAACAGGAGCAGCCTGTCAGTTGATGCCTTTGTGTTCTACTGCAGCTTCCCAGAGTGTTCTAAAGAACAACTAGAGTGCTAACAGCCTTACTTATGACAAAGGTATGGCACACCTGAAGCCATCTTGATTGGAATAAACTGGTAACACTTAAAACATTTAATTTAAAAAGGAACAAAATGAGGGGGTTCATTTTGCCATAGAAATTATGGTTAGTGCTGCAAAAAGAAAATTTAGGGCATGTTTTAAGTGAGATCTCAAATCCTCTTCTATTTCATTAGAAAATTCTGACATGCAGACTGAAACAATCACTTTCAATACCAGCAGTAGACTTCCAGTTAACTCCTTGGTGAGCAGTAGCTTTACTACAGTGATCTAATGAACAACTAGAGTAATAACATTCTGAATTTATGGCAAATGTGTGACACATCTGAATGCCTTCTTGATGGAATCAAAGTAAAAACTGAAAGCATTTCCTACTGAGGAGACTGCAGTAAATGAGGAAATTAGGAAACTTCATAACAAAGAAGTCTTCCAAGATGGCCACCAGTGAAAAAAGAGCCCAAATGTAGCACAAATATTACCCAGATGTAGCCCACATATAGCCCAATGACAAAAGTGTGCAAAACACTTTTTATTTTTAGTTTTTTGCAGTTTTATGTAGTGCAGACTGGTCAGGTATTGGAGCGTTGCATCTTAAAACATGACCCCCTACACTACAAAAACACCACTGCACTACCCTAAACCCTAAAACACTACCCCAGCACGACCCCCTACACTACACAAGCACCACTGCACTGTCCTAAACCCTAAAACACTACCCCCAGCATGACCCCCTACACTACACAAACACCACTGCACTACCCTAAACCCTAAAACACTACCCCAACACCACTGCACTAACCTAAATCCTAAAACACTACCCCCAGCACGACCCCTACACTACCCAAACACCACTGCACTACCCTAAAACATGACCCCTACACTACACAAACACCACTGCACTACCCTAAACCCTAAAACACTACCCCCAGCAAGACCCCTACACTACACAAGCACCACTGCACTACCCTAAACCCTAAAACACTACCCCCAGCACGACCCCCTACACTACACAAACACCACTGCACTACCTTAAACCCTAAAACACTACCCCCAGCACGACCCCTACACTACCCAAACACCACTGCACTAACCTACATCCTAAAACACTACCCCCAGCACGACCCCCTACACTACCCAAACACCACTGCACTACCCTAAACCCTAAAACACTACCCCCAGCACGACCCCCTACACTACACAAGCACCACTGCACTACCCTAAACCCTAAAACACTACCCCCAGCACGACCCCCTACACTGCCCGAACACCACTGCCCTAAACCCTGAAACACCACCCCTCAGCACGACACCCTACACTGCCCGAACACCACTGCACTGCCCTAAACCCTGAAACACTACCCCTAGCAAGACCCCCTACACTGCCCGAACACCACTGCACTGCCCTAAACCCTGAAACATCACACCCAGCAAGACCCCCTACACTGCCCGAACACCACTGCCCTAAACCCTGAATCACCACCCCCAGCACGACCCCCTACACTGCCCGAACACCACTGCACTGCCCTAAACCCTGAAACACCACCCCAGCACGACCCCCTACACTGCCCGAACACCACTGCACTGCCCTAAACCCTGAAACACCACCCCTGCACGACCCCCTACACTGCCCGAACACTACTGCACTGCCCTAAACCCTGAAACACCATCCCCAGCCACGACCCCCTACACTGCACGAACACCACTGCACTGCCCTAAACCCTGAAACACTACCCCCAGCAAGACCCCCTACACTGCCCGAACACCACTGCACTGCCCTAAACCCTGAAACACTACCCCCAGCAAGACCCCTACACTGCCCGAACACCACTGCACTGCCCTAAACCCTGAAACATCACACCCAGCAAGACCCCCTACACTGCCCGAACACCACTGCCCTAAACCCTGAAACACCAGCCCCAGCAAGAACCCCTACACTGCCCGAACACCACTGCA
The DNA here is from genome assembly GCA_963921515.1 of Calotriton arnoldi. Taxonomy (NCBI): domain Eukaryota; kingdom Metazoa; phylum Chordata; class Amphibia; order Caudata; family Salamandridae; genus Calotriton; species Calotriton arnoldi. The sequence goes on from CAWUFW010000518.1 coordinate 255,322, forward strand.
CTGCCCTAAACCCTGAAACACCATCCCCAGCACGACCCCCTACACTGCCCGAACACCACTGCACTGCCCTAAACCCTGAAACACCACCCCTGCACGACCCCTACACTGCCCAAACACTACTGCACTGCCCTAAACCCTGAAACACCATCCCCAGCACGACCCCCTACACTGCACGAACACCACTGCACTGCCCTAAACCCTGAAACACTACCCCCAGCAAGACCCCCTACACTGCCCGAACACCACTGCACTGCCCTAAACCCCGAAACACTACCCCCAGCAAGACCTCCTACACTGCCCGAACACCACTGCCCTAAACCCTGAAACATCACACCCAGCAAGACCCCCTACACTGCCCGAACACCACTGCCCTAAACCCTGAAACACCACCCCCAGCACAACCCCCTACACTGCCCGAACACCACTGCACTGCCCTAAACCCTGAAACACCACCCCCAGCACGACCCCCTACACTGCCCGAACACCACTGTACTGCCCTAAACCCTGAAACACCACCCCCAGCACGACCCCTACACTGCCCGAACACCACTGCCCTAAACCATGAAACACCACCTCCAGCAAAACCCCTACACTGCCTGAACACCATTGCTCTGCCCTAAATCCTGAAACACTAGCCCCAGCATGACCCCCTACACTGCCCAAACACCACTGCACTGCCCTAAACCCTGAAACACCACCCCCAGCACGACCCCCTACACTGCCCGAACACCACTGCACTGCCCTAGACTCTGAAACACCAGCCCCAGCAAGACCCCTACACTGCCCGAACACCACTGCACTGCCCTAAACCCTGAAACACCAGCCCCAGCATGACCCCCTACACTGCCCGAACACCACTGCACTGCCCTAAACCCTGAAACACCAGCCCCAGCACGACCACCTACACTGCCCAAACACCACTGCACTGCCCTAAACCCTGAAACACCAGCCCCAGCACAACCCCCTACACTGCCCGAACACCACTGCACTGCCCTAAACCCTGAAACACCAGCCCCAGCACGACCCCCTACACTGCCCGAACACCACTGCACTGCCCTAAACCCTGAAACACCACCCCCTGCATGACCCCTACACTGCCCGAACACCACTGCACTGCCCTAAACCCTGAAACACCACCCCCTGCAGCACCCCCTACACTGCCCGAACAGCACTGCAGTGCCCTAAACCCTGAAACACCACCCCTGCACCGCCCCCTACACTGCCCGAACACCACTGCACTGCCCTAAACCCTGAAACACCACCCCCAGCACGACCCCCTTTACTGCTCGAACACCACTGCACTGCCCCAAACCCTGAAACACCACCCCCAGCCCAGCACGACCCCCTACACTGCCCGAACACCACTGCCCTAAACCCTGAAACACCACCCCTGCACGACCCCCTACACTGCCCGAACACCACTGCACTGCCCTAAACCCTGAAACACCACCCCCAGCACGACCCCTACACTGCCCGAACACCACTGCACTGCCCTAAACCCTAAAACACCACCCCCAGCATTACCCCCTACACTGCCCAAACACCACTGCACTGCCCTAAACCCTAGAACACTACCCCCAGCACGACCCCCTACACTACCCGAACACCACTGCACTACCCTAAACCCTCAAATACTACCCCCAGCACAACCCCCTACACTACCCGAACACGACTGCACTGCCCTAAACCCTCAAACACTCCCCCAGCACGACCCCCTACACTACCCGAACACCACTGCACTGCCCTAAACCCTAAAACACTCCCCCAGCACAACCCCCTACACTACCCGAACACCACTGCACTGCCCTAAACCCTAAAACACTCCCCCAGCACGACCCCTACACTACCGAAACACCACTGCACTGCCCTAAACCCTAAAACTCTACCCCCCGCATGACCCCCTACACTACCCAAACACCAATGCACTACCCTAATCCCTAAAACACTACCCCCGCATGACCCCTACACTACCCTAAACCCTAAAACACTACCCCCGCACAACTCCTACACTACCCAAAGACCACTGCACTACCCTAAACCCTAAAACACGACCTCCTACACTACACAAACACCACTGCACTACCCTAAACCCTAAAACACTACCCCTACACTACACAAACACCACTGCACTACCCTAAACCCTAAAACACTACCCCCAGCAGTACCCCTACACTACCCAAACACCACTGCACTAACCTAAACCCTAAAACACTACCCCCAGCAGTACCCCCTACACTACCCAAACACCGCTGCACTACCCTAAATCACTACCCCCAGCATGACCCCCTACACTACCCAAACACCACTGCACTACCCTAAACCCTAAAACACTACCCCCAGCACGACCCCCTACACTACCCAAACACCACTGCACTACCCTAAACCCTAAAACACTCCCCCAGCACGACTCCCTACACTACCCAAACACCACTGCACTACCCTAAACCCTAAATCTACCCCCAGCATGACCCCCTACACTACACAAACACCACTGCACTACCCTAAACCCTAAAACACTACCCCCAGCACGACCCTCTTCACTACCTAAACACAACTGCACAATTTGTTACAGGCGTTGCAACGCAGGCCTGTGGTGCTTACTGGAAGTACCTAGTGGGCTAGTTGGGCCCCAGGGACCCTCAGGATTCAAGGTGACCTAATCCCCCAACTTAAAACGCACCACGGGGCGCGTTTGCACAGTGGTGAAGGGAGGGGCGGGGCCTCAGGTGACATGTGCGCAAACACGCCCTGTGGTGCGTTTTAAGTTGGGGAATTAATTCCCTTTGAATCCTGAGGGACCCTGGGGGCCAACTAGCCCACCAGGTACCTTCAGTAAGCACAACAGAGTTGCGTTGCAGAGAGGTGAAAAAGGTGCGTGGCCTCGGAACGCCTCTCTGCAACTCAGCTCTGTGGTCCTAACTGTAGGTACCTGGGGGCTAGTTGGGCCCCAGGGACCCTCAGAATTCAAGGGGACTTAATCCCGCAACTTAAAGCGCGCCACGGGGTGCGTTTGCACACACGTCACCTCAGGCCCCCCTCCCTTCACCACTGTGCAAACGCGCCCTATAGCGCGTTTTAAGAGGTAGTTTTAATCCCCTGCCCTATTATGTACTAGGGACTTGCAGAGGAGGTCATGCTAATCACAGGGGTACCCCAACGCATAGTGTTCCCTAGTGTATGTAGGTGTTTTCACTGTATTCTAAGTGTCTTTTAGCATAGCACTGGCTCTGGTTAGTCAGAGTCAGTTACCACCAGTACCCGTCTGAAAAAGTTGTGGGCACAGGATGATTTTGCAACAAGGCCTCTTTCTGCTCCTCTGTTGGTTCTTTCTGCACATCTTTTGCTTCTTTCTGTGCGTTTTTCTTCTTTCTTCACATGTCCTACCTCTGTAGGCATAGTTAGAAACTAGCATTTAAAAAAACCTTTGAAATTCACTTAAAAATCATAGGTTTCAGGCACGTTATAGTTAGAAATTAGCATTTAAAAAACCTTTGAAATTCACTGAAAAAACCATAGGTTTCAGACACGTTATAGTTAGAAATTAGCATTTAAAAAACCTTTGAAATTCACTGAAAAAACCATAGGTTTTAGGGACAGTTATAGTTAGTTGGACATTTCACTCGTACAAAACCATAGAAATTCCCCGTTATAGTTAGTTCAGCTAACTATAACTCACGCCCCGCAATGCACTGCTGATGACGTCACATATTACATCACTCATGACATGGTCAGTGACATCACTGATGACATCACTGATGACATCTCAAATGACATCACTGATGACATCATCCATGTGATAATTTCATGCATCTTCTCACACCCTAATATAACTTTTGATACACCCACTCTAAATTACAGACTGCCATTCTCAAAACCATAGACACTCCAACACCAAAAACTACATACCCACTCACTGATTCTTAGGTCTACACACACATCCACTCACTCACCCGTACAGTCACTCATACTTAGTCACTCAGTACAGGACTATCATATGCACTCATACACCTATATAAACTCTCACACACCGCCACTCATCCATAGAGGTACTCACACACCTAGTCAGTCATGCAAAAAACTTAATCACACACCCATTTACTCACCTATACAGTTATACACACACCAGCTCACTTACTCATACAAATACTAGCACATTCTTACGCTCTTATACAATCACTGATACAAGTACACACTCATCCATACAGCCACTCTCACAATCACACACTCTCACTTATAGCCATTTATATACTCCAACACACATATATACTGCCTTTCACATATGTAGTTACTCACACATGTACCACTGAGATATACTTTCAATCACTAACACACCCATACACACACTCACCCACCCATACAGTCCATCACAGATGCACTCTTGAAACCATGCACCCAGTGAATCACCAACTCACACATCTATGCACAGAGTCACACACACCCCACCCACACAAACACTCAGGCACCCATACAGATACTCAGACAATCAATCAATAACCCATGTAGACACTCATGTAGCTATTCAGAAAGCCATGCAGCCGCTTACAAACCAACAGACAGACGGATACAGACATTCACACAGTTTAGTCACTAACCCATGCATTCAGTAAGATACATTTAATCACTCACTTGTAGAGTCAGTCACTCACGTACTAAATCATCCATTCAGACACTTATACACCCACTCATTCTTCAATACGCCTTTCCCTATATATATTAAACATATTTAAACTTTACAGAAACACACAGTCGCTGGATGATGGCATCAGTGATGTCATCAGTGATGTCATTTGAGATGTCATCAGTGATGTCATCAGTGATGTCACTGACCATGTCATGAGTGATGTAATATGTGACGTCATCAGCAGTGCATTGCGGGGGCGCGAGTTATAGTTAGCTGAACTAACTATAACGGGGGAATTTCTATGGTTTTGTACGAGTGAAATGTCCAACTAACTATAACTGTCCCTAAAACCTATGGTTTTTTCAGTGAATATATATATATATATATTACCTACTGGCAGTCGCCAGTAGGTAGTCATAGTTAGGACCTTGTTTCTATTCAAAAAGCGTTTTTTGATTTGCCAATATCTTTGTCGCCGTTTGACGAATCTTCGTGAAATTTTAAAATCTCCGGTCAGCTCCTGTTAGAAAGTTTCGGGGTGATTCGTTAAGCGGGGGCCGAGAAAAAAGGGGGGTCCCAAAATGCGTTTTCTCCATGTTAATTTCCATAGAAAGCTTTTGTCACAGCTACAGCCCGAACTGCTGAACGGAATTACACCACATTTCTCAGAAAGGTAGCTCTTGGTCCAGAGTGCACTCTTTGCTCTAAATGGTGTAAATCCGTTCAGTAGTTCCCGAGAAATTCATATTTAAAAAAATATTAGTATCTGGTGACTGCGGTGGATCCGCGAACCCTCCCAATCACGAGCTTGACTGTGATTGGCTGCCAACACTTCAAACCAGGAAGTGTTGGCAGCCATTTTGTGACTCGGTTGAGCCGAGTCACAAGAAAAAGGTGATAAAAGAAGAAAAGGGGGGAGGGTAGGAACACCCTGACCCCCTAGGGCTGCTCAGAGGGTCCCACAGGGACCCTGAGGGCCCAAAAAAGCCTTACAAATTTTTTGGGGGGCGGGATTCACATACGGTACGCGAATCCCGCCGAAAATGTTAAAAAAAAAAAACACTGAAGCGCGGGCTCTGCACTTCGTTTTCTTGAAGCCCCCGGGTGGGCCAGGTCCCGGGGGCGATGCTGAATTATGATGTGGGGGCCCCCGCAGCTCCGGGAACTGCCACCTCCCTGGGCTATGTTAATGATATGCAGGGGGAACACAGCCCCCCGGGGACCGCCACCCCCCCCCCCCCGGCCTTTTTCTGTAAAAAAATGCATGGGGGGCCCGCCCCTCGCAGCCCCGGGGACCACCACCTCCCCAGGGCTTTAATTAAGGGTGGGGGGGCCTCGGGGACCGCCACCTCCCTGGGGCTTTAATTTATTTAATAAGGAGCGGGTGGCTCCTGTCCCCCCCCCCCACTGCCCCGGGGACCACCACCTCCCCGAGGCAGGTGGAGCACTGCTCCCGGCCGGCCATAGCAAACATCTGCTTCGCTTCATGGATGCGAGAGCAGAAAAACTGCTCTTGCTTCCATGAAGCGAAGCAGAATTGCTTTTGGGCAAAGGGAGCTGCATGTTTACAGCTCCCTTTGTCCAAAAGCAATGCCGGCTCCCGCAGGAGGCGGGGAGCCGACAGGGACCTCGGGGGCATTGGGGCTCCCCCCGCGGTCCCCAACGTGAGGCCATGCCCCGGGGTATAGGGGTCCCTGGGCCAAAAATGGCCCGGGAGGGGGGCCCCTCTGCCCCCCTCCCCTTTTTAATTTTTTAAAAATTAAAAAAGTAAGGCCGGGGGATGGAGTCCCCGGGGCCAAAATTGGCCTTAGGAGGGGGGCCACGCGGCCCCCTTCCAAAATTTTAAAAAAGAAAGGCTGGGCAGGCTTGGGGGATGGGGTTCCCGGGGCCAAAAGTGGCCCAGGGAAGGGGGGCCACGCAGCCCCCTTTCCATTAAAAAACTTTTTGCCGGGAGATGGGGTCCCCAGGGCCCCAAAGGTTCATGGGAAGGGGGGCCACACAGCCCCCCTTCCTAAAATAAAAAAAAGAAACCGGCAACTCGCTGGAGGCTCTGCCCCCCTCCCTGCACCACTCTGCAAACGCACCTCCTGGCGCGTTCTGGGTTGGGGGATGAAGTCCCCTGCGCTGGTGAGGGTCCTCAGGGGCCAACAAGCCCACCAGGAACCTCCAGTAAGCCCCACACAGTGGGATTGCTGAGAGGTTGTAGGAGGCCACGCTCCTTTTTTACACCACTCTGCAAACGCGCCTCTTTGTGCACTGCTGGTGGGGCGATGAGGTCCCCTTGTGTCTTGAGGACCTCAGGACTAAAGTGGATTTCATCCCCCAAGCAGCAGTGCGCCAGGAGGCGCGTTTGCATAGTGGTGTAAAACGGGGGCGTGGCCTCTCACCACTCTCAGCAATCCAACTGTATGGGGCTTGCTTAAGGTACCAGGTAGGCTACTTGGCCCCTAAGGACCCCCAGCAGCGGAGGGGACTTCAATCCCCATCCAAGAGTGCGTTTGCAGAGTGGTGGGAAAAGGGGGCGTAGCCTGCTATGAGAACTTAGCAATCCTGCTGTGTGGGACTTACTGGAAGTAATAGGAGGGGTATTTGGCACCCAAGGATGTCCTTGGGAGGCCAACTACCCCTCCTGTTACCTCCAGTAAGTCCAACACAGTGGGATTGCTAAGAGGTCTTCGGAGTACACCCCCTTCCCTTTCTCCACCACTCTGCAAATGCGCCTCCTGGCACACTACTGGTTGGGGGATGAAGTCCACTTTACTGCTGAGGGACTTTGGGGGCCAAGAAGCCCTCCTGTAAGTGCTATGCAGCGGAATTCCTGAGCGCTGGTCGGAGGCCCAGCCCCCTTTCTCCACCACTCTGCAAGCGCTACTACTAGTTAAAGAAGCATTTGCAGTGTAATGGGTCTCGCATTTGCGAAAGTTAGGGCTATTGGTGTTGTAAATGTCAAAGTTTTTGTGTGTAGTGGAATTATGTGGTATGTTGCGCAGTGAAATTATGTGGATAGAAAGTATGTGGTATTTAGTGTATAGGAATTATGTAGAGTGGGATTATGTGTTATGGAGAGTAATTATGTGGAATGGTAGTCTGTGTTGTGGAGTGGTAACCTCAGGTTTAGTCTTCCTCGTTTCCATAGAAGCTAAACTATAAACTCAATGAGACAACAAAAAGAAGGAACCACTGAGTAGCAGTTCTGGACCTAGTCGGAGGTATGAGCAGGGCCACTGGAACTATGCAACTGTTCGGCTGCACAGATTTTTGCATAATTAGACATTTTCCGCATTTGCCACATAATCCATCATCTGCTGCATAAGCTGTAGATTTGAACAAAAAAAACCTTGTTTCTGGCTCAAACGTTACCAAAAATGTAGCGACAAGTGTTACAGCGTGGTGGAAGGCCCTTTGCAATCCTGGAATGGTCACCTCTTACTTATTGCTAAATGTGGGTGTTAAATTGGTACTAATGGTGCGCAAACCACTCTTGCTTTCTGTGCCTCTCTTGCCTGTTTCTGCATTTCTCTTGCTTCTATGTGCACCTTTCTTCCTTTTTCTGCACTTCTCTTGCCTCTTTTACATCTCTTCCGCTTTCTGCACCTCTCTTGCTTCTTTATGCACCTCTCTTGCTTCTTTCTGCACCTCTCTTGCTTCTTTCTGCACTCCCCTTGCTTCTTTCTGCACCCCTCTTGCCTTTTTCTGCACCTCTGTTGCTGCTTTCTTTACCACTCTTGCCTCTTTCTGCTCCCCTCTTCCCTCTTTCTGTACCTCTCTTGCCTCTTACTACACCCCTCTTCCCTCTTTCTGCACCTCTCCTGCCTATTTCTGCACCTCTGTTGCTTCTTTCTGCACTTCCCTTGCCTCTTTCTGCACCCCTCTTGCCTCTTTCTGCACCTCTGTTGCTTCTTTCTGCACCTCTGTTGCTTCTTTCTGCACCTCTGTTGCTTCTTTCTGCACCTCTGTTGCTTATTTCTGCACTTCTCTTGCTTATTTCTGCACCTATCTTGCCTCTTTCTGCACCTATCTTGCCTCTTTCTGCACCCTTCTTCCCTCTTTGTGCACCTCTCTTGCCTCTTTCTGCACCTCTGTTGGTTCTTTCTGCACTGCTCTTGCTTCTTTCTGCACCTCTTTCAAATGTCTGCACCCCTCTTGCTTCTTTTCTCACCCCTCTTGCTTCTTTCTGCACCCCTCTTCCCTCTTTCTGCACCTCTCTTGCTGCTGTCTGCACCCCTGTTCCCTATTTCTGCACCTCTTTTGCCTTTTTCTGCAATTCTCTTGCCTCTTTCTGCACCTCTGTTGGTTCTTTCTGCACTTCTCTTGCTTTTTTCAGCACCTCTCTTGCTTCTTTCTGGACCCCTCTTGCTTCTTTCTGCACCCCTCTTGCCTCTTTCTGCACCCTTCTTCCCTCTTTGTGCACCTCTCTTGCCTCTTTCTGCACCCCTCTTGCCTCTTTCTGCACCTCTGTTGGTTCTTTCTGCACTGCTCTTGCTTCTTTCTGCACCTCTTTCAAATGTCTGCACCCCTCTTGCCTCTTTCTGCACCCCTCTTCCCTCTTTCTGCACCTCTCTTGCCGCTGTCTGCACCCCTGTTCACTATTTCTGCACCTCTTTTGCCTTTTTCTGCAATTCTCTTGCCTCTTTCTGCACCCCTCTTGCCTCTTTCTGCACCTCCGTTGGTTCTTTCTGCACTTCTCTTGCTTTTTTCAGCACCGCTCTTGCTTCTTTCTGCACCCTCTTGCTTCTTTCTGCGCCCCTCTTGCCTCATTCTACACCCCTCTTTCTTCAACTCTCTTGCCTCTGTCTGCAGTTCTCTTGCCTCCTTCTGCACCTCTGTTACTTCTTTCTGCACTTCTCTTGCCTCTTTCTGCATCCCTCTTGCCTCTTTCTGCACCCCTCTTGCCTCTTTCTGCATTTCCTTTGCCTTTTTCTGCACTTCCTTTGCCTCTTTCTGCACCTCTCTTCCCTCTTTCTGCACCTCTCTTCCCTCTTTCTGCACCTCTCTTCCCTCTTTCTGCATTTCTCTTGCTTCTTTCTGTGCTTTTCTTCCTCTTTCTGTCCATGTCCTACCTATGTAGGCAAAGTTAGAAATTAGCATTTAAAAAACCTTAGAAATTCACTGAAAAAAACACAGGTTTCAGGGACGTTATAGTTAGTAATTAGCATTTAAAAAACCTTAGAAATTCACTGAAAAAACCACAGGTATCAGGGACGTTATAGTTGGGAATTAGCATTTAAAAAGCCTTAGATATTCACTGAAAAAACCACAGGTTTCAGGGACGTTATAGTTAGGCTGACATTTCACTAGTACAAAACCAGAGAAATTCATCCGTTATAGTTAGGTGAGCTAACTATAACTCGCGCCCCCACAATGCACTGCTGATGACGTCACATATTACGTCACTCATGACATGATCAGTGACATCACTGATGACATCTCAAATGACATCACTGATGACATTATCCACTTAATATCTGATGCACCTACTCACACCCTAATATAACCTTTCATATACCCACTCTAAAATACAGACTACCATTCTCCAAACCAGAATCACTGATTCATAGGTCTACACACACATCCACTCACTAACCCATAGAGTCACTCATACACACAGTCACTCATCAATACAGCCACTGATATATGCACTCATACACCCATACAGACACTGACATACTGCTCTCACCCATAGTTACTCACACACCTAGTCAGTCACCCAAAGAATCAATCACTGCCATTTACACACCTATACAGTTATACACACACCGCCTCACTTATTCATACAATTACTAACACATAGTTACTCTCTTTTACAATCACTGACACAAGCACACACTCATCCATACAGCCACTCTCACAATCCCTCACTTTCACATATAGTCACTTATATACTCCAACACTCACATATACTGCCTTTCACATATGTAGTTACTGACACATACCATTGAGACATCCATTCACTCACCAACACAGCCATACACATACTCACTCACCCATACATCCCCTGGCAGATGCACTCATGAACCCATACACCCAGTGAATCACCCACTCACACATCCATGCAGGGAGTCACACACCCCCTCACCCACCCACACAGACACTTAGACACCCATACATGTACCCAGACAACCAATAATCAACCCATATAAGAGACTCATGTAGCTACTCACCAACCCATGCAGCCACTTACACACTAACTGCAGACTGAAACAGACATTCACACAGATTAGTCATTCACCCATACATTCACTAGGACACGTTTAATCACTCACTTATACAGTCAGTCACGCACCCATTAAATCATTCAGACACTCATACACCCACTCATTCTTCAATACACCATGGCGTATATATATATATATATATATATATATATAACATTTTAAAACTTTTTAGAAACACTAAGTCACTGGATGATGTCATTTGAGATGTCATCAGTGATGTCACTGACCTTGTCATGAGTGATGTAATATGTGACGTTATCAGCAGTGCATTGCTGGGGCGCGAGTTATAGTTAGCTAAGCTAACTATAACGGATGAATTTCTCTGGTTTTGTACGAGTGAAATGTCAGCCTAATTATAACGTCCCTGAAACCTGTTTTTTTCAGTGAATATATATATATAAAAAAAAAATATATATATATATATATATATATCCAACAAAATTTGCCCTGAGACAAAGATGCCGCCAAACAGCTGTGTGCTTATGGAAAGCCTTTAATGTTAAAACCGGCAATGCTGCTCCAAAATGAAAAGTCTCTAGTACGCGTTTCAAAGCACAAGGCTTCTTCTTCAGAGAATGACTCCGGATGAAGCTGCAGTGTTCAACAGCACCTTCCCTGCATGCAAACAATTTGTACTTTCCCAGTTCACTTTACAGGTGAGTTTCCGGTCTATGGCATGCTGGTGCCTGTAGTCTGACAAGTATTACCTCAGTGGGTTCAGTTTCTGTTCGGTGTCGTAGTTTGACTTTCCTTCAGCCCCAGTGGAATGTGGACTTGAATCCCCGGTTTTCTTTCTTTCAAACACAGCCGTGCCAAAGGTTAAGCACCATTCAAAACCTCTTGGGCCCCTCGCTCTCTCACAGGGTGTGGCGCCTTCCACGGCCAGGCTGCCGTGATATAAATCCAACAAAATTTGCCCTGAGACAAAGACGCCTCCAAACAGCTGTGTGCTTATGGAAAGCCTTTAATGTTAAAACCGGCAATGCTGCTCCAAAATGAAAAGTCTCTATTCTTACGCGTTTCAAAGCACAAGGCTTCTTCTTCAGAGAATGACTCCGGATGAAGCTGCAGTGTTCAACAGCACCTTCCCTGCATGTAAACAATTTGTACTTTCCCAGTTCACTTTACAGGTGAGTTTCCGGTCTATGGCATGCTGGTGCCTGTAGTCTGACAAGTATTACCTCAGTGGGTTCAGTTTCTGTTCGGTGTCGTAGTTTGACTTTCCTTCAGCCCCAGTGGGATGTGGACTTGAATCCCCGGTTTTCTTTCTTTCAAACACAGCCGTGCCAAAGGTTAAGCACCATTCAAAACCTCTTGGGCCCCTCGCTCTCTCACAGGGTGTGGCGCCTTCCACGGCCAGGCTGCCGTGATATAAATCCAACAAAATTTGCCCTGAGACAAAGACGCCTCCAAACAGCTGTGTGCTTATGGAAAGCCTTTAATGTTAAAACCGGCAATGCTGCTCCAAAAAGGTGATGCAATCCCGCGACCAGGCAGGTCACATGGTCTGCCACTGAAGAGGGCGTGGGCCCGAAACGCGTCTGGCAGGTAAACCAGAAAAGGACTTTGTTCATGGCGTGTGCCCTTGCTTTGGCGTAATTTCCACCTGGGAGTGCATCCCACCTAGAGGCAACTCTTTTTGTATTTTGTACAGCGGCCTGCCTGGTCGCGGGATTGCACCACCGCGAAACACTTGCGGGTCCGCGGCTGCTTTATTGGGGCAGCTAACTGTGGAAAAGGAGGTGCCTGTTATATGCAGGGGTGCCGGCGCGAACATCGGCAATCCTTTTAAAGACATTTTTGAATGTGAGTGCCGGCGGCGACCCACTTGGGTTTTACTGAACCACCAGTCCCAGGAAGCATTGCTTCAGGTGGTTCACCTGAGCGTTATTATTATGGGGATTTACTGGTGGTTGCCGCATGCAACGGCATGGAGAGGTGTGGTGCAGCGGCCAGGGCAGCTGACTTCGGAGCACAGGGTTCACAGTTCGATCCCCGGCTCCGGCCTCAGCTCAGCACCATGTGACTCTGGGCAATAGCTCACTTAATTTCCACTCCGGCCCCCAGCGCCTTGAGACCCGTAAGGGTGAGTAGCTGCGCTATATAAAAACGGACTTACATTTTACGTCACATGGTCTGCCACTGAAGAGGGCTTTGGCCCGAAATGCGTCTGGCAGGTAAACCAGAAAAGGACTTTGTTCATGGCGTGTGCCCTTGCTTTGGCGTAATTTCCACCTGGGAGTGCATCCCACCTAGAGGCAACTCTTTTTGTATTTTGTACAGCGGCCTGCCTGGTCGCGGGATTGCACCACCGCGAAACACTTGCGGGTCCGCGGCTGCTTTATTGGGGCAGCTAACTGTGGAACAGGAGGTGCCTGTTATATGCAGGGGTGCCGGAGCGAACATCGGCAATCCTTTTAAAGACATTTTTGAATGTGAGTGCCGGCGGCGACCCACTTGGGTTTTACTGAACCACCAGTCCCAGGAAGCATTGCTTCAGGTGGTTCACCTGAGCGTTATTATTATGGGGATTTACTGGTGGTTGCCGCATGCCGGCACGTCACATGGTCTGCCACTGAAAAGGGCGTTGGCCCGAAACGCGTCTGGCAGGTAAACCAGAAAAGGACTTTGTTCATGTGGTGTGCCCTTGCTTTGGCGTAATTTCCACCTGGGAGTGCATCCCACCTAGAGGCAACTCTTTTTGTATTTTGTACAGCGGCCTGCCTGGTCGCGGGATTGCACCACCGCAAAACACTTGCGGGTCCGCGGCTGCTTTATTGGGGCAGCTAACTGTGGAACAGGAGGTGCCTGTTATATGCAGGGGTGCCGGCGCGAACATCGGCAATCCTTTTAAAGACATTTTTGAATGTGAGTGCCGGCGGCGACCCACTTGGGTTTTACTGAACCACCAGTCCCAGGAAGCATTGCTTCAGGTGGTTCACCTGAGCGTTATTATTATTGGGATTTACTGGTGGTTGCCGCATGCCGGCACGTCACATGGTCTGCCACTGAAGAGGGCGTTGGCCCGAAACGCGTCTGGCAGGTAAACTAGAAAAGGACTTTGTTCATGGCGTGTGCCCTTGCTTTGGCGTAATTTCCACCTGGGAGTGCATCCCACCTAGAGGCAACGCTTTTTGTATTTTGTACAGCGGCATGCCTGGTCGCGGGATTGCACCACCGCGAAACACTTGCGGGTCCGCGGCTGCTTTATTGGGGCAGCTAACTGTGGAACAGGAGGTGCCTGTTATATGCAGGGGTGCCGGCGCGAACATCGGCAATCCTTTTAAAGACATTTTTGAATGTGAGTGCCGGCGGCGACCCACTTGGGTTTTACTGAACCACCAGTCCCAGGAAGCATTGCTTCAGGTGGTTCACCTGAGCGTTATTATTCTGGGGATTTACTGGTGGTTGCCGCATGCCGGCACGTCACATGGTCTGCCACTGAAGAGGGCGTTGGCCCGAAACGCGTCTGGCAGGTAAACCAGAAAAGGACTTTGTTCATGGCGTGTGCCCTTGCTTTGGCGTAATTTCCACCTAGAGGCAACTCTTTTTGTAATATATATATATATATCCAAAGCAGTGTTCCACCTGGGGCTTGCCGCACTCGCGGCGGGTGCAACCGGGAGCGGTGGTGGAAACCGCTTAAAAACTGCAAAAAACAAGGAGTTCATAATACTCCCAAGGTCCGGTGCACTCACGGGGTATGTATCGTCTATAAAACATCCGCAGACGCGTTTCTGGCTCTTGCCGTCATCAGTGCGGAAAAGCCGTTAATAAAACAAACACAGTCATTAAAACGGTCCTGCCATATGGTTGGTGGATCCTTGGCCAATGAAGGGGCAGCAATGGGTCGTCACTGTCTTAATTATTTATTGCCTAATGCAATTTCTATGGCGCTCCCATCGCTAAATATATATATATATATATATATATATATATATATACCACACTACATTCCTCACAATTGAATGCCGGGACCCAGGAACGGCATCGGTGCACGTCAGGGTATGAGGAGCCCTGTACATATCCAATGCCACAGAAAGAGCGTACCAACGCTCAGTATCGTGCACTCGCCTCCATAAAACTGTCATAGCCAAAAGTTCAGTGATGAAAGTTTATTCTGGCATAGCCGAAACACGCAACGTGTTTCGGCGTAACAACGCCTTGGTCACGGGTAGGAAAGACATGTTACCAGCACAAGTTTAAACACAACGTGATAACAAAAGACATAGACGAAGGACATTGCCAGCAGAGGGAATAGTGAAGCCGGTGAGTGTTTTGGCCATCTTAGAATATACAAAAAAACATTACTATGAATGCAAAAGTATCACCCAATGTCCCATATTTAATGACATAGCAATTATACCATAACATTTTTCACAATAATTCTAATAAATACCTTTATCCTTTCTAAAATTAATCAAACCTAATAAACACTGTACCAATAGTACAAAAGCCCATTTGGATTACAAGGTAGATAGCACATATTTAGTAAGAAATAACAATAACCTCTCATTTGTAAAGAGCATCGACCACAATTGGGCCCCAGTGGGCAAATATACCAATGATGTGATGGTACATAATTTTACAAATGCCTGACTTATGTGACTAATATCAGTTGATGTGCTAAAATGATCTAGATCATAAATCATTCAATCCTTAGGAAATAGGGATCCACAAACAAAGGGAGTAGTTAAGGTAGAGTTATAAAATTAAAAAATCTGAAAACTTGAGAGAAGAGGGCAATAGTAGAAACAATGAAGCCCCAGTGGGCATCAATAATCAAATGTAACAGTGCTTTGCATACTATTACAAATCCACTGACCCATAGGAGGCCTACTACATTACACCCACTCAGCTTATAACCTCCGTATATGTGCCTAAGTAATTCATACTAAGATATACTTGGGCTCTAAATTTTTGAATATTTTATATACCACCACATAGCCGCACGTGGACATGAATCTCGACCCAACAGTGGCTTCTAATCTCACTATATGTGCAGTTCTTCATATATAATCTCTCTGCAGGTCCTATGTGAAAAAATAAAAAGGGGGAACAACACAACTTGCTTGTTAAAAACAAGTTGCTATTAAAAACAGCAGAAACAATTTACAGAAGGCAAAAACCGTGTCATAAAAGGTGAAACCACATTTGGTACTGTCAAATATAAAGGTTATATATATTATATCACAATGGAAAAGTCTGTAAAACTCGATTCTCACAGAGAGAGGAAAGAAGGAAAGGAAAAGCTAAACCTAAAGATGAAAGAAAGAAAGACAGACCAAGCCAGGAGGGCCTACTTTAGAGGCACAATTATTCTCCTAAATGACTAGACTTTTCTTCATCAGAGTTCAGGCCCTGAGGTACTTTGCTATCCAGTTCCAGTATGTTTCTTGACTCCAGTTGATGGAGTTTGCGTACTCTGTCACCCCCTGCTGGATTTAGGGATCCGATCAATGACAGAGAAGCAAAGAAGATTCCTATTGCTTTTGGGGATCGCCTCCAAATGTCGGGCTACTGGGTACTGTTTATCTTTATTTTGTATTGCCCGCATATGTTCCAAAATAGCCAGAAACATAGTACTGCCCACATAGGACTTAATACAGGGACAAGTAAGTACATAAACTCAAAAATCTGAATAACAAGTTAGATGTTTTTCGATATTCCTTTAAGTGTTAGTGACTGGGGAAAAGATTTTCTTATTGTTAGTACTGAATTTACCTGCTTTGCATGAAGCACAGGTAAATAAACCTTGTATATTGGATACCACAGGTTTGGAATTCTGTATCTAAATTTTGCATAATTTACCACTTTGGGCATTCCCTTTCCTAAAAGTGATACTTGTGTGATCTGCAGTCACGTCAATGACAGTAGACTCGGTTTTCAGAATGCCCCGGTGTTTATTAAGGCATTTTTTTACTTCTGGCGATCAGATATTGTATGTGGTGATGAATCTTAGGGTGTTACTGTCTTGGGTACCATCTACATTCCTGGGAGTTAGGGCTGCTTCACAACTCATACTGGTCACTTTGTTTAATGCGCTGTATCCTCGTTCGTTAAACCTAGCTGACATGGTCTTAGATTCTTCCATATAGTCCGATTCCGAACTGCAGTTCTTACGAGCCCGCAGGAACTCACCTTAAGGGATACTGTTTATCAGGTTCCTATGATGACTATTATCTGCATGCAACAAAGTGTTTCCTGCAGTTCTTTTGCGATACAGTTTGGATGTCAGTTTGGTATCAACCACCTTTTATTTGTGTGTCTTGAAATTCGACCTGAGTTTCACTCATGTTTTCTTCAAACTTAAGATTGTACTCATCATTTAGCTTAAAGATGAAACTGGTAGCCTGATCACGACTACCCCTCCAGACAATGAAAAGATCATATATGTACCGTGCCCATAAAATAATATGGGCACTGTATTCCTCATGAAGCTTGGGCATCTGTTGCTCCCACTAACCATCATAATATTGGCATAACCTGGAGCAAAACAGGTGTCCATGGCGGTGCCCTGCGTTTGTTTAAAAAAGTTTCATTGAAGACAAAAAAGTTATTAAGAGAAAATTCGATAATAGTTATCATCGTGGTGTGGTGTAGATAAGCAATGAGACGTGACTTCAAAAAGTGTTTGCATGTGTGTACACCATCCGAATGTTTAATAGAGGTATACAGGCTGCATACATCCAATGTAACCAACAGGTAGTCGTGTTGCCATGTAATGTTCTAGGTTTTATGTAAAAAATCCTTACTGTCTTTAATATATGATGGAGTGTTGTGTAGTTACTACAAATCTATATAGGATATGCGCATTAAGACAACATAAACTAAGGGATTGGTGTCCAGACTGACTCCAGACACCCCCAAAGGATATGTTAGTCTGTAGACCAGATAGCTCACAGTGCCACTATGAGCCCTTCTTACCAAGGAGCGAATAGCTTTTGGCAACTATCGCCCATGACAACCCTGACCCCTCAGGGATCGTGGAAACCGTACAGTACTTTTCGCTCAGTCACTCGTGCTTACTCAGTCTCAGAGAAATACACAGCATAAACGGTGGGGACGTTTTCAATAAGAATTTATTGAACAAGTATCTTTCTAATATAAAATACATGTGCTGCAACAAACATGATGCAGAAACAGATATATACAATTATGAGCACTAGTAGAGTAAAGAAAAGGTAGAATTCTACCATAGTGCTAAAGCAATGAATATATGCAGGCATATAGATACATAACTAATACGTACTCCTACGATGCAAACCCTAACTAGATGTACCTAAGTGTACCTGGTATGTATGTAGGTGTATAGCCAAGAATCCCCTTAGGATAGAGTCAACCCCATTAACTGATGTGGGAGAGCGAAGGACCCTGGCTTGGTCACGAGATGGACATCCCGCAAGGGATGTCAGACCACTGCATGCTGGAGTGTCTGCGTGCAGGGACCTCAGCGTCTCGCGTCGGCATTGAAGTCTTTCTCCTCTAACTTGCTCAGCCAAGATGTAGTGCTAATATACCTGAAAGGTACTCTCAGGGGTTCTACCTAGAAGTGTACTTTGGGCATGTCGGGCAAGAATGACGATAGAGGTGACCCTTATACAGAGTTATTATGCAGAAGATGGTAATCCTGCTGTGATACTGAGAATCCTCATGCATAATAAATGAGGCTAGTTTTCGGAGAAAACCACACAACATTTATTCAGCACCTAACTTATTTAAAATTTGAGTATAAAAACATCTAAAAACGTATGTTTGTAAAAAAAAATGATGTAGACGTAAAAAGCTCTATAAGTCCTCTAAAAAGTAAATATACTTGTCAGACCAACTGAGCACTCCGAAAGCCGTAGTGCTCAGTGAGAGCAGAAGAGGAAAAATAAAACAAAAACAATGTTTTCGAATTCCAGTTTTAGTTGTTTCTGAAAAGGCCGTATTGGTCCAAGCACTCGGATAGCCAAATGTTTGTGTCCTGTGCGGGAGACGCAACATCACTGTTGCCTTTCTTCACAGACGACGGTCCCAGTAACACCTCTTGGATCAGGTCAATGGAGTAAAGGTGATCTTCTCCGATTCCCACAGCCGTTGCTGAGAAAGCTTCCGATGCCTGTAAGCCTGGTACAGAGCCGGTGTCCATTCCAACAGGAGCTGAAGCATCTTGTGGTGGCTCTAAGAATGCCGACAGGATTGGAATACGCTGAGGACACTGCACTACATGGGCCTTTAATGGGTCCACGCCTGGAGGCGCAACCGATGGAAGTGTTAGACAGATGTCCAACACGCATTCTTGTCCGCAGAATAAGCAGCGAAGTACAGGCAAGATGCAGTCAACCCAGACTGATCTGAATGACAGAAATCAATGCTTGCTTAGTTCCCGAAGCCGAGTTGTGCCCAGATGGAGTACCATGCGTTCACTGCAACATCGCTCCAAGAGCGCTTTTTCCATCTGCTTGGTATGTGGGATGTCCGTTGCGTAGCAGAAAAATTAAAACCAGGATACCCACTACAAGTAGCAGGATCAGCGGAAGACCTCCAAAAATGCTTCCAAATACGGAGTGTATTAAAGATGGAATAACTCCCCAAAACGCCTGAAAGGTGCTGAATAGCCCAGAACCTATGGTCTTAAATAGGTGTACTATCCCACTCGTATCAGACCTGTTAAAGATACAATGTACCATTGCCCCGAAATGGAGCGTGAAGTTAGTTCGGACTAGGGCCTGTATCTCAGCTGAAGACCTTGCAACCTAGAGATCAAAAGTCTCTCGAGTTGAGGTTAAGGCCGCCTCCTTCTGTAAAAGTATGGCTTTCAGTCTGCTCGGAGAATCAAACCGTATAAGGGAAACATTCACCGAAGGCCATAGTGGCGCCTCTCTGACTGTGTGCGTCAGTGGGAACAATACTTGCATACAACAAGTAACCCTGGAACTTACTGTGACCAGATATGCGAAGCCTGGCAGCATCACGCAACAACGTTTATTATTCAACATCAAAAACTCCCGCTCGAGAGTAGTTTGAACACCGGACGAATCACGGCAGCTGGGGACCCTTTCAAGTGACAAGATAGGTTTGCAACTGAAGCGTTGCATGCTCCGTGAAGCATAATATCCTGACAAATTAGAGACAGACTTAATGAATTCTCGCAGTCTAAACCACTGAGAAAGACTTCAGTGTCCCAGTTTCTGCATCTAAATCTGTAACGTAACTCCCAAGATTCGTGGATGTATTCCTCACCCAACGCTTCATACCTGCCTATCTGGTGGTACTGTAGACAATATTGAAATTGGAATGCTATCACTGGCAATGTTATATGGCCATGGATTAACCATTCTGTGGATGGCGATTCAGCCACAGTGAAAGGTAATTTGTCTTAATTTTTCAATGTGCAACATTGTATACTTTGCATCTCTTTGTGCCATTGTAGTCTGCCTTTTCGTTAAATTATAAGCAGAAAACAGATGTACTGTTGATATATCACCAAGGCACATGACCGGAGGGCAATGATTGTAGCGTCTAGCTTAATAACAAGATGTATCGTAACTGCGATTGCCCATGTTGAAGAATGGACAGGTCCTGTTCCATTATATCTATTGCAGAAGACACAATGTTGCCCAGTGAATAAATCCTGGATGTTAGTGTGGTCATGCCATTGTCGACCTCTGCCAGAGCCTTTTCTAGGTTAACCCTTTCAATTTCACGTGTTCTCTCCGCAGCCTCTTGTTGAGAGATCTCCCATACTTCGTTGTAAATAGCATATAAGAAGCGTTTTCGACGTGGTTTCCGGGGACTCAGCAAAAAATCCCTTAGATCCATGTTGTCTGAAAGTAAGGACAAGTGTTGTTTCACCTGGAACAGTGTCGAGGTTTTTAGCCTGTCTAGGCATAACTTCCCAGCACTGTAAGATGTCACCACCCCGGATGTTCTCGTTGTCTATAGCGTTGGTCAGGCCTTTGAATACTAAACCCTTCGGTGGTACACCTGAATCGTGACTGACACCTATTTGTATTGATGGGCCAAACCAACCATCTCTTCCAATTGGGGTCTGATGAATTGAATGAACCATCATGTATAATGCCATCTAGTGTATCTTCACTATGTTGTGTATAGTTGTGCCACCCCTCAAAGCGTGTAAGTGAGGCAATCCAAGGTGAGTTCAAATCCTTGATCTTGGCTACTCCAAGACAAGAAGTCTGTTGCACGGTATCGTTAAAAAAAATAATCTGTTGTGGTATGAGACACGCTCGAAATAATGCCACAGCACTACCCTATAGCATGGAAAACTACTTCAATTCTGCCACTGATCAAGAAACCCAACCTACATCCTAGCGATCCTAATAGCTACCGACCCATCTCCCGTCTCCCCTTACCAGCTAAAATACTGGAGAAGGCTATGAACATGCAACTAAGTCTGTTCATTGAGAAAAACAACATGCTGGATCCTTCTCAATACGGTTTCCGAGCGGGACACAGTACGGAGTCAGCGCTGATCAAGGCCACGGAGGAGGTGCGTGAGGCTGTGGACCAGGAGGCTCCTCCATTTTGATCATGCTGGATCTGTCGGCAGCCTTCGATACGGTCCATCATGAAGTACTGATGGGCCGTTTATCGGAGGCTGGGGTCCAGGGTACGACCTGGAACCTACTAAAATCATTTTTGGCCGATAGAATACAAACGGTAGAACTAGGTGGGGACAGATCGAAACCTTTTTCCATCCCCTGTGGAGTCCCACAGGGGTCATCCCTTAGTCCGACACTTTTTAATATTTATGTGAGACCGCTGGCTGCCCTTATAAGATCTTTCGGGCTACTCCTAACCTCTTACGCAGATGACACTCAAATTGTGTTATCTCTGCAGAGAGGTAAGGAAGCGGAAAAGGCCCCTAGCTGCCACAACTGCATGCTAGCAATAACTGGCTGGATGTCTGCTAATTGCTTGAAGTTGAATGCAGGCAAAACAGAGGTGATTATCTTTGGGAACAACCCCAACCTCTGGACTCCAGCATGGTGGCCCAGCGCTATGGGCCCGCCCCCAACCCCCTCACGGAAAGTTAAGAACTTGGGGGTGATTATGGATAACACCCTCACATTTGGGGACCAGGTTAGCAGGGTGGTATCAACAAGCTTTTTTTATTCTGAGGACCTTGAGGAAAATAAAACCTTTCCTCACAGAAGAAAGTTTTAGAACAGTTGTCTCAGCCCTCATCCTGTCCCGTCTGGATTACTGTAACAGTCTGTACCTGACTATTAATAAGAAACACCTCAATAGACTGCAGATGGTGCAGAACGCGGCAGCTAGGTTGCTGACAGGCACTCCGAGGTTTATGTCGGTCAGAAATGACCTACGTCACCTTCACTGGCTCCCAATCTTACAGCGAGTTCAATTCAAGGCTCTCTGCACGGTCTTTAAGTCCCTGACTGGAACGGGCCCTGAAGACCTACAAAGCGCATTCAATGGTATGTTCCCGGGAGAACATTGCGCTCAATGGAAGCAAAGCGGGCGGTCGTTCCTAGAGCGACAAAGGCTAACTGGGGTGGGAAGAGCTTTGTCCTTAGAGCCACCAATGCCTGGAACGGTCTTCCGTTATATCTAAGGACCGGTACTGATTTCCTCTCGTTCAGGAAAGGTCTGAAAACCTGGTTGTTTTCAGCTTAGTCTCAGCTGGGCTCAGGGGTGGAGGTCACCAGGTATTTACTGCCCCAGGCATACAGTGCTCAGCGCCAGGACACCCTTGGGTAACAGTGCGCTTTACAAACCCATATAACATAACATAACAGTTCCCTGAAATTGCCAATCCTTAGATCCCCAGACAGATTTTTGTCTATGGTATCCCTCCAAAAGTCGAACCCTTGTAGAGACAGTTGGGAAATAAAGGAAGCAGAGTATATCTGTTTCGTGTTAGTAAGCATATTTTTCTTTGCAGGTATAGGTGCAACCATGTAATAGTATGAGGTCAGGTCTGAAGTCTTAAGCCCAGAAAAATAAGCAAACTTGTATGCAACCACTTGTGAACTACCTTTCAGTGGTGTCGGGCAATGTTCCCATTGATGGTAACTAAACACATTACGTGGGATACTTGCTTTGTGCAAAAATTGATGACCATAATGTTGGTAGCAATACATGGTGTCAAAATCCGATGTATCATTAATACAATTCATTTTTTTTAAAAGACAGTACTTTGTTCTAAATCAGACAGCATGCTATTCACAGTTTCAAAGTCCCAATCATTAGAGAATGTACTGGAGGTGATGATATCATTCAAAGAAATTTTAAATACATGTGGTATTTTCAGAAGTTCAGTGGGACCAAATACATCATATGAAACTCTATCCCAACTATTCCTTCAGGAATCAGAACAGTTGTAATGCTCACAAAGGACAGGTCACTTTGTTCACAATGAGATGATGTATATGGTTTCAGGACCAAGTTCACATGTGGCACTGCGGAGCGTTCTGGGAGATCGTGTCCATTTAGGAGCAGGAAAAAGACAGTCACTACACCAATCCAAAGGATTAGGAAAAGTGACCAATTGCAATCCAGAGCTGTAGCCAGGGAGAAACAAGGTAAGTCTTTTTCAGCCAAAGGTATATATTGTATAGTTTTTCTTTACGGGAGACAGAAGCTGGCGGTGACTCAGGTTCACTCGGATCCAGTGAGAAGGTATCAAAATCGATGAAGTAGCCAGATGCTGTTCAATCTATCTTTGGTAGCTCAGGAGGTTTTGTTGAACGAGCAGTTGAGTCATTTTGAGACATATTCACATAGATATCGGGATTAGGCCGAATTGTGATCTGTTTTTCATTTGAATTTTGTTGTTCAATTTCAATAGGCATGAATTCCATTCCATTGTTGGAAACTCCGTTATTTCGTAGAGTAGAATCTACGAATGTTGTTAGCCTTTCTGTCTGAACTTCTGTTATATTTCATATAGGTACCCCGATATAGGTCTAGGTAACATCATAACCCTTCACCTACATTCTCTCCTATACTACATATATAACGGATTTGAAGGACTGACCTTTTACCCAGTTACAATACTACACATAAGTACGTAGGGTTTTTCCCTGGACACTGGCCTCATAAATTATGCATGAGGATTTTTAGTTTCGTGGAATCACAGCAGGACCATCATCTCCTGCATAATAACTGTGTATAAAGTTCATTCCCGACGTCATCCTAAGTCCGTCACTGGCACAGCAAGGTAGAACCCCTGGGGATACCTTAGGGTACATCTTGCTGAGAAAGGGGGAGGAGACCAGGACTTTCCGGCCGACACACTGACGCAAGACGCTGAGGTCCCTGCATGCAGATACTCCAGCTCACAGGGGTCTGACATCCCTTGCGTGGTGTTCAGCTCAAGACCAGAACGGGGTCCCGCAGTCTCACATCAGGTAATGGGGTTGGCTTTATCCTAGAGGGATTCTTGGCTTTACACCTACTCACATGCTAGGTACATCTAGTTAGGGTGCATCGTAGGAGTACGCATTTTATTGCCATGCATTTTATATACTTGCCTGTAGTTATGATTTTAGCAAAATGGTAGAAACCTACCATCTGTTTACTTTCTTAGTGCTGATACTCATTCATATATGCTACTGTCTACTGGTGATTTCAGTGCACTTATTTTACGCTAGAATAACGACTGTTCAATAAATACTTATTGAAAATGTCCCAACCGTTTATTCTGTGTATCTCTCTGAGAACAAGTGAGCACGAGTGACTGAGCGAAAAGTAAGTTACTGTTTCCACTGTCCTGAGGGATCAGGGTTGTCATGTTCGATAGTTGCCAAAAACTATTCTCTCCGTGGTAAGAGGAGGTTATAGTGACATTGCGAGCTAGCTGGTACACAGGCCAACATACCCGGTGGGGGTGTCTGGAATTAGTCTGGACACCAGTCCCGCAGTGTATGTTGTCTAAACGCACAGATCCTATATAGGTCTTGTAGGAACTACACAACATGGCGCCGCCAACGTTGGTATTGGCACTTATTTAACAGTCAGATCTGAGTAGTTCAGTCGTGCTTTTCTCAGAGACCCCTACTCACATTTCCCCAGAGACGTCTGGAGTGGGAGGGAACAAAATCCGCCGCAGCTGAGTGGGAAAATTCATATGTATTGGCTGTTGGTTTAATCAAGCTTGAAGGATAGATTGTTCCTAATTGTGCATAAACACCTTATCTCAGTACCCGTGAGGAGCTCTTCCTACTAAAAACAATGTCGGTACACGGAGACCCGACTGGAGAACTAAACTTCTCAGCCGAAGACGATGCAGATGCAATATACATTGCAGAAAATGTTAGAAATGCCGTAACCCTAAAACTAGTAGCATATGGTTTTACAATTAGGGGTGGGCAAGTGACTTTCGTGATTGAGGCACACAAATCATATAGAACAGAGGTATTCTCTTCATGGGTTAAATTTCCGCAGGCAAATGCATAAACAAAAACATTTCACTACTATGTCGAAGATGACATACCAAACGAATACAGTCCATATGAGGACATTGAAATTCCACTCACTTACTGCGAACATTTTTACTGGTTTAAAGGCGCCCTCCCCCATACAAGAAATAGAGTAAGACTCGGCCCACTCGGAAGAGACGGAGCAACTTGGCAAGTGCTAGCGGCCTCCACACCACATCCTGACATTGACACAATGCCAGGAGGAGACTTACTCGTACAGCATAAAGAATTAATAAGACTTTACAGAAACATGACACAGTTTGTGATGAGAACACTCACACTTCAGCCAACACCGGCTACACAACCAGGACCAGTCCAAACTTCTACAACCAAAATTACACCACAAACACTGCATGCAGTGATGGGTAAAATGCCCACTAAACGTGAACATATGCCCTTCTGGATAGCAGAAAAAATAACACAGCTTTAGGCAGTGTTTCCACACACTGGTCCTAAGGAAAAGCATAGAATACTGACTATTTGCTTGCCAATGGGGATAGCTCCCTCTATAGAAGATTGTACTTCTTGGGGTACAGTTTTCGCTGCAATATATACCAGGACTCATGGTATCCCTTCTTTAGCGGTAATACCAGATGTATTAAGACAAATACATAAGGAGTATGGAACAGAACCTGCTCTAAACTTGGGGATGAAGTTGTTAAATAACTTTTCCCAGGTATCTGCGATAATATTAGCAAATATTAAAGGGGAAGCAGCATCAGTGGCAATACGCCAACGTCTGAGAGATTTCACTCCATTACAACAGGAGACAGAGCTACCTAAAATAATAGAAACTGCTTATGCGGAATTAGGTAGAGACAGTCATGGAGCTAGACCTGTAAAACCTCAACTAGTGGGAGGTACAGAAAAGAACAGGTAAAGCAAACACCGATATCTTCCAAAAAGAAATGGGACAATAATAAACAGCAAAAGAACAGATCTCACTCCAGGGGAAGGTCTCCTCAACAGGAGCCCCCAGAAAGGAGATATAATCTTAGGAATAGAGATAACATTAAACAAGCATTGAAAATGCAATAGGTCTCGCCTTTGATTAAGTTAAAGCCATTTGCTTTGCTAATGGCATTGTATAGCAAAGCAAATGGCTTTAACTTAATGAGATGCGAGACCTATTGCATTTTTAATGCTTGTTGATTAAGACAGCGCCCGCCTTGCAGGCGTTCGTGCAGCGGGGAGGACCGGAATAATGCAGCCCAGAAATCAGGCATGCTGGTTAATGGAGTTAATGGTTAATATATGATGAGTGTTAATGTGTATTTAATCTTTGTATGTATGTACTTGTATTTGATGTGTGAGGGATTAAGGGTTTGTGTGCAACTGCATATATGATTGTGTGTGTGCCTGGCTGAATACGTGCAGGCAAATGGTATGTAATAGGATGTGTGCCTGTGTCCTGTGTGTATGTGAGACTGCATTTGAGCCATGGTTTATCATGTGTTTGTGTGATTGGTCTAATGGCCAGAGCTGCCTTGGAACTGGGAAACCAGGTTCGAGTCTCGGCGTCCACTCAACAACTTGTGATTTTGGGCAAATCACTTAATTTCCCCCCTGCCTAAAAAATGTATGTGTCCTTGTGTAACGCAACCGGTGCTCATATAAAGAGCTCCAATATCTGTGGGTCGAGTTTGCCCATATAAAACTGCAAAAATAAATGTGTTTCCCAGTCAGTGTGTGTGCATGTGTTGACATCAACACAAGCATTCTGGAAACGTGCTTTTTATTGTTCTTGTATGGATAGCTGCTGTTGCTGCACGCTCCGTCACGTTGCCAACAGGAGGGTTAGTAGAAACAGCACATCTACAGAGAAATGTTTAGTTTGGAGACCCTGCCTTCTCAAAGAAAGGCGATCTAGGGAAAGAAACCGAGGACACACGCGAGTGTTACTGCGCACTTCGACATGTGTCCGACGCCTATAAACACTGCGAGCTCCGCCGCGGGGTGAACCAGCGCGCTCTGAGCACGTTTTGTAGTTCCTGGAGCAGGTCTAAATCCCTGCCTTTCCGCAGCGTGCATCCTGGACCCTGGCTGCCCACAGCAGAGGAATGTCCTCACGGGGGTGAGCCCCTGGCTCCCCCCGACTCCGCGGGCTGATGGTAATGCCGGGTGACACTAGATAAACAGTTAACTTGGGCTGCAGAGATGGAGTTAATTATCCAGCGAGCTGCACTGAAAGCTGCCCCACCGGTGGCGAATTATTTGCTGCTAGATCAGAAGATGGAAGGGAGGTTGGGGGAAGGGGGAGGAAGTGATGCCGATTCATAGAGAAGCACGAACAGGCACCAGAATGAAAATATATAAATAACGAACAAAAAAACGTACGTGACACGAGCACAAACAGGCACCAGAATGAAAATATATAACTAAACCGAGCGCGTTGTCCGTGAAGCGGCGCCGCGACTGTGCCAACGCACGCAATAGTAAAAGAAAAAGTGCGGCCAGTCATTATAAAGCCCTCCGTCTCACGCCGCCAGTGAAAGATCCAATCCCTGTGGGCGTGGCTTAAAGCGGGCAAGGTGGCAACCAGGAGGGACTAAAAACCCTCCAGTGCAATGAACGAAGTATGTTCAGCATAATTGCTGACGAGAAACGACGCACGCCAATGAAAATTGGAGGCGGAGCGGAGACACAGCTTCTGGAACCGGATCGATTCCAAGAAGCCCTCGCATGGCGAGAGCAGCGCATTTGCGCTGCTAACGCCAGGTGAGACCTAAAAACCTGACGGGTATCAGGACACTGATACACGTTCCTTTCAGGTGGAGAGGTGTGGTGCAGCGGCCAGGGCAGCTGACTTCGGAGCACAGGGTTCACGGTTCAATCCCCGGCTCCGGCGGCAGCTCAGCTCAGCACCGTGTGACTCTGGGCAATAGCTCACTTAATTTCCACTCCGGACCCCAGCGCCTTGAGACCCGTAAGGGTGAGTAGCTGCGCTATATAAAAACGGACTTACTTACATTTTTTCAGGGTTCATCAAAAAACTCGGAGAGGGAAGGACGGTCAGAACAGAGACAAGAAGAGCGTACAAAGCCCAGAGACAGGCAACGCACTTCGGACTACGCTTCAAAGAAAGAAGAAAATCCCAAAGCAAAACCTCAATTTAAAAAGAAGGTAGCAGGTCTCAAAGTTAGAGATGCCCAGAATTCTGAGGACTCAACTACTGAACGGGGAATGGGCTCTGACGATGCTAGACAGCGCAGCAGAAGTACCAATAGCTCGCCGGAACCTGATGGAATTTCTGGTGACAGCGGAGTTGAGTGAGTATATCACGGTGGAAACACCTGATACTAGGGTGAGTGTCCCACACAAGTTACATGAAATAACACTCGAAATGGAGGGGGACAAGCCCAGACAAGTTAAAGTTCTCTTTTGGGCGAACCTGACTTCTGGCTACGACATCCTATTAGCAGAAAGAGATTGGCCGCCTACTATTGTTATGGAATGCCCAAAGGGAGAAACTGATTTTTCCAGCTGTCTCCGACCTAGTCCCCGCACACCTAAGACATACATATGTGCAGGAATGGGCGGTAGCCCTTGCTCCAGCATTATACCGCAACCACGTAGGGTGGGATGAAGAGTTACCCCACCACGTAATTCCAATAAAAATAAACCCAACTCCACAAAGACAGTATCCCATAAAACAGGAAGCTAAAAAACAGGTCAGGGAGATCTTAGATCAACTTGAATACCAAGGTGTAATTGAACCATGCACCTCATCAATGAATAATCCTTTGTTTCCTGTAATGAAACCCGACAATTCATATCGTCTAGTTTTAGACTATAGACACCTAAACTCATGCACGGAAACATTTGCAGTTCAGAATGCACATAGCGCCGCATTAATGAATAACATTGTGCAGAAAAAATACAAAACAACATTGGATATCTCAAATAGATTTTTCTGCCAAAACATAGCACCTGAAAGCAGATATTTGACAGACTTCTCAGCGCTAGGGTCCCAGCGTCAATTTTGTCGACTCCCCCAAGGGTATAAGAATAGCCCGGGGTTATTCTCAAGGAGGGTAACAGAGTTACTACAGAATTTGGATGAGGAAGCGTTATCCTATGTAGATGATATTCATCTAACGGATGATGACTTAGAGGAACACTTGACCAGGGTGAGCACCATAATTTTGGGTTTCGCCTCTGAGGGCCACAAATTTAATTTTAAAAAATCGAAAATAGCCCACTTCAATGTCCTATTTTTGGGATATGAGCTTTCAAGTGAACGCAAAAGCCTGGCAGCCCACTTTTTAGAAAAGTGTGCATTGCTACAACCTCCAAAATCATTAAAAAATTTACAGTCCATACTGGGATTTTTGAATTTTGGCAGAACATACATTTTGGATTACGCAGAGAGATTAAAACCTTTCTACGACCTAATAAGACCTGACTTTTCAGTTAGATAATGGACACAGGAACACACATATATCCTTCGTTCCTTACAAGCTGATATGATATCATCAAAACACTTACAGACATGCGTAAACGTACCCAACCTGGTGATCCGCGTAGTCGCAGGTCAATTAGGGTACACTTACTTAACCTTCAATGAAGGTGAAACGGTACCAATTGCAAAAAAATCACATTTGTACACTAATGCTGAAATGCGTTTTGCACCCACAGAAAAAATTCTGACAGCAGTACAGACTGCTGTAGTGAGAGAAAGAGCACTGGCTCAGGGGAAACGAATAATTGTCGTGACCCCGGTACCAGCCTTCGAGGCTGCTACAAAGGCAAGCGTCCCAAATGCAAAAGCATTCCATCCAAGATGGATACAATGGGCTAATTCTCTCACTGCAACAGATGTAGAATACAGATATGACCCTAGTCTAAAAACACAAGCATTCCTGCAATATGAACAAGAATATTCTCTACCAAATGAAATAATGCCTCTGGATCTGTATGAATACATTATTTATACTGACGGATCTGCTCAACCGGCCATAGGGAGTAAGCAACAATACAGTGCAGCTTGCGCTATTGTAAAAGGTAAGATGCAGGACGGCAAGTTCCGTCCAAGCTATACAAAAACGCAGTCTCTCGGAGACTGCACGGCTCAGTTGGCAGAATTAAAAGCACTACTACTGGCACTGATAAATACGGATCCAGAATTCCCCACACTGATAGTGTGTGATTCCTTTACTGTGTCCAGTCATACAACGAATACCTCCACTATTGGGGACAAAATGGGTTCAGAGATTCAAAAGGTGGCACAATCGAACATAGGAAACTATGGGAACAGGTAGCAGAGTTGAAGAACGAACTACCAAGGGCTCACGTGATACACACACTGAGTCATCAACGTGATGGCGTTCACGTTGAAGGAATTCATTGGCTGATGAAGCCGCGAAGGGGCAGTACGCACTGCGTCCGTAGCTGCAATCACCCATTCAAAACGAGGGTAGACGGTAGCACAATGGTAGCTGTGATTGCTTCGCGCAATAACAGCAAAGCACTACCTAAAGGTTTTCCACTCAAGTACTCCTACAAGTTAGATGCAAACAACGTTCCATTTGCTCAGATTCCTGGAGTGGGGGCTACAGTAATACCAAACATGGATCGCAGGTTAGGTTTAATCTTGGCTGCACACGAGGGTCTAGGTTCTGCTCATACAGGAGTTACGGCTACAGTTTCTTTATTGAAACAACGCTATTGGTGGCCAGGGTTAACGAAGCAGACCAAAGACTTCGTCTTAAAGTGCGATATCTGTCAACAGATAAAAAAGGGTCCACCGTAGCTCGCCCAGTGCAGACACCATTGTTAATATCAGACAGACCGCTCGCGTGCATTTACCTGGACCACTGCGGCCCCTTACAATCTTATGGGGCTTACAAGTATATCATGGTGGCAGTGGATTCCTGTTCAAGATTCTTATGGGTATGGCCCCAGTGCTCGGTTGACGCCCGAACTGTTATAAAAGATTTGCGAGTCTTCATAAGGACGTATGCAGTTGGCACATTAAATTCTGACCGTGGCCCCGTGTTCAGCTCTAGGGCTTACAAGGAAGCCATGGGAAGTTTGGGTGCAGCATTGCGGTACTCCTCTCCGTACCATCCCGAGGGAAATTCGGTTGTGGAGAGGAAAAACCGGGACTTAAAGCAATCTTTAACAGCTAAGGTATTAGGCTTGGGTGGTAGTTGGGTCAATCATCTATATGGGGTCCAGCGAGCCCTTAATAACCAGCCAAGAAGCTCTCTAGGGGGTGCCACTCCTTACAAGGTCCTGTTTGGGACAAGAATGTGGGTACCTGATCTCGATTGTGAAGGCACAGTGTCGGATGAAAAACAGTTTGACATCAATAATCGTTTGGCTGTTTTACAGAATCTGAATGAATCCAGAGCCTCCTTAAGTAACGTTGAGACAAAAAGAACCGCCACTGGGGAAGTCAAGTCAGCCACGGCAAGACCTGCCTGGATTCCTAAAGTTGGGGATCTGGTCAGAGAAAAGATTGTGAACAAGAAAGAATTCAGGCCATCCTATCGAAAGCCTGTACCTGTCCTGGCCGTTGAAGGATCAAGAACTGTACTTCTACCGCCTCTTGCCGGAAAAGAAAAGAGATTCGTCTCAATCGATATGATCAAACCACACTATGTGGCCAATACTAAATAGTAGGCCTCGTGGGCTCCTGAGTAGCCGACATCCTCCTCTCGCTACAATACAGGAAGTTCAAACAGAAAGACTCATAACATTTGAAGAGTCACCTTTACAAAACAATGGAATCGATAACAATGCAATGGAACTAGTTCCCCTAGATACAAACTTTCAAAATCAAAATGAAAGACAAATTTCAATTCAACCTAATAAGGATGTCTACGTCAACATGCCTCTTCAAGAGCAATCTACAAGTTCAACAAAACCTGCTGAGCTACCAAAAATAGATCGAACTGCATCAGGCTATTTCATTGACTTCGATACCTTTTCATTAGATCCAAGTGAACCTGAAACGACGCCAGCCCAAATTTCTCGCAAACAATGGATCAAAGACTTTTTAAAACTTTCTTTA
Organism: Calotriton arnoldi; assembly: GCA_963921515.1. Classification (NCBI taxonomy): domain Eukaryota; kingdom Metazoa; phylum Chordata; class Amphibia; order Caudata; family Salamandridae; genus Calotriton; species Calotriton arnoldi. The sequence continues at coordinate 287,629 of CAWUFW010000518.1, forward strand.
GAAGGACTTATTTAGTATCACCTTGGCTAGAACTTTGGATAATCACCGGTATATTATTTTTTCTTTTTTGGTTAGGATTAGTAATCACTTTCCACTTGCTCATCAATGGAACTTATCTTCAACAGCGCTCTGCAACGTCAGAAGTAAACTTAATTTTAAAACCTCATGTTTCATCTTATCGTGAACAGAGACTTGTCCTTCGTGAACATTTCAGCAGTTCCTATACCGGATGGTATAGTGTGGGACAAAGTAAATTATGATATATTTGGACCGACCGAGCTTTTAAAGATTCCACATTTGTTTAAAATGTCATTGAACGATATCATTACCTCCAGTACATTTTCTGATGATTGGGATTTTGAAACTGTTAATAACTTATTTTCTGATTAGGAACAATCTGCCGCATTTTCTAGCACTGAAATGTTAGAGGACACATCAGATTTTGACAAAATGTATTGTTACCAACATTATGGTCATCATTTCTTGCATAAATCTAGCAAACCTAGAAATGTTTTCACATTCCACCAGTGGGAACATTGCCCTACACCACCGAAAGGTAGTTCAAAAGATTTGCACAGAAATTCTCATATTTTTCAGGGTTTAACACTTCTGACCCAACCTCGTACTATTATAAGGTTGCACCTATATCTGCACAGAAAAATATGTTAACAAACACCAAACAGATTTACTCTGCTTCCTTTATTTCCCAGCTGTCTGAACAGGGTTTTGACTTATGGATGGACACTGTAGACTTGAAATCAATCTGGGGTTCTAGGGACTGGCAAGTCCAGGGAACAGAAGCACTATTTAGAACATGCCACATTCCACAGCAGATGATTTTTCTGAATGACACTGTGCAACAGACTTCCTGTCTTGGAATAGCCAAGAATAAGGACTTGAACACGCCTCAAATTCCAACACTTTTAAACACCGAGGGGAATTTTACGTCAGAAAGAGGGGCTAAGTTGGATAACATATTGCAATACAATAGATCAGACCCCAATTTGAAGGGATGGTTGGTTTGGCCCACTGACACAAACAGATGCCAGGAAAGATTCAGGGTACCAGCGCAGGGTTTAGTATCCATAGGCCAGACCCACGTTATTTACGAGAACATCCGGGGGTAGTGACATCATACAGTGTTGGGAAGTTGTGCCTTGATTGGCTAAAGACTTCAACACTACCCCAGGTGAAACAACACTTGTCTCTACTCACAGAGGATGTGGACCTACGGGATTTTTTATTAGTTCCCAGAAAACCACATCAGAAGTGTTTTTTGTATGCTGTCTATAACGAAATCTGGAAAATCTCCCAACAAGAAGCTGCGGAGAGATTAAGAGAAATAGATAGAGTTAACCTAGAAAAGAGGTTAGCCGTAGTTGACAATGGCATGACTACATTAACATCCAGGATATAATAGAAAAGGGGGGGTGTTTTAAACACAGGGTATATATGGCGCTAACCTGTTCTCGTGACTGTATATGAAAAGAATGTATCAGTGTGGTGCAACAGGTGAGGGAAAACACCTAAACCCTCAATAGTGGACGTGAGTCCGTTTCACACAAATGATAACAGGCCCTGTGCACACACATTAAAGTTTTACAACACACAGTAGACGATGTATGCAAATGATGACAGGAGAAACGTTCTTCCGATATTCATTTAATGAAGTGTGGATTCATATGCCAGCCAACACGTGTTTCGTCAATGGGTGTGTAACCCTTGACTTCTTCAGGGCTCAAACGCAATATGGTAGGACTTTAGACCTTATGACTGGTAATAATTCCGACCCAGCGGGTCCTATCTGTTAATTCAAACCGGCGAGATCACTTCTTTGTCAATAGAAAATCTTAAAATTCAGGTGTTTGTCAGCGTATATGTGTTTCCCTCGTGTATTTTATAATATTAGGATATCCTCATCATATCGTAGTCAAGCGTGAGTATCGCTTCCTGAACACCCGGTGTCATTCACCGTAAACCAGCTCCAAACCACGGCGTGTCTATCTTATGCTCGATTTCCGTAACACTAGTTAGTGGTCCTTATTTTTTCTTCTGATTCTACCAGTTAAAGTCCCTTCTCATGAATACGCGGTGTCAATTACCGCAAGCCAACTTCAGGCGAGTGCACCCGTGGCTTGTACTCCGGCACCGAGTAAACCGGTTATTCATGAGAAGGGACTTTAACTGGTAGAATCAGAAGAAAAAATAAGGACCACTAACTAGTGTTACGGAAATCGAGCATAAGATAGACACGCCGTGGTTTCAGCTGGTTTGCGATGAGTGACACGCGTGTTCAGGAAGCGATACTCACGCTGACTACGATATGATGAGGATATCCTAATATTATAAAATACACAGAGAGAAACACATATACGCTGACAAACACCTGAATTTTAAGATTTTCTATTGACAAGAAGTGATCTCGCCGGTTTGAATTAACAGATAGGACCCGCTGAGTCGGAATTATTACCAGTCATAGGTCTAAAGTCCTACCATATGTGTTTGAGCCTGAAGAAGTCAAGGGTTACACACCCATTGACGAAACACGTGTTGGCTGGCATATGAATCCACACTTCATTAAATGAATATCGGAAGAACGTGTCTCCTGTCATCATTCGCATACGTCTACTGTGTGTTGTAAAACTTTAATGTGTGTGCACAGGGCCTGTTATCAACATCCAGGATATATTCACTGGGCAACATTGTATCATCTGCTATCGATGTAATAGAACAGGATTTGTCCATATTGCAACACAGAGAGTCACAGTTACGTTCTAATATTTTATTAAGCTGGACGCTGCAGTCATTGCGCGCCGGTTATGTGCCTTGGCGTTTTATCAACATTACCTCATTATTTTCTGCATACAACCTAACAGAAAAACAGATGAAAACGGCACAGAGGGGAGCAAAATATACAATGCTGCGTATTGAAAAATTGGATAGGTTACCCTTTACTGTGGCAGAGTCACCGTCCACAGAGTGGTTAATCCACGGCCATATAACATTACCGGTCGCAACTTTCCAGTTCCAATATTACCTAGAACAACAGGCAGGCAGATATGAAAAGATGGGTAAGGAATTCATCAGGGAATCCTGGGATTTACCATACAGATTTCGATGCAGGAGTGGGGATCTGAAAGTGTTTCTAAGCGGAACTAACTGCAAGAACGCTTTACGTGAATCTCTCATATGCCAGGATATTATGCTACACGGGGCTTGTAATGGGTCTGTGGCGATCTTGTCTTGTCATTTGAGGGGTACCCCGGCAGCTGTGATTAATCCGGTATTCAGGCTTCTCTCGAATGGGAGTTACTTGATGCTGAATGATCAAGGTTGTTGTGGGATGCTTCCGGGCATCGCATATCTAGTCACTGTGAGCTCCAGGGTTACTTGCTGTATGCAAGTATTGTTTCCACCAACACATACAGTCAGGGAGGCGCCATTATGGCCTTCGCTAAATGTTTCCTTTATACGGTTTGATACTCTGAGCAGAATGAAAGCCATGCTTTTACAACGAACCGTGCCCTTAACCTCCGCCCGGGATACTTTTGATCTCCAGATCGCAAGGTCCTCGGCTGAGATACAGGCACTTATATGTACAAACTGCCACTTCCATTTCACAGAAAGTCGTTTAACATGTCTGATACGACGGGTGTTGTACACCTATTTAAGACCATAGGTTCCGTACTGTTAAGCACCTTTCAGACGGTCCTCGGAGTTATACCGAACTTTATACACTCCGTCTTTGGAAGCATTTTTGGAGGGCTTCCGCTGATCCTGTTTCTAATAGCAGGAATCCTGATTGTTACCTTTCTGCTACGCAATGGACGTCCCAGCCACCAAGGAGATAGCAACAGCTCTCCTGGAGCGCAAATACCGTGATCGCATGGTGCAACATCTGGGCACACCTCGCCTACGGGAACTGAGCGCCTCTTGGTTCCTGTCATTTAGACCAGTCTGGATGGACTGTGTCCTACCCGTTCTCCGATGCCTATTCTGCAGAGAAGAATGCGTGTTGGACCTCTGTCTGACACTTCCATCGGTTGCGCCACCGGACGTTGATGCTTTACTGGACCTGATAACGGCCCATGTTCTGCAGTGTCCTCAGCGCATTCCCATGTTGTTGGCAGCATTCTTAGGGCCACCACAGGTAGTTTCTGCTCCTGTTGGTATGGACACCGGCTCCTCCAACACTCTGGCCTTGGATGTGGCACAGGCTGCCCCGGCATCTGCTGCAGGCAGTACGGAAGATCATCTGTGCTCAATTGACACTCTTTGTGAGGTGTTACAGGGATCGTCAGCTGCGTATGCAGACGGCAGCAGTGTTGCGTCTACCAGCAAGGACACATAAACATTTGGCATGTCGCACGCTGGGAAGATTTGGCTTTTTAACTTTTTTCGAAATTCCAAATTGAAACCTTGTTTACCAGCATGGCTTTCAAATGCTTGTAGTTGTTCGGACTATATAAACAGACACTTTAGAGCCACTACTTGAATGATTATTTTTTTGGGTAGAACACGTTTAAAGAGTTTTTAACGCTTTTAACTTCCCTTAAAAATGTTTTTATTATTTGTGGCGTACAAACCTCTAGACGCCTTGGTAGTACGCTAGATTTTGATAATGTCATCCAGTCGGATGAGGAGTGGGTGTTATATTTCATATAGGTACCCCGATATAGGTCTAGGTAACAACATAACCCTTCACCTACATTCTCTCCTATACTACATATATAACAGATTTGAAGGACTGACCTTTTACACAGTTACAATACTACAAACAAGTACGTAGGGTTTTTCCCTGGACACTGGCCTCATAAATTATGCATGAGGATTCTTAGTTTCTTGGAATCACAGCAGGACCATCATCTCATGCATAATAACTGTGTATAAAGTTCATTCCCGACGTCATCCTAAGTCCAACACTGGCACAGCAAGGTAGAACCCCTGGGGATACCTTAGGGTATATAAACAACACATCTTGCTGAGATAGGGGGAGGAGACCAGGACTTCCCGGCCGACACACTGATGCAAGACGCTGAGGTCCCTGCATGCAGATACTCCAGCTCACAGTGGTCTGACATCCCTTGCGGGGTGTTCAGCTCGAGACCAGAAACGGGTCCCGCAGTCTCACATCAGGTAATGGGTTTGGCTTTATCCTAGAGGGATTCTTGGCTTTACACCTACTCACATGCTAGGTACATTTAGGTACATCTAGTTAGGGTGCATCATAGGAGTACGCATTTGATTGCCATGTATTTTATATACTTGCCTGTAGTTATGATTTTAGCAAAATGGTAGAAACCTACCATCTGTTTACTTTCTTAGTGCTGTTACTCATTCATATATGCTACTGTCTACTGGTGATTACAGTGCACTTATTTTACGCTAGAATAACGACTGTTCAATAAATACTTATTGAAAACGTCCCAACCGTTTATTGTGTGTATCTCTCTGAGAACAAGTGAGCACGAGTGACTGAGCGAAAAGTAAGTTACTGTTTCCACGGTCCTGAGGGATCAGGGTTGTCATGTTCGATAGTTGCCAAGAACTATTATCTCCTTAGTAAGAGGAGGTTATAGTGGCATTGCGAGCTAGCTGGTACACAGGCCAACATACCTGTGGGGGTGTCTGGAATTAGTCTGGACACCAGTCCCGCAGTGTATGTTGTCTAAACGCGCAGATCCTATATAGTAGCGAGAGGAGATCGGAGACTACCCAGGGGCCCACGAGGCCTGCTTTCAGTATCGGCCACATAGTGTGATCAGATCAATGAAGACGAATCTCTTTTCTTTCTTGCTGGCAAGAGGCGGAAGAAGTACTGTTCTTGTTCCTCCGACAGCCAGGACAGGTACAGGCAGTTCTGTAAGATGGCCAAAATTCTTTTTTGTCCACAATCTTTTCTCTGACCAGGTCCCCGATCTTTGGGACCCAGGCAGGTCTTGCAGGAACAGCTTTCACTTCCCCAGTGGTGGAGCGTTTTATTTGGACGTTGCTTTGTAATGCCTGGAATTCATTGAGTTCCTGTACAACAGCCAAACGATCATTGATGTCTAATGTTTTTTCATCCGCCAGTGTGCTGCCACCATCGAGGTCAGGTACCCACATCCTTGTCTTAAACAGGACCTCTTAAGGAGTACGGACTCCCAGGGAGCTTCTTGGTATGTTAAGTGCCCTCTGGACACCATATAGGTGATTGACCCAACTGCCACCCAAGCCTAATACCCTTATTTATTTATTTTATTTGAAAAGTTTTATAAAGCGCAAACATGACCCAAAAAGGGTATCAGAGCGCTGTACATCCGTAAAAAAAAATGGATACAATTGCTGTTAAGGATTGCTTTAAGTCCCGGTTTTTTCTTTCCACAATCTAATTTCCCTCGGGATGATATGGAGAGGAGTACCTCAATGCTACAATCAAACTTCCCATGGCTTCCTTGTAAGCCCGAGAGCTAAACGCAGGGCCACGGTCAGAATGTAATGTGCAAATTGCGTATATCCCTATGAAGACTCGCAAATCCTTTATAACAGTTCGGGCGTCAGCCGAGGGCTAAGGCCAAACCCACAGGAATCTAGAGCATGAATCCACTGCCACCAAGATGTACTTGTAAGCCCCGTCAGATTGAAGGGGGCCACAGTGGTCCAAATAGACACATGCAAGAGGTCTGTCTGATGTCAGCAACGGTGTCTGTGGCGGACGTGCTACGATGGAACCCTTCATCTGCTGACAGATGTCGCAGTTAAGGACAAAACCCTTTGTTTGCTTGGTAAGACCTGGCCACCAATAACGTCGTTTCAGCAATGAAACTGTCGCAGTGATACCTGCGTGTACTGAGCCCAGACCCTCTTGTGCAGCTAGTATTAAACCTCATCTGCGATCCATGTTTGGTATTACTCTATCCCTCACTCCTGGAATTTGAGCATACGGTATATTTTGTGCATCTAACTTATAGGAGTACTTGAGTGGAAAACCTTTTGGCACAGCTGTGCTGTTTTTTCATGAAGCGATGACAGCTACCATTATCTGTCTGTCTATTTTCGAGTAGAACGAGCGATTGCAGCAACGGCAGCAGTTCACACTGTCGCCTTGGCCGCTTCATCAGCCAATGAATTCCCTTCAACGTGCACGCCAACACGTTGATCACTCAGCATATGAATCACGTGAGCCCGCAGCAAGCCCTTTTCCAGCTACGCCACTTGTTCCCAGAGCAATTTATGCTTTATTGTGCAACCTTTTGAATCTCTAAATCCATTCTGGCCCCAGTAGTGAAGATATTCAATTGTAAGACTGGACACAATAAAATGAATCACACACAATTAGTGTGGGGAATTCTCGATCCGTGTTTTTTAGTGCCAGTATCAGGGCTTTTAGTTCTGCCAGCTGTGCCATGCAATCTCCTAGAGACTGCGTCTGCGTATTGCTAGGACAGAATTTGCCGTCCCGCATACGTCCTTTCACAATCGCACAAGCTTTGCTATATTGTGTTTCCTATGGCTGGCTGAGCTGAACCGTCAGTGTAAATGAGGTATTCATACTGATCTAGAGGCATTATTTAATTCAGGAGAGGATATTCTTGCTCGTACTGCAGAAATGCTTGTGTTTTTAATGTAGAATCAAACTTTTAGTCTACATCTGTTGCAGTGAGAGAATTAGCCCATTGTATCCATCGTGGATGCAATGCTTTAGCGTTTGGTACGCTTGCTTTTGTAACAGCCTCTAAGGTTGGTACTGGAGTTACGACAATTATTTGTTTCCACTGAGCCAGTGCTCTTTCTCTCACTACAGCAGTCTGTACTGCTGTCAAAATGTTCTCAGTCGATGCAAAGCGCATCTCAGCGTTTGTGTACAAATGAGATTTGTATGCAATGGGTACTGTTTCGCCTTCATTGAAGGTTAGGTAAGTGTACCCGGATTGACCCGCGATTACATGGATCACCAAATTCGTAGTGTTTACATGTGTGTGCAAGTGTTTAGAAGCTATCATGTCAGCTTGTAGGGAACGTAGTATTTCTGTATGTTCCTGTGTCCAGTGTCGAACTGAGAAATCAGGTCTGATTATATCGTAGAAAGGTTTTACTCTTTCTGCGTAATCCAAAATGTATGTTCTGCCAAAATTTAGGAATCCTAAAATGGATTGTAGAGTTTTTGGAGGTTGGAGCAGCGCACATGTTTCTAAAAAATTGGCTGCTAGGCTTTTCCCTTCACTTGAGAGCTCATATCCCAAAAATAGGACATTGAGGTGGAAATTTTTTGATTTTTAAAGTTAAATTTGTAGCCCTCAGAGGCGAACTCCAAAATTATGTTGTTTACTCTAATCAAATGATCCAATAATTCATCGTCCGTCAGATAGATATCGTCTACATAGGACAACGCCTCCTCATCAAAATTTTTAATTAACTCTGATACTCTTGCTGAAAACAACCCGAGGCTATTCTTATACCCTTTGGGCAATTGGCTCTGAGAGCAGAGGGCCGAGAATGCTGTCAAATATCTGCTCTCAGGAGCTATATTTTGGCAAAAAAATCCATTTGAGATATCTAGTGTTGTTTTGTATTTTTCCGCACAATGTTATTCTTTAATGCGGCACTGTGTGCATTTTGTTTCATTATGTGAAACAAAGGATTATTCATGGAAGAGGTGCAATTTTCTAATATCTTGGTATTCAAGCTGATCTAAGATCTCTCTGACTTGTTTTTTGGCGTCATGTTTTATTGGGTACTGTCTCTGTGGAGTTGGAGTAGTTGTTACTGGGATTACATGGTGTGGTGACTCAGCATCCCACCCTACATGATTGCGGTATAATTAGGCTGTCCAGTTTTAGGTTTAAACCTATAATAACTGATAAAACACCACTGAAAGAGAAATAGCCCTCACAAGTGAAAACATATAAACACTGAAAAAATACCTGCACAACTACAAACTAAGTGCCATTCAAAGAAAGAAAAAGGAGAGTGAGAGAGTCATTTTTTTCTTCCTGGAGGGGCCAATACAATGTAACTTTCTTATACAAGCTAGCAGCAAGAAAGGCTGGGCTGACATTATTCTGCTTGAGTGTTGTTTAGGGATGCCACTAAAATATTGCTTCTTCCTTTTGCTTTTTTCAGTTTTGTGGTCTTTGGTCTAAAGATACAGGGTTTAAAGCATGTTTTAGGTCTTGTTTAATTATTTTATAAACTGTAGAGAATCAGGAAATATCAAAATCATATTTGATATTTTGGCTGCGTTTGATTCTTTCACTGATAGGTAAAATGGCTGGGAATCTTTCCCAATACGGGTCATCACATTTACCCACAGAGAATGCATAAAAACCCTTGCTACATCAGCCCCCAGTTTCTAGTTAGTCAGTATTGATAGTAGGTGAATTGCCAACACCTCAGGCTTTAAACATTCAATGGAAGGTATAGTGACAAGTATATGTGAAAAGAGTGCCATCACCAAGCATCTGGGATAGTGGTGAAAACATGACACCAGACGTTTGGAAAACATGGAACGCAGTGTCACTTGGAATGCTCTGCAAAAAGGTTCTTTCCAAGTTCAACAAAGATTGGAGTGATATTGTTTGTATTTGCAGTGATTCAGCTACGTATATGAAAATGTTGTGTGATGACCTGTCAAAATCGATACCTGAGCTGAAGTTCTTCACTGTAAGAGATCCTTGCCACTTGTTAGATCTTTACAATCTTCAGAGTTAATGAAGAATGCTTTTGACTTTTTAGTCCATTCTGGTGCACTGTTTCGATATCCACAGGAACTAAATTGCAAATATTTCTCATTTCGTGCTTTGTGTTGCATCAAAGAAAGAGTCATCCCAACTGTGTCACTTAGATGATGGTTCTCAGTCCAAGGGGCTATGAATGCTATATTATCCATGTGGCGACCGTTTACAGAATTTTTGCTGAGTGATGATGGCAAAGGCAAGAAATGGGAGGATCTTTGGTCCCATATTGATAGTGATGTGAAACAAAGTACACTCTACTGCATTCTTGGATTTTTACAGGAAAACATAACTGCTGTAGTGGACATAATTAAAAACCTAGAGTCTGAAAACAACATTGTCGGCCAAGTGTTCAGCATAATTGGTGTAGATGTGAAACATCTCCTTGAGAGTAGGCTGGGCAACACCTTTAGTTACTCTGGCACTGCAACATGTTCCATGTTAGAGTGCTTGCCACTTGGTAAGCAAAGCAATGTTGAAGAGCAATTCAGGAACTTTTATTTTACAAAGTATGGGAAATGGCTTGCAATGATGCATAGAAATGTCCCTTCACCAACCATGGCATTTGAAGTCAATGAAACCTCACTGTGGTACTCTGTACAAGTTCTAGATCCCTTCCGTAAAGGGGAATTTCCTCTGTAGTTTCAAAAGTGCTGCTTCATTTTTGACCGCTTCAATAACTCTCAGGGCATAAGCGCCCAGTTCAATGCAAATGTTGCAGATCCTGCCCTGAGAATCGCAATCTTCAAGTGCACCAGTATTGACATGGAAAGCTATGCCAATGGCCAGAGTTAACAAATTGTGTACTGGTTGTTTTGGGGTTGCCCGTCTCTAGTGCCAATGTTGAGAGGGCCTTTTCACAGAAAAAAAGTTTACATGAGAAGGAAAGAGCGAGCGCACATGACCAAAGACTCACTGAAGTATTGTATGGTGTACTACAATAAGTTAAATTTGCAAAAATTTATTTGGACCTCATATACACTATACGTACACTGTCTATATACCATGCGCTATCAGTCCATAAAGCAAGCAATTATAAAAGCAAAACATTCCATAAACACCAGAAAACACTTTCTGTTGTTTTTAATGGTGCGAAAATGTGTAACCATTAATAACCACTGTTATTTAAAAGGTATTGAAATCACTTGAAAACACTGAAAAAACCCCACCAGAATTTACCAAAAATAGAAACTGAAAACAGGAAAGCCTAGGTATAATGCAGGGGCTAGTGCTACCACCCACTCCTGCGCATATGAGTGTTTCAGTGATTCTGGGACGAGGTCATAGAAGGATAGTAAAATTACTGTTTCTCCCTTTGGGCAGCCCATGGCAAACTCAGACGGACAATCTCTTTCTGCTAAAAGGATGTCGTATCCAAAGGACGGGCTCTCTCAAAAGAGACCTTTAACTTTCCTGGGTATGTCCCCTTCCATATGGAGTGTTATTTCGTATAACTGGTGTGGGACAATTGCCCTAGTGTCAGGTGTTTCCACTGTGATATGTTCATTCAACACCGCTGTTACCAAAAATTCCATCAGGTTCTGGATAGCTATTGTTACTTCTGCTGCGCTGTCTAGCATCGTCAGAGCCCATTCCCCAGTCAGAAGCTGAGTCCTCAGCAGCCTGGGCATTTCTTATTTTAAGGCCAGCTACCTTCTTTTTTTTTTTTTTTATTGAGGTTTTGATTTTGGTTTATCTTCTTTTTTGAAATTAAAGTCTGAAGTGTGATGTGTGTCTCTTGACTTGGCTCGCTCTTCTGATCTGTTTTCTGACCGTCCTTCCCTCTCTGAGTTTCTCGGTGAACCCTGAAAGGAACGAGAGGAACGTGTATCAGTATGCTGATACCTGTCAAGTTTTTTAATGTTATCACGGTTTCAAAGGTTATACCTCCTGTCAGAGGGCCCCTGTTGAGGAGACCCACCCCGTGATTGTGATGCATTCTGCTGGTTTTTCTTCTGTTTATTGTCCAAATTCTTCTTAGAAGGATCTGGTGTTTGCTTAGTGTTATCCTTTTCAAGATTTCCCACTACTTGTGGTTTCATAGGTCTAGCTCCCAAATTATCTCTACCTAATTCAGCGTAGGTATCTTTGATAATACCAATACCAAATAGGCTCCAACTGATATTACTATGATGGGTTTTGAAATAAGTGACAGTTGCCCTACAATTTTAAATCAAAATCCACATTTAACCACTCTCTTCCACCTAGCACCATCGATACGTTTGAAACAGTGGTCACTAATTTAAAATTTTTAGCCAAGAAAAACAATTGGAAGGTTCACAACTTTTCTAGAAAAGAAAGACTGGCTTTAAAAACACTAGAGATGGACCAGAGCATTGTCATCCGTCAGTCTGACAAGGCAGGCAATGTTGTGGTCCAGAATACACAAGATTATTTCATGGAGGGTATAAGACAGTTGGATAGTCTGAGCTGTTATACAAAGGTCTCCAAAGAAGTAATTGAACAATCCAATGCCACCTACTATCATATGCTAGGGGCATGGCATAAGAAAGGTCTTCTTGAATGGGATGAATTTGCCATTTTGCTTAACAGATTTCCTAAAATTGCAGTACTGTACCTCTTACCAAAGCTTCATAAAGACCCCTTGAAACCACAAGCGAGACCTATTATGTCATCTATAGGCTCCTTATTGGAACATACTTCTAAGTATATTGATTTTTTCTGCGTCCATATGTTCTTACACTTCCATCATATATTAAAGACAGTAAAGATTTTTTACATAAAAACCAAAACATTACATGGCAACACGACTACCTGTTGGTGACATTGGATGTATGCAGCCTGTACACCTCCATTAAACATTCGGATGGTGTACAGGCGTGCGAACACTTTTTGAAGTCACATCTCATTGCTTATCTGCACCATACCGACACGCTGATCAGTATGATCGAATTTTGTCTTGATAACTTTTTTGTCTTTAATGAAACTTTTTTTAAACAAACACAGGGCACCGCCATGGGCACCTGATTTGCTCCAAGTTATGCCAATCTTATGATGGGGTGGTGAGAGCAACAGGTGTCCATGCTTCATAAAGAATACAGTGCCCATATTATTTTAACCCAGATCTTTTGACTGGGGGAGAAAGTTTGCATTGTCAGCATCCCGTCCATCATTTGTTTGCTGTAACACTTTTCGCCCTAAGTGGGATGGGTATGCCCAGACGTGGGTCCCTTGCTCACTGTGCCACTGGATTCAAGCTAGCCTGGCTGAAGAAGGGTGACATACCCTGAAACCAGTCCCAGGATGCTTGTTTCCGGTCCAGGGGAGGACCTGGCCTGGCAGTTCGGTCTGGACTGTTCCCATGGGGCACAGGGTCAAGACTGATTTGCATATGGCTGGGTCCAAACTGGGGTGGCGTAGTGGGAAAAAGAACGATGGATTTAACCCAGATCTTTTGACTGGGGGAGAATGTTTGCATTGTCAGCATTCCGTCCATCATTTGTTTGCTGTAACACTTTTCGCCCTAAGTGGGACGGGTATGCCCAGACATGGGTCCCTTGCTCACTGTGCCACTGGATTCAAGCTAGCCTGGCTGAAGAAGGGTGACATACCCTGAAACCGGTCCCAGGATGCTTGTTTCCGGTCCAGGGAGGACATGGCCTGGCAGTTCGGTCTGGACTGTTCCCATGGGGCACAGGGTCAAGACTGATTTGCATATGGCTGGGTCCAAACTGGGGTGGCGTAGTGGGCAAAAGAACGATGGATTTAACCCAGATTTTTTGACTGGGGGAGAATGTTTGCATTGTCAGCATTCCGTCCATCATTTGTTTGCTGTAACACTTTTCGCCCTAAGTGGGATGGGTATGCCCAGACGTGGGTCCCTTGCTCACTGTGCCACTGGATTCAAGCTAGCCTGGCTGAAGAAGGGTGACATACCCTGAAACCGATCCCAGGATGCTTGTTTCCGGTCCAGGGAGGACCTGGCCTGGCAGTTCGGTCTGGACTGTTCCCATGGGGCACAGGGTCAAGACTGATTTGCATATGGCTGGGTCCAAACTGGGGTGGCGTAGTGGGCAAAAGAACGATGGATTTAACCCAGATCTTTTGACTGGGGGAGAATGTTTGCATTCTCAGCATTCCGTCCATCATTTGTTTGCTGTAACACTTTTCGCCCTAAGTGGGATGGGTATGCCCAGACATGGGTCCCTTGCTCACTGTGCCACTGGATTCAAGCTAGCCTGGCTGAAGAAGGGTGACATACCCTGAAACCGGTCCCAGGATGCTTGTTTGCGGTCCAGGGAGGACCTGGCCTGGCAGTTCGGTCTGGACTGTTCCCATGGGGCACAGGGTCAACACTGATTTGCATATGGCTGGGTCCCAACTGGGGTGGCGTAGTGGGCAAAGGAACAATGGATTTAACCCAGATTTTTTGACTGGGGGAGAATGTTTGCATTCTCAGCATTACGTCCATCATTTGTTTGCTGTAACACTTTTCGCCCTAAGTGGGATGGGTATGCCCAGACGTGGGTCCCTTGCTCACTGTGCCACTGGATTCAAGCTAGCCTGGCTGAAGAAGGGTGACATACCCTGAAACCGGTCCCAGGATGCTTATTTCCGGTCCAGGGAGGACCTGGCCTGGCAGTTCGGTCTGGACTGTTCCCATGGGGCACAGGGTCAAGACTGATTTGCATATGGCTGGGTCCAAACTGGGGTGGCGTAGTGGGCAAAAGAACGATGGATTTAACCCAGATCTTTTGACTGGGGAGAATGTTTGCATTGTCAGCATTCCGTCCATCATTTGTTTGCTGTAACACTTTTCGCCCTAAGTGGGATGGGTATGCCCAGACGTGGGTCCCTTGCTCACTGTGCCACTGGATTCAAGCTATCCTGGCTGAAGAAGGGTGACATACCCTGAAACCGGTCCCAGGATGCTTGTTTCCGGTCCAGGGAGGACCTGGCCTGGCAGTTCGGTCTGGACTGTTCCCATGGGGCACAGGGTCAAGACTGATTTGCATATGGCTGGGTCCAAACTAGGGTGGCGTAGTGGGCAAAAGAACGATGGATTTAACCCAGATCTTTTGACTGGGGAGAATGTTTGCATTGTCAGCATTCCATCCATCATTTGTTTGCTGTAACACTTTTCGCCCTAAGTGGGATGGGTATGCCCAGACGTGGGTCCCTTGCTCACTGTGCCACTGGATTCAAGCTAGCCTGGCTGAAGAAGGGTGACATAACCTGAAACCGGTCCCAGGATGCTTGTTTCCGGTCCAGGGAGGACCTGGCCTGGCAGTTCGGTCTGGACTGTTCCCATGGGGCACAGGGTCAAGACTGATTTGCATATGGCTGGGTCCAAACTGGGGTGGCGTAGTGGGCAAAAAAACGATGGATTTAACCCAGATTTTTTGACTGGGGGAGAATGTTTGCATTCTCAGCATTACGTCCATCATTTGTTTGCTGTAACACTTTTCGCCCTAAGTGGGATGGGTATGCCCAGACGTGGGTCCCTTGCTCACTGTGCCACTGGATTCAAGCTAGCCTGGCTGAAGAAGGGTGACATACCCTGAAACCGGTCCCAGGATGCTTATTTCCGGTCCAGAGAGGACCTGGCCTGGCAGTTCGGTCTGGACTGTTCCCATGGGGCACAGGGTCAAGACTGATTTGCATATGGCTGGGTCCAAACTGGGGTGGCGTAGTGGGCAAAAGAACGATGGATTTAACCCAGATCTTTTGACTGGGGGAGAATGTTTGCATTGTCAGCATTCCGTCCATCATTTGTTTGCTGTAACACTTTTCGCCCTAAGTGGGATGGGTATGCCCAGACGTGGGTCCCTTGCTCACTGTGCCACTGGATTCAAGCTATCCTGGCTGAAGAAGGGTGACATACCCTGAAACCGGTCCCAGGATGCTTGTTTCCGGTCCAGGGAGGACCTGCCTGGCAGTTCGGTCTGGACTGTTCCCATGGGGCACAGGGTCAAGACTGATTTGCATATGGCTGGGTCAAAACTAGGGTGGCGTAGTGGGCAAAAGAACGATGGATTTAACCCAGATCTTTTGACTGGGGGAGAATGTTTGCATTGTCAGCATTCCATCCATCATTTGTTTGCTGTAACACTTTTCGCCCTAAGTGGGATGGGTATGCCCAGACGTGGGTCCCTTGCTCACTGTGCCACTGGATTCAAGCTAGCCTGGCTGAAGAAGGGTGACATAACCTGAAACCGGTCCCAGGATGCTTGTTTCCGGTCCAGGGAGGACCTGGCCTGGCAGTTCGGTCTGGACTGTTCCCATGGGGCACAGGGTCAAGACTGATTTGCATATGGCTGGGTCCAAACTGGGGTGGCGTAGTGGGCAAAAAAACGATGGATTTAACCCAGATCTTTTGACTGGGGGAGAATGTTTGCATTGTCAGCATTCCGTCCATCATTTGTTTGCTGTAACACTTTTCGCCCTAAGTGGGATGGGTATGCCCAGACGTGGGTCCCTTGCTCACTGTGCCACTGGATTCAAGCTAGCCTGGCTAAAGAAGGGTGACATACCCTGAAACCGGTCCCAGGATGCTTGTTTCCGGTCCAGGGAGGACCTGGCCTGGCAGTTCGGTCTGGACTGTTCCCATGGGGCACAGGGTCAAGACTGATTTGCATATGGCTGGGTCCAAACTGGGGTGGGGTAGTGGGCAAAGAACGATGGATTTAACCCAGATCTTTTGACTGGGGAGAATGTTTGCATTGTCAGCATTCCGTCCATCATTTGTTTGCTGTAACACTTTTCGCCCTAAGTGGGATGGGTATGCCCAGACGTGAGTCCCTTGCTCACTGTGCCACTGGATTCAAGCTAGCCTGGCTGAAGAAGGGTGACATACCCTGAAACCGGTCCCAGGATGCTTGTTTCCGGCCCAGGGAGGACCTGGCCTGGCAGTTCGGTCTGGACTGTTCCCATGGGGCACAGGGTCAAGACTGATTTGCATATGGCTGGGTCCAAACTGGGGTGGCGTAGTGGGCAAAGAACGATGGATTTAACCCAGATCTTTTGACTGGGGGAGAATGTTTGCATTGTCAGCATTCCGTCCATCATTTGTTTGCTGTAACACTTTTCGCCCTAAGTGGGATGGGTATGCCCAGGCGTGGGTCCCTTGCTCACTGTGCCACTGGATTCAAGCTAGCCTGGCTGAAGAAGGGTGACATACCCTGAAACCGGTCCCAGGATGCTTGTTTCCGGTCCAGGGAGGACCTGGCCTGGCAGTTCGGTCTGGACTGTTCCCATGGGGCACAGGGTCAAGACTGATTTGCATATGGCTGGGTCCAAACTAGGGTGGCGTAGTGGGCAAAGAACGATGGATTTAACCCAGATCTTTTGACTGGGGAGAATGTTTGCATTGTCAGCATTCCGTCCATCATTTGTTTGCTGTAACACTTTTCGCCCTAAGTGGGATGGGTATGCCCAGACGTGGGTCCCTTGCTCACTGTGCCACTGGATTCAAGCTAGCCTGGCTGAAGAAGGGTGACATACCCTGAAACCGGTGCCAGGATGCTTGTTTCCGATCCAGGGAGGACCTGGCCTGGCAGTTCGGTCTGGACTGTTCCCATGGGGCACAGGGTCAAGACTGATTTGCATATGGCTGGGTCCAAACTGGGGTGGCGTAGTGGGCAAAAGAACGATGGATTTAACCCAGATCTTTTGACTGGGGAGAATGTTTGCATTGTCAGCATTCCGTCCATCATTTGTTTGCTGTAACACTTTTCGCCTTAAGTGGGATGGGTATGCCCAGACGTGGGTCCCTTGCTCACTGTGCCACTGGATTCAAGCTAGCCTGGCTAAAGAAGGGTGACATACCCTGAAACCGGTCCCAGGATGCTTGTTTCCGGTCCAGGGAGGACCTGGCCTGGCAGTTCGGTCTGGACTGTTCCCATGGGGCACAGGGTCAAGACTGATTTGCATATGGCTGGGTCCAAACTGGGGTGGGGTAGTGGGCAAAGAACGATGGATTTAACCCAGATCTTTTGACTGGGGGAGAATGTTTGCATTGTCAGCATTCCGTCCATCATTTGTTTGCTGTAACACTTTTCGCCTAAGTGGGATGGGTATGCCCAGACGTGGGTCCCTTGCTCACTGTGCCACTGGATTCAAGCTAGCCTGGCTGAAGAAGGGTGACATACCCTGAAACCGGTCCCAGGATGCTTGTTTCCGGTCCAGGGAGGACCTGGCCTGGCAGTTCGGTCTGGACTGTTCCCATGGGGCACATGGTCAAGACTGATTTGCATATGGCTGGGTCCAAACTGGGGTGGCGTAGTGGGCAAAAGAACGATGGATTTAACCCAGATCTTTTGACTGGGGGAGAATGTTTGCATTGTCAGCATTCCGTCCATCATTTGTTTGCTGTAACACAATATTATTTTATGGCCACGGTACATAGATGATCTTTTCATTGTCTAGAGGGATAGTCCTGATCAGGCTATCAGTTTCATCTCTAAGCTAAATGATAACTAGTACAATCCTAAATTTGAAGGAAGCATGAGTGAAACTCGGGTGGAATTTCTAGACACACAAATAACGGTGGTTGATACCAAACTGACATCTAAACTGTATCGCAAAACAACTGCAGGAAACACTTTGTTGCATGCGGATAGTAGTCATCCTAGGAACCTGATAAACAGTATTCCTTATGGTGAATTCCTGCGGGCTCGTTGGAATTGCAGTTCGTAATCTGACTATATAGAAGAATGTAAGACCATGCCAGCTAGGTTTAAAGAAAGAGGATACAAGGGGGCTGTTATCACTCATTGACTGCAGTGTTCAATATCCATACAATTGTTGAAAGAAAGCCAAAATAGTGACTACCAGTTCAAAAACAAATGCCCTAGTGCGGACAGCTTTTATCTGTATCAAACCCTTGACACTCACCGAACCTAGATTGAGAAATAAAATTGATATGAGCCGAAAAGTAGGTACTGTTAACATTTTTTTACACTATGGAGAGAGTTTACTCTGTATCACACTGATTGCAGACAGCGAAACTCTCATGAGAAATGCACCACAGAGTATTTAAAAAAAATCTACTAAGAACATGTACTTTACAGATAGCTCATCTATTTTAGCAAAACTAGCACACATGTACATCTTAGTTCTTGGTACACACAGTCTTTTATGTTAAGTATAAATTATGCAGACAGGATTCGCTCTAATAACTCAAGGCAGCTTAACCCCTTCACTGCCATGCCTTTTCTCCCCCCTGTGCCACGCCCTATGGCCAACCCCCACCATGCGCAGTGTGGAGTTAGCTGTATGGGAGGGTGTTGGCTGCAGGGCCTGGCCTGCAGTTAACCCCCAGCTGCACACAGCCTTTGCATTTATGGTGGTTGCATTTACTTATGGTAATAAAGTATTACTCTATGGTAAAAAACCCTAGAAATTCACTGAAAAAAAGGTTTGGTCATAAGCAGTGCATGGTGGGGGAGCATGTTATAGTTAGCACTGCTAACTTTAACTGTTGAATTTCTGTGTGTTTTTAAGTTCAAAACGTAAAAGGTTGTCTCTGAAAAATGTATCTGACTATAACGTTACTTTAACCTTTGTTTTTTTCAGTGAATTTATATATAACTTGTATCCCCGCCATGCACGGCTTATGACTTCACATACGACATCACTCATGACATGTTCTATGGCGTCTTTTATGGCATCACTGATGACATATCAAATTACATCATTGATGACATCACAGTTGACTTCATCCAAACTTCACTTTCACACATATTGCTCTATAAATTAGTATGACATTAGAGACTTGACAGTAAGTACAAAATAGCTCAGGAGAAAATCACCCATTACTACTACCACCACACAAACATCTCGCATAGATGTTGAAAACATGCATCAAATTCAAGATTGAGCCTATAGCATACACTTTACAGATAAGATGGATCAAATAAACAATCAACTACGGAAATACAAGAAACACTCATTGACTGCAGTGTTCAATATCCATATAATTGTTGACAGCCAAAATAGTGAGTATCAGTTCAAAAACAAATGCCCTAGTGCGGACAGCTTTTATCTGTATCAAACCCTTGACACTCATCAAACCTAGATTGAGAAATAAAATTGATATGAGCAAAAAGTAGGTACTGTTAACATTTTTACTCTGTGGAGAGAGTTTACTCTGTATCACACTGTTTGCAGACAGCGAAACTCTGAGAAATGCACCACAGAGTATTTAAAAAAATGTACTAATAACATGTATTTTGCAGATAACTCATCTATTTTAGCATAACTAGCACACATGTATACCTTAGTTCCTGGTACACACAGTCTTTTATGTTAAGTATAAATTATGCTGACAGGATTCTTTCTAATAACTCAAGGCAAGCTTATCCCCTTCACTGCCATGCCTTTTCTCCCCCCTGTGCCACGCCCTTTTTTGGCTATTTGGGGTTGGTCGCGCTTAGGCCCCCATAACATTTTGTCTACATAAGGTATCCACGCCAAATTGGGGTCCTTTTCTTCCAACATGCTGAGGATTCTAAAGGTACCCAGGGGCTGTGGATTTCCCTGGACAGGATCGAGAAATTAGGCAAAATACAGCAAAACTTTGTGTTTTGTGGGGAAAATGGGAAAAATGTGCTGCAGAAGAAAGCATCTGTTTTTTTCCCCTGGCAAATGGTATCAAAAAAGGAGTTGTGGTGCTAAAATCACCATCTTCTCTTCCCAGCTTTCAGGAACAGGCAGACTTTTGTCAGAAAACCAAAACATTTTACACAGTTTTGCCATTTAACGGAGTATAGCCTATTTTTACTATTTTTTTGTGCTTTCAACCTCCTTCCAGTTAGTGGAAGAAATGGGTGGGAAACCAATAATGGATCCTGGATAGCTGTACATTTCTGAAAAGTAGACAAAACTCTGAATTCAGCAATGGGCCATTTGTGTAGATCCTTCAAGGTTTCCTATAGAAAGTAACAGTTGAAATAAAAGTATATTGAAATTTATTTGAAAAATAAAACGGCCATTTGTGCCTACATTTTCACCTGTAACTTCTTCTAACTATGATAGATTTTTTTAAACTATATAGCGTTACGGCCGCGGGACCCTTCTGGTTGCGGAAATATATGAGACGTGTAGGTTCACCAAGAGCCGAGGTATCCAGAGCCAATAACTGAGTTGCACTTTGCAATGGTTTTTTATTGTGTACTGGGTATAAAGTAATTCTTTTGGTAAAATATAAAGAGTAAAAAATAGGTATCAACGAAATCTATGTATATCTGAAATGGGAACAAGATATGGAGTTTAGAAGCAGTGGTTATTTATGCATCTCTGAATTTGTGGGTACCCATATTATCATGTGAAGTAGAGGGTATTGTTCAAAATGACTTCTTTTTTACATAAACTGCCTTACATTTGGAAGGCAGAAATGCATAGAAAGACAAACAGTAATAATACTTGTTTTACTATTCTGTTTTTCCCCAAGTCTTCCAACAAAAATGATACCTCACTTGGGTGGGTAGGCCTAGTGCCCATGACAGGAAATGGACCAAAACGCAACGTGGACACATCACATTTTTCCAGTGAAAACGGACCCCTTTTTTCAATGTGCCTAGCTGTGGATTTTGGGCCCTAGCTCAGCCGGCACCTAGGGAAACCTAGCAAACCTGTACATTTTTGAAAGCTAGACACCCAGGGGAATCCAGGATGGGGTGACGTGTGTGGCTTTCAATAGGTTCTGTTACCCAGAATCCCTGGCAAAGCTCAAACTTTGTCAAAGAAAACACATTTTCCTCACATTTCTGTGATGGAAAGTTCTGGAATCTGCGGGAAGCCACAAACTTCCACCCACCCAACATTCCCCCAAGTCTCCCAATAAAAATGCATCTCACTTGTGTGGGTAGGCCTCGTGCCTGCAACAGGGATAGGTCCAAAACGCAACGTGGACAAATCACATTTTTCCAGTGGTACTCAGTAGCCCAACATTTCGAGGAGATCCGCAAAAGCAATAGGAATCTTCTCCGCTTCTCTGCCATTGATCAAATCCCTAAATCAAGCAGGAGGGGAGGGGGGGTGACAGAGTATGCAAACTCCGTCAACTGAAGTCGAGATGCATACTGCAACTGGATACCAAAGTACCTCAGGGCCTGAACTCTAATGAAGAAATGTCTAGTCATTTAGGAGAATAATTGTGCCTGTAAAGTAGGCCCTCCTGGCTTGGTCTATCTTTCTTTCTTTCATCTCTAGGTTTAGCTTTTCATTTTCTTTCTTTCCTTTTTTGCTTTGTCTGTGAAAATCAAGTTATACAGACTTTTCCATTGTGATATGATATATAACCTTTATATTCGAAAGTACCATATTGTGGTTTTGCCTTTTATGAAATGGTTTTTGCCTTCTGTGAATTGTTTCTGCAGTTTTTAATTGCAACTTGTTTTTGACAAGCAATTTGTGTTATTCCTCCTTTTTTTATTTTTTCACGTAGGACCTGCAGAGAGATTATATATGAAGAACTGTACATATAATGAGATTAGAAGGCCCCGTTGGGTCGAGATTCATGTCCCTTTGCAGATATGTGGCAGTATACAAAATATAAAAAAAATATTTTAGAGCCTTTGTATATCTTAGTATGAATTACTTATGGAGGTTATAAGCTGAGTGGGTGTAATGTAGTAGTCCTCCTATGGGTCAGTGGATCTGTAAAATTATGTAACACACTGTTAAATGTGATTCTTGTTGCCCACTGGGGCTTCATTGTGCTACCCTTGCCCTCCTCTCTCTTTTTTCAGATTTTTAAATTTTATAACTCTACCTTAACTACTCCCTTTGTTTGTGGATCCTTATTTCCTATGGACTGGATGATTTATGATCAAGATCGTTTTAGCACATGAACTGATATTAGTCACATTAAGTCAGGCATTTGTAATATTATGGTACATAGCATCATTGCTATATTTGCCCACTGGGGCTCAATTGTGGTTAATGATCTTTACAAATGAGATGTTATTGTTATTTGTTACTAAATATGTGCTATCCACCTTGTAATCCAAATGGACTTTTGTACTATTGGTACAGTGTTTATTAGGTTTGATTAATTTTAGTGAGGATAAATGTATTTGACGAATCTTCATAAAACTTTCGAAAAAAGAAGTTCAGCTACCTCAGCTCCTTCTTGGAAAGCTTTGGGGTGATCAGTCATCGGGGGCCGAGAAAAAAGGGGGGGTCCCAAAATGCAAAATCCCCATGCATTTTCCATAAACCTCTTTAAAAAAGGCTACAGCAAAAATTGCTGAACCTAATTACACCAAATTCGGCAAGAGGCTAGATCCTAGTCTGCAGATTGTGCTTTTTGTGATTTGGTGTAACACCGTTCTGTAGTTTTTGAGATGTTTAGGATAAAAAAAATAGATATTTGGACGGTTGGGTTCGCAAGAGTCTCTGAGACTCTCGCGGGAGTGCCAATTTAAAAATAGAGTATTCTGATTGGTCCAGGGAGCTTAATTTTCCTTGGGCCATCTCCCTCCTGCTGAACTCATTTGAAAAATGTTGCTGGCAGCTATTACAGGAATCGGGGACTTAGACCCCTGTCCTGAAGTTGTAAAAATAGATATATGGTGCCAGGAAAGGGATACCCTGACTCTCTAGACCCCCGGGGGGACCCAGAGGGATCCACCCTGGGCCCCCCAAAAAACCCATCAAAAAATGCAGCAATCTCATCAGACTCTTGCAGGATCGGAAAAATGCCAGGCCGCATTTATTTAGCATAAGCCCTGGGGAGCCTGCCTCCCGGGGGTGTGGTTAGAAAGGGGATGAGGGCTGCGCGGTCCCCTCCCCGAGCCATTAGAGGGCCAGGTGAGCCCACCTCCAGGGCCTCTCTTATTATTTATGAGGTGTGCTGTACGGCCTCCCTCCCCTAGTGCCTAAAGGCCCTGGGGAGTCCACCTCAGGGCTAAAAATGCACAAAATAGGGAGGGGGCTGCTCAGGCCCCCTCCCCAAACTGAGAAAGGCCCGAGGAGCCCACCCTGGGGCGATTCCTTTAAGGGAAGGGGGGGCCCAAGTGGCCCACCTCCCTGAGCCATTAATGGACCCAGGAAGCCCACTCCCAGGGTCGGCTCAACAGCTATGTCCTGGGGTGCCCACCCTGGGACATAGCGGTTTCCCTGTCCGCAGTGGCGCAGGCAGGGAACCCAGTGTTTGCTAAGCTTGGCTGGAGCATTTTTAAATCTCCCACCAAGCAGGAGCAAACAACAAGTCTGCCGCCAGCGGACGGGAGCTTCAAAAATGCTCTCACCTGCTGGAAGCGGACATTAGATGTACCGATCTAAATATTGCTCCCGCCTGCAGCGGGCAGCATTAATACCAGTATTCCCCCAAGTCTCCCGATAAAAATGGCATCTCACATGTGTGGGTAGGCCTCGTCCCCGCGACAGGGATAGGTCCGAAATGCAACGTGGACACATTATATTTTTCCAGTGAAAACTGATCCTTTTTTTGCAATGTGGCTAGCTGTGGATTTTGAGCCCTAGCTTATCCAGCAACTAGGAAAACTTAACAAACCTGTACATTTATGAAACCTAGACACCCAGGGGAGTCCAGGATGAGGTGACTTGTGTGACTCTCACCAGGTTCTGTTACCCAGAATCCCTTGCAAACCTTAAACTTTGTAATAAAAAACACATTTTCCTCACATTTCTGTGATGGAAAGTTCTGGAATCTGCGGGGAGCCACAAACCTCCACCCACCCAGCATTCCCCCAAGTCTCCAGATAAAAGTTTTACCTCACTCGTGTGTGTAGGCCTAGTGCCTGCAACAGGAAATGGCCCAAAACATATTGTGGAGACATCAAAATTATTTTTCATGTAACAACCTGGTTTTGCAAGGGAGTCACCTGCGTTTTTGGTCCCAGGCTCGACGGCCATCTAGGGAAACCTACCAAACCCAGACATTTCTGAAAACTAGACACCTGGGGGAGCCCAGGGAGGTGTAGCTAGCATGGGTCCCCCAATGTTTTCTTACCCAGAATCCCCTGCAAACCTCAAATTTAGCTTAAAAAATCACATTTTGTCACATTTCTGTGTGGGAAAGTTCTGGGATCACCAGACCGACACAAATTTCCTACCACCCAGCATTCCCCCAGGTCTCCCGATAAAAATGGTAACTCACATGTGTGGGTGGGCCAAGTACCTGTGACAGGGAAGGGCCCAAAACCTATTGTGGAAACATCAAAATTATGTATCACAAAACGACCTGGTTTTTGCAAGGGGGGAACCTGCATTTTTGGGCCCGGGATAGGCGGCCATCCAGGGAAACCTACCAAACCCAGCCATTTCTCAAAACTAGACACCCGGGGGAGTCCAGGGAGGTGTGACTTGCTTGGATTCCCTGATGCATTCCTACCCAGAATCCTCTGCAAACCTCAAATTTAGCTTACAAAATATCATTTCCCTTACATTTCTGTCTTGGATCACTGCGCAAGCACAAAGTTCCTACCACCCAGCGTTCCCCTTGGTCTCCTGATAAAAATGATATCTCACTTGTATGGGTGTCCAATGCAGAATTGCCTAAAGTGTATATATAAAAAAAATATAGCGCTTAGAGCTCGCTGTGCTATCCCCTCAATCTCTATGTTTTTGGCCTTTCCCAGTCGCAGGCCCTTGGCCCTCCCACACTAGTGAGGTATCATGTTACTCAGGAGACCGAGGGTAATGCTGGTTAGTAGGAAATTTGTGTTGGTGCAGTGATCTCAGACAGAAATGTGAGGAAAATGTTATTTTGTTAGCTAAGTTTGAGGTGTGCAGGGGATTCTGGGTAAGAAAACGTTGGGGGATCCATGCAAGCCACTCCTCCCTGAACTCACCCGGGTGTCTAGTTTTCAGAAATGTCTGGGTTTGGTAGGTTTCCCTAGATGGCTGCCATGTCCGGGACCAAAAGCGCAGGTGCCTCCATGGCAAAAACAGGTTGTTTTGTGATAGATAGAGGGCACCTGCGTTTTTGATCCAGGGCTCGATGGCCATCTAGGGAAATCTACCAAACCCAGACATTTCTGAAAACTAGACTCCCAGGGAAGTCCAAGGATGTGTGGCTTGTGTGAGTGTCCAGACGTTTTCTTACCAAGAATCCCCTGCAAACCGTTTGGACCCACTTTGGTTCCCCCTCAGTTTTTCATTTTTGTAAGTTTTTAGGTTCTCTGCTTTGGGCACCTACACAAGTGAGGTATCATTTTTTTCAGGAGACTGTGGAAAATGCTGGGTGGTTGGAAATTTGTGCCTGTGTAGTGATCCGTAAAATTTTCCACACATAAATGTGAGGAAAGTGTGAATTCTTAGCTAAGTTATGGTTTGCAGGGGATTCTGGGTAATAAAATGCTGGAGGATCCATGCAAGCCACACTGTCAGCCAAGTGCCATCCACGCACACCACCAGCCAAGTACCATCCAAGCACATCGCCAGCCAAGTGACAGTCCACACACATCGCCGGCCAAGTAACAGTCCACGTACACTGCCAGACATGTGCCATCCACGCAGACCGCTAGCCAAGTAACAGTCCATGCACACTGCCATCCAAGCGCTAGTCCACACACACTGCCAGCTAAGCACAAGTCCACACACACCACCAGCAAAATGCAGGTTCACACACAGCCAGCCAAACACCAATAAACACAGACCGTCAGCTGAACTTCAGTTCACACACACACACAGAAACGTTCGCTAGTGGTTTTCTGTCCCTCTTGGGAGCAGATGTGCCTAAAAATATCACTGATCTGCCCCCAAGGGGGGGGGGCAGATTGGGGGCTATTGCCCCCATCTACACCCCAGGGGGGAGCAGAAGGACTGTGACAAATTTTGGGAGGGATGGGGGCATTATAGTGCCCATTAAGGGCAGCCCCCACCCCTAAATAATAAAAAAATAAGAATCCCTGGTGTCTAGTGTGTTTTCTGCCCCCCCCCCCTCCGGGAGGGCAGTTTTAGGGCTCAGGGGGCTGAGCTAGCCCCACAAGCATTGAGGCAGTGAAACTGAAACAAAATTTCAGTTTCAATTTCAATGTAGTGGCTTCAGTGCGTCATGCGCGCGATCGTCATTGCATTGAAAAAAAATATACCGCGGGATGTTGGGAAACCTTTTCCCCACCCCTTGAGGCTAAAAAAAAAAGGAAATCCTTCTGCGGTTTACAGCAGAGGGATTAGGCGGTGGTGTGCCAAGTACATAACGGTTACGTCCTTGGCACACCAGCGCCACAGCCGAGGACGTAACCGTTACGTCCTCGGCACTCAAGGGGTTAAAAAAGTTAGTATCTACGAAGCTAAAAAACTTGTCTGAAGCATAATGAACACAAGTCAACTGTCACCTGCACACAGAGTTATTCTTGATTACATTTTTTTTTAACTTGTTAAATACCTCTACACAGCTAAGGTGCATTAGGAGCACATGCATTTTGTAAACATTCACACGCATTAGCTGAATCCAAGCTGTACACAATTAGGTAGAAAAGTAATATGACAACTACCCACCACTATGTAAATATAAAACAAACTAGCACACTCATTGGATGATGTCATCAGTGATGTCATCAGTGATGTCATTTGAGTTGCCATAAATTATGTCATAGAACATGTCATGAGTGATGTTGTATCCGAAGTCATAAGCAGTGTATGGTGGGGACGCAAGTTATAGTTAGTGCTGCTAACTAGAACAAGTGAATTTCTGTGATTTTAGTTCAAAACAATAATGTCACTGAGAAATTCACCTAAATAACATTGCTTTAACCTTTGGTTTTTTTCAGTGAATTGCTAAGGTCATTTTTAAATGAAAACCGATATTTTTATTGCACCTAACTGCAACCTTACTTTAACCTTTGTTTTTTTCAGTGAATTTCTAGGGCTTTTTTAAAGTTAATTCATTATTTTTGTGAGGGTATGTATGGTAGAATCACTTTATAATATATGATGTGTTCAGACATTATTTTAGTAAAACATATCAAAAAACAACTGGTGGATATGCTTTTTCGACCTGCACATCAACAAGTATACATTAATAGTATGCACCACAGTAAATCAATATCATTTAATTTTGTATTGGGTGCTCCCTTGGTGCCGAATACTCGCCCACTTTGAGTATTATACTACCAGACCTACAAAAGTAGTCCAGATAGAATCTTATAACAAAGACACC
This sequence comes from Calotriton arnoldi, assembly GCA_963921515.1. Lineage (NCBI taxonomy): Eukaryota > Metazoa > Chordata > Amphibia > Caudata > Salamandridae > Calotriton > Calotriton arnoldi. The sequence goes on from CAWUFW010000518.1 coordinate 315,436, forward strand.
AGAGCACACCAAGATATAGTTACTCTACTCCTTAGTGCGTTGTGCACTGTCTACAAAAACGTCCAAGTTCATAGATCAAATTCCATGTATGCTTTCAAAACACACAGTCCCAAATAAATGATCCGCAGCTGAAGAACTGTTCCGTAATCACTTTTTATTTCTTACAAAAACGGCAGCCGACGCGCGTTTCGCCCTCCTGGGCTTCCTCAAGGCTCATTTCATCTGTATTGATGTATTCTGTGTTCAGACTAGAATGTCTCAATGGAAATATTATTTAGCAACCGTGGTCTTTTTCAATTAATCTAAAAAGTCACGATTCATTTGATGATGCTTATTAAAGTTGAAACATCAAAACCAGTTTCACTAGTAGTTTGACGCACCGTCAGTCCACAAAGAACGGGACCATGATAAGTCCACTCATATGTCGCACCGGCTCCCGACACATCTTTCCGTAACGTACAGCATGAACAAGGACTGATCTCTCTACTGACACCTCACTCTTGCATGAAAAGTCACCTTAGCTGCATAACAAAATAATTGGCTTCTCCATTACCAAGTCTTTGTAGGGTAAAAGATATGCATAGTACCATAGAGATACATATACATGCAGCACCATATTTACAGTCCCTGGAGATGGAACTGCCAGTTTTAGTGACTATTGCAATATTATAATAAAACTGAAATTTATAAGTATTAAGCAAAGAAATCAAAAGTAACTTAAACTTTTTTTTATTACAACAAAACAATTCGACAACAATACAAAATGACAACAACTATATTGACAAACTATATGAACAACTATTAAACAAAACAAACAAGTTTATAATATATAAAAAATATAGATTATGCTCATCAGCAGGCGCTAATGTCTCACCTCTTTTTGCTTTATTTGCCTGCTGGATTATGATTAGGGCTCCCGGTTTTCCGTTTTTACGGATTTTTACATATAAATACAGACGGAAAACAAGTTTTCCTTTGTCTGTATTTATATTTAGAAACGGCAAAATACAAGTAAATTTTGCCGCGCTGCCGAGGTTCCGAGTTACCGTGCCGCGCCACGCCCCTGTTCTGATAGTGGGAATTCCTTTCAGTGACGTTGACGTGTTGTGGACCTATTGGCTCATGGTCTTTTAGTGATGGCCGTGACCCTAAGCCAATCCTGGTCGTATCAAGCGTCACTGTGTGGGCGTGGTAACACCCCCAGCCCGCCCTGGTAACTTTTGCCCTTTATTTTGGGGGCTCCCCTGCTTGCTTTTCCTTTTTGCCTGCACTACGGAACAGTGACGTGTGAAGACGCCTTCCTGTTCCGCATCTCCAGGGATCCAGGACTCCTGCCGCCTCCGCCGAGCTCGGCGCCAGCCACGCCGCCCGAGTTAGCTCTGCGCCAGCCCGCCGCCATTTGAAACTTCTGAGGTACGTGTACGAGGCTCAGGGTTTTATGTAATGTTATGTAAACCACACATATCGCTTCTATAGGAAGCCATTTGAAAGTCGTCAGGACTGGGGGTTGTTTTCACCTGCCTCTCTCAGTCCCTCTGCAGCCTCGGCCTCCTGCCCTTCCTCCCCCACCCCACGTATGAAGCGGCAGCACCAGGTGTTCGCCCCCCGTCTTGTAGTCTCGTTTGAATTTCGTTTGGTGTGCCCTTCTTGATTTTGCTGGGGATTAGCTGTTTTTTGCCATGTTGGTCACTGTGCACCATTTTAATTTAAATGCGATTTTATATAGCGCGAACATTACACGAAGGTGTCAGAGCGCTTTACATGCTCTCCTAAAGGTGAGACTTGCTGCCAGCCCCGGGCTTCTCTATGCCTAAACTCTGTGCCGCCCATCCTATTTAGACTGTGGACTGTAAGAGAAGTCACCATCAGTGGGTGAGTCGTATGGGGCAGCATGCAGCAGTGCAAAATGATAAGCTGTCTCAAGGTGAGGAACATACAATGTGTAAGGAACTACAGTAGATGCACTCTATGCACCATAGCTGGATCACCTATATCTTAGCAAGGGTTTGGCGTCATCACTAGTGGGAGCGGAAGGTCCTCGCCCAGACAGGAGAAGATACAACAAGTGGTTTTGAGGCAAAAAATGTGTGAGGGAGGCGGGGTAAGGCATTTCATTAACAAACCCGAAAGAGCCTCAATGTCCTCAAAGTCTCTTGAAATGCACATGTGCTTGTACTACAATGGCAAAGTTTTCAGATGAATGTATTGTGTTGACCAATAACAACCGAGCGCATGTGTGCATTGTCAATTTTAAATAAATGTGGAAAAATACTAGCTGTAGCGTCGTCTTTTGCTTGTGGCAAAAATAAATGTGGATAAATACAGAAAAGATGGCCCAAAAATAAATATGGATAAATACAGACGGAAATGGCCGAAAAATAAATACCATAAAACCGGGAGCCCTAATTATGATTTACATCACACTTCTTTTACAGTCTTTTAGCCACCTTAGCCTGCCAAAGAGTCTTCAGTTTCCAGGTATATCATAGCAGGGTAGGTGGGTAGAAAGTCTAAGCAAAGTAGCACATCTATAAATTACAGTTCACAAAACCTAGCTCATGCAGAGTTATCTCGTCCTGCTGAACTGCACAACTATTCAGGCGCTTCCACATTCTTCCAGCCTGAATACACTGTGCCTGAAGAGGTAGCTATTGGCCGAACAGGACAATAATCCTGCTTGTGTTAACAAGGCTCTTGTGCCTGAAGTGGAAGTTATTGACTGAACAGGACAATAATCCTGCTTTTGTTAACAAGGCTCTTTTTTGCTGCTTATGTAAACAGGAAATTATTTCCTCAGTGACAATTTTCCATTTCCTTCCTAACAAAAAGACAGAGAAACAAAAAACATAAGTTACATACTGATCAATAATTCATAACAGTGATACATCACTATATTGTCTAAGGTTTACTACATTTTTTTATACACAATCATTTATATCTAGTGCACCAGGCACTTGTTATTCCTTTCTCCTGAAAAATTCCACACCCTCAAACAGTCTATTTTCATATTTTCGCAATTAAATTATAACATGCCAAGAACTCTGCTTCCGTAACAAGTTATAGAGTAACACATTCATTGTCACACTCCTTTGCTAACACTCACCACTGTGTTTCAATCTAGAAATATCAAGATCACCACGCAAAAATCTCATAGAGCTAAAGTATATGTATAGTGAGGTTCATAAAAACACTATGGCTTGTATTAACACAGTCCAGAATCTTTCTTTTATAATTTGAGAAACACTGCTTCCTTTACCTACAAGTACATACAGTTTGAACACTTCGTTTTTCAACACAATCTGAAATACTTGCTGAAATATCCCTACATTCTAATGTAGTTTTCGCAAAAGCTGTATTAAGAGATCTACACCTCCCCAAACAGCTTTTCACTCTGTAAGCATGCTGTAGAATAAGTTTACCAACATTAGTACACTTACCAACACTTCACAACAAAGTTTATAAAATATATTATTAAATACCTGAACTTGAAGATCTTTCTTAAATGCAGAATAAGACACCAGTCTCTTTTAGCCCCATGTTAATTCAGTTTTGCTGAGCACAACTCTAACAGACTTCCTTCTCCTCCAAAGCACCAAATGCAAACTGAGCTAGCTGTAGTTCTGCACCCAATCACATAACAGCATTTCTTCAACCAGGTAATAAGAGTAGTAATTATTGGTTCAGGCTTGGCCCTTTTTTTCTACTTCACCCCTTACGATCTTGAGACTCTCGCGGGATCGTAAAACACCTCATGGCAGGCCCACTAATTTTTAATGCAGGTGTCACGAGACGCTCGTGAGATTGAACGAGCCTCACGCAGCAAGCTTCACTCCCTGAAGCTTGCATTCTACTCTTGCGAGACTTTCACGAGATTGCAACAGTATTGCAGGGAAATAGTATATTGAAGGAACTACCTATCCAATGACCACCCTATATTGCATAATGAGTGAGCATACTAGGGTAAAAGGAGGGTCTGCCCTCTTCTTTCAAACCTCTCTCGAATGACTGGTATGCATAGTAGGGTGTGTGTAGGGGCTGGCCTATCCTTTGGGACTTCTCTCTCAGATGATAGGTGTGCGTAGTAGGGTGTAGAGAGAGACTGTCCTCTCCGCTCACACCTCTCAGAGGACAGGTATGCGTAGTAGGGTATGTAGACGGGCTGGCCTTTCTTTCAGACCCGTCTCTTAAATGATGGGTGTGCGTAGTAGGGTGTTAGGAGGGACTGGCCTCTCCTTTCAGACCCCTCTCTTGGGTGAACGGTGTGTGTAGTAGAGTGCAGAGAGGGACTGGCCTATCTGTTCAGACCTATCTTTTGGCTGACGGGTGTGTGTAGTAGGTTACAGGGAGGTATTGGGCTCTCCTTTCAGACATCCCTCTCCTATGGTTGGGTGTGCATAATAGGGTGTGTAGAGGGACTGCCCCTGTGCCGAGACCACTCTCTGTAATGATGGGCATGCGTAAGAGGCTGTGGGAAGAGACTGGACTCTCCTTTCAGACCTCTCTCTCAGATGATGAGTGTGGGGACAGACTTGCCTCTCCTTTCAGACCCCTTTCTGAGGTGACGGTGTGCCTTGTAGAGTGCGGAGAGAGACTAACCTGTCTGCTCAGACATCTCTCTTGGATGACGGGTGTGCATAGTAGTTTGTCTGGAGTGACTAGCCTCTCCTTTCAGATCCCTCTCTCAAGTGACTGATGTTCATAGTAGGGTGCTGGGAAGGACTAGCCTCTCCTTTCAAACCCATCTCTCAGATGACGGGTGTGTATAGTAGTAGGGTGCTGAGAGGGACTGGCCTGTCCCCTCAGACCTCTCTGTTGGATGACGGGTATGCATAGTAGTGTGTGGGGAGGGACTAGCCTTTCCTTACAGACCCCTCTATCAGGTTACCAGTGTGCGTAATAGGGTGCGGGGAAGGACTAGCCTCTCCTTTCAAACCCCTCTCTCAGATGATGGGTGTGCATTGTAGGGTGCGGAGAAAGAATAGCCTCTCTTTTCAGACCTCTCTCAGATGACTGGTGTGGGGGGGACTAGCCTTTCCTTTCAGACCCCTCTCTGAGGTGACAAATGTGCGAAGTAGGATGCGGAAAGGGACTTACCTGTCTGCTGAGACCTCTCTCTTGGATGACAGGTGTTCATAGTAGTGTGTGGGGATGGAATAGCCTCTCCTTTCAGATCTCTCACTCAGGTGACCTGTGTGTGTAGTAGGTTGTTGGCAAGGACTAGCCTCTCCTTTCAAACCCCTCTCTTAGAGGATGGGTGTATGGAGGGAATGGCCTCTCTGCTGAGACCTCTCTCTGTAATGATGGGTGTGTGTAATAGGGTGTGGAGAGGGACTGACCTCTCCTTTCAGACCTCTCTCTCAGATGACGAGTGTGCGTCGTAGGGTGTTTGGAGGGACTGGCCTCTCTGTTGATACCTCTCTATGTAATGATGGGTGTACAAAGTAGGGTGTGAGGAGGGAATACGCTCTCATTTTAGACCTCTCTCTCAGATGAAGGGTGTGTGGGGGGACTGGCATCTCTGTTGAGACCTCTCTCTGTAATGATGAGTGTGCATAGTAGGGTGTGGTGAAGGACTGGCCTCTCCTTTCATTCCTCTCTCCCAGATGACGAGTGTGCGTAGTAGGGGGTGTGGATGAGCCTTAACAATACTCACAACTCTCCCCAAGCCAATGAGCATAAATAGTAGACCTTGATAAACACCATTTCCAGGAAGACTCCTTCCTACAGTCACAACTGTGCAAAGCTGAGTGAATTCAAACATCATCTACTCCTTCCTACTTATCACAATCCTGCGAGAGTCTTACGCGAGCGAAACCTTTACAAAATAAGAATTAACTATTAACTCATCACAGTACTTATCTCTTACATACTTCCTTTCAGAAAAAGGACCACAATATGCACTCTTACTAATAGAGTGCATTGAGAACTCATCTACTCCTTTTTACTATTCACTATCCTGCAAGAACGTAAAAATTGGTTAAAAAGAATAGGCATTTAAAATCTTCACTGTAGTTATCCCTTAAACACCTCCTCTCTAAATCTAGGGGACAACATGCCTTTCTGCTGCCCCCTTAAAATGCTTTTTGCTTCATTTTCTCAACACCTCAAATTTTTCACAGTAAACGGTAATGGCGGTCATTTCATATCTAACATTCCAGCAGCCAGCCAATCAGAGCGCTGGGTCTCGCAGGCTCCGGCGAGAGCCAAAAGGCTCACTGAAAAAATGGGCCTCTCAACTAATCACAGGGTTCCATTTTTGATTTTGCGCTCTTGCGGGAGGCTCGTGGGACTCTCACAATCCCATCTCCCAAAATATACAACTATTTTTCATCCATAAGTTCTCAATAACTACTGAACGGATTTATACCAAATCACAAAAAGCACAATCTGTGTACCAAGATCTAGCTTCCTGCCAAATTTTGTGTAATTGCCTTTCAACAGTTTTTGCTGTATCCCTATCTAAATAAGTCTATGGGAAATGCATGGGGATTTTGCATTTTGGGGCCTCTCTTTTTTCTCAGTCTCCACTTGATGGATCATGCCCAAGCTAGTCAAAACATAGCACCTTTTTAGAAAGTTTCGTGGAGATTTGTCAACTGGTGCCAAAGTTATTATAAAAACAAGAAACTATTTTCCTAAGAAACAGCTGACCTAACTATAACCGCCACTGGGCAACATATATATATTTATGCCATCCAATTGAAAATAAATATAGCCCAATATCATGTTCGTTAGAGCAATGTTACTGATAAATGTGCAAACACATTCATCACTTCAGTGCAAAGGTCAAATTCAAGTTCATTACTTCAGTACCACACTAGGGAATCAAGAAAATCACTTTTTATTTCACTTAGGGAATCATCTGATAGATGTCTCTTCACTGTGGTCGAAAGAGTTTTGGCTTAAGATTGATAAATCCCATTTATGGCCAGAGAGAGAGTGATATACAAATGTCGGGGCTGCCCGCGTAAACTCTGCAAAATATGGGGGCGTTGGATAGATTATTATGGACTTGCCTGTGATGTTGACACTGCCATTAATCTTTCTCAGTGATGATATAAAGCCATGCCAATCTAATTATTTTACTCTGCTGGAAATGTGAATACCATTGTCATTCACCCTTTCGGGACTACCTACAATACTTGGACAGCTATTGTGTTGTTGTCTCACATCCATGCTTGTAAGTTTTGAAAAACAAAATAAAAATATTTGGGGAAAAAAAATTGAGAAATCCCGGAAGCATGCCAATAAAACAGTTTCTGCATTTCTTCGTGACCATGGGCTCTATATATCATAACAACATCCGGTTTGATATGTTAGGTGTCTATACCTGTCTATAGGCCAGATGGAGTGCACTTCATTGCAGAAGGGAACAGGATCTTCCTTCACAACATCAAGTAATTCATCCAGTTCTATGTGTAACTGGACATTACACACTATAAACACAAAGGCTCTTGTCAGAGCCACCCTTTTGCAACATTATGTGATTATTTCATGGTATAAATCCCTTTTTTTTAAAAACACTGACAACCACAAGAGTCTCGCCGGAGCACACAAATGCCTGCTCTCACTCGTATATTTGTCCAGCTCTCGCAAATGTCTCGCAAGCTCAAACATTCAAACTATATTTAATGCACAATAGCTCTGTATCGTAGGGTGTCAGTATTAGACTGAGCAGACACACAAGCCTCTGTACTGTAACCTTTCTCTTGAGAAAGATTTACTATTACCCACTATGTTTTTTTATATGATTCCGCGAGAGTCTTGCGAGATCGGAATCATTTTCTGAGGGAGGAATTGACACTTTGCGTCATTACAGTACTTATGCCTTATTGTCTCCACTAGTGGTGTGTGGGTAGAAAGTGGCTTCTCCAATGAGACCATTTCACAGCATGACAGGAGTGCATAGTAGGGTGCGAGGAGTAACTAGGTTCTTCAGTAACACCTCTACCCAGGGCTGCAAGTGTGTATAGTAGGATGTGGTTAGCGCCAGTCTCTCCAGTAACACCTTGCATCAAAATTTTGTATATCCCACTACTTTTTTTACGATCGCGCTAGAGTCTCACAAGATTGTAAACTATTTGTAGAGGAAAATTTACACTTTCCCTTATTTCAGTACTTATGCCTTATAGTCCCTATTATTTCGGTGTGAGGATAAAGTAGACTCTCCAATGAGACCGTTTCACAGCATGGCAATGGTGCATACTAGGATATAAAGAGACACTGCAATCTCACTGACACCTCTCCACAGTCTAACAACTGTGTACAGAAGAGTATTGGGAGAGTCTGGCATCTTCACTGACACCTTCCATGAAGCTAACCAGTGTGTAGAGTAGGATGTGAAAAGACACTGCATCCCCACTCACACCTTTCCCCAGGCTGAGCAGTATGCATAGTAGGGTCGGAAAGGTACATACTTCAGATGTCAAACCTTACTATTCCATTGAAAGTATAACAAGTACTGGCCTCTCCACTGAGACCTCGCCCCTTGAAAATAACCATATATATTAGGGATATGCAGTGGTTTCTGGGAAGGGAGTGACCTGTCCACTAACACATCTTACCTGAGTGAGAGTTGTCTGTAGTAGGGTTTGAGAAAAATGTATGTCTTTGTTCACACCTTTTCCTATGCTAAAAGGTTTGCATAGTAAGTTGTAGGGAGGAACTGCCCTGTTTCCTGACAGATCTCTCTTGCATGATAAGTCTGCGTAGTACAATGTGGAGAGAGACTGTCCCCTCTCCTGTGACCTCTGTCTTGGATGATGGGTGTAAAAAGTACAGTGCGAAAAGGGGCTAACTTCTCTGTTAACAGCTCTCCCAGGACGACAGAAGTACAAGTAAGGTGTAGGGATGAAATTACCTCTATGCTGAGAAGTCTGTCTTGCATAACAGCTATAGAGATTATGGTATGGAAACACACTGCCCTGTCAGCTGAGACATCTGCCCAGACTAACTTATGTGCAAAGTAGACTGTGGGTAGAAACTGTTCGCTCGGCGCATACCTCTCTCCATAGTGATGAATGTCCATAGTAGAGTATAAAATGGAGTATCCTCTCCGTGGAAAACTCTGTCTTGCACCACTGGTGTCCATATTTGATAGTGGGGACATACCCACCTCTCGTTCAGACATCTACCAACGGCGACAGTCATATGTATTACTGTGTGCACAGCAGCTGACAGGAGTGCGTATTAGAGTATAACAATGCACTGCCCTCTGTGCCAAGACCTCTCTCTCGGATCAGAGGTCCCTAGACTATAGCGTAGACAAGGACTGATCTCTCTACTGACATCTCACTCTTACATGACAAGTCACCGTAGCTGCATAACAAAATAATTGGCTTCTCCATTACCAAGTCTCTGTAGGATAAAAGATATGCATTGTACCATAGAGATACATATACATGCAGCACCATATTTACTGTCCCTGGAGATGAAACTGCCAGTTTTGTGACTATTGCAATATTATAATAAAACTGAAATGTATAAGTATTAAACAAAGAAATCAAAAGTAACTTTAAACTTCTTTATAACAACAAAACAATTCAACAACAATACAAAACTACAACAACTATTAAACAAAATAAACAAGTTTATAATATATAAAAATAAATAATTATGCTCATCAGCAGGCACTGTCTCCTCCTCTTTTTGCTTTAATTGCATGCTGGTTTTTGATTTACATAGCACTTCTTTTACAGTCTTTTAGCCACCTTAGCCTGCCAAAGAGTCTTCAGTTTCCCGGTATATCATAGCAGGCTAGGTGGCAAGAAAGTCTAAGCAAAGCAGCAGATCTATAAATTCTCCAGTATTGTATCTTTTATAGATTCACATGCTTGAATCTTTCCCGTCATCATTGTGGGAGTCCCACTGTAACAGTAGAAATAACAGTATTAAAAAATCAACATAGACCTCCATAGAACAGAAAACTCACTTAGGTAACCTTTCAACCTTATTTTATAACATCCAAAGTTCAGCCAATCACGGCAGAGACCTCAGAGTTCCCTTCCCCTACAGAGCCACCATACCTCAGATTTCTTACCGCACGTCGTGTGATAGGGAGTCTCTCTGAGCTCTGCTCAGTTACAGTATTCTGTCTTCAACTTTTGACCTCCAGTCCCAGCTTCTGCTACGTTCAAGGTATTTCTGGACTATATATTTTTGCCTTTCCTTCTGGTTGAGATGCCAGAGCCTAAAAAAGGACTGTTTAGGCCCTGTAACACCTTTGGGAAGTGTAGGATGTTCTCTGAAGACCCCCACAAACAGTGCCTATATTACCTCTACACCTGACCACAAACCCAGGGAATGCAAATATTGTCGCACTTTTTCAGCGAAAACCCTCAAGGACAGAGAGGGTAGGCGACTACTCTGGCTCCAGAAGAGGAAGGCGGCTTCAGACTCGGAGTCTGAACCTGAGGAAAAGGCCCATTCTTCCTCAAGGAAAAGAACGGAAGACAGTTCCTCTACCAAGCATAGGGACTCTAAGAGATCCAAGTCCCAGGACAAATCTGAGGTGAAACACCACAAAAAAACCTCAGGCAGAGACTTCAAAGGCTTCGTCAGCTCCAGCTTCTGCTTCTCTCACTCCGGTCAGGGACCAGTCTTCTTGCCTTCAACGGCGTGTCGTCGAAGATTCCAGCCTCCTCAAGCAAATCTGAGGTTTCTGTACTGTCGACCGCCTTGTTGGCGAGGCTACTACAACGACAGTCAAGACGTCGACGACTGCAACGTCAGCGGGATCACTGCATATGGTAACAACAACGTCCACGAGGCCTTCTCCGTCGACGAGAATTTCACAGCCCACCACCGGTCGGTCAACGATTTCGATGACGACGGCCCCGCAGACGAATACCGCCAACACACCGTCGACGGTGTTGCAGACAGTTAAATCGGCGGCGGCACCGTCGTCGAGCCCGTCAACGGGACCGTCGACGGAGGGAAAAATGTGCCTACTTTAGCCCAAGCAAATTCAGGATTTCTCCAAGATTTCCCCTTTGCTCCCTGCTCGCCTTTTGGACTTCCAAGAGTCAGAGGATGAAGGTTTGTTTGGCCCTGCATACAGTCCATCACAGGATCAAGTGCCAAGATTCTGATGATGAGGACATTGAGGACAATGATCCATCTTCTTACCTGGCAGGAGAATATTCTTTTGCAGAGAGAGTTACTTCTGCTATGCAGCAGCCGGATTCATTCCAGGAGCGTTACCCTTATGATGATAGGGAGGAGGAGCATCATCATTTTAGGCAGCCATCGGTGAATGTTCCAGTTTCTGTGGTATCGGATCTCCGTCATATGATTGACGATTATTACAGACGTTTCCCGGACGCAAATGCTCCTCAGAGGCCTTTACCTCTCCAAGATGTTCCTAGTGTTCTCCCTGGCCAAAGCACTCCCAAATCCACCAGGGAAAAAGTTCTCCCTCCTCGTATAGTCATCACGGAGGATACCCAGGATGCTAAACAACAACAGAGGAAAGAGAAATACACACGGACACAGACGCACATGATGAATGGGATGACTACATAGCCCCCATGCCACCATCTCCTATCCCTCCTTCTACGGATTCCCCTCCTGCAGATATTGGGGGATTTCATGATCTTCTGGAGCGTGCTTCCAAACATTTTGACTTACCAATGCCGGCTAAACAAACAGAATGTTTCCTATACGATTTTAAGCCAGGCACCCAACGTTCTGTAAGGACAATCCCTATAGTTGATTTTCTATGGCAAGAAGGACTGAAACTAATGAGAACACCTGCTTCCATTCCAGCTGTAATTCCAAAACTGGATACAAACTACAAGGCTCCTGACAACTCTCCCGCATGCCTCATTGGTCATCCGAGGCTGGATTCTGTCATCATGCAGGCAGCGCAAAGAATAGCCAAGAATACAGCGTCTCCGTGTACCGTTCCACCGGACAAGGAGGGGCGCCGCCTTCACAATATTGGTAAGAGGTTCTCTGCGTTGGCGGCGACCTCCATTAGAGCCTCTATTGCCATGGCCATTCTAGGGAGATATGACCGACAGTTGTGGTCAGACATCTCTCCTCTGTTGGAGTATCTCCCGTACGATAAAAAGAACGAGGCTAAGGACATTTTGTTGGAAGGAGAAAGAGCGTCTTCGGAGCTCATTAAAATTGCCATGGACGTTTCCTCTACTGCGCTTCACCTAATGCCATTTGATGGAGAGTGCTTGTTTGGTAAGCACATAGACGAGGCGCTACAATCCATAAAAGCGGACACGGGCAAGGCCTTAGGCAGATTCCAGCAGCACTGTTTTCAGTCCTTTCGGGGTAGAGTGCAGGGGCAGTTCTTATCCCATCCGCAATTTCAACAGCGGTATCAGCCATATCTGCAGAATACCTACCAGCCATACAACCGGTCTTTTCAATCCAACGCTGCTCAGTCTTATTTGAGACCGGCAGGATGCAAGAGGCAAAATAAAAGTCACAACACTTGTTGTTCTGTCAGGGATTGCTGATTTTTTCGACAATACATTTAAATCGTCAATACCAATAAAACAATAATCAGAAAGACTCAATAATAGACTGAGGCTAGTTTAAAATAGGAATTATTGTATTAGAGATGTGAAAATCATCATAATCAGCAATTGCTTTAGCAGCTTAGTTAGAAGTGTAATAGCTTTAATCGGAATAACCAGCATTTAAGCAAGCGTAAATTCAAAATAGCCACAGGTTTACAGAATCCATCTACCAAATAGGTAGAAGGAAAGTTCGTAGACTAACAGGTTAGTTCTAAAGAGTGGAAGAATTTAGCTATTATAACCTATCTAAACACATTTTTTCACATTAATTTCGTAAATGTACGTTTTTCTAAGTTAAACATTTAAATTTTGTTTGAATGTTTCATATTCTATAGCATTTCCAATAACTGTCTGTAAAATATCAAGTTCATATTAAATTTCTAACACGTTAGCATCAGGTTCTAAATAATGCACATTAGCAATAGGCACCATCTTACTAAATCACTCCATTTTAGCACAATTTTCCATTAGTAAGCATAAGTTTCATTAGTTCAACTCCTTGGTATGTATTAATATTATTCTACATGTGCTTGCTTCATCTTATCTTTTAACAGCACACTTTCACGATGCTTCTACTACACTAATCTCTGTTTCATGTATCCCTGTCTATTTTGTGTAATGTAAAGTTTGACTCTTTTCGTATTCTCCACATGTAAATGTGTTGTGTATTTATAATTCTCAAAATTTCACTACATCAACAGAGATTACCACAAGAGTAATTTCTTTTCAAAATTGCATTAAATTATCTTTATTAATCACATAACATCAAAGAAAGCAATATTACAAAAATGTCTTAAGGAAAGAAAGTAAAACACCTAGCAAATGAAACATTTTTCTTGAAGAGATTCAGTTTCATCACTTTGACGGAGCCCCCTCCGCTTGCCTCAATCAAATCCCAGACCAAAATATAAAGTCTCCAATCCAACAAACAGCACATCCATGACATGTTGAGTTACCTGAAATACTGGCCTATTGTAAAAAATCCTGAATGATGACCCAAAAGACCAATCTGCTACTTTTGTGATACCCTCCAGCCTATCAAAAACTGGGAGAACTCTTGAATCCATAGTTCCTCTAGAAGAATGTGTACTAAAAATGGAGATCTCAATACCCTTGTCTCTCAGGAGTCATCTAACTAAACAAGATAAATGGGAGCTGAGACGGGGATATAAGGAGTTTTGAAAGATGTTAACAACAAATAGGCTTTAGGATAGCTAAAATCAGCCTTTCACTCGTATGTTTAACATTTCACCACTCATAGTTTCACTGTGAGGAAATCATGGATAAGGAATTGCATTAGGCATAGTTTTAGTGCATCGAGTAGCATAAAATGGGACCCAGTCTGCAGCGAACCCTCTTTTTTTCTACATTCAGGGTCTTGACATCAGAAACCCTTCAAAAAGAATTAAGGCGGAGGCAAAGATGGCGGAAGACTAACTGCAGCCGCCGTTTCCTCCATCTCCCTCGATGGATCGATGGCTCCGTGAGCGACTGCACAGCCTGAGCGAGCCCGTGGACAGCACAACACGCAGTTGGTGGTGGGAGACACTGGAGATCGTGTTGCGGCTTACAGCGGCCGCGCTTGGGGAATATTTGTTCAAACATAAGCGGAATACCTGGCGGCAGGCCAGGAAACCACCGACCCGCCAGATGGCTTCGTGAGGCAGGAGAACGATGAGAGGGCGAGTTTCGGCTGCTCCCGGCAACAGCGGAGTGCATACAGGAGGCAGCCAACCGGATTTCAATGGAGCTCCGCTGGAATTGAAGCAGCGCGGCGGGACCGGTAAGGTGAAGCGCGATGCCAGGACTAAAAAACAAACTGCTGCCAGCTCAGGATGCAGGTAGAGGGGGGGCCTGCCCAGTCAACGGTTGCTTCAATGTTTGCCAATCTATCAGTGGCCACCCAGGAAAAAGTTAACATGCAGGAGGAAGGGGGCGACAGGACATTAACAAAGGAGATCCAGCAAGAGAAGGAGGTTGTGGGGGGGAAGAAGAAGCCAGGAGCTCCTTGACATGTACAGCTGGGAATCAAGCAGGGAACCCCCTCCCCCCATTAACCTAATGTACGAACTAACAGGGAAAAAACTAGGATCAGAAGAGCAGATCCAGTCAACACCCAAGGTAGATGAGATCCATGTCAAGGAGGTTGGCTACGGGGAGGAAACTGTGAGGGAGAAAACCCGGGCAACACCCCCAGGTGTAGGAATATCCAAAAACCTGCCGGCACAAGCTGGCATCTTGTCACCAGAAGGCCATGGAGTGGAAAAATTCTACTCATTAACCGAAGAGTCTGAGGTGTCAGAGCTGGAGGGCAGGTCATCAAGCGGGGAATCTCTCTCAGAAGATAGCTCCAGCGCCTCCTCCGAATCAGCGCAAAAGAAAAAATCAAGGAATAAAAAGAAAAGCAGGAAAGGAAGTCTTAAGAAAACACCAGAAAACAACTTAAATGGGATTTCTCTGACACACAGATCTGGCCCCAAAGCTAGAAAGGAGACGTGCCGGCAGGAGCTGAAGAACCTTTCCTATTGACCATTTTAAAGTCGATTCAGAAAATGCAGGAAGAACACAGAAATGAAGGATGCAAAGCCAGGACTGCCGCAAAAAAAAGTCCAAACAGGAATCCGCAAGTTGAACAAACCCTGTGGGGAAATTGCGGATCGCTTGACCTCTGTTGAGATGCAGACAGAGGCACTGGAAGCTGATATGGAATCAATTAAGACAAAAGGCACGGCTATGGTTGATGTCATGACCAAACTGGAAGACTATGAAAACCGTCAGAGGAGAAACAACTTGCGCTTCTTAGAGATACCGGAAGGTTTAGAAGGAAACGACCCCAGAAGCTATGTACTAAAACTTCTAAAGGATGCATTTCCTGAACAAACAAGCTGGGATTGGTATATGGAAATACAGAGGGCCCATCGCTCCCCTTTATTCAGGAGGAAACAAACTCAGAACGCTGACGAAAAACCTAAAGCAATGTTGGTTTTCATTGGTAACTTTCTTTTGCGACAAGTGATATTTGATAGAGCCCGCCCTAATGCTCCAAAGATCAGCAATGGAGTCTCGTTCTTTGTACGCCCAGATTTTGCACATGCAACAGTTGAAAGACGGTGGCGTCTAAGGCAACTCTTCTCTCCTTTTCAGAAACTTGGAGCAGAGGTCTTCCTGCAAAACCCGGCCAGACTTAAGATAATATTCAGAGGCATAACACGCAGCTTTACCTCTGAAGTACAAGCGCAGGAATATCTAGAAGAAATAAAGAAAAAAAAGTGAAGGGAAAGGATTACCCAAATAAAAAAAAAAAAGGGAGGGAGGGAAGAAAAAGGAAAATTGGTATAGTAACAAACACTATGGACAAGACTGGGAATAATAGAGGCTGTGCAGTCTAAAGAAAATCGGGGATTCACGGATTGAGGGAGATGGGGGGGCAGTGGGTCAGCCGTATATCGATCAGGCTATGTCTGATTGCCTTTTTGTTAGGGGAGGGTGGGGGGAGGGGTGGGGGGTAGGATGGGGGCGGTGGCTCACACAAAGGGTGGTACGGGTGGACAAAAAGAGGGTGCGGGATGGGTAAAGGCTTTGAAACGGGTGGCAGTTAGGATTTTCTACTTTGTGTATAAAGAGTACGTAAAACGGGGCAACCAAATACAATTAAGAAAATGGGGAGATTAGGTATAGCGACATTGAACATCTGCGGGCTAAATGATGCAAAAAGGAGACAGGTAGTGGTGCAAGCTGACATTGTCTGCCTGCAAGAGACCCACCTTGATGGGTCACAGAAATATCTACTGAAATTTCTTGGCTACACGGTGGTTGGGGCCACGACACAGGGAACTCATACAAGGGGGGTCACGATATTATCTAAGAAGAAATCCACTAAATTTTTTAAAACACACTCGGACGGGCTAGGCCGATGGGTCATTGCAAATGGGAGGGCCCCAGAGCTCCCGAATTTCACCTTATGTTCGGTTTATGGCAGTAACGTGGACGATCCGTCCCTATTGGAATGGTTAACTAACTAACTGGTACATTGGCCGCTGCCATTAATCGTGCGTGGAGATTTTAATATCAACCTTGATTCCAAATGGGGACAAGATCAAAGATATAAGGGTAGGAAGCCAAGGGTTTTTCAAGCGTTATGTAATCTATGCCAGGTACATGGCTTGGTGGATGTATGGTCTTTAAAGAGGCCTGAGGAGCATGGGTTTACTTATTACTCCGCCCGCACCTGAAGCACGTTCGGCTGGACTAGTTCTTTGCCTCCTCTATACTTGTGGGAAGAAGTAGGATCAATCGGCACCCTAGAGTGCTATCCGACCACAGCCCACTGGTATTGCAGATATAGTAGGGAGGATCCACTGAGAAAGCTCTGGCATGGACCTTCAAGAGGGCCCTCCTACTAGACGAAGATTATGTAGGCCACCTGAAGGAATGGATACCTGACTTTCTACAAAGAAATTTGGGGTCGGCACCACTGGGAGTGGTATGGGACACCTTAAAAGCAGGAGTAAGGGGGGAGACAATACAGTACTCCAGCAGGAAAAGAAAAGGGGGAAAAAAATCTTAGGAGTATTAGATTGCAAAAACTAGTCCAGGCAGAGGAAAAAGTAATTGAGGCCCTAAGACAAAATTGGGGGATAGAAGAAGCACAAGAGGAGGTGGCCCTAGCAAAACAGAAATTCAAGGGAACTATTAAGGAAAGCTTTAGATAAGGCATTAGCTCATCAGGAGGAGGTCTATGAATGTGGGGAGAAGGTGGGTCATTTGCTGGCCGTCAGAACAAGATCAGAGGTGACACGTAGTGAGATTTTGTCAATAAATGATCCTGTTTTGGGGCGGGTAACGGAGTCTAATGATATACGGGCAGCCTTTTTCAGATTTTATCAATCACTTTATATGGAGGATGTGGGGTGAGGGGGAGGGGATGCGGTAGATCAAATAAGCCGATATTTAGATGCTTGCGAGATGGAGGTTCTGACGCAAGATGAGAGGGAGGCGTTAGAGTCCCCAATAGTGTGGAAAGAAATTGAAGAGTCAATGTCAAATCTACCAAGGGGGAAAGCGGCAGGGCCCGACCTAATCCCCACAGAATTTTACAAGACCTTTAAGGAGGAACTTAAAGAAATTTTGACATTCGTGTTTCTTCAGACAGCAGAAGGGGTGGCACCACCAAGAACCTGGGCGCTGGCTAAAATTATAGTCTTCCCCAAAAAAGACAAACCTGTGCAGGAGCTGGGCTCTAACCGCCCTATAACTTTAAGTAATGGAGATGTCAAGATCTACTCCAAAGTAATGGCCACACGACTCTCGCAGGTCATTGGTAAAATGGTGTTTGAGGGACAGCATGGTTTTATACCCGGTAAGGGAACTATAGAGCATATTCGATGTAAATCAAGTGTCAGGAGACCCTATGGCAGCCATTTTTTTAGATGCCGAAAAGGCTTTTGATAGAGTCTCCTGGCCTTTTTTTATGGGTGACAATGCAAAGAAGGGATTGGGAACAGGTTTATAAGAGCAGTACAAGCCCTGTATAAAGACCCGGAAGCTAGTGTACTCATAAATAGTGAAATGACCCAACCATTGAAAATCACGAGGGGGACTCTGCAGGGGTGCCCCTGTTCACCTCTCCTAGTTGCGCTGTATATAGACCCCTTTCTTAAGCAACTTGCTGTAGCCCACAACATTCCCCCAATAGTGAGATACAATCATGAGAGTAAAGTTCTGGCCTATGCGGATGACATAACCATTGTAACTCCTCACCCAGAACAGGCTATGGGGGCAATAGAAGAGGAGGCACAAAAATATGGCTTACTCTCAGGCTATGCCCTAAACCAGGAGAAAACCCAAATAGTTGTTAATGAATTCACTACTTACAACGATAGTCGGATGGTTAAAAAAGCCAATTATTTGGGGGTTAAAATCAATTCAGATCTGGATCAGGTGGTTAAGGAAAATTTGGGGAACTGCGCGGAGGAAACCAAGAAAGCGCTAAAAAAATTGGACCACCTACACTTAACGCTTATTGGCAGAACCAACATAATTAAAATGATTTATTTCCCAAAACTGTTGTACTTTTTTTAGAGCAATACCGCTTGTTGTTTTACAAATGTTTGGTTTAAAAAATGTGAAAATATTTTTGCACAATTTATTTGGTCTTATTCCCGACCAAGAAGAGCTTTTAAATTTTTATCGCTGCCCAGGGAGCGCGGAGACTTAGCCCTCCCTAATTTGAAGCTATGCTGGTGGGCAACCTCACTCACGCACTTTACTACTCTTTTGAGTATTGACAATAGTCTAACGCAAACTAAATCTCCCACTCCATGGGAACAGGTGATTGGCTGTGACGCATGGGGATGTCTTTGGCATCAGCTAAACTATGGGTATTACAAAAGAGTCCGGTTCAAGACACTACTTATGGCTTTTAAAATCTGGGGGGCAATACGGCGCCTAAATGGAATAGGAAGGCTCAATTATTACTCTCCATTATGTCAGAACATAAATCTACCAGATATTTTTAACGATGTACCTTCAAGACCTAGTTTGAATCGGGTAGTAAGCAGCTAGGTTGATTTTATTCTCAGGAGGGTATTAGATCATATATGGAACTAGCATCTAAATTCGGCCTTACACATAGGGATTTCTTTAAATATCTGCAGATTAGCGACTTTTTACAAAACAATTAGGGCAAGGTGGACCAGCTCGGGAGAAGTGAATTGGTGGACAGAATTACTCTGCCCATCCCCCCAAGAATTGGGACTATCTATAAGGTTCTGAACGAGCGTTCCAAAGATGATAGAAGGCTATATACAGGCGCAAGGGAAGCAAGGCAAAAAAAAGGGAATAGAAATATGGAAGCCCGTTTCAGATTGGATTGAATAATAGGTATTCTCCCTGATACATGCACTAAGCACTTTGAATGAAGCTTTTTATATTCTTGACCTTGTCGAATTTACTATTCGCCAAGTGACGATGTATTTATAAAATAGGACTGTATTGTGAGGACTGACAATTGTTATATTTTAGGTACCTGGCACTTTAGCATCGTTGTTTACAATGCACCTTGCACTTTGTAATAAGTACTTGTGGGGATTTGCCCAAACTACCACTTTTATTACTTATGCTGCTATATTATGTACCTTGCACTTTGTAATAAGTACTTGTGGGGATTTGCCCAAATTGCCACTTTTTATTACCCATGTTGCTATATTATAGAAGCTTGAAACTAGAAGTATCGATATACGGTTTAACGCACTTTAGCACTTGGCAGTTTAAATTTGTTAAATGTATAATTGAAGACTGTTGGAGATTAATGCACCACCTTGGGATTGGAATAAGATATGGATAAATGTGGGCTGGGGGAGGGGGAGCAGGGGATAAAAGAGGGGGGATGAGAAAATTGTTTTGTTTTCTTTGTCTCACTCTCAAATAAAAAAAATTGATTAAAAAAAAATTAAGGCATTAAAGTATAGTTAACACAGTCCTTTTCAAAGATAACCTCTCATCATTGGGCCAACAAACTAGTAAGTTCCAAACTAGATGGACATCCCACACAATATCTATACCTAAGGGAAATGTTCAAACTAGTCAGTCTCAGAGCCTTGCAAACATAGACTCTTTTACTATTAGATCACGCTGAACCAACTCATTACCTGCAGAAAATGCTGATCTATAGCCCAATAAGCTTTACATTCACTCAACAACTGGTCTAAAGACTTTACCACCACAACCGATTTTGCACATATGGGATTATAAGGCCTCTCCACACACCAGCTACCAAGGCTAACCAAGCGCATATGTAATTTGTGGTGCCTAAGAGTCCCTAATGACTGACAATGTTTCTTCAGAAATGCTCATTATTTCCCAAGACAGCTGACAATCCTCTACATCATTAACTACAAGTGCCCTTGCAGCACCAGCTCATAAGGATTGCATGCTGAGTCCAGCGAGCACAGAAAAAACTGAGGAATTATTCTGGAAATATTGACCGATATCCACACCTGTGCTGGAGTCACTAACACTAACAACACTTTGTCCTTTGCCATATGAGCCAGAGACCCTTGAATTATCTCAAAAGGGGCTAACCCATGGGCCCTTTATTCTGCTCATGGCTGGAAAAACGGATCTAGAACCAGAGCCTCTCAATCAAGCCTCTAGATCAGGCCTGCAACTGAAAAAAGAAGGTAACACCTTGTTGTGTCAGGACATGATTTTAAAACACCAGCATGCTCCCATTAACTCACCTTTTGGCATGTGCTTGAATGACGGTGTGCTTGTAAAACTTAGTGGTTCAGAGTGGTCAAATGCGAGGAAGGGAAAATAGAGATGATGCTGAGAGGGGGATCTGGAATGAGTGGCATGTACAGGATAAGTATTGGTCTGAAGCAGAAACCTAGAACATGTATAGTGTACTTAAAACATTTATCACCAAAAATACCCAGTGGGAGGCAGGTTACGTCATCACCTGCCCCACTGGAGGTCAAAAACTTCAGACCGTTTGGTTCCCCAGATTGTTCGAAGGGGTTACTCCCTCCCCTTCCTGACTTCTCCTCCACCCATGCCATCCTCTTGCAACAACCTGACGGAGGACAATCTCTTCTTGCTCCACCAGGAAGTAGCTGTTCTCTTGGCCAAGGGAGCCATAGAGAGGGTGCTGACGCCAGAAGTAGGTTGTGGTTGTTATTCCCACTTTTTTCTGGTGCCCAAAAAGGACGGAGGCTTTCATCCTATCCTAGAAATTCAAAATGCTCAGTTCGCTCAAGCGCTGTCTGCCTTTAACCCGGGAGACTGGATGGTAGCGCTGTCTTGCAGGGTGCATACCTCCACATTACCGCCCTACCTACCCACGGGTGTTGCCTGTGGTTCACGGTGGGCCATGAGCACTTTCAGTTCACCATGCTCCCTTTTTGCCTTACCAGAAATTAAATTAAATGAAAATAAAATGTATAAAGCACACTAATACCCAGAGGTGGATACCTGCTAGCCCTAAAGAGGGAGACTACCCCTTTGGATAAGTAAGGATAAAACCTGATACATGATTCTTAGTGATTGAAAAGCCAAGTTTTTAAGGCCTTTCTAAAAGCAAGCAGATCAGACTTCTTAAGTTCAGAGGCATGGAATTCCACAGCTTGGCAGTGCAGGTCACAAAGGATCCTGACTCCCCAGTTATGATCTTTTGAATTTAGGGACTACTAAGTTAAAAGCGGAAGATGACCGAAGAGGTCTGGTGGGAATATAGCACTGAAAACGCTGTGTGAGATATTCCGGACCGAGATTATGCAAGGATTTAAAAGTGATGCAGAGGGCCTTGTAGTCTGTGCTTCCTGATGGGAAGCCAGTGAAGCTGGACCAAGGCTTGTGAAGCAGACTTGTGTTTAGGTATACCTAGAAGCAGACAGGCAGCACCATTGTGCAGAATCTGTAGCTTATGCAGGACCCTTTACTGAATATTATTGAAGAGCACATTACAGTAGTCCAATTTAGAGATAAGAGCAGAAATCACAGTTTTCTTCAGTTCCTGTAGGATGAAAGGGAGGACTTTCCTGAGTAGCTCCATCAGAAAGAAATAAGAAGAAGTAAATAAATTGATCTGACCTTCAAAAGACAGCTTACTGTCAAAAAGAACCCCAAGGTTTTTAATCTTCGAGACCAGGGCCCCTTGGGTGTTCACCAAGGTGATGGCGGTGGTTGCAGCTCATCTGCGGAGCTCAGGGGTGCCAGTCTTCCCCTATCCCGATGACTGACTGTTGAAAGCGGGCTCACCCCAGGCTGTCGTCTTTCACCTTCAGACTATGGGGGACCTCCTGCACTCGCTGGGGTTCACTATCAATAGGCCGAAGTCATACCCGACTTCCTCTCAGATGCTCCCTTTCATCGGAGCAGTTCTGGACAAGGTGCAGTTTTGGGTATATCCTCCTGAACGGCGAGTCCAGGATATTCAGGTTATGATACTGATATTTCAGCCTATGTCCTGGATGTCGGTGAGACTCACTATGAGGCTGCTGGGCCTCTTGCCCTCCTGCTTGTGACACATGCCTGGTGGCATATGTGGGCTCAGCAGTGGGACCTGAAGTTCCAGTGGGCGTAGCATCAAGAGAATCTCTCCAACCTGGTCCAGATCTCAGAGAGAACAGCAAAAGATTTGCAGTGGTGGTTAACGCGCAGCAGACCCCTCTCCCTTCCCCAACCAGATCTGACAGTGGTGACAGATGCGTCACTCCTGCAATGGGGCGGCCATCTGGGAGAGGTGGAGATCAGAGTCCTCTGATCTCTGGTGGAATTTGGTCTCTACATCAACCTACTGGAGCTCCGGGCGATCAGGCTGACATTAAAATTCTTTCTACCCTCGGTCACGGGAAGGCTAGTGACGGTGTTCAGGACAGGTGGGGTCGTGGACCCTTCATCAAGAGGCCCTGTGTCTCTGGGCATAGCTGAAACGTCACATCATATACCTGGTTCAACACCTGGTGGCCTCTGAATGCCAGGGCGGATGAACTCAGACAAAGATGCCTAGCAGATCATGAGTATAATAAATGGGGTGACCCGTAGGACCACTGGACCCGGGTAAATACTGGTACATAGATAAATGGTCACAGTGGAAAAATTATTACGAACTCGCGTATATACAAAGCGAATTGAAAATACACTAGATAATTCAAAACGTCACGACAAGGATAGATGATGTCTTGATCACTCACAAACCCCCACCCCTTTTTTTCCCCCCTCCTTTTTCTCTGAGCACCAAAATTTATCAATGTTTGATTAATCGTATATTCATATGTTTTGATTAATTTCGATTCTGTGATATTAATAAAATCACAAGACATCATCTATCCTTGTCGTGACGTTTTGAATTATCTAGTGTATTTTCAATTCGTTTGTATATACGTGAGTTCATAATCATTTTTCCACTGTGACCATTTATCTATGTACTAGCAGATCATGAGTGGCGTCTCCATCCAGAGGTGGTGCAAGGTCTCTTTCTGCAGTGGGGAGAGCCTTGGTTAGATCTGTTTGCCACCGCAGAGAAATCACGTCAGCGGTTTTGCGCACTGGAGTTTCCAAGGTGGCTCTGGCTCGGAGACACTTTCCATCTCGAGTGGAGCTCAGGCCTTCTCCATGCCTTTTGCCATACCACCCCAGCCCAGAGTTCACAAGAAGATCAGGAACGACCGGGCCCAAGTCATGGCTCTGGACTGGGCTTGGAGAGTTTCGTATCCCGAGCTGCTGAGCATGGCCATCAGTCCCCCGATCAGGCTACCCCTTTGTCAGGATCTTCTGTTGCAGCAGCAGGGGAGGGTTCTCCACCGGAATCTGTCAATGGTCTGCCTTCATGTGTGGAGATTGAGCGGTGATACTTGACACCTTTCGACCTTCCACCAGAAGTCTGCAATGTTATCTTAGCAGCCAGGCATCCCTCTACCAAGACTGTATGCGCCTGCCATTGGGGTAAGTTTGTGGCATGGTGTGCAGAGAAACAGGTTGAACCTCTTTCTGCTCCCCTCTCTCAGGTCCTTCTCTTTATCCTTTCTCTTGCCCAGCAGGGCTCTGCTTTGGGCACCTTATAGGGCTATCTTTCCGCCATATCCACCTTTCTGCGGGTGCCAGATCAGCCATCCCTGTGGGGTATGTTTCAGCGAAGAAGAGAAAGGTTGTGCAGAAACAGACCATCTCCAGATGGATCGTGCTCTGCATTAAGATCTGCTACGTATTGGCCAAGAAGCAACCCCTTGAGGGTTTGCATGCTTATTCCACTAAAGTTAAGGATGCGACCACTGCGTTAGCATGGGGGGTTCCGGTCCTAGATATCTGCCAGGCAGTGACATGGGCTTCTGTGCACACGTTCACGAAGCATAACTGCCTGGACAGTCAGATCCGTCGGGACGAGCCCTTTGCTCCCTTCGGTCCTGCAAGACTTTCTAATGTGAAATAATTTCGCAGGCCAACCTCTGGGGAGGTATTGCTTGGGTATTGATTCTAAGGTAAGGAATCTGCAGCTAGAAGTCTCTATCAGATGAACAAGTTACTTACCCTCGGTAACGCCTTTTCTGGTATAGACTCTATCTAGCCGCAGATTCCTTACCAACCCACCCATCCTCCCCGCTCTGTAAACGGATTTCTAGTGACAGGGCTGTTTCCTTTTCAGGGCCCTCATTTTCCACACCAGTGGTCAATGTTCTTCGTAGCTCCGCACTCCCGGCATGGAAAGTCGCGAAAAGAAACGGACACTTAGCGTGCTGGGGTGGTGCCGGCACGGACACGGACGACGCCACACTGAGCCGAACGACACCACCTACCGGCGCGCAGGGGTACTGCTCCCGAAAAAGTTCCGGATCCAGTATGACACCTGGGAATAATTCTAAGGTAAGAAATCTGCAGCTAGATAGAGTCTCTATCAGATAAGGCGTTACCAAATGTAAGTCACTTGTTCATTTATACAGTGGAGATCTTCTCTTCAGTACTAATTGCCAGAGAGTATTGATTCAGATTACAGTGTACTTTGTTCTATTTATGCAAGTGGAGATCTTCTCCTTAGTATTGTTATTATGTAGGGATATGCGAGTAATAGAGTCTGGAGTGCCATCTCATGGTTGCCGAACCAGTGTCCCCACAAACAATCCCCAGCAAAGTAAACAAAGAATGCGTGGCAAGTAGGAACTGTCACTCCCTACCTAACTCTTCTGTCCAGTCACAGTGCAATCATTCACCTAGTGAAGATGTCTAGGATGTCACTGTCTAAAGATGACCAAAGGAGCAACCAAGAGAACAGCAGAAAGGTGCCACCAAGTAAGACCAGGCCCTCACTTTAAAGTGCTATTAGGATAGAATAATGAGTGGTGCAGATAGGATGTTGTCTCCTTTACATGATGGCATTTGAAATTGCCTCTCATGAAAAATCTGCACCATGATTTTACAAGATTATTGCTAAGATCTTGTGAGCCATAAACTTGAAATTTTGTTAAACCTTCCAGACCTAGACCTGGTTACTGTAATATTTATGCAAACCTGCTCAGCTTTGCACACCTTGAGCCCTCCATGTTTCTCTGGAGCATCTGCATCAGCGACATTTTGAAGAGTGCCCACATGACGGTGTACTGAACAGAGAAGAGAGGTTTATGATGGCCACTGAAGTGCCTATGGCTTGCTGAGATTGTACACAAAGAGATCCCCTACGAGTGGTGAGCAGAGCGTACAGCCTTCTCCACTGTATTTGATAGACCTGGAAGATGTTCCTCTTGTTCAATATAATATGCAAAGGCAAGGGTGTAGAATTTTATAAAATATCCATTTGTCCAATGGACGAGCTGCTTCACAAATCTACTTGATCCATTTAGTGCCATGTAGTGAAGTGACAGATTATGGCTTCATGCTCATTGTACTGTATCAGAGAATTCATAACAGCTTCTAGTATTATGCCAGGGCTCAGGTTATATTAATGTCTGGACTCTAGTAAGGCTCTGGTTGTGCCACCTTTCTGATTTCACAAGCCTCTGAACTTAATAGTGTTCTATTTATGTCAAATCTTTGAATATTCACACGCTCTACATATACAGAGGCTCTGTTTGTTTATGGGTTCTGTACAGGCGAGTTTATTGATCATGGTTTAGGTGTGAATATGACAGCACCTTCATTAAGATGATGTTCAATCAATCAATCATGTCACTTATAAAGCGCACTACATACCCGCGAGGGTCTCAAGGCGCTGGGGGAAGAGGGGGGTGGTGCTGCTACTGATCGAAGAGCCAGGTCTTGAGGAGTCTTCTGAAGGCCAGTAGGTCTTGGGTCTGCCGAAGGTTGGTGGGGAGGGTGTTCCAGGTCTTTGCGGCGAGGTGGGAGAAGGATCTGCCGCCGGCGGTCGTTTTCCGGATGCGGGGGACTGTGGCGAGGGCGAGGCTGGTGGAGCGGAGCTGGCGGGTGGGGGTGTAGAAGCTGAGTCGTCTGTTGAGGTAGGCTGGTCCGGAGTTGTGGAGTGCTTTGTGTGCGTGGGTGAGGAGCTTGAAGGTTATCCTCTTGTTGACAGGGAGCCAGTGCAGGTCTCTCAGGTGGGGTGTGATGTGGCTGCGTCGGGGGATGTCGAGGATAAGACGTGCAGAGGCGTTCTGGATGCGTTGCAGCCGTCTCAGGAGCTTAGCCGTCGTTCCTGCGTAGAGGGCGTTTCCGTAGTCCAGCCTGCTGGTGACGAGGGCCTGGGTGACTGTTTTTCTTGTTTCGGTGGGGATCCACTTGAAGATCCTGCGGAGCATTCGGAGGGTGTTGAAGCAGGATGAGGAAACGGCGTTGACCTGCTTAGTCATGGAGAGGGTGGGGTCGAGGATGACCCCTAGGTTGCGTGCGTGGTCGGTGGGTGTCGGGGCTGTTCCCAGTGATGTTGGCCACCAGGAGTCGTCCCATGCTGAAGGGTTGGAACCAAGGATGAGGACCTCCGTCTTGTCCGAGTTCAGCTTCAGGCAGCTGGTACTCATCCATTCGGCGACGGCCTTCATTCCTTCGTGGAGGTGGGCTTTGGCGGTGTGAGGGTCTTTGGTGAGGGAGAGGATCAGCTGGGTGTCGCGGCGTAGGAGATGATGTTGAGGTTGTGCTGTCGGGCGACGTGAGCGAGGGGTGCCATGTAGATGTTGAACAGCGTTGGGCTGAGGGAGGAGCCTTGGGGTACGCCGCAGATGATCTTGGTGGCTTTGGATCGGAAGGGGCGAGGCGGACGCTTTGTGTTCTGCCAAAGAGGAAGGATGTGGTCCAGTCCAGGGCCTTCTCTTGGATCCCGGCGTCGTGAAGGCGTGTTCGTAGTGTGTGGTGGCAGACCGTGTCGAAGGCGGCTGATAGGTCCAGGAGGATGAGGGCTGCTGTTTCTCCGTTGTCTAGCAGGGTCCTGATGTCATCGGTGGCGGCGATGAGGGCAGTTTCGGTGCTGTGGTTGCTGCGGAAGCCGGACTGGGAAGGGTCCAGGATGTTGTTCTCCTCGAGGTAGCGGGTCAGTTGTTTGTTGACGATTTTCTCGGTGACCTTCGCGAGGAACGGGAGCAGAGAGATGGGTCGGAAGTTCTTGAGGTCCTTGGGGTCTGCCTTGGGTTTCTTGAGTAAGGCGGTGATCTCGGCGTGCTTCCAGCTTTCCGGGAAGGTTGCTGTCTCGAAGGAGATGTTGATTATTTTCCGGAGATGGGGCGCGATGGCTGTACTGGCTTTGTTGAAGACGTGGTGAGGGCACGGGTCTAGCGGTGAGCCGGAGTGGATGGTGTTCTGATTATAGTAGAGTTCTGGCTATATTAGTGTTCTAAATAAACTATTTCTTTTTTCTTATTTTCCTTTCTGCAGAGGCTTCTTGTGAATAGCTCTGGTAAATTTTCTTTTAAGCATTCACTCGATTTTTGCAAAATGTTGCTGAAAATAAACCCATATTACACCTTCGGTCCAGTGCCTAGGCTACCAACTAAGGATGAAAGAGACCGCTCACAGTCTGATCTTCTCCACGGCACCACGTTGTGTAATTCTTGTGTATATCACCTCAGTTCACTGTGCCCCAGTTCCCTTGCTTGCCATAACTGAGACCATAACAAATGTGATATCATGTGTACACATAGATTAACTTTGCAAGATCTGGTCAGAGTCAAAATGTGCCTGACTCTCAAAGTTATTGATGCATGTAACTTTGGCTTAGATGTGGAAAAGTTGTTTTCTCACTCGTAAAACGATGTGCACACATGAGGATTTTCGTGTGAGAAAATATATTCACAGGGGCTAAAATGCCTTTTGAGATTGCACACAACCAGAATCTTGCATGTTTAGGGTATTCACAAATTCCTCTCCAACCGCTTCGCACTCTGGAAAAGGCTGGAAATTTGCTCCTGACAAGGAAAGGAGGAAGAAGTTTTCTTTAATGAAAAGAGATTCCCCCCTCAAATAAAAAGAGGGGTTGTAGGGAAGGGAGGAAAACCAGTTTTAACAAGTGAATTTGCACTCAGTAGATTTTCTCATGTGCAAATACATGCACATGCCTTTTCTCATGTGAAACTGGAATTCACAAAACTTTTCTAGACGTATGTCTGGAAGCCTGTGATTGTGGCAGGCTTCCGGGCCTTTTTCTGTAAACGTTGTTGAATTCCTGAAATAAATCTGCACCCGGGCAAAGTCTCAGATACGAGGGTGCACTTTTGTGCCTTCCTTTAAGAACTGGGCCCTTAATTCTTTTATTTTTTTTATTCATTGGCCATAATGGTTTTACTCTGATTCGCCATCAAACATTTGTTATTTAATGATGCCTTAGAGAAATTGTAATTAAAGTAGGCCTTCACATTTGGACGGATAGTTTCACTAACCTTTGTCGGTTTTTGTTAAAGTTGCAATTTTTGTTCGCTACATTATATGTTGAAAGTAAACAAATTGCCCAATATTTAGCAAAACTATTCATCAATATTTTTTCAAATATATTTTTCACGTATATTTTGAAAACAAATAATCGTTAATCTTGTTTCCATTTTTCTGAAATCCTTTGTAAGTCAAAAAATATAAAAAGTCACACATTTTTAAGTTTTGTAAACTTGTACAAATTTGTATATGGGGGCAACTGTCAGAAATGCGAGCTGACCGTGAGGCACAGGGTCAAGAATGATTTGCTTAATTATTTCTCTATTCAATTTATGAACATTGACTGGGGAAGGTTTAATACTACTACAGATATTTATACAAGTGGTGCATATCATAGGGGCACATTGAATGCAGCAGCAACAAGTGAGAAAGATGGCTCCTATGATTACTATTCCCGTTAACAATTTCCAACCCCAAGTGCAGATAAGTCCCCGTAACCAGTCAGACCAGGACCATGTTCCCTGGTCTTGATGTATTTCTGCAGCTATTTTATGTAATTTTGAAATGGCGTTATAGACAGAAGGGGCGTGGTCAGGTATGAACACACAACAGCTTCTACCGATGATGCGGCATGCTCCACCACGATCAGCGAGCACTACATCAAGCACCATCCTATTTTGAAGAGTTACAATTCTTGTAATTTGGAGCTCTTCTGTAATATTTCCTAGAGCCATTGCTGTCTGATTAGTTACTGCCTCTACTACTCGGGTTAGGCGTCTAATTTTTCTACTATTTAGGGCTGCACCAACAAAGAAGAAGAGTCCCAAATTAAAATCTACATATTGCTGCAAGGCTGTATCAGTCTGATCTACTTCATCACTATTTATGGTCCATTTGAATCTATTTAAAGAGATGTCATTAAATAATTTCAGGTCTTTGTGATAAGAGGCAGGTGCTAAAAACACAGGAGGAAGTAAGAAAGACACATAACAGATGCCAGACCAACTGACTG
The DNA here is from genome assembly GCA_963921515.1 of Calotriton arnoldi. NCBI lineage: Eukaryota > Metazoa > Chordata > Amphibia > Caudata > Salamandridae > Calotriton > Calotriton arnoldi. The sequence continues at coordinate 345,283 of CAWUFW010000518.1, forward strand.
GTAGATGATAGTAACCCTTGCTACCACAGATAAAGTAAGTATTGTGTGAAGACAAGAAGCTACTGTTATTTGTTCCAGTAATGTTTAGTACTGTTGTACAGTCACTTTTTCCCACAGGAATACTGCCAATGCTGCCCACACAAAGTTCTGCTCGGGCTCTGGTTACAGCGATAATAGGAGGCCCATTACCCTTCGCTGTTCGGGTGTTGGGGAAGACATATCTGGTGGAGGAATTCCCTCTGCGATACTCCTTCATTTCCCATACAGTTCCTTTGGCTTGGGGATCTCCTTCCTCATCGGGGTAACATACTCTGTTGAGCTGGGCGTTGAGTCCACCTACATCAGCAAACATTTTGTGACTTATTTCAGAGGCCCACAATAATGTGAACCAGGCTCTACAGGAGCCATTACGTGAGAATGGCAAGGGGGATAAAAGGCGTTCCTCCCTTCTTCTAGTGAGCTGGCATCATTCCACACACCCAGCAGTTGGTAGTGTTCGTAGCATTGTGGGTATGATGTAGCATTTGTATAAAAGTGTTATTGAGGTAGGACATCCAGTGCTTTTTCTCATGGTAGGGAAGAGTGTAATAAAAGTGTTCTGTGGGGACAGGAGTAGTAGCGGGCAATAGGTTTCGAGACGGAATCACTTTCTCCATTGTCCAAAAAACTGCTGCCAAGATTATCAAGAGTATGATCAGAGTCACCATACACAGAGGCTTGTCTTTGTTTCGCAACTGCATCTTAGATCCCAGTCTCTGCATGTCTCCTTCTCGGTAACGATACACCACAGGTCGGAGAGAGATCCAGGCAACACTGAACACGTATCACAATCCCATCTGAACCTAGTTCAGCCGATTCTGTGATCCCACCGTGTCGTAGCCGAACCGTTCCACTAATTGAAATCGGTCCTCCGGTATCTCTATCTGCTCCTTCCCTTCCTTGGTCGCAAATCGTACCTTGTTATTGAAGGCGTAGTTTGATCAGGAAACAAAGTATCTTCATTCAGAGGAGCAACACTTTTCTGAGTCTGCAAGATATCCTTCAGATCGTTTCTGCCTTCTGGCTAGAGAACAGTTGCTGGGATTCGTTTGCAGTGCCCTGCATGGATCAAGTGACGTCTGTTGGTGACGCGGACAGCAGTTCGGGTTGCCAGCAGCACTTGCTCAATGTTTTTCCAGCGAGGTTCCAGATTCTTAGCACGCTGGAAGTTTTTAAGGAGCACAAAATCACCGGGTTGGAGACCATGGGCCGGACCCTCTGATTTGTCTGGAATAGCTTCACGCACCTCTGATGAATCAGAAACAATTTTTCAGTCAAGTTTCTAAGATAGTCACTCAAAACAGGGTACTGTATTTCTTTAATCATATTTGATCTTGGGGGTCCCCATACATTCATAGGCCTACCAAAGACTATCTCGTAGGGAGAAAGTCCATTCTTACTGTGTGGAATGGAACGAACAGATAGCAAAGCGAGTGGCAAAGCATCTGGCCTTTTAAGGCCCGTTGTTGCTTGAATTTTTGCCAATTTGAGTTTCAGGGTGGCATTGTATCTTTCTACCAAACCCGCTGCCTGGGGATAATTAGCAGCATGAAACTTCTGCTTTACCCCTAAACCTTTCATTAGGTACTCCATTATCTGGCCAGTGAAGTGGGGCCCATTATCACTCCATAAAACTCTACAAACCCCAAAACGGGGGGGGAAATTCTTTTAACAGAACTTTAGCTGTTGTCAAGGCTGTGTTATCTTTGGTGGGATAGGCTTCCACTCACTTACTAAAGGAACAAACCACAACGAGTACGTATTTTAGGTTGTTACAGCGCTCCAATTGGATGTAGTCCATCTGGAGTGCTTCAAAGGGCACTTGAGGCAGAGAAAATCCACCAGTAGGGGTTGATATTCCCTTCCCAGGATTGTGCTGTAAGCAAATCATACAATTTTTAAATACATGCTCAGCCGTTTTCCGAATGAGCGGACTATCCCAGACTGGATTCAATTGGGAAATGATGTTTTTGGCACTAACGTGAGCAGGTCCATGAGCCAAAGTCACAAAAGGTAATACATAAGCATAGGGCAATTTCCATTTCAACATGTCTTTTGATCTCCAACATCCCTCATCATCTAATTCTCCTTCCTTTTGCCATTCTGCCCTTTCCTGTTCAGTGGCTGACTGCTGTATGTCCTTAACTTCTGCATACAAGTTTTCCCATCTTTCAGCTTGGGATCGTAACACATACATTTTACTTGCGAGTGCACTTGCAGTCTCTCGTGCAACTTCATCAACAAAAGAATTTCCTTGTCACACCTTGTCTGTAACTTTCTTGTGGGCACTACATTTGATAATGGCTACACTCTTTGGCAATGTCAAAGCAGTAAGAAGATTATTTACCAATTCACCATGTTGTATTTTAGAGCCATGGGAGGTTAGGAATCCCCGTTCCTTCCAGAGCTTGCCAAAGTCGTGTGCCACACCAAATGCATACTGACTATCTGTATAAATATTCACTCTTAATCCTTCACTAAGTTCACAAGCCCTCAAAAGCGCAATGAGTTCAGCTGCTTGGGCAGAGTTTTGTGGGATGTGGGCTGTTTCTACCACAGTCTGCAGGGTAGTAATGGCATAAGATGCAGAGGTGGTGCCATCAGGCAGTATTAAACAAGACCCATCCACCCATAGTTCTCCCTCAGGGTCTAATAAAGGTGTATCCTTTAGATCTATTCTTCCCTTAGTCTGTTCTTCTGTTAGGAAAATGCAATCATGCAAATTATGCACTCGATCAGCTGGCAAAGGTAGCAATGTAGCTGGGTTCAATGTCAAACATCTCTTGAGTGTGATATGAGGTGCCAAAAGTGTAAGTTCATATCCTGTGAGTCTAGCGCTAGTCAAGTGTTGTGTCTTAGTCTGATTCAGAAGTGCATCCACGGAATGTGGTACCATGACCATAAGCTTATTACTCAACACTATACCCTCAGATTGGCGTATAGAAATTGCTGTGGCGGCAACCGCTCTTAGACAACCTGGGAGTCCTCTGGCTACTGGGTCTAATACAGCTGAGAAATAAGCACATGGACGATGCTTATTACCATATGGTTGTGTCAAAACTGACAATGCACATCCTTCTCTCTCGTGTACATATAGTTTGAAAGGCTTTGTATAGTCCGGAGTGCCTAACACTGGAGCAGAGCAAAGGGATGCACGGAGCTGCTGATATGCTTCCTGACATTCGAATGTCCATGGTAGAGGAGAGGAGTGTCTTAAGTAACAAGGGACAAAAGAGGTTTGATAATTAGTGAGAAGTTGGGGATCCACTGTCTACAGTAGGAAGTAATACCAATATGTGCCCTGACTTCTTTTGAGTACTTGGAATAGGAATTTTTAGGATAGTTTGAATCCTGTCTTTGGTCAGAGTGCGGCCTTCCTTAGACAAGAGGTGACCTAGATAAGTGACCTCAGACTGACAATATTGTAGCTTATTCTTAGAGACCTAATGTCCCTTAACAGCAAGATGATGCAATAGAGAGAGAGTGGCTTCTTTACAATGCTCAACTGTGTCTGCGGCTAGCAGAATGTCATCGACATATTGCACAAGTGTAACTCCTGGTGGCAAAAGAAGTTCATCCAACTGTTGTTTAAGTGCCTGACTATAAATGCTAGGACTTTCTGTATAGCCTTGTGGAGCTCTACAAAATCTGAATGAGCGGCCCCGTAATGAGAAACCAAAAAGATATCGGCTCTCCTCATGTATAGGAATAGAGAAGAAGGCATTCTTAAGGTCAATGACAGAGAATACAGTAGCTGTAGATGGAATTAATGTCAACAAAGTCGTAATATCTGAGACGACAGGATATTGAGGATAACTATTTTATTGACTTCTCTCAAGTCAATCACAAATCTGTAAATCTTATCCCCTGTTCCATCACCCCATTTTAGAATGGGGAGAATGGGACTATTGCATACATTAGAGGAAACGTCCTCAACAACTCCTGTACGTATCATGTCATCAATGATAGAAATCAATGCATCTTCACCTTCTTTTTTATTTTATATTGCGGGTCCCTTGGTAAGGAAGCACCCTCCCGAACCTGTATGTATACTGGGGAAATGTCCATTCTTCCCACATCTGTGTCAGCAGTAGCCCAAACACATGCAGGGACAGAATCAAGATCCGAACATAAAGAAAAATTATATTGTTTAGGCAATGTCTTTTTCCCAAAAATGACACGTACTCCAGATGCGGAACAATGTATAGTAGCATGGAAATATTTCAAAAGATCAAGTCCCATCAGATTATCTGGAGCATGTGGGGGAAGTAAAGGGGGCTGTAGTGATGAAATTCTCAACCTGCAAAGGTAGTTTTTGGGACACAGGGCTAGGAGTTGGTGTTCCATCAAACCCTATCGATGTGATCACTTGGCCAGACAAGGGTGTCCCAGGGACCAGTTTCTGAGATATCGCACTACGTGTTGCCCCTGTATCCACTAAACACTTTTGTTCCTGCCCAAGTATGGTTGCTGTTACATAGGGCCCTGACTGATCTACAGGTATCTCAACTGGTCCTCCTTGCCCTACGCTGTCCTAGGCAAAATGTGTTCCCACAGTTTCTTCTGATTCCCAATCTTCCATAGAATATTGATTATTTCTTTGATCGAAATAATTTCCTGACCTATTTCTCTCTGGAGCTTGAACCTGCTGTGGCTGTTGTCGGGGAGCTAAAGTCCCTTGATTACTGTTCACCTGTCCCCTTCCTCTTCCACCAACAGCTAAAACAGGACATTCAGAACGCCAATGTCCCTTCTCCTTGCAATAAGCACATTGATCTAGCCCTAGTGGAGTTTGTCTAAGCGGTGGCCCTCCTGGAGGTGGTTGTCTATAATTCTGACCATAATTTTGACCACGGCCCCTACCTTGAGGTCCATAGGCCTGAACCATCATTACCTTAGTTTTCAATTCTTTTAATTTTCCTTCTTTTCGTTCTTGCTCAGCGGTCACCTGATTCTGATAATACTGAGCCATATCTAATATAGCTTACGGGGTTACTGAAGCCCATGTGCTCTCTGAATTCTTTAAGCGAACAGATATTTCTGGGAGTAAATTCCCTACGAATCGGTCTACAAATAAATGTGCACCCGTAGGTGTAGATGTATCTTGTCCACTAAAATCATGGAATACTTCCTCGAAGCGAGTAAAGAAATCAGGGACGGCCTCTCCCTGTTTTTGTTTACAAGCAGTAAGGAGTGCCCAGTCTATTTTCCTAGCTGGAACCATCGTTTTTATATAAGTAAGTATGTTACCAGGCAGATCCAATATGAGCTGACTAGGTTTCTGACCAGGTTTCCTATTCCTATCGGCTGCTATTATGGCAGTCCAATCTCCTCCCAAATCAACGGCATGATCCTGTTTCCGGGTAAGTTGCCACATATCTGGGGGCAGGATCATACCAAAAAACATATCAATATCTGCTGAGGTCATAATACAAGAATCAATGGCTGCCTGTACATCATCATAAAATCCTCTAGGATTTTTCCGTATGTCTGGTAAGGAGGCTTTTAAAGTGAGTACATCTGTCCTTTTCCAGGGCGTATATATCCAATTATACAAAAAATGGGCTCTAGCATCAGCACTATTTGGGTCATCATTGTCTGCATTCCCTCTTCCAGGAATGAACTGTGAGCAGCAGCTTCCCTCATAGGTCTTATTCGGGGGAGAGGAAGAGAGTTCATCACGATATCCAATTATTGTTACTATGGCAGTGTTAATTCTGCTTACAGGGAAGGCTCCTATCTGACACTGTCTATTAATAGCTCTAACATCATCTGGGCCATTTCGTCCTGTAATCATCTCCCATTGAACCATAAGTTGATGAGAAAGCTTATTTATAAGACAAAGAAGCTCGCCCTCAGAGAAATCTTGTATCTGATCTATCATTTCTCCTACCTCCATTTCTAAATCACTCAACCAATTTAACACCATCAATCTTATCGCATCCTGACGTGATTGAGATACAGTAGAGCGAAGAACTCGAGGAGTCAGGACAGATGCAGGAAGCACAGAATCAGTAGACATTTCAAATGCAGTGGACTGAGGTGGAGGCGCAGAGGCTTGGGGTGGGGGTGCAGTGGCCTGGGTTGGAGGGGGTAAGGAATGTACCGGTACTGGTTGGAAAATAGGGAGCTGGACAACCTCGGGCAAAGGAGGTAGAACCAGGGGTATAGGGGTGATGGAGCAAGGACTCACAAATGAGACTTGCTCGGATGCAATCTCCTCGAAAATATTAATGTATTAAACTCGTATTGTTTGTACTAATAACTGCACACACAAATATAAGTAGCAAGGAAGCTTGCTTATGTGTTTAAACTAACAAGTAACGCTTGTCTATTCTAAAATGGCCGCTAAAACGCGGGAACTTTACTGCGCATGTCTCAACCATATCACGTGGTGTGACGTCTTTTCTTTGCTTGGTGGGAAACTCTTGCTTCTGCACAGTGTACATTAAAATGGCTGCTACATGTTTTCACGTGCTACAAGCTTGCTCTTGTGTTGCAACTAAACTGTAGTATTCTAACGTACTAACGCGGGATAGAGTTGATAAATAAATGGGAATAGAGTAGAAAGAGTGGGTATACAGTGAAACATTTTATTTGTGATTTTAATATTTTCTTCTTTGACTTTTATTAGTTCGTAAATTTGGGCCTGGGGTTTGGTGAACTGAAAACTCGTGTGACAATGGTTTTGCGCATGCTCCCTGAATGGCTGCCCAGAAAGAAAAGGATGAAGTCAACCTGGACGTCGTCCAAGGCCATGACATGATGGCCAATATTGTTGTACACATAAATGTCCCTACTAAAATGCAACAATGTACATGGAGAATGAATAAACTTTGTCATGAGACAGGTGGGAAATAAAGCAAATGTATTCAAATTGATGGGCGGTATTTTAAAACAAAGAGCTTTAAGAAAAATGAATTAAATCAATATGGTGTGAGGATCAACCCCCTGTCCCTGTCCAATCAGAAATAGTGGTCCCATAATTCTGCAACATTTAGGGGAGGTACATGGGCGTAGAAGGGTATAATAGATATAGAATTAGTTAATTAGACACAGGAGATGCAGAGAGGATACGGAGGAGCTCAGAGAACAGGCATAGGCTCCAGACGTACAAGCTGATCAATTGCAGGCTGAACCGTTGTCCAGAGAGGTCCTGAGGTGGGGGCGGCGGAGTACCTTAGAAGGAAGACACGGGAGAAATCGGAGAGAAGCGAAGTACCAGAGAGGGGAACGACGCAGGCGTCGTTGATAGAGAGTTCACCGGTCCTGTCCTGATCCAGGAGGAGGTCTTTGCTCTTCATCCTTCCAGGGTCCTATCTTTTCCAACTCCTTGGCCAAGGGGTTTGGTTCTCGCACTTTAGGTAAATATAAATGCAAACCTTAGTTGCGCTGCTGTCTCTATCTTCTCCTTTCCTAAGGGACCGTCATTGATCGATATTTGATTATTATGCTTCATCCTTGATATGCGATTAAGTATCATGTGGTTCTGTATTTTACTCTGTTAAAATCTTTAGATAAACATTTTAAAACTTCTTGACTCAGTGATTATTTCAGAAATTATGAATTGTATGGAACGTCACTCATTTTAAATTTCCCAATTAGCAAAGGATTCATTGGTAAGTCATTACTCTTCAATCAGAAAAGTAATTGGTAGCAGGGATTTGATAAAGAGTACAACTGACCCACCAGCGGTAATTGCTAGCGTAGTATGAATGTATGGGCCCAAGTGAGTATTTTGTGTATGAATGCTCGTTGCTAGTAACCCGCTGGATCAGTTTTCTGGTTATCAGAGGATGGTTGTGCTTTGTTAATTGGGTAATGAGAATAATACTTCTATGAACTAACATCCGTTATTGTTTAAAGTTTGTTTTATGTTGTCCAGAAATCCCCGGGGGAAAATTGAATAGCGGATGGTAAGTGAAAGCCATACTGCAGTGAGGTTATCTGTCAGGCAGAAATAGTACTGAAAAGTTAAGTAGGGCTATCAATACTTGTTAGGGACTTTATGCGTGTGAGTAACAGCCAAGGAATATGCTAGTGAAATATTTGATGTTATATCACCTAGAAAGGGTAACATTGAAGAAGTAGCAGGTATTTCTGAAACTTGCATGAAGAGTAAACGGAAGGGTTTTACTCGTAGTATATGTATAGTAAACGGAAAGGTTTTACTAAGTGTGAGAGAAACTATCTTTTCAATTTTAGAGAAACTGGCACGATAGCGAATGTTTCATGTTGTTACTGAATTTTGATAAGAAGCGTAGAGAAAATAAAGTTTTGCGTACGATTTTGTAAAGGGAGGGTCAGCTACCGGAGAGGAAGCTGACGTCACAAAACGCCGCGCTGGGATTGGTTGAAACCGCGGGCGTAGAAAGACTCTTGTAAAGGAGGGGTCAGTAGTCAGGAGCAATACTGACGTCACAGGTGTCGCGCTGGGATTGGTCGAAACAGTGAAGGACAGAGAAGCGCAGATTGTAAAGGAGGGGTTGGCAGATAAACGTCACAAAAAGGCCGCGCTAGGATTGGTTCAAAGGCAAAAGTTAGCTGGAATCTGATTGGTTGTTACCATAGAAGCTGAAATCCTAGTGGATAGTGGACATTGTATGTTAAAACTTGATCCGACTTTAATAGGAATTCGTCCGGATAGGAGATTCCTAGGCTTTGCCGAATATAATTTTATACATCGAGATTTACCCAGAATGTACGGAGAGAAGAGGAAAATGTCATTCCTACAAAAGATTAAGAATTATTTTAAAAAGGATAAACCAATCAAAACTAGGGAAGGAATTATCATTCCACCAGCTAAAACGCCCGCTTCATTCATGATGGATGGAATATACCAAAAATGATGGAATATTAGCATTTCCTGATAATGGTACGTTTAATGGAAGAATTCTTCAAAATTTGAGATTAAGAATGAATTACCTAGAACCCAGACTTAGATTAACTCAATACGAAGCCTTAGAAGAATGGGAAACCGAGGCATTTGAGCGTGACCGATCCAGAAGTAATAGGGGTTATCGGGGATTTTTCCCCAGATATCAAAATGAGTCAAGGGACGGTCAGATGAAACAGTGGAGAAGAGCGATGCTTACAGAAGGTCTGTATCCGATACTAATGGCAGAAGAATCATTAGGGAGTAAATGCACAGAAAAGACAAAACACTTGACTAGATTTGGAGATTCCGAAGATGAATTTATGGAAGATATATTAAAGAACCCACCACCATATCAGGAAGGGACAAGTGGATGCACCCCAAGTGCACCGTTGTTAAGGACACCTTTGGTACCACAAGTATTGCATGATTCACCAGTTAGTAGAGTACTTCACGATAAAGAAAAGGAAGCAATAGACAAAAACAGAGCAGAATTAATTCAGAAAGTAACACAATTGAGTATTCATCCTGATTCATTGACCATACCTGTAACAATTGGTCCAGTAGTTCCCTTGTACGGTGACAAAGTAACTTATCCCAAACCTTTAGTTATGCCTACACCTGTGAATGTTCCTAAACCTGAAGCAGTAGTAATGGTTGAGGATCACTTTAGTGATTGTGAGTCTATGATTTCATTAATGGACTTGCCCATTCGAGATTCTGTAAATAGTACTCCCAGAAGAGTAACACCTGGTTGCTCCAAAGATGTAAACATAGTAACCTCATCAGGAACGAAAAGTGCCACAGTAGTTACACCTGAAGACTTAGAAAGGTGGGCACAAGGATCAGACAAACAGAGTTGACCCCCAAAGATCATGGACATTTATAAACTAAAAGTTGAGTTAGAAGAAATGATAGCAGGAAATGTAGGGGTAGATCGCCTAAATACTTACGATCAAGAAGAATTATTGTTCATATGCAGAAGCATCACAAGAAATGTAAAAATATTTCATGAGAAATTATCAGACTTAGCTCAACAGATGGGAATTGAAATAGGAAAGTCAAAAGTATTACAAAAACCCTATAGAGCAGATTTTTCAGATAAGGATTTGGAAAACATGAATGCCTCTGGAAGAAAATTACAAGTAAAGGAATTAATGACAGTCTTGCAGAAATGGGGAGAACTAGATAAATGGAAGGTTAGATGGACAAAGAAAAAAGAAGAGGCCCGATACAGTAGAACAACTTCTGAATATTTAATGAAGGAAACAGGGAAAGGAGATCAAATGTACCCGATGCGAAAAGTTCCAGGAGGGGGATATGTACATGTCCCATGGAGCAGACATGATATTTTGTCATTTACGAATGACTTTCCAAAGTTGAGAGAAAAACCAATTGAATGGTACAAGCAGGTTGAGAGGTTTGTGAAGGTGTCAAAGGTATTGTTGAAAGATTTGGATGGTTTGTTTGACATAGTGGTACCTGCAGATTTATGGACAAATTGCAAAATCACAGTTGATTGGCCCAGTGAAGAGTATCCTAGAGATCCAAGGACAGGTGCCCCGTCAAGCGATGTCATGAAAAAGTATCAGCAGGTGATAACTTACCTGAAAGGGAAAATACCACCAAAAGAAACAGACTGGGTGAAAATAGATAGAACTACCCAAGAAGCTAGTGAATCGGTACATGCCTACTATGAGCGTTTATTGCAGGTATTCAAGCAGTATAGTGGATTTGAGGATATTGGAGATAAAAACATGAGTCAATTTGTTTATCGATTTGTTTATGGCTTAAAACCAGAGATTTGTTAGATGATTAAACAGCACATGTTGTGCTGGCAAGGGAAACCGATTGACGAGATTCTGAAATATGCAAAATATTGTGGAGATGACATTGAGGATAGGCACAAGAAATTGCAAGAAAAAGTGATGTGGGCTCAGGTAAAGATGGCTGAGAAACAGGGAATTAATTTGGATAATCCAAGTAATAATCAGGGAAAAGATTCTGGAACGAATGGTGACACTGGAAATGGAGGAAAAGTGAGAGGATGAATGAGCAGGGAAGAGGCTAAAAAGAAGTTTCCTTGTCACGGGTGCGGAAAATTGGGGCATTGGAAGGATGAATGTAAAAAGATTCGGAATAATAATGGCCCAAATCAAAATTTAAATCCACAGACGCAGAGTGACTCACAGCAGGGTGTAAATCCTCAGAGTCAGTTGCCACCTGCACCTATACAGGGTAATGTAAGCAGAGCAAAGCACGGTACAGACGTCGGATATCAAGGAGGAAGTGGTAAGAATGATTATGTAACCTCACAATTTCTTTTACAGGACGACTTCTGTTCCTATAGTTCATGACGGTGCCTGGGAGAGGGGGAGAAGGAGCGCATACTTGGTGCATCCTTACCGGTAGATCAGACAGGTCCATATGTTGAAGGGAATGTGAAAGGTAATGATATTACTTTCCTTTTGGACACTGGTGCTACTAGGTCTACTGTGAGAACAGCAGACATCCCAGACCTTCCTCTCTCTGGAGAAGCTATACAAGTTGTGGGGGTGGCTAATCAAAAGATCAGAACACCTCTTACCGAACCAATGGAAGTAAAAATCGGAAACTTTAGAGAAATGCATCAATTTGTAGTGTGTGATTCCAGTCCAGTAAATTTATTGGGCCGGGATTTGCTATGCAAAATGAATTGCACAATTTTCTGCACGCCGGATGGTGTGGCAGTTCAGACCCCAGATGAAGACCATGTATATAAATTTATGATTGCAAAGCAAGGTACAGAAGTAGATGAGATGTTTTCTTTATTAACCAAAGACGAGTTACCAGAAGAACTGAAAACTACAGTGAATTCCATGGTATGGGATTTCACGGGGAAGGAAGTAGGACTTATGGACAAAATAGACCCAGTTAAGATTACTGTAAAAGAAGGTGCGATTTTCCCAAACACCAGACAGTATAAAATGAGTGCAGAAGTAAAAGCAGGAGTCATTGAAGAAATAAACAGAATGGTAAATCAGGGAATATTAAAAGAGGTAATGAGTAGCCCTTGTAACTCACCAATCATGGGTTTGAAGAAACCTAGTGGAAAATATAGGATTGTTCAAGACCTGCGCAAAATAAATAAGATTGTGGAACCCTGTTGCCCTATAGTACCCAATCCTGCTGTCATTTTATACCAGATACCTTGGAGTGCAGGATGGTTTACTGTGATCGATTTATGCCAAGCATTCTTTTCCATACCATTACATCCAGATAGTCAGTATCTATTTTCATCTAAATTCGAGAACAAGGTCTATGTATGGAATCGTGTTTCTCAGGGATACACGGAAAGTCCTTCCATCTTCAATCAGATATTGAAAAAGTGCCTAGAGAAACTAGTGATGCCAGGAAGCTCAGTTTTAGTGCAGTATATAGATGACTTACTGGTGGCAACTAACACCAGAGAGGATTGTGTTGTTGACACCATTGCATTATTAAATCATTTAGCTGAAGAAGGGCATAAAGTTTCACCTGAAAAATTGCAGTTTTGTACAACAGCAGTGAAGTATCTAGGACACCAGATTGAGAGGGGCAAAAGGAGAATAACAACTGAAAGAATAAAATTAATAAAGAAAATGCAGATGCCTGTCTCTCAACGAGAAGTGAGAATGTTCCTTGGAATAGTAGGTTATTGTCGACAATGGATACTAGGATTTTCACTGTTAGCAAAGCCATTAATTCAGATGACGAAAAAGAAGGCAAAGGACCCAGTTGAGTGGGATGATGAGAGCGTAGGTGCGTTTGTAAAATTAAGAAATGCTTTGTGTGCAGCACCCGCCCTAGGCATGCCTGATTATAAAAGAAATTTCGCATTATTTTGCCACGAAAGAGAAAATTGTGCCCTTTCAGTCTTAACCCAGAGACATGGTTTAGACAGACATCCTATAGCATATTTTTCTGCTACATTGGACCCAGTGGCAGCCGCATTGCCAGGCTGCTTAAAAGCAGTGGCGGCTACCTGTTTGAACATTGAACAAAGTGAGTCAATTGTAATGGGACATCCTGTAAAAGTGTTTGTTCCACATGCGGTTGTGATTTTGTTGACAAGAACACGAACTCAGCATCTTACTCCTAGTCGGCTGACTAAATATGAAAGAATAATACTGGGTGCTGAAAATGTGACCATTGTAAGGTGCACAATAGTAAATCCAGCTACCTTACTACCAGACCCATATCATGAAGAAGTTAAAGATGACGAAGAGGAACATGATTGTTTACAAGTCACAGAGTTATGTACGAAACCATGTCCTGATATTCAGGAACTACCCCTCAGGAAGCCAGACAGGGAGCTGTTTGTTGATGGTTCATGCCAAAGGCATGAAGATGGAAAACTAACTGCAGCGTATGCAGTGTGTGAACTAACTGGAATAGTCGAAGCATCCTATTTACCAGGAGTCAAATCTGCACAAATAGCAGAATTGATTGCATTGATAAAGGCTTGCAAAATTGGGAGAAATCAAAAAGTAACTATATTTACAGATAGCCAATATGGTTACGGGGTTGTGCATGATTTTGGCCAACTATGGATGCAGAGGGATTTCATGACTTCTTCAGGATCCCCCATTAAAAATGGACAGTTCGTAAAAAAACTACTGGAAGCAATACAAGCACCAAAAGAATTGGCTGTGGTGAAATGTGCCGCACACCAGTCAGGAGATGACTGGGTGGTAGTCGGCAACAGATACGCAGATCTTGTGGCTCAACATTGTGCCAAAAACAGATTGTCAGTAAATAAAAGGGTGGAGAGAATGGGAATCAGCTGCCAACTTATGCTGTATGCACCTCCGGAAACATGGAATGAGGTAAAACGATTGCAAGATGATGCTGATGAGAGTGAAAGGAGTACATGGATTAAAATGGGATGTTCTCAAAAGGCAGACGATGATGTATGGATTTGTGCCGATGGCAGACCAGTCATGCCCGACTGTCTGCTTTCACAAATGGCTAGGATGTATCATGGAGACACACATGTAGGGAGAGATGCAATGATTAGGCTCTTCAGACAAAATTGGTACAATCCAAGGTTTAGGGCAGTAGCAGAGAGTCTTTGCCAGAGATGTTTAACTTGCCAAATGCATAATCCAGGAAGAAAAACAGTAATTGGGTTTGGAAAAATTGGAAAGGCGGAGGGTCCCTTTATGAGATTGCAACTTGATTTCATTCAATTACCACCATGTAGAGGGCTGAAATATGTACTAGTCATAGTATGTCTGTTTTCAAAGTGGGTGGAGGCATACCCTACCAGAAGGAATGACAGTATTACAGTCGCAAAGTTGTTGCTACGCGAACTCATTCCGAGATTTGGTTTTCCAGTAACTTTGGAATCAGATAGAGGAAAGCATTTTAACAGTGAAGTAATTAAGATAATCTGTGAAGCATTCCAAATTGAGCAAAAACTGCACTGTGCATATCGTCCAGAGGCTTCTGGAGTGGTTGAACAAATGAATGGCACAATAAAATCCAGACTGGGAAAAATGTGTGCATCAACATCATTAGATTGGCCAGATGCATTACCTCTTGTTTTAATGGGACTCAGAAGCATTCCTGATAGGAACACCGGATTGAGTCCGCATGAAATAATGATGGGAAGAGCAATGAGACAAGCACATGTTCCCACAAATAAACTGCTGAATATATCTGATGATATGGTTCTGGATTATTGCAAAGGATTGGCTGACCTAGTGCGTTCTGTCTCTCACCAGGTTGGAGAAGACGCAGTTTCCAGGCAGCCTGAACAAGAACATGATCTGAGTCCCGGAGACTGGGTGGTAGTGAAGAATCACACCAGAGAAATGTGTCTATCACCTAGGTGGGGCGAACCTTGTCAGGTCATACTGGTCACAAACACAGCAGTGAAATGTGCAGGATTTCCTAATTGGATTCATGTAAGCCACACCAAAAGAGTACCAGACCCTGAAGAAGAAAATCCTCAGACAGCCTCAATAACTGAGGAAGCTGAAGGTTGCCCAGCTGAAGAATCTCAGGTCCGAGATTCAAAGGAAGCTGAAGAAGAACAACCGAGCACAAGTCAGGACTGGATACCAGTGGTGGAAATACCTGAAGTCTACAACAGAACAAGAAGTCAAGCAAATTTAGAAGAAATTGAAGAAGATCAGATAGGTGAAGAAGAAGCAGCTCAGGAAGAAGAAGAAGAGATAATAAAAGAACCTGAGCAGGAACAGATAGGGAGAGGAAACTGGGCTCAAAATAAAGAAGAACCAACAGATTTTGAGCAGGGACAGACAGGTCTAGAAGAACGCGGTCAGGCTGCAGAAGTACAAAGTGCAATAAGCCCTGATCAGAACCAGTTAGATCAAGAAAAGTACACAGAAGAAGAACTTGAGAATCTCGAGCAGGAAAACGTAAATCAAGAACAAGACCAGTTACTAGAGACTCACAGTGGAGCAGCTGAAGAAAAACAAATCAGACCGGAAAAAGAACAAATAGTAGAAGAAACAGAAATTGAAGAACACCAAACTGTAACACAACCTGAAAATAAAAGAATTTCTGAAGAAAGAAATAAAGAGACAGTGCAAAAAGAGAGAACAAGAAAAGGTGATCATTGGCCTAGTGTCATTAAAAGAGTAAAATACCACATAACAACCAGAAGTGAAGATCCAGATCAAGTGAACGAAGTAACAAGCCAAACGGGACAAGAAAATAAAAGTGAAAAACGAAGAAGCAAAAGACTGAAACTTGTGAATAACAAATTTAAAGGTCCTGAATGGACTTATATTATTCTTGAAGATTACGAGAGCTCAGAGTCAAGTGAAAGTGGTGACGAAGGAACAAGTGCGTTCTGATCTATGAAAAAGAAATAGAACCACCTTGAGAAAGTAAAGAGACTTGAAGAATACGATAAGAAGAGCAATCTTCCTTGTCAAAAATGTCTGACGATAGAGTTACTGGGAGACCAAAGCAGAAGGGTTGTAAAAGATGCTGTGCTATATGCATATGCAATCTGGTAGTGATGCTTATAGTATGGTTAGTTGTGATCGTAGCAATTCCTTACCTTATGATAATAGATAAAAAGATTAACAACGAAACCAAGGAAAGGACAGATAACTTGAAAAGTAATAGAGTAGAACTAAAGGCAGAAGACGAACCAGAATTTCATCATGAAGTAACAGATAACGACACTAGTCTGAATGTTTTCACAAAACTATTGTTTCAGTATGTAGATACCATGGAAGTTAGTAATTGTTATGTCTGTATGAAACTACCTGAATCAGTAGCAGAAGGGTTAACGTATCATCACTTGCCATTAACCTATGGCATATCCTGTAGTGTACTGACTAGTTTATTTTATAGAACAGGGCAACTTTAGTATTATTATTCAAATATAGATGTGATATTTTCTGAGGTTCCGATTCGAAAGAATATGAATCCAGTGCTTAGTAGCAAAGATGCACAGTTTATGGGAGAATTTTTCTTAACAATGAAATCAATAGACATAACACATGCACATAGAAGCAATCTAACATGTTCATTACATGAAGAAGAAAAGATATTTTTGAATTTAGTGGAGAGTAGAAGACAAGATTTCCAAAAGAAAGCTTTTGAGCATAAGGCTCATTTGCCACCTTGGGCTGAGAAAGAAGGTAGTTACACACCTGGCAAGGCTCAAGCTGCTATGGCTCTAGATTTTGTAAAGACAGGGAAAATTTGTCTGCATAGGTTAAAGACTGAGTATAACAATGTTTTCATCGGTACCAGTGAATGTGAACATAATTTCTTAATTCTTGGAGGTTGGGGACTTAAAGGAGGAACAGATTCAGTTTTTCCTGGAATCTATTATGTGTGTGGGAATAAGGCTTACTTTAGGCTTCCTGCACGGTGGTATGGAAGTTGTTATTTTGGAATAGTATTTCCAAAAATATACCACGTAAAAAGAAACACTGGGAGCAATGAAAATACTGTTGAATTAACACGTAGAAAAAGAGCTTGTTTCCAGAAATTGTAGGTGATATATTTGGTGCATTGATACCTTCAGTGGGAATAATTCTGAACTCAAGGAAAATATGTAAATTATCGACATTGGTTGATCGTTTATCAACAGATACTGCTGAAGGATTTCTAATGATTAATGCAGAAATGGTTGCGATTAGGTCTATGGTTATGCAAAATCGACTTGCTCTTGATATTATATTGGCAAAAGAGGGCGGAGTCTGTAAATTATTGAAGACGAAACACTGTTGCACTTATATACCTGATAAAAGTGCAGAAATTGGAACGTATATACAGAATATAACTAAACTTGAGAAGGAACTAAAACCACTGGAAGTTGATAGTGTATGGGAAAGATTGACAAATAGTATTAGGTCAATTGGTACTTGGTTTGCTAATATGGGAAAAGGACTTATAGGTAAAATAATAGTACCCTTAGCAGGAATAGCAATAATAGTAATGTCAATAACGATATGGTGCAAATGTTGTAGAAAGAATGAATCGTATAATGTGACAGGAAAAGGAAAGAAGAGAAAGTTTGATGAAATTGAACTTGAAGATTTAAGAAGCGAATTATACAAGAAACTGAAAGGAGATGTGAAAAATAGAAAGTGTAAAATTGAAAGTGAAACTATATTATGCTAAAAGTTGGCATCTGGTTGTGGGTAGTATTTGATGGCTCAGAAACGCCATCAGAGAGGGGATTGATGGAGCAAGGACTCACAAATGAGACTTGCTCGGATGCAATCTCCTCGAAAATATTAATGTATTAAACTCGTATTGTTTGTACTAATAACTGCACACACAAATATAAGTAGCAAGGAAGCTTGCTTATGTGTTTAAACTAACAAGTAACGCTTGTCTATTCTAAAATGGCCGCTAAAAGGCGGGAACTTTACTGCGCATGTCTCAACCATATCACGTGGTGTGACGTCTTTTCTTTGCTTGGTGGGAAACTCTTGCTTCTGCGCAGTGTACATTAAAATGGCTGCTTCATGTTTTCACGTGCTACAAGCTTGCTCTTGTGTTGCAATTAAACTGTGGTATTCTAACGCTACTAACGCGGGATAGTGTTGATAAATAAATGGGAATAGAGTAGAAAGAGTGGGTATACAGTGAAACATTTTATTTGTGATTTTAATATTTTCTTCTTTGACTTTTATTAGTTCGTAAATTTGGGCCTGGGGTTTGGTGAACTGAAAACTCGTGTGACAATGGTTCTGCGCATGCTCCCTGAATGGCTGCCCAGAAAGAAAAGGATGAAGTCAACCTGGACGTCGTCCAAGGCCATGACCTGATGGCCAATATTGTTGTACACATAAATGTCCCTACTAAAATGCAACAATGTACATGGAGAATGAATAAACTTTGTCATGAGACGGGTGGGAAATAAAGCAAATGTATTAAAATTGATGGGCGGTATTTTAAAACAAAGAGCTTTAAGAAAAATGAATTAAATCAATATGGTGTGAGGATCAACCCCCTGTCCCTGTCCAATCAGAAATAGTGGTCCCATAATTCTGCAACATTTAGGGGAGGTACATGGGCGTAGAAGGGTATAATAGATATAGAATGAGTTAATTAGACACAGGAGATGCAGAGAGGATACGGAGGAGCTCAGAGAACAGGCATAGGCTCCAGACGTACAAGCTGATCGATTGCAGGCTGAACCGCTGTCTAGAGAGGTCCTGAGGTGGGGGCGGTGGAGTACCTTAGAAGGAAGACACGGGAGAAATCAGAGAGAAGCGAAGTACCAGAGAGGGGAACGACGCAGGCGTCGTTGATAGAGAGGTCACCGGTCCTGTCCTGATCCGGGAGGAGGTCTTTGCTCTTCATCCTTCCAGGGTCCTATCTTTTCCAACTCCTTGGCCAAGGGGTTTGGTTCTCGCACTTTAGGTAAATATAAATGCAAACCTTAGTTGCGCTGCTGTCTATATCTTCTCCTTTCCTAAGGGACCGTCATTGATCGATATTTGATTATTATGCTTCATCCTTGATATGCGATTAAGTATCATGTGGTTCTGTATTTTACTCTGTTAAAATCTTTAGATAAACATTTTAAAACTTCTTGACTCAGTGATTATTTCAGAAATTATGAATTGTATGGAACGTCACTCATTTTAAATTTCCCAATTAGCAAAGGATTAATTGGTAAGTCATTACTCTTCAATCAGAAAGTAATTGGTAGCAGGGATTTGATAAAGAGTACAACTGACCCACCAGCGGAAATTGCTAGCGTAGTATGAATGTATGGGCCCAAGTGAGTATTTTGTGTATGAATGCTCGTTGCTAGTAACCCGCTGGATCAGGGGGAACAACATTCGGTGGTCCTGGGGGAAGAGGTGTTGAAGGTACATATGGGGGTGGGGGTCATTCTATCAACAACCCATCAATATCTGAATCCACATCTTCTTGGTGGACCTGAACTGCTACAGTTGGTCTAACTATATATTCCTTAGATGTTAATAATCTATGCTCTCTATCTAAACATTCCTTTTTCTCCTGAACTTCCTTATCCTTCAATTCCTTATACTTTTGATACTCTGTCTTCCTTTCCTGTTTCCTTTGTATCTTTTCTGCCTTGAGCTGCCGTTCCTTCACTTCTTTACTCCACATACGCCAACTGTCAAACATGGCCGGCCTAACTTTCTTTAAAAACAATCGTTTCTCTAGATACTCGAGTTTGTGAGGGTCCATAGTTCCCTCTAATGGCCATTGTAACTGGGGATCCCCTTTTGTATATTTGTTCCACAATGCATTATACATGATGGGACAAATACCATATTTGATGTACATCTCAAAATTCGGCGTACCTTCTGGTGGCGCCGGCTGACTTCCTTCCAACATGCTCTGCTTATCGCAGCAGCAACAACAAAACTTCCAAAGGGTGCTAAACACAGGCATGTTATATAAGATAAAAAACTTATAAACAGAGAGACATAAAAAATATTCTCACATTACCTGTAAGAAAAAATGTTAGTCAAAACAAATAGCAAGTCTCAAAACAAAGCCTAGGTTTCAAAATTCAAAACAGAGTCTGAACGGATTACCAAATTCCGACCAGATTACCAATCAAATTCCAAGTCAAGACAAATACCAAGTCAATGCAAAAATCAAACAGATCCTAACCAAAGGAACAAATGAACCGGTTCAATACAGATTTACCTCATGCGTAGTCTTCGACTCCCACCTGTTGATCCTCCCTGATCCAAAGAAAATCACCGACCGAAGACCCCAGTCAAGGCCAGCAGCCGCCAGGAAGATCAGAGTCGGAGAGCTGAAAAATCACCTTGGACCATGAGCAACACTAGTCTCTTCAGGTGGGGCGCCCCTCAGTGAAGTTCATCTTACCGACCCGATCTCCTCTCCTGGTCCAACTGCAAGCCTTTGATGGGGCCCCGCGTTCTGGCGCCAATTTGTGGAGTAGATTAATTAATAACCTGCTAGTGCAGGGATCACCACTTCGCCACGGGTTCTTATCAAATTGAGGAGGACTCGACACTGGAGCGAAGGCAAACCATGGATAGTTTATTCAATCATTCATGAATGGGTCTCCATCCGACAAGTACCATCAAGATACCCAAGGATAAAAGCACACTGAACGATGGTTACATAGGTTTATATAGGGTAAATCACAGACTAGGAACTCCCAGAGGTAAATAGAGCTTTGGGAAGAACACACAAATGAGACAATCGGTAAGAATCAACAACCTTGGTGCCTTGTGTAACTGTCGCGTTTTGAGGCGGCACAACAAGATAGGCTTATCTGAACAAACTTTATCTAAGGCTTTGCCATTGTTTAAAACACACATGAAACCCACAGTGCAGACATCAGCTGTTCTTTTGTGCTGACTTTGCATGTTTACGCAGCCTACAATGTCTCAACTTTAGATTCGTGACCTAATGTTTATGCAGATGTGGTGTCAAGGATAGAGTCAGGCTGAAAACAGGTCAAAGGTGAGCATGGATGAAGCACAGCTGAAGAGAAAACGAGAGATTCAGATTTTAAGGTTTCACAAAGCTCTGGACAATAAAAGCTAATCAGCTCATTGATCACTTTGTAGATTTCTGTTCACCACTCCAACTGCTTGTAGTTCTGTTTATCCCAGACGGGTTTCCTGCCCGAAGTGCTTGAGGCCATGTGATGGTATGAAGCACCAGCTCAATTTTAGCCCCACTATCCCTGTTTCTACCTCCTGTGTGTGACGAGGGGCCTTAGGAAGAAGGATGCGGTAGGCATGCTCGGGCCCCTCCCCGCCTGTCGCTAAGGTTGGACGTGCACGTCTGGTGCAGGCGGATGTTGTGCCCCTGCTGAGCTGTTTTTAACACTGGTGAGCTGAAAAGACCTCCAGGGGGGAGGGGAGGGGAGGGCGGCTTCTCTACAGTGGGGGAACGCGCACCCCGGTGTTTGTTCTTCATTTACGCCAATGCATCACCTGATACACCCCTCCATTAATCTCCAACCTGCCCAAAAAAATATATCTAGCATTACACCCCGCAGACAGAGAACTGCACTGTATGCTTCCCCATGACATCTCCGCCAATTGTGGATCAAAAAAAATAAATATATATTTCCGATTTTACTCCACCTCAATATATTCAACACTATTGATTCTTTGTAAGGAACAACAACGATCTTTGCGTTTACGGAAAGACGCTCGTGTCTGTGTCTCACTAACTAACACTTTGAAAATGCATACATGTTGAAAAGTTGTTTTTCTTTTATCCCCCTTCTTGGGAGGGCGTTGCAAGTGTTTCTGTAAAGAGCACGGTTTTCTTGTGGGTGTGGAATGAATGTCTCCTCCATACAGGCAATTAACAGTAAAAACAGGAACACAGATGTTCAATTTGTCACACCTTGTAGGGGGGTTGGTTGCTGCTTCCCACCCGGAGGATATTCCAATGCCACATCACTCATTCACGTCCCAATGCAGACAAGCATTTGCAATGCAAAAGGTCTCGCATTTACGCGAGTTTAAGCTACTGGCATTGTAAATGACAATGCCTTTTGTTTTTTAAAAACCAAAACATAAATAAAAGGCATTGTCATTTACAAAGCCAATAGCTCAAACTTGTGTAAATGCGAGACCTATTGCATTGCAATGCTTGTTTTTTTTTTGTTTTTTTAAAAGTTTTTACTGTGCACACACCAAGAAAATACAATGAATACAAGCAGTGACTATGACTGATTATATACATGTTACAGCAGGCATTACATGACTACTAGCATACTTCCAAGGCAGCTACTGTATTAGGGAACTCATTAAGGGAAACAGCCATACATCAGTACAATCTACCCTGCCCATTAACATCTTAGTCCTGGAAGCAGCTTATTTAAAGTGGTGATCAAGGCCTGGGGAAGAGAGAGCCGTGCATGAAACCCATGAAGGTATCACCACCCTGACTTATGTGCTTGATCTGAACATGATAGTCCTCTAGCTGCGAGGGAAGGCAAGCTTCTGGTTGTCTCTAGAGTTGAGGTCGTCCTGTGGAAAGAAAGTTCTAAGTGGGCCACAGATATCTCTAGGTCTAGAGGTCAAGGATTATTTTGTGTTGTGTGTTTCAGTTTGACTGTTAAAGGTGATCAGATCCTTTAACCACTCGTCCTTCCTAGGAATGGTCGTTCTGCCCCAATTCATGGCAATTCTACGTTTGGCTAACAATAGTGCCATCCCTACAAATCGTCTTTGTGATTAGTTTCACATAACTCAGCAGGGCCGTTGTTGGGTTCATTTCTAATCTACTCTTGATCATAACAGAGATTGTGTTATAAATTCTCCCACCAGTCGCAGCGCCTGCAGGTAAGTGCGGTGAGGCAGGGCAGGGCGGGGGGAGTCGACAGATGACGGAATAGGATTTATTTATTTATTTTATTTTCCCTATTCCGTCGTCTGTCGACTCACCATACATTCATTTATTCTTTATTGTTTGATTAATTAAAATTTTACAATGTGATAACAATCGTTCCAGCTATAAAAGTCCAGGTTAAAAAAAGAAGGTACGGATAAGTAGTAAAATCATGAATAAATGGAGCAATATTTTTAAGTAGATTAAATTTGATAATGTCAATTTCATATTACTATTTACATATTTGTATACATCATGCAGTATATATCAATTTAATTTTGCTGGTCTAATTTTGTTCCAGTTCTTACTAAAAACTTTACAAAAGCTGAATTCAGTGTTATATCGTCAGAGTGTAGACACTTTATCAAGGCTTGCCTGCAAGTCTGTACTCCTCGTGCATTAAAATGCCTCTTAAGTATAGTTTTTCTTTCAGTTTTTAATTCTGGGCATACACACAGCAAGTGAATAATGTTCTCCTCTCCCAATTTCCATAAACGACAGAGCGTCAATCCCTCTGTTCTTAGCCACGGCATAAGATGACATAGGCCGGGAAATGCACCAAAACGAGCTTTTATGAAGATTCGTTTATGCTTCAGAGACCATGGGGTTTCCAGATACGGTTGGACTTTCACCTTTGTGAAACCATTCATTAGTGGCCAGGCATGTTTTCTTTTTACAAAAGAGTCTTTACCATAAGCAGCGATAGATGTTTTGTTATTTTATGTATAGATTTTTTAAATGATTCTGAAGTTATTGAAGTGGCCCAGATTGGAGTTGCTGAATATTCATCTAGTGCAGCATGTAAATATTTCCAGGCATGTGAATTCTTATTTGCATTTATTTCCTGCCATAATAGTTGGGACATTTGATTTACGTTATCATTTTTTATTCTGTTCCATACTTTTAAAAATTGGCCTTTTCGTACAAATAATTGGTTAGTTAAACCAAATTCCAATCTTATCTGCACCGGCGATGCATTGTGCGGAAGATAAAAGAGGGTTTTAAAAGTTTTTGTCACCGCATTATTGATGATCTCAGAGTCTTTCCCACACAGCGCTTCGCTACCATATGTTAAAGTTGGTAATAGTTTTGCCGATATTACTTTTAAGAACGGTCGGTAACTCAGCTCTTCTAGCGATTTCTGCAAGATTCTAAACGCAGCTATCAAAGTATTTGCTTTCCTTTGGATGTCAGTCTTATGTGGGAGAAAAGTTCCTTTATCATCAAGTAATACTCCCAAGTATTTGTATGATCCTACTTGTTCTAATTGCATTTTATCAAGAAACCATTTGTACTTATATTTTGACCTTGAATTTTTGTTAACCTCCATGATTTTTGTCTTTGTTTCATTTATAACCATTCCATTTTCTTTTGAATATGATATCCTATTTATCAGACGTTGCAGCCCCACTTTTGTCTGACTAAGTAAGATGACATCGTCTGCGTATAGTAAGTTTGATATCTGAGTATTAGCTAATTTAGGAGGATATGCATTCACTTCGTTCAGTGCAGTCGTTAGATCTGCTAAAAAAAGATTAAAAAGTAGTGGGGCCAGTACACACCCTTGCTTTAAGCCTGTCGAAGTTGGAATTGCCTTCGTTAGAGTCGAACCTTCTCCCATCCCAACTCTGACCCAAGTGTCAGAATAAAGGAGTTGAATTGATGTTAAGAGGGACACTGGGATACCTTGCTCCTTCAATTTTTGCCACAGAAGTCGTCGGTGTACACAATCGAAGGCCGATCTAAAATCCACAAAGCACAGATACAGGGGTTGTTTCATTGAAATACACTTTTCCATTAGCACTGATAGGACTAGTATATTTGTTGTGGTGCCCATTCCTTTGATAAATCCTGTTTGGTTGGGCGGGATTATCTGTTTCTCCTTTGCCCATAACGATAGACTTGATAATAGAACTCCTGCGAATAGTTTGGCATCTGTGTCTTGGAGAGTAATTAATCTATAATTTTCAGGCTGGGCCCAGTTTCCTTTTTGTAAATTGGCGATATTAATGATCCCCTCCATGATTCGGGTATTGTCGATGTCCTGACAATTTCTTTAAACACTATTGTAAGATATTCTGACCATAGATCAGGGTCTTCCTTAAAAAGTGCAAATGGTATACCACTGGGACCTGGTGCGCCATCTTTTTGTTTCCGTATTAGTTTACATAAGTGATTTTTTGATATATCAATTTCATGATCCAGATCCTTTCTTGACGTATCGATCATATTCCCTTTGCAATCCAGATGTGTTGTTTCAATGTCGGAGTTTAGGTGTGTTGTTAGGAAACTAATCCAATCTTTTTCACTCAGAGTCGATGATAGCGCTGTTTTATTAGGTCATGCTAATCCATTTATCGTTTTCCAGAATTCCCTAGAGTTCGTTTGGTTACTAGCGTGAAGGACTTTAGCCCAGAGATCATGCTTTGCACGGTTCCTTTCGTTCCAGATTAACTTCTGCAGATTTTGGTTAATACTTTTTAATTTAATAGGCAATTCCTTGTCATTTGGTGTTTTTTTATCTGTCTCCTAAGACTGTTGCGAGTCCTTTTCATAATCTGAGTTGTATAGGATAAATTGATTATATTTCCTTTTCCAGCTTCCGTCTTTTGGTTTTTCTTATGTTTGGGTACTAACTCATATGTTTTAACTAATTTGTGTCGACTCACCACCCGTCACCCCCGCCCCGCCCTTCTGCGCTTTGCTGCAGGAGCCGTGACTGTCTTCCACCAGTATTCTAGTATTGAAGTGCATAGCCAGGCCATGTAGACGAAACCTGCATGTTCTGCACGATAGTGCGGGCAGCGGCGTGGCTTATTAGCATGAATCCTAAATTGCTTTACTGGGGTCAAGTATATACAACACAGCATCTTGCAATGTAGTAGCTTGTGCCTATGATCAATGGATATCTGGTTAGTCTGTGGACAGCAGTGCTCCCACATTCTGTCAGGTATCTCAGTCCCAAGGTCTACCTCCCAGGCCCGTTTGGGGTGTGTAGCACCTACTGGCCTCAAATCTGAGATCATTGTGTATAATCTGGACTCCTATCTATTCGCATCTGGCGATCTGATAATCTGAGTTAGTGGTGTGAATTCCTGTGGCTCCGTTGGGAACTTGGGCAGTTTCTCTTGTGCGTTGTGTCACAGTCTCAAGTGTGTTATGAAAATTTAGTGGGGATTTCTTATGTAGTGTAGACTGCTCCAAGGCCAGAAATCCTCTGTCCATGTGGAGGTGGCCCAATTCTGTTAGCCCAGCTTTAGCCAGGGTCTGCAACACTGTTTTCTTTCGTATGTGGCAACAGCGGGTTACTCGCCAACAATAGAGAGGGCAACTATAGAGACGGGAGATCCACTTTTTCTTCCATGAATCTCCAAGCCCAGCAAGTTGCTACCGCTGTAACAATTTTACCCCTAGGTTGTGGTGGCCCAATTGGCATCAATGAGGCCACAGGTCCCTTGTTCATTTCCTCTTTATCTAGTATAAGATGGGATATTCTGCTGTCTGGGTAGCACCAGTGTCTGATATAGTGAGTCTTTGCCACCAAGTAATAAGATTCTAAGTCTGAGACCTTAAATCCACCTCTCTCATATAGCAGCATCATGGTCTCCAAGCCGGTCCTCGGCCATCCCACCCAGATCGGTTTAGTGAGCAGAACTTTTAGAGAATGAAAACATGCCTTATTTAAGGGGATAGGAACATTCATGACCAGGTGGAGAAATGTAGGGAGAACCATCATCTTAATGAGTGCTACCCAACCTGCCAAGGTGAGCAGGAGCTTAACACTAGAGTCGATCTGTTAATTTAGTCGATCCACTGGGGGGGCCATAGTTTAAGCTTAGTTGCCTCAGCCTCTCTGAACAGGTTCAGCCCTAGGTATTTAACAGAGTCACCAATTTACCTACTCAGGAATTCCATCTCTAGCATTAATGTGTGCTTGGAAATAATTAAGTTTTCTCCCAATTTCTGTTTATGCCTCAAAATCTCTTGAATTTAACCACCTCCGGAATTGGGGGACGTGAAAGCGGGGAGCAAGATCTCAGTACATTCCATGAGGGTCCATTACCAAAACAAAAAGCAAGGTGGATAAGGGGCAGCCCTTCCTGATGCCTCTGGCCAATGGAAACATATCAGATGTCAGGTCATTTGCACGGACTCTAGCAATGGGTTGCGAGTACAACAGCATCAGCAGTCTGAAGAACTAACCTGAGAACCTCTTTAAAGTTGCCATCAAGAATGGCCACTTCAAGGAGCTGAAAGCTTTTTGGGCATTGAGAAGGGCAACCGCAGCCTCCAGTTCTGGGTTTAGTTGGTGGAGAACTAAGAATACTGTTTGTAGATTAATCACCATGTATCTGTGCAGCACAAAGCCAGACTGACCAGAGGGAACAAAACTTTCCATTAAAAGAGAGAGGCCATTTGCTGTCACTTTAGCAAAGGGGCTATTAAATGAAAAGTATGAAACATGTCAACCTTTATAGACTTCGAGAAATAAATTTGCTCCAAGCTCATTGTCTTCTGTTTTTAACACCAGTCCTAAAACCTGGGAGATTAAAGATATTAGATTTTAGAAACACCTTAGAGGCTGTTTTAAAGTATAGAGCAAGATCCCAGCATAAAAAGAAAAATAAGAGCTCTACTCCATAATCAAAAAAGGGCAAAAGTTGAGCCCATTTGGGGGTATTAGACCACTGGATGAGCCCTCAATGATGAAGCATGCCACACAAATTTCAAAGCAAATGTGTTGGCGGTCATTACAAGACTCTGGGGACTTAGCGCCCTGTCTTGAAAAACAGTAAAAATATATATATATATATAAGGTTGCAGGGCAGGGATCCTGCAGAAACGTGGTAAAAAAAATGGCATCTGCCATTTTGTTTTCAACTTAATATGATCCCCGGGGAGGGCCAGAGCCCGGGGGTCAAGATATACAGTTACTTGGGGACAGGGGCATGCCCCTTGGGCCCACATAAAATGAAAGGGGAGGGGGTGTGAGGTCCGTCTCCCTCCCCGAGCCTTATAAGGCCCCTGGGGCTGTTGTTAAATTAAGGGGGAGGGGGTTGCGTGGTCCCCCTCCACAAGCCTTGCTAGGGCCAAAGGCACCCCATCCCTCGGGCCATATTTGTTTAATAAGGGGGGGTGGGTGTATGCCCCATTCCCCATGCCAACATCTGCCCCAGGGACCCCATCCCTGGAATATGATAATGTACTGTGTCTCAGGAAATAAAGCCCGGGACACTGTGGTTCCCGGTCTAGGTGATTGCTGACATACCCTGGTAATACCAACAAGGAAAACCCCACTGCCTGACCAACTATAATTAAAGTGCTAATCGTCACTGATATATATATACACACGCACAAGAACCTGCCCCCCACGAAACAGAACACAAGAGTGTCAAATCAATTACATCAAATTTATTGTATTAAATCACAAAAAGCATGAATATATAAATATTAATAAATAATAACGAATACACAGATATGCCCAGGTGCAACAGACACACTACAGCACACCCATTCAATCAGACCAATACATACTCATACATTCACATATATCCTAAGAAGCATACAGATCCAACAGACTCTCAAAATAACATTTTAATAATGGCCCCCCTCAACAACAAAGTTGATAGCACTAGGAAACCACGAATAGCCAGTTGATGGAATAGTGGTGTCAACACAGTATCATTTCATCAATTGAGAACAATAGTTGGTAAAATCATTTATACAAAATTATTTTTTTGTTGACCTAAATGAACAAACTCAGGGGGAGGCACGAAAAAACAAGGACTCCAGCGCTGACGCGCGTTGCGGTGTGTGACCCCGATGTTGGGTCTCACCTTCAGGGCGCAATAACTTGGG
This sequence comes from Calotriton arnoldi, assembly GCA_963921515.1. Lineage (NCBI taxonomy): Eukaryota > Metazoa > Chordata > Amphibia > Caudata > Salamandridae > Calotriton > Calotriton arnoldi. The sequence continues at coordinate 373,895 of CAWUFW010000518.1, forward strand.
AAGACAGAGGAGGAAGCGCCTGGGAAGCATAAAAACAATAATTCATATATACATTCCAAACATAGCCATAGGATGAGCGTATACAAAACAAGATACAAAGAAACAAAACTGGAGGGGGGAGATTTCTTGAACCAAATATGAAGGATACAAGGATAAAAATAGGAGTTGTGCACAGAATCGGTGAAGAACCGGTGAATACCAACCACCAGATACAGAGAAACCCGTGAAAAAGATGTACAATCTGTGCATATACATCTCTGACCAGTGATGGAATGAGGAAAAGGGAGTGTAGAGAGACTACTAAGATTTGTCACCCTTTCACCATCGTGGGAATCAGTCCAAATGGGAAAGACCCTAGACTATACCTGGACTGAATAAGCAAGGATCACATCCACGTCGGAGGAAAGAATGGTGAAAGTCCTGATGGAGGCCAAGGAGACTAATCTTCAATGACAAGCAGTGGGACAAACAAGGATACAAAAAATATATATTTTGGATGGGACCCCTATCCCCGAATGTCCCTCCATCTACTATCCTTTTCCACCCTTATTCTCACTTTGTTATGTGTCGCTCTTGGATTTTGGGGCCCATATTTCTTATTTTTCTTTTTCACCCCCATTGTAGGGGTCTGTTGTACCCCTCTCTGGAGTAGCAATCCGGCTCCTTGATCTGTCTTTAGATTGGAGTGATTAGTCTCCTTGGCCTCCATCTGGACTTTCACCATTATTTCCTCCGACGTGGATGTGATCCTTGCTTATTCAGTCCAGGTATAGTCGAGGGTCTTTGCCATTTGGACTGATTCCCAGGATGGTGAAAGGGTGACAAATCTTAGTAGTCTCTCTACACTCCCTTTTCCTCATTCCATCACTGGTTAGAGATGTATATGCACAGATTGTACATCTTTTTCACGGGTTTCTCTGTATCTGGTTGTTGGTATTCACCGGTTCTTCACCGATTCTGTGCACGTCTCCTATTTTTATCCTTGTATCCTTCATATTTGGTTCAAGAAACCTCCCCCCCTCCTGTTTTATTTCTTTGTATCTCGTTTTGTATACGCTCATCCTACGGCTATGTTTGGAATATATATATGAATTATTGTTTTTATGCTTCCCAGGCGCTTCCTCCTCCGTCTTCCCAAGTTATTGCGCCCTGAAGAAGGTGAGACCCAACATTGGGGTCACACACCGAAACGCGCGTTGGCGCTGGAGTCCTTGTTTTCTCTTGCCTCCCCCTGAGTTTGTTCATTTAGGTCAACGAAAAAATAATTTTGTATAAATGAATTGTACCAACTATTGTTCTCAATTGATGAAATGATACTGTGTTGACACCACTATTCCATCAACTGGCTATTCATGGTTTCCTAGTGCTGTCAACTTTGTTTTTGAGGGGGGCCATTATTAGAATGTTATTTTAAGAGTCTGTTGGATCTGTATGCTTCTTAGGATATATGTGAATGTATGAGTATGTATTGGTCTGATTGAATGGGTGTGCTGTAGTGTGTCTGTTGCGCCTGGGCTTATCTGTGTATTAGTTATGATGTATTAATCTTTATATATTCATGCTTTTTGTGATTTAATACAATAAATTTGATGTAATTGATTTGACACTCTTGTGTTCTGTTTCGTGGGAGGCAGGTTCTTGTGCGTGTGTATATATATATCCGTGACGATTGGCACTTTAATTATAGTTGGTCAGGCAGTGGGGTTTTCATTGTTGGTATTACCTTGTTTTCCCCTGTTTCCCCTGCCTACGTATCCGATCAGGGGCCCCCTTCTGTGTGATTGGTTGTTTTGTCCCAGCCTTGTGCTGTGGGGTACTTTTGGTTCCCCTTCCCGTTGCGGAGTCGTGTACAGTCCTTTATTTATTCTTGTGTTTATTTTTTCTAGCTTTCTTGTTCTTAGACACATATGCACCATATTTGGTTGGTTTTCTGCGGTATTGTGCTCACTTTCCCTTTCTCTATTTTATTTATTGTTGCTCCTTTCCAATACCTATTTTTGCTAACTTCTGGTCCTCATTGATCTATGGTTAGTATTAAGACCTTTGGATTCTCAGACAAGGATTTCGCGAGACTATTGGGCCAAACACCAGGTGGAGATCGACCGTTCACCTTATCCAAAGGCCTTAACGAGGAATGGATAAAATTACTCAACCTCAAAAAGAAATCAAAAAGAACTAAATCTCACGCTAACTGGAGTGGAGAGGTGTGGTGCAGCGGCCAGGGCAGCTGACTTCGGAACACAGGGTTCACGGTTCGATCCCTGGCTCCGGCGGCAGCTCAGCTCAGCACCATGTGACTCTGGGCAATAGCTCACTTAATTTCCACTACGGCCCCCAGCGCCGTGAGACCCGTAAGGGTGAGTAGCTGCGCTATATAAAAACGGACTTACTTACATTTACTTTGTTAGAATACCTAAAGGCCGGTACCATTCCGATCGGTCTCAGGGTAAGAAATATACCGGGCCTATTTATTGAGATTAGACAGTTCCTAGAAAAGTGGGCTCTCATCTCTAACAGATGTTCCAGGGACTGGGTGATCCTCATAATTGAAACAGCTAGGGAAGTGGTCTCTATTTTAAATAAGGAAATCCAGGACATAGAGGAAAAATTGAAACAGAATAACAGCCTAGAGGAAGGAAAGAAGAAACTAGAGGAAATCACCTTTGAGTTTGACTCTTTTTGTGAGTATCTGTTAAAAAGAAAAACTGAAAAATTGAGAAAGGACATACGACTGTTCTCCCAGGAACGTACTTACCCATACCTCACAGAGAACTTTTACACATCCAACAGTGAAAATTCATCGGGGCAGGGTCATCCAACTGGGGGAATAGACGTGTGACCACTTTCTCAGATACCACTGATTCAGATAGTGAGGGCCCCTCACACCATACCAATAATTACCAACCCAGACAAGAACAATACGATAGGCCCCCCACAAACAATCATTTTTTAGGGTGCAGACGGGGCAATTACCGTCCGAGATTTCGGAACCAACACCAGAGAGGATATTACTAAGAGCAGGAACAACCTCAAAAATATCTTCAGACCCGCAGTCAACAATACTGGTGAACTTGAATTCCATCACAGTATTTAATCTATCCTCCGACAGTATTGATATCAATACTGAATCTCTCCTCTCTAGGGGTCTATCGTTTGTTCCTACATCCACTTTTAATAGGTTTGAACTCATTAAAGACCTGTTCTCCTTCTTTCGAAGGATTAGATAAAAAAAGTTCTTCCAGGCTAGGCCTACTATCATTGAGGATAATCCCTCTGGATTGAAACCTCAGTCTAATTTTATTCCTAGTCTAGACCTCCATGGCCCGGAGGTGGAGATCTTTGAAAAGGCGATGATGTGCAAAATCTAAAAGGCCATTAGATTTGTATCTAAACCCCTTTTAATATGGCCAAAGAAGAAAATACAGCCCTCCTTTCCCTTAAAGACAACAATCGGCTCACCATCAAGCCTTGTGACAAGGGGGGTGGCATTGTGATCTTTGACACGACACAGTATGTTGAGAAAATGTATGCACTACTGGGATCACAGAGACACTACAAGAAGATCATTAACAATCCAGAACCTAGTCTTAAACGCAGGATTGCAAACATCGTGGAAAAAGCAGTAGAGAGTGGCACCATTTGTAAAAAAAGAGGCTGAATTCCTCACCCCTGTACACACCCGTATACCCATCATATACGGAGTTCCAAAGACTCATAAGGATGAGAAGAACCCCCCATTGAGACCCATCGTCTCCACCATTGGGACAGCCACTGAACCCCAAACGAAATATGTTGATTTATTCCTTAAGCCCATTGTTCACAAAATTCCATCTTACGTGAAAGACACCGGTCACTTTATTTCCAAGATAGAGGACCTCTCCTACAATGACCAGAGGGAAGTACTAGTCACCATGGACCTGGAGGCCCTCTATACTAATATTCCCCAGAAGGAAGCTATGAGGGTCATCGGGGAAGTCCTAGAATTAGAGCCAGCTTGTACTAACTCCATGTTCATCTTGGAATGTCTGGACCTGGTTCTCAGCGAAAACATTTTTGAATTTAACGGCGATCTTTTCCAACAGATACAGGGGGTGAGCATGGGGGCCGCCTGTGCCCCCAGTGTTGCCTGCCTGTATATGGGCCATTTTGAAGTTCATCACATCTACAATGAAATGGCACCATTTTTCGAAATTTTCCTCCACTGGTCATGCTTCATTGATGATATTTTTTTCATCTGGAGGGGTGACCAGAAAACCCTGACTGAATTTATTCTATGGATAAATGCGTGTGATCCAAATCTCAAATTCACTGCACACACCAGCAATGTCAGAGTTGAATTTCTAGATGTATGGGTTGAACACCACAATGCCCATCTGTTGGTGTCCTTATACACCAAACCCACAGCTAGAAATACGCTACTACATTTTAGTAGTTTTCACCCCGATGCCAGAAGGACAGCATTCCTTTCAGTCAATTTCTTCGACTAAGAAGAAATTGTACCACTATTAAGGACTTCATGATCCAAGCCAAAATTCTTAAAGATAAACTCACCAGAAGAGGGTATCTTATTAAATTAATCAAAGACTCTCTCAAGAGAGCGAGATACTATGATCGCGATACCATGTTCAGACCCAACAACAAAGAGCAGCAAGACAAACTGGTGTGTGTGACGAAACATTCGAATTTTGATAACAAAGTGCGGCAAATTATCAACACACAATGGCACCTTTTGAACATTGGTGAAAATGAACAAAAACTGCCTAGACCCCTCTTTGCCTTTAAGAGAAACAAAAACCTTTGGAATGTCTTAGTTAGGGCTAAAAGAACGAACAGTGACAATTTTTGCCAAAAATCCATTTCGGGCGGCGACCCAGTTAAAGGAAACCACATGTGTGGCTTTTGTCACACCTGCCCCAATGCTATCATGGCCGACAAGATCGGGATCAATGCTAGAACTGTGTTCCTTAAAGAGATGACCAATTGCCGGTCCTCTAACATTGTTTACATTATTTTGTGCCCGTGCGACTTGGCCTATGTTGGAGAAACGGGTCGCGAATGCAGAAGGAGGATTGGCGAACATAAATCCAACATCCGGATAGTTAAACAATCTGCATCATTAGTCAACCATTGGAAGGAAGCCAATCACACGGAGGGCGATTTAAGGTGGTCAATCTTTAAAAAGATTATACCCCAACAAGGCAGGGACACCACTGCCATTCGCAGAAAAAGAGAAGCCTTCTGGATTTTTACACTCCAAACAACGGAAAAAGGGCTAAATGAACTTATTCCATGGGAGAACGCAATTCTCCAATAGTCCCATGACCCTAAAGTCTTCATCCCTCCTCTATTGTTTTTTTTTACCCTGTTGTTCGATTCCCTTCTTGTACTGAGGTATTTATTTCTGTGCCGTCATTGAGACCCTCCCCTTTTGGATGGGACCCCTATTCCCGTTTGTCCCTCCATCTACTATCCTTTTTCACCCTTATTCTCACTTTGTTATGTGTCGCCCTTGTATTTTGGGGCCCATATTTCTTATTTTTCTTTTTCACCCCCATTGTAGGGGTCTGTTGTACCCCTCTCTGGGGGTAGCAATCCGGCTCCTTGATCTGTCTTTAGATTGGAGTCTCGGCCACTGTTGAAGTCACGACATCAATCAATCAATCAATCAAGCATTTGTATAGCGCGCTACTCACCCGGAGGGTCTCAAGGCGCTAGGGGGAGGAGGGTCCGCTACTGTTCGAACAGCCAGGTCTTGAGTTGCTTCCTGAAGGAGAGGTGGTCTTGGGTCAGGCGGAGGTGGATGGGTAGGGAGTTCCACGTCTTGGCAGCCAGGTAGGAGAAGGATCTTCCTCCCGTTGTGGCTCTTCGGATGCGGGGACGGCGGCGAGGGCGTGGTTGGTCGATCGTAGCTGGCGGGTGGGAGTGTAGAAGGTCAGACGGTCGTTGAGGTATCTGGGGCCTTGGTTGTGGAGAGCTTTGTGTGCGTGGGTGAGGAGTCGTAACGTGATTCTCTTGCTGACGGGGAGCCAGTGCAGGTCTCTCAGGTGTCCGGCGATGTGGCTGTGTCGGGGGATGTCCAGGATGAGTCGAGCTGAGGCGTTCTGGATGCGTTGGAGTCTTTTCTGAAGTTTGGCTGTGGTTCCGGCGTAGAGGGAGTTGCCGTAGTCCAGTCGGCTGGTGACGAGGGCCTGGGTGACCGTCTTCCTGGTTTCGGTGGGGATCCACCGGAAGATCTTCCGCAGCATGCGTAGGATGTTGAAGCAGGACGAGGAGACGGCGTTGACTTGTCTGGTCATTGAGAGGGAGGAGTCCAGGATGAAGCCCAGGTTGCGTGCGTGGTCCGTTGGTTTGGGTGCGTTGCCCAGGGCAGGGGGCCACCAGGAGTCGTCCGGAGGGTGATGATCCTAGGATCCAGGCGGAGGGTGATGATCCTAGGATGAGGACTTCCGTCTTATCTGAGTTCAGTTTCAGGCGGCTGTTCCTCATCCACTCGGCTACGTCCTTCATCCCTTCATGTAGGTTGGTTTTGGCGGTTGTGGGGTCGTTGGTGAGGGAGAGGATCAGCTGGGTGTTGTCGGCGTAGGAGATGAAGTTGAGGTTGTGTTGGCGTGCGATGGCTGCGAGGGGGCTCATGTAGACGTTGAAGAGGGTGGGGCTGAGTGATGATCCTTGTGGTACGCCGCAGATGACTTCGGTGGCCTCGGAACTGAACGGGGGAGGCGGACTCTCTGGGTTCTTCCGGCAAGGAAGGAGATGATCCACTCCAGTGCCTTCTCTTGGATTCCGACGTTGTTCAGGCGTTGCACTAGGGTGCGGTGGCAGACTGTGTCGAACGCTGCGGAGAGGTCCAGGAGGATGAGGGCCGCTGTTTCCCCGTTGTCGAGCAGGGCTCGGATGTCGTCGGTGGCTGCGATGAGGGCGGTCTCGGTGCTGTGGTTGGCCCGGAAGCCGGACTGTGAGTGGTCGAGGGATCCATTCGTCCCGATGAAGGCGGCCAGTTGTCTGTTGACGGTCTTCTCGATGACTTTGGCAGGAAAAGGAAGGAGCGAGATGGGGCGGTAGTTTTTGAGGTCGGTGGGGTCCGCTGACGGTTTCTTCAGTAGGGCGCAGAGTTCGGCGTGCTTCCAGCTCTCTGGGAAGGTGGCGGTGTCGAAGGAGGTGTTGATGATGTCCCGGAGGTGGGGTGCGATGACGGCGTCGGCCTTGTTGAAGATGTGGTGAGGGCAGGGGTCGGTTGGTGATCCGGAGTGGATGGAGTTCATCGTGCGGATAGTGTCTTCGGTGTTGATCGGGGTCCAGGCTCGGAGGGTGGAGGTGGGGGACGTTGGAACGGTTGTAGGGTACGTCGGCTGTGTGCTGAAACTGTTGTGTATGTCTGCGGTCTTGCTGTGGAAGAACGAGGCGAGCGAGTTGCAGAGGTCTTGCGAGGGGGTGATGTCGTTGTTTCCGGCGCTGGGGTTCGAGAGCTCTTTGACGATGATGAAGAGTTCCTTGCTGTTGTGGGCGTTGTTGTCCAGTCGTTCCTTGAATGCGGTTTTCTTGGTGGTGTGGATCAGCTGGTGGTGTTTTCGGGTGGCGTGTTTGAGGGTGGTCATGTTGTCTGCAGTCGGGTCTCTGCGCCATGCTTTCTCGAGGGCCCGGCAGTTCTTCTTGGATTTCTTGAGTTCGTCGGTGAACCAGGGTGCTTTCTTGTTGCCGGGTCTGATTGGGGGGTCTTCAATGGGGCGAGGATGTCAGCGCAGTTGGTGATCCATCTTGTGAGGTTGCTGGCGGCTTGGTTGGGGTTCGTTGAGCTGGCGGGAGGGTTCTGGCTCAGGGATGTGGTGAGTTGGTCGGTGGTGATCTTGTTCCAGCTTCTGCACGGGAGCTGTTGCGGGTGGTGGTGCGTGGTGGTCCTGCTGAAGCTGAAGTGGACGCAGCTGTGGTCTGTCCAGTGGAGTCCGGTGGTGTGGCTGAAGGAGATGTCCTTGCTGGAGGAGAAGACGGGGTCAAGCGTGTGGCCGGCGTGGTGTGTGGGGGTGGTCACCAGTTGCTTGAGTCCGAGGTTGGCGAGGTTGTCCAGCAGGGTGGTGGTGTTGCGATCGTTGTTGTTCTCTAGGTGGAAGTTGAGGTCCCCAAGGAGGATGTAGTCAGCCGAGAGGAGGGCGTGCGGGCTGATGAGGTCGGCGATGTCTTCGCTGAATTGTGTGCGTGGTCCTGGGGGTCTGTAGATGAGGGTGCCTCTGAGGGTGGTCTTGGGGTCGGTGTGTATCTGGAAGTGCAGGTGTTCGCCGGCTGTGAGGGTGTCGTCGGAGTTGGTCGTAATGCGGATGGTGTTCTTGTGGACGATGGCGATGCCTCCTCCGGTCTGGTTGGCGCGGTCCTTTCGGGTGATCTTGTATCCGTCCGGGATGGCGATGGCGATGTTGGGCGCTGAGGAGGCGTTCATCCATGTTTCCGTGAGGAAAGCGACGTCTGGTGATGTGGAGTCGAGCAGGTTCCAAAGTTCCACGGCGTGTCTGTGGACGGAGCGGGTGTTGAGCAGGATGCACTTCAGGTGGTTGGTGCTGGTGCTCGGCGTGGCGGGTGCGGTGCAGGTCCGGAGGCAGGAGAACTTGCAAGATTGGCAGGCGAAGGGTCCGTGGGTGCGTCCTGGGGTGGCACGGTGGCAGCCGGGGATTCGGCCGGTGTTGAGTGCGTTGAGGGTGGCGGTGTCGTAGGTCCGGTGGGTGGGTTGGCTGCTGCGGGGGCTAGGGGTTCTGGCGCTGGGCGCGGTCCAGTCGCGGACGGGCGCAGACGGGCTTGCCCTAGGCGCGCCAGCGGCGCGGCCGCGCAGCGGCCGCCATTTATGGGGAGGTGGGAGGGAGGAGCAGCTGGGAGGCGGGAGGCAGGGGCAGCGAATGGGCAGTCAGGGGGCAGGGCCGCAGGGACGCAGCGGCGGGAATGGCGAGAGGCAACGGGGGTACAGAAGGAAAAAAGGGGCGAGAAAACAGACAAATGCGGGCACAGTACAAATGGGGCAACGGGGTACAGAAGGAAAAAAGGGGCGAGAAAACAGACAAATGCGGGCACAGTACAAATGGGGCAACGGGGGTACAGAAGGAAAAAAAGGGCGAGAAAACAGACAAATGCGGGCACAGTACAAATGGGGCAACGGGGGTACAGAAGGAAAAAAAGGGGCGAGAAAACAGACAAATGCGGGCACAGTACAAATGGGGCAACGGGGGTACAGAAGGAAAAAAAGGGGCGAGAAAACAGACAAATGCGGGCACAGTACAAATGGGGCAACGGGGGTACAGAAGGAAAAAAGGGGCGAGAAAACAGACAAATGCGGGCACAGTACAAATGGGGCAACGGGGGTACAGAAGGAAAAAAGGGGCGAGAAAACAGACAAATGCGGGCACAGTACAAATGGGGCAACGGGGTACAGAAGGAAAAAGGGAAGGGCGTTCTTACCAGCAGCAGCGGGCGGACATCCCGTCGAGAGGATGCCCCTGCTGCCCCTTACTTTCATCTCCGTGGCAGCAGCGGCCTTTTTACTTTTTATTTTTTATTTTTATTTCCTGTTCATTTCCTGTTTCGCGGAATTTTCTTTTTTTCAACTTTGTTTATCTTTGTACCTGATTCTGCATTTGTTCTATAGGACACCTCTGATGTATGTCACTATCTATATGGCGTGGTACCCTCTTAGTTTTTAGCGTCCTTGGGGTCCCCCTTTTCTTTGAAGAGCCCTTCCGTGGCAATACCCCCGAGTATGCTGGTGGATTTGTAGGCTTCTGGCTCTGTTGCCCATATTCATCTTTTACTTTAGTCCATTCAAACATGGCGCTCACGTTTGGGCGTCGTATTTCACCATCGGTATGCTGGTGGATCTGTTGGCTTTTGGTTTTGTTGCCAATATTCATCTCTGACTTCAGTCCATTCAGACATGGCGCCCACGTTGCGGTGTCCTTAACGACCATCTGTGGCTTCTACGCAGACGATACTGCGTCCTTTTCGTTGCGCCGCTCCGTTGACGACGACGCTTGCGTGCCACCGGGCGGAGAGCTATTTAGGGCCCGTGGCGTCTTTCGTGTTGCATCCTTTGTTAAGGGGGACGTTATTCCGATTTATCGACAAAGTGTCTCTCGGACTAGAAGGACGTGGTCCATGCGCATGGTGCATCTTTTCGGTAAGCGTTTGGGAACTTTATCATCTTCACATTTTCCGTTGCTCGGTTCCCCTGGGTGGTTTACTTACTTCCCTGTGTTCGCTTAAATGCCTGGAAGGGGGCTTCCCCCTTCCCCGCCCTGCACCATATATTCCCTGCGGCTACCCCATGCCCCGTTTCCTATTAGTTTCCCGTTTCCCGTTACCTTCTCCGTGCAATTTCATGTCCACGTTCCTATTAGCCCCCCGTACAGCTACAGTGATCTAGTTTGGGCTATGGTCTTCTTTCTCCTTTGATAATCACGGGCCTCCATGCTGCAGTAATCCTTAGGAGAGCTTATGTTCTGATGGATACATCTGCCTGTGGATTCCTCACCTCATGAATATCCCCTGCGTCAGCATTCCGCGGAAATTTTTCCTAGATCTCCACACCGACTAGGTCGTCACGAAGCCATGGCTCCGCACGCGGCTCCGCATGACGTCACTGGAGCCATAAGAGGACCACGTCGGCGTGATGACGTCAGTTCCCTTTTCCGCGCTGTCGACGCTAACGGTTTTTTCTGGGACTCTCCATACTTTCGACTGGATACTTTGTATTTTGGATTGTATCTTTCTCTCTATTGGCATGTCTGCCCGAGGAAGTCTGACTTTAAGCCCTGTAAGGAATGCGGAGGATATATGTCTATTACGGACCCGCATGAAGACTGTCTTTGGTGTTTGTCGTCTGACCACGACGTCGAGGGCTGTTCTTCCTGCAGGAAGATGAACCCGAAGGCTCTGAAGGAGCGGGAGGCCAAGCTGTATATGGCCAAGGCAAGAAAAGAAACAAGCATTGGCATAGCCAATAGGTCTCGCCTTTGGGACCTTATAAGTGTTTAGCCATGCAACAGTTGGTGTTGTTGCACCAAGGATATTGTGCTGCTTAACTAAATACTTATAAGGTCCCAAAAGCGAGACCTATTGGCTATGCCAATGCTTGGATGCAAGGCGGAGGGGAGAAGGGTGCAAGGCGGAGGGGAGAAGAGTGCAAGGCAGAGGGGAGAAGGGTGCAAGGCAGAGGGGAGAAGGGTGCAAGGCAGAGGGGAGAAGGGTGCAAGGCAGAGGGGAGAAGGGTGCAAGGTAGAGAAGGGTGCAAGGTGGAGGTGGAGAAGGGTACAAGGCGGAGGGGGAGAAGGGTGCAAGGGGGAGGGCGAGAAGGGTGCAAGGCAGAGGGGAGAAGGGTGCAAGGCGGAGGGGAGAAGGGTGCAAGGTAGAGAAGTGTGCAAGTCGGAGGGGGAGAAGGGTGCAAAGGGGAGGGGGAGAAGGGTGCAAGGCAGAGGGGGAGAAGGGTGCAAGGCAGAGAAGGGTGCAAAGCAGAGGGGGAGATGGGTTCAAGGTGGAGAAGGGTGGAAAGCGGAAGGGGAGAAGGGTGCAAGGCGGAAGGGGAGAAGGGTGCAAGGTTGAGAAGTGTGCAGGGTGGAGGTGGAGAAGGGTGCAAGGCGGAGGGGAGAAGGGTGAAAGGCGGAGGGGGGAGAAGGGTGCAAGGCGGAGGGGGAGAAGGGTGCAAGGCAGAGGGGGAGAAGGGTGCAAGGGGGAGGGGGAGAAGGGTGCAAGGCGGAGGGGGAGAAGGGTGCAAGGTGGAGGGGGAGAAAGGTGCAAGGTGGAGGGGGAGAAGGGTGCAAGGTGGAGGGGGAGAAGGGTGCAAGGCAGAGGGGGAGAAGGGTGCAAGGCGCAGAAGGGTGCAAGGTGGAAGGGGAGAAGGGTGCAAAGTGGAAGGGGAGAAGGGTGCAAGGCAGATGTGGAGAAGGGTGCAAGGCGGAGGGGGAGAAGGGTGCAAGGCGGAGGGGGAGAAGGGTGCAAGGCGGAGGGGGAGAAGGGTGCAAGGTGGAGAAGGGTGCAAGGTGGAAGGGGAGAAGGGTGCAAAACAGAGGGGGAGAAGGGTGCAAGGCAGAGCATGAGGAGCGTCTAGCAGCACCAGGCCTGTCAGCAGTTTTTACGGACCCCTATACAAACAACTACTGCTTAGGCCTGATGTGTATTAAAAGAAAATCACTTTTTAACAAATAAGTATGGCGCATTCCTACCGGACTGAATCTGTCCATGTTGCCTGTTCACCTTCCCAAGACCAGCATGCAGTGTCGCGAGGGAATTCACCCTTTCTCCCGTGTGCTGAGCCTAAAAGTAGCACTGATGCTCTACTCTTGAGGATGGGGGAGGGTCAAGTGTAAGACTATCAGAAAAGGCTGGCCTCATGTGATGAGGGGCGTCTCCCCAGTGCACTCAGTGCAAAAAGTGTAATTTATTCTTCTCGGTTAATGAATATTTAAAAAAAAACTTTATTAAAATTTTAGTTTGTTATGCATTTTTTCAATATTCTCATTCAGAGTATCTTGGAAGCAGTCATTATTAATTTATAATAATAGTTGTACAAGAAACGTGGTGATAAACATTCTTTTATGCCCAATGCATTTCGGGCTGTGCCCTTCTTCAGGGGCTGTAGAGCTGTAATGTAGAGGAAACTTGGGTTCAATACACGAACAGCCGATAGGCCGGGATCAAAAGTTAATGGAGTGTGGGATGGGGGGGTGCTTATGTGTGTACGGTGATACAAGCAGGATGGGTGTATCAAGTATCAAAACATGCACAGTGTCTCAGTGTAACGAAGGTCAAAGATTACAGTATCACTGAGTCTGCAAGATTAGAGTGCCAGTGGTTTAGTAGAAACAGCAACCCGTGAACTAGAAACATAATTATTAGATCATCGCGTCATACGGTAGAAGAAATGTAACGCGGGGTGGTTCATTTAAAAAGTAGCCAAGTGCAAAGAATAAAACGTTCACGTGGTGCCAGAACTGAATTTTTTTTGTGAAAGATTGAGCGTACTATAAATGGTAACAGGGTGTTTTGTAGTTGATAATGTGTTAAGTAGACTTCGTGGCCAGAGAAAAGTACAAGATAATGGCAGTGAGCATGCACACTGAAAATAAATATGTACGAACTGACTTACATAGAAGACTCGCCTATATACTCTGTTATCTGGTTCAACACTGTCAGAACCAAACATCGTGAGAGATGATTAGAATGGTACAACCCCATTGTAACTAAACAGATAAAGTGGGTGAGAGGAAATATGCTTACCCGTATTAGTAGAGTGCAAGCGTGTACAAATATTGATGCGGGATACAAACACAAAGTGGTATTTCAGCGTTAGTGGTTTGAATCCGTGTGCGACCGGAAGTTTAAACATGTCCAGATTACCACGGTGATAAGGCTAGAAGACAGACTGGTAGTTTTTGAATTACGAGAGCAAGCAAAATAAAGGGTAAAACGTAGACGATCAATGTCACATACCAACAGTAAAGTTGAAAAAAGGTTCAACTATTGTCTGTAGAACCCTGCTAATAATAAAACAAATAAACAGCAAGCTGGTGATATCAGGATGCGAACACGGACGGTGTACAAAGTACATAATTGTTACCGGACAGTGGCTGACATAGGAGAAGTACTAAAACATACCAAGAAAGATATAGAAGAAAAACAGTCAATTGATGTGCATTAGGGACATGTCGATGCAAGCAATATAAATGAATAAACATTGGAACATCAAGTACAGTTTAAAAATGCGGTGTAAGCAATGAAAACAAGTGACGGGCTGCTGGTGGCGAGCGTGAAATCCGCCATCTGTCCACTCCTGCAGCTTCAGTATGCCGCGCGCGCACACAGTGACGCGGCTGCACGGCCGTAAAAGTGAAAGTGATCGCGATCATGGGCTGTAAGGGTGCCCGCGAGCGATGCACTTAATGAGCCATGACGAGACAGGAAAGCCAGATGGCGCCTGTGCTCGTAACTGTGCGCGTAACCGCACGCTCTAGGCCACACAAAAAGCTGTGGTCGGCTTTTTGAAGCCCACTTACTAAAAGTCTCGCCAGCGCAGCGCATGCGCTGGCTCAGGCGAGACCTAAAAAGGGGTCGAAAAAGGTCAAAGTCCAAGTCTTCGACTTCGCATGACTCCAAGAGAAGGCATAAGAAGAAGAAGAGACATGCTTCTCGACGCCGATCGTCAAAGGCTGTGGTTTCGAGATCGCCTTCTCCGACACCTCGACGTTGAGCTAAAGATGTTATCTCTCCTTCTCCATCGGTGTCTCCTCAGGCGACTCCGGTTCATTCCCCATCATACCAAGGGACTCCGGAGCGTTCTCTGGCGTCGAGATTCTCTCCGGCTTCAGAGGAGGTGTCGAATCCGGCTGATACTGAGGTACCTTCAGCTCCTGCGGCTCCAGCGGCTCTGTTTCCAGAGGTGCCTCGTATGGATCTCGAGCCGGCTCAACTTCCTCAGTTTCCGGCCCCGGGTTCAGATCCATCGCACTTTCTCAACGCAATGTATGGCGTGTTCGCCAGGGCCTCATACCTCTCTGGTGCCATGGGTCCTATGGCATTAAATTTGGGTGTGCCTCAGCAGTATCCACAGGCCCCCTTTGTGCCCTTCATGCCAGCGACGTCGTCCTGGCATTACCGGCTCCGAGGATGTCGACGCCGTATGGGGAATCCCCGGCTCCATCTCGGGAAGCTTCACGGATTCGATCGGATTCGATCGGCGCCGGTTACGGCAATCGATCCTTCTTCGACGCCGCTCCCGGAGTCATCGACGCCGCGTGTGGCGCCGCCGATGCCGCTGCCGAAGATGCGCTCGAGGAGAGAGGCACAGAGGTTGTTGGAAGAGGAGCAGTACCAGGTGGATGAGAGGGAGGAAGGAGAACTGTATGACACAGAGGATGTGTTTGAGGACTTGTGTGAGGCAAGTGGACTTGACGTTTCTCCTGAGTGGGACTTTGTTTCTCAGAAGGCTTCCCCCTCGAAAGAGGTTGCTCCGTACCATTCTGTGATCAGGAAGGCTGCGGAAATTTTGGATTTTACCGCTTCCTATGGCTGAGTATAAGCCTAATCTTCTTACGGAGGTACTCCACTCTCCGTCCTCGGTGGTTGAACCACTCTTGCCCTTTAATGATGCTCTGACTGAGCCGATACTTGATGTTTGGCGCAACCCTCTTTCTGCACCTGCGGTTTCAAGGTCAGTGTCCAGAAGGTACAGGCCTGCTCCTGGAGATCCAGTGTTCCTTTCCTCTCACCCCTCTCCTGAGAGCTTGGTGGTACAGGCTTCATTTTCGAAGCAGTCTACAGGGGCTTTTCCGCAAGCTCCCGCCGACAGGGATTCCAAGAAACTGGAACAGTCTGCGAAAAAGATCTTTTCTTCAGCTAGCATGGCGCTGAAATCTACCAACGCAACTTGTCTCTTGGGTAGATATATTCATGCCTTAATGGACTCTGCCAAACAGCTTCTTCCTAAGTTGTCAGAGGAAGATAGGGAAATCTGAGTGAGGTGTTAGCGGACTCTCAGGCTGCAGCTCGCCAGGTCATCCAGTCTGGCTTGGACACGGCGGACTCTGTTGCCAGAGTGATGGGTTCGTCCATTGCAACAAGAAGACATGCGTGGTTGAGGTCTTCTGGGTTCTCTCCCGATGTGCAGGCTGCCCTTCTCGATCTGCCTTTTGATGGGTCTAGACTTTTCGGAGAAAAGGCTGATTCCGCCTGCAAAGATTTAAGGACAGTAAGGCCACGGCTAAATCTTTGGGTCTGCAAGCACAATCGAGAGGCTATGGTTATAAAAGATACAGAGGCTTCGGGGGGTCTTCCTTTCGAAGCTTCAGACAGCCTCAGCAGCAGCAGCAACAAAACCCCTTGTATAGGTCCTATAGGGGTAAGGGCAGAGGTCGCCAATGTGGAGCCGGTCGCCATCCCTCCTCCTCCTCTACCTCCCCAGCCCCTCCTGGGAATGCGGGGAAGCAGCCCTACATCCGCCATCCCGGATCATGTAGGTCCTGTGGGAGGCCGGCTTACCCATTTTCTACGAGATTGGAAATTGATCACTTCGGACCTTTGGGTTCTAGATCTCGTAGAGAATGGGTACGCCCTTCCCTTCAGGGAATTCCCTCCTCCTTACCCTCCTTGCCAGGGGTTTTGCACGGAGGATCATTTACTTCTCCTTCAAAAGGAAGTTATTGCCCTGTTACAAAAAGGTGCGATAGAGGTGGTTCCAGAGCAGGAAAGGGGTCAGGGATGCTACTCCCGGTTTTCCTGATCCCCAAAAAGGATGGCAGGTTACGTCCGATCCTGGACCTCAGGATCTTGAATTTTTACCTGAGGCAGGAGAAATTCAAGATGCTGACCCTTGCTCAGGTTCTTCTGGCGCTGCAGCAAGAGGACTGGATGGTGTCGATCGACTTGCAGGATGTGTATTTTCACATCCCCATTCTGAAGTCACACAGGAAGTATCTCCGTTTTACGGTTGGGTCGCAGCACTACCAGTTTGCGGTCCTCCCGTTTGGTCTTACTACTGCACCTCGAGTCTTCACAAAGGTGATGGCGGTTGTGGCAGCTCATCTCAGGAGGTCGGGGATTCCTGTTTTCCCCTACCTGGACGACTGGCTTCTCAAGGCGGAGTCGCCGGAGATGGTGCTTCATCATCTGCGGGTAACATCTCAACTGTTGTTCGACTTGGGCTTTTCAATCAATGTGCCCAAATCTCACCTGGTGCCCTCTCAGCGCAACCTGTTCATAGGGGCGGTACTGAACACTACTGTGTGTCGAGCATTTCCTCCTCCACAAAGAATTCTCGACATTCAGGAGATGTTCCCTTTATTCCACAATGGAGAGGTTGTTCCAGTTCTGAAGGTCCTACGCCTGCTCGGTCTGTTTGCCTCCTGCATTCTGTTGGTCAACCATGCACGCTGGCTCATGAGGGCGCTCCAGTGGTGTCTCCGCAGGCAGTGGTATCAGCACAACGGAGATCTCAGGGAGTCTGTCAGGATCTCCAGAGAAGCTGCGGCGGATCTGTCTTGGTGGAGCGTGGAGGGCAATCTGTCTCAAGGAAAGCCCTTTCATCTTCCTCCATCGGTGGCCACAGTGATAACGGATGCCTCTACCCTAGGGTGGGGTGCTCATCTGGGGGATCTGGAGATCAAGGGTCTTTGGTCTCCAGAGGAAAGATTGTCTCATATCAATCTTCTGGAATTGCGGGCGATACATTTGGCGCTCAAGGCCTTTCTCCCTTCCCTTCGCGGTCAGTCGGTTCAAGTCCTGACGGACAACACTGCCGCGATGTGGTATGTCAACAAGCAGGGAGGAGTGGGGTCGTACTGTCTCTGCAGAGAGGCGTTGCGGCTTTGGTCCTGGGCTCAGGACCATCGGATTTGCGTGATGGCAAATCATCTGGCCGGGGTGCTAAACGTGCGTGTGGACAGTCTCAGTCGGCAGTTCTCCGCCGACCACGAGTGGAGGCTTCATCCGGAGGTAGTTCGTCACATCTTCCGGACGTGGGGGACTCCTTGGGTGGACCTGTTTGCTACTCTCGAGAACGCGCACTGCCCGTCATTCTGCAGTCTCCAGTTTCCGATGCAGGGGGCATTGTGGGACGCGTTTCAGTTGAGTTGGAGCTCACAACTCCTTTATGCATTTCCTCCCATACCCTTGATTCCTCGGGTTCTGAGGAAGATTCGCCAAGACCGGGCCCAAGTCATATTGATCGCCCCGGATTGGCCAAGAAGGGTGTGGTACACAGACCTTCTTCACCTCTCGTCGCACCCTCCGCTCCGTCTCCCTCTCAGGGTAGACCTCCTCTCGCAGTCGGAGGGGCAGGTTCTTCACCCCCACCTCCAGAGCCTGCACCTTCTTGCCTGGAGATTGAACGGGGCAACCTGAATTCTTTTTCTCTCCCGCCTAACGTGGTGGATGTTATATTATCGGCCAGGCGACATTCCACCAAGTCTATCTACTCCTACAGGTGGTCAAAATGTGTTAAATGGTGCGGAGAGAAGTCTATTGATCCCTTGAAAGCTCATCTTTCTGATGTTCTTTGTTTTTCGCTTCATTTGGCCCAGCAGGGTTCTGCTGTAGCCACTGTTAAAGGATACTTGTCGGCTTTATCGGCATTTCTCTGTCTGCCTGATCAGCCGTCTCTTTTAAGTCTCCAATAGTTTTAAGGTTCATTAAGGGGCTTACTAACATGTTCCCGCCCACTCCTTTTATTATGCCCCAGTGGGATTTGAATTTAGTGTTAACTTTTTTAATGGGTTCCACGTTTGAACCTATGCATAGCTGTCCTTTAAGACTGCTGACTTTCAAAACGGTCTTTCTTGTGGCTATCACTTCGGCTAGGAGGGTGAGTGAGCTTCAAGCTTTGAGTTCAAAGCCTCCGTTTTTGACCATACATGCTGAACGGATAGTACTCTGGACCAGGGCTGCTTTTCTGCCTAAGGTTGTAACTCCCTTCCATCTAGGGCAGTCCTTTACCCTCCCTACTTTCTATCCTCCCCCTCACCCTTCCAAGGAGGAGGAAAGGCTGCACCGTTTGGACCCTAAGAGGGCGATTAGTTTCTATCTTGATAGAACAAAGGACTTCCGTCAGGATGATCAGCTCTTTGTGGGCTATGTTGGACGTATGAAGGGCAAGGCGGTGCACAAGCGCACTTTATCCAGGTGGATCATCTTGTGCATCAAGATCTGCTACTCTCTGGCTGGTAAGGAGCCTCCTGTAGGCATTAGAGCTCACTCTACCAGGGCTAAATCGTCTATGTCTGCTTTGTCCAGGGGTGTTCCTGTGTTGGACATCTGTAAGGCGGCAACTTGGGCCTCCCTCCACACTTTCGCGAAGCATTACTGCTTGGACTCCGAGGTGAGGAGGGATGGCCATTTTGCGTGCTCTGTTTTGCAGGACGTTTTGGTATAGAAGGGTGGACACCCTCCTCCGGGAGAGGGACTGCTGTGGGATTCTATTCATAAGGTGAGGAATCCACAGGCAGATGTATCCATCAGAAGAACAAGTTACTTACCTTCGGTAACGCTTTTTCTGGTGGATACAGTATCTGCCTGTGGATTCCTCACTGACCCACCCGCCTCCCCGTTGTCCACCCTTTTATACCTTAAAAGAGGTTTTCGTCAATATGCTATCTCATATTGTCATTTTGTATTGCCTCTATTTGCCTTTGTGTAGGCTTGTAGGAAATGCTTGCTTTCTTTTGCTTTCCTTTGTTCACTTTACACTGTGTTATTTGTGTGAATACTGTGTACTATGTATGCATTGTCTCTTGGTCGGTCCACCCGTTTGCCTCGGTGGCACGGAAAAAATGGGTGGAACTGACGTCATCACGCCGACGTGGTCCTCTTATGGCTCCAGTGACGTCATGCGGAGCCGCGTGCGGAGCCATGGCTTCGTGACGACCTCGTCGGCGTGGAGAGCTAGGAAAAATTTCCGTATAATGCTGGCGCAGGGGATATTCATAAGGTGAGGAATCCACAGGCAGATACTGTATCCACCAGAAAAAGCGTTACCGAAGGTAAGTAACTTGTTCATCTTGTCTTTCAGGCTCTCCCTGTCGTGAAGTATCTCAATAGGAGTATCCGGTTCCTCATCCGGCCTACGGGGGGGGCACCAGGCCAGGCCTTGGTCCCCCACCTCATCAACCCTCTGCCGTTTGGCGACCTCCATCTTTAATGATTTATCCGTAAAGTGTTGGGACCTGCCTCTTGTCCTCGTTTTTAGCCAGGGTAAGATTTATCACCAGCAGTGGAATTTTTATCCACTTGGGACCTTGGGATTGTACCTTGTAGACACTGAAAAAAGTTTTGGTCTGACATATATATTTTTTGTATCCTTGTCTGTCCCACTGCTTGTCATTGAAGATTAGTCTCCTTGGCCTCATCCGGACTTTCACCATTATTTCCTCCGACGTGGATGTGATCCTTGCTTATTCAGTCCAGGTATAGTCTAGGGTCTTTCCCATTTGGACTGATTCCCGCGATGGTGAAAGGGTGACAAATCTTAGTAGTCTCCCTACACTCCCTTTTCCTCATTCCATCACTGGTCAGAGATGTATATGCACCGGTTGTACATCTTTTTCACGGGTTTCTCTGTATCTCGTTGTTGGTATTCACCGGTTCTTCACCGATTCTGTGCACGTCTCCTATTTTTATCCTTGTATCCTTCATATTTGGTTCAAGAAACCTCCCCCCTCCTGTTTTATTTCTTTGTATCTCATTTTGTATACGCTCATCCTATGGCTATGTTTGGAATATATATATGAATTGTTGTTTTTATGCTTCCCAGGCGCTTCCTCCTCTGTCTTCCCAAGTTATTGCGCCCTGAAGAAGGTGAGACCCAACATCGGGGTCACACACCGAAACGCGCGGTGGCGCTGGAGTCTTTGTTTTCTCTTGCCTCCCCCTGAGTTTGTTCATTTAGGTCAACGAAAAAACAATTTTGTATAA
Organism: Calotriton arnoldi; assembly: GCA_963921515.1. NCBI lineage: Eukaryota > Metazoa > Chordata > Amphibia > Caudata > Salamandridae > Calotriton > Calotriton arnoldi. The sequence continues at coordinate 394,322 of CAWUFW010000518.1, forward strand.
ATAAATTGTACCAACTATTGTTCTCAATTGATGAAATGATACTGTGTTGACACCACTATTCCATCAACTGGCTATTCATGGTTTCCTAGTGTTATCAACTTTGTTGTTGAGGGGGGCCATTATTAGAATGTTATTTTGAATGTTATTTTGAGAGTCTGTTGGATCTGGATGCTTCTTAGGATATATGTGAATGTATGAGTATGTATTGGTCTGATTGAATGAGTGTTGTAGTGTGTCTGTTGCGCCTGGGCATATCTGTGTCATCATTATTATTTATTAATCTTTATATATTCATGCTTTTTGTGATTAAATACAATAAATTTGATGTAATTGATTTGACACTCTTGTGTTCTATTTCGTGGGGGGCAGGTTCTTGTGCGTGTGTATATATATCAGTGACGATTAGCACTTTAATTATAGTTGGTCAGGCAGTGGGGTTTTCCTTGTTGGTATTACCTTGTTTTCCCCTGTTTCCCCTGCCTACGTATCCAATCAGGGGCCCCCTTCTGTGTGATTGGTTGCTGACATACCCTGCCCACACTCTCCTGGGCAAGGAACTCAGCTTTGCTCCAACTGGGCAGAAGCAGTTAAAAAATGCTCCTACCGCCCAGGCGGGAGCAAGGAGAAAGTGACGGCTTCCGCTGTGAACGTTGTTTTGTCTTTGTGCTCGTAAAATGCTTGCTATTGAACTTGTGCTAACATAGCACAAGATGTATTGTCTTCCATTTTGAAATGACGCTGTGCTACATCACATTATCATTGTTGCTGTTGATTTTCCGCTAAATAAGGAACTGTAATCTTCTCAGTGAGAGTCAGTGAGTGCTCACAGGAGCTTCTCACCTAGTTGTACCCAGCCAAGGACATTCCAACTGTCTGAGGCAATTGTTTATACAATGTGTCAACTAAAGTGCTTGAATAAACTGTGAGAGCGACTGTGTTCAACGTAGTACTATTATGAGAGAAAGCTCAAATGTTTTCTGTAGTAAAATATTTCTTCTAGCTTGTCCCTTATTGGTGCATGTCCTGAGAACCATGTATGTGCTCAGTAATCTATGGAATCCTTTGTCTAAAGTCCTATAAAAGGACATACTTTTCCTCTATAACTAGGATATCCCATTTCCCCTTTGTTAGGCGAATCTATGCTGGATTTTTCATTGAACTTTACTAGTTTCTTTGTGCTTATGATTTGTATTCTTTATTGCTACCCATACATATACTATTCCCTGTATCTTGCTGAAAACACTTTATTTAAATTCCTTAAATCTTGATCCATGTATGTCATCCTTAATGAGAATGCTACTGTTTTGAGTTGGGCTCTGGGCTTGAGAGAATGAGAGACAAGTGCAGTCGGGGAGCACCAACTTCCATACAGGGCCTATACCGCTCCAGTCTCATCCATTGGCGTGCCTGTGGTAAGGTTATGAAAAGACTGGTTTGTGCACCGACACCGCCAGGACCCAGTGAGGGGCTGGATGGGGAGCCGGCTGGGGCCTCGAGGCTCCTCCTGTGGCCCCCCAATGACTCCTGAAGTGTGGGTGCCCCAGTTGGGCACCCGGGCACTCACATGAAAATTAAAAAATTGCAGGCTCTAGGAAGGGTAGCCCGCTGGGGCTGCATGGGCCCTAGGGTGCAAACCAGCCTCCAACTAAAAAATTAGATGTGAGTGCCCCCTGATGGCACCTACTTAAAAAAAATGCTAGCTCCCGCTGGTACTTTACATGAAAAAAACCCTTAGAAATAAACTGACAATAACGAAGCTTAAAGTAACATTATAGGCAGGTGAAAATTTCAGTGACAACATAGCGTTTTAAACACACAAAAAACACTGAAATTCACCAGTTATAGTTACCTCAAGTAACTATAACTCGTGCCCTAAAGTAACTAGAAATTGCGCCCTTGCCATGACCTTACATATTACATCACTCATGGCATGTTCGATGACATTATTGATGGCATTACTGATTAAATCACTGATGACATCATTCAATGTGTTGGACTTGGCCCTTTCTGCAGGGTCATTCCCAAACTTTTGCCTTCAGACTTTCACTTTTTGGTGACTTCGTTTTGGTTGGCCTTAGGACTCTGTGCACTTTACCACTGCAAAACCAGTGCTAAAGTGCTTGTGCTCTTGCCTTTAAACATTGTACCATTGGCTTATACCCAATTGACATATGCAATTTACTGATAAGTCCCATTTTGACCTTGCAAAATAAACCTATTGCCAGGGAAAAACCTTCATTTTTAAAAGATATAAGTTGCCCATAGGGTAGGCCCTGGAAAGCCCAGAGGGTACGGTGCAATGTATTTAAAAAGTTCGACATACACTTTTAAGTTTTACATGTCTTGGTAGTGAAAACCTCTTACATTTGTTTTTCATTACAGCAAGGCCTATCTCTCCCATAGGATAACACTGGAGTTGCCGTATTACATTTTATACGTGTAATTTCCATATGAGAAAAGATAACCAGTTTGTGTTTGGTGTCTCTAGAATTGCAATTTAAATTCCTAACTTATGGTGAAGTCGGATTTTAAATTGCAATTCTCAAAATGCCTTTTTTTTTAGAAAGTTGGCATTTTTGGCTTAGCCATTTGTGCCTGCAGTCTGTCTCTGGGTGATATGACTGGGTGTGGGTGACATCTGGGCTTTGTGTATTTCTCCTAAACAGCCACACACAATGGGAGCTTAGATGTGACTGGATAGGCCATCATTGGAAGGATGGGAAGAAGGAGCTGGGCTCTGTCCTGTCTCCACACAAAGGGCTGCATGCCCCCTGTAGTTATTCCGAGCCAGGGCCAAGAAGGCACGGCATCTGTGCACTTAAAAGGCATGCCTCTAGAAGCTTCTCCCCACTTCAAAGGCACAATAGTGTATAAAAAAGGACCTCAGACACCAACTCTTCAGTACATGGAACTGTGGATACCCTGCCAGGAAGAATGACTCTCTGTGCTGCTACAAGGACTGCCACTCTGCTGGTCTGCTGCTCTAAAGGAATTGCTATCTTACTGTGTTGACCTGCTGCCCATTTGCCTGGGAAAGAAGAACTAGACCTGCCACTTCATCTTGAACCCTAGACCCCAGAGTAACTTAAAAGGGCTAGTCTGCCTGCCTCCTGATCTGAGCCTCAGTGACATAAAAGCCTCCCCAACTAGCTCCTGGACCACGCTGCACTGAGTTCCTCACCTCCAAGTGGTGCCTCTCAGGTCCTGGACCCTTGGTGTGGCTCACAAGCTCTTGAAATCAAGCTTTGGGCTCTTCGCGACCGCGAACAGGCCCTTTCGCAAGGAGACTACGCTGCTTGCACTGAAATTTAGCACAAGCCGCTGCAAGCCTGTCTCTTCGACACTAGCATCGATAGCCCGCGGGGGATCGCCAATGCGAAGCTCCAGCCCGCCTGTCAGCGACTCCCTGCCTGCTCTTTGCACCACGCCGACTGCCGTCCGCGACTCTCTCCTTGCTCCAAACGACCCTCTCAAACGCGAATGGGAACTCTTGGCACAAAACTTGAGAAGGTAAAACTTCAATGGGATTAATCTGGGACTGTATCCGAACCACACTCCATCGCGGTTGGCCTGATCCTTTGACCAAGTCCAGCATGACCAGGTTGGCGCGGTTGGAGCTTTCTGATTTTAGGAGCTATTTTATAGTTTATTTTTAGAAATTCATAACTTCGGTTCTACTGATTGGATTTTTGTTGTTTTGGTCTTGTTTTATTTATCAAATTAATCTCTATTGTTCTAATCTGGTGTGGGATTTTTTTGTGTGGTGTTTTAACTGTTTTACTGTTTGAAGTGTTGCGCAAATACTTTACACCTTGCCACTAAGTTAAGCCTGACTGCTCTGTGCCAAGCTACCTGGGGGTGAGCACAGGTTAATTTGGGGTTTGCTTGTGCCTAACCCTGACTAGGATTTTGTTGCTGCTTGACCAGGGCTCACACCTCAGTCAACCAGTAACCCAATTTCTAACACAATGAGTGTGACCGTTTGCTGTATGCTTCTGACACTGGAAGTCATTTAGTGAGCTACATTTAGAGAAATGTTTCTATAGCTTCTGTACTGCTGAGTATATGCTTTTTCACAATGCTTGGCCTCCTAAGGGGGCTTGTGTTAGTGGAGAGTGTGGGCTTTCCATGAAGAGTTGTCCAAAGGACAACCGCTGTACGTTGTAGAGCCTTCACCACCTAACAGTTTGAGAGTGTGTAGGTAGTGGGCTCTCCATGAAAAGATGTGCACATGGTGAAGGCTATAGGCTTCGTTATGGTACTTAGGTGCCTGGAGAGGGTAGGCTCTTTGTGCCGATTTCTGCACAAAGGGGTTTTGCCACCTAATGGGGATAGGGGGCCTCGAGGGAGTGGACTCTCCAAAAAGAGTGGTCTCTATGCACACTGTGCAAAATAGGTGCTTCCCACCTAATGGGGCTTGGATCTCTGTAGGTGGTGGGTTCCATACACAGTCTGTTAACTGAGCACAAACTGTGCATAGTAGTGGCTTCCCTACCTAATGGGGCTTGAGTCTATGAATGGCGTGGACTCTACGCACAGTCTGTAAACTGAGTACAGCCTCTGCGTAGTAGGAGCTTGCCTATCTAATCAGGTTTAGGTCTCTGCAGGGAGTAGGCTTCATGCACAGTCTGCATACTGAATGCTGACTGTGCGTAGTACAAGCTTGCCCATCAATCGGGCTTGCGTGACTGGAGGGAGTGGTAACTACGCACAGTCTGTGGACTGGGGGCGGATGGTGCGTAATAGGGGCCTGCTTACCTAATGGGACTTGTGTCTCTACAGGGAGTTGGCTCTATGCACAGTCTGTGTCCTGAGCGAAGACTCTGCATAGTAGGATCTTGCCCACCTAATGGGGCTTGCATCTCTGGAGGGAGTGGACTGTATGCACAGTGTGCACACTGAGCTCTGCTTTTGCGTGGTAGGGGCTTGCCCACATAATGGGCCTTGCATCTCTTAAGGAAGCGGGCTCTACACACAGTCTGTGAACTGAGTACTGACTGTGCATAATAGGGGCTTGCTGACCTAATGGGACTTAGGTCTCTGGAGGGAGTGAGCGCTATGCACAGTCTGCATACTGAGCGCTAACTATGCATAGTACGAACTTGCCCACCTAATCAGGCTTGGGTGTTCGAGTCCTTGAGTCCTGTAATGGCGGCCACAACATTTCTCTTCATGTTATGGCCAGCCAATCACATTGGTCAGTCCCTCGGGACTACCTCGGGAGTCCTGTGGCAACAGATGGCTATAAAGTTTGAACCTTTTTTTTAAATTATCTTTATTGGCATTTGCATATAATTTGTCATACAAACAAACAACAACTGAAGCCAGTACATTCCCAAACCCGTGTCGGATACAATCGGCACATTCCGGGTACAATAATAGTAATCAAATTTAGCACACCCGCCACTCCGTTAGTCTACATTTAGTATCACTAGATCTTCTCCCTTTTCAACTGAATAATCGATGTTGAGGCCTAAACATTCATGCCAACTGCAGTGTACACTATACAAGAATCCTCAATGCTATGCAACGTCTACTGTACATTATTCCGGCAACCTGTACATAAAACTTAATGTAACCCATTGCAGGGGTTCACCCGGGGGAGTTAACCAGGGACTGTGTGTTGCCATCAAGGCCCTGTCGTTTCCGTGCCCAGCTCAGGAAGGGTTCCCATATGTCTCGTGGTCTGGAAGTAAGGGGCATTAGCTCCCAAAAGGTGGTGAGTTGGGCCTGCCCATATGTCACATCCCGCAGCCATTCCTTCGTGGACGGTGCCCTCTTCTGTCCCCAATGTATTGCTACCCGACGTTTAGCAAACAACAGCAATAGTGCATGTAACTTCCGCACCTGGGGTCGTGTGTCCCTTACGTAGCACAGTAAGCCTAGCAATGGGGTAGGGTCAAGCGACATGCCAAGTACTTGGTTAATTATCGTGAATGTTGTATTCCAATAAGTCCCCAGCGTCGGGCAATCCCAGGCCATGTGCAGAAAGGATGCTGATGAGGACCCGCATCGCCAGCAACGGTCATCCTCCCTGAGACCCATACGGTTTAACCCCCTAGGTGTTCTGTAGTACCTGTGTATGAATTTAAAGTGGACCAGCCGAAGCCTGTAATTTGGCGAAAATTCGGTGAGCTGGCGACAGCAGAACGACCATTGGTCTTCCATCAGTGGCTCCTGGAGTTCCGAGTTCCAGCCCTGGAGCGCTTTGGGTGTCACCAGCGGCGCCGAGATCTGCATTTGCCTGTACAGTCGTGTTACTAGCCTCCGTGGGGAGGGGGAGCGCAACAGATTCTCCAGGGCCAGCAAAGGAGGAGGAGGAGCCGGGAAGGTGGTATGGAGTGAGCGACATGTTGCGCGCAACTGGTGGTAAAGGAACAGTTCGGTGAACGGCACTGTCTGTCCTTCATCTGCAGCTGGAGGGGGGCGGAACTCATTGTCAATGTATAGGTCTGCAAATGTGTGTAGCTTCATTTTCTCAGCAAGTGTTTTGCTAACTCCATCTCTCAGAGCAGGCACCATCGGGTTGTGTGCTAGTGGTATTGAAGGGGCGTATAGCACCGGCATCCCCGCCCGTCTGCGCAACCCATCACACGCCCAACGTAGAGTTTCCGAAGTGTCTATTCCCTATCTGGGTCGGCGATAAGGCGTGTACAGCGCTACTGGTAGAGGGACAGGCGCCACGACATCAATTTCAACGGCGACATGCGGTTGAAAGGGCGTAGGGTACGTCCAGTAGTGCAAAAATTGCGCCTGAGCACACAGCGCGTAAAGCTGCATGTCAGGGGCCCCCATCCCACCCTGCACCAGCGGGAGCGTTAGTAGCTCCCAAGACACCCTAGCCTGACCACCTGCCCAAGCCAGAGAAATCAAGGCAGCTCTGACCCTTTTAAAAAAGGACTGTGTGAGCGGGATCGGGACATTAGCGAACAGATACAAAAATTTCGGCAGAATAATCATTTTTGCCAAGGCTATTTTCCCTGCCAGTGATAACGGGAGAGACTTCCAAAGTCCCACCTTTTCCTCCAACCAGGTCACTGCCCTCCCATAATTTAAAGACCAGATATCCTGCATGTTCCGGCTAATCCAAACACCCAAATATTTGACCGCCGTCGCCTCCCACCTCAAAGGGAATTCGGAAGCCACCGGTATGGTATTGTTTGTGAGCGGAAAGATGACCGATTTAGCCCAATTTATGGAGATCCCAGACAGGCCCCCGAATTTAATAAATTCCCGCAAGATGGGGTCTAGATTTTCCCTGGGGTTAGTGATATATAAAGTGACATCGTCAGCGTATAATGAAATTATGAGGCTCCTGGTGCTAAACCCAATGCCCCTGGCCGTGTGATGTTGTCTAATGCGGGCGGCCAGTGGTTCCATCGCAACCGCAAATAGCAATGGCGACAGGGGACACCCTTGCCTCGTCCCCCGCGAAATAGGGAAAGGCTCCGACAATAGGCCATTCACTCTGATACGGGCTGTTGGCTGAGTATACAGTAATTTTATAAGGTTCAGAAACTGAGGGCTGAATCCCATCCGAGACAGAATCATGAATAAATACGGCCATTCGAGCGTGTCGAATGCCTTAGTGGCATCTAGGAAGACCGCCGCAGCTTGTACATCGGGGTGCAGGTAATGCAGCACCGAAAAAATCGTCCTGAGGTTGTGAGAAGTGGCTCTACCCGGAATGAAACCTGACTGGTCCTGGCGCGCGATGAGGGGGAGCAAGGGCTGTAGCTTATTCGCTATCAATTTGGACAGGATTTTTACATCTACATTAATCAGTGACAAAGGCCGATAGGAGTCCAGCTCCGTTTCGGGTTTACCTTGCTTTAACAGGGTGACGATGACAGCCTCTCTCATCGTTGGAGGCAAAATGGCAGAATCGCAAGCTTCATTGTATAGTTCCAAGAGTCTCGGTGCCAGTTCCTCCACATATGCTTTGTAAAAAGCCGTAGTTAGGCCATCTGACCCTGGGGCTTTATCCAAGGGCAGACTGCGTATAACCTGTGCGACATCTTCCACCGTGATTGGTAAATCCATGTAATCTCTGTAGTTTTGATTGAACCAAACCAGCTCGAGAGAGTCAAGGAAATTCTGCATTCCCTCTGGGCATGTATGTTGGGTGGCTGTGTAAAGGTTGGTATAAAACCGAGAGAATTCAGTGAGGATGTCTTGTTGTCCTCTGACCTTTCCCCCTGCGGCCTTTAACTCAGGAATGTACGTAGTGGAGCGTGGGGCACGAATCATACCAGCCAGCGTCCTACCCGGTCTGTCCCCCTCTCCATATCGCCTAGCCTCGGCATATTTCCCCAGGAATTTGATCTCCCGTCTTGCTTCCTCCTCATATTCAATTAATTTAGCTTTAATATCAGCCAGTACAGATGTGTCATTAGAGGAGTAGAACAATGTCTCGAGCCCTTTTAGTTGAGATTCCAGTGATGCCAGAGAGCCCCGTATGGCTTTTAGTACCCCAGCTTGGCGGGCTATACATTGGCCACGGATAACCACTTTGAAGGCCTCCCATAACGTGGCCTCAGTGTCCACCGAGCCCGTGTTACGTGTGAAGTAGTCAGTAATGTCCGTCCTAATTTCTTCTTTGAAAGCGTCATCTAACAAAGCATGCAGTGGGAGCCTCCATGAAAACATGCTTGGGGGTGCATCTGGCAGTGTCAAATTCAGCAGACATGGGGCGTGGTCCGACAAGGATCTCGGCAAGTGAACTATTTCAGTAGTCCACGTGGCCACATCCCGCGACACCAGCCAGTAGTCCAATCGGGACCAGGCACTATGGTGGTCTGATATGCAAGTTCCTTCCTGGAGGTCAGGGTTTCTATGGCGCCAGACGTCGATCAGGGACCCATCCTCAAGTATAGCGTTAAGGGCGGTGCTCGCCAAGGGGTGCAGAGTACGGGCAGCCCCCCGCCTATCCAACCCATCATTCAAGACGGCATTACAGTCGCCACCCCATAGGATAGTGCTACAGCCTGTAGCCTTCACTCTAGCCCATATGTCCCGGAAGAACTCAGGGGAATCAACATTGGGGCCATACAATGCAACTATCGCAAACGGGATCCCTCCCAACGAGCCCAGAACAATGAGAAATCTGCCAGCCGGGTCTCTATGTACAATGCCCTCCCTCCACTCCAACCCCCTCCTGATCAGCACCGCCACGCCCCGGGCGTAACTAGAGTATATAGAGGAATATACGTGACCCCATCTGGTGTGTTTGAGCCGTGGTGAGGGGTCGGCATTGAGGTGCGTTTCCTGCAATAAACATATATCAATATTGTGGCGTGAAAGATAAGCATGTACAAGTCGGGTTTTCCTACAGTCATTCAGGCCCCTGATGTTCCAAGAGAGGCATTTTAGGGTGGCAGCGTGCGAACATCATATGTGAATCCCAAAAGAGCAGTTAGGTAACCGAAACCGCTCAAAGATCCGAACAGCGCCCATCGTGTTTCAAAGTGGCACGTAGCAGTACTGGCTAAAAACATACGAACACCCCCCTCCCCCCCATCCCCCCACCCACTCCAACCCCCCAATCAGGTTGTGTATACCCCCGCAACATTAAAGAATTAACAATCCTAACATACAAAAAACCACAGCTCGAAAAGGGAAAGTTTCCCATGGGGGCGAGGTATCGCCGGCGAACTTCCCTGTTTGAACAGGGTGGCCGGGAATACGGCAGAGAAGCAGGTAGCTAACATCGAATATAATGTATCACCCAAGAACTCGCAGGCTACGGGGTCCCAGGATCCCCTTCATCAACTTTAAGGATCATTTCAGAAAAAACATGTTAGAGCAGGTACACATATTAGCCCCATCACGCCCCATGGCAACATTTTAATACAGTGAACAAAGTCGAGGTACCGGATCAGTCATTGTCGCTTAGATGGCCCTCTCGAGCACCCTCAGCAGTTCCAGATTGCTTAACTTTTTTCCCACCAACATGTTTGGCAAACTTCAATGCGGATTTCGCATCAGTGAAGAAGTGAGCAGTGCCGTCATATGAAACTTTCAGCTTTGCAGGATATAGCAGGGCGTACGGGATCTGCGCCTGCAGAAGGATACGCTTCGCGGGGAGGAATTCCCTACGGGCCGCCTGCACTGCTGGGGTGAAATCGGGATAAAAGGAGATGGTATTGCCTTTGTGGGAGACCTGGCCTTTCTCCCTGGCCAAGCGCAATATAAGATCTCTGTCCTGATAGTTCAATAATTTGGCCAGGATTGGCCTAGGTGTTGCGCCAATCGGAGGTTTCGGCCCCAGGGATCTATGTGCTCTCTCCACCACGACCACCGACGAGAGATGGGGGTCAAAAAGTTCGTGTAGGAGTTCCGTCACGAAGGTCTCCATCCTGGAAAGAGCGTTGGTTTCCGGAATACCTGTAATCCGGAGGTTGTTTCTCCGTGACCTGGCCTCCAAATCTTCGTTCTTGGCCCTGATGATGCCTAGCAGTTTATCCATGTGCAACAATTGCTCTTTGGTGTCAGCTTGAAATTCATGAAATTCCGTTTGCCGATTCTCGACAGCATCCAACCTGGTCTCGTGCGTCGCCACCTGAGTCTTGACAGAGTCGAGTTGTGTAGTGAGTGTGTCCAGTTTTGTATCTGTGTTGCGTAGGCTGGAGCGCATCTCCAACATGAGTGTCCGCAGATCTTCCCCGTGATCCTCCGACGCCTGTTCATGGGTACCGTCACCCTGGGCATCCGGGTCCGGTTCCGCATGCCTCGTGGAGCGTTTATTTTCAAAAGTTAGTTTTGGCTGCTTGGCATCCTGCTTACCCATTGTGGCAGCCGCCGAAAGTGGCCCCTCCGCCGAGTGACTCACGAGTGGAAGCCGGAACGGCGCTGCAGCCCACCACCAGACACGGTCTAATCCGGCAGACCCAGGGCATCAGGCCCCACCGGGCACCAATATGTCAGCTCTCTCCACCTCGCGGACCGGTTCAGCCCCGGGCACCTCCTCTAATGGCAGCACAGGCTCAGCACCACCACAATCAGCATATGTAGACCGCAAGCCAGCACATCACCGGGGTGCAGAACTAGAGGCGCCGAATGCACCATACGCCGAATGCGTCACACAATATCCGCACAGCAGACTTTATCTGCCGCGTTCGATCTGTGCTTCCGCACCTCAAGGGAGATCAGCGCCGCAAGGATCGCAGGTCGCACACCCAAGCAAACACGGTCAGCAGGCTCCAGCAGCTCCAGGCGCCCTCAGTCCGCTGCTCCCAACCTCGTGGCAACTCAGGGGCGGGTGGGCCCAGTGTACCGGGTCCGCACTCCGGCGATGAGCACACCCCGATAACTGCTCTCTCCCCTTCTGTGCACCTCACAGCGCCGCACTCACCAGCCAGCCCCCAGCGCCTCCACAAGTCCGCGGGCAGGGCAGCTCAGCTCGGCCTCTCCAGACCCCACCAGCGGCCGACGGCGGATTCATAAAGTTTGAACCTTAATTTTTCTAAAACCCTTAATCAGATTTACACCAAATCACAAAAGAATGATTTCTGGGTAAAGATCTAGTTTCTGCCAAATTTGGTGGAATTTTGATCAGCCATTTTTTCTGTATTGTTGTCTAATTTACCCTATGGAAATTGCATGGGGAAAAAGCGTTTTTGGGACTCGCCCTTCCCTTTTTCTTGGCCCCCGCTTGACAGATCACCACAAAACTTTCCAGGAAGCAGCTGAGGTGGATAAACTTTTTGGGAAAGTTTCGTAAAGATTTGTCAAATGACGCCAAAGTTGTTAGTAAAACAAAGAACGCTCTTCCTCTTGAAAGTGTGGCCTCACTATAACTACACAGTAAATATTTCATGGTTCCCTGCCTGTGAAACTTGATTTTCATCTTCTTAATGACAGAATCCAAACCACTAAGCAGAGCTTTACCATTGTCAGAGCTGCTAGGATTATGGTGCATAGAGGACCAAATTGTGTGGCAAGGTTTTTTAAATTATGTGGCAAAAAATCTGAATTTTGCAGCACATTCAGTTTTAGGAGCAATTTAATGAACTTCTTCAGCAGCCATGCACAGGCCCATAAAGGGTCCAAATGCCAGTTTTACTGAAACTGCACTGCTTACAGTGCACAAATTAACTCAGGAAATCTACAAGATAGTTTATGAGTTGTTGATAGTACAGATCAAACATGAAGAGGCAGCCACAGCTCTATTTTTCCTAGCATGTGATGCAGACAGTGCAATTTGAGCAGAAACAGGTGCAAGGATCGTTTCTGAACCTGCACACCCATGTTGAATGCTTTCATAATACAGCCCCAGAATAACCAAATTCAACCAACTTTCATTCCTACTACCTCCATGACAAAATGTATCTTGGAACATAAGTTAAAACAAGGCTTGGCACTTGGCCACATGACATGTACAAACCACTCTGACTGCATTTATTATATTGATCTATGTTTTTCTATTTCACCCAAGATGGGTAATGCACGCAAACAGTACACACTGCAAAGTGCACAAAGGTAAAGGGCTTGTGCAACTCTCGCACATGCCCCGCAAGAACACAGTCCCTGCACTGCTTTCAAATTAACAAAGGCCCACACGCTTTGTAAAAATCAATGCTTAGTGGTCTTTGAGTTGGATTTCAAATAAAAACTAAATCTGATAGGCACAACCTGTTGGACATGGCCCTAACTATGTAAAATAAACTTAGTTCACAGTGTGACTTGCACATTAGAATGACCCAAGGCATTGAGCAGGTCATGCAGCAGCACAGTTGGCATTCACTAACGGCTCTGTCGACTTAAGAATCTTGGAGTGACCGGCACGGCGTTAACCTGGTTCCAGTCCTTTCTCAGCGATCGTTTTTTCCAGGTGTTTGAAGGAGATGCTGTGTCCAACCGGCTGCCTCTTAGCTGTGGGGTCCCCCAGGGTTCCTCCCTGAGCCCCACGCTATTTAATATCTATATGAGACCCTTGGCGGAGATTGTCCATCCATTCGGCATAAAGATCATCACCTACGCAGATGACACGCAGCTCGTGGTGGCATTAAACCACCCCGAGAGGTCATCTAGCACCCTAGGTCCTTGCCTAGAGGCGGTGGCCGAGTGGATGGAACTCTCATGCCTTAAGCTTAATGGGGACAAGACCGAGCTCATTCTCCTCGGCAACTCACCCTCCTTCAACCCTGCTCTTCTCTGGCCGGACTGCCTTGGCCCTGCTCCAGATCCAAAAGCCCAGATTAAGAGCCTTGGTATGTGGCTTGACTGCTCTCTCAGCTTCAACCACCAGGCCACCAAGCTCTCAGCCACCTGCTACGGCCTGATGAGGATGTTGCGCAAGATCCTCCCCCTCCTTCCCTTCCAGGCGAGAAGGATCATGGTCCTAGCTCTCATTCTTTCTCGCCTGGATTATGGGAATGCCCTCTATCTGGGAGCTCCTCAATTCACTATTCACAAACTCCAGACGATCCAGAACTGTGCTGCTCGCCTACTCCTTCAGATTCCTCGCAGCCAATCTGCGAAACCAGCACTAAGGAGCCTGCACTGGCTCCCTATCACGGCAAGGATACAATTTAAGGCCATGTGCTTGGCTCACAAGGCCTTTTGGAAGAATGGCCCGGTCATTACCCACTCCTTCATTACCCCCTACCATCATCCCAGAAATCTCCGCTCCAGCTCCTCCTATCTTGCCGTTCCCAAAAAAATACGAAGAACTAGATGGGGTGGGCGCTCCTTTTCTTTCAACGCCTCTAACCTCTGGAACACCCTCCCTCCCAATTTGCGGAAGGAGCCTAACCTGTTAACGTTTCGAAAACTCTTGAAAACCTGCCTCTTCAAGGATCTGCTCTAACTCTCTGCTTTGTGTCCACCTGCGTCCGCCGCAGCGTTGGGAGGCCTCAGGGTAGCCATGCGCTATATAAATATAAATTCATTCATTCAATTCATTCATTCGTTCATTCTATAGCTAACAGTATGTATATGAATTCCTTTGCAGGCGTCTCCCCTTTGACTAGATGGAGCAGGAATAAACTAGGATTAGACAATAATATTACATGTATTAGTCAAGTCCTTTCTTGGTATCTTGAGATAATGGACAGGGCAGTATGGCACTGACTTTCAATAACAGAAAAACGAGCACCTCACAATGTATATGTCACATCCTAAGTAGAAAATCTTTATTCAGCCGACTGTTGCCATTTGTCTGTAGACTAGAGCAACAGAAAGGTGAGTTAAATGCTCTTCACTACCTTTTTACATGCTTCAATCAAATCTTAATGAGGTGAAAACTTATCTCCATCTATGCAAATCCTTAATGTGTGGTAGAACTGGATTGCTGGAAAGATGAGGGTGAGTGCTGAGAAATGATACAGGCAGGGAGAGGAAATATATAACAAAAGTAGTTTGAAACAGCAAATTCAAGCATAGGGTACAATGAACATACAAGAAAGAATGAAGGGAGGAATAACTGACAATAGGAATGAACGAGGAAGAGAAGGGACTAAAGGTAAAATCCTTTATAACCACTGGTAAACACCATCCCTGTGATTTTTATGGAGTCAAAAAGGAGTCAACACTTATTTTTACATTTTTTTTTACAGCATTGGCAATCCATGAAAACAACACCTAGAATTTAAAGCAATTAGAAACTGAAAACAGGATTGCCTAAATACGGAATACAGAGACACTTTGCAGCATGCTCTTTGGGTCATCAAACTGACTCAGCCTGCAACCCATGGGCTGAAGGCCTTGGAGACAGTCTGGTCTCCCCCCTGAGTTATACTGTTAGCCATTCTGGAGGTCATGGAACATTGAGGTCTTGCCATAGAATTTGGTTAAAATTTTGACTAACTAATCGGGGTTGATCTGAGTAGCAAATGTGCTGTAAGCCTATCTTTTAGTTTCTTCATCATAGACCTAATATACTTAAGTGATGCCTCAAATCTGCGACAAACAATTGCTATTGTTGTAAAAGAAAAACTCTTGATTGTTTTTTTTCCATTTCTGTTATACCCTTTCCATAAGACTTTCCTGTGCTTCCCAGTGTCTGTCAGCATAACAAACACCCCTATCCGGCGAAAGTTTGGCATGAGGTTTGATTTGAAGATTGCAATGAGGAAGACCCTGATTTTGAGAACAGGAAATTATCCATAATATGCATGTTGTTACACATTGTTTAACCCGTTAACTGCTGGGGCTCCCGCCCTCCCCCATTGTTAGGCATTTTTTTGGCTATTTGGGTAGTTCGCGATCAGGGTTCCATAATGTTTTTCCACATAAGTCATCCTCGACAAATTTAGCGTCTTTTACCAATATCCTGGGGATTCTAAAGGGAACCAGGTTTTGTGGATTACCCTGGAGGGAACCGAGAAAATAGACAAAATACAGCAAAAGTTTGAGTTTTTGGGGGGGAAAAGGAAATAAGTGCTCTGTAAAAAGTGTCTATCTTTTTCCCTACAAATGGCATCAATTAAATGTTTGCTGTTCGAAAGTCAACTTCTTCCAACCTTTCAGGAACATGAAGGGCTGAATCCAAAAGAATTTTTTTACCACAGTTTTGGCATTTTTCAAAGAGGTAGCCCATTTTTCCTATTTCTTGGGCTTTCAACCTAGTTAGAGTTTGTGATGGAAACCAGTGTGAAAACCATGGGTAAACCATTAAAGCTATAATTTTTCTGAAAAGTAGACACAATCGTGATTTTAGCAAAAGGTCATATGTGTAAATCC
The DNA here is from genome assembly GCA_963921515.1 of Calotriton arnoldi. NCBI lineage: Eukaryota > Metazoa > Chordata > Amphibia > Caudata > Salamandridae > Calotriton > Calotriton arnoldi. The sequence goes on from CAWUFW010000518.1 coordinate 410,006, forward strand.
CTCAATGTTTTCTCAAAGAAACTAACTGTTGAAGTAAAGAGATCTTGAAAATGAGTAGAAAAAATCGGCCATTTATGATACTTTTTCATCTGTAGCTTTATTTCACGATGGCCGATTTACAAAAGCAATATACCATCACGTCCGGTAGATCTTTCAAGTTGTGGCGATATATAGGATCACCAAGAACCCGAGGTACCCAGAGCCAACAACTGAGCTGCTCTGTACAATGGTTTTTCATTGTGTACCGAGTAAAAACAAATTCATATAGTAAAACATGTGGAGTGAAAAGTGGGTGTCAAGGAAACCTATTTATTTCTGAAATGGGCACAAAATATGGAGTTTAGGAGCAGTGGTTGTTTGTACATCTCTAAATTTGTGGGTGCCCATGCTAGCATGTGATTCAGAGGGTATTTTCCAAAATGTCTTCTTTCTTACACTCTGGCTTATATTTGGAATGCAAAAACAACAATTGGAATGTACAAATCAAGCAAAATCAAATTGGTAATAATAAATGTTCTGCTATTATATGTTCCCAATCATCTTCCGATAAAAATGGTACCTCACTTGTGTGGGTAGGCCTAGTGCCCGCAACAGGAAATGGGCCAAAATGCAACATGGACACATCACATTTTTCCACAGAAAATTGCCCTTTTTTTCCAACGTGGGCAGCTGTGGATTTTGGGCCCTATCGTAGTCGGCGCCTATGGGAAATCTAGCAAACCTGCATATTTTTGAAAACTAGACACCTGGGCGAATCCATGTTAGGGTGACTTGTGTGACTCTCCCCAGGTTGTTTACCCAGAATCCTTTGCAAACCTCACACTTTGACTAAACAAATTAATTTTCCTCACATTTTTGTGATGGACAGTTCTGGAATCTGCAGGGAGCCAGAAACTTCCTTCCAATCAACATTTTCGCAAGTCTCCCGATAAAATTGGTGCCTCACTTCTGTGGGTAGAGCTAGAGTCCGCAACAGGAAATGGTCCAAAACGCAATATGGACACATTATATTTTTCCTCTGTAAACTGACCTTTTTTTGCAAAGTGGATAGTTGTGGATTTTGGACTCAAGCTCAGCCGGCACCTAGGGAAGCCTAGCAAGCCTGCACATTTTTAAGAACTAGACACTTGGGGGAATCCAGGGAGGGGTGACTGGTGTGCCTCCCTCCAGGTTTTCTTTACCCAGAATCCCTTGCAAACCTCACACTTTCTGTGACGGAAGGTTGTGGAATCTGTGGGGCACGACTAACTTCCTTCTCCTGATGAAAATGGTATCTCACTTGTGTGGGTAGGCCTAATGCCCGTGACTGGAAAAGGCCCAAAAGGCAACATCGATACATCATATTTTTCCACTCAAAACAGGCCCTTTTTTGCAAAGTGAGTATCTGTAGATTTTGGGCCCCAGCTCGGCCGGCACCCCCTGTACATTTTTTAAAACTAGACGCCTAGAATTCTTTGCAGACCTCACACTTTGACTAAAAAACACATTTTTTTCACATTTTTGTGATGAAAGTTCTGGGATCTGCAGGGGGCCACAAACTTCCTTCTACCCAGCATTCCCTCAAGTTTCCTGATACAAATGGTACCTCACCTGTGTGGGTAGGCCTCGTGGCCGTGACAGAAAAGGGCCCAAAACATAACATGGATGCATCGCATTTTTCCACACAAAACTGACCCTTTTTTTGCCAAGTGGCTAGCTATGGGTTTTGGGTCCTAGCTCAGCCGGCACCCATGGAAACCTAGCAAACCTCCACATTTTTTAAAACTAGACAACCATGAGTGTTTAGGGGTGTGTGACTTGTGTGGCTCTTGATGCAGCGCGTACAATAAAAACTATTCTCCTCCTAGGTCACTTATAGGTCATCCAGGGGCAAACTATATTTTCTCACATCCACATGACGATGGGGCCCATAGACATCGCCTAACATACACGCATACACCTGGATTTCCCTTTACACCTTTATGAAATTCTGTACTCCTAGGAGAAGTATGAGAACTAAATGGAAAACACCATTTATGTACCGCTGGAAGGAGCCGGGATATCTTATTACCTTAACTTATCGCTTTCCTTTAGCTATTTCCTAAGATATTCCTGCTCATTGTTTTGTCGATGAATCATTCATGTAAGAAATTAGTTCATAGTGATTAAGACCAGCTAAATCACAATAACCAATTACTGATGTCACAATCATTTAAGGAAATAACCACTGAGTCATTTGGTTTAAAGAATCTTAAATTTTATATAATTTTAAAAGCATGAGAAAGAATTTTAAAACTTTTATTCAATTATTCATTCATTATTAATTCAAATATTTATTAAGCATAATCAATTTATTGCAGAAAGGAAATTGTTGTCATGAAGCAAAACCCTAATTACCTGCCTACCTTCCTAATTTAGCCTAATGATTTTTAACCTAAGTTTAAGAATTAGAAATAACCTGATTCTCATACTCAACTGGAAAATTAAGACAGCAACAGCAACAGCAACAGCAACTTCAGCTCGTCAGCATCAGCTACCTGCAACCCGTCTCATCTAACAGTCTTTCAGCATCTCCCGCTCAGTAAGGGATCGATCAGGACCACCCAGCACTGGAAGCCACCAACACCAACACGATTCTCCAACTCCGCTCCTGACTGTGACTGCGACTCTGACTGCGACTGACCCCCTCCCACTAAGAGTAGGCCCTCTTATACCCTAATTCTAACTTTGCTAACTAATTGTTGCAACATTACTAACACGCTTTTCTTTCATTGGTCCATACATGTCATCTTATTCATTCTTTTAATCAAGTTCTCTTGGATCCAATGGTCCTTGGATCATTTCCTTTCCCACACGTTCAAGACATGTTTCCATCCGCTTCGATCAGTACATTTGTAACTTCTTTCGATACATTCGAGAACTCTTCAGGCATTGTCCTTTCTCTTAAACTGGTTTCCCACGGGTCTCTGCTGATCACCACGGCACACTATCAGTTCAATTAGGTCACATCAGCCTTGACCATTTCTCGCATCCTAGCCTCTCAGCAACATCACGAGGTTAGTTTTTCTCCGACTTCTCTCCCGTGTCACATGTCTCCCTTGCGCCTGCGCACATCACCCTCTGGCAGCCATTTTATATCGCCACTCGGTTATACTTTAGAAGCACTAATTTGAAGTAAACAAAACATAATTAAAATAGAGAAAAATAGCCTTTTCGTTTCCCTCCCGTCATCTACGTACCCCAATTAGTTATTACCTAGCAGAAAGCAACATTTAAGCTGTTCCTTACTTACCATCACTATTGTTTTTGCAACGACACGTTTTATTTCTATGAAGCACAAAAACATGCATTTATTTTATTTCAGTACGCATTTTACTTTTACGTTATAATTAGCCACACGGACATCCATTAATAGATTATTTAGCACATACATTTGCATGTTACCCTTCACACACGTACAGTGTTGATTAATACATTAAACGAACATTTTATTAATTATTTATAAATTTTGTTAGGGGTTAAAAAAAAATTTTTTCTCTGCTCCATCAACTCCCCCCTTTGGTGATTTTTAAATCACCACATAAAACCCAAGTTATACTTCTTTTCCGGCAGTATGTCTTTTATCCTTTGCTTTTTGTTATTTACACATCTGTTTCTTCTTCATCTTGTCTTTTTGTCTCCTTATACATGTTTTCTTTCATTTTCTCCAACTCAATTTCACCCATTTCTCTCTCTCTCTCTTTCATTATTCTGTTATTTCTTTTTATCTTATTTTGTCTTACTTTTCTTTTTATACACGTTATTACTATTTTCAACACCATGGCTAACAGTATTACTACAGTTGCTATTATTATAACTTTCCCTATCATTAGTCTACTCATTCTGGTCAACCAATTTGCTACTGAAGAAAACCCTCTACCAAGTTTTCCCAAAACATTTTCAACCTCCAGTGGAACTAGTTCTTTGTGCAAATTTGTAATATTTGTAATATACTTCTGTATATTTTCACTTTTATCAGGAATGTAAGTACAACAATGTTGGACCTTCAACATTCCACAGACTCCACCCTCTTTTGCCAAAAGAATATCAAGGGCAAGCCGATTTTGCATCACCATAGCTCTCATGGCAACCATTTCGGTATTTACCATTAAGAACCCTCCCGCAGTATCTGTAGACAAACGATCTACTACTGTGGATAACTTCCGAATTTTAAATGCATTCAAAGATATTCCCACTGCTGGTATTAATGCTCCAAAAATATCACCTACAATTTCTGAAAAACTTTCCCTCTTTCTAAGCTATTAATCATCTTGTATGTTCCTTTTTCTTCTCTGTCCATATGAAAGATTTTTGGAAAGACCAGGCCTACATAGCAAGTTCCATACCAATGGTCCGGTAACCTGTAATAAGCTCTATTCCCACAAATATAATATATACCTGGAAATATTGGATCTTTTCCACCTTTGAATCCCCAACCTCCCAGAATTTGATAATTATCATGGCAGATACTGGAACCTACAAAGTAATTGTCATAGACTGTCTTATTTCTCCTAATACACAACTTTCCTGCTTGTGGCCAATCTAATGTCATTGCTGCATTTATCTTTTTCCCTTCATGATTTCCTTCCTCAAACGTCCATAGATGTGTTCCTCCCTCTTTTATTGCTTCTTTTTGAAATTTCATTCTTCTTTCTTCAACCATTTCTAAAAATACCTTTTCTTCTTTCTTTAACTCACAGGTAAGGTTGTTACTAACTATTTCTTCTAACGTTAATTTTCTATGTTCTAAAAGAATTCTCCTAAAACTTTTGCTGGTTTTACTTTGTTAAGTTCTGGTACTACTGGAATGTTTGCAAAAATCTTATCTATGTCAGTATAATAAGATTCTAATCTACCTGTTTTATAAAATAGACTTGCTATTACACTACATGTTATTCCATAAGTTAGAGGTAGGTGATGATAAGTCACACCTTCTGACACTGATGCAGGCAACTGCATACAAACATAACAATCTCTCACATCCATTGTCTCTACATATTCGTACAACAATTTTGTAAAAACATTTTTAGAAAAGTCTGTTACTGACTTATCCTTATGTAATTCTGCACTACTTCTTAAAATAACTGGTTCTTTAATATTAGTTTCTTTTTCTGGTTTAGTATCATTCTTCGCTTCTATTACAGCTAAACTAATAGGAATTGTGATTGCTAAAACTATCCATATGGTCATTAATAACCCTGTACAAAAGCAGCACATTTTACACCATCTTTTTATAAACTCACATTTATCTCTTCTATCCCTAGTATTTTCCATTTTTCTTTTATTTATTTGTTAAGTTTCAGAAAATTGTGTCACTACACCTCAGAAATGACTTAGATGCCACTCTGCTTTCAAAAAGTCTTTGCTTGGTACTTTCTTTTAATTCTTTCCAGAATTCTTTCGTTGTCACATCCGGTGATTTGTCACATCCAGTAAAATTGTCATGTCCGGCAGAAGCACTATAAGTCTTCACTTCAGGTTTGTTGCATCTCACCTTTTCCCATTCCACTTCTTAGTCTCTGGTTCTCGTGAGTGTTTTCTTCTTCTTTGTAATCTGTCAGTGCGATATACAGCCACTCAGGTGATTTATACTTTGCATTCACCTTCTTCGTTCTTTTGGACTTTTGCAATCGTTTTCCACTTTGTTTTTCTTGTCCCTTTTGACTTGTTATTTCATTCACTTGTTCAGCACTTTCGTCTCCAGCTCTTATTATTCTATTTCTCAATTTTCATATATAGCTGTTGGGCCAATTATCTCCTTTTCTTGGCCTTTTTGCTTCACCTTCTTTTTCTTCTCTTTCTGATTTCCAATTTCTTTTTCTTGATTCAGTTTTTGCCTTCTCCTCTTCTCCACTCTCTTCAGTTTCTGTTTCAACTGTTTCACTATTGTCTCTTATTTTGAAACTTATGATCTCGTCATCTCCTACTGGTGGATCTGTCTTCTCCTTCTTCTTTTCCCTTATTACTGTCCCTCCTCGACGTTCTTCCGATTTGGTGATTTGGCTGCTTCTAAATTTCCCTGTTCTTCTGTTTCTCTATCTGTCCCTATTGCTCCTCGGGGTTCTTCTCGATTCTCTAACTTTTTGTGTACTTCTTTCCCTACTTCATCTATTAATATTATTTCTGAAGGATTTCCACCATAACTTGTACTTGGTTGTTCATCTAGATCATTTTCTTGCTCATTTTCTTCTCTAATTGGTTTATAACCCCAAGTTCTCCTTCGGAATTCTTCACAGTTTGCAACTGAATCATCAGATCCTGAACTTGTGTCAGATGTTTCCAGATGTCGACTTACAGGTCGATCTTCAGATTCTGGAACTTCTGAATTTCTTTCTTCTTCTTCTTCTTCCTCTTCTTCTCTAGAGGTGTTTTCAGTTGGGGTTTCCAGATGTCGACTTTCAGGTCGATCTTCAAGTTCTGGCACCCTTTCTCTTATCCTTGTTGTCCCAGCCGTTAAACTTTTATCCCACACTTCCAAACGTCGACTCACATGTCGATCAGTAGGCTCTTGAACTCTGATTGTGTGGCTTGCATGGACCCAGTTCTTCACTCCTGCACACTTGACGGCAGTCGTTGTCACTAGGATTACCTGTCGTGGTTCGTCCCAGCGAGGAACTAGACAGTTTCTTCTCCTGTGGACTTTTATACGGACCCAGTCTCCTGGATTCAAGTTGTGGGCTGGTTTTCTTTCAAGAGTGGTCGCATCCGGTCCAACCTGATGAAACACAGAACGCACCACATCAGCCAGTCCCTTGCAATAATCCAGTACTAGATCATCAGTTATAGTCAATAACTTGTTGACAGGTACGTGTGCTTGTCTCATTGCTCGTCCCATGATCATCTCATGAGGACTAAGTCCAGTTTTCTTTTCAGGGATGCTTCTGATGGTCATCAGAACAAGAGGCAGTGCATCTGGCCATTTGAGTCCTGTAGCTTGACACATTTTTCCTAGTCTGTTCTTAATTGTTCCATTAATTTGCTCCACTACCCCAGAAGCCTCTGGTCTGTAAGCACAATGTAGTTTTTGTTTAATACTCAATGCTTCGCAAATCAATTGGATCAACTCATTTTGAAAATGTGTTCCTCTATCTGTCTCAACCGTGACTGGAAAACCATACCTTGGAATGAACTCTCGCAGCATAAGTTTTGCCACTGTTGTTCCATCATTCCTTCTAGTGGGGTATGCCTCCACCCAACGAGAAAACAAACAGACGACCACTAGAACATATTTTAGTCTGTTACTAGGGGCATTTCTATAAAGTCTAACTGCATTCTAGTGAATGGACCTCCTTCTCGTCCTATTGTTCCTAGACTCACTACTGTTTTTCTTCCTGGGTTAAACTGCTGACAAATAAGACATCTTTGACAAAGACTTTCAGCAATGGCTCTGAATTTTGGGTTATACCAGGTTTGTCTAAAAGTCTGATCATTGCATCTCTCCCAATATGAGCTTGTCCATGGTACATCCGTGCCATGTCTGCAATCATGCTATCAGGCATAACTGGTCTTTCGTCTCTGTATACCCACACACCATTATTTTCCTGTCTTCTACATCCTGCTTTTATCCAGTAATCTTTTTCCTCATCACTTGCAGTTTCTTGTAACTGTCTTACTTCATCCCATGTCTCAACAGTATTAGTAAAAAGCAAAGGAGAAGAGATATGCTCCCTTTCTCTATTTTTGTTCATGGACACCATGTTCTCTGCACAATATTTGGCTATCTCATCGGCATAATTATTGCCGACGGCTATGTAATCTTCGTTTTTCTTATGCGCCTTGCACTTCACTACAGCGATTTGTTTAGGCAACTGTATCGCCTCAAGCAGCTTTTTAACAAAATCTCCATTTCTGATAGGTGTTCCTGCAGACATCAAGAAACCTCTTTGTGACCAAATCTGACCGAAGTCATGTACGATACCGAAACCATATTGGCTATCGGTCACAATCGTGACTCGTACATTTCTTCCTAATTTACATGCTTGAATCAAAGCAATCAGTTCCGCAACTTGTGCAGACCTTATTCCTTTCAGACAAGACGCTTCCATCACAGTTGCCACTGTGCACACTGCGTAAGCTGCGCTTAAAACTCCTTCTTTCGTTCTCAGGCATGAGCCATCCACAAACATGACATAATCAGATTCCTTTAACGGTTCATCTTTTATGTCAGCTCTTGGTTTCGTGCAATATTCCAGCACGTTCAGACAATCATGATCTACTTCGTCTTGTTCAATTATACTTTCCTCATCTGGCAATGATGTTGAAGGATTCACATTCATGCATCTATCTATGGTCACATTTTCAGCACTCAAGATGACTTTTTCGTACTTAGTCAGCCGACTATGTGTCATGTACTGTGTTTTTGTTCTTGTCAAAAGAATTTCTACTGAATGGGGGACATATACTCTCAGTGGATACCCCATCACTATACCTTCACTTTGTTCCAGACTTACACAAGTAGCTGCAACTGCTTTCAGACATCCGGGCAATGCTTTTGCTATAGGATCTAAAACAGCTGAAAAATAAGCAATTGGTCTTTTCATTGTTCCATGTTTTTGTACCAGTACTGAAAACGCACATCCATCTCTTTCACTGCAGTACAACTCAAAATCCTTCTCATAATCAGGCATGCCTAATGCAGGTGCCTCACACAATTTCTTTTTCAATTCTTTGAAAGATTTCATTTCTTCATTGTTTAACTCAAAAGGGTCTTTTACATCTTTCTTGGTCAACTTTTGTAATGGTTTTGCAATCAAAGAGAAACCACTTATCCATTGTCGGCAATATCCAACCATTCCCAGAAACATTCTTACCTCTCTTTGCGTCATTGGTGCTCTCATTCCTTGAATCATTCTTACTCTTTCTGTCGCTATCTTTCGCACTCCTTTCTCAATTTTATGCCCTAAATACTGGACTTCTTTCTGACAAAACTGCAATTTTGAAGGAGACACTTTATGTCCTCTTTTCTCTAGATGGTTCAGTAAAGCAATTGTATCACTTACACATGCTTCTTTTGTTTTCGATGCCACCAACAGGTCATCGATATACTGCACCATCACTGACTTTTCTGGCATTTTCAAATCTTCCAGAGATTTCTTTAGAATCTGATTAAAGATTGAGGGGCTTTCTGTATACCCCTGAGGAATTCGGCACCATGCCAAAATACGCTCTCCGAACCGGAACGCAAATAATGGCTGGCTATCTGGATGCAAAGGAATAGAGAATTATGCGTGACACAAATCTATCACAGTGTACCACTCAGCTTCATGTGGAATTTGATATAGAATTACGGCAGGGTTTGGCACTATTGGACAACAGGGCACAACTATTTTGTTGATCTTTCTCAAATCCTGTACTATTCTATATGTTCCATTTGGCTTTTTCAGTCCCATAATAGGTGAATTACATGGACTGCTCATTATTTCTTTTAGAATTCCCTGTTCAATCATTTTATTTATTACAGGAGTTATTCCTTCAATTATTTCTGGAGTTAATTTGTACTGTGGCGTATTCGGGTAAGTTGTTCCTTCTTTTACTGTTACTTTTACGGGATCAACTTCTTTCATTAATCCAATGTCTTCTCCTGTAAAATCCCACACACTTTCTTTCACTGCACTTTTTAGTTCTTCTGGAAGTTTTTCTGCATCAAATGCAGGAAACAAACCATTCATTTCAGGTTCCTGATTCATCAAAGTTACTTTATACAAGACATCTTCATCTGAGGTCTGAAATCCAATTCCATCTGGCGTACAATAAATTGTGCAATTCATCTTGCACAAGAGGTCACGACCTAAAAGATTTACAGGACTACAATCGCATACTACAAATTTATGCATTTTGCTAAAGGAACCAATTTTTACTTCCACCAATTCAGTAAGTGGTGTTTTAATCTGCTGATTGGCTACTCCTACTACTTGGATGTATTCACCTGAGAGAGGAAGGTTTGGAATTTCCACTGATCTAACAGTAGAACGGGTAGCTCCAGTATCGACAAGGAATGTTACACTTGCTCCATTCACTTCTCCATCCACAAAGGGACCAGACTGATCTACCTCTAGAGTTGCGCCAAGTATGCACTCTTTCCCCTCTCCTGGGCACCGTCAGAATCTTTCATCCGGGTCATCCTCACTCTGACGCAACCAATACTGAGAAATGTTAGCTGCTCGCGGCAACTGTGTTACCTGCTCTCCTCCGTAGAATCCTGTTTCTGTACTGTATCTTTACTGGTTAACAGTGTTGGGAAGTGGTGGTTGCGGCACCTGACTTTGTTGAACAACTACCTCATTCTGCACCTGTGGAGTCAATGATTGATTTTCCGGATTAGGTTTAGGTGGGAATTTACACTCGTTTCTCCAATGCCCTAAGTTTCCGCAATTATGACAGGGCCATTTTTTCTTTGCTTCCTCTAGACTCACTTGACCTTTCCCTTTACCTATGTTAGGTCGCATTTTATTCTGTCCTGTTTCATTCCCATTATTATTGTCCAATTGAGCTTCTTGTTTTTCTGCCACCTTCACCTGTGCCCACATTGCCTTCTCTTTCAATTTACGCTGTCTACTCTCAATATCATCACTGCAATACTTAGCATACCTCAGCACATCATCGACCGTGCCATTCTGCCAATTAATCATATGCTGTTTAATCATTTCACTAATCTCTGGTTTCAATCCAAACACAAATCTGTACACAAAATGACTCATATCCTTTTCACTTAATTCCTCATATCCACTATACTGCTTGAAAACCAACAACAACCTTTCATAATAGGCATGTACAGACTCCTTACTTTCTTGTGTAGTTCTATCGATTTTTACCCAATCTGTCTCTTTAGGAGGAATCTTATTCTTCAAAAAGGTAATCACCTTATCATACTTTTTCATCACATCAGGACCTGGAGCTCCTGTCTTAGGATCTCTTGGATATTCTGTAGTTGGCCAGTCAACTGTAATCTTACATTCTGACCACAAATCTGTTGGTACCACTATGTCAAATAATCCATCTAAATCTATCCACAACACTTTTGAGACCTTTACAAACCTCTCTACTTGTCGATACCACTCAACTGGCTTCTCTCTTAGCTTTGGAAAGTCATTGGTAAATGACAGTATGTCCTGCCTAGTCCAGGGAACATGCACGTAACTACCACCTGGAGTTTCTCTCATGGGGTATTCTTTAGCAACAGATTCTTTTTCAGTTATCATAAAAGCCAATGAACCTTTGTCTGTAGTTTTCTCATTCTTCTTCGTCCATCTAACCTTCCATCTGTCCACATCACCCCATTTTCTCAACAACACAATTAACTCTTTTATCTGTGTCAGCCTTCCTGCCGTGTTCAAATTTTCAATATCTTTTTCACAAAAGTCTACTCTGTATGGTTTCTGCAACGTTTTCACTTTCGCAAAGTCTATTCCAATTTCACTGGCTACTTCTTCTAGTTTGTCATGTAAATTCTTTGCCCTCCATGTAATACTTTTGCACAGAAACATTATTTCATCATCCTGGTAATTTTTTATCTTTTTGGTACCAATCGTTCCTAGAATTAATTCTTCCATGTCGATTTTTAATCTAATTACATCTAATGGTTTTTCTTCTGGTTCTTTTATTTTAAATGCCTTCATCCACTCATTTAACTCATCAGGAGTCGGACCTATGGGTGTATTATTTAGTTCTATCCAATTACCACTCTTTTCAGGAGTCTCTGTTGCAGATTCTGTTACCATATGCATTTTCCTACCATTGCACTCATTTACAGTCAAATTTGTAGGTGGACTTGGTCTGTAAGTACTAGCCAAATTACTTGTACTTGTACTTTGTTCCATCCTTTCTTTTTCTCTCTGAAATTGTGAACTCATGGAAATCACTAAAGATCTTTCATCAATTTTCTGATTCTCAAAAACTGGTATTACTGGACCTATTGTTACAGGCACAGTAACTGCTTCCATATTTTTCGTTAACTCTCTAATCTTTTCAGTTAGTTCTTTGGTTGTCCTTGCTAATTCGCTGGCATTGTCACTTTCTATTCCTTCATTTTGTGAAGTTCTCATTTGTTCTTGTGACCTATTTATTTCAATTCTTTTCTCCGGACTTTTATTTGGCATAGTCTCTATTAGCGGCGCATTTGGTGTCACCACTGTAGAACTCTGCTGATACGGAGGTGGATTTCTATTTAAAATATCTTCCAGCAATTCATCATCCGTTTCGCTCTCATGCATATATTTTTCCCTCTCTATATGTTTCTTTTTCTCAGTCCGTTTTTTCTTAGTCCCTTCCTCAACTGTAAAAGCTGGAAACAAACCTCCTGTCATGTTAGCACATCTCCATCGTTTTATTCTATCCTCATGATTTATTCCCCACATTCTTCCAGGCATAAACTCATGATCTCTTAAACCTCTGAATCTTTCTCGCTCATACATCTCATCCTCCCATTCCGTCAATGCTTCAAACTGTGTCGGTCTAGGTCTAGGTTCTAGATTTGTCATCTTTTCTCGCAAATTTCGCAAAACCGCTACACTAAATGAACCATTCTCAGGGAAAGCTAAAGCACCATCATTCTTCGTATACTTTGCCCAATTTTCCAACCATATGCACGTATGATATCCATATTTTAGCATCATATGTGAAGCTGCTGATTTCGGCGGAGGAATTACTTGTCCCTCTCTAGTCACGACCTTTTTGTCTTTCTTAAAGAAATTCTTTAATTTCGTCGTCCATGACGTTCTCTCCCTTTCATACTCGTAATACGGCATGTTTTCTATTTGTTTTTCTCTTTACGCTAACGCTGTTCTGTGTACGGAACTTCGACCAATTACAGCGCGACTCACACTAACGTACCAATCAGAACAATTCCCTCCGTCCGCGAACCAACCAATCCTAGCGTGGCACTTTTCTACGTCACTCCTGCTCTGTGTTCACGTGACTAGCGCACTATCCAATCCTAGCGCGGCACTGTTCTACGTCACTTCTGCTCTTTTACCCCTCCTTTACAAAATTTATCGGCAATTTTCTTTTCACTGTTTTCTTCGTTAGTTACAACAATTAAACAATTCCATAGTCTGATTCGCTAAACAAAAGTGACAGCTTTGTCCTTTTACACAAGAACCCTGTATTTCCAGTAGGCAGCGCTTACCTCTACCCTACCACAGAATTTTTTACTCTCGCCGATAAAGTAGCACTTCCCTCTACCTTACCCTTCTTTCAAGCAAACAATTAACTCGTTTCTCTGGGGATAAGACACATGTGGAGACTAGGCTCCTGAGAATTAAGGCCAAAGTTTCACAAGAAAACGTGATTTGCTATTTCAGTTACACACCTTTCGTACAGAAAATCCCTAACATAACACAACCTGTGTTATTACCAAAATGAATTCAGACCATGTACCAAATTCCATGTGACTTCTCTTGCCACACGTGTTCCACTTTCTACATCCCAGAAGCGTGAAAACTCACATATAACATAACACGACTCAACATATAGTGTTAGTCATAAAAAAAAAAATCAATAAACAATAATCACTAAACTAATCTATAGAAAACCATAACTCTGCTACCAAGAAATCTGATGCAGCGCGTACAATAAAAACTATTCTCCTCCTAGGTCACTTATAGGTCATCCAGGGGAAAACTATATTTTCTCACATCCACATGACGATGGGGCACATAGACATCGCCTAACATACACGCATACACCTGGATTTCCCTTTACACCTTTATGAAATTCTGTACTCCTAGGAGAAGCATGAGAACTAAATGGAAAACACCATTTATGTACCGCTGGAAGGAGCCGGGATATCTTATTACCTTAACTTATCGCTTTCCTTTAGCTATTTCCTAAGATATTCCTGCTCATTGTTTTGTCGATGAATCATTCATGTAAGAAATTAGTTCATAATGATTAAGACCAGCTAAATCACAATAACCAATTACTGATGTCACAATCATTTAAGAAAATAACCACTGAGTCATTTGGTTTAAAGAATCTTAAATTTTATATAATTTTAAAAGCATGAGAAAGAATTTTAAAACTTTTATTCAATTATTCATTCATTATTAATTCAAATATTTATTAAGCATAATCAATTTATTGCAGAAAGGAAATTGTTGTCATGAAGCAAAACCCTAATTACCTGCCTACCTTCCTAATTTAGCCTAATGATTTCTAACCTAAGTTTAAGAATTAGAAATAACCTGATTCTCATACTCAACTGGAAAATTAAGACAGCAACAGCAACTTCAGCTCGTCAGCATCAGCTACCTGCAACCCGTCTCATCTAACAGTCTTTCAGCATCTCCCGCTCAGTAAGGGATCGATCAGGACCACCCAGCACTGGAAGCCACCAACACCAACACGATTCTCCAACTCCGCTCCTGACTGTGACTGCGACTCTGACTGCGACTGACCCCTCCCACTAAGAGTAGGCCCTCTTATACCCTAATTCTAACTTTGCTAACTAATTGTTGCAACATTACTAACACGCTTTTCTTTCATTGGTCCATACATGTCATCTTATTCATTCTTTTAATCAAGTTCTCTTGGATCCAATGGTCCTTGGATCATTTCCTTTCCCACACGTTCAAGACATGTTTCCATCCGCTTCGATCAGTACATTTGTAACTTCTTTCTATACATTTGAGAACTCTTCAGGCATTGTCCTTTCTCTTAAACTGGTTTCCCACGGGTCTCTGCTGATCACCACGGCACATTATCAGTTCAATTAGGTCACATCAGCCTTGACCATTTCTCGCATCCTAGCCTCTCAGCAACATCACGAGGTTAGTTTTTCTCCGACTTCTCTCCCGTGTCACATGTCTCCCTTGCGCCTGCGCACATCACCCACTGGCAGCCATTTTATATCGCCACTCGGTTATACTTTAGAAGCACTAATTTGAAGTAAACAAAACATAATTAAAATAGAGAAAAATAGCCTTTTCGTTTCCCTCCCGTCATCTACGTACCCCAATTAGTTATTACCTAGCAGAAAGCAACATTTAAGCTGTTCCTTACTTACCATCACTATTGTTTTTGCAACAACACGTTTTATTTCTATGAAGCACAAAAACATGCATTTATTTTATTTCAGTACGCATTTTACTTTTACGTTATAATTAGCCACACGGACATCCATTAATAGATTATTTAGCACATACATTTGCATGTTACCCTTCCCACACGTAAAGTGTTGATTAATACATTAAACGAACATTTTATTAATTATTTATAAATTTTGTTAGGGGTTAAAAAAAATTATTTTCTCTGCTCCATCACTCTCATTTGGTAATTTTACCCAGAAGCCCTTGCAAACATCAAACTTTTATAAAAAAACACATTTCCCTCACATTTCTGTGAGAGAAAGTTCTGGAATCTGTGGGGAGACACACATTTCCGACCACCCTGAGTTCCCACAAGTCTCCCAATAAGAACGGTACCCCACTTGTGTAGGTGGGCCAAGAGAGAACAGCATAAAAATGTATGATATTTGGTAGAATAGCTATGTCACAATACATAAATGAACTGTTGAAATACACTTGCAGACTGTGCAAACAATTTTTCCATTTGTAAATGAATTATTCTGAAAAAAAGATATGAAAAGAACATAATAAATGAGATCATATGAAAAATTTCACATATGTAATCATTTTAGTATAATTGGAACAGAACCAACTGCTAACAGTAGCTAAATTGAAGAAATACAGGTCAAGTGGGTACGTTTCCTTTCGCTTTCTCTTTCGTTGGTAGGTTTTCCCCCCAGGTTGCAGCCTACCCAAGCCAAAAAAGTGAAGCCATTTACCATTGAAAGTGGGACGATATTGCAAGTTAGCCACACTCTCCTGGCCCATATGTAAAAACAACACCCAAAAGAATCAAATGTCCTCTCGCTTGACATTGGGATGGGATTCTTTAGTCCACAGAGGAGCAGAAAGACTGACACTTTAGGGGTGAGGATGGGGCCTGATGTAAGATAGGGCAGACCCACATGGGAGGGCAGGCGGGTGGTGGTGCTCTCTGTACGAGAGGTTAAGAAACTTGTAAAGATACAATCTGACTCACGAGAGGCCAGCCCTTCTCTGCCGAGTACAATGCCCCGCGAGGCCCTATGCCCGGAATGGGTAAAGGGTGATGCCTACCAGGCCTAAGGCACACAAGGAGCCGGCTTCTCTTCAAGCTAACCAGGATATCTTCCATCATCTGCGCAATCTGGACGGCACGTCTTCACCGGCATGATCCACATCGGCCTCTATCTAACCCGAGGGACATTGTGTCTTGGGGTACGCTCTGACCCTCCTGTCTGGCGATTGCACTCTCTGGGTATCGACACGGCTGTGTTATGGACTCTCACCCCGTCGCGATACCACGCTGAAGGAATTCACCCCTGTGACTAGTGACTTTGCACCTTGGAGCTCTTCTCCTCTTACAAACTGGCATCTTGGACCCCACGTTGGGGTTGACTCGTGCCTCCTTTATTGCAAATCTTGTGATCCTGGCGGAGTGGACCCTCGCCCTGATGACCGCTAGCTGCGGAGGTTGGAGATCTACGCTCTTACTTGTTGTCTCCACGTTCCCCCCCTCTGTTCATCCCTTCGGAGAGTGACTTCTCCAGAATGGCTCCTGCCCAGTCACGTAGTTCATTCCCGGACTTGAATGGAGACATTTGGCTCAGTTGGCCTCTTAATGTTTGTAGTGTTTGTTCCCTTTCCCCTTTTTCTGTCCTTTCTTGAATGGTTGGGGGTTGGTGCTATATGTCTCATGGGGGTTACATCAAACAGGGGCAGCCCTATTACCCGAACCTGGGGAAGATAAAGGTTATAATAATAACAGTGGTTCAAGTAACAAATTACATAAAAAGAAACAACACCTGTTATGAGTACAGGAGAAAACAAATTGGAAACAATATAAATTGGACACAAATCATAGAAGAATAGGTTATGGAAAGGTACTCATAATCAATCAAACAATATATACTGCAAAAACATATTTTAGTAAAATATTAATATAAAATGACAATAAGACAATGGACAAAATGTGCTCATACAGTTACACAACAAATATTATAAAAGACACGATTAACAGTGTAAACAATGAAACAATGGCAGAAGAAAGTAAATTAACCTGGTCGTCCGGGTTGGGGAGGGTCGCTACTTAAAACTCTCGTTTCGATGGGTCACTCACGCTCTTACCCTTCTAAGCGTTTATGCACCCAATCACTCCCAAGATGCTTATCGTAGGACCATACTGTGGGATCAGGTGGCAGAGGAGGGGGCGAGTTGGTGGTGGGGGGATTTTAATCTAGTGTGGTATCCTGAATTGAACTGCAGTGCTGCCTCTTCTCAGGGCGCGGGCGATGTCAGCTCCTTCGCAGAGGGACTTTACGGACTTGGGCCTCACGGATGCTTGGAGCTACAGGTTTCCTGACACACAGGATTACTCTTTTTACTCACACATTCATCATTCGTACTCCCGCATTGATTATTTCCCTCATATTCACCACTGTGGGACCTAGAGTCTGCCCACATCTCCGATATCTCCCTATCCGACCACGCTTACATAGAATTGGTCCTGCGCTGTCGGGGTTCCTCCTCCCTATCCTGCCCTCGCTGGCGGCTTCCCCTCATCTGTTGAGAGATCCCGTGGATGTGGCCGAGATCCGGAGAGAGATCTTGGCTTATTTTGAGTCCCGCTCCCTCCCAGAGACCTCATCCTTTATACTATGGGACGCTTTTAAGGCAACAATTCGAGGTGTCATTACATCTATCTCTGTTGCCCATACGAGAGAAGCCAGACTGGTGGAATCTAGCCTGACTAAGGACATTAAAGCTTTGGAAAGACTGGATCATTCGGCCCCTAAACAACAACTTGCTCTGCTTAGGGGCCAGTTGAGGGCACACAGAATGATCAAGGCAGAAAGAAACTTGCTCGCTTTAAAGCAGAGGTATTATGAGGGGGGTGATAAGGTGGGTTCAATCCTTGCTCGTTAGCTCCGCCAACAGATGGCACAGGCCCACATATCCAAAATTAAACTCATGGATGGCATGTGGGCAGTCTCTGAGCAAGCTAAACAATGGGTGTTTCAGTCTTTTTACACTGCCCTCTAAGAGGGAGATAACCCTCCCTGGGATGACATTGATTCTTTCCTGGACACTTACTCGTGGACACCCCTTGATTCCCAACACACGCAGCTTTTGGAGGCCCCTATCACTTTGGATGATTTATGGCATGCCCTCCGCGAGCTCCCAATGGGGAAAACACCGAAACCGAATGGTCTCTCAGTTTCTTTATACCGTATGTTTCTTCCTCGACTCCAAGACCAATTGCTGCAGTTTTTTAATTTGTTTACCGAATTCACTGGTCTTACCCGTACTATCTCTGTTGCCAAAATATCGCTTATCCATAAGTCTGGCAAGGACCCCTCACTATGCACCTCTTCTCGTCCCATTGCTTTGTTAAACACGGACGCTAAGATATACACCAAGATCTTGGCGAATTGCCTCGATCTGTATTTTCCTGGCCTGATTGACCCAGACCAGGTCGGCTTTATCCGGCATCGTCAGGGAGCAGACAGTGTTCACCGAATATCCCATCTAGTTGAGAAAGCTCATCATTGAGATAGCCCAAGTTGTCTTCTCTCCTTAGACGTGGAGAAAGCCTTCAACTGCATTAGCTGGGCCTTTCTACGGGCAGTCTTACAGAAAATTGGTCTAGGGCCAGGCATGATTTCTTGGGTAATGGCTTCCTACACCTCCCCCACTGCACAGATTCGGAATAATGGCTCACTCTCCCAACCAATCCATTTGGTGAGGGGCACCAGACAGGGATGCCTGCTCTCACCCCTGCTCTTTACCCTGGTGGTTGAACCATTAGCGATAGCTATATGCTGGGCGGAAGACGCTGTGGGTGTTCCTCTTGGCAGCCGTGACTACAAGATTGCTCTTCTTGCCGATGATCTCCAGTTCACTCTGGCCAAGCCTGAATCTTCCCTTCCTGCCCTCTTACAAATTCTCCAGTCCTTTCAAAAAATCTCAGGGTTTAAAATCAATATGGCCAAATCCCAAGCATTGAATTCAGCGATCCCTCAACAGGACTTGGCTGGTTTGCAATCTCTCGCCCCTTTCCAGTGGGCCACACGCTCACTTTGATATCAGGGTCTGACCCTTACCCTGTCCTTGACAACTTGGACCCATGCCAATTGGTTGGAATATAGATCCTGGAGGATCTACGTAGGTGGAAGCCACTCCAGATTTCTTGGCTTGGCCGACTTAACACGCTTAAAATGTCCATATTGCCTAAAGTTCTGTACTTGTTCCAGACACTGCCCACCCCTATTCCCTAAGATGCTATCCTTCACCTTCAACGTGACCTACACACCTTTATCTTATGCTTCCTAGAGACCAGGGGCCTGGCGTGCCCTAATCTTTTGGTGTACTATTGGGCGGCACATTTACATTATGTCTCTTAAGTGGGTTGTCAGTGAGAGCAAAAAGCACTGGTTTCACATGGACCGAGCAGTGGCATGCCGCCTCTCTGGATCTTGGCTTGGCTTCCAAGACACCTTAGACTACGCAGTGCCTATATTGCCACCCCCACCAGGACAGTTCTCAAAATTTAGGATAGAATAGCGACCACAAGAGGTCTCACCACCTTCCCCTCACTGAACACTCCCCTGGCCCGTAACCCGGATTTCCCCCCAGCTCTACAACCAAATTCTTTCCCTGCTTGGAGGAAGGGAGAATGCGGTACATTCCAAGCCCTTTTTGTGGGGGGTTCATTTAAATCTTTCGACCAATGCAAAGGGGACTTTGGCCTTTCGGACACCTTCTGTTTGCAGTATTATCAACTGAGGCACTGGCTGCTTCAACCCTCCAACTCACAGTGGGCAATACGGCAACTCACCCACTTTGAGACATTGGTGAGATCCTTCGACGGCACAAGGGGCCTGATTTCGCGCACATACCTGGTGCTGCAACACTCTACCCCTGTTCACCCCCATACCTATCAAGTATAGTGGCGCGCAGATACTACAGAGGGCATCTCTCAGTAACAATGCGAGCGACTGGAGTGACATTCCTAGGGTGTACAGGAGCATTTCCCTGAGTGAAACTGCTTATAAATGAATGACTAGTTGGTATTACACTCCAACACGCTTACAGAGAATGTTTCCCACTACTTCCCCCTATTGTTGGCGTTGCCAATCGGCGACCGGTGACTTTTTTTCATATTTGGTGGTCTTGACCTCTATTGACCCTATATTGGAAAGAAGTCTTGAGCCACATTAAAGGCACAATAGGCTTCCCTCTTACGAATTCATAGAAAACATCATCAACGCTTACTGCTATGACTCATTCTGAATGGCGCCTCATAGCCAAAATGCTAGGTGTGGCCAAACAGTTACTTGCTCTGCACTGGAAGATGCCCCCCGCACCGCCGATCGCCCTGTGGTTAACTCGCTTTTGGAATGTTATGGCTATGGATTTTTTATCACATAGAATAGCATTCACTAAGGCCAACTTCGCCCGCTTCTGGCAGCCATTACTTAACTACTTCACCAGAATGGAACATTCATGTTTTACGCCACCCTCCAACTTTTCTCCCCGAATCTGGAGCTGATACTCCATGGAGAGAGGGCTGGCCTTCCACTGTTGACCTACCGGCTTCCTCCCCTTAGTTCCCTGCAACATAATCTCTATGGCCCATTTGCGGTACTCTCCTTTCTATCCCCAGCCTCGGAATGTATGTCTCATACTGCTGCTCCCTCAACCTACCCTTTTCCTTTTCCCCCTTTTTCCTACCTCTCCCTATTTTTGGCACCTACCCTGATACGTTCTGTTGGTTCTAATTTTACTAAGTCAGCTGTTCCAAAGGTTAGTGGCCATCTTTGGCTACAGTTTTCTCAATGTCAGATTTATGGCCTCCCTTGACTTATGCTTTTGTTGCCTAGCTTGGCACGATGATGCTTTACTTTGCAAAGTTGGAAGTCCGATGCATGCCTCTCATTGTATTGCGTTTACATGCTTTTTGGAATATCTCTATTTTTAAAAGATTTGAAGAGGAAGATACGGCAGACCCACCCAAATTTTATGTAAAAAATGTATTCCTGCCATGCAGTGGACTTTTTGTTACCTCCCCCGCCCCCCCTTCGGCAACTTGGGGGCAAACCTCCTGTCTGCCTCTTGGGGGGGGGGGGGGGCAAAAAGATTGGTTTGTCCCTTATGGGGCGGTGGTGTAACCAGTGCCAGAGTGCAACACCCGTACCACTTTCTTTTGCCTAAAAGGTAAATTCCCTGGTATCAGGTGGACTTTCTACCCCCCCAGGTCAGGTTTGAGACAAACCTCCTTTGTACCCCCAGGGGACAGAAAGACACTACTGTCCCTTCTGGGGCGGGGATATGGCTCGATGCCAGGGTATGCCGCCCCCTCCTTTTGTTTGTTTTGACACTGTTTTGAAATTCCTGATGTTCAGTGGGCTTTCTTCCTCTGGGAAGGGGGTGGGGGCAGATTGGGGGTGAATCCCTTCTTTCAGTCTTTTGCTCCATGGGGTGGGTGAAAGCACGGGCCCATGCCAAGGGGGACCATCCCCACCCCAAACAAATACTACATAAATGCAGTCCCTGGAGTCTAGGGGGCTTTCTACCCCTTGGTCGGGGCGTATTAGGGTTGATCATCCCCATCCGCCCCCTGGAGGCAGAAAGACTGTCAGCACATTTTGTTCGGGTGGGGGCATGGCCACGCCCATGGTGGGCAGCCCCCACCCCTATATTTCTTTTGTTTTAAATAAAATATCCATGGTGTCTAGTGGGTTCCCCCCCCCTCTCCCCTCGGTGGGGCAGAGTGACTGTCAGCATATTTCTTTTTCTAATGGAGATATACATCCCAATTGATCCCCCGGGGATATGTGTGTGTGTGTGTGTGTGTGTGTGTGTGTGTGTGTGTGTGTGTATATATATGTGTGTGTGTGTGTGTGTATATGTGTGTGTGTGTGTGTGTATATATATGTGTGTGTGTGTATATATATGTGTGTGTGTGTGTATATATATATATATATATTTATATATATATATATATATATATTTGTCCCTGGTGTCTTATGGGCTTTCTGCCCCCGCTTCCTACGGGGAGGCATATTGGGAGTAATCACCCCCATCCGCCCCCGGGGGGGAGGAAAGACTGTCAGCATATTTTGTTTGGGGCAGTTGGAGGCATGGCCGTGTTCATGATGGGCAGCTCCCACCCTTATTATAATCCCTGGTGTCTAGTAGGCTTTCTGCTCCCCCCCCCCCGGGGGCAGATTGGGGGTAATTGCCCCCATCCACCCCTGGGGAGACAGAAAGACTGTCTGCCTTGTTGCTGGGGTGGGGGTCATGCCCATGCCGGGCATCCCCCACCCCTATATCTGTTTTTTTAATGTCCCTGGTGTTTAGAGTACTCTAACCTAATTTGAAAATGCATAAGACCCTTATAGCATGTACAACACTTTGAGTGATAGGATTTAATACAGCAAGGTCGCTGGCCCTCCACTCAGAAGAAGCGGAGAAAATAGATTAATTTAACTCGGCCTCTTGGGAGTTGATTATCACTGACAGGTTTGCAGGGGAGCCCCTCAGCATGAATTTTCGATGTTCATAGGGTCGCTGGAGGGACCTGACACAAATCACATTCCAGTGAAAATAAATTGAGTCTAACCGTTTTTTGAATAATTGAGATCCTGCATTCAGTCTTGAGTTATTTTCTCTGTTATCTTGAATCAGAAGCAAAAACTGTCAGTCTGTCCAGCCTGATACATAATTGTTTTGTGATCAGGAAAAAGAAGCTCATTCCTTACTTTTGATATTAATAGTGCTCTTTAATCTAGCATTTAGTCTTTTGGCGGTAACATTTGGTGACCTGGAGACAAATTCTTTTTCCATCATTTTCAACGGCTTGAATAGTAGGAAATAGAGTATATTGTATTTACACCATGCTAAAATTGTGCACCGGGAAAAACTTAGGGACAATTGATTTCACTCTTTTACCTTGGCATTGCTCAAGTGTGAAAGAAGGAACTAAGAATGATGTAAAATCAGTCGGTTCCATTTGTTTTTTACATATGTAGCAAATGTAATCCAAAATTAATTAAATGCATAATATAAATCATGCATTGTTGATTTTTGTCTTACATATGTGACTGTTAGCTGTGCTTTTACACTGCCATTTTGTTATATGTAAATCAATACATTTGATCATAAAAAATACACCATGGTGTCGTAATCCACTTATTCTGTTTTTGCCACTGTGTACAAAAGTATGCTGAATATTCTGAGACCTGGGGCCCCATTAGAATGGTGGTATGACCGCTACCGGCAGGCCGTCCATGGCGGTCCAACCGACATCCAGCAGAGCGGTCCAACTGCCGCATTATGATGCGGTCGGTCGGATCGCATCGGTCGGAGGGACTGACCGACGCTTCCAACGAGCTCAAAGAGCCCGTTGGGCCGTGGGTCGGATCGTATTCCCTACAATAGGAGCGGTGCACCGCCGTAGGGATTGCGATGTCCCTTCCCAACACCTTTCCATGGTAGTCTGACCGCCATGGAAAGGCTCTCGGAAAGGGAGTTTGGGGGCAGTCAGCAGGGCCCCCTGGGGCCTCTGCTATGAGGCCTGGGGGACACCTGTTTGGTACCCCCCAAACATCCATACCCTGTATGCCAGGCACCACATGGTGTCTGGCACACGGTGCATGGTTGTTTAAAAACATCTCTTTTTCCTTCGCGGCTTGTGCTGCAGCTCTTTTTAGGCCGCAGCACAAGCTGCAATTGAAAAAGCAATGATTCTGACCGCCTAAACGGCGGTCGCATCATAATTTGGCGGGTGGGACCGCCGACTACTTGTCGGTCGGTCCCAATTCCCCACGGGTCCAGCCTGATCATGGAAAACTGGACCCAGTCATGACAATTGGGGCTTTTACCTCTGGTGTCTTGGGGCCACCTTACTAATGAACACTGCAATCAGAACCAAGTATATCTCCTCAGCACTCGACCCCAAGGGTAGAAAAGCAAGCAAGAGGCTAAGAAATCTGGTGAAATAGGAATAATATTCAATGCACCATCAGTTCAATCAGGGCTTTTACTTTGAGTAGGAAAAGTATTTTATTCCACACAAAAGTAAATACAACACATGAAAACTCAAATGCAGACAGAGAAACATCAAGAAATTCAAAACAGGGTTTACACAATAAACAGAACTATATTTGTCGGCTTTAAGAATGATTCTTCACAATCAATATGCTATTGCCAACAGGTTTTAAGAAATGATTTTGCTAAGTTAACCCATCCTAGTTGCTTATTTAGGGTCTGATTTAGAGTTTGGTGCATGGTTACTCCATCACAAGCATGAAGAATATCCCATCCACTCTTGTTAAAAAGGGAATTACATCCTATGGTACTTGTAATAAGGCAGACGGGATATCTGTCACGTTTGTGACGGAGGACCTGTCTGCTAGACTTTAAATCTGGCCCAATGTCTCAGGTTGCATATAGAAATTCTTGCTTTGTTTGATTCCAAAGGAATTTAGTGATATGTAAGTCTACTGATTTGAAGAAGTCGTCAGATAGTTTTGTTAGTAACATAGACATTATAAAGGTAACCATCAATGGCCTTCACTTTTATAGTTCCAAGCTTACCCACAAAGCTAAAAAAAATCGGGGATCATGATTCGAGGATGCTTTCAATTTTTGCCCAGTTTTATTCATTTTGCTCTGTAGTTGTTGATCATTGCAGTACCATACACACATTGATCTTAAGAGTTGTCAGTATTTTTAATGCAAGGAGAGGTGCAATAGGTGTTGACAGAAAATACCTCAGTTTTATCAGTGTTTATATGGAGTATTTCAACACTGTGTAGTATTCTCGTATAGAATGTAAAAGAGTGGGAAAGCCGATATCAGCATTCGAGCTAAAGACCAGGACATCATCAGAGTAGGCTGCAGACTTGTGGTTAAGCATTTGAATGGGATACCTTCTATCCTAAGCATAGCCACTGGAATTATGTTGCAGGAGAAGGCCAAATTATTCAACACGGTTGTGTAAATTATGTGGCCAAAGGCAAATTATGCGGTATAATGCAGAACATTTGGTAATAGTATTACTTCATTATTTTGTCATTTTTAAACAATAGCACTGTATGAGCATTGGTTGCACCTCATTAGTACCAG
The DNA here is from genome assembly GCA_963921515.1 of Calotriton arnoldi. Taxonomy (NCBI): domain Eukaryota; kingdom Metazoa; phylum Chordata; class Amphibia; order Caudata; family Salamandridae; genus Calotriton; species Calotriton arnoldi. The sequence continues at coordinate 435,196 of CAWUFW010000518.1, forward strand.
TTTAACACCCAAATACAGCAACATGCAACAGAAAAGTGACCAGTCCAGCCTTGCCAAAGGGCCTTCCACTGCACGGCAACACGTCTTGCTGCATTGTTAGTAACTTTTGAACCGTTTGAGCTAAAAAACAACATCCTTTTTGTTAAAATATGCAGGCTATGCGGCAGATGATGGGTTATGTGGCAAATGTGGCAAATCTATAACTATGCGCTAATCGCCGTGGCTGCACAATCACATAATTCCAGTGGCCACGATCATAAGGCTTATTTCAAATGGAGCTAAAGGAGGTTTGTTTACTAAAATGATAAGAGGTGAAAAGGGTATCTTTACATAGCGTGAATCTGTCTAATGAAAAGTAAATTTACTTGGTATCCTTGCCATTGCGCAGCATATAAGCAAGAGCCATTTGGGTCAACGTCTGGTTGAGCACAAAACAGTATAGCGTTGTTCTGAGAAAAGACCCAGAGACCGTGTTAAAGGCCTTTATCCAGTCTCTAATATATACATAGGTGGGTATCACTTGCCAGTTTTCCCTTTATGATCCAGTCTGAGCAGGGTTTATCAGGGAAACAGGACCAGTCTAGGCGTAAGAATCTTAGCATACATTTTACAGTCCACATTTATAAGTAAATGAGTCTGTAGTTTTTAGTTATTAGTAGGGCTTTCTCTTCTGTAGTTATAACAATATTTACTGCTTCTGCTGCCATACTCAGACCTCTCCTATGTCTTTAGGGCGTCTATAAAGCACATTTTGGGTAATGTAACTTTATCTCTACAGATTTAAAAGAAAAGGGAGGTAAAACGATCAGGTGCTGGGGAAGTTCCAATGTTTAGTGAGGGAATTGCTTTTGAAATTTCCTCTATTTCAATGAGTTTGTTGAGGTTATTGCTATCAGTTTGCAAAGCTTCCGGAAGCTTAATTTTTTATGTATGCTTCACAGTCTGCTTCAGTTACAGATGAATCAGGGGTACACAAGGTAGTGTAAAATTGTTGGGACACTTTCAATATATATTGGGTTTAAGTGTGTGGAGAATCTTCTTTCCATTTTATCAACCAATGTTACGTTGGCTCTTTCTAGCATTTTGCCTCCATTGTTTTCTCTTCTATTGATTTTGCTTTTTGGTTTAAATGTCGTATGTAAGCCCTAGAGCTGAGTATTCTATTGTACTCGTAGTTTAGGTTTTTGAGACTGTTCATTGAACATCTACTTTTCCAGTGTATTTATTGATTTATTTATTTGTATTGGCCATTTTCTTAATCATTTAGCCACTAACGGATGGCAGGAGGAGCATGAGTTCCTATTTTCTGCAACTAAAAATGAGACATGAATTTATTAACAATTATTTTGTTGCTCTGGTTTCGCAAACGCTTATTATTTAGTCTCCATCTTTGTTTACTTACTAATAATGCTGAGTAAGGCGATGCTCTGTTTGAGTTTCTAGTTACTAATAGTGCTGAGTAAGGCGATGCTCTGTTTGAGTTTCTAGTTACTAATAGTGCAGAGTAAGGCGATGCTTTGCTTGAGTTGCTAGTTACTAATAGTGCAGAGTAAGGCGATGCTTTGCTTGAGTTGCTAGTTACTAATAGTGCTGAGTAAGGCGATGCTTTGCTTGAGTTGCTAGTTACTAATAGTGCAGAGTAAGGCGATGCTTTGTTTGAGTTGCTAGTTACTAATAGTGCAGAGTAAGGCGATGCTTTGCTTGAGTTGCTAGTTACTAATAGTGCTGAGTAAGGCGATGCTTTGTTTGAGTTGCTAGTTACTAATAGTGCAGAGTAAGGCGATGCTTTGTTTGAGTTGCTAGTTACTAATAGTGCTGAGTAAGGCGATGCTCTGTTTGAGTTTCTAGTTACTAATAGTGCTGAGTAAGGCGATGCTCTGTTTGAGTTTCTAGTTACTAATAGTGCAGAGTAAGGCGATGCTTTGCTTGAGTTGCTAGTTACTAATAGTGCTGAGTAAGGCGATGCTTTGTTTGAGTTGCTAGTTACTAATAGTGCAGAGTAAGGTGATGCTTTGTTTGAGTTGCTAGTTACTAATAGTGCTGAGTAAGGCGATGCTTTGTTTGAGTTGCTAGTTACTAATAGTGCAGAGTAAGGTGATGCTTTGTTTGAGTTGCTAGTTACTAATAGTGCTGAGTTAGGTGATGCTTTGTTTGAGTTGCTAGTTACTAATAGTGCTGAGTAAGGCGATGCTTTGTTTGAGTTGCTAGTTACTAATAGTCAGGCCCACTTGAATTATGAGATTGTGTGGCCATGGCTATTTTCGCATAATTGTAGATTTGCAGCATTTGCCACATAATCCATCATCTGCTGCATAATCTGCAGATTTTAACAAAAAAATGTGGTTTCTAGGTCAAACAATTCAAAAATTAGTAAAAACAGCGCGACACGTGTTGCCGTGCAGTGAAAGGTCCTTTGCAAAGGGTGACTGGTCACGTTTTTGTAACTTATTGCTATATTTGTCTGTTAAACTGGTACTAATGAGGTGCAACTAATACCCAGACAGTGAAAGCAAGTGTAAAAATAACAAAATAATGAAGTAATACTATCACAAAATGTGCTGCATATTGCTGCCTAATTTGCCTTTTCTTGCCACATAATTAACTCAACCCTGCCACATAATTTAACCCTCCCCTGCTAATAGTGCAGAGTAAGGCGATGCACGTTTGATCTGATTTTAAGAGGTTCAATTCTGGGGTCTTAAATGGTGTTTAGGTGAGGACCATCAAGAGGAATATAATAAGTTCTGGAGAAAATGGTGGGCTTTACAATGGAAAGTGTAGTGTTTGCCTGTCAAATTATACAAAAGCATAGTATCTTTTAGATTGTTTGATGCTTATGCATTATTCTGTGTGATTTTGACATTCTTACTATACAGTTGGAGTGTCTGCCAACCGTCCCTTACATTTGAAGATTGAAATCTACAACTAGTATTATGTACGAGTCACTTGAAATCTCTCTGTTCATTGTAAATTGGAAAACTCAGAGGGCATCAGCGTCTAGGGTCATATTCTGCTGCAATCGCTTCTGATTTAGATTTTTAGAAACAAGTGTTACAACTTCATTTTTCTCTTAACAGCCCGTACATATGGACTGTTCATCTACCAATTTGAATTACCTCGTCCACACCAAAGTTGGTTTCTAGTAGAAGAACAATGTCTCCTTTAAGTATGTTGCAATTATCTTGCATCTTTTCGTTTTGACTGGGTGCTTAAGGCACTTGGGGGCTTATTTATGAGAGCCCTGCGTCACTTTTGCACCACATAAAGTTGTACATGCGTGATGCAGGGTTCTCATAAAGATTTATGAAGCCAGGTGAAGCCACCCTGCATGGCTTTGAGTGGCCCCATAAATGATGAGCATGGCGATGCAGAGCAAATCGCTGTGTCGCATTGCTCTGTGCCCGGGAGGCGTTCCATGGGTGTTGTGGTGGGTTTTCCCATGCAACACCCATGGAATTTAACGCTGCCTCAGATTTACAAAGTGATGCAAGCCTGGGGAAGCGTCAAATCCGTACGCGTCCCGAGGGGAGGCGTAACAAGGAGAAATATGTTTAGTTCTTCTCGTTTTTCCTCTTTCCATGTGTGCCTCATTCTGCAGCACACCTAGAAAAAGGAAAATGCCCCTTCCTGCACAAAAACAAACCCGCCTGCAATAGAGGCACCGTTGCACTATGGTGCAAGTGTGCCTATGTTGATGCTAGGCTGCCGAAACCGCACCAACGCAGGCAGAAAGGACAGGAATGCACTGTATTGCTTAAATACGGTACATTCCTGCCCTTTTTCTTTGGCATAGGGCAGCGCATTAAGATGCCTTGCTGTGCTGCCCTACGCCAAAATGCCATAAATGAGGCTCTTGGTATTAAAGGAGAGAAATTTTACATCATTCATTGTGGGGAAAATTTGCTTGTAAGCCTGGTGGCCGAATAACAGCATATCAGAGGTATTTGGGAAGTGTGAGTGGGCATATTCTACAGCATGGACCATGGCTTCAGGCCTGTGTATTCACTTATCATAAAAAGCAGGAAAGTGAGATCGCATCGTGGTATGGGAACAGAAGCATTTATAAGTACCTTCTGTGCATTTATTACCCCTTCCTTATTTCATCAAACATCAGGCCATATATTGCCAAACTTATATTGAGCCAGGAAAGGTTAGCAGAAACATATCAAACAAGGAAAAAAAAAGTGAAAGATAGCAAGAAAGAGAAGAAAACATCCTAAAAAACAAAAAGTCCCCCAACACCTAAGTGTCGTCTGCCATTACAATTAACAATGCTGAAGCCACCAAACTAGTGGTTGTATCCTTTGACTGAACACTCCGGCATGCTCCATTGTTTCACAGTTTCATCAACTTTCCAATCCCCCATCTTTCAAAACTCATGCGGGCTTCTGAAGTGGCACCCGCTTGATCCACAAACATTACCTCCGGAGGTGCCCCCGTCAACAAGGGATGATCAGTACCTTCCGTCCATTGAAACCACTGACAGTAAATAGTTACTTACCCACACGAAGCCTTACCCATCTCATTACCTTCCGCCTAAAATCCGAATTACTCAAAGTATTTTACAGCATGCTGGTGATTGTTCTGAGAAATCTTGCAGGGGGATCATTATCCATTGCAGGCCTTTGACAGCCCTGCCATATTGAATACAACCATGGCTCATTTGTTTGAGAGATACGGCCATAGCCCTTTTAGTGCCACAGGATAATTAATTTTATTATTATGAAAGTTTATTAAGACAGAAAGTCTTTTAAAACTGTGTAGTACAATTATTTACACCAATACATATTATATTTGTTTAAATTATATCAAATTTAACTCATGACTATTACAAGCTCAAGGGATTCTAGGGGACTGATTTAGAGCTTGGCGTAGAGGGTACTCTGGCGTAACAGTGATGGAGTACCCTCTACCCCAAACTGAAGGTCCGTCCGCCTGATTTACAGTCATGCAAACCTTAAGTATGACGTTGATGTAGCCTACTCCGTCACTGAAATACTCCGCTGACCGTTCAACAAAGTAAGGGCTGTCTGAGGTTTGGCGATTTGACCACCCGTCTGATTTAGAGTGGGCAATTAAACGGCCAGTTTTTACAATCCCTTATCACCGTGAACACTTGGCACTAAGGGACTGTAAAAATGTTTAAATCCTCACACCACACCTGGTTTGGAATTTTGTTTTTGAAGAAACAAAAACATTTTGAAAGTTTGACAAGCAACTCTCCCTTTGTAATAGCCTAAAAAATCAATCCCGTTGCCTTTCGGCTCCGTTGTCCAAACTCTTGAATGATTCACCTACTTCTCATGTCTCCCATGTAAAGCCTTTTGTACCTGATACTTTTCGTCGATGTTCTCCTCCCCCTCCTGTTATGGTAGATGGAGAACCAGAGTACAAAGTTAGTGTGATATGTGATTCCCAGGGCGCCTGACCACCGTGCTACCTTGCATAGTCTTGCAGTTCCTGGGTCTTAGGACATGCCACATGAAGCCTCCAGCGGTAGGTTGTGAGTTTCACTCACCTCAGGCTGCCTTCCCTCGTGTTCCTGGGATACTAGCTACTAGCTGCTGCTCCTTGCTCCTCCAGCTCCTAAATGGTAATCACAAAAGAGACACAGCCAAAGTGTGGAAACTGCCAGACCCACCTAACCAGGAGCACTGGGGACAGGGCTTTGATAGATGCAGGAGTCTGGAGATCCCCATGTACGCAGCAAGAGGCTGGCCACAGAAACATTCTAAAATAAGGTCTAACTGGTGCCAATGCAGGGGGCATCCACTTGGAACTGAAAGGGATACCACCACAATCTCTAGACGGAGAAATCAGGACCCTATGGAGATTAGTCATTTGCCCGGAGAGTGGCGGGGGGGGGGGGAAAGATGATACAGCAATGAGCGGACAATTGTGAGGTGTATAACTGCTCTCAGGTATGATGATTGTCATGCCAATGTACTCAGTGGTTTAACTGTAAAAGATGTATGATGGGGATGATTGTTGCATCTGTATAAAAGTCAAAAAAATGTGTTATTAAAAAAACAAAATGCCTGAGGGTTTGCAGCTGCCTTTTAAAGCTTCTCTGCAGCTAGTCCGGTTCAGGTGTTCTTTCCTGTTTCTTTCCCATTTCCATCACAACTGTTTCTTCTTTGATTCCTTTCTGGTTTTCCCAATCCTTTGTGTTTCCTGTTGTGTGGTGTTTGATGTCATTTCCTTTTCTTACTCTTTTACCATATAAAGGCTACAGTCTGGTTGGAGGGTGCATTGCAACAAAGCCATGTCCTTTCGCTTGTTTCCTTGCTCCCTGCACGTGCTGATCCTGACTCCTCGCTCCTGAAGAATTCCACTATCAGATTGAGGATTCCCAGTTTTTTTTGTTCCTTTGAAGTCTTCGTCCAGCATGGAGTTTTTTAATGCCTTTGGCTTTTGCCTCCTGAGAAGGTGGCAGCTTCTCGAGAGCAGTTGCCTACCACTTTTTCCAGTGTGTGGTGACATTGTGGCTTCCGGAAACAGTTGCCTGTACATCGGGCAGAAGAAGACCCGAAACCGGATTAAGAGTAAGCATTCAGACCTGAATATTAAGACATTTGAAAGCTAGTACACTTCAAAAGCCCATATCTATGAAACCACTATGTGCGGTTGAGAGTCTTTCAACATTTTTAGGGGCCTTAGCTCAGAAACCACCTAATACAATTAACGTTTCCTATCACAGGGTCACCCACATCGCCTGGGATTAGTATCGCAGCTACATTAATGGTCCTCAAAAAGCAAAGCTTTAATAGCAAATATTTTTACAAATTCTAGGAAGATTTTCAAGCAGTTTGTGAGGATTCCAGGCCAGGCCAGCCAGGCAATCTCCAGGCTAGAGGGGGCTCACCTCAGAGGATCCTGTGAAGCTGATCCTCCCTCGGGCACATACAGCTTTGATCATAGGGGCACATGCATCAAGGTAGGCTTTTGCGATTCCTTAATTGCGATTATTAAGGAATCGCAATTAAGGAATCGCAAAAGCCTATGCATGTAGGAATCGCTATAAAAATAGCGATTCCTAAACATTCCTTAATTGCGACTCGCTAACTGCGTAGTCGCAATTAGGAATACCTCCCCACTAACTCCTATGGGCCTAGAGGCCCATAGGAATGAATGGGAAGACATTCTCAATTAGCGATTCGCAATTAGAGAATCGCAAATTGAGAATGCAATTTCAAGGGTGCCAGGGTGTCAAAATGACACCCTGTTGCACCCCTGAAATTGTGATGTGCACCCATGTTGCGCACACACATGCCCCAAGGGCATGTGTGTGTGTAACCTAAAACTTTAAAAATGCATTTTAGAGCATTTTCGAAGGTATTGCAAATTACAGACAAGTTTGATTTGTCTGTAATTTGCGGTCCCAAATAGCGAAATCGCTATTTGAAAGTGCTTCTAGCATTGCATTTAAGGAATCGCAAATTGCGATTCCTTAAATGCAATCGCAATTTAGGAATTCGCAATTAATTGCGAATTCTTAAATTGCGCATAGGAAACACTTTCATGCATCTCCAAAGGCCAATTTGCGATCGCAAACGGCCGATTTTTGCGATTCGCACCGTTTGCGATCGCAAAAACCTTTGATGCATGTGCCCCTTAGTTTGTTGTCTTTTCTGAACATCTCTTGTATCCTCTTCTCTGCAGTCTCCTCCTGCTGAAGCACACATTTTCACAGACACAGTGGCAGATGCAGCACTTCCAGAAGGGTTCAGGGCCCATGTTCCTTGCACAACTCTTGATTGCTAGGTGTTGTGGTTTATACTATGCAGCTTAGCAGTGATGTCATGGAGGCCTTATGTCGTGGGATTCTATGTGAAATGCTGGTGGTGGGAGGCAGTAGGAGATGAGCTGAGGAAGAAGCCTGACCTGTTTCAATGCAGTGCTGTTTATCCAATAAACCCTTTTACCACTTCTACCTGCTTGGAGCATATTCTTTAAGCCAAGACGTAACTCTAGGCAAGAGAGCTGATGACTCCACAAGGCAGGCTCTTCTCTGGGAAATTCAGTTCAGCAATCTCTGTTCTTCAGCAAGCAGCATCTCCTTCTCCAGACACCCTCTTGCACCCCTGGAGCATGACATGGACTAGTGCTGGAGGATCAATTGATACTGTCCAAGGGAAACATCCATTACAACGCAGGCATTACAACACAATGCCTTTACAACGCAGCTAATATAATGCAAGTTCCATTATAACACATGCTATTATAACGCATGCTATTACAACGCTGACCAGCACCTTCCCTGAGGTAAGCACCTGGCGGTGTTAGAATAGTAAATTACGTTGTAATGGTGCATGCATTGTAATGGCTTGCGTTGTAATAGCATGTGTTGTAATGGAAGTTGCGTTGTAAAAACTGCATTGTAAAAGTATGCGTTGTAATAGTTTGTGTTGTAACGTCATACATCCACTGTCCTGCCACTCTGATATCTCTATTATTAGAGTCAGTTTTTAGACTTTGCCCCACGAGCCAGAAAGATAGAGGTGCAGTTGCGGGTAGTATAGACACAGCCTCTTACTCCAGGTACTCCATGCTTCATAAAGGTGACCAACAATAACACATGGAAGCTAGCAATATATGTATAAAAACTGCCTCTCATTTTCTTATTACAGTCTAGTTTTCACATCACTAGTTAAGAGTAATAGGAAAATGACATAAATGTAAATCCGTATTTGTAAAGCGCGAACTACTCACCCTTACGGGTCTCAAGGTGCTGGGGGCTGTCGTGGAAATTAAGTGAGCTATTGCCCAGAGTCACATGGTGCTGAGTTGAGCTGCCGCCGGAGCTGGGATTCCAACCGTGAACCCTGTGCTCCGAAGTCAGCTGCCCTGGCCGCTGCACCACACCTCTCCACTCAATCAATCAATCAATCAATCATGTCACTTATAAAGCGCACTACATACCCGCGAGGGTCTCAAGGCGCTGGGGGAAGAGGGGGTGGTGCTGCTACTGATCGAAGAGCCAGGTCTTGAGGAGTCTTCTGAAGGCCAGTAGGTCTTGGGTCTGTCGGAGGTTGGTGGGGAGGGTGTTCCAGGTCTTGGCGGCGAGGTGGGAGAAGGATCTGCCGCCGGCGGTCGTTTTCCGGATGCGGGGGACTGTGGTGAGGGCGAGGCTGGTCGAGCGGAGCTGGCGGGTGGGGGTGTAGAAGCTGAGTCGTCTGTTGAGGTAGGCTGGTCCGGAGTTGTGGAGTGCTTTGTGTGCGTGGGTGAGGAGCTTGAAGGTTATCCTCTTGTTGACAGGGAGCCAGTGCAGGTCTCTCAGGTGGGGTGTGATGTGGCTGCGTCGGGGGATGTCGAGGATAAGACGTGCAGAGGCGTTCTGGATGCGTTGCAGCCGTCTCAGGAGCTTAGCCGTCGTTCCTGCGTAGAGGGCGTTTCCGTAGTCCAGCCTGCTAATCTACTCTACTAATTTATTGCAGTTGAGTTTTGACAGGTCAGGGATGCACTTATAACTGCTGATTAAGAGTCAAAGTGAGAATTCACCTTTCAGGTCTCTTGAGCTACTTTTGCCTGAAAATTAAGTCATTGACAAAGAAACTACTTTTCTTGCATTATCTTTATTGTTTGACTGCTAGAGATAATTACAAAAAAACTGAAATCTACCTACATGTTACATAACTTACTGAACTACAAACATTTTTGAAAATGATTTAAATTAAACTGCTTACAATATGTTCTTGAAAAAAAATACTAGCTGTGTAGTTGTTTAATGGCATGCTACAGATTCTGCAGTTGTCCTAGATAAGTACGGCCATACTTTCTCTTTCTAGTGAAAGAGACAAAGGTTTTAAGTTTTTCGGGGCAAGGGTAATGTTGTGACCATGTATTATAAGGAAGAAAAGAACTTCATCCATACGGTGAAAGGATATTGCAAATCACCTCGGAGTTCCTTGACTTTATGAAGGAAGTAGGCCTTGTGCTATGTTCCTTTACTTGCTCTCAGACCTCTTCAGTGACTCGTAATACCTTTACAATTGATAGTAGTGGGTACTTTATCCAATATATAGTAATGATAAAGCAATACGAGTTTTATTTCAATATAAAGATGTGGGCTATTTATGGTATAGTTCATTGGTGAGGCTACTTCTGAGTTGTATTAGTTTGCATCAGTGATTGGCCTGCAGTAACTCTATAATACATGTCAAGAAATTGGTGATTTTTCTTGGACTCTTCAGACATGTTAAAAATTTACGAAGAAAACAAAGTCAAATGGAACCATGCCCTCTGCTAAGAAAAAAGGGAAGCAGTTAAGTTAAAATTTAAAAGGATGTTTTTGGAGGAGAGATAATGTTATGAGTTCATGGAAGATGGGTGGGTAGAAGCTGCTGTAAAACGTCACATTTCTTTTTGATCTATGGTCACAATGTAACCTAATAATGTACAGTGCCAAGTAAGAGAGTTGGCAAGGGCGGCTGCCCTGCTCCTCGCGTCTGGCAGCTGTTTATTCTGTGAAGACCAAGCAGGAAACGGCTCTCAGAGAAATATCTATTGTACTGCGGTGTTTAAAGTTCTGCGACGTAAAACGGCGAATAATGGAGAAGGCTGTGTATTTTAATAGCCTGTCAGACTTGAAACCAGACGTCTGTCCTTTATGTGCAGACGGAAACAGTTCAGATAACTGCGCATTATTCCCAGCGGGAGCCCGTACCCTCCCTGGCCCTGCCTAGCGGAGGCTGTTAGAAGCAGAGGCCTCCTCTTCCCCCCTCGCTGCCAGGCCACGTGCACACTTATCTGGGGCTCCCTTCCTAGGCGTTTGGCCCTACAAGATAAGGTTCTAGACGAATCATTTTAGCTGTGATTATGGGAAGCTGAAACATGATAAACCTCGCACCTTAGTAGATGTTTCTGTTTTTAAAAATGTGCACCTCGAAATTGGGGTCATTTTACAAACTAGAGATAAAAAGAGCCCCTGTGCTTCAGCAGGAACATTACTGCTGCCATCAGGGCTTGAAGTGGGATTACAAAAGTGGTGGTGGTGAGACTCGAAAAGGGGCGTGGCCTATGTAATTAAGGTGTGGCTTAAACACATAAACTATAATTTTTTGTACCACCCGGTTCCTCCCTGATCTTTCTGTTATTGCAGCCAAATATATAACACAACTGACATACATCTAAAATCAGTCAACACTATTGGCTTTGCCAATGGTTGTTAGCTCTTTAAGATAAATGAGTAACAATTATTTTGTTGTAAATAATTAATATTTTTTCACTTCTGAAATACTCAGACTACTAATTAAACATTATTGAGGCCTGCTCTTCAAAGTATTTCAGTCCCTCCCCTTATGTTAACTCCATGTTAGACATGCCCATATTCTCTCTACATCTCATCCACTTGCATATCTTACACGTCATCTCTTTAACACCCTTTCATTCTCTCCTGAATGCTCTTCCTCGCATTTCCTTCACTTCGCCACCCCCTGAATACACAACGCGCTCACTTACCTCTAAGCACTGCTTTTTTTAGGTCGAAGTGTGGGGTCCATGGAGGGAACACTACGGGCTGCAATGGGAAGCCTGGAGACCTCCCGAGGACCTGTCATGGAAGAGGGACACAGGGTGGAGGGGGAAGGCCCTGGAGACTGATGTCGCAATACCAGAGGTGTGGCAGTAGTGGACATGTGTCGGCGAGCCAGCATCAGCAGAGAGTTTACCCCAGTGCATGTGGGGTGAGGACATTACTCCATCTTGCGGGGGTCAAATATATACACCATGTATTGTACATGTGTATGGAACAGTGATATGTTTTGTAGGAGTTGTTGACACCAAAAAGTAAAAAAAACTATAAAAAGATTTAAAAAATATATAAATAACCTAAGCACAGTGTCCGTTTACGATATGCAGGCATAGCTATAAGCATATCTTGATAGCAAACATTCACAGCTGATCAATTTCTAAGCAAGATACTTTCCTATGCTAAGCTTTAAGAGTTCAGTGATTTTACATTTTTTCCGAATTGCATAGCACACGTAAATGTAAAATTATTTATGAAGTGATATTCAATTCTTAAGAACGTTTATCATACAAAAACCCCCAGAATCTATTATATTGTAAAATAAGTGTTCACTGACAGCGGTGCCTATGAGCTTTGTGCTTTCAACGCAGCGATATTTTTAGTGCAGGAGATGCGGTGGCGCAAGCCCTGTGGTGTGAGGGGCCCTCGGCACCCTAGTCACGGCTGTCCTGTACATCTCAACAAGGATAACAGGGGAACACATTTCCTTACTTGCAATAGCGCCAGTGGCAGCCGGCACGGATCGGGGGCCGTGGGTGTAAAAAATAAATAAATTAACTGACCTTATCGCCGCCTCTCTCCTCCGCGTCAGGCCGGAACAGGAAGCACCCAGGCTCCCCTAAGCCAATCACAACGCTGCAATGCAGCGTTGTGATTGCTCTGAGTGCCATGGTTCGGCGCTCAGAAGGGGACTGGATGCCTGGGCATGTTCTCCACCCAGGCTGTAATGCAGCCAGGGTGTAGAACATGCAAAGTGCACAGGACTGTTTGGCCGGCCCAGGAGGGCCAGCCAAACATTCATGCGCACTAACAGAGTGACCGCCACTCCTCCCCCTGCTCTGTGAGCAGAGCAGCCCCGCCTGCAAAGCTGCTGCAGCGGGAAAAAATAAAAAGATAATAACATTGAGTTATTATCATTTTATTTTTCCTTTATTTACATTGCTTAAAAGCAGTGGGGCGACGCTCCTCCACCTTAGCGGAGAAGCTGCCACTGAATAGCACCCTTACTACACCATTGCACTCATACTTTATATATGGGCCTAGGGTCATATTTTCTAGTTGGGTGCAGGGGCTTTGAGTCGGGTATGGTGAGGTGTCTGTCGAATTTTACCAGGAATTTTTACATACCCATAGACAAACGGGTACACACACCCTCTCCCTCTCTCTGTTTTCAAAGTCCTTAAAAATGTTAGTTATTTTACAAAATATTATGTTTTCTGTACTCCTACCAATCTACAGTCCTCTCCCTTTCCACTGCCCCTTACAGGGCCGGACTGGGAACTAAAACAGGCCCTGGCAAACTGCTCGGCTGCCCCCCCCTGTGGGTAGGGGGGGTGCAGCCGAGCTGTTTGCGAGCGCCGGTTTCGGCCGATTTTGTTAACGGGGCCGATATTGCCAACCCCCGGTAACAAAAACGGCCCCCAGGGGCCCAAAACCGGCCCCCACCCTAGCGGCCCACCGGGGGAAACGCCCAGTGCCCGCTACGGCCAGTCCGGCCCTGGCCCCTTAGGCCCCTCTCATGCACACTGCTTGACACACAATGTATTTTAACATTATATGCCAGCGTGGTTGTTGGAAAATCTGAAGCTCCCCCTCCCGCCCCACCCCCTATCTTGCTGACCAAGCTACACCCCTGTATGGGCCATTCTTTGAAAGCCAACTAAGAGATATTCACATTTCCAGACCTTTCGGACAACTTCCGGTTTGAGAGTGCCTGCCCTCTTCTCAACTCGTGGGACGGCCCTATTTCAAGGGACGGGCACACCTTGACCTGTGTCTTCATGCATGGAGGAGAAAGGACTTTTTATAATAAACATTGTTAAATTATATTCGTATAAAACAGTGAACAAGATTGTTTCCTTGTGATTAGACTTGCAACATCAATATTGCCATCTACTGCTCAAGCAGAAAGTGCTCCATCTCAAAATGCCATTCCCAGGACCCCCAAAAACCTATTTTTCGAAAATGTTGCAGTCTCCAGTGCTAGAACCGCTCATCACAGCTCCCTGCTCCTCGTACTCTGCACTCGAACCTCTGGGGCTATTCTATTCTCCACTCTGAGTGAACACAAAGTCGCACACAACTTCCCTTTCCATAAACAAGAGACAGTCATCTAATTACTGCAGTGTTTTCCTTAAAGTTTTTCATCCCAGCTATCTATTCAAGAGCTGGAGGACATTGTCATGTTGGCAGTTTACAGAATAATTACAAGCAGCCTCGGAGAGGAGTTGGCCTAACGGCTAGGACGGTCTACCTCAAATCTGGGGAACCGGGTTCGAGTCTCGGCAAGGACGCGCAACATCCTGTGATTCTGGGCAAATCACTTAATCTCCCCGTGCCTAACAAAAATGAATGTGTCCTCAACTGGTGCTCATGTAAAGCGAGACCGATACCTCCGGTCAAGTTCGCGCAATATAAAACTGTGTCAAAAACAAAATTTGAAAAAAACCTTGGCCGCTTATACTTCCCCTCGAGATACTTTACCCTTTATACAAAACACATGACTCATGCAAATTTCAGGTGAGCACTCAACTTACAAATTCAGTCTTCGGAGGGTTTGACCAACACAGGGCAATGGTCGGACCAAGGTGGGTACTGCACCACCGGCGGCCCTGGGGCAGCCGGGTGCAGAGGTCACTGGGCCCAATATTAGCCAATGGGAGCTGGGGTCACCTCGGGGAGGCACTGGTTGCAGGTTAGTACCCCCGGTTCAGGGACACAGGCCCTGGGGGTTGAGGTCAGCACTGTAGGGGCCTCCAGGTATCACCACGGCTGCACCGCCAGTGCTGCGGGAGCGGCCATGTGCAGGGTGCAAAGAAGGCGTCAGCTGCCCTATAGAAATCAATGGAGATCCTCGCTTGGAGAAAACGGCTGCAGGCTCGGACCAGAAGACTGGCTGAAGGGATCCAATGACTGGATAAGTGAGTTGGATAGTGGGGCGATGCCGGGACACCGTCGGTTAGGCACTTCAATGAATGAAACAGCACTTGTAAAGCGCATAGCTACCCGGAGGCATCCCAGCGCTGAGCAGAGCAACTGAAGCCACCTCAGGATCATTTGGGGAAGAGCCATGTTTTCAAAGCTTTACAAAAGGCCAAGTAATTGGATTCCTTTCGTACTTGAAGAGGGAGGGAATTCCAAAGTTTGTCGGCGTTATATGAAAAAAGCCGGCCACCACTTCTAGCTCTCTTAATTCTGGGAACGATGGCCAGATGAAGCTCATCTGAGCACAGCTGCCTGTTAGCTCGATAGGGCTGAACCAGAGAGGAGATGATGGCTGGTCCTTTCCCTCCAATCATCTTGTGAGTAATACACAGGGCCTTAAAAAGAACTCTCTCCTGGACCGGAAGCCAATGGAGAGACTTCAAAGCCGCTTTTGCCGATTGCCGGCTCGGGATCCCCAGGAGAAACCTTGCAGCGCAATTCTGCACAGTTTGAAGCTTCGCAAGGACTGAGCACGGAGCGCCCAGATAAAGGGCATTTCCGTAATCCAGGCGAGATAAAACAAGCGCCTGGACCATGAGCTTTCTTGCTTGAAACGGTAGCAAAGGGAGCACTTTGCGGAGCATTCTTAGAATACCAAAGCAAGAGGCCACAACCTTCCTGGCTTGGGTTTTGAAGCTGAGGTCTGAATCAAGCCAAAAACCCAAGCTCTTTATCTCTGGCTTAGGGATGGGCGCAGGGCCCATACACGCTGGCCACATGGTGTCTGCCTCAAAGAGAGAGGGGTTGACGAGGAGCATGAGCTCGGTCTTATCACTGTTCAATTTGAGGTGTGAGTGTTTCATCCATCTTGTTACCCCTTCGAGGCAAGGACAGAGACGGGTGGAGGCCCTGTCAGAATGGTTCAGAGTGACCACCAGTTGGGTGTCGTCGGCATATGTGACGATATGCACCCCAAAAGGGAGAACGATATCGGCCAGAGGGGCCATGTAAGCATTAAAGAGAGTAGGGCTCAGGGATGACCCCTGCGGGACCCTACAATGTAGGGGCAAGGGGTTCGAGATGGCCTCACCCTCAAAGACTTGGAAGGATCTGTCCTCCAGAAACGATTGCAGCCAGGTTAGGGCGACTCCCGACACACCCAGACTTCTAAGTCGTTCGACCAAGATACGGTGGTTAACCGTATCAAATGCTGCACTGAGGTCTAAAAGAATCACAGCCAGAGAGCCTCCTGTGTCGAGGAGTTTCCTGGAGCCTTCCACGACTGCCAGTAGGGCCGTTTCTGTTCCTTGATGCGGGCGAAAGCCCGTTTGAGAGGAATGGAGAAGGTTAAAAGATTCTAGGTGCCTAGAAAGCACCGAATTGACATACTTCTCCGCGATTTTGCTGATCCCAGGAAGGAGCGAAATAGGCCGATCATTGCCAAGGCAGTCAGGGTCCAGGCTAGGTTTTTTCAATAGGGGTTTGACCATAGCTTTTTTCCATAACGGAGGGACCACACCGGCAGACAGTGAGGAGTTAATCAGGTCCAAAATGATGGGGCTAGCTGATTCAGCCACTAATTTCAAAATTTTAGGTGGGGCGGGGTCTCTGGGCAATCCACTCTTTACAAGTCCAGAGGTTATCTGGAGTGTTTCGTCATTCATTAAGGGGAAAGCTTCTAGCGGTTGTTCCCTGCTCCAAGAGCTAACATCCTCGGGGTAAGGACTAATGTGACAATCGACCGGGGTGAAGGAGCAGCAGATTGTTTGAATCTTGTTATAAAAATACTCAGCGAGTTCATTGCAGCGGCGGTCCGTTGCTTCAAGCGTATCAGGGGGAGCAGGGGCTTTCAAAAGTTTCTTCGCGATGCGGAATGTTTCGCGAGGAGAATTGACTGCCAGGGAAAGTTTTTCCTCGAAATAACAGGTTTGAGCCTTTTTAATTTCAGTCTTATATACTTTAATAGCAACTCTATAATCCCTTTTCTTGCTTGGGGAGAACTCTTTTCTCCAGATTCTCTCAGTTTTTTTGCAAATCTGCTTTAGCTCTCGAAGTTTAGGGGTGTACCAAGCCGTTCTATTAGACCCTATGTGCGCCTGGGTAGTTTTTTTCAGGAGGACCTGGTCTAGTGTCCCCTCAATCCAATTGTTGAATCGAGCATTAGCCAGTATAGGGTCGGAGTCTGGGGGTGGCTTAGACTTTTCTATAAAAGTACCTTTCTGGATGAGAAGGAGCAGGGTGTTTGGCCCCTGGCCCCGTCCGGACGCGGACGGGCACAGACGGGCTTGTGCGCCAGCGGCGCGCGCATGTCCGCTGCGCGGTCGCGTCATTGGGCTCTTAAATAGCCCAAGCAGGGTCCAGCGACTAGAGCGCTGACCCAAGATGGCCGCCAAAGTGCGAGTGCAGGTGCAAATGAGCAATGAGGAAAACAACTTGCCCCCCTGAGCTATAACACAGCTCAATTAACAACAGGTAGAACAAATTAAAATAGCACCACTAATTAAAATTTTTAAAATGTTTAAAAATGTTCTAAAAATCAATCTGAGCCCCCCTGCGCGCCAAGCGTGCCTCGTAGCGGCTTCAATGCCTGCGACGCGGTTGCGTCATTGGGCTCTTAAATAGCCCAAGCAGGGTCCAGCGACTAGAGCGCTGACCCAAGATGGCCGCCAAAGTGCGAGTGCAGGTGCAAATGAGCAATGAGGAAAACAACTTGCCCCCGTGAGCTATAACACAGCTCAATTAACAACAGGTACAACAAGTTAAAATAGCACCACTGATTTCAATTTTTAAAATGTTTAAAAATGTTCTAAAAATCAATCTGAGCCCCCCTTCGCGCCAAGCGTGCCTCGTAGCGGCTTCAATGCCTGGGGGCTGCGGGTGCAGGGGTGTCTTTGGGCGTCGGGCTTCTCTCACCGGATCCGGTTGGGGGAACCCTTCAAGATGAGGCTGCAGGCATTGTGGGGAAGTTCAGGAGAGATTGTCCAACACTGGATCCTGGGTCGGGATCGCCGGGTAGATGTCGCTGGATCATTGGGCCGCCTGGACTCTGGCCGTGGGAGACGGGTGCAGAGTGGTGCAGGGGTCGCGGATCCGCCTGGATCCGGTGTGCTTGGGTTTGTTTCTTTCTGGGCGAGTCCGGTGTCCACGGGGGAGAAGAGTCTTTGACAAGGGAAGCTCAGGCCTCTGGGGTTAATGGAGGTTGCTGGCTGCAGGACACACTGGTTTCTGCAAGCAGGGTCCTTGGGGCCGGGGGCGGGCCGGTGGGGCTGGGGCCAGGTCAGTTGTCGTCTTCCTCCTTCACTGCTGCATGGCTCTTCGGTCCTTCTTCTTGGGTCATCAAATCTTAGGAACAGGGTTCAGGGAAGCCCTTAAATACTAAATTTAGGGGCGTTACTGAGATTGGAGGCGGTAGCCAATGGCTACTGTCCCCTTGGGTGACTACACCCTTTAGATACCCCCTCCCTTTGGGGAGAGGGGCACATCCTTATCCGTATTGGTCCTAATTCTCCAAACAAAGATGGAGAATTCTCAAGAGAGGGGTTCACCTCGGCTCCTGGCTAACCTAAGGGTGTGCCAAGCTAAGGTGGACACTCCTATTCTGCTTACTAATTTTCCCACTTGTCCTGCCGCCAAAAAGTGGGGCTGGGACGGACAGCATAACACAAGGTGAGAGCCTTTGAGGCTCACTTCAAAGTGCTGCAGTTCCTGCAAGGGGGAGGTGGGAAGCACCTCCACCCAGAGCAGGCTTTGTTTCTGACCTACAAGAGCACAAAGGTTCTCACCTCATGGGGTCAGAGGCCTATCTGGTGGTGGCTGGCTGGCAGGGACCAGTCAGCCGATACACTAGAAGCTGGTCATTTTTAGGGGGGCATCTCTGTGATGTCCTCTGAGTGCATTTTATAGTGAGTCCATCACTGGTATCAATATGGGTTTGTTATGCTGAGAAGTTTGATGCCAAACTTCTCAATCTTGAGTGGAGCCATCGTAAAGCTGTGGAGTTCGTGTTGACAAATTCCCAGCCCATGTTCTCAAAATGGCTTCACTGCACTTACGGTGTCCAAGAATGGACTCGCATGCTGAGGGGGTGTGCTGCTCATGCAGCTGTGCCCTCACCTTTGGTGTGGTGCACTCTGCCTTAGGGGTGACTTGCCTATGCCACAGGCAGTGGTGTGTAGGCATGGCACCCAGGAAGGGGTGCCATGTCGACTCTTTTTAGTTTAGCTACACTACAACAACTCCTTAACTACTGGAATATTTCCAGAAGAACTCAAAAAGTCATACATACGCTGAATAAAACAAACTTGGACCCGCAGAACCCTGACAACTACAGACCGATTAAAAACCGACCTTTCCTGGGCAAACTGATAGAAAGAGCAGCATTTGCCCAGATGTCACAATTCATTGAAGATAATGCCATACTTTCAGACTTCCAAACTGGATTCCGTCCAGGAAGAGGCACAGAATCTGCCTTCCTTGCCATCTGGGATGACCTGAAGAACACAGTTGACTGCAACGGGGTTGCTGCGCTACTTCTCTTCGACCTCTCGGCTGCCTTTGACACGGTTGACCATAAAACTTTGATACAAAGACTCTATGAAGCCGGCATAGAGGGGACTTCTCTAGACTGGATCGCATCCTACCTTCGCAACAGAACTAATGTCATCCATACCCCACCTTTCTCGTCCAAACCGTACTTCACAAACGCAGGGGTCCCTCAAGGCTCTATCATCTCGCCCATGCTTTTCAACATCTACATGAAGTTCTTACCGTCACTGATCAATCAATTTCACCTCAGTGCTATAACTATGCAGATGACTCCTTCAACTGGAATGCCCCAAAGACATTGGAAACTCGCCAATTTTCAGTTGTATCAGAGCCATGGATCAATAAATGACCTGGAGCCATCTCTAATTGAATGCTTCCAAAATGGAAATACTCACGTGTGGCGATTGGAAACATTATGACCCGCTCGCCGCGTGGCCTGATGATCTGGGAACACCGCCTAAAGTATTGAAGTAAGTAAGAAACCTCGGAATGACCATGGACTCCAAGCTATCAATGAATGCCCAAGTGGACAAACTAGCAAGACCAAGCTTTGTTACTATAAAAACTCTGCGACAAATCTTCCCCCATTTGGAATTTGCAGCCAAAGTCCAGGCTACCATCTCCCTTCTTCTGTCCAAACTGGATTACGCCAATAGCCTTTACCACGGATCACCTATAACAACCATGAAAAGACTACAACAGATTCAGAACTCGGCTGCCAGACTTCTCTTACATATGAATCCTCAAGACCACATCTTCCCTGCCTTGAAAGCCCTGCATTGGTTACCGGTTGCCAGAAGCACCACGTTCAAGCTGCTTTGTATCACCCATAAAGCAATACATGGAACAGGACCGCTCTTCATCAGGAATAAAATCACCAAACACATTCAACTAAGAAACCTCCGCTCTAGAGTGGCACCTCACCTCAAAATCCCAAGATACAAGAAAAAAACCATGGGTGGCACATCCTTCTCTGTTGAAGCAGCCCAACTATGGAACTCTTTACCCCCAACATAAGATCCACGGATAACCACCTTATCTTCAGAAAACTACTCAAGAATTGGCTCTTTCCCACATAACCACCATACGCAAACAGAAATATACAGCATATCCCTCTGTAAATAAGCATTTTATTTGTACCATAGATATGTACTTATATATATGTATTGCTTTGTATAAACGTGTAGAATAATTGTTTTAAAAATAATATAGATATTAATTAGCTCTGCTTAACAAATGTACATATTACTGAAAGTTACATTATTTGATGTTTCTAAAATGTATATGTGACTGCATAAATAAGTAAATCTTTTATCATAACTATTTATCTACTATTGCTTCACAATTAAATTTCAAAAAAGATATATATATATATATATATATATATATATATATAAAATTAATTTTAAGTACAACAACACTTGAAAGCCTGAGTTTATTAAATGCATCTTTGGTTAACATATACTACCTTCCTTTATGCATGTATATATCTTCCATGTACTTATGGATCTATATATTTATTTCTTTTCCTCTAATTCAGCATATCCAATGCACTACCCTATTTCTATATCACTCTCAATATATCCTCTACCTCGACTCTCTGACTCATCTTAAACCTCTTTCTACTACTCTTTTCAATGCACTATGCTATTTTTCACCGTATACCTCTATCAATATATCCTCTACCTCAAATCTCTGACTCATCTCAAACCTTTTTCTACTACTCTTTTCAATGCACTATGCTATTTTTCACCGTATACCTCTATTAATATATCCTCTACCTCCACTCTCTCATTCATCCCAAACCCCACACCCCTACTATGATCCTCAAAATGACCCTTTCTAGACTCTTCCCTACTCTACCCCTCCTTGCATCATCTCATACCTCTTTTACTATTCCGATCCCCCAAAACAAGCCTTTCTAAACCTTTCCCTCTGACTCTTCCCCTCCACCTCCCTTTTACTCATCCCAAACCTCCTCCTACTGCTATGAGCTCCAAAACAAACAAAAAAAAGATTTCTAAACCCTTCCCTCTTCTATCCCTCCACTATCCTTTTCAATCCAAATAACAGACTAACATGTCCACCACTCAAATTAATTTCATATTTCACTATACTAATTCACCACTAATACTTTATGGGTTCCGGAGTAGCGTGCTTCTCGCCGAAAAAGTGCTCCAACACCTCATCAGAGGTAGCAAGCGCTATATAAATGCAAACCATTTTTCCCTCTCCTATCCCTCCGCTATCCTTCTCAATCCAAATAACTGACTAACTAATTCACCACTAATACTTTATGGGTTCCGTAGTAGCGTGCTACTCCCCGAAAAAGCGATTGGACGCCTTGTCAGGGTAGTAAGCGCTATATAATGCAATTACATGAATTGCACATTTGACAGCTCCTGCGTGCCGATAAGTGGCATGTGTGGCTTCACCCCAGAAGTGCTGCCCGGATTTGTATATGATCAACAATAGAGGGTTCTGGCCCTTAATCAGTAAGGCTAGGCCAATCTATATATGCTAACAACAACACACTTGCAAGTACTGATGCAAAATTCACAAATTACTTACTCAAATCACACGTGACACTCATTGTGATTGAGAAAAAAAACGAATTTAATTTTCCTTTTTAGTTTCAAGAAGAATTCAATAAAAACAATTTTTAATCCTATTAGTTTGCATTCTCTTCCAGGGGATCCTCATCAATAGTCATAAGCACTGAATATTCCTGCCCATGTGCGGGGACCTCGGAAATAATAAAAATTATATATGAAAAACATATATATACAGCTCTATATATATATATATATATATATATATATATATATATATATATATATATATATATATATATATATATACATATATCATTTTTTCTCATACCAATGCAGCCCCCATATAGGAGGCTAAACAATGCAATAATATAATAAATACTTGTGCAAACACATAAAGAATATATGAACCACAGTAGGGCAAGTATTACTTGGACTCTTTTTAATGAGTACAACTCATGAAAACTGCAAAAAGAGCAGGCATTGTTAGCCTACAGGCTGCATTGTAAGCCAATAGCATAGAAACAGAAAACAAATGCACAAAAACTGGCACCGTGCCTTTAAGGCAGCCATGACCACTAGCTTCCCATCATGCCTCGGGGGTGACAGTTAGGTCAGTTGTTCTTTCCGGCTCCTTCAGTCAGGACCCTGGATTCCACAGCTCTGTCCTTTTTGACTTTTTTGTCAAAATTATCTAAACCTTTTAAGGTTTTCTACTTTTCACTTGACATCTTTTTGTCTTTGGAGTGAAGTGTAACCAGTTTTTTGGCAGAAAGTGTTTTTATTTCAGTCAGAATGCCTTCACTTTTTGACCCTTGCCCCTCCTGTGGCAAGAAGAAGGCCAAGACTGACACACATTCTGTGTGTATCCTCTGCCTCCCTGACTCTCACTCTCCAGAGAACTGTCCACATTGTAAAAAATTGTCCAGAAGAACTCTCAAGGATAGAGAGAGAATTCGGTTATATGGACTCTCTGAAAGAGGTAGGTCTCCTGTGAGGCAGAAGAGAAAGAGACCACGATCGACATCGAAGAGATACCGTTCTGTTCACCTTCAGCGTCGGGATCGGCGTCGAACCTACCGCCGGCGAAGAAGCAGATGTCGTCGTCGAAGTCTTCAGCGGTGCACTCGCATCGTTCAACTCCAAGACCGAAGATGGCGGCTTCAGCGTCGAGTCAGGTAAAAAACCCTCCGTTGGCGTCAACCAGGCGACGTTCAACGTCGAGGAACAAGTCTCCGTCGGCGTTGGCCAAACGTCCGACGTCGAGGCCGGACACTCCATCTCCGCACATCCTTGAGCGGTCGACGTCGAGGCACAAGTCTCCGTCAAGATCTGTACATAGGTCATCGACGTCGAGGCATAAAACGCCGTCCCCGGCGTCGAAGCAGAGGACTCCGTCGGCTTCATCCCAGAGAAGATCGACGTCGAGATACCAGTCTTCGGTGCACAGGTGTTCAACGTCGAGGCAGAGGTCTCCATCGACGTCAGCGCAGAGACACTCGTCGTCGAGACAGAAGACTCCTCCGACGGCAAGACGGTCGACGTCGAGGCAGAGGTCTCCGTCGACAGCATCACAAAGACGATCGACGTCGAGGCAGAGGACTCCGTCGACAATACCACGAAGGCGTTCGGAGTCGAGACAGCGGTCTCCCTCGACGTCAAAGCAGCGACGTTCACCGTCGAGACAAAGGACTCCGTCAGCGTCCAGACTCGGACGTTTGACGTCGAAGCACAAAGCTGCTACAGGCTCACGCTCAGTGAGTTTTTCTCCATCGCCATCACCGACGTCGAGAGCAGAATCTCACCGCACGTTGTCAAGCCGGTCTTCTTTCTCTTCCTCAAGATCACCGGTGGTCATTTCGACGTCACATAGCCAGGCTTCTTCACCTGTACGAACCCGTCCAGCTGAGGATCCTGCAAGAACGGAGAAGCAGAAATCTCCATCTGCACGTCGCTCACGTTCACAGGAGGCTCCTGTGCGGGAAGAGAGGCGAAAGTACACCTCTCTCCCAGATGGTTGTTACCTCTGCGTAACTGGCAGACAGCTGACGCTCCACAAACGGGAGGTGCTCAGGACTATTCCAGCCCTTTACATAGGTCTCCTCTGACCCGTCTTGTGCAAGCAGCGGATCTCTCTCCTACTGCTCCATCGAGGGGTAGAGATCACACACATACTTCTGCTCGCTCTTCCAGAAGAAGATCCAGGGCTCGAGAACAAAGGAGAAGACACAGATCTCCAACAAGTTCACCCTCTTCCACCCATTCCTCGAAGAGGGACTACTCCCCGACTCTCACAGACAGCCCACTGTCGAGAATCTCTCCAGTGGACGACGTCATTACTTTTCACGATGTTCTATCCAGAGGGGCAAACAAATTAAACATCTCTATGCCTACTCAGCAAAGCTCGTCCTCAGTCATATTCGAGACTTTGCATCAGAGATCAGCAGCCAAGCCTTTGCTACCTCTGGTCCCGGGTCTGCTCCAGCCTGTAATGGACATTTTTCTAACACCAGCGACTCTCAAGTCCGCGCCAGCGAGAATCGTGAAGAAATATAGGCCGCCTGAAGAAGACCCTTTAATCCTCATATCTGATCCTCCACCAGATTCTGTTATTATAGCTGCGGCCAAGAAAACGCACGCAGTAGCCTCCTCATCTACAGTTCCACCGGATAAGGAGAGCAGAGCACAGGATCCATGGGGGAGAAAGGTCTGTGGCACGTCAGCCTCCATGATGAAAGTCTCCAGCGCTTCGGCCCTGTTGGGGCGCTATGACAGATCTTTGTGGGACTCCCTGCAGAGGTTCACAGAGAAGCTGCCAAGGGAAGACCGCAGAGATTTTGAGGAAATTGTGCAAGAAGGCAGCTTGGTGGCAAACCAAGTGATCAGCGCCGCAGCTGATGGAGCGAAGCTGTCTGCCAATTCCTATGCTCATGGAATCAGCGCCAGAAGATCATCCTGGCTCCGTCTTACTGCACTTAAACCGGAAGCACAGTCCCGGATTCTCAATCTCCCTTTCACAGGCTCATCCTTGTTTGGCACTCACACTGATGAGGAAATGTCGAGGATGAAGTCAGAACTCAATACCCTGAAGGCGGTTGGACTCGAGAAGAGGAAAGAGTTCCGGCACCGTTACAGGCCCTACAATCGGTGACCCTTCCGTCAGAGGTTTCAAACCCCTCATTGGCAGAGGCAACAGCAGCAGCAGGGTCAATCGAAGTCCCAGTACCAGTGTCGTCTTACCCCCAGAGGAAGAGGAACCCCTCGTCAGTCGACTATCTCAGCAAAAACACCAACTAAACAATGAGTGTCCGCTTCCTCCATCACTGTTTTCCACTCCAGTAGGGGGAAGTATTGCCAATCATCTGGAGGAGTGGCAGAGTATTACAAGAGACCAATGGGTGTTGACTACGCTGCAAAATGAGTACTCTCTACGTTTTCGACATCGGCCTCCCTCGATCCCACCAGCGAAAATAACATGCCACCAGATAAAACTACTGCAGCGGGAGGTATCTATCCTTCTAAGAAAGTCAGCCATCGAGAAGGTCCCTGCATCACAACGAGGTCAAGGAGTATACTCGAGATACTTCCTAGTAAAGAAAAAGGGTCGAAAGTCAGATTTCATACCTATTCTAGACCTTCGAACACTCAACAAATCCATCAGAAAAGAAAGGTTTCGCATGTTGGCTCTTCATCAAATATATCCACATCTACAACAGGGAGATTGGATGTGTTCGCTGGATCTGCAAGATGCATACTTTCATGTCCCAATCAATCCTCATCACAGGAAGTTCCTGCGTTTTCTGGTGGGGTCCTCCCATTATCAGTTCAAGGTGCTGCCCTTCGGGTTGAAATCAGCTCCCCGAGTGTTCACGAAGTGCATGGCAGTAGTAGCAGCCGTTCTACGACGCAAGGGCATCTTCGTTAACCCCTATCTCGACGACTGGCTTCTGAAAGGTCCCTCCCCCCAGAGCGTGAGGAACAATTTTCAACAATGTCTAGACCTTTGCCAGCAGCTGGGTCTCCACGTAAACTTCGACAAATCGACTCAGCAACCCACGCAAAGAATTCATTATCTGGGGGCAACAATAGACTCCGCAATAGGAAAAGTGTTTCCTTCGGAGGAGAGACTGTTTTCAATCACACTGAAGGGCAAGCAGATCCTACGCAACAACCTACCTTCCGTCCGTCAGGTTGCATCTCTTCTAGGATCAATGGCATCCTGCATCTTTCTGGTACCCAATGCCAGGTTGAGAATGCGTCCCTTACAACAGGATCTGGAGGACAAGTGGGATCAAAGAACGGCTCGGTGGGAAGACAGGATACAACTGTCGCACGCAGCCAGAGCATCGATATCATGGTGGATGAGACAAGAAAATCTTCGGGTAGGAGTTCCATTCCATCAAGCTCCTCCCTCCCAATCTTTGATCACGGATGCCTCCCTCCAGGGTTGGGGAGCTCACATGGGGTCTCTCCAGACGCAGTGTCAATGGTCAACAAAAGAACAGTTGTACCACATCAACATGCTGGAGTTGAGGGCGGTGCATCTGGCTCTCAAGGCTTTCCTCCCTTCGATTCAGACCAATTCCATTCTAGTACAGACGGACAATATGACCACCATGTATTACCTGAACAAACAGGGAGGGACTTGATCGAGGACTCTATCGCTGGAAGCTCAGGCCCTCTGGCATTGGCTCTTAGCGAGAAATCTATCGATTTACAGCAGTACACCTACCGGAAGAGCAGAATTCACAGGCAGACGCTCTCAGTCGGCACTTCGAGGACCAGCAGGACTGGGTTCTAAATGACGAAGTTGTCAAGGACATTTTTCAAGAATGGGGTTGTCCAAGCATCGATCTGTTCGCGGACGACACAAACAAAAAATGCAGAGACTTCGCCTCAAGGTACTACCGACCAGGGTCGAAGGGGAATGCCCTTTTGATCAGCTGGTCAGGGGCATTTGTGTACGCCTTTCCACCTCTTCCACTCATCCCGAAGGTGGTGACCAAACTCTCGCACTCAGACACGAGGATGATTCTGATCGCTTCGGACTGGCCCAGGCAATGGTGGTACCCGGACCTTCTGCACCTGTCAGAATGCCCACACAGGAGGCTGCTGTGCAGACCTGACTTGCTGTCCAAGATGAACGGGAGGATTCATCACCCCAACCTTCCCTCACTGAACTTGGCAGCATGGCTCCTGAGGTCCTCCAGTATGGTCATTTAGGGCTTCCTCAAGACTGCATGACCATCTTGAAAGAAGCTAGAAGGCCCTCCACAAGACACTCCTATGCTTGTAAATGGAAATGTTTTTTCTTATGGTGTGTACAAAATAATTGTAATCCTACCAAAGGGCAGGAGGAAGTGATTTTACCATATCTGCTTCATTTAGCCAAGGCAGGCCTCAAATTCGCTTCCATTAAGGTGCACCTGGCTGCCATTACGGCATACAGGCGTTCTCCTTCTCAACCGTCCTTTTTTCAGCTAAAGATAGTGAAGGATTTTTTACAAGGTCTAAAGAAGGTCTACCCTCCTGTTCGGCCTCCTTCTCCCCCCTGTGAATTGAACTTGGTTCTATCTAAATTGATGGGTCCCCCATTTGAGCCTATCCACAAAGCAACCCTTCAACACCTTACGTGGAAGGTAGCTTTCCTAGTGGCGATTACCTCAGCTCGCAGGGTGAGCGAGATTCAAGCTCTCTGCTCAAAAGAGCCTTACACGGTGTTCCATTTGAATAGAGTGGTTTTAAGAACACACCCCTCCTTCCTTCCGAAGGTGGCTTTCAGATTTCCATGTCAACCAAACCATTTCACTACCGACCTTTTTTCCAAATCCCTCTACTCCAGCTGAAAGGTCACTCCACTCGTTAGACCTGAAGAGGGTTTTAAAATTCTATTTGGACAGGTCCATAACGATAAGAAAATCTGATCAACTATTCATTAATTATGGTTCGATCAGAACAGGTTTTCCAGCCTCCAAGCGTTCCATCTCCAGATGGATAGTTTCATGTATCAAATTAGCTTACCAGTTAGCACAGAAGCCTCTTGGGGCTACCCCCAAGGCTCATTCCACTAAAGGAAAAGCGGCTACACCGGCTTTCCTCAATAATGTACCGATTTCTGAAATCTGTAAAGCAGCAACCTGGAGATCTGTACATACATTTACAAGACACTATTGTCTTGATTCAGATACCAGAGCAGACACCCAAATAGGCCAAGCCTCCTTGAGGAATCTGTTTAAACACTAATAATTATGGTTGTCTTTTGGGTCATTCCATCTCATTTGCCCGCAGGTGGAAGATGGGCTTGCTATTCTATTCAGTGCTTATGACTATTGATGAGGATCCCCTGAAAGAGAAGGCTAAGTTACTTACCTGTAATCCAAGTTCTCTTCCAGGGGTATCCTCATCGAAGTCATAAGCAACCCACCCGCCTCCCCAGGCAAATGAGACTGTTTTTTCTCCTTGTTTGGTTAAGTTTTATCTTTGTGTCCTAATCTTTGGGCTCCGCAAAGAACAACTGAACTAACTGTCACCCCTGAGGCATGATGGGAAGCTAGGGGTCATGGCTGCCTTAAAGGCACGGTGCCAGTTTTTGTGCATTTGTTTTCTCTTTCTATGCTATTGGCTTACAATGCAGCCTGTAGGTTAACAATGCCTGCTCTTTTTGCAGTTTTCATGAGTTGTACTCATTAAAAAGAGTCCAAGTAATACTTGCCCTACTGTGGTTCATATATTCTTTGTGTTTGCACAAGTATTTATTATATTATTGCATTGTTTAGCCTCCTATATGGGGCTGCATTGGTATGAGAAAAAATGATATATGTATATATATATATATATATATATATAGAGCTGTATATATATGTTTTTCATATATAATTTTTATTATTTCCGGGGTCCCCGCACATGGGCGGGAATATTCAGTGCTTATGACTTTGATGAGGATACCCCTGGAAGAGAACTAGGATTACAGGTAAGTAACTTATCCTTCTAGTCTATTCATCAATTTCCATAGACCACAATTATTAACACATACATGACATGTATTCTATGTAGTGTGTACACATATAACATAGACAATACTAAACATTAATAAGCAACCAATTTGTAACATGAGAAAACAAGTTAAGGTTCCACACAAAATTGGGACAATAACATACATGTGAGAACTGAAACGAAAGAAAAAGACAAGAAAAAACAAGACCAACAGGGTCGGGGAGTGTGTTTCAAAAGCTACCTATTATTTTTTTCAACACAACCCTGGTCTAGATGAGGACCAAGCAGTGTAGTATTCAGTTAACGCACTTAATTACGTTTCTGATTTGTCAAACATTTATACATACGTAAGAGGGGTTAACTTTATACAAAATACATGTTTACTTGTTTGGTCAAAAATAGTGGTCAACGCGTTTCGAACCCCTAAAATCTTTGGGGGTTCTCCTCAGGAACTGGAACCAAAACAGAGCTAAAAAGAAAGAGCAAAGAAGGTGCTCGTGTTCTCACTTACAACAACATTTATTCAACACCACATCTCCCTATATCCTGCAATTATTCTTTACCCTATAAAAGATTGTTCAATCTCTAATCCAAACATGGGTTTCTTTGATAATGCCATGTTGAAAGATAATGTTTAAAACCTATTACAAAAAAATCAAAAGAAAGGA
Source organism: Calotriton arnoldi (assembly GCA_963921515.1). Classification (NCBI taxonomy): domain Eukaryota; kingdom Metazoa; phylum Chordata; class Amphibia; order Caudata; family Salamandridae; genus Calotriton; species Calotriton arnoldi. The sequence goes on from CAWUFW010000518.1 coordinate 464,628, forward strand.
AATGAAAAGGAGGACTTTAGGTCAGATTTTTGTCAAAGAAATGTTTGTGTAAATAACAACCTGTCATACAAACGGGGCACTTACTCTGAATGAGCTCGATTTGAAAAGGGTGGTGGCTGGACAGGAGAGAAGAATTGATCTTCCGAGGAGAAGGTGATGACGCTGTGTTTGTTCAGGAAGGAAGAAAAAGAGACTTGAAGAGGCTTGTTTGTGTTCTTGCTGGGAAAGGATTGCAAGGCATCTCTAGTGTGTCTATACCTGTGGATATGTGATGGTGTTGTTCAGTTCAACATCAGGTTTTTTCTTTTTATTTAGCAAGTCCGTCTGTCAATGATTTGTGCTGGAAAATAAGAGCCATGTTTGTAGAAATGGGTATTGTGCGTGTTATCCAGAATTTGTAACCGAAAGTTGTTTAAGCAACATGGTTTGGCCCAAGCACTGCCGCCATACGTGCGTGCGTACATACGCGCTTTCACAGGCGTAGTCTCCGCATTACGCATACGCAACTCTGATGCAGCTCTGACCGTTTGAGGCGCGTTATTGCTGCCCGCCGTGTTCTGCCGTGCCTCGTGGGACCCTCTTCACATAGGACAGGTAAGTTCAAGTAAAAAAAACTGAGGTTGGGCAGAAGATCGGCATGGCATTTGATTAATAGTAGTATCACCAGCATTATTTTTACACTAAAAAGGCGGGCTCCACGGAGCTCGTTAAGCCAGGAAATCATAAGGCAGCCTTACACAGCCTCCGTCAGCGCCCGCAGGTGCGGGGGCAGCCTGGGCCATTCGATACCTGTGAGTGGATATTTGTGCTCCTTCCTAATCCCTCTGATAATTACAGGGCTGGGAGGGAGGGGACCAGCCAGGGTGAGAGAAACATGGCGCCCACCCTCCCCAGGTTCAGGGACACGACAGAGTCTAGAGAGCCTTCTCGGGTACACCTGAGGCCCTGGACGTCACACCCTTCCCTGTTTTAGAAACCGCGTTATTCTGTCAGGAAGTGAAAGGAAAACAAAGTTCACCAAACCTTACCCTTGTTACCTAACAAGGCCCCAGCGTTCCTTTCCATCACCTTCGCAGCTGCCCTGCGTCCAGCTCGGGGGCAGCTTGCACTCCAGTGTTGGCGGGCTGCAGGGCCCAGTGCTCAATTTGAAATATAATGAGTCCGGCACTCTTGGGTGTCGGCATGCTCATCGCCAAGGCTGCCACGGTTTGATTGCACCTCATGTCTCTCATCCACCAGACACTATTTGCCTCTTTATCTCACTCCTGCATGCTCTGTTTTTCATCTCACTTTCTTCCTCGCTGTTTCGCTTTTCTCTTCCTCTTGGTTTTTCCATTTAGAGTTTTTTTTCTCTCTTGCTCTGGGTCATGTCTGATGAGGAAAAATAAGTGCCGCCCCCCAACATGAGTGCCTGTGTGCCCCACATACAACCACCGGCTCAAATAAGCACTAGCTTCACCTGATGTGGAAATCCGTTTTACACATAATAAGGCTTATCACGATCATGGTGTGTATGTGTGTGCAGCGCTGTATTTTCAGCATTTGCATGCGTTTATGTGTGAATGGTAGTGTATGTGTGTGTGCTCTCTTGTGTTTGCTTCGATGACTTGAATGTGCTCTGCTGCATTTGCTACTTGGATGCGTGTGTACTCAGCATTTGCAGAAATTATTCGTGCTTTGCTGCATTTGCGGCTACAGCTTGTCTCTGGTCTGCTGTATTTGTAGCATTGGTGCATGCAGGCATGTGTGAGCTCTGTTATATGTGCTGTCTTGGCATGTATGTGCTCCGTTTAAATTTGCTACATTCATTAATATCCTCCTCTTTGTGGTTCAATATGCTTAATCCCCCGGCCAAAATGATGATTCTATTACCGATTTTACCCTGTTTCCAAATTAAGAAAGTAAAACATATTAATTAGACAACAATTTGAAAAATGAAATACAGTCAACAGGTGACTCTGAGTCTGAGAGGATTAGGGCGGGCAGCGGGCCGTGCCTGTGCAGGGAGGCCAGCAAGTGCCAAAAAGCCAAGTGTTGCAGGCCGCATTTTTTTTCACGTGCCATTATAGAGGAAGTAGCAGTGATTATTAGGCCGCTGCTTGGCTCTGACAGCTCTGAGTCTCAGAGCTTTAAAATTGAGCTGTAAAACTTGGCTTTGGCACTTGCAGGCCTCGCTGGACATGCCCAGGGTTTGCTTCTGCACTAGCAGCAGCACTTTGCATGACAGTGCTTACTTCAGTTATTACTGAGGTGGCATGGTGGGAAAAAAAACGATGGATTGGGATGCAGCCAAAGTGATTGCCAGTGGATGAGATTAATTAGCATTCCAACCATCACGTTGTTCTTTGTACTTCACTTTAGGAACGGATAATAATTAATGAGGCTCTGAATAAATGTAAAAGTAATTTCACGTTATATTTGCCATTTGAAACATGCACATTTATTTAGGTGGCATGCTGCATTAAAAAAATTGATAGCTTTGGTTGGTAAAAGAAAACTAGAGTAATAATACTAATAATTTGTCTCATTGCTTTTAAATCCTGGTTGTAGGGAAGAAGCACGCTGTGGAGGAAAAGCCGATCTCTGAACCCAGTGAACCAGTTCCTCCAGGCAGAACAGCCATTGTTGAAGTACGAGCAGGTACGTGAAGTGGTTTCTACCCAGCTTATATGAACTAAGTCAGAGTTGTTCATGTTTTCTATTGTTGGCTGCAACCGCTGCACTAAAATGCAGCAAACTTTCCATTTGCCATTTTATTGTTCTGTATATTGCTATTCTTACTCTTGTGGGCCCGGGACTTGTAAAATGGACATGCTCATTTTTCTGTAAATGTTGCTCTGCCTTTCATTGCAGTCACGTTTATGCCAGAACATTGACCCAAAACCATCCCAATGAGCACAAACAGCAAATGGCATGCATTCGTACATTTTTCATTTGCCTTGATTGCAAAATACACAACAGATATTGGTTGGTTATGTCAGAGAATGGGACCGATACTCAAACTACTGCCATGATTTTGATGAAAAACCATATGTCCGTGCTGTAGCGTACTCTGTACTACTGTGATATGTCCTTGGATGGACCCAGGAATTGTTGAAGTGTGATATTTGCTGTTACAAATCACAGTCTGATGTACACATTAGCTGCAATTTGGCTTTCTTCATTGTTTGCAAAAATGTGCGATCTTAGATTTTATTAAAAAACTGAATGCTCTTTCTGTCTGTGCGGGGTACCAATAAGAATAATAAGTCAAAATGGTCACCATCATCATGGGCTACTATTGGAAAATAACAGAAATAATAGATCGATCATTAGAAAGAGAATAACTTTAGTTCTTCTTATACTTGGCTTTCTTCATTGTTTGCAAAAATGTGCGATCTTAGATTTTATTAAAAAACTGAATGCTCTTTCTGTCTGTGCGGGGTACCAATAAGAATAATAAGTCAAAATGGTCACCATCATCATGGGCTACTATTGGAAAATAACAGAAATAATAGATCGATCATTAGAAAGAGAATAACTTTAGTTCTTCTTATACTTGTCTTACCTGGATGTTTTGTACTTCAGGCTTATTATTCCGTGGAGGCTGTGGATGAGACCCAGAAGAAACCTGGAAATACTTGAGCAAAGGAAAAGAAAAGAAGACCAGGAACTTTACAGATAGAAAGACCTTTCTTATATATTTTTGTACATTCTTCTCTTCGCCATCTGAATAATTAAGACGAGTGGAACTGATTTCCATCTTTCTGATTGACAATGAAGAGATTTCTAATGCCAAGTTCATCTGAGCAAAGTGAAGTTGCAGGTTCTTCTGACAAAAAAGAGGACGGGAAACGAAAAGCCAAGTACAGAAAGTACGATGACAGGTATCTGGATTATGGTTTCACGTGTATTCAGGTTAATAATGAGGAGCGTCCTCAATGTGCAATCTGTTTAAAAGTTTTGGCTGTGGAATCCATGCTTCCAAGTAAACTTAAGCGGCATTTTGAAAGTCTTCACCCAAATGTGGTCGGAAAGCCAAGGGAATTTTTTGTAAGAAAAGTTACAGAAGCCAAACTACAAAAGTCCACTTTTTCAAAACAAGCCAAAATTAATAGTAACGCCCTCCTGTCTTCATATAAAGTGGCCTATCGAGTTGCACAGAGTAAAAAAAAACACACAATTGCAGAAGAGCTGATTTTGCCTGCTGCTGTTGATATGGTAACAATCATGCTCGGCGAAGATGCGGGTAAACAGCTGCTGAAAGTGCCTCTTTCTAATAATACTATCAGCCGGAGGATAAATGATATGGCTGAAGATATTAACGATCAGCTCATCTGTAATCTAAGAGGCAAAGACTTTGCACTCCAGTTGGATGAGGCAACAGACAACCACAAAGACACCCATCTTATTTGCTATGTCAGGTTTCTATACGAAAAAAAATGGTTGAGGATTTGTTGTTCTGTAAAGAAATCAAAGGTGGAACTACAAGTCAAGACTTGTATGCGGTCGTGGATGATTTTATGCAACAGAATCAAATTGACTGGGAGAGATGTGTTGGAGTTTGTACAGATGGGGGTCGTTCAATGGCAGGATGCTACCAAGGACTTCAAGCTCGCATACGATCTAAAGCGCCTAATGCTGTTTGGACACACTGTATAATACACAGAGAAGCACTGGCAGCAGGAAACCTCAGTGAAGAACTGCATGGTATTCTGAAAATAGTAATCAAAGTGGTAAATTATATTAAAACAAGACCAATGAAGGCAAGATTTTATGCTAAACTGTGTGAGGACATGGGTGCCGAACACTCATGCCTCTTGTTCTACAGCAGTTCTCGGTGGCTGTCTCTCGGTAACTCCCTGCTTAGAGTGTATGAGCTGAGAATTGAAATATACTCATATCTACACGATGATGAACATTGTTTTGCTGACAAATTTATTGATGCAGGCTTTCTAATACAAATGGCTTTTCTTTCTGATCTATTTGAAAAACTGAATGCACTGAACAAGTCCTTGCAAGGCAATAATACTAACATCTTGCAACTGTCAGACAAAGTTTCAGGCTTTAAGAAGAAAGTGATCCTTTGGAAAACCAGTGTAAGCAAAGGTGACTATAAATGTTTTCCTTCATTGGACCAGTTTCTGCATGACAATGAGATGGCGTTAAAGGAGGAACTGAGGACAGTTTTTGTTCTGTATTTGTCTCAACTGCGTTTTTACCTTGACAAATATTTTCCAGAAGATGAAGTGGAGCCAATAAAATGGGTGAGAGACCCCTTCAATGCTGAGATACCTCAGCATTTCAACAATGAGGAAGCAGAACAGCTTATTGATGTTTCAAGTGACTCAGCATTGAAAGTAAGGTTCCAGTCTCAGTCACTGCTTGAGTTCTGGTGCCAAACTGGAGATGAATACCCACTGATAAGCAAGAGAGCCCTGCATGTTTTGATCCTGTTTGCTACTTTGTACCTTTGTGAAGCTGGTTTCTCAGCAGTTGCAGTGATAAAGTCAAAATATAGGGAAAAAATAAACTTTGAAAAAGAAATGCGTGTTGCGATCTCAAAAATAACTCCAAGATTTCAGGAGCTATGTAAGGAAAAACAAGCACATCCATCTCACTAGGATTTTTAAGGTAAATTCGGACTCCGTTGTTTTTCCTGTTCATTAAAAAAGATATTTTATTATACAGAAGTTTTTAATTAAACTATTGTTGTGTGGTTCAAAAAAGTTGTTAAGTCATGGAAACATATTTGGATATTAATCTTGTATCGTTTCTCACTTAACGAGTTTTTATTAAACAACTGTTATATTTTTATTTTGTTACAAATATGATTATAATACCTTCATTGCATCCCAATAATTTAAGGAAGATAACAGGAAGTACTCCCGAGGTCAGGCTTACATCCCCCCCCACCCGCCCACCGGTAAAAAAATGGTGGGGAGCCACGGCCAACTGCCAATTAGGTCAAGGGAACCACAGGTCAATAAAGTTTGGGAACCACTGTTATAACGGGTTGTGATAGAACAATAAGGGTGCTCCGCTTTTACGCACGCTAGGGCAAAGATTAGGCGAACTCGTGTGAGGGATTCGAGCCGAAGACCACAGTAAAGCGGCTGGATAAATGTGCCGATTATAATTATCTTTAAGTTGGAGTTGAGCGACATAGAAACCTGCATATCGTTTAGCTCAGCTGGGCTGGGTCAAACCGTGGCGGGCGCGTATATTAGTTTCTAGCAAATGGCGATGCTAAGGTGTGCTCCACCTAGATTTCGCAGCAGAAGTTTGGCGTTGCGTGTGCCGTTTTAAAGGGGGGTTGCCCTCCCAATGGCCGCGGCTGCCGTGACTGGGGTGGACCGCGCTTACCTTTAGTCGAGTCGTGCTACTGAGACACGTCTTTGCTTTTCCTTAGGGTGCCGAACACTTCCGGATTCTTCGTGATGTTGCTTACAAAGGCGTTTCATTGATGCGTTATCACGTCGCTGATACATGGTTACGCCTCATTGTTGGTACGAACCAACAATTTTTGAAGGGGTAATGCTACGTGATTCCTTGGTTTCGAGACTTAGGAATTTAGTCGAGATAGATTCAGCCTCTTGTTGGGTTAATGTATTAGGGACCATGCTAATAATTGCGCAAATTAAAGAAAGATTTTGGATGACAGCCTTGCGTGAAGTGAGTCACAAACCTGAGTTTTTTATTAGAAAAAGCAGAGTACGTCCAGATACTGGAGGGTAAACAAGAGAAATCATAGATTAAATATTTCTGAGAGCTCATTAAGTCTATCCACGGGCGTGTTAAATTTCACAATGAGCATGGCCTCCCTCTGTGTGAGTTTCCTAACTAAGTCACCACCGCGACAATCTTTTTCAACTTTCAGTAGAACAGTCCACTTAAGGTCGTTTTCTGTATGATTATTGTCTGACCAATGATTGACCAATGGTGCATTTGCAGTCTTCTTACAGATCCTAGACTTGTGTTGTGTTATGTGTTGCCTTATTTCTTGGTTCGTTTTTCCTATGTAGAGCTTTGGGCATGGGCACAATATGCCGTAGACGACATTGCGAGTTTTACAGTTCGTGAATACGTCATGCTTCCATATGATCTCTTTGAAAGAGAATAATGCTCCTTCGATTGTTTGGGGGCAGCATGCACAGGTGCCACATTTGTGGTGTCCAACAGCTGGAGGTAAGCTTAATAGTTCCCTTAGTGTGTTTGTGTGTGGTGCTCGTGGCACTGCTGCACGAATGATTTGGTTTCCGATGCTGCTTTCCTTTTTATGGGCAAATAATGGTCTTTCAAAAGACGAATGTGCATTTTGAATTAGATGCCAATTCTGAATGATTACTTTTTTCAAAAGATTGGTGCTTGGGCAAAAGGTAGTTACGCATACAAGGCGTTCCGTAGTTGGACTCTTTTTTTGCAACAGGGCTTCTCTTGGCGTCCACCAGACCCTTTTCATAGCATGCTACAGTAGTCGTTTGGGGTAACCCTGTAGTTTTAATTTCTCCAGCAGAGTGGTCGCATGTTGCATATATTCGAATTTAAGTGTGCAATTGTGTTTGATCCTGAGAAACTGCCCGAATGGAAGATTATCTCGAAGGCTGCGTGGGTGGTGGCTTGTGTAATGTAAAGCTTTATTTCGATCGGTTGGTTTTTTATGAAGCGCTGTGATGAGCATGCCATCTGAGACATATATCTCTACATCCAGAAATGTCATCCTGTTTTGAATATAGTTTATGCTGAATTTGATATCGGGTGTGCGTGCATTCAACCACCTATGGAATTGTAGAAGTTCATTTTCATTACTGTTCCATATTAAAAACACATCGTCGATGTAACGTACCCAATTAGAAATATGTTGCGCAAAAGGATTGTCGTTGTACACAAATCTGTCCTCAAACTTTGCCATATACAACACCGCTAACTCCGGCGCAAAGGGACAACCCATGGCAGTCCCTTTGGTTTGGTAGTAGTAGTCGTTGCCAAATCTGAAGTAGTTTTTCTTAAGGGCAAAATTTGCTAGTTTCAAAATGAAGTCTGTTGGAAGTCTGACAGGTTTTGGTCTTTGCTCCAAGAATGTCTCAATCGCGGACAAGCCGTCATCTTGGGGAATCTGAGTATATAAAGACACTACATCCAGTGTGACCAAAATTTGGTCACCAGATCTAAACACTTGACTTTCCATTTTATTTATGAAGTCTGTGGTGTCTCGTAGGTAAGATGGTACTTCTTCTAAAAATGGCTTAAGGAAGAAGTCGACGTATTTTGATACAGGCTCTAATACTGATCCACATCCAGAGACGATAGGTCGTCCTGGAGGGTGGGTCTCACTCTTATGTATTTTCAGCAGAATATACAACAGAGGAATCCTGGGGTGTTTGTTGCTTAAGAACTCGAATTCTTTTGGTCCAATTATTCCTTGGTCTAGGCCATCTTTTAGAAGAGAAAAAAGTTCTCCCTGTATTTCAGGTGTGGGGTCTTTTTGAATTTTGCGATAACATTGTGTGTCCTGTAGCTGTCTCAGAACTTCTGTCTCGTAGTCCGAGGTTCCCATAATTACTATGGAACCTCCTTTGTCTGCCGGCTTGATAGTGATAGACGGATCTGTCTTCAATGTAGAAATTGCGTCTTTTTCTATTTTAAAAATATTGTGCTTTACAAAATTTCTTTTACCCTCCATGTGTTATTGCAGATAAAACCATATGCTCAAAAGTTAATAACTCCTTTGGGACTTTGTTGGATGGGGGACAAAAAGTCGATTTTTTTCTCAAACCAGTTGGTTACAAGCTCATTGGGAAATCATTTTCTGAAAAGAAGGACTTCAATCTGATTTTTCTACAAAACCCCATTACCTCAGTCTTCATTTTAACGAAGTTAGTGGTTTTCGTAGGGACAAAAGAAAGGCCCTTTCTCAGTACTGATTCTTCCCCCTCTGTGAGGGGGCGGTGAGATAGGGTGAAAATTGGGGATGGAACTATGTTTTGTAGTATTGGTGTCTGGTTGTCATTTCAGGCCCAAACGAAGAAAGTGGCAGCGACATGTTTCTGCATACTACGGGGGCTCAAACCGCTGCTGTTTTTTTTTTATCCATCCATCAGGCAGGTGATTGTTCAGGCCTCTGTTCTGTCGAGACTGGACTACGCCAGCTCGCTCTACTTGGGGGCAAATAAGACGGAGATTATGAGACTGCAAAGGGTCCAAAATGCAGCCGCCAGAACCCTCCTTGGCCTTCCTAGAATCTGCTCCACCACCAGTGCTATTCGACAGCTACATTTCCTGCCGGTGGCCAGACGAGTGGAGTTTAAGTCCCTCTGTATTGCTTTCAGGATTCTGAACTTCTCCTCTCCTGGCATCCTGGCCAACCTGCTTTCAACATACACCCCCACCCGCCAACTCCGCTCAATAGGCCATCACCTTGCGGTTGTTCCCCGGGTAAGGAGGGCACGTGCTGGTGGGCGCTCCTTTCGCACACTGGCAGCTAAACTCTGGAATTCACTTCCTATTCACATGCGGAGCATTGACAATTACCTGGCTTTTCGCAAGGCTATCAAGACCCACCTCTTCCCTTCACTATAGGCCTCCTATTCATTATAGGTTGTTTCATTTCCTTTCCTGTTGGTCTTTTGTGTTTTTGTTATTAGATTTCCCCCCTTTCCTTATCTGGCCCCCTTCTGCTGTCTGCTGCCCTTCTGTTGCTATTAGCGCTGGGACGCCCCTTTTCTGGGGCAGACGTGCGCTTTATAAAACTTCTTAACTTAACTTCCCATGGTTGGTTTTGGTACCTGTTTCGTCCTCGTGGCCTCTATTGGCCTCTTCCTAAAAAAGGCCCTGATTGCTGTTGTTGGTTATTAGTTCGACGATTTGACTGTTGGTTGCCTTCTGTAGCGTCCGTTTCGCCACCTGAGGCGGATGATGTGTCAGAGAAAGAGATGTACTTATTCCTAGATCTTCCTTGGTAGTCTGATAGATATCTTCGCGACTCAGGGCGGGAATAAAAATCGGCCTGCAGGTAAGGGTATGTTGTTTCTAGTGAAAAGTTTTTTTTATCTTTTTCAAATTTTGATCCTTTTTGATTTATAGTGAAATCTTTAAATTCTGCAATCTCTTTTTCAACTTTGGATAATAAGGTCTTTGCATCTGTGATAGTTTGACTATCTTTGATTTCTTGTTCTAAAGCTGAGATTTCAGATAGTTGTACTTGTGAGAGTCGTTGTGCTGTCTCAATGGTTAAGACCATTAAGTCCCTACTACACTTAGTCTCAATGAAACTGTATCCTTTTTTATAGATTGGGTCCTCAGTGAAGATGACCGGAATGTTCCGTATTTGAAGTCCTGTCGGACTAATAGGACAAAAATTGTTTTTATTGAATTCTTCTTGAAACTAAAAAGAAAATTAAATTAGTTTTTTTTCCCAATCACAATGAGTGTCACGTGTGATTTGAGTAAGTAATTTGTGAATTTTGCATCAGTACTGGCAAGTGTGTTGTTGTTAGCGGAACTGTATATATGCACTCCCAAGCACTGATGTCAGTTTTTTCTGGACATTGTGCGCACCCTCGAACGTAGAGCCCAAAAGTCATCAATTATGCCAGTGTGCAGATCTCTAACTTGGGATATTTTTAGATAGAAAAGAGTCCATTCTGCAGAACAGCCAAAATGCCCTTCCCATCAGACCTGACTGTCAAGGCACCAGGGCTTCATGAATGTTTGAAATGGGGGTCTCTAGTTGGCAATGGTTTGCACCTTTGTCCAAGTAGGGACCCTTCTTCCTAGTCAGGGTAAGGGGGATACACTTCTAAAATAACCCCTGCTCACCCCCCTGGTAGCTTGGCAAGAGCAGACAGGCTTATCTCAGAAGCAGTGTGTAAAGCATTTGTTTATGCATTCAGTAACACAGTAAAAACACTACAAATGGACACCACCCCAGTTCAGAAAAAAATAGCAAATCTTTATCTAAACCAACAAGACCAAAAATGACAAAAATCCAACATACAATATGTTAAAAATAGTTACTTTGCAAGATGACCTTCAATTTGCAAGAATAGCTGAAAACACAGTTCTTCTGAGTCGGTAGCTCTGTCTGGAGCTACCACGATGCTGAAAACGACAGAGTCTAACAGTTCCAGCTGACCGCGTCGGTACAGGTCAGCTAAAGCGTCGACAGACTCGTAGACAGTACCTTTCTTGTTGCAGCCGACACATTGGTGCGGGCCGGTCGGGGCAACCGTCGCAGTTGCGATGTGAAGTGGAAGCGGTGCAGCGTGTGGTGCCTTCAAAGTATGGTGCAGGCAGCCGCTCGGTGACGGTCGTCCAGTGGCGTCAGTGAGGCCAAGGCTTACGATGCGGAATGAGGATATGCTCGATGCGGTGCTGGCAGGTCACAGTGCAGGCGACGGAGCCGTTCTATGTTTGAGTCGGGCAGCGACGGTGTCGGTGACGTCCGGGCAGAGTGAAGCAAGGTGGTGCGGACTGCGGTGCCCACAGGACGCGGTGCAAGCAACGGCTCGGTGACGGTCGCCCAGCGGCGTGGGTAAGACCAAGGATGTGGTGCGAAGTGCGGCGGTGGCTTCTGCGGTGCCTTCAAGACACGGAACCAGCGACGGACTCGGTGACAGAGTCGGCTGCTCTTTTCTTCTGTGGCAACTGAAACCAGCGGTTCCAGAGATGGTGCCCAGGAGGATGGTGAAGTCTTTGCTGTTCCTGAGACTTCTTGAACAGGGGGCAAGCTCTACCTCAAGCCCTTGGAGATACTTTGTCAAGCAGGATTCACACACAGTTCCTCTCCTTGGCAGAAACAGCTACTGCAGGCCAACCCCCGACAGCATACAGCAAAGGGGTAGTACTTTTCCTCCAGCTTCTCCCAGCTCATCCCCTTGGCAGAGGTTCCTCTTGAAGTCCAAAAGTGATGTAAAGTTCAGGGGTCTGGGCCCCACTTTTTATAGCACAAATATTCCTTTGTTCTCCGGTGGCAGAGATGCTCTTTGACCAGCGAAAACCAGTTCTGTCCTCTCTTGTGCAGCTTCCTGGCAGGAGGTGGCGACAGCATTGTCCAAAGCAGACCAGGCCCATTCAGGTGTGAAAGAAATCTCCTCCCCCTACTCTAAATGCAGCCCGGGTCTATTCAGCCCAGCCCTGACTCACCCTGGAAAGGCAGGACACACCTCACCCCCCTCCCCCCCAAGTGCCTGTATGAACCGAATGCACATCCCCAGCCCCTGTCACTCCAAAGCCAGACAGTCAATACACAACCCTAGCAGAGGCACACTGGATGGCTAAGCAAGAAAATATTCGCTTTCTAAAAGTGGTATTTTCAAACCCAGAATGTAAAAATCATCCTTACTAAAAGATGCACTTTTAGATTCTGAGTTCAGGCATACTAAACTCCATTTTCCTATCTTGTTCCCATGGGCAGTTATAAGATGTTATAAGTAAACTCCCCGTTCTATCCTAAGGGACAGATAGCCTTTCAATAGTGAAAAACGAAATTGGCAGTATTTCACTATCAGGGCATGCCACACACACAGGGCATGGCCTACCTTTTACATACACTGCACCCCGCCCACAGGGGTACCTTGGGCCTACCTTAGGGGTGACTAACATGTAAGAAAAGGGAAGGTTAAGGCCTGGCAAGTGGGTAGACTTGCCAGGTCTTCACGGCAGTACAAACAGCACACAGGCACTGCAATGGCAGGCCTGAGACCCTTTTGCAAGGCTGCTTGTGTGGGTGGCACAATCTGTGCTGCAAGCCCACTAGCAGCATTTGGTTTACAGGCCCTGGGCACACACAGTGCACTGTACTAGGGACTTAGCAGTAAATCAAATATGCCAATCATGGAAACACCAATCCATAATACAATTTACACAGAGAGCATATGCACTTTAGCACTGATGAGCAGTGGTAAAGTGCTCAGAGTCATAAAATCAACAGAAACATGAAGTCCAAATGCAAAGAGTCTGGGGATAACCCACTGGAAAAGCTAGGTCTAACAATGAACTTGTGCACTGATGCCCACAGTGCCACCTGACAGATGTCCAGAACAGGTGCCACGCATGCCAAAGTGGTGGTAGGAGCTGTAACCATCATGGAATGGGCCCTCAACCCTTCTGGATGCTGCATCTTCGCTAGCACAGAGCAGATTTTGATGCAGAGAACTGTCCCCCTAGATGAGGTTCTCTTCTGCACTGCCTTGCCTTTCTTTGCCCCAGAGAACCCCACAAAGAGCTGATCGTCCACCCAATAGTCCTCAGTACAATCATTATAAAAATCCTGTTAGGGCCCAAGTGATGGTGTTTCGACTCCTCTTGCGAGGGATAGGTATATTCTAAAAATGTGAGTCTTCTTTTTTTTATTAGGAAGTCAGTGGCGGGGCAGACGTCTTGTGTGAGGAATTTAGCACGTATGGGGAGGTTTCCATGGATGGACTGCATCAGAGTGTTGCTTTTTTGGAAGGTGGGTCACTAGTTAAAGAGCATCCTTGCTTTCACTGGTCAGAATTCCTTCAGATGGGTGGAGTGAGATCTGAATGGGGCAGTTTTGATGAGCAACTGTTACCTGAGAAGTAGTTGCATGCAGGCTGACTTCAAGCAACAGCAGAGTGATTCTCGGTCGACCACATAAAAGGATCCTTCCACAATAGCGTCAAGATAACACACGGGTTTGGACTACAGTTCTGAAATCTAAGGATTTAAATTATTAATTTGTCTATTTTCTTCAAAGAGACAAAATTAGAACCTCTTTGTTTCTTTGACAAAGTCTGGATGATGACCATTCCCCTGTAAGTCTTTCTAGTTCTCCCCTCTTCCCTGCTCTTGGATAAACATCAGTCAAGGAAGAGAGTTTGAGCGGCAGAGAAATGGTTGCACAAACATACATGATCATTACGTGGGAGCCTTTTTGACCCCGCCCCCTATACATCTTATTAAGGTAGCAGATGTGAATGTTTCTGCCATTCAGCATATGCTGACTCTGTCCCTAGCCTCTGCCATTGTACTCACTACTGTTAAGCAAGTGATTGTAGCCTCCCTGATCAAAATGACCAATTGAAATTCTTTCCAACTTTACACCAATCTCGCTCGTGTCGCTTAAGGCAAATGGTTTTTTATAAAAACTGCAGTATCTAGATGATATTAAAACTTGTATCAAGAAGGCGCTTCCACCTTAATCCACTTCTATCCCCCCACAACCTTGGATTCCACCATGGACCACCATGTATTATTACAAAGGTTCCAAGAGAGACATCAGATACTGAGCTTTTGATTGGTTGAGTCTTTTTTAATGGATAGATATGATGCACTTTATCTCCCGAATAAAGGTCAGCTTTACAAGCTTTAACTAAGAGCGTCTCGTCGACATATATGCTGCTCCCCTGGCATCTCGGATCAGATTCTTTGGGCTTGAGGTTTTTAAAAAAAAATACTTAGATGGCACAGCTTCTGATCAAATTGCATAGATTTACCCTGGAATCCTTTTGCAATTTTCAATCCTAAATTACATCTGGTCATGGATCATGGACAGATAAAAAGAAAATGATATTAAACGCAGATAAACCTGATGTTTTCATACTTGGTAAGCAACCATCCATTTGGACTTCCACATGAAGACCCTCCTCCTTGGGTCCCACCTGACTCCTATGTTCAATCAGCAGCACTAAATCAACAAGTTTACAACATGAAGTAGGATTCTGCGAACAAATCAATTTGACCTTAACTTCTTCTTTCAATCCATGTTAAAAGAGAGTCGTTGTTGACTTCTCCCTAACTTTTGCACCACACATCAATGAAATGAAATCTACTTGCGTTTGCCCTACTACTAATTTGAAAAAAGATTCTTCCTGACCAGCGAAGGCATAAGCATTGCATTGTATTGTATTGGTATTTATATAGCACTTTCCATACCCCTTGCGCTGGTGATGTAGACCACTATGGGGCAGATTTACTAATATTTCATGCAAAGCAGCGCAGCAGGCAAAAAAGCTGTGCTGCGTTGCATGAGCAGAGAGCAGGAGAGCACCATATTTACAGAAATATGGCACTATCCTCCCTACTCCCTAGCCCCGGCACTGAAATTAGTGCAAGGGTGTCTGCGTGAGTCTAGCATGGGTTTTGTACTGGAAGGATAGCCTTCCAGTACAAAATACCACGCTCAAATAACTTTAAACCTTTTTCCCACTTTGTATGTGTGCTGTTCAGTGCAGCACACATACAAAGTCAGAAAAGGAAGGAGAAATTAAAGCATTTCTCCTTCATAGCACATATTTGAAATGGGCACTATTTTCTCACGCTAAACCCTGTCTACTTTTTTAGACATGCCCATGCACCATCCTAGGTACGCCCCGTTGGCGCTAAGTAAGGCTAAGCAGCGCAATGTGCTGCTATGCGCTACTTTCGAGTTTAGCGCTGGAAAGTAAATTAGTAAAAATAGATTTAGCTTCATTTTGCATCACTTTTGTGACGCAAACATGGCGTTAAATCTTAGTAAATCTCTGTTTCTTCACTCCTGGACTATGGCAATGGCAGCCTGTTGAGCCTGCCAGAATATCTACTCACCAATCTTCATGCTATTCATTCTGCCAGGGCTCACCTACCTCTCTTTCTTCTCACACCTCTGTGAGTCTGCACTGATTTATAATAGGAAATGTTTTATATTTAAGGCACTCACCCTGGTGCACAGAGCTGATCACAAGACTGATTCTGAGTACCTTCAACCTTGCCTCCACTCGCCGACCTCTACATTCCTTGAATTCTGCTGCTCTCACCTTAGTTCAGGTACCTAGATTTAAGCTTTGCAGGGCTGGTGCCCGATTCTCCCTGTGCTGGATGCATCCTACCGAATCTTCCTCTGTCACTTCCAACCACCCTTAATCATCCTGCCGTTGCAAGAATCTAAAAGCCTTTCTGCTCCCCATCTCATACTTTGTTTTTTCCGACTGTCATTCTTTTGAGTTCTCGGCCAGGACACCTTTGGGTGGCAGGGTATTTCATAAACTTAATAAATAATAATAAAAAATTAAAAGTAAAGTTTCCCTCTGCTCCTCATCCCAATAACTGTTGCAAGCACATGGAAGCATCTTGACCTCCTTTGCAACTCCTTCCAATTGCAGCTTGTTCCTCAAGCTGCAGGCGGGGCTGCCAATGCGCATGTCAGCTCTTGCTACCAGGGAACATTTAATCCCACCTGCAGCCCAGTAGTGTGGCAGAGGAGCGCAGCGGGCGCTTGTGAAGCACCAAAAGCAAATCCATCTGCACCCTCCTGTGCTAGGGTCACACCAGTGGCGCAACGCAAAATGTTGGGGTCCCCCTGCAGAATGTGATGAGGGGCTCCCGAGTCTCCCACATCTCACAGACAGTGGCGGTGCGTCCATTGGGGCGTTGCCCCACTAAGCCACATGGACAGCACTGTCACGCCTAAAATGCAATTCGTGCCAGTAAAAGAAAAGTCTCGCAGTCTGACCAGTCTTGCTCGCTGAACTGAAACGCTACCGGGACACGCCCGGCCCTGAGGCAATCGGAAGGGCTGAAGGGGGTGGGGCTGCGGCAGCTTGAGTGACAGACTGTCACTGACAGCGCGCTGCAGCAGCAATAGCAGTGCGGATGTCTGTTTTTGGGCTGGTCATTTTTAGGACCAGCCCGAACATGCGCACACTACTCCACTGCTACTTTTCCCCTTAGCGACTGTCTGGCGAGGGACCCGAGCCCCGGGTCTCAAAATGGGCGGGGAGTAACCCTGCTCTAGCCAATCCTGGCGCTGCTAATGCAGCGCCTGGATTGGCTGAGACTCCACCACGCAGCCTGGTGCATTTCAAACTGAGGGAAGGGAACACGCTGAGGCGGCGGCGCTGCGCATGATCCGATCCGGAGTGTAGAAAGGTACGTTTTCTTTATTTTATTACCGTCGCCGTCCCCCGCGCAACACTCCCGTCCCCCCCCAACTACTCCACCCGCCCGTCTTGCCGGTCACAACTGGCATTCACGCAATCTGTTCGCTACAGCGAATAGGCGATCCGAATCCACCACAATGCCCGTCGAACCCCAGATAAGTTTTCCATGGATCACTTTCGCCCTTATGGAAGTCACTGAGGCGAAGCGAAACTGTGGAAAAAGTCTCTTAAATCATAGTGCTCTGTCCCACACGCGCGTGGCTGCCACAGACTCCCGGAACCTGTTGCACGGCCCTGTAACCAGCCCAACCTGCCGGGGAAATGCCAGAGAGTAAATCAAGCGCCCGAGTCCATATCCTACATCTGTCAATGACCTAGCAGGAAAAAAAGCCGCACGGATTGCAAAAATCGTTTCCACTGGGAGCAAGTGCATCACGAATTAGGTTTCAGTGTACGGCGTCCGCGTCCCTGAAAGAAATGAGTCACTGACTGCAATAAAGGTGAGGTGTGAACATGCGCCACTGTGCACTTGGGTATCAATCACAGGTGAAGCAGAGCAAAGATGACCCGCATTATCACATCACATCACATCGCCTGACACTCGCACAAAGAATGTGCGGCCAGCCTTGTGTTTGCTTGGCTTTTCATATACAATGTTCACAGATGAACTCTGCCCACTGATCTGCCGTAGGGTCAGGCGGCTCCCCCATTGGGGCGTGGGGCGTCGCCTCACTGCTTTCTCGCGGTGCGAGAAGGCAGAAACATAAACGGTAAAAACTACCATTTATGTTTCTGCCTTCTCGCATTGCGAGAAAGCAGAAGTGCCTCTGTGCCTGGTTGGGGGTGGGCGGTCCTGCTCGAGGGCAGGGGAGTGGCTTGCCCACTGTTGTGGGTACTGACTGTTTGGTCGGCCCTGGAGCCGACCAAACAGTCAGTACTCACAAGAGTGGGTAAGCCACTCCCCCCCTGCCCTCGAGCAGGACCGCCCACTCTGCCTTTTTCTCTATGAAGAGAAAATGTCCCGGCTGGGGCGCTCGCCTGCTGCGCCTATCAGCGTTGTGATTGGCTTTCGTTGCGTAGGGGAGGGAAGCTGCCTGCTGGCTGCTTCCTGCAGCCGGAACACGCGGACCCACCAGTACAGCGTGGCCGGCCTGGAGCGGAGGCGGTGCGGTACCCCGGCACTCAGGTACGTTTTATTTTGTTTTATTAATTATTCCCCACCCGCGACCCCCTTCCCCCCCTCCCTCGAGCATGCCGGCCGCCGCTGCTACTAACATTGGTCAAAACCTCGAATGGCGTAAAGACGGCTTCACAATGGGCTTTGGAGAAGCCCACACAACGATTTTTTGGGGAATTGTAGTGGTGCATTTTAACCAAACTAGGCAGGCACCTATGGCGAGTGTGAGTTGATGGGAACCGCAAGGCTGTAATTGGATTCATAAAAAATCAATAATGCCTCCTAAAAGAATAACGCTGAGATAGAAACTGTATACTCCGTTATTAGCCCTGGCATTTGACATAAGGCACTACACGAAGGGCAGGCTGGCATTTGGCATTTTAAATCACACACCGACAAGAGGGGTCAGCCATCTGTCATTGAAACGTTCACTGTGCTAACAGTGGCAAGGCCGCCTGAGTCTGCCATTTCGCGCGTTAAAATAAACACAGTTGTTGCCCTGATGCAGAGTTTGGGGAAATTTTAGGCAGTAATTACAGATTCTCTGAGGAGAGGTATTTATGAAGGCGGAGGGCGGGGCGCGGGGCAGGTCTCTTCTGAGGAACCCGAAATTCCGACCCCTGAGCAAATTGGAGTTTGCACGGGATCGAAATGCAGCACCCCACTCGGGAATCAGGGCCTAAACTGAGCGGTATTAATGCCCAATACGGCGTCGAGGAGACCTGACAAAGCCTCTCCTCTCGGGTAACACTGCTGGTTAGGAGCAGCCTTTGCTCCCCGGTTCTGCATAGGCATCATGGAGTAAAGTGAGACTAATCTCTAACGGGCCTCACTGCGTCACCCTCTTCTACCCAACCCCCAGGGCCTCAGGCTGCGAGGAAGTAGAGGAGCTCCTGACTGCGCCGGGTTCTGTGCTTGGGCCTCTCGTCAAATGGGAGCTGCGGGAGCCCCCGGGGCTGGCATCTGTCCATTTGATTAAGAATGAAGCCGTGCTTGCTTAATTATTTCTCGTGTATTGGTGGCAATTCAAAGTTAATTTTGTTTCATTTTACCACGAGGAGCAGCCTTTGTGAGGAAGCATTTCTTATTCCTAGGCAGCCGCCCTGTAATATTTCACCTTTTGCTTCAAAGAAATGTCCTATTAATGGAACTGATGGCAGGTACACGGTATAGCTAAGCATTTGGAGTGCACGGATGCTGCAGGGTGCCAGTGCGAATTGCATCAAAGGAAACCCTATTGCCACTCTCGCCCCGCTTTTAAAGTTAAAAAATTAGTGAGGTCCCCAGATGAACTGCCCTTCCGCATCAGTCGTGTCAAGGCGAGATAATCTGTAAATTGCCGCCTAATTTGATTTGTCAGCATTTCTGGCCACTGAGGGGTTTTTCCTGCGTGGTTGAAAGTAGGCAGAGCCGGTAGCAGTTGACTAAACTGATAATGTGAACAAAGAAGTGATTGCTGTGTAAAATATACATGGTCCCAAATGTACAAAAGTTACCGCAGCAGCATAAAGTTTTATTGACTTTGCTGCAGAAATATAATCCATGTCACTGCCAAATATTGTGAGGAGTAGTCACTGCTAGCCCCGTTACTGCATGCAACAGGCAATATCACATTTTGGTTACATCTGCCCAGCCCGCGCGCTGCATCAATTAATCATCTTAAAAGTCCATCCAGGAAACATGGTTGTACTTGGGTCATAAAAATCGCATACGAAGGAATTACAGCATGTGACAGTGATGGTGCCAGAAAAGTAAAACACGGAATGTTACACACGGGTAGGTAGCGCTGCTAGAAATATAAGGAGCTGAAGCGCTATGGCATACTAGTTGTGAATGCATCAAAGATGCACATACAAGGTTATGCACATGCAAGCAGTTAGGCCACTGGTGTTTGCGGATTCATCGGGGTCTGCCCTAGTGTTCAGCCTCGTACTGCCCATAATAGCGACATTATTACTTGAAGATTCAGTAAATCGGTTGAAGGGGGATTGACCACCAAAATGATTCACAAATAGAATCTGTTGTTTTTAAAGCAAAATTGAAAATAATATCAACTCAACTACCAAAGAGTTGAATTGTCTGAAAGGGAACTGGTGGTATGAATGTGATTTCAATTTAAGCTTATTTCGGATACAGCTCTTAAAACATTAAAAGTTTGAAACCAAATCCAGTAAAAAGAATTGCAAATAAATATTAAAACAAGCAGCATCATTACACTTAGTAAGTCTTGCTCCTGTAATGAGGCACTGGTCAGTGCTGCCATCACAGCATCAGATGTAAGATACTTCACTAGCATATTCAGAGGTGTTATCGCAAAGTCTGTTATGAAGTTCTATGGATATACTGAATAAGTAGCTACCTATGTCATAATCATATGAGATCTCTTTATTGATTTATTAAGCAACTTGCTTACTCAAATTTGCTTGAAAATGCGTCATTTGCCCACTCCTTTTTTTCAAAATTTTCTCGGGGAAATTCCCTGAACCTCTCTTTTGGCGGTCAGGCTCGCTCGCTCTGCTCGCTCGCCACAGAACTCATGCACAACTTTTACGCCCCACCTTTTTCAAAAGTCACCAGCCGCCACTGCGTAGGGTAGCTGAATGCCATGCTCCACATACAACAGAGACACGAGTACACAAGAGTGCACATTTGTTACTTCCCATTTGTATGCAATACAACGCTGCACTGTTTGTCCGCCACAACCGGTCTACTCACTCCATTTGCACAACAGGAGTGTATGTAAACGTGTTCTGTTATGACAAGTTCGGTGAAAATGCACTATAGGCAGTAATTCATGTCGCTATGCACATGCCACAATGAATTGCCTGGGAATAATGTTCTTTCGAAGTTTGATTTGTAATCCAAATTAGTTAACCCTCTTTTCTTTAATATGCATGCATAGAAAACTCAATTTAGAGCAAGTCCCAGGTTCGCAGGTTAACAGTTTTAAAAAAAGCAGATAGAAGAATAGGTTCATCATGCCAAGGATACCTTTCCCAAACGTCTTTTGGAAGCACTGGAAACCAGCATTTATTTTACTCTGTACAGGAATAAAGAAGGTTAGGCGAACCTCCCACTTTTTAAGAACACTAAAACTAATTTTGGGAGAAATTATGTTTCTAAAACGTATCTTTGCATGGAAAGAGCTTCCTCATTTCATGCAGGATTGGATGCGGACTTTAACTTGCTCAAAAACTCATTTGACACACCGCTGTATCACAGCAATAGCGCTATGAAGTTACCGAAGCACTGTATAAAGCACTCCATGAGCATGTTGAGGGGTCTGCAGCCTGTGTAAGATTCCTAGCACGCATCACAGTGTCTGGGGGGGCTTAACCCATAAACATTAGCCTGACAGCCACTGATTTGGCTGATTTCCAGCAAACCGTGGAAAATGTAAGGTTAATAATGTGATTAATGCTCCTGACGGCCGAGCAGCTAAAGATAGATTAGAGACAGCCCAGCGGAGACCTGCCAAAATGGCGCGGTGTCAGTCTGCGTCAAACTGGTTTTTTTTGGTAAATAATTACTCGTTAAAAAGTGGCGCTAAACGCGAGGCACAGAAACGCTGCCAGATGACGTGCAGACTAAGAGAAGCGGTGTGTGTGTGTTTAGTGCCTTATCAGAACAGAAATAACCAGATTACCTCATCACCCATGCTGTATCTCCCACTGAGAATTGGCTGTAAAATGGAGAGGTGAAGACCCAAGCCTGCGTCGGTGCTGTTTTTGAAACCAACCTGACAGGGGTCAGCTTGGTTTGAAGGGTTTCGACGGAAGCACAGGGCAAGAAGATACCCTTGAGCTGGTCTGATTGGCCCCACTCCGCTCACGTGGAGAATCATTGGCATGTGGTCGTGATCAGATGGAGGATGCAGGTTTAGAGAAAGCACAGATGTAGGGTGCAGGCCCTGCACCCTCCATCTGTGCTTTCTCTAACCCTGCATCCTCCATCTGTGCATCCTCTCTACCAATGCATTCTCCCTCACTGTATCCTCTCTCCCTGCAACCACCTTCTGTGCATTCTCTAACCCTGCACCCCCTCTCCGTGTATCCTCTCTCCCTGCAACCTCCTTCGTGCATTCTCTAAACCTGCACCCCCTCTCCATGTATCCTCTCTCCCTGCAACCGCCTTCTGTGCATTCTCTAACCCTGCACCCCCTCTCCATGTATCCTCTCTCCCTGCAACCTCCTTCGTGCATTCTCTAAACCTGCACCCCCTCTCCGTGTATCCTCTCTCCCTGCATCCTCCTTCGTGCATTTTCTAATCCTGCATCCACCCCCCCGTATGCTCTCTCCCTGCACGCTCCCTCTGGTCATCTTCTAGCGCTGCATTCCCCTTCTCTGTACCGTCCGGCGTCCGCCACTGCTTGCAAACGATGAATGTTATAAACGTCGAGGGAATGCATTTCAGCGATTTAGTTCCTCTCTTATTTTACATGTTTACTTGATCTTGCATTCCCCACGAGTTAGCTATTTTATAATGTTGTTGTTTATCTGTATTTTATTCTGTGCATACTTTGAGGCTTGAGCCATGCCAGGTGTCTACGAGGGCCTTGATTGAGCACGCAGGCGCGAAGGCTAAAGCCAAACAAAGTGCCTGTCAGTGGGTTGGCCTCCCTGCAGAGCACACAGAACAATATTTGTGTATTCCATTTGCAACTGAAATTCTGTGGGAATGTGTGTGAAGGGGGTACACTGATGTCAAAATATTTGCAAGGCAAAAGTAAGAGAAATTAAAGTGCTTATATTTGAGGGAGTGCAGTGCATGTTGGGGGCGGTGAAGTGACTGAGATGTGAGGAAGGGTATTCGGGGAAGAGTGAAAAGAGGATGCTGAAGAGGAAAGAGAGGGGGTTGAAGATGTGCAGATGGACAAGATATGCAGAGAAAAAGAGGATACATATCTAACATAAAGCACACATAATTGAAGGCCAAAACTCCTTCCACAGGCCTCAATGCTATTTAATTCACAGACTCACTATTTCAGAATTTCAGAATTTAAACATTTTCAATGTTAATTATTTATAAGAAATCATTGTTGTTACTCATTTATCTTAAACAGCTAACACCCAGTGACAAAGCCAATCATACTGACAGGCTTTAGGCGTATGTCAGTTGCTGTGCCATTTATCTGGATAAAATTACATCTCAGAGAGATACCAAAATACTGGTCTGATGCACAATATGGGAATCACAGAAATGTATTTGGCATGTTCCTTTATAGGGAGCACCCACTTTTTTCATCTCACTTAAAGACCTGTCTGCACATATTTCTATATGACTGGTTACAGCCAGCAGCTGTGGGTGCTTCCCAAAGTCTGGTTAGGGCATATTTTTCCAAAGTTAATGCTGCATGCAGTGCAAGACACTGGGCAAGCATACATTTTAAAGGGCTAAAGTTGTCATGCAGAACAATTTACATATTACAGTAACTGTTGAACAAATGAATGCAAGAAGATACGGGGCAGTTTTTAATGTGTTTAATATTTCAAGACTATACGTTCCCACTGCTTAATAAGCCTTGCTTTATCGCTGCATTTATTTGCTTTAAAATGCACCATTTGCCAATCTTTTTTAAATTTCTTTCTCAGGAGAGGGACCCTCCCTAGACCCCTGGTTTGTCCATTGAACTTGTTCACATCGCTAACTAGTGTTTTCAATTGGAAAGGGTAGAGCCAAAGCAGTCTAGCTTAGTACCCTAGCCCTCTTCAGAAGTCAGACTTGCTTGGCAACCCAGAAATTCTCTGAAACAATGTATGAGTTTTCTGTTATGAATGCCTAGAAGAACTGAATTTTTAGTCCATTTATCACAGAAATAGTGCTGAAAATCGCAACAAAAAGATGACAATTTAAAAAAAAATTCTTCACGGGGGAGAAACCCCCTGAACCCCCCTTATTGCCGTCGGGCTCGCTCGCTGCGCTCGCTCGCATACGTTGATTCATTCTTCATACGCCGCACCAGTTTCAAATTCCACCAGCCGCCACTGCTCACAGATAGTTATTGGCCTTGAGCTGAATGGGGCCCCCTTTGAAGGGTAGGGAGCTCCCTAGACAGTTGAGGGCCCCACTGTGCCACAGG
Source organism: Calotriton arnoldi (assembly GCA_963921515.1). Lineage (NCBI taxonomy): Eukaryota > Metazoa > Chordata > Amphibia > Caudata > Salamandridae > Calotriton > Calotriton arnoldi. The sequence continues at coordinate 488,743 of CAWUFW010000518.1, forward strand.
GCCTGCAGGGGCCTGTGTTATGTCCCTGGACCACACAGATGCAGAACTAGTTGCCCCAATGGCCACCATAATACAATGTAAGCTCTATGACCTTTCCATCTTCCTCAGTCTCAGCTCTTCCTCTTTTATCCCGTCAATTTTTGCACTTCCATTCCTCATGACCTTTCACTCACCCCGATTTCCCACCTCGTGGCAGCTTTTTTGGGATGCATGCCCACTTTTTATACATAATATGTTCAATCTTTATAGGCACAATTCCAGAAACAACTACATTAAAACTGGTGCACTACATCTTAACACTTATTGGCTGGTGCATCCATAGCGTCATGACAATTGTAGCCCTTTCTGGATATTAGTTTTTGTTTAGTTATTTTGAATTGTTCTGTACAGTCTGTTGCATCCCCCATCAATCTCTTTAGCTCAGTTTAGATAACAAACCGGCGAGCCAGCGGTAGCTTAAAGAATTCTTTGCGAATGACCCGTGTTTAGGTTTTTTCTCCACTTCTAGACCAGCAAGTCACTTACTGACCAAGTGCAGCAAATCTTTTAATATTAGAAAAAACACTTCACTAACAAAACAGCGAAATGGAAATATACATAGGTAACGTTAACAAACCTTGCTTGCAGAACTAGGTTTGCCATATGTACAACCTTAAAAAGATATTCTTCAATACCATAGTAACATTTGAAGCAAAAGCTGACTATATGTGCAAGATCATTGCAAGATAGATTGGGGCATATTTAACAAGTATTCATGCAGTGCAGCAAGTCACCTTGCTGCGCTGCGTGATAGGGAAAAGACAGGCATGCGCCGTACTTAACAATATACGGCACATTCCTGTCATTTATCAGTGCTGGGGCACACTGTGCTGCCTAGAGCCAACATAGGCACCCATGCCAAAACTCAAAACCTTGGTTCAAGGGTGCCTGCGTCATTAGCAGGATTATTTTTGTGCAGGAAGGTATACCTTCCTGCACAAAAACAATACCCTGAGGCATTTTCCTCTGAGTGCTGCAGAATGCAGCACACATAGAAAGAGGAAGTAACAATTCTCCTCGTTACACCTCACCTGGAGAGGCGTAGCATTTTGATGCATTCCCAGGTGTACCGCTAATGGTAAATCTGTGAATGCGCCAAAATCCATGGGTGGATGCGTGGGAACACCCACTCTCCACCCATGGAATGCCTCCCTGTGGCAGAGTAACGCAACGCAGCGATTTGCGCTGCGTTACTCTAGATTTATCAAGCCACGCAATGTGGCCTTGCGTGGCTTGATAAATCAAATTTAGGAGTTGTCTCACTCTTGCGCCCCATTGCCTGACACAAGGGCGACACAACTCTTTAATAAATATGCCCCATTATTTCCTTCAAACATACGCTACATGATTATTGATGTTCCTTTAATAGCTCTGTGCACTTACTAAGTAAGGACAGTATTAAGCTGTATACAAGGTCTAGAGCCGGCATAGGGCCTCATGCTGGGCGCCCTTGTATTTACTAAATACCAATATTACATGTTTCTCAGGTTTAGTATTACCTCCCCATTATGAGTTTCGTGGGTCCGAATGGAGAATAAGCCTGCAATACCATACGCTACCCCCATTCCAAGTCTCAAAACTCAGAACCTTGGGTTTTCCTTCATCAGTTTCACCCATAATATTTTATGTGGGCCAAAAAAACAAAGCAGGTGTGAAGTATGCACACTACTTGTAACCTCAATTCAGGCCCAAACTACTATTTTTGCCCGATTTGGAATTACCAAAGCTCTCAAAATGAGTACAATAGGGCCAAAACTCAAGATAACTGAGGTACGCCTGTATAATTTACCCAAGTATTGCATGTTATAAGCCTATGTAATATATAAGTAAATGTGAAGGAATAGGAAATAGAAAGGGGTAACCATTGAAACAAGCATTGGCAAAGCCAATAGGTCACACAGTTTTTTTTAGCATGCTGTACAGCATCCTTGATTCTGTGCATCATACCTAAAGAAGAATAAAAAAAAGCCTATGACTCAGCCACCTGCCCTATTTTGTAGGCGAGTGCACCACACATGCACATGCCTGCAAAATGACGTAGGCACTTTTTCTCGTTTTCTTTATTAATCCATGAAAGTATTTTCACAGATGTGTTGTCTGATAGACTTCCTATGTGTTCAATAGTGGTACTGCCTCTAAGGATGATAATTGTGTTCCCCATGTCTTAATGTGTTAAGCTGGAACTAAAGTCACGTCCCATAAAAAGGCCTGGGAGCATTACTAACTCTAATACCTTTAAGAAGTTTACAGATGACAGGATGCATCCCTACAGGCTTATCATTGACCTGTACATGTGCCGCTGAAATAGAAGAACGAAAATTGTTCACCGACCTGTATGCTTAACCTTCAGTTGCTTTCTGAGATAGGAAATTCACTATGTGAGGTAACTCTGCCACCAAGGGATCCACGTCACGTTCCAAGCACTAACCCATCCAGCATCTCACTGCTGAAGAATGTCACTTCCTTATGGGCGGGGCCCGGGCTCGTTTGATGAATCTGAAGCTGCATCCGAAATGCCTGGCAAACTCCACTGCTGCGGGAAAGCCTCCAGGCCTTCAGGGACAGCTGCAGTTCCCCCTGATGGCCCTGGAGCATCATCTGAGACCATGAAGAAGGAGTAGAATGTCAGCTCCAAGAGGACTGGGATTCAAGGCTGCACTTTCCACACAAGGGTGACGAGCACCACCTCTGTTACCTGCCGCTTGATCTGAGTTGCTACCCTGGGGATCATTGCGAATGGGGGAAAGGCATAATTCAGAAACTTCGACCAATCCTGAGAAAAAGCGTCCGTCGCTTTCGCTAACGGATCCGCCCTCCAACTGAAGAACTCCTCCAATTGGCGGTTCAGTCTGGAGGCAAAGAGGTCTACCTTGCAGGAACCCCAAACATTCTGAATCAACTGGAATAGACGAGGGTGGAGCTGTAATCTATGAGGTATCTAGAGTTCCAATCTGTCACTTCGTTGAATTGTCCCGGAATGTACTCCGCTACCACAGATATCTTGTGACACAGGCAATAGTGCCAAAAGGCCGTGGCTATCTCCACCAGCAGGGACGATCTCGTGCCCCCCAACTTATTGATGTACCTCACCGCAGATATGTTGTCCATCTGGAGGAGGATGCAACAAGATATGTTCTTGGTGAAGAGAGTCCTGATGACAAAGGACCCCACCAGAAGCTCCAGAAGCTGGACTTCTAACTCTTGAAGAGACCACCTGCCGCCTGTTGAGATGTCTCCACAACGTACTCCCCAACCCCAACAGCTGAGGCCTGACTCTATAACCACTTCTCGCTGAGTCCCGAAGATGGCGCTGCCATTCCATGCATTTACGTGTCCCAGCCACCATCGGAGTTCCTCTCTCACATCTTCCGTCAGAGGTACCTGATCTGTGCAAGCCAAGTCATTCCTTAAATGCTGAATTTTTAACCTCTGGAGGGCCCTGTAGTGAAGTGACCCTGGAAATATTGCCTGAATGAAGGAGGCTAGCAGACCGACCAGGCGATTGATCGCCCTCAGGGAGACTGTCTGATGGGAAAGGACCAATTTCAGTTCCTTTTTTATGTCCCGTAACTTAGTCTTGGGGAGCGTCAGCTGAGCCGACTGAGAGTCAATCACAAACCCCAGGAATCCTATGGTCTGGGAAGGACAACGGATTGATTTGGTCTTGTTGAAGACCAATCCCAAGTCTTGTAAAAGACTTATCGTCATCTGCAGACGTAGAGTGAATAACTCCTGGGAGTGCGCCATGATCAGAATGTCGTCTAAGTAGATGATCATGCGTACTCCCTTCTCCCTGAGGTGGGCTATCACCGGCTTCATCACCTGGGTGAAGCACCATGGTGCAGAAGAAAGCCCGAAAGTAAGGATTAAATATTCCAGCCACTTGTCTCTACACCGGAACTGAAGGAGCCGCCTCTGTGGAGAAAAGATGGAAATGGATAGATGGGCTGATGGATAGAGATGCTGACGGACCATCCAGTCCCCTTTCTGCAACAAGTCTGTCAGAAGATGGGTACCCTCCATCTTGAAATGACTGTAGGTGATGCAATAGTTGAACTCCCCCATATTCAGGACCAATCTGCGTCCACTCCTCTCTTTTGTACTAGAAAGATTTTGCTGCAGAAACCTGCGGGATGAGGATCACAATAGGCCACCGCTCGCTTCTGCAGCAAATCTTCTATTTCGGTATCTATAAAAGTGGACTCTTGTAGGGATAAATGTAGCTGTTGAGCAAGCCCCTTTTGTCGGGGTGTGTGATAAATCTCCAGTCAGAAACCCTGAATGGTTTGTATTGCCCATTCATCCTGAGTCAAAAGACTCCAATTACGAAGAAAGAATTATTCTTGACCTCCAAATTGAACCTCATAGGCATCAATGACCCTTACCTGTGGAATTATTGGACTGGAATCTCGTTCTGGGACCGCCTCTGTTAAAGCGGCATCTGGAGAAGCACTGTCTGAACGGGAAGAAAGTACCCCCCCTCATGGAGACTGCCTCGACCACGTCCGTAAGCTCCCCTGGGAGGGCTTTGGTAGTGGAGAAAGCCTGGTGAGCGGTTCCTGCCTTGCCTGGCCCAAGCAAAAAGGTCTGCTTGGAACACATTTTTTTTTTTTAAACTCTTTATATTAAACCATGACATGTTTGTACGTACAAAGAGCATGCATATTGTAGCATCAATCTTATTTTACATTTTAATTTTCTATTCGTATTGACAAATGAAAGTCCACATCCATAGAACATACAAGTGTTCCCTACCTCCCTCTTAAAGTCCCCGGTGTACCCACCATGCTTCCCAAATTTTCTCTCCTTTCTTGGGGCACCCTCTACTTTTATAGATCACTGTCTCGGCTTGCCAACACCAATCAAGGTCATTTTCCCATTTCCTTGGAACACATTTTGAGGTTGGATTGCACCTTATTTAGGGTTGTGAACATAGTAACGTACTTTGATATGTCCTTCACAAATTTGTCTCAGAAGAGCTGTCCTTTGGCTAAGGGACCAGTGTCGGCAAAAGCTAGTTCAATTAAGTTTGTATCCATCCGCATCAGAAGAGACTTCCGTCTCTCAGACGACATAGCACAATTGCCATTTCCCAGCAGGCATATGGCCCGCTGGGTCCACCCTGCCAGGATGTCGGGGTCAATAGGGGAACCAGTCTCTTTGGCAGTTAAGGCCATTTCTAGAATTTTTGCAAGGGACCCTGTGAGGTCTAGCATCTTATCCTAACACCCTTGCCAGGTGCGGTCGATGCCCTTCTGGGTTTCCATGGCAAACTTTTTTAGATAAGGTAACATACTAGGGTAGATCTCAGGAGACTTTGTTGGGAAGGTTTGGTCTTGGACATTGCGCCCAAAGCCGGTTGTGAACTTCTTTGTCAAACCCTTTGTGTAATTTATCATGTAGGTATTCTGACATCACCAGAGTAGGGGCCTAGTCAGATGACCTTGGATGGACAATGTCTTCCGGGTTGAAATTGAAGGGGTTGGAGGGGGAGGGGACCTGGCATAGGAGTAGAGTCCGTATGCGTAGATTCTGTGTCTGTATCTGCCTCATGCTTGGACTGAGACCCTTTGGAGGTAGAAGTAGCCGAACAGTATTCGTGATCCCCAAGAGAACCTTCAGAAAGGGAGGACAAGGCGTCAGCATGAGGCCAATCAGATGATTTGTCTTTTGCCTTGCGAGGCGGATCAGTAGTACCTTCTGTAGGTTTCGGGGCAGCCTGCTGGTGATACCCATGCCATTTGGCAAACCTCTCCAGTTGGGCTGTAATGGGCTTCAATGCGGCTGCCAAAGCACGATTGACAGTAAGAGGGACTGCAGTCTTAATGGCCTTGTTGACGGACTGCTGACTGAAGCATCCAGTGCGTCAACCAAATTGTGCCCTAAATGGTGTCCTTGATCTTCTTTGTAATAGGACTCATATTCTTCCTCCTCAAAAGGCACCCACTCAGTCATGATGGAAAATATGAAGGTTTATAGCCAAGTCTATCCCAACGGATAATGGGGGTGGGAGGCCAACCCCAAGTGCAGAGGGAAAAGTGCTGTAGTCAGAAATTATTGTAGCCCACCTGTACAGGGAGGTAGGTGGTGTCAGGGAGTGCCTCTATGTAAATGGTAAATGGAGCGTGCACTCCGCTTGGTATAAGGGAAGATACTCTATTATTACAGCGCGAGCTGGCGACCAGACCCCACTGAGAAGGCTTTTTAAAAATTAGAGCTGTGCCGAGCATTAAAGGAACGTGTCAGCGAGAAAGAGTCGAGAGAGGACTGTGTGTAGACCAAATAGAGCCCAAAAGTAGCCCAATTGGGCTAGCTATGCGTGCACCTGAGGCTCAAGTGGCCCAGACACGATGAGGGAAGGCGCCGAGCAACAGAAAACGGCCTGATAGTGCCACGTCAGGTCCAGAAAAGACTTTCTGGAACAGGAGGATTTCAAGTAACGTATGAAAATACCCAGCCAAAGAATGCGCTTACCCTCTCCCGGTCGCGAGGATCGAGAATAGGATGCAAGAGACTACCCGCGTGGGAGCGCGAACGGATGTAAGGTATGCAACAACGAATGAAAAACTATTCCATAACACGGTTATGTTTAAAAGGAAGCTCACAATGAGAATAAACAGAGTATGAATAACGCATATGTCAATAAATACATAGCATTTATCTTGACTGCCGAATAGCAAAGAAAGAGGCTCTCAAGATGGTGTTGACTGTGCTTAAATGGGCTACTGGGCCATGATTGGTGGTTCAAGAGCGGAGAATCATGGGATATGTAGTATATGTTATATGTAAAACGGTTTTTCATTGGCTGCTGTATTTTTTGCAGTAAAGGAAGAGAAGTATAATCTGAGCCTCAGGTCCTGAAATAGAATTTGCCTCCGAATGCCTGTTGGAATTCGTGTGATTGAGGCCAGCGGCACCTTCAATGACATAGTTGGTGATATTGAATCAACAAAGAGTTGTACCTAAAGTGGTTTATGGTATGCATCAAGTTCATTGTGTCCTCAGCGGCGGGTACACATTGCATCGACTTGTGAAGGGGAACGTTTCCTGTTCACATTGCCTCAATCGTTTCAGCCTCAGTCACCACCTTACATAACGATTTTGCACAGTGGGTGAGTGTCCTCCACATCATCGTTATGAAGGTGGAGTTTGTGAGAGGTGTTTTCAACAAATGCTTCAGTCTGTTCAGCCTCTGTCACCACCATATGTGATGATCAAGCGCAGTGGGGGAGTGTTACCAGATTATCATTGAGTAGGCGGAGTTTGTGTGGAGCGTTTTCAATGAATGTGACTGGATCATTTTTCCATATTGACCCTACAACCTTATTATCTACATCATTGTGGGGGAGGTGAAGTTTGTTTAGGGTATTTCTATAGAGGTGTCAGAGCTTATCCTATTCGGTTTTCACCGTCACTCACTGTTTAATGTTCCTCGGCTTATGTCTGATCAATTTCCACAGTCAGTCACCATTAACAGTGAACTTTTCCCATCTCATCTTAAAATTGGAGGCCTAGAAAAGTAATTTACCACCGATTACTAGTAAGTGTACTTTTCACCTCAGACTATCTATAATAAGGCAGACGTTATTGCAGTGTCAACAACAGTGATTGGGATTTTTCTCTGATACCTTGTACTTTTCACAAATGTATTATTCTATTACCTTGCTATAAATGTCAATTTACTAGCTTTTATAAATAATATTGGTGTAAAATGATCTGTTAACAATTTGCTGTAACATAAGAACTGTATAGTCTTGCATTAGTGTTTCTCCTTATAGAGTAATGGCAGCAGCAAGATTGAACCAACCTCCTCCTTTTCTTTCTGAATCGGGCGTCCCTTTATTAATGTGGAAACAATAGATTCAGTTATTTTAATCATATTTGATTGCTATCGGAGGAGATACATTTTCACCTATAGGAAGCAACATATATTATTGCATAACCTTGAAATTGAAGGTAGAAAAATATTTGAAAATCTTCCAGATCCATAAAAGAATGATGATGCGAGTTCCGGAGACAGAGATGTATATTTGACTACAAAAAAAATAAATAGAAGAACAGTATGGGGAGAGAATCATAATTGTCTTGCAGAAACAAGAGTTCTTTGGATGTGCTCAAGGTAAACAATGAGAAATGAGGAAATTATCTTTCTATCTTAAGAGGTGTAGCTACCCTAGAATTCAAGAATAATTATTAACAAAAAAAACTATTCTGAAAGAAGCTATTTATATAACTAAAAATGTGGAACATAATACTGAATGTATTAATATAGATGAAAGCATCTGTAGAAAATCAAATTAATGAAGTGAAATACAAATTCAGATTAGTTCCTCTGATGATGAGAGAACCTTTAACCCCTTGTGTGCGCGGCCGATTTTCGCCCTGTGCGGGGCGTTTCATTGAGTGGGCGGGTTCATGACGAGCTCAGCTCGTCATGCGCACACGAGCACCGCGCAGCATGACGAGCTGAGCTCGTAATGAGCATAGAAAGGGTTAATGAAAAACTTGAAAAACGGACTATTGAAGGTGTTTGGACCTATCGAATGTGTGGAATGGATCTCTCCAATAATTATAGCAACAAAGTCTGTAGGCAATCCATAAGATTATGTGTTGACCTAAGAGATCTAAACTCAGATATATGAATTGATCACAACCCTTTGCCAAAGATAAATGAAATGTTAAGTATGATTCGAGAGGCAAGTTTGTTTCTGTGATTGATCTTTCCTCTTCTTATTATCAAGCAGAACTACACACTGTGAGCGATTCACTCACTTCTTATATCACCCTTTTTGGTGCGTACCAATTTTGCTGTAAGCCCTTGGCTTGGCTTCTGCTGCTGTGGTTTTTCAGAGAATAATGCAGCAGATTTTGCAAGGTTTAGAGAATGTTTTCAGGTTGATTTGTTAATATTTGGCAACACTGAGGAGGGAGATGGCCATACTCTTAAAAAAGTTTTAGAGAGACTAATTCAAGGGGGATTACACTTGAGAAGGAGAAATACCAAATTGGGGAAGGGTCAGTCTGAATGATGAAGAAAACGTCTTTAAAAAATGAAAGGTTTGTGTAGGAAGAATCATGTCAACAAGTATTTTCAGAACTCATGAAAGACATATTTGAACCTCCTTTTCTTGGTAGTTTTAATGTAAAAAGACACACCATAATCACCACAGATCCTAGTGCCAAGCCAATTGGAGCCACCCTCTGCGAAATAGTGGATGGTAAGAAAAAACTTATTGCCTTTGTCAAGCTTACTAACCTGCTTTTCCTTGTTGCCTGGATCTGCTACAGAAGCGATGTATATCCTGCCACTACTCCTACGCAGTGCAACCTTGCACCACTATAATATGATTGTTGGTGGGATTCGGTCAGAGGAGTGGGGGTTGGAGGCACACTTCAATAAACACCTTGAAGAGTGTTTTCATGGGTTTCCCTTTTCGCAAGTGGGTTGCCGGCTTTTTCACCAAACTCCTGTTTGGCTTTCCAATATTTCGTCTGGCACCCTAGGGAATTAAAAAGTGAGAGACATGCAAATGATACCATCTAATTAGAATACTTAACTACCTATAATCACATTCAATAGTTTGCTGGCTATGAATACCTTACTTGATCAAGTTACATAATAGTCATGCAAGTCCTTCCTTGGAAAAGGCGCCCGGTAAAAGTTCAAATGTACTTTGATTCTAGTTCTCCTACAACAACTCAATGTTTCAGGGTTCAAAGTTCAAGATGACGGCTGGAGCTCAACAATCTCTATACTGTAACTTTAGTACTTGTGGACGCTTGTTTCAAAAAGTGGGTGTTAATAATCCCAAATCACACACTTAAAGCTAGTCTTTTCTGGTGCGCTAGTGTCTGTCTTTGCTACTGCTTGTTGCTCGCACCTGCAGTCAAGTCTTGCTACCAAAATCACTAGCCTTGATTTATCTCTTTATCTTTGCAGGGTGGTTTCAGATCAACATCGTCAATGGGTCAAGAAAAGGGACTGGACACCGCAGATACTCGTCTCCGCTACTGGAATCAAGTACAGGAATCAGGTAAGTCTACAACCTACCTGAAGACCTGTTACCGCTGGTAGGATCTCTTTAGTAGACCTCCATCTGAGCATGAAGAAAGCAGAGAAATTGGTACGTGCATTGGGTGGGGTTTATATACATTCCCTGCCATCCAAGATGGACGCCGTACTGCATGACCTGGGAAAATCTCGTTGACTCATGCGGTTGTGTTTCTCATTAGCTTGTGTTAGTTTATAAGAACAATTTATATGGAGCCTTGTAGACTACCACACTAAGTGGGTAGAAATAAAAATAGTACAAGAAACCAATACCACAGAGATTCTAATGTTCCTTAGCGATGTGTTTTCCAATGAAGGAGTGCCTCACACCATAGTGGCTGACAATGGGGTACAGTTTGTATCTAATAGGATGAAATATTTTTAAAGTATTTTATCTATTAAACATTTGCAGTCTGCATTATATTGTCATAGAGCTAATGGGTTGGTGGAGCATACCAACAGGATGATTAGGTATTGCATACAACTCAATTAAAGTAGTGGCAACAATTTAAAAAACGCTGTTTATGAGACGATTTGGTCATAGCTCACTACACCACACATCGTCACTGGTATTTAACCATTTCTTTCCCTTAAGGGTAGAAATCCTGGAACCAAGCTAGCTCCTTTGTGGCTGTGTGATAGAGAATCTATAGTTGTATACGGAAAGAAAGACATGGATAAGATAAATACTTACCCAATGAAATATGCAGAAAGATATAACACTCAAGTGTCTAATCCTGAACCATCATGGAAGGTGGGTGATGTGGTAAGAGTAAAGCTCCCTAGACAGTCGTATGCAGGGAATTCTAAATTTTAATCACCAGTTATAATATGCAAAGTAATGAGAAATGTGGTTACTCTTGTAAATGGTCAAACTGGGATTGTGACAGAACTGTAGGATGCAAAAGTTCTGAAATAGTTTAGAGTTGTGAAAAGATCGATATTGGCAAAGATTTGGAAAGGGTTACATCCAAACATGGACTGTGTAATGCACCGCTGAGGCATAAAGATTATATAATGACCTTCTTATTTCCCATAGGTCATTGTTATATCTCTTTTTTACAGCATGGTATATTCCTATCCCCCTCCCTCCTTTCACATGTTCCTTCATTGACTGTTGGCATTCTGAACCTTCATTACAATTGTAACATAGCCCTAGTTTTCTAGCTATTGGGGTGGCTTAAGGAGTCTGGCCATCTTTCTTTGTGAATTCCAAAACTTTCCATAGGTATCTTTGCAATGTGTTCATTATGCATTCATAGGGCCAATTGTAAAGCTTGTGAATTGTGATGTGTAATTTACTTCAGTACCAAGGCAGTTTATCCATTGTGTGAGTTACGACTTCTTCTCTAAATAAGACTCACAGTGCAGGCTTATTACATATCAAAATGATGCCTTGCTTGTCCACCTTTTATTATTACACCCCCTCCCTTGTCTTACCTGCTTCCTAATCCACTCCCTGAATCGTCCCTTGTCCCTTTCATCCAACATGCATAACGCAGTCTATTATGACTCCAAGTGCCTACAGTAATTAGTGCGAAGAAGCGATAAACAGGTACTTTGCATAATCTAAACCATTCATTATTGTTAATGCAACAGAACATGTCAATATTTCTTGCCTGATTGTCTGCTGATTTTCAAAATGCTAATAAAGGGTCTCAATTGAAATCAGTGTATCGCATGAAGACCAAAGTAAGGCAATTGTTTGCCTGTGATCTCACTTAACATTCGCAATTTGACAACTATTTTGACAAGCAAAGTTTGTGTAGTATCCTTTGAAACTCTTAGCATAACAGGATGGATACTGAACCATGGTTTAAACTGTTATAAGTACACAGGAACTGATAAACCTTAACACTCAGTCACATTTTGACGCTGGACATCATAGGTCTAACCATTCAGCCTGTGTAGAAATATATATTTATGTGAACGTGTTCAATCAAAATACAGTATATCAACTAAACCAAAGGGCAAAATTATATTAACTAAACCAAAGAGGAAAATGTACGATATGTTTCTTTGTAGACATATTTCAAAACAAAGTTCTATAAAACAGAAATCTGATGGTTCCATCCTATGATTGCATTGATCACTGTGCCACTAGAGTTAGGGAGCAACCACATGCCATATATAGTATGTTTGAAGCAAAGGGCAGTCCTAATGAACTAACTTTGAAACTTCGACCTTGTATGTCCTGATCAACATCTTTGACCACAAAGGAAGAACAAGGCAGGGAATCAACAGGATTACAACTCCTTCAAAACATCCTATTGTACAAATTTGAAGGTGGAATAAACACATGAGTGACATTTCTTTGTCTCCATTCTTATGTTGTCCTTGCTGCAGGTGTGCTGAGAGCCACCAGAGATGGTGAGCTTGTCAGTCAGATGGACGCGGTGCCAGTCAAAATGGCTTTGTAGATGGTGCAGATGGGTCTGAAGATGGTGCAGGTGGCAAAGGAAGCCAGTGGAGCTCCATCATGGTGAGGGTGATGTGGTCATATGTCTTCAAGCCCTTGATGTGCCATGCTGTGTTGTGTAGGATGCCTTTAAGAGGAGCCAGTGTGGATTCTGAGAGGATGTGAGCTAGAGCGTTGCCACCATTCAGATGCAAGAGTACAAGGGCTTTAATGGCAGTTCTGAAGTCAGTTTCTTCAAGGAATGATTTCAGTTTCTTCAGCAGAGAGAGCTGGTACTAGGCTGTTTTAGGTGTTTTGGTGGTGTGTTCGTTGAGAGTAAGGTTGGTGTCCTGGGTGAATGCAAGCAACTCGGCCTTAGGTGAAAGTTGGTGGTTAAACTGCAGGTTCATGTTGTTTGAATTTGAACTAGCTGTTGTTTCTTGGCAAATATCAGGTATACTGTTTTGAGAATCAGGTAGGTGTTGGACATGCAGATCTGGATGAGGTGCAGGCAGTGTTTGAGTCAAAGGATATCTAGAGCAAAGCAGTCTATCTAGTAGAGTTGTATGTCATTGGATAATTAGTGAATTCTGATGCTATTATCAGTGCATTCTATTCTAAGGTGATACATGTAGAGGTTGAAGATGGCAGGGGACAAGATGAAACCCACGGTGAAAGAGTGCATCTAGGACAAGGAGGTCTGCATGTGAACAAACTAGTGCTGATTGGATAGCTAGAAGGAGAGCTAGTGAAGGGCATTGCCATTGAATCCTATTCCAGACTTAACAGACTTAACAGTATGCATGACGGTATTGTGGTAGAAGGCTGCTCAGTGGTCCAGGGATATCAGGTGACAAGGGCTATATTGATCTATGGTTAGATGTTGCCCTCCACGTTTTCTAAGGTCGGAAGCTCTGTATTGTAGTGTGATCTGAAGTCGGATTAGTATTCATTCAGGAGATTCGTTGGCTTACCCGCCTCCAACATCACTGCTGTATAATTGTTTCTATGTGCGGTGTGGTGCAGATGACTCTGTGAGGCCTGTGTACCAGCACCTTACATTTGCCGCACAACTACTTCTTCATTTGGTGCCGATAACTCTTTGGGAGCGGAGTGCCTACACCATGCATTTTCTACACAACAGTTTCTCTGTCTGGTGTCAATCTGAGGTGAATTTTACGTGAGTTGGTTTACTAATGATGGGTTTCTCCTCTGTGTTTGCTGAACTCTTACGGTTATAAGATGCTGGCACCCTGCATTTGCTGCACAAATGCTTCTCCTTGTGGTGCTGGTGATTTATTGAGTGCCTGTGCCCTCACTCACTCCATTTAATGCTCATGACTTAGTGAGACCCATCATTTTCTCTACATTTACCTCAGACCTGTTTCCGCATATGATGCCCCTGACTCTGTGAGGCCCTTGTGCCAGCACGCTGCATCTGTCATACAACCAACTCTTAACTTGGTGCTGATGACAACCTTTCTGTAAATGACCTTGAGGATCCTAGAAGAGTATTGGCACCAGTATGCCCTGGTCTGCACACTGCTATTTGTTGCCCATGTCTAATGACTCCAGCTGTACCACATTCAATAGTTTGCTGGCTATGAATACCTTTCTAGATCAAGTCAAGGAATATTCATGTAAGTCCCGCCTTGTAAAAGGCGCTGGGTAAAAGTTCAAATGTTCTTTGATTCTGGTTCTCCCACAATGACTCAAGGTTTCAGAGTTCGAAGTTCAAGATGGAGGTTGGAGCTCAACAATCTTTGTACTATAACTTTAGTCCATGTGGACGCTTGTTTGAAAAAGTGGGTGTTAATAATCCCAAATCACACTCTTTAAAGTTAATCTTTTCTGGCTCGCTAGTGTCTGTCTTTGCCGCTGCTTGTTGCTTGCATCTGCAGTCATGCCTTGCAACTAAAATTACTAACCTTGATTTACCTCTTTATCTTTGCAGGGTGGTTTCAGATCAACGTTGTCGATGGGTCAAGAAAAGGGGGACACCGCAGAGACTCGTCTCCGCTACTGGAATCACGTACTACAACCTACCTGAAGACTCATTTCATCTGGCAGGATCTCTTTTGTATACCTCCATTCGAGCATGAAGAAAACAGAGAAATTGGCACGTGCATCCGATGGGGTTTATATACCTTCACTGCCATCCAAGATGGCCGCCGTACTGCATGACCTGAGAAGCAAGATCCCTTAGACACATGTGGTTGTGTTTTTCATTAGCTTGGGAAGGCTACATCTCCCGGGGATCAATTGCTGGGGGCATGGTGGAATGAAAATTAGGCACATTCTGATGGCAGAGGACATTTTCTCTGGGGGCACTGGAACCTTGCGATTCTCAGAGGGATGGTGGGCTACATTATCTTTGGGGGTCATCGTCACCAGATCAGTGATTAGTGCCCTGGGACTTGAACCTGGGGGTGGTTTACGGAAGACGTGAAAGAATTTGCCTCTCATTCACTATCCACTGCAGAAACCAAATATTCTGTCATTGAACGGGAAGCGTTGGCTGTGTTTTGGGCGGTGCTTCATTCGCCATTTTTAGGTCGTGCCTAAAGTCAGCGCGCAAGCGCTGCTCTGGTGAAGATCTGCTGTAGTTCACTACGTGAGGGAAGCCCCGCCCATTTTTTCATTGGCTTGTGTCTTTGTCCTTCGTAAATGCTGTCTTCTGATTGATTATGAGGCTTGTTAGTCCCTCCTCATTATGGCCATGTCGTCATTTGTACCCTCCCATGGCTACTGGCCCCTTTACTTCGAGTGTTACACGGTACGGTACGTGTTATTTAGACTGTGAGCACTATTTTTTCCGTGCCTTCTCACCCTCTCCCCCACCCGCACTCCCGTTGTCCGTGCCTTCTCACCCCCGCCCCTGACCGCCCTCCCGTTGTCCGTGCCTTCTCACCCCCTCCCCCGCCCGCACTCCCGTTGGCCGTGCCTTCTCACACCCTCCCCCGCCCACACTCCCGTAGTCCGTGCCTTCATCCCCTCCCCGCTGCACTCCCGTTGTCCGTGTCGTCTCACACCCTCCCCCGCCCGCACTCCCGTTGTCCGTGCCTCCTCTCCCCGCCCGCACTCCCGTTTTTCCATGCCTACCCCCCCCCCTCCCGTTGTCCGTGATGCAATGCAATAGGTATCGGGTAAATGCGAGTCCTATTGCATTGCAAATGCTTGTTCCGAATTGTAGTGCTTGCCTTTGGCACCAGCTGTGCTGCTTCTAATCTCCCCTTGCCGTTCCCCACATCACCCCTCCCACATGTCCAAGCTTTTTTCTTTAGCACCACAGATGTTGTTAACATATAGGGCCGAGTTTCGGTTTTCAATACTTGCAGAATGGGATTGAATTTGTGAAGATGTAGGCTAGCCTGGGAGATAGGTGAGGTAAGTTACATTGGGGAGGTGCAGTGAGGCTGCGGGTTTACTACTCAAATGTATCGATTTATCGTGGAGAGGTCTGTTCTGATACCAGCAGTCAGTATCTGCCCTGTGTGCTGCTTTTATGTTGGCAAAGTTCCTATAGAGTGAAAGCTGTCCGCTTCATTTTTGGGTGCCCGCTGGGCCGATGTTAATCTCCCTGTGCCCTTTCCCACACCACCTCAACCCCCTGCTCCCCCAACAGTGCATGCTCGCCCACAACACCCCTCTGAGGTCGCTGCTTCTAGTTTTCTTTGTTGTAAACTCTCGCTCTAGTGCTTTAGTTTTCTGCTTCGCCTGTGGACATTTGTCCCCGAGCCACTTTGCAATCTTTCCCATGTGTGCTTTCTGCAGGTTTTAAACTATCTCCCAATATTAATTGCTTTTCCAAAGTTTCCAATTTTTAAAATATATGGTCGCTTTTATTTGACAAGATCCCTTTCTAGGCATGTGTTAGTGATAAATTTAATGAAGGATTTTTAGCTTTGGCTGCCTTCTTAGTGTGAGTCACTGCGTTTTTATCCTCGGCTCCCTGGTTTCTTGTGATGGTTCAAGACACTTGTTGAGATAGTGCCACAATACCGTGTGTGGCCTAAAATCGAGTCCTGGGATGCTCTGGGTAGCACCTGAACATGGTCTTCATGAATAATTTTAATTGTAAAGCGTTAGAGGGCAGACAGGTTTCCGAATGAGGACGGTTTTACTGGAAAATTTGGCCTGTGCTTGGGGGGTGTTTTTTCCTGTCTGGATCATTCTTGTGTTATTCCCAAATATTGATCAACGAAGAACACACCCTGGTAGAACTCCATAACACATGTGGTCCCCATGTTATGGATAGGGGCTCCTGGTGTTATGGTATTTTTTTTAACATTTCCACCTGTTTATATTTATTTTTTGCTGGTTTTATCTTTATCCATATTTATTTTGTGCTTAGTGTAATAAGCTGCAGTGAGTATATTCCCTCGTGTATTTAATCGACCCAGCCGTACCAGTCTTTTCAGCATGTTCCTTTCCTTGTGAGGTATCGGTGGCGTAACCAAGAGAGTGTCTGAGGCGTATAAAAAGATCACTCCCATTAACCAGACACTGCAGCCTCAAGCACAAATAGCGGAGCAAGGGCATATATATTCCTTTCTACAGTTGTTTACGGAGGTTCCTATTTCTGAAAGCACAATGCTGCAGTGGCTGGAAGGTGCGTAAACAGTGGTATCTCCAGCTGCAGGCAGCTCAAACTGTCTTGCTAATCTTATCATGTAGTTTCCCTGTAAGGAAAATATGCTAAGTGGCAAAGGAAAGAAACATGTTTTTCAATTTATCTAGTTACGTTTTTTTGGGCCAGGAACACAGCATTGTGGGATTTGTCGTTTCATGTTTACCTTTTTGTTTACCTTTTTGTATTCTGATGGGGTGCTTCATGGCGTTCAGCCACATGGCAGTTCATTAACTCCTTATGCCAACCAGCTCAGTAAAACGTCTGGTAAAATGACTTACTGCACTGAGCAACTTGTACAGCGTTTAGACTGGGTACTTGTTAAAGTGTCATTTCAATTTGTAACTTTAGTTTCTCTTCCAGGGGATCCTCATCAATAGTCATAAGCACTTGAATATTCCCAAACATGCGCGGGGACCCCGGAAAATATATAAAAATTATATATGAAAACATATATATAGCTCTATATATATACATATAAATATTTTCAAAAATAATCAATGCAGCCTTCCATACCCAACAGGCTAAGTAATGCTGTAAAAATTTTCTTTGCACTTATATAAATAAAGCAGGAAAACCAAAGGACACTTGAACTGCTTTTAATGAACAGCAGAAAACATAACCCTGCAAAGAGAAAAGCAGGCATTATTAGCCCATAGGCTGCATTGTAACTTCAATAGCATAGAAAGCTGAAAGCCAATACAGAGAAAACAAAAAACTGGCATCGTTCCTTTAAGGCAGCCATGACCCCTAGCTTCCCATCATGCCTCAGGGGTGACAGTTAGGTCAGTTGTTCTTTCCGGCTCTTTCAGTCAGGACCCTGGTTATTCAGCTCCTCAGATTTTTGACTTTTCAGTCAGAAATTGTATTTCTTTTTCATCTCAAACTTTATACGTCGACATTTTACACCTGTTAGAGTATTTCTTTATCCTTTTTTCTTCAAGAGTTTGGTGTTTTTCACCTGAAATGCCTTCCCTTTTTGATCCCTGCCCTTCCTGTGGCAAGAAGAAGGCCAAAAAAGATTTCCACTCTGTCTGGATCCTTTGCCTTCCGGATTCTCATTCTTCTGAGACTTGTCAACACTGTCAGTCTTTATCAAGATGGATTCTCAAAGAAAGGGAAAGGATTCGCCTTTATGGACTCCCTGAAAAGGGTAAAGCTTCCACCTCTAGAGGCCAGTCTCCTGTGAGGCAAAAGAAGAAGAGACCCAGATCATCTTCCAGAAGCAAGGTAACAGACTGCTCTTCATCGGCATCGGGTTCGGCACCAAGAATGCCTCCACCGGCGAAGAAAACGTCGATAACAATCCCATCGACGGGGGGCTCGCCGTCGAGAGAACATCGGTCGGCGTCGAAGTCTTCCAGACATAGAGGTACGTCATCAGCAACGAATCCTCCGTCAACCGGGCGGCGTCAAGGAGTCATTCTCCATTGGTGCAGGACCGCCCAACGTCGAGACACCGATCTCCGCCATCGCCGTCTGTACGGCGTTCGACATCGAGGCACAGTCCTCCGTTGCCGTCAACCAGGCGGTGGTCAACGTCGAGGCCTAGATCATCAGCGACTTCGAAGGATTCGACGTCGAAACAGATCCCTCCGTCGCAGCCATCAAGACATTCGACGTCGAGGTCCAGATCATCAGCGACGAGAAAAGACTCGGCGTCGAGGAGGACTCCTCCGTCGCAGTCCATGAGACGGCGCTCAACTTCGAGGCCCAGATCGACGGCGTCAAGAGGGTCGACGTCGAGAAGGTTTTCTCCAACACCTTCCCCACGTTCGACGTCAAGACATGGTACTCCGTTGGGTACTCCTCTTCCAACATCAAAGCACAAGTCTCCGACGACGGAAAGTCGGTCAACGTCGAAACACACACAACCGACGCCAAGGCAGAAATCGCCTTCATTGGTCTTAGTGACGCATAGTCGATTGACGTTGAGACATTCATTGTCAACGTCGTCACACCATTCGACTTCAAGGAGACGCCATTCCTCTTCAAAAGACCATTCAGAACCCTCAGTTTCGACTGCAGGATCTCCACAAGTCATATCGACGTCGAGAAGCTCATCTTCTCCGTCCCCACAGCGGAGGGTACAGAAATCTACCCCGCAGATCACAGCTTCACCTACGCAACAAGAAGAAGAACACAGATCTCCCTCAGTACATCTCTCACCTAAGTGTCTTCTCCCGGTTTGGCAGAAAGAACCTTCGCAGGTTCAGCAGCCCTTGGACTATTCAAGCCCTCTACATAGATCCCCTCTGGCTCGGCTGGTGCAGGCAGTTGACTGATCACCCACCACACCATCCAGGAGCCGCCGGAGAGATAAATCTCCTCCACGGAAGTCCTCTTCTCATGGGCGTCATAGGAGATGAAGATCACCCTCCTGGTCTTCTTCCTCAACCCATTCCTCCAAGAGGGATTATTCTCCAACTCTTACGGACAGTCCACCCTCTAGAGTCTCATCTGTTGACGACATCAACACCTTTCATGATGTCCTTTCTTTAGGGGGCCACAAAAGTTGAATATAGAGATGTCTACACCTCAGACCTCTTTGTCTATTATTTTTGAGACTCTGCATCAGAGATCCGCATCAAGACCTTTGCTGCCATTAGTTCCTGGTCTTCTGCAATCTGTCATGGATGTTTTCCTTACTCCTACAACAGTCAAAATGGCCCCAGCGAGGATCTTAAAGAAATATAAACCAGCAGAACAAGATCCCCTGTTTCTCAGGTCAGATCCTCCACCAGATTCGGTGATAATTGAGGCTGCTAAGAAGTCCCATGCAGTGGCTTCATCTTCCACAGTCCCTCCGGACAAAGAGAGCAGAGCCCAGGACTCTTGGGGGAGAAAAGTTTGCGGCTCTGCAGCAACATCTTTAAAAGTTTCCAGTGCGTCGGCTCTGTTGGGCCGTTATGATAGAGCGTTGTGGGACTCTCTAGAACGCTTTAAAGAAAAGCTACCCAAAGAAGACCGGCAAGTCTTTGGGGAGATTCTCTAGGAAGGGGCCCTCGTGGCCAACCAAATGATCAGTGCGGCTCCAGATGGGGCATCCTTAGCGGCTCATTCATATTCGCATGGGGCATGCGCGAGAAGATCCTCCTGGCTGCGGCTTATAGCATTAAAACCAGAGGCTCAACAACGCATCCTGAATCTTCCTTTTACCGGAAATTCTTTGTTCGGCTCTCACACTGACGAGGAGATGGCCCGGATGAAGTCTGAACTAGACACTCTCAGAGCGGGCGGTTTGGAGAAAAAGAAAGAGTTCAGACGTCGGTACAGGCCTTACGATCGTAGAGCTTTCCATCAGAGGGTTCAAGCCCCTCAATGGTCCCAAAGGCAGTACCATCAGAACAAACCTCACTATCAGGGACGTCGCCCTTCTAGAGGTAGAGGAACGTCCCGACAGTCCTCCTCAACTGCCAAGAACACCGGCAAGCAATGAGGGTTCACTTCCTCCGTCGCCGTCACCCACTCCAGTGGGAGAAAGTATCTCCGGACATGTAAAAGAGTGGCGCGAAATAACAAACGATCAGTGGGTGCTAATATATTAATGAATGGTTATGCGCTACGTTTTTGTGCCCCCCCAAAGTGCATCCCGCAAGCGAAGCCAACAGTTCACCAGCTTCCACTTTTGCGTCGAGAGGTTTCTACTCTACTACAAAAATTGGCCAAAGAAAAAGTTCCTCTATCACACCAAGGAGAAGGGGTATACTCCAGGTATTTTCTGCTCTAGAAGAGAAGTTCAGGCCCATTCTGGATCTACGTCTCCTAAACAAAAACATCAAAAAAGAGAAGTTTCATATGCTGGCGCTCCATCAAATATACCCACATCTTCAGAAAGGGGATTGGATGTGCTCGATAGACCTCCAGGACGCGTACTTCCATGTCCCAATTACCCCCCGGCACAGAAAGTTTCTACGCTTCATGGTAGGCACAAAGCATTATCAGTACAGAGTCCTACCATTCGGCCTGAAATCTGCACCTCGAGTATTCACAAAAAGCATGGCAGTGGTAGCCACGGCTTTACGTCGCCAAGGTCTGTTCGTCTACCCATATCTCGACGACTGGCTTCTGAAGGGCTCCTCTCCTCAAATGGTAAAAGACCACTATCGAATATGCCTGAACTTACTGCAGCGCCTCGGCCTTCATGTAAATATGGACAAATCAATCCATCAACCCACTCAAAGGATACACTACCTAGGGGCTACTCTGGACTCCAGCGTAGGAAAAGTGTTTCCTTCGGAGGAGAGACTATTATCAATCCAGCAGAAGTGCAATCTCCTTCTTCAAGTTCATCAGCCCTCAGTTCAACAAGTTGCATCACTTCTGGGGTCGATGGCATATTGCATTTTTCTGGTCCCCAACTCCAGACTGAGAATGAAGCCTCTACAACAGGACCTGGAAGACAAATGGGATCAGACTTCGGCGCGATGGGAAGACAGGATTCTTCTCTCCCAGTCTGCGAAAACATCTGTCCCTTGGTGGACTCAACGGAAGATTCTCTTGGTGGGAGTCCCTTTTCACCAACCTCCGCCAACACAATCCCTGATCACAGACGCCTCACTTCAGGGTTGGGGAGCGCACATGGGTCTTCTGGTCCTGGGAGGACCTGGCTTGGCAGTTCGGTCTGGACTGTTCCCATGAGGCACAGGGTCAAGACTGATTTGCATATGGCTGGGTCCAAACTGGGGTGGCGTAGTGGGCAAAAGAACGATGGATTTAACCCAGATCTCTTGACTGGGGGAGAATGTTCGAATCATTCAGCATTCCGTCCATCATTTGTTGCAGTTACACTTCTGCAGACCCAGGGCAGGTGGTCGATAAAAGAACAATGGTATCATATAAACATGCTGGAACTACGTGCAGTACATCTAGCCCTCAAGGCGTTCTACCCATCAATACAATCCAGGTCAATATTGGTACAAACAGACAACACGACCACCATGTACTACCTGAACAAGCAGGGTGGAACTCGCTCTCGCCCTCTGTCTCTGGAGTCTCAGGCGATCTGGCATTGGCTCCTGGCCAGACAGCTCTCGATCACAGCAGTCCATCTGCCAGGGGAGCAGAACTCACAGGCGGACGCCTTAAGTCGGCACTTCGAAGATCAGCAAGACTGGGTCTTAAACGACGAAGTGGTGACGGACATTTTTCATCAATGGGGTCATCCAACCATCGACCTCTTTGCAGACGAGCTAAACAAAAAATGCCATGCCTTCGCGTCAAGGTTCTACCAACCAGGATCGATAGGGAATGCCCTTTTGATCGACTGGTCAGAGACCTTTGCATATGCTTTTCCTCCTCTACCTCTCATCCCGAAGGTGATAGGCAAACTCACACACTCCAGGATGAAAATGATTCTAATAGCACCAGACTGGCCATGACAATGGTGGTATCCGGACCTGCTGCATCTTTCAATGTGCCCGCACAGGAGGCTTCCGTGCAGACCGGACCTTCTGGCCAAAATGAGCGGGAGGATTCATCATCCCAACCTTCCCTCGCTCAACTTAACAGCATGGTTCCTGAGTTCCTACAATACGGACACCTAAATCTTCCTCAGGACTGTGTAAACATTTTGAGGGAGTCCAAAAGACCTTCCACGAGAAATTCCTATTCTTTTAAATGGAAGAGATTTTATTTGTGGTGTACACGTAATGGTTTTCAACCTACCAGGGGGCAAGAGGAAGTAATCTTACCTTATCTGCTGCATTTGGCCAAGTCAGGTCTAAAGTATACCTCCATTAAAGTTCACTTGGCTGACATTTCGGCCTACAGGAAGTCCCCTAATCAACCTTCCTTTTTCCAGCTCCAGGTGGTTAAGGATTTCCTTCAGGGCTTGAAGAAAGTCTTCCCCCCTGTCCGACCTCCTTCTCCTCCTTGGGAGTTGAACCTGGTTCTGTCCAAACTGATGGGTCCCCCTTTTGAACCTATTCATAAGGTGACCCTTCTGCACCTCACTTGGAAAGCCGCTTTTTTGGTGGCGATTACTTCAGCTCATAGAGTAAAGGAGATTCAGGCGCTCTGTTCCAAAGAACCCTACACAGTTTTCCATCACAACAGAGTAGTGTTGAGAACTCACCCCTCCTTCCTTCCGAAGGTGGTGTCTGATTTCCATGTCAACCAAACGATCTCTCTGCCCACTTTCTTTCCCAATCCATCTTCGCCAGCAGAGAGGTCTCTTCGTTCCCTAGACCTTAAGAGGGTTCTAAAATTCTATTTAGATAAAACAAAGACCATCAGAAAGTCTGATCAATTGTTTCTAAACTATGGTGCCATCAGGACAGGTTTCCCAGCCTCCAAGCGTTCCATTTCCAGATGGATAGTGTCTTGCATTAAGCTGGCTTATCAATTGGCTAATAAAACCCTTCTGTTTTCTCCCAAAGCACATTCCACCAGGGGAAAACCAGCTTCAGTGGCTTTTTTGCACAATGTACCAATGGCCGAGATCTGCATAGCAGCGACTTGGAAATCGGTGCATACTTTCACAAGACACTATTGTCTTGACTCTGATTCCAGAGCAGATACCCAAGTAGGCCAAGCCTCCTTGAGGAATTTATTTCAATGCTAAAGTCCTTTGAATTGTATTGTTTAATGTTTCTACCTTTTAGGGTACTCATTTGCCCGCAGGAAGAGGGGATGGGCTTGCTACTCGATTCAAGTGCTTATGACTATTGATGAGGATCCCCTGGAAGAGAAGGATAAGTTACTTACCTGTATTCCTAGTTCTCTTCCAGGGGTATCCTCATCAAAGTCATAAGCAACCCACCCACCTCCCCGGGCAAATGTACCAAAAGTGTCATTTCTTTGTGCCCTGACCTCCGGGTTTCCGCAAAGAACAACTGACCTAACTGTCACCCCTGAGGCATGATGGGAAGCTAGGGGTCATGGCTGCCTTAAAGGCACGGTGCCAGTTTTTTGTTTTCTCTGTATTGGCTTTCAGCTTTCTATGCTATTGAAGTTACAATGCAGCCTGTGGGCTAATAATGCCTGCTTTTCTCTTTGCAGGGTTATGTTTTCTGCTGTTCATTAAAAGCAGTTCAAGTGTCCTTTGGTTTTCCTGCTTTGTTTATATAAGTGCAAAGAAATTTTTACAGCATTACTTAGCCTGTTGGGTATGGAAGGCTGCATTGATTATTTTTGCAAAAATGTATATGTGTATATATATAGAGAGCTATATTTATATGTTTTCATATATAATTTTTATATATTTTCCGGGGTCTCCGCACATGGGCTGGAATATTCAAGTGCTTAAGACTTTGATGAGGATACCCCTGGAAGAGAACTAGGATTACAGGTAAAGTAACTTATCCTTAATGTCAATACAACAAAATATTACTTGGGGCATACTGCAAAGGATCATTTTACAAATGCAAAGTAGGTGTGTAGTAAGAGCACATGATACTTTGTAAACAAAGAAAAGCCATTTTAAAATTAGTTGGAGGCTTGTTTAACATCCATAAATTACGCAACAGTAACTTTGTATCAAAGGGAAAACACGTGACAAAACAGCAGATGCTACTTTTTTGGTGGTGTTTTTTACTTCCAAATTTGGTTACTAGTGTCTTTGTTTGGAGACCTGTTTAAGATTCTGTGATTAGTGGGAATGCTGGTGTTTCTAAAGATCTTAAATTCAGCTTGTACCTACAATAAGAATCTTTTCAGGTTGTAAAATATTGGAAACAAAGCCTGGGACCACTTTCTGAAAGCCAGCCTTTTGTTGCCCTTGATTACAGTTCATTGCATGGTGTTCACACCATGTGCAAGATGTTTTATGGGTGCTCCAGGAAGGAGCATGCCCTGTTGAGATAAAGACCAGGAATTAAAGACCAGTGCAACAAACAGAAGACATTCCCAATCTTTTATTATTAAAACATCTCGTGAAGAACAAATATAGTTGATTCATTAAGGAATGGTCGACTGAGCATCTTTAAAAAAATGAAATTGCATTTTAACTTGAACAGATAGCAACAGAATGTGCAAATAAGTTGTCTAAAGCATGTAATGAGAGGACACTAGAATATGATGAACGATAGGTTGCCATAACCACATAATTACCCTCTACTTAATACCACATAAATACACCCCACATAAAACCAATCTATGCCAAATAGCAACACTCCATATAAATACAATCCACACCAAGCCACATAACTCCATAAGCATAATTTCACTCAACGCCACACAGTTCCATGCAACATAATTCAGCTCCACATATTTCCACTCCACACCACATAATTTGACAACAAACCACATAATTCAACTCAACACAATTACACCACACATGCATCCAAGCCACACCACAAAATTCATCATCATTCCACAAATTCAACAGCACACCATATAATTAAACTCCACTACATACCACACCACAACACAAAATACCAATCCACATTATTACACTCCATGACACAAAATCCCACTCTATATAATTCCAGTACACTCAATACCAATCAATCAATCAATCATGGCATTTATAGAGCGCGCTACTCACCCGGGAGGGTCTCAAGGCGCTGGGGGAGGGGGTAAGTTACTGCTCGAACAGCCAGGTCTTGAGCTGCTTCCTGAAGGAGAGATGGTCCTGGGTTCGCCGAAGGTGAGTGGGGAGGGAGTTCCAGGTCTTGGCTGCCAGGTAGGAGAAGGATCTTCCTCCGGCGGTGGTTCTGCGGATGCGTGGTACGGTGGCGAGGGCGTGGCTGGTTGATCGTAGCTGGCGTGTGGGCGTGTAGAAGGTCATGCGGTCGTTGAGGTACTTTGGGCCCAGGTCGTGGAGGGCCTTGTGTGCGTGGGTGAGGAGTCTGAACGTGATTCTCTTGCTGACGGGGAGCCAGTGCAGGTCTTTCAGGTGCACGGTGATGTGGCTGTGTCGGGGGATGTCCAGGATGAGTCGTGCGGAGGCGTTCTGGATGCGCTGGAGTCTCTTTTGAAGTTTGGCTGTGGTTCCGGCGTAGAGGGTGTTCCCATAGTCCAGTCGGCTGGTGACGAGTGCCTGGGTGACGGTCTTCCTGGTTTCAGTGGGGATCCATCTGAAGATCTTGCGGAGCATGCGCAGGGTGTTGAAGCATGAAGATGAGACGGCGTTGACTTGTCTGGTCATCGACAGGGAGGAGTCCAGGATGAAGCCCAGGTTGCGTGCGTGGTCCGTTGGCTTGGGCGCGGTGCCCAGGGCCGGGGGCCACCAGGAGTCGTCCCAGGCGGAGGGTGATGAGCCCAGGATGAGGACTTCCGTCTTATCTGAGTTCAGTTTAAGGCGGCTGTTCCTCATCCAGTCGGCGACGTCTCTCATCCCGTCGTGTAGGTTGGCTCTGGCGGTGGTGGGGTCGTTGGTGAGGGAGAGGATCAGCTGGGTGTCGTCGGCGTAGGAGATGATGTTGAGGTTGTGTCGGCGTGCGATGGCTGCGAGGGGGCTCATGTAGACGTTGAAGAGGTTTGGGCTGAGTGAGGATCCTTGTGGAACGCCGCAGATGACTTCGGTGGCTTCGGATCTGAACGGGGGAGGCGGACTCTCTGGGTTCTTCCGGCGAGGAACGAGATGATCCATTCCAGTGCTTTCTCTCGGATTCCGATGTTGCTGAGGCGCTTCACTAGGGTGCGGTGGCAGACGGTGTCGAACGCCGCAGAGAGGTCCAAGAGGATGAGGGCAGCTGTTTCCCCGTTGTCGGTTAGGGTTCTGATGTCGTCGGTGGCTGCGATAAGGGCGGTCTCGGTGCTGTGGTTGGCCCGAAACCCGGACTGCGAGGGGTCGAGGGATCCATTCGTCTCGAGGAAGGCGGCAAGCTGTCTGTTGACGGTCTTCTCGATGACTTTGGCCGGAAACGGAAGGAGCGAGATGGGACGGTAGTTCTTGAGGTCGGTGGGGTCCGCCGTTGGTTTCTTCAGGAGGGCGGTAAGCTCGGCGTGCTTCCAGCTCTCCGGGAGGTGGCGGTGTGGAAGGAGGAGTTGATGATGTCCCGGAGATGGGGTGCGATGGTGGCGTCGGCTTTGTTGAAGACGTGGTGTGGGCAGGGGTCGGTTGGTGATCCGGAGTGGATGGAGTTCATCGTGCGGGTGGTGTCTTCGGTGCTGATCGGGGTCCAGTTGCAGAGGGTGGTGGTGGCGGGCGTTGGTTCGGCGGTAGGGTGCGTTGTTTGTGCGTCGAAGCTGTTGTGTATGTCGGTGATCTTGCGGTGGAAGAACGCGGAGAGTGAGTTGCAGAGGTCTTGCGAGGGGGTGATGTCGTTGTTTCCGGCGCTGGGGTTGGAGAACTCTTTGACGATGCTGAAAAGTTCCTTGCTGTCATGGGCGTTGTTGTCCAGTCGTTCTTTGAGTGCCGACTTCTTGGTGGCCCGGATCAGCTGGTGGTGTTTGCGGGTGGCGTGCTTGAGGGCGGTCCTGTTGTCTGTGGTCTGGTCGAGTCGCCAGGTTTTCTCGAGAGTGCGGCAGTTCTTCTTGGATTCCTTGAGTTCGTTGGTGAACCAAGGGGTTTTCTTGCTTCCGGGTCTGCTGGGAGGGTTTTTAGTGGTGCGAGGTCGTCGGCGCAGGCGGTCAGCCACTTGGCGAGGTTGCTGGCTGCTTCGTTTGGGTCCGTTGTGTTGGTGGGTGTGTTCTGGCTGAGGGAGGCGGTGAGCTGCTCGGCGGTGATCTTGCTCCAGCTCCGGCGGGGAGCCTGTTGCGGGTGGTGGTGGGTCGCAGTCTTTCTGAAGCTGAAGTGGACGCAGCTGTGGTCGGTCCAGTGGAGTCCGGTGGCGTGGCTGAAGGAGATGTGCTTGCTGGACGAGAAGACGGGGTCAAGCGTGTGGCCGGCGTAGTGGGTGGGCGTGTTCACCAGTTGCTTGAGTCCGAGGTTGGCGAGGTTGTCCAGCAGGGCGGTGGTGTTTCTGTCGTTGTTGTTCTCCAGGTGGAAGTTGAGGTCCCCTAGGAGGATGTAGTCGGCTGAGGGCATGGCGTGCGGGCTGATGAAGTCTGCGATGTCTTCGCTGAATAGTGTGCGTGGTCCCGGGGGTCTGTAGATGAGGGTGCCTCGGAGGGTGGTCTTGGGGTCAGTGTGTATCTGGAAGTGTAGGTGTTCGGCGGCGGAGAAGGTCTCGTCGGAGTTAGTCGAGATGCGGATGGTGTTCTTGTGTACGATGGCGATGCCTCCTCCCGTCTGGTTGACGCGGTCCTTCCGGGTGATCTTGTATCCATCCGGGATGGCTATGGCGATGTCGGGCGCTGAGGAGGCGTTCATCCAGGTCTCGGTGAGGAAGGCGATGTCCGGTGCTGTTGCGTCGAGCAGGTCCCAGAGTTCCACGGCGTGCCTGTGGACGGAGCGGGTGTTCAGCAGGATGCATTTCAGGTGGTTGCTGCTGTTGCTCGACCACATAATTACTATCCACATAATTCCTCTGCACACCATGCCACATAATAATAATTCCAAAAACACAAATCCACACTATTCCACGCCACACAATTCCACAACAATTTAAATCCAACACACATAATTCCACTCCACACCACATACATTCACTACATAAACATAAGTAAAAGATAATGTCATTTACAACGCCATTAGCTCAAACTTTCACAAATGCGAGACCGATTGCATTGCAAATGCTTGTTTGTGTAGGGAATACCATTTCTAATAAAGACAGACCACAAACCCGTGATTTCTGCTTTCAAAACCAAAGGTGTAGACAAATCCAGCACCAGACTAGCAAGGTGGATTCTTAGATCTTGAAGGATTCAAGTTCAACATGAAAGATGTGCAAGCCTTAAAAATGCAGCTGCTGACTGTCTATTCAGATTACAATTACCATCAGGAAAGGAGTATGAATAAGTTATAGATGAGTTTGTAGTAGCTGCAATTTTAGATGGTTTGAAACCTGAGGAGTGGGAGGGGAGCACAAAGAATGATCCTGAATTTCACAGTCTTAGGGGGGACTACTAAATGTTCTGAACTTAATGATATTGAAACATTATTTTGGGAAATTCAAGATAAATTGTATATTCATGATGATAATATTTACAGCGCTCAAAGACTTGTACCTCCATATATTCTTCATGATAAGCAAATAGGATTAGGTCATGAAGGTCACCCAGAGTGCAGTTTAACTAAAAATAAAATGACAGCAACATTAGTGGCTTGCATGGATTCCATGACTGGAAATAAAATAAAGAACTGCATAAGTTGTGTGTGTGCAGTGTTAAGACTCAACAAGTGAGAATATTTCTAATATTCCCTGTGGAAGTACCATCAAGTCCTTGAAATAAAATTGTTTTTGACATTATTGGACTGATAAATTGTGTTAGTTTATAAGAACGATTTTCATGGAGCCTTGTAGACTGCCACACTAAGTGGGTAGAAATAAAAATAGTACAAGAAACTAATACCATAGAGACTATAAAGTTTCTTAGCAATGTATTTTTTAATGAAGAGTGCCCCACACCACAGTGGCTGACAATGGGGTACAGTTTGTATCTAATAGGATGAAAGATTTTCCGAGTATTTTATCTATTAAACATTTGCAGTCTGCATTATATTGTCCTAGAGCTAATGGGTTGGTGGAGCATACCAACAGGATGATTAGGTATTGCATACAACTCAATTAAAGTAGTGGCAACAATTTAAAAAAAAAAGCTTTTTATGAGATGATTTGGTCGTAGCACACTACACCACACCACACAGGGTCACTGGTATTTCACCATTTCTTTCAGGAATTGATAACCCGTACCTTGGCAGTTTATCCATTGTGTGATTTACGACTTCTTCTCTAAATAATACTCACAGTGCAGGCTTATTACATATCAAAATGATGCCTTGCTTGTCCACCTTTTGTTAATACACCCCCTCTCTTTTCCTACCTGCTTCCTAATCCACTTCCTGAATCGTCCTTTGTCCCTTTCATCCAACATGCATAACGCAGTCTATTATGACCTCAAATGCCTCCAGTGATTAGTGCGAAGAAGCGATAAACAGGTACTTTGCATAATCTAAACCATTCATTATTGTTAATGCGACAGAACATGTCAATATTTCTTGCCTGATTGTCTCTGCTGATTTTCAAAATGCGAATAAAGGGTCTCAATAGAAATCAGTGTTTTGCATGAAGATCAAATTAAGTCAATTGTTTGCCTGTGACAAGCAAAGTTTGTGTAGTATCGAAACCTTTGAAACTCGAAGCATTACAGGATGGATACTGAACTATGGTTTAAACTGTTTTAAGTACACAGGAATTGATAACCCTTAACACTTAAATAGTCACATTTTGTTTCAACTCTGTTTATTGGCAGAAAAGTGAAAACATTTTGTTTTTATAAACAATAATTGTACATACATAATCTCGTATAATAAAAGCTATTTGGAGAGCAGCGTAGTTAAACAGGGTGTCAATCAGTACTTGCCCTACATGTAGCATTTAGCTATCAAGCTGCAACTGACGCATCGCGGATAACAACAGGTTGCAAAGGGAGAGATACATTTTGAGGAGTGCTGAACAACACTTTCTATTTTGAGGCATAAATCAGTTTGCCATAGTATGTAGGAGAACATGGTAACTTAGTCAACATTGAGTAGAGGCCGATAATGGATCGCTGGAGGAAGTGTTCAGTGCTGTGAAGATTAGGGACATGTCTTATACAGTGTCCGAGTGTAAGTGAAACAAAGCGACCAAGATCCGTTTTGTAAGGTTAAAGTGAATAAAGAGTCTGAGAGGGCCCTAGTAAGGCCAAAATAGCGTCCGCTGCTTCCGTTTCATGCACCATTTCGAGAATAAAACATAAGAAGCAGTTAAAATAATAATAAAGAACGAGGGAAGCCAAAAATAAACAGGGTTTGAGGGAGGGCGAATCAGTTGTGATAAAGGGGGATCAGGGGCGATCCTCTACTCCCATGTATGGTGCTTGGCAGGAGGGGGGATTACCCTCTACCTCTCACGTCAAGGGGTCTCGTTGGGTGATCTCTCCATAGAATACGAATAGGGAGTCCTCAAAGAGTTGAAGAGCTCGCAGCCTAGGGGGGACGTAGCAGGCTAGTGCAGTTTGGGAGAGCTGCGATATAAGTGGTTGCAGGTGTGCTTGAATTTGGTATCTGTATGGGTGAGACGAGCTGTCAGGAGTTCCATTGCCATGCCATAGCCGTAGGAACCAGGCAGATATCGAGTGGTGGGGGCGGGGGGGAGTGTTGTCTTCCAATGAAGGGCTATAGTTTGTTTCGCACCTCCTAGCATCTGCATGATAAGGCGCCAATCAGAGTGCGTCATGGCTTTGAGTTGTGTTGGCCTCATGCCTAGTAGGGATAACAAAGGGGAGTTTGGGATAGGGAATCCCACAGTGTCTTTGATATGGCTTAGAACCTCTTTCAGGAACACCTTCACAAGCGGGCATGTTCACCAGATATGGGGGAAGTCTCTTGTTGCCGACTTGCATCTCCAGCAGAGGGGAGAGAGGCTAGGCAGGATTTTGTGTAAAAGTGTGGGAGTGTAATACCAGTGAGTCATTAGCTTAAATGCTGATTCGCGCTGAGTGGTGCTCCTATAGATCCTAGGTATGTCGCACCATAGTTGTTCCCAGTTCTGCTGGTCTTCTCTATCCATGTGCCATTGTTTTTGGTATGTATGGAGGCGGTGGGGCTAAGAATGTTGTAACACTTGATAAGTGCGAGAAATTAGACCCTGTGTGCCTTCAAAGGTACGAACGAGGGACTCAAACGGCGTGATCGGTCTGGTGGCTTCCTGAGTGTTTTTGGGGGTGCGCAGCCAGTGACGGAGCTGGTAATATTGAAGCCTGTTGGCCTCAGTGACATAGAAGGATTGTTTGCATTGGTCAAAAGATTTAAATTTATCACCTTCAAAAAGGTCCTGGATAACTCGGCACTCCCCTTGACTCCACTCAGGGGAATGCATGTGGTTGTAGAACCAGAGGGAACAAAGGATTCTGGGCGATGTGTGTGTTACGTGAAGGGAAGGTTGTCAGACCTCTAGAGACAGCAATCCTATCCCATATCTCAAGAACTGTTTTCGTGGGGGTTGAAGCATATGCGCTTCGGGGTCTGGCCATTCTGGAAAGCCATACCAGGTCCCACAGGGGTCTGCAAGCGACCGCACGGTCCTTGTGAAACCAATGCTTCTTGCTCTCCAGAACCACCCATTCAGCTTTATATATCAAAGGTGGGCTGCCCAATAGTATTCCAAGAGATTAGGGCACGTAAGGCCTCCGCAATCTCGGGGCAACATAAGCAACTTGTTTGAGAAGCGCTGGCGGCCTTTACCCCAAATAAAGGAAGTTAGGTCGCGCTGCATGCTTCGGATGTCTACCTGAGGAATCGGGGTAGGTAGATTTTAGAAGAGATAAAGAATTTTAGGAAGAAGGGTCATTTTCACCGCATTAAGACGGCCCAGCCAGGAAATAGGGAGTTTTTTCCAACGTCGTAATTCTTCTCGAATGTCTCTACAACAGGCTGGCCAGCTGGCCTGGGTCCAGGTAGAGAGGGACGGGGTCAGGTTAAGGCCCAAATAGCGAATGGAGTGATTGGCCCAGTGTATGGGGCAAGGAGTTGAAGTCTCTGCAAATCCAGAGCAGAAATGGTTAGGTTTAATGCGTGGGATTTGGACATGTTGATCTTAAAGCCCGAGGCTATTTCAAAGGAGTGGAGAAGTGAGGCTAGGGCTGGAATTTACGTATCCGGAGTAGTAAGTGAGAGTATTAGGTCATCTGCAAACAGGGACACTTTATGATCGTGGCCCCCAAAGGGTATGCCCTGTATGTCCGGCGATTGGCAGATGGCAATAGCTAGGGGTTCCACTGCCAAAGCAAACAAGAGAGGGGATAGAGGGCAACCCTGCCTGGTACCCCTGTGGATCGAGATTGGAGGTGCAAGTTGACCATTGATTTGGAATCGCGCTACAGGGGAAGTATAAGGGGCCATCAGCATAGAGATCATTGTTGGTCCAAGGCCTATTTTATGGAGTACTGCACGGAGAAACTGCCAATCAACGCAATCGAAGGCCTTCTCCGCTTTTGGGCCTTTTCAATAAGGTGGGCAATTCGCCGAACGTTATCAGCCCTCTGGCAGTGGCGGGTGAACCCCACTTGATCAGGGTCGATCAGCCCTGGCAGATAAGACTTGAGACGGTTCGCTACTATCTTAGTGTATATTTTGGCATCTGTATTGAGTAGCGCGATAGGCCGGTAGGAAGTGCATAAATAGGGGTCTTTTCCCGGTTTTGGTATGAGCACCACTTCAGCTTCTGACATCGTGGGGGTAAGCCCCGTTCTGTCAGAGAACGTGTTAAAGAGGTGAAGCAGGTGGTCCTGAAGTTGAGGAAGAAAGGCGTGGTAGAAGGTGACCGGGAGGCAATCCGGTCCCGGAGTTTTATTCAGTGGGAGTTGTTTCAGTGCTCTATGGATTTCTTCTAGGGTAATTGGGTCTTCCAGTAGTTTCGCATGTTGAGCGTCCCGGGGGGTACCAGGGGCAGGCATTAAGAAAAGAGGAAGTGTCGTCAGGCGAGTGGGCAGCTGCAGTGTGTAGCTCATTGTAGAAGGAGGCAAAGACCTGGCCCTTGTCTCGTTCAGTTGTGGCCTAGGTATTGTCTACATGCTTGATTTTGGAGACATGAGACTTAGCGACTTGAGCCCGGATGGGGCGTGCTAGGACAGTCCCTACCTTGTCTCCCGCCTCGAAGAATCTCTGCTTAAGCGACATCAGAGCACGTTCTGCCTTATGGGTGCGAAGTAAACTCAATTGGCCTCGAAGTATGGCAAGGTGCTTCTTGTGTGTTTTGGAGGGTGTGGCATGATCTTTGCGTTCCAAGGTCTTAATGTCCATGGTTAAGTTGTGCTCAACCAAACGGGACTCACGGGAACAGGCAATAGTTATAGAGGAGATGACGCCTCGGATGGTCGCTTTAAAAGCATCCCATCGTATGGCTGCGTGCGGTTCTGGGGGCGTGTTCGCCTCAAAGTAAGCCGAGATTTCTTGACGGACTTCCGCCACGTCCAACGGATCCCGTAGGACGTGAGGAGGAAGACGCCATCTACAGGGGGCATCATATCGTCTACCCGGAGCACGGAAGATCACCATCACATGGGCGTGATCCGATATGGATATGTCCGAGATCTCTACTGATTCTAGGCATTTAATTAGGGAGTGTGAGAGGAAGCAATAATCGATTCTTGAGTAGGAGCGATGGACATGAGAGAAGAAGGTGTAGTCCCGTATGCCTGGGGAGTGGTATCTCCAGGCATCCGTCAGGCCAGCCTCTGTGAAATCCATCTTCAAAGCAGCTGACATTGCCCCTGTGGTCTGATATGTGGCGGCACTACAGTCCAGTATAGGGTCCCATACCATATTGAGATCACCCCCAAGGATCACCGAGCCCTCTGGGGGGTGCAAGTGGTCTTTCAAGAAGGATCTGAGAAAGGCATCTTGCGCCTGGTTAGGCGCATAGATGTTGATAAGGGTCAAAGGCTGTGCTCCCAGTTGGATTTGAAGTTTCACATACGGCCCTCAGCGTCTCGTGTTACTCGAGAGGTCACCCCTCCCAGTCTGGATCTAAGTAGTATAGCAACCCCTGCTGTTTTGGAAGTGGCTGATGCCCAGTATTTGTGAGGATATTTCGGGTGGGCCTTGGCTTGGATATCTTTGGAAAGTAAATGAGTTTCCTGGAGGAAGATAATGTTGGGGTCTTGGAGGAGTAGGTATCTCCAGATCTGGAGCCTTTTATTAGGAGAGTTGAGGCCCTTGACATTGAGAGTAAGAATTTTAATTGATGGATTTGTAGTCTTAGCGTCACAGGGAGTGTGTGTAGGTAGAAGTGTAGCCATGGTTAGGAGATTGGTGCACTCCTAGGGGAAGGAGACAAAGCTTATGAGACAGATGGTGGGCATTCCCATGCTGGAGCATGAGAGGATCGTTATGTCGGACTCGCCCTGCCCCCAGTATAGGGAAAAAAAGAAAAAAAAATACAAATGGGGAGACAAATAACAGTCAACAGGGCCTATTGGGTGTACTGCCATTTCTGGAATGGTTCGGAAGGCGAGACAGGAGCCATTCCGAGGAAGTCACTCCTCCGGTAGGCACTACGTGTGTGGGGGGCGTGTTAAGAGTAAATATGGGCAGCACGAGCTCCGCGCTCTGCGGCCAAGGTTAAGGTGGCGGTTGGAAGCGCCGAGCTGTTAGTCAATAGAGAGAGGAACTGGCGGAATAGTCGGCAGGGGAAGGCAGGTGGCCCCCATGGCCCACTATGGTCCAATGGTCCAATGGGGATGTAAAAGAATATCCCTGGTGGCATGGTGACTGCGTAAGATTGAGACTTAGGCTGTAAAGGAGAGTTTAAGTCCTTTCTAGGCATGCTCAGTCAGGAAGAGCACTCGGAGACATTTACGCAGAAGAGGGAGATATTAGTTGGAGTGCAGTAGTTAAAGTGGGAGACAAAGGTGTCCGCCTATCAGAGGGCTTTCCTGAGCGTGTCAAGGCGTAGTGGGCAGCTTGGCGTGGTTGTTGGTGTCTGAGGCCTCCGAATTGTGGGTCGGCGAGTGTGGAGCACTCATGGTGCGTAAGTGGCTAATGATTTCTTGCTTTGTTTGGGAGGAGATTTGTTCCCTGGCTCGGGACCTGCGTTTGGGGGCCGGAACGGTGGAGCATTCTGGTCGCATCGCCCCTCTGCGGGGAGATTCTGGTAGAGAGCGTCCCTTGTCATCCAGTTTTGTTGAAATTTGAAGAAGTCTCTTCGCTTCATGTAGTGAGCGGAGAACTTGGCGCTTGCCTTCCCATGGGAAAATCAGTGCAAAAGGGTGGCCCCATTGATATTTGATTTGGAGAGCTCGTAGCTTATCTGTGATGGGTTTGAATTCTTTATGGCGACGGAGAGTGACCGGGGCAATGTCTTGGAAGACCTTAATGGCGTGGCCTTTGTACGTTAGGTTTGTTTCACCCCTAATCTTCTAAAGGATGGCTTCTTTTTCTACAAACAAATGAACTCGGGTGAGGATATCTGGGACGAAGCCCGGGCGATCTCTGGGGCTAGCAACTTGATGTGCCCGGTCAAGGCCTGGAGGGGAGGCATCATCATCCGCCCTGATTGAGTGCAGAAGGTCGGCCGTGAAGGCCATAATATCTTTGCCCTCTGCTCCCCGCGGGACTCCCCTGATGCGGATATTATTTCTCTGACTTCTATTTTCCAAATCCTCCTGCTTCAGCTGTAGATTGATATGTTGATCTTCCAATTCGGTCATTCTGCGCCAAAGGCTCTCATGATCTTCTGCGTGGGCGTCCATTGTACGTTTAAGATCATCCACCCGGCCCCCAATTTCCATGACGTCCCATCGGATCTTTCTTAAGCAGGGTTTAAAGTCACTCTTGAGTGATCCAATTTCAGCCTTGATCTATTGTAGGAAAGAAGTCATGAAGGCCTGTGCGATTGGGGCCGCCGCCAAGTCTTCAATTGACGAGGTATTCGGGGAGTCCAAGGCAGGCTGTGGTGGGAGAGTGGCTTTCAGCCACAGGATTATCCTTAGCTGGGGTAGGTGCGGAGTCCTTGTCCGCCTTATGTCGCGGCATGGTGGAGAACAGCCTTTACCCCACATTGTGGCTCACAGGGGGAGGTCCAGGAAGACAGGGGAAGAAGTGCTAGTTATGCGGCCAGTGAACCAGTCCAGGAACGTTATGGTCCGGATATGAGAGGTTTCAATTCAAAGGAAGATATTAAAAGCCCAAGTCAGCGTAGGGTGTGCTTAGGTATAGGGGAGGCCCGCGGGCCCAGTACCGGGATCCTGTCAGTTCTTGCGACGTTCACCCTCCCAGTGCTGTCAAGAACTTCAGAAGCTAAGGCCTCGGGGTGGGGGGAGGGGGTCCTGCCATCCATTGGGCCCTGCTGTGCGCTCCCACAGCCGATCCCCTCAGCCCCTGAAAGAGACAACGCCATCCGCAGTCCACCGCCCCAAGGGCCGCCAGCAGCAATGCGCCCAGGGGGCGCCAGTCGCAGCCGACAGCGGGCTCCAAACCAGGTGCGGGGCAAAGGTAGGATCAGCACGTGGGTTCTCGCCGCGTGTGTCAGCCGAGAACTTGAAGATGCCGCAATGATGTGCACGTGGCTAGAGTTCCACGCGGGACCCGCTATCTGCTGGACAGAAGCCTAGTTCGGGAAGCTCCCCCAAGGCGTTTCAATACTTAGGGAGCCGGTGAGACAGTTAGGCAGGGGTCCGCATGAGCCTCGCGGGCAGTGCACAGAGTTCAGTGTTCGGGGTCACAGGGTTAGCACAGCGGGTCCAGTAGGAGAGGGAGGGGGAATAAAGGGCCACCGCTGCGCGGCCTCCGCAGCCGATCTCCATACCTGTGAGTAGCCAGACGTCACCCCTTTGTCATCGCCAAGTGCGATTGCAGGTTCCGGCCTCTTCAGCTAGCAACACCCAGGCTCAGGACTCATTCCCCAGTCTCCCCAAGCTGCATAGGACCAAGATGCGCAGCGTAGGGGGTGTAGGCAGGGAAGAGGGTTCCTGGCAAGAACCAGAGCCAGCCTCAAGCAAAGAGCCGGCAGCGAGAGAATCCCAGGAGGGCTTGATAGCTGGGGGGAGGGGGCAAGAGGCCCCGCTGCGCGATCGCCGCAGCCGACCCCTCTCTCCCGTGGTGGCGGTCAGCTGCCGGTGTAGCAGGTGAGGAAGGGCCAGAAGCGTCTGTCCCAGGTAAGCGCCGCTATTTTCTCCAGGGACTGGTCACCAGAGCATCCCCTACGCAGTGGGGAAGGAGCACAGGCCGCTCACCGTGAGTTTGCGCATCAATGGGCCCTCAAGGTCAGGTCCGCCTCTCCGTCCCGTACATCGGACCTCCGTCGGGCGAAAGGCAGACCCCTTGTTGCAGCTCCACCCTCGGATGGGTGTACTCAAGGCCGCCAGAGGAGGGAAGGCAGGCCGCCGATGTTAGGCCTTCCGATGGCCCCAAGATGGTGGCTGCCCCGATCGCGGCTACTTCGTCCCCGGGGGCCTGGAGTCTCTGGGGCTATTGTCTGCAATTTCCCGTGGCCCCAGGAGACCCCCGATGCGTTCCTGGGACTATGCCCCTGCAGCCAAGCCCGCCAGCCGCTAGACTGTGTGGTGTAAAGGCTGTAATCGCGCCACCGAGAAGCGGAGTTCCGCAAGAGCGCATCCTAGTCCATTCATGACTTGGCCACGCCCCAAATAGTTACATTTTAATGCCTGACATCATCTGGTCTGATGCATTCAGCCTGTGTAGAAATATATATTTATGTGAACGTGTTCAATCAAATACAGTATATTAACTAAACCAGGGGGTAAAATGATATTCACTAAAGCAACGAGGAAAATGCACGATATGCATCTTTGTAGACATATTTCAAAACAAAGTTCTATAAAACAGAAATCTGATGGTTCCATCCTATGATTGTATTAATCACTGTGCCACTAGAGATAGGGAGCAACCACATGCAAAAGTATGTTTGAAGCAAAGGGCAGTCCTAATGCGCTACCTTTGAGGTTGTGATCCTGCTTTGTCCTGGTCATTATCTTTGACCACAAAGGAAGAAGAAGATAGGGAATCAATAGGATTTCAACTCCTTGAAGACATCTTAGTGTACAAATTTGAAGGGAGAAGGAACCCATGAGTGACATTTCTTTGTCTCCAGTCTTATGATGTTCTGGCTGCATGTGCGCTGAAAGCCACCTGACCTGAGATTGTGAGCTTGTTAGCCAGATGGACGAGGTGCCAGTCAGGATGGCTTTGTAGATGGTGCAGATGGGTCTAAAGAGGGTGCAAGTGGCAAGGGAAGCCAGTGGAGCTCCATCATGATGAGGGTGATGTGGTCATATGTCTTCAAGCCCTTGATGTGGCATGCTGCGTTGTGTAGGATGCATTTAGGAGGAGCCAGTGTGGAGTCTGAGAGGATGTGAGCTAGAGCGTTGCCACCGTTCAGATGCAAGAGTACAAGGGCTTGAATGGTAGTTCTGAAGTCACTTTCTTGGAGAAACGATTTCAGTTTCTTCAGCAGAGAGAGCTCGTACTAGGCCGTTTTAAGTGTTTTGGTGATATGTTCCTTGAGAGTAAGGTTGGTGTCCTGTGAATGCAAGTTACTCGGCCTTAGGTGAAAGTTGGTGGTGGAAACTGTGCAGGTTCATGTTGTTTGAATTTGAACTAGCTGTTGTTTCTTGGCAAATATCAGGAAATCCTGGAACCAAGCTAGCTCCTTTGTGGCTGTGTGACAGAGGATCTATAGTTGTTGACAGAGAGAAAGACATGGATAAGATAAATACTTACCCAAAGAAATATGCAGAAAGATATAACACTCAAGTGTCTAATCCTTAACCATCATGGAAGGTGGATGATGTGGTTAGAGTAAAGTTCCCTAGACAGTTGTATGCAGGGTATTCTAAATTTTCATCACCAGTTATAATATGCAAAGTAATGACCTTATTTCCCATAAGTCATTGTTAAATCTCTTTTACAGCATGGTATATTCCTGTCCCCCTCCCTCCTTTCACATGTTCCTTTCTTGACTGTTGGCATTCTGAACCTTCATTACAATTGTAACATAGCCCTAGTTTTCTAGCTATTGAGGTGGCTTAAGGAGCCTAGCCACCTTTCTTTGTGAATTCCAAAACTTTCCATTGGTATCTTTGCAATGTGTTTATTATGCATGCATAGTGCCAATTGTTAAGCTTGGGAATTGTGATGTGTAATTTACTCCCGTACCTAGGCAGTTCATCCATTGTGTGAGTACGACTTCTTCTCTAAATAAGACTCACAGTGCAGGCGTATTACATATCAAAATGATGCCTTGCTTGTCCACCTTTTCTTATTACACCCACTCCCTTTTCCTACCTGCTTCCTAATCCACTTCCTGAATCGTCCTTTGTCCCTTTCATCCAACATTCATAACGCAGTCTATTTTGACCTCAAATGCCTACAGTGATTAGTGCGAAGAAGCGACAAACAGGTACTTTGCATAATCTAAACCATTCATTATTGTTAATGCGACAGAACATGTCAATATTTCTTGCCTGATTGTCTCTGCTGATTTTCAAAATGCTAATAAAGGGACTCAATAGAAATCAGTGTTTCGCACGATGATCAAATTAAGTCAATTGTTTACCTGTGATCTCACTTAACCTTCGCAATTTGAGAACTATTTTGGCAAGCAAAGTTTGTGTAGTTTAGAGGCCTTTGAAACTCTGAGCATAACAGGATGGATACTGAACCAAGGTTTAAACTGTTTTAAGTACACCGGAATTGATAACCCTTAACACTCAGATAGTTACATTTTAATGCCCGACATCATCTGGTCTGATCCATTCAGCCTGTGTAGAAATATATATGTATGTGAACGTGTTCAATCAAATACAGTATATTAACTAAACTAGGGGGTAAAATAATATTAACTAAACCAAAGAGGAAAACTTACAAAATGCATCTTTGTAGACATATTTCAAAACAAAGTTGTATAAAACAGAAATCTGATGGTTCCATCCTATGATTGTATTGATCACTGTGCCACTAAAGAAAGGGAGCAACCACATGCCATAGTACATTTGAAGCAAAGGGCAGTCCTAATGAGCTAACTTTGAGACTATGACCCTGCTTTGTCCTGGTCAACATCTTTGACCACAAAGGAAGAAAAAGGTAGGGAATCAATAGGATTTCAACTCCTTGAAGACATCTTAGTGTACAAATTTGAAGGTAGAATGAACCCATGAGTGACATTTCTTTGTCTCCAGTCTTATGTTGTCCTGGCTGCAGGTGTGCTGAGAGCCACCTAACCTTAGATGGTGAGCTTTTCAGCCAGATGGACGAGGTGCCAGTCAAGATAGCTTTGTAGATGGTGCAGATGGGTCTAAAGATTATGCAAGGGAAGCCAGTGGAGCTCCATCATGATGAGGGTGTTGTGGTCATATGTTTTCAAGCCCTTGATGTGGCATGCTGTGTTGTGTAGGATAGATTTAAGAGGAGTCCGTGTAGAGTCTGAGAGGATGTGAGTTAGAGCATTGCCACCATTCAGAAGCAGGAGTACAAGGGCTTAAATGGCAGTTCTAAAGTCACTTTCTTGGAGGAAGGATTTCAGTTTCTTCATCAGAGAGAGCTGGTATTAGGCTGTTTTATGTGTTTTGGTGATGTGTTCCTTGAGAGTAAGGTCGGTGTCCTAGGTGAATGCAAGTGACTTGGCCTTAGGTGAAAGTTGGTGGTTGAAACTGTGCAGGTTCATGTTGTTTGAATTTGAACTAGCTGCTGTTTCTTGGCAAATATCAGGAATTCTGTTTTGGTGTGGTTGAGAATCAGGTAGGTGTTGGACATTCAGATCTGGATGAAGTGCAGGCAGTGTTTGAGGCAAAGGATGTTTAGAGCAAAGCAGTCTATCTAGTAGAGTTGTATGTCATTGGCTAATTAGTGAATTCAGATGCTATTATCAGTGCATACTGTTCTAAGGTGATACATGTAGAGGTTGAAGATGACAATCAATCAGTCAATCATACGGTACTTATAAATCGCTGCTCTCAGGTATCCAGGTACTGGATTGCTGAGTCAATCGAAGAGCCAGGTCTTGAGTCCCTTCCTGAATGGGGTCAGCTAGGGTGAAGGCGGAGGTGACAGGGGACAAGTGAAACCCCAGGTTCTAGGACAAGGAGGTCTGCATGTAAACAAACTAGTGCTGATTGGATAACTAGAAGGAGAGCTAGTAAAGGATATTGCCATTGAATCCTATTCCAGACTTAGCAGTATGCATGACGGTATTGTGGCAGAAGGCTGCTCAGTGGTCCAGCAATATCAGGAGACAAGGGCTATATTGATCTATGGTTAGATGCTGCCCTGTGTTTTCTAAGG
Source organism: Calotriton arnoldi (assembly GCA_963921515.1). Classification (NCBI taxonomy): domain Eukaryota; kingdom Metazoa; phylum Chordata; class Amphibia; order Caudata; family Salamandridae; genus Calotriton; species Calotriton arnoldi. Next base: position 530,633 of record CAWUFW010000518.1, read on the forward strand.
TAGAAGACTCTGTGTTGTAGTGTGATCTGAAGTCGGATTAGTATTCATTTGAGAGATTTGTTGGCTTCCATGCCTGCAACCTTCACTGCTGTATAATTGTTTCTATGTGCGGTGCAGATGACTCTGTGAGCCCTGTGAACCTGTACCCTACATTTGCCACACAACTACTTTTTCATTTGGTGCTTGTAGGAAGGTAAGATCCTTCAGCATGGTTACCCCCACTTTTTGCCTGGTGCTATGCTGTTTCTGACTAGTCTGACTGAGATCCTGCTAATCAGGACCCCAGTCTCTGTGCTTTCTTCCCTCACTTGGTCTGGTAAGTACTTGGGTACATCCCAGATTGGATACAAGTACAGTGGCCTAAAGTTCCAGGAACTAAGGACCATGTGTAGTCTCAGAAAGATAAAGACAGGTGGCAACCCCACCATTAAGCTACTCTTAGAGCTGCTGCAAAAGGGTGATAGCCATTCTCTAGGGGCAGAAGAACAGGAAAATGTGGGTGGGAATACTCATGGAGAAGTAGCACCACAGGTTCCCCCTGATGATCTCAATTCTGAGTATGGGCAGGAGGACTCAAATGATTCCAACCTGCCAAACTCTTACCCCTCAGGGAATAGTGAAGATGGCACAGAGGATATACACTTTGTTCCTCCTGGGAGGGTCCAGAGTAGACCAAGGAGGTTTAGATCCTAGTCTAGAGAATCCAATGCTTCAGGCACCTCCATAGGGACCTCCATATCTACTAAGCGGGACAACTCTTATGACAGGGAATACCAACTGCTCAAACCTGAGAAAGTTGGACTTATGCTCAGGAGAGATCAGAGTGCCCTTGAAAATAAGTCCCCGGAAGTACAGAAGACTAGGAAGAGACTGGGACTTGAGTACCATGGTGGCAGCAACAGTCTCCCTAGAATCAGAGAAACTTCTTTTGACAATAGGAACCTGAACAGGATAGTCCCTCCTCACCAGGAGGGGGATGAAATCCATAAATGGATCACTGCTTTGGAGAAGGCCTGCAAAGTTCAGAAAGTGCCTCAAGATCAGTGGGCAGCTATCCTGTGGCACTCCTTTGCTAACAAAGGTAGAGATAAGCTTCTCACTGTTAAAGAAGAGGATGCTGACAATTACTCAGTGCTGAAGAGTGCTCTCATAGATGGGTTTGGCTTAACCACTGAACAGTATAGGATTAAGTTCAGAGACAACCAGAATGCACAAACCCAGGACTGGGTAGACTTTATAGACAGTGCTATTAAGGCTCTGGAAGGCTAGCTTCATGGAAGCAAGGTACAGGACTATGAAGGATTGTACAATTTGATCATGAGGGAGCACATCCTTAATAACTGTCAGAACCAATTACTGCACCAGTACCTGGCGGACTCTGAGCTGACCTCTCCCCAAGAATTGGGAAAGAAGGCATGTAAATGGGTCTGCACCAGGGTCAAGCGGAAGAACCAGGGTGGTAGTGGTGGTGACCAGAATAAAGATACTTCCAAAACCCAAGAGAAAGGTGGGGATAAGTCTAAAGAGAAGACCTCTGAAGGTTCCCAAAAGTCTTCCTCTGGGGGTGGGTCCCAAACTCCTCCCACCCCTGGAAAGAAACCTTATTGCTATGTTTGCAAAAATCCCTCAGACTGCTGAGGATTATCCACCTGGCTAGTACTACTAGGCTGAGGGTCTCTAATCTGTGGATGAGGGGATTCCTCTTGGCAGTGGGCCCTGTGGGGTCCACTGACATCCCTGGCCTCTGCAGCCCTAGGCTGACTGAGGCCTGGTAGAGAGTCTCTGTGCTTTCTCCCCTAAATTGGTATGGTAAGTACTTGGGTACATCCCAGATTGGATACTATATAAAAATTATATATGAAAACATAGATATACAGCTCTATATATATATACATTAAAAAAAATTGAAAACACAAACAATGCAGCCTTACATACACCAACAGGCTAAACAATGCTATGAAATGCAGTCTTTGCACATATACAAACAAACCAGGAAGACCAAAAAGGCACTTGAACTGCTTTTAATGAACAGCAGAAAAGTAGTCCTGCAAGGAGAAAAAGAAGGCATTGTTAGCCCATAGGCTGCATTGTAACTGAAACAGCACAGAAAATGAAAGCAAATGCAGAGCATCAAAAAACTGGCACCATGCCTTTAGGCAGCCATGACCCCTAGCTTCCCATCATGCCTCAAGGGTGACAGTTAGGTCAGTTGTTCTTTCCGGTTCCTTCAGTCAGGACCCTTGTTATTCAGCTCCTCAGAAATTGTATTCCTTTTTCATCTAAAACTTTATAATTCGACATTTTACACCTGTTGGAGTATTTCTTTTCCCTTTTTTCTTCAAGAGTTTGGCGTTTTTCACCTAAAATGCCTTCCCTTTTTGATCCTTGCCCTTCCTGTGGCAAGAAGAAGGCCAAAGCAGACTCCCACCCTGTCTGTATCCTTTCCCTTCCGGATTCTCATGCTTCTGAGAATAGTCAACACTGTCAGTCTTTATCAAGACGGACTCTCAAAGAAAGGGAAAGGATTCGCCTTTATGGACTCTCTGAAAAGGGTAAAGCCTCCACCTCCAGAAGCAAGGTAACAGCCTGCTCTTCATCGTCGTTGGGCTCGGCGCAGAGAATGCCTCCACGGGCTTGCCGTCGAGAGAACATTGGTCGTCGTCGAAGTCTTCCAGACATAGAGGTATGTCATCAGCGACGAATCCTCCGCCACCGTCAACCGGGCGGCGGGCGGCGTCGAGGAGTCGCTCTCCGTTGGTGCCGGACCGCCCAACGTCGAGACACCGATCTCCGTCATCGCCGTCTGTATGGCGTTCGACGTCGAGGCACAGTCCTCCGTTGCCGTCAACCAGGCGGCGGTCAAGGTCGAGGCCTAGAACATCAGCGACGTCGAGGGATTCGACGTCGAAACAGATCCCTCCGTCGCAGCCATCAAGACGCTTGATGTCGAGGTCAAGATCATCAGCGACGAGAAAAGACCCGGCGTCGAGGAGGACTCCTCCGTTGCAACCCACGAAATGGCGCTCAACGTCGAGGCCTAGATCGGCGTCGAGAGGGTCGACGTCGAGAAGGTTTTCTCCAACACCTTCCCCACGTTCGACGTTGAGACATGGTACTTCGTTGGGTACGCCTATTCCAACGTCAAAGCACAAGTCTCCGACGCCGGAACGCCGGTCGACGTCGAAACACACACAACCGATGCCAAGGCAGAAATCGCCTTCATTGGACTCGCAGGTCTTAGTGGCGCATAGTCGATCGACGTAGAGACATTCATTGTCGACATCGTCACACCATTCGACCTCAAGGAGACGCCATTCCTCTTCAAAAGACTGTTCGGAACCCTCAGTTTCGGCTGCAGGATCCCCACAAGTCATCTCGACGTCGAGAAGCTCATCTTCTCCGTCCCCACAGCGGAGTGTACGGAAATCTACCCCGCAGATCACGGTGTCACCTACGCAACGAGAGGAAGAACACAGATCTCCCTCAGTACACCTCTCGCCTAGGTGGCTTCTCCCGGTTCAGCATTGGCATAAAGAGCCTTTGCAGGTTCAGCAGCCCTTGGACTATTCAAGCCCTTTGCATAGATCCCCTCTGGCTCGGCTGGTGCAGGCAGTTGTCCGATCACCCACCACACCATCCAGGGGCCACCAGAGAGATATATCTCCTCCACGAAAGTGCTCTTCTCATGGGCGTCATAGGAGGCGAAGATCACCCTCCTGGTCTTCTTCCTCAACCCATTCCTCCAAGAGGGATTATTCTCCAACTCTTACGGACAGTCCACCCTCCAGAGTCTCACCTGTTGACGACATCAACACATTTCATGATGTCCTTTCTAGAGGGGCACAAAAGTTGAATATAGAGATGTCTACACCTCAGACCTCTTCGTCTATTATTTTTGAGACTCTGCATCAGAGGTCCGCATCAAGACCTTTGCTGCCATTAGTTCCTGGTCTTCTGCAACCTGTCATGGATGTTTTCCTTACTCCTGCGACAGTCAAAATGGCCCCAGCGAGGATCTTAAAGAAATATAAACCAGCAGAACAAGATTCCTTGTTTCTCAGGTCAGATCCTCCACCAGATTCGGTGATAATTGCGGCTGCTAGGAAGTCCCATGCAGTGGCTTCATCTTCCACAGTCCCTCCGGACAAAGAGAGCAGAGCCCAGGACTCCTGGAGGAGAAAAGTTTGTGGCTCTGCAGCAGCAACTTTAAAAGTTTCCAGTGCTTCGGCTCTGTTGGACCGTTATGATAGAGCGTTGTGGGACTCGCTGGAACGCTTCAAAGAAAAGCTACCCAAAGAAGACTGGCAAGACTTTGGAGAGAGTCTCCAGGAAGGGGTACTCGTGGCCAACCAAATGATCAGTGCGGCTGCGGATGGGGCATCCTTAGCGGCTCATTCATATTCGCATGGGGTATGTGCGAGAAGATCCTCCTGGCTGCGGCTTACAGCATTAAAACCGGAGGCTCAACAACGCATCCTGAATCTTCCTTTTACCGGAAATTCTTCGTTCGGCTCTCACACTGACGAGGAGATGGCCCGGATGAAGTCTGAACTAGACACTCTCAAAGCTGTCGGTTTGGAGAAAAAGAAAGAGTTCAGACGTCGGTACAGGCCTTACAATCGTAGAGCTTTCCATCAGGGGGTTCAAGCCCCTCAATGGTCCCAAAGGCAGTACAATCAGAACAAACCTCACTATTAGGGACGTCGCCCTTCTAGAGGTAGAGGAACGTCTCGATAGTCCTCCTCAACTGCCAAGAATACCGGCAAGCAATGAGGGTTCACTTCCTCCGTCGCCGTCGCCCACTCCAGTGGGAGGAAGTATCTCCGGACATGTAAAAGAGTGGCGCAAAATAACAAACGATCAGTGGGTGCTAAATATACTAATGAATGGTTATGCACTACATTTTCGTGCCCCCCAAAGGTACATCCTGCCAGTGAAGCCAACAGTTCACCAGCTACCACTTTTTCGTGGAGAGGTTTCTACTCTACTACAAAAATTGGCCATAGAAAAAGTTCCCCCATCACAACAAGGAGAAGAGGTATACTCCAAGTATTTTCTGGTACAAAAGAAGGGTCTAGAAGAGAAGTTCAGGCCCATTCTGGATCTACGTCTCCTAAACAAAAACATCAAAAAAGAGAAGTTTCGTATGCTGGCACTCCATCAAATATACCCACATCTTCAAAAAGGGGATTGGATGTGCTTGATAGACCTCCAGGACGCGTACTTCCATGTCCTGATTACACCACGGCACAGAAAGTTTCTTCGCTTCATGGTAGGCACAAAGCATTATCAGTACAGAGTCCTACCATTCGGCCTGAAATCTGCACCTCGAGTATTGACAAAATGCATGGCAGTGGTAGCCGCTGCTTTACGTCGCCAAGGTCTGTTCGTCTACCCATATCTCGACGACTGGCTTTTGAAGGGCTACTCTCCTCAAATGGTAGAAGACCACTATCGAATATGCCTGAACTTACTGCAGCGCCTCGGACTTCATGTAAATATGGACAAATCAATCCATCAACCCACTCAAAGGATACACTATCTAGGGGCTACTCTGGACTCCAGCGTAGGAAAAGTGTTTCCTTCGGAGGAGAGACTATTATCAATCCAGCAGAAGTGCAACCTCCTTCTTCAAGTTCATCAGCCCTCAGTTCGACAAGTTGCATCGCTTCTGGGGTCAATGGCAATCTCCTTCTTCAAGTTCATCAACCCTCAGTTCGTCAAGTTGCTTCACTTCTGGGGTCGATGGCATCTTGCATTTTTCTCGTTCCCAACTACAGGATGAGAATGAGACCTCTTCAACAGGACTTGGAAGACAAATGGGACCAGACGTCGGCACGATGGGAAGACAGGATTCTTCTTTCCCAGTCTGCGGAGGGTTCCATTCCCTGGTGCACTCACCGGAGAAATCTCTTGGTGGGAGTTCCTTTCCATCAATCCCCACCCACCCCCCCCAAACACAATCCCCGATCACAGTTGCCTCACTTCAGGGCTGGGGAGCGCACATGGGTCCTCTACAGACGCAGGGCAGGTGGTCGATCAAAGAACAATTGTATCATATAAATATGCTGAAACTACGGGCAGTGCATCTAGCCCTCAAGGCGTTTTACCCATCGATACAATCCAAATCGATATTGGTACAGACGGACAACACGACCACCATGTACTATCTAAACAAGCAAGGGGGGACTCGCTCTCGCCCTCTGTCCCTGGAGGCTCAGGCGATTTGGCATTGGCTCCTGGCCAGACAGCTCTCTATCACAGCGGTCCATCTGCCAGGGGAACAAAATTCTCAGGCGGATTCACTGAGCCGCCACTTCGAAGATCAGCAAGACTGGGTAAAACGATGAAGTGGTGGCAGACATTTTTCTACGATGGAGTCTTCCAACCGTCGACCTCTTTGCGGACGAGTCAAACAAAAAATGCCACGCCTTTGCGTCAAGGTTTTGACGACCAGGATCGATAGGGAATGCCCTTTTGATCGACTGGTCAGGAACCTTTGTTTATGCTTTTCCGCCTCTTCCTCTCATCCCGAAGGTAATAGCCAAGCTCACACGCTCCAGGATGAAAATGATTCTGATAGCACCAGACTGGCCACGGCAGTGGTGGTACCTGGACCTGCTGCACCTCTCAGAGTGCCCACACAGGAGGTTTCCATGCAGACCGGACCTTCTGTCCAAAATGAATGGGAGGATTCATCATCCCAACCTTCCCTTGCTGAACTTGGCAGCATGGCTCCTGAGGTCCTCCAGTACGGTCACTTAAATCTCCCTCAGGACTGTATGAACATTTTGAGGGAATCCAAAAGACCTTCCACGAGACATTCATATTCCTTCAAGTGGAAAAGATTTTATCTGTGGTGCATACGTAATGGTTTTCATCCTACTATATGTCAAGAGGAAGTAATTTTACCTTATCTCCTTCATTTGGCTAACTCAGGTTTAAAGTTTAATTCCATTAAGGTACATTTGGCTGCCATCACAGCCTATAGAAAGACTTCAAATCAGCTTTCTTTCTTCCAGCTCCAGGTGGTGAAGGATTTCCTTCAGGGTTTAAAGAAGGTGTTTCCCCCTGTCAGACCTCCCTCCCCTCCGTGGGAGTTGAACCTAGTTCTTTCCAAACTGATGGGCCCCCCTTTCGAACCTATTCATAAGGCGACCCTTCAACATCTCACATGGAAACTGCCTTTTTGGTGGCGATTACTACAGCTCGCAGAGTAAACGAGATTCAGGCACTCTCTTCCAAAGAACCGTACACGGTTTTTCATCACAACAGAGTAGTGTTAAGGACCCACCCCTCCTTCCTTCCGAAGGTGATATCGGACTTCCATGTCAACCAATCGATATCGCTGCCTTCCTTTTTTCCCAATCCTTCTACACCAGCGGAAAAATCTCTTCATTCCCTTGATCTTAATAGAGTTTTAAAATTCTATTTAGATAAGTCCAAAACCATCAGAAAGTCTGACCAGTTATTTATAAACTATGGTTCCATCAGGACAGGTTTCCCAGCCTCCAAGCGTTCCATTTCCAGATGGATAGTGTCTTGCATCAAGCTAGCATATCAATTGGCAAATAAACCCCTTCTGGTTTCTCCCAAGGCACATTCCACTAGGGGGAAGACAGCTACAGTGGCTTTTTTACACAATGTTCCAATGGCTGAGATCTGCAAAGCAGCCACTTGGAAATCAGTACATACTTTCACGAGACACTATTGTCTCAATTCTGATTCTAGAGCATATACTCAAGTGGGCCAAGCCTCCTTGCGAAATCTATTTCAATGTTAAATTCACTCTAAATGTGTTTTCTCAATGTTACTGCATTTTAAAATGCTCATTTGCCCGCAGGAAGAGGGGATGGGCTTGCTACTCGATTCAGTGCTTATGACTATTGATGAGAATCCCCTGGAAGAGAAGGATAAGTTACTTACCTGTAATCCTACTTCTCTTCCAGGGGTATCCTCATCAAAGTCATAAGCAACCCTCCCACCCCCGTGCAAATGAGCCAACTTTATAATTTCTTTGTGCCCTGAACTCCGGGTCTCCGCAAAGAACAACTGACCTAACTGTCACCCCTGAGGCATGATGGGAAGCTAGGGGTCATGGCTGCCTTAAAGGCACGGTGCCAGTTTTTTGATGCTCTGCACTTGCTTTCATTTTCTGTGCTGTTTCAGTTACAATGCAGCCTATGGGCTAACAATGCCTTCTTTTTCTCCTTGCAGAACTACTTTTCTGCTGTTCATTAAAAGCAGTTCAAGTGCCTTTTTGGTCTTCCTGGTTTGTTTGTATATGTGCAGACTGTATTTCATAGCATTGTTTAGCTTGTTGGTGTATGTAAGGCTGCATTGTTTGTGTTTAAAAAAAAAAAAGAAAAAAGAATTTATATGTATATATATATAGAGCTGTATATATATGTTTTCATATATAATTTTTATATATTTTCCGGGGTCCCCGCGCATGGGCGGGAATATTCTGTGCTTATGACTTTGATGAGGATACCCCTGGAAGAGAACTAGGATTACAGGTAAGTAACTTATCCGTATGGTACTGAGGTACCCAGGGCATAGGTACACCAAGGGTCCCCCATGGGCTGAAGCATGTATTTTGCCACCCATGGGAGACCACTCAAACTGTAACTACAGGCCTGCCATTGCAGCCTGTGTAAGCTGGTGCTAGCACCACTTACGACAGGTATAGGTTTTCCTATATCTAGGGTCACTGCACTTAAAACCTATAAGTCACCCCTAAAGCAGGCCTGTCAATCCTGATGGCAGGGAGCTCGTTTCTAAGTGTGAGGGTGCCCCTGCATGAGCAGGACACCACTACAACCTTCGGAGTCCATTCTCCCGGGTTGTAAGTGCATCAGCCATTATGATACATAGAGTGGCCATGCGTAATGACGGGATGACCATCTCTAAACTGGCTGTAACGAAACCTGTCATGTAAAGCTCCTCCGGGAGGACCTCAGTACTCCCGGTACCAGTCTTCTAGACCCGGACTGCACAACATGGCTGCTGCCGACCAAAGACACGATTCTGCCCTCCTGCTGCTGAGCCAAGCTCGAGCAGGGGAAGGCAGAACAATAGGTATCCTGTCACTGGGAGGTGTGACCACCTCCCAGACAGGGTTTAGTGTATTGGGGCCGGGTGGGAGCGATTGCCAGCGCCACTCAGTCTGCTTGAGGGGCATATTTGGTGCCCTCTTTGCATAGTCCAGTTCAAACCAGCTGAGGGAGCCGTTGGCTCCCGCTCTGGCACGAAACTGGACAAAGGACATGGGAGTATCCTCCCCACTGTCCGACCCCTCTCCTGGGAGGAAACCCTGAATTGTCCCAACCCTTTCCTTAGGGTACATAGGGGCTTACCTGTAGGTGGGTCCCTAGATTTGTCGTGGGACAAGATTCATTTCAAGACACCACTTCTTCTTCGACCGTCTAGGCACTCAGGACTTCGCTGGACATTGCTATGAGCTCTGAGACTACAACTGGAATGACTCCTGCTGCTCCTGGTCTCGTTGTCCTGCAAGTCTGCCGCAACGTCTGTGCCCCTGCTCCATACAGGAAACTTCCAAGGCCTGTGGACATCCAAGACACCTGAAGGAATCTCACTTGAAGTGAAGGAGTCACTTCCCTGCATCTGCAGGCACCACAACGAAGCTGACCGGTCTGCTGATCCTGGGCTCCCACGGACTCCGAAAGGCTCAGCAACACAGGTGGTTCTTCACATCCCTAGAGGCCTGCCCTGTCCTCTCACCAAGTTTGAGGCCAGTATCCCTCGTCGCAGCCGCAGGAACCAAACCCCTGTGCACCGAGTCGACTTGTCGTTGCAAAGGCTTGTTGGCTTCCTTCCTCCCAGATCTTCGGGCCGAAGAAGCCCCAACATCAAGCATCTCCTGTGACTAAGATCTTCGTCCTCACCGCATCACTTGCACCGTGGGCCAGCATCTTTGGTGAGCTGCTCGAGGTCCTCTTGCGACTCCAGTGCCTGTGGGTCACTGTGGCCTGTGGGTCCTCATGAGGTTCTTCTTTGATTTCTGTGAGCACCCCTGATTGCACGGGGCCTGCCCTGACTCGCCTGCTTCTGGTGAGTCACCTGGACCTTGCTGGTCCCGACACTGCACCTTCTTCACTTTCCAAGTTGTTTGCAGTTGCCAAGGCTTGTTGGTGCTCCAGACAGACACCGACCCCTGAACTCTCGATATCCAAAGTGGGAAAGCTTGTGAATGGCTCCTGGTCTTCCACAGCATTGCCTGGTCCTCATAGCTGCAGCTCCAAGGTCACGTCATCTCTCCTGCAACACCCGACATCGGTGGACATTCGTCTTCCGTGCCTCCTGGTCACTCCTGAGTGGCATAGACTCTGTCCACTCTGCTTGCAGGTACTTCTCATCTTGAATCCACCTTTGGGTTCCACCGGACACTTTCACCTTCTTCCTGAAGTCCTCCATTGAGTTCGACGGCGGTTTCCGACGCCACTTCACACCTATGCACCCGGCTTCCCTGGTGTAGGTATCCTGGTTCCTAGGGTATCCACGGGTGGGGTGGCTCTCCAACCTTCTGTCTTCCACTGGGTTTCTTCAGGGTCCACTGGGAAGGGTCCTTCTTCTTTAAAATTGCAACCGCGACTTACCCATTGACTTGTATTGAGCCTGCGGTCATGTTCCCACTCTGCACACAGCCTCCGTGGGGTTCCTGGTTACTTACCTCGGGTGGTTCCTTGGGTCCCAGGCACTTCTACGACTTCTGGGTATAGTCTTGACTTGAGTCGTGGTTCGCATACCACTAATCTAGTATATGGTTTGGTCTCCCCCCTGGCGACCACTGTGTATTTGTGCTACTTACCTGTTTTTATTGCAAAGTATTGTGTGCATTGTGTATATCTCTGGGTAGGAGATATCTGTATGTGTTAGTGAGTGTCTTATAATAAATACATATTTTTATAAATACACTGTGTGGTTCTTTTTCACTTAATCTAGACCAATAAGATTATGTTCTGGTAAAACAAGCTGCTTTACACTCCTTCTGGACTAAGCCTGAAGACTGCTCTCCACAGCCACCACTTAGAGAGTTTTCTAAGGTTGTCTAAGACCACTAAAATCACCATAAGGGTTGTCTGGATTAGTGCAGAGTGCCCACTTACATAAGTGAGCACCATATACTAAGCCAGCTTCTCACAGTGCTGATAACTCTTTTGGAGCTGTGTGCCTGCAACATGCATTTGCTACACAACAGTTTCTCTTTCTAGTGCCAATGTGAGGTGATTTTCATGTGAGCTGGTTTATTTGTGATGGATTTCTCCTCTGTGTGTGCTGAACTCTTATGGTTATAAGGATGTGGCACCCTGCATTTGTGCTGGTGATTTGTTGAGGCCCTGTGCCCTCACTCACTCTATTTATTTCTCATGACTTAGTGAGACCCATCATTCTCCCTACATTTACCTCAGACCTGTTTCTGCATATGATGCGCCTGACTCTGTGAGGCCCTTGTGCCAGCATGCTGCATCTGCCATACAAAAAACTCTTAACTTGGTGCTGATGACAACCTTTCTGTAAATGACCTTGAGGATCCTACAAGAGTGCTGGCACCAGGCCATTTTGGCTGCCAAGTTCCAATACACCTGTTATAACCTTTTGATTTTGTCAAGCAACATGAAGGCCCAGCAAGTCACGTGTGCATGCTCCCTGCATATTTGTTGCAACCTTTCCCCCATGTTAGTAGCTGCCTGAATGCCCGGGTCTGCACACTGCTATCTATTGCCGATGTCTTATGACTCCAGCTATTCAATGAGACTGACACTGTTCCCTCAAGCAGCAGATGGCTCCAGACTGTGAGACTGCTTCTGACCAGGATCGCTTGAGTAGCGCAGTCTCCATGTCCTGTTCTAGGTAGCCATTGCTTCGTAAGAACACCTTTGCAAGATTAAGAATCAGTCACTCACGTTCAGATATGCCATATTTATATATTATATGTTCATAGATACCAAGGTGTTATATGACCAAACTTGTCCAAGTTATTTAATACCTGTCTGGGCTCGCAAATTGCCCACTCACCAAGGCAAGCATTTTTTAGGGCACAAATCTTTGAGCGGGTGGGGGCCCTAATGCTGTGTGGCAAGTCATGCAAAGTATAGTGTCCTTCCCAGCCTGGCGCAAAAACAATTGATGGACAGAATGCAGAATTTCATACCTTCACCCCAGTACAGAGATCTGGGCCTAAATCCATCGTTTTTTTTCTCCCCATGCCATTCCAGTTTGAACTTAGCCATATGCAAATCAGTCTTGACCCTGCGCCCAATGGGAACAGTCCAGCCCGAACTGCCAGGCCAGGTCCTCCCTGGACTGGAAACAAGCATCCTAGGACCGGTTTCGGGGTTTCACTCCTCATCAGGCTTGGCAGTTCGGGCTGGACTGTTCCCATGAGGCACAGGGTCAAGACTCATTTGCATATGGCCAGGTCTAAACTGGTGTGAGCAAAAGAACGATGGATTTAACCCAGATCTCTTGACTGGGGGTGAATGTTTTGATTTGTTCTGGATTCCGTTCATCAATTGTGTGTCTTTTGCTTTCTCGCCCTAAGTGCGCAGGGTATGCCCAGACGTGGGTCCTAGGCTCACTGTGCCACTTGATTAAAGCTATCCTGGTCGATGAGGGGTGAAACCCCGAAACCGGTCCTAGGATGCTTGTTTCTGGTCCAGGAAGGACCTGGCTTGGCAGTTCGGGCTGGACTGTTCCCATGAGGCACAGGGTCAAGACTGATTTGCACATGGCCAGGTCTAAACTGGGGTGGCATGGTGAGCAAAAGAATGATGGATTTAACCCAGATCTCTTGACTGGGGGTGAATGTTTTGATTTGTTCTGCATTCCGTCCATCAATTGTGTGACTTTTGCTTCCCAGCCTGGCAGCATAGCAATGACCACGCCACACACGAAGTTCTGTAGTGCATGTCTTTATTCTTCAGAGTGCAATCGTTAACTAACTGTACGCATTGCGTCACCAACTTTATTAACCACACCCAGACACACCTAAATGATGACGTAATTTCTATGGAGTGTATTAGGGACCAGAAGGGTCCCGCTAATCTTATGTACAAGACACTACGGGCCTGATGTACGAAGCTATTTAGCTTTCTTAACGGGTAAAATCGCTATTTCGGCGCCCATTAAGAAATGCTAAATAGCCTTTTGTCATGTACAAAGGCCATTTGGGAATCACAAAATGTGATTTCTACCAAGTAGAAGGCCCATTTTGCGACACCCAAATAGGGAATCGCAAATAAGGATTTTCTATTTGCGAATTCCTATGCACCTGTACAAAGCATTTCGTAAATCTGAATTATGCATTTAGGAAATGCTGTTACCATCGACTCAAAGTCGATGGCAACCATGTGCAATTTGAAAATAGCCCTCCAAAATGTTTTTTTTAAGTGGAATAAAGCGCACACATGCCCCTAGGTCATCTGTGCTCTTTACATGTGCACCACTTTTTTCTGGGTGCAGCAAGGGGGGTCTTACGCTGAACGTCGCCCTTGCTTTAACATTTCCTAATTTTGCCTTTAGGCCCATAGGAACAAATGGTTTGGTATAACCTAAATATAAATTCCTTATTGCGATTTCTACTATGTAGGAATTGCTATTAGTGAATCTCTATTTTTGTACATACCATTGTGCATTTCCTAAATAGCGATTTTTAAGGAGTCCCTATTTAGGAACTGCAAAATAAGTATTTCGTACATCTGGTCCTACATCTTCCCCAGTGTTAAATGAAAAGTACCAATATTACACATATACATCATAGTTCCTCAAAGAGTCATCGAGATGCTTGAAACAGTCTTCCAGACCTAGTTGTGTGAGGTTGACAAAACGGAGGATCTGGACCTGCTTCAGGCACCAGGGACACAGAGGAAGGTGTAGGAAGTAAGCTCTCCGGACTTTTAGGTGGACAGGTCTTACTTCTGACATCTGGAGCCGATGAACATCGATATAGTTGCTTGAAATGCAAATCTGTTGTTATGGACTTTCCGGGACGTTGAGCAGTCACCATATGTCCTTTGCTCGCCACAACCCTCAGGGGTTCAGCATCGAACGGAGCATCAGACTTATGCTTCCGTTTCGCTTGACTAGGACTCGGTCTCCTTCCTTGAAGACCGTGTTCCGAGCACACCTGCATTTTTCAGCCTAGGACTTCATTCTTTTCTTGTGCAAGGCATCCATCATACGGATCTCATCTTCATATGTTGACCTGGGAGTGATCAACGCAGAGAGGCCCGTTGCTGTGTAGTTGTTGCGCTTTATAAGACAGTTTAACATAACATAACATCTATTGTGGCAATATGGTTCCCATGGCTCTACCAAACATGAAGGTGGCAGGGCTTCAGGCGGCACGAGTTTTGGGGGTGGCTACCGGCCCCTCCTTCCCCCGCCGTTACCTGCAGCCGTCGCGGTCGCAAGAATCAGCAGCAACACCCCCTCCCCTCTCTTTGATCAGGCCTCCGCGGGCGGCAAACGCAGGGGCCGCAACGGGCGGCCTAAGGCCTAGCTACGCCACTGTAGGACATCCCACACTGCAAAAATATCATTTAGAGTCCCAATTACTTTGTCATGTGTGGTTGATGACAGGTCTTCCACCAGGGAAAATTGGGAGTACCCATCGACAACAACCATTAAATGGGTTCAAAGAAATCTACTGCAATCTTCTCTCACACTTGCTTCAGGAGGTCAGACATAACTAATGGATGCTGCGTTGTTGTGGGAGACAAGCAGTTGCACAAATGACAGGCCTTTAATTCTCTTTCAACTCTTTCATCAAGGCAAGGAAACCGTACCCGGTCTCGAAGATCACCTGGTGGCGACAATGCCACGATGTCCCTCATGGGCTATTGCACTGACTTGTTGTCGCAGGCTCACTGGAATGACAATCCTAGAACCTCGTAATATAAGACCTTCTTGCATGACAGAGAGTTCCTAGCTCACATTCTTAAACGATTGATATTCAAAATCATCTGTAAGAGGTCGAGTTTGCCTCTTCCAGGATTGCTGGGCAATAATGTCTTTGAGAACACACAGATCTCGATTTGTATTCATAGCAGCAAGAATTTGCTCCACTGAAAGAGCTGCAGGTATGCTTGACTTGACTATGAAGTTAACATAGGCCTCAGACGCTTAGACATTGTACTGTGACACTGTACTGGCACTTGTGAAAAGTAGTCAGCAGGATTTCTATCTTTCCCTGGCCTGTGCAGAATAGTGTAATCATACTCTTACAATCGCAACCCCCACCTCTCGATGTGAGGAGGCATCCTGGCCTTCGGATTCCCAAAGATGGTAAGTAAAACTTGGTGGTCAGTGACAAGGGTAAAGTGTTTTCCATATAGAAACACATAGAAATGTGTTCACAGGCCCACACCAAAGCTAGACTTTCTTTCTCAGGTTGTGAATAAGCACACTCAGTCTGTGACAGACTCCAGCTCGCATAGCCACAATGACCCTTTAAGGGTTCATGTGTCCACTGTGATGGGCAAGGATAGCACCCAACCCACTGGGCTGGAATATACTATAATTTTAGTATAGAGTTCAAATTAAAATAGGTCATTTCAGTAGCATTCTCAATTGCATGTTTGATTTTCTTAAAGCTTAGATCGCATTCTGGTGACCACTTGAACACAATGTTCTTTTTTGTCAAGTCTCTCAGCGGGCCACTGACTGTGGCAAAATCATGAATATACCTGGAACAGTAACTGGCCATGCCAAGGACGGATCGCAGCATTGTTTCATCTTGGGGTGGAGTAGTCGCACCTTAGCCGGATCAGGTGTCATCGCCTTTTCAGAGAAAATATGCCCAAATAACTTGAGCTTTGTTTGGTGAAACTCACACTTTTCTGCGTTCAAAGTGAGACCGGCATCAACCAGCAAGTGGCATACTTGTGTCAGAGCTTTGTCATATTCTTTTCGAGTGGCCCCAAATAGCAGTATATTAGCACTATAATTGAAAACGTGGGTGACAGGCTGTATTATACATCGAATGACATCTTGAAAAAGTTCTGCAGGCATTGACACACCAAAATGTAGTCTTTTATATCTGAACAAGCCAATATGGGTCGAGAAGGTGGTAATGTACCTACAGATTTCCTCTAGTTCAAGTTGATGATACCCTTTGTTCAGATCGAGACAAGAAAAAACATTGGCACCATTCAGCTATGTAATCATATCTGCAATGTGCAGACCAGGATGTCCTCTCTCAATGGCCTTGTTAGCTTGGCGTATGTCAACGCAGATGTGCACAGCACCTCCAATGTCCATTTTGGGCACCACCACTATGGGTGAAACCCATGGCATCGGACCAGTAAAGTGTTCAATGATATCAAGCTTTAACAACGTTTCCAGTTCTTTCTCAACAGCTTCCTGCAGGTGAAAAGCAATTTGCTGATGTTGTTGTTCAAAAGGGCGAATGTCCTCATTGATGTGCAGTTGCACTTTCATGGCCTTAAGCTTTCCCAATCCATGAAACAATGATGGGAACGGACTCAATATGTCGGCATGCTCATTTATGTTATAGTTGATGGAAATCAAACCCATGTCTGCAGCAGTACTGAAACTGAGTAAACATGCACTCAACAAATTTGTTTTAAGGCCATGAATCGGTGCTTGCACCTTCGTCTTTTTGTGTCGCATGGTGGCTACAAATGATCCTTGACTTTGCAATGGCATGGAGGCAGCCCACATGTATACTTTTGTCTTTGAAGGTGTGAGACGGGGCACCGGCGACAGTTCATTGTACTTCTCTACCGGCATGATGTTTATCGATGCCCCACTATTGATGATAGAAGTGATAAAAGGTATAAAACAACCATTCACCTTTAGTATGGTCTTGGGGCAATGTTCAAGGGAACTTGGTTGTTTCACGTGGCGATCTCGCTTGGACTTGGACTCTTTTCTGCATGTAGCCAAACCCGTGTGCCCTGGACATTCACTGGTCGACACCATCATCGCACAGCCATCTTCTTCACTGTCGCTCTACAGTGATGTTAAAGAACTTTTGGAGGATGAATTAGATGACGATCGACTTCGTTTAGTTTCTACTTGCCTCAATTGGTGTCGCCTCTTGGTTTTGTGGGCGTGGCTAGAGGATTTCTGTAACTTTCGGGCATCCATTTTCTCTTCTCGACGTGACGCAGTCATTTTCTCTTTCGCTTTGCAGACTGTTACAAAATGATTTTCTTTCCTACAACCCTTGCATATTTGTCCAATGGCAGAACATTTACCTTCATGTGGAAAGGAGAATCCGCATCAGAAACACAATTTCTTCTTCCTCAGAGACATCACTTAATGGCCCTTGACCTTGTGTCCCTGCTTAATTTTCCTATGCCAGGCTGATTCACTTTGGGCTACTCCAGATTCCATATTAGCAGCTTGTCAATCTGCATGTTCTTCTGCTCTTGCAGCCATAAGTACTTTCTCCAGACCAAGTGTCTCACGCAGCACACATCGTCTAAATGAGTCAGAAAAGGCAACCATCGATGGCTCTGAGACAGATAGCTCCTTCATCATGGAACTCATTGAACTTGCAATATTTGATGAGGGCCTCAAGTCTTTCAGCAAACTCATCCATCGTTTCTCCAGCTTGCTGTCTAGCTTGGTTGAACATGTACCGTTCATAGTCGACGTTCGGCTTTGGATTGAACTTGATTCCTAATGCCGCTTTAATCTGTCGGTAAGATATTCCATCAGCTTGTGTTATTTTCTTTATTGCTTCTTCCACACTGTCACCCGCAAGGTTCTTTAAGTACTTACTGATCATCTTGTCATTTGTTTCTTCTAGCGGGTCGATGAGGTTGTCGAATTTTTCAATCCAGTCAGTCCATCTAGCGCCAATATTCAGTTTTTTGGCGGTATCGAATGGAAGTGGAGGTTTCAAAATATTGCTGCACCATAACCACCTGTGGAGTTTCCTGCTGTTGAGAGCAGGGGTTGCTCTGGCGCCATCGGCTGCCCACTTAGACCTGCTCCATTCACCCCATCTCTATGCCCCAGCCATGGGCTTGCATCAGCGTCGTAGCGACCGCTATGATGTCGTATGACCCCTTTTTCATCTTTGCCGGTGAGTGAAGCCTTTGTATCTTGCATGGGTTCACTTCCATTCTCAATCTTCTGCACTGTACCTGGTTTCCACTGCCTTTAGCGTTTCGTGATGCTTGGCTGATTCTGCTTTGGTGCGCTTTCTGCACCTGGCTATTGCGGCCTTCTGTGCTTCTCTGTACCTGGTTGTCCCTGCATTTAGCACTATTGTACTGGATGTATGCCTGCCCTGTGTTATGTTGTGGCACAGCATCTCTTCTTTCGGCCTTACCAGCATGTTCCAGGCCGACTGTGACTGAACTTTCCATACAACCTTTGCTTTCTTCGAAAGCCTAGCACTGGCTGGAGTGGCGCTTTGACTCCACATGTGCCAACCGTCGACTGCTTCACTTTGATTAAGGCATGCGTGGCATGCATGAGCAGTTTGCTGGACCTCGGCAGACTTTCAGGGAGAGCACTCTTGTTACTTGGGGTTGCAGATCCCACCTTCGTCACCAGTTGTAGCTTCCTCTCCAGCCTGGCCGCATGCCAATGACTACGCCACACACAAGCTCTGTAGTGCAGGTCTTTATTCTTCAGATTGCAACCGTTAACTAACTCTGCACATTGGGTCATAAACTTTATTAACCACACCCAGACATACCCAAACAATTTCTACGGAAACCAGAAGGGTCCCATTATACATATGTACAAGACACTACACAAGGCAGAGTTGTTTTCTCAGCGAGAGGTTTTGTTTTGGCAGCAGATCTCGAGCAGCCCATCCTCTTCCAGTAGTGCTGGAACGAATTTCTGACTGGGGGTACTGGCCAGGGACATCAGCTCACTAAAATTATAGAGGTTCTAAAAAATTCTGGTGTTACTGAACAAGTGTGTGCAGCAAATGAGAAAAACACTTTTAGAGGGGAGTGTGGGTTTGTGAGAGGGAAGGAAGTAGATAGGTTGGTAGTTCAGACATTGTTTGAGAACCTTTGGTTCATTGGGGCATTATGATGCAATATTTTTAAATATATGATTCAATTATGTCAAATTGTTTCTCAAAGAAAGAGATATTTAAAAGATAACATTAATAAAGAGAGTGGTTTTAGTCATGTGTAAATACAAGGGTTTGTTTTCTCACCATAGTTTGAAACCTGCCTGACTCCACATTCCACGATTAAAAATCCCAAATTAAAATTAACCTAATTTTTTATATTTGTAAACTTTATATAGTAGATCATTTTTATATTGGTGCCTTTCATGTGTCTCGTTCTTTCATTCTTCACAGTGCCTGATCACAAACATTTGTTAGAAAATGTAGGGGCATATTAGCAAGACCGGCGATAAAATTATCGCCGTTTTAGCGGCAGGAAACTGCCGCTAAAACGGCGATAATGGGCTTGATAATATGCGTTATAGAATTCCAATAGAAGCCCAGGT
The DNA here is from genome assembly GCA_963921515.1 of Calotriton arnoldi. NCBI lineage: Eukaryota > Metazoa > Chordata > Amphibia > Caudata > Salamandridae > Calotriton > Calotriton arnoldi. Next base: position 550,115 of record CAWUFW010000518.1, read on the forward strand.
TAGATGTGCAGGACATCTAACCTGGGCTTCTATTGAATTCTATAACGCATATTAGCAAGCCCATTATCGCTGCTTTAGCGGCAGTTTCCTGCCGCTAAAACGGCGATAATTTTATCGCCGGTCTTGCTAATATGCCCCGTAATTTTTTTAACCACATTAGGTAAACTTAGATATACATGGCAAGCATATTTGAAGTGAGTTGTTCTCTGGGTTCTCCTTTAATACCACTGGCCTTTCACTTCAAACCACTAATCCTGATTGAAATGAAAACTGATTGAAAGATCTCATTGTTTTCCATTACCTTTCTCATCTGCCGCTAGGTCTGGCAGTGCTGCAGCACCTTCCACATCCCCAGATCCAGTGTCTTTCTCCTCTTCTGAAAAACTGGCAAGCTCCACTGCTTCATTCAGAGTACAGAATCAGATTGTCACTCAATCTGCACTGTGACTGCAAAAGCGCAGAACTGCACCTGCCATTGTGGGGGTGGAGTTTCGTATCATCCAACCACTGGGCCCATCTGCCATTCACTGACGATTTTTTGCAGGCTTGGGTAGCGCCTAAATGTGCCCTAGCTCTGGTCATGATGGCATCAGTATGGCAGGGGCGGCTCATCCACTAGGGTGGAGGAGCGTCGCCCCACTGCTTTCTCGCAGTGCGAGAAGCAGAAATATAAAATGGTAATAACTTCCAGTTATTACCATTTTAGTTTGGTTGCAGGCGGGAGGGTGGGTGGGTGGGACTGCTCTTCAACCAGGACAGGGGAGGAGTGGTGTGCCTGCCCACTCCTGAGTGTGCAAAGACTGTTTGGTCACCCCCTGGGAGCGCCCAAACCAGTCATGCGCACTCTGCCCTTCTCCATGTAGGCTGCATTGCAGCCTGCATGGAAAAGATGGCCTCCCCATAAGCCGCTGGCTGGGCGGCGTCCCAATTGGCCTAGGGGAGAGAACCTGGCTGCCTGCTTCCTGTTTCTGGAGAGCAGGAGCAGAGAAGACGCGGGACCCGGCCGGCAGAAAGGTACGTTTACATTTTTTTTAATAATTATTTTTAAATTAACCCCCCCCCACCCCCTGCAGACCTCCCCGGTGATACCCCCCTCCCCTCCCCGCGCGACCCCCTCGTCCCCCCACCCACAAGCCATGCCGGCCGCAAATGTGTTTTGGGCATCCCTTCCAAATAACAAATCAGTATGGTAGGTATTTCCGTTTTCCGACCTAATTCTGATTGCCAAAGAGAAATACTTTATCACCAGTTTAAAAGTGGTGGTAACCCATTTGCAAATGGAAAGCGGTCCCAGGGGGCCCCTTCCAGAATGTTGAAGAATTATTTTTTAAGAGCCGGCAGTGGTCTGAGTGGGACCACTGCCTGCTCTTAAAAAAAATAAACTCAAACGTTTCATTTTTTTCTTTTTAAACACATCGTTTTTTCTTTTTAAAGAAAACAGGCTGCATCTTAAAAAAAATATTGCTTTATTTAAAAGCAATCACAGACGTGGTGGTCTGCTGACCCCAGCAGGCCCCCATCCCTTTGATGGCAGCGAGACCTAGTGGGTCGCAAATTGCGACCTACCTCATTAATACATTAAGGTAGGTCTATTTGCAACCCACTAAAAATTGCTAATGAAACTCACAAGAGTTTCATACATTAGGAATATCGATTTCCTAATTGCAATTGCAGGAAATCGGAATTCGGAAATAGCTATTCCTAATCTTCGTACTCCTGCCCCATAGTTCCTAATTGATATTTGCAGGTTCATAGTGTGACAGCAATGGCTCTATGTCTTGAGACTGCTTTTTAAATTGCTGTTTCTGAGTGGGCCTGCTGTTGTGCCACAATTTGTGACCCTATTTCCACACCGAGGGCATGATTTAGACTTTGGCGTTACTCAGTCACAAACGTGATGGATATCCGGTCCGCCGTATTTACAAGTGGCATAGAATATATTGGACTCGTAATAACGGCGGACAGGATATCCGTCATGTTTTTGACGAAGTAACCCGGACCGCCAAACTCTAAATTAGGCCCCGTGTCTCTATTTCAGTGGCGCCCTCAAAATGTAGAACAAGTACAGGACTGCACAGTGCCTACTACGTGCGTATTCAGAACCTTTTCAAACATGTTGCCACTTGTGTGCCTGTCTAGAACAGAGTTATAAAGGCTGTCTCTGGGCTGCTCTATATAACACAATGACCTGCTGGTAGATAGTGGCTACTTCTTAATAGTGGAAAACCAAAGAAGCAACTCAAACTGCAAGCCTCTGAGAGACAGACAGTAGCAGGACTTTCAGGATGCTGACAAGGAAAGGAGTAAAAATCGGACAACAAGACCAACAAGCAATGGCAAAGGCAACAGATCTGGCCTTGGCAAACTGGTGCAGTGGTTACGGTTTTTGTTTTTTACTGTAGGCATGTGGCACAAAAAACATGCCACTACGTACATGTGGCGGACATATGTTTGCAATAAGAATTTTAGATTTAAAATGAAATGAACTATCGCCTATAATTTAATAGAACAATACTAGTGCTTCCAGTAGGTGAAACAGGTGTAGAAACTAATTTCAGTTTAAATTCACACACAAAGATGACTTAAAAATAAACAAATGAAAAGAAAGACTAAAACACTGGGAAAGTAACACATTGGTTCACTAGCCCTGGCACTGAAGAGCGCTTCTTTTTATACTGATGTCCACATGTGATCAGAAAAACTGGAATCACTCACAGTCCAAGTTACCCAATGACTGAAGTGGGGTTCAATGCCCCATGCTGTATACTGTGGTAAGCTGAAGGAAAATGTAAATGATAGTTTAACAGAGACTCACTATCGCGCACTCTCTCTCTCTGTTTGTATTATGTTAAGCGACTTTATAGTTACGTATGGTAATAATATCTTACTTTACATAAAAAACATTAGACATTCACTGAAAAAACAAAGGGTAAAGTGACGTTATAATTAGGTGACAATGTTAGTTTAAAAGTAACATTTTAAACTAGATAAAAACACTAAAATTGACCAGTTAACTGAAGTAACCATAACTCACGATTTCGCCATGCACTGCTTATTACTCGCATATTCAATAACTCAGGACATGTTCTGTGACTTCCTTGATAACATCACTTATGACATCTGAAACGACATCATTGATGACATCACTGTGCATGGCAAGGGAACATGTTATAGCGAATTCAGTTAACTATAACTGGTGAATATCAGTGTTTTTTAAATAGGTCGAAGGCTACCAGACAGTGAAGCTGTCTGGTTTGCTAAGGGCATTGGGGGGACATTCTGAAAGTTTCCCTGGGAATGCATTCCACCCATTGCTTACAAATGGCATGGCGGTTTGTAACTCACATTTGCTTGCTCTTTATTTGCTGGCTTTATTTGTTTTAGGCTGTCCAGCCTGAGTTTGTTCCTTTGGTGGCTCATACCTTATTTACTGACGCCTTTAAATCTTGTTCTTATCTTGTCACATTTGCTGTGCATTCAAAGACAGAGATCAAATGTCAAGCTCTGTCTTCTAAGGAGCTTGGTGTTTACTTTTCTTTCTCTGACTTCAAAGTGAGAGGATTTATGTGACAATCATGCTACTAAGGGTGTCCTGGAGGAAGTTTGTAAAGCGTCGTAGAAACAAATATTTCAATCAATGTACTAGGTGATGACATTTCCACACATTATCGTTTGTGCGCTGAATGCTTTTATCAGTAAAACTGTACGACTGTACAAATGTAATGGTCATATCTGAAAGAGACAATTAGTTATGGATTCCTCACCTTAGAATTACCCCCAGGCGTCAGACTGGATCCGGAGAATTTTTTCCTCAGCAGTACCTCTGCGCATCGATAGGTGGCGTCGGTCGACTCCGCGTTTGTCGTTGGCGTCGTGGTCGCCGGAATGACGTCGCGGTATCTACTTAGACGCCGCCCTCGCGCGCTGACGTCAGTTCTTTCTTTTTCCACGCCAGCCAGCGCAGATCCGGAGAGAGCGGTACCTCGTCACTTTTTGACTCCGTTTTTGCGACTTTTGTCGACACCTTTTTTGAGTCGATCGACTCCTGGTGCACGGAGGGATGTCACGTCGGACCGGCTTCAAGGCTTGCGACAATTGATGTCGGTCACGGACCCGCACCTCGTGCGCCTTTGGTGCCTGGAGCGCGACCACGACCCGAAGTCGTGCTCCGACTGCCGGGCCATGAACCCGAAGTCTTTGCGGGAGCGGTCCTGAAAGCTTCTCGAGGCCCTGCAGTCTGCTCCGTGCTGTTTGAGGTGCCGGTCGAGAGGGAGGTCACGGGTCCGGTCGCGGAGCCACCACCACCACTCGTCATCGAAGTCTTCGTCTTAGGGTAAGTCAAAGCACAAGAAGAAGGCGAAAAAGCATCGTCGCTCTTCGCGTTCTCCCCATCCGTCGGCCGACGCGATGCGGGAAGCGGAAGGTAGTCATCCCGCTCCACGCGCGGAGCTTGTTGGGTTGACACCGGGCTTCCCTCCCTTTCCAGGAGCCGGAGCGACCCCTGCCCAGCTTCGAAGCTTTTACGAAGCCTTGCATTCCATCTTTGGGCAGCCCGACTCTGCCGGTGCACCCTCGGGCCCCGCGGACTCGGTTGGGGGCTCTAGGTCTTCGATGTCGGCGGCTTTGGCTCCGGTGTCGCAGGACCCCCAAGGATCCAGGCCTGGATCCGGATCGCGCCGTTCAACCTCGTGACACCTCCTCCAGTGCCTAATCCAGTGACGACACCCCCGCCGCCTCCGACGCCGGTTGTGTCCCCAGCCGGCGTTGACCCCGGCCTCCCCCTCGATGAGGACACGGAGCCAGACCGACGTCGCCCGACATCTGGACCGGCGCCGACCGGTACTTTTGTACCCCTGTTCTCTCCTGATGTGTCCTACCGCCCTGAGTGGCTCACAGGAGAGGGCGAGGAGGACTGGGAGGGGTCTGTGGACCCTCTTGCAGACCAGTTGGAGGAACCGGACTGGAGAGAGGAGTTTGGTGAGGCCAGTGGTTGGATACCTCCCCAGACCTTGGCATGCTATCTTCCCCTACCGTGGCTACAGAGGAGGGTGCATTTTACGCAGTGGTGTTGCGTAGGGCAGCCGAGGCCTTAAACCTCGAGCTTCCTACGGTGGCGGTCAGGACTAACCTCCTAACAGAGGTGCTTCAACCGGCAGCGGCCTTATCGGAGCCCTTGCTGCCGTTCAATGAGGCCCTTACGGACATCCTTTTGGGCACTTGGTCCAAGCCCAACACAGGGGCTCCTGTCGACAGGATGATTGCCCGATGCCACCGCCCGGCCCCGGGCAACTCCATTTTCCTCTCTTCCCATCCTACCCCTGAGAGCTTGGTAGTCCACGCCTCAACGTCCAAAGGCGCATTCCCTAATGCACCACCTGATAGGGAATCCAAGAAGCTGGACCACCTTGGGAAGAAGATGTTTTCTTCCTCCAGCTTGGGACTGCGGTCGGTGAACACTGCATGTATATTGGGCCGTTTTTCCCACTCGGTGTGGGACACGGTTGCGCAGGAGCTGCCACAGTGCCCAGAGGAGGCCTGGGCCGTGCTCTCCCGTGCTGTTGCCGAAGGGAGAGATGCAGCGAAGTTCACCATCTGGTGTGGGCTGGACACCACCGACTCACTGGGCAGGATGATTTCCACATCAGTAGAACTGAGACGCTACGCCTGGTTGAGGTCCAAGCAACGCTTTTGGTCATGCCCTTTGATGGCCGTCGCCTGTTTGGCAACAAGGCAGACAACGCGCTCCAGCGTTTTAAGGATTCTAGGGCTACGGCCAGATCCTTAGGCCTTGCTTCCACCTCCCGCCCAGCGCAGTCTGCTTTTTGCCCCTTTCGTGGCTAATGAAAGGGTGCCCCGCCACGCTCTGCCTCGCTGTGCAAGCTGTCCAGCCTCTGCGCGGCCGGGGACGTGGATCCCACCACCGTGGGTCGGGGGGCCAGTGGGCGGGCCAGTCCACCAGCGTCCCCTCTGCAGCAGCCTCCAAACCCTCCTAGTCCGACCTTTCAGGCCCATCAATCGCCAGTGGGCGGCAGGATTCGCTATCACCTCTCCCACTGGCTCAACATCACATCAGACAGGTGGGTTTTGCAGATAGTCCGAAGGGGCTACTCCCTCCCCTTTGAGACTACCCCTCCATCCATGCCACCTCAATTCCATCGCATGTCGGAGGATCACTTGGCCCTTCTCCAACAGGAAGTTACGGCTCTCTTGGCCAAGGGAGCCATTGAGCGTGTTCCTGCCCCAGAAGTCGGTCGTTATTCCCACTACTTTCTGGTGCCCAAGAAGGCCAAGGGCCTTCGTCCTATCCTGGATCTTTGGGATGTCAACCGCTTCCTCCGGAAGGAGAAGTTCAAGATGTTGACACTGGTTCAGGTCCTGGCTGCTCCCGACCCTGGAGACTGGATGGTACCGTTGGACTTGCAGGACGCTTATTTTCACATCCCCGTCCTGCCAGCCCACCGGTGTTACCTGCGGTTCACGGTAGTCCACGAGCATTTTCAGTTTACCGTGCTCCCCTTTGGCCTTACCAGCGCCCCTCAAGTGTTCACAAAAGTGATGGCGGTGGTCGCAGCGCATCTGGCCATATCAGGGGTTGCAGTCTTCCCCTATCTCGACGATTGGCTATTGAAGGCGGGCTCACCCTTGGCTTTCGTCTCACATCTCCAGACTACGGCCGACCTCCTGCATTCGCTGGGGTTCACCATCAATGTGCCGAAGTCACACCTGATTCCCTCTCAGAAGCTCCTTTTCATCGGAGCGTTCCTGGACACAGTGCGGTTTCGGGCTTACCCTCCCGAGCAGCGAGTCCGGGATATTCGGGCTATGATTCCAATCTTTCAGCCTCTATCCCGGGTTTTGGTCAGAATGACCCTGAGGCTACTGGGCCTCATGGCCTCCTGCATCCTGCTGGTGGACTATGCCAGGTGGCATATGCAGGCTTTGCAGTGGGACCTGAAGTTCCAGTGGGCACAGCATCAGGGGAATCTTTCCGATTGCGTCTAGATCTCGGAGGGCACTGCACGCCAATTGCAGTGGTGGCTAATGAACCGGGATTGGGTCAACGGCAGATCCCTCTCCCTTTCCCAACCAGAGTTCACAGTGGTGACAGATGGATCACTGCTGGGGTGGGGCGGCCACTTGGGAGAGGCAGAGATCAGAGGCCTCTAGTCTCTGGCGGAGTCCGGGCTCCATATCAACCTTCTGGAGCTTCGGGCGATTCGTCTTGCACTGAAGGCATTCCTTCCCTCTGTCCGGGGAAGAGTGGTGCAGGTATTCACAGACAACACCACCGCCATGTGGTACTGCAACAAACAGGGCGGGGTGGGGTCGTGGACCCTATGTCAAGAGGCTCTCCGCCTTTGGACATGGCTGGAACATCAGGGCATATCCCTGGTGGTTCAACATCTGGCCGGTTCTCTGAACGCCAGGGCGGACGAACGCAGCCGCAGGTGCCAGGTATCCTTTAGCAGTGGGGAGAGCCTTGGTTAGATCTATTCGCCACCGAAGAGAACGCGATATGTCAGCAGTTCTGCGCATTGGAATTTCCAAGGCGGTACTCGCTAGGCAAGGCTTTTCATCGCGAGTGGAGTTGCGGTCTTCTATACGCCTTTCTGCCTATACCACTTCTGCCCAGAGTGATCAAGCGCGACTGGGCCCAAGTCATTCTTGTGGCCCCAGATTGGGCACGAAGAGTCTGGTATCCCGAGCTCTTACACATGGCCATCGATCCTCCGATCAGACTGCCTCTTCGGGAGGATCTTCTGTCGCAGCAGCAGGGGACGGTCCTCCACCCGAACTTGTCCAGCCTCCACCTCCTTGCGTGGAGATTGAGCGGCGACAGTTGACAGTTTTCGACCTTCCTCCCGAAGTCTGTAACGTTATCTTGGCAGCCAGGCGTCCCTCCACCAAACAGTATACGCCTGTAGATGGAACAAGTTTGTGGCATGGTGCACAGCAAAGGCTGTGGATCCCTTTTCTGCCACCCTTTCAGAGGATCTCCTCTTTATTCTTTCTTTGGCCCAGCAGGGCTCTGCTCTGGGCACTCTCAAAGGCTATCTTTCGGCCATTTCGGCCTTCCTTCAGCTGCCTGACCAGCCTTCTCTCTTCAAATCCCCTATTGTAAATCGCTTCCTTAAGGGCATTATTCACTTGTTTCCTCAAACTCCCTTTGTGATGCCCCAGTGGGACTTGAACCTGGTTCTTACTTATCTTATGTGTGCTCCTTTCGAGCCGCTCCATAACTGTCCTCTCAGACTCTTGACCCTTAAAACTGCCTTTCTGGTTGCCATCACCTCTGCTCGCAGGGTGAGCGAGATCTAAGCCCTTTCTTCAAAACCTCCTTTCCTGGCTGTTCATCCAGACAAAGTTGTCCTCCGCACTAGGCCTTCTTTCATTCCCAAAGTGGTTACCTCTCTCCATATAGGACAGGCCATCACTTTGCCCACCTTCTTTCCGCCTCCGCATCCTTCTAAAGAGGAAGAGAGGCTCCACCGTCTGTATCCAAAACGTGCGCTTTCGTTCTATCTGGATCGCACAAAACAATTCCGGGTGGATGACCGGCTCTTTGTTGGCTATGTGGGCACCAAGAATGGTCGGGCCGTGCAGAAACGAACCATCTCCCGATGGGTCGTTCTTTTCATCAAGATCTGCTATTCCTTAGCAAAAAAGGAACCTCCTGTGGGTTTGCGTGCCCATTCCACCAGGGCGACGGCAGCCACTACTGCTTTGGGACGTGGAGTCCCCCTTCTTGACATCTGTCAGGCAGCTCTGTGGGCTTCACTGCACACGTTTACCAAACACTACTGCCTGGACAGCCAAGTCCGGAGAGACGGCTTCTTTGGCCATTCTGTTCTCCAGGACTTTCTGGTGTGAACTTGGTTCGCAGACCTACCACCGGGGTTGGTATTGCTGGGGTGTCTATTCTAAGGTGAGGAATCCATAACTAATTGTCTCTTTCAGATGAACAAGTTTCTTACCTTTGTTAACGATATATCTGTAAGAGACAGTGATGTCATGAATGATGTAATATGTGACGTCATCAGCAGTGCATTGTGGGGGCGCAAGTTATAGTTAGCTTAACTAAGTATAACGGCCGAATTTCTCTGGTTTTGTACGAGTGAAATGTCCAACTAACTATAACGTCCCTGAAACCTGTGGTTTTTTCAGTGAATTTCTAAGGTTTTTTAAATGCTCATTTCTAACTATAACGTCCCTGAAACCTGTGGTTTTTTCAGTGAATTTCAAAGGTTTTTTAAATGCTAATTTCTGACTATAACGTCCCTGAAACCTGTGTTTTTTTTAGTGAATTTCAAAGGTTTTTTAAATGTTAATTTCTAACTATAACGTCCCTGAAACCTGTGGTTTTTTCAGTGAATTTCAAAGGTTTTTTAAATTTTAATTTCTAACTATGTCTACAGAGGTAGGACATGTGCAGAAAGAGAAAGAAAGGTGCAGAAAGAGGCAACAGAAGTCCAGAAAGACGAAGTAAGGTGCAGAAAGAAGCAAGAGATGTGCACAAAGAACCAACAGAGGAGCAGAAAGAGGCCTTGTTGCAAAGTCATCCTGTGCCCCCAACTTTTTGCTGACGGGTACTGGTGGTAACTGACTCTGACTAACCAGGCCTAGAGCCAGTGCAATGCTAAAAGACACTTAGAATACAGTGAAAACACTTACATACACTAGGGAACACTATGCGTTGGGGTACCCCTATGATTGGCATGACCTCCTCTGTAATGCCCTAGTACATAATAGGGCAGGGGGATTAAAACTACCTCTAAGTCAGAGGTGCAGAAAGATGCTTCTTTAAGTTGTAGTCACGTTTGCAGAGTGGTGGAGAAAGGGTGCTGGGCCTCCAACCAGCGCTCAGGAATTCCACTGCATAGGACTTAGAGGAGGTACTAGGAGGGCTTATTGGCACCCAAAGTCCCTCAGGAGTAAATTGGACTTCATCCCCCATCCCGTAGTCTGCCAGGAGGCGCGTTTGCAGAGTGGTGTAGAAAGGGGGGCATGTCCTCCGAAGACGTCTTAGCAATCCCACTGTGTGGGACTTACTGGATGTAACAAGAGGGGTAGTTGGCCCCCAAGGACAACCTTCGGGGCCAACTACCCCGCCTATTGCCTCCAGTAAGTCCCACACAGCAGGATTGCTAAGTTCTCATAGCAGGCCACGCCCCCTTTGCCCACCACTCTGCAAACGCACTCCCTGGCGCGCTCTTGGATGGGGATTGAAGTCCCCTTCGCTGATGGGGGTCCTTTAGGTGCCAACTAGCCTACCTCTTACCTCCAGTAAGCCCCACACAGTGGGATTGCTGAGAGCTATACAAAGGCCACGCCCCCTTTCCCCACCACTCTGCAAACACGCCCCCTGGCGCGTTGTAAGTTGGGAAATTAAGTCCCCATGAATACTGAGGGTCCCTGGGGGCCAACTAGCCCACCAGGTACCTCCAGTAAGTGCCACGTAGCTGGTTTGCAGAGAGGTGGTCCGAGACCACACCCCCTTTTTACACCACTCTGCAAACGCAGCTCCTGGAGCACTGCTGCTCGGGGGATGAAGTCCACTTGTGTCCTGAGGTCGCTTTCTGAACCAAGAGCTACCTTTTTGCCAAATTTGGTGTAATTCCGTTCAGCAGTTCGGGCTGTAGCCTGTTCCAATTTTTCCTATGGAAATTAACATGGGGAAAACGCGTTTTGGGACCCCCCTTTTTTCTCAGCCCCCACTTGACGAATCACCCCGAACCTTTCAAGACAGGAGCTGACCGGAGCGCCCCATTAGTTTTGAAAATTTCGCAAAGATTCGTCAAACTGCGCCAAAGATATTGGCAAAAGAAAAAATGCTTTTTGAATAGAAACGAGGTCCTAACTATAACTACCTACTGGCGACCGCCAGTAGGTAATATGTGTGTGTGTGTGTATATGTATATATACATATATATATATATATATATATATATATATATATATATATATATATATATATATATATATATATATACATACATATATAGACATATAGACATATACACATATTTTTTATTTATTTTATCATGAGGCTGGCCAGGCAGCTAGAACTGCCTTTAGGGTATATATAAAAGTGAGGCTTCCTTCACTTGTTCACTGATACTTAAAAACTCCATAGCCATTACTAAATTGGTGCAATAACCAGGTTGTACACCACATACACACATAGATGCTGTCCCACATCTCATCTCAGCAGTGCCTCTACCCCTTTGTACCTTCTTGTCCCTCCTTAGTGGAATGAGGTCTTTCCCATCAGCTTAGGTGAGCGGATTACAGAGGAGAACTTGTCTGTGTAAACAAGATAGGTTTCCTTATTGCATTATCATCAATGATGTTAGTTCAGTTGTCATCAGTAATGCCATCAATGATGTCACATGTGAACATGTAATTAGTGTTGTAATATGTGAAATAATAAGCAGTTCATGGGGAGCGCGCGAGTTATAGTTACTTTAGGGCACGAGTTATAGTTACTTGAGATAAATATGACAGGTGAATTTCAGTGAATTTTTTTTTGTTTAAAACATTACGTTGTCACTGACATTTTCACCCACCTATAACGTTACTTTAACGTTTGGTTTTTTGAATAATTTTGAAAGGTTTTTCTTATTGTAAAGTAAAATATAACTACAATTCCTAACTATGAAGTCACTTTAACCTTTGAGTTTTTTCAGGTAATTTCTAAGTTTTTTTTAATGTAAAGTAATATTTTATTGCTATACGTAAAGCCAACCGCACGCCTCTGTGGGCCCCTGAGCTGTCTCTGATAGCTTGCATCTGAGCACGCAGGTGTACTTAGGACAGTCAAAGAACGATTTTTAATTTTACCATATAGCCAAGCCCTGCATCCAAACCCCCCACGAGCGCTGTGTGCAGTAGGGTTCAAGGCCTGGCCTGTGGCAAGGCCCGGCACCTAGCCCCCTACAAGTACCCTACCGCCCTCAGCACACAACCTTCTGGTATGCGTAGGGTCCTGTTGGTCTCGCAGGTCCTGGCTGCACTTTGACAGACTTACTGAATTTGTAAAGAGTCACAACACAAAAATATTAGAAGTGGGCTATTGGCTTTATTAAGGGGTGAGCATATCAATATATATAAAGCAAATCTATCATCGTTGTCCAAAATCACCAATATTTTTAATCTAATGCATATTTTAGTAACGCACACAATGCAATGTTTAATAACAGTGGTGGATATAATAATGTTTAACAAAGTTTTAATTAAAAAATGAAAACAACATGTCTGTGAGTCTTTCTTTTTACAGAAGGAATGACTCACAGACATGTTGCATTTTGCATTTTTCCAGCTGAAAAATGTTACAAGAAATACTCGGAGACATGTTTTTTTGTCAAAAATAAAATCAACATGCCTCTCAGTCTTTTTTTAAAACATTTTTAAGCCCACAAAATGCAATCATACAAACAACCACATAAGGGTCTTGCGCTCCACAGGAAGCGCATAGAGGTCCAGTTAAGAGTGTTTTAAAAAAAATATAGTAAGTTCTCCTGGGATCATGGATTTAATGACCCAAGAGACTTACTGTTTTTTTAATGGTACTGGGGGGCTGCTGAAATTCCTGCAGCCGCCACACCAAAAAAAAAAGTTCTTGATGGTGCCCCTGCTCCTTCTAGGGACATCACAAAGGTAATAAAATGTGAATAGCACTTGCAGGGCATTATGGGGCGCACCTTCAAGGATCAGTGAATAATAAATGAGTGGCCGCTTATTTATCATTCACTTTTAAAAAAGGAAATATTGTTGTGGGTGTCCCAGTGCCCACTGGGGACACCCACATTATAAATTTTGTTTTTGGGCTAAGGGTGGAGCCCTATGACCCCCTTGGGCTCCATCTGGCTACCCTGCAGGCACCCATAGTGGGTACTTGTGGGAGCTAACATTTTCTTTTCAAAGTGGGTGCCAAGGTGCCCACCGGGGGCACCCACAGCTTTTCTTAAGCTGCTCCTGTCATGTGGAAGCGAAGTTGAGTTCTCTGCCTGGGAGAGTGCAGGAAGGTTATGCCTGCACCCTCCCAGGCAGGCAACCACACTGTTGTAGAGGTGGGCTCCCCGGGATACTGTACAGTATCTCGCCTGGGGGATGGGATCCCCGGGGCTAATATCAGCACAGGAAGGAGTGTACATGGCCTCCCTCCACTTTTAACCTTGAAGAATGGGCTCCTTGGAGCCTGAGAAGGCTCTGGGAGGGGTCATGCACTCCTACCCTCTTTTAATATAGCATTTTAAAATAGTGGCACTGGGGGCTGGTGTCCCCAGGTCCTTTCTAAGCTCGGTGTGGAGGGCCACGCACCCCTTTCCCCTTTAATTTAACAATGACCCTGGGGATGGGATCTTTATGAGGTTTGGGGAGTGGGGCCGCACACCCCCTCCCCTTATATTTCATGACAGGAACTGGGAGATGGGATCCCTGGGGCCTTAATTGGCTTTGGGAGGAGGGCTGGGCGCCCCCTCCTCTTTGATAAAGTTTGCGGGTCCCGGGGAATGGGGACCCCGGGACTGAAATCGGCTCATGGAGATGGGGCACCACAAACGCCGCTCTCAAAATTATTTTATATATTGACCACCCCGGGGGTCATGTCAGTGTTGGCTGCTATTTATTTTTATTTTTTTGCTTTGATCCCGGGGGAGTACTGTGGGAAGCGGCAAAAAAGCAACTTTAAAAAAAATGTCTTCCCATGGGATTATCCATCTGACACCCCCCACACCCCCCACAAGGGCTTGGGGGGCAGTGTATCCCTACCCTGCCCATTTATATCTTTTTTTAAAATTCATTTTCAGGATCATGGAGGTCGCAATGTGTATATTTTCTATTGCGGCATGTGCTGCGGGCTGCAGCACAAGCCCCAAAAGGAAATGAACACTTTAAAAACATCCTTGCACCTTGTGGCAGGCACTATGCGGTGCTGAAACATGGTGCAGGGATGGTTGCGCCCTAGGGCCCATAGCGGAGGACAAGGAGAGAAGGGGGCCCTGCTAGGGGCCCCCAAAGTCACTTTCCGCCTGCCTTTTCATGGCGGGTGAACTGCCAATAAAGGGCAGGCAGAAAGGGTCATTGTAATCCCTACGGCGGTGCCTGGGCAGGCACCGTCTTTATTGTAGGGATTACTGACCTTCCGATGCACCGACTGGCTCCTTGAGCCCCTCAAAAGCGCCATGGATGGTCCCTCTGCCTGATGTCTTCGTATGCTGCATCATAATGGACCGCAGGGGCAGATGTCGATGGGTCCACCGACATCGTAAGGAGCCCCTAAGTGCCTAGAGTCCTGTAATGGCCGTCGCAACATTTTTGGTCAAGTTGCAGCCAGCCAACTTGCTTGCTCCCGCAGGAGCGAGATGGCCCAAGGAAAAAAAAATCCATAGGGCCATTCAGAATGCTCTATTTTTTTAAGTGCTTGCGAGACTCTCGCAAACATCCCTCAAACCCAACCGTTTAGATATACTAATATTTTTTAACCTTAACTTCACAAAAACTACTAAACGGATTTACACCAAATTCCGCTATAGAGCTGTTCAAATATCCCTATGGAAATTGAATGGGGATTTTGCATTTTTAGACCCCCCCACAGTCCCCACTTGACAGATCACCCCAAAATTTCATATGAAGAAACTAAGCAAAAAAGAGCAATTTTGGTTTTTGATGGATCACCCCAAAACTTTCTATGAAGAAACTAAGCAAAAGTACTTTTTTCGGACAGTTTCATGAAGATTCGTCAAACTGCACCAAAGTTATTAGCAAACCAAAAAGGCATTTCCTATAGAAGCTCAGACCTAACTATAACTACCCAGTGTAGAGTGCCACTGGGTAATAGAGACGTTGTAGTTAGGCTCAGATTTCACCCGTACAAAACCAGTGAAATTCAGCAGTTATAGTTACCTGCGCGAACTATAACTTGCGCTCTCGCAATGCACTGTTTATGACCTCACATATTACATCTCTCATGACATGGTCAGTGACATCACTGATGACATCTCAAATGTCAACAATATCCAGAGCACACGCCAAAATATCACGTAATTGATGTAAACAATTAATACTCAATGGTTCTCTTGGTCTTTGTCTTTAATTTCTTGACTTCTTATGCCCAGCCAACACGTGTTTCGTCGTCAGGGGAGTTCCCCACGACTTCTTCAGGGACACATAGCCGGAAGACATTATACTTCGGAAGCGTACTCACTTACAGGTTTGAATAGATTTGGAGACTGGTCGAGATTAATAATTGGATTCGTTATATGAGTAGTAATTGACAAGCAGCTACTACCGAGCGATACCAGATACGGAGAACTGATACTTTGGAAGGCAAATACTGAACTGTCGGGATAGAATTAAAACCGGCTTGGAGCCTTGAAGAAGTCGTGGGGAACTCCCCTGATGGTATTGGCTGGGCACAAGAAGTCAAGAAATTAAAGACAGAGAATAAGAGAACCATTGTGTATTAATTACGTGATATTTTGGCAGGTGCTCTGGATATTGTTGTTTATCTGAATGGATCTTCTTGATCCTAATTTGAGGGGGCAGGGTGATTCCTCCTTCCTGCAGCACCGCACACACATATAAGATATTCTTTTCACTAGTAAGTATACTTCGAGCGCCACAACTCACCCAGTGTTTATTCACCCCACATCACTTGCTTACATCTCAAATTACATCACTGATGACATCATCCAGTGAGTGTACGTGTTTTCTAAGAGTTTATGATTGTTAAACATATATATACTAACCTACTACAAAAGTTAAATTAGTATACTAGGTGCACTGCTCCTAAGTGATACTGCTCTAACATATATAATTTGAGTGGCTGTGAAAATATGTATCCTTGGGAGTATGGATGTGTGACTGGCTGTTTGGGAATATAAGTGGGTGTGTGGGAGCAAGACCTCTGACCTCCTGGTCAGAGTCACTGCTCTCCCCCGCGCAGCTCCACCATTGTGGGACTGCCCTTAGCGCCGCTCGAGCTCCTTACCAGGTAGGTGTTCGAGGCCCTCCTCCACCCGCAGGCGCCTGCCTGTGCCTCATCCCTGGTGGTCTAGTGGAAGAGCTTGCTCTTCTGCTAGTCTGCTCGATGTGTGTAATCTTTTTTTCTGTTGCCTTTTTCTGTTTGCCTTTCTTTCCTCTGTTTTTCCTTTTCATTGCCTCTTTCCTTTCCTTTGCCTCCTTTTCCCTCGCGCTCCCCGCCGCTGCTGCCCCTGCAGCCCCTCCCCCGCCAGCGTGTCGCTCCCGCCTCCCAGCTGTTCACCCTCCCCTGACCCCTACTTAATGGTGGCCGCAGTGTGGCCGCGCGGCTGGCGCACAAAAAGCAAGCCCATCTTCGCCTGTCCGCGACCCGACTTCAACCAGCGTCAGGGACTTTGGTCCCTAGACCCCCCGCCGGAATGACCCCAGCACTCTCCACGCACTCAACCCCGGACGCAACAACAATTGCCAGCTCTCGACGCCAAGCAACACCCAAGGCCCAATCTCCTGCTGACACTGCCACTGCACCTTCACCCACTTCTGTACCCAGCCAGCTACCCCCACCACCCGGACGCCACCACACACAAGCCACTGAGCTGCATCCTCCTCAACGTACGCTCCCTGCACAGACATGCCGTAGAAATCTGGGACCTCCTCAACACTGACACGCCTGACGTGGCCTTCCTCGCAGAGACCTGGACCAATGACAGCTACGCACCTGACATCACAACCGCCATCCCAGACGGATACAAGATCCTGAGGAAGACCGCCCCAAACCGCCCAGGAGGAGGCCTCGTCATCGTCCACAAGAGCTCCCTCCGACTCACTACCACCAACTCCGGCGACGCCTCGCCCCCCCATGGAACACATCCACTTCCAGATCCAGCCCAACCCCAGAACAATGCTCCGCGGAACACTTGCCTACAGACCTCCTGGACCCGCACCACCTTCACCAACATCATCGCAGACCACATCGCACCCCATGCCCTAGCCTCTATGGACTACATACTTCTCGGAGTCCTGAACTTCCACCTGGACAACCACAGCGATCCCAAAACCACCGCCCTCCTGGAGAACCTCACCAACATAAGACTGAAGCAACTTGTCTCCACCCCCAATCACACAGAAGGATACACACTTGACCCCATCTTCGCCGGAGGAAACAACATTTGCTTCAGCCACACCAGGGAACTGCTCTGGACAGACCACCACTGCATCCATTTCTCCTTCACAAAACCCACCGCACACAAGCGCACACTCCACCCCCACACAGAAGCTGGAACAAAGTCTCCAAAGAATACCTCACCTTCGTCCTCACCTGCACTCCTCCCCCTACTACGATGGACGCAAACACAGCGGCAAGCAACCTCCACCAATGGATCGCTAACTGAACCAATATCCTTGCCCCCCCCTCCAGAACACCACAAGACGACGCAACAAGAAAGCCAACTGGTTCACCACTTATCTACGCGAATCCAAGCGCTCCTGCCGACGACTGGAGAAGAAGTGGAGAAACAGCAAAACCCCGGAGGCACACTCGGCCTACAAAGCAGCCATCACAGCACACCACTAACTCATCAAATCAACAAAGAAAAACTTCATCCAAGACAGAATCCTCTCCAATGGCCACACTCCAAGGAACTCTTCGCCATCGTACAGGAATTCGCCAAACCCAACAGCGAAACAACCAATGTCCCTCCCTCCCAATACCTCTGCAACAAACTCAGTTCCTTCTTTCACCTCAAGATCAAGACATTCTATGACAACTTCGACGACCAAGACCACAACACTGCCTCAACCCCATCCCCAACGACACCATCCAACAGACCCATCTCACCTGGAGCCCTCTCACCACAGAAGACACTGTAAAGACAATGAAGAGCATTCACTCCGGAGCACCTACTGACCCCTGCACATCTCCATAGGGCTGCAACTGCCATTGCACCCGAGCTACACCGAACTATCAACTACTCCCTTGAGAGCGACACATTCCCCGATGACTGGAAACACGCCAAAGTCAATCCCTCCTAAAAAAGCCCTCCACAGACCCGACGGATCTCAAGAACTTCAGGCCCATCTCCCTGCTCCCTTTTGCCGACACAGTCATCGAAAAGGCCGCCAACACTCAATAGAACACTTCATAGAAACCTCCAGCATCCTAGACATCTCTCAATCCAGATTCCGCAGCATTCACAACACCGAGACCACCCTCATCACTGCCACCGACGACATCCGCGCCCTCTTCAACCAAGGTAATATGGCAGACCTCGTCCTCTGGGACCTATCAGCAACTTTCGACACCGTCTCCCACAGCACACTAGCCACCAGGCTCCACGACGCCGGCATCCGAGGAATAACCGTAGACTGGATATGATCTTTCCTCTCAGGCAGAACACAGAGAATAAGACTCCTGCCCTTCCTCTCAGAACCTACGGAGATCATATGCGGAGTACCCCAAGGATCCTCCCTCAGCCCCACACTCTTCAACGTCTACATTGCCCCCTTGCAACCATCGTCAGAAACCATGGACTCAACATCGTCTCCTACGTCAATGACACCGAGCTCATCCTCTCCCTCACCAAGGAGCCCAACATCACCAGGCACAATTTCCAAGAAGGGATGAAAGCCTTCGCGACCTGGATGAGTAACAGCTGCCTGAAGCTCAATGCGGAGAAAACAGAAGTCCTCATCCTCGGCTCCACCCTCTCCGCATGGGACAGAACCTGGTGGTCCCCCGCATTTGGAAACCCACCCCAAAGGACCACGCACACTACCTCTGCATCATACTCGACTCTTCACTCACCATGAATCGCCAGATCAACCACGTATCCTCTGCATGCTTCAACACCCTCCGCATACTCCGCAATACGTTCAAGTGGATCCTCCCGACTCCAGGAAAACCATCACCCACGCACTCATCACCAGCAGGCTGGACTACAGAAACGCTCTCTACACCGGAATCAACAAAAAACTCCTGCGCAAACTCCAGACCGTCCAGAACGCCGCAGCCAGACTTATCCTCGAGATCCCGCGACATGACCACATCACCCAACACCTCCGTGCCCTCCACTGGCTACCTGTCAAAAGAAAAATAACCTTCAAACTGCTCACACACGCCTACAAAGCCCTCCACAACACTAGACCCCAATACCTCAACGACTGAATCTCCTTCCACGCCCCCAAGAGAAACCTCTGCTCAGCCGACCTGGCCTTAGCCACCGTCCCTCGTTTCTATACGACCAGAGCAGGTGGAAAATCCTTCTCCTACCTCGCAGCCAAGACCCTGAATGAACTCGCCCTTCACCTCCGACGAAGCTGACCCTGTATCAAATCAGAAAGGACCTCAAGACCTGGCTCTTTGAATGACCCCAACGGATCTGATCACACCCACCTTGAGACCCTCACAGGTGAGCAGTGTGCTTTACAAAACCCTGATTGATTAATTGCTTGATTGATTGATTGATTGTGTGAGTAGCTGTGTGGGTGAGTGAGTTGCTGTGAGGGTGGTTGTATTGGTGAGTGGGTGTGTCAGTGACTGTATGAGTGAGTGAGTGGCTTTGTGAGTGGCTCTATGGGTGGGTAAGAGGGTGTGTAAGTGGCTGTATGGGTGAGTGAGAGGCTGTTTGAGTGGGTGGTTGGTTAAGTGAGTTGGTGTGTGAGTGGCTGTATCAGAGTGTCTGTGTGAATGGCTATATGGGTGAGTGAGCAGATATGTGAGTGCTTGTATGGACGTGTGAATAGGTATGTGAGTGGTTGTGTGGGTGTGTGAGTGAGTGTGTGAGTGCTTGTATGGGCAAGTGAGTGGCTGTGTTGAAAGGCTGTATGGGTGAGTGAGTGGGTATGTCAGTGACTGTGTAGGTAAAAAAGTGGGTGTGTGAGTAGCAGTATGGGTCAGTGTGTGGGCTTGTGACTGGCTGTACAGGTGAGTGACTGGTTGTATGAGTGACTGTATGGGTGAGTGAATGGTTGTGTGAGTGGCTGTACCAGTGAGTGAGTGGGTGTGTGTGTGAGTGCATCAGTGAGTGAGTGGATGTGTGAGTATTGGTTTGGGTCTGTGAAGGGGTATGTGAGTGGTTGTGCGGGTGTGTGAGTGAGTGTGTGTATGAGGGCTTGTATGGCAGTCCCCAGGGCCATCTATGGCTCCAAGAAGGGGCCGTGCGGCCCCCCTCTATTCCACGACACAGCCCCGGGGAGATGGTGGTCCCCGGGGCTGCGGGGGGCCGAGTGGCCCCCGCATTTATTTCATATTTAGTGCTGGGGAGGTGGCTGTCCCCGAGGCTGCGGGGGGGTCATGCAGGCCCCCCGCATTAATTCAACATTTGCCCATGGGAGGTGGACGTCCCCATGGCAGGGGGTTGCCCAGCAGGCAACCCCTGCATAAAATATGCACAATGCTCCGGGGAGGTGGCGATCCCTGGGGCTTTATGAGCCATAGGAGAGGGGCCCCTTCCGCCCCCCCTCCTCTTTACATTCTACATGCCCACGGAATGTGGCTCACCCAGGGGCTCCAGATTACAAAAGCGCAGGAAACCGGGCTTCAGTTTTTTTCAAAGTTTCTGCGAGATTTGCGGATCCAGGTCGACTCCCGCTGAATTTGTTTAAAAAAAAGCTTTTTTTGGCCTTGCAGTATCCCTGTGGGACGCCTCCAAGAGGCCTAAGGGGTCAGGGTGTTTCTACCCTGCCCCCTTATCTTTTTGTTTACCTTTGTTTCTGTGACTCATTCAACCGAGTCACAAGATGGCTGCCAACACTTGCTGCTTTGAAGTGTTGGCAGCTAATCATATCTCAGCACGAGATCAGGAGGGGTCGCGGATCCTGGAAATTTATTTAAATAACTCTGCAACTACTAAACGGATTTACACCATTTAACAAAAAGGTAGCTTTCTGGACCAACAGCTACCTTTCTGACAAATTTGATGTAATTCCGTTCAGCAGTTCGGTAGCCACGTCTAAAGTTCCTATGGAAATTAACATGGGGAATAGCATTTTGGGACCTCCCCTTTTTCTCAGCCACCGCTTGACGGATCACCCCGAAATTTTCAAGACAGCAGCTGAAGTGAGTGGCAAACTAGTTTTGAAAATTTCGAGTTTCGGGAGGATTCGTCAAACGACGCCAAAGTTATTGGCAAATGAAAAAATGATCTTCCTATTTAAACTACAAACTAAATATAACTACCTACTGGTGACTGCCAGAAGGAAATATATATATATATATATAAAACATGGGTGTGTTTGTGTGTGCCTACTGTGTGTGTATGTGTGTGCCGATTATCGCACATACTACATGAGTTGCCGTTCTAGATAGCCTCACCAGTTTTTTCTGTGGTCCCTTGTGTGTCCCCTCCTAAAAATAACTTCTAGTGACGTCACTCCGTATTCCACTGTGCCTCTGCGTTCTACATTGCTGAACACACGTATCCTAGATTACACAATTACTTTCTTGGGTTTCATTCTCTACCAACCCTTCCTGTTCCCTAGCGCTCAGAAGCATGAACCAAATGGTTTGAGCACTGTGTCAAATTTTCTACCTGTGAATATAATGAAATCCCATTTGGAAATATCAGGCATCCATGTAAATGGGGTGTCAGGGTTTTTGTAACTGTAGACCATAAGGGTGCAACTGATAGGGCTTCCTGTGACAAGCTATCAATGTGCTTTTGATTCTGGCTTTAAATGCCGAATTCTCCAAACTAAAAGTTGTATGTAGGGAGATATCAGGGTAACCCTTATCAAATAAACTGTGCCTTGATATTTGAAACTATGGAAAGGCTTGTACCGACCCTGTAGGGCTTGTTTAGGCGATCACCATACTGACATTTCCTGCCAAGGGAAATCAGACCATGCAAAGCAAAGAAAAGGCAGGTCACATGGACGCCTGTTTTCTTGCCCGCTGAATCATTCTCTTTGAATCTCTGTCATTCGTTGAGTCTTAATGTAATCAGTCATTTGTATTTTAATCCTTTCGACACTGAAACAAGTGCGCTCTGAGACCCTTGGAAGGATTGTATTGTAGTTCAAATAAAGCCGGAACGAAAGGGTTGCAGAGTGAAGACGCTGAGAGGACCCTGCAGCCTGTACATGGGCACGTGGACTGGCAGGGACTTCACTGTTGTGTGAAAGAAGTTGTATGTACAACTAAAAGCAGGACGCTCACACTCTCTGTAGATACACTAGAAAAACAGGACCCTCACACTCTCTGCAGATACACTTGAAAGACAGGACCCTCACACTCTCGTAGATATACTTGAAAGACAGGACCCTCACACTCTTGTAAATACACTCAAAAGACAGGATCCTCACACTCTCTGCATATACACTTGAAAGACAGGATCCTCACACTCTCTGCATATACACTTGAAAGACAGGACCCTCACACTCTCTGCAGAAACACTTGAAAGACTGGACCCTCACACTCTCTGAAGATACACTTGAAAGACAGGACCCTCACACTCTCTTAGATATACTTGAAAGACAGGACCCTCACACTCTTGTAAATACACTCAAAAGACAGGATCCTCACACTCTCTGCATATACACTTGAAAGACAGGATCCTCACACTCTCTGCATATACACTTGAAAGACAGGACCCTCACACTCTCTGCAGAAACACTTGAAAGACTGGACCCTCACACTCTCTGAAGATACACTTGAAAGACAGGACCCTCACACTCTCTTAGATATACTTGAAAGACAGGACCCTCACACTCTTGTAGAAATACTTGAAAGCCAGGACCCTCACACTCTTGTAAATACACTCAAAAGACAGGACTCTCACACTCTCTGCAGATACACTTGAAAGACAGGACCCTCACACTCTCTGCAGATACACTTGAAAGACCGGACCCTCACACTCTCTGAAGATACACTTGAAAGACAGAACCCTCACACTCTCGTAGATGTACTTGAAAGACAGGACCCTCACACTCTTGTAAATACACTCAAAAGACAGGATCCTCACACTCTCTGCAGATACACTTGAAAGACAGGACCCTCACACTCTCTGCAGATACACTTGAAAGACAGGACCCTCGCACTCTCTGAAGATACACTTGAAAGACAGGACCCTCACACTCTCTGCAGATACACTTGAAAGCCAGGACCCTCACACTCTCGTAGATACACTTGAAAGCCAGGATCCTCACACTCTCTGCAGATACACTTGAAAGCCAGGATCCTCACACTCTCTGAAGATACACTTGAAAGACAGGACCCTCACACTCTTGTAGATATACTTGAAAGACAGGACCCTCACACTCTTGTAGATATACTTGAAAGCCAGGACCCTCACACTCTTGTAAATACACTCAAAAGACAGGACCCTCACACTCTCTGCAGATACACTTGAAAGACAGGACCCTCACACTCTCTGCAGATACACTTGAAAGACCGGACCCTCACACTCTCTGAAGATAAACTTGAAAGACAGAACCCTCACACTCTCGTAGATAAACTTGAAAGACAGGACCCTCACACTCTTGTAAATACACTTAAAAGACAGGATCCTCACACTCTCTGCAGATACACTTGAAAGACAGGACCCTCACACTCTCTGCAGATACACTTGAAAGACAGGACCCTCACACTCTCTGAAGATACACTTGAAAGACAGGACTCTCACACTCTCTGCAGATACACTTGAAAGCCAGGACCCTCACACTCTCGTAGATACACTTGAAAGCCAGGATCCTCACACTCTCTGCAGATACACTTGAAAGCCAGGATCCTCACACTCTCTGAAGATACACTTGAAAGACGGGACCCTCACACTCTCTGCAGATACACTTGAAAGCCAGGACACTCACACTCTGCAGATACACTTGAAAGCCAGGACCCTCACACTCTCGTAGATATACTTGAAAGACAGGATTATCACACTCGCTGTAGATACACTTGAAAGCCAGGATCCTCACACTCGCTGTAGATACACTTGAAAGCCAGGATCCTCACACTCTCTGCAGATACACTTGAAAGACAGGACCCTCACACTCTCGTAGATTTACTTGAAAGCCAGGATCCTCACACTCTCTGTAGATACACTTGAAAGACAGGACCCTCACACTCTCATAGATATACTTGAAAGACAGTATTATCACACTCGCTGTAGATACACTTGAAAGACAGGACCCTCACACTCTCGTAGATCTACTTGAATGCCAGGATCCTCACAATCTCTGCAGATAACTTGAAAGACAGGACCCTCCCACTGTCGTAGATATACTTGAAAGACAGCATCCTCAACCTCTCTGCAGATACACTTGAAAGACAGGACCCTCACACTCTCGTAGATATACTTGAAAGACAGTATCATCACACTCGCTGTAGATACGCTTGAAAGACAGGACCCTCACACTCTCGTAGATCTACTTGAAAGCCAGGATCCTCACACTCTCTGCGGATACACTTGAAAGACAGGACCCTCACACTCTTGTAGATATACTTGAAAGACAGGATCCTCACACTCTCTGCAGATACACTTGAAAGACAGGACCCTCACACTCTCTGCAGATATACTTGAAAGACAGTATTATCACACTCGCTGTAGATACACTTGAAAGACAGGACCCTCACACTCTTGTAGATTTACTTGAATGCCAGGATCCTCAACCTCTCTGCAGATACACTTGAAAGACAGGACCCTCACACTCTCGTAGATATACTTGAAAGACAGTATTATCACGCTCGCTGTAGATACACTTGAAAGACAGGACCCTCACACTCTGGTAGATATACTTGAAAGCCAGGACCCTCACACTCTTGTAAATACACTCAAAAGACAGGATCCTCACACTCTCTGCAGATACACTCGACAGAAAGGACCCTCACACTCTCTGAAGATACACTTGAAAGACAGAACCCTCACACTCTCGTAGATGTACTTGAAAGACAGGACCCTCACACTCTTGTAAATACACTTAAAAGCCAGGATCCTCACACTCGCTGTAGATACACTTGAAAGCCAGGATCCTCACACTCTCTGCAGATACACTTGAAAGACAGGACCCTCACACTCTCGTAGATTTACTTGAAAGCCAGGATCCTCACACTCTCTGTAGATACACTTGAAAGACAGGACCCTCACACTCTCGTAGATATACTTGAAAGACAGTATTATCACACTCGCTGTAGATACACTTGAAAGACAGGACCCTCACACTCTCGTAGATCTACTTGAATGCCAGGATCCTCACACTCTCTGCAGATACACTTGAAAGACAGGACCCACCCACTGTCGTAGATATACTTGAAAGACAGCATCCTCAACCTCTCTGCAGATACACTTGAAAGACAGGACCCTCACACTCTCGTAGATATACTTGAAAGACAGTATCATCACACTCGCTGTAGATACGCTTGAAAGACAGGACCCTCACACTCTTGTAGATCTACTTGAAAGCCAGGATCCTCACACTCTCTGCAGATACACTTGAAAGACAGGACCCTCACACTCTTGTAGATATACTTGAAAGACAGGATCCTCACACTCTCTGCAGATACACTAGAAAGACAGGACCCTCACACTCTCTGCAGATATACTTGAAAGACAGTATTATCACACTCGCTGCAGATACACTTGAAAGACAGGACCCTCACACTCTTGTAGATTTACTTGAATGCCAGGATCCTCACACTCTCTGCAGATACACTTGAAAGACAGGACCCTCCCACTGTCGTAGATATACTTGAAAGACAGCATCCTCAACCTCTCTGCAGATACACTTGAAAGACAGGACCCTCACACTCTTATAGATATACTTGAAAGACAGTATTATCACGCTCGATGTAGATACACTTGAAAGACAGGACCCTCACACTCTTGTAGATATACTTGAAAGCCAGGACCCTCACACTCTTGTAAATACACTCAAAAGACAGGATCCTCACACTCTCTGCAGATACACTCGAAAAACAGGACCCTCACACTCTCTGCAGATACACTTGAAAGACAGGACCCTCACACTCTCGTAGATATACTTGAAAGACAGGACCCCACACTCTTGTAGATATACTTGAAAGCCAGGACCCTCACACTCTTGTAAATACACTCAAAAGACAGGATCCTCACACTCTCTGCATATACACTTGAAAGACAGGACCCTCACACTCTCTGAAGATACACTTGAAAGACAGGACCCTCACACTCTCTTAGATATACTTGAAAGACAGGACTCTCACACTCTTGTAAATACACTCAAAAGACAGGATCCTCACACTCTCTGCATATACACTTGAAAGACAGGACCCTCACACTCTCTGCAGATACACTTGAAAGACTGGACCCTCACACTCTTTGAAGATACACTTGAAAGACAGGACCCTCACACTCTTGTAAATACACTCAAAAGACAGGACCCTCACACTCTCTGCAGATACACTTGAAAGACCGGACCGTCACACTCTCTGAAGATACACTTGAAAGACAGAACCCTCACACTCTCGTAGATGTACTTGAAAGACAGGACCCTCACACTCTTGTAAATACACTCAAAAGACAGGATCCTCACACTCTCTGCAAATACACTTGAAAGACAGGACCCTCACACTCTCTGCAGATACACTTGAAAGACAGGACCCTCACACTCTCTGAAGATACACTTGAAAGACAGGACCCTCACACTCTCTGCAGATACACTTGAAAGCCAGGACCCTCACACTCTCGTAGATACACTTGAAAGCCAGGATCCTCACACTCTCTACAGATACACTTGAAAGCCAGGATCCTCACACTCTCTGAAGATACACTTGAAAGACAGGACCCTCACACTCTTGTAGATATACTTGAAAGACAAGACCCTCACACTCTTGTAGATATACTTGAAAGCCAGGACCCTCACACTCTTGTAAAAACACTCAAAAGACAGGACCCTCACACTCTCTGCAGATACACTTGAAAGACCGGACCCTCACACTCTCTGAAGATAAACTTGAAAGACAGAACCCTCACACTCTCGTAGATGTACTTGAAAGACAGGACCCTCACACTCTTGTAAATACACTTAAAAGACAGGATCCTCACACTCTCTGCAGATACACTTGAAAGACAGGACCCTCACACTCTCTGCAGATACACTTGAAAGACAGGACCCTCACACTCTCTGAAGATACACTTGAAAGACAGGACTCTCACACTCTCTGCAGATACACTTGAAAGCCAGGACCCTCACACTCTCATAGATACACTTGAAAGCCAGGATCCTCACACTCTCTGCAGATACACTTGAAAGCCAGGATCCTCACACTCTCTGAAGATACACTTGAAAGACGGGACCCTCACACTCTCTGCAGATACACTTGAAAGCCAGGACACTCACACTCTGCAGATACACTTGAAAGCCAGGACCCTCACACTCTCGTAGATATACTTGAAAGACAGGATTATCACACTCGCTGTAGATACACTTGAAAGCCAGGATCCTCACACTCGCTGTAGATACACTTGAAAGCCAGGATCCTCACACTCTCTGCAGATACACTTGAAAGACAGGACCCTCACACTCTCGTAGATTTACTTGAAAGCCAGGATCCTCACACTCTCTGTAGATACACTTGAAAGACAGGACCCTCACACTCTCATAGATATACTTGAAAGACAGTATTATCACACTCGCTGTAGATACACTTGAAAGACAGGACCCTCACACTCTCGTAGATCTACTTGAATGCCAGGATCCTCACACTCTCTGCAGATAAACTTGAAAGACAGGACCCTCCCACTGTCGTAGATATACTTGAAAGACAGCATCCTCAACCTCTCTACAGATACACTTGAAAGACAGGACCCTCACACTCTCGTAGATCTACTTGAAAGCCAGGATCCTCACACTCTCTGCAGATACACTTGAAAGACAGGACCCTCACACTCTTGTAGATATACTTGAAAGACAGGATCCTCACACTCTCTGCAGATACACTTGAAAGACAGGACCCTCACACTCTCTGCAGATATACTTGAAAGACAGTATTATCACACTCGCTGTAGATACACTTGAAAGACAGGACCCTCACACTCTTGTAGATTTACTTGAATGCCAGGATCCTCACACTCTCTGCAGATACACTTGAAAGACAGGACCCTCCCACTGTCGTAGATATACTTGAAAGACAGTATCCTCAACCTCTCTGCAGATACACTTGAAAGACAGGACCCTCACACTCTCGTAGATATACTTGAAAGACAGTCTTATCACGCTCGCTGTAGATACACTTGAAAGACAGGACCCTCACACTCTTGTAGATATACTTGAAAGCCAGGACCCTCACACTCTTGTAAATACACTCAAAAGACAGGATCCTCACACTCTCTGCAGATACACTTGAAAGACAGGACCCTCACACTCTCTGAAGATACACTTGAAAGACAGAACCCTCACACTCTCGTAGATGTACTTGAAAGACAGGACCCTCACACTCTTGTAAATACACTTAAAAGCCAGGATCCTCACACTCGCTGTAGATACACTTGAAAGCCAGGATCCTCACACTCTCTGCAGATACACTTGAAAGACAGGACCCTCACACTCTCGTAGATTTACTTGAAAGCCAGGATCCTCACACTCTCTGTAGATACACTTGAAAGACAGGACCCTCACACTCTCGTAGATCTACTTGAAAGCCAGGATCCTCACACTCTCTGCAGATACACTTGAAAGACAGGACCCTCACACTCTTGTAGATATACTTGAAAGACAGGATCCTCACACTCTCTGCAGATACACTTGAAAGACAGGACCCTCACACTCTCTGCAGATATACTTGAAAGACAGTATTATCACACTCGCTGTAGATACACTTGAAAGACAGGACCCTCACACTCTTGTAGATTTACTTGAATGCCAGGATCCTCACACTCTCTGCAGATACACTTGAAAGACAGGACCCTCCCACTGTCGTAGATATACTTGAAAGACAGCATCCTCAACCTCTCTGCAGATACACTTGAAAGACAGGACCCTCACACTCTTATAGATATACTTGAAAGACAGTATTATCACGCTCGATGTAGATATACTTGAAAGACAGGACCCTCACACTCTTGTAGATATACTTGAAAGCCAGGACCCTCACACTCTTGTAAATACACTCAAAAGACAGGATCCTCACACTCTCTGCAGATACACTCGAAAAACAGGACCCTCACACTCTCTGCAGATACACTTGAAAGACAGGACCCTCACACTCTCGTAGATATACTTGAAAGACAGTATTATCACGCTTGCTGTAGATACACTTGAAAGACAGGACCCTCACACTCTTGTAGATATACTTGAAAGCCAGGACCCTCACACTCTTGTAAATACACTCAAAAGACAGGATCCTCACACTCTCTGCAGATACACTTGAAAGACAGGACCCTCACACTCTCTGAAGATACACTTGAAAGACAGAACCCTCACACTCTCGTAGATTTACTTGAAAGACAGGACCCTCACACTCTTGTAAATACACTTAAAAGCCAGGATCCTCACACTCGCTGTAGATACACTTGAAAGCCAGGATCCTCACACTCTCTGCAGATACACTTGAAAGACAGGACCCTCACACTCTCGTAGATATACTTGAAAGACAGTATCATCACACTCGCTGTAGATACGCTTGAAAGACAGGACCCTCACACTCTCGTAGATCTACTTGAAAGCCAGGATCCTCACACTCTCTGCAGATACACTTGAAAGACAGGACCCTCACACTCTTGTAGATATACTTGAAAGACAGGATCCTCACACTCTCTGCAGATACACTTGAAAGACAGGACCCTCACACTCTCTGCAGATATACTTGAAAGACAGTATTATCACACTCGCTGTAGATACACTTGAAAGACAGGACCCTCACACTCTTGTAGATTTACTTGAATGCCAGGATCCTCACACTCTCTGCAGATACACTTGAAAGACAGGACCCTCCCACTGTCGTAGAAATACTTGAAAGACAGCATCCTCAACCTCTCGGCAGATACACTTGAAAGACAGGACCCTCACACTCTTATAGATATACTTGAAAGACAGTATTATCACGCTCGATGTAGATATACTTGAAAGACAGGACCCTCACACTCTTGTAGATATACTTGAAAGCCAGGACCCTCACACTCTTGTAAATACACTCAAAAGACAGGATCCTCACACTCTCTGCAGATACACTCGAAAAACAGGACCCTCACACTATCTGCAGATACACTTGAAAGACAGGACCCTCACACTCTCGTAGATATACTTGAAAGACAGGACCCTCACACTCTTGTAAATACACTCAAAAGACAGGATCCTCACACTCTCTGCATATACACTTGAAAGACAGGACCCTCACACGCTCTGAAGATACACTTGAAAGACAGGACCCTCACACTCTCTTAGATATACTTGAAAGACAGGACTCTCACACTCTTGTAAATACACTCAAAAGACAGGATCCTCACACTCTCTGCATATACACTTGAAAGACAGGACCCTCACACTCTCTGCAGATACACTTGAAAGACTGGACCCTCACACTCTCTGAAGATACACTTGAAAGACAGGACCCTCACACTCTTGTAAATACACTCAAAAGACAGGACCCTCACACTCTCTGCAGATACACTTGAAAGACAGGACCCTTACACTCTCTGCAGATACACTTGAAAGACCGGACCCTCACACTCTCTGAAGATACACTTGAAAGACAGAACCCTCACACTCTCGTAGATGTACTTGAAAGACAGGACCCTCACACTCTTGTAAATACACTCAAAAGACAGGATCCTCACACTCTCTGCAGATACACTTGAAAGACAGGACCCTCACACTCTCTGCAGATACACTTGAAAGACAGGACCCTCACACTCTCTGAAGATACACTTGAAAGACAGGACCCTCACACTCTCTGCAGATACACTTGAAAGCCAGGACCCTCACACTCTCGTAGATACACTTGAAAGCCAGGATCCTCACACTCTCTGCAGATACACTTGAAAGACAGGACCCTCACACTCTTGTAGATATACTTGAAAGACAGGTCCCTCACACTCTCTGCAGATACACTTGAAAGCCAGGACCCTCACACTCTCGTAGATACACTTGAAAGCCAGGATCCTCACACTCTCTGCAGATACACTTGAAAGACAGGACCCTCACACTCTTGTAGATATACTTGAAAGACAGGATCCTCAACCTCTCTGCAGATACACTTGAAAGACAGGACCCTCACACTCTCGTAGATATACTTGAAAGACAGTATCATCACACTCGCTTAGATACGCTTGAAAGACAGGACCCTCACACTCTCGTAGATCTACTTGAAAGCCAGGATCCTCACACTCTCTGCAGATACACTTGAAAGACAGGACCCTCACACTCTTGTAGATATACTTGAAAGACAGGATCCTCACACTCTCTGCAGATACACTTGAAAGACAGGACCCTCACACTCTCTGCAGATATACTTGAAAGACAGTATTATCACACTCGCTGTAGATACACTTGAAAGACAGGACCCTCACACTCTTGTAGATTTACTTGAATGCCAGGATCCTCACACTCTCTGCAGATACACTTGAAAGACAGGACCCTCCCACTGTCGTAGATATACTTGAAAGACAGCATCCTCAACCTCTCGGCAGATACACTTGAAAGACAGGACCCTCACACTCTTATAGATATACATGAAAGACAGTATTATCACGCTCGATGTAGATATACTTGAAAGACAGGACCCTCACACTCTTGTAGATATACTTGAAAGCCAGGACCCTCACACTCTTGTAAATACACTCAAAAGATAGGATCCTCACACTCTCTGCAGATACACTCGAAAAACAGGACCCTCACACTATCTGCAGATACACTTGAAAGACAGGACCCTCACACTCTCGTAGATATACTTGAAAGACAGGACCCTCACACTCTTGTAAATACACTCAAAAGACAGGATCCTCACACTCTCTGCATATACACTTGAAAGACAGGACCCTCACACGCTCTGAAGATACACTTGAAAGACAGGACCCTCACACTCTCTTAGATATACTTGAAAGACAGGACTCTCACACTCTTGTAAATACACTCAAAAGACAGGATCCTCACACTCTCTGCATATACACTTGAAAGACAGGACCCTCACACTCTCTGCAGATACACTTGAAAGACTGGACCCTCACACTCTCTGAAGATACACTTGAAAGACAGGACCCTCACACTCTTGTAAATACACTCAAAAGACAGGACCCTCACACTCTCTGCAGATACACTTGAAAGACAGGACCCTTACACTCTCTGCAGATACACTTGAAAGACCGGACCCTCACACTCTCTGAAGATACACTTGAAAGACAGAACCCTCACACTCTCGTAGATGTACTTGAAAGACAGGACCCTCACACTCTTGTAAATACACTCAAAAGACAGGATCCTCACACTCTCTGCAGATACACTTGAAAGACAGGACCCTCACACTCTCTGCAGATACACTTGAAAGACAGGACCCTCACACTCTCTGAAGATACACTTGAAAGACAGGACCCTCACACTCTCTGCAGATACACTTGAAAGCCAGGACCCTCACACTCTCGTAGATACACTTGAAAGCCAGGATCCTCACACTCTCTGCAGATACACTTGAAAGCCAGGATCCTCACACTCTCTGAAGATACACTTGAAAGACAGGACCCTCACACTCTTGTAGATATACTTGAAAGACAGGACCCTCACACTCTTGTAGATATACTTGAAAGCCAGGACCCTCACACTCTTGTAAAAACACTCAAAAGACAGGACCCTCACACTCTCTGCAGATACACTTGAAAGACAGGACCCTCACACTCTCTGCAGATACACTTGAAAGACCGGACCCTCACACTCTCTGAAGATAAACTTGAAAGACAGAACCCTCACACTCTCGTAGATGTACTTGAAAGACAGGACCCTCACACTCTTGTAAATACACTTAAAAGACAGGATCCTCACACTCTCTGCAGATACACTTGAAAGACAGGACCCTCACACTCTCTGCAGATACACTTGAAAGACAGGACCCTCACACTCTCTGCAGATACACTTGAAAGACAGGACCCTCACACTCTCTGAAGATACACTTGAAAGACAGGACTCTCACACTCTCTGCAGATACACTTGAAAGCCAGGACCCTCACACTTTCGTAGATACACTTGAAAGCCAGGATCCTCACACTCTCTGCAGATACACTTGAAAGCCAGGATCCTCACACTCTCTGAAGATACACTTGAAAGACGGGACCCTCACACTCTCTGCAGATACACTTGAAAGCCAGGACACTCACACTCTGCAGATACACTTGAAAGCCAGGACCCTCACACTCTCGTAGATATACTTGAAAGACAGGATTATCACACTCGCTGTATCTACACTTGAAAGCCAGGATCCTCACACTCGCTGTAGATACACTTGAAAGCCAGGATCCTCACACTCTCTGCAGATACACTTGAAAGACAGGACCCTCACACTCTCGTAGATTTACTTGAAAGCCAGGATCCTCACACTCTCTGTAGATACACTTGAAAGACAGGACCCTCACACTCTCATAGATATACTTGAAAGACAGTATTATCACACTCGCTGTAGATACACTTGAAAGACAGGACCCTCACACTCTCGTAGATCTACTTGAATGCCAGTATCCTCACACTCTCTGCAGATAAACTTGAAAGACAGGACCCTCCCACTGTTGTAGATATACTTGAAAGACAGCATCCTCAACCTCTCTGCAGATACACTTGAAAGACAGGACCCTCACACTCTCGTAGATATACTTGAAAGACAGTATCATCACACTCGCTGTAGATACGCTTGAAAGACAGGACCCTCACACTCTCGTAGATCTACTTGAAAGCCAGGATCCTCACACTCTCTGCAGATACACTTGAAAGACAGGACCCTCACACTCTCTGCAGATATACTTGAAAGACAGTATTATCACACTCGCTGTAGATACACTTGAAAGACAGGACCCTCACACTCTTGTAGATTTACTTGAATGCCAGGATCCTCACACTCTCTGCAGATACACTTGAAAGACAGGACCCTCCCACTGTCGTAGATATACTTGAAAGACAGTATCCTCAACCTCTCTGCAGATACACTTGAAAGACAGGACCCTCACACTCTCGTAGATATACTTGAAAGACAGTATTATCACGCTCGCTGTAGATACACTTGAAAGACAGGACCCTCACACTCTTGTAGATATACTTGAAAGCCAGGACCCTCACACTCTTGTAAATACACTCAAAAGACAGGATCCTCACACTCTCTGCAGATACACTTGAAAGACAGGACCCTCACACTCTCTGAAGATACACTTGAAAGACAGAACCCTCACACTCTCGTAGATGTACTTGAAAGACAGGACCCTCACACTCTTGTAAATACACTTAAAAGCCAGGATCCTCACACTCGCTGTAGATACACTTGAAAGCCAGGATCCTCACACTCTCTGCAGATACACTTGAAACACAGGACCCTCACACTCTCGTAGATTTACTTGAAAGCCAGGATCCTCACACTCTCTGTAGATACACTTGAAAGACAGGACCCTCACACTCTCGTAAATCAACTTGAATGCCAGGATCCTCACACTCTCTGCAGATACACTTGAAAGACAGGACCCACCCACTGTCATAGATATACTTGAAAGACAGCATCCTCAACCTCTCTGCAGATACACTTGAAAGACAGGACCCTCACACTCTCGTAGATATACTTGAAAGACAGTATCATCACACTCGCTGTAGATACGCTTGAAAGACAGGACCCTCACACTCTCGTAGATCTACTTGAAAGCCAGGATCCTCACACTCTCTGCAGATACACTTGAAAGACTGGACCCTCACACTCTTGTAGATATACTTGAAAGACAGGATCCTCACACTCTCTGCAGATACACTTGAAAGACAGGACCCTCACACTCTCTGCAGATATACTTGAAAGACAGTATTATCACACTCGCTGTAGATACACTTGAAAGACAGGACCCTCACACTCTTGTAGATTTACTTGAATGCCAGGATCCTCACACTCTCTGCAGATACACTTGAAAGACAGGACCCTCCCACTGTCGTAGATATACTTGAAAGACAGCATCCTCAACCTCTCTGCAGATACACTTGAAAGACAGGACCCTCACACTCTTATAGATATACTTGAAAGACAGTATTATCACGCTCGATGTAGATATACTTGAAAGACAGGACCCTCACACTCTTGTAGATATACTTGAAAGCCAGGACCCTCACACTCTTGTAAATACACTCAAAAGACAGGATCCTCACACTCTCTGCAGATACACTCGAAAAACAGGACCCTCACACTCTCTGCAGATACACTTGAAAGACAGGACCCTCACACTCTCGTAGATATACTTGAAAGACAGGACCCTCACACTCTTCTAAATACACTCAAAAGACAGGATCCTCACACTCTCTGCATATACACTTGAAAGACAGGACCCTCACACTCTCTGAAGATACACTTGAAAGACAGGACCCTCACACTCTCTTAGATATACTTGAAAGACAGGACCTCACACTCTTGTAAATACACTCAAAAGACAGGATCCTCACACTCTCTGCATATACACTTGAAAGGCAGGACCCTCACACTCTCTGCAGATACACTTGAAAGACTGGACCCTCACACTCTCTGAAGATACACTTGAAAGACAGGACCCTCACACTCTCTTAGATATACTTGAAAGACAGGACCCTCACACTGTCGTAGATATACTTGAAAGACAGCATCCTCAACCTCTCTGCAGATACACTTGAAAGACAGGACCCTCACACTCTTATAGATATACTTGAAAGACAGTATTATCACGCTCGATGTAGATACACTTGAAAGACAGGACCCTCACACTCTTGTAGATATACTTGAAAGCCAGGACCCTCACACTCTTGTAAATACACTCAAAAGACAGGATCCTCACACTCTCTGCAGATACACTCGAAAAACAGGACCCTCACACTCTCTGCAGATACACTTGAAAGACAGGACCCTCACACTCTCGTAGATATACTTGAAAGACAGGACCCTCACACTCTTGTAAATACACTCAAAAGACAGGATCCTCACACTCTCTGCATATACACTTGAAAGACAGGACCCTCACACTCTCTGAAGATACACTTGAAAGACAGGACCCTCACACTCTCTTAGATATACTTGAAAGACAGGACCCTCACACTCTTGTAAATACACTCAAAAGACAGGATCCTCACACTCTCTGCATATACACTTGAAAGACAGGACCCTCACACTCTCTGCAGATACACTTGAAAGACTGGACCCTCACACTCTCTGAAGATACACTTGAAAGACAGGACCCTCACACTCTCTTAGATATACTTGAAAGACAGGACCCTCACACTCTTGTAGATATACTTGAAAGACAGGACCCTCACACTCTTGTAGAAATACTTGAAAGCCAGGACCCTCACACTCTTGTAAATACACTCAAAAGACAGGACCCTCACACTCTCTGCAGATACACTTGAAAGACAGGACCCTCACACTCTCTGCAGATACACTTGAAAGACCGGACCCTCACACTCTCTGAAGATACACTTGAAAGACAGAACCCTCACACTCTCGTAGATGTACTTGAAAGACAGGACCCTCACACTCTTGTAAATACACTCCAAAAGACAGGATCCTCACACTCTCTGCAGAT
The DNA here is from genome assembly GCA_963921515.1 of Calotriton arnoldi. Classification (NCBI taxonomy): domain Eukaryota; kingdom Metazoa; phylum Chordata; class Amphibia; order Caudata; family Salamandridae; genus Calotriton; species Calotriton arnoldi. The sequence goes on from CAWUFW010000518.1 coordinate 586,774, forward strand.
ACACTTGAAAGACAGGACCCTCACACTCTCTGCAGATACACTTGAAAGACAGGACCCTCACACTCTCTGAAGATACACTTGAAAGACAGGACCCTCACACTCTCTGCAGATACACTTGAAAGCCAGGACCCTCACACTCTCGTAGATACACTTGAAAGCCAGGATCCTCACACTCTCTGCAGATACACTTGAAAGCCAGGATCCTCACACTCTCTGAAGATACACTTGAAAGACAGGACCCTCACACTCTCTGCAGATACACTTGAAAGCCAGGACCCTCACACTCTCGTAGATACACTTGAAAGCCAGGATCCTCACACTCTCTGCAGATACACTTGAAAGCCAGGATCCTCACACTCTCTGAAGATACACTTGAAAGACAGGACCCTCACACTCTTGTAAATACACTCAAAAGACAGGACCCTCACACTCTCTGCAGATACACTTGAAAGACAGGACCCTCACACTCTCTGCAGATACACTTGAAAGACCGGACCCTCACACTCTCTGAAGATAAACTTGAAAGACAGAACCCTCACACTCTCGTAGATGTACTTGAAAGACAGGACCCTCACACTCTTGTAAATACACTTAAAAGACAGGATCCTCACACTCTCTGCAGATACACTTGAAAGACAGGACCCTCACACTCTCTGCAGATACACTTGAAAGACAGGACCCTCACACTCTCTGAAGATACACTTGAAAGACAGGACTCTCACACTCTCTGCAGATACACTTGAAAGCCAGGACCCTCACACTCTCGTAGATACACTTGAAAGCCAGGATCCTCACACTCTCTGCAGATACACTTGAAAGCCAGGATCCTCACACTCTCTGAAGATACACTTGAAAGACGGGACCCTCACACTCTCTGCAGATACACTTGAAAGCCAGGACACTCACACTCTGCAGATACACTTGAAAGCCAGGACCCTCACACTCTCGTAGATATACTTGAAAGACAGGATTATCACACTCGCTGTAGATACACTTGAAAGCCAGGATCCTCACACTCGCTGTAGATACACTTGAAAGCCAGGATCCTCACACTCTCTGCAGATACACTTGAAAGACAGGACCCTCACACTCTCATAGATATACTTGAAAGACAGTATTATCACACTCGCTGTAGATACACTTGAAAGACAGGACCCTCACACGCTCGTAGATCTACTTGAATGCCAGGATCCTCACACTCTCTGCAGATAAACTTGAAAGACAGGACCCTCCCACTGTCGTAGATATACTTGAAAGACAGCATCCTCAACCTCTCTGCAGATACACTTGAAAGACAGGACCCTCACACTCTCGTAGATATACTTGAAAGACAGTATCATCACACTCGCTGTAGATACGCTTGAAAGACAGGACCCTCACACTCTCGTAGATCTACTTGAAAGCCAGGATCCTCACACTCTCTGCAGATACACTTGAAAGACAGGACCCTCACACTCTTGTAGATATACTTGAAAGACAGGATCCTCACACTCTCTGCAGATACACTTGAAAGACAGGACCCTCACACTCTCTGCAGATATACTTGAAAGACAGTATTATCACACTCGCTGTAGATACACTTGAAAGACAGGACCCTCACACTCTTGTAGATTTACTTGAATGCCAGGATCCTCACACTCTCTGCAGATACACTTGAAAGACAGGACCCTCCCACTGTCGTAGATATACTTGAAAGACAGCATCCTCAACCTCTCTGCAGATACACTTGAAAGACAGGACCCTCACACTCCCGTAGATATACTTGAAAGACAGTATTATCACGCTCGCTGTAGATACACTTGAAAGACAGGACCCTCACACTCTTGTAGATATACTTGAAAGCCAGGACCCTCACACTCTTGTAAATACACTCAAAAGACAGGATCCTCACACTCTCTGCAGATACACTTGAAAGACAGGACACTCACACTCTCTGAAGATACACTTGAAAGACAGAACCCTCACACTCTCGTAGATGTACTTGAAAGACAGGACCCTCACACTCTTGTAAATACACTTAAAAGCCAGGATCCTCACACTCGCTGTAGATACACTTGAAAGACAGGACCCTCACACTCTCGTAGATCTACTTGAATGCCAGGATCCTCACACTCTCTGCAGATAAACTTGAAAGACAGGACCCTCCCACTGTCGTAGATATACTTGAAAGACAGCATCCTCAACCTCTCTGCAGATACACTTGAAAGACAGGACCCTCACACTCTCGTAGATATACTTGAAAGACAGTATCATCACACTCGCTGTAGATACGCTTGAAAGACAGGACCCTCACACTCTCGTAGATCTACTTGAAAGCCAGGATCCTCACACTCTCTGCAGATACACTTGAAAGACAGGACCCTCACACTCTTGTAGATATACTTGAAAGACAGGATCCTCACACTCTCTGCAGATACACTTGAAAGACAGGACCCTCACACTCTCTGCAGATATACTTGAAAGACAGTATTATCACACTCGCTGTAGATACACTTGAAAGACAGGACCCTCACACTCTTGTAGATTTACTTGAATGCCAGGATCCTCACACTCTCTGCAGATACACTTGAAAGACAGGACCCTCCCACTGTCGTAGATATACTTGAAAGACAGCATCCTCAACCTCTCTGCAGATACACTTGAAAGACAGGACCCTCACACTCTCGTAGATATACTTGAAAGACAGTATTATCACGCTCGCTGTAGATACACTTGAAAGACAGGACCCTCACACTCTTGTAGATATACTTGAAAGCCAGGACCCTCACACTCTTGTAAATACACTCAAAAGACAGGATCCTCACACTCTCTGCAGATACACTTGAAAGACAGGACCCTCACACTCTCTGAAGATACACTTGAAAGACAGAACCCTCACACTCTCGTAGATGTACTTGAAAGACAGGACCCTCACACTCTTGTAAATACACTTAAAAGCCAGGATCCTCACACTCGCTGTAGATACACTTGAAAGCCAGGATCCTCACACTCTCTGCAGATATACTTGAAAGACAGGACCCTCACACTCTCGTAGATTTACTTGAAAGCCAGGATCCTCACACTCTCTGTAGATACACTTGAAAGACAGGACCCTCACACTCTCGTAGATATACTTGAAAGACAGTATTATCACACTCGCTGTAGATACACTTGAAAGACAGGACCCTCACACTCTCGTAGATCTACTTGAATGCCAGGATCCTCACACTCTCTGCAGATACACTTGAAAGACAGGACCCACCCACTGTCGTAGATATACTTGAAAGACAGCATCCTCAACCTCTCTGCAGATACACTTGAAAGACAGGACCCTCACACTCTCGTAGATATACTTGAAAGACAGTATCATCACACTCGCTGTAGATACGCTTGAAAGACAGGACCCTCACACTCTCGTAGATCTACTTGAAAGCCAGGATGCTCACACTCTCTGCAGATACACTTGAAAGACAGGACCCTCACACTCTTGTAGATATAGTTGAAAGACAGGATCCTCACACTCTCTGCAGATACACTTGAAAGACAGGACCCTCACACTCTCTGCAGATATACTTGAAAGACAGTATTATCACACTTGCTGTAGATACACTTGAAAGACAGGACCCTCACACTCTTGTAGATTTACTTGAATGCCAGGATCCTCACACTCTCTGCAGATACACTTGAAAGACAGGACCCTCCCACTGTCGTAGATATACTTGAAAGACAGCATCCTCAACCTCTCTGCAGATACACTTGAAAGACAGGACCCTCACACTCTTATAGATATACTTGAAAGACAGTATTATCACGCTCGATGTAGATACACTTGAAAGACAGGACCCTCACACTCTTGTAGATATACTTGAAAGCCAGGACCCTCACACTCTTGTAAATACACTCAAAAGATAGGATCCTCACACTCTCTGCAGATACACTTGAAAGACAGGACCCTCACACTCTCTGAAGATACACTTGAAAGACAGGACCCTCACACTCTCTTAGATATACTTGAAAGACAGGACCCTCACACTCTTGTAAATACACTCAAAAGACAGGATCCTCACACTCTCTGCATATACACTTGAAAGACTGGACCCTCACACTCTCTGAAGATACACTTGAAAGACAGGACCCTCACACTCTCTTAGATATACTTGAAAGACAGGACCCTCACACTCTTGTAGATATACTTGAAAGACAGGACCCTCACACTCTTGTAGAAATACTTGAAAGCCAGGACCCTCACACTCTTGTAAATACACTCAAAAGACAGGACGCTCACACTCTCTGCAGATACACTTGAAAGACAGGACCCTCACACTCTCTGCAGATACACTTGAAAGACCGGACCCTCACACTCTCTGAAGATACACTTGAAAGACAGAACCCTCACACTCTCGTAGATGTACTTGAAAGACAGGACCCTCACACTCTAGTAAATAAACTCAGAAGACAGGATCCTCACACTCTCTGCAGATACACTTGAAAGACAGGACCCTCACACTCTCTGCAGATACACTTGAAAGACAGGACCCTCACACTCTCTGAAGATACACTTGAAAGACAGGACCCTCACACTCTCTGCAGATACACTTGAAAGCCAGGACCCTCACACTCTCGTAGATACACTTGAAAGCCAGGATCCTCACACTCTCTGCAGATACACTTGAAAGCCAGGATCCTCACACTCTCTGTAGATACACTTGAAAGACAGGACCCTCACACTCTCGTAGATATACTTGAAAGACAGTATTATCACACTCGCTGTAGATACACTTGAAAGACAGGACCCTCACACTCTCGTAGATCTACTTGAATGCCAGGATCCTCACACTCTCTGCAGATACACTTGAAAGACAGGACCCACCCACTGTCGTAGATATACTTGAAAGACAGCATCCTCAACCTCTCTGCAGATACACTTGAAAGACAGGACCCTCACACTCTCGTAGATATACTTGAAAGACAGTATTATCACACTCGCTGTAGATACACTTGAAAGACAGGACCCTCACACTCTCGTAGATCTACTTGAATGCCAGGATCCTCACACTCTCTGCAGATACACTTGAAAGACAGGACCCACCCACTGTCGTAGATATACTTGAAAGACAGCATCCTCAACCTCTCTGCAGATACACTTGAAAGACAGGACCCTCACACTCTCGTAGATATACTTGAAAGACAGTATCATCACACTCGCTGTAGATACGCTTGAAAGACAGGACCCTCACACTCTCGTAGATCTACTTGAAAGCCAGGATGCTCACACTCTCTGCAGATACACTTGAAAGACAGGACCCTCACACTCTTGTAGATATAGTTGAAAGACAGGATCCTCACACTCTCTGCAGATACACTTGAAAGACAGGACCCTCACACTCTCTGCAGATATACTTGAAAGACAGTATTATCACACTTGCTGTAGATACACTTGAAAGACAGGACCCTCACACTCTTGTAGATTTACTTGAATGCCAGGATCCTCACACTCTCTGCAGATACACTTGAAAGACAGGACCCTCCCACTGTCGTAGATATACTTGAAAGACAGCATCCTCAACCTCTCTGCAGATACACTTGAAAGACAGGACCCTCACACTCTTATAGATATACTTGAAAGACAGTATTATCACGCTCGATGTAGATACACTTGAAAGACAGGACCCTCACACTCTTGTAGATATACTTGAAAGCCAGGACCCTCACACTCTTGTAAATACACTCAAAAGATAGGATCCTCACACTCTCTGCAGATACACTTGAAAGACAGGACCCTCACACTCTCTGAAGATACACTTGAAAGACAGGACCCTCACACTCTCTTAGATATACTTGAAAGACAGGACCCTCACACTCTTGTAAATACACTCAAAAGACAGGATCCTCACACTCTCTGCATATACACTTGAAAGACTGGACCCTCACACTCTCTGAAGATACACTTGAAAGACAGGACCCTCACACTCTCTTAGATATACTTGAAAGACAGGACCCTCACACTCTTGTAGATATACTTGAAAGACAGGACCCTCACACTCTTGTAGAAATACTTGAAAGCCAGGACCCTCACACTCTTGTAAATACACTCAAAAGACAGGACGCTCACACTCTCTGCAGATACACTTGAAAGACAGGACCCTCACACTCTCTGCAGATACACTTGAAAGACCGGACCCTCACACTCTCTGAAGATACACTTGAAAGACAGAACCCTCACACTCTCGTAGATGTACTTGAAAGACAGGACCCTCACACTCTTGTAAATACACTCAGAAGACAGGATCCTCACACTCTCTGCAGATACACTTGAAAGACAGGACCCTCACACTCTCTGCAGATACACTTGAAAGACAGGACCCTCACACTCTCTGAAGATACACTTGAAAGACAGGACCCTCACACTCTCTGCAGATACACTTGAAAGCCAGGACCCTCACACTCTCGTAGATACACTTGAAAGCCAGGATCCTCACACTCTCTGCAGATACACTTGAAAGCCAGGATCCTCACACTCTCTGAAGATACACTTGAAAGACAGGACCCTCACACTCTTGTAGATATACTTGAAAGACAGGACCCTCACACTCTTGTAGATATACTTGAAAGCCAGGACCCTCACACTCTTGTAAATACACTCAAAAGACAGGACCCTCACACTCTCTGCAGATACACTTGAAAGACAGGACCCTCACACTCTCTGCAGATACACTTGAAAGACCGGACCCTCACACTCTCTGAAGATAAACTTGAAAGACAGAACCCTCACACTCTCGTAGATGTACTTGAAAGACAGGACCCTCACACTCTTGTAAATACACTTAAAAGACAGGATCCTCACACTCTCTGCAGATACACTTGAAAGACAGGACCCTCACACTCTCTGAAGATACACTTGAAAGACAGGACCCTCACACTCTCTGAAGATACACTTGAAAGACAGGACTCTCACACTCTCTGCAGATACACTTGAAAGCCAGGACCCTCACACTCTCGTAGATACACTTGAAAGCCAGGATCCTCACACTCTCTGCAGATACACTTGAAAGCCAGGATCCTCACACTCTCTGAAGATACACTTGAAAGACGGGACCCTCACACTCTCTGCAGATACACTTGAAAGCCAGGACACTCACACTTTGCAGATACACTTGAAAGCCAGGACCCTCACACTCTCGTAGATATACTTGAAAGACAGGATTATCACACTCGCTGTAGATACACTTGAAAGCCAGGATCCTCACACTCGCTGTAGATACACTTGAAAGCCAGGATCCTCACACTCTCTGCAGATACACTTGAAAGACAGGACCCTCACACTCTCATAGATATACTTGAAAGACAGTATTATCACACTCGCTGTAGATACACTTGAAAGACAGGACCCTCACACTCTCGTAGATCTACTTGAATGCCAGGATCCTTACACTCTCTGCAGATAAACTTGAAAGACAGGACCCTCCCACTGTCGTAGATATACTTGAAAGACAGCATCCTCAACCTCTCTGCAGATACACTTGAAAGACAGGACCCTCACACTCTCGTAGATATACTTGAAAGACAGTATCATCACACTCGCTGTAGATACGCTTGAAAGACAGGACCCTCACACTCTCGTAGATCTACTTGAAAGCCAGGATCCTCACACTCTCTGCAGATACACTTGAAAGACAGGACCCTCACACTCTTTTTAGATATACTTGAAAGACAGGATCCTCACACTCTCTGCAGATACACTTGAAAGACAGGACCCTCACACTCTCTGCAGATATACTTGAAAGACAGTATTATCACACTCGCTGTAGATACACTTGAAAGACAGGACCCTCACACTCTTGTAGATTTACTTGAATGCCAGGATCCTCACACTCTCTGCAGATACAATTGAAAGACAGGACCCTCCCACTGTCGTAGATATACTTGAAAGACAGCATCCTCAACCTCTCTGCAGATACACTTGAAAGACAGGACCCTCACACTCTCGTAGATATACTTGAAAGACAGTATTATCACGCTCGCTGTAGATACACTTGAAAGACAGGACCCTCACACTCTTGTAGATATACTTGAAAGCCAGGACCCTCACACTCTTGTAAATACACTCAAAAGACAGGATCCTCACACTCTCTGCAGATACACTTGAAAGACAGGACCCTCACACTCTCTGAAGATACACTTGAAAGACAGAACCCTCACACTCTCGTAGATGTACTTGAAAGACAGGACCCTCACAATCTTGTAAATACACTTAAAAGCCAGGATCCTCACACTCGCTGTAGATACACTTGAAAGCCAGGATCCTCACACTCTCTGCAGATGTACTTGAAAGACAGGACCCTCACACTCTCGTAGATTTACTTGAAAGCCAGGATCCTCACACTCTCTGTAGATACACTTGAAAGACAGGACCCTCACACTCTCGTAGATATACTTGAAAGACAGTATTATCACACTCGCTGTAGATACACTTGAAAGACAGGACCCTCACACTCTCGTAGATCTACTTGAATGCCAGGATCCTCACACTCTCTGCAGATACACTTGAAAGACAGGACCCACCCACTGTCGTAGATATACTTGAAAGACAGCATCCTCAACCTCTCTGCAGATACACTTGAAAGACAGGACCCTCACACTCTCGTAGATATACTTGAAAGACAGTATCATCACACTCGCTGTAGATACGCTTGAAAGACAGGACCCTCACACTCTCGTAGATCTACTTGAAAGCCAGGATCCTCACACTCTCTGCAGATACACTTGAAAGACAGGACCCTCACACTCTTGTAGATATAGTTGAAAGACAGGATCCTCACACTCTCTGCAGATACACTTGAAAGACAGGACCCTCACACTCTCTGCAGATATACTTGAAAGACAGTATTATCACACTTGCTGTAGATACACTTGAAAGACAGGACCCTCACACTCTTGTAGATTTACTTGAATGCCAGGATCCTCACACTCTCTGCAGATACACTTGAAAGACAGGACCCTCCACTGTCGTAGATATACTTGAAAGACAGCATCCTCAACCTCTCTGCAGATACACTTGAAAGACAGGACCCTCACACTCTTATAGATATACTTGAAAGACAGTATTATCACGCTCGATGTAGATACACTTGAAAGACAGGACCCTCACACTCTTGTAGATATACTTGAAAGCCAGGACCCTCACACTCTTGTAAATACACTCAAAAGATAGGATCCTCACACTCTCTGCAGATACACTTGAAAGACAGGACCCTCACACTCTCTGCAGATAAACTTGAAAGACAGGACCCTCACACTCTTGTAGATATACTTGAAAGACAGTATTATCACTCTCGCTTTAGCTACACTTGAAAGACAGGACACTCACACTCTCGTAGATATACTTGAAAGACAGTAGTATCACACTCGCTGTAGATAGTTACACTGAAAATACAGGACCCTCACACTCTCTCTAGATACACTTGAAAGATAGGATCCCCTCAACCTGTGTATATACTTTTCAAAGATATGATCCTCACGTACTTTGAATATTCCTATAAAAGCAGGGACCTCACACCCTCCATTTACACACCTGAAGGCCAGGATCCTCAATGTCTATGCATCAACACATCAAAGGCAAAATCCGCTCATCCTCTTTGTAAATAAACATATAAGCAAGGATGCTCACATCCATCTGTCTTCAAATTGGGATGTATTCTTCGTGTTAGTCCTTGCTTCAGTGAGGGTTCATCACTCTATTCAGGTAGCCATGCTTGCCCACCAGAAAACATTTTTTGAGTTGTTAAGATAACCCCCGTTTCTAGGAAGTATAAAGTCCCTAACTTTCTAATCACACATCCTCATGTTAACTACTCTAACTAACAATCAATCGAGTGAACCAATACAGGGTAGTTTGTCAAGGGAGTGCAAGACCTGTGATGCAAAACAGCAGAAATCGTGTTATGACCGTTACTAGCAAATAATTGAGGCATTACCCCCTGGCCATCTTTCTCGTAAGAGTCCGCTCTTCAGTGAAGGTGTATTAAAGACCATCCAATGAATTGAGAAAGCGACTATACATGTCAAAGAGATGAACTTCATTAGTAAATCTAAATCATTAATTCTTGGTAATACACAATAGAGTACACAAGTCCTAAATAAAGTGATAGAACCCGGAATATAATGTTGCCCATCAGTGTTAATTAGTTTTTCAAGTAGTCACATCAGGTCCATCTCCAAGAGAAACTTTACATTCTGCCAAGAATGTTGTGTACAGAAATATCACCAGACGTAAAACTCATGTCTTAAGTATTGTTTAAAATTACATGTTCTCATTGACTTTAGATGATCTGTTAGTAACTTCAATGGAGCAATATTTTGTAGGTGATATTTTGGACACAACATCTATATCAGACGATATTCTGACAACGATACTCGGGTACCAAATTGTTCAGATAGAATTGTCTTGTGCGCCCTGAGGATTATTCAGTCTATCCAATATAGATGGATAACGGCAAATTCACCCAACCTTCTCATCGATGCAATTACCACCAGAACATCCATTTTGGTAGACAAAGTCTTCAGAGGTACCACTTTTAAAGCAGATGATGGAGAGCCAGATGAGCCCTGTGCAAATCACAGCTAAGGGAAATGGAATGTTTAACTGGTATTTATTCTCAAGTCCATGGCGACCATGCATGACCAGGCTGTCCATCTCAAATATAATACCTCCAAAATTCTGATGATGCAAGAGAGATGAGGAGATGGTAATGACGGAAGAGAAATAAGCTAAGGGAACTGGCACAAGAGAGACGAGAAGAGGGAAGAGAAGCGCATAGGATCGAAAAGAAATGAGAGTTGAGAAGAGGCAAGGGAAGAGAGTAGACAAGGAAAGGGAAAAGAGGAAACAAATAAGATGAGAGGGAAGTGTTACATGATGAGGGTAGAGAGAGGAGAAGAGTGTAGAGAGAGAGAGTGGGCAAGGATAGGGAATGGGGATTAAAGACGAAAGGAGGAGAAAGGGGAAAAATGAAGAGAGAAGACATAAGATGTAGGTAGAGAGATGGAAAAGAAACGGGAAAGTGGAGAGCAGAAGGAAATAAGGAAGAAACTATAAGAGAGGAAATTGAGTGGAGGACAAAGGTAAGGAGGTGAGCTGAAAGTAATATGAAGGAGGAGACGAAAGGGAGATGCTTTAGGAAAAGGCAGTGAACACAAGAGAAGAAAGTTGGGAATCCCATGACCCATAATGCCCAGATACCATACAGAGCAATCCCAGTGCTCTACAGTTGGGTCATGTATTCCATTGGACTGGTTGGGTCGACCCAGGCTGGCTGAGGTAATGGCATGTCCATGCTGACCTTACAGTTCTGCTGTCTGCAGTGCACCAGCCAGTATGGGACAGTATGGGATTCTTCGCCTGAGGTTCAGCAGAGGAGCGCGCATGGATATGGCCTTGTCCTTACTTCACTTTATCTGAATTTGAAGTGTGTAGATGCATATATCTGGTCACAGCAGGAGTCGAGGTGGGCTGGCCTAACAGATAGTGGAAGAAATCGGACAAAAGGCCAGTGTCTTTCACAGGCCTGCAGGGCTGGGGCTAGAGTACCACAAATACCTGGATTAGAAGTAGCATCATGAAATGAATGCGGTTTAGCACGTCCTACCATAAACTGGTTTTGTCTTGCCACATGTATCTGCAGGTAGATGAGTGTACTCATACAAATGAGGTACATTGAAAATATTATCAACAATGCTAATAACTATAGCCTCGGTATAAAGCATTTACCAAGACCTTATTAGCGTCTGTTCCCTCAAGCACTAGGTGTTTTTATTAGTCAACAAAACTGTATTAATTGTACCTGTATTACACTCTTTTTAGTGAGACTTTTAAAGACTGGTTTACAGGCAAAGGATATACTTGCAAGTACATAATTAAATGCTGTTGAACATTTCGCAGTACAATGGGTATAGATCAAAGTGTTTGGAAAAGGTGTGGATATGCTTAGCTGGATGGGGGACTCCTGCAGTCTGGGTTGGGAAATTGATTAGTTAAAATGATCCTTCCACGGTGCAGTAATCACTGGCTAGAGTATTACACCTGACTTGGTTGTCTGTGGAAGGTGTGAGTATGGGGTTGCTGTCACCATTGGTATTTGCACTGGAGGCGGAGTCAGGTGCACCATAAATTCATAAGAGCAGGTAAGCAAGGATATTCTAGGCATGGCAATTATGGGCTGTAACATAAGTTATTCAAGTACGCAGACAACAAGATGGTTTCGCTGGGAGATATACCATGCACACTGCCTGGTTTATTGATGGAGATTACACAGTATGGGGTCCGCACAGGTAAAGTAGAAGTAATGTTTTCTGAGTGTTACTAAAGAAAAGAGGAAAGGCTTAAGGATGGCTATCTTTTTGGAGCCTAAAACACTCAGTTAATTATATGGGAGTTCAGATTAACAGAGTCACTCCAGGATATATATAAGGCCTACAACTCATAGACAGTATTCATGAATATATGAGCAAATTCTAGAGCTTATAGTTCATCTCTTGGGGACATATATGGACAATTACATTTTACTTTGTGCCCAGACTGCTCTATGCCCTTCAAACTTGAGTATTCCATAAAAAATTCTAGGCTCACTAAATGGGACTAAATCTAATTTCAGGTACAAGGAGCCATTCTTTGTAATTCTTCATCTCTGAATCTGAGAGCCAAATTCAAACTCTTCCCTTCCGGTATGCGTTCTAATCTGGGACTTTCTTCACAACACCAGGATACTCTGAGTTATGAGTGACAGTACACACAAGCTAAATAGAATAAAGCGGATAGCCAGCTGAATACCACCCCCAGCAAGTAACCCACCTCAAACATTAACATCTCTATCATGAAACAAACTGCTGCAGAACCACACCGCTTGCAATGGAAGCACCAAAAATAGTGGCCAAACCAATTTCTGCAACCAGTACTAGAATACTGATTAGCCAACAGACACTGATAAATGCAAATTCATCAATAAGAGGAATGCAGTAAATAAAATATCGTTATAAAACATGAAAAAGAACAAATCCCACCTCCTTTCGCTCAATAATCTCTTTGTAGGAAATGACCATTGTGAGAAATTGGGTTGTTGGTTGACTAGGATGTAAGCCCTAATCAAGCAACAGTTACAATATATCCCTTGCAAGGTGAACCACAAAAAGTCACTTAATTAACCTGTGCTTATGCCTGGGTAGCTTGGCACAAAAAACAGTCAGGCTTAATTTAGAGGCAATGTGTAAAGTATTTATGCAGCACACAAACAGTAATAAAGTACAAACACAACAGAAGAAAACCCCTAAACCAATTTAGAACAGTAGAGTCAACTTTAATAAATTATTTGACTACCAAATGACCAAAATCCAATCAGTAGAACTGGAGTTATGAAATGTTAAAGTTTTTACTGAAAACTAGCTCTGAAAAGATCAAAGAGCCAACCGATAGACATTCTATCTCGCGAGACTGAGTCAAAATCGAAAAATATGGCCAAACGTAATGGAGTGCGGTTCAGATACAAAAAGTGGATTGGGCCCAATCAGCATTTATCTTCAAACTTGGACTTAGAAAAAAGTCTGAGAAAAAGTGTCTGAGAAAGTAAAGTTCATCAAGGCAAGGCTGCAGGAGATGTTCAAGGAGTGATCGCCAACAGATAGCCTTAGGTCGAAGCAGTGGTAAAGAGGGCCTGATTATGAGTTTGGTGGTCTTGGACCAGGCCACCATGCCAGCGCCCTCCTCCAAGACCGCCAAACTTGACTGCTGCCCGCCCACTAGATTATGAGTCATTTCAAGGTCGGGTGGGTGGCATGGCGGTGCAGTTCAAAGGCTCATACTGCAGCGCCGAGTGAGCGCCAAAGCAAGTTCCTGCACTGCATGGACTTTGTAGTCCATGCCGTGCAGTAACTGGGGTGCATGCACACAGGGGGGCCCACCATGTGCACCCCTACATGCACCCTCATGCCCAGGGGCACCAGGGAGCCATGTAGAGCCCCCTTACTTTACTGACCGCCACACTTTTCATGGCAGGATCCCCGCCATGAAAAGTGTGTAGGTCAAGAAAGTCATAATATGCTTTGCTGTGTCACAGCGGCACCACCAGCATATTGTTTCCCCAAACCGCCAAGCCAACGCCAAGGGATAACGGATCCCCAGTGGTTGCGACGGTCCCAATGGGGTCCGACTGCCGAAGTTGTAATACAGCGGTTAGACCTCCATTGCTGCAGTAGCTGCCATGCCACCGCAGGTTTGATGGTCCACTCGTAATTAGGCCCTTAGTATCCGAAATGGAAGTCAAAAATCTCCAATGGGACGAGGAAGAGGGCTGTAGCCAAAGATAGTTGCACAAGGTGGGATACCCTTCTGGTAAAGGACCGCTGAAAAGGATTTGCTGCTGCAGAGAAGAACATAGTGGGGAAGCCACAAAGTCAATCCAACCAGCAATGCACTTCGGGCAGATAGGCGAGCAGGTTGGTCCCAGTCTCCTCCTGGTTCTCAGAGCAGTTTTTGGGCAAAAATGTTCTAAGTCTTCAGTTTTTGGATTTGGCCATCTGGGCACCTTTAGCACTGCAACCAAGGGACCAGGACTGGTGGGACATCTCTTCGCGGTTAAGGACTCAATAAGGCTGGGTCCAGGTGCGGGTTCAAGATGATGGGAGCCTCTTGGGTCACTGTGACTCTGAACAGGAAGCCAGCAAACTAGCCCTTGAGTCACTCTGGTAGTCCTGGGATCAGATGTAGATGCAGGGCTCATCAGCAGGGCTGGCCTCTGAGGGTACAAGGCAGGCTCCCGACAGCAAAGCATTCCTTCCAGGTACAGCAGCAGTCTTGCAGAGTACACAGCAGGTCATAGCATCAGGCATCCTCTAAGAGTCCTTATGCAGGTCCAGTAGTGAACTCAAGAGTGGGTCTGAAGGTCTTATTTTTATACCCCGGTGCCCTTCCTCTGGAAGGTGGGAGAAGCTTCTAGAAAGGTTCTTTAAAGTGCATGCAATTTCCTGATTCTCCTGCCCTGGCTCCAAGCTGGCTGCAGTGACAAATTGGAGCTGTCAGGTACTTTGTGTGAAGGCAGAGCACACCCTATTTAGTTGCAAGTGGGGATGGACTGCCTCCGCCCCTCCATCCTGCCAGCAGGTGGCCTATTGAGGCACATCTAATTCCTCTATTGTGTGACTATCTGGGAGGAATTCACAAAGTCTAACTGTCTGCTACACCCAGTCATGTGACCCGAGACAGGTTGCATGCACAAAAGGGATAAGGACAGGAAAATGCCAACTTTGTAAATGTGCAAAAGAAACAATTGATGTACGGAATGCTGGACAATGCAGACATTCACACCCAGATACAAGGATCTGAGTTTAATCCATCAATCTTTTGCTCACCACACCACCCCAGTTTGGACCCAGCCATATGCAAATCAGTCTTGACCCTGCTCCTTGTGGGAACAGTCCAGCCCGAACTGCCAAGCCAGGTCCTCCCTGGACCGGAAACAAGCATCCTGGGACCGGTTTCAGGGCATCACCCTTCATCAGCCAGGCTAGCTTGAATCCAGTGGTGTAGTGAGCACGGGAACCACGTCTGGGCATATCCTTCCCACTTAGGGCAACATATGCAAAAGAAACAATTGATGGACGGAATGCTGGACAATGCAAACATTCACCCCCAGTCACAAGGATCTGGGTTTAATCCATCATTCTTTTGCTCACCACACCACCCCAGTTTGGACCCAGCCATATGCAAATCAGTCTTGACCCTGCTCCTTGTGGGAACAGTCCAGCCCGAACTGCCAAGCCAGGTCCTCCCTGGACCGGAAACAAGCATCCTGGGACCGGTTTCAGGGCATCACCCTTCATCAGCCAGGCTAGCTTGAATCCAGTGGTGTAGTGAGCACGGGACCCACGTCTGGGCATACCCTTCCCACTTAGGGCAACATAGGCAAAAGAAACAATTGATGGACGGAATGCTGGACAATGCAAACATTCACCCCCACTCACAAGGATCTGGGTTTAATCCATAATTCTTTTGCTCACCACACTACCCCAGTTTGGACCCAGCCATATGCAAATCAGTCTTGACCCTGCTCCTTGTGGGAACAGTCCAGCCCGAACTGCCAAGCCTGGTCCTCCCTGGACCGGAAACAAGCATCCTGGGACTGGTTTCAGGGCATCACCCTTCATCAGCCAGGCTAGCTTGACTCCAGTGGTGTAGTGAGCACGGGACCCACGTCTGGGCATACCCTTCCCACTTAGGGCAACATATGCAAAAGAAACAATTGATGGACGGAATGCTGGACAATGCAAACATTCACCCCCAGTCACAAGGATCTGAGTTTAATCCATCATTCTTTTGCTCACCACACCACCCCAGTTTGGACCCAGCCATATGCAAATCAGTCTTGACCCTGCTCCGGTGGCATTTTCAAAATTGTAATGAAAAATCCACCTTTACCATTAAAAAGGGTTTATCATTAGAATTTCATAGATACCAAACATGATATAGCTACCTGCTCCCAATTGTAAATTACAGCTTATTAAATGTAATAAGGAATTTCCAATGTTATGCTATGGGAGGAGTAGGCCTCATAGTAGTGAAAAACGAATGTAGGAGTTTTTCACTACCAGGACATGCAAAACGTAAAAGTACATGCCCAACCTTTTAAATACACATCACCCTGCCCTATGGGCTACCTAGAGCCTACTTCAGGGGTGACGTAAATGCAATAAAAGGGGAGTTTAAGGCTTGGAAAGGTGGTTTTAATGCCAAGTCGATGTGGCAGTTTAAAACTGCATTCAGGCTGCAATGGCAGGGTTGGGACATGTTTTAAGGTGCTACTTAGATCAATGGCACAGTAAGTTCTGCAGGCCCACTGGTAACATTTAATTTAGAGGCCCTGGGTTTATGGTATACTACTCTACAAGGGACTTATAAGTAAATTAAATATGCCAATCAGGTATAAGCCAATCAAACCATGTTTAGGGGAGTGAGCATAAGCAGTTTAGCACTGGTTAGTAACGGTAAAGTGCACAGACTCCTGAGGCCAACAAAAATGAATTTTAGCACATAAATGGAGGTAATGAGGCAAAACATTTGGGGGTAGACCACCATAAGGCTGTCGGGTATAACAACGATCTTTTATATGGGGAATCCCCAGTTTTTGCCTTACCTGATTTTGCCGACTGTAGAACTCTCTGCATTTTACCCCTGCTAACCAGTACTAAAATGCCTCCGCTCCTCTTTTTAACATTGTTGAATTGGCATAAATCTAACTGACCTATTTAACTTACCTATAAGTCCCTAGTATATGGTACAAGGTGTACCCAGGACCTGTAAGGTTAATGACACTAGTGAACTGCAGCGCCTATTGTGCCATCCACAACAGTGGTAGTATAAGCATGGCTTCGGGCCTACCACTGTAGCCTGATGAGGCAGTATTTAAACTGCAAATTGATCTGCCAAAATAAACCCATTTGACAGGTTTAAACCGTTTTTCTAATTTAAATATGAATAAATCACTCTTAAGCAGACCTTGTAGCCCATAAGGCAGGGTAGATGGTATTTAAAATCAGGACATGTAGAAAACTAATTTTAAACATGTCTATATAGTGATCAGAACCTAAAAACTAGTTTGCACTATAGAAAGAATGGCTGTTCCCTTGAGAAACTTGGGATGCACCATTACATGTAAAATGCTACCTGCCGATATGAAACAGATAGAAATGTCATTCTTTCACTATGTAGAATATTTATTAAACAACCAATTCACTGGTGAAGTTGGATTTTTAATAAATATTAAGGAAAAGTACTCTTTCCTTAATTTGCATTACCCTCTAGTTGCAGCCAGCCCTCTTACTTCTCAAGCCCCGAATGAGGAGGCCTGAGTGTGGGAAGGTGTTTCTGTTCCTTAGGTAGTGCCCAGAAACTTGATTAACTTCAAAAGGGCCTCCCCAGTCACAGGCAGATGTGGGATGACACCTGCATAGACCCTTTCTTTGTTTCCCCACTCAGGCAGGCACCAATCCCAGTGGGAAAGGAGCTGCCCCAGTACTAATTTGAAGTGACCAAATAGGAGAGGTTGCTCTTTTCCGTTGCTACACCTATGATTTGGGCATACAGTATGTGCACAACGGGAGAAGGGTTTCACCATCTTGGATTTAGGTAGAGTAGGGAACTGTGGTTTTATTGCAGCAGTGCACACAGGAAATGCTGCAAAAGAAGATAGGTTAATCCCTGGGAACCTTTACTCTATTGGTTGGGAGGAGCCAGGAGTACCCTCACCCACATGATGGTTCCAGGCATAAATGTGACATTCCCATTTCCCTCCTAAGAGCACTACTGGACCTGAGGAAGATCACAGGAGGACTGAACCTTCTGTGTGAGAACTGAGAAGCACCCTGAAAGACTGGACTTGCTCTCTCTTGTACTCAGGACAAAGAAAGTGGACTCAAAGGGTCATAAGACTGACCTCCTGTTCAAGCTACAGGGACACAACAAGCTACAAGAGGCCTTTCATGTTTATCAATTTTTATTAAATTTAAGGCACAGTTCCTCGCCATCAATTGTAAAGATACAAATAAGGAAAACACGTAGGGCACTGATAACAAGAGGCCTTTCTTTAAGATTTCCAGCTGACCACTTCCCACTGGACCTGCCCTGAACCCTGCTGTTGGCCTTTGCTAGAGTAAGTCCTGACCCTCAAGTACTGTTCCTGAAGTCCTGAAACCGACAGCTGGGTCTGGGTGGACTTCTCCTACCAACCCTGAAACCTAAAACCTTTTGTCTCGAAAGATCTATGAAGGACTGGGACAAATCAAGCCAATCAGACCAAGGTGCGTTGCTGCTGAGATGAAGTTTAAGGTTTCTCCTGCTTGGAGCTTTCCCACAGCAGTATATCTGGTTCAATTGGATCTCGTGGAGATGGTATCAGGGCATATGGAACCTTCTTCGGCTACAGCCTGCAGCCTTGCCCCATAGGAAGAATCTGAGCTCCAAAAAAGTGACTATGCGCGAATGAATACATCTTGACCGGACAAAGGAGCCAAAAGTGTCCGACCGGTGAGGGACTTTTCCTGGGCATGAAATTGAAATGTCTTCTGCTTAGAGCTTTTCTGCCAAAAACAAATAGTTCAACAAACTTTTTTCCAACGGCTATCTGACCTCATGTAGCCTTCCTTGGCTACAGCCTTCTGCCTTGCCCCACTGAAAATTTTGGATTTTGTTTTTTAGTCCCAAGGTAAATCTTCCGACCAGGTCAAACCTGGGCCCTGTATCCAACCTGCGCTCCATTGTGGTGGCCTTAAACCACACCTAAGTCGCGGTTTACTGAATCCAGTTGACTGCAGTTGGTGCTTAACGCTTTTTGGTGTCATTTTTATGTAAAACTTTCAAATTTCATATCTACTATTCCACTTATTGGATATTTGTCATTTTGGTGTTGTTTTATTTAATAAAATATTCTCAATTTTCCTAATTCGGTATGGGATTTGTATCGTGTTGTGTTTTGACTTTAGAACTGTTTCGGTAATGTATAAATACTTTACACATTGCCTGTAAATTAGGCCTGTCTGCTTTGTGTCACAGCTACCAGGGGGTTGAGCTCAGGTTAATTTAGTGACATCAGTGATTCGCCCTGACAAGACTTGTGCTTTTTGCTCAAGTTTGGTAGTTCCCCCCCTTAACTAACACCCCAATTGGTTACACTATTTAATTGTGCTTTATCAAGATGGTAAAATATTTTTAGTATATAATCGACTATATAATTTCCAATTTAATTAATTTTAAGTGCTTTTTCTAGAATTATTTCACTATTTAATTGTGTTTTTATCAAGATGGTAAAATGTTCTTAGTATATAATCGGCTATACAGTTACCAGTTTATTTTTAGTGCCCTTTTTATAAATATTAATGTGGGTCAAGCCCTGTTTTCTTCTCCCAGAGCTGCAAATGATGTACATATACTTGACAGTAGTAAGGGTCTAAGCAAGCCCCTCCTTAAAAGCATCACATCCTGACATAAGAATAGTATGGGAACTCTGGCTCATATATTTTGCTATCCAGTGAGGGTAGCCACTTGATAACAATATACTACAGAAATACTCTCGGTTTGGTGCACCTCAAAAGTACCAACAATATAGTGTCATACTATAATAGAATTCACATATCCAAAGTCCTTCTGTCATGGGCATAATGTTGTATCTGCCTCTATATAAGTAATAAAGAAATATCATTTTGTTACCTACCACATTTCCCACGTGCTGATTACAGTCACACTGATGTATGCAGCAGTCAGTCCTTCCTCGTCTGAGTTCTTACTGTGGGTAACAACTGAGTTCTTGCTTGTGGTCATTATCTCACTTTTCACCAATTCTACGAGTCTGGCCGGAGACCATGCACCCGGTACTGCACAATAACCCGTGTGTAAGCGATCTATCAAAGCAATAGGTTGAAGTACGCCCCACTCCAAATGGAGACTCCTGCCTGAGAAGCTTTGGTTCAAGCACTGGGCATGTTTTTAATGCCAGTGACTGACCATATTCAACTGATTGATCAATGGCCTTCCCCTTGTATGCTAATCTGCCATACTAAAGGCCGGCGATTACCTTTACCTTTACCTGATAGTACTCAAATGCTGGATTCACGATACGAGTTACTACATACATTCTGTCTCCCCCATGCCCAATAACTCTTACCCCTTGTGTCTTACTGAGGCTTCCAGTTGACAGCAGGTATCATCTGGGTCTGAAGATATCGAAAGGTCTTTGCTACCACAAGCTTTTCACCGTTCAGAAACCAGCCCAGTTGTAATTTTGTCATTTTTTGATTCCAGACACCATCACTTCTATGTTACTGAGACTGACTATAAAGCTAATAATTGAGTTGTTAGTCACCAAGTACTTTGATGTTCCTTTGCAGGCCAGCTACGGTGTGGGAAGACAAAACTATCATCATACATTATAAAATGTATCCTTTGACATAAAAAGACAGAACAGAAAGGGCGCTAAAGCACAGCCTTGTTTGAGGTCACTGATCGTTGCTATTTTTGCTAACAAGGTAATAACAACCGGTATCCTGATTTCTGCCCATATTAGTAATGTCCAATTTTTACAGCTTGTATCAGAGTAGGTTTCTATCAACTCAAAGACCTTAGCATAATCCAGAAAGTAGGCTAAAATCATGGCTTGCTTTTCACGTGGCTGTGTCTGCCATCAGACAAGTGCTATTACACCACTGAGCGTGGATTATCCTTTGCTGAAGCCCAACTGGTTACATGTCAGATCTTTTTACCTGAACCTCCTCCATCAGACTTCTCCAAAGGTGGTTGACACAAATCCTGCTCTGTGCTTCTGACAAGTGTATCATAGAATAGTTTTAAGGTGTCCTGCAGTTCTATGTATTGTAAAACCACTGTTCTCCCCTTCCAGCTTGACGGGGTACTCTCCATCTGTAGCACTCTCAGGAACAAAGATGTCATAAGCATGGCCAAGAAGCCCTAGGGATGCTGTTGAACCCTGATGTCCTCTATGCTTTGGATAGTGTGATCAGCATTTTAACCATGTTTTGAGGTGTGGGACAGAGTGTTAGTGGTATTGTTCACCCATTCTTGCATCAACTGATACTGTCTGGACTAACTGGATCAATTTTCAGAAGCCCCTGGAGTCATTCAAAAATGATATATGCAAGTATCTTTATCCATTGTTGTTCGCAATACGTCTTTCTCCAGATTACCCTTTTATGCACAGTAAAACTAGGCATGATCAACAGTCACTTCCATACAGGCCAAGATTCTTACATACTTGTGTAACTTTGTAATCATGGTTAGGTTTCCTATCTTACTGAATGCTTCCCTCAGTATTTGTGGAGGGTACCTGTAGTTCAGTAAAAGTAGGGCAAAATCAGCGTATGGTGACACCCAGTATTATAGTGATTAGCTTAATTTCTGATTTTTTCTCTGTTAATAGAAGTGGCTGTAGATTCTGCCCAAGAGACCACTCTACTATCTACATCGCAGATCCAAACCAGCGCCGCCGTCTGCTGAGTTGTAACAGCCTCTGCCGAATCAATAATGACTATAGTGTCTAATATGGTCCAAATTGCCCCAATAAGGATAATGAATTGTTGCAGAATGGACGATCTCTGGCCAGATTGTAAAGCTTGTCGAAACAGATCTTCCAGGAGTGAGCCATGGTCCAGCCCCTTGAGTAAACACCTCGAAGGCCAATCTCATGAGCTCCTTCCATTGAGTGAATGCATGTTATGTCTCAAACATGTCAGAGAGTGTACTCCATGCTTCCTCCTTCGTTGCTATTGGAAGTTGAACTCCGATATACCAAGTTAATCATCTAATGTATTGTATACCTTAGTATACTGATAAGCAAGAAAGATTTCTACATTACAAATCTACTACTACCACAAAAACATCTGTTTAAACTCCTGAAAGGGTGCATTAAATACCTTGATCACAGGTGAGAATTAAACGTTCATTAGATAATTAGTTATAGGTTCTAATAATATAAGATAATTGCTATATTAGATAAGTAACTAGGGCTCTAACCAGCAGCATTGGTGATGATGTGCTTTTGATTTGAGAAGAGTAATAGGTTAACTGTGTGGAGGCCAGTGTCATAAGGCCCTCACTTGGATGTCCTCTTTGTTCTTCACAAGCTGCTGGCTGAGTGAAAATAGCAGACTCGCCCATCAAAGCCTGACTGACCAGCCCCATTTCTAGTATACATACCATACTTAATCTATTTAAATAATAAGAATAACACTGATATTTAAGCGATGGTGCAGCGGGACTAGAGTCCAAGACAATACCTCTGCTTACCACAGAGTTAGTGAGTATTGTACCCTGCTGTTTTACCTGCCATTCCTACCAAATGTCCCCTGGATAAATATTTGATTAAAGTGCCTTTGCTGTGTTCGCACACTGTGACCAGTTCCATTAAAATGTTTCTGGTACAACTTTCTCGCATCAGCATTTAAGACCATTCTCTTTGGCATTTACTTTTTGACTGTTTACAATCCACAGGATGTTGCTTTCTGCTCCCTATCAGAAACTGGATTTTTGCAATGTATTCAGTTCTACCCTGTCTTTAGGACTACCCTCTTGACCATTAGCACCTCAAAGACTGGCGATTCAGGAGATGTTTACATTCTGTTTTGGACGCAAAGACTTTGGATGTAGGTCTATGGAGTTTTTTTTAGATGTCTTCCATACTTTAAGACATAATTGCCAAATTTGAGCAGTCACACCCCTACCACCCAGCGTAGTGACTGTGGCCTCCAGCCCTACTGGATTAGGTTACTGAAAGCACGACTCAGTCAGATCTGTAGTACTAATTGTTTCAAGTTCAGGAAAGCACTGCAGTGATCTTAGTGTGCTCCTAAGATGTACTATATTGTGACAACACTGAGATTTGTATGAAAGGAAAACTTTGTAGTCTTCAGGATTCAGGATCTTTATCTTCACTGTATTCCTGCTCAGTATATTCAGCTAGAAACAGAAGGTCCTTTGGATTACTATTAAATATATCTCGATCCTGGAAGAATCCCAACAGCAAAGTGAGGGTGATCAACTGGACCTAGATCCAACATCCCTCTCTTAGGCCCATTCCCCTCACACTAAGCAGGAGAGAAGGCATGGGTTCTGATTCATGAAAATGCCAGTTTTAGTGTGACATCTCTTACCTGTTGACTCTCGATGACCCTTCATTGATGACCCTTTGTCCATCCTCTCACTCCTCAACAGTCTTTTATCTGTTCCACAGTCTCTTATCTGTTCCTCAGGGGTGCACGAAGGGCAAAGAGTGAGAAGAAACAAAACGTTAGTATGGTATTCAGAGCCCTCCTTACTTTCTGGTTATGCCGCTGCCTTGATGGTCTCAGAATCAGGGCTGCCAGGAATACCAACAGGCCAGCAAGAGTGAGCCACTGCTACACGTGGCTACCCAAAATGACGTTCAAGCAGTAAAGGGATGTGATTAGATTGACCATGCCTTTAAAGGGTGGAGGTGTCCTGTCGCTGTACCATATAGTAATAGCTACTACACCCCACCAGGCCTCCTACTCTCATTGCTACGTAAGCTCTACTGATCTAACCACGCTTATAAGCACAAGTCACCACTTCACCACGTTGGTTTTTTGAAAATTCCACCTTTCAGGACCAACCATGTACTTTTCAAGCGTGCCTCTGACACCATGTTAGACTAGGCCTTCCCCAGGGCTGTACTGCAATAGATCAGATTCTCATTGGTATACAGGCACATGAAAGTTTACATGTTGCTCCAGGGCGCTCTCTAGTGTCATTGTAAAACCTCTGTACTCTCTCAGCCAATGCTATTGACAAGCTACAGCCTCACTATGGTGAGTGAAGGTGTCCCCTTCAATCCACTATACTAATTCACCACTAATCCTTTTTGGGTTCGGGAGTAGCGTGCTACTCACCGTAAAAGCGCTTTGACACCTCGTCAGGGGTAGTAAGCGCTATATAAATGCAATTACAATTACATGCCGTTTTACCACAGGCGGTGTCACTGAGCGTCTCCCTCAGGAAGCCCTCATTGTCTCCTTCTCTTTGCTGCTTGACCTCTGGATATAGCGCCTGCAGTCTGTCCCTTCCTGCTTGCTGCTTCCAAACTACTGCGGAGCTGATGTTGTCAGCCTGCCATTACCCTGCCTGCCGTGCAATCCACACTGCCCCTGCAACGCAGTGGATACAAAAGAAACACCCTGTAACTGTTGTGCCGGCCTCTCCGGGCAAGGAGGAGCGCCGGCAATATGTCTAATGGTGCATGCGGACCATCTAGGCCAGTGGGCCTAGGACAAAGAATCACTCTGAGACAGGGTATATGTGACAGGTTTGGGTTCTGGTGCAGGAGGTCTCCCTGACTCCACCTGCCCATCCCGGTATTTATTACATACGGGCCACATGAACCTCGGCAACACACCAGCGGCGCAAGTGACAATATGAAAACCCCCACCTCAATATATATTCTGATGTCCATATGCATATGTTACCTGTTACTCCACAGGTACGATATTACAATCCTCCTTTATTTTAAAGAAAAAGGCACTTAAATATACATCACACAACAACAGTACACTTCCTGATTACTGATAAGGCATTTCAAGTATGGTATATCTTCATACTACAGCTTTTTGAAAAAATATGTATAGAAAACTTTTTGTTACCTCAAACACGAGTTCAGGAGCATCACACGACATGGTCCCACAAGCGGGTCAAGGGCACCGCGTTGCTGCGTAACTTATACCTGGTGCGAGTGCCTCAACTCACCAGTCTATTGGGTAGGGTGACTTCCGCTATACCTGCAGAGGGTACAGGGGGCAGGTCTCACCGTGGCTCTCATTCATAGGTTCGGGAATGTTAGTTGACAGGCCCATGATCACTGGGGCATCTATCCCGATCATCTAGTTCTGCGTCCACCTCTTTGGGTTCCCTACCAGGGAGAGCCCGTGGATGAAATTGCTTGAACTGGGAGATGTTTCTGGTGACTTCCTCTTCTCTACAATGGGCAGTCACCTCAGTACCATGAGTGTGGACGATTGTCCAGGAGTGGAGTTCAAATGGCAGCCTAAACTTGCTACTGGGAGACCTATCTTTTACCAACACCAGATCTCCTACTTTCAGATTGGACCACTTTGCATTCCGTCGCTGGTGGGCACTGGGGGCAAGTCTCTTGTCTAGAACCCTCTGGTCATTAAGGGGGTCCAGAGTCCAGGTAGGGTGATGCGGAACTTGCCCTGTGGTGGAGTGTGGGGTTTAGCGATGTTCACGCAAAAAGGAAGAGATGGCCCACTCATATGGTTGTTGATTGGCATGTGCAATCCTGATAACTGTTTAAAATACTCAAAAAACGCTCCACTTCTCTGTTGACTTGCGGCCAACGAGGAGTGACTTACTTGCATGCGATGTTGAGGGACTGTAAGTACACAGCCACTTCATATTTTTGAAACGGTGGACCATTATCTCTCCTCAGTTCCTTCAGTAGACCATCTGTGGTCATTATTTTTTCCAACTTTGGTAGCACCTTTTGCGCTCCTTGAGAGGTAATGATTTCCACTTCGGGGTATTTTGTGTAATTGTCGATGATCACCATGGCATATCTTCCATTGGGGAAGCTCCTAAAGTCTAAACTGATGCAAACCCATGGCTGCTGGAATCTTCTCTCAGTTAGCACAGAGGTTGGGGTTTAGGCCCTCCTGTTGCTTGACACTACAGGCATGACTTTAACATGGTTTCGACCAGCACATCTATGAGTGGGAACCACACCTTTGTGCGAAGACAACACTTGGTCTTGACCATCCCTTGATTCCCGGCATGGGCAAGCTGCACTACTTGGTTGGTGAGACTGTTGGGGATGACAAGACAATGTCCTCGTAGGAGACGGCTATCGGGTCAGCAGCCAATTTGTAGCAAATATGGTATAGACTGTTGAGAATCTGCTGGGCTTCCAGAGTGCGTTGAGCCCAGGGGGCTTTAAACTGATGCCACTGACCGCTTCTGACAGCATCGAGCGGTCTCTGGAAGCTCTCATCCTGTGCGGTGGTTTGGCGTATGGCATCCATGGATATGAGAAGAGGGCGTGATTGGTCAGCGATGTACCGTACATATTCTTCGGTCTCATCAGCCCCCTCTACCTCAGGAGTGATGGCACAGGGATGTCTCGACAAATAATCTGCTGGGTTATTTGTTCCTGGTCAGAATTTTACCTGACAGTTGTATTCTTGAAGTTGAAGCATCCACTTCTCAATTCTTGGGGGTGGTTTAGAGGCTGTCCCACAGAAGATTGGAAGGAAGAGTTTGTGGGCCGTGGTGACCACAAAAGGGCACCCGTAAACGTATATGTGGCAATGGCGGCATCCCCAATGTATGGCTATTGCCTCCTTCTCAATTTGCAAGTACCATTGTTCAGTCATTGTGAGGGATCTGCTCGCAAATGCTACTGGTGTCCATTCCCCGCCTTCCAGTCATTGCATCGGCACTGCTCCCAGGCCTTTGGGTCCGTCATCCACAGCTATGGTTGTTTCTTTACGTGAGTCAAAGTACATGAGGATGGTATCTGCTGATAGGGAATCTTTGGTCCTCTTTGATATTCTTGTTCCGTGCCCCAAGTCCAGGGGACCGCAGACTTGGTGAGGTCTCAGAGTGGTTGTCTTAAGTTTGTCAAGTCTTTAATGAATCAGCCACAGTAATTTACCATGCCTAAAAAACTGTGAACCTCAGCCACTGAGGAAGGTGGGTACGCTTCTTTGGTGTCTCGCACCTTTTTGGGGTCTGGCGACATGCCCTCAGCTGAAAATGTGTAACCAAAGAAGTCCTTGTTTAAGGAATTCACATTTGCTGTGATGTAGTGTGAGCCCTGAGTCCGTATTTATTGGACAACCTTCCTTAGCCTGTCGTGCTTTTGCATGGACTTAGCATACAGCAGAATGTCATCACTGACATTGACTACTCCTGGCAGGCCTATCAGGAATTCCTGTATGGTGTTCTGGAACACCTCGGCGTCTCTCGAAATACCAAAGTTGAACCTCGGGTAATGCCGCAGGTCAACATGAGTGGAGAATATTGTTATGTATCTCGACTCTTCAGCTAGGGTGAATTGGTGGTAGTCTGACCTAAGGTCTACCTTTGAGAATCAGCTAGCCCCACTCAGTTCTCCTATCAGGTCATCGATGGTAGGGGTCAGGTGACGTTCCCTTTTCATGGCAACATTGGGGAGCTGCATATCTACACATATGCATACTTCACCACGTTGCTTGAGCTTTCGTGTGACTACAATAGGGGATGCCCATGGGGTGGGCCCCAACACTTTCTCTATGATCCTCTCGGTCTCTAGCTTCTCCAATTCCTTTTCCACCTAAGGCCTCAGGTGAAATTCGATTTGTCTATGTCACAGGGCTACAGGTTGTATTGACTGGTCAATGTACAGCTTTATTTCCTTCCCTTTTAGACACCCAATGCCCTCAAACACTTCTGGGAATTCTGCCAAGATACGGGACACTCCTTCCTGATGGACTCCAAACACAAAAGTAACTATCCCAAAGGCTTCTGCTGTGTGATATCCAAGCAGCATGCCTTGGCTGCCCTCTGCGACATAGATCTGGGAGTCTACAGACTGAGATCCATGGATGATTGGTGTCTGGGATTTGCCTTGCGTGAGTAGAGGCGTTTCCTGTCCATATGCGAACATTCTGATTGCTGCCTTCTGGAGGGGTGGAGCAGGTTGTAGGGTTTGGTATGCTTCCGCCGACATTATGTTAATAGAAGCCCCTGTGTCTACAATGGCCAATATCAGGTGTACCCCTACTTTCATTTGACACTGGGGTAAATGGCGCTGCGAGTGAGAGACCGTACCGATTGTGAAGACTGAGTGTACTGTATGCTCCACAGCCTGATCATCCATGTCACTGTTTCGATCCTGCATTTCCGGTATTGCATTGACTGTGGTGCAAGGTGTCAGTCCTTTGCTTGAGCGACAGACTTTTGCACAACCTGCACATCTCTTGCTCTTCGCAGGCAGTCTGTTGGACAGTGGGCTGGACAGTCACATTAACCACTTGGTCGAGCTGTTGTTGTGGCTTTCTTGGGCTTCCCAGGACTCTACTGGGGTGCAACGGCATTAACAGGTTCCGTTTTTACTGCTCTTTGCAAGGCGACCTCCATGTGGGAAGCACAGGCTTTTGATAATTTCTTAGACCTGCCCATGGTTAAAATGTCTGTCAACGATTTGCCTGATTCTTGCAGGATATGCACACTGAGGTTTGCTGACACACAGTCCTGGATTATCTGACCTTGTATCTCTTCCCTCTCATCCGCGAACCCACATGTGCTCGCCAGTTCTTTCAGTCGGGAGTAGAAAGTGTTTATTGATTCTTTGGCGTGTTACCCGGCCTGACGGAAGATAAGTCTTTCATAGTCCTGATTTGCCATTGTTTCGAAGTAAGTGTTTAGAGCCACTATGAGTGTTGCATGCGTCTTCTGGGCGGCTAATGTGATGGCCTTTGAGATTTTGTGGATAGTCTTACCCCTAAGATGGAGATTCATGGCCCTTTTCCTTTCATCTGCAACTTCAGTGGACTCGAAATAAAGCTCCACCCTCTCTACCCAGTCCCTCCACCTGGCCGCTTGCACAGAAGGGGCTCCTTCTACTATGAAGGGTTCTATGGCGGGAATGTTAGTCATGGCAATTGTGGCACTCAGGCTGTTGCATTGCTCGGGAACTGTGATTGCGGTTATGCAGACTTCAGTTGACAGGCTTATGCTTGATTGGCTAGGGTCACCACACTCACTGTGGCTAGGTCATGGATGTACAGACCTATACTACAGGTGTCACGTCCTTGACTGTGATGCAGGCCTGGCACTTATCCTAATGCACAGCTTTTATCGTCCTCTAAAGGCCAAGCCTGCAAGGTAGTGTAGAGGCGAGCCACCTTTGATATTCCCAGAGAGCGTTCTGTGAGCTCCATACTCCCTGATGCGAATCACAGCCAGCGCTCATGGCCTGACGCTGAAATCCGGGCAGCAGCTGTAACATGGACAGACTGGCTCCTCGTCCTTGTGCACATGGCGGTACGCCGTCAAACAGCAGCTGGGGGCTCACTGGATGCACATCGGTGCAGTGCCACAGTCAACAGCACACCACAGATCACGTGCGGCACAGGTACCGTGCTCTCCAGGAGGGAGCATGTGGCCGCCACACACAGGCTTTCACCACTTGGGGCACACTGGGGACAATGGGTGCAACACACCTTCGTAGACCAAATGTTGTGTCTGGCCGCTCTGGGCAATGAGGAGCACCAGCAATATGTTTAATGGTGCTCCATGACCATCTAGGCTATAGGGCCTAGGACGAAGAATCATTCGAAGACAGGGTATATGTGATAGTCTCGGGTTCTGGCGCAGGTGGTCTCCACATCTCCGCCTGCCCGTCCCAGTATGTATTACATACGGCCCACGTGACTGCGGGACCACACCAAATACACTTGCAGCGCGAGTGACAACATGAAAACCCCCTCAATATACATTCCTGTGTCCATATGCATAAGGTACCAGTTACTCCACTCGCACAACATTACAGTAACCTTCGGGTAGGCAGACGTCTGTGTCGATACAGATGCCTCAGGCACAACTGTTTGTGCCGCTGTCATTGCACCCTCTACGACAGCACAGTCCACCACCAAATTCTTTAATACCAGAGCATTGTCCCACTTTGCTTAAATTAGATAAGGCATATTTACATCTGGGTTGATAAAGTGTTAGTTGCCTCTGCACAGCTGTGCTGCAGTCCAACTTCCACATAACAAATAAATTATCTGAGCTCAGTGGACAACTTGAATCTGTCTGTTGGCCGTTTTATGCCAATTCTGAACATTTCTTGTAGAAAATACACTTTGAGACTCTCCTATGACTGCTGTGTAAAGGTTCTGTCTCAAAACAGCGTGGTATGCACTCAAAATCTTTTACTGGTTTGACCATCTGTCAAAAACACAAACACTGGCCAACCACGCACCACCTCCTAAAAAGTTGACTAAGGCAGACACCTGCATCATTAAAGTGACACAAGCTGCCTCAAATTTACACAACATGGAAGGTGAAGGTACAAAACTTGTGGCTAAACCTATCAGAGGAAACAAAAGTCAACGTGTCGCCCTAAAAAGACATGCAAGGAAAGCACCTTCATCAGTAAAGAGATGAACATCGCAGAAATTGCACAGCATATGAGGAATGCCTGAGAAATAGTTGCCAACCCTATGAAAAATATACCCAGCTGAGGGCCACCCAATAGCCCACCTGGTCAGTGCCAGTGTATGTGTAGTAGCTCTGTGACAGCCCATTATACTTTATTAATTAATTCTAAAAACAAATGTGTGCAAGGGCCTCTCTGCTCATCTGGGCAGTGTGGGGGCTCTGCATTCACATCACGTTTTTCTAGAAATGCAAGTTATTTCATAACATGTTGCAGAGGCCTGCTTGAGGCTCGTTCAGCAGCTCGTTTCTGTGATGTTTGTGAGTAGAGCAGGTTCCCGCTTTAAGACGAATTTACTTAACAGCGCATCTTTATTTTTCTTATTTTTCTTCATGTGTACAGGCCTGCTTAGCAACACCCTTGATAGTTCATTTTTAGGTTTCGCCTGCACAGCCCTTGCTCTGTGCTTGTGAAATCTATTGTATTTAATATAAATCTTAAGAGGGGCTTACATCCCGCCTTTTCTTTTTATTGGTTGTGGTGCTTGCAACTTACTTTTCCTCCGTGTCTATTGGTTGTTGCATACTATTTCCTGTTTCTCCTCTTGTACTTATCAGCGACCCATAGCCCAAGTATTCATTTTCATCCGCCTTTGTGGAACTTCTTTTAGGTTTTGGCTGTACAGCGCTTGTGCTGTGCTTTTTAAGTTTGTCTTCTGCTCTTTACATAATCTCCTAGTGGCTGTCTTGTTGCCAACAAAGGTCAGCATTCTAGTGTCTCCTCACTTCCAGCCCTAAGCCCCGCCCCTGGTTTTCATTACAAGAAGACATGTTATTGTGTCTTTCTGCTGCAATGGTCCTACTGTAGGGAAAGGACAAGCAGTGAACTATCACCTGGGCCATATTCCTTTCTTATACTGCTAGACTCCAAAAGACAGATATTATATCCACATGCATACATTGTAAAGGACTGAGCT
Source organism: Calotriton arnoldi (assembly GCA_963921515.1). Taxonomy (NCBI): domain Eukaryota; kingdom Metazoa; phylum Chordata; class Amphibia; order Caudata; family Salamandridae; genus Calotriton; species Calotriton arnoldi. Next base: position 618,445 of record CAWUFW010000518.1, read on the forward strand.
TCATCAATAGATCAAATGCCAGGTCTCATTGTTGTTCAATAGCATATGTTTTTATGGTCCAACTGAGTATAGTAGTGGCTGCAAATTTTTGTGACTTCAAGATGGCTGAAGCAGTATTTACATTTAGGTGACTGGATAGTGCCCTGATGTCTCCCTGGACACCGCTAAACCCTTCTGTTCAAAAGGTGTCGGCCATGTTAGGTGTAGTAAAAAAAAAAAATCAATTTGTCAATAGCACAAGTCACATGCCATATCCAGCTCCGCAGTCCAATGATATGCTCTGGATCTCAATGCTCAAGCAATGTGACTTAGAGCATGCGTGTTTCAACGGTTTGACGTCTACACGTGATGTCACTTTCTACTCCCAGCCCCACATTTAGTAAATAAAATGCAAATCGGCAGTATCCCAAGTGGCTTGTGTTCCAGGGTCAAAGTGGTGATGCTGTGTTACCTCTCCAGGGAGCAATTCTGTATGCTGACTGCGGTGAGTTGAAGCTTCGAGTCTATTCTCGGTGTCCTTAATTTCAATTCCCCAGCCACATGGGGTGTTCTATGTGTAACAGTGGCATAGAGGCATTAGGCGGTCAATAATCTGCTATGTTGTAATCTGAAAACCAACAAAGCGGTGGCCTCTGATGGTTGAAGCAGTGAGATATAATGTTGGCCAGGGCTGTGACTGTACCTAGTCTACATTTTTAGGTGTGGCAGAGGCGATTAAATAGTTGAGACTGTCTATCATAATTGGGCTAGTCAGGCAATTCATAGGGAGCCAGAGAACAAATCTAGCCATCTAAAGATTCAGCATGTAAACAATGGAGAAGGCATTAAATAAAAGCTAATACAGACTCTCACAAAGTAGGTTATTTCTTGAAGATGTGTTTCCTTTTTGTACATTAGAATATATAATGAAATTGGCATTACGGGTAATGTTAGTTAAATATGAGCTCTTCCCCATTTCTAGTGCCCAGACAGCACTGCCATGAATGGACCAAGAGGTGTTAGTTTGTCATGTGCACTGTATATAAAGTCAATATTGCTGTTGTCAGCAGAGCAACTTATTGTCTGGTAAATCATTCATGTTTTTATATAAAACACATCCTGAACAGAATGTCTTCATAGTGGTCTCTGATTTGATACTCAGTTGTAATGATGTGCAGGGAAGAAAAATGATTTGCTCAGAATCACAGTTTACTTAAGTGGGGAAGCAGTGATTTAAGCCCAAATTCCCTGATTACACATTCTGCACTTAAGCAACTGAATTAATATTTTAACTTGCTACCTTTAATCACCCAATAACAATGCTTTGTGTTTAATTATTTGATCGCCTTAATATTAATCACATAGGCGAAACCTATTGCATTATCAATGCTTGTTTTTCTTGTGCCACGGTCATGATCACCTTCTGAGCTGCCGCCTGCCTGCCCTGTTACCGCTGATAACTGTGCATCAGACAGCAGTCTGTGTGCTCACTTACAGCTGCATTAGTAGTCGCTCGCACTAACTCGCTTTGGGTCGCATGACTGTGAGAGCCACTGTGGTGCTTGCCAACTTAACTACTCAGCATGCAGAGCGTCACTAAGTCAGCAGAGCCTGTAGCGTGGCGCTGCGTGGCAGGCTATGACTTGTGTGATAGTGCCGCCAGCAGGCCTAAGCAGGTAGCGGGCGGCAAGCTAGTGACTGATGTGACTCTTCTTTGAGTTTCTCGTTGCTCAAATGGGTGTAATTTCTGATATTTATGTTTCCCTCGTCTTCATTGCTTGATATTGTCACTCATAGTCATTAAAATGTCACTCATAATTACACTGAAATTATGAAAAAGCCACAGATAAGCAATCTGAAACCTTGGAAGCTATGAAAATGGCCCCTAAAATAGTGTCACAAACAATTGCAAAACTATTCATCGTTTAGATGGAGGCCCCAAAACCACAAACCAAATCAATCAAAGCGAATAAAACTTAATTTGTTTATCACCCTGATGGAGCAAGGTTTCAAAAATGAAACTTGCTTGTACGCAATCTTCCTCATAGTATTAATTTATTAAACTTGTATTGTCAAAACTAAACTTTGCATTCACAAACACAAGAGGGACAGAAGCTTGCTTATGTGTTTTACTAATGAATAACGCTTGTCTGTAATCCAAAATGTCCGCTAAAGCGCGGAAACCTCAATGCGCATGTCGCAACCTGATCACATGGTGTGACGTCTTTCTTTGCTTGGTGGGAAACTTCTGCTTCTGCGCAGTGTGCACTAAAATGGCCGCTAAATGTTTTCACATGCTTCAGCTTGCTCTCATGTCATTATTAAATTGTCGTTTTCTTAATGCTACTAATGCAGGATAGTATTATAATTAATTGGGAATAGAGTAGGGAAAGTGGGTATACAGTGAAACTTTTTATTTGTGATTTTAATATTTTCTTCTTGCACTTTTAGTAATTCGTAAACTTGGGCCTGGGTTGGTGACTTGAAACTCGAGAGACAGATGGTTCTGCGCATGTGTCCTGTATGCCTGCCAAATGAAGTCAACTTGGACGTCTTCCAAGGCCATGACCCATTGGCCGAAGATGCTGTACTTCATGTTTCCGGAGGACAAAAATGATACTTTTCCCCTGTAAATTGTATAACATTTGTCGTGAGACGGGTGGGAAATAAAGCGAATGTATTAATTTGAAGGGGCGGGAACGTAAAGACAATAGGCTTTACAATTTAGGCCAAATCAACAAGGTGCGAGAATCCACCCCCTGTCCCTGTCCAATCAGAAGTAGTGGTCCCATATTTTAGCAACATTAAGGGGAGGTACATGGGCGTAGAAGGGTATAATAGAATATAGCATTAGTTAATTAGGGAGCATACTTTCACGAAGAACAGGCGTCCATGCTGCGAGAGCTGACTCAGAACACGCAGAAGAGCTCCAGACTGCCATGCTGATCGGTTGCTGACTGAATCCCTGTCCAGAAGAGGTCCTGAGGAGGGGGCGGCGGAGTCCATTAGAAGGAAGGCACGGGAGAATCGAGAGAAGTCGAGTATCAGAGAGGGGAACGGCGCAGGCGTCGTTGTAGAGAGGTTACCGGTCCTGTCCTGATCCTGGAAGAAGTCTTTGCTCTTCATCCTTCCTGGGTCCTATCTTTTCAACTCCTTGGCCAAGGGGCTTGGTTTTCGCATTTAGGTAACTATACTGCAACCTTTAGTTGCGCTGCTGTCTCTATCTTCTCCTCTTCCTTAAACACCGTCATTTATTAGCAAAATCATTTCTATGCTTTTTCTTGGGTAATTCAATCAAGTACCGTGTTTTCTGTATTATACTCTGCTAAAAACTTTAGATAAACATTTTAAAACTTCCTGACTCAGTGGTTATTTCAGGATTATGTACTATAATGAATGTCACTCATTTTAAACTTCCCAATTAGCAAAGGATCCATTGGTAAGTTATTACTCTTCAATCAGAAGGTAATTGGTAGCAGGGACTTTGATAAAAGAGTACATCTGACACCCAGCGTAAGTATTAGTGTAGTGTGAATGTATGGGCCCAAGTGAGTATATGGTGTATGAATGTTGTTGGCTAATATTGCGCTGGATCAGTTTTCTGGTAAGCAGAGGACGGTTATGGTTACTCTTTGTTAATTGGGTAATGAGAATTTTATTTGTATTTTTATGAACTAACATCTGCTTAAATTTTGAGTTTTGTTATATGTTGTCCAGAATACCCCGGGGGAGGTAAAAAGAATAGCGGGTGGCAAGTGGAAGCCATACTGCAGTGAGGTTATCTGTCAGGCAGAATTAGTACTGAGAAGTTAAGCAGAACTTTCAGTACTCGTTAGGGACTCTATGCGTGTGAGTAATAGCAAAAAGGGTACGCTGATAAAAATTTGATGTTATATCACCTAGTAAGGGTAACATTGGAGAAGTAACAGGTACTTCTGGAGCTTGTGTGAAGAGTAGACGGAAGTGTTTTACTCGTAGTATATGTTTTAGTAAACGGAAAGGTTTTACTAAAGAGTGGAAGAAACTATCTTTTTCGAATTTAGAAGAAACTGGCACGATAGCGAATGTTTTATGTTGTTACTGAAATTTAATTAAGATTTATAGAGAAAATAAGTTTGCGTACATTTTTGTAAAGGGAGGGTCAGTTGCCGGAGAGGGAGCTGACATCACAAAACGCCATGCTGTGGTAGGTTGAAACAGCGGGTGTGGAGAGACTCTTGTAAAGGAGGGGTCAGTAGTCAGGAGCAGTACTGACGTCACAGGTGCCGCGCTGGGATTGGTTAAACCAGCGAGGACAGAAAAGAGCAGATTGTAAAGGAGGGGTTGACAGAGAAACGTCATCAAAAGGCAGCGCAAGGATTGGCTCGGAAATAAAAGATAGCAGACATTTGATTGGTCGAAAATATAGAAGCAAAATTCTTAGTGGATAAGGATTGCATGTTAAAACGTGATCCGACTTTAACAGGAACTCGTCCGGATAGGAGATTCCTAGGTTTTGCAGAATATAATTTTGTACACAGAAGATTAGATAGAATGTACGGAGAAAGGAGAAAAATGTCATTCTTACAAAAGATTAAGAATTATTTTAAAAAGGACAAACCAATCAAAACTAGAGAAGGAATTATTATTCCACCAGCTAAAACGCCAGCATCATTTATGATGATGGAGAGAGGTTATCATACTTGTGTATGGATGGAGAATTGGATAGAATATACCAAAAATGATGGAATATTAGCATTTCCCCAGAATGGCACGTTCAATGGGCGAATTCTCCAGAATTTGAGATTGAGGATGAATGACTTAGAACCCAGACCTAGATTAACTCAGTACGAAGCTCTAGAAGAATGGGAAACCGAGGCATTTGAGCGGGATCGACCTCGGAGTAATAGAAGTTATCCAGGATTTTTTCCCAGATATCAACGTGAGTCTAGGGAAGGTCAGATGAAACAATGGAGAAGGGCAATGATTACAGAGGGACTGTATCCATTATTCACAGAAGGAGAGAAATCAGGAGGCAAATGTACAGAAAAGACAAAACATTTAATGAGAAATGAGGAGTCTGAAGACGAATTTATGGAGGAAATGTTAAGAAATCCCCCACCATATCAGGAAGGGACAAGTGGATGCACCCCAAGTGCACCACCAAAAACTCCATTAGTGCCACAGGTAATGCATGAATTCACCCCGAATAGAATACTACATGATAAAGAAAAGGAAGCTCTAGAAAAGACCAGAGCAGAATTAATACAGAAAATAACTCAGATAAAAGTACATCCTGATTCGTTGACCATACCTGTAACAATTGGTCCAGTAGTTCCATTATATGGTACTCAGGGAAACTGTCCTCAACCCATACTTGCACCTACTCCTGTGAGTAATCCCAGACCTGAAGCTCCAGTTATAATTGAGGATCAATTTAGTGACTGTGAATCCACAATATCACTAATGGACTTGCCCATTCGAGGTTCTATAAATAGTACTCCAAGAAAAGATGTACATGGAGGTTCAAAAGATGTAAGTTTAGTAACTTCATCGGGAGCAAAAAGTGCTACCATAGTAACACCTGAAGATCTAGAAAGATGGGTGCAAGGGTCAGTTAAACAGTGCACACCTCCGAAAATAATGAACATTCATAAATTAAAAGTCGAATTAGAAGAAATAATAGCAGGAAATGTAGGACTAGAACGCTTAAATACCTAAGATGAAGAAGAATTATTGTTCCTATGCAGGAGTATCACCAGAAATGTAAGGTTATTTCATGAAAAATTATCTAATTTAGCACTACAGATGGGAATAGAAATAGGGAGATCAAAGGTACTACAGAAACCCTATAGAGCAGAATTTTCAGACAAATACTTAGAAAATATGAATGCCTCTGGAAAAAGACTACAAATAAGAGAATTAATGTTAGTTTTACAAAAATGGGGAGACCTAGATAAATGGAGAACTAGGTGGGCCAAGAAAAAGGAAGAGGCACGAACAAGTAGAACAGCATCTGAATATGTGATGAAGGAAGCAGGAAAAGCAGATCAAATGTATCCAATGCGAGAAGTTGCGGGAGGAGGATATGTACATGTCCCATGGAGCAGACAGGATATTTTATCATTTACGAATGATTTTCCAAAATTGAGAGAAAAACCAATAGAATGGTACAAGCAGGTTGAAAGGTTTGTGAAGGTGTCAAAGGTATTGTTGAAGGATTTAGATGGTCTGTTTGACATAGTGGTACCTGCCGATTTATGGACAGATTGTAAGATCGCAGTCGATTGGCCTAGTGATGAATATCCTAGAGACCCGAAGACAGGTGCCCCGTCAAATGATGTAATGAAAAAGTATCAGCAGGTGATAACATACCTGAAAGGGAAAATACCCCCGAAAGAAACAGATTGGGTGAAAATAGATCGAACCACCCAAGAAGCCAGTGAAACAGTACATTCCTATTATGAGCGTTTATTGCAGGAGTTTAAACAGTATAGTGGATTCGAGGACATTGGAGACAAAAACATGAGTCAGTTTGTGTATCGGTTTGTTTATGGTCTGAAGCCAGAGATTTGCTAGATGATTAAACAACACATGCTGTGTTGGCAGGGAAAGCCCATAGATGAAATTCTGAAGTATGCAAAATATTGTGGAGACGATATTGAGGATAGACACAAGAAATTACAAGAAAAGGTGATGTGGGCACAGGTGAAAATGGCAGAAAAGCAGGGAATTAATTTGGAAAATCCGAGTGAAAATCAAGGAAAAGATTCTGGAACGAGTGGTGATACGGGAAATGGTGGAAAATTTAGAGGACGAATGAGTAGAGAAGAAGCTAAAAAGAAATTTCCTTGTCATGGATGCGGAAAATTGGGGCATTGGAAGGACGAATGTAAAAAGATTCGGAATAATAATGACCCAAATCAAAACTTAAATCCACAGACGCAGAATGACTCACAGCAGGGTGTAAATCCCCAGAGTCAATTACCACCTCCACCTGTTCAGGGTAATGTAAGCAGAGCAAAGCATGGTACAGACATTGGATACCCAGGAGGGAGTGGTAAGAATGATTATATGACATCACAATTTCTTTTGCCGGACAATTACTGTGAATTCAACTCATGACGGTGACTAGGAGAGGGGAAGAAGGAGTGTGTACTTGGCGCATCCTTACAGGTAGATCAGTCTGGTCCATATGTTGAAGGAAATGTGAAAGGTAATGATATTACTTTCCTTTTAGACACTGGTGCTACCAGGTCTACGGTGAGATCAGCAGATATCCCAGACCTTCCTCTCTCTGGTGAAGATATCCAAGTAGTAGGGGTAGCTAATCAAAGAATTAGAACACCTCTTACAGAACCATTAGGAAACTTCAGAGAAATGCACCAATTTGTAGTGTGCGACTCTAGCCCAGTGAATTTATTAGGTAGGGATTTATTGTGCAAAATGAACTGTACAATTTTCTGCACGCCAGATGGTGTGGCAGTTCAGACACCAGATGAGGACCATGTATATAAAATTATGGTTGCAAAACCAGGTACAGAAATAGACGAAATGTTTTCGTTAATAACAAGAGATGAGTTACCAGAGGAATTAAAAGGTACAGTAAACCCAATAGTATGGGATTTCTCCGGAAAAGAAGTAGGACTTATGGCAAAAATAGATCCTGTTCAAATTACGGTAAAAGAAGGTGCAATTTTCCCAAATACCAGACAGTACAAAATGAGTGCAGAAGTAAAAGCAGGAGTCATTGAAGAAATAAAACAAATGGTAGAACAAAACATCCTAAAAGAAGTAATGAGTAGCCCATGTAATTCACCAATCATGGGACTAAAGAAACCTAGTGGAAAATATAGGATTGTTCAGGACCTGCGTAAAATAAACAAGATTGTGGAACCATGTTGTCCCATAGTACCAAATCCTGCAGTAATTCTATACCAGATCCCTTGGAATGCAGGATGGTTCACAGTAATTGATTTATGTCAAGCATTCTTTTCAATACCATTGCATCCAGACAGCCAGTATCTTTTCTCATTTAAATTTGAGAACAAAGTCTATGTGTGGAATCGTGTTCCTCAGGGGTACACAGAAAGTCCTTCCATCTTCAACCAGATACTGAAAAAATGCCTGGAAAAACTAGTGATGCCAGGAAGCTCAGTCTTAGTCCAATATATCGACGACTTATTGGTGGCGTCGACCACCAGAGAAGACTGTGTTGTTGACTCCATAGCATTATTAAATCTTTTGGCTGAGGAAGGGCATAAAGTCTCACCTGAAAAGTTACAGTTTTGCAGGACAGCTGTTAAATATCTGGGACATCAAATTGAGAGGGGGAAAAAGAAGAATAACCTCTGAAAGAGTAGAATTAATAAAGAGAATGCAAATGCCTGTAACCCAAAGACAAGTGCGAATGTTCCTAGGAATAGTAGGCTACTGTCGACAATGGATACTAAATTTTTCCATGTTAGCTAAGCCCTTAATTAACATGACGAAAAAGAAAGCAAAGGACCCTGTTGAGTGGGAGGATGAAAGTGTAGAAGCTTTTGTAAAATTGAGAAACGCACTTTGTTCAACACCTGCCTTAGGCATGCCTGATTATAAAAGAGAATTCGCATTATTCTGTCAAGAGAGAGAAAATTGTGCACTTTCTGTCCTAACTCAGAGACATGGACTAGACAGACCTCCAATAGCGTACTTTTCTGCTACATTGGACCCAGTAGCAGCCGCGTTGCCAGGATGCTTAAAAGCAGTGGCAGCAACTTGTTTGAGCATTGAACAAAGCAAGTCAATTGTGATGGGACATCCTGTAAAAGTATATGTTCCACATGCAGTTGTGATTCTGTTGACAAGAACCCGAACTCAGCATCTTACTCCTAGTCGGCTGACTAAATATGAGAGGATAATAATGGGTGCTGAAAATGTGACCATGGTAAGGTGTACAATAATAAATCCAGCAACTTTATTGCCGGACCCATATCATGAAACAAATAAAGATGACGAAGAAGATGAACATGATTGTGTACAAATTACAGAATTATGTACAAAACCACGCCCAGACATAGAGGAACAGCCTCTTAAAAAGCCAGACAGGGAGCTATTTGTCGATGGTTCATTTCAAAGACATGAAGATGGTAAACTAACTGCTGCCTATGCGGTATGTGAATTAACTGGAATAGTTGAAGCATCCTATTTACCAGGAGTCAAATCTGCACAAGTAGCTGAATTGATTGCTTTGATAAAAGCTTGCAAAATTGGGAGGAATCAGAGAGTGACCATATTTACAGATAGTCAATATGGTTACGGGGTTGTGCATGATTTTGGCCAACTGTGGATGCAGAGGGATTTCATGACTTCTTCCGGATTCCCCATTAAAAATGGACAATTTGTAAGGGAATTGCTAGAAGCAATACACTCACCAAAAGAATTGGCTGTGGTGAAATGTGCCGCACACCAGTCAGGAGATGACTGGGTGGTAGTAGGCACAGATATGCAGACCTGGTGGCTCAACATTGTGCCAAAACCAGAACGTCAGTCAATAAGAGGGTGGAAAGAATGGGAATCAGCTGCCAACTTATGCTGTATATGCCACCTGAAACTTGGAATGAGGTGAAGAAATTGCAAGATGAGGTTGATGAAAGTGAGAAAAATTTGTGGATCAAAGTGGGTTGCTCCCAAAGAGGAGAAGATGAAGTGTGGATCAGTGCAGATGGCAGACCAGTCATGCCAGACTGTTTACTCTCACAAATGGCTAGAATGCATCATGGAGACACACACATAGGGAGAGATGCAATGATTAGGCTGTTCAGACAAAATTGGTACAATCCCAAATTCAGGGCTGTTGCAGAGAGTCTTTGCCAGAGATGTCTAACTTGCCAAATGCATAATCCAGGCAGGAAAACGATAGTTGGGTTTGGAAAGATTGGAAAGGCAGAGGGCCCATTTATAAGACTCCAGTTCGACTTCATACAGTTACCACCATGAAGAGGACTAAAATATGTTCTAGTCATAGTGTGTCTGTTTTCAAAGTGGGTGGAGGCTTACCCTACTAGGAGAAATGACAGTATTACAGTTGCAAAACTGTTGTTACGTGAGCTCATACCTAGGTTTGGTTTCCCAGTATCTTTGGAATCAGATAGAGGAAAACACTTTAATAGCGAAGTGATCCAGATAATCTGTGAAGCATTTCAAATCAAACAGAAATTGCACTGTGCATATCGCCCAGAGGCTTCTGGAGTGGTTGAACAATTGAATGGCACTATAAAGTCAAAATTGGGAAAAATGTGTGCATCAACGTCATTAGAGTGGCCAGACGCATTGCCACTTGTCTTGATGGGAATCAGAAGCATACCTGACAGAACAACAGGATTGAGCCCCCATGAAATAATGATGGGAAGAGCAATGAGACAAACACATGTTCCCACAAACAAACTGGTGAATATATCTGATGATATGGTTTTGGATTATTGCAAAGGATTGGCTGACCTAGTGCGTTCTGTCTCTCATCAGGTTGGAGAAGACGCAGTTTCCAGGCAGCCTGAACTAGAACATGATCTGAATCCTGGTGATTGGGTGGTAGTGAAGAATCACACCAGAGAAACGTGTCTATCACCCAGGTGGAGCAGACCTTGTCAAGTTATATTGACCACCAATACAGCAGTGAAGTGTGCAAGATTTCCTAATTGGATTCACGTAAGCCACACAAAGAGAGTACCAGACCCTGAAGAGGAGAATTCACAGACAACACCAATCACTGAAGTAGCTGAAGGTTGCCCAGCAGAAGAATCTCAAGTTAGAGGTTCGAGGAAGCTGACGGAGAACAACCGAGCACAAGTCAGGATTGGATACCAGTGGTAGAAGTTCCTGAAGTATACCACAGAACGAGAAATCAAACTAAATTGGAAGAAATTGAAGAAGATCAGATAGGTGAAGAAGAAGCAGTTCAGGATCAAGAAGAAAAGATAGTAAAAGATCCTAAACAAAATAAGATAGGGAAAGAAAATTGGACTCAAAACAGTGAAGATTTAATTGACTTTACACAGGGAAAAACAGGTTTAGAAGAATCCGGTCAGGCTGCAGAAGTTCACAGTGCAATAAGCCCTGATCAGAAGCAGTTAGATCAAGAAGAATTCACTAAAGAAAAAGGGGTTGATACAAATGAACATAAAGAAATAAAAAAGGAACAAGGTCAACATCTTGAAAGTCATTGTGGAGCTACTGAAGAGAAACCAATCAGACCTGAAAAAGAACAAACAAAAGAGGCAGTAATCAAAGAAAACAAAACAGTATTGAGCAGTGAAAATAACGAGATCTTTGAAGACGTAAACAGAGAAACAGTGCCAACCAAGAAAACAAGAAAAGGAGATCATTGGCCAAGTGTCATTAAAAGAGTAAAATACCACATAACAACCAGAAGTGAAGATCCAGAACAAGTACCTGAAGTGACAAGTCAAACTGAACAAGAGAAAAAGTCAGGAAAAAGAAAAAGTAAAAGACTGAGGGGTCGATTCTGATGCGGGTTGGAAAAGCTTCCCGACCGAATCGGTTGGGAAATGGTTTCCGACCCGCTCGGATCGGGAAAGTCCGTCCGCCGGAGTAGGATGCATCCGGATGCTTCCAGATACGATTTGGTTGAACTCCCATTGACTTCAATTGGAACATTTGTTCCTAACCGCATCAGAATTGGGCCCTCGGTCGGGAAGACACGTTCCCGATCCGATTTGGAAGGAGCAAATGCCGTTAGGAGGCCTTCCTAACCGCATCAGAATCAGGCCCTCGGTCGGGAAGCTTTTCCAACCCGCATCAGAATCGGGCCCTTTGACTTGTGAATAACAAATTCAAGGGTCCTGACTGGACTTATATCATTTTTGAAGATTTTGAAAGCTCAGAGTCAAGTGACAGTGGTGGCGAAGGAACAAGTGCAGAACTAACATACGAAGAAGAAACAATACCACCCTGACTAAACAAAAGAATCATCTAAAGAAAAGAAGAAGAGATAAGAAGAGCAATCTTCCTTGTCGAAAAATGCCTGACGATAGAGTTACTGGGAGACCAAAACGAAATTGTTGTAGGAGATGCTGTGCAATATGTATATGTAGTCTAGTATTGGTGCTTATACTATGGTTAGTCCTGATTGTAGCAGTTCCTTACCTTATGATAATAGATAAGAAGATTAATAATGAAACAAAAGGGAGGACAGCAAACATGAAGGGCAATAGAGTAGAATTAATGGCAGAAGATGAGGCAGAAATTCATCATGAAATAGCTGATAACGACACTAGTTTAAATGTTTTCACAAAGTTATTGTTTCAGTATGTAGACACAATGGAAGTTAGTAATTGTTATGTCTGTATGAAGTTACCTGAATCAGTAGCGGAAGGATTAACATACCATCATTTACCACTGACATATGGCATCTCATGTAGTGTATTAACAAGTTTATTTTATAGAACAGGTAGGCTACATTATTATTATTCAAACTTAGATGTGATATTTTCTGAGGTTCCGATTCGCAAGAGTATGAACCCGGAGAGTTTTTCTTAACAATGAAATCGATAGATATAACACATGCACATAGAAACAATCTAACATGTTCTTTACTAGAAGAAGAAAAGATATTTTTGAATTTAGTAGAAGATAGAAGACATGATTTTCAAAAGAAAGCTTCAGAGCATAAGGCTCAGTTGCCACCTTGGGCGGAGAAAGAAGGGAGTTATACACCTGGTAAAGCTCAAGCTGCAATGGCTCTGGATTTCGAGAAGAAAGGGAAAATTTGTCTTCATAGGTTAAAGACTGATTTTAACAATGTTTTCATCGGTACCAGTGAATGTGAACACAATTTTTTAATTCTGGGAAGTTGGGGACTAAAAGGAGGAACAGATTCAGTTTTTCCTGGAATTTATTATGTATGCGGGAATAAGGCTTACTTTAGGCTTCCTGCACGGTGGTATGGAAGTTGTTATATTGGAATAGTTTTTCCAAAGATATACCACGTAAAAAGAAACACTAGAAGCAATGAAAACAATAATGAATTAATACGTAGTAAAAGAGCTAGTTTTTCAGAAATTGTAGGTGATATATTTGGTGCATTGATACCTTCAGTGGGAATAATTCTGAACTCAAGGAAAATATGTAAATTGTCTACAGTGGTTGATCGTTTATCAACGGATACTGCTGGAGGTTTTCTAATGATTAATACGGAGATGGTTGCAATTAGATCTATGGTAATGCAAAATCGACTTGCTCTTGACATTCTATTGGCAAAAGAGGGAGGAGTCTGTAAATTATAGAAGACGAAACATTGTTGCACTTATATTCCTGATAAGAGTGCAGAAATTGGAACGTATATACAGAACATAACTAAACTTGAGAAAGAACTTAAACCACTGGAAGTTGATAGTGTATGGGAAAGATTGACAAATAGTATCTCGTCAATTGGAACCTGGTTTGCTAATATAGGGAAAGGACTTATAGGTCAAATATTAGTACCCCTAGCAGGGATAGCAATAATAATATTGGCAATAACAATATGGTGCAAATGCTGTAGAAAGAATGGAACATATAAAGTGACAGGAAAAGGAAAGAAGAGAAAACTAGATGAAATAGAACTTGAAGAATGGAGAAGTGATTTATACAAAAAGTTGAAAGGGGATGTGAAAAACAGAAAATGTAAAAATGAGAATGAAACGAATTGCTAGAAGTTGGCATCTAATTGAGGGTAGTATTTTTGATGTCTCAGAAACGCCATCAGAGAGGGGATTGATGGAGCAAGGTTTCAAAAATGAAACTTGCTTGTACGCAATCTTCCTCATAGTATTAATTTATTAAACTTGTATTGTCAAAACTAAACTTTGCATTCACAAACACAAGAGGGACAGAAGCTTGCTTATGTGTTTTACTAATGAATAACGCTTGTCTGTAATCCAAAATGTCCGCTAAAGCGCGGGAACCTCAATGCACATGTCGCAACCTGATCACATGGTGTGACGTCTTTCTTTGCTTGGTGGGAAACTTCTGCTTCTGCGCAGTGTGCACTAAAATGGCCGCTAAATGTTTTCACATGCTTCAGCTTGCTCTCATGTCATTATTAAATTGTCGTTTTCTTAATGCTACTAATGCAGGATAGTATTATAATTAATTGGGAATAGAGTAGGGAAAGTGGGTATACAGTGAAACTTTTTATTTGTGATTTTAATATTTTCTTCTTGCACTTTTAGTAATTCGTAAACTTGGGCCTGGGTTGGTGACTTGAAACTCGAGAGACAGATGGTTCTGCGCATGTGTCCTGTGTGCCTGCCAAGTGAAGTCAACTTGGACGTCTTCCAAGGCCATGACCCATTGGCCGAAGATGCTGTACTTCATGTTTCCAGAGGACAAAAATGATACTTTTCCCCTGTAAATTGTATAACATTTGTCGTGAGACGTGTGGGAAATAAAGCGAATGTATTAATTTGAAGGGGCGGGAACGTAAAGACAATAGGCTTTACAATTTAGGCCAAATCGATATGGTGCGAGAATCCACCCCCTGTCCCTGTCCAATCAGAAGTAGTGGTCCCATATTTTAGCAACATTAAGGGGAGGTACATGGGCGTAGAAGGGTATAATAGAATATAGCATTAGTTAATTAGTCAGAGCATGCGTTCACGAAGAACAGGCGTCCATGCTGCGAGAGCTGACTCAGAACACGCAGAAGAGCTCCAGACTGCCATGCTGATCGGTTGCTGACTGAATCCCTGTCCAGAAGAGGTCCTGAGGAGGGGGCGGCGGAGTCCATTAGAAGGAAGGCACGGGAGAATCGAGAGAAGTCGAGTATCAGAGAGGGGAACGGCGCAGGCGTCGTTGTAGAGAGGTTACCGGTCCTGTCCTGATCCTGGAAGAAGTCTTTGCTCTTCATCCTTCCTGGGTCCTATCTTTTTCAACTCCTTGGCCAAGGGGCTTGGTTTTCGCATTTAGGTAACTATACTGCAACCTTTAGTTGCGCTGCTGTCTCTATCTTCTCCTCTTCCTTAAACACCATCATTTATTAGCAAAATCATTTCTATGCTTTTTCTTGGGTAATTCAATCAAGTACCGTGTTTTCTGTATTATACTCTGCTAAAAACTTTAGATAAACATTTTAAAACTTCCTGACTCAGTGGTTATTTCAGGATTATGTACTATAATGAATGTCACTCATTTTAAACTTCCCAATTAGCAAAGGATCCATTGGTAAGTTATTACTCTTCAATCAGAAGGTAATTGGTAGCAGGGACTTTGATAAAAGAGTACATCTGACACCCAGCGTAAGTATTAGTGTAGTGTGAATGTATGGGCCCAAGTGAGTATATGGTGTATGAATGTTGTTGGCTAATATTGCGCTGGATCAACCCCTAAAGAACATCCAGGAGACACCTACGTCAGCAAAGTAACACAACTGTGAAAGACACAACATGCAGGGGGAAGGCCGCCAAAGTCAGGAGACAAATATATCAGAGCTAACAGTCAAATTAGTGCTACAGCTAAAATGGCGCCGACGAAACACCAGGAACTGAAAAGTAACGCAAAAATAATTTAGAAATGTCACATCATGCAGCGGGAGTGCCCGAAATATAGCAGCCAAACCAATCAGAGCAAACAAAACCCAACTCTGGGAACCCCCTAAAAAGGCACACAGGGCACACAGTACAATATGTATCTCCAAGGTAGTATGAACATCCAACTAAGAGAAAGATGGAATACCAACCAAGAACATGGAAAAAGAATGCAAAGAGTGACAAGGCCTCAAATATTAGCTCACATATATGCATTGCAAAAATACTTTAAATGAGCTGCGAACATGCTTGACTTTGTACTCAATAAAGATTTAAATTTGCATTAGGGAGTTTACTGTAGCAGTGTCCCATGTAGGTCCAGAAGAACCCTTACTATTCACATAAGTTCCATTAGGATGTATTGTATTTACATGTCTCACACGTGGATATCTTGGAAATCTGGCATGGATCTGGTCCTGCCTTGGTGCATTTCTTTGGCATAAGCTGTGTTGCCCTTGTCACTGTAATGTATTTCTGATTGAGAAAAAGAAAATGTTATTATTTACGGAAAGTACCCATCATAACACCACTAAGAAGGTTCGAAATGGGAAACTAAGAATAAAACAATCTTTATTTCACAGGCAGCTGAGTCAACTTCAGAAGGTGCAAATGAATTACACGAGACCACAGAGCAATAGATGAAATGGCTCACTGCAGGGCTCTGGGGAGGGGATGCAATAAAGGCAGCCAGGCACAGAGCAGAAGGCCCTGAACAAGGAATATTGTCTCCAGCAGCTGCATTATTTATTTGACAAACACAAATATCGAGGGTCTTTAACAACTTTATTTCCTTGCTGAGCCTTCTTCAAACAAGGGTTTCAAAGCAGGCATCCCAACTTACTCCATCAAAGCCCTTGGAAGGAAGAAAGCTGCATGACCTCAAATAGAAGGCCAGGCTATTTAAGATCATTCAGTGATCGCTGGTGAACTTTGTGGTGGAGTATAAATTGCACAAAGCAACTTAGTGAAGGAGTGAGCTTGAGTTCTCCCCTCTGTACTCACCCCTCTCCATCAAGTGAGTCCTTCTGCCCAAATAATGCGATTTGCAGCAGAACTTTCAACTGCATTGCCTAACAGTCCATAGGTTTGAAGTCACTTCTAAAGGAAAACCTATACAGCACTATCATGACGTGGCAAACGCGTCCATTCATCACCAAAGGTTTTTGGGGTGTAAATCACTCAAAAATCTTAAAAGAATGGGACAAACTGCAAAAACTCAGCACAGTGTCGCTAAAAAAATATTGCAAGGATGCCATAGGTCTTAAAGAAGTTCAAATAATTTGGCAATACGATTTAACATAGTTGCCAATCGTTTTAAAAATGCACAGAGCATTTTCCTTTTCTTCTGCTTTAATTTTCCATTTATGGCCTTTTAAGTAGCTTCTCAATCATATAACATGAAGGAGAATATACTTGAAAGAGGCAGCATGATGATATGAAAGATTACACGGGTCTGGCAACATTAGCCTCTAAACAACAGAGTTATCTTTCAGATTAGACAGATATTACAAGCTTGGGCAGCATGGCTACCACTGTGGTGACAGTGATCTCACAGGTTCTTCCAGCAGGCATATATAACATTTACCAGTCTTACAGGCTCAGGTTAAAGAAAACAGTTGTGATAATAATGTCATAAAAAGCTATTAACATAGATGAAGAAATTCTCCTGCACGAGTCATAAAGTAACAGACAGAGGGCCCGATTACGATGCAGTAAGAAATGGCTCTGACCGTCGGTCGGAGTCATTCTTACCGCATCGTAATCTCCTGTTTGGAATAATTTCCGACCGACTTATTTTGATGGAGTCGTTCAGATATTATTCCAAACAGGAGTTCCGAATGGCTTACGATGGGCTCGGAGAGTCCGTCCGCCATTCGTAAGGCCTTCAGCAAACCCTTGGCCGGCTCTTTCCGGCCGAGGGATTACGATGGCAGTTTCCCACTGCCTTTCTGTGCCTGCCTTTCCGACACAGAAAGGCATTGGGAAACTGTCTTTAGGAAACTGTCTTTGTGGGCCGCCAGCAGGGCCCCCATGGGTGCAAGCCGCCTAATGGCGGCCTAGGGGGCACCTATGGTGCCCCCCTGTTGATCCCGGTGCCTGCCACCGGGTGCAGGGATGAACTGCACCTCTGCTCTTTGCTATGAGAGCATGCATTCTGTTTGGAATGCATGCTCCCATAGCAAAGTATAGGATTGCGACCAAACAGGGTTCTGTCTCATCCTAATATCTGGGCTGGAACCGACAACAGGAGGTCGTTCGGTTCCATTTCCAGAGCGATGTCGGACGTACTCTGGTCCGTCCAACATCGCAATCGGGCCCATAGTATTGAGTGCCCTCTGAAACCAACCAGGAAAACCAATAACAAAGGGGCCGATTCCGATCTCGGCCAGTAGGGCTCCGAATCGGATTCGGCTTAACCGGATCCAATTCGGAGCCCTATTTCCCGACCGATTCGTACGCGCGTCTGGGCGAGCGAGTACGATGCGAAATAGCCGACCGACTCGTCCGGGCGTCCCGACCGCTCCGACCGACTCGTTCCCGGGTCTAACCGCACCGACCGACTCGCTCGGACTCGACTCGCACCGCGCAATGGAGACGTTCCCCGGCCGGGTAAGTACGATGCGCGCCGCGAGCAGTCCGACCGAGCCGCGCACTCCGGCTCAAAAGAGCAGTCGGAGCCGTACTTCGGGGGTCCGTGTCGGACCCCCCTGTACGCGTAGCCACGCGAGTCGCACACAGGGGGGACACATGGGTCCCCCCTACACGTGCATGTACGGCGCGACTCGCATCGACGCGCACACGCTGTAGGGGCGCCCTTGTTCGCGTCGTGTCTATTGAGTCAATGGGAGCCCGTGTACGCGTCATACGACTGGCTCCCATTGACTTCAATGGGCGTCCGACCGAATCGAGTCCGATAGCATATGTGCGCATCGTACTCGTTCGGTCGGACTGCTAGAGTCCGATTCGGTCGGAAATCTCTCCGGGTCTGGCTCGGTCGGAGAGATTTCCGGCCCGAATCGGAATCGGCCCCAAAGTGTCTACAACCCAGCGTGAATTACAGCACAAAAAACAGTTTACATATACTTTGGAATTGCACTAATATTGTCCCCAAGCATTAGCTTGACATTTTATGAAATGCTGTAAATTTAACTCAAAATACTATATTTTCATTTTTAGTAAATAAACTAATTTTCCCAAAAACAAAACACTGTAATGTTCTTTGATTACTTGAAACTGCACTAGTTTGGCTATCAAACACTAGCTTGCCATTTCCTGAAAATACACACATTTTGTCCTCAAATACGAGCCTTTCACTTCTGGTAAATACATGAATTCACATCTCACAAAGAAAGGATTGTCGTTTTCTGAAAAGTTCCTAAATACCAACTTTGCCTGATGGAGTATTCTGGTATGTGGAGTGTTGTCAGAGTGTAGAATGTTTCCATCCCCAGGTTCCTAGCACTAGTTCTGTTGGCAGGTCAGAGAAGACCTGGAGCCCTGAGCTAACAATGTTATTACTTCCTGGTGGTGTTTGGTCGTACCTGTGTACCACCTGTGTAGACCGCTACTTGAATTAACCTATGTATAATGCACCTGAATGTGTGAAGATGCCCTTTTATAAAACACCTTTCCTTTTTATACATAAATATTATTATTAGCCACTTATGTTTAGTACTTACCCTCATTGACCGATTCTGCCTTGTATGCCCCTATGTCTCCATCACATGTCCGAAAACCCCACCACATAGCAAGAGTGCCCACCTTATGCCAGGGATAACAGCCAAATGCCACAGATGGCACCTTGATGGGCACTAGATACCAGAATGATATCAAATTACATGAAACACACGCCATTCAAAAGTCAATCAACAATTTTTGGACCAGAAAGTGTAATAAACATAAGAGATTTCTTTTCTTCTATTGCCGTGAGAACACGGTAATAGAAGCAAAGAAAAGAAATCTCTCATGTTTATTACACTTTCTGGTCCAAAAATTGTTGATTGGCTTGAATGGTGTGTGCTTCATGTAATTAGACATTGTTTCTCAATCTTAGGATTGTACCAAGGGGAGTAGGGTGTACCTTCCCACTATTGAATGCACCGCGGGCGAAAACACTGGTCTTGAATACGTATATGGGACAACTATATGAGCGCCTGACACCTCACAAACACCCGGTCCTGCAACGTAGATACCAGAATGCTCATCATCTGCCAAGGATGCCAACCAGAAGCAATTGATGCCTGCTTAATTCCAGGCATGCCTACCATCCACAAAGGATTGTCACTGAAGGCCATATGTGATCAACACATTTTAGGGTTGCCCCATCAGATGCCATAGGTGCTCTCTTTATTAAAGAAATGCCACCAGATGCCTAGAATGCCCATTAAATTCCATGGGTGGCCACCAGAAGGTATGGATCGCCCCTAGATGACTAGGGTGGTGACTAGATACCAAGGGTGGTCAACATTTATCAGGTATTGCAATAATATTCCATAGATATTAATGTGTAAATTCTAGGAGGCCCCTTTATTGGAAATCACCAAAATTTGTGTGGTCTTCTCCCGGATTTTCGCCTTTTATGCTGAACCCGATTTTGTTATCTATAAGACTCTGCGCTCTTTCCTCCCTCTAACTAGTTGTAAAGTTATTGTGTTTTCCTTTTTAAACCTAGTAAACGTGTCATTAACCTATTTGGCACATTTAATTTTTCTTATAAGTCCCTAGTATATGGTACTACATGTATCCAGGGCATGATCGTTAAATGTTACTAGTGAGCTGCAGCACTAATTGTGCACCCACTAAGGTAGATCTGTAAAGCATGTTTCCAGACTTGTCCCTACAGCATCAGTGTGCAGTTCTAAACAGCCTGGCCGGATAGTTTAAATGTGGAACAAAGTGCACAACCAGTTAACGGGCCACCCTTCTCACTTCCTGCCTTGTGCAATAATACCTGCACCACTGGCGTAACGAAACTTGAGGGGGCCCCCCTGCAACGTACACGGAGGGGGCACCTCCAGACAATATCAGGAGCTCTCCAGACCGAGTATTGTGCTGAGGGGGCCCCCTCGAGCTTGGGGGCTTCCCCACACCGCGGGGGCTGCGGGGGCCTGTGTTACGCCACAGACCTGCACGAAAAGGTAGTTTGCCATCTGGCAAGATAAAGCTTTTGCCAGACCTATACCTTCCTTTTAAATGCTTATAGGTACCTCTAAGTAAGACTCTAAATGCCCATAGGGCAGGGTGCATGGTATGTAAAAAGAAGTGCATGTATATTTAATATTTTACATGTCCTGGCAGTGGGAAACCTCCAAAGTTGTTTTTCACTGTGGCAAGACTTCCATAGGAAAATACTGGGTTACACTGTAACAACTTATAGTGCTTAGTTACGGTTTGGAAGCTGTTTTAAAATGAGTCCTTGAACCATTTTTATTAGTATTTTAAAGTCCAACTCAATAGTCAAGTTGCATTTTATATTATTCATGGCTTTGATCATGATGTGTCACATGATCAAGACTGTGACCGGTTGAAACGCATTGTTTTTCAAAACTATTGCAAGTGACCCTGTTGGTGTGGCTCGTTTTTACGAAATCGGATTGAGGAAGTGTTTTGGGAGCAAAGCAATATAATTGGCGGTGACACTCGCCGCACGAGCACCGCTCCGAAGGCTGGGCCCCTTCAGCATCTTCTATTTTATATATCAAGAGTCTGGAGAGTCGAAACGCGTAATCCTTTGCCGATTGACTAATGAATCATCGCTATCTATCTAACAATTCCAGAATGGCTGGTTCTTTTCCCAGGACGCTTTGGGAATCGATTACTCCTGTATGTATGTGTGTGTGTGTATATATATATATATGGATATGTATGTATGTATGTATGTTATGACATAAAAATATTAACTATTCAATTCCAAAACATTAAATAAATTACTAAACAAATAAAAAAACAAAAAAAGACATTTACAAAAATATTATAAAAATTTAGAAATAAAAAATATAAACACGTACTAAAAAATGTTTACATAAATATTAATAATAAATATATTTAACCAATATTAGGAATTGTATTCAAGTCTGGGAATAACACATATACAATTCCAGCTCCAGTTTATGCGACAGTAGAAAAAGTGTAGGACTTTGGAGGGGTTAAATATATTATTCCCACTTCAAACAGTGCAACATTAGGGAAAGCATTGGACTTCGGAGGGGTAAGATTTACTATTTCAACTTCAGGCTGTGCAACAGTAGGAAAAGAGTTGGACTTCGGAGGAGTAAGATTTACTATTCCCACTCCAGCCTGTGCAACGGTAAGAAAAGCATTGGACTTCAGACGGGTAAGATTTACTATTCCTCCTCCAGTCTGTACAACAGTGAGGAAAGTGTTGGACTTCGGAGGGGTGAAATTTACCATTCCTACTCCAGTCTGAGCAACAGTAGGGAAAGAATTGAATTTCGAAGGTGTTAAAATTATTATTCTCACTCCAGTCTGTGCAACAGCAGGGAAAGCTTTTGACCTCTGAGGGGTAACATTTACTGTTCCCACTTCAGTCTGTGCAACTGCAGGGAAAGCGTTGCACTTCGGAGGGTTAAAATTTACTTTTCCCACTCCAGTCTAAGAAACAGTAGGCAAACACATTACATATTTGAGTAACCATATTAATTTAGAACAAATATCAAACTCTTAATATAAACATTATTACTTATATATATACCTATTAAAAAATAATTAACCAATTTACAAAATTCATAAACAATGTAATCATTTTCAATTAAAAAATAATGGTTATTAAATTATTACTAAATTAACTTGCCACCCTATATCCCTACAAACCCAGCAACCCACACCAGAAATATAAATAAATACCTATCACACAATTAACATAAAGGATAATCAATGTTATGTTATGTTATGTTATGGGAATTTTTAGAGCGCACGATTACCCGGAGGTGTCCTGGCGCTAGTTACTACTCCCTAAGGCTGAGCTGAAAAATGAGGATTATTTATCAAAAAGCCAGGTCTTTAACCCCTTCCTGAATGCTAGAAGACTGGTAGCATTTCTCAAATAGAATGGCAATTCATTCCAAGCCTTTGCTGCGCACAGAGAGAAACTTCTGCCTCCCCATTGAGCTTTTTTTGTTGATGGGACTACCACCAACTTAGCTCCTAACGATCTAAGAGTTCTTGCTGGTATGTACCATTGGAACTGGCGCCTCAAATGATCTGGTCCTAAGCCCTGAAGTGCTTTAAAGACCATACACAAAGATTTAAACTGCACCCGGTTCCTCACCGGGAGCCAGTGTAGTCTTTTAATCTCCTTGGAGATGGGAGAAAACTTGGAGGTGCCCATGAGTAATCTGGCCGCGGCATTTTGTAGCAGCTGAAGCCTATACAGAAAACTTTGTTGTATGTTTAAGTATAGGCTATTGCAGTAGTCTAGTCTTGACATAACCAATGCTGTGTCTACCGTTTGCCGGGTCTCCGAAGGTAAAAACCTCAATACCTTCTTAACAGTTCTGAGAACATACACTGTTGTTGAGGTTACTGCATTTACTTGGGCCCCAAAGGAGAGTTTCTCATCCAGGATTATACCCAAATTTTTCACCTTTTTTGAGGGTGTAGGGAGAGACCCCATGGATGCAGGCCACCAATTAGGCGTCCAAAAATTAAGATCATTCCCAAACAGCCTTACCTCCGTTTTTCCAGAATTCAATTTCAGGCAATTCTCTGCCATCCATCTCCCTACCGATTCCATACAGTCCTGAAACCGTTTATCCAATCCCAGTTCTTGGCCAGGTAATAGAGACACCACAATTTGTGTGTCATCGGCATAAGAAGTGAGACCAAACCCATATGCACTGATGACGGGGGCCAATGATGAGACATACACATTAAAGAGTGTGGGGCTCAAAGATGACCTCTGCGGTACACCACAAGGCAGTGCAAAGGGCTTGGACTGAAATTTACCTAGGGATACAATCTGTCCCCTGTCTGATAAAAAGGATTTAAGAAGATCCCACGCTTTTCCCTGGACCCCACAAGCCCTGAGTCGGTCCATCAGAATCTTATGATGGACCGTATCAAAGGCCGCGGACAGATCCAATAAAATCAAGGCTGCCCTGCCTCCTCGATCCACGGCTTCCCTAATCTCCTCGGTGGCCTTAATGAGCGCAGACTCAGTGCTATGTCCCTCTCTAAAACCATATTGAGAGGGATCCAGTGCTTGAACTTCCGCCAGAAAGGCACTGAGTTGACGATTCATAAATTTTTCAACCATTTTTGCGGGGAGAGGAAGCCGAAAAAATCGGGCGGAAGTTGTTGGGATCCTTGGTGTCCAGGTTTGGCTTTTTCAGTAGAGGCAGTATTGAAGCCTATGACATAACTACTGAACAATTAATTAGTTGTTAATTAATAATTACTTAACTTCATACCCAACAACCCTACAAACCCAGCAGCCCACACATAAAATATAACTAAAATATATAATTATTACACAATTTACATAATTAACTGCCCACCCTATACCCCTACACACCTAGAAACCAGCAACTAAAATGTAACAAAAATAAATCAGTATTACATAATGTACATAATTGATACTCCCATAATCAATAAGAAATTAATAATTCATTGTTAATTATTACTTAATTAACTTCCCAACCTAAACCCCTACAAACCCAGCAGCTCACACCTAACATTTAATTAAAATATGATTTTACACAATTTACATAATTCATTTTCAATTAAATAATAATAAATTAAAAAGTAATCATTAGTTAATTATCACCTAATTAACTTCCCACCCTATACCCCTTCAAACATAACAACCCACACCTAAATTATAAGCAAATTAAATCAGTATTACATAATATATATATATAATTAATATCAATCGCACACTTATTTAAAAATTATTAATTAACCATATACCCCTACGAACCCAACAACCCAATATGACACTATAAATTACTATTAGCTATTAAATAAAAAATTCAGAATCACTTAAAAAAGATAATAACAATTATGCAAACAATAACATAAAATTAATATATATACTAAAACAGATTCAAATAATTAAAAAACAATATTATTTACAACTATATTATTGAAAATTATATTAACAACAACAATATCCTTACTAACGATATTACTTGCCTGAAAAAACGATATTCTTGACAATATTTCTGCATCACAGTATTTTTATATCACAATATCGTTTCACTGATATTTCTGTTGCCCGATATTTAAAACTCAATATTTTGTCCAAATACAAGTGCATTTCCGGGGCCGGAGGGGGCGGTCTAGTTTCGCCGCTCTCTCCTCCATTTAAACACGATGGGACAGCGGACACGCAGCGGCTGTTGGTGAGGCTGCTATTGTTTTATTCACATTACTTTGGATTTTATAGTGTGCACGCTGACTCTTGCGCGCTTTTAACCTTTACTGCACTATTTGGCATTCCTTACCTGCTGTGTGCTTCTCGCACTTGGCCCCGTTCCACCGCGGCTGTGTGCCGTTTGCGTGGAGGGCGTTCTCTCTTACTCTCTGCCCTGCCCTGCTGGTGACTCACTTCCGGGGCCGGAGGGGCGGTCTAGTTTCGCTACTCTCTCCTCCATTTAAACACGATGGGACAGCGGGCACGCCGCTGGCGCGCCACAGGCGCGCCTAAGGCAAGCCCGTCTGCGCCCATCCGCGTCTGGATGTCGCCAGATGCCAGACATGCTGCCGGTCTGCTTGGTGGAAAGCAGACCTACCCTCGTGGAGACCTACTGGCTATCAGGAAACTGGTCAGCTCATGTGATCATCCTCCATGTAATCTGCTTGAAGGCCCGTTCTGTTGTAGAAGCTGTGGTTTCAATTCTTGGGTGATTACATCCCCTCTTACTTCCTCCCTCCCCCACCCCCTCCAGGCACACCATTAAACTCCTCAGCCTTAACTGCCGCTCCCTAGCAAAGCATTTTGCTGAGGTTTATGATCTGTTGCAGGACGAGTCACCTGACGTTCTCTTTCTAACAGAGACTTGGCTCTCAGCTGACATGGTGGCTGAGCCAGGTCTGGCGCTTCCCCGAGGCTTCAGCATTGTGACTCTAAACAGAGAGACGAGAGGTGGCGGTGTCGCAGTTATCTTCAAATCCTGCTACACCTGCACCTTTGCGAAAGAGGTCTTGGTAGGCTGTGAGTGCGCGCGTTTTGGGATCTCCTTCAACGCCAGCTATACAATGTCCGGGTTACTGGTCTACCGACCGCCGGGGCCCTCTAAAGAGTTCAGGGCGGCACTGACTGATGCAGTAAGTTCTTTGGCTATGAGATCTGCCAACTTTAGCATTATTGGTGACTTGAACCTGCATTTGGATAATATACATGACTCTAAAATGGGTAATTTTTTAGCAGACCTTGCTGCCCTTCAGCTGATTTAACTTGTTCCAGGCCGTACCCATTTTGCAGGCCACTTGCTTGACCCAGTTTTTTCCTAATCTTCCTGCCCTCACAGTTAATACTCCCATTTCGATGAGCTGGTCCGATCACTATCTGGTACCCATGATACTCTCTGGGGTGGAGCCCTTTCAGAGGGGGGTCCAGAAGTCAATCCTTAAACGTCCCTGGCACAAACTGGACATCGATCAATTTCATGCCCTCCTCTCTACGCACTCCCTCAGTTTGCCAGATGACCCTGATGCAGCCGATAAAGCTTTATCTGACTGGATTCGGCGGCCTCTTGATACACTCATCCCTGTTAAGTGGTCTAAGGGGCGCAATAGTAAATCCAGCCCATGGTTATAACAGTAAGCTTGCCACTATCCGGAAAGCATGCAAAAGGTTGGAACGGGCATGGAGACGGGATTATGACCCGGTCCTGAAGGGGCATTATCAGGCAGCCATCAAGAATTATCACAGGGCCATCCAAAAGGAAAGGGCGGCCTACTTCGCTGACGAAATCAGGAGTAGCAGCAATCCCGCTAAAAGTATTTTCTCAATACTTAAAGATCTTAAAGCTGCAGGGTCATCTACAGCACCTCTGATTTCGTCTGACCAGCAATGTGAGGATCTTGCCACCTTCTTCATTAAGAAGGTGGAGAACATCTATAGGACCTTCCCCCTTACCTCTATCAGATCAGGTCCTGTTCGTAGACCCCTCTCCACCCCCACACTCGCGGTCTTCCCTTCAATCTCCCAAGATGAGATGCGTACGTTAGGTAGTAGGGTCAAATCAGGTTCTCCTGCAGATCCTCTTAAGCCTGAGCAATTTCTTAATTTGCTCAAATCAGGTTCTCCTGCAGATCCTCCTAAGCCTGAGCAATTTCTTAATTTCTGATCAACCTGTCCCTGTCCATGGCGGCTGTCCCCAGGGCTTGGAAACGAGCCATGGTGGTCCCTTTGTTAAAGAAACCTACATTGGACGCCACCAAACCGGAGAACTTTCGCCCCATCTCTCTCCTACCGTGGGTGTCCAAGATCGCCGAGGCTTACATTAACTCCATTCTGACAGGACACCTGGAAAACAACAGCATGCTTGACTCCTCTCAGTATGGTTTCCGCCCGGGTCACAGCACGGAGACTGCTCTCCTAGTTGTGACCGAACACCTGAGGGAGGCTTTAGATGCCGGACGTACCTCGGCGCTGATACTATTAGATCTCAGCGCCGCGTTCAACACGGTATCCCATCAGATCTTGTTGCAACGTTTGGAGGAGGCTGGCATCGAGGGCCTGGCCCTGGGATGGTTCGGCTCTTTTCTATCTGAGAGAACCTTCCAGGTGGCGGCCCCCCCTTTTGCCTCCCTGATACACACTATCAAACAAGGTGTTACACAAGGCTTAGCGTTGAGCCCTACCTGTATGTCCAACCTCTAGCAGCAGTGGCCAGGAGTAGAGGACTAACGGTGGTATCATATGCTGACGATACTCAGTTGGTAGTAGCACTCTCTGACGACTCCACGCAGGATGCCCTTAAGTTCAGGAGCGATCTTGCTGCCGTCGCAGAGTGGATGACTGCCAACTTCCTCCAGCTTAACGCTAGCAAATCTGAGATCCTGCTAGTAGGGAGAGATACTGAGCTGTGGAGTGAGAGCTGGTGGCCTGCGTCCTTGCGTTGCGCACCCGCTCCCAAACAGGTGGTTAAAAACCTGGGTGTATGGGTTGACTTGGCCCTCAGCTTCCAGGTCCAAACCAAAAAAGTTGCTGGGACCTATTTTGGACTCCTGCGTGGGCTCAAACCGCTGCTGTTTTTTTTTGATCCCACGGTCCATCAAGTCATCATCCAGGCCTCCATTATGTCTAGGCTGGATTATGCCAGTTCACTCTACCTGGGGGTTAACAAGGCTGAAATCCTACATCTGCAGAGGGTTCAAAATGCGGCTGCTAGAATTCTTCTCGGCCTCCCTAGAACTTGCCCTATGACCAACGCCATCCGCCGACTACATTGGCTGCCGGTGGCGAGGCACATCGAGTTCAAGTCCCTCTGCATTGCATATAAAATCATGAATTTCTCCTCCCCAGACATCCTGGTGAACCTGCTTTCACCCTACACACCTACTCGTCAACTACGATCTATGGGCCAGCATTTGGCGGTTGTTCCTCGGGTGAGGAAGGTGCGAGCAGGAGGATGCTCCTTCCACACCCTGGCTGCAAAACTTTGGAACTCTTTTCCTGCGCACATCCGTAGCATTGACAACTACCTGGCATTCCGCAAGGCCATTAAAACACACCTTTTCTGTTTGTTATAGGCCCTGCCTTCTGATAGTAGCCTCCCTACTTCTACCTGCCAGCGCTGGGACACCCCTTTGCTGGGGCAGGTGTGCGCTATACAAAACTTGTAACATAACATATCATAACATTTGTACTCTTCAATGCTGTATGTTTCTGTACTGTCCCCAAAGTAATAAAAAAGCAGTAGAATGTTGAAGTTGTGTGTTTAAAAGACCAAATTCAGTTGGTTATATGGGAAGATGGTGGTTGGAAGGGGAGTTTAAGATAATGTGTGGAATCATGTCATACTACCACTCAGGGCTCAGAAGAGAAAACTCCTTTGTAATTAATGAAAGGAAGGGAACCTTGTAATACATTCAGGTAAGTGTGGTTGTCAGAACCTGGTAAGGAGAAAGCTAGTAAGGATGGTCCAAATGCAGAACAAATTGTAAAAAACAGCTACATTTTAAGTTGGAGAATAGATGAGCTTAGGAATTTAAAGATTAGAATCAAAGAGATATTCAAAGTTTTAAAGGCCTTGCCGGATTATGAACGTGGGGTTTGAAGTGGTTGAGCTGAAAGGAGGAAAGGTCTGGAACAAAGATGGTCTTGCTGCCTGAAAGTTGTGCTTAAAAATTGAGACACTGATGTCGAGCAAAGAGAAAAAAATTAATCATTAGAATCATTGTGAGATAGTAGGGATAAAACAGCAAGTGGTCAGGGCCAGACCTCCATGGATGAATAACTGTGGATGAATGACTGTATGGTAGAACACTCCCGTTGATCCCATTTAGTCTAGACTGATACTTATAATATGATGTGCTTCTTTGCATGTGCTGTGCTTTGAGCTGATGAAGTATTTTGGAATGTTCAAGATATGCTGACTATAGTTTTCAGCATTGTTCATTTGTGTGAAATAATTTTATATTTGCTGTAGAAAAGAGGATAATTAGTATCCTGCAAGATAATAAATGAGCCCTGGCAGAGACTCTTCTCGAGAATGTGGGACTGATTCCCCGTTTCAGTGATTGGAATCACGGGTGACGATTGGAAGGAGGCATCAGTTACTGATGACCCTCCTCTTGCACTGAGCTGTCATCTTCTACACCACACTTACCACTTACTCCTGTGATGTTTAGATCCCTCTGGACATTGAATTCATCAAGTATCCAGTAATCAGTGATGGGAATGTTGAGTGAGGCAAGGATGAGGCTGTGATGTGTGTCACGGCTAGATTACTTGCTGTTGGCCATTCACGCAAAAAAAACATAGTATAATTTATTCCTGGTGCTGCTTAAACCTTTTAGCAGAAAAAAAATCAATGCCAGGTCCTTTAAACTAGGTTTCTGTTGTAATGCCATAACCTGAACGTCCTGTCACCGGTAAACAGTCTAAATATCGAGTTTAAAATATTGAGTGGACAGAATATCGACTGTCAAAAATATAGTGGTACAGAATATCGATATACAGGTAAGAAATATCGTTTGTCATAATATCGAAGTAAGTAATATTGTCAGTCATAATATCGTTGTTAAAAATATCAATTTTTTTAGTGTTTTAAATGTTAGTATATGTGTTAAAAATATATATTATTTTTATAATGTATGTTAGAATTTTTTTAAAGTAATGAGTTTTATGTTACATTTTTTTTGCGTATTTTAGTTCTGTAGCAGGTTGTGGGTTTATAGGGGAATAGGGTGGGAAGTAATTTAATTACAATATATTAATTAAGAATTTTTTTGAATTAATTAATCATATGTTAATTAATGTTTGCGTAATTTTATTCCATAGCGGGTTGTGGGTTTATAGGGGAATAGGGTGGGAAGTAATTTAATTTAAATTAATTAATTAAAAAATTAATTAATATTTTGGTATTTAATAATTTATATTTTAATTGTGTTAATTAATTATTAATTAATTATAAAGTTGTTAATAATAATTAATAATTTATTGGTAAATATGTTAATTGTGTTTTAAAAAGTTATTAATTAGTTATTAATTTGATATTAATTATTAATAATTAATTTGTTAATATGTTAATTGTGTACTTTTTTAGGAGTGGGTTCAGTGTTGATAGGGTAGTAGGGTGGGAAGTAATTTAATTTTTATTAAAATGTTTAATATTTTTATATAATATTTTTTAAAGTTATTTTATATTGTTAATTGTGTGAATTAATTTATATTTGATGGTTATTAAATTTATTGTCATTAGTTAATTAATTAATTGATAATTATTTATGTTAATTCATTAATATTTTACAATATTGGTGGTGACGTTTATAGGGGAATATGGTGGGAGGTAAAAAAACATTTTTTAAATTAATTGTTAAATAATGTTAATTATATTGCAGGAGTGGGAATACTAAATTAATCCCCTACGCTATCCAACACTTTGCCTACTGTTATACTTGGTGGAGTGGGAATAGTAAATTATTCCCACCCGCTATCCAACACTTTCCCTACTGTTGCACTCGCTGGAGTGGGAATAGTAATTTTTACACACCCGCTATCCAACATTTTCCCTACTGTTGCACTCGCTGGAGTGGGAATAGTAATTTTTACCCACCCGCTATCCAACACTTTCCCTACTGTTACACTCGTTGGAGTGGGAATAGTAATTTTTACCCTCCGACTATCCAACACTTTCCCTACTGTTGCACTCACTGGAGTGGGAATAGTAATTTTTACCCTCCCGCTATCCAACACTTTCCCTACTGTTACACTTGGTGGAGTGGGAATAGTAAATTCTTCACACACGCTATCCAACACTTTCCCTACTGTTGCACTTGCTGGAGTGGGAATAGTAATTTTTACCCACCCGCTATCCAACACTTTCTCTACTGTTGCAA
This sequence comes from Calotriton arnoldi, assembly GCA_963921515.1. Classification (NCBI taxonomy): domain Eukaryota; kingdom Metazoa; phylum Chordata; class Amphibia; order Caudata; family Salamandridae; genus Calotriton; species Calotriton arnoldi. The sequence goes on from CAWUFW010000518.1 coordinate 649,500, forward strand.
TCGCTGGAGTGGGAATAGTAATTTTTACACACCCGCTATCCAACATTTTCCCTACTGTTACACTCGTTGGAGTGGGAATAGTAATTTTTATCCTCCCGCTATCCAACACTTTCCCTCTGTTGCACTCACTGGAGTGGGAATAGTAATTTTTACCTTCCCGCTATCCAACGCTTTCCCTACTGTTACACTTGTTGGAGTGGGATTAGTAATTTTATCCCCTACGCCATGCAATGTTTTCCCTACTGTTATAATTAATATAGTGTGAAATATTATTTACATTTTTATTCTTTTAAATAATTTAATTTATTATATAGAAAATTAATTTTTATATTTATATTACAGGTTTATTTAGATATATATGTAATTATAATTTAAATTATGTTTTTAACATTTTATAATTAAATGTAATAATTATTTATGAATATTAAGTTTATATATATATATATATATATATATATATATATATATATATATATATAAAAATAATTATACATGTTTACTATTTTTTTACATTATATTTATTATTTATTAATTTTATTTTTTTAAATAATTCTAATTATGTTTTATTTAATTATATTTATAATTTAATTAATTTTATATTATTTTTAAGACATTAAAAAAAATCGATATTTGGGTACAACTTTATTTTTAACAACGATATTTTAGTTTCGATATTTTGGTACTTACCTTTATGGAGATAGGAAGTCGATATTTTGTCCATCGATATTTTGGCGACAATATTCTGGTACCTCGATATTTTGACTGACGATATTATGTCAGTGATCCCCTGTCACCACAGCGTAGTGAAACCGCTGGTGCCTGTACTAGAAGTCTCCTCACTATCTCACATGGCCCTGGCCAACAGTGGAATCACTTACTGTATATCTAGACTAGGGTTCTCCAGTGTCTGTCCTGGAGGGCCAGATCCATGCCAGATTTTTAGCATATCCACATTTAGATAAATGTAGTTATCATGAAAATCTGGCATGGATCCGGCCCCCCAGGACTGACATCGGAGACCCGTGGTCTAGACTATGATACTTGAATGTTGGCGCTCCCCAACGTGCCAACGCCATGTCGATATCTGGCTCTAAAACAATGTAATTAGTGAGATGGCTCCCACTGGGTTATTGGTTATATTCACTATAATTCAACACATGCACTGGCAGTAGGCTGAGTTGTTGTTTTTTAAAGATGTTTCAAAATTTCAAGAAAAGACACATTAAGGGGTCGATTCCGATCTCGGCCGGAAGCGCACCTAACACTATTCGTCCGGGAAAAAACCAAGCCGAACGCGTGTTTCCCGACCGATTCGAACATTCGTCCGAACGAGCAAGTACGATGCGCATAACTGCCCAGATCCCGACCCAGCCGTACTTACCCAATCCAGCTCCTGTTCCCCGCCCGAGCCGGATCCGTAAACGCAGAATTGAGTCGCACGGAAACAAAAATACAGCACCTTCCGGCCGGACTAGTACGATGCTCCTTCCGTACGCGCCGAACCCGTCGCTACGTACGGCACGTCAGAGCATCCGGGAGAGCTGCACATAAGCTCCGATTCGCGCCACAAGACGATCCACGGCTACGAGACGAACACGCCAGCCACGAGTACGAGTCGAAGCAACGAGAAAGCAGAACGAGACGAACCAATCATGAATCCCATCGCGCAGGTCCTACCAATACTCTACATCTATTACCGGAACAGGTACGGACGCGTACGGCGCAGAAGGTAAGTCAAACACCCACCACACACACAAACGACACGTACCCGACATATAACACACACACATAGGGATGCAGAAATGACTTACACTAGCTACAGCAGAACCATAGGGGCGGGATGGCTATCACCAATGCCATATACACCCATAGGGGCCTGGATGCCTACCACTAACACCACCCCTACTCAGGGGGGCATGGATGCCTGTCACTACTACCATCCCCACCCATAGGGGGATGGATGCCTACCACCAACACCACCCCTACTCAGGGGGGCCTGGATGCCTGTCACTACTACCATCCCCACCCATAGGGGGATGGATGCCTACCACCAACACCACCCCTACTCAGGGGGCCTGGATGCCTGTCACTACTACCATCCCTACTCATAGGGGGATGGATGCCTACCACCAACACCACCCCTACTCAGGGGGCCTGGATGCCTACCACCAACACCACCCCTACTCAGGGGGCTGGATGCCTGTCCCCAACACCACCCCTACTCAGGGGGCCTGGATGCCTGTCACCACTACCATCCCCACTCATAGGGGGATGGATGCTTACCACTACCACCACCCCTACTCAGGGGGGGCTGGATGCCTGTCCCCAACACCACCCCTACTCAGGGGGGCCTGGATGCCTGTCACTACTACCATCCCCACTCATAGGGGGCTGGATGCCTACCACCAACACCACCCCTACTCAGGGGGGGCTGGATGCCTGTCCCCAACACCACCCCTACTCAGGGGGGCCTGGATGCCTGTCACTACTACCATCCCCACTCATAGGGGGATGGATGCCTACCACCAACACCACCCCTACTCAGGGGGGCCTGGATGCCTGTCACTACTACCATCCCCACTCATAGGGGGATGGATGCCTACCACTACCACCACCCCTACTCAGGGGGGCCTGGATGCCTACCACCAACACCACCCCTACTCAGGGGGGGCTGGATGCCTGTCCCCAACACCACCCCTACTCAGAGGGGCCTGGATGCCTGTCACTACTACCATCCCCACTCATAGGGGGCTGGATGCCTACCACTACCACCACCCCTACTCAGGGGGGGGCTGGATGCCTGTCCCCAACACCACCCCTACTCAGGGGGGCCTGGATGCCTGTCACTACTACCATCCCCACTCATAGGGGGATGGATGCCTACCACCAACACCACCCCTACTCATAGGATGGGTAATGCATGACACAACCAGCATACTCCAACATAAGGAATGTCAGAAAAAGACATCCCCCAACACCATGACAAGCGTGTGTAGACTGTGTCAAATGCCTACAACACTGAACATGACATTGAACATACAATGTGACCCCCTATCACATGTGTCACACATAAATGTGTGTGGCCTCCACAATGCAAGCAGACCATGACCACTGTGGCAATGGGGTCTAACCCCCCATCATCACAGTGACCAAAAGGTAAGTGTGGGGTCCATAGCTGAAGCACATTTTGAACATTGTGGCAAGGGGCCTAACCCCCCATCATCACAGTGACCAAAAGGTAAGTGTGGGGTCCATAGCTGAAGCACATTTTGAACATTGTGGCAATGGGGTGTAATCATCACAGTGACCAAAAGGTAAGTGTGGGGTCCATAGCTGAAGCACATTTTGAACATTGTGGCAATGGGGTGTAACCCCCATCATCACAGTGACCAAAAGGTAAGTGTGGGGTCCATAGCTGAAGCACATTTTGAACATTGTGGCAATGGGGTGTAATCCCCCATCATCACAGTGACCAAAAGGTAAGTGTGGGGTCCATAGCTAAAGCACATTTTGAACATTGTGGCAATGGGGTGTAATCCCCCATCATCACAGTGACCAAAAGGTAAGTGTGGGGTCCATAGCTGGGGCACAATTTGAACATTGTGGAAATGGGGTCTAAACCACCATCATTACAGTGACCAAATTGTAAGTGTTGTCATGGAAAAAGCTGCAAATGCCAAACAGCATGGATTCTCCCTGGTCACAGAACAACAAACACATCAGTGGCATAGTAGTGCTTGTGTCCCATAGCAACATAGATTGGGTGAGGCAAACAGTGCAGTGCAAATAAGACATACATCTTATGTGCAGACAAACATCACCCATGGGGGCTGACACTGTCAACATTCATCAATAACACAATGACAGAAGTGACCATCATAATGCAGACCCACATATCTGCACCAATGGGCACACAAATGTAGATATCCTGTGGAGACTGTAGATGTGAGGTGAACAAATACCATACCATGGCAGCAATGGGACATACAAACCATGATCACTGTGCTGACTGATGACCTAGGAGTCCCAGGGACAGCAGGGGAAACCCACCAAACAACATACAGCCAATGGCACACTAAAGATATGCCAATGCAGTGGTGCAGATGCACAAACACAAACATGCAGCCCCACACTGCATATCAAACACAACAGGTGAGGGGGGTGCCAGTGTCCCCAGGCAACCACACAACACATGAGGAGGCCTGAATCCCAATTACACAGATGTGCATACAGTGCCACACAAAAGTAACTCATGGATCCGAATCCCCTATGTGGGCAATCAGGCATTGTTAGATGAGAGGGAGCCCAAATTACACAAGTCACACAAGCTTGTAGGAACAGCAACTAACACAGCAAGACACAGACCCACCACAGCACCACCCCCAGGGTCCCCACATTGTGGTGACACTGGCCTGCATGATAATCCCACTGTGATGACAAAGCTAGATGTCGTTCACACTGTGAACCACAGTCATGTGTCCTGAGCAACAAACTACCATCACACCTACACAAGCACAAATCAATTAGCACGGCCTGTCAGCCAAGGCCAATATGGAGGCAGGGGTCTAGCCGTGAAACAACTCTCATCTGCACACACTCAACACCACACACCTTGATCTCCACCAATGTGCAGCAGTGAAGCTCACATGCACTGGTGACATTGCACATGCACCCATGACAATCCCAGGGGTGGTGGTGGGAACTAAGGTGCAGAAACCCATCACACATGGCCAGTCAACAAGACTCGTGAATGTCTGACATACTGCACAGTACGCCGTACATGGGCATGACGTCAATACCACACCAACCAATGGGATCCCGCCCACAGTCACACACCAATGAAGAAGCCAAGGTCACCCACAAAGAACACACATAGACAACTACCAACATTGCAGCTCTGACCCTGAGGAGTGGCAGCAGTCACACACACAACGTGTCACAATCACTGAAAGCTAACACAAACTGTAAATTACATGACTGGTGTAACCAACAAGTGCCAAGGGGAATCCTGACTGTGTCTCATCTGCGTTTGCCCACAAACTCAGCCCTGACAGCAAACACACCTATGGGTGACACCCTGATGACCAGTAATGTGCCATGCACCCACATCCCAGAGAAGCCAGGGAGAAGACTTTGGGGGAACATAGGTCAACTCAGCAAGCATCACAAACAGGAACATCACTAGGGATCCCAGCCTGCCTAGCAAAATGGAAGTGAACACACACAGACATGCTCACACAACACACACCTTGTGCTCAGGCAATGTCACAGAATTACACACTGCCATGAGGGGACTCCACTCCTGTGTAAGGAAAGCTGTGCCATACGGTGTCCCAGTAGGGCTCTATCATGTCAGCAGAACACTTGGTCACTCAGTCAACAATTAGCACAAAATGAAGGCTCCCGTCATATCAGCCTGGTCATGGGAGTGTCACCGAAATCATCAGCACAGATCCAACACACATGTATAGCAAGTTGCACTGATAACACAGATGAGTCCTTCCCCATTGATGCCCAAACTTGCATGTCCAGTGGAGATGGTCACACGGTCAGGGAAATAGACAAATAGAACAATGGCAAGCACAACAGATGTGCAGGGGTGTAAGCCACAGATGTGATATTGCAAATAAAAGTAGGAAATCCCATTGCCAAACTTGAAAACATGACACCCTCATATTGCTGCAAAGGATGACATGGATACACAACAGGATAGGACACATTCCCCCTGGATCACATGGGGTCCTGCACAGTAACACTTCATTTTCCTGAGATCAAAAATCACCATCACTGCAGCAAGGGCATGGTTAGCATCATCAACATCATGTACATCAGAAGCAAAACCACTAGAGAACAGAAAGTAGCTTTATTCAGCATATGTGTTTGAAAAAGTGAAACTCCAGAAAAATAACAAAGGCCAATGGCCAGTCCATTATCAAAGTCCAAACAGGGTGACAGTGGCAGATGTCACCCTTTGCATGCCTTCACTGCTACACACCAGGGACATTCCCCTCGGAGGGGCATACGGGGGGCAGGCCAGGCACCGCAGGGACAGGATCAGGGCTCACCAGAAGGAGGCAGGGAAGGGGTGGTGGGTGCTGGAGAGTCACTGACAACTGCAGTGGAGGTGTCTGACATGGTGTGTGCCGGCACAACTGGGGGGCATGAGTCAGATGGTGTAGGTGCCGGCACGACTGCAGTGGGCTGTGCAGATGGAGTGGACAGGTTCCCCACTGCAGTGCCCAAGTCAGACGGGGTGGTAGTGGACTCCACTGCAGTGCCTATCTCCAGGGGAGTAGAATGGGGTTCAGGTAAGGTGGGCAGGACAGAGGGGAGGACACGGTCTCCACACCAGTGGCACAAACATGCGCAGCGGGGGGGGTGGTGCTGGAAGAGCAAGTGGTAGGGGGAGAAGGCCGGATCATTTTGGGGATGGTGTATCTGTGGGTGGGGGTACCTGGGGCAGGGTGTGGTGGGGAACCTGTGGAGTGGGGGCCTGAGGGATGGAGGAAGGAGACTTGGTGGTTGAGCTGCAGGGCGGCGGCGGGGTCTTGCTCTTCCGGGTCCGGGGGGACTTGCGGATGGGGGCCTCAGTCTGTCTGTGCCTGGGGGAGGGTGTCCGGGGGTGAGGGGCACTCCCTCTGTGCGGGTGGACTTCCTCTTCCCCCTGTATGCTGGATCAGCTGGATCGGAGGGGAAGAGGCCGAGGTCACAGAGGAAGATCTGCTTTGTAGGTGGGGTTGCAGGTGAGGCAAGGGAAGGGGCCTTGGAGGGAGAGGTATCGGAGGACTGCGGAGTGACTGTGGATGCCTGTGTGCGTGTCTGTTCCCCATCCCCTGTGGGTGTGGTATCAGTCCCCTGAGGATGCCTGCGTGCATGTTTTGTTTTTGTAGTGGGTGTGTCTGTGCTACTCGTGTCTGTGTGTTTGGGTGATTGTGCAGGTGTGCATGTGCTTGGGACAGGTAGGGTGCCAGGAAGTGTGGATGGGGCAGAGGTAGGAGGGGTGAGGGACTGTTGGAGGAGGGACACTGCTGCCGTCAGGGAGGAGTCCATGGACCTATTGCTCCTCTGTAGGGCAGACATGCCCGATGAGATGCCCTCCATACACGACACCAGCTGTGTAAACAGAGTGGTGTGGGCATGGAGGACACTCAGCATTGCTGTCTGCCCTACATGGAGCTGGCGTAGTAGGTACACAGACTCCTCACTCAGGGCAGCAGGGGACACAGGGGCAGGGGCTGCGGTGCCTGGCACGAAGGAGACACGCTCCCGAACACGGGAGCCTCCACGGACCTCTGGAATGGGAGCCGATGGGAGGGCGGTGGTGGTGGTGGCGGGGACAGCAATACTAGCTGCGGTGTGGTGGCTGCTGACACCCGCCTCCACAAGGGAGTCATCCTCCGAGCTGCTGTGGTCCTCAGCTGAGGTGGATGGTGCTGAGGACTCCTCGGTGTGGCTCCCCTCGCCCTCCGTGCCACTGGGTCCCTCCGACCACTCATCGGCTGCTGACCCAGTCTGGCTCTGCGGCTCCTCCTGGTCCATGGAGCTGTCCCCTCCTGTGGCCGTGGATGTATCTGCAAACAATTAGGGAAACAGACAAACATCAGTCACCTGCACTGACCGCACACACCACAGTAAGTACAGCACATTACAGAGCAAGCCCTGGCATCCTTAGTTGAACATTGCCAAAAGTGCTCAAACAGAGTAGGAGAAGCCAATTGTCAGTCTGATGGTCAACCATGGCACTCACATCCCTCCTGGCCTTGCCCCCATCTGTCTGGTGCCTGTCGGATGGCAATACCCCAGTGTGGACACATGCACCACCTACACAGTAGTTGGACAGTGCAGAGAACACGGTGAAGTATGTGAACATGCACACATCACAACTCTTGCCACTGAGTCAGTACAGGTGTCCGGATAAAGGGATGGCCAGAGTCTATTTTGAAATGCATGTGATGCATACCAGCACCAGACACCATGATGCACCCATGTCCTGATAGTCAATGCCACAATGGGGTGCATGTAGCACATGTCACTCACCTGCAGGATCACTCTTAGGGAGTTTAATGTCATGGCACGGGCATGCCTGCAAAGTCATACATCACTGTCTCCAGTCACATGGGCAGGGCAGCCAGCCAACAACAGTCTGCACTGTGTCACAATCCTAGGTCATGGGGAATGCAAGTTCTGTAGCTGACAAGTGCACATGTCCATCCCCCACAAACCACATCATCTGAACTCTTATTTGTCCACGTCATACCAATTGGACATATGGGAGACATGAAACACAACCCTCGGAACCTGAGCACCTCACAATCTGCTGTTAATGGGAGACAGCTGCCTGAACTTCACATTTGCATACCCCAGTCTGCACAGTCAAGTGATCAAACACCTATATGTCACACAAGTATCATCTCCTATGGTCACATCTCCGGTGGCATGCTGAGCCCTAACCGATAAACACCCCAGTAGTCCTGACAACAAAGCCACAGCACAATGACACAGAGGCAGACACCTGAGGGAACATTCCACTGAGCACAACGTGTCAGCTGATACATGGGAGTGGGAGTACAGAGTGTATTGTATGGCCTGGAGTAGGCATGACTGTCCTGCTCCACGTGGAAGAGGGATGAGCCCTGGACAGTAGGCAGGTGGCTAAGTATGTGTGACACACTTGATATACATACTCCTGAGGCCCAAACATTGTTCCCACCCGCAGCATGGGTGTGTGCCAAATACCCCAGGCACATGTGGTGAATCAGATCAGCAATTGGACCACATATCAAAGTAACACGCAGATTACATGTCAGAACTCAGGCATTGTGTAAGCAATGGACCCACCCATGAAGCCCACAACAAAGTTACGGGAACAAATGCTGTCCCCCACCTTGAGCTAAGCAAAATGTAAGGACACAGTACCCAAGTGACACAATTTCCTGACTGTAAAGGCCACACCTGGGTATCAGATGAGGAGTGGGCATGTCACAATTGAGGGGCATGGGTCCTGGACCACAAGACTGATGTACTGTGGAAGTTTAACCAGGCCAGAGGAGGGCACATAGCATGTCAGACAAAGTTCACAGTGCAGTCAAGGACTCACCCCCTCCTTGCTGCTGTCTGGCCTTCAGCTGCCCATCCAGGTCAGGGAAGACCACGCCAGGATCCTGAGCATGTGGGGGGTCAGGGTCCGGTGTCCGCCCCTCCTGCGAGGAGGCGACAGCTTCAGCTGGACCCTTGCGATCCTCCGGGTCCAGCCCCGAAGGTCCTGCCACCTCTTCTGGCAGTTGCGGATCCGGCGCTTGTAGACCCCCACGGATCTTACTGCCTGGGCGATGGTCAGCCAGATTTCCTGCTTCTGGTGGGCATCAACCTGTGAGGATGACAAAGTGTAAAGGCCATTACTACACATGCAACATATCCGTGCATCACACATTTGGATATACATGTCTCAATCACAGGGGCACATGATGTACACAGGCAGTGCAACGATGGCTATGAACAGTTTGCCAGCAGTTACTACATGGTATCATTGCCTGGGAAGTAAAACTTTGTTGGAATGCACTGTTACTGCACTATACCTGTTCAGTGCATGTAACTACACACTATGGGGGGTGACAACTACTCAGTGAGCATGCTAGCCAGTGGCGTGCACACTGTAAGTCTTGCTAGTCAGACAACATGCACATTTAGTAAGGCAGTGGACAGCACACTCACCTGCTCCCCTGGTTTCCCATACAGCTTGCTGTACTGTGGAAGGAGGCTGTCCAGCAGGGCCTGGTTCTCCTCAGTGCTGAAGGCTGGGGCTCTCTCCACAGTACGTGCCATTGCAGGATCCAGAGGATGCAGAGACAGCAGCAGTGGTGGTGGCAGATGTCGTCCTGGAGCATGTAGTGCAGGCAAGTGAGCTCTCAGGGGAACAGCCAGCATTATATGTGTGCTGCTGAGGCAGATACTGTCCCATGTGTCCAAAGTGATAGGTCCAAGTCGTTTGCATCTTCTGAATCTGGCCAATCCATGGAATTACACCACTTACACACGCCCACAGCATCCTTCAAAAGTTCAACTTCATGACACCCATGAATTTGCAACATTGTTGTGGGTGGCCAACTGAATTCACAGCATCAGACTCGTTAAAGGTTCGAAAACGCGTCCGTTGCCATGCCAGGCCACAGCCAATGCGTGCACACCGATCGGTCCATTGCTGTACAACGCGTATTTTGAAAAACAACGCGTACCCGTTCACATCATATGCAATGGCCAATGCGTGCGCACCGATCGGTCCATTGCTGTACAACGCGTATTTCGGGCCACATCATATGCAATTGCCAATGCGTGCGCACCGATCGGTCCATTGCTGTACAACGCGTACCCGCTCACAACATATGCAATGGCCAATGCGTGCGCACCGATCGGTCCATTGCTGTACAACGCGTATTTCGGGCCACATCATATGCAATGGCCAATGCGTGCGCACCGATCGGTCCATTGCTGTACAACGCGTACCCGCTCACATCATATGCAATGGCCAATGCGTGCGCACCGATCGGTCCATTGCTGTACAACGCGTATTTCGGGCCACATCATATGCAATGGCCAATGCGTGCGCACCGATCGGTCCATTGCTGTACAACGCGTATTTCGGGCCACATCATATGCAATGGCCAATGCGTGCGCACCGATCGGTCCATTGCTGTACAACGCATACCCGCTCACATCATATGCAATGGCCAATGCGTGCGCACCGATGGGTCCATTGCTGTACAACGCGTACCCGCTCACATCATATGCAATGGCCAATGCGTGCGCACCGATCGGTCCATTGCTGTACAACGCGTATTTCGGGCCACATCATATGCAATGGCCAATGCGTGCGCACCGATCGGTCCATTGCTGAACAACGTGTATTTCGGGCCACATCATATGCAATGGCCAATGCGTGCACACCGATCGGTCCATTGCTGTACAACGCGTACCCGCTCACATCATATGCAATGGCCAATGCGTGCGCACCGATCGGTCCATTGCTGTACAACGCGTATTTCGGGCCACATCATATGCAATGGCCAATGCGTGCGCACCGATCGGTCCATTGCTGTACAACGCGTACCCGCTCACATCATATGCAATGGCCAATGCGTGCACACCGATCGGTCCATTGCTGTACAACGCGTATTTCGGGCCACATCATATGCAATGGCCAATGCGTGCGCACCGATCGGTCCATTGCTGTACAACGCGTCCCTGTACAAGTCACTCGCATATGTCACCATGCCTGTCACAGGTGAACGTATGCCAGCCACATTTACTTTCCAGGGACTCAGGGGCACACCTACAACACCACAGCCTGTCCACACTGTATCCTAAGGCATGTAAGGCTGCATTACCTTTTCTGTGTATGGGTGTCAACATGTGGTTTTTTGGGCGGCACTTGGGGGCAGCCACTCCCAGGCTGTGCACGTGTTCATGGGGACAGAATCCTTGGTGTGTTGTGCACATGACCACTGTGATGTGCAACTGTTCATTTCAGAGCATGTGGCATGGTCACATTTCCAGGTTGTGTATGTGTATGTCATGTCACATACCCCCTGAGTCTCATGTGAGACGGTATGTACGTCACAGGGTGACCCATTGCCACAATAGTGATGGCCCTCCACAGTCTGTGTGCATGTTGTGTTTACAATGTCTCTGATTCCATGTGCACAATGGGAGACAGTCTCCACATCCACGTTGTTTGTGCATGGACTTTGATGTTGTGCGTGTGTGTGTCACAGACATCCATGTCTGTCCTGCAGAGGCAACAGGGACCAATACCTGTGGGGGTCATGTTGTTTTGCTGTGGTGTATTCATGATACGCCATGTCATGCCAGTGTCCATGTGGCAATACAGGGTCCCTGGGAATCTACCTGTCAATGAGCTGTGATGCCTGGGGGCACATCTGTCCTCACATGTCACTGTGGTGTGTGTTTGGAACGTGACAGCAGTACATGGGTACTGTGACACAGCCTAATGATATCCCATAGCACAACCTGGAACTTGTTGACAACACATGTTGAACTGTGATGTTAGATGTTGGCCATGTAGGTGCCATACATGTCCTTACAGAACGGCACACACATCATGTACTTGTGTCTCGTAATGATGTATCATGTGATATTGAGTATGGTCTATGCCACATATGTGGGGTGACTGACAATCTTTCTTTCTTCACCTATGCACTGCAGGGCACCAGCTGTCCATAGACCATTTCCTGACCTTGCAACCATGGTTGAACGGGACTGCATCCGACGTTACCGCTTCACCAGGCCGCTGATTGAGGAATTGACAATGCGGTTGGCCCCACATTTGCAACCTGGCCGGATATATCCTACAGCACTGACCCCCAAGGTGAAGGTGATGGCAGCCCTACACTTCTTTGCCACCGGTACCTTTCAACACACTGTGGCGTCTGCTGGTGGGATGTCACAGACCATGTTCAGCCGTGTGCTACGCGATGTTTTGGAGGCTATGTTGAGATACCTGAACCAGTACATCTATTTCCCTAAACGTCAACAACTCACTGATGTCAAGAGTGACTTCTATGCCCTGGGGAGGATGCCGCATGTCATTGGCTCCATTGATGGGACACATGTGGCTTTGGTACCACCACAGGCACATGACCAGGCATACAGGAACAGAAAACATTACCATTCGGTCAATGCTCTGGTGGTATGTCTTGCAGATATGAGCATCTCACACGTGTGTGCCCGTTTCCCCGGTTCTGCACACAATGCCTACGTGATGAGGAGTAGTTGCATCCCGAGGATGATGTCACAGATGCAGAACCAGCGTGCCTGGCTTGTCGGTGTGTACTGACTTTATACCATTGTGTGTGTTCTGCAATGTAGTATTCCACCCTCTTTTCCAACTCAGCTAATGTGCAATTGTCTGTATGTAGGTGACTCCGGATACCCCAACATGCCGTGGTTGCTGACGCCCCTCAGGAACCCTGTGACACCAGCCCAGATGCGCTACAATGAGGCACATGGTCGGACCAGGAGAGTGATCGAGCGGACATTTGGTCTCCTGAAGAGCCGCTTTCGCTGCCTGGACAAGACAGGAGGGGCCCTCCCATATGCCCCAGCAAAGGTGTGCAAGATTGTCATCGTCTGCTGCATGCTACACAACATGGCAGTGCGGAAGGAGTTGCCTCTCATCCTGGATGACGATGACCAACATCCGCCACCTGTGGAGGATCCTGGCCTGGGCCACGATGCCAGTGATTGTGATGATGATGAGGGTGATGTCCTCACACAGCTCATCACCAACTTCTTCAGCTGAATGTGAGTATCCAGAGATGTCATGTCAATGATGTGAGTTTGTGTGATATGTGTTGGTGGTGCTCTGGTGCTGTTTGAGTGTGGCCATGTGCTACTTGACTGTATGCGTGCAGCGATGTGTCCTTACAGGTAGTCTGTACTCCCCAACAGTGTTGACATGCTAACTTGGTTTTGTGTAGGTATCTTGTGACATGTATTGGGCATGAGTATTGCAGTTCTGTCCTGTTCTTCAGTGCTTGTGACTGTGTGTCATTTCTGTCCTTCACAGGGTACTTTCAGAGTTGTTTGGTCAACTGTGATTCCCCGACACCGTGATTCAACTTCCAGGGTGGAAGCTGTCGTTTCCCTACAGGTGATGTGCCACACACCCCTGGACTTTCTTTCTTCTACACTTGTTGACTGTGTGGCCACTTTGGGATGTGCGTTGTCTGTGGTCACACATCTGACTGACATTTGCTTACTGCACCAGTGGGGTACTTAACACAGACTGTGAATAGGTGTGGTGTCTGTGCATTGCATTGTATTTCCTGGCAACATCGGTGTAGGCGATGAGTCAGATGGCCCTGGTGTGTATGTGTTGTGTAGCCCTAGTGGTGTGTCTCCCTCATATGTGTCACGTCGCCATGACTCACATGACGGTGTTGTACTTGCTGTAGCAGTTAGCATGCACAGTGTCATTTAGCAGATCATCATCTCCATGACAGAAACCACGTTGGTATCACAACAGAGGCAAGTATGGTGTATTAGTGAGTTTATTTACATACATGTGTGAGTATAGTGCACAGGATGGTGGGTGCTGTACATTGGGATTGGAATCCAAAGTTCCCAGATGAGTTGGAAGTCTTGGTAGCAGAAATGTCCTGAGTAAAGTCAACAGTCATCTGATACATTGGGCCAACTTAAACTCCCCATGTCATGTGGGAGAGTTGGGTTGCATTCGACAGGGTGAACAGTTTGCACACAAAGGTGAATTTCCAGAACAGGTGTTGGGTTCCTGGGGGATGTACATGGCCATCGGCCTCTCAGTTGTCCTTCCTCGGACGACCCCTCTTCTTTGGGGGGGGACCCTCACGTGCAGCTGCTGCGGTGCAGGGGACTCTCCGCCAGAGTCCTCCTCCCTCCCTGTGGCAGTTGCAGTTGTTGCAGCACCAGATGTTGTGGGCACACAGGGAGGTGTGGCCATGTTGGTGCTAATCTGGCGGAGGCATGTCAATATGTCCCTATGCACCGCTGTCAGTTCTTGCAATGTGTCCCACTTGGACTCCATGCCAGACATGTGTGTCTCCACACGGGACATGTGTGTCTCCACACGGGACATGTGTGAGCCCAAGCGGGCATGATGGGCAGCCTGCTGCTGTTGAATGTCCTTGAGGATCCCCACTACCTGGCTGACCTCTCCGGTGCTATTCTGGTACGCATCAGCAATGCGTACCAGTTGTGGGTCATCATGCAGTCCAGACCCCTCTGCAAACAGCGACCTATGTCAACCACCCCTCCCACCACCCCTGGCCACACGTGCGGGACCTGCGGTGGCACGCACAGGTGACCCTAGGCCCCCTTGGGGGTTGTTACTGGGGTTGTTGTCCGTTGCTCCACGTTGGGCCGGGGTCTGTGTGCTGTTGTCATTGGTGGTCCTTGGTCTGTCCGTGTCGGCGGGGGTGGTCTGTGTGTTGGCAGTTGTTGGAGGGGTGGGTGCAGATGGTGGTCCTGCTGGCGCTGCATGATGACTCACACCGGAGGGGCCAGGTAGGTCTTCACCATCCGAGGAGGGCAGAGGCTGTTCCACACCAGTGAGCTCAGTGTCCCCCGGAGCCTGGGACAGGGACTCCTCATCGTCTGCTGCTGTGTCCCCATCATCACCTGTTTTTGGGAGACACACACAATGTATGTTATGTTTCTGCAGGCATCAATGGTTCACACACCTGACAGTTGTGACTGTACCTCTGGATGCGGGCCTGTACATTGCATTGTCCTAAGTTGTCACAGTCAGAGGTTGATATTGGTGTAGCACATTGTCCTGCAAACTTAAAGCATTTCAATGTGAATGTTGAGGTGTGTACATGGACAGCATTGGTTGTATTTGGTGGACATCCGGCCCTCCTCCTCCCCCCAGCCCAGTTATCCCACCATGAAGCATGCCACCCTTGCAGTGGGTTCAGGTTGACTCTCAGGATGTCAGTCAGTGGTGTCCTGTTGTTTGTTGGTGCCCAGTTCCCAGCATGGCCTTGTGCTTCCCACAACAGAGCACCATTGTCAGACATCTTTGAAGTGGCTTTTCACTCCCTGTGAGGTGTGCATGCTTCAGTGTGAGCTTGCTGGGCCATGTGGGTGGGGGATGTTGAGCTGTGACTACCACTCCCATCATGCTGTTGCCTACACCCCCCTTCCCAGCATGCCCATACTTCCTTCCTTTTGACTCTGCTTCCCGGTGGGGTAGTGTGCCTGTGCTGAAAGGATGGCTGACAGTGTTGTCCTGGCGTTTGTTTGGCTACAAGTCCCATGAGTGTCCCTGTGCTTCACACAGCATAACCCAGGGTTGTGGTTCTTTGTGGGATATTTAATTAGAGTGTGAGGCATTGCATTCTCCCAGGTGAGTTGTGTGGAGTTTGTGTTAAGGGTGTGTGTGTGAAAAGCTGCTTGTAAATTTGGTCAGAGCTGTCAGTCCTCCTTCCCACCCAGCCAGATATCCCACCATGGAACGTGCTTCTATTGCAGGAAGTGCAAGTTGGCTTTCAGGATGTCAGTCAGTGGTGTCCTGCTGTTGGTTGTTGCACAGTTCCCAGCAGGGCCTTGTGCTCCCCACAGCAGTGCCCAGTGTCAGCCATCTTGTCAGTTGTTTTCCATTCCCTGTGATGTGAGCATGGTTCAGAGTGGTGTTGAGGGGCCAATTGTGAGGGTGAGCAATATCTGTGACTACCACTCCCATCATGCTATTGCCTACACCCCCCTTCCCAGCATGCCCATACTTCCTTCCTTTTGAGTGGACTTCACTGTATGTGAGTGTGACAGCAATGGCAAGATGGCTGACAGTGTGGTCCTGTTGTTTGTTGGTGCACAGTTCCCATCAGGGCCTTGTGCTCCCCACAGCAGTGCCCAGTGTCAGCCATCTTGTCAGTTGTTTTCCACTCCCTGTGATGTGAGCATGGTTCAGAGTGGTGTTGATGGGCCAATTGTGAGGGTGTGCAATATCTGTGACTACCACTCCCATCATGCTATTGCCTACACCCCCCTTCCCAGCATGCCCATACTTCCTTCCTTTTGAGTGGACTTCACTGTATGTGAGTGTGACAGCAATGGCAAGATGGCTGACAGTGTGGTCCTGTTGTTTGTTGGTGCACAGTTCCCAGCAGGGCCTTGTGCTCCCCACAGCAGTGCCCAGTGTCAGCCATCTTGTCAGTTGTTTTCCACTCCCTGTGATGTGAGCATGGTTCAGAGTGGTGTTGATGGGCCAATTGTGAGGGTGTGCAATATCTGTGACTACCACTCCCATCATGCTATTGCCTACACCCCCTTCCCAGCATGCCCATACTTCCTTCCTTTTGAGTGGACTTCACTGTATGTGAGTGTGACAGCAATGGCAAGATGGCTGACAGTGTGGTCCTGTTGTTTGTTGGTGCACAGTTCCCAGCAGGGCCTTGTGCTCCCCACAGCAGTGCCCAGTGTCAGCCATCTTGTCAGTTGTTTTCCACTCCCTGTGATGTGAGCATGGTTCAGAGTGGTGTTGATGGGTCAATTGTGAGGGTGTGCAATATCTGTGACTACCACTCCCATCATGCTATTGCCTACACCCCCTTCCCAGCATGCCCATACTTCCTTCCTTTTGAGTGGACTTCACTGTATGTGAGTGTGACAGCAATGGCAAGATGGCTGACAGTGTGGTCCTGTTGTTTGTTGGTGCACAGTTCCCAGCAGGGCCTTGTGCTCCCCACAGCAGTGCCCAGTGTCAACCATCTTGTCAGTTGTTTTCCACTCCCTGTGATGTGAGCATGGTCCATAGTGGTGTTGATGGGCCAATTGTGAGGGTGTGCAATATCTGTGACTACCACTCCCATCATGCTATTGCCTACACCCCCCTTCCCAGCATGCCCATACTTCCTTCCTTTTGAGTGGACTTCACTGTATGTGAGCGTGACAGCAATGGCAAGATGGCTGACAGTGTGGTCCTGTTGTTTGTTGGTGCACAGTTCCCAGCAGGGCCTTGTGCTCCCCACAGCAGTACCCAGTGTCAGCCATCTTGTCAGTTCTTTTCCACTCCCTGTGAGGTGTGCATGCTTCAGTGTGAGCTTGCTAGGCCATGTGGGTGGGGGATGTTGAGCTGTGACTACCACTCCCATCTTGCTGTTGCCTACACCCCCTTCCCAGCATGCCCATACTTCCTTCCTTTTGACTCTGCTTCCCTGTGGGGTAGTGTGCCTGTGCTGACAGGATGGCTGACAGTGTTGTCCTGGCGTTAGTTTGGCTACAAGTCCCAGAAGTGTCCCTGTGCTTCACACAGCATAACCCAGGGTGGTGGTTCTTTGTGGGATATTTAATTAGAGTGTGAGGCAATGCATTCTCCCAGGTGAGTTGTGTGTAGTTTGTGTTAAGGGTGTGTGTGAGAACAGCTGCTGGTAACTAAGGTCAGTGCTGTCAGTCCTCCTTCCCACCCAGCCAGATATCCCACCATGGAACGTGCTTCCATTGCAGGGAGTGCAAGTTTGCTTTCAGGATGTCAGACAGTGGTGTCCTGCTGTTGGTTGGTGCACAGTTCCCAGCAGGGCCTTGTGCTCCCCACAGCAGTACCCAGTGTCAGCCATCTTGTCAGTTCTTTTCCACTCCCTGTCATGTGAGCATGGTTCAGAGTGGTGTTGATGGGCCAATTGTGAGGGTGAGCAATATCTGTGACTACAACTCCCATCATGCTATTGGCTACACTGACTTCACCAGCATACACAGAATTTCTTCCTTTCAGTGAGCTTCCCTGTGAGGTGGTGTTCTAGTGGTGGCTACATATCTGACTGTGTTTGTTGGTTAGATTTGTGCCACTGCCTAGCTCTATTTGTTGTTGGGTTTGTACATGTCATGACACAGTTACATATCACTATGAAATGGCATGTATTGTGTTTATCTGACTGACATACACATCTTGGGATGATTATCTTTTGGTTGCTGTGGATTTGCTAAGGGTGCATGGTTTGACTATCCCCTTGACAGTGATGTGTGTGTATTGTCACACAATATTGTGTATATTTGTTGTGTACTCACCAGGCTCTGGGATGTTTGATAGTCCATATACGCTCACTGGTGGTAGGATGGCCCGCACCTTCTCCTCCCAGGGCCTGAGGTATACTGGTTTGGCAGGAGGGCCACTGCCGGTGTGTTGGCTCAAGGTGTAATCCTTCTTGAGTAGGTCCTTGACCCTCCTGCGCACATCATACCACCTGTTCTGGATGTCTTCCTTTGTGCGCAAACATGGTGATTGTGCGTTCACCCTGTCGACGAACCTCTCCCACATCTTGGTTTTCTGCGACATGGGGGTCTGTTGGACCAATGTACCAAACAACTGTGGCTCTATCCTGAGGATCTCATCTACCAGGACTTCCAATTCACTGTCTAGGAACTTTGGATTCTTCTTTGGGGGCATGGTGATGGGTGGTGGTGGTGATTGATGTATGTGTGGGTGTGCAAGTGAGGGTGTGTGAGTGTAGGTTTTGCTGGGTGTATGTGAGGGTGCTATTAGGGAAGTGCTAATGGTGTGTGGCTTGTATGATGGATGAGTTGTGAGTGTGTCTGTGGTTGCTGTCTGATGGTGTTCTGTGCTGGCAGGTCAGTTGAATTTGCAAAGGATCATGGTAGGGATTTGTGGCCTTTATATGGGTGGAGTAGTGGGTGTGTCTTTGTTCCATGTTCCCCCCCCCGCAGTATTTATTGGCTTTGTAATTGCTTGTTTGGCCCTTTTTTTTGTATTCTTTCCTTTGTAGTTTTGGGGCATGTAGGAGACGTTCTTCTGACCGAGTAGGACGCTGCAGTTGTCTCGTGCGAGCTTCTCCGAGTCGTTCACGCTGTGTTTCTGCTGTGTTTCATGTGCGGCGTACGCGTCGGTCGCGGAGTATTGGGTTGCCTAGGCTGGGTTTTGTATGCGTGGCGGTCGTACGGCTTGGTTTCCGTGCGACTCGGTCTGGTTTTGCACGCATTGCATCGTACTGCGCGGGTCGGAGTTCGCGGGTACGTTTCGTTCGGGTTCATTCCTGGTGCGTGTCGGTCGGTTCGATTCGCGTTGTTTCCCGGCCGGATGGCTGGTTTCCGTGCGGTTCGGTCGTTCGGCTTGTGTTCCGTACGAGTCGGTCGTGATTCACATGCATTTCATCGTACTACGCAGGTCGGGCAGCGCCAGTACGTGTCGGTCGGATTAAATTCCCGTACCGAGTCGGTCGGTACGTTTTCCGGCCCGAATCGGAATCGGACCCTAATTCTCATATGCTTGCTCCACTCTCCAAGAGTAAAATCACTGCACATATGTAACATGAGTTGGTTTAAAAAAAAACAGTTGTAACAAACTTTAAATATTGCTGGTGAAGTTTGTGAAACACTATTATAACTCCATCAATATGCATTGTTAAAGCGTATTTACAAGATTACTATAAAATTATTACGACACTATTACACATCATTTTGACATAAATTTCTGAGATGGTTGAGAACTTGGAATATGGAGCAGGAGTAATGTGTAATCCAAGTCTATAGTTAGTTTTGGCTCGTATGCCATCCTATAATATGAAGGGGTATATAACAAGCTTTTCTTATTGCATCTGTGTTTTAAATCTTTTTAATTCCTTTCTTAAAGGTCCGACCACTGAATTCATAGTAAATGCAGTGGTAGGACCAGAAGGCATTGCATTGCTGCCCGGGTATGTAGAGAAAGCAGAGACACTGTTGGAAAGAAGAGGCCTTACCCTTAATGATAGTTCGCTTCCCAAACGTGCTCCTGCTTGGAGGTCACTGTAGGCCTGTGGCCTGAGCAGTATTTCCACTATGTCACCAGGGACATTGGCTGGACCCCTTGCAAAGTGCTCATCTATCCTCAGCCCACAGCCATGAAGACATATTCCCCTCAGAGGAATTGCAGATTGATGAGGCTACCACTTGATCAGGACCCCAGGGGAGGGGGCATCTACCAGGGACTTTCAGTTCGGGGGGAGATCCAGGCGACACAGGGCCCAAATATCCCTAGTCCTGTAGCCACCAACTGCACTTATAGAAAGGGGAGACACTCATCTATTCAACCCTGGCCCTCACTAATGGATTCCCACATGGGTTTCATCACTTTCATCACAGGACTGTGATCTCAGAGCAAAAACCCTTCCCACTCTCCAACTCTTAAGGGTATATTTACAAGGAAAGCTCCGTCACTTTAGAAATGCAAGGCTGCACCATATTTACAAGAATATGGTGCAGTCCTGTGTTTCCCCCTGCGCTGGTACTAAATTAAGCGGCCTAGCGCCAACGCAGGCACCCTTGCACCATAGTGCAAGGGTGCCTGCGTTGAGGGAGTGATTGTTTATGTGCAGGAAGGTGTTCCTTCCTGCACATAAACAATCTGAAATGGCGATTTGAAACTTCTATGTGTGCTGATTAATGCAGCACACATAGAAGTTGCAAAACATCATTTTTTTATGATTGTTTATGTGCAGGAAGGGACACCTTCCTGCACATCAACAATCAAAGGCGCTTTGCTGTTTCCATATGTGCTCCACAACGCAGCACACATGGAAACAACAAAAACAAGGAGAAATTAAACATTTCTCCTCGTTTCGCCAGGGTAAAACCTGGTCTTAATTTTGGCGCTACCCCATATTTGCGCCACCCTTGTAAATATGGGGCAGCGTCAAAATCAATGGGTGTTGCGGTGGAACGCCCACAGCAACACCCATTGCACGCCCCTTCATTCAAGTATAGCGTGAAAGGGTGCCTTATTTCGAGGCAGCATTAAGCCACTTTAACTGCCTTGTAAATAAGGCAAAGCCCATATCGCCATCACAACGTCTTTAAAAGTGACTTTGAGGTGGCGATAGGGGCTTGTAAATATGCCCCTTAGTTTGCTCCTCAGGGCAGGGGGAAACCTGGTAGGTGCAAGAGATTAGTTGGTGCCGTACATTGTATAACTAAGGGACTCTGATCACCTCCTCTCAGTCAACGGAAATTATGGTAAAGGTCTCATTAGAAAGGGGAGACTCTTCCCTTTCCAACGGTGCCCCTCCTGAGATGATTCCTACTTGTGGATTGCAGCAGTATTGACCTAAACCAGGAATCTTTCCCACTACATCATCAGAGATTTCAATGAGGGTTCAAGACCAGAGTTTAGCCAGAAGCTGTCACCCTTCTCCCAGGAGTAAGGAAAGTCCATTAGGCACTGGAGATAGACACCCTTATAGCACCTGAAGTAAAGGGACCGGTTTTTGGTAGACTGTGCACAGATGATGATGGGTCTTCCACCTCTGGAAGGTGGAGACTGTCTCCTTCTAAGAAGATTGCTGCTAGGGATAGAAAATCTGCGTCCCAATCAGCAATCGCTCCCACTAAGGGCCTGATTATGATCTTGGTGGATGGGATACTCTGTCACAAACTTGACGGATATCCTGCCCACTGTATTACAAGTTCCATAGGATATAATGGAATTGTAATTTGGCGGACGGGATATCCGTCAGTTTGTGACGGAGTAATCCTGTTCACCAAGATCGTAATCAGGCCCTAAGTCACCACGGATAACAATAGAGGGAGTGCCTACAGTACAAGCCTTTCCCTCTATTTCCTTCAGACATGAACAGCATTTCATCTTCTCTAAGTTGCAGATTGGACACGTTATCCTATTCTGTCCCCTGAATGAGGCTGAAATAGTTGCTGGGTTCCAGAGATCATCTTATTTCAACATTTTATTTCAGCTGGGAAACCTGAAACAGAATAGGCGCTGAGCCTTCTGGTAAAAGATGCGTCTCTGTCTGATCACCGCCCACTATTCACATTTTAGCTTCCCTGGGGAAGCCAAACAAGGGAAATCTGGTCCCCTATGTCCCCATCCAGCTATTCTGAGCTACCCTAAAATTCACTATGTCAAAATGGGACCATACATGCAGGTGCTCACTCACAAGGGCCTAACTACCCAAACACTGCATCAATGTGTAGAGCATTTTGGACATATGGTTTTAAATCAATGGTAAATGTTCTTCTATCTTGTGTTCCCCCACTCTTTTTGTGTGTAATGGTGAGATTGAATTGACTTGAAATTGCAGCAGTTTTGGCCCATTCGTCTTCTGTAAGATATGCCCCCTCACACATATGATCCAATTTTAATGGGTGTAGTGTGTTTACCTGGATGGTAGTTAATTTCCCTTTAGCATCAAATCTTAGTCTTACCGTAGATAAATGTTAGGAAATACTTTTATGCTTAAGTTTTACATTTGCACTGCATTATGGGTAAAATAAAATGGTATGACTCACAAGTCCTGTGAGTCCCTTGGTTTTTAGTTATTAAAGATATTAGCAGCAGGGTTCTTCATTTTGTGAAAAACCGTCTTAAAAATTAATTGTTGTGTTTTATTACATTATGCCGATACATACATGTGGGTACTGTTTTTAATCGGTGTAGTGAAAGAATGCAGGATGATGAGGGCAGCCAGGGCTGGTGACCTATGGCAACGGTCCTTCAAATCTGGCAAGAGACCGTCCAGGCATTGGGTTTGCGAGGGAAACTTACATTGGAAACACCTCTTTGGGACTCTGCCCTGATGTGGGACCTTACTGGGCTCCAAGGCTTTAGAAAATGGGATCTCCTGGGCATCTCAAAGCTGGGGGATGTCTGGGGCCCCACGGGCATGCTATCATTTGGGTTGCTCTAGCATCAATAGCAGCTCTGCGATACTCCGAGTTTCTGTTATATCAGCTTAAGCACTAATGATTCCAATATGGACCCCTACTTGACTCTGTTGAGGACGAGTCTCCTTTGGAGTTTAGACTATTGGCGACACCACTGCTGAAACAGATATATAGGACACTGCTCACCAACAGCCACAGCCCCCTTGATGCCCTTAGGAACAAGTGGGAAGTGGAGCTAGGAACCTTAGATGATGGGGACTGGGGGGAAAGCCTGTAGTTACCCGATAGAGGCTGCGATCAGATCAGGCTTTTGCCTCATACAATTGAAGATCCTGCTTATGGCCTACTTTAACAGAACCAGGTTATACAAGATGGGAAGGATAGACAGTGATAAATGTCTCTGGGGATGCCATATGTTGGGCTCTTTGTTACACTCCCTGTGGAAGTGCCCCGTGATCCAACCATTTTGAACCAGAGTAGGGCAACTACTGTCACGCACCATAGTTAGTGGTATTGGGGATTTGGAGTGACCAAACACCTTCCAAATATGCACTGTTGTTTTGTAATGTTGCTTTGATGGTGGCAAAAAGGGACATGGTTCAACTGTGGGGTAGCGGGAAGACTCCGGGGGTAAAACTCTGGATACAGAACATGGATTGGTGCATGAGGGCGGAATAGACTATCTACCGGGCTCAGGGATGTCCCCAAAAGTTCACCAAAGTGAAGGGTCCATGGAATGACTCAAGAGACAATGCCTGATAGACATGCAGTGACCCTTTCATGGATATGGCACCTCCGCCCCCGATACAGACAGATCTCCATTGGGCGGCTTGGGAACGGTCACACCCAGGCTTTGAAGGATTCCTGCCATGACCTTTGTTTGCTATTGACTTGTGTGAATCCTGGACCACCGGGCAACACGAACCCCATCTCCGTGTCCTGTGATGTATTGTGTCATCCGATTACCTTTTACTCGCTTTGTTTTCTTCCCTAGGTCTCATTAATACAAAGAATTTAAAAAAAGAAAGATGGTAGGAGACTTACCATTTGCAGCAAATTTCGTACCTTCTTAACATAAAAACGTAAGGAAATGCTATTTATGAGTGATTGTGTAGAACTGCACGTCATGTGTAAGGTAAAGTGATATTATCCATGCATCCCACACTTGGCTGAATTTTCCTAGCTGTCTAGTTTAAAAAATATCTGGGCTTGATAGGGTATCTGGACACTTGGCCATTCAAAGGCCAAGCCTAGCATGCCAAAGTTTTGTCAAAATTAACTTGACATGGTTACAGCTTGGCTTTTCCCTACAAATATGCTCCTCTAACCAACTGGTTTGCCATTTTTATCAGAAGAAATTGCAAATACAGGATGGCAGGATATTTGCCATTGGCCGCAAAGTTTGGTTTGTCATCGAAGTGAAATGTGTAGAAGCAATGGTTTTTAGTCATAATTTGAGGTTTGTTCGGCATTATGATTAAATAAGTAGTATAATAGAAAATGTCCTAGCTACCGTAATGGAAAGTTTCAATTCTATTAAGGACACAGAGGCGAGGATTTCATTGTTCTTTCTTCACTTTATTTACTGACTGTAGCCTTATTAGGAACATAATAACAAACAAACTACATTTCGCATGAACTATTGGGAAAGAAAAGAACACTGAGTCCAGCCAATCAGCTATCAGGATCCCCCTTTATCCTCGTGTGAAGACGCCCCTGCCTCCTCTTTCTTTCTGCGACAAAAGCCGACAATTCTGGTCTTTATTCCTGTTTCGAAGAATTTGTTGCTACGGAAAATAGATATACAATTACCATCCAGGAGCCCAGAGCTGAATATACCAGTAAGAGTTGAACTTCATACACAGAGACAGCCACATTAGTATCAGGGTATCGATTGCACATGGGCACATGCATATGCAGAATAGAGTTTACATACTCACATGTAACGATCATAAATCCCTCTTTCTGTCTGAGTAGGAGAAATGACCATGAAGTGTGGGGTGGGTTAATCCTCGTCTCCATGTCCTAAATAGAATTAAAACTTTCCGTTACGATAGCTAGAAAACTTTTCATTCTATGTCAGGATCGGAGGTGAGGATTACACTAGTTCGAAGCTTATCCACCACCAACTCTGCAATGATAGGGACTGATTTGAAGTAGATTATTTAAAACATAGAGTGCGACGACTAGTCTGTTGTACTTGGGATATCCTCCTGGCGTGCTTCCAAGGTAAAACGCCTTCGATGCCATCACACCCCTAACAGAAGGTGCCCCAAACATCTACGTGTCAATGCCAGCTTCCTGCATAGCCCATGTGACCCATCTGGTGATGGTAGGGGAGAAGACTGCCATGTGGGGTTTGTGATATTTGTGTATAATGTATTTTAGCATTCTGTACTTGTTATGGCAACTCAGAATGGAATATAGAATGTGTATTTGTGGATTGGTGGCATTGCTTGGCTGGTAGTAGTGCAGAGTGGATGGAATATCTGTTGCTGAATATTAAACGTGAAGTTATCCTTATTTCTGCTTTGGTAAATTCTTTCTATTCACCCCAACTTCACATTGGCGATGAGCGTAAGATCATCTATGGGTGCAGGAGTTTTTTTTGGGAGAAGATTGCATATTTAGGACGTAATGTCTTCAGGAAGGAAACTTCAACAGCAAAGGATTTTTTTTTTTTTTTACAGTGGATGTGTTTTGTTCTCTGGAGGCCTCTTGTGGAATCAACTGCATGGAATCTCATCTGTGGGTCTGTCTGGACCTTAAGTACATCTAATTTTTGTTTCAGCTATTGGGCTGCTCGCACCGCTCCCGCGAGGACCACTGTGGTTAATAAAGGCATTTTTCAAGCAGCTGTGAATCTGCCTGACCCAGCTGTTTGTGCATTGTTTCACTCACCTCCAGGCATTCTGTATTGTTGTCTCTGGGAGGCATTTTATGGTGAATGCTCTCCGCGAGGCCTGCCATCTGACTCATGGGATTTCTTCATTCTAGCCTGCATTCCTTGGTGAGTGGTCTCTACAAACCTGACGCAGTGACCATCTCCAGGACTTCCGGCGGCCGTCACGTACAACGGCTATCCATGTTCCACGTCACAGTGCTGGAGTTGCCCAGCAACGGAGGACGTTCAGTTTGGCACATACCGTGGGAACAGGTGGGTGGATCTCTTCATTGTTGCTAATACTCCCTGTACCACCCAGAGACTAATGGTATGATAGACTCTTTCAGTGTACTTTTAAATTTCTCTATTTAGATTTCCAAGGCACATGGTCGTGACTGGGGCAGAGATTTTCAGAACAGACTGATTGAATACAGACTTAGTATACGAAAATTCAAGCTATGTACAACATCTTCCCCCATCCAGGAGTCTCTGGTGACATAAACCAAACCATCGAGACCAGGCCGATCTATAACTTTGATTGTGCTGTCGACACAGGCTTTGGAGAGAGTGGCACAGCCTGTTGCGAAAGGCCTGAGAATTTCCAGCTTGCCCAGTAATCCTCCACTCCATAAGACGTAGCGTGCCGTCCAGAACCAGATGGTGAGTGTTCCCCGTGGGATCCTGGAGGAGAGTTGGAAACTGGGCTAGACGGATTGGAGAATTCCAGGAAAGTTCCATCAGAACCAGATATCACAATTGAGATCTCCATGTCTGTGTCACTACCACCAGGTCCGCTTGCTGCCTCTGAAGTTGCGCAGATAGCTGCATTATCATTGCGGACAGGGGAAAAGCATATCCCTTTTCCATTTGCCAATTCTGTACGAAAGTGTTGGTCGCTGCTGCATTGGGGTCGGGCCTCCTGCTGAAGTACCTGGCCAGCTGATGGTCCAGGCGAGATGCAAAGAGGTCTATCGGCCCCACCTGACCCTGAGTTCCTGGAAAATTAGAGGGTTCAACTTCCATAGATTCGCATCCTGCCAGTGCCAAGATTGCCAGTCCGCTACCTGATTGTCTTTCCCTGGGAGGTGCTCCGCCATCATCAAAATGTGGTTCTTGAGGCAGTAGTCCCAGAAGCTCTGCACCAGATCCGAGAGTGCTCAGGATCTTGTGCATGAATGAATGAATGAAAAAATGTATTGTTCAGTTAATAAAAACTTACAATAAAACACCTTTATACAATTTTCTTACATTTCATACCCTTATTTAAAAACCACATAATTAAAAAAACTATTCATCAATTAATAAATGCTAAAATCTCTTCATTAACCACTGTTAATCAGTTTCCTCTCTACTGTATCTATGAACTTCAAAAATCTGCCAGTGAATTGTAAACATTCTCCCTGCAAGCAGGCTATGACTGCTTGTCGACATGTTCGTATCAGTTGACTATTAAAGTCCATCCTCAGCAGTCTTCTACGTTCAACTATTAAAGCTGGGCAGCTACAAATGATATGGCAGATGTCTTCTCTCTTGTAATTACAGAGACGGCACGACCTTTCACTTTTTCCAAGCTGGGGTGTCTCCACGAAATTGGCTATTGCCAAATCGGAGTCTCATAAACTTCAGCTTAGCCCTTTGGCTATTCATATCCCCTAGATAACTCTGCGGTTTGAGCATGCCATAGGAAGCAATCACTGTCCACGCATGGGATCTCTTTGCCAATACTGCTCTATCCAATAGGGAAGACATTTTTTTACTGCACCCATTTATAACTTTGTTAAATGCCACCTGTGAGAGAGGTAAAGCCCATAATTGTTCAGCCTTAAACGTGTCTATAGCCAATTTGAAATATTCATGGGCCTGCTTATGTTTGCTATCACATATAGCCTCCCAGACCACTGTCATTAGCGTGGAGTTATTATCCCTTCTAAGTTTGTGACAGAATTTCAAATATGCCCCTAAGCTGTTTAAATTCTGTCGTTTAAGACCGAACTCAAGTCGAATTTGCGTTGGTGATGTCTGCTGAGGAAGATTAAACAGGCGACGGTAGGTACCTCTCACAAGCTTGTCTATGATATTGTCAGCACATCCTCTTAAAATCTCTACACCATATGTCAGAGATGGAACATGTTTAACTGTCATAACTTGTAGTAACGGTTTGAGGGAAATCCCTTTTAAGTTATTCTGTAGGGTAGCGAATGCTGCAGTTAATGAGTTATTTCTTCTCTGTAGTGCTGCACACTGATTCATACCCGAACCCCTTGCGTCTAGTATGACGCCCAGATATTTGTACTCTGAAACTGATTCTAGCACCGACCCTTCTATGCTCAATTTAGGTCGTGCAGCTGTCCCCCTTGACACCAGCATAGTTTTTGTCTTCTTTAAGTTGACCTTTAACCCATGACATGAAGCATAAAGAGCAGTTTCGCTGATTAATCTCTGCAGCCCCACCTTTGTATAACTTATTAATACAATATCATCGGCATACAATAAGTGGGAAACCTTAAAACCGGCCACCGACGGAGAGTGAGAGTTAATACTATTCAACCCTGAAGAGATGGCAGCAAGATAAAGGTTGAACAATGTTGGAGCCAGTACACATTCTTGCTTAAAACCATTCTTTATTATCATTTTTTTTGACACTGCTGTACCCTGGCCCAACCTTACTCTCGTCCAGGTATTAGTATACAGCAGTTGGATCGCTCTCAGCAGTCTCGGTGCAATACCCATTTTCGATAACTTGTTCCAAAGAATGTTCCTTTGTACAGTATCAAATGCAGAGCTAAAATCGATAAAACACAGATGAAGATTCGATGAGCGGCGCCTAGCCATTTCAATTATGAGAGCTAACATTTGAATGTTAATGATAGTCCCAATACCTTTAATAAACCCTTTTTGATTCATTGGCAGCAGTTTACTGGCGCCCACCCAAGCCGTCAACTCTGCCAGCAAACATTTAGCGAAAAACTTTGCTTCACAATCCATTAAGGCTATTAGCCTGTAGTTAGCAGGGTCTGAGGCTTGACCAGCTTTATAAATCGGGGCCAAAATTGAGCCCCTCCATTTACCGGGGATTTTTTCGTTCATCAGCACATAATTAAATAATATTGTCAGTTTCTTTGCCCAATATTGCGGATTTCCCTTGTATAGTACTTGAGGAAGGCCATTTGGCCCCGGAGCACCACTCCGGCGACTAGAACTTATGATTTTCTCCACTGTTATATACTGGATCTCTAACTTCGTGTTTTCCCTTAAGTTATCACCTGTTCCATCTTCAACTAGATTTGTTATGATACTTATGCCACCTGACGTCGTTCCCAAATGCTTTTCCCAGGCTTCTTCCGATATATTTGTTGTTACTTGTTGTTGTTTCCTACCATTAGCTCGGTTTACCAGTCTCCAAAACTCTCGTACATCTTTACGTTTAACTGCATAATTAATTTTACACCAGTACAGATCTAATTCAGCTTTTGTTTGTGGCCATACCTCTTTTTTATAGAGTGACCTTAATTTTGGTAAGGCCTCACTCCTGACACTGGAGGATGCGTTGTTTCTTAAAACCCTCAGGGCATGATTCAATTTCCTTTTCGCTGTTTTAAGTTGCACGGACATCTTCTTTGGAAAAGAAGTAGCTGTTGATACCATGACTTTTGACTGAACAGCATTTTGCTCTACTAGACGGATTACGAACTGCTCCCAAAGGGTCAAAAGATTTTGATCGGTATTATTTAAGTCTTCCCACAGGTCTCTTGCTTGCTGTTCGATGTTTTGTAAGCTACTTACTGACCAGTGTAGCCTCTTATAATTAAGACCGATGGACTGACCTAACTCTGGGGCAATTTGTTCGTGTAGAGAAATATTTAAATTAAGACTGATCATTTGTGGCTGGTGATCACTTTCCAGCCTATTGCCCAACTTGTAGCTTGTTACTGTCTGATATAGTGGGAGTGATACTAAAGAATAATCTATAACGGCTTTCGATTTTGCCGAGTAATGAGTCGCTTGAGCTGGAATGTCCAGGTCCATCCGGCCATTCAATACTCGAAGACCGTGGTGCTCCAGGATTCTCACCACTTCTTTACCCATTCTATCAGATCTTTGTTTGAATACTTCAGTCGCCGGGATGTGCCAGATTTGATCAAGAACGTCCAATATTTGATCCCTAGGCGTCACCTGGAAGAGATTCATATTAAAATCTCCCGTCAAGAGGATCCGGGGTACTGGATTCATTATGCTTTGCGATGACAGTAGACTCAGTATCTTATCGATAGTTTTTTTTTTCTGCTACCGAGGGGATGTGTATACACGTTTATTATCAACAAGGGGATTATGTTTGCAGGACTAAGAGGCCAAACCTTAATTGCTTGTATGTTCAGGTGATCAATTTCAACTTGTTCGATTTTTATTTTTAGATCCACTGTTACGTATAAAGCCAGTCCTCCTGCTGCCCCTTCGATTTTATTTTGATAGCTGGCTTACTGTAACATAAATATGCCGGAAGCTTAATTTCCTCTTGTGCCCATGTCTCTTGAAAGAGGACTATCTGGTACCTTCTAATGAAAATTAGAAATTCCTGGTCATCTACCTTTGCTGCCAGACCCTCTATATTCCATGAACAGATGTCAACTTTGTTCACTTTATGGCCTATGATGCGGGCTTCATCATGTCAGGTACTTAGGTCTTTGTCTGAACTGGCACTCTCGACACTCGGGAGCCAAGACCAATCAGATTTTAGATGTAGGGCTTCGCTCACCATGGCGTCCATAAAGTAATTGTAATTGTAAATAGTATTTCTAAAGCGCTGCTGTCACCCAACGGGTATCCTGGCGCTGTGAATACCAGAAAACACTGTGCATAACTGAATCCAAGAAGAGAGCAAGACATTTACTTTCTAGGAAAGAGTCTAGTTTTCAGTTCCTTCCTGAACCGTAATAGAGTGTTAATTTGTCTGAGTTCAGTTGGTAGCGCATTCCAGAGTTTGGAGGCTACAAGGCTAAATGATCTCCCCCCCCTAGTCTAGCTTTGTTATAGTGTGGAATACACACCAAATTGGCCGAGGAGGAGCGGAGGCTTCTTGCTGGAGAGTACCAGAGAAATTTCCTCTGTAGGGGCACAGGCCCTGTTTTGTGCACTGCCCTATAGACAATACAGAGGGCCTTAAACTGAACCCTCTGGGCAATGGGAAGCCAGTGAAGATCTTTTAGAGCCAATGATGCAGAGGCTCTGCGTTGTCTATTTAAGGCAAGTTTAGCTGCCATTACTTGTATCCTCCGTAACTTTCTTAACAGAGACACTGGGGCTCCCAAGAGAAGAGCATTACAATAGTCTAGTCTGCTCATAATGATACTCCTTACCACTTGAGGTCTAGTTAATGCTGGTAGAAAAGGAAGTATTTTTTGAAGAGCACGGAGCAGAGATAGACAAGTGCTCACCGTTTTATCCACTTGGGAGTCCAGTTGAAGATTACTGTCTAGAAGCACTCCCAAATTGCGCACTGTTTTAACAGGTAGAGGAGGGTTGTCAAGAGGGCCAGGCCAGAAGTCCGCAGGGAAGGGGCGGGACACTTTACTTGCATCACAGCATAAGACTTCCGTCTTATCGCCGTTGAACTGCAGAGAGTTGTCTCTAAGCCACTCTGCTGTTTCCCACATGCAGCTATGAAATTTCTCCAATGAGACTGCATTGTTACCTTCAAAGGTGAAGATGAGTTGAGTGTCATCTGCATAATTTATGACTTCAATGCCAAAGGATTTTATAAGGGAAATGAGTGGGCGCAGATAGAAATTAAAAAGGATGGGGCTTATAGCTGATCCTTGTGGGACCCCGTGTTTAACGGGGTAGTTTTGGGAAAAGAAAGGCGTCAGGGTCACTGCTTGTAGTCTGTTTGAAATGTACGACTGTAGCCAGTCTAGTGCCTTGCCCCCAATACCGTTCTCCATAAGTCTCTTAATCAGAATCTTATGGTTGACCGTGTCGAATGCGGCTGACATATCTAGTAATACTAGAATGGCTGTGTGGCCTTTGTCAGCCCGCATTCTAAGGTCATCTAGGGCCGTCACCAGGGCAGTCTGCCTGAGGGGCTGTATTGTCCCTTAAAGGTGTAATTGAACGACTCCTTGCCCCCTTTAAGATCGTCGTTAGGCCCAAATGCCGCTTTTTCTTACACATTAATGGTCTTTTCGTTTGGTTTTGACGTCCCCTACCACACTCCTCTCCTTCCCTCTTAAGACGAGTTCTGTAACCATCCGGATATAAAAACTGTGGGTAGGGTTCCTCCTTTTCCCTAGTCATTTCAATGCCCCATTTTTCAAATTTCTCCTTTTCAGCCCATACTTGGTCCGCTAACTCTGGTGTGGCCCATGTAATCATTGTCGGTTCTTCACCTCCCCATGTCGGGATGTTTACAAATGTAACTGAAAGTATGTCGGTAGACTCTATGTGGTGTAACGCCGGTATTTCTATGGTCATTCGAAACATGGACCCTCTATTTATTCTATCAAAATGCCCCCTAGATTTATATTTTGGAAAAAATATCAGTTCACAGTGAATACTAGGCGGGCTAGGGCAAATCGACCACTCTCTTTGACCCTGCTGTATAGTACAAACTATTTCCTGCTGTGTATTCTTGACCTGCACTAGTTCGTCTGGGACCTTATTTCCCAGCTGAGAGACTACTGGCGGCCGTTCCATCCGTTCCCCTTGTCGGTCCTTTTCATTCCTTAGTAATTATTCCCTTACTCGCATTCTGATCTCCTTTTCCTCTTTGTCTTCTATGCCTTTCTCTACTTCAGGAGCTTTTTGCGTTCTTTCCCGGTGCACCGCTGACTTAACTACTTTACTTATGCTTGTTAATTCATTTTTTCCTGGACCAACCTGGACTGACCCCCGTTGGATCTCGTCCGTTTGTCGATCCTTTTCCTTCATCGTTGTTTTTCCTTTAGCTCCAGCTGATATCGTCTTGATCTCCTTTTCCCCTTTGTTTTCCACTACCGCGTCTTCATTCTTTTTTTCTGGAAACGCCACTAGATTACCTATTTTTGGAAAAAAAATTGGATACACCTTCCCTTGACGTCCTGAAGTGCTCTCCATATCTTTTTTGTTATGGCTTTTCCTAAGTCTTTTGCGCTGTCTCTTAGAAAGCTTAGTTATCTTAACCGCTTTCCCTTGTGAGGCTGGTTTTGATGCTCCCTGCTCCACTGACCCATTCCTACCCGCTGTACTGAAAGATGACTGGTCGCATGAATCCCTTCACTAAGGTCTAAGGTTATGTCCCGGTTACTTTGCAGTGTTAAATCAACTTCCTTCCTCTGCTGTAACTTCTCCAAGCTGGAAGAATCCTCCCGAGGGCACCTCTTCTCCTGTTCACTTACTCGGGCAGATTTTCTTCCCTCTATCTCCCTCCCGTTGATATTTGTTTGACCTAACGGGATCGTCACAGCTTTGGCAGATTGTAACTGCCCCTTTATCTCTGCAAAGACCTGATCAAGCATCCCAGGAAGAGAGGACAGTTTATCCAGAACTGGGCTACAGTCACAAGTGCTAGTGGGCTGTATCTCCACCTTCGCCTCCGCCTGTGCCCTTTGTACCAGCTGATTCAATACTCCAATTTTTGTATCAATAGCCGTAATATATAGCGCCATTGTGTTTAAAAGATCCACCTGGATGTCTAACTTACTTGATTGATATGTCAAAGCGTTGACAACCGATTGAAATGAAGTAAGATCTCCAAAGTGTTTCTTTCCAGGCCTTGTTCCCCAATAGATTGACTACTTGGGGAACCGACTTGAGTGCAAATAACCGGGGAGCCCACTAAAGGGGAGCCAGCCGGTTGTGCCCCCGGCAAATTTGCTCCCTCAACCTTGTCCTCTCTCTGAGATAGTTCATGTACGTTTTCTGACTGAGCTTCTTTCTCTGCAGGTGTTGAATTGATTGATCGGCCCCCAACGGCGCCCGATAAGTCCATTTCCAGATTTAGTTTTCGTATAGGGGCTATTCCTTCTAGATCATCTAGATCTTCCATGTTAACCATATTCACCATGTTGTTATCCGTTTGTTGATGCACCTCTGCTAGAGTCTGAATTTCTTTACCTATGCAAGTTGAATTCGTTGGAATTGTTAGTACCATTGGCACCCTACCCCTGTTTGGAGATTCTGTATTCAATTATGGAGTACTGTTGTCGCCTGCTTCCTGTGTTACTGGCGTCTCCTTTTGCAAGGCCACTAACACGCTACTTTCCCACTCTCGTAGCCGGTCGCTGCTTAAGGCCCAGGTTTCCCAGTTAAACGGGGTTTTCTTTACATTTAAACCCCCCAAGGGGGAAAAAAATGTCAGCTCCTCTTTTTTACTCATAGCTGCGATGGGGGCCCATTTGGAATTCTCAGGCGGCTGTGGTTGTATCGGGCTTTGTAGTTCCCTAATGTGCGTATCCTTACGATGTGTAAGTAATACGTCCACTGGGTTCTTCAAAAAGTCTGTTTTCCTCGCCATTTTATTTTGTTTGCAATTTGGGGTTCTAACAGGAAAGGGTGCTGACCCTTCCCCTTGTACCACTATGCCTTGTTCCTCAATGCCTGGCCCCATTGGCTACATTGTCCACTTTGATTGAAGCTGCCCCGGCTTGCTGTTTATGTCTCCGCCGAACTACCTCCTGCGTTCCTCTCGTTCTCCCTGAGCGCATCTCTTTATGCTTTTGGGCGCTTTTAAACTGTATGGCCGGTGTAAGGGGTTAAGGGGCAAGTGAGCAGGGCACTCTGTTGAGCCGCAAGCCGCACCCAACCTAGGGGCTGATTCCGATCTCGGTCGGAGGCGGACCCAATACCATTTGGTCGGGAAAAAGCCATGCGAAGCCTGTTTCCCGACCGAACCGTACGCTGGTCCGGCCGAGCGAGTACGATGCGAGTCGCCGACCGACTCGTCCGGGCGTCCCGACAACTCCGACCGACTCGCTCGGACTCGAACCGCTCCGACCGACTCGCTCGGACCCGATTCGCACCGCGCAATGGAGACGTTTCCCGGCCGGGTAAGTACGATGCGCGCCGCGAGCAGTCCGACCGAGCCGCGCACTCCGGCTCGTAAGAGCTGTCGGAGCCGTACTTTGGGGGTCCGTGTCGGACCCCCTGTACGCGTACCCGTGCGAGGCGCACACAGGGGGGACCCAGGGTCCCCCTACCTGTGCGTGTACGCCGCGAGCGCGCTCGCGGCGTACTCGCTGTAGGGGCGCCCTTGTCCGCCTCGCACCCATTGAGGCAATGGGAGCCCGCGTACGCGTTGTACGACCGGCTCCCATTGAGTTCAATGGGAGTCCGACCGACTCGTGTCCGATAACATACGGCCGCATCGTACTCGTTCGGTCGGACTGCACGGGTCCGATTCGGTCGGAAATCTCTCCGGGTCCGGCTCGGTCGGAGAAATTTCCGGCCCGAATCGGAATCGACCCCCAAGTTGGGCCGCCTCCGCGCACTCACCGGGCTCGCACTCCGCGGCTCACTAATCCCCGCTGTCAAGCCCCCGCTGTCAAGCCCCCCTCAACAGACCTGGCTGCACTCTTGCCCCCTTCCTGCCTCCTTACCGCTTACGAGCCTCCCGTGTGGACCGTGGGGGCCGCGGGAGGGGAAAAGGGGGCACGCCGAGTAGTCCGCAGTAGTCCGCAGTGCTCCTTGGTCTTTTTACCGGAGCTCCGCTGCACTGCTGTTCTTCTACTCTCGCGGCAGTGGCAGCGGACGGCAGCGTTCGGTGTTCAGTTGGTGTACTGCGGCGTTCACAGCTCCTCGCTCCTCCTGGTGTTTATATTTCCCCTTTGCTGTAGTCCTCCCGTTTCCTTTATGCAAATCAGCCCTGAAGTGATTAGGATCCAGTCCTGTGCTAGCTTCTTTTTGTCTTCGTCCTGTCCCACAACTGACTAGGACTCCAACCTTCCTGTGTCTCCTCCTCCAGTCTTCTTCTAATCTTGTGCCTCCCAGGTGGTTGATATATCGGACTGCTGCCACATTGCCCATTTAGAGAAGGACTCAGCTGTATGGGCCCTGTACGGACCCCTGCTGGGGCGTTCTGACTCAAGGCGGTTGGGGCTATCAATAAAGCACACTCTCGTAATCTGCCATGCACTGCCGGACAGGTTACTCGATTTCTGTCAGTTTTGAATAAGCGTGCCGGCTCAGGGAGGTGTGAGATGCATTGAGCGCGGTACAAATTAGGGTTGCGGCGCCATGAAGCAGTCTGCGGACCGCACCGCACCTATAGCCCCCTCGCTCCGCATTACGGTTGAGGCTTAACACTGAGGCAGCCGCGAAGGAGCATCTAAGCGTTCCCACGACTGCGCTATATGGGAAAAAAACAGTGCGCGAACACCAGCGTTAGGCATACATTTGAAATAAATTGATAAACAAGTGACACAAAGGCTGTTCACACAGTGAAGTATATCATGTAAGTAAAGCAACAAACAAGTGACACAAAGGCTTGTCACACTTATCTGTAGGCTGCTGGAGCAGAGAAGAAAGAGGAGGCAGGAGCGTCTTCACTAGAGGATAAAGGGAGATCCTGATAGCTGACTGGCTGGATTCAGTGTTCTTTTCTTTCCAAGTGGTTTATAGGAAATGTAGTTTGTTTCTTATTATGTTCCTAATGAGTCTGCTGTCAGTAATAAAGTGAAGAAAGAACAGTGTAATCCTCACCTCTGGTCCTGACATAGAATCTACTCAGTTCACACCTACCTCTAATCCCCTAGGTCACTATCAACATCATTGTTGAGAACTTTATTCTGGTTGATTAAAATTATAATTAAAACCATGAAACCAAGAGACTCAATTAAAAACAAGCATGTGTTAAACATGATTCGAACTCCATGAAAAACATCTTGGAATTAATGCAAGTCATATAATTTTTTACGACAGCAGCTTATCTCTATGTTTAACCGCAGCACATAACTAACCACAGAGCATGTCAGAGAGATAGGGAGCGGCTGCAGTTGGAGGAGAGCAGATCTGCACCTAGAGCAACCCAAATTTGAGCAGCAGATCAAGGAATCATCACCTTGTAGGTTTATATAATTTGCAAAAGAACATGAATTGCATTAGAGTCCGAATGGACAAGGATTTGTGTTGTCTTCAGTAACTCAGACCTCAGGAAAGGATAATAAATGGTAAATAATGCCCATCCAAAACTGTATCAAGAAAAACTGATCTCTTAATTTACAACCAGAGTTCGATAAGGTTCCATAAATATTGATGTTTTAATAAAATATGTGATTTTATTGAAAGTTTTGGTATTGTTTGAATCTAGTATCTATCTTTGGCATATCTTGACCTGCGCTCAGTAAAGAAGAACCTAAATCATTAATATACAATATAAAAAGAATAAGGCTTAAAACAAATCCCTGGAGAACACCTTTTGCCTAATTAAAAGATTCAATGCATTCTCCATTTGAGCCATACCTTACTCTGGAACCTGTGTGCAAACGATGCTAGAGATGTAAAACCACTTTATCAACTCCTGTAAGAATTATTAAAGACCATCGCTTAGTCCCGTTGACCTGATCAAGTGCAGTGCTAAGGTCCATGAACATTAAATGAAGGGAACCCTTCAAATATTAGTCATATGTGTTGACTAATAACTGCAGGTTTAAACATTGGTCAATAGTCCCCAAACCATATTGAATATCTGCAATAATACTCTTTTTATTTGCCATGTCCATGATGCATTCCATAAGGATCCTTCCAACAACTTTGACAATCGAGATAAGGGAAATGGGTCGATAAAACAGAGGATCATGTCTATCACCCTTTTAAAAAATGGAAACTATAATTGACTGGGACCAAGAGATAAGTGTAATGGATTTACTAGCTGTGTTCAATATAGAAGTGATTAAACAAGCCCATATGTCAACGTTACTTATATATAATCCATGGGAACCCCATAGAGCCCGGGACTTTAGCAGCCGGACTATTTTCAATGGTCTCAATGACCACCTGCAAAGTAAATGCAGCCTTTTTGACAAATAAATATGCAAAGAATCGTCAAATTTTCTGGTCTGAAATGGTCCTTATAAATATATCTGAAAAGCAAAATATGTACATTTAAAGAGGTACTATGACTTTTCTTTAAAACAAAATGGACCGTTTACTATTTTTCAAAATTCACACGCGTCCTTCTTGACACTAACGTCTGACAACGTCTCCCCATCTTTATTCCTTAGGGACGACTTCCTCGATAATGTTGCCTTTTTTATAAGATGCTCTATAAAAAGAAATATCCTTCTTGTCACGTGATGACGTTTTGAGGCCACAGCGTAAGTTATGGTTTTGTCAATGAACCTGTGCTGTCAAACCACTCATAATGTTTATAGGAAGTTTTTGATCATTGAATTGTCAACTATTTACTAACAAATACATATACATTTGAAAAGGAGGAAATAATACCAGCTGGAGGACAATTCTCCTCCAGACAAAAAAAGAACATGATTTTTCTTAAAAAAACAAGGTTAAAAGAGCGTTGCCCTGCTGGTCTCGTTTATTTCGCAAAGTCATCCCCTTAAATAGGCTTTGTACCCTACAGTGGATACAAGGAAGCCCAGATCCAAATGTATCATTAAAATCAACAGCCAAAATACAAAAGCAATGTGATTGTTGTCCGGTGATTGAAGGGCCTCAATAAAAATTGAGTAATCCTTCAAAATTGGTATAATTACCAGGGTCAAACCTTTCTGCAAGACTGGAGGTTCATATTTTGCTGTCTTAACTTGCTTTTATTATAGCAGCCACGAATTACAAAAGCTACACTTCCCGCAAATCCTGGGTCACAAACTACAGATTGCAGAGAAGTGAAACCACCTGTCTGTCATTAGCTTAATTTATACATAGCAGACACAAGAAATTAACAACCTTTTTTTTGTTGTTGCTCAGGCACGAATTCGAGGGGTGTCCGAAATTCATCTCATTTACATTTGCGCAATTATGCAAATTTACACTTAGTTACTCATAATTATGTAAAATACCAAACCGGTATTTGGCAATATATTTTAGCGTGAAATGTGTCCTTGCGCCCATTTTGGCGGCAAGGATGCATTTTGTACCAAAACAGTGCAGAAACAGCAGCCACTCAGGTCCCATCTGCTACATTGTTCTTGTGTGCTTAGTGAAAATCTTGCTATGGATAGTGCATAATTATGTGACATGGCATAGTAGCATCATTTTGTGAATTTTGTATAATAAGGGTAAATTTAAATTACCAAAATTACACAATGATTACGCCAACATAACTGAAATCTCACCAGGTCCTAAATTTAAGTACTCCACTGCACTCCTTTTTAGGTCTCGCCTAGCGTTGCAGCGCGCATGTGCTGCTTGCTCTGCGAGGCCTCTTGTAATCAAGGAAATTTTAGAAGTGGAGTGGAAGCCCCGCCCATCTTTTTTATTGGCGGGCGTCATCATTTATGGTAAACGCTCGCTCCCTATTGAAAATGAGGCTTCTTTGTTACCGCCCTGTCTACTTTTTGGCTCGCCCGTCCGGACTGGATCGTGTACTTGCGGCGTGACATGGTGGGCTTTATCTGGTGTGTGAGCACTATTTTATATAGACACTGATGGGGACAATGACGGCTGCAGCGATATGTGCTCGAAATTGTATGTTTTTATTACTTTAATGAGCGCTGCATCCGCTAGGGACACCGCGCTCACTTTATTTATTAATATTTTACATTTATGTTGAGCGCGGCGTCCACCTCAGGGACACCGCGCTCTGTTTGTTTTTTAGTTTTTTATTAACTTTAAAACTGAGCGCGGCACCGCTTCAAGAACACCGCGCTCGGTTTCTTTATATATTTTTTTAACTTTAACACTGAGCGCAGCGCCCGCTTCGAGGACACCGCCCTCGGTGTTAAAGTTAAAAAAAAAACAAAAAAACGAGCGCGGTGTCCTTGAAACTGCGCCGCGCTCAGTTTTAAACTTAACCATTTGCAATGCAATTGGACCTATTGCAGTGCAAATACTTGTTTATGGGGCAACCAAGACACGGCCCTTGTAAGATGGACGCCCGTGACGCGAGTCCGTGGCCTGTACACGAAGCAGGCAGCTAATGGGCCACATGTGAGTGTTGGCATTAACACCCAGGTGTGGCGCGAGCCAGCAGCTCGTTCTGTGCCCCGTCGGTGCTCGCTGTGTTTGCCATGTCACTGGCCCTGGTCTTGCTCCCGTGTCGACGGCATGCTCACATTTTAGAAATCACCGCTGGGTTTACGCGGCGAAGGTGTGGAGCCACGGGGGAGTCCACACTGCCGCAGATTCATCACACAAAGAGTGTCTGTGGACACAGACCTCCAAGCGGATGTCCTGATGGGGCGTTTATGGGGCGCTGCTGCATGTACACTAACGGCATCAGGTACCCACTGGTCTGCAACCCTCTGCGCAGCTCACCGAGGCCTGTCTGCGCATGCTGTGCGCTGTTTCTAGCTCTGAGCTGTACTCAAGAGGCCATATTGGCACAGACTGCAAACCCTTCAGTGCTCCATTCACTGCTCTGCAAACATTGGCATGAACTGAGATACTTGCACGTCACGAGAGAGCCCCTGCCTCAAGCACTCTCGCTAGCACTTTCACTTCTATCGCTAAATAGGCTTTAACCTTTGTACCAGGGTTTATAGGATTGAGAATATTTTAATCGAAAGAAATAATGCCATTATTACTCCTTTTTCGTGTTCCCCTCTGCTTCTTTCCTGTTCCTCCCTTCATTTTTGTTCCTCACCCCCAAATTCCGGTTCCCCTGCCCACTCCTCCCTGTTCCCCTGCCCACTCCTTCCTGTTCCCCTGCCCCTCCTTCCTGTTCCCCTCCCCCTCCCTCCTATCCCCTCCCCCTTGTTCCTGTCCCCTCCCACTCGTTCCTGTCCCCCTCCCTCTTGCTCCTGTCCCCTCCCTCTCGCTCCTGCACCAGTGCACTGCAGTCTATCTGAGTGTGAACAGCGTCTCAGTGCCTGGCATCTTTCGCAGCTTCCAGTTTTAACTGGTCGCGCATCTTTATCTTGGGCATTTTTTTTAATTTGAACCCGACACCCTCTGTGACAAAGCAACATTTGTCTTTAAGAAAGAGGAGTTAAAAAGGTAGATTTACGGCAATTATAGAGTGAGTTAATAAATGAGTAAATTTGTAAAGCGTGGAAGAAGCCTGATGACTCCATGGCGCTGTGAATTACTAGAAGAATAAACACAGTAGCATCCAGAGTCCCTAGCAGAATATAGAAGGTATCAAAGCCTCTCTAAAAGCTTGTGCGTCTTACTTTAAATGTAAAGAAGCAGAGAGCATTCCACAAACAAGCATTGGGAATGCAATAGGTCTGCATTTGCAGAGTTTAGCTTTTAGCATTGTAAATGATAATGCCTTTTATTTATGTTTTAAAAACCAAA
Source organism: Calotriton arnoldi (assembly GCA_963921515.1). Taxonomy (NCBI): domain Eukaryota; kingdom Metazoa; phylum Chordata; class Amphibia; order Caudata; family Salamandridae; genus Calotriton; species Calotriton arnoldi. Next base: position 690,937 of record CAWUFW010000518.1, read on the forward strand.
ACATAAATAAAAGGCATTGTAATTTACAATGCCAATAGCTCAAACTCACGTAAATGCGAGACCTATTGTATTGCAAATGCTTGTTGTATTCTATTATTAGAAATTTGTTTGAACTGTGTTTGTTATTGCATATCTGATAGTGTTTTAGGCTTGACTGGGCTGTTTTCTTCCACAGTCATGCTTCTCATTTGTTTTGTTTCTATATATTTAGATTTGTAGGCATTGCTTTCCTTTTCTTGCTACTTGGATTACCACTACTGGCAAACTATAATTTATCCACTGTTTGTTTAAAGACATGACATAGAGTCTACAAAGACCAACATGCAGAATAGATTCAGCACTGAAAGAATTTACTACTATAGGTTCTGTGGTTGTCCACGTGCATTGGCTTGCACCTGGCCGAAATGTCTTTCTGAGGATGTATAGGCAAAAACATTTAGGGAACGGTTGTTGGTATTCTGCATATAGAAGTCACACTGTTTCATGCATGGCATAAATAGTCAAAATAAAAATTCAAGCTTACATGAGTTCGGACCCTCTGATTTGTAAACCTTGGATTTCAATATGTATATTTGCACTGTTTTATTTGTTTTTTTGTTTAACTTTGAAATTATGACAGCAATAGTTATAAAAGTCCCAGAATTTCAAATATGATTTTGAATTTCAAGAGGGAGAATTGATAAAACGTAACCTATGTTCTTTTGCCAATATTTCTGTTCAAAAAGTTCATGTTTTAAGATATTGGCTCCTGGCCCAATGCAATTACTGAAAATCTGACACCCCCTGTTGGCAGTAGCAGGCTGTGCACATCCAATTCTGAAGGTGCGCACTCTTTTACTGAGTCTGTCTCTATAGTCAGAGAAATTCAGACTTCAACCAAAAGAGGTACGCCCAGGAGCGTTCTATACAATGGATTTCTAACTCTGTTGCTGTACTGATAAGCGGTTCTCAACCTCCCAAAAATATTGACACTCGATCAGTCCTTTGACCCTCGCATCTGAAGGTAGATTGTAAAGAAGAAGAAATTGCCTAATGTTGTTTTCAAGAATACATAAACAGATGTTAATGATAACTGTGATAAACTGATCCAGACAATGATAACTGGAATGACTCCAGTACTTTCAGTATTCTAATTAGCAGTTCTCAACTGCCCAAAGAAAATAAAACTTAGTCAGTCCTTTGACCCCCATGTCTGCAGGTAGCATGCAAGACAAATAAATAAACTAATGTTGTTCTGGAGACTGCACTAAAGAGTGATTATTATAATTAGAATTCCACTAGTCAGAGAATGATAATGGAATGATTCCAATCCTTTGTGCTTTGATACTAAGCTGTCAAAAAGACAAGATGTTCATTGCCCCGTCCTTAACGACAGGAGTAACCCAGAACCAGTGTCAGTCATTTTAGATGCCAATGTTAAACCTATGATTGATCCATCTCTTATCTAGTATCCCAATTCTAAAACTGCACCCATATTAGATTCAAGAATGGTTACCTTTTCACCTTAAGTGGATACAAGTAAGCCCAGATCCAAATTTATCATTAAAATCTCCAGCCAAAATACAAAAGCAACATCAGTGTTGTCAGGTGATTGAAGGGCCTCAATAAAAATTGAGTAATCCTTTAAATTGGTATAATTACCAGGGTCAAACTTTTATTGCAAGACTGGAGGCTCATGTTTTGTTTTCTTAACTTGCTTTTATTGTAGCAGCCACGAATTACAAAAAGCTACACTTCCCACAAATCCTGGGTCACAAACTGCAGACTGAGGAGAAGGAAAACCACTAGTCTTTCATTAGCTTAGTCTATACATAGCAGTCATAAGGAATTAACAGCCTTTTTTTGCTGCTCAGGCAAGAACTATAGGGGTGTATGAAATTCACCTCATTTGCATGTGCGCAATTATGGAAAATTATACTAAATTACTCATAATTATGTAAAATACAAAACCAGTATTTGGCAATATATTTTTGTGTGAAATGTGCTTTGGCGTCCATTTTGGTGGCAAGGATGCATTTTGCGCTAAAACAGCGCAGAATCAGCAACCACTTAGGTCCCAGCTGCTACATTGTGCTTGTGTACTTAGTGCTAAATTTCTGCTATGGATAGTGCATAATTATGTGACATGGCATAATAGCATCATTTTGTGAATTTTGTATAAAAATGGTAACTCTAAATTACCAAAATTACGCAATGATTACGCCAGCATAACTGAAATCTCACCAGGTCCTAAATGTAAGTACTCCACAGAGCTCCTTTTTGTATTCGAATATTAGAAGTTTATTTGAATTGTGTTTGTTATTGCATATCTAATAGTGTTTTGGGCTTAACTGGGCTATTTTCTTCCACAGTCATGCTTCTCATTTGTTTTGTTTCTATATATTTAGATTTGTAGGCATTTGTTTTTTTCCTGCTACTTGGACTAGCACTACTGTCAAACTATATTTTATCCACTTCACTTTGTTTAAAGACATGACATGGACACTACAAAGACCAGCATGCATTGCTATTGCACAATACATTCAGGACTGAAAGAATTTACTAATTATCGATTCTGTGGTTGTCCACATGCATTCATGGCTTTCACCTGGCCTAAATGTCTTTTTGAGGAAGCAGAGGCGAAAACATTTAGGGAATGGTTGATGGTATTCTGTATATAGAAGTCACACTGTTTCATGCACGGCATAAACAGTAAAAATTCAAGCTTACATGCGTGAGGACCTCTGATTTGTAAACCTTGGATTTCAATATGTATATTTGCACTGTTGCAGTTGTTTTTTTGTGTACATTTAAAATCATGATAACAATAGTTATAAAGGTCCTAGAATTTCGAATAAGATTTTGAATTTCAAGAGGGAGAATTGATAAAACGTTACCTTTGTTATTTTGCAAATATTTCTGTTCTACAGTTCATGTTTTAAGATATTGGCTCCTGGCCCAATGCAAATACTGAAAACCTGATGAACGTGCACGAGTCACTTGTGACCTGAAGTTAAAGTTTTAGGACTCCCAGTCTGAAGGTTAAAGGTTCAAGTCCTGGCGTCACCACGGTCATGTGTCCATTCCATTACAGAGAGAGTGAAGGTTCAATGAAACTAGTAAAATGTAATTTGTTTCTGAGATCTGAACAGTGATAATAGGAGAGCCTGGGTCTCCTGCCAGGACAAGCATTTAGATGTGGTAGATCCATTTACTAGCATTTTAGAGATTGCAGAACAAGCCAAAGGGTCTAGGGTAATCTGTCTTGTCTAACTGGGTTGAACAAGCTTTGTGTTTTTGTGATAATGCCAATGTGGCTATTTTACTGGAAAGTAACAAAAGTCTTGTTGCTTAAGATTGATTACAAATTGTGTGAACGTGCAAGCTCAGAGACTGGTCCAGCAGCCCAGAGTTTGATGTTTCAATTACCATTTTACAAAGAAAAGGGGGACATATGTCAAGGCTTTTCATTACTATAAAAAGTACAGTACCATTCGAAGACAGTGTTTGGGGAAACCTGCCTTTGATGAAACCAGTAGATCTAGGAACTCTTGCGCCAAACATTGCCAATTCAAACAGGCTGGAACCATACAAATGGCCTTCCTTCTTTCCCCCAAAGGAAAATGGACCAATATTTCACCTACAACAGAGGACAAGGGAGATCTTTTTCTTAAGGTCAGAATCCTAGTTTCTTCACCTCTGTTAATTGGTTGCAAAATTTGTGTTTCTTCAAATATAGCAAGCAATTTCATAGAATGCCTAGATTCTTCAACCCATACAGAGTTTTTCAGATTGAGTTTTCCTCTCCTTTGTTTCAAGGTTTTCGCTAAGCCAATTTATTTATACGTAGAAGAAGCAGAGATCATATAGAATATAGGAAAGTATATTTCGAAGAGAGCCATTGAAGAGTGTTTACTCCATTTTAAGGGTTTTTGTGAAGAACTGTCACTTCAAAAGGGAGGTCATTATACTCCCAGGAATGTCCTTTTCCCAGGAGAATGGTTGGTGAAGCTAGACTTTTACCTGTCTATTTGTCACTCTCACACATTACTTAGGCAACTGCATGCACGTCAATGGTTCACAATCAGACATTTATGGAAAGGTCTCTAAATAGAGACAAAGTACCCTTAGCAAAGATACTCAAGAAGAGATTACATGATGGCATGACTACTTAGTTGCTCACAAAGTTATACTATCTTAACTAGATACCCAGATCTAGTCTTAGTCACATGCCAGTCTGTAGAGATGAGGTGCTTGAAGTGTTCAGTACTCAACTGTGAGGGTATGATCTGTAAAATAATGTTTTCAAGGCATATCAATTATTTAGATCTTTTGCAGGCTCCTTTGACATTTAGTTTCACCAAGGACAAGGCTCATTTCACCATACTTATGTGGATAGACAACATTTATGCTGTCCAATACATAAACCCTCTGGGAGCCATCAGGTATAAACCCCTGGTAGGGCTGGCAAAGGCATTTTGGAAGTCACCCTCAAAATATTTCAGTTTGGGCAGAATTCCTTCCTCGCATTCTGTGGGTAGCAGATTGGCACTCCAGATACGTTCAGGACAGGCGACTTCATCCAGTAGTTTGCCAAACACTGAATTATCACTGGGGCTTGTTACCAATAGATCTTTGTCTCAGTTTTGAACTCACAGTTGCCCCACGTTTACAGTATCCTCTTGCCACAGACATGTTCTTGTAAGATTAGTCACACATACATTTTTCCTCCTTTTGCCAGGATTTCTACATCCTTGTCTCAGATTTTTAGACAGAAGGACTTGGTGGTTTTAATTTCCTCACTCTCGATGGCTCAAGCCTGTTTCTGATCTCTCCTTAAAATGGCCAGGGATATCTATTGCTTTCATTTCACCCTCACCTCCTCTAAGATCCCAAAAGCCAGAGTCAAAGTCTGATCCTACCTGCTAAGCTGCAGCTAATGGCTTTAATACGTTCTGGTATTCTTCGTAACTGACTGGACTTTTACCTTCAGCTACTAGCCTCATAAAATCTTCCCGGACCTAGGGCACCATCAAGACTTACAAGAAAGCTTGCAATGGTTGCGTTGGTTGGTGTCTGGAAAGGAATCACTAAGTCATTTTAGCAAATTTGCCTTCCGTTCAGAATTTTCTTGCCTTATTGGCATTTGAAGGAAAGTGTTTCAGAAATATTAATGGCTACAGATCAGCCATTCTGCTGGTCCTGAGCGTTTTGAGGACACGCTTATAGGGCAACACCTTTTAGTCTGTAAATTGCTGATGGATATCAGATATTCCACACTCCAAACTCTGTTATTTCTCAACATGAGATGTTAAACTGATTCTGCAATTGTTCCAAACAAAGCCTGACAATTACTTCATACCATTGCAAAACTCACCTCACTAGTCTTCTTGAGTTCCTTTTGAAAGAGTTTCAAAAGATAGGTTTCAGGTGCTTCAACAGGACATTATTATCCTTCTGGGGTGTTCTTTTCCATTACCAGATGCATAAAGAATGCTTCTACGAATGTTGAGTATCCTTATTTTTCTTCTCATTTAAAGTTGTGTGTCATGTGGTCTTAAGTAATGTGAATTAAAGACTCATGATGGGCGTGGCCAACCATCATGGCCGATCGGACGTGAATCTGATCGGCTCCGCTCCAGGCCCCAAGCAAAAGGTGGATACGGCGCTTGATATGCCGCTATATCAAGTTTGGGGGGAGACCCAGCCGCGAGGTCCCGTGTGAGAGCCCTTACCGAAGGTTTGTGCTGCCTGGATGTCTCCGGCGGAGCCCTGAGGCGGTAAAGCCTGCGCGCGGAGAACGCATCAAGATGGTGACCTCCCTCAGATCGCATACCAGAAGCAGAGGCAGGCGCTCTATCTGGGCCTAGAGACGGTGACCGAGCGCAGCCTGCGCTTCACAGCCTGTGGGACTACCTCTGCCGGGGTTGAGGTTTGGGCAATAATAAACCGGAGCAGCGGCCCTTGTCTGCAGTTCGCACGGGGAGCCCAGCCCCCTCGAGACCCCGGGGTGAAAGCAACCGGCCGCCGCACAGGCAGCCAGGTGAGGAGCGCGGGGATGGTCAGCCTGAGGCAGGGTTCTGCTGATTTTACCCTCGAGAGCAGGCGCCTGTAACCTGGTAGGCCCTAACCTGTTGAACTGACCGCCGGTTACAAACTAGTAATGCCTGACCTTAAGATGGCGGAGGCCAGGCGACCTCTCTAGTATCCTGAAGCCATACGAGGTGCCCGTCTGATGAAAGTAGTTCACGGGCAACCCGGAGGGGCTCGAGTGGGGAGTCCACACAGGCAGTAGGGAGCACTGGCGTTGCTCTGACCCCCCAAGCAGATTACTGAGAGCCCCCCAATCAGCACAGAAAACAAGGCCTTCTGAAGGAGAGCACCACAGAGATTCCTCGTCCGGGGGGACAGCTGAGAAGCCTTGGGCTAAACCCACACCCTAGCCCCTATGCCACCAAGAAGTCTCAGGCGGCCAGAGTCACCAGCTACTTCGCCCAACGAGCGCAGGGGTGGACAAGGAGGGAAAAGCGCAGCCTAGAGGAGACATGGCGCTTACAAGGGAGGACCTGATGGCGTCGCTGCGAGACTTCAGAAAGGATCTCCGAGAAGACATCAAAGCAGACATAGGAGCCTCATTCGACGCTTTCAGAGCGGAAATTGGGGGGAAGATGGTGGCCCTACAGGCAGACGTGGCTTGGTGGGGGCCAGAACCCTGGATCTGGAGGTGAAATTCCAAGAATTGAAGCCCTTGGAGGAGAGAACCACCAACCTACATAATCAGCTGCGGGCCACGGTACTCAAATGTGAAGACCTCAAAAACCACTCTCGGAGAGACAATATAAGGGTCAGGGGCCTAGAAGAGGGCTGCGAAGGCCCCGGCTTGGAGCCGTTCATGGTGGGGCTCTTCTCCACGGTTCTGGGAGAGGGAGGCCCGGAGGTGCGGTTGGAAAGGGTCCATAGAGTTGGGCCAAGGCTACAGGGAGACAACAGGAGACCAGGGACGTGTTAGCAAAATTCAGCTCCTTTAAAAGGAAAGAACTGGTCCTCCAGAAACCAAGAAGCATGGACAAAATATCGTTCCAGAACACGACTTGCTCACTCCTTCAGGATGTAGCCCAAGCCACGCTGGCCCGACGACAGCGGTTTCGGCCGGTCACTGAGGCCCTACGAGACCGCTGAATAAAGTACTGGTGGACCTACCCCTTCGGCCTAGCTTTCATGTTGGACAACAAGCACCTCCACCGTACGGAGTTAGCAGAAGCCGCAGACCTGTTGGGTCTAGCGATCTCCCACCCCGGATCAGGCGTCATCCTCGAGGGAGCGGGGCCACTGGAGGAGCGACGCGGCGTGGGCCCCTGGCTGACACAAAGACGAGGAGGCAAGAAAACGACGAGGTGACTCGTAGGGAGAACCAGACACTTGCAGAAGTCCCCTATCATAGAGTCATGCGATTGGAACTTCACAGGTCACACGTTAAAGACTGAAGGTAACAAAAGACATTGTGGGGATGACCTCACCTGGAGAACCAGATGCAGAGACTTGTTGGCAGTGAAGGTCCCTTTGTATATCGGGCCTTGTGGGAGTTAAGCTCTGGTTTAAGGTAAAAGTTGGACAAGGGATAAGAGTCAAGCGTCCTAGAGGGTTTCCAGAGGGGGCCCTGGGAGCAGAAGTGGGCTCGCCCTAGGGATGCTTGAAATGCGGTTCTCTTCTGGGATAGGGAACCACAGAGCTCACAGTTTGTTTGTATTTGTTATGTTTGTTAAGTATCATGGTGTCCACAATTCTGAGGGCTAATGCGGGGTCACTGGGGGGAGAGGGAGGGGGAGGCAACCCCTGAGGTACACTAGAGCCGGGATTTTAAGGGGCAGGGGAAGTGACTACACATTAATGAATGGCGGTTAATTGCATGTCCTGGAATGTCAGGGGGCTCAACTCCCCCAACAAGAGGCAAAGCCTATGGAAATTTCTGGTAGACCATAATGTTAAGATAGCGGCCCTGCAGGAAACCCATCTGAGGAAAAGAGACGAGCAAAGGCTGAAGCACAAAGCCTATCCACAAATCTTTCACTCCTCAGCCCCTACGAAGCAGAATGGGGTGGCCCTTCTTTTTCACACCTCAGTTCCCCTTCACCTCCACGCTACTAAAACAGTCAAAGAGGGGCGTTTCCTGATGGTTAGGGGGTAACTAAGAGGAAGGCCATGTACAATTGTCACGGTCTACGCGCCCAACACAGGGCAACTGGACTTCCTAGGTACAGTCCTCTCCACACTGGAGGGCTTCGCCACGGGAGACATAGTTTTACTGGGGGACTTCAATTTAATTTGGGACCCGGCATTAGACACGACACTCACGTACAGATCAGCAGGAGGAGTTTTCAGCAAGACGCTTAAAGCCTCCCTTCAATGCCTGGGTCTGATGAATGCGTGGAGGGGCTTTCACCCCTCGACAAGGGACAACTCCTTCTTTTCCCATTCCCATAAAACCTATTCTAGAATTGATCATGCCTTTTTAAGTCAGTCGCTCTTTTTCTCAGTCACGGGGACTCAGTTCCACGCAATATGCCTCTCGGATCACGCCCCGCTGGAGTTGGTCTTTGACTGGCCGTCCCCTCGCTCGAAACATACTAGGTGGTATTTCCCCCATTTTCTTAGTAGGGATAGACTTCTCAGAGACGAACTAAGGAAAGCAATCAAAGAGTACTTTGACACAAATGACCCTGCACTCACATCCCAGGCGAATAATTGGGACGCGTTCAAGGCGGTCATAAGGGGCAAGTGTATTGAGTTAGCCATCACGCTTAAAAACCAGCAGAAGAGGGAAAGAATCCTACTAGAAGAGGAATTGCAGAAAGCGGAGAAAACACACAAAGACAGCCCATCGGTCCAGACCCGATGGAAAGTCACACTATTGAGGGGAAAACTAAGGGCCATATACACCAACAAAGCAGAAAAGACTATCCTCCGTTTACATGCACGGGGTTACGAAGGAGGGAATAAAATAGTGTCGCTACTGGCTCGCCAGCTTAGAGCAAAACAAGAAAAAGAATATTTCAAGCACATAGTGGATGACGCTGGCGTCTCTCCCATTAGCGAGGTGGGGAAAGCAAACGTCTTTGGAGAATACTATCGCAACCTATATACCGCCGATCCATTGGAGGTCCAAGACCAGAGGGGATATCTCGAGGCTCTTAAATTCCCACAGGTCTCTCCCACTACTAACGAGTAACTCAGTAGATCCATCTCTAGTGAAGAGGTGCAGAGGGCGATCGATGCGCTCAAATTGCAGAAAGCCCCTGGCCCGGATGGGCTAAATGCTCAATTCTATCGTACATTTGCTCCTGAGTTAACCCCTCGGCTGGTGAGTCTTTTCAACGATATAGTGAACAGGCAGCGGGTAACAGCTACCATGGGGGAGGCTCTGGTCACCATTATTCCTAAACCAGGCAAAGACCCTACTAAGTGCGCTTCATACCGGCCTATTGCCCTTTTAAACCTGGGCGCCAAGTTGTACTCTAAAATTCTAGCCAGCCGCTTAGAAGACATAATGCCATCACTGATTGACCCGGACCAATCAGGTTTCATCAAGGGTCATCAGACTTATGATGACCTTCGTAGAATCGCACACATTCTAGAGAAAGTACAGAAAAAGAACATTCCGGCGGCCCTTCTTTCATTGGATGCGGAGAAGGCGTTCGACCGGGTCAACTGGGACTTTTTGACGCGGACCCTAGAGCAATTCGGGTTTAGCAAAACCTTTATCGGTATGATTCGGGCCAACTACCACTCTCCCAAGCCTCGAGTCCTGGTAAATGGAGTGGCCTCAGAATTCTTCTGTCTTTCACGGGGAACCAGGCAGGACTGTCCGTTATCCCCCTGCTTTTTGCCCTATGCATTGAGCTGTTGGCGTAACGGATCAGGGGAAACCCAGATATAAGGGAGGTAGCGTTTGGCAGGGACGAACATAAGATCTCTCTATTTGCAGACGATGTCCTGCTCCCCATCACCGACCCGCTGAATTCCCTACCGGCAATCCAAGCAGAGCTCACTCTTTTTGAAAAAGCTTCAGGTTTCAAAGTAAACCTATCTAAATCCTTTTTTCTCAACTTGACCCTGTCTCGGAAGGAGATGGGAGTAATTGAGGAGACCTCCCCCTTTTCTTGCACAAGTAGAGAAATTACATTCCAGGGTGTCAAACTCACCCCCAAATTCACTGACCTATATAAAGCCAACTTCCCCCTCCCCCCCCCCCCTGCTGCGACAGCTTAAATCCGCGCTGAACATATGGGGTTCTGCTTACACCTCATGGATGGGTAGAATCAATGCCATTAAAATGAATGTCCTCCCCAGGATACTCTATCTCTTCCAAGGGCTACCAATACAGGTCAAAAAGGAACTTTTTGCGGGACTAAAAAAGATGTCCATTAAGTTCATTTGGCAGGGATAAAGGGCCCGCTTATCCCATCGTCTATTAACTAAACCGCGCATGGAGGGGGTATTGGCCCTGCCGGATTTCCTGGGATACTATAGAGCCGCCCAACTCAGGGTGATCACGGAATGGTCCCGCAGAGAATCTGAGAAGCACTGGCTCCATATGGACAGGCAGATAACAGGCAGGATCATATGGGACCTTCTGTGGAAACAGAAACGAGATAGGCCTCCAAATGCCTACCTTAGCACCCCCATGGCTACCACCCTCCACTAGAACACTCCCCCTGACAACTTTTCCATCCCCTTATACCCCCATTCACTTTAATCCGGAATTTCCCCCTGCCCTCCAGGAAGGTCCATTCGAGGGTTGGCGGACAGGTGGATGTCTCATGATATCCGACCTTTGCAAAAAAGGGGAGGTACTGTCCTTTGAGGAATGCGCACGACTATTCAAGTTGCTAGCTACAGAAAAATACCATTACCTGCAGCTTAAACACTGGGTGCAGCAACCTCAGGTGCGGCTGGCCGCAAGCAGAGACTTGCTCCCGATCGAGAAATCTGCGCAGTCAGGGGCGGCCACGAAGGGGACCATTTCCTATCTGTACTCCCTCATTCGGGCAGTGATCCCGCAAATGACCCCGCGACACTGGATAGTCTGGGCCACTATCCTCTCCACCCCCCTAGAGGAGAAGCAAGGGAGCTCTCTATACAAAGACATTCTCAAACATAACCGATCTATGTTTTTAAGCGAGGCGCATTATAAAATATTGTACGAATGGTATCTCCACCCCCAAACACTACACAAAATATTCCCTAACACTTCAGATAGATGCTGGAAGGGCTGTGGGATTTTGGGAAACTTTCGCCACATCTGGTGGGACTGCCCCTCTATTCAGCCATTCTGGAAGGAAATACTTTCCCAAATTAAACTGAACCTGGGCTACCCAATCCCAGCCACCGTAGAGCACACTCTCTTGGGGACCCGAGACCACAGGTTGAAATATCAAACGCAAGGGGATCGATCTATCATGTGGCTGTGCCTTGGTGTAATTGCTGCGGCATGGAAGAAGGCGGAGGCCCTTCCCTCACGCAATGGCATGCCAGATTATGGCGAGCGCTAGCAATGGAACGAATGGCAGATATAGTGAATGACTCCAGAAAGGGGTTTGACTATGTCTAGTCCCCACTGGTGGAGTATCTGTCAGAGGGCTTACCCTTATTTGCATGTAACCCCAGATGGAGAGCCCTTCACCTCTTTCACATCTAATAGATTAGGGACTCTTTCCCTCAGGTCATAAGATAAAACAGCCTTGAGCCCCGCCCCTCCCCCCCCCCCCTTAGACCCGACCCAGCACTCGGCTAGATCCGTAACATAACCACCATGACTTGATTGTTTGCTCATGTTTTGAAGTTTAATGTTGGGGTAGGGTGCATTAGCGCCAATCAGCATCTAGTCCAGCTCCAATGTAAGTTCTATATGGGTAATTTGGCAATGTCATGATGAACTTGAGTGGGACACAAATGTAGGCCGAGACCTAGGAAACAAGCTGTATGTTCTTTTGTGATCTTTAATACTCTTGGCCTATATACATGCTTGATGCAGCTGCAGTTTCCTTTGTAAAGGTTTAAAATCAATAAAAAGATTTTGACATAAAGACTAATGATTTGAAAACACCCTCTCTTCATTTGTTATAAATTCTAAAAAAAAAAAAATTTAAAAGCATATGCTTGTATCTTATCATAATTTCACCAGATGGGTTAGGGCAATGTCTTGGCTGAAAAAGTTACAAAAACCTTTGGGGCTCATTCCAGTATACCCTTTTTGGTTGAAACAAGGTTAGAGACATTCTTGAATCTGCTGACTTGTCCAGAGCACCCACAATCAGAACACTTTATTGGAAACCGGCTCCTCATGTCTGTTAGGTGGCAGTGAATTGTCTTTAAACAAGCATAGGAGGAGCCTCGAGGCTTATAAAAAATGGATATTATCCTAGCCGTAATAACGAAGGAAAGTCCTGATTTATGTCTTGTCATAAGTTTGTTTCCCTCCCATTACATTTTCTATAATATCAAATGCTCTTTATTTTTTCTTTCAGCTTCAATTGCCACAACTGTGTTCTTCCTAGGGCTTTGTCTCAAAGGGACACATATAAAGCTCATTTGTTCAGGCTCCTGGATATTCCTGACGAGTCGTTTGGGGATTCGAAAGAACTTGTTCTTTTGTTTCTGTTGGGTTCCTTCTGAGGATGTTATTGCATTTCATTCATGGAATTTAATTTGTCTTCATATCACTAAAAGAGGCTGTTTCTACCTGGTAACTTGTATACATAGACAAAGCTCATTCCTATTGGTAGTTTCTCTTCCCCTCTGCCTGTCGTTTGTGGCCTTGGGTTTGCTGGGAGCTGTAGTTTTTTCTGATACATGGCTGCTGGTATAAAAGTAGCAAGTTCAGAAAGCACAGTATTTGCCTCAGGACGAAAATCAGGACTTTCCCTCACTATTTTAGCTAGGAAATCTGCTTTGACATTATAAAAATGTAACAATAAAATATTGAATTCATACTAATTAAGCGGTAAACAGACATAATATCGAAACAAAAATATCGAATGGACACAATATCGAGTCTAAAATATAGAATGGACATAATATCGAATGGACATAATATAGTCGTTAAAAATATCGAAATTAAGGTAAGTAATATCGATAGTTAAAATATCGAAGTACATAATATAGGCATTAAAAATATCGAATTTTTAATAATATCGAATTTTTTCTAAGTGTATTGTATGTTAGTATATGTGTTAAAAGTGTATATTAGTTGTTGTAATGTATGTTTAATTTTTTAAAAGCAATGAATTTTATGTTATTTAATTTTTGCGTAATTTAATTCCGTAGCGGGTAGTGGGTTTATAGGGGAATAGGGTGAGAAGTAATTTAATTAAAATTAAGTACATATTAATAAATATTAATTGGTATTGATAATTAATTTATTGTTAATTAATTATTAATTGGTAATTAAATTTTATTAATTGGTAAAAAAATTAATTAATTAAATGGTAATTATGTTAATTCTATTAATTAAATAGTTGTAGCGGGATGTGGGTTTATAGGGAATAGGGTGGGAAGTAATTTAATTGAAATTAAGTACATATTAATAAATATTAATTGGTATTGATAATTACTTCATTGTTAATTAATTATTAATTGGTAATTACATTTTGATAATTGGTAAAAAAATAAATAATTCATTAATTGGTAATTAGTGTTATTAATAATATTTATTAGTATTGATAATTAATTATTTTTTAGTAAAATATTAAAATATTACTTTCCCTACTGTTGCACTCTCTGGAGTGGGAATAGTAATTATTACCCCTACGCTATCCAACGCTTTCCCTACTGTTGCACTCACTGGAGTGGGAATAGTAATTTTTACCCCTACGCTATCCAACTCTTTCCCTACTGTTGCACTCTCTGGAGTAGGAATAGTAATTATTACCCCTACGCTATCCAACGCTTTCCCTACTGTTGCACTCACTGGAGTGGGAATAGTAATTTTTACCCCTACGCTATCCAACTCTTTCCCTACTGTTGCACTCTCTGGAGTGGGAATAGTAATTATTACCCCTACGCTATCCAACGCTTTCCCTACTGTTGCACTCTCTGGAGTTGGAATAGTAATTATTACCCCTACGCTATCCAACGCTTTCCCTACTGTTGCAATCACTGTAGTGGGAATAGTAATTTTTACCCCTACGCTATCCAACTCTTTCCCTACTGTTGCACTCTCTGGAGTGGGAATAGTAATTATTACCCCTACGCTATCCAACGCTTTCCCTACTGTTGCACTCACTGGAGTGGGAATAGTAATTTTTACCCCTACGCTATCCAACTCTTTCCCTACTGTTGCACTCTCTGGAGTGGGAATAGTAATTATTACCACTACGCTATCCAACGCTTTCCCTACTGTTGCACTCTCTGGAGTGGGAATAGTAATTTTTACTCCTACGCTATCCAACGCTTTCCCTACTGTTGCACTGTCTGGAGTGGGAATAGTAATTTTTACCGTCCCGCTATCCAACGCTTTCCCTACTGTTGCACTCACTGGAGTGGGAATAGTAATTTTTACCCCTACGCTATCCAACTCTTTCCCTACTGTTGCACTCTCTGGAGTGGGAATAGTAATTATTACCCCTACGCTATCCAACGCTTTCCCTACTGTTGCACTCTCTGGAGTTGGAATAGTAATTATTACCCCTACGCTATCCAACGCTTTCCCTACTGTTGCAATCACTGTAGTGGGAATAGTAATTTTTACCCCTACGCTATCCAACTCTTTCCCTACTGTTGCACTCTCTGGAGTGGGAATAGTAATTATTACCCCTACGCTATCCAACGCTTTCCCTACTGTTGCACTCACTGGAGTGGGAATAGTAATTTTTACCCCTACGCTATCCAACTCTTTCCCTACTGTTGCACTCTCTGGAGTGGGAATAGTAATTATTACCACTACGCTATCCAACGCTTTCCTACTGTTGCACTCTCTGGAGTGGGAATAGTAATTTTACTCCTACGCTATCCAACGCTTTCCCTACTGTTGCACTGTCTGGAGTGGGAATAGTAATTTTTACCGTCCCGCTATCCAACGCTTTTTTCATTCTGTTGCACTCACTGGAGTGGGAATAGTAATTTTACCCCTACGCTATCCAACTCTTTCCCTACTGTTGCACTCTCTGGAGTGGGAATAGTAATTATTACCCCTACGCTATCCAACGCTTTCCCTACTGTTGCACTCTCTGGAGTTGGAATAGTAATTATTACCCCTACGCTATCCAACGCTTTCCCTACTGTTGCAATCACTGTAGTGGGAATAGTAATTTTTACCCCTACGCTATCCAACTCTTTCCCTACTGTTGCACTCTCTGGAGTGGGAATAGTAATTATTACCCCTACGCTATCCAACGCTTTCCCTACTGTTGCACTCACTGGAGTGGGAATAGTAATTTTTACCCCTACGCTATCCAACTCTTTCCCTACTGTTGCACTCTCTGGAGTGGGAATAGTAATTATTACCACTACGCTATCCAACGCTTTCCCTACTGTTGCACTCTCTGGAGTGGGAATAGTAATTTTACTCCTACGCTATCCAACGCTTTCCTACTGTTGCACTGTCTGGAGTGGGAATAGTAATTTTACCGTCCCGCTATCCAACGCTTTCCCTACTGTTGCACTGACTGAAGTGGTAATAGTAAATTTTACCGTCCCGCTATCCTACGCTAAAAATATTGAATATTTTTTATAAATATTACGTTAATATATTTATGTATTAAAAAATTAAAATGTATGTTTATTTTTTTAAGTTACATTAATTATTTATTAATTTTAAAGTTATTTAAGTATTTTTAAGTATGTTTTAGTTAATTATATATATTATTTCATTAATTTTACATTACTTTTCATACATTTAAAAATTCGATATTTTGACTGACTATATTTTTTACAACTATATTTTGGAGTCGATATTTTTGTACTTACCTGTTTGTAGATAGGGAGTCGATATTTTGGCATTCGATATTTTTACTTCGATATTGTTGTAGGTCGATATTCTTGTTATCGATATTCTGTCAGTGATCCTAATTAAGCCTGACAATTTCAACATGAGTGAATGAATGAGTATACACTTATAAAGCGCATGGCTACCAAAGGCCTCCCAGCGCTAGAGACAAAGCCGACAACTAAAGAGTAACAGGGGGGATCAAGGAAACAGCAGAGTCTTCAGGAGTTTGCGGAAAGAAAGATGATTGACCTCCAGCCGGATATGGTCTGGTAACTGATTCCAACATTTTGCCGCAATGAAGGAAAACGGACGTCCACCACTCCGAGCTCGGTTTATTCTGGGGACAGCTGCTAGGAGTTTTTCCCCGGAGCGCAATGCTCGTAGCGGGAGGTATGGGGAAATGATAGATTGCAGAATTGGTGGTGCCCTAGCTGACAGTGACTTATGGGCGATGCACAAAGCCTTGAACTGAATTCTTTCGGCCACTGGTAGCCAGTGCAAAGCAATAATGTGTGGTTTGGCAGATTCCCGATTATGAGCCTGCATAAGAAGTCGCGCCGCACAGTTTTGAACCGTTTGGAGTTTTTTAATAGTGGAGCAAGGAGCTCCAAGGTAGAGCACATTGGCATAGTCAAGCCTCGAAAGAATCAAGGCTTGCACCAATAATTTCCTTGCAATAAAAGGCAGAAAGGGAAGAACTTTCCTAATCATTTTTCGGATACCATAACAGGTGCCTGCCACCCTGCGCGCCTGTTCCCTAAAGTTCAGGTTGTGATCCAACCACACCCCGAGACTTTCTATTTGCTCTTTGGGGGTGGGCATCACACCTAAGCATTTAGGCCAAAGTACGCTGGTATCAAGATTGGTGGTCTTACCCAAAAACATCAACTCCGTTTTGGCTGCATTCAGTTTTAGGAAAGAGCCATCCATCCACGCGGAGATCCTTTCCAAGCAATTGGCCAAATTAATCTTAGAATTGTCCAGAAGTCATCAGCATACGAGATGATCCTAACCCCAAAGGGCTTGACCACCTCGGCCAGTGGGCGTAGATAAACATTGAAAAGTATGGGGCTCAGGGAGGAGCCCTGAGGCACCCCACATCGCAGAGGCATACTTTCCGAGATAAAATGGTTCTCAAAAACCTGGAATGATCTATCGGCCAAAAAAGACTCAAGCCATTTGAGTAAAATTCCTGAAACCCCAATCTCTCTGAGTCTTGCGATCAATAGTTGGTGGTTGACCGTGTCGAAGGCCGCGCTGAGGTCGAGCAATACAATAGCTGCAGACCCGCCGCTATCCAGAATTTTTCTGGCTTCTTCGACCACTGCTAATAGGGCCGTCTCCGTGCCTTGTTGGGGCCTAAAGCCCGTTTGAGAGGGGTTAAGAGTTTCATTCTCCTCCAAAAAGCGGAGAGAACGGAAGTGACATACTTTTCGCAAATTTTGGCAATCCCTGGCAGGAGCGAGATCGGCCGGTAATTAGCAAAGGCTTCAGAGTCCAGGGTGGGTTTCTTCAAAAGAGCTCTGACCATGGCCCGTTTCCATGAGTACGGGACAATCCCAGAAGAAAGTGATGTATTGATGAGATCCAAAATAACTGGGGCGACAGAGTCAAAGACCTGACTGAGAATATTAGGGGGTACAACATCGCTTGGGGAGCCGGATTTCAGACGGTCAAGGTAGATTTTTAAAGATTTCATATCCAAGGGAGGGATTGTCTCAATAAAAGGGTCTGGAAGTTTAGCATCAGCAGGGGGGGGGGGTGGAAAGGATCTAATGCAGCATCTGGTCGAAACTGCAACCTAAACTAAAGGGCATTTGTTAGCTCTGTCTGAAATAAAGGGAGAGGCAGCAACAGTAAAAGTAGAATAGCCTTCTAAATGGGATTCTGAAATAGCCCAAGTCTCCTGAAAGATGACAATATTAAAATGCCAAATAAAAGTTACCAAGTCACCCGCAGCCATATGGCACATTATCTGAGGAGATTACACTGTTTGCCAGCTCAGCAACATTTTAATTTAATTTTAAAATACTGTACTTAATTCACAGAGTTCACTACAAGAAGGGACCATCATTTCTGTAATCTAAATTGTACCAATATGGCCTCAGCTCTACTTTGCGAATCTTGAATGAGAATAATGGAGTTACGTGAGGTGGTTATTCTAAACTAAGCAGTACAGCCTTTTCTCTGTGTGCCTACAAATTATGGGATGCTAATCTGATGGTGCTAAGGGCAGAAGACAATGTCGTGTAGTTCCTAGGACCCCCCCAGGACCTGCGCGTTTTGGATGACCTAAACTGAGGGCTTGGTGTGCAGACAGACTCTGGACACACCCACAGGATGAGTCAGCCGTTAGACCAGCTAGCTCTACAGTGACACTACCTCCCCCCCTGTAGTCTACAGCGGTGTAGGTAGTTTCTGGCAACCACTGAACATGACAGCCCTGATTCCTCAGGTATAGTGGAAAACAATAGGGTATCTTTCGCTCAGTCACCTGTGCTTACTTTTCTCAGAATACACACAGAATGAAGATTGGAATGGTTTCAATAATTATTTATTGATCAAGCGTCAGTCTAGTATGAAACATATTCGCTGCGACAATCAAAAGACAGGAGCAGACAAATGTGATCGCTAGCACCAATATCGTAAATAGTAGATACATTTCTACCATAGTGCTAATAAGATGAGTAAAAGCAGATTATTAAAACAATAGCATTGGCGTACTCCTAGGATGCGTAGCCTACCTAAATTTAGCTAGCCTAGATATGTAGGTGAAGCGTGTGTATGTAAGTGGTAGTATATATCCTAATGTAGCCAAGAACCCCCGAGGAAGTGCTAACCCCTCACCTGATGGTTCTGAATGAAGGAACCCGTCTCTGCGTCGAGAATGGCACTCCGCAAGGGATGTCAGGTCTTTGCCTGTCGAAGGATCAGCCTGCAGAGTCTCGGTCCAGCCTTGAAGGAATTCACCTCTCTCTCTGTAAGGGGGAGAGAGGGTCTTTTATACTAAAGTGGTCACTCCAGGGTTTCTTCTAGAATCGATATGTTTTGAAATCATTCACTAATTCTTTGCTAATCCTTTTCTAAACAAACATGATCATGCACAGCTGGCTGTTGGCCATGGTTGAAAAAAGTAGTGACTCTTATACAGACTAAATCTGCCATGCCTGGGGACATGTTTATGTACGTCAGGTACAGGGATTAAGATAGGGTACCGAGAGCCTGCTTTCAAAGAGACAGAAGTAAGCTACTAGGTAAAAGGTCACCTGTGTAGGACCGTTATGTCGTGTGGATGGCACAAAATGTATGTAATCGGTATGTACATGATGGGACTATCCTAAAGGACATGACAACAATACCGGAGGCTTGAAAAAGTATAAAAACCTGGATTTTTAACTGAGTTCAAGGCTTGAATCCTTCAGCTGAGTTATGTATGTATTAGACTGTAGAGCTGGTTTTCCTGTAGGTTAGCTGCTTATGCTTAAGCAAGCATTTCATTAATTCATTCACTAGCAAATTTGTTCGAAATTCCAGCAATGTTCAACCACAAAATTCTCAAATCTCCCAGAACAGAGACAATATCATCATGATGTCCCTGATCCTGCATGGCTAGGCTTTCAAATTTGATGGAAACAGTGGAGTCATAAAAAAATGTTATATTGCTATTAAAACTTAGAAACACTCATTTTAATCCAGTGACACCAGCGGCGTAATCCGATTGGAAATTGGAATCAATTGAGCTGGGGCAGTGAGTTTGAAAATGAACACTACTGGAGGCACTCAGAAAAAACTGGGGGGCTTATTTACAAGCCCAGTGCGCCACCAGTGCATCACTTTTTTTGATGCACCGGTGGCCCAATGGGCTTGTCTGTATTTACAAGGCCACATAAAGTCACTGTGCATGACTTTTCATGTCCTTCTAAATATGGGCGCTTTTCAAGCATTACTCTGCGTGAAAGGGGCGTTCCATGGATGTTGCTGTGGGTGTTTCCACGCAACATCCATGGATCTTGACGCATTCCCAGTTTTACAACTTTTGTAAAATTGGGAATGTGTCAGAATCCTACGCCTCCCCAGAGGAGGTGTAGGAATGGCACAACGAGGAGAAATACTTTTATTTCTCCTCGTTTTGTCCTCTTTCTATGCGTGCTGCATTTTGCAGCAAGCATAGAAAGAGGAAAGGTGCCTCGGTGCGGGGATGATTGTTTTTGTGCAGGAAGGGACACCTTCCGGCACAAAACAATCATCCCCGCAGCGCAGGCACCTTTGCAAAATGATGCATGGATGCCTGCGCTGGTGCACGGCAGCCAATTGTGCTCCAGCGCAGAGGAAAGCACAGGGATGCGTCGTATTGTTGTTAATATGACCAATCTCTGTGCTTTGAAAATCACGCAGCATGGCGCAGTTAAATGGCTTGCGGCACCACGCTGCATCATTTTCTTGTAGATGAGGCCCTGGGTTTATAAAAAGACCAGCGGCATGGTCTTAATTCTACTGGTCAAAGACCTGCTGCAGTTCAATCTAAAATAATATTTAGCTCAAGAAATTGAGGTGCTTAGCTTTGATTACAACACAATTTCGACACCCACTTTTGGCGAACGGTTAACCCAGAAAATACACATTTTCATCTTAATTTTGTCAAATAAACAAGGCGAGCCACCCATCAACATGTTAAACCAGTGTACAGTCTTGTTTTTCAACTGTGCATAACTTTCTTTCCGTTAGGGGCTAACACCAGCACGTCATTCAAGACAATAACATAAGGTGCTGCTTCTGGGGAAAGATGAAGCCATAGAGGTCTCACAGGAAAGCTTGATAGACGGTGGAGTTACGGGATTGTTAACTATTTCTTATGCTTGAGATGGAACAGAGGATTGGACCTGGCCAAAGGTCACCTCGGACTGAGGAGATGCTATTGGTAGACAGTGTAGAAATGTTACAGAGGAGGCTTCAGATGTCTTTTCTAGATTTGGTGGTCTTGTGTTGGTTGAAACCACCACCTCAATTACAGAGAGCTTATCAAAGATTCTATTCCATTTTGTCAATGCCACTTACTGGTTTACCATTTGATTCAGAGTGTAATGTAGCGTAGACTCTCTTCTTAGGTGGCTGCAGGGCTGTCCTCAGATCTGGAGACAAAGAATCGTCTAAAGCCTCTAAAGCCTTATGAAGATGGGCATCAATAGTTTTAAAGGATTGTTTAAAGCATCAATGGCTGAATTTGGTTGGTCTGTTGTGATAGCTATAAAATAGCCCACAATTGTGTTGTTGAATAATGTAAGGGATGCGTTGATACCCTTTTCAGTTTGTGCAATCTTATCAGCAATGATCAAGTAGCTCATATCACTCGGACTGTCAGCAAGAGGGACCGGTGCTTTCCTTTTGACTATTTTGTGTAGAACCAAGAAAGTGAGACCGGTCTATCCCGGCTACTGACAGGCCACAGACTGGTCCACACCTTGCTCAGGCACATCCCGCACTGCAGGTGAGGCGCCAGTAATTGAGTAATTTAAGAGTCTTGTCAGAAGGTGGGCATGGTCTCAGCTCGCTGGGAATTCTGGGGTGTGTAGTCCAGATAGTCCCATGTCCCAAAGTGGAAGCCTGGTAGCCACTATAAACAGCAAAAAGGTCACTAGTTTTCAAAAGTGTTCAGGGTAGGTAACTATCCCTACTTTCAGCAACAGTCTTTATTTCTCTCAAAACGTCTTTCAATTTTTTGCCAACATGTGTTTCGTCTTTGCTTCAGATTTGGCAGCAGACTTCATCAAGGCTACAATGATAAACATACAAGTCGTAAAAGCAATCTCTGGACACAAAATGACCAGAAAGATGTCACCCGGGTCACACTGACCCAATCACCATGTGTACAGGAAATCATATCGTGAAATATCAAGAAAGACATTACTCATTTTACATTATGCTCAAAGTAAGTCTAGTTGCCAATGGCACTCACCAAAGAGTATTCCACCGGACAGACACTTAATACACCATAAAAGTCTCAACAGGTTGAAAAGAGAGGTGGTCCGTGTTACAGATCTACCACCAATGAACAAATGACTGTTGCAATATCTGCTTACCTAATCAGGAATAAATCAAGGCTGTGCCTATTATCACAAAGTCTCCAAATATCTAGTACTTCAATCCTAAAATATATATCATACCCTTCATTACTTCTACATGCCAGAGAAGTAATTAATCAACAAAATCATATACATCTGTCTCAGCTCATCTTCAGCGCTTCAAGATGTGTAGACACAAGGTCTCACTTCTAAAATCAACTGTCCAGTCACTGTAATGCAATGTATATGCGTGCAAATCACTGTTTATTTCCCCTCTTTAGCACTATACATAAGTATTGTCCATGTAAATGGTTATTCCCCCAGCATGTTTGAAATTATCAAGATATAGCACATAATATAATAACGGGTTTCTCATTAATTATAGCATCATTCATCCAATGTGTTTTCAGATTACAAAAAAGGTCCATTTAGCAATATGCAGACAACTCCAAATGGGATGGCTGAATTGGAGGGTCAAAGTCATCAGAACAAACTATGAAAGTTTGAGGTTTGCACACAGCAAGAATGAGAAGATACAAGTCATTGGCATGAAAGCTGGCAGTGATATTGGCAGACAGTGGACCTCTGCTCAGTAAGACAGCCATGGCATTGGTGAACAGTTGAGGTTAAAGGGCTGAAGAACTTAAGTAGAAACGAGTGCACATATGTCAACACAATAAGCTGTAATATGGAGAAGTAAAAGGGGTAGCTAGATGTTGCATGACATGGTCCATGTTCAGATGGCCCATACCATGCTCTCAACTAGATACACTATCTTTACTTTGGCCTGGTAGGGACTAGTCTACTTATCACTAGACAAGAATGTGTTTTGAGAGAAGCCGGCCATCCACAAAGGACGAGACAGGAAACAAACAAACAATTAACAACAAATGAAACCACAGTAAAATTATAAAGCAGAGAATTACAAGATAAAAGTGCAAGCTGGCTAAAATGTAATATAAGCCTGACTGTTCTGCTGAGTGTTTAACCTGCATCTAGCAGCTTTTCATGTTAAGGACTTACCTTCATTTGGTTACTATAGTGGTGTGAACGGCAATGCTGCGGTAGTGCTGTAGAAAACAGAAATATACGGAATGCCACATAAGGACACTCCGTGCCAGCTGTGTGCTGCCAAGTAGTGCTGTTAACAAGACTGCAGCACTCCATTACCTAATATATCAGGCCAAGACAGCACCAAGGCGTGCTGTTAACAAGACTGCAGCACTCCATTACCTAATATATCTGGCAAGACAGCACCAAGGCGTGCTGTTAACAGGACTCTGCAGCACTACCTTACATAATATATCTGGCAAGACAGCAACAAGGCGTGCTGTTAACAGGACTCTGCAGTACTACCTTACATAATATATCAGGCCTAGACACCACCAAGGCGTGCTGTTAACAGGACTCTGCAGCACTACCTTACATAATATATCAGGCCTAGACACCACCAAGGCGTGCTGTTAACAGGACTCTGCAGCACTCCATTACCTAATATATCTGGCCAAGACACCACCAAGGCGTGCTGTTAACAGGACTCTGCAGCACTCCATTACCTAATATATCTGGCCAAGACACCACCAAGGCGTGCTGTTAACAGGACTCTGCAGCACTCCATTACCTAATATATCTGGCCAAGACACCACCAAGGCGTGCTGTTAACAGGACTCTGCAGCACTCCATTACCTAATATATCTGGCCAAGACACCACCAAGGCGTGCTGTTAACAGGACTCTGCAGCACTCCATTACCTAATATATCTGGCCAAGACACCACCAAGGCGTGTTGTTAACAGGACTCTGCAGCAATACCTTACATAATATATCAGGCCTAGACACCACCAAGGCGTGTTGTTAACAGGACTCTGCAGCACTACCTTACATAATATATCAGGCCTAGACACCACCAAGGCGTGCTGTTAACAGGACTCTGCAGCACTACCTTACATAATATATCAGGCCTAGACACCACCAAGGCGTGCTGTTAACAGGACTCTGCAGCACTACCTTACATAATATATCAGGCCTAGACACCACCAAGGCGTGCTGTTAACAGGACTCTGCAGTACTATCTTACATAATATATCAGGCCTAGACACCACCAAGGCGTGTTGTTAACAGGACTCTGCAGCAATACCTTACATAATATATCAGGCCTAGACACCACCAAGGCGTGCTGTTAACAGGACTCTGCAGCACTACCTTACATATTATATCAGGCCTAGACACCACCAAGGCGTGTTGTTAACAGGACTCTGCAGCACTACCTTACATAATATATCTGGCAAGACAGCACCAAGGCGTGCTGTTAACAGGACTCTGCAGTACTACCTTACATAATATATCAGGCCTAGACACCACCAAGGCGTGCTGTTAACAGGACTCTGCAGTACTACCTTACATAATATATCTGGCAAGACAGTACCAAGGCGTGCTGTTAACAGGACTCTCAGTACTACCTTACATAATATATCAGGCCTAGACACCACCAAGGCGTGCTGTTAACAGGACTCTGCAGCACTACCTTACATAATATATCAGGCCTAGACACCACCAAGGCGTGCTGTTAACAGGACTCTGCAGCACTACCTTACATAATATATCAGGCCTAGACACCACCAAGGTGTGCTTTTAACAGGACTCTGCAGTACTACCTTACATAATATATCAGGCAGACACCACCAAGGCGTGTTGTTAACAGGACTCTGCAGCAATACCTTACATAATATATCAGGCCTAGACACCACCAAGGCGTGCTGTTAACAGGATTCTGCAGTACTACCTTACATAATATATCTGGCAAAGACACCACCAAGGCGTGCTGTTAACAGGACTCTGCAGCACTACCTTACATAATATATCAGGCCTAGACACCACCAAGGCGTGCTGTTAACAGGACTCTGCAGCACTACTTTACATAATATATCAGGCCTAGACACCACCAAGGCGTGCTGTTAACAGGACTCTGCAGCACTACCTTACATAGTATATCAGGCCTAGACACCACCAAGGCGTGTTGTTAACAGGACTCTGCAGCACTACCTTACATAGTATATCTGGAAAGACCGCACCAAGGCGTGCTGTTAACAGGACTCTGCAGTACTACCTTACATAATATATCAGGCCTAGACACCACCAAGGCGTGCTGTTAACAGGACTCTGCAGTACTACCTTACATTATATATCTGGCAAGACAGCACCAAGGCGTGCTGTTAACAGGACTCTGCAGTACTACCTTACATAATATATCAGGCCTAGACACCACCAAGGCGTGCTGTTAACAGGACTCTGCAACACTACCTTACATAATATATCAGGCCTAGACACCACCAAGGCGTGCTGTTAACAGGACTCTGCAGCACTCCATTACCTAATATATCTGGCCAAGACACCACCAAGGCGTGCTGTTAACAGGACTCTGCAGCACTCCATTACCTAATATATCTGGTCAAGACACCACCAAGGCGTGTTGTTAAGAGGACTCTGCAGCAATACCTTACATAATATATCAGGCCTAGACACCACCAAGGCGTGCTGTTAACAGGACTCTGCAGCACTACCTTACATAATATATCAGGCCTAGACACCACCAAGGCGTGCTGTTAACAGGACTCTGCAGCACTACCTTACATAATATATCAGGCCTAGACACCACCAAGGTGTGATTTTAACAGGACTCTGCAGTACTACCTTACATAATATATCAGGCCTAGACACCACCAAGGTGTGTTGTTAACAGGACTCTGCAGCAATACCTTACATAATATATCAGGCCTAGACACCACCAAGGCGTGCTGTTAACAGGATTCTGCAGTACTACCTTACATAATATATCTGGCCAAGACACCACCAAGGCGTGCTGTTAACAGGACTCTGCAGCACTACCTTACATAATATATCAGGCCTAGACACCACCAAGGCGTGCTGTTAACAGGACTCTGCAGCACTACTTTACATAATATATCAGGCCTAGACACCACCAAGGCGTGCTGTTAACAGGACTCTGCAGCACTACCTTACATAGTATATCAGGCCTAGACACCACCAAGGCGTGTTGTTAACAGGACTCTGCAGCACTACCTTACATAGTATATCTGGCAAGACCGCACCAAGGCGTGCTGTTAACAGGACTCTGCAGTACTACCTTACATAATATATCAGGCCTAGACACCACCAAGGCGTGCTGTTAACAGGACTCTGCAGTACTACCTTACATTATATATCTGGCAAGACAGCACCAAGGCGTGCTGTTAACAGGACTCTGCAGTACTACCTTACATAATATATCAGGCCTAGACACCACCAAGGCGTGCTGTTAACAGGACTCTGCAGTACTACCTTACATAATATATCAGGCCTAGACACCAACAAGGCGTGTTGTTAACAGGACTCTGCAGTACTACCTTACATAATATATCTGGCAAGACAGCACCAAGGCGTACTGTTAACAGGACTCTGCAGAACTACCTTACATAATATATCAGGCCTAGACACCACCAAGGCGTGTTGTTAACAGGACTCTGCAGTACTACCTTACATAATATATCTGGCCAAGACACCACCAAGGCGTGCTGTTAACAGGACTCTGCAGCACTACCTTACATAATATATCTGGCCAAGACACCACCAAGGCGTGCTGTTAACAGGACTCTGCAGCACTCCATTACCTAATATATCTTGCCAAGACAGCACCAAGACGTGCTGTTAACAGGACTCTGCAGCACTCCATTACCTAATATATCTTGCCAAGACAGCACCAAGGCGTGCTGTTAACAGGACTCTGCAGCACTCCATTACCTAATATATCTTGCCAAGACAGCACCAAGGCGTGCTGTTAACAGGACTCTGCAGCACTCCATTACCTAATATATCTGGCCTAGACACCACCAAGGCGTGCTGTTAACAGGA
The DNA here is from genome assembly GCA_963921515.1 of Calotriton arnoldi. NCBI lineage: Eukaryota > Metazoa > Chordata > Amphibia > Caudata > Salamandridae > Calotriton > Calotriton arnoldi. The sequence continues at coordinate 717,867 of CAWUFW010000518.1, forward strand.
CTCTGCAGCACTCCATTACCTAATATATCTGGCCAAGACACCACCAAGGCGTGTTGTTAAGAGGACTCTGCAGCAATACCTTACATAATATATCAGGCCTAGACACCACCAAGGCGTGCTGTTAACAGGACTCTGCAGCACTACCTTACATAATATATCAGGCCTAGACACCACCAAGGTGTGCTTTTAACAGGACTCTGCAGCAATACCTTACATAATATATCAGGCCTAGACACCACCAAGGCGTGTTGTTAACAGGACTCTGCAGCAATACCTTACATAATATATCAGGCCTCGACACCACCAAGGCGTGCTGTTAACAGGACTCTGCAGCACTACCTTACATAATATATCTGGCAAGACAGCACCAAGGCGTGCTGTTAACAGGACTCTGCAGTACTACCTTACATAATATATCAGGCCTAGACACCACCAAGGCGTGCTGTTAACAGGACTCTGCAGCACTACCTTACATAATATATCAGGCCTAGACACCACCAAGGCGTGCTGTTAACAGGACTCTGCAGTACTACCTTACATAATATATCAGGCCTAGACACCACCAAGGCGTGTTGTTAACAGGACTCTGCAGCACTACCTTACATAATATATCAGGCCTAGACACCACCAAGGCGTGCTGTTAACAGGACTCTGCAGTACTACCTTACATAATATATCTGGCCAAGACACCACCAAGGCCTGCTGTTAACAGGACTCTGCAGCACTACCTTACATAGTATATCAGGCCTAGACACCACCAAGGCGTGTTGTTAACAGGACTCTGCAGCACTACCTTACATAATATATCTGGAAGACAGCACCAAGGCGTGCTGTTAACAGGACTCTGCAGTACTACCTTACATAATATATCAGGCCTAGACACCACCAAGGCGTGTTGTTAACAGTACTCTGCAGTACTACCTTACATAATATATCTGGCCTAGACACCACCAAGGCGTGCTGTTAACAGGACTCTGCAGTACTACCTTACATAATATATCAGGCCTAGACACCACCAAGGTGTGCTGTTAACAGGACTCTGCAGTACTACCTTACATAATATATCAGGCCTAGACACCACCAAGGCGTGTTGTTAACAGGACTCTGCAGTACTACCTTACATAATATATCTGGCAAGACAGCACCAAGGCGTGCTGTTAACAGGACTCTGCAGTACTACCTTACATAATATATCAGGCCTAGACACCACCAAGGCGTGTTGTTAACAGGACTCTGCAGCAATACCTTACATAATATATCAGGCCTAGACACCACCAAGGAGTGCTGTTAACAGGACTCTGCAACACTACCTTACATAATATATCAGGCCTAGACACCACCAAGGCGTGCTGTTAACAGGACTCTGCAGCACTCCATTACCTAATATATCTGGCCAAGACACCACCAAGGCGTGCTGTTAACAGGACTCTGCAGCACTCCATTACCTAATATATCTGGCCAAGACACCACCAAGGCGTGTTGTTAAGAGGACTCTGCAGCAATACCTTACATAATATATCAGGCCTAGACACCACCAAGGCGTGCTGTTAACAGGACTCTGCAGCACTACCTTACATAATATATCAGGCCTAGACACCACCAAGGCGTGCTGTTAACAGGACTCTGCAGCACTCCATTACCTAATATATCTTGCCAAGACAGCACCAAGGCGTGCTGTTAACAGGACTCTGCAGCACTCCATTACCTAATATATTTGGCCTAGACACCACCAAGGCGTGCTGTTAACAGGACTCTGCAGCACTCCATTACCTAATATATCTGGCCAAGACACCACCAAGGCGTGTTGTTAAGAGGACTCTGCAGCAATACCTTACATAATATATCAGGCCTAGACACCACCAAGGCGTGCTGTTAACAGGACTCTGCAGCACTACCTTACATAATATATCTGGAAGACAGCACCAAGGCGTGCTGTTAACAGGACTCTGCAGTACTACCTTACATAATATATCAGGCCTAGACACCACCAAGGCGTGTTGTTAACAGTACTCTGCAGTACTACCTTACATAATATATCTGGCCTAGACACCACCAAGGCGTGCTGTTAACAGGACTCTGCAGCACTACTTTACATAATATATCAGGCCTAGACACCACCAAGGCGTGCTGTTAACAGGACTCTGCAGCAATACCTTACATAATATATCAGGCCTAGACACCACCAAGGCGTGCTGTTAACAGGACTCTGCAGCACTACCTTACATAATATATCAGGCCTAGACACCACCAAGGCGTGCTGTTAACAGGACTCTGCAGCACTACCTTACATAATATATCAGGCCTAGACACCACCAAGGTGTGCTTTTAACAGGACTCTGCAGTACTACCTTACATAATATATCAGGCCTAGACACCACCAAGGCGTGTTGTTAACAGGACTCTGCAGCAATACCTTACATAATATATCAGGCCTAGACACCACCAAGGCGTGCTGTTAACAGGATTCTGCAGTACTACCTTACATAATATATCTGGCCAAGACACCACCAAGGCGTGCTGTTAACAGGACTCTGCAGCACTACCTTACATAATATATCAGGCCTAGACACCACCAAGGCGTGCTGTTAACAGGACTCTGCAGCACTACTTTACATAATATATCAGGCCTAGACACCACCAAGGCGTGCTGTTAACAGGACTCTGCAGCACTACCTTACATAGTATATCAGGCCTAGACACCACCAAGGCGTGTTGTTAACAGGACTCTGCAGCACTACCTTACATAGTATATCTGGCAAGACCGCACCAAGGCGTGCTGTTAACAGGACTCTGCAGTACTACCTTACATAATATATCAGGCCTAGACACCACCAAGGCGTGCTGTTAACAGGACTCTGCAGTACTACCTTACATTATATATCTGGCAAGACAGCACCAAGGCGTGCTGTTAACAGGACTCTGCAGTACTACCTTACATAATATATCAGGCCTAGACACCACCAAGGCGTGCTGTTAACAGGACTCTGCAGTACTACCTTACATAATATATCAGGCCTAGACACCAACAAGGCGTGTTGTTAACAGGACTCTGCAGTACTACCTTACATAATATATCAGGCCTAGACACCAACAAGGCGTGTTGTTAACAGGACTCTGCAGAACTACCTTACATAATATATCAGGCCTAGACACCACCAAGGCGTGTTGTTAACAGGACTCTGCAGTACTACCTTACATAATATATCTGGCCAAGACACCACCAAGGCGTGCTGTTAACAGGACTCTGCAGCACTACCTTACATAATATATCTGGCCAAGACACCACCAAGGCGTGCTGTTAACAGGACTCTGCAGCACTCCATTACCTAATATATCTTGCCAAGACAGCACCAAGACGTGCTGTTAACAGGACTCTGCAGCACTCCATTACCTAATATATCTTGCCAAGACAGCACCAAGGCGTGCTGTTAACAGGACTCTGCAGCACTCCATTACCTAATATATCTTGCCAAGACAGCACCAAGGCGTGCTGTTAACAGGACTCTGCAGCACTCCATTACCTAATATATCTGGCCTAGACACCACCAAGGCGTGCTGTTAACAGGACTCTGCAGCACTCCATTACCTAATATATCTGGCCAAGACACCACCAAGGCGTGTTGTTAAGAGGACTCTGCAGCAATACCTTACATAATATATCAGGCCTAGACACCACCAAGGCGTGCTGTTAACAGGACTCTGCAGCACTACCTTACATAATATATCAGGCCTAGACACCACCAAGGTGTGCTTTTAACAGGACTCTGCAGCAATACCTTACATACTATATCAGGCCTAGACACCACCAAGGCGTGTTGTTAACAGGACTCTGCAGCAATACCTTACATAATATATCAGGCCTCGACACCACCAAGGCGTGCTGTTAACAGGACTCTGCAGCACTACCTTACATAATATATCTGGCAAGACAGCACCAAGGCGTGCTGTTAACAGGACTCTGCAGTACTACCTTACATAATATATCAGGCCTAGACACCACCAAGGCGTGCTGTTAACAGGACTCTGCAGCACTACCTTACATAATATATCAGGCCTAGACACCACCAAGGCGTGCTGTTAACAGGACTCTGCAGTACTATCTTACATAATATATCAGGCCTAGACACCACCAAGGCGTGTTGTTAACAGGACTCTGCAGCAATACCTTACATAATATATCAGGCCTAGACACCACCAAGGCGTGCTGTTAACAGGACTCTGCAGTACTACCTTACATAATATATCTGGCCAAGACACCACCAAGGCGTGCTGTTAACAGGACTCTGCAGCACTACCTTACATAGTATATCAGGCCTAGACACCACCAAGGCGTGTTGTTAACAGGACTCTGCAGCACTACCTTACATAATATATCTGGAAGACAGCACCAAGGCGTGCTGTTAACAGGACTCTGCAGTACTACCTTACATAATATATCAGGCCTAGACACCACCAAGGCGTGTTGTTAACAGTACTCTGCAGTACTACCTTACATAATATATCTGGCCTAGACACCACCAAGGCGTGCTGTTAACAGGACTCTGCAGTACTACCTTACATAATATATCAGGCCTAGACACCACCAAGGTGTGCTGTTAACAGGACTCTGCAGTACTACCTTACATAATATATCAGGCCTAGACACCACCAAGGCGTGTTGTTAACAGGACTCTGCAGTACTACCTTACATAATATATCTGGCAAGACAGCACCAAGGCGTGCTGTTAACAGGACTCTGCAGTACTACCTTACATAATATATCAGGCCTAGACACCACCAAGGCGTGTTGTTAACAGGACTCTGCAGCAATACCTTACATAATATATCAGGCCTAGACACCACCAAGGAGTGCTGTTAACAGGACTCTGCAACACTACCTTACATAATATATCAGGCCTAGACACCACCAAGGCGTGCTGTTAACAGGACTCTGCAGCACTCCATTACCTAATATATCTGGCCAAGACACCACCAAGGCGTGCTGTTAACAGGACTCTGCAGCACTCCATTACCTAATATATCTGGCCAAGACACCACCAAGGCGTGTTGTTAAGAGGACTCTGCAGCAATACCTTACATAATATATCAGGCCTAGACACCACCAAGGCGTGCTGTTAACAGGACTCTGCAGCACTACCTTACATAATATATCAGGCCTAGACACCACCAAGGCGTGCTGTTAACAGGACTCTGCAGCACTCCATTACCTAATATATCTTGCCAAGACAGCACCAAGGCGTGCTGTTAACAGGACTCTGCAGCACTCCATTACCTAATATATCTGGCCTAGACACCACCAAGGCGTGCTGTTAACAGGACTCTGCAGCACTCCATTACCTAATATATCTGGCCAAGACACCACCAAGGCGTGTTGTTAAGAGGACTCTGCAGCAATACCTTACATAATATATCAGGCCTAGACACCACCAAGGCGTGCTGTTAACAGGACTCTGCAGCACTACCTTACATAATATATCTGGAAGACAGCACCAAGGCGTGCTGTTAACAGGACTCTGCAGTACTACCTTACATAATATATCAGGCCTAGACACCACCAAGGCGTGTTGTTAACAGTACTCTGCAGTACTACCTTACATAATATATCTGGCCTAGACACCACCAAGGCGTGCTGTTAACAGGACTCTGCAGTACTACCTTACATAATATATCAGGCCTAGACACCACCAAGGTGTGCTGTTAACAGGACTCTGCAGTACTACCTTACATAATATATCAGGCCTAGACACCACCAAGGCGTGTTGCTAACAGGACTCTGCAGTACTACCTTACATAATATATCTGGCAAGACAGCACCAAGGCGTGCTGTTAACAGGACTCTGCAGTACTACCTTACATAATATATCAGGCCTAGACACCACCAAGGCGTGTTGTTAACAGGACTCTGCAGCAATACCTTACATAATATATCAGGCCTAGACACCACCAAGGAGTGCTGTTAACAGGACTCTGCAACACTACCTTACATAATATATCAGGCCTAGACACCACCAAAGCGTGCTGTTAACAGGACTCTGCAGCACTCCATTACCTAATATATCTGGCCAAGACACCACCAAGGCGTGCTGTTAACAGGACTCTGCAGCACTCCATTACCTAATATATCTGGCCAAGACACCACCAAGGAGTGTTGTTAAGAGGACTCTGCAGCAATACCTTACATAATATATCAGGCCTAGACACCACCAAGGCGTGCTGTTAACAGGACTCTGCAGCACTACCTTACATAATATATCAGGCCTAGACACCACCAAAGCGTGCTGTTAACAGGACTCTGCAGCACTACCTTACATAATATATCAGGCCTAGACACCACCAAGGTGTGCTTTTAACAGGACTCTGCAGTACTACCTTACATAATATATCAGGCCTAGACACCACCAAGGCGTGTTGTTAACAGGACTCTGGAGCAATATCTTACATAATATATCAGGCCTAGACACCACCAAGGCGTGCTGTTAACAGGACTCTGCAGTACTACCTTACATAATATATCTGGCCAAGACACCACCAAGGCGTGCTGTTAACAGGACTCTGCAGCACTACCTTACATAATATATCAGGCCTAGACACCACCAAGGCGTGCTGTTAACAGGACTCTGCAGCACTACTTTACATAATATATCAGGCCTAGACACCACCAAGGCGTGCTGTTAACAGGACTCTGCAGCACTACCTTACATAGTATATCAGGCCTAGACACAACCAAGGCGTGTTGTTAACAGGACTCTACAGCACTACCTTACATAATATATCTGGCAAGACAGCACCAAGGCGTGCTGTTAACAGGACTCTGCAGTACTACCTTACATAATATATCAGGCCTAGACACCACCAAGGCGTGCTGTTAACAGGACTCTGCAGTACCACCTTACATTATATATCTGACAAGACAGCACCAAGGCGTGCTGTTAACAGGACTCTGCAGTACTACCTTACATAATATATCAGGCCTAGACACCACCAAGGCGTGTTGTTAACAGGACTCTGCAGTACTACCTTACATAATATATCAGGCCTAGACACCAACAAGGCGTGTTGTTAACAGGACTCTGCAGTACTACCTTACATAATATATCTGGCAAGACAGCACCAAGGCGTGCTGTTAACAGGACTCTGCAGTACTACCTTACATAATATATCAGGCCTAGACACCACCAAGGCGTGTTGTTAACAGGACTCTGCAGTACTACCTTACATAATATATCAGGCCTAGACACCACCAAGGCGTGTTGTTAACAGAACTCTGCAGCAATACCTTACATTATATATCAGGCCTAGACACCACCAAGGAGTGCTGTTAACAGGACTCTGCAACACTACCTTACATAATATATCAGGCCTAGACACCACCAAGGCGTGCTGTTAACAGGACTCTGCAGCACTCCATTACCTAATATATCTTGCCAAGACAGCACCAAGGCGTGCTGTTAACAGGACTCTGCAGCACTCCATTACCTAATATATCTGGCCAAGACACCACCAAGGCGTGTTGTTAAGAGGACTCTGCAGCAATACCTTACATAATATATCAGGCCTAGACACCACCAAGGCGTGCTGTTAACAGGACTCTGCAGCACTACCTTACATAATATATCAGGCCTAGACACCACCAAGGTGTGCTTTTAACAGGACTCTGCAGTACTACCTTACATAATATATCAGGCCTAGACACCACCAAGGCATGTTGTTAACAGAACTCTGCAGCAATACCTTACATAATATATCAGGCCTAGACACCACCAAGGCGTGCTGTTAACAGGACTCTGCAGTACTACCTTACATAATATATCTGGCCAAGACACCACCAAGGCGTGCTGTTAACAGGACTCTGCAGCACTACTTTACATAATATATCAGGCCTAGACACCACCAAGGCGTGCTGTTAACAGGACTCTGCAGCACTACCTTACATAGTATATCAGGCCTAGACACCACCAAGGCGTGTTGTTAACAGGACTCTGCAGCACTACCTTACATAATATATCTGGCAAGACAGCACCAAGGCGTGCTGTTAACAGGACTCTGCAGTACTACCTTACATAATATATCAGGCCTAGACACCACCAAGGCGTGCTGTTAACAGGACTCTGCAGTACTACCTTACATTATATATCTGGCAAGACAGCACCAAGGCGTGCTGTTAACAGGACTCTGCAGTACTACCTTACATAATATATCAGGCCTAGACACCACCAAGGCATGCTGTTAACAGGACTCTGCAGTACTACCTTACATAATATATCAGGCCTAGACACCAACAAGGCGTGTTGTTAACAGGACTCTGCAGTACTACCTTACTTAATATATCTGGCAAGACAGCACCAAGGCGTGCTGTTAACAGGACTCTGCAGTACTACCTTACATCATATATCAGGCCTAGACACCACCAAGGCGTGTTGTTAACAGGACTCTGCAGTACTACCTTACATAATATATCTGGCCAAGACACCACCAAGGCGTGCTGTTAACAGGACTCTGCAGCACTCCATTACCTAATATATCTTGCCAAGACAGCACCAAGGCGTGCTGTTAACAGGACTCTGCAGCACTCCATTACCTAATATATCTTGCCAAGACAGCACCAAGGCGTGCTGTTAACAGGACTCTGCAGCACTCCATTACCTAATATATCTTGCCAAGACAGCACCAAGGCGTGCTGTTAACAGGACTCTGCAGCACTCCATTACCTAATATATCTGGCCTATTGGCTCCGAACATTTTAGCCCATCCTGGCTTGATTTTCTGTTGCCCTCTTATAAACACAATATATTCTTGGAAAATGCTGAAAAATGTGCATTTTCTCCCCAAAAAATTGACTTTCTCCATGATTGCCATTTTATGTTAATGCAAACGAAGAGTACCCAGTAAGGTACCACAGCGCTAAGCTGCATGATTGTCTTTAAAAAAATGTTTAGTTGCAAGAATATTGCTCAGTTGGCAAGTTTCGAGGACGTCCAATCCCGTTTTGGTTGGGAATTAAAGGATGCCTCAAAAAGCTTTGTTCCTCAGCCCTCCCGTTTATCAAGATGCTCGAATACAGCACCTTTGGAATAAGACTTGAAGTACACATTGCACCAGCATATTTATTTATTTCACATTTTTATGTTGCTCGCTAGCTCAGAGGAGGATTTAGGCGCTTAAATAACAATTCTTAACGGGAACCTTTCTCCCACAACTTTTAACAAGCAGCTGTTTCTTTCATGTTCCCCCTGGGTAATGTTTCCTCATTGCCTCAATACAGCTTCCACACAGGCTTTCAGCCACAGTCCTGTCTCCTCCTAAACTATGCAATGACCTTAGCATAGAAAACATGAGTTTACAATACCAACGTTTATTTGCGCTGCTTGAGTACTGTTTACATCTTATGACGAATGTGATTGATAAGACATTTTGAATATTGATACCAGCTTCCATTGACCTTCCCATATGAATTATTACCAGTTTATGAGTAAAGGCAGTTTACACCACTAATCTCTGTGCAGTGGTAATTACTTTAATTGGAAAAGCCCTCTTAGCTAAGTACAATTCTTCGGACAGTAGTTGTACAGTTGTGCTCAAAATATGTTGTAACATTTTTGATAAACACATGACATAAATGAAAAAATAAAACATAATTAAATGTTACAAAATGAAACATATCATCTAGGCAGAATGGGAAAAGGAAAGGAAACAGGAAGAAGGAGAATAAGTGGAGTAAAATAACTGAAACACAAACAAAATCACCATGCAATATTAACAGATTCTTGTAATATTTGCACAGATCCAACTATACTTCACACACACAAAATTGCATGACAAAGTAGTTTTTATGGTTTCTCCGGGAACATTTTAAGAAGAATACAGCTGCATATTTTTCTGCTGAGGAATGTGCATAAAAGGATCCCCTTAAAACTGACACCATCTGTTGAGCTGGACTTTAACCTTCTTTATTTATCGCCTCCTTTCGGGAATGTTGGTACTTCGGTATGTTAAAATAAATGAAGAATGACAAGCACACATTTCCCAAAGAATCCAGTCATATGGGTCCTATCCACACTTCACCAGGGAAGCAGACAATGACAAAAGCATAGAGGATACTGAAAGCATGGGGGATATTGAAATCATAGGGGATATTGAAATCACAGAGGCTATTGGAATCATAGGGGATATTAAAATCATAGGGTATATTGAAATCATAGGGGATATTGGAAGCATAGTGGATATTGAAATCATAGGGGATATTAAAATCATAGAGAATTTTGGAATCATAGGGGATATTGAAGTCATAGGGGATATTGAAATCATAGGGAATAATGGAATCATAGGGGATATTGAGCTTGTACCTATAACTGTCTTGGGCCCCCTTCTCTCTAAGCAATCACGTGCAGGGTCAACTTTGACCTGTTTATTAGTCCTCAGATTTGGGAGCACCGCCTTGTGGTAATATCAATGAGATCTCAAGACCATTGGCAGTAATAAGAAATTACCCCAAGTAGATAAAGGACAAAGGGACGCATTTATTTTTAACATTGTTTTATTTATTGATTTAAACTTTATATAGTGAAATTAGATGTATTTCAGAGTCCTTCACGTGCGAAAAAACAGTGATCCCTCTTATAAACACAATATATTCTTGGAAAATGCTGAAAAATCTGTATTTTCTCCCAAAAAATTGGACTTTCTCCATGATTGCCATTTTATGTTAATGCAAACGAAGAGTACCCAGTAAGGTACCACAGCGCTAAGCTGCATGATTGTCTTAAAAAAAATGTTTAGTTGCAAGAATATTGCTCAGTTGGCAAGTTTCGAGGACGTCCAATCCCGTTTTGGTAGGGAATTAAAGGATGCCTCAAAAAGCATTGTTCCTCAGCCCTCCCGTTTATCAAGATGCTCGAATACAGCACCTTTGGAATAAGACTTGAAGTACACATTGCACCAGCATATTTATTTATTTCACATTTTTATGTTGCTCGCTAGCTCAGAGGAGGATTTAGGCGCTTAAATAACAATTCTTAACGGGAACCTTTCTCCCACAACTTTTAACAAGCAGCTGTTTCTTTCATGTTCCCCCTGGGTAATGTTTCCTCATTGCCTCAATACAGCTTCCACACAGGCTTTCAGCCACAGTCCTGTCTCCTCCTAAACTATGCAATGACCTTAGCATAGAAAACATGAGTTTACAATATCAACGTTTATTTGTGCTGCTTGAGTACTGTTTTACATCTTATGACAAATGTGATTGATAAGACATTTTGAATATTGATACCAGCTTCCGTTCACCTTCCCATATGAATTATTACCAGTTTATGAGTAAAGGCAGTTTACACCACTAATCTCTGTGCAGTGGTAATTACTTTAATTGGAAAAGACCTCTTAGCCAAGTACAATTCTTCGGACTGTAGTTGTACAGTTGTGCTCAAAATATTTTGTAACATTTTTGATAAAAACATGATATAAATGAAAAAAAAACATAATTAAATGTTACAAAATGAAACATAACATCATCTAGGCAGAATGGGAAAAGGAAAGGAAACAGGAAGAAGGAGAATAAGTGGAGTAAAATAACTGAAACACAAACAAAATCACCTTGCAATATTAACAGATTCTTGTAATATTTGCACAGCTCCAACTATACTTCACACACACAAAATTGCATGACAAAGTAGTTTTTATGGTTTCTCCGGGAATATTTTAAGAAGAATACAGCTGCACATTTTTCTGCTGAGGAATGTGCATAAAATGATCCCCTTAAAACTGTCACCATCTGTTGAGCTGGACTTTAACCTTCTTTATTTATCGCCTCCTTTCGGGAATGTTGGTACTTCGGTATGTTAAAATAAATGAAGAATGACAAGCACACATTTCCCAAAGAATCCAGTCATATGGGTCCTATCCACACTTCACCAGGGAAGCAGACAATGACAAAAGCATAGAGGATACTGAAAGCATGGGGGATATTGAAATCATAGGGGATATAGAAATCACAAAGGCTATTGGAATAATAGGGGATATTAAAATCATAGGGTATATTGAAATCATAGGTGATATTGGAAGCATAGTGGATATTGAAATCATAGGGGATATTAAAATCATAGGGGATATTAAAATCATAGGGGATATTGAAATCATAGGGTATATTGAAATAATAGGGAATAATGGAATCATAGGGGATATTGAGCTTGAACCTATAACTGTCTTGGGCCCCCTTCTCTCTAAGCAATCACCTGCAGGGTCAACTTTGACCTGTTTATTAGTCCTGAGATTTGGGAGCACCGCCTTGTGGTAATATCAATGAGATCTCAAGACCATTGGCAGTAATAAGATATTTCCCCAAGTAGATAAAGGACAAAGGGACGCATTTATTTTTTACATTGTTTTATTTATTGATTTAAACTTTATATAGTGAAATTAGATGTATTTCACAGTCCTTCATGTGCGAAAAAACAGTGAACAAAAAGAACAATTTGTTAAAGGATAAAGAGACATATTGCTTTGCAAGAAAATAGGAAGCAGACAAAACATTGACATATTGAGGAAAAAAATGTGTTTCGTCTACGAAAAACACTTCATGCCAGCGAAGTGATACGTGAAGTACAGCATTTCCAATACAGTAGAGAATGATAATGTATATGGCAGGATTAAAGGGAATTACAGGTGGAGAGAGTACAGATATTGTTTGAGAAAGTTTTTCAACAACTGAAAGGTGGGTGCAAGCCAAATCGGGGCAGAACTGTGTTCCAGATCTGAGGAGTATTTGCTGAAAATGAGGGGGTTACGGTGATTTTCTTCCCAAAACAGGCGATCTCAATGCAAAAAAGTAATTAACACCTAAACTTTCTAATTCCAATGGGATTTTTTTGTTTTTGAACCGGATGTTAGGGGTGCTCTTGTGTAAGGCACTATAAGCATGGCAATTTACATATGCTGCAGGCATCTAAGGGTAGGATGGGGCGATTTGATCAGATTTCTTAGTGTTCGTGTTGAGACAGATACCATAAAAAGTACAGCTGTGAGAGGCACCAACTTTATTTTGGGAATACTAGTTAAAAGGGCATGTAGTGTCAGGCTCACATTAGACTCCAATAGAACACAGAATAAAGTGAACGTTTTAGCAATTTATTCCAGTAGTCTGAGATAAAGTATACAGTAAAGGGGCTCAGGGAATCTGAGCACGCTTGTGACATTACCACATGTAAGATTTCACATGTAGAGTATTGCATGCCAGGAACACTAACAGGTCAGGAGAGCCCATAGCACTAGCATATTCTATGTGTGAGACAACCTTCTTTATTTATCGCCTCCTTTCGGGAATGTTGGTACTTCGGTATGTTAAAATAAATGAAGAATGACAAGCACACATTTCCCAAAGAATCCAGTCATATGGGTCCTATCCACACTTCAGCAGGGAAGCAGACAATGACAAAAGCATAGAGGATACTGAAAGCATGGGGGATATTGAAATCATAGGGGATATAGAAATCACAAAGGCTATTGGAATAATAGGGAATATTAAAATCATAGGGTATATTGAAATCATAGGTGATATTGGAAGCGTAGTGGATATTGAAATCATAGGGGATATTAAAATCATAGGGGATATTAAAATCATAGGGGATATTGAAATCATAGGGGATATTGAAATCATAGGGGATATTGAAATCATAGGGGATATTGAGCTTGTACCTATAACTGTCTTGGGCCCCTTCTCTCTAAGCAATCACCTGCAGGGTCAACTTTGACCTGTTTATTAGTCTTCAGATTTGGGAGCACCGCCTTGTGGTAATATCAATGAGATCTCAAGACCATTGGCAGTAATAAGATATTACCCCAAGTAGATAAAGGACAAAGGGACGCATTTATTTTTTACATTGTTTTATTTATTGATTTAAACTTTATATAGTGAAATTAGATGTATTTCAGAGTCCTTCATGTGCGAAAAAACAGTGAACAAAAAGAACAATTTGTTAAAGGAAAAAGAGACATATTGTTTTGCAAGAAAATAGGAAGCAGACAAAACATTGACATATTGAGGAAAAAATGTGTTTCGTCTACGAAAAACACTTCATGCCAGCGAAGTGATACGTGAAGTACAGCCTTTCCAATACAGTAGAGAATGATAATGTATATGGCAGGATTAAAGGGAATTACAGGTGGAGAGAGTACAGATATTGTTTGAGAAAGTTTTTCAACAACTGAAAGGTGGGTGCAAGCCAAATCGGGGCAGAACTGTGTTCCAGATCTTAGGAGTATTTGCTGAAAATGAGGGGGTTACGGTGATTTTCTTCCCAAAACAGGCGATCTCAATGCAAAAAAGTCATTAACACCTAAACTTTCTAATTCCAATGGGATTTTTTTGTTTTTGAACCGGATGTTAGGGGTGCTCTTGTGTAAGGCACTATAAGCATGGCAATTTACATATGCTGCAGGCATCTAAGGGTAGGATGGGGCGATTTGATCAGATTTCTTAGTGTTCGTGTTGAGGCAGATACCATAAAAAAGTACAGCTGTGAGAGGCACCAACTTTATTTTGGGAATACTAGTTAAAAGGGCATGTAGTGTCAGGCTCACATTAGACTCCAATAGAACACAGAATAAAGTGAACGTTTTAGCAATTTATTCCAGTAGTCTGAGATAAAGTATACAGTAAAGGGGCTCAGGGAATCTGAGCACGCTTGTGACATTACCACATGTAAGATTTCACATGTAGAGTATTGCATGCCAGGAACACTAACAGGTCAGGAGAGCCCATAGCACTAGCATATTCTATGTGTGAGACAACCAGAGCTTATATTGTTAGTTTAAGGTTAGCCTTAAAGTACGATGCAACAGTGTTAAATGTCCTTTACAAAGTTCTGGGGTGTGGCATATATATATATATATATATATATATATATATATATATATATATATATATATATATATATTGCTCATGAAGTCGAGAACACTTATTGGAAGGGCTTATTTAAGAAAACTATCAGGGAATCCGTGTTTGGAACCGTGGCATTTGAAGAAGGCGCAAAGCCGAAACCGGTCATGCCGCCTGTGACTCAATAAACAACTATTGAAGCCCCGCTGTGTCCTCTGCTCATCTCTGAAAGGAGGGAGGTTTGGTGTATTTTACAGCGTGCTGCTCGTGGTGCGCACAGAGGACCCTTCCAATAAGTGTTCTCGACTTCATGAGCAATTTGGAGTGTACTTTGCCGAAGGTCGGATGTTCGAGACCCGCCATCCCCACTTTACAGGAACCGAGAGACTGCTGTCATTAGGCGGCCCGAGACCATTCGGGGAGACGCTGGCACTTGTCTAACGCTTCCAGCCTTGGGATTCTGTTGAGTGGGCTGGCTGGAAGTTGGGGACTCGAGGTTGTTTTTTGTCCTGGATTTTCCCCGGGTCCTGCCTGCTGCAACCAGACATTTAATCATTACGCTGCATTATGGGGCTTGCAGTCATGGGAGTGGACTGCAGTGACGTTTGGCAGGCAAAGTTGTTGCAGGTGAGCCCTTCATCATTTGATAGGAGGGGCTTATTTAAGAAAACTATCAGGGAATCCGTGTTTGGAACCGTGGCATTTGAAGAAGGCGCAAAGCCGAAACCGGTCATGCCGCCTGTGACTCAATAAACAACTATTGAAGCCCCGCTGTGTCCTCTGCTCATCTCTGAAAGGAGGGAGGTTTGGTGTATTTTACAGCGTGCTGCTCGTGGTGCGCACAGAGGACCCTTCCAATAAGTGTTCTCGACTTCATGAGCAATTTGGAGTGTACTTTGCCGAAGGTCGGATGTTCGAGACCCGCCATCCCCACTTTACAGGAACCGAGAGACTGCTGTCATTAGGCGGCCCGAGACCATTCGGGGAGACGCTGGCACTTGTCTAACGCTTCCAGCCTTGGGATTCTGTTGAGTGGGCTGGCTGGAAGTTGGGGACTCGAGGTTGTTTTTTGTCCTGGATTTTCCCCGGGTCCTGCCTGCTGCAACCAGACATTTAATCATTACGCTGCATTATGGGGCTTGCAGTCATGGGAGTGGACTGCAGTGACGTTTGGCAGGCAAAGTTGTTGCAGGTGAGCCCTTCATCATTTGATAGGAGGGGCTTATTTAAGAAAACTATCAGGGAATCCGTGTTTGGAACCGTGGCATTTGAAGAAGGCGCAAAGCCGAAACCGGTCATGCCGCCTGTGACTCAATAAACAACTATTCAAGCCCCGCTGTGTCCTCTGCTCATCTCTGAAAGGAGGGAGGTTTGGTGTATATATATATATATATAAATATATATATATATATATATTTATTTTTTTTGAAGTATTCTCGCGCTGCCAGAGCATAAGAAAAGGTCGCACTCAGGGTTTCAAAATTGGAGTAAAGTATTTATTGACTTGACGCGTTTCGACAGCACGGTCTTTGTCAAAAAGTCATACAAAGACCCGGAAGTGGCAGTGACCTTTAAGCATTTCCTGTGTTATACAATAGACATAAACACACTGTGCAAAGTAGAAAACAGACTTAAAAACTTTATCGATTCATTATAAAATGACAAAACGTAGATAAAGAAAACATAGTTATTATAAATCTTGCATTGTGCAAAAATAGCAATTCGTATAGTCAAAAAATTAATTAAGACTAATCCTCTATTTTAAACAAAGCAGCCATGGTTACAGAGCTGGTAAGCCTTGTGGCAAATACCACTGATGTTACACTTGCATGTGCTTCAAGAAATAAACGGGCTAGTGCCCTTTATTTTTGGTATCCATACTTCCTAGAAAATAACAGGATCTGCTTAAATCATAGGACACTGGGTTAAGCCCACTACGGGTCCAATCTCAAAAAGACAAAATTTTAAGGTACTATTGGAAAAGGCAATAAGGTGGAAAAAGAAGAAGAATGTGACCTAAAAGGAGGGGGGCAGATCTATGCAGATCTACAGAGCAGCCGCTCTAATAACATGGTCAGAAAATGCGCTAAGAGGTGTAATGAACTAACATTGGGAAGTGACGCTAGGATGTATTGAGAAACTGAATAGTGTACAGTTAACAAATCTAACGAAGCAAAGATGATGTATAGTCTTATTTCACTAGCCTAAATGCACATGGAGGTCCTCCTCATGGTTGAGGCCTCCCGGGGTCTTGCTTTGTAGTCTCACTATATATTCAGATTCCAGGCGTCGCAGATGACGTTCCCGATCTCCTCCTCTCGCTGATGCAGGGACCCTGTCAATGCCAAAATATGAGATTTTAGAGCTGATGTCTCTAACATCTGAATGCACTAATGCACAGTGTTTTGCTATGGCATATGACATATCACCATTCCTGATGGCGCGCAAATGCTCTAAAATGCATTTCTTCACTGGGAAAATTGTGCTACCCACATAACACAAGCCACAAATACAGGTTAAAACATAAACAACATAGTCAGAATTGCAATTGATGAAATTGTAAATCTTCCCACTTTTTCCATTAGGCTGTTTAAAAACTTTCACATTTGTGTGGTTGCTACAAGCTTTACACCTCCCGCACTTGTGGAAACCCGGGAGGTCCCTCAACCAGGTGCCCCTTGACTTGTTTTTGGCGGATAGGTGACTGTGCACTAGCATGTCCTTCAAAGACTGACATTTCCTATAGGTGATATGTGGTGATGGACTAACCAGATTCCCGATTACAGCATCGTTCTTAACTATGTGCCAATGTTTGCGCACTATCTTATGAACTTGCTGTGAGGCATGATTGAAAGTAGTGATAAGTCTCACTTCAGATAACATCCTGAACCTAAAATTCACCAGTAAAACTGACCCTTCCACCATTGAATTTCTAGATATTCTGGTTGAGGTGAAACATCTGCATCAGCGAGAGGAGGAGATCGGGAACGTCATCTGCGACGCCTGGAATCTGAATATATAGTGAGACTACAAAGCAAGACCCCGGGAGGCCTCAACCATGAGGAGGACCTCCATGTGCATTTAGGCTAGTGAAATAAGACTATACATCATCTTTGCTTCGTTAGATTTGTTAACTGTACACTATTCAGTTTCTCAATACATCCTAGCGTCACTTCCCAATGTTAGTTCATTACACCTCTTAGCGCATTTTCTGACCATGTTATTAGAGCGGCTGCTCTGTAGATCTGCATAGATCTGCCCCCCCTCCTTTTTAGGTCACATTATTCTTCTTTTTCCACCTTATTGCCTTTTCCAATAGTACCTTAAAATTTTGTCTTTTTGAGATTGGACCCGTAGTGGGCTTAACCCAGTGTCCTATGATTTAAGCAGATCCTGTTATTTTCTAGGAAGTATGGATACCAAAAATAAAGGGCACTAGCCCGTTTATTTCTTGAAGCACATGCAAGTGTAACATCAGTGGTATTTGCCACAAGGCTTACCAGCTCTGTAACCATGGCTGCTTTGTTTAAAATAGAGGATTAGTCTTAAATAATTTTTTGACTATACGAATTGCTATTTTTGCACAATGCAAGATTTATAATAACTATGTTTTCTTTATCTACGTTTTGTCATTTTATAATGAATCGATAAAGTTTTTAAGTCTGTTTTCTACTTTGCACAGTGTGTTTATGTCTATTGTATAACACAGGAAGGGGCAGATTTACAAGCCCCTTGCGCCACTTTTGCGTCACTTTTAACATGGGAAAAGTGACGCAAAAGTGGCGCAAGGGGCTTGTAAATCTGCCCCGAAATGCTTAAAAGGTCACTGCCACTTCCGGGTCTTTGTATGACTTTTTGACAAAGACCGTGCTGTCGAAACGCGTCAAGTCAATAAATACTTTACTCCAATTTTGAAACCCTGAGTGCGACCTTTTCTTACGCTCTGGCAGCGCGAGAATACTTCAAAAATTATAGCGGGTCCAGCGCCCGCCGGTCAGCACCAACCCCATCAGGTGGAAGTAATCGGAAGTAAGGCTGGACTGTTCTTTGCATATATATATATATATATATATATATATATATATATTCACAAACCCAAAATTCCACAGGTTGTTGATAGAGGTCCCTCTCAATTCAGATGCTAAATAAGAATTCTTTCCCAGAGCTGCAGTTCTTCAAGGCATTATTGGAGTTTACTCTTGAGTCTGATCCAAAAGCATTGAAATTCTTTCATGAATCTGCAGTTTCACAAGTCATTACTAGATGTCCCACTTGAGTCAATGCAAACGCATTGACATTTTTACATGAAGCTGCAGTTCCACTAGTGGTTACTAGGTGTCCCTCATATGTCAAATACAAAACCATTGAAATTCTTACACGAAGCTCCAGTTCAAGAAGTTGTTACTTAGTGCCCCTTTTGAGTCAAATGCAAAAGCAGTGGAAATTCTTACATGATGCCACAGTTTGACTAGTCGCTACTAGGTCTCTATATTGAGTCAGATGTAAAAGCATTGGAAAACTTACATGAAGCTGAAGTTCCACTAGTTGTTACTAGGTGTCCATCACAAGTCAAATGCAAAAGCATTGATATTCTTTCATAAAAGTGCAGTTCCACAAGTCCTTACTAAGTGTCGCTCTCGAGTCAAATACAACACCATTGAAATTCTCTCATGCAGCCTACTTCCTTTAGTCATTATTAGGTGTCCCTCACAAGTCATGTGCAAAAGCATTGACATTCTTTCATGAAGCTGTAGTTCTACTAGCCGTTACTAAGTGTCCTCAGAAGTCAAATGTAAAATCACTGAAATTATTTTATAAAGCCGCAGTTCCACTAGCTGTTACTAGAGTCTCTCTCTCAAACAAATGCAAAAGCATTGAAATTCTTACATGAAGCTGCAGTTCCACTAGTCATTACTAGGTGCCCCTCTAGTGGCAGCTGGAAAAGCATTAATATTCTTACATGAAGCTGCAGTTCCACTAGTCATTACTAGGTGCCCCTCTAGTATCAGCTGGAAAAGCATTAATATTCTTACATGAAGCTGCAGTTCCACTAGTCATTACTAGGTGCCCCTCTAGTGTCAGCTGGAAAAGCATTAATATTCTTACATGAAGCTGCAGTTCCACTAGTCATTACTAGGTGCCCCTCTAGTGTCAGCTGGAAAAGCATTAATATTCTTACATGAAGCTGCAGTTCCACTATTCATTACTAGGTGCCCCTCTAGTGTCAGCTGGAAAAGCATTAATATTCTTACATGAAGCTGCAGTTTCACTAGTCATTACTAGGTGCCCCTCAAGTGTCAGCTGGAAAAGCATTAATATTCTTACATGAAGCTGCAGTTTCACTAGTCATTACTAGGTCCCCTTCACAAGTCAAATACAAAAGTATCGAAAATCTTACATGAAGTTGCAGTTCCACTAGTCTACTAGGTGTCCCTCTCAAGTCAAATGCAAAAGCATTGAAATTCTTATATGATGCCACAGTTCGACTAGTCGCTACTAGGTGCCCCTGATCCAGCGCGATATTAGCAAACAGCATTCATACACCAGATACTCACTTGGGCCCATACATTCATACTACTCTAATACTTACGCTGGGGTTATCAGTTGTTACTCTTTATCAAATCCCTGCTACCAATTACCTTCCGATTGAAGAGTAATGACTTACCAATGAATCCTTTTGCTAATTGGGAAGTTTAAAATGAGTGACATTCATTATAATACATAATCCTGAAATAACCAATGAGTCAGGAAGTTTTAAAATGTTTATCTAAAGATTTAGCAGAGTAAATTACAGAAACGCATGGTACTTAATCGCATATCACGGATAAGTAGAGAAAATAACCATTAATTAATGACGGTCCCTCAGAAAGGAGAAGATAGAGACAGCAGCGCAACTAAAGGTTGCATTTATATTTACCTAAATGCGAGAACCAAACCCCTGGCCAAGGAGTTGGACAGATTAGGACCCAGGAAGGATGAAGAGCAAAGACTTCCTCCAGGATCAGGACGGACCGGTGACCTCTCTACAACGACGCCTGCGTCGTTCCCCTCTCTGATACTCGACTTCTCCTCGATTCTCCCGTGCCTTTCTTCTAATGGACTCCGCCGCCCCCTCCTCAGGACCTCTCTGGACAGCGGTTCAGTCTGCAATCGATCAGCTTGACGGTCTGGAGCTCTTCTGTGCGTTCTGAGAGTAAGCTCCTAGGCTTCTAGTCTAAACTAATTAGCTAATTCTATATCTATTATACCCTTCTACGCCCATGTACCTCCCCTTAATGTTGCTAAAATATGGGACCACTACTTCTGATTGGACAGGGACAGGGGGTGGATTCTCACACCATATGATTTTAATTCATTTTCTGTAGGCCATTGTCTTTAAACTACTGCCCATCCAATTTTATACATTTGCTTTATTTCCCACCCGTCTCACGACAAATGTTATATATTCTTCATATACAAAGTTTCAATGTTCAACAGGACAGGCAAGTGCACATCAGCTTCGGCCACCAGGTCATGGCCTTGGACGACGTCCAGGTTGACTTCATTCTTTGGCAGCCAAGGAGGACACATGCGCAGAACCATTGTCTCTCGAGTTTCAGATCACCAACCCCAGGCCCAAGTTTACGAACTAATAAAAGTCAAAGAAGAAAATATTAAAATCACAAATAATAAGTTTCACTGTATACCCACTCTTTCTATTCTATCCCCATTTACTTATAAATCTATCCCGCATTAGTAGCGTTAAGGAAACGACAAATTAATAATAACACAAGAGCAAGCTGAAGCATGTGAAAACATCAAGCAGCCATTTTAATGCACACTGCGCAGAAGCAGAAATTTCCCACCAAGCAAAGAAAGACGTCACACCATGTGATATGGTTGAGACATGCGCAGCAAAGTTCCTGCGCTTTAGCGGCCATTTTAGAAAAAGACAAGCGTTACTTGTTAGTTAGAACACAGAGGCAAGCTTCCTTGCTATTCGTGTAGTGTATGCAAAGTTAATATAACAATACAAAATTAATAATTTAATACTGTGAGGTGATTGCATTCAAGCAAGTCTCATTTTTGAGTCCTTGCTCCATCAATCCCCTCTCTGATGGCGTTTAAGAGCCATCAAAATACTACCCTCAATCAGATGCCAACTTCTAGCAAATAGTTTCATTCTCATTTTTACATTTTCTATTTTTAACATCCCCTTTCAATTTCTTGTATAATTCACTTCTCACATCCTCAAGTTCAATTTCATCCATCTTTCTCTTCTTCCCTCTTCCTGTCACAGTATATGTTCCATTCTTTCTACAACATTTGCACCATATTATCATCGTCAGTACTATTATTGCTAACCCTGCTAAAGGTACTAATATTTGACCTATAAGCCCTTTTCCTATATTAGAAAACCAGGTACCAATTGACGCAATACTACCTGTCAATCTTTCCCATACACTATCAACTTCCAGTGGTTTAAGTTCTTTCTCAAGTTTAGTTATATTCTGTATATATGTTCCAATTTCTGCACTCTTATCAGGAATGTAAGTGCAACAATGTTTCGTCTTCAGTAATTTACAGACTCCGCCCTCTTTTGCCAATAAAATATCAAGAGCAAGTCGATTTTGCATAACCATAGATCTAATCGCAACCATTTCTGCATTAATCATTAGAAATCCTCCAGCAGTGTCAGTTGATAAACGGTCAACCACTGTAGACAATTTACATATTTTCCTTGAGTTCAGAATTATTCCCACCGAAGGTATCAATGCACCAAATATATCACCTACAATTTCAGAAAAACTAGCTCTTTTACTACGTTTTAATTCGCCATTGTTTTCATTGCTCCCAGTGTTTCCTTTTACGTGGTATATCTTTGGAAATACTATTCCAAAATAACAACTTCCATACCACCGTGCAGGAAGCCTAAAATAAGCCTTATTCCCGCATACATAATAGATTCCAGGAAAAACTGAATCTGTTCCTCCTTTTATTCCCCAACCTCCAAGAATTAAGAAATTGTGTTCACATTCACTGGTACCAATGAAAACATTGTTATAATCAGTCCTTAATCTATGTAGACAAATTTTTCCCGTCTTTACAAAATCCAGAGCCATAGCAGCTTGAGCCTTGCCAGGTGTGTAACTCCCTTCTTTCTCAGCCCAAGGTGGCAAATGAGCCTTATGCTCAGAAGCTTTTTTTTGAAAATCTTGTCTTCTATCTTCTACTAAATTCAAAAATATCTTTTCTCCTTCGTGTAAAGAACATGTTAGATTGTGTCTATGTGCATGTGTTATGTCTATTGATTTCATTGTTAAGAAAAATTCTCCCATAAACTGTGCATCTTGACTACTGAGCACTGAGTTCATACTCTTGCGAATCGGAACCTCAGAAAATATCACCTCTATGTTTGAATAATAATATTGAAGTCTCCCTGTTCTATAAAATAAACTAGCTAATACACTACATGATATGCCATATGTCAATGGTAAGTGATGATATGTTAATCCTTCTGCTACTGATTCGGGTAATTTCATACAGACATAACAATTACTAACTTCCATGGTATCTACATATTGAAATAATAACTTTGTGAAAACATTTAAACTAGTGTCGTTATCAGTTATTTCATGATGAAATTCTGGTTCATTTTCTGCCATTAGTTCTACTCTATTTCCCTTCATGTGTGCTGTCTTTCCTTTAGTTTCGTTGTTAATCTTTTTATCCATTATCATAAGGTAAGGGACTGCTAC
Organism: Calotriton arnoldi; assembly: GCA_963921515.1. Taxonomy (NCBI): domain Eukaryota; kingdom Metazoa; phylum Chordata; class Amphibia; order Caudata; family Salamandridae; genus Calotriton; species Calotriton arnoldi. The sequence goes on from CAWUFW010000518.1 coordinate 741,471, forward strand.
GATCAGAACTAACCATATTATAAGCACCATTACTAGACTACATATGCATATTGCACAGCATCTTCTACAACATCTCTGTTTTGGTCTCCCAGCAACTCTATCATCAGACATTTCGACAAGGAAGATTGCTCTTCTTATCTATTTTCGTTTTTCTTTTATGACTCTTTGCTTAGTCAAGGTGGTCTTGTTTCTTTCTCGTACGTCAATTCTGCACTTGTTCCTTCGTCACCACTTTCACTTGACTCTGAGCTCTCGTAATCTTCAAGAATAATGTAAGTCCAATCAGGACCCTTGAATTTGTTATTCACAAGTTTCAGTCTCTTGCTTCTTCTTTTCTTAGTTCTGTTTTCTTGTTCTGTTTGGCTTGTTACTTCATTTACTTGATCTGGATCTTCACTTCTGGTTGTTATGTGGTATTTTACTCTTTTAATGACACTAGGCCAATGATCACCTTTTCTTGTTTTCTTTGTTTGCACTGTTTCTTTATTTTTGTCTTCCGCAATCTCCCTATTTTCACTGTTCAACACCTTTTCATTTTCTGCAATTACTGTTTTTCTTTCTTGCTCTTTTTCAGGCCTTATTTGTTTTTCTTCTGCAGCTTCTCCGTGAGTTTCCAATAATTGACCTTGTTCTTTGTTTAATTCTTTATGCTCATCTATCTCGAGATCCTTTTCTTCTGTGTGATTTTCTGGATCTAACTGGTTCTGATCAGGGCTTATTGCACTTTGTACTTCTGCAGCCTGACCGGATTCTTCTAAACCTGTCTTTCCCTGCTCAAAACTTGTTGGTTCTTCATTATCTTGAGTCCAGTTTTCTTTCCCTATCTGGTCTTGCTCAGGTTCTTTTATTGTTTGTTCTTCTTTTCCCTGAGCTGCTTCATCTTCACCTATCTGATCTTCTTCAATTTCTTCCAATTTTGCTTGACTTCTTGTTCCGTAGTAAACTTCAGGAATTTCTACTACCGGTATACAGTCCTGACTTGTGCTCGGTTGTTCTTCTGCAGCTTCTCTCGAATCTCGAACCTGAGATTCTTCAGCTGGGCAACCTTCAGCTTCCTCAGTGATTGATGCTGACTAAGGATTTTCTTCTTCAGGGTCTGGTACTCTTTTGGTGTGGCTTACATGAATCCAATTAGGAAATCCTGCACACTTCACTGCAGTATTTGTAGTCAGTATGACTTGACAAGGTGTTCCCCATCTAGGTGATAGACACGTCTCTCTGGTGTGATTCTTCACTACCACCCAGTCACCAGGATTCAGATCATGTTCTTGTTCAGGCTGCCTCGAAACTGCGTCTTCTCCGACCTGATGAGAGACAGAACGCACTAGGTCAGCCAATCCTTTGCAATAATCCAGAACCATATCATCAGATATATTCAGCAGTTTGTTTATGGGAACATGTGCTTGTCTCATTGCTCTTCCCATCATTATCTCGTGTGGGCTCAATCCTGTATTTCTATCAGGAATGCTTCTCAGTCCCATTAAGACAAGTGGCAATGCATCTGGCCACTCCAATGATGTTGATGCACACATTTTTCCCAATCTGGATTTTATCGTGCCATTCAATTGTTCAACCACTCCAGAAGCCTCTGGGCGATATGCACAGTGCAATTTTTGTTCAATTTGGAATGCTCCGCAAATTATTTGAATCACTTCACTGTTAAAATGTTTTCCTCTATCTGATTCCAAAGTTACTGGGAAACCAAACCTAGGAATGAGTTCTCGTAGTAACAGTTTTGCGACTGTAATGCTGTCACACCTTCTGGTAGGGTAAGCCTCCACCCACTTTGAAAACAGACATACTATGACTAGTACATATTTCAACCCTCTGCATGGTGGTAACTGTATAAAGTCAAACTGTAGTCTTATAAATGGACCTTCTGCCTTTCCAATTTTTCCAAACCCACTTATTGTTTTTCTTCCTGGATTATGCATCTGGCAAGTCAAACATCTCTGGCAAAGGCTCTCTGCTACAGCCCTGAACTTGGGATTGTACCAGTTCTGTCTGAAAAGCCTAATCATTGCATCTCTCCCTATGTGTGTGTCTCCATGATACATCCTGGCCATCTGAGACAGTAGACAGTCAGGCATGACTGGTCTGCCATCAGCACAAATCCACACTTCATCATCTCCCCTTTGGGAACAACCCACTTTGATCCATGTTTTCTTTTCACTTTCGTCAGCACCATCTTGTAATCTTCTAACCTCATTCCATGTTTCAGGTGGCATATACAGCATAAGTTGGCAGCTGATTCCCATTCTTTCCACCCTTTTATTAACTGACAACCTATTTCTGGCACAATGTTGGGCCACAAGATCTGCATATCTGTTGCCGACTACCACCCAGTCATCTCCTGACTGATGTGCGGCACATTTCACCACAGCCAATTCTTTTGGTGATTGTATTGCCTCCAGCAATTCCCTTACAAATTTTCCATTTTTAATGGGGGATCCTGAAGAAGTCATGAAATCCCTCTGCATCCATAGTTGGCCAAAATCATGCACAACCCCGTAACCATATTGGCTATCTGTAAATATAGTCACTTTTTGATTCCTCCCAATTTTGCACGCTTTTATCAAAGCAATCAATTCAGCTACTTGTGCAGATTTTACTCCTGGTAAATAGGATGCTTCGACTATTCCAGTTAATTCACATACTGCATATGCTGCAGTCAGTTTACCATCTTCATGCCTCTGACATGAACCATCGACAAACAGCTCCCTATCTGGCTTCCTAAGGGGCTGTTCTTCTATATCAGGACGTGGTTTTGTACATAACTCTGTGACTTGTAAACAATCATGTTCCTCTTCTTCGTCATTTTTAATTTCTTCATGATACGGGTCTGGTAGTAAGGTTGCAGGATTTACTATTGTACACCTCACTATGTTCACATTTTCAGCACCCATTATTATTCTCTCATATTTAGTTAGCCGACTAGGAGTAAGATGCTGAGTTCGTGTTCTTGTCAACAGAATCACAACCGCATGTGGAACAAACACCTTTACTGGGTGTCCCATTACAATTGACTCACTTTGTTCAATGCTTAGACAGGTAGCCGCTACTGCTTTTAAGCTTCCTGGCAATGCAGCTGCCACTGGATCCAATGTAGCAGAAAAATATGCTATAGGACATCTGGTCAAACCATGTCTCTGAGTTAAGACTGAAAGTGCACAATTTTCTCTCTCGTGACAGAACAATGCGAAGCTTCTCTTATAGTCAGGCATTCCTAGGGCTGGTGCTGAGCACAAAGCATTTCTCAATTTTACAAAAGCTCCTACACTCTCATCATCCCAATCAACTGGGTCTTTTGCTTTCTTTCTTGTCATTTGAATTAAGGGCTTTGCTAACAAGGAAAATCCTAGTATCCATTGTCGACAGTAACCTACTATTCCTAGGAACATTCTCACTTCTCTTTGGGTTACAGGCATTTGCATTTTCTTAATCAACTGTACTCTTTCCGATGTTATTCTCCTTCTGCCCCTCTCAATTTGGTGTCCTAAGTACTTAACTGCTGTTGTACAGAACTGCAATTTTTCTGGTGAGACTTTATGTCCTTCTTCAGCCAAATGATTTAACAGTGCTATGGAATCAACAACACAATCCTCTCTGGTGTTTGATGCCACCAGTAAGTCGTCGATATATTGGACTAAAACTGAGCTTCCTGACATCACTAGTTTCTCTAGGCATTTTTTCAATAATTGATTAAAAATAGAAGGACTTTCCGTGTACCCCTGAGGAACACGATTCCATACATAGACTTTGTTCTCAAATTTAAATGAAAATAGATACTGGCTGTCTGGATGTAATGGTATTGAAAAGAAAGCTTGGCATAAATCAATCACTGTGAACCGTCCTGCACTCCAAGGTATTTGATACAGGATTACTGCAGGATTTGGCACTATGGGACAACAAGGTTCCACAATCTTATTTATTTTGCGCAAGTCCTGGACAATGCTATATTTTCCGCTAGGTTTTTTTAAACCCATTATTGGTGAATTACATAGACTACTCATCACTTCTCTCAGTATGTTTTGTTCTACCATTCGATTTATTTCTTCAATGACTCCTATCTTTACTTCTGCACTCATTTTGTACTGTTTGGTATTTGGGAAAATCGCACCTTCCTTTACAGTAATTTTAACTGGGTCTATTTTGGCCATAAGTCCTACTTCCTTTCCTGTAAAATCCCATACTATGGGGTTTACGGTAGTTTTTAATTCTTCTGGCAACTCATCTTTTGTTATCAATGAAAACATCTCATCTACTTCTGTACCTTGTTTTGCAATCATAAACTTATATACATGATCTTCATCTGGGGTCTGAACTGCCACACCATCCGGTGTGCAGAAAATTGTACAATTCATTTTGCACAATAAATCACGACCTAATAAATTTACTGGACTAGAATCACACACTACAAATTGATGCATTTCTCTGAAATTTCCAATTTTAACTTCCATTGGTTCGGTAAGAGGTGTTCTAATCCTTCTATTAGCTACTCCCACTACTTGGATAGCTTCACCAGAGAGAGGAAGGTCTGGAATGTCTGCTGTTCTCACAGTAGACCGGGTAGCACCAGTGTCCAAAAGAAAAGTAATATCATTACCTTTTACACTCCCTTCAACATATGGACCTGACTGATCTACCGATAAGGATGCGCCAAGTACGCACTCCTTCTCCCCCTCTCCCAGGCACCGTCATGAACTATATTGACAGAAATCGTCCTGTAAAAGAAACTGTGATGTTACATAATCATTCTTACCACTTCCTCCTTGATATCCGACGTCTGTACCGTGTTTTGCTCTGCCTACATTACCCTGAATAGGTGCAGGTGGCAACTGACTCTGAGGATTTACACCCTGCTGTGAGTCATTCTGCGTCTGTGGATTTAAATTTTGATTTGGGCCATTATTATTCCGAATCTTTTTACATTCATCCTTCCAATACCCCAATTTTCCGCATCCATGACAAGGAAATTTCTTTTTAGCTTCTTCTCTACTCATTCGTCCTCTCACTTTCCCACCATTCCCAGTATCTCCATTTGTTCCCGAATCCTTTCCTTGACTTTCACTTGGATTTTCCAAATTTATTCCCTGTTTCTCAGCCATTTTCACTTGTGCCCACATCACTTTTTCCTGCAATTTCTTGTGTCTATCCTCAATATTGTCTCCACAATATTTCGCATATTTCAGAATTTCATCTATGGGTTTCCCCTGCCAACACAACATGTGCTGTTTAATCATCTGACAAATCTCTGGCTTTAGACCATAAACAAATCGATACACAAACTGAATCATGTTCTTGTCTCCAATGTCCTCAAATCCACTATACTGCTTAAATACCTGCAATAAACGCTCATAATAGGCATGTACCGATTCACTAGCTTCTTGGGTGGTTCGGTCTATTTTCACCCAATCTGTTTCTTTCGGTGGTATTTTGCCTTTCAGATAAGTTATCACCTGCTGGTACTTTTTCATTACATCATTTGACGGGGCACCTGTTTTTGGATCTCTAGGATACTCATCACTAGGCCAATCAACTGTAATTTTACAATCTGTCCACAAATCGGCAGGTACCACTATGTCAAACAGACCATCTAAATCCTTCAACAATACCTTTGACACTTTCACAAACCTTTCAACCTGCTTGTACCATTCAATTGGTTTTTCTCTCAATTTTGGAAAATCATTCGTAAATCACAAAATATCCTGTCTACTCCATGGGACATGTACATAGCCCCCTCCGGGAACTTCTCGCATCGGGTACATTTGATCTGTCTTCCCTGTTTCTTTCATCACATATTCAGAAGCTGTTCTACTGGATCGTGCTTCTTCCTTTTTCTTTGCCCATCGAACTCTCCATTTATCTAGGTCTCCCCATTTTTGCAAAACTGTCATTAACTCTTTTACTTGTAACTTTCTTCCAGAAGCGTTCATATTTTCTAAATCTTTGTCTGAAAAATCTGCTCTATAGGGTTTCTGCAACACCTTTGATCTCCCTATTTCAATTCCCATTTGCAAAGCTAAATCTGATCATTTTTCATGGAATATTTTTACATTTCTGGTGATATTTCTGCATATGAACAATAATTCTTCTTCATTGTAAGCATTTAGGCGATCTAGCCCCACATTTCCTGCTATTATTTCTTCTAATTCGACCTTTAACTTATAAATATCCAAAAATTTTGGAGGTGTACACTGCTGATCTGATCCTTGTGCCCACCTTTCTAAGTCTTCTGGACTAACTACAGTGACACTTTTTGCTCCTGATGAAGTTATCAAATTTACCTCTTTTGAGCACCCAGGTGTAGTTCTTCTGGGAGTACTATTGACAGAATCTCGAATTGGTAAATCCATTAATGATATTGTAGATTCACAATCACTAAAATGATCCTCAACCAATACTGGAGTTTCAGGTTTAGGAATATTTACAGGAGTAGGCATAACTAACAGTGGTGGACAACTTCCCTGATTACCATATAATGGAACTACTGGACCAATTGTTACAGGTATGGTCAAAGAATCAGGATGTACTTTTATCTGGGTTATCTTCTGTATTAATTCTGCTCTGGTCTTCTCTAGGGCTTCTTTCTCTTTATCGTGAAGTATCCTACTGGGGGTAAAATCGTGCACTACCTGTGGCACTAATGGAGTTTTTAATACTGGGGCACTTGGGGTACATCCACTTGTCCCTTCCTGATAAGGTGGGGGATTCCTTAATATTTCTTCTATAAATTCATCTTCAGAATCTCCATTTCTCATTAAATGTTTTGTCTTTTCTGTGCATTTCTTCCCTAACAGTTCTTCTTCCGTAAATATTGGATATAATCCTTCTGTAAGCATTGCCCTTCTCATGTCCATTGTTTCATCTGACCGTCCCTATTCTCATGTTGGTATCTGGGAAAAAATCCTCGATAACCCCTATTACTCCTGGATCGGTCACGCTCAAATGCCTCGGTTTCCCATTCCTCTAAGGCTTCGTATTGAGTTAGTCTAGGTCTGGGTTCTAAGTCATTCATCCTCAATCTCAAATTTTGAAGAATTCTTCCATTGAAGGTACCATTCTCGGGAAATGCTAATATCCCATCATTTTTGGTATATTCTATCCAATTCTCTATCCATACACAAGTATGATAACCTCTCTCCATCATCATGAATGAAGCGGGCGTTTTAGCTGGTGGAATGATAATTCCTTCTCTGGTTTTGATTGGTTTATCCTTTTTAAAATAGTTCTTTATCTTTTGCAGAAAGGACATTTTTCTCTTTTCTCCGTACATCTTTGGTAAATCTTGATGTATATAATTATATTCTGAAAAACCCAGGAATCTCCTATCCGGACGAGTTCCTGTTAAAGTCGGATCGCGTTCTACCATGCAATCTCTATCCACTAAGATTTTAGCTTCTAAAATATCAACCAATCAAATGTCTACTAACTTTTATTTCTGAACCAATCCTAAAGCGGCCTTTCGGTGACGTTTGTCTGTCAACCCCTCCTTTTTCAATCTGCTTTTCTCTGTCCCTCGCTGTTTCAACCAATCCCAGCGCGACACCTGTGACGTCAGTACTGCTCCTGACTACTGACTCCTCCTTTACAAGAGTCGTTCCACACCCGCTGTTTCAACCAATTCCAGCGCGGCGTTTGTCACGTCAGCTCCCTCTCCGGCAGCTGACCCTCCCTTTACAAAATCTTACGCAAACTTTATTTTCTCTATAAATCTTAATTAAATTTCAGTAACAACATAAAACATTCGCTATCGTGCCAGTTTCTCTAAAATAGAAAAGATAGTTTTCTCTCCCAATTAGTAAAACCTTTCCGTTTACTAAACATACACTATGAGTAAAACCCTTCCGTTTACTCTTCACACAAGCTCCAGAAGTACCTGTTACTTCTCCAATGTTACCCTTTCTAGATGATATAACATCAAATTTTCACCAGCGTACTCTTTTGCTATTACTCACGCATAGATTCCCTAACCAGTACTGATAGTCCTGCTTAACTTTTCAGTACTATTTCTGCCTGACAGATAACCTCACTGCAGTATGGCTTCCACTTACCATCTGCTATTCTTTCCCCGGGGATTCTGGACAACATAAAACAAACTTTGAATACACGGATGTTAATTCATAAATATAAAATTCTCATTACCCAATTACCAAAGAGTAACCATCCTCTGATTACCAGAAAACTGATCCAGCGCGATATTAGCAAACAGCATTCATACACCAGATACTCACTTGGGCCCATACATTCATACTACTCTAATACTTACGCTGGGGTTATCAGTTGTTACTCTTTATCAAATCCCTGCTACCAATTACCTTCCGACTGAAGAGTAATGACTTACCAATGAATCCTTTTGCTAATTGGGAAGTTTAAAATGAGTGACATTCATTATAATACATAATCCTGAAATAACCAATGAGTCAGGAAGTTTTAAAATGTTTATCTAAAGATTTAGCAGAGTAAATTACAGAAACACATGGTACTTAATCGCATATCACGGATAAGTAGAGAAAATAACCATTAATTAATGACGGTCCCTCAGAAAGGAGAAGATAGAGACAGCAGCGCAACTAAAGGTTGCATTTATATTTACCTAAATGCGAGAACCAAACCCCTGGCCAAGGAGTTGGACAGATTAGGACCCAGGAAGGATGAAGAGCAAAGACTTCCTCCAGGATCAGGACGGACCGGTGACCTCTCTACGACGCCTGCGTCGTTCCCCTCTCTGATACTCGACTTCTCCTCGATTCTCCCGTGCCTTTCTTCTAATGAACTCCGCCGCCCCCTCCTCAGGACCTCTCTGGACAGCGGTTCAGTCTGCAATCGATCAGCTTGACGGTCTGGAGCTCTTCTGTGCGTTCTGAGAGTAAGCTCCTAGGCTTCTAGTCTAAACTAATTAGCTAATTCTATATCTATTATACCCTTCTACGCCCATGTACCTCCCCTTAATGTTGCTAAAATATGGGACCACTACTTCTGATTGGACAGGGACAGGGGGTGGATTCTCACACCATATGATTTTAATTCATTTTCTGTAGGCCATTGTCTTTAAATTACCGCCCATCCAATTTTATACATTTGCTTTATTTCCCACCTGTCTCACGACAAATGTTATATATTCTTCATATACAAAGTTTCAATGTTCAACAGGAAAGGCAAGTGCACATCAGCTTCGGCCACCAGGTCATGGCCTTGGACGACGTCGAGGTTGACTTCATTCTTTGGCAGCCAAGGAGGACACATGCGCAGAACCATTGTCTCTCGAGTTTCAGATCACCAACCCCAGGCCCAAGTTTACGAACTAATAAAAGTCAAAGAAGAAAATATTAAAATCACAAATAATACGTTTCACTGTATACCCACTCTTTCTATTCTATCCCCATTTACTCTATCCCGCATTAGTAGCGTTAAGGAAACGACAAATTAATAATAACACAAGAGCAAGCTGAAGCATGTGAAAACATCAAGCAGCCATTTTAATGCACACTGCGCAGAAGCAGAAATTTCCCACCAAGCAAAGAAAGACGTCACACCATGTGATATGGTTGAGACATGCGCAGCAAAGTTCCCGCGCTTTAGCGGCCATTTTAGAAAAAGACAAGCGTTACTTGTTAGTTAGAACACATAGGCAAGCTTCCTTGCTATTCGTGTAGTGTATGCAAAGTTAATATAACAATACAAAATTAATAATTTAATACTGTGAGGTGATTGCATTCAAGCAAGTCTCATTTTTGAGTCCTTGCTTCATCACCCCCATTGAGTCAGATGCAAAAGCATTGAAATTCTTATATGAAGCTGCAGTTCCACTAGTCATTACTAGGTGCTCCTCTAGTGTCAGCTGGAAAAGCATTAATATTCTTACATGAAGCTGCAGTTCCACTAGTCATTACTAGGTGCCCCTCTAGTGTCAGCTGGAAAAGCATTAATATTCTTACATGAAGCTGCAGTTTCACTAGTCATTACTAAGTGCCCTTCACAAGTCAAATACAAACGTATCGAAATTCTTACATGAAGTTGCAGTTCCACAAGTCTACTAGGTGTCCCTCTCAAGTCAAATGCAAAAGCATTGAAATTCTTACATGATGCCGAAGTTCGACTAGTCGCTACTAGGTGCCCCCATTGAGTCAGATGCAAAAGCATTGAAAGCCTTACATGAAGCTGCAGTTCCACTGGTCATCCCTCACGAATCAACTGCAAAAGCATTGAAATTCTTTTTATGAAGCTGCAGTTCCACTAGTTGCTACTAGAGTTACTCTCTCAAGTCAAATGCAAAACCATTAATATTTTCACATAAAGCTGCAATGCCACTAGTCGTTACTAGGTGTCCTTCACAAGTCAAATACAAAAGTATTGATATTCTTACATAAAGCAGCAGTTCCTCTTGTTGTTAATAGAGGTCCAGCTGAAATCAGATGCAACTGGTTCACAATACCTGCATCAAGCTGAGGGTGTGTGAATTTAATATATACATTTGCATGCATACTTTTGCTAATTTAATCATTTGTGCTTGTTTTCTATAAGTTTAATTATTAACAGAAGTCGCCTCATAATAAGTCGAAATTACAGATTTCAATACATTTCTTGATTTCCATCATAGTAAGTGGTTACACCCTACTTAGTATATGAGCTTTTGATCCCTGGTAAGTAAAAGTGCAGTTAGAAGTTCTATTTTGGCTGTTTATTTTTAAGTGGGTGTTATTGTATCAATAAACTGTTTTTTTTTTTACATTTCTGTTTATTAAATTAACAAACCTGGCAGCATGATAGTCAACTAATACATTCCTTACATTTACATCGTTACACTGGTCATTGTTCTGTTTTCTTTTTCTTGTTTTGTGAAACATCTTTTTACATACTAGACAGAGTCATCTCACCAAGGCAAGGTTAAGTACATTTCGGTGTGTTATCATGTATAATCGCTCCCACCACTCCTGCTCACGGCTAGTCAACTATCACAATCCTCTGTATTACACCCAGCCTCCCCATATTTTGTCCCACTTTTTGGGGCACCCCCTCCCTTGGAACACTACTTTCTCTGCACTGCAGCACCAGTCGAGATCCTCCTGCCATCTCGCCACGTTCGGTGGCTGACTCGCACCCCACTCCCTTGCTATATTACATTTGGCAACTATGCTTGCTGTTGCAAGCCATATTTTAGAATATTTTGGCCAAGTTGCCTCCTCCGTCACGCAAAGAATATGCCATTTGGCTTCACATGGGACCTCTAGCGCGATTACTTCTGTCAAGACATGTGCAACTTCCTTACAAAACTGTTATATCTTGGGGCATGACCACAATGTATGAAAAAATGTGCCTACCTCCCCACATCCCCGTGTACACTGGTCCGAGTCACTGCGCCGTATCCGGGGCAGGAGTACCTTGGAGGTGTAGGATCTGTGCAATATTCTCAACTGTATTAGCCGGAATCTTGCCCTTGCCACCTCCCTCAGACTCTGTATCGCCTCCGTCCATTCGTTGTCGTCCAACGTTTCTAAATCTCTTGTCCAGGCCTCCCTAAGAGCCACCAACGGGTCGGGGGAATTATTCATTATCTTTTTATAAATCAATGAGATAGCCTTTTCCTGCATGGGATCCATGAGCAACCTATCTTCAAGTGGAGAGTATTCTGCTATTTGCTCCCCTTCTACTATATGCCTCGTCAGCGCATGTCGTAGTTGCAGGTAGCGTAGGAACTCCTGTCGGACATCTGGTACTCTGTTTTGAGATCCTCAAAGCTTATCAATTTACCCCCTCTCCAGATATCTCCCAGATAGTCTATCCCAATGGTCTGCCATTTTTGGAATCCTTTTAGTTGACCCACCTCCTTTAGGTGGTCGCCAACCCATAATGGTGTCCGTTCGGTCAACCGCCCCTACAACCCAGAAACGCTGTGGCTGCACTCCAGACTTGTATTGTCACCCTGGTGTACGGGGGTATTGTACCATACGCTCCTTGCCCATACAGCGCCACTAGGTAGCCACCTTCTCCCATATAGTGTCGGTCCATTCTATAGGCAGCTTCCTCTCTTCCGGCGAACACCCACTTGTTAATGGTTGTGAGTTGTGTTGCCCAGTAATACTTTTTAATATCCGGAATTGCTAGTCCTCCCTTGTAAACACTGCACTGCAACTTATGTAGGGCAATTCTGGCCTGACCCCGTCCCATAACAGCAATCTCAGCTCAGAATCTACTTGTTTAAAGAAACTAGGAGGTATCTTGCATGGGGTATTCTGCGGAACATACAGGAATCGATGCAGTGCCATCATTTTGAACAGGGCTGCGCGCCCCATTAAGGACAGAGGAAGTTTCCTCCAGTGGACAATATCTCTGTGCACTCTATCCAGTTGGGGGAGCAAGTTCTCTTCTAGGAAGCGGTGGCCTCCTTTAGAAATTATTATACTCAGGTATTTAAATTCCTCTTTTATTTCTAAGGCACAAGCGCTAGAGGGCAGCCGTGGTGCCGTGCCAGACAATACGTATAGTAAGGACTTATTCCAATTTATTCTGTACCCAGAATAGGTTCCAAAAAGGTGGAATATATGGATGACTTGGCCAATCGCGGACGCAGAGTTCGTGACGTATAATAGTATGTCGTCCGCATACAAAGAGATCTTATTGTCCCAGTCCCTGCCCCCGCTTACTCCTCGGATGAATGGGTCCATCCTAACCCATGCCGCCAGCAGCTCCAATGCCAGTGCAAACAACATGGGCGAGAGCGGGCAACCCTGCCTTGTGCCTTTGTTCAGCTGTATTACCCTTGAGGTAGCCCCATTCACTCGAATTCTTGCCAGAGGGCCCGTGTATTACAACCGTACCCACGCGCAGAAACTAGGCCCGAATCCGAACCTCTCTAATACTGCCAGCAGTATCAATAAACTGTTATGTTTTTGTTTGGTGGTGAATTAAGGGAGGATGTGTGCTTTTCCTGAATACTATGTGCACCCTAACAGTGTTGCAAGCTGAATAACCACCAACATTCTAATATGGGGAGAAAAATTATTTTGAAAAGCTGCAGTTCTGCAGGTAGTTACAAGAGGTCTCTCCCAAGTCAAATACAAGTGGTTGAAATGTCAATTACAAGCCTGAGAGGTGAGTGTCTTCAGCGTACAAATCTGCATATATACTCTAGCTACTCTAAAGACTTGTGCTCAATTTCTGTTGGATAACTAAATATACTATCGCTGATTTGTAGTGTGGAATACACATTGTAATTTACAATATGTTTCTTGACAGTTATTGGAATAGCCCATGAAACGCTATTATACATATGGAACATATGGATTATCAGTCATCGGGAAGTGCAATTGTGTAACAAGTTCTGTTCTTGGGGAACTATTTTTTCAGGTTTATAAGCACATATGCAAGGGGGAAAAAATCCAGTCACTCAAAGCGAAGGTATCTAATGGCTGGAGTGGGCTGGTCTGTTCATCTATTCCATCTAATGGGGTGGGAGGGAGTATCATTTGAGTGACCAATTGTTAAAGAGTGTTAGTTGGAAGCCCCAATATACATATTTATTTTTGTATGGTTTTATTGGAAAACATGAGGTTTTGCAAAAGATAAGGGTGGTAAGACAGGTAAAGCTGTCTTTAGGCTAGACCTAAAAATGTCCCATTAGTTGGTTGGAAACCCCATACATGAATGTATTTTTGTATCATTTTTGGGGGGAAACATGAGGCTGTCGAGGCAATTGAATCAATCTTTAAGCAAGACCTAAAAATGGCCAATTATTCTTCCCACCTTCCCAGCGCACACACACACTTATACAGACACTAAACACAATAGGCAAACCCAATATCCTAGTCCCCTATGGCAAATCATGTGTATCTCTTTCACAATTAAAGGAATAACTGAGCTTAGAATTCAAAGTGAGAAGAATTTTAAAACAAATGGAAAGTGACCATGGCTAGCACACATATTTCACTGTTACTGAGTAAATACAATATTCTGCTTCTATTTTTCAAAAATATAATGCGTCAAGTGTGAGCAATAGCACACAAACCATTATCTTTTGTAACAAAATACAAGAAGCACATTTTATGTGCTCAGTGACCAGCATTCTAATGGCTACTTTGGAGACACAAAGGTACATCTCAGTAGTAGCCTTCAGTGCCTGATCACTTTTACAAGTTGTTTGAGAAACAGAAACCCTGACAATAAAGTATTCAAGCTGGGATGAAATGGTTTTCTTGGAAGAAAGAGTTTTGCCACTCCTAATATCCTGGCATCATAGGCAAGAGTCTTGACAAGGGCCCTGGCACTTATGTTTTTTACAAATTAAGCACTGAGGGCATCTCTGTTTGTGACTGCAATACCACCTCCTGCCCTTGCGGTCTGAACTTGGCACAGGATTTGAAAGCATAAGGGTAGGCGATCATGATTGAAACTTGGTTCACCCTCTCTGTCACTGATAAGTTATTAGATCTCACCCGTAGGCCCAAATTTACTAAGAGACATATTGAGCAACTGAGCGCTAAAAGCTAATGCATCGCGTTTCACTAACATAAAAAATTACATTAGCGCCAGTTATACTAAGTTTTGCATGCAGATGAGGACTGCAGACGCTCACATGCTAACCACGCTGCTTACATGTGCTGCACATGTAAATATCTTAATCAGCAGGAACCCAGAGGAAGTGCGCATCTGCACAGGGATACCCTGGGGAAATGTCTTGCACAAAAAATGCACCAGTCAGAGAGCCATGGCAATCGGGAGCAGTAAGCCGGTGAGCCACGAGCCAGGAAAGCAGTGAAGGAAGGAAAGGAAACCTGGGCTTCTCAGAAGAGGAGCTTTAAAACAAAACAAACACTTTGTCACTATCAAAATTGCACCTAGGAAGAAAGCTATTTTATTAAATGACATCCTTGTAAAAATAAATGCAGTGGCATCTTGGACGTCAATTCACTAAAAGGCCTGGGGTAGCAGAAGTGTTCATATGCCCTTTGACCTTCACTCACACATACACATGCTTACACATACACACTCTTCCACATACAAACGTATTCACACATACGCACACTCTGCCTACGCATACACACATACACACGGTCTCTTACATAAACACACTGAAAACTGCAAGCACGCACACAACATACATAGATTTAAAAGCATTTTTTTTACTTAGCTGCCAGGGAGAGTCATATTCCAGCTATTTGTCCTCCAATTTTTAGGTCGAGCCTGGCAGTGCATGCGCTGCTGCGAGGCATGCAGTAGTGGCGTATGGCTTTGAGGCCCCGCCCACTTTCCACCCATATTTTTAATTGGCTTGTGTCATTGTTTTTCGTAAACGCTGGCTTCTGAGTCGTTATTAGGTTTGTTAGTCTCTCCTTAGTACTGCCTTATCTGCATTCGTTACCTCCCATAACGACTAGAATTTTTACTGGTGTTGTTACATGGTCTGCTATATAAGTTGGTGAGCAGTATTTTCTTTATTGCTCTTCCCTTATTCCACCCACCACATCGCAGCACCTGCCCACTTTTATTTTAATGGTAATGTTTTGTATTCAAATTACAGTGCGGTCCACTTTAACTATAGCGGCCGCGTTTATTCAATTATTTAATATACAGCGCGGTCCGCTTTCACTTTAGCGGCTGCGCTTATTTATTTATTTAATATACGGCGCGGTCCGCTTTCACTTTAGCGGCCCGCTTATTTAATTATTTAATTACCAGCAGGGCCGCGCTACAGAAGCTTTTTGAATTATTTTTTTATCACTTTGGGTGAAAGCACCATATGTGCTTTCACTTTAATGTTGGCTGCGCCCCTTTGTTTAGGCGCTGCTCACTGTAACCTGAATATGCAAGCAGCGTCTAAAAAAGCGGCGCGGCCAACATTAAAGTGCTCTAGCATTTGCGAGAGTTTGAGCTATTGGCATTAAAAAAAACAATGCCTTTTATATCTGTGTTGCTTTTAAAAACACATAAATAAAAGGCATTGTCATTTACAATGCCATTAGCTTAAACGCTCGCAAATGCGAGACCTATTGCATTGCAAATGCTTGTTATAAAACTAATAGCGAATAATATAATATTATTCACTATCAGTATAATAACAAATTGACAAAAAATAAGGAGAGTGAAGCTCCCACCGAGGTCCATAAGGACGAGCTGCTTCTGTTCCTGACACAGATGTTGCCACTGCTGACGCTATGGGTCACAAAGGCAGGCCAGGGGTCACAAGGGGCATGCCAGGGGTCACAACAGCGACCCCTGGGGACCCCATATGATGTCCATGAGTGGCATCTACCAAAAGGAGAAATTAAAAAGATGGAATGGCATGAAGCACCGAACAAAGGAGAAGTTGATGAAAAAGAGGAAGGTAGTTCAGGGAACAAGTGGGAGGCCAGATACCCAGGAATGGAGAAACACAAAGGGATGGAAGGCCAAGGTTGCAGAGATGAGAGTTTTATGTCAAGGCTAATTACCTTTTCTTGCTCTAATTAAGTAGAAGCATCAGAGAAAAGCAGAAAAACACAGAGGCAGCCGAAATACCATCCAGAATTGAAGAAACCTCCATCTTCATAAGACGCAAGAAGAATCCAAATATCTCCTAAGAACTGGGGGTGACTTGATCGCCTCTAGCTGAAAATGGGAGGGAGAAAAGAATACAGTTAGTTAAATGCCAAGAGGTAGGATAATACTCGCCTCCGTGTCTTTAATAAAATTTAGACTTTCCTTCTTTCAGACACCAGGAAAATCGTCATTTTATTTCACGACTCGTGACTGCATTTATGTTTTATTAAACCATATTCACAACCAACGAGACAGCTTTAGCTACTGGTTTACAATAAAAGGTGTGAAAGGTATTATCATTGGCCCAGTATGAAGCTCTAAGAATGCCCTTCAACCTTGAACCTGCCCAGGGCATTTGAAGGCATTGATCACTGGTGGAGTGGGCACCAAACATTGAGGTGTAAATACCCACCAAGAACATAACACGTACAGCCCAACACGCCAAAGTAGAAGAGGAAACTGGTTTCTACGGTGTTCTGAATGAAGTTAGATGCTGGGAAGCAGAGGATATTCTCAGATGATGAGTTTTTTTTGTTCATAAACTTTCAGACAGTTACACATTGTTTGGGTTGATTAGTTATAAGATCAAAATCAGATACTACATTTGTTTTAGTTCTTTTAGAAATGTTAAAATAGACTCCAGTAGGAGTAAACCATCTAGATGAAAGATCTAGCGCCCTTACAAGAGACATTTAATTGAGACCGTGCTATAAGTTTTCCCTTGACTGGCCAGAGAAGCTAAACAAGCATTTGCAATGCAATAGGTCTCGCATTTACGCGAGTTTAAGCTATTGGCATTGTAAATGACAATGCCTTTTATTTATGTTTTAAAAACGAATACAAACCTAAAAGGCATTGCCATTTGCAATGTCAATAGCTCAAACTCGCGTAAATGCGAGACATATTGCATTGCAAATGCTTGTTCTTTCTTTTTATTTTATTGTTTCCGTGCGGCCTGTTACAGCAGTGCCCAACATATGTTTTCTCGGAGATCAGACAACCATTTTCAGAAAAAGAAAGGTGCCAAATGTCTACTGAGATGTCCGGATTACTATATATTGTGCTTAATGAAGTCGGATTGGCTGTCTTCAGTCATACCTGTCTCCTGCTCTCTCCATTTTCGCAGATAAGGGGTTTGGGACCCTCAGGATAAAGTGATTTGCCCAGGATCACACACTTTGGACTAGTGCGAAAGTTTGAATTAGAACCGGTTCCATGATGGGCGGCTTAAACATTTGCTCCATAGCTGTGGTGAACCGAGCTCCTCTGGTTGAAGGAATCTATGTGTGTGGTTTGAACAGAGAGTGTCATCTGTTTACCCGGCGCACATATACATTTTTAATGTCTCTTCCGATACGTCAACTTAACACGTGTCGTGGTTAACCGGCTGCTTCAGCCTCCAATCCCAGGCAAAGCCTAGCTGGAGTAATTGTAACAGAGATGCTTCGCTTTCTGTTTCGGAAAACAGAGATACAACACCTTCCCAATCTTATAGTGCTTAGAGGGCATCAGAGAAGCACTTTTGTGCTTTGGTAAACTGCACTAGACCACAACAGTTTTTCAGGAAGGCACTCTTTGCAAATGAGCGAATTGAGATGGTGTGGTCAGATTTTGACACAGATGAATTTACAGAGACCATATAGCGCCTCGCGACATTTGCACGGTTGGCTTTAGCGCTACATAAAATATACGCAGAGCATCTCATCCACCCCTGTTCACTTTCTTACATACTGATACTTGCATTTTTTTCCATTATGAATGCAGGAAAGAGTGGCCGAAAGGGAAGGAAAAGACATCCTCACATTTACAGGGGACAGCTCCATTGCTCTGCAGAGGACAAAATAGCCCCCTCTTTACGCTGTTTCCTAAATGGGAGTAAAGCATTTTGTAACCCGAGAAAAAAGTTCGAAGGAGGGCTAGCAAGCAGAATAAATAGCATTCACACCTGTTTTATTTGTAAAAGACGAGCGAAGGGTGTGCTAAGGGGAGGGGTAGAGTAAATAGATAACATGTGCAGGGATTGGAGTAGTTGTGGGCAAAGCAGTGCTAGCAGGAGCCCACAGCGTGTAAGTAATAACCTCTGTATGAAACATAAGCAGTGTGGAGAGAAGGACTATGGTAGGGAGGGTCGCAGCAATAGAAATGTAGCATCCCTAGGGGCAGACGCAGCATAGGACATGGGAGGATCCGCTTCTAGGAGGGGGCTTCGGTGCCTGGAGCAGGGATGGATGCAGCGAGGCTCTGCCTCCCCTTACTTTCTTGCTCAGCTGCTGCAGGAAGTGTGTGGGGCTGAAAGTGACATGTGAAAACTTTAACAGCAACAAACCCGAAGCAGCAGCAGAGGGGGTGGTGCAGGTAGCTGGGGCTTGACGTCTGTGGAAAATTAACCCCCAACCCCATACAGTCCCCACGAGTCCCCCTAGCTCTGGCAATGTCTGTGATCAATAACAAGGTATTTAAGTAATTGAGGCACGTACTGTTCTGGCTGAGCTCAGTGTGAAAGCAAGGCGGGAGAGATGCAGGGGAAGGGGTGGAACAAAAAGAGGGAAAGCAACTTTTAGGTGTTTTGTACAAATAAGAACATGGAGTTCGGAATCCACTCAATAGGAGGTTACTAGAAAGCCATGCCGCAATGACATAACTAGTGAAAGGTTACAGCAAACGGTAAAGACCTTTTGAAGTCTATGCTTCTCCATGTACGGGTCTCCTAAAGGGAGCTTATGCTATTCCAAAGGTACCCCCAAATTACCTGACACTCGGCGCCCCACGTAGCCTTCAGCCAACATCGCACTGCTCCTGTCCGCACCACAACCAAGGACGTCGCCATCTTCCTAGTGACGCTAGCACCTCAGGCCCGACCACCGCTGTCAGCCATGCCCATAGAGGCGAAAGTGGCTAGAGCGGCAGCGTTTCCATGGCGTTCGTGTCACCCTTAGGTTCAACGTACCTGCGCGTTAGTGATCTTCAGTCTAGTTGCAATAGATGTACGTAATGGTGTTTAGCTACAGCTGAAACAAGCGTGGGCGGCGTGCAGTTGCTGAGATTAAAAAAACACAAAGGAAACCAGAAGCTACGGGCGTATGTGCATGGCGTCCCGTGAAGCGGGCGCCATGGTGAAAAAAAATCACGAGACCAGGCGCGTGGGCGGCGTGCAGTTGCTGAGATTAAAAACACACAAAGGAAACCAGAAGCTACGGGCGTATGTGCATGGCGTCCCGTGAAGCGGCGCCATTGTGAAAAAAAATCACGAGACCAGGCGCCATGCTACGTGCCATGATGAACAAGTAGTCCCTAAACATGACATACGTACAGTTGCAGCGCAATAAAACTAGTTGGTCGGTGCTGCTTCCGATAAAAACGGAAGTGATGAATCGGAGCAGCAACCATTCGGGAGGCCGGAAATCAGAGTGACGCATAAATAACCCAATTGCAAGCAGCAGGCAAGCAGCATGCGGGATTACTCTCGCTATACTGTTTACTTCAAGTCTTTTGACAGCACATGCGCTGTCTAGGCTCGACCTAAAAATTGCAATGAAGGTTACA
The DNA here is from genome assembly GCA_963921515.1 of Calotriton arnoldi. Classification (NCBI taxonomy): domain Eukaryota; kingdom Metazoa; phylum Chordata; class Amphibia; order Caudata; family Salamandridae; genus Calotriton; species Calotriton arnoldi. The sequence continues at coordinate 761,529 of CAWUFW010000518.1, forward strand.
TCTTCTGAAAAAGGATCGGTAGATTTTCCCAGACACCAGCTTGAACAAACCATCCTGGCTGGGCGATGGGCCTCGGAAGTCCCTGGGGCCCAGGACATCCGTAAATATTCTGCAGCCGCTGCTGAAATTCCTGGAGTTCTCTAGGCCTGTCCGACACTTTCCAGCTGTCAATAATAAGGAATGACTCTGTACCAGATTGTGTAATTGCCTCTGAGGATTGAGACGAAAGTTGGAAAAGGATGAGGAAAGAATTGGGCAATCCACCAATATCTCTAGAAAGCTGAGTAACAAAACCAAAAGCGGAATACAAGCACTATCATTGATTTCTGATCTAGGCTTATTATACTCTGCTGAACATTCAATCAATCAGGATTTATAAAGTGCAGCTAATCACCCGATAGGGTATCTATCCATAGGATATCCAGCATTCTAAAATGATGGAAGACATAATTGATTCCTTCAGATCAATACAGAAGGAAAGCATCTGCTGTTGCCAGTGGATATGGTCTCCAGCTGAAAAGAGAAAGGGGGTGAATATTCACCCGAGAGGCAAACAAATCTATCGGAAATGGACTTCACTTGTAAAAACGTTTTCTAAATATGGAAGGATGATGTCTCCTTAGAGATATCCACAGATGTCTACAAAAACAAAAGCATCTTATGAATTTGACAACAGGATAACTCAGTGTAAGACATACACTGCTATTGTTGTTAAAGATGGAATAGCATGCATCCATATAGATTTCAAAGACATCCATAATAGCCAGGACCACTGATATTATTTGATTTTGAGGCCGTGGGGGTTTCCACATTAGTATGGGTATGCCACATAATCTGCCACCAGATGCATAATTTGCAGATTTTAACAAAAAATAATTTGTTTCTATCTAAAACAGATCAAACATTACAAATAAAAGCATCTCCTAGGGTTGCTGTACATTGAGCGTCCCCTAGGAAAGGTTGACTGCTCACCTTTCAGTTGCCTATTGCTATGTTAGGGTGATAAACTAGTACTAATGAGGTAAACCTTTTCTCCAGGCAGTGTTCAAATGTGCAAAAAATGACAAAATAATGGAGTAATACTAAGACAAAATGTGCCGCATAAAGCCAAATATTTTGCCTTCTCTTTCCGCTTAATTTAGTCACCCCAGACACATAATTTGGTTTTCCACTTTTGCATATTTCCAGTGCCCTGGGTAACAGCTTGGATCCACTGAATCTAGTGGCAGAGCAAACAAAATACAACAGCACCTTAATGAATGGAATGATGGATACCTTGTGAGATGCGAAGGAAGTACCAGTGGACAATTCAGCACTGAATGTCACTTAGAAGTCCCTTGGGGAATTATCTGCTGGGTTGGAAAACTCAGTGGTCAAAATGTTGGATGAAATGAGGGATACACCGGTCAACTGTATACTGACATCAAGTGGTCTCTTGGGTCAATGAAAATGCAGAGCACCAATCGGGCACCTGAAATATATTTCTTACATTGCTATGTTGTTATCTGTAGACATGTACATGTTAGGCAGCATAAGGCCACAGATGTTGCTCTGTAGATGTGTTTTAATGGTGCTGAGACCTACAAGTAAATACGTTCTGTTAATTTTGTGTCTTCTCATCCCTCCATCCTGTGAGTCACTTTTGCGGTCTGTTTGTGATGTTGCACCTTGGTCTATGGGTGGTCTTCATTTGGCATTCCACCTTCTAGAACTAATGTGTGTAAAGCATAACACACAACAATCATGTCATAAACTATTTTCAGCTGGTAGTTGGTGCAGCAATCTGTTCCAAGACGGCCTGGCATTTGAGTCTGGATCTGAGGAGACCCAAAACAGTCCTCTATTATGCTGTGTGTCTTCCTTTGGGCTGTATTGACAGTCTCTTCTGCTGCTGTCATATGATAGTTGTATAGTGTCATCAGCCATAGTCTCAAAGTGTAACCCTGATCACCTCTGTTGGCGAGTTAAGTACAAATTAGACAGGTTACACATGAACAAGAATATGCTCATGGCTGACAGCGACGATGTGTCATACATACCTACAAGTAGGCTTTGACCGTACACGCCATTTTCACACCACTGATGTAGGAATCATGCGTACACCATCAGGACTTGGCTTCTACATTTGTGAAGCATGAGTCTGTATCATAGCTGGCCTGCATATTGATGGAGCCAATATGTTTTCTCTTACTGCAAATATGTGCCTTGTCAGCAGGTGGTACAAATGAAACCTGTGCAATCAAGGACCTAACTGTTGCAGATTGGTTGCAGTCGGTTTTGTTTAGCTCAAGATTTGGGGCTATTTGCCCCAGTGCCATGTAGCGTTGTGTTGTGCGAGGTTGGTAAATATTGTTTTTCAATGTTGTTTCTGAGACTTGCATCATATCTGTCATGTAATGACCCACTTTGCATGTATTATTAGCAATTTAGCACCCTGCAAAGCAATGTCCCTTGGTGCAGTGCAAACGGTGAGTCTACACGCAAATCTTCAGCAGCGCAGGTAATTGATTAGCATTAAAAGTTGAGTGCCTTTGCAATACCCTTGCACTAATGCTCTCTCTGGGCCCTTGTTTTGTATTAGAATTGAGAGATGTATGTTTAGAGAATGACGATAAGCGGTTTGGTACCTGTAATGACGCCACACTAGGTTGGCGATGACGCCCTCGAAATAACGGCTAGCAGCCAAATATGGGGACCAGCAGCAGGAGTCATCCATGCACAACCACTCCCACATTTTTATTAATCCCCTGATGTCGTACCCGGCGTCAGGACGTCAGCATGCGTGAACGTGTTTACATCCTGCATGTATCACATGACATACTGTATTCCTCCCCAAATTATACAGTTCTAAACATAAACTTTCCAAACTTAAACTGGATGTTGAATGACGTCGTACAGCAGTCTTCCTTCACTTTGGACTACTATAAGCAGGGTCACTGGAATTATGCGATTGTGCATCTGCAGTGATTTTCTCATAATTATAGATGTGTTGCATTTGCCACATAATCCATCATCTGCTGCATAAACTGCAGATTTTAACAAAAAAAAAATGTTTCCAGCTCAAACGGCTCAAAAGTTACTAAACACGTAGTGACACGTGTTGCAGTGCAGCGGAAGGCTTGTTGCAAAGTTGGACTGGTCAGCTTTTCTGTTGCTTATTTCTATATTTGGGTGTTAAACTGGTACTAAAGAGTACAACTAATGCCCAGACAGTGTTAACAAGTTTAAAATTGACAAAATAATTAAGTAATACTATCACAAAATGTGCCGCATAATTTGCCTTTTCTTGCCACATAATTTACTCAACCAGGCCACATAATTTGTCCCTCCATTGCCGCATAGTTCCAGTGACCCTGACTATAAGCAGACATAGTCCTTCAGCTATAAGGGCTGTGGAATGTATGATCTAAGGTGATATGGGGGTCATCGGGTGTGGCGACCCCACCACTTGGCCCCCTGATTCAGCATTCCTTCCATCATTTGTTTGCGTAGCACTTTTCACCCTAAGTGGGATGGGTATGCCCAGAGGTGGGTCCTTGCTCACTGTGCCACTAGATTCAAGCTAGCCTGGCTGATGAAGGGTAATACCCAGAAACCGGTCCCAGGATGCTTGTTTCCGGTCCAGGGAGGACCTGGCTTGGCAGTTCGGTTTGGACTGTTCCCATGAGGCACAGGGTAAAAACTGATTTGCATATGGCTGGGTCTAAACTGGGGTGGCATGGTGAGCAAAAGAACGATGGATTTAACCCAGATCTCTTGACTGGGGGGGAATGTATGATTTATTCAGCATTCCTTCCATCATTTGTTTGCGTAGCACTTTTCACCCTAAGTGGGATGGGTATGCCCAGACGTGGGTCCCTTGCTCACTGTGCCACTAGATTCAAGCTAGCCTGGCTGATGAAGGGTAATACCCAGAAACCGGTCCCAGGATGCTTGTTTCCGGTCCAGGGAGGACCTGGCTTGGCAGTTCGGTTTGGACTGTTCCCATGAGGCACAGGGTCAAAACTGATTTGCATATGGCTGGGTCTAAACTGGGGTGGCATGGTGAGCAAAAGAACAATGGATTTAACCCAGATCTCTTGACTGGGGGTGAATGTATGATTTATTCAGCATTCCTTCCATCATTTGTTTGCGTAGCACTTTTCACCCTAAGTGGGATGGGTATGCCCAGACGTGGGTCCCTTGCTCACTGTGCCACTAGATTCAAGCTAGCCTGGCTGATGAAGGGTAATACCCAGAAACCGGTCCCAGGATGCTTGTTTCCGGTCCAGGGAGGACCTGGCTTGGCAGTTCGGTTTGGACTGTTCCCATGAGGCACAGGGTCAAAACTTATTTGCATATGGCTGGGTCTAAACTGGGGTGGCATGGTGAGAAAAAGAACGATGGATTTAACCCAGATCTAATGACTGGGGGTGAATGTATGATTTATTCAGCATTCCTTCCATCGTTTGTTTGCGTAGCACTTTTCACCCTAAGTGGGATGGGTATGCCCAGACGTGGGTCCCTTGCTCACTGTGCCACTAGATTCAAGCTAGCCTGGCTGATGAAGGGTAATACCCAGAAACCGGTCCCAGGATGCTTGTTTCCGGTCCAGGGAGGACCTGGCTTGGCAGTTCGGTTTGGACTGTTCCCATGAGGCACAGGGTCAAAACTGATTTGCATATGGCTGGGTCTAAACTGGGGTGGCATGGTGAGCAAAAGAACGATGGATTTAACCCAGATCTCTTGACTGGGGGTGAATGTATGATTTATTCAGCATTCCTTCCATCATTTGTTTGCATAGCACCCTGAGTACTCTAGGCAACACTGGAGGTTCATCAGTCCCTTGTGACACAGGCTCCGGATTAGTAGGTATTTCTGAGTGGTTGGCATCAATTATGTCACTGTTCCTGTCCTCTTCCAGGGCTGTCAACAGGGTGTTTTCCGCAGTGTTGCTCCAGTCAACCTTTCATCTCCAAAAGGCAGAGACGTTCCTGGTGACTTGGCCATTTCCTCTCTTTGCAGTTATCATGGTTCCTTGCCTCTGGGTTACCAGGAACAAATGTCTCTCAAAAATAAGACAAAACTCCACCCCCCCTCGCCCCTCCCCAATTTCTCTATTACGGAGTAATGCCCAGTCACTGACATCAATGTTAGATTCTCAAGACCGAGGGGTGGGGCTCACCTGGGCATTGTTCCTTGGTGACTGACATTTACATTCACTGGAGGAGGTGACCATGATTCAGCATGGGGAGTTATATCTTGTACTGCCCAGCCAAAATAATATCGGCTGGTGAGCGCCGGGTAGTGCTGTAAGGTGGCCTTCAGAAGGCACCTAGGAACCTGTGTATCACCTCTTCAATGTCTTCATGTTGTTCTACGTCTATCCTGGTGGCTTTGTTCAGTGTCCTCATCATTCTTTCAGCTTCACCTGAGGCCATCAAGTTGGTATTCTCCTATTAGTGACACCTACAGCTTCTAGGTACTCTTTGAAGTCTCTACAATTAAAGTATGCAGTTCCTAATATTAACAGCAGGTGGTTGTAATCAATCAAAGGCTCCACACGATGGTGTAGAGCGAAACGTAGGAGGAGAGTCTCCTCCTGTTGGAAAAAGACCCTCACACACCCAGCCAGCTAGGTGTCTTGCTTCATCATCGGGTCTGCTCCTTATCGGGTTGGCGCTGCAATACCCGATCGGCGCCCGAGATGGGGCCTTCTTGGCGGAGATCTTTATTCCTTATGCCGTAGGGTGTAGTGCGTGTGAGGGCCCTAAAAACAGTGTAGGTGATAATGATGTGTGAATAAGTGTAGTTTAAAATAGGAAGTGGTGGTCCACTCAAAACAATTTTAATGAAATGTGGCCATCACCCTAATTAAAAAATGAAAAGAGAAAACGCGTATCTTCACTCTAAAGTTGTGAGATTATACGCTTATGACATAGGTCAACATGTTTCTTGCCTTTATTCCTAGTAGATGGCAATTCCTCAGGACCAAAATAGGATCTACCTACACTTTTCGGTGGTGGTCAATAACTACATTAAGTGAGGTAATAACCACTCATACAGCACCCTCAAAAGTGATACCTGTAGATCTAAAAACAACCTGCAATAAAACAGAATAATAAACATTAATTTTGTCATGTAAGGATATTCTGGTAATTCAAGGACCCTGTGCCTCAATCAATATCCAAGGTGCAGCAACCGCATGCCGAACGCGGGTGACTGATGGCATGCGATAAGTCTGAGCTACAAATGGTGAGGAAAATGTAACAACATATTAAAAAATGGCAGCTGAAATGAACATCGTTTTTTAACTTACCCAAATTGGGTCGAGGACGCACGGCATCAGTACCGGCTGGTGAGGACACTAGAATGTAGTGTCCTGTAGGATTAAAAACAGAGAACAAGTGCTAGAAGGTTAAACGGCCAGATACAGCTACCTGTAGGTGTATCAAGCAGAGCGGATGAGGAAGCCACAACATAACAGTACCTGGTTGTATCGTAATCATGTTTAGCAGTATAAGTCTCTCAGGCGAACACACTGGCCCGTCCATGTCAATTGAAAAGGGAGTAGATTAACCAGTCTGCGCCTCCCGGTGTTAGTACCGACGCTGAGCAAAGTCAGCGTCAAATGCGCACCCGGTGCCCGTCGTGGTAAATAAAACAACGCTCCTCTGATATCAACAACGAGTGAGAAACATCAGCTCAAGATGTGGGAGATTTGAGAGCCGACCTTACCAACATCACTCCGTTAAAAGGGTAGTGAAACCGGTATGTTGGCAAGCGTACGGGTCAACGGGACCCCACACATGAACTGAATAGCTCACTGAAGGGACATAGTGGTACCCTCCAAGCCAAAACAATGAAAAACAATGAGGGACACACAGGGAGCTAACTATTATGTAACTTACTGTTCCGTGTGAAGCGGATCGGAAGTGCTCCTACCCCTCGCTCAGCCGGTCCGGGAGTAACGAACAGATCATGGATCTCACAGAAGTACCAGCGGCCGGCGGAGAGTGGAGGCGGAACTTCCGGTACTTCCTGGCTGAAACGGTCTTACGGCTGGAGCGCTAACCCTATTTAGGGCGCCATGTTGGATTTCCTCCAACTGATGCGAGACACACACTCCAGGCAGCAGCAATCGTGGGCGCCATTAGCAAAGTCTCGTTTAAAGTTAACATGACAAGGTAAATGGGTTCAAATCACCTAAAAGTTATTGACTCGTTGCCATAATCTAGTATGGACGGGAAAATTGGTGATGGACCTGTGTAAATAGTGTCATGCACGACAGGAATGATGGTGGTGCTGCGAACGATAGAAGTGAGCCCAACCTTACTAGTGTATCTCGTAGAAGGTCCAAGTTAGTAACTAGATTAAGCTGTGTGAAGGGGGCTCTTCCTTGACGGAATCAACACGTATGTAATGCTAACTGATTGAGGCAATATGTTGGGCAAACATACGGGGTCAGGTTGGAGTCTGGAAGTACTCTAGTAAATAACAAAAGGAGCAAATACACTGAGTTAGGGGCAGAAATAAATGAGCCCAAGGTGGTAATTAGGTTAATTGGCTCCAAGGGATATCCTCATTAAGCCGTAGGACCAAACGTTGTTCCAAACGGAACAATGATTTTGTAGGCATCCCCGGGTGGGTTTCTAATACGGCCCAATTGAAAGAGTCAGGGAGATGTTGCACCTGTTTGAAGTGACAGGTCATTTTGGTATTTGTTTTCTGGCATCTGAAATTGCTTCTATGTTCCATTATCCGGACTTTGACTGGTCTCGAGGTCATCCCTATGTAAAGGAGACCACACGGGCAGTCCAGTATATAGATACAGTTAGAAGTGTTACAATTAGTGTGTGCGGCCATTCTCCAACTAGCTCCGTTAGGGAACTTAAGTTCTTTAGTAACCTTAGTTTGTGGGCACACTGAGCATGACCCACAACGGTAATGACCCCTAACAGGGGGCAAGTCCCATAGTGTCCTTTGTGTATTGCCCTGTTGTTTCTTAGGTCTAGTGTGTATCAACATGTCCTTGAGGTTATTAGTTCGTTTAAACGCGAACCTGGGTTTAGGAAGCTTGAGAGTTCCTGTGTTAAGGATGTTTCAATGTTTACAAATGATATTTCTAACCCGGTTCGAGTCAGGGGTATATGTCGTTACACAGGTCATGACCCTATCAGGTTCTCTAGTTCTGACCTCCAATAGGCTCTCACGGTTATTATGCTGTGCCCTTTTATACGCGAGATCAATAACCTGTTTAGGGTTTTCTCTTTGAAGTAGGTCTGTCTTCAGCGTGTTAGACTCATTCTTGTAGTCAGTAAGTGTACTGCAATTCCGACTAATACGAAGGAATTGCCCAAAGGGTAAGTTCTGTCGCAGAGCCCTTGGATGATGACTACTAAAACGTAGGAGACTATTCCTGTCGGTTGGTTTACGGTAAAGAGTGGTAGAAATCTTGTCACCCTCTAATTTAATCAACAGGTCAAGAAATGGGATCTCTGTTTCTGAAATGATATTAGTGAATTTCAAAAAGGGGTTCAATGTGTTGATCCAAATACAGAATTCATCGCATTTGGTGCGTTCTCCCTTCTATAGGATCAGGATATCATCAATGAATCGTTTCCACAATAACACATTAGTGACATACGGGTTTCTGGGATTGTGGATCTCCCTCTCCTCAAATGCTGCCATGTACATACATGCTAGACTAGGCGCAAATGTGCTGCCCATTGAAGTGCCCTGCGTCTGATGGTAAAGCTGGGTGTCATATTCAATACTCTTTGAAGTCGCCTTCCTGAAATGGCGGGCATCTTCACACTCTAAGGGTTACCAAACATGGCAAACATTTTGTCTAGGCATCTTCTTATTTGCTCGAAATTTGTGCTCGTGGCTATTTCCATAATGGGGAATTTGGAATATGCATCAGTCGCTACCAGCATGTGACGTTTGTCAGGCTATGATCCAAAATCAACACTGACACTGTGCCATAGCCCAGTGCTGGGCTCTTCTGTGACGACTGGGGCAGGTCTATCAGGAGCACTGTTTGTCTGGCGGCACCAGACAACGGGCAACTGTCTGGTGTACAGAGGTATCAATGGCTGGGAACCAAAATTTCCTGCACACCCATGATTTGGATTGGTCGTGCCTTGAGGCCCAGCATGTGCCAGGTGGACAATCTGTTGTCGTAATGCAGAAGGGATGACGATCCTCCCTCACTTGTGGTGCTCAGCTCATCACGTACGTGCCACAGTGTCTTCAGCTCACAGTTACTATCTACATCACAGCTTCTCATGTCTCTCAGGAAGTGCTACCATTGATTGCCATGTACTGCAGCATGTGCCCGCTGGAGGCCGGGATAATGTTTTGTACCTTCTGCAACACTGGGCAGTTTAATATGACAGAGACAGCTGATCAGGGCTTTCCACTCTATAAATCCATCTGCTCCGGCACTGCTGGTGTTCACATGTGGGTCTGGAAGTCGAGGATGCCAGGTAAGGTAATTGGTGCACCCTGGTGTGTACCCTAGGGTAAATTGATATTTTTGCAGCTGGAGCGCCCATTTTTCTATTCCTGTGATCTGGCGCCGTCCCTGCAAATAATGGAACTAATGGTTTGTGGTCAGTTGTGAGCGTGAAAGTCTGTCCATAGAGATATTTGTGAAAGTGGATGCACTCCCATTATATCACAAGGGGCTTCTTTTCAATGTGGACATATCGCTGTTCCATAGACGTGAGAGCCCTACTTGCGAATGCAACGTTTTTCCACCAGTCGTTTCCAGTGAGTAGAATCAGGCGCTGCACCCAGCCCGACCTGGCTGGCGTCGACGATGAGCCTGGATTCGTGAACACAATATGGTTCTACTCCCAAGAAGCTTCTGACCTTTAGGGGCAACTGTGGGGGTTCGGCATCTTTAATGTCTGCCCCTTTTCCTGGGTTGACCCTTATGCCTTCGCCTGAGAATATCTAACCATAAAACACTACTTCCTGCTGTAGGAACCGGCACTCTGGTTTGTTGAGAGTGAGTGCCAAGTTACTTATCCTCTGGAAAGCAGCTGTGAGCCTCTTCTGATGAGCTGGGATGATAGGAACATAAATCTGGATATAGTTGCTAACTATCGTGACGCCTTCTACCCAGTGAGCACTTCATATATCACATTCTGGAAGACTTCTGCTGGTGAAGAGATTTCAAAGTTGAAGCTTTGGTGGGTCAAAAACATAATTTTATAGCGGCAGTCTTCCTTACGTTCCAGTGGGTGGTAACCGGAGTTTAAATCAAGCCTAGAAAACCAGCCAGCGTCTTTGAGATCATTGATGAGGTTGTCGATTCCCGGGATAAACTGCCGCTTTCTTTTGATTGCTTTGGTGGGAAGGTATATGTCAGTGCAGATTTTGATGTGGCCTGGCTGCTTGGGCTTGCTGGCTACGACCATGGGTGGGACCCATAGGGTGGGACCTTAAACTTTCTCAATGACTCTGGTGTCTTCGAGTTTCTGCAGCTCCTCTTCAACAGCTAGGATGAGGTGGAATGGGATTCTGCAGTGCTTGTGGGAAACAGGCTTGATTGTGGAATCAATGTGGAGGGACACTGGGGGCACCCATAATTTCCCCCGTCCTTTGAAGAGCTCCTAGAACTTCTTGAGTGTCACTTCTATACTTCTTGAGTGAATGGCCATAGCGAACTGGGTGAGGTTAAGTTCCTCAGCTGTGGCACAGTTGAGGCACAGTTGAGGAGGGTCTCTATCCCTCCGGTAGCGACATAGAACTTAGCTGTACATGTCGTCCCACCAAGTGCCACTGAGCACTCAAAGACACCTTCGAGAGGTAGGGGGATGGTTTCCTCATAAACTTATATCTTGACCCGGGTTTGTCACAGCTTAGGTCTTATCGGCAGAGCTTAGAACTGTTGTTTGCTGATCACATGAGCCCCTATCAATGAGGGATACCAAAGTCGTCCCAAGCATTAGAACTCAGCATAGGGGCCGTGATCATTTGGCATGTTCACCAGCACAGGAGGCGAGGAAGATCTCTGTGCCATCGTCCTCGTGTTCACTATCCGCAAGGGAGCCCCGCAATGTTGCAGCCGGATCAGTCAAATATCAAATCAAACAGGATTTATAGAGTGCTGCTATTCACCCGCAAGGGTATCCAGGCGCTGAAATGTATGCTGCTGGGGTGCCGTCAGTCGAACAGCCAAGTCTTGAGTCCCTTCCTGAGTTACTGAAAAGAGGGCAAGGTCCGGAGGTGGAGGCTGTTCCAGAACTTCGTGGGTGAGGTAGGAGAAGGAGCATCCTCCACTGCTGCTTGAGCGGATAAGGGGGGTGTGAGTGAGGTAGAATGAGGTAGAGGGATGCAGAGCGCAGGTGTCTGGACCTTGATTGTGCAGGGCTTTGCAGACATGGGTCAAAGTCTTGAATTGACATCTCTTGTGGATGGGGAGCCAGTGGAGTTTCTTGAGGTGTGGGATGATGTCTGCTTTGGGGAGGTCAAGGATGAGTCTGGCTACCGAGTTCCGTATCGTCTGTAGTCTCTTCAGGAGTTAAGTTGTGATTCCTCTGTAGTGTGTGTTGCCGTAATCCAAGCGTCTTGCGATGAGGGCTTTAGTAACGGGACGTTTGGTGCTGACAAGGAGCCATTTGAAGATCTTTCGGGGCATGCAAAGGGTGAGGAAGCAGGTGGAGGAGATAGAGTTGACCTGGTTTTTCATGGTGAGTTTGCTGTCTAGGATGATGCTGAGGTGCCGGACATGGTCTGTAACAGTCGGCGAGGGTCCTAGTTCTGCAGGCCATCAGGAGTTGTTCCATGAGGAGGTGTTGCTCCCGAAGATGAGTACTTCTGTTTTGTCTGTGTTGAGTTTCAGGCAGTTGTTCTGCATCCAGTCGGCGATGTTGGTCATGCACACGTGGAAGTTGGCCCTCGTGGCGGATGGTTCTTCGGATAGAGAGGGGATGAGTTGGGTGTCGTCTGGCACTAGGGCTGAGGGATGAACCTTGAGGGATACCGCAGATGATGTTCTTGGGTTCAGAAGTGGAAGCAGATTCTCTTGGTTCTTCCGGTACGGAAGGATGCAATCCTTTTGAGGGCATCCTCTTTGATTCCGATCTGATTAATTCTTTTGATCAGGCTGTTTTTGATCAGGCTGTGATGAGACATGGTGTGGAAGGCTGCTGAGAGGTCAAGTAGGGTCAGGGCGGCTGTTTCTCCCCAACCTAGGAGAGTTTGGATATTGTCTGTGGCCATGTTCAGGGTGGTTTTAGTGCTGCGGTTCGTGTGGAATCTGGATTGGGAAGAGTCCAGAAGATCGTTGCTCTCCAGGTATTCCGTGAGTCGGTGGTTGATGGTCTTTTCGAGGACTTTGACAGTGAAGGGCTGGTAGTTCTTAAGCTCGTTGGGGTCGGCAGACGGTTTCTTGAGGAGGGGTTGACTTCAGAATGTTTCCATTCATCTGGGAAGGTGGCCAAGGGGATGAAAGTGTTGAAGATTGCGGTGAGCTCGTGACTGATGGCCCTGTTTCCGAGGTTGAACATGTGGTGAGGACAAGAGTCCATGGGTGCTCCTGAGTGGACAGAGTGCATGATGGATGTGGTGCTCTCTGTGGTGAATTGGTTCCAGGCGGTGATCCGGTGGTCTGCATTTGTGTCTGTGAGAGTGGGGAGGTGGAAGATGTCTGAGGTGGCGGGTTGGGGTTCAAAGTGTTTGTAGATGGTCGAGATGTTGTAGTGGAAGAAGTCCGACAGGGTGTCGCAGAGGTCTTGGGAAGGGGTAATGATGTTTTCGGTTGCTGGCGGGTTGGAGAACTCCTTGACGATGCTGATGAGTTCTTTGCTGTGGTTACAGCTGGCTTCAATGTGGTCGGCAAGGGCGTTCTTTTTTGCCTCTTTCAGGAGTTAGTAGTAGTGGTTGAGTGATGTCTGTAGGGTGGTGCGGTCTGAGGGCTCCTTGCTGGTGTGCCACTTTCTTTCTAGTTGTTTGCAGCTGTGTTTAGTGGTTCTCAGTCCAGGGTGTACTAAATGGCACATTTGGTGGACCTCTTGAGCTTGGTGAGTTTGATAGGGGTGACTGCAGGCGCAGTCGGTGATTCAGGTGGTGAAGTTCTTGACAGCCTAATCCAGGTTGGTAGAGGTGTCCGGGTGGGAGGTGTTGAGGGCGTTGGTCCATTGGCTTTCAGATAATTTGTTCCAGCTGCGGTTTGGGGTGCTGGGGGCTCCTGTGATGGTGAAGTGGATGATTGAGTGGTCCATCCAGGTAAGTTCGGTGACATGGCTGTACTTGACTCTGTGGCTGGCTGTGAAGATAGGGTCGAGTGTATACCCAGCGTTGTGTGTGGGGTCGGTGATCAGTTGGGTGAGGCCTATGTTGTTCATGCTTTTGAGGAGGTTGATTATTTTGGCGTCGATAGGGTCGTCGTCGATCAGTGGCCTTTATGAGTGCTCATGATCCTTGGTGTCATGTGGTGCCTCTCCCATCTGGTGCCTTTAGAGCGGCGAACGTCCCTGCAGATCCTAGCATAATGATTAGGAACCTGGCACTACGAGCTTGTTTTGCCTCTTGCAGGGCAGTCTTGGATAGGGTGAGGTTAGAGCCCACAGTATACGCATTTTTTCACTTGGAAGTGTCCAGTTTTGATTGGTCGTGATTTACTTGCTTCTGGTTGGTGGTGAGCCTGGTAAAGGCTAGTTCGATTTGCTCGGCCCGGTCATTAGACAGTTCAGGCAATCTGGTCAGTGTAAGGATTTACTCTAGAAATATTCCAGGCTTCCAGAGAATATTACTTTTGAGGGCAGCTGACCTATATCCTCCAATCAATTACGCTCTTCTTTCTGTAAATCATCATCGGTAGATGCACTTTCTAATTCCCGTAGTCTGGCATAGAACACGTCACTGAATTACATAGCTTGAAATTGTGAGAAGCTGGGTTTCTGTTGCAGTAACCCCCACACTTTTTGCCAGACTACTGATGCACTTTGACTTGATGTGCCCTGGGTCCCTGCCAAACAGGTTCCCAGGGCCTGTGTTCTTTCCCCAAAACTAACCCAATTGGCATCTCTGGCCACAGGTCAGCCCCTGGTAAATGGTACCACAGGTACCCAGGGCACTGTGACCAAGGAAGACCACTAATGGCTGCAGCACTCATTGTGCCAGCCTTAGAGGACCTGTACCTTTACACACACACACTGCCTTTGCAGGTTGTGTGTTTTGGTGCAGAACAAAGTGAAGAGTCGACATGGCACACATCCCTGTGTGCCATGCCTACAACCCACTGCCATGGCATAGATCAGTCACCCCTCTAGCTGGGTGCCCTATACCAGTGGTGAGGGTACAGGTGCATGAGCCCTGTACCCCTACAGTGTCTAAGTCCATTCTTAGACATTGTAAGTGCTGTGCTGCCGTTAAGAGTATATGGTGCTGGGAGCTTGTCATTACGAACTCCACAGCACCATAATGGCTACACTGAAAACTGAGAAGTTTGGTATCAAACTTCTCAGCACATTAAACCCACACTGATGCCAGTGTGGGATTTAATGAAAAATGCACACAAAAATGCCCTCTGAAAAAACGACCAGCCTCTGGTGGGTTCCCTGACTGGTACAGCCTGCCACCACGAGACATGTTTCTGGACCCCTAGGGTGGAAGCCTTCGCTCCCTGAGCCCAGAAACAAAAGCTTTTCCTGGGCAGAGGTGTTCACACAACCCCCAGGCCAGGAAGAGCCAACTGTGGCAGGGGAGCTTCAAAAGCCCGGCAGCCTTTGTAATGCGACCCCCAGCCTCTCCTGCTATCAGGAGCAGGCCCCCTTCCTGTCTCCCCTCCTTTTCGGCAGGAAGACAGGCGGGAAAAACTAGCCAGCCCAGAAGGTGTGCCCACCTCTGCGAACTCCACCCCTCAGGTGGGTGATGCGAGGTGAAGCCCACTCTTCAGTGCCCGCCAACTTGCAGATGGCAGGCACTCCCCAATCAGGATTAGGGATTGTGCTCACTCCCCCACGTGGGGTGAGCACACCAAGGGTGTAGTCACCCTAAGGTCAGTAGCCCATTGGCTACTGACCTCGGGACCCCTAAAATGCTCCCTAAATACAGTATTTAGGGGGCAGCCCTGAACCAAGAAAGCAGACCAGAAGAAACTACAAGAAAAGAAGAAGAAGGACTGAACAGCCGTGCAGAAGCTAACAAGAGGAAGACGCCCACTGACTTGGGCCCAGCCCTATTGGCCTGTCTCCACCTCGAACCTGCTCCTGCGAAATCCCGGTGTGTCCTGCAGCCAGCAACCTCGAAAACTCCGGAGGACCTGCCTGCCTTCAACCACAAAGACTGTGTCTCTCGTGAACACCGGATTTGTTCATCTGCAACCTCTGGCTCCGGCCGGACACCGCGGATCCGCCCCACTCTGCACCAGCCGTCCACAGCCCGTGCTCGAGTGGGCAAACACCACGAGGAGGTCCCCCCGGTGATCCTAACCCGAGGTCCGGTGACCCCTGACCTGCCTCAAGCCTCCAGCCGATGCCTGCAGCCTAAATCCGGAAGGTCCCCCCAACCGCGACCAGAAGCTGGTAAGAAGATCCGACCCTAAAAGGCACCCCTGCACCCGATGCCCCACGGCCTTGGGTGGCCCAACCGACGGTGCCTAACCAACCCCCAACTTACCTCTCGAAGTGGTGGTCGCACCCAGAAGACCTTCGTCCCCAAGCCTGCAGTGCCTTTACAAACCGGAGGTTCCTCATTGCAAACAACAGGGCGCCCGACGTCGAAACAGCACCCTGCCCCGGCCGCCCTAGTGCCGCTGAGGGTGCACCTTTGGTGCTACTTTGTTTCCCTATTTGCCCCGAGCTAAAGTCCAGAAGCTTTGCTCCCACAACCAAGTGGCCTGCTAGTCAGCACCCACCAACCGGAGGCCCCCTATCCCCCATTGGATAACATTGGGCCTCAGCACTCTGCACCCGGCCGCCCTAGTGCCGCTGAGGGTGTAACAAGAGTGCATCCTTGACCCTGGGGGACCCCCGAGTCTGCCCCCAGAACCTCAACTCCCACTACCAAATACTTACCTTAAAACCAATAACACTATTTTCCTCCATAGGATAGCATTGACTGTTTTTCTTGGAAAAGTTTCCAAGTGTGGAGTTTGAAAACCTAAAGAAATTCTTTAAAATTGTACTGTTTAACAAAAACGATTTTACTTACCTGTTTACAGAAAATGTCCCAGAGTAGTATTCAGGTATACTACTCTGAGTAAGAAAAGTAATCTCAAAAGTAACTTACCTGGTATTTTACTGAAAAGCCCATTCAAGTCTATGTACTGTATTTACAAAGTATTGCATTTCTCTGCAACCATACTGTAAGTCAAAAAGGGTGCACATACAATTACAATTCAAACTGTTTACAAACTGTATTACTACTGTAAAGTATTTATTGCTTACCTGTGCCAGGCTAGCTTGGTTCTAGAAAATGAAATAACTAAAAGAATATTTTTCATACAAAAACAATTGGTCTGAAGTTCAGTCTTCCAGTGTGTGAATTCATTTGCTGACTGAGTGTGTACAACAAATGCTTAACACTGTCCTCTGATACTGCCTTAGTGCTCGACCACACTACCACAAATATTGAGTGATGTGCTATCTAACTTTACCTCTGCCTACCTTTGGGGTTCCACAGGATTCTGTGCACACTATACCTCACTTTGGTATAGCATATACAGAGCCAGCTTCCTACATTGGTGGATCAGCGGTGGAATATACAACTTTGCATTTGTTGGACTACTTGGTTACCACCTGATCACACGACAGAACTTTTAAATTGCCTTTAGAATTCTGTTTTTTTTCAAATTGGCATTTTTTTGCAAAATTATTAAAAGTCTTGCTAGGGCCTTGATTAAGTCCCTGTAGAATTTTAGAAAAAATAAAAAGTCACTTTAGCTAGGGTTAGAGGGGTTAGAAGTTTTTTAACAATGTCTCAAAACAAGAACCCAGCTGTTAGTGAAAATAACCACAATGCCATAGAGATCCTGGTTGAGGAGCTTGACCTCACCCCTTACCTTCACATGTCTTTCAAGGAGGTAAGGTCCCTATGTAAAATTAAAAACATAGCCATGGGGTCCCATCCCACCAAACAAAAGCTCCAGGAGCTGTTGGCTGGGTATGTGTAGTAACAAAGTCCAGACAGGTTGATATAGTTCAGGATGATTTATTGGTAGTAGGTTACAGGATATATAGATCATGCAGATATGTCCAGTACAGGTCCTGAACTAGCCCCACCAGGAGTAGCCAGCATGCTGCTCAGCCCATTCTCAACTGTCTTTTCTTCACAGACTCCCAACATTCCGTAATACATAATCACAGTAACATTCCACTGGCTGAGCATGTGGTGGAACATGGTATAGATAAACATGAACAGGAAGAAAACGAGTTACTTACCTGTAACTTTAGTTATCCAGTATTGGTATCTTTCATAGATTCACATGCTTAGAATCATCCCCGCCGACGAGGTGGGAGTCTCTCGATACAATAAAATATATATATAATAGTCATAAAACATATATATATAGGCTACTATGTACAGTAAAGTCACTACATTAGCCTATCCTAGTCCTTTTGTAAAAAGAACCAAACTTGGAACACAGCCATTCAGGCTGCAGCACCCTCTTAGAACCTTCCCCCAGAGAGGCAGACCCTCAGATTTTCGTAGCACAAGTGACAGTAATATACCAGTAATAAGGTAAGCCTCTCCGGGGAGGAGAGGTAAGTCGCATGTGAATCTATGAAAGATACCAATACTGGATAACTAAAGTTACAGGTAAGTAACTCGTTTTCTTATCCAGTATTGGGGTATCTTTCATAGATTCACATGCTTAGAATCAGAATAGTTAGCAGTAAAACATCCTTAGTCGCATAGTGGATGGTGGGTATCATAAGAAAAAACCATAGATACCTCGTAATACCTATACAGCCATGTAATATATCATTCTATCCCCAATAAGGGAGAAACATTACAAAATATGCATAAATATAAATATATATAAAATACACAGAATAATAATAATACTCATGTATATATGAACATGCAATAACTTAATCACCTCCATACAGAGGCTTACCTTATTTAAAAAGGTTCTGCAACACTGCTTGACCCACGGCTGATTCAGCCTCTGTCGCCAGATCCAGACAGTAATGCTGGGTAAAAGTGTGCACAGTTTTCCAGGTTGCAGCACGGCAAATCTTGTCTATAGGTACTCCGGCAAATAGAGCAGTAGATGAGGACACTGCCCTTGTAGAATGAGCCTTAGGTCTTGAAGATAAAGCATGTCCAGCCTTATTATGGCAAAATTGGATAGTAGATGCAATCCACCTTGCAATAGTGGATTTCGTAACCGCTGTTCCAGGCTTTTGACCACCATAAGAAATGAATAGTTGATCCGATTTCCTGATGGATACAGTTCGTGAAATATAAAATTTCAGACACCTTTTAACGTCCAAGGTATGCAAAGTCTTTTCAGCAGAGGAAGACGGGTTGGCAAAGAAAGAACGCAGTATCACAGGCTCATTAAGATGGAATGTAGAGGGAACTTTCGGAATAAATGTAGGATTAGTTCTGAGGAGAACATAATCATTGGTAAATTTCAAAAAAGGTTGTTTGA
Source organism: Calotriton arnoldi (assembly GCA_963921515.1). Classification (NCBI taxonomy): domain Eukaryota; kingdom Metazoa; phylum Chordata; class Amphibia; order Caudata; family Salamandridae; genus Calotriton; species Calotriton arnoldi. The sequence continues at coordinate 780,127 of CAWUFW010000518.1, forward strand.
TAGTGAAAGCCTGAATTTCGATGACTCTCCGAGCATAGGTGAGTGCCACTAAAATCGCCGTTTTCCAAGAAAGGTATTTGAGGTCAGCCTTGTGAACAGGCTCGAATGGATGTTTCATAAGTTGTTGTAATACCAGATTAAGCCTCCATTCTGGAGGAGGAGCTTTGACAGGTGGAAAAGTTCTGAACAGCCCTTTTAAAAATTGCTTGATCAGGCGATTAGAGCAAAGGGATGCAGCTCCTACAGAACGTCTGTAGGTTGAAATAGCCGCTAAATGCAACTTGACAGAAGCAAACATAAGACTAGACTTAGATAATGAAAGGAGATAAGGCAGAACTTTATCTGGAAAACATCGAACAGGATGTATATCTTTGTCAGCACACCAGGCACAGAATCGTTTCCATTTCAACGCATAGGTCTTTAGGGTAGAAGGAGCTCTTGCCCTAGCAAGAATATCTCTGCAGTCCTGGGGTAGGTCTATCTCCTTGAATTCTGTGAATGCAGAAACCATACATGAAGATGCAATTGGACTGGACGAGGATGAAGAATCTGGCCCTTGCTCATCGACAACAGGGTCGGAACTGAAGGCGGTATGGCCTGCGTTTGGATAGCAAGAGAAGCTCCGTGAACCAATGCTGACGCGGCCACCGCGGAGCAATTAGAATCATGCAGCATGGCTCCATCTTGAGTTTGCGTAGGAGTCTTGGGATCAACGGAAAGGGGGGAAATGCATAAGCAAAGATCCCTGTCCACCTCATCATGAAGGCGTTCCCCCACGAGCCCTCTTCCGGTTCCCAACTGGCAAAGAACGGGCACTTTCGATTGGTTTTGGAGGCAAAGAGATCCAGATGTGGTTTCCCCCACATCTGAAATATGTGATCCACTACTGACTGATCCAATTCCCATTCGTGACAGGACTTCGACGTCCTGCTCAGAGTGTCCGCTAGAGTGTTGTGAATTCCTGGCAAATGTTCCACTTTGATCGTGATGTTGTGAGACAGCAGCCATTCCCAAATGCTCTGAGCTTCTTGAGACAGAATGTGTGAACGGGTACCTCCCTGCTTGTTTAAGTAATGCATGCAGGTGGTGTTGTCGGTTCTGATGAGAACTGTTGACCCTTGAAGCCTTGGGAGAAAAGATTGCAACGCCAGGAAAATGGCTCGAAGCTCCAGGAAGTTGATATGCATTTTTGCCATCGCCGAGGATCACCTTCCTCTTATGCATAGATCTTGAAGGTGCGCGCCCCATCCTTCTAGGGAGGCGTCTGTGATCAGGATGAACTCTGGCACAGAAGGAAGAAAAGGAAGCCCGATAAAGACATTCTTGGAGCGCATCCACCAAAGAAGAGCTTTCCGCATAGTTGGAGTTATTATAACTAGGTCGTCGAACGACCCCGAGATCTGCAGCCATTGACTGTCCAGCTCCTCTTGGATCGGCCTCATCCTTAGACGGGTGTGAGGTACTAGTAGTATTGCTGAGGAAAGTATTCCCAGGAATGACTTGATGGTTCTCACAGAAGCGAACCGTTTTCTTTTGAGGTCTGATGCCAGAGAAATCAGACGTTCTTGCCTTTCTTTGGACAAGAATGCCTTGTCCTGAATAGTATCTAGTATCGCTCCCAGAAATTGAATCCTTTGTGAAGGGACGAGGACTGATTTTTGGATGTTGAGGGCCAGCCCCAGAGACTGAAATAGTTGAAGGCATGTGGACGTTGCTCGAGATGCCTGCCGACAAGTAGGTGCCTTTATCAACCAATCGTCCAGATAAGGGAACAATTGTATGCCTTGAAGTCTGAGATAAGCCGCCACCGGGGCCATGAACTTGGTAAAGACTCTCGGGGCAGTACGCAGGCCGAAAGGGAGGACTTTGAATTGAAAATGAGCACCTGCTACAGTAAAACGAAGGAATTTCCGATGTTTGGGATGAATGGGGACATGGAAATATGCATCCTGGAGATCCAATGTTGTCATGAAATCTGCATGGTCCAGAAGCTGAAGGATTTCTTGAAGCGTGACCATGCGAAAGGATTTCTTTTGAAGATATTTGTTCAGCTTCCTTAAATCCAGGATAGGTCTCCATTCTCCAGACTTTTTCTTTATCAGGAAAAAGCGGGAATAAAACCCCTTCCCCACCTGAGAGCGAGGCACTCTTTCTATCGCTCCTTTTCAAAGCATGATCTTTGCTTCCTTCCTGAGAAGAACAAGATGTGGATGTTGTTTCTTTAAAGGTGGATGAGGAGGGGGGGTACTGATAAATTCCAGTGTATGCACGAATTTGAGGATATCCAAGACCCACTTGTCTGTGGTGAACCTTTTCCAATTGTTGACATATTGGGATACTTTTGGGATCTTGTAAAGAGGATGCGGCAGATCCGTTGCAGGTGCTAAGAAGTCGTCACTGCCTTCTAGCCGAGTCTCTGCCTTGAGATTGACATCTTCTATTCTGCTGTCTGTAAGCGGCAGCTGGCGGATTTCTATAGGACTGCTGCTGTTGTTGCTGTTGGTAATTATATCTTCCTTGGTTACCTTGGCTTTGGTATCTCTGATAGCCACCACGAAAGGAATACGATCCTCTGCCGCTAGATCCTCGAAAAGGAGTCTTTCGATACTGTAAAGTGCCAAGGGCTCTAGCTGTGTCAGTATCGTTTTTGATGTTCTGCAAAGCCTCATCAATATGCTTTCCAAAAAGCATATCACCATCAAATGGCATGTCCAAGATTTTAGTTTGGACTTCAGGGCGAAAGGTGGTAGATTTTAACCATCCCTGACGTCTAAGGACTGCTGCTCCGGCAAGTTGGCGAAAACCCAAGGAGGCTATGTCCATAGAAATATCTATAATTTCTGATGCAGCCCTTTCTCCTTCAAGAAGAATTTTCCTCGCCTCTTGTTTTTTATCGTCAGGTAAGTAATCGAGGTATGGGGAGATATCAGACCATAGCTGGCGGTCATACCTCGCTAGAATCGCCAAAGAATTTGTTGCACGAACTGAGGCACCCGCCATGGTGGTGAAACGCTTACCGATGTTATCAAGACGTCTCCCATCCTTATCTGGCGGTGCAGTCACAGGAATGGATGGATTCCGAGACTTCCGTTGAGCCGCTTGTGCAATAACGGAATCTGGTGTAGGATGTCCGGAGAGGCAAGCAGGAGTATTATCCGGTGCTTTGTATTTCTTATCGATTCTAGGGAGAATCGCAGGAACTGAAAACGGATGTTTCATTATCTTAGCTCCCTCTTCCCAGATGTGATCTATTATGGGAATGGAACGCACGGACTTCCTACCCTGGTCCTTAAAATCGTAAAGAAAACAATCCGTTTCCTTCACAATTACGGTAAGCTGAAACCGGGTTGCTGCCCTCTCCATAATTGCGTGAAATCCTCCAATATCCTCTGGAGGGGAATCTATTGCCTGAGGAATTGGTGAAGATGGCGTAGGAATTAAATATTCATCCCATTCATCCACAGTTGTGGGTGAGTTTGGTAATTCTCCCTCTTCAGCCACAGTATCCCCATCATCATCATGGGATAGATGTTGCGCAGGTAGGACTTCCTGCGGTTGAATAATAGGTGTTGAAGGACTTGCAATCTGCAAACCTGTAGGTGTAGTAGGTTGTGCTTGTATAGGTGCCGCTGGTGGGAAACGTGTATGGTAATCTCTTAGCATAGCAGTTAGATCCTGCATTAAGGCAATAGGCATTTGCACCATAGGTTCCTGCTGAAATGAAGGCTCTTGAGGACCTCGCAGAGACTCGCAAGGCTCGTAATACTCTTCCTCATCCTCCTCATCCTGATATTTAATCCGGAGTTGAGAAGGGTTGCGTGCTGGGCTAAAAAGTCCATCATCATCAGACTCCTCTAAATAGTGACTAGGAGGCAAGGGAGAAATATGTGAAATGTCCTGGTAATAGTTTTTTGAAGATTGGAATGATGATGTTAATCTTGATGACAACACTGGCGTAATTTGTAAAGATGTAGGTCTTTTACGCTTCAGCGCCGTCGAAATATACATTGATGGTGAACTAGCCACAGAAATACCCATAATGGAAGTTGTCGTCGACGTTGTAACCATTGACGTCGTCGACGGAAATCCCATCGTCGACGAAGTTGTCGTCGTCAAAGTTGCTGTCGTCGTCGACGGTGGACTCATCGACGGAAGGTGTTTCGTTGTCGACGGCGGCCTCGTCGAAGGTGGGCTCGTCAACGGTGGACCCGTCGACGGAAATTGGATCATCGTCGACGGCGGCTTCGTCGACGGGAGCTGTATTATCGTCGACGGTGGAGCTGTAGACGGGAGACTCGTCGTCGACGTCGAGAGTGTCGACGGCATGGGCCCTGTCGACGACGATGTAGGCGCGATGTTATGGGCATCGTCGACGGCGATGATACAATCATCGACGGTAACGTCGTCGACGGGAATTTCTTCGTCGACGAGGAATCACTCACCGTCTGAGGAGATTTCATCGTCGATGGTGCTTTTTTCGACGTCGACGGGTTCCTGACAGACTCAGAGTGAGTTTTTTGCTGTTTTGGAGCAATTTTTACAGGAATCTTCATTTTTTCCACAGTTTTCACCTCTGAAGAGAATGAAAGCTTCTCTTTTTTAGAGGAAGAGTGGCCCGTCTCGGAATGAGACTTCTTCAAGGCCTTGCTCTGTCGCTCAGGGGGATCATCAGATCTATCTCTCTTTTTGGCAAGAGGGGTGGACGCCTGAGGACTATCACTGCCATCATCTCCTAAAACAACGTCAGAAGTAGCCTTCAACTTCTCCAGCCAAACCAGCAATCTTCCTTCTCTGTCTTTTAAAGTCTTGGCAGGAAAGGTTCTACAAATCCTGCAGTCCTTGACTTTATGAGCTGGATAAAGACAGTAGATGCATTCTTTGTGGGGATCCTCAAAATGCAGTCTCTTCTTCCCACATGAAGGACAGGGCAAAAACAAGCTTTTCTTTGAAGAATCAGACATAATTACTTACAAAGTTCAGCCAAAGGTGAAGAAAACTGAGCATAGCTCAGGGAGACTCCCTGTCACACGACGTGCGGTAGAAAATCTGAGGGTCTGCCTCTCTGGGGGGAAGGTTCTAAGAGGGTGCTGCAGCCTGATTGGCTGTGTTCCACGTTTGGTTATTTTTTACAAAAGGACTAGGATAGGCTAATGTAGTGACTTTACTGTACATAGTAGCCTATATATATATATGTTTTATGACTATTATATATATATTTTATTGTACCGAGAGACTCCCACCTCGTCGGCGGGGATGATTCTAAGCATGTGAATCTATGAAAGATACCCCAATCATGGATAAACTAGGATACTACATATCCCCCTTTCTTACATAACAAAAACAAATAAGATGGAAACCGAAAAGGGAGAACCATAAATGAGAAAAGGAAAATAGGAATAAACGATGCAAAGAAGAGAACAACAAAGAGAGAACAGAAAGATTAGGTGGGAGTAGAAAAAGAGGAAGCGACAGATGAAGAAACAGATAAATGCAACCCATCCTCCCTTCTATAAATAAAACAGAAAAGGATGAAAAGACACAGCGAAAACAAACAACGAGAAAAAGAATAGACGTGAAAGCACCAATCACTACCCCAAAACACACCTACTGGCCAGGCAGACATGCGAGGAGGCAAAGCATAGCACAACACAACAAAACATTTGACTACATCCAGACAGACACAAAGTGATGAAGAACTAGCAACCAGAAGAGGAAAAAAGAACCCAAAAGACGCACTACGATAATGGAAAGACGGAGAAGAAAGAAAAAATAACTAACAACATGAAACAAGAATCCACGGATGACAAAGAGAAAAGACATCACGAGAAGAACAGAAAAAGCGAGAAAACAGAGAAGATGAGAGGAAAATACAATAAGATCACTCATACTTACCTATTATAAAATTAACATTGTAATATAAAATAAACATAACATTGCAATGCAAAATTGACAATGTAATAAGAATAAAATACATAACATTGAGTCAAATGGGACTGGAACCCATAAGACACACTCTAAATAAGAGTAAAGACGTAACCAACGTATGTGAAAATGGGAGGACTATAACCCAAGACCAACCCCTACCAAGAGGAAAAGGGGTCAAAATTAATACGAACGGGACTAAAACCCGATACTCCTTGTAAAAAAACTTAAAATGGGTAGAAACCCATAACCAGTCCCTAAGGATAGAGATGGTTAATTAATGCAGAGGGACTAACACCCATGCATAAATGTCCTGAAAACCGTAAAGAAAACTAAAAAGGGCAAGTGTATTGTGAGCAAATGGGACTAAAACCCATTGCTATTCCTATGTAGGGACGACTAAAATGTACAATGCATGCATTTAAACTGAAATAATGAACTCTTGACGGTGTGTACCTAGGGTCCATGTAAAACAGAAATAATGAACTCTTGACGGTGTGTACCTAGGGTCCATGTAAAACAGAAATAATGAACTCTTGACGGTGTGTACCTAGGGTCCATGTAAAACAGAAATAATGAACTCTTGACGGCGTGTACCTAGAGTCCATGTACATACGTAAACAAATGGGACTAGAACCCATAACCCAACCCTGCCATGAGGGTGTAAACTAATATAATGGGACAAGATCCATGAAGACCAACCCTGTGTAGGGGTTACCAACCTAAACTAGAGAGAATGGGAAACGCACCGATAAAGACCAACCCCCAAGTGGGGTCACGTGAACCAGTGTGTGGGAAAGAGACTAGTACCCATGCCCATCTCTCATGTAAGAGAGAAAGCTGTGACAGCCACCCACCAAAAGACTAGGACGTCCCATTCATAAGGGAACCTAAACTATGGCATCGCTAAAACAAATATGAAGTAACAGTACAAATTTCTCCACCTTAAACACAAAGTAATGCAGACTCAGTATGTCTTCCTTTCGCAAGGAAACGTACACTCAAACTGAAAGAATTCATAGCAAAACCGTAAGTAACTAGGCTCTGTAGTTGAGCAATACATCAAAACAAAATACTGCTGTAATTTGTAAAACCTGTATATCCACGCCGGTGAGCGATCTCTCACCCGAGTAGTAGAACCGTGGAGAAAGACTTGTACAGTGCCCCCCACAAGATGATGGATATCGCCACAGTCTTGTTGATCCCCAAATTTGGATTTCAAGAATGTCAATGGTGTGCCTGTCACCGCAATCTTGCGAGACAGGCGTTAAGAAACCAAACAGCACTTCGTTGTAAAGAAGAGAAACCACGAACTTGAGAAATAAAAGAGCAATATGACTCACCAGACGAATTCTCTGCAAAGTCCAGTGTCCTGGATGTGTATAAAACCAACGAACTCTCGAAGACACACCCCAAACCTGGAGACTGACAAGGACTTAATTCCAGGAGGATTGTTCCGCCTACATGAAAAGCTTAAGAGAAAAGCGTTTCAGCAATGACGTAAAGGAGAGAAGAGCGATCTTCAAAGTGCAACGAACGTGCTGAACTACAATCGTAAATAAACTTTATTGGCACAAACAAAATGGTTGGCTTAACGTGAACAGAGGATGCTGGAAGCAGGTAGTGACCACATAGGTCGCTCCAACCGTAAGATGGCGGCACGCACAGGTGACGCCGCACCGGATGGCTCCTGGCATCATCGTGCTCCCAAACGTCCTCAGAAGCAGGAAAACTCCTCCATGAGCACACTTCACAGAGGATCCGTGGCAGGCAAGGCAGGACATCAGTACGCAGGTAGGTAGGTGCGCGCTGATAGAGGCTTGCGCTAGAGTTTTTGAATGAGCACCAAACGGATAAACTGCCACTGTTTGTAAAATGGCTCAAAAATTACTAATAATAAAAGACGACCCACCTACAATGTCCCACAAAATGCGGCGAAAAAAATGTCAAGTTGTAAACAAGGTTAAAGCACTCTAAGTAACAAGATGTGCTAAGCAAACGCCGTCAAGATACTCCTCACAGGAAGATAAGTTACCACTTAAAGTCCCAATGTAAGGAGTGAGATCCCAAAATGTGTCAGAAGCACATTGTGCATACTTGTCTCTTCTAGCGCACACATTTGTATGAGAATGCAGGTTGACAGGCTGGTAACTATGAATGTCAATGTGTGCTGCGTCAGAGATAGCAAGTAGAATGACAAAGATGTAGAGGTTTACCGTCCAAGAAGGCACAGCAGTTAAAGATGTGTCCACAAAAGATTGAATACAGCACGCTTGAGTTGGGGCTGTCCGATTATAGGACACTGGTGGGGCTGCGAAGCGTGCTGTTCCAGTTTGCTCTGATTCCTTTGTGGCTTCTTATGTTTCATGACATCCACTTGCAGGACAACTTGCGTTGTGAGAGTGGCCTCTTGTGGCCCGGACTTGTTACTGTGCGTTGTTTGCGCTTGTAAAAATCTTTGTTTCTTGTTAACATGTTGAATTGATGAAGAAGACATCTTGAGCTTCTTGGATCAACTGTAGAGTGTGGGGACGTCTTCAACTCGTCGCCATAAAATTGTAGTAACCAAGTCCAGACAGGTTGATGTAGTTCAGGATGATTTATTGGTAGTAGGTTACAGGATATGTAGATCATGTAGATATGTCCAGTACAGGTCCTGAACTAGCCCCACCAGGAGTAGCCAGCATGCCTCTCAGCCCATTCTCAACTGTCTTTTCTTCACAGACTCCCAACATTCCGTAATACAACATCACAGTAACATTCCACTGGCTGAGCATGTGGTGGAACATGGTATAGATAAACATGAACAGGGAACTAGGATACTACAGTATGCTAAGGACCACCCATCTGAAAATGGGGAAGACCAATCAGATGAGGAGGAACAAGAGGGAGAGGGTGACCAGGTAGATCAACCTCCCCCACTTCATAGGGAGAAAAGGGCCCAAGTGCCCCTGACTCCAAGAATCAACCTCTCAGTACCTAGATCCCACACAGGTGGGTCAGGCACTACTGAGGACATTGAGGACAGCCTCAATGAGGAGAACATCCTGCAAGCCAGGTTGACCAAAAAATTAGATCTAGAGACCAGACTCCTGGCTCGAGAAAGAGAAAGAGCAGAGATGGGCCTAGGACCCATTGATGGTGGCAGCAATCTAAAAAATATAGAAAAGGAAGGATCCTATGATCCCAAAATCCCCAAAGGGCTTGTCCCTAAATTTGAGGAGGGTGATGATATCACCAAATGGTTCACAGCCTTTGAAAGGGCTTGTGAAGCCAGAAGGGTGAAGAAAACTCACTGGGGGGCACTCCTTTGGGAACGGTTCTCTGGTAAGTACAGAGAAAGACTTCTGACCCTTAGTGGGGCGGATGCTGGTTCTTATGACCTCATGAATAGAACTCTGATTGAGGGATTTGGACTCACAACTGAGGAATACAGAATTAAATTCAGGGGGCTCACAAAACCCAAAACCCATCCTGGATTGACTTTGTTGACTACTCAGTTAAAACACTAGGTGGCTGGTTGACTGGAAGTAAAGTGCAAGATTATGATGGTCTTTATAATTTGTTTATGAAAGAGCACATTTTAAGTAATTGCATTGATGAAAAGTTGCATCAGTATCTGGTAGACCTAGGTCCAAGTTCTCCCCAAGAATTGGGAAAGAAGGCGGACCATTGGGTCAAGACAGGGGTGACTAGGACATCCACTGGGGTTGACCAAAATAAAGGGGTTACAAAACCTCCCCAGAGTAAAGACAGAGAGCCTCTAAAAGATAAAAGTAAGGAGTCCCAGATAGCCCCCCAAAAACCTGACCAGGAGGGAAGGCCCAAAGACACCTCACAAACTAAAACTGGGTACCAAGGTAAGAATTGGGATCCCAACAGGGTATGGTGTCACAACTGCCAAAAGGCAGGACACCACACCAAGGACCCTAGCTGTCCTAAAAAATTTACAGCCCCTAGTGTAGCTCCAGGGGTTGCCAGTGTAGCTTTAGAGGGTGATTCCTCAGATGAAGAAGCCCTCATAGCCTTCAACTGGAAAATGGGCCCAAAAGGTGAGTTGGAGATTCCAGAGGGGAGTAGACACTTCCACCACCTACTGGTGAATGGAATCCCAGCCATTGCCCTGAGAGATACCTGTGCCAGTCACACTGTGGTGCATGACAGGTAGGTTCTCTCAAACCAGTATGTCCCAGTGAAAACAAAAAGAGTAAGGGCTGTCCCAGGGGGTGTCACTGTTAGGCCTGTGGCTGTAGTGCCCCTAGAAATAGCTGGGTCCCTTAGTTGGAGAAAAGTGGTAGTCGGTAAAGACCTCCCCCTTGATTGTCTCCTTGGGAATGACCACCCAGGGGTTGTGCTGAGCCGAAAATAGGTACTGGCCCAGTTCCAGACCTCACCCAAAAAACCTGGGGGGGCTGAACCTGCAGCTAGTGCAGCTAAGCCCCAAAAGAAAAAGAAGAAACCGTGTAGGAAAGGTGGGCAACTGTTCGCCACAGTTCCAGTGGGCAGGGAGATTCTATCCCAGTAAAGGAGAACTCCAAAATTGGCACTGGTGAAGTCCCCCCTAGCCAACAAAAAGGCCTGACTACTCAGGCAACTGTCCAGCCTGAATTGGTGGATCCTCAGCTGGCAGAACAGAGGGTGGTAGAAGGGTGTTCACTACCAAGTGTAGTGACCCCCCACCCTAAAACAGCAGACAGGCCCCCAAACCCAAAGAAGAAGCCTATAAGTTAGCTACTTCACCTACCAGTGAAGAGCTAAATGTGTGGTTTTGGGCACTGACAGCTGTCAATAGCCTCTGCTGGGTGTTAGCCTTCATGGCAGCACTGTCCTTGGCATGGTGGCCTAGCCCCCTGCCAAATAGCAAGTTAGGCCCCCTGACCCTATTGGTCATGGTGGGGTTGTTCAAGCTGTGGGTGACCTCTGTGAGTAAGCTGGGCTTTGCCCTAGCTAAGTTAGAATTTGCAGAGGTAGGCACCTCTGGACCCAAACTAAAAAAATGGGGTGAAGACACTAAAGAGCTAGGAAAGGAGAATTGGGAATTAGGTCCTGAAACTGCTGAGGTAGGCCAGCTCCCCAAAGGAACTGACCTGGACAGAAGGGTGTAAGGCAGAGTAGGCCCTGCTACTTTCAACCCACTTACTCTACTCTTCCTCGCCTGAAAGACTAGAAAGACTCCCAGGTTTGGCTGAGTCTCCTGGCCTGTGGGCTAGGGGGCTTGTGTGAGAAGCTGGGTTTCTGTTGCAGTAACCCCCACACTTTTTGCCAGATTACTGATGTACTTTGACTTGATGTGCCCTGGGTCCCTGCCAAACAGGTTCCCAGGGCCTGTGTTCTTTCCCCAAAACTAACCCAATTGGCATCTCTGGCCACAGGTCAGCCCCTGGTAAATGGTACCACAGGTACCCAGGGCACTGTGACCAGGGAAGACCTCTAAGGGCTACAGCATTTATTGTGCCACCCTTAGAGGCCCTGTACCTTTACACACACACACACTGCCTTTGCAGGCTGCGTGTTTTGGTGCAGAGCAAAGTTAAGAGTCCACATGGCACACATCCCTGTGTGCCATGCCTACAACCCACTGCCCTGGCATAGATCAGTCACCCCTCTAGCTGGGTGCCCTATACCAGTGGTGAGGGTACAGGTGCATGAACCCTGTACCCCTACAGTGTCTAAGTCCATTCTTAGACATTGTAAGTGCAGTGCTGCCATTAAGAGTATATGGTGCTGGGAGCTTGTCATTACGAACTCCACAGCACCATAATGGCTACACTGAAAACTGAGAAGTTTGGTATCAAACTTCTCAGCACATTAAACCCACACTGATGCCAGTGTGGAATTTAATGAAAAATGCACACAAAGGGCATCTTAGAGATGCCCCCTGAAAAACGACCAGCCTCTGGTGGGTTCCCTGACTGGTACACACCAGCCTGCCACCACGAGACATGTTTTTGGACCCCTAGGGTGGGAGCCTTCGCTCCCTGAGCCCAGAAACAAAAGCCTTTCCTGGGCGGAGGTGTTCACACCTCCCCCAGGCCAGGAAGAGCCATCTGTGGCAGGGGAGATTCAAAGGCCTTGCAGCCTTTATAATGCGACCCCAAGCCTCTCCTGCTATCAGGAGCAGGCCCCCTTCCTGTCTCCCCTCCTTTTCGGCGGGAAGACAGGCGGGAAAAACTAGCCAGCCCAGAAGGTGTGTCCACCTCTGCCAACTCCACCACTCAGGTGGGAGAGGCGAGGTGAAGCCCACTCTTCAGTGCCCGCCATCTTGCAGATGGCAGGCAATTCCCAATCAGGATTAGGGATTGTTATTATTATTAATGCTTTATTTCGATTACTAGAATCATAAAAGCCACAGACAAAAAACACAGACAGACGTTAAAAAATATACAGTATGTCACATTAATATGAATACATGATTTAACGGAGTTATCAAAATAGCTAAAAGGATACTAGTAGAACGATTAAGACCTGTAAATTGATTAAAAAGTTTAAAAGGTTTAAAAACAGCTGTATATAAAACCTTCTAGCAGAGTAAAAGGATGGGCTTTGAACGCACAACCAGACATAAAATGCAACTCTTGAGAATTAAAACGGTTATGCAAGCATATCTGGGGAGATGTACAGAATCAACCACAAATAGAGAAGTATATCTCAGGGTGAGGTGCTCTGAAAAACACGAACATTTTCTCAGTGATTCTAAGTAAGTAAACTCTGCAAGTTATTACAGTACTTAGGTAGTAAAAAGTAGGCTGACATAGATGTTTATCCCTCAGCAAGCGTGCTAGTGCCCTTCAGTGCTTTGTTTCTGATAATCCAGGCACGACTCAAAAACTTCGCCACCCAGCACGAAACAAGCACACCTGGGTCAGTTTTTAGGATACGCAGGGCGGTCCTATGGTCGCGTGTACCCATAATTTTGCAGACCGGTTTAATCCAGCTAGACCTGGCAACGGAATAAGCCGGGCAAGCAAACAGAATGTGGGGCATGCTTTCCAACGGAGTTCTACAGCAGGGGCATGCCTCACTTTGGTATTTATAAGAGTACCATTTTGAAGTGGTTGCGTGAATTGGGAGTGTGCCCAACCTGAATTGCATATATAACTGTCTATCGCGTGGAATCTGGATGATGTCCAGATAAGGCTCTAAGCCTCTACACTGTTTGTGGCAAAAAACTCTTCTGTCAGACTCCCCAATTCTGGGTTGCTCAACTCTTTGGTATCAACCCAGTTCCAATAAATGTGCTTAAGTTCTGCCTTGTTGGGTGGTACTTGGGTATCCCATGCTTCCGTGAGACCCAGCTTGGACAGCAACCTTCTAACATTGGATATCCACTTGACCCTGTGCCCCGTGTCTAAGTTAATCACCTCTTTTAGTGCCGCGGCATAGTTAGCAAGCTCTGGGGTACGCATCACTCGCGCCCAAAAGAGAAGAGGGCGCAATTTTGCAATATCCCTGAGCGGCCGTCTGCCCATATCAAACATCAAGGGAGTTAATGGGGTGTTACTGGGAAGCATCACCAGATCCCTCAAAAACTTGTTTTCGGACCTGCCAATATCCTCGATGTTTTCGAAGCCCCACAGCTCCGCCCCGTACACGGCAGAGGCAACTGCTTTAGCTTCGTAGATTGCAAGTGCTGGAGCTACCGGCCTACTATAGGAGGCCCGGTGTTCTTTACTAAGAGCCCCGGCAGCGCGTTTATGATTCAATAACATCTTGGCTAGGTGCGGCTTCCAGTGCATTTTATCAGAAAGGCGGATGCCCAAATAGTCAAACACATTTACCCTCTCTAGTCGGGTGTTATTTAAAATTAAGTCATTTTTAAAAGTCTTATGGGGATTAAAAGCCATGAATTTTGTCTTGTCTGTATTAATAACCAGGCCCCGGGAGTTACAGAATAGCTGATATCGGTTAAGAAGTTTTTGCAACCCAGACGGGGTTTTCGACACCAGAAGGGTGTCGTCAGCAAACAACAGTGTTGGGACTTTCTCACCCGCCAGGGTTGGTGCATCTGCCGGGATCTCCTGAAGAAATCTCACCACCCCATTGATATACAAGGAAAACAGGGTGGGTGCCAAGACACACCCCTGGCGGACTCCTCTGCTGACTAAGATCTTTTCCGTAACCTCCCTTGGGGGCCCCACCTGACTTGGGCGAAGTTTCCTTCGTGCAATCGAATTAAAAAGTTAAGAAGAAGAGGGGGAGTGCCCAGATCCCTCAGCGTTTGCCACAGTCTTAACCTAGGAACGAGATCAAAAGCTGTTCTCAAATCGATAAAAGCAAGGTAAAGGCTTCCCTTACCAATAACAATGACCTTCCAGTATATGAGTAATAACCTGAAAACTTGGTCAATCGTGCCTGTGTTTCTTCTAAACCCAGCCTGGTATTGGGATAGAATGTCCTCCTCTTCAGCCCAGGTCTGTATTCGCTGGAGGAGGACCCTACCTACCAACTTTTGCATGGCGTCAATTAGGCTTATTGGCCTATAATTTGATGGATCTTCCCTGTCCCCTTTTTAAATATCGGGACCACCAACGCTCCTTTCCAAGAGTCGGGAATTGGGGATCCATTGGCTATGCTATTGATCAAAAGTTGGATGTAATGCGACCAGTTCCTGGGATCGGCCAAAAGAGGTCACCAGGAAGACCGTCCGGTCCAGGGGCTTTTCCCGACACTGTCTTTGTGATTGCCATTTCAATTTCAGGCAACGAAAGGGATTGCTCGTATTCCCCACCGGAAGGATGTCTGTGGAGTCGCTTAACTCCTCCAGACATTCATCGTCAGGGGCGGAATACAGTTTCCTGAAATGGTCGTGCCATTCATGGCTTGTTATATGGTTAGACAGAGAGGCAGGATCTCTGCTAATACCCTTACTAACGAGGGACCAGAACTGATTTTTGTTTTTCTCCAGACTGGCGTCTTTCAAGTTCTTCCAGTGAGATTCGTCCCACTCTATTTTAGCCTCGTGGAGGGCTGCCCTATACTCCTTTCTCGCTAGTTTAATCGATTCGGAGTTCTTGGACCTGATTGCGGCTGCCAATGCTTGTCTATTTAGTCTGCATTTTTTGGTGTACCACGGGTGCTGTCTTTGCCGGGGTGCCTTTGTGTTAGCGTACTTATGAGTGGCTAAAAAAAAAGTACTCAGCTGATCTATGGTACGGGAGTGGGCTAAAGAAGCTCCTGCACAGGGGTCGGCAGCCAATAGGGTTGCCTGGAGGGCTTGGATACCAGAGAAGACAACTTCCTTAACACAAGATAATTTTATTTTGTGTGCGCTAATCTTATGCCATTTCAGGTATCTTTTACAGTTTGAAGGAACGATGTCTATAACCAGAGCTGTGGCCTTCCTAGTTTGGTACGAGGACGGAGTGGCCCAGAGCAATTCTGATGTCAAACAAAGAGGATTGTGGTCGCTATCTGTTGTGGTGCCCACATACATGTCTAACATTTGGGCCCACAATTTTACGTCCACTAGGATATAATCTATACGTGAAGTGCTACCTACTCTATTAAAAGTGTTTGCACCGTGCGTGTCTGAATGAGTTCTGCCATTAGCAGCTCTAAGACCATGTTCAATGGTTAGTGCATTAAGTTGAATTGCAAGCGGGGTCGACTTTCTAATAGGGGAGATATTAAGAGGGGGGACCGACCATTTTGCATCACCATCCTCAAGCTCCAGCATATCCTCTGAGCTCAAAGGCTCAAAGGTGCAGTTCAAATCTCCTGCTACTATAATTTTCGCTTAGGGCTTGCAACTGGATAGGGAATGGTCTAAAAGTGTGACAATGGGTGATTGTTGACCTCCCTTGGTTCCTCTAATATAAACATTGAACAGCTCCAGTGTGCCACCTCCCCTGGGACCTTTAATAGTTAGTCTCAAAATGTCCGGACTTGTGGTCGGTTGGACAGTGATTTGACAGCCTAAAGTAATGCTCACCCACGTGGGGTGAGCACACCAAGGGTGTAGTCACCCTAAGGTCAGTAGCCCATTGGCTACTGACCTCGAGACCCCTAAAACGCCCCCTAAATACAGTATTTAGGGGGCAGCCCTGAACCAAGAAAGCAGACCAGAAGAAACTACAAGAAAAGAAGGATAGAACAGCTGTGCAGAAGCTGACAAGAGGAAGACGCCCACTGACTTGGCTCCAGCCCTACCGGCCTATCTCCACCTCGAACCTGCTCCTGCGAAATCCCAGTGTGTCCTGCAGCCAGCAACCTCAAAAACCCCTGAAGACCTGCCTGCCTTCAACCACAAAGACTGAGTCTCCCGTGAACACCGGATGTGTTCATCTGCAACCTCTGGCTCCGGCCGGACACCGCGGATCCGCCCCACTCTGCACCCGCCGTCCACGGGCCGAGCTCGAGTGGGCAAACACCACGAGGAGGTCCCCCCGGCGATCCTAACCTGAGATCCGGCGACCCCTGACCTGATTCAAGCCTCCAGCCGATGCCTGCAGCCTAAATCCGGAAGGTCCCGCCAACCGCGACCAGGAGCTGGTAAGAAGATCCGACCCTAAAAGGCACCCCTGCACCCGACGCCCCACGGCCTTGGGTGCCCCAACCGATGGTGCCTAACCAACCCCCAACTTACCTCTCGAAGTGGTGGTTGCACCCAGAAGACCTTTGTCCCCAAGCCTGCAGTGCCTTTGCAAACCGGAGGTTCCCCATTGCAAACAACAGGGCGCCCGACGTCGAAACAGCACCCTGCACCCGGCCACCCTAGTGCCGCTGAGGGTGCACCTTTGGTGCTACTTTGTTTCCCCATTGGCACTGAGCTAAAGTCCAGGAGCTTTGCTCCCACACCAAAGTGGCCTGCTCGTCAGCAGCCACTAACCGGAGGCCCCCTATCCCCCATTGGATAACATTGGGCCTCAGCACTCTGCACCCGGCCGCCCTAGTGCCGCTGAGGGTGTAACAAGAGTGCATCCTTGACCCTGGGGGACCCCTGAGTTTACCCCAGAACCTCAACTCCCACTATCAAATACTTACCTTAAAACCAATAACACTATTTTCCTCCATAGGATAACATTGACTGTTTTTCTTGGAAAAGTTTCTAAGTGTGGAGTTTGAAAACCTAAAGAAATTCTTTAATATTGTACTGTTTAACAAAAACGATTTTACTTACCTGTTTACAGGAAATGTCCCAGAGTAGTATCCAGGTATACTACTCTTAGTAAGAAAAGTAATCTCAAAAGTAACTTACCTGGTATTTTACTGAAAAGCCCATTCAAGTCTATGTACTGTATTTACAAAGTATTGCATTTCTCTGCAACCATACTGTAAGTCAAAACAAAGTGTATATACAATTACAATTCAAACTGTTTACATACTGCATTACTACTGTAAAGTATTTATTGCTTACCTGTGCCAGGCTAGCTTGGTTCTAGAAATGAAATAACTAAAAGAATATTTTTCATACAAAAACAATTGGTCTGAAGTTCAGTCTTCCAGTGTGTGAATTCATTTGCTGAGTGTGTACAAAAAATGCTTAACGCTGTCCTCTGATACTGCCTTACTGCTCGACCACACTACCACAAATAGAGAGTGAGGTGCTATCTAACTTTACCTCTGCCTACCTTTGGGGCTCCACTGGACTCTGTGCACACTATACCTCACTTTGGTATAGTATATACAGAGCCAGCTTCCCACAGAAATGTTTAAAGTCCGGTTTCATGTGAGGGCCGAATAGGTGTTAAGTGCTGTGATGGCCCCATCGTAGTCAGCATCTCTTCCAGTGGACTGGTGAAGAGTTTAAATAGTTCTTCCCCAGCATACTGTTGACACTTCTTGGTCTTCCCATCAGTCTCTTTGGTGGCCTTGAAGTAAGCAACCCACGCAGGCCAGTGGAGCAGCACCTTGGTGGGGTCGCTGAGCTCAGTGAATCGTGGAAAGGGTTTGGATGCACCACAGATATGTTGCGGTCACCCACACTGGGCGCTGTGCTCCAGCAATTCATGCCTGGGGTGTATGGGTGCAAAAATAACAGTTGATGAACAGAATGCAGAACAATGTCATACATTCACCCCAGTCCAGAGATCTGGGCCTAAATCCATTGTTTTTTTGCTCACCATGCCATTCCAGTTTGAACCCAGCTATATGCAAATCAGACTTGACCCTGTGCCTCATGGGAACAGTCCAGCCCGAACTGCCAAGCCAGGTCCTCCCTGGACTGGAAACAAGCATCCTAGGACCGGTTTCGGGGTTTCACCCCTCTTCAGCCAGGATAGCTTGATTCCAGTGGCATGGAGAGCACGGGACCCACGTCTGGGCATACCCGTCCCACTAGGGGTGACAAATGCAAAAACAACAGTTGATGAACAGAATGCAGAACAATGTCATACATTCACCCCAGTCCAGAGATCTGGGCCTAAATTCATCGTTTTTTTGCTCACCATGCCATTCCAGTTTGAACCCAGCTATATGCAAATCAGATTTGACCCTGTGCCTCATGGGAACAGTCCAGCCCGAACTGCCAAGCCAGGTCCTCCCTGGACTGGAAACAAGCATCCTAGGACCGGTTTCGGGGTTTCACCCCTCTTCAGCCAGGATAGCTTGATTCCAGTGGCATGGAGAGCACGGGACCCACGTCTGGGCATACCCGTCCCACTAGGGGTGACAAATGCAAAAACAACAGTTGATGAACAGAATGCAGAACAATGTCATACATTCACCCCAGTCCAGAGATCTGGGCCTAAATCCATCGTTTTTTTGCTCACCATGCCATTCCAGTTTGAACCCAGCTATATGCAAATCAGACTTGACCCTGTGCCTCATGGGAACAGTCCAGCCCGAACTGCCAAGCCAGGTCCTCCCTGGACTGGAAACAAGCATCCTAGGACCGGTTTCGGGGTTTCACCCCTCTTCAGCCAGGATAGCTTGATTCCAGTGGCATGGAGAGCACGGGACCCACGTCTGGGCATACCCGTCCCACTAGGGGTGACAAATGCAAAAACAACAGTTGATGAACAGAATGCAGAACAATGTCATACATTCACCCCAGTCCAGAGATCTGGGCCTAAATCCATCGTTTTTTTGCTCACCATGCCATTCCAGTTTGAACCCAGCTATATGCAAATCAGACTTGACCCTGTGCCTCATGGGAACAGTCCAGCCCGAACTGCCAAGCCAGGTCCTCCCTGGACTGGAAACAAGCATCCTAGGACCGGTTTCGGGGTTTCACCCCTCTTCAGCCAGGATAGCTTGATTCCAGTGGCATGGAGAGCACGGGACCCACGTCTGGGCATACCCGTCCCACTCGGGGTGACAAATGCAAAAACAACAGTTGATGGACAGAATGCAGAACAATGTCATACATTCACCCCAGTACAGAGATCTGGGCCTAAATCCATCGTTTTTTGCTCACCATGCCATTCCAGTTTGAAACCAGCTATATGCAAATCAGTCTTGACCCTGTGCCTCATGGGAACAGTCCAGCCCGAACTGCCAAGCCAGGTCCTCCCTGGACTGGAAACAAGCATCCTAGGACCGGTTTCGGGGTTTCACCCCTCTTCAGCCAGGATAGCTTGATTCCAGTGGCATGGAGAGCACGGGACCCACGTCTGGGCATACCCGTCCCACTCAGGGGTGACAAATGCAAAAACAACAGTTGATGAACAGAATGCAGAACAATGTCATACATTCACCCCAGTCCAGAAATCTGGGCCTAAATCCATTGTTTTTTTGCTCACCATGCCATTCCAGTTTGAACCCAGCTATATGCAAATCAGACTTGACCCTGTGCCTCATGGGAACAGTCCAGCCCGAACTGCCAAGCCAGGTCCTCCCTGGACTGGAAACAAGCATCCTAGGACCGGATTGGGGGTTTCACCCCTCTTCAGCCAGGATAGCTTGATTCCAGTGGCATGGAGAGCACGGGACCCACGTCTGGGCATACCCGTCCCACTAGGGGTGACAAATGCAAAAACAACAGTTGATGAACAGAATGCAGAACAATGTCATACATTCACCCCAGTCCAGAGATCTGGGCCTAAATCCATCGTTTTTTTGCTCACCATGCCATTCCTGTTTGAACCCAGCTATATGCAAATCAGACTTGACCCTGTGCCTCATGGGAACAGTCCAGCCCGAACTGCCAAGCCAGGTCCTCCCTGGACTGGAAACAAGCATCCTAGGACCGGTTTCGGGGTTTCACCCCTCTTCAGCCAGGATAGCTTGATTCCAGTGGCATGGAGAGCACGGGACCCACGTCTGGGCATACCCGTCCCACTAGGGGTGACCAATGCAAAAACAACAGTTGATGAACAGAATGCAGAACAATGTCATACATTCACCCCAGTCCAGAGATCTGGGCTAAATCCATCGGTTTTTTGCTCACCATGCCATTCCAGTTTGAACCCAGCTATATGCAAATCAGACTTGACCCTGTGCCTCATGGGAACAGTCCAGCCCGAACTGCAAAGCCAGGTCCTCCCTGGACTGGAAACAAGCATCCTAGGACCGGTTTCGGGGTTTCACCCCTCTTCAGCCAGGATAGCTTGATTCCAGTGGCATGGAGAGCACGGGACCCACGTCTGGGCATACCCGTCCCACTAGGGGTGACAAATGCAAAAACAACAGTTGATGAACAGAATGCAGAACAATGTCATACATTCACCCCAGTACAGAGATCTGGGCCTAAATCCATCGTTTTTTGCTCACCATGCCATTCCAGTTTGAACCCAGCTATATGCAAATCAGTCTTGACCCTGTGCCTCATGGGAACAGTCCAGCCCGAACTGCCAAGCCAGGTCCTCCCTGGACTGGAAACAAGCATCCTAGGACCGGTTTCGGGGTTTCACCCCTCTTCAGCCAGGATAGCTTGATTCCAGTGGCATGGAGAGCACGGGACCCACGTCTGGGCATACCCGTCCCACTCGGGGTGACAAATGCAAAAACAACAGTTGATGGACAGAAAGCAGAACAATGTCATACATTCACCCCAGTCCAGAGATCTGGGCCTAAATCCATCGTTTTTTGCTCACCATGCCATTCCAGTTTGAACCCAGCTATATGCAAATCAGACTTGACCCTGTGCCTCATGGGAACAGTCCAGCCCGAACTGCCAAGCCAGGTCCTCCCTGGACTGGAAACAAGCATCCTAGGACCGGTTTCGGGGTTTCACCCCTCTTCAGCCAGGATAGCTTGATTCCAGTGGCATGGAGAGCACTGGACCCACGTCTGGGCATACCCGTCCCACTCGGGGTGACAAATGCAAAAACAACAGTTGATGGACAGAATGCAGAACAATGTCATACATTCACCCCAGTCCAGAGATCTGGGCCTAAATCCATCGTTTTTTGCTCACCATGCCATTCCAGTTTGAACCCAGCTATATGCAAATCAGTCTTGACCCTGTGCCTCATGGGAACAGTCCAGCCCGAACTGCCAAGCCAGGTCCTCCCTGGACTGGAAACAAGCATCCTAGGACCGGTTTCGGGGTTTCACCCCTCTTCAGCCAGGATAGCTTGATTCCAGTGGCATGGAGAGCATGGGACCCACGTCTGGGCATACCCGTCCCACTCGGGGTGACAAATGCAAAAACAACAGTTGATGGACAGAATGCAGAACAATGTCATACATTCACCCCAGTACAGAGATCTGGGCCTAAATCCATCGTTTTTTGCTCACCATGCCATTCCAGTTTGAACCCAGCTATATGCAAATCAGTCTTGACCCTGTGCCTCATGGGAACAGTCCAGCCCGAACTGCCAAGCCAGGTCCTCCCTGGACTGGAAACAAGCATCCTAGGACCAGTTTCGGGGTTTCACCCCTCTTCAGCCAGGATAGCTTGATTCCAGTGGCATGGAGAGCACGGGACCCACGTCTGGGCATACCCGTCCCACCAGGGGTGACAAATGCAAAAACAACAGTTGATGAACAGAATGCAGAACAATGTCATACATTCACCCCAGTCCAGAAATCTGGGCCTAAATCCATCGTTTTTTTGCTCACCATGCCATTCCAGTTTGAACCCAGCTATATGCAAATCAGACTTGATCCTGCGCCTCATGGGAACAGTCCAGCCCGAACTGCCAAGCCAGGTCCTCCCTGGACTGGAAACAAGCATCCTAGGACCAGTTTCGGGGTTTCACCCCTCTTCAGCCAGGATAGCTTGATTCCAGTGGCATGGAGAGCACAGGACCCACGTCTGGGCATACCCGTCCCACTCGGGGTGACAAATGCAAAAACAACAGTTGATGGACAGAATGCAGAACAATGTCATACATTCACCCCAGTACAGAGATCTGGGCCTAAATCCATCGTTTTTGCTCACCATGCCATTCCAGTTTGAACCCAGCTATATGCAAATCAGTCTTGACCCTGTGCCTCATGGGAACAGTCCAGCCCGAACTGCCAAGCCAGGTCCTCCCTGGACTGGAAACAAGCATCCTAGGACCGGTTTCGGGGTTTCACCCCTCTTCAGCCAGGATAGCTTGATTCCAGTGGCATGGAGAGCACGGGACCCACGTCTGGGCATACCCGTCCCACTCGGGGTGACAAATGCAAAAACAACAGTTGATGGACAGAATGCAGAACAATGTCATACATTCACCCCAGTCCAGAGATCTGGGCCTAAATCCATCGTTTTTTGCTCACCATGCCATTCCAGTTTGAACCCAGCTATATGCAAATCAGTCTTGACCCTGTGCCTCATGGGAACAGTCCAGCCCGAACTGCCAAGCCAGGTCCTCCCTGGACTGGAAACAAGCATCCTAGGACCGGTTTCGGGGTTTCACCCCTCTTCAGCCAGGATAGCTTGATTCCAGTGGCATGGAGAGCACGGGACCCACGTCTGGGCATACCCGTCCCACTCGGGGTGACAAATGCAAAAACAACAGTTGATGGACAGAATGCAGAACAATGTCATACATTCACCCCAGTACAGAGATCTGGGCCTAAATCCATCGTTTTTTTGCTCACCATGCCATTCCAGTTTGAACCCAGCTATATGCAAATCAGTCTTGACCCTGTGCCTCATGGGAACAGTCCAGCCCGAACTGCCAAGCCAGGTCCTCCCTGGACTGGAAACAAGCATCCTAGGACCGGTTTCGGGGTTTCACCCCTCTTCAGCCAGGATAGCTTGATTCCAGTGGCATGGAGAGCACGGGACCCACGTCTGGGCATACCCGTCCCACTCGGGGTGACAAATGCAAAAACAACAGTTGATGGACAGAATGCAGAACAATGTCATACATTCACCCCAGTACAGAGATCTGGGCCTAAATCCATCGTTTTTTGCTCACCATGCCATTCCAGTTTGAACCCAGCTATATGCAAATCAGTCTTGACCCTGTGCCTCATGGGAACAGTCCAGCCCGAACTGCCAAGCCAGGTCCTCCCTGGACTGGAAACAAGCATCCTAGGACCGGTTTCGGGGTTTCACCCCTCTTCAGCCAGGATAGCTTGATTCCAGTGGCATGGAGAGCACGGGACCCACGTCTGGGCATACCCGTCCCACTCGGGGTGACAAATGCAAAAACAACAGTTGATGGACAGAATGCAGAACAATGTCATACATTCACCCCAGTACAGAGATCTGGGCCTAAATCCATCGTTTTTTGCTCACCATGCCATTCCAGTTTGAACCCAGCTATATGCAAATCAGTCTTGACCCTGTGCCTCATGGGAACAGTCCAGCCCGAACTGCCAAGCCAGGTCCTCCCTGGACTGGAAACAAGCATCCTAGGACCGGTTTCGGGGTTTCACCCCTCTTCAGCCAGGATAGCTTGATTCCAGTGGCATGGAGAGCACGGGACCCACGTCTGGGCATACCCGTCCCACTCGGGGTGACAAATGCAAAAACAACAGTTGATGGACAGAATGCAGAACAATGTCATACATTCACCCCAGTACAGAAATCTGGGCCTAAATCCATCGTTTTTGCTCACCATGCCATTCCAATTTGAACCCAGCTATATGCAAATCAGTCTTGACCCTGTGCCTCATGGGAACAGTCCAGCCCGAACTGCCAAGCCAGGTCCTCCCTGGACTGGAAACAAGCATCCTAGGACCGGTTTCGGGGTTTCACCCCTCTTCAGCCAGGATAGCTTGATTCCAGTGGCATGGAGAGCACAGGACCCACGTCTGGGCATACCCGTCCCACTCGGGGTGACAAATGCAAAAACAACAGTTGATGGACAGAATGCAGAACAATGTCATACATTCACCCCAGTACAGAGATCTGGGCCTAAATCCATCGTTTTTTGCTCACCATGCCATTCCAGTTTGAACCCAGCTATATGCAAATCAGTCTTGACCCTGTGCCTCATGGGAACAGTCCAGCCCGAACTGCCAAGCCAGGTCCTCCCTGGACTGGAAACAAGCATCCTAGGACCGGATTCGGGGTTTCACCCCTCTTCAGCCAGGATAGCTTGATTCCAGTGGCATGGAGAGCACGGGACCCACGTCTGGGCATACCCGTCCCACTCGGGGTGACAAATGCAAAAACAACAGTTGATGGACAGAATGCAGAACAATGTCATACATTCACCCCAGTACAGAGATCTGGGCCTAAATCCATCGTTTTTTGCTCACCATGCCATTCCAGTTTGAACCCAGCTATATGCAAATCAGACTTGACCCTGTGCCTCATGGGAACAGTCCAGCCCGAACTGCCAAGCCAGGTCCTCCCTGGACTGGAAACAAGCATCCTAGGACCGGTTTCGGGGTTTCACCCCTCTTCAGCCAGGATAGCTTGATTCCAGTGGCATGGAGAGCACGGGACCCACGTCTGGGCATACCCGTCCCACTAGGGGTGACAAATGCAAAAACAACAGTTGATGAACAGAATGCAGAACAATGTCATACATTCACCCCAGTCCAGAGATCTGGGCTAAATCCATCGTTTTTTTGCTCACCATGCCATTCCAGTTTGAACCCAGCTATATGCAAATCAGACTTGACCCTGTGCCTCATACTCTTAGTAAGAAAAGTAATCTCAAAAGTAACTTACCTGGTATTTTACTGAAAAGCCCATTCAAGTCTATGTACTGTATTTACAAAGTATTGCATTTCTCTGCAACCATACTGTAAGTCAAAACAAAGTGTATATACAATTACAATTCAAACTGTTTACAAACTGCATTACTACTGTAAAGTATTTATTGCTTACCTGTGCCAGGCTAGCTTGGTTCTAGAAATGAAATAACTAAAAGAATATTTTTCATACAAAAACAATTGGTCTGAAGTTCAGTCTTCCAGTGTGTGAATTCATTTGCTGACTGAGTGTGTACAACAAATGCTTAACGCTGTCCTCTGATACTGCCTTACTGCTCGACCACACTACCACAAATAGAGAGTGAGGTGCTATTAACTTTACCTCTGCCTACCTTTGGGGCTCCACTGGACTCTGTGCACACTATACCTCACTTTGGTATAGTATATACAGAGCCAGCTTCCCACAGAAATGTTTAAAGTCCGGTTTCATGTGAGGGCCGAATAGGTGTTAAGTGCTGTGATGGCCCCATCGTAGTCAGCATCTCTTCCAGTGGACTAGTGAAGAGTTTAAATAGTTCTTCCCCAGCATACTGTTGACACTTCTTGGTCTTCCCATCAGTCTCTTTGGTGGCCTTGAATTAAGCAACCCACGCAGGCCAGTGGAGCAGCACCTTGGTGTGGTCGCTGAGCTCAGTGAATCGTGGAAAGGGTTTGGATGCACCACAGATATGTTGCGGTCACCCACACTGGGCGCTGTGCTCCAGCAATTCATGCCTGGGGTGTATGGGGAGCACGGCCTACCCCTTCTTGGATCATAGTGGCAGATCCGAATGTCTCCAGTGCTCTTTGCCGCAGTTGAGGTGTCCACACATGCACGCTGCTGAAAAGCGTGGAGACGCACAAATCGATTGGTTTGATGGTAGAGTGGCTGCTGCCAGGTGGTGGCTACTGCGGATGAATGCTGCTGGTGTGCCAAACAATTTTGTTTTATACTCTTCTTTTTTTCACTTTTATACCGTCTTTGTTTCTCCTTTTGGCTTCCGGAGAGGCTGGCACTCGAGAATGTCGGCAAGAGGGCAAAAATAACAGCAAGTGCCGTCGATACTTGCTGTGTGGGGGTGAAGGGGTCGTTTGGTGCCCCCTGGTGGAGGGAAGTTGCCATCGCGAAGATTATTCAGCTGTTCAAGGTATTTATTTATTTATTTATTTATTTATTTATTTATTTATGCGTTTTTATATAGCGCGGACTTTACCCGAGGGTGTCAGAGCGCTTCACAACAGGATCAGCAACATTACATAAGGAGGAGGATACAAATGAGCATAATACAAAGACAAGCGTTACATTGCATGAGGAAAAAGTGACAATTGTGCAAAAACAAACAAACCAAATACAAAAGAGGAATGAGTTCCAATAGGAAAAAGTGACAGATGTGCATGAAACATGGGATACCAAATACAAATGGAGGTATAATACTGCAATAAATGGCAGTCACACATGACACACTGGGAAGGCGCTTCTATAGGCTTGGAGTACAGAATTTCCTATAGTGGAAGAACTTCCTTGAGGTAGTAGAGAGGCGTGGATTCAACAGGGGGTACATGGGGTACAAAATATATGATACATGGGGTACAAAATACACTAAAGGCAAAATACTGTAATAAGTGGCAGTAACTCGAAGCACACTGAGAAGGCCCTTCTATAGGCTTGGAATACAGAATTCCTATCATGGAAGAGCTTCCTTGAGGTAGTAGAGAGGGCGTGACTTCACAGGGGACTTATAATGGGGGAACACGCACATAAAAACCAACACAACACATAAAATAAGGAATGAACAGACACAAGTACAACTTTATACTGACGAGCTGGACTTCCTAGAGGGGCCTAAGACCGAACGTATTAGTTCTGGAAGTGTCTTTGGAATAGAAGAGACTTGAGGTCAGCTTTGAAGATCCGGGTAGAGGAGGTGGCACGGAGCAGTGGGGGAAGGTAAACGTGGTAGTTTAATGAAAACTGAAAACTCGACTGGATTTTATTATTAATTGGTGACTTTCTGAACGAAGATCTACTTTCCTACATGAAATTAAAAAAATATATGTTTCGAGGTTTATCTGTGTGTTGTATACAGTGATTCATTTTATAGGACAGACACAGTTAATACAAATACGGCAGAGTGCATTATCTTTCGAGATCACAAAAACCCGCTCTTCAACAGTAAATAGTTGTCTTCGAAGGCATGCTACAATAAATGCAATACAGCATTATGTATTCACGCATGACACCAGACCCGATTCAGGCGGGAGACTCCACATCTTTGAAGTCAGAAATGCCTTCATTTTAACTGACTCTCGCCTAAAATTGCTTCCGCTCCGATAAAAGCTAATAGTTGGAAAATACATTCCCCGTTAAAAAAAAAAATCTCCCACTTTCCAGTTTTAAAACGTTGTTGGCATTTGTATATTATTTTTGCATATTATGGGCAGGGTAATAAGTGGAGTTACTTCAAGGGCAACAGCAAACGAATACTTTTTGTGAGCTGAGGTCTTGTGATGCTTCAAGTTTATCTGTCAGATGGAAAAAAAATACCGGAGTACGCGATACGCACATTATATGGCACAATAGAAGTAATACAGGGTTCGCCTCTTTATGGAAAACGAAACCACAGTCCATCGCCATCTACTGGTAGGATGTGAGATTGCTATCGTCAAAAATCGGAATGAGTTGTGGTTGACATGGTGTGAAATAAGCAAGAATTAATAAATCGGAAACGTTTCTGGAAATATGAAAACTCTTTGGGGTGCATTTGATTTCACCTGAATGGCTCAATTGCTTTGAACAAAAGAAAACAAGAGACTGTTATTGGAGACGGCTCCTTTACCAAACTGGCAAATATCAACAGCGCGACAATCTACCAGCTAAATTAATGTTCCTTCCTCAAAGTTATGAGATGGTCTTTTCATGCTGTAAGGGACACATGTCCACAAGGATTGTGTACAGCAAAACAGCATATGTTCATGTTGTGCATACGAGCCAATATACCCGATTCAGGCAGAAGACTTGCAAAAATGGCTTTATGACTCCCGCCTGAAATTGTATTTGTTTCAATAGTAGTCAATGGGGAAAATCCATTCCCCCGATTTTTTTCCTCTCAAAATCTCCTATTTTCATGTTCTAAAATGATGGCTCCTCACCCACGCCTACAAATCCCTCAACAACATCGGACCCGAATACCTCAGCGAGAGAGTATCCTTCCACGTGTCCAAAAGGAACCTCCGCTCCGCCGACCTCGCCCTGGCAGAGGTCCCCCGCATCGGCAGAAACAGAACAGGCGGGAGAGCCTTCTCCTACATCGCAGCCAAGACCTGGAACGAGCTCCGCGTGAACATCAGACGCTCCCCAACCCTGCACACTTTCAGGAAGGACCTCAAGACCTGGCTCTTCGACTGATCTGGAGCTGCTCCACCCCCCCCCCTAGCGCCTAGAGACCTTCACGGGTGAGTAGTGCACTTTATAAACTCCTGATTGATTAATTGATTGATTGATGGCTTGTATGGATGTGCTATGGTGTGTAACCTGGAATGGGCATAAAGTAACTGCGTGCACCCAGTGACCTAAATTTTACATTTTAAAAAAAAATGATTATTTCTTATAATTTGGCGCTTAACTTGCCACCATAGATGACCACTGTTGGGACGGAAAAGTCTTCTGCACGGTTGAAGAAGTGTATGTATCCTTGCCCTGAATGCCCCCACTGTATTGTAATCTGGATCCTTAATGCTCATTTTTTGTCATAGGTGAACACGGATCATGCATGTGCGCCTTGATATAGGCCTGTCTCACGGACTGCAGTCTTGTTGGACCGAGAGAGGTGCCCAAAGCGCTACCTCCCACAGTGGTGGAAGTCTGCCGCCTTCACCAGAAATAGAGAAGCACAAGCATGGTGGTGGCAGCATACTGTGTAGTGATCAGTCGGACTAAACAGGTCTTTTTTACCCTTTGCCACAGGAGTGAGGCTAACAGGCTCACTCACCTTTAATAGTTCAGCTGCAGTGTGCTTAACTCACCCTTGGCCTACATGAGGTAGATGTGGAGTGCTGTGCAGCGCAGGAGCAGTGACTCTGCACTGAATTTATATGTGCTTAGGAAGGGCATAATCAATGGGTAGAGCAGTGCTGTGCAGAATATATGTGGTTAGGGCATGTACAGAGTGTATGTATGCCTGCTTGGAATTAGGAGAGGCCGCTCGTACTGTGAAGTGGTGGGGTGGGGGAATGGGGGAAACACAATTAAAAAATAAATAAAATTGCAGTTACCTGCTCCGACGGCCGCCGCCTTCTTCCCGATCCTCGTGTCCTTGTCAGGAACCTGGTGCACACAGCGCAGGCTCCCAGCTCCCAATCCCAGCACTGCTCACATGCTGGGAAAGCTATTTGCAGTATGTGAGCCGTGCTGGGATTTGTCTGAGTGCCTCGGTTCGGCGCTCGGACATAGACTGGGAGCCTGTGTTGGTTTCTCCACCCAGCTGTACAACACAGCTAGGTGGAGAAAGGCTAAGTGTGTATGACCGTTTGGCCGGCCCTCTGGGGCCGGCCAAACATCATGCGCATTTAGCAGTGCCAACCACTCCCCCTCCTTCCTGGTGCTGCAGCTGCAACGTCACTGTGGCTGTCCCCGCCCCTCCCTCGGCACAGCTGGCAGGCAGCTTGAGGGACGCAAAATAAAATGATAATAAAAATGGTTTGTTATCATTTTATTTATGTCCTTGCCTCTGCTGGCTTTCAGCAGGGGGGGGGCGACAATTAAGAAATAAATAAAAGCACTTACCTGCTCTGACTGCCGCCGCCTTCCTCCTGATCTTTGCGTCCTTGTCAGGAACCTGGTGCACGCTGCTCAGGATCCCAGCTCCCAATCCCACTGCTGCTTACATGCTGGAAATGCTATTCCCAGCAAGTGAGCAGTGCTGGGATTGGTCTGAGCGCCTCGGTTCGGCTCTCAGACATAGACTGGGAGCCTGTATTGGTTTCTCCACTCAGCTGTACAGCACAGCTAGAAAAAGGCTAAGTGCCCATGATGGTTTGGCCGGCCGTCTATAGCCGGCCAAACCATAATGCGCATTTAGCAGTACCCACCACTCTCCCCTCCTCCCTGGTGCTGCAGCGTCACTGTGGCTGTCCCCGCCCCTCCTCGGCTCGGCTGGCAGGCAGCCAGTAGGACGCAAAATAAAATTATAATAAAAACGTTTTATTATCTTTTTATTTATGTCCTTGCCTCTGTTGGCTTTCACCAGGGGGGGCGACGCTCCTCCACCATAACGGAGGAGCTGCACTGCTTGGAATACATTACATGAGAGATGTAGTGCTGTGCAGTGCAGTGCATGTGAAAGGAAAGCATGTGCTGGGTGTATGTGTGCTTGCGTGAAGTACAATACATGAAGGGTGAAGTATTGTGCAGCTTGCCCATGGTGAGTGTGTGTGCTGGCAGTGTGTGTGTTTGTAAATAGCACACCCTGATACAATACAGAAAAGCTACAGAACTAAACAGTGCACACAGACTGAATGTGTGTGCTGAATGCATGCATGTCTATAGTGGCACAATGCATTGAGATACCAGTGCTGGACAGTAAGTGTGCTGTGAATGTACACGGAGTAAGTGTGCCTGCATTGGTACATTGCATGGGGGACCCAGGGTTCCATTTTGGGAAGCCCAAGTCTGCCTGGTGAAAACATGAGTAGAGGAATCCCCCCAGATAGATTTGTGGATTGGTGCATTCCTGTGAGCTTGGTGGGACATGCTGGAGGAAGGGACCCTCCCTTTACACTTCAAAAGGTTGCTTTTTTATTCAGTTATAGAGCACAAGGAAGGGGCCTAGACACATCTCAGAAAAGCAGATATGGCTGATAAAGGGAAAAAAAGAGTAGGGCTGTAAGCCTGCAATTAACATTTTGATGTACATATCATTGCGACTGACATCCAGGTGTGAACTCTGGTCACTCCCATGAATTGTGTTGTGGAACTTCGGAGACTTGCCTACTGTGACTGACACCCTTTCATGAGGAAAGAAAAAAAAGAAGCAAAACCTCAATATAAAATTTTAAAGACTCAGACTCTAAATTATATTTTGGTGTGTGGAAATGGACTAGAAGGGGAGGTTGAGACTCCAAACTTGGCTATCTTCCAAGGAGCCATATGGGCTTTGTGAGGAGGGGAAGCTCTGCAAGACTTCTGCCTGTGAGCAGGACTGGGGGAAAAGGCCTGCTAGTCTCCCTGCTGGGTGAGGAGACATCACCCAGGAAACCAAGATCACCTGCCCTGGAGCCTGGGGCACCGGTGCCTGCCTGTTTGCTAAGACCAGTGTGCCCTGTGAGGAAGAGGAAAGCATTAAAGGGAGCAAGGTCGAGTGGGGAGCCTTGTCGAGATGACTCCCTGAGCGAGGTTTGAGGAAACAGCTGTGCACCGATTGGGTCATTGCTCGTGTATAATGTCGGCCCGGTGACCCCTCCCCCCATGCCAGGAGAGGGCCGCATTGGACTGAGTCGTGAGTTAAGCACCGTATGCCAGAGGGGGCTACTGGTAAAGTTGCTACTGTGATAAGCACTGAGCCTCATTACTGTCATGGCAGGGGCGCTTGTACCAGAGGAGCCTGCACCCGTACTGACCAGTACTGTGGCAACCCTGTATGCCAGGAGGGGCTGCCACAACCGACGTTGCGAAAGGATTTGAGGCGAGCCTGAGGAGAGACTGAGGCTTCATTCGGGGGGGGGGCGAGGTTGAACCTGCACTGCGAGGAAACTGCCCCTGACTGACCACTGAGGACTGCCGTTGACACCATGGACATCGCTCCCTCACTGGACTCCAGGAGTTAGCTGAAGAATGGATTCCAAACCGCCTACCTCGCTGACTCAACTCACCCAAGGGATTTACTGTTGTGGAATTGATGACAGCAGTACCCTAGAAATTCCCAACCCCCCACCCCGACCTGGGTAAAGCCAATTTACTGCGTCTTGGCAAGCTGGGAGTTGCTATGACAATTGAGAGATCACTGGCAGCGCGGCTCAAGACCCTGCACCGCCGGGTGATGCAGCATGTGCCGCAGGCGGCCCAACTTCTCCAAGCAGAGAAAGACTCATGGGTGCTCGCGATGAGGGCACCCGCTGCACCGCTGACCTCTTCCGTGTTGTGAGAGAAGGTAAGACGTTAACTGGGCCAGTTGAGCCCCAGGAACTTCGCTGCTAACAGTGCTGCGGCACCATATACATTATTGACTAAATCCTGAAGAGTCCAAGGGGAACTCTTCAGTAGGGCCTATTAATGAGCATTTCTTGGATGCGGTCACCAGTGAATAGAGAATAACCCCGAAAATGTTACACAAAGGAGGGTGGAACATGGATTTGCCTGACAACTAGTAGAGCCCCAACCTCAAGGGGATTGTGTTGTTGCTTGTGAATGTAGTATTCTTTTGCATGTGTAGAGTTAGAAATAAAACACTTATTTTTCTTATAAAACCAAGTATTTCACTGGACATTGACTTATGATTCGAAATGTTTGTACTTTGAGTTATGAGTCGTTTTCACTGATCTGCATCTACACTTACCCGGAAAGGCATCCTTGACTGCTCGACCAGAGCTACCACTGACAGTAAAGTGCAGAAGGGGTACTTGGCCCAGTTGAGTGGGATTCATAGTAGGTAGGGCGACGGAACATCAGGAGTAAAAGGCCTCAACCACCATGGTTGAGCCCAGAGGCCCCTGCAAGCCCTGTGGTCCTCTGAAAGGAGTACCGACACACACTAGACCATATGGTAATGTTTTGCACTTGTTTTACATTCCTGGTAATGCCTTGTTCAATCAAGCATTACATGTGGCAGCAATTTTTAGTAACAGTTCCTAGTTAACACGGCTGCTTCAATGTGCAAGCACTTATTAATAGCAGGCTCTAAGGGCAACAGAGCTGTATATGTGCACAGAAGACTTTTGCTTTTCGTGGCAATTCTTTTTTGTTTTCATAGCCAGCTGGCTCACGAGTAAGACTGGCAGCAAGAGAGAGAATGTACATCCCTCAAAAGCGTACAGATTCAGTCTCCTTTAACAGACCCGTGGCCATGACGTGGTATTACAATGTTTACAGTCACAATTATGGCGCACTACAGAATAACATGTCCACATTTACTAAAGTTTTGTTGGGCACTCACGTGACCCAAAAGATATTGCAAATTTAATTACCATTTTAAAGGGCCATGTGCTAAAATTTGTTGCGTCGCGCTAGTGCATGCACCAATTTAAATGTGGCCCAGAGACTCTTAACCTCAGACCAAGACTGCATTTGAACTCTTATAGAACATTATTCATAGAACATTTTGTTCAAAGAAAGTCTGATGGGTCACTAACATTCCTTCAGACTTTTGAGAAGCATTTGTTGAACTGTGATTGACAATGTCAGAAATATTCGTTGCTCTTCTGCTTCAGGACATGTATACACTCTTCTAGTTTTCACAATTGCTTTGGGAGCAGGATAGCCAGTGGTGTAGTAAGGGGGTGTGCGGGGTCGGTCCACCCCAGGTGGCACTGTTTTTGGGGGCGGAAGAGGTGAGCAAGTTGTGTCTGTCAACTACCACCATCCCCCTACCCACGAGAACAAGTCGGCCGCCAGACCCCCACCCCTTCCCGATCTTACCTGCACCGGACGGCATACTTAGGGTCCACCTCGGGTGGCAGTAGGTCTAGCTACGCCACTGAGGATAACTAATAGACGGTTACATTTAATGATTCGGGAAATGTTTTTCAAATCTACAAATGTGTTTAGGAAAGCATTACAAATCAGCATTTGGAAACGGTATGTTAAAGGTGACCCTTCCAAATACTGACTCCTTATGGAATATATTAATGTTTTGTTGCTGAAATCCAGTCGCACAACATTAATATTTTACCACCACCTCAAAGGAAACAGGAAGGGGTCCCTAAGGGACCCTTACCTTTTTGTGAATGGTAACAAAAACAATTTTTAGGAGTAGTCAGGTTTTGTTAAACTACATTTCTTTTAAACGCATCCTGTTTTCATTTTAGCAAAACAGGCTGCATTAAAAAAATGGCTTTTTTAAAGCATCACAGACATAAAATCACTATCCCTGTGACTGTAGTCAATCATAGTGGGTCAGAATTTGCGACTTACCTCATTAAGGAAGAAAGAATTTACGTGATGGAAGGAGGAAAGAAAGAAAGCTACGGAAAGAAGATTGAATAGATAGAGGAACAGTAAAAAAAAAAAGTAGTGGGAAGCAGAATAAATCGCCAGAACAAAGTGAAAGTAATGAGAAGGAGACTGAAGGGTTTGTGAATGTGCGGGAGTCAATAGGATAAAGGAGAAACTGATGAGTGAATGTTAGAATGAATGGAAGAGGAGGATGTCAGGTTCTGGAGCTGTAGACCTGCTGGAAGCCCCTGACGTCCCTGAATACCTACACCGGTGAACGAAAACGGACTGGTTATTTATGGTAGGAATGTGAAGAGCCAAAGCACCCCAACAAATAGGGCAACGCAAAAGGGGAACTAACTGAATGTGTGTGCTGAATGCCTGCGTGTCTAGTGGCACAATCCATGGAGATGCCAGTGCTGGACAGTAAGCAGGGCCGGACTGGGAAACGAAACCGGCCCTGGCAAACAGCTTGGCTGGCCCCCCTGGGGGTGAGAAGGGAGGTGCGGTCGAGCTGTTTGATACGGCCGATTTCGGCCGTTTTTGTTACAGGGGGCCGATATTGCCGGCCGGCGGTAACAAAAACGGCCCCCCAGGGCCTTAAAACCGGCCCCCTCCCTGGCGGCCTACCGGGGAAACGCCCGGTGCCCGCAACGGCCAGTCCGGCCCTGACAGTAAGTGTGCTGTAAATGTACACGGAGTAAGTGTGCCTGCATTGGTACATTGCATGGAGGGCCCAGGGTTCCATTTTGGGAAGCTCAAGTGTGCCCGGTAAAAACATGAGGAGTGTAGGGATCCCCCAGATAGATTTGTGGATTGGTGCATTCCTGTGAGCTGGGTGGGACATGATAGAGTAAGGGACCCTCCCTTTACACTACAAAAGGTTGCTGAGGGAATCGAAAAGGAGGAAAGCAACAAATGAGGAACAGGTACAAGTGCTAACTAGCATGACAGCAAAAGTCAATGCAATAAACGGCACATTGCCAGGTGAAGACTATGAGCCATGTCATGAGATGGGAAGGAATACTAAGTGAAAGCAGAAAGTGTGAGAACAGCATGAAGGAAAAAGAAATAATAAGGGCAAACGTGAGAATGATGACAAAAAAATGAATAGGGAAGATGAGAGCCAAGTTATAAATGAAAATGTAAAGAAAGAATGAAAGCCATTATAAAGAAGATGAATGGATGAGGTAAAAAGTAAGTGCCATGTGAAGGAAGAGAAATGGATGAGCAAATGAGTGAACGGCAAAGGAAAGGAAGGAGAATGGGTAAGAGAACAAGCGAGACTAACAGGGAGGCGGGGCATGTAAAGATGAGAGTGAGAAATACAGAAAGGAGGAGGAATGGATTGGAAAATAAGGAAGCATGGGAAGGTGCAGAGGAGTGTGTACCGGAAGAAAGGAGTGTGCACCAGAAGTTGGGAGTGTGTACCGGAAGAAGGGAGTATCACCGGAAGAGGGGAGTGTGTACCGGAAGAAGGGAGAGCCATGAGATGGATGATGATGGATGGATGAAGAAATGACAAAAGAAAGAATACTGTGAGAAGGAGATAAGTGCACGAGTGAAAGAAATCAGCAGACAGGGAAATGAGGGTCGGATAGCAATAATGAAACAAAATAAAACTTCCGGTCCATGAAAATCTACAGGACACATGAAAAACAGTGACAATCAGGGAGTTATACAATTACAAGGGTATTACTGGGCTAATCAAACCTTCAGACATATATCTTGAAGCAATAGAAATGAAAGGAAGCTAAGAAGGGAACACGAAACTAATTAGCATAATTAGGAGCTTCCTTATTCATATTTCCTCTTAGACTGTGACATTTTAATGGTTCCGAATCAGCAGATGCAATATAGTTTTTCAAAGGGAAAGATTTATGCAGCACAAATGAACCACAGCGGGGAAACGCATGCAAACCAACCAGAGCAGGAGGAAGCCGTATACAAAAGCAAATGTAAACAAATGCAAACCAATGCAACACAACGACAATGAAGATTTAGAGCCAGGATGCCTTGCCTCCCACCTGCCTCCTGCTGAGGATAAACTTCCGCTTATTGTGGTTATATTCATTACTCTAAACATCTTTCCAGCTTATTAAAGATTCATGCTTGGCATAGAGAATTGGTTGTGTAGCCCAAGGTACCCTTGAGTGATATGTCTGCCACAGTCCTCCCACGGTGCAGGTCTGCCTCTAGCACCAAATCAAGGCGGTTCATTCCCTGGGATAGGTCAGTCCTGCAGTAAAAGTGCAAGGAGTGATATGTCTGCCACAGTCCTCCCACGGTGCAGGTCTGCCTCTAGCACCAAATCAAGGCGGTTCATTCCCTGGGATGGGTGAGTCCTGCAGTAAAAGTGCAAGGAGTGATATGTCTGCCACAGTCCTCCCACGGTGCAGGTCTCCCTCTAGTACCAAATCAAAGTGATTCATTCCCTGGGATGGGTCAGTCCTGCAGTAAAAGTGCAAGGAGTGATATGTCTGCCACAGTCCTCCCACGGTGCAGGTCTGCCTCTAGCACCAAATCAAGGCGGTTCATTCCCTGGGATGGGTGAGTCCTGCAGTAAAAGTGCAAGGAGTGATATGTCTGCCACAGTCCTCCCACGGTGCAGGTCTGCCTCTAGCACCAAATCAAGGCGGTTCATTTCCTGGGATGGGTCAGTCCTGCAGTAAAAGTGCAAGGAGTGATATGTCTGCCACAGTCCTCCCACGGTGCAGGTCTGCCTCTAGCACCAACTCAAGGTCGGTCATTCCCTGGGATGGGTCAGTCCTCAGTAAAAGTACAAGGAGTGATATGTCTGCCACAGTCCTCCCACGGTGCAGGTCTGCCTCTAGCACCAAATCAAGGCGGTTCATTCCCTGGGATGGGTCAGTCCTGCAGTAAAAGTGCAAGGAGTGATATGTCTGCCACAGTCCTCCCACGGTGCAGGTCTGCCTCTAGCACCAAATCAAGGCGGTTCATTCCCTGGGATGGGTGAGTCCTGCAGTAAAAGTGCAAGGAGTGATATGTCTGCCACAGTCCTCCCACGGTGCAGGTCTGCCTCTAGCACCAAATCAAGGTGGGTCATTCCCTGGGATGGGTCAGTCCTGCAGTAAAAGTACAAGGAGTGATATGTCTGCCTCAGTCCTCCCACGGTGCAGGTCTGCCTCTAGCACCAAATCAAGGCGGTTCATTCCCTGGGATGGGTGAGTCCTGCAGTAAAAGTGGAAGGAGTGATATGTCTGCCACAGTCCTCCCACGGTGCAGGTCTGCCTCTTGCACCAACTCAAGGTCGGTCATTCCCTGGGATGGGTCAGTCCTGCAGTAAAAGTGCAAGGAGTGATATGTCTGCCACAGTCCTCCCACGGTGCAGGTCTTCATTGGGGCAACAAATCAAGGTGGGTCATTCCCTGGGATGGGTCAGTCCTGCAGTAAAAGTACAAGGAGTGATATGTCTGCCACAGTCCTCCCACGGTGCAGGTCTCCCTCTAGCACCAAATCAAAGTGGTTCATTCCCTGGGATGGGTCAGTCCTGCAGTAAAAGTGCAAGGAGTGATATGTCTGCCTCAGTCCTCCCACGGTGCAGGTCTGCCTCTTGCACAAAATCAAGGCGGTTCATTCCCTGGGATGGGTCAGTCCTGCAGTAAAAGTGCAAGGAGTGATATGTCTGCCTCAGTCCTCCCACGGTGCAGGTCTGCCTCTTGCACCAAATCAAGGCGGTTCATTCCCTGGGATGGGTCAGTCCTGCAGTAAAAGTGCAAGGAGTGATATGTCTGCCACAGTCCTCCCACGGTGCAGGTCTGCCTCTTGCACCAACTCAAGGTCGGTCATTCCCTGGGATGGGTCAGTCCTGCAATAAAAGTGGAAGGAGTGATATGTCTGCCACAGTCCTCCCACGGTGCAGGTCTTCATTGGGGCAACAAATCAAGGTGGGTCATTCCCTGGGATGGGTCAGTCCTGCAGTAAAAGTACAAGGAGTGATATGTCTGCCACAGTCCTCCCACGGTGCAGGTCTGCCTCTAGCACCAAATCAAAGTGGTTCATTCCCTGGGATGGGTCAGTCCTGCAGTAAAAGTACAAGGAGTGATATGTCTGCCTCAGTCCTCCCACGGTGCAGGTCTGCCTCTAGCACCAAATCAAGGCTGGTCATTCCCTGGGATGGGTCAGTCCTGCAGTAAAAGTGCAAGGAGTGATATGTCTGCCACAGTCCTCCCACGGTGCAGGTCTTCATTGGGGCAACAAATCAAGGCGGTTCATTCCCTGGGATGGGTCAGTCCTGCAGTAAAAGTGGAAGGAGTGATATGTCTGCCACAGTCCTCACACCGTGCAGGTCTGCCTCTAGCACCAAATCAAGGCGGTTCATTCCCTGGGATGGGTCAGTCCTGCAGTAAAAGTGAAAGGAGTGATATGTCTGCCACAGTCCTCCCACGGTGCAGGTCTGCCTCTAGCACCAAATCAAAGTGGTTCATTCCCTGGGATGGGTCAGTCCTGCAGTAAAAGTGGAAGGAGTGCGCCCAGGGTCGCTTCGTGGCCCTGACGGGTAAAGTTGAAGGCCACCCTTTCAACCTCCTGTGTGTCTACATCCCCCCCGCTGTTTTAGCCTCTACTCTCCGCCGTCTAACACTCGTGGTCTCCTCCTTTCCACAGGGACTGACGGTTATCGGAGGCGATTTTAATGCCGTTCTGCAGCCCTCCCGCGACACCTCGGGCGCTCCCTCAGCACTTCGCCTGGCCTCTGCTAGGCGCTTGTCTGATTGGTCCTCTGCCTTGGGTCTCTGCGATGCTTGGAGGGTGTGGAACCCTCGGCGAGAGCAGTATACTCACACATCTGCGGCTCACCGTACCCACTCTCGTATCGACCTGCTCCTGCTTCCAGCCCCAGATTGTCAATTGATGTCCGGGGCGGCTATTCTGCCCCGTGGCATCTCAGACCACTCCCGGTCTCCCTCCATCTCGGGAGCCCCCGGTGGGGCTCGTGCGGTGTGGCGAATGAATGCCTGGTTCCTGCAAGACGCCGCATTCATTGAGGCTCTCGGGCAGGAGCTGGGGCACTACTTCTCGACCAACACGGGTACGGTCTCCTCGCCGGGAACATTATGGGAGGCTGGCAAGGCCACTATGCGGGGGTGGCTAGAGGCCTGGTCCACGCGAAACGCGCGGAACAGACCGCCCGGCTTGTACAGTTGGAGGCCCAAGCAGCGCAAATGGAAGGGGCCCAGGCTTCTACTGATAGCGAGGATTCCGCTCGAAGACTCGCACTCATCCGCGAGGAGATCAGTCGGAACTCAATGGAGGCAGCTAAAATGCTATGGCGATCCTCTATAGCACGCGTATACGGTTGGGGAGATAAGAATGGCAAATTGCTCCATAATTTAGTGTCTTACCCCAAAGCCAACCGTATCATTCCCGAGATCTGTGATGAGATCGGCGGCCGCCATGCTACCTCCCGAGCCATCGCCCACACCTTCGCAAGCTACTATGCTGCTCTATACGCGGCTCGGACGCCCGGATCCTCTCTCGACGATATGTTAGCCGAGACAGGGACCACGCTGCCGTGTCTCTCCCGGGGGGTCTCCGAGACTCTGGAGCTTCCGCTCACCCCGGAGGAGATACACGGGGCTATTTCACTCTTACACTCCGGTAAGACACCTGGGCCGGACGGGTACCCCCAAGAATACTATGCAATTTTTCGCGACACTCTGGTCCCACATTTAGTGGACCTGTTTAAAACTGTAGTTGAGGTGGGGTCCTTCCCTCCAGAGACAGACGTGGCTACTATTGTGGTCCTCCCAAAGATACAACCGCCCTCCCTCGCCTGCGCGGATTACCGCCCCATTTCCCTCATAAATACCGAGGTAAAAATTTTCGCCACTGCCATGGCCCAAAGAATCCGCCCTCATTTGAAGGTCTTGGTCCACCCAGACCAATGCGGCTTTATGCCAGCCCGCGGTACTAGACACTGCATACGCCGCCTTCACACCGCCCTGGCACACCGTCGCCGCCTTACCCCGTATCTGGCCCTGCTTTTCATCGATTTTGAAAAAGCATTCGATACGGTTGCTTGGAAGCTATCTGGGGGATGTGTTGGAAGTGATGGGCTTCGGGCCCCAGTTCCGGCGCTTTATCCGGGTCTTATACTCCAGTCCTAAGGCCAGGGTACTCATTAACGGCGTGCTTTCAGGAGACGTTTCCCATTCAAAGGGGCACCCGCCAGGGCTGCCCGCTCTCGCCGCTCCTATTTGCGCTAGCAATGGAGCCACTGGCATCCCTTATCCGGCAGGACCCCCGCATCCGTGGGTGGGCGTGGGATTCGAGCCAGATCGACAAGATCGCTCTATACGCCGACGACGTCCTTCTTTTTCTGGCGGATCCCGGAAGCTCGGGCCCCCGATGCTTGGAAGCCCTCTCTGTCTTCGAACGGGTCTCCGGTCTCCGGCTCAACCCGGCGAAATCCACACTGGTTCCCCTACACCCATCCCGGGAGTGTTTCGATTGGCAATCGACCATCCCCCTGCGTCGGCAATCATTCAAGTACCTGGGAATGTGGATCGCTCTCCTTCCAGAACTCGAATGGGCCCTGAATATTACGCCCCTGGTTACCCGGACCAAAGCGGACCTTAAGAAATGGCACTCTCTCCCTCTCAACCCCCTTGGCAGAAGTGCCCTTTTTAAAATGATGGTCCTCCCCGTTTTTATACATTTTACAAAACATTGCCCTTCATCTCCCAGTGAGCTGGTTTCGGGAACTAGACGGCGCCCTTAGCCGATTTTTGTGGGGGGGCGGACGGCCACGAATGTCCTTGGCACATTGCCGCATACCTCCCTATGACGGGGGCATGGGGGTAACCAATCTCCATCTCTACTATTTGGCCACGAGGCTCATTGTGATCCATGACTGGTTTGCGGGCGGCTGGTCCGACCCGGCATACCAGGTGGAACTCCGGTCATTGGAATTCTCGCAGCTCCAGGCTTACTTATATGGGGCTCCCATACCACAAGCCCTTCCCCCCGTCACCCGAACGGTGCTCACGGCCTGGCGTACGGCCCTGCGTCACACAAAATGGGATAGGAGACTCACCGGACAGACGCCCTTGTGGAGTGGTGCCTGGCTGAGGGAGGTCTCGGAGGGACGAGGTTTCCATCGGTGGGACCGCATCGGGATCTCCTTACTAGGAGACGTCTGGGTAGGGGACCATATCAGATCGTTCGCGGATCTACAGCAACGATACTCACTCCATTCCTCCCAATTTTACAAATACTTGCAACTAAGGCATGCCCTCCGTGTACACATTCCGACCCCCACCTCCTTTCCGGAATTTAGCCCCCTGGAGGCCCAGGTAATGATGGGGAATCTGGGCAGCGGAGGGGTATCGCGGATTTACCGATCCCTGGTAAACAATGGCCCTGCTTCTCTAGAATTGCTCCGTGCCCGCTGGGAGGGGTGGTTGGGTCCCCTGGAAGAGGCGGATTGGAGAGACGCCCTTATGGCTCCCAGGATCTTGACGACCTCCTCCAAGTTGCGTCTAGTCCAACTCTATTACCTCCATACAGCCTACCTCACTCCAGCGCGCCTCTACACTGCTCGTTTGCGGCCCTCCCCGGCATGCACACGATGTGATCATGCTCCTGCGGACTTCTACCACATGGTTTGGCAGTGTCCCGTTCTGGCACCATTTTGGGCGGGGGTGGAATTAGAACTCACGCAGACTCTGGGGTGGGAAGTCCCCCATGACCCAATGCGCCTGGTCCTGGGCGTGTTCGATGGTCTTGATGGCTCCCGGACCGAGAAGCGCTTCCTAGGAACAGCATTGGCGGTGGCAAAGCGCGATATAGCGGCGGTCTGGTCCCAAGCCACGCCCCCAACTGTACGGAGGTGGAGAAGGGGGGTGGATTGGTGTGGGACTCAGGAGGAGGCCCTCTTTGAGGCCCGGGGATGCCCCGAGCCTTTTGGCAAAATATGGGGCAAGTGGTTCCACTTAGGACCCTGAGGGGCGCTTAGGCCTCACAACAGAATGTTCATAGGCATGTGTGGTCTTTGTGCTTATTCTAAGGGTGCTTTGCAGGTCTCTGTTGTCTTTGTTTCAATGATGTCTACATTAACGATGTGTAAATTTTACTGCCTTTTCTTCTGTGATTTGTTCTTTAAAAAGCTAATAAACTTGATTATCAAAAAAAAAAGTGGAAGGAGTGATATGTCTGATATTTCCTGGAAATTCATAAACAATCTCCTCCCACAGCTCTAGCAGCTAAACCACCCAAATAATTGGCCAGAAGCCACTTCTGCCTAAAACAGCTGTGACAGGAAAAAGCAAATCGAAGGGGACCCCTATCCACGGTTGCTGACCTACTCCTCAACCGACCAGGAGGCATAAAAAAGGGTGGCCTCCTGAAGTCAGTACCACAGGACCGTCAGACAGGTGTGTAAGAGACCACTCAGTTACAATCGCATCCTCTTGACACATCTTTTTGGCGACAACCTTTAACTCACTCACCGCGGATCTGTCTTATCTCACCAACTTTCCCAAACTCCCTTTCAGAGGCTCGATCCCCCAGCCTGTAGAATTCACACAATGGCCCTGGACACACCAACTCACCCCAATCAACCCTTACCGACCCACCTGAAACCTCACAGGCGCGAACGCATACTCTATTAACTTCCCCCAACCTTTCCTCTAAAGCGAGACGAAATTTCAAGCAGAAACTGATCAGACAGTACAAAGAAACCCTATTTACAGACATATACCACTGCTCATCTAGAGGACTGATTAAGATGGACTTAATCTTCCACACTGAGAGACCAGAAAACTGGAACACCGCTATCAGAGCACAACTCTACATCTCCAAAACCACAACCACACCACACAGCTGCAAATTAACATCCTTGCTCCCTAATCGTTCGTCAAGAAGAGGGAGCACGTCCGTGACCATCTACACTAACGGCACTGTCCTCATTCAGGCAAATAACGAGAACCTAGAGGCTTTCGACTCCCTCTTCCCCACACTACGATCCACTCTCCCCCAGCTGCCTCAACCCGCCCTAACACAGCTCCCACCCACAGCTAAATGGCCCCAACAGGAACCACAAACCATCGCCACCCTGCCCGCGCCCCCGCCGCCCGCCTCCCACGAGTCACCTCCCACCACAGAGCCTCCACAAAGCGTGCTCTCCAACTCCCTAAGGAAAGTATAAATCCACTTCCTAATGGGACCCACCCTCCGCAACCCCACGAACTAGCCCGGCCGACAGCGACCTTTAATCACACTAGTTCCCGCACAGATCTTTGAAATCTGAATTCATACCATGACCCAACACACCCCCCTCCCAGGATCCCAAAAGGTGTCAGCATGTCCTACACAATGAGTAATAGACAACATTCCATAAACCTGGCCTGCAACACACAGGGCGAATCCCCCCAAGATGCCCTTACTCCCTCCCATGACTCCATGGCACAGCGTCTCGCATCACTAGAAAG
This sequence comes from Calotriton arnoldi, assembly GCA_963921515.1. Classification (NCBI taxonomy): domain Eukaryota; kingdom Metazoa; phylum Chordata; class Amphibia; order Caudata; family Salamandridae; genus Calotriton; species Calotriton arnoldi. The sequence goes on from CAWUFW010000518.1 coordinate 823,615, forward strand.
CCAGATAGACTCGATTTCCCGGGGCTTGTCCGAAATCCTCAACAATCTTGACAAGGAACGCAGGCCCCACCAATCCCCTCCTGGATACCCACTACATCCAACACCAACCACCACAAGTGCCCTAGTTGGCCCTCAGCAACCCCAGTGGCACGGTCACAGAGACTCTCTCAAGATCGGACGCCGTAGCCTGGCCACAAAAATCCCTAAGAAGCTCTGCCTTCCCCTTTAGGGCTCAGAGACGCCCTAATACCGAGATCGAGCCTCGGGCCTCAAGACCCACCAGGGCAAAAGCAGCAATGTCGGACAAAGAAGCAGCCGATCTAGCCTCCTCATATGACTCACCTCCCTCAGGCTCCCCAAATTCCAAAATCCAAGTGATCACGGGTTTCAGAAAAGACCTTCCTTGCACAAAACCACCTAGACTGCCCTTCCTCACCACCCTACCTAGGGCGCCCAAGGGATTGATCCCCAGCAACAAAGAGCTATCCACCAACTGCTTGCTCATCAACTGTAGGTCGGCGACTATGCATGCAACCGAACTAGCAGAAGCCATCCTCTCACAGGACATCGACATCGCGTTCTGTACGGAAACCTGGCTCAACGAGCTCTCCTCATCATACCTAGACATGCTTGTGCCCCCAGGGTTTTCCATCATTAACAAAGACAGAAAAGACCAGCGAGGGGGAGGGGTAGCTATCATTCACAAAAACAACTTGGTCATCACGGAAATAGAATCATGCAATTACAACTCATTTGAATGCCTTTCAACCAACATAAAGACCAAAGACAAAGGAACTTTGCTCTGCCACCTTCTCTATCACCCGCCAGGCAACACAGCTGCACTTGGGGAACACTTAGCTGACCTGATAGCTCAATGTGCACTTGGAGATGCCAACAATCTAATTCTTGGCGACCTCAACCTGCGGTGGAATGAAACTAACAACCCGCTAATTCAAACGCTATCCAATCTACTCTGTGACAATAATCTAACCCAACACTGCACGGAGGAAACGCACCACAAAGGAGCCACCCTGGATGCCATCATCGCTCAACGAAGCGCAATTACAATCAACCACATACTCCCCGTGGACTGGTCAGACCACCACATGATACTATTTCTTATCAACCAACAAACTCTCTCTCAAACACCTATGCAAGACCCCCCAAATGGACCAGAAACTTCTCCCAGATCCCCATGGCAGTCCTCGAAGAACGGATAAGCTCGCTTCTTCCCCACACCAACGACCACCTCTCCACAACTGAACTCACCGAGCGGTACAACGCAAAGCTAGTGACCATGCTTGACCAGCTAGCTCCCCTAAAGCTGAAAAAAAGCCGAACCATTCCATCCAGGTCATGGTTCAACTCCGACCTCAATTCTGAAAGGAGAAAACTAAGAGCCAAAGAAAGAAGCTGGGGGAATAATTCTACCTCCATCCTCCGCGAACAACTCAAAACAGCCCGTAGGAAGTACAACAATCACATTAAAAACAAGAAATCCAGCTTTTTCCGCTCGGCGCTGGACAGCGCAAAAAATCGACCCAAGGAGCTCTATAACATTATCAGGCAACAAACCTCCAAGCCCGCGACCTCCTCTTTACAGGCATCCAAAGAACTCTGCGATAACTTCGCCAACTTCTTCAATGATAAGATCACCAAGATCGAACTCTCACTGGACGTCAACATTACACACCCCACTAAGGTCATCACATCCAGGACGCCTGATTTCAATACCTGTACCTATTCCAATTCCTGGCTAAGCTTCCGCCCCATTCAAGAATCTGAGATAGTCACGCTGATCTCCACCTCCAAACCCTCAGCTCATGTCCTAGACCCCATTCCTCCCCTACTGACCAAAAAACTGAAGCACGCCCTAGCTCCACTTTGGTGCGAGATCATAAATAGCTCCTTGAAAAATGGAGTCGTTCCAGACTGCCTTAAAATGGGACAAGTCACACCGTTACTGAAAAAACCTGGCCTCGACACTACGGAGCTGAATAACTTTAGACCTGTATCGAACCTCCCCCTTCTGTCCAAAACCCTAGAAAGATGCGTACTCCAACAACTAACCCAACACCTGGACAACATCAATCTCCTGGACCCCCACCAATCTGGCTTCAGAAAAGGCTGTAGCACAGAAACCGCGATCCTCAACATCATTGACGATATCCACAGATCACTAGACTCCGACCAATGCTGCCTCCTCATTCTCCTTGACCTCTCGGCAGCATTTGACACGGTAGACCACAATCTTCTCCTTAGGGCTCTCCAAGAAAGAGCCGGTCTTGGCGAGATGGTCCTCCAATGGTTCTCCTCCTTCCTGTACAACCGCACGCAAAAAATAAAAATCAGAAACTTCACTTCCGACCTCCACCAAGTCAACAAGGGCGTCCCTCAAGGCTCGGTGCTATCCCACAACTTTTTAACATTTACATGGAACCTCTCTCCAAACTACTCAATAAAGCCAACATCCGCTTTCACCTCTACGCTGATGATACTCAGATCTATTTGGAAACTACCTCCCTCACAGACATTCAAAGACTCAATGACGTACTGAGAGATGTCCAACACTGGCTGTCATGCAACCACCTTAAACTAAACCCTGACAAGACTGAGACACTCCTCATCTCGAACAAGGAAGAGAACCCCCAAATTGCCGAATGGTTACAGGCCATTGATGCACTCAATGGGAATCTCACTCTAGCAGACTCTGTCAAATCACTAGGCATCACTCTAGACCCGAAACTGAACATGACCAGACACATCAAGAATTCGGCCAAGAGCGCTTTCCTTAACCTCAGACTACTGAACAAAATAAAACCCTTCATCCCGCCCAGTGATCTCAAACAAGCCACCCAAACTCTGGTACTGTCAAGACTGGACTATGGGAACGCATGATCCTCTCAGGAATCCCAAAATCACATCTGGCGCCCATCAAAACAACGCTACATGCGGCAGCCAGAATGATCACCGGTATCAAGAAATTCGACCACATTTCTCCTGCTCTCAGGGAACTTAAGTGGCTTCCAGTAGAAATGCGGATTAGCTTCAGAACAGCCTGCCTCACACATAAAGCCCTGCACACCGGCAAACCCGAATATCTGGCAAAAAAACTCAAAAAGCTGGCCAGGCCAGGAACCTCAGAAGCTCAAACTCCCTCCTACTCATCCCACCAAAGACTCAAAAACAAAAAACTGCGGATCGATCCTTCGCCGGAAGCGCCCCAAAAATCTGGAACTCTATTCCCCCTCACATCAGAACCATTCCCTCCTTTGTAAAATTCAAAAGTCAACTCAAAATCCTGTTCCTAAACCGCTCCCTAGGGGTTGGATAGGATCAATCAGAGCAGCTAGCTGACACCGCGCACTGCTCTAACTCCAAGGTTTCGAAAGACTCCGAAGACTGAGACTGTTCCGACTCTATTAATGTGTTGCTCTTCTGTTTTGTGTTTTATGACTCTTTTCAATGTATTTGCTGTAAAGCGCTCCGATACCCTAGGGTCAGGCCAGCGCTATATAAAACTCCCTAAATAAAAATAAAATAAAATAAAATGTCTGCCACAGTCCTCCCACGGTGCAGGTCTGCCTCTAGCACCAAATCAAAGTGGTTCATTCCCTGGGATGGGTCAGTCCTGCAGTAAAAGTGGAAGGAGTGATATGTCTGCCACAGTCCTCCCACGGTGCAGGTCTTCATTGGGGCAACAAATCAAGGTGGGTCATTCCCTGGGATGGGTCAGTCCTGCAGTAAAAGTACAAGGAGTGATATGTCTGCCACAGTCCTCCCACCGTGCAGGTCTGCCTCTAGCACCAAATCAAGGCGGTTCCTTCCCTGGGATGGGTCAGTCCTGCAGTAAAAGTGGAAGGAGTGATATGTCTGCCACAGTCCTCCCACAGTGCAGGTCTGCCTCTTGCACCAAATCAAGGCGGGTCATTCCCTGGGATGGGTCAGTCCTGCAGTAAAAGTGGGAGGAGTGATATGTCTGCCACAGTCCTCCCACCGTGCAGGTCTGCCTCTTGCACCAAATCAAGGCGGGTCATTCCCTGGGATGGGTCAGTCCTGCAGTAAAAGTGGAAGGAGTGATATGTCTGCCACAGTCCTCCCACGGTGCAGGTCTGCCTCTAGCACCAAATCAAGGCGGTTCATTCCCTGGGATGGGTGAGTCCTGCAGTAAAAGTGGAAGGAGTGATATGTCTGCCACAGTCCTCCCACGGTGCAGGTCTTCATTGGGGCAACAAATCAAGGCGGTTCATTCCCTGGGATGGGTCAGTCCTGCAGTAAAAGTACAAGGAGTGATATGTCTGCCACAGTCCTCCCACAGTGCAGGTCTGCCTCTTGCACCAAATCAAGGTGGTTCATTTCCTGGGATGGGTCAGTCCTGCATTAAAAGTGGAAGGAGTGATATGTCTGCCACAGTCCTCCCACGGTGCAGGTCTGCCTCTATCACCAAATGAAAGTGGTTCATTTCCTGGGATGGGTCAGTCCTGCAGTACAAAGTGCAAGGAGTGTGTGCTGCCCCATCGCTGTCACCCCCACTACTGAAGATGGGTATCACCTCTGTAGAGGAAGTGGAAACCCATTAGATCAACAGACATTAGTTACAGACTCATTTTCAGTTCCCATACCAATTGCTTTAGTGCATGCATATTTGCTGAACTTTATCAATATCCATATTTAACATTAGGGAGCTCCTTCCTGGGGGCCTTGAGCCCCGTTTTGGTCCCTGAAAACCAAAACATAACAACAAAGGTACCCATGTGGAAAAATCACACATCTCATCCACATCAGGCCACAGCTACATCTCACAAGGATCAGAGTGCCTACTAGGGTATGTCTCACCACTGTTCAATGGACTGAGCTTGCAGGGTCAACAGGCACGTGGGCACTCACCTTCCAATGGATTACTACCTGTGTACTTGTGCAGCATGCACACTCGCAAGCATACACTCAACCTTAAGGGGGAGCCCTTACATCTGCTTGACCATTGCTTCCATTCCATTAGCAGTCTGTTTCAGGTGATCTGTCCTGGCTCAAACTCGGATTCACATGAGACAGTTCTAAATAAATGGGAGTGTCAGAGAAGAATCAGCGAAATTCTGCGGCTCTCCCCAGTTTATCAATTCCCAACCTTTCGCTTCCTCATAACTGATATATCCAGCATTAACAAACTCTCAACTGTATCTACAACTTCCATATTCAATGCATCTTTTACCCAGCCCCATGCAGTTGTGGACCTCAGGTAGGATGTTGGCTCAGTGAGCTGAATGTTTACTGCTGGGGGCTCCTCTGCTATGGCAGAGTGTCGACATCCCTCCCCCCCCGCCGCCAGCAGCCAAAAAAATAAAAATAAAACGCTAATAAACCCGTGTTTATTATCGTTTTATTTCTCTCCGTAGCGTCGGGCCTAGGGGGCAGGGCCATGGGGATGACAGGCAGAGGGGGGAGTGGTAGGTGCACGCCTCAGGTCAGTCAAACAGTCATGTGCACTAAAGCTGTCTCCAACCCAAGCTGCGTTGCCGGGTTGGAGAAAGCAGGCACAGGCTCCCAGTTTACCTGGGAGCGCAGATTCTGAGCGCTCCAGCCAATCCTGATGCTGCTCTCAGCATCAGAGCAGCGTCAATATTGGCCGCAGGGTATTCTGCGAGCCTGTGCCTGCAGTGTACGGAGTCAGAGAGGACCGTCGGAGGGGCAGGTATAAGTTCTTTATATTTTTTTGTTGGGTTGTCCGTTGTCCCCAGCACCGTCCCTATCCCCCCCATCCCACACTATTCCCACACATTTGGTTTAAAAACAACAAACACGAGTTCACGAGGGTGTTTTACAATGATGTTTGAACTGAATAGCGGCTGTACTATGTGCTGAATGACCACGAGAATAAACGGGGGAAATGGGGAGAGATCTTAGATGGATGACATAACTGAAGGGTTAATCACCAGCGGCTCGGAGTAGAGTAAGAGTGGTTTCACCGTTATTTAGTTCCGTTTTTTAATTTTAATTTCATTTGTCTGTTTGGGGAGGTTGATTTTGGGTGCATAAAGTGGGGATTAACTGGAGGAAAAGTTAAACAGCAAGCACTATGGTTTAGGATATGTATGTTTAGTTTTTGAAATGTTATGCACATAGGACACAGGGTTATTATTAATTTTAATTGTATTCAAATTGTGTGTGATTGATGCATATTTTTTAATCATTGTAGATACCCCTGAAGAAGGTCAAAATTAGACCGAAATGCATTGGGTGAATCAATATGTATTGGAGGATGGAGTTCACTTACGTGCCTGTGAATAGGCCCGGATGGGCAATTCCTGTGTAATTTAAATGCGTGAAAAATTTGAACTTCCTCTCTTTGACGTGACGGATTAAATGGTTAAAAAATGGAAATAAAATTGGATGAACTTTGGCAACACTATGGAGTACGTGTAAAATTGTTTCACAAATGTGTATCCAGCTGTGCAACTCTTTTGGGACACGAATTTCGCGTGTCTCAACTTTGTGATGAATTCTATATATACTATGCCAAAATGAGATATAGTGTGCACAGAGTCCAGTGGAACCCCAAAGGTAGGCAGAGGTAAAAGTAGATAGCACCTTACTCTCTATTTGTGGTAGTGTGGGCAAGCAGTAAGGCTGTATCAGAGGGTAGTGTTAAGCATTTGTCGTACACAATCAATCAGCAAATGATGTCACACACTCAAAGACTGAACTCAGACCAATTTTGTTTGTATAAAAATATTGTTAAGTTATTTTATTTCTAGAACCAAGCCAAGCCTGGCACAGGTAAGTGAAATAAATGCTTTGCAAAATATTATGCAGTGTTTACAAGTGAATGCAAGTTCAAATGCATTTGGTTGAAATACAGGTAAGTCAAGGTATTGAAATTACTGTACAGATTACTTTTTTGTTACTTTTTAGATTACTTTTTAAGTTACTTTTTCTACTCAGTGTGATATGCCTAGATATCACACTGGGACATTTCCTAGAGAAAAGGTAAGTAAAATCAGTGTTGCACAATTGTAAATTTTCAGGTTTCTATACAAATCAACTCCACACTTAAAACATTTTTCAGAGGAAAACAGTCAATAGGTTCCTATGGAGAGAAATGAAGTTAACGGTTACCAGGTAAGTACTCGGTCTTTGGGGTTGAGTTTCTGGGCTTAGAACAAGGGTTCCCCCAGGGTCAAGGATGCACTCTTGTTACACCCTCAGCGGCACTAGGGCAGCCAGATGCAGAGTGCTGAGGCCCAATGTTATCCAATGGGGGAAATGGGGGGCTCCTGTTGGTGGCTGCCTACGAGCAGGCCACTGGGTTGTGGGAGCAAAGCTCCTGGTGTTAGGCTCAGGGCAAAGGGGGATCCTCTATAGCACAAAAATTGCACCCGCAGCGGCACAGGGGCGGCTGGGTGCAGGGTGCTGGTTTGGCGGGTGCCGGTTTGGCGTTGGGTGCCCTGTTGATTTCAATGGGGATTCTACGGTTTCAACAAAGACTGCAGGCTCAGGACGAAGATCTTCTGGAGGTGACCACCGGTTGGAGAGGTAAGTTGGGATGCCTGGGGATGCTGGGACACCGTCGGTTGGGCCACCCAAGGCCGTGGGGCTTCGGGTGCAGGGGTGTCTTTAGGCGTCGGGTTTCTCTTACCAACTCCGGTCGTGGTCGGGGGGGTCCTCCAGAAAGAGGCTGCAGGCTTCGCTGGGAGATCCGTGGGAGGTCAGAGATCACCAGATCTTGGGTCAGAATCGCCGGGGAGACCTCCTCATGGAGTTGGGCCACTCAAACTCGGGCCGGGGGCGTCGGGTGCAGAGTGGTGCAGACTCGCGGATTTGGCCGGAGCTGGAGTCTGTGGGTGAACAAATACGGTGTTCAAGGGAGACAGAGTATTTTCTTTGGAAGGCAGGGCAGGTCCTCAGGGGTTCTTGAGGTTGCTGTCTGCAGGACACACCGGAGTTTCGCCTCTGCAGGTTCGAGGTGGGGATAGGCCGGTAGGGCTGGGGCCCAGTCAGTGGGCGTCCTCCTCTTCTTAGCTTCGGCACGGCTGTTCGGTCCTTCTTCTTCTTTTCTTCTTGGCCGTTGCTTGTCTGAGGAGGCAAGGTTCAGGGGTGCTACAAAATACTAAATTTAGGGGCGTTACAGGTAAGTAAAGGTTGGGACCAATGGGTCCCTTCCTTGGGGTGGGTACACCCCCTATTATGCCACCCTCCAGTGGGAGGGGGGGTATATGCCTCCCTCTGGTTGGCTGGTTCTGCAAGATGGCGGGGACTGAGAGTTGTGCTTCACCTTGCCCCCCCTACCTGAGGGGTGGGGTTAGCAAAGGTGGGCACACGTCCCTTCCTCACTTGGTTTTCCCGCCAGTTCTCCCGCCCAAAGAGGGGGTCAGAACCGGTGGGGACCAGTTGCTGGAAGCAGCAAAAGGCCTGGGGAAGCTCACAAAGGCGGCAAGCCTTTGAAGCTTCCCCTTCATGGACCCTGCCCATCCTGGGGGAGGATGCTTGGCACCTCGTCCCAGTATGTGCATTGTTTCAGACCCCTGAGAGCAGCAGGCTCTCGACCCAGGGGTCCAGAAACATGTTTGGTGGTGGCAGCTGGTGAGCAGCCACTCAGCCTGGACACTAGTGTTAGGTCATTTTTCAGGGGGCATCTCTCAGATGCCCTCTGTGTGCATGTTTCATTAAATCCCTCACTGGCATCAGTGTGGGTTTAATGTGCTGAGAAGTTTGATACCAAACTTCTCAGTTTTCAGTAAAGCCATTATGGTACTGTGTAGTTCGTAATGACAAACTCCCAGCACCATATACTTTTAATTGCATTTCTGCACTTACAATGTCTAAGAATTGGCTTAGACACTGTAGGGGTACCCTCACCACTGGTATAGTGCACCCAGCTAGAGGGGTGACTGATCTATGCCAAGGCAGGGGGTTGGAGGCATGGCACACAGGTATGTGTGCCATGTCGACTCTTCACTTTGTTCTGCACCAAAACACGCAGCCTGAAAAGGCAGTGTGTGAGTGTAAAGGTACAGGGCCCCTTAGGCTGGTACAATAAGTGCTGCAGCCCTTAGAGGCCTTCCCTGGTCACAGTGCCCTGGGTACCTGTGGCACCATTTACCAGGGGCTGACCTGTGGCCAGAAAGTGCCAATTGGGTTTTTGTCTTCAATGCAGTTTTAGGGAAAGAACATAGGCCCTGAGTACCTGATTGACTGAGTGTGCCCTGTGCTCCTGCTAAAGTACATCAGCAGTACAGCAAAAAGTGGGGGCAACCATGCAGAAAGAGGGCACTTTCTTACAGGGGGGGGTCAGAATTGTCCACATCTGGATCAGGGACAGCGTTAAAGTCCCCTCTTATCAGTGTAGTACCCAGGGGAAGGTTGCAGAGCGACTGCAGCATTGTTTGAAGCTGCTGTTGGGGAACCTAGGTCCAGAGCAGTTGTAGTGCCAGTCCTCAATCCCCACATAGCGCCCCTCGTGGTCAGCATGGGAAGTGGAAACCACCAGAGGGGATCTCCTGTGCAGTAGAATAGCTACTCCCCGGGAGCCTCAGGAGAAACTGGAGTGAAATACCCAGTCATACCCGAATCGACCGAGAAAGAAGCAGTAAATGCCCAATAAGTGAGCCTCCTTGAGCATAACCACTTCTGGATTGCGGTGCTTCACATATCTCAAGATGGTTGAACGCTTAATGCGGTCTGGCAGACCGTTAACATTACACAATAGGACTTTAACCATCTGAGACAGGAGGGAGACGGTCAGAGCAGCTGTCTCACGAGAGAGCGGCCCAGATAACTGGCGTAAGGTGGCCACTACGGGGTCAGAGGAAGCAGTGGAGCCTTTATTATGTGTGGGGACTGTTTGTATAAAAAGACAAAACAGACAACTAAAACAATAACTCCCTCCCTTCATTTGCGCTGATTTTTCAGCACTACTTGCACTACTGGCACTAAATTGCATCACGAGCAGCGCAACATGCACATTTTCTGCCCATTAGCTGAACTCCGCAGACTCTCACAATGTTTTTATGTAACTCTGCGAGTTCCGCCCAACCCTAATTAGAATACGTGAGTGTAAAAGTAATTGAGATTATCTTGTGTATACCTGCCATTAGGGTCAATAGTACCTGACTGTGAATATCTTTTTGAAAAAACGATAAGTGCAAGAAGGAGTGATGAAAGATACCCATAGGAAACACAAGGACAGGCCACTGTCCACTTCTTCCCCATTGACAGTCTTGATGCCATCCATAAGTTTATCACTAGAGCAGCACTCTTTGGGCAATCCCCCTGCTACCAGTTCTGCAGTGCATACTAGGAGCAGGAAAAGCCTGCCCATGGCCAGAAGTGGGAAAACCTACTTGTGATTGGCAGTGGGCTGCTGCCTATTCTGCCATGGACTGTACATGTGGGTTCAAGGCTCCCTCCAGCTCAGGGAAGACCCAGCTTGAGTAGACTTGCATGGACACTGCCCGTGCAAGTTCCGCTGGAGCTAGGACTGATGGCTCCTGCTGCCTTTATGACCACGGAGTACAAAAGCACTCCAACTTCTACTCATAGATCAGTTGAGTACTGCCCAAGATGAACCTACAGATGGTGCTTAGTGAGCATACTGTCCCTGTGCCAACATTTTCTTGATTTCACCTTTGTGGAACCCCCTCCACATTCCCTTTTTGTATTAACCAATTGTCTTCATCTGACGAGCACTGATCACAGGCCCATTACTAACCGTTCATGATCTGTGTGCTGAAATAAGTGCCCTCATACCACAGTTACTGATTCCCTGACCGTTCAGGGCTCTGCAGTGTCCAACACCCTACTATTGTCAGGGCTGGTCTGGGGAACCAAGAGCAGCTTTGGCAAAAATGCTTAAACCCGCCGCTCACTTTGTCTTCTTGTAAAATCTCTCTTTTCCCGTCCATCCGTTCATTCTCTCCCTCTCCTTCTCTCTCTTCTATCTTTCTGATACCTTTCTCTCTACCTTCCCCCTCCTTTTCTTTATCTCGCTCTCTCTCTCACTCTCTCTCTCCATCCCTCTCGAAGCCTCTCTGTGCCTGTTGAATTAGCCTCGGCGAGCTAGGGAAAGTCACAGAAGCACCAGGAGCAGCCCTCGGCTTTGCAAACCAGTCTGAATGTTGTACTTGCTAACGAGAACTCGAGAGAGAGTACTCAGTGGTATGTCTTTTATCCTTGTGGGCAAGAACACTGTTGTTAGCACACTGATATGCACCATCAGAAGCTATCCAGCTGTAGAGGGACTGTGTAACCCTTCACATTGGAGAAAATTCTGCTCTCCAAGGCAAAAACTTTGGAGCCAAACACCAAGAACCCGGATAATAAAGTGTGAATAACTTAATGAAGTTGTCTCGTGGTGTTTATATTATATGTTTTGATTACTAATTTTACTAGTAATGGTAATGGCTGGAGCAAGATGGCGGCTGACTGATCGCCGGGAGAGAGCTGCCCCTGTGTCCTGCTCCCATCCCTTAGAAAAATTCCCTTGTGTGCTGAGCTATCGAGTGCAAACCAATCTAAAATAATGCCAGGCTTGGTATAATATCAAAACTCTGGAATGCGAAGGGCTGATCAGTCACACCAGGCTGGGTACAGCACTCTAGCGTGGCGGAGAGGACTGCAGTGGTTAGAGCAACGTGTCACTAACTTTATCGCTGGTACCATAGGGCTGACGATCCGTGCCTACGGGAAGCTACGGTCGTTGGTGGATATGGCCCCCAAGGTGAATAGATCGGCTAAAGAAGTGGTGAAGGACGCAGGAGGAACAGTGACGGGCCGTGGTCCCCGGCGCGGTAATCTTACCGGGAAAGTGGAGGAGGCGGATCCGAAACCTGTCAAGGAGCGGATTACGGATGTGCGAGCTGGCCGCCGAATCTTCTCCGGAGACCGCGCTGGACAGCCACTCATCTCGGAGGTATTTTCTGGGAATATAGAGGCGAACAAGGTCCCCCTGCCTCCATCTATGCCCGTGTCTTCGCCTCTTCCTGCCACGACGGGAAAGGAGAGAATTGGAGCTGACTCTTCCATCCCTGACCCTGTGGCCTCAGCCCCAGCAATAGATGCACCGGCACAACCATCGGCAGCAGAACGATGCGGAGAGCACAGTGAGAAGCAGATGGAGCAGCTTCAACTTACTCAGCAGGAGCAACATCAGGCACCGAGGCCACAGGAGGAGAAACTGAGAGGAGACTCATTGACAAGTCAGACAGGTACTGGAAATTCTATGCCTGCCCCAGATAGCTTGATTGCATTAAAAGAAATAGACCCTGCTATTGGAACTAACATTGTGGATGGGGCTATGAGTAAAATTAATGCGCAAGACACCCCTGCAGCCACTTGTCAGAATGGGGCAACAGCATTTCAAGGGCAGCTGGGCGAAGTTTGGCTGAATAATCCAATGGGAACACCGGATCGGGGGGGAGAAAAGTTTTACTCCCTCACAGATGAGTCTGAGCTCTCAATGTCATCTCCTGGGCTTACTGAGGAAGAATCAGGGACTGATGATTCCTCAATTAACAAAAACCGGGATAGAGCAGCTACCCTAAAACGCAGATCGAAAGCCAGGGGAAAAAGTCAGCGATCGGATAATAATGGTGAAACTACTCATAAGCTAAAATGGGACTATTCTGCTACAAGTCAGATTTATAGTGAAGGCTTACTTGATAAGACTCAAATTGCATCTAGCGCCTTTCCTACCCCGAATGCTGTGCCCTCGATGGAGTTAATTTATGCTACCCACAAGCAAATGCAAGGGGAAGCTCGCCAAGAGAATCGCAGAGCACATCAGGCTACAAAGAAATTACAGGGCTCCCTCCGGAAGGTGAGCAAAATGTGCTCGGACATGCAAGAAAGGGTGTCACAGGTCGAGGAAAGAACAGCGACCCTCGAGGGCAAGCTGGGAAAAATGCAGGAACATAAGGAGTTCCAAGAGAAACAGGCTGGCGACATGATGTGGAAACTCGAAGATTTCGAGAATCGCCAGCGCCGAAATAATTTACGATTCCTAGGGATTGTGGAAAATAGTGAAGGCAGCGATGTAAGAACTTTTATGGTAGATCTTATGAAAGGACCCTTCCCTGAGCTATCAAGTTGGAACTGGGACACAGAGATTCAGCGGGCTCACCGCTTCCCATTGACCGTGAGAAAAAACACCACAGTGGGGCAATTGGAACGGCCCAGAGCGATCCTAGTTTTTTTTGGGAACTTTCTCCTTTGGCAGTCTATCTCAGATAAGGCGAGACCGGATGCAAAACGATCCCATAATGGTCACACTTTTTCACGCGCCCAGACTTCTGTCACACTACGGTGGAAAGGCGGTGGAGGTTACGTCAACTAATCTCTCCTTTCCAGGTACTTGGCGCCGAAGCCTATCTATTGAGCCCTGCACGCCTTAAAATCATATACAGAGGAAAAATGCGGGTGTTTTCATCAGAAATCAAGGCTCAGGAGTACCTGAAGGAACTACAGGAGATAAGAGGACAGGGCGCTACTGGGACAACAGAAAGATAGAGTGGGGTGGCATCACATTTGGAGACTGGATGATGAGGGCACAAATGCGGGTATTATATTAAATGATACGTGGGAAGGATGAAATATTCACTGGTAGAAAAACAGTTGAAAAAGAGTAGAAAGATGTGGGACGGTACATTACTTGGTATTGGTTTCATTCATAGGGGCGGGGGATTGGACACAGGGGCACTTCAGGTGGCCTAACAGGAGACATCACATGGGTCTCATTGAGACCCATTTGCTCAATGTTGTGGGAGGGGGTGGGTGGTAGGATGGAGTGGGAGGAGGGGAGGGAAGGCTTGGGGGGTGGTTTTGGGAGAGGGGGAGAGAAAAATGGGTGGGGAAAATTGGTTCATGAGGATCATGTGAAAAGTAGGGGATACAATCTAGTTGTAAACAGCATAGGAATGAAACAAAGGGAATATATGGCAACTCTGGGAAATACAAAATTAGGGAATGCTTTTTTAAATACCACATGATGAAATTACGAATAGCATCAATTAATGTATGTGGTCTGAATGATCCAAATAAAAGGCAAATGATTGCAATCGAACTGAAAAGATTAAGGGCCGATATTTTGTGTTTACAAGAGACACACATTGAGGGTTCCAGGGCTAAACTAATGGAGCAGTTGGGGTATAATTTAGTTGTGAATACATTGCAGGGGTATAGGACTAAAGGGGTTGCTATATTGGCACGGAGGAGCGATTTAAAATGGAGAAATTGCCAAACCGACAAATTTGGACGATGGGTGATGGTAGAAGGCTGCTGCTGCGAGTCTAGTTTTACCCTCTGTTCAGTGTACGGATCTACGGGGGATGACCCAGAGGTCCTGCTGGAGGTGAACTCAGAGTTAGCCTCACGAGGAATACCGGTTATATTATGCGGGGACTTAAATATTAATGGTTTGGGCATTAGATGGGATGGGGGCACCACCAAATATACAGGCCGTAAAAATAAGGTCTGCAGGGCTTTGCTGTCGCTGGTTCAAGATAATGGCCTGACAGACATTTGGGCTTTGACCAAAGCTCTGGATCCTGGGAGCACGTACTACTCTGCACCGCACAAACTTGTAGCACGACTTGATTATTTTTTACTACGTCCCATTTGGCCAGTGATTGTGATATAGAAAAGCACCCCAGAGTGTTTTCAGACCATAATCCTCTAGTATTAACCGTTAATTTTAGGGGGCAGAGAGGAAAAAACCACCTTGGACATTTGAAAGAGGTTTGCTAAAAGACCCAGACTATATAGCACATATGAATACCTGGATTGAGGGTTTTTTGGAAATAAATAGGGACAGTGCCAGTAGTGGGGTGGTTTGGGACGCATTCAAGGCTGGAGTCAGAGGTGAGACACTTAGCTACAGTGCTAGAAGGAGGAAAAATGAAACAGGGCGAGTTAATATACTGTATGAAGCAATGGCTGCTTTAGAAGAAGAATTGATTAGGGCAATAGCACAAGGTGCACCAATAGATTGTTGGACGCATAAAATCGCGGTTACAAAAGCTGAGATCTGTGAAATCTCTTCGACTAAGGCAGCTGAAAAATATCTTGCATTGCGTGAGGGGTGCTACGAACTCAGCGAGCAAGTAGGACGCATGTTGGCAGTTCGGACGAGACATAAAAGGGTGATGGGGAGATAGTTGAAATAAAGACGGGAAAATGTGCAAAGAAGCCACTGGTATACAAGAAGTATTTTATAAGTATTATAGTGAATTGTACCAGGAGGAATTTGAGTTGTCCCACCACTCGGTTAGTGATTACCTGAAGGATACTCAGATAGAGCAATTTGCCGCGCAAGATATAGACCTCATGGAAATGACCGTAACAGAGGAAGAAATATATAGCGCCCTGATAAGCCTCCCATCGGGTAAGGCGGTGGGTCCGGATCAGATCCCGCTGGAGTTTTATAAAATCTTTTACCATCTATTAAAAGGGACATGATACAAACGCTCAGACAAGCACAAGGTGGGAAGTCAATACCCGAGTCCTGGGCCCAGGCGGTAATAGTTGTTTTTTAAAAAAGGCAAACCCCGCACGAACCTGGTTCATATAGACCTATCACTCTAATGAATAGTGATTCCAAAATCTTTTCTAAAATATTTGCTACCCGATTAAGTTCCATCATTAGCAATGTAATCCATCCATGCCAGCACGGGTTTATACCCGGAAGAGGAACCACTGAACATGTACGCAGGGTAATAACACTCTTTGATGCAGCAGCAGTCTCAGGGGACCCTATGGCACTCATTTTACTTGATGCCGAGAAGGCGTTTGACAGGGTCTCCTGGGATTATCTGTGGGGCACCCTCGAACGACATGGGTTAAGAAAAGGATTCATTAGCGCAATCATGGGTCTATTTGAAAAAACTGTACTAAAAGAATTACAACGGGTGACCAAGTATCCTATCTATAAACAACATAACTTGTCCCTTAAAGACCATCAAGCTCTTAACAATATCAAAAATAATCATGCCATTGTTATCAAACCTTGTGACAAAGGTGGGGGAATTGTAGTCATGAATCAAACTGACTACAATGATAAGATCTTAGCCATGTTAGCAGTACAAGAGCATTATAAAAAATCCCACCCTAGAGAACTAGGTAGACTTAACATTCGCATCCAAGAGATGACCAAAGGGCACTAGAACAGGAGGTTATCTGTCAACAAGAATTTATGTTTTTGAACAAATCTAATCCTGTCATACCTGCGTTATATGGAGTCCCAAAAACTTATAAAAATACGTCTGACCCCCCCTGCGTCCCATCATTTCTTCTATAGGATCTAGTACGGAACCTCTTTCTAAGTATGTCGACGCTTTCCTGTGCCCTCTTACGAGGAACTATGCCTCCTTCATTCGTGACACTGGGGATATGATTGGACATATTGAGGGCAAACCGGTTGACTGTCTTCACGACACTTTGGTAACGCTTGACATTGAGGCTTTGTACACCAACATCCCTCAATGTCGGGCGTTACAAGCAGTGGCCGCACTTTTGAGCAGAACCTCAGGCGAGAGACCGGATGCTTTTATACTCGAATGCCTAGAGATAGTCCTATTGAATAATTATTTTGAATTCAAGGGTATGATATATCAGCAGACCAAAGGCACGAGTATGGGCGCTTCTTGTGCGCCTAGTGTCGCGAATATCTACATGGGTGAGTGGGAACTCACCAATATCTTTAATGAAGCAGCTCCTTTTTTTGAAAACGTGCGGTGTTGGAAGCGCTTTATTGACGATATTTTTTTCATTTGGAAAGGGGATAACGAAACCTTACAGGAATATATCGCTTGGCTTAATGCCAGCGATTGCAATTGAAGTTCACAGCCAATTTTAGTTCTAGACAAGTGGAATTTTTGGACATTATTATTAAAAGCTCTGATGAAGGACTGCAGGTAGACTTTTTCAGAAAGCCGACAGCTAAAAATACCATCTTACAGCACCAAAGTTTTCATCCGCCGTGCCAAAAAGATTCCATCCCCTTCGGGGAGTTCTTACGTGTACGTCGCAACTGTACGAACATCAGTGACTTCATGACCCATGGCAAGGCCCTTAAACAACGCCTCCTTGCTCGAGGCTATCTTCGCCGTCTGGTCTCTACAGCCTTTAAACGGGCTAAATATTATAATCGAGAAGCCCTTTTGCAAGGCAATGCCCGTACTAAAAAAGAACAAATAGTGTGTGTTATCAACCATTCGCAACTCAATTATAAAATAAGAAACATCATAACCAAGAATTGGAAAATCCTCAATGCACATGGAGATGAAGATTTGAGACTACCATTAATAGCTTATAGGAGGAACAAAAATCTTCGTGACATGCTTGTACATACTAGACAGCAAGTCCGTCACACATAGCAGCAGACTACACTTACAGGCCTTCCCCCTATTTTAGGAAACCACAAATGTGGTTGCTGTCATGCATGTGACACTGCAATAGTTACTGACACCCTCACTTATAAAGGGAAAAATATCAATCTCAGAGAGCTCAGCAATTGCAGAAGTCATAATGTTGTATACATCATCTTGTGCCCATGTGAACTAGCATATATAGGGGAAACGGGTCGCGAATTTCGCATCAGATACAGTGAGCACAAATCGGCCATCAGGACGAACAAACTTTCGGCCCCGATAGTTGCACACTGTTTAGAAAAGAGACATGGAGAAAATGACTTACGGTGATGTATCCTGGAAAAGGTCAAACCTAAACCAGGATCATCAACAGAAATAATCCGCAAAAGGAGGGAAACCTTTTGGATTTTCACCCTTAATAGTGTAAAAGAGGGATTGAATGAAGAAATAATTTGGAACATTACTGATCGGTACGCATAATTAATATATATGTGTGGGCGCTCATGAAGTCCTGAGCACCCCAGCTGACCCAGCAGCACCCTATATTATACTTGCACTGTCAATATTCTTCCTTGTTTCTGTGGTTAGTTTCCTGACAAGTGTTCCACATATTAAAGTCCACTACAGTGACCAATTGGTTCTCAGCATCCTCTGTAACAAGTATGGGTCTGAAAACATATGTCAATCTAAGTTTCAGCCTATCCTTGGTATTTTTTATTTTTGTGGTTCTCCTTGAAATTTTCAGCTTCATATGCTATTAGCCCATGAAGTGTTAGCAGTTATATAGATACTTGTTTTAATCGGGCAAAGAAGAGTCAGTATTGTTTCTGGGTGTAGTGATTGCCTTTAACTGTTAATTATGCACCACACTAAGATGGTGGTTGTTGTGACGTTATTCGTGCGTTGGATCTATTACATGTGAGTGTTGCGTGTTTACGCAATCACTTTTGAGACGTTCGGCACATGCGCAGCTGGTTATCTAAGACTGACTTTTGTAACGGAAAGATAGGCAACGGAGGCATTACATGGAGCACTTTGCAGGACCCTTTATTTATTTTTGGTGAGTCAGCAGCTACATAGATGGTTTTCTCCTGCGGGTAGTGAGGGTTCAGTATTGTTTCCTAAACGCAGGGAGTGCCATCTAAACCGCTATATATGCCTACACTAAGATGGCGGATCTTCTAACGTTACTCTCGCGTAGGTTTTCCCTATTTGTGATTGTGACGTTTTCACGCAATCACTTTCGGGATGTCCTGCGCATGCGTAGCTTGCTATTTAAAGATTGCCTCCAGTACCGCCAAGATCGGCAACGGTGGCAGGACGCGGAGCTTTTTGTTGGACCCTATATTCTATTCCGGTGAGTTCTCGGTTTATGACTGTGGAGGGACTGTCTGGTTTTTCTAAAGAGTTTGGCTGACAACCTTCTTGATATTAGGGTATTTTGTCTATGTAGGTAGACCTATCATCAGTATCGGGCATGGGTTAGTAAGAAATAGACAGGCCCACAGCCAAGTGGTATGGGGTGGTCTGTCTCTCTCCTCACATGGGATTCAGTAGGGATTGTTTGCCCCCCTTATCAAAATGCATTGCTATTCAGTTGATATTGGGTCACTTATGATCGTAGTGACTCTATAAATATTATGCACAGTACGTTACACGTATAATATATAGTACGTTTCAGTACTGCCTGCTGGATAATTTTGGTGATAGGCCGTGTTCCTATAAAACCAGTTACAGGCAAATGAGGTGCCGGTTGACATGGGGTGATCCAACATTGTCTACATATATGACAACACCACAAATGGATTTAAACAACCATATTAATTCAAGTTTATCTTATTTCCAGGAACTGTGATTACTGTCATCAATCATTCGGAAAAAAATCTTTTTACCAATTTGTGAGGTTGTTACCCCCTATGGTGGCTGATTACGATTTATAGTTTGCCACTTAATAATATATGGAAGAAAGTAGATCTAGCAATATACGCTAATATGTGAGTATGAATATAGTATGATTCTACATCAATACAGGCCACCTTTAGAGTAGGAAATGTCCTTATAATTATATTATATTTCCCTTTCCAGACTATTACGTGCGTATAAATCCTGCTAAGGTCCTGCTGCTATTCATACAAGAAATGTTGAAGGCCATATAATTTGTTTTAATCTTGGTAAGGACTTACCATCATATTAGTATACACTATTCAGGGCCCCTGAGAGAGCTCTTAAAGTAATTCTATACCCTTTATTCCACTGTAGAAAATAAGATTTAGTGGTCACTACCTCCGACATAAGACTCCACCGTTCCAGTCGTGAACCTTGGAAATTTCACCAATAAAAATTTGTAAGTTTAGTGTGGGCTCACTTTAAAATCTATAGATATACACAGGTGAATTAGCACTGGACACTTATTGGTGAGCGTGCATGAAGGTTTTTTTTGTCTATCTACATGGAAGGGCTGTCCTTTACTCTTATGGCACTAATGTATATTAATCTCTATTTTTGGAACATCTCACAGTGAGTATGAGGTGTTCCGGTATTATGTGTACTTATGATTTGTTAGGTCACATATTACATCTGGTTTCACTTTGGTGAAGGGATTATAGTTGGTCTATCATGCAGTGTTCATGCTGAGTCTGCAGCATGGTGGTCTGATCGAACATAGAGTTTTTTAATTATGGTCTCATGTATGGGTTAATGAATTTCATCATTTATTGCTTTGTAGGTCCCCTTGTATCTGTATGATTGTTATTGTGCCTGATTTGGATAAGGTCCTGAAGAAGGTGGTTCATGCTCGTGACAACCCACCGAAACGCGCGTCGACCTCGTGTGTCCAGATCTTAGAAATTGTGTCATCTTGGAAGAAATAATTTACATCTTTAGTTTCCCCTGAGTCCAAATGTGTATAAGTGTTTTGTATGTATGTGAATGAGTGTGAGGAATGCATGAGTTTTATGAGAATTGTTATTGTGGGGAGTAATCATATTGTTTTTTATGCTGCATGTTTGTATATATGTATTCTCATTTTATATAAAAAATTACATTAAAAAAAGTTTATTGCACCTATTGAAAAAATTATGACATTTAATGCATTGGAAGAAAAAGAAAAAAGAAATTAATGATAAGAATAAATATAATCTTAACAAACAATGATGTTGCTCATATGTTATAAGTACCTGATGTATGGTATAAATGTACACCCATACTAGATTCAGTCTTCTATTAAAGAGATATAGGTCGTAGGGGAGTGTTCCTTGGTTCTATTGGTTCTCTCAGTTCCCCTCTTACTCCCAGACCTTATTCGTTCCCTAGAGGGGGTCCCTTGTTCTATTATCGCAATCATGGGTCT
Organism: Calotriton arnoldi; assembly: GCA_963921515.1. Taxonomy (NCBI): domain Eukaryota; kingdom Metazoa; phylum Chordata; class Amphibia; order Caudata; family Salamandridae; genus Calotriton; species Calotriton arnoldi. The sequence continues at coordinate 844,321 of CAWUFW010000518.1, forward strand.
ATACAAGAGTCCTGTGGCTCGCATCAGAGTAAATGGGGAATACACGGAACCAATACCGATTTCGAGGGGAACCAGACAGGGGTGTCCCTGCTCCCCCTTACTCTTCGCTATATACATTGATCCTCTGATACGAAGAATTGAAGGAAATCGTGCAATCAAATCAATGAGATTTCAGGAGTTGGAGACGAAAATCCTTGCCTATGCGGACGACTTGGCAGTCGTCACACCCGACCCCCAGATTGCACTTAATGAAATAGGTAATGAAGCAGCAGTATTTGGGATGGTCTCAGGGTACAAACTCAACCAGCAGAAGACCCAAATCGTTGTTAATAGTGCGTCTGGTTTTGGGGATACAATGGTCACAAATATGGCTACATATCTGGGGGTAAAAATTACATCGGAATTGGGACAATTAGTAGAGGCTAACATTGCTCCAATAATAAGACAAGGGAAGAAAGACTTTGATAGGTGGCATAATCTCCACCTTACCATTGTAGGTAGATGCAACATAATAAAGATGCTGTTTCTTCCCAAGATACTATATCTCTTTAGGACCATACCCCTTGAGTTTGGAAAGCCTTGGTTTAAAGAAATGGAAAGTATGCTCAATAGGTTTATTTGGTCACATGGTAAGATCAGAAGGGCACTCAAATTTATGACTTTAACAAGGGAGAAGGGAGGATGGGGGTCCCGATTTAAGACTATATTATTGGGCGGCCGCTCTTCAATATATGCGTGTGTTGCTGGGAGGGAAAACAGAAGAGCAGGGGATTCAACTTGGATCAGTGGATGTGTATGAATTACTAATAGGCGGGGCCGCACAGGGCTGTTTTCTGAATTATAAGCGAGCCAAGCTATTATAAAAAGTTAGGTTCAAAACCCTGCATGCAGCTTTTAAGATTTGGGTATCTTTTAAACGCAAAGTTGGGCTTGGTCGGCTGAACTACTATACGCAACTTTTTAAAAATCCAACTATGCCAGAGATCTTCCGAGATAACATCATGTCTAGATGGGATGAAGCAGAAATTTGTTCAATAGGAGATCTTTTAGATACATCGGGCGTGTTAGCATTCAGGGATGTACAAATTAGTTTCGGGATACATACTAGAGATTTTTAAGTATTTGCAAGTCCGGAGCTATCTAACCCAAAAGAAAGGGGTTCAATGGGTTTTAATAATAATGATATTGTGGACGCGGTCCGCTCTGAAGAAGGGTGCACAATTAGTCAGATATATTCAAAACTGATCATGTTTATTCAGGATGACCTCGAAAAACACGGGTCCAAGTGGGAACAGAGGCTAGGCACGGCACAGAATATATTTTGGAGTCACTTGAATTGGGGAGGACGGTGCTTCGATCGGCAGGATTACAGGCTCAACACTACAAAACACTGTTCTCACTATATCATACCCCGGCTAGAATTGCTCAATGGGGCGGCCAGGATGGAATTACATGCCCGCGCTGTAGTAGTACGGAAGCCGATTTGACACATATGTTTGCAACATGCCCTATACTAGGTACCTGGCTAGATGAAATTGAAAAATTTATGAATACATCATTGAAAATAATATTGAATCTAACAGCCCAACATATATTGCTGGGTATTAGCAATAATGACGTTTTAGAGGACCATCGCCCCTTTCTTTTTATAGCAATGGCAGTGGTAAGAATCTGTATTGCATCAGCCTGGTTGGACCCCTGGCACCCGGATTCCAACAATGGTTGGGTAGGTTATTAGCCACCTATAATTTAGAAAAGGGGTATATGAAAAAAAGGGCTTAAAAGCCAAAAGAAAAGGGGAAAACATATGGGACCCTCTCAAAAGATGGAAGGAGGAAACTAAAATGTATAAAGAAGCCTTAATATGTTATGTGATTGTATGGAAAATAACTGATTTTTATTGATTTGATCACAAATTGGGTCTTTATGTTTACTTTCCTTTTCTCTTTTCGTCTCTTTCCCTTTTTCTTTACAATAATGATGAAGTTGTTACCCTGTAGTCAGTTCAATGCCTATGTTGCTGTTTAATAATAATCATTCTCATGAAATCCTCGTGTATTTAAAGTATTGAAAATTTTACAATTAAAAAAAAAAAAAAAAGTCATGGTAATGGCTAGCAGTCGAGGATAGTATACTGACGTCAGATAGGGTAATTAGATCCACTGCCATAAAATAACTTTATTTTGTTGCTCCCTATTGCTACTTAATGCCTCTTCCTGGTCAAAGCCCATATCTATGAAGGTGACCTACCCCCGGACACAGGCACCTTGCAGTACTAACCTATCGAGGACCTTTCTTCCACAGTGGGAGGAGTACAAGAGGGTCAGGCACCTCCCTCCCCCAGGAAGAGCTCTTATTTATGTCTCCCTACAAAGGCTTGTGCCTTGTGTTGAAGGTCTGGCCCATTTAAGGGTTTGCACTTAGGGACTAGGTATGTCTAACTATTTCTTGTTGCTCTGCCCTTTCTTATGAGAGACTGCTATGAGGGACAATTTTGACTCGCACACACAGGATCTGGGAATGTTGCAGTCTCTTTCCTTGAACTGTGTCCTTGGATACCAGATGGACGTCACGTCAGTCATCCTGGGTGGGGATGCTGCCACTGTTTACAGCTACTCATAGGCACCAGCTTCCCACACGCATTGTTCTGCGCATGTGACTTTTGTATTCTGGTGCTGCACTGGGATTCTTCAAGATGTTTTTCTGCTTGGTTGTAGCTGTGTTTCTTGCTTGGACTCCGGTAGGAGGGTTGAGGGGCTTGTACCTTCCGTCAATGGTTATTGTCAGCGCAGTCATGATAAGTTACTAGGTCTTCAAGCTTCTTTGTCCTTGCCTGTATGTTTTCGGACCTATACTGGGAAGAAAATCAAACAGCCACTATCTTGCTTCTGGGATGCCACATGTTCCAAATGGATGGTTACTTTAATTTTTGCTGTGGTTTGGCTGTGAATGTCCAGGCATTCCATATTGTGTTTCTTGTCTGGGTGGTTGCTTTCTTCTTGTGATTGTGTGTTACATTTACTTCTTTGCATGTCCCACGACTCCAGCTGAATCGCCTTCCAACTCAGAGTCCATGACCCACACTGTCCTGCCTGTTGATGTACTAGACCGTGGTGGTGTCCAAAAGAACTTCCTGAGATGGAAGGGAGGAAAATCTTCATGGCGAGACAGAACGACTGCTGCTCCAACACATTAATGAGCAGGTGCAGCTCCGACATGCACCATAGGCACCCCTTTGTGATGCCACTCCAGCCCAATCAGTGGGCATGCGTAACAACAGTATCCCAGGGATGACCCACTAGACTAGCATACTGGAGGGGCATATCCACCATGCAGCTCAAGGCAGACAGAATCATAGATTTCTGCACCAAAGCTAAGAGGCTCTCCTTATGTTGTAGCCATTTCTTAATCAGGTGTCTCTGAAGGGCCTTCCTTTGTTATCTGGCATGTGATACCGATAGGATGCATAAAGCTGTCAGGTGTAGCAGGTGCAGAACTCCTTCCTTCTTCATCGGTTAACTAAAGTTGGTATCTAAAGTAAGGTACATGATTAATTTTTACTCATTTTTGCAGGACGGGATCTAGATGGTGGCCTTTGCTTAGTACAGTTCCTACCCTAAACTGATTACTCTGTAGTTCCCCAGGGCTCCGTTTGGAGCCCTAGTCTATTTAAACCGGACATGGATCCCCTCACTGATTAAATCATTCAACATCCCATTTTTCACCTATGCTGATGATACCCAGATGATCGTCAGACTTGATAGTGAATCGGCCACTGTGGCTCGTAATCTCAGATATTGTCTCCAGGAAGTTGCTAGAATTTGGACCAGATACAGCATGGACCATTTTTTGGTGGCCAGAAAGATTGGGAGCTTTGCCCTCACCCTCGCCCCATGCACGTAATCTGAGTGCAATGACTGATAATGAATTAAAACTCAAACGTTAAAACCATTTGCACAAAATGCTTCCATCTCCTATACATAATTAGGAAAAATCTTGTTTTTATTCCTGCCAGAAAGGACTTAGTACAAGCACTCATTATAACTAGGCCTGGGAGTAAAATTCCGCTCTGCTTGCAGAATTTGGGTTCTCTGCGTTCCACAGAGAACGCAGACGTCCCGATAAACTCTGTACTTCACCTCATAGCGGAATTTATTTTCAGTTGGTGTGCTCAAGCTTGGTTTTTGCGCACGTTGGAGAGCTCGAAAAGTCTTGCAGAGTGCTCACGAGCACTGGCAAGACTTGCCAGCCACCCGCGAGCGCCAGCAAGACTTGCCAGCCACCCGCGAGCGCCAGCAAGACTTGGCAGCCACCCGCAAGTGCTTGCAAGACTTGCTGCCTGCGCGCCGGAGACATCTGGCACCTTTTCTCAAAAGACAGCGAGAGAGCTGCAGCAAACACACCTTGGTTAGCAATTGAAGTCCCACATTTCAGCAAAAAAAATTATGAATTTCCCACCCGAGAGTTCGGGTATTGATAGAATGTTTAGGTCTCGCAGACCTAGCGCTGGAGCGTGCATGCGCTACTCGCTCTGCGAGGCTTATTGTCATCAGTACGCTTTCAGAAGGGAACTTGAAGCCCCGCCCATCTTTTTGATTCGCTGGCGTCATCCTCCATGCTAAACGCTGGCTCACGATTGAAAAGGAGGCTTCTTAGTCCCTCCTGGTTACCACCCTGTCTCCTTTTAGGACGGCCCATCCCGACTGGATCTTTTACTTGTGGCCTGCCACGGTCTCCTTCACAAGTGTGCAAGCACTCTTTTATTTGTATTTTAAGCGCGGTCCGCCGCGGCCGCGCTTGTTTATTTATTTATTTATTTTGCCACGCGGGGCAAAAGGGAGCGTTTCTCCTCACTAAAGCAGTGTGCTTTTATTTTCTTCGCACTCTTGCGCACTCTTTTTCTTTGCTGTCCCTCTTCTGTCCCGGCCCCCTTCCTCCTCTTATCCCCACGTACTGCCTCCCAGCCCTCTGACTCACAGAGTTAATAGTCAGTTTTCTGAGACATTGCTGACCAGCGATGGAAACCGCGCAGGTCCCAGGGATTGGCCACACCAGTGTACAGAGATATTGACACAGTGTAATTGGCTATTTGAGCCGAGAGAGCGGTGCACGCGCTCGCTCTCCATGGTTACTCAAAGTGTGCAATAGACACGGCGTGGAGATGCTCTGGAATACGCAAGCAGGAATCAGTGAGAGGAATGTAGAGTAGAAGCAACAGAGCATCGCAACCCCGCTTCCCCCACACACACTCTTTGGAAGATCTTCCTGACGTCACAGCGTGTCACTATCTGACACTAGGAATGGCAATGAAATGTCAGCCGTGATCTTTTACTTGTGGCCTGACACGGTCTCCTTCATAAGTGTGCAAGCACTCTTTTATTTTTATTTTCACCGCGGTCCACCGCGGCCGCGCTTGTTTATTTATTTATTTATTTAGCCACGCGGGGCAAAAGGGAGCGTTTCTCCTCACTAAAGCAGTGTGCTTTTATTTTCTTCGCACTCTTGCGCACTCTTTTTCTTTGTTGTCCCTCTTCTGTCCCGGCCCCCCTTCCTCCTCTTATCCCCCGTACTGCCTCCCAGCCCCTCTGACTCACAGAGTTAATAGTCAGTTTTCTGAGACATTGCTGACCAGCGATGGAAACCGCGCAGGTCCCAGGGATTGGCCACACCAGTGTACAGAGATATTGACACAGTGTAATTGGCTATTTGAGCCGAGAGAGCGGTGCACGCGCTCGCTCTCCATGGTTACTCAAAGTGTGCAATAGACATGGCGTGGAGATGCTCCTGGAATACGCAAGCAGGAATCAGTGAGAGGAATGTAGAGTAGAAAGCAACAGAGCATCGCAACCCCCGCTTCCCCCACACACACTCTTCGGAAGATCTTCCTGACGTCACAGCGTGTCACTATCTGACACTAGGAATGGCAATGAAATGTCAGCCGTGATCTTTTACTTGTGGCCTGACACGGTCTCCTTCATAAGTGTCCAAGCACTCTTTTATTTTTATTTTCACCGCGGTCCGCCGCGGCCGCGCTTGTTTATTTATTTATTTATTTAGCCATGCGGGAGCAAAAGGGAGCGTTTCTCCTCACTAAAGCAGTGTGCTTTTATTTTATACGCACTCTTTTTCCTTGTTGTCCCTCTTCTGTCCCGGCCCCCTTCCTCCTCTTATCCCTGTACTGCCTCCCAGCCCCTCTGACTCACAGAGTTAATAGTCAGTTTTCTGAGACATTGCTGACCAGCGATGGAAACCACGCAGGTCCCAGGGATTGGCCACACCAGTGTACAGAGATATTGACACAGTGTAATTGGCTCTTTGAGCCGAGAGAGCGGTGCACGCGCTCGCTCTCCATGGTTACTCAAAGTGTGCAATAGACACGGCGTGGAGATGCTCCCGGAATACGCAAGCAGGAATCAGTAAGAGGAATGTAGACTAGAAAGCAACAGAGCATTGTAACCCCCCGCTTCCCCCACACACACTCATTGGAAGATCCTCCTGACGTCACAGGGTGTCACTAGGAATGGCAATGAAATGTTAGCCGTGATCAACCATGAGGAGCGAAGAGGGACCGGAAAAAGGGAGGTGAGGGAGAGTCAAGGACATGCAGTGTGAGGGCAGGAAAAGAGGGTGAGAGAGAGTAAAGTAAGGAAAAGAAGGTTCCACAAACAGGGAGGCGGCGAGAGCCATAAAAGGAGGGAGATGGAGCCGGGAAAGCGAGGAGGGAGGAGTACTGTGGGAGAGAGAGGGCCGGGAAAAAGAGTGAGAGGAGGTGAGTGTAGCATGGAAAGAGATAAAAAACAGAAAAGAAGGGAGAGTGATAGAGGAAGAGAGGGAGGACGACTGGAAAGGGAGAGAAGTCGTGCAGCGAAAGACCGGAAGGGGATAGGAGGTGAAAGGAGGAGCGGTGAGATAATGATGAAAGAGAGATCGGTGAGAGGAGGAGAAGGTCCAGAAATGGAGAGGGGACGGGGGTCATAGTAAACAAGCATTTGCTATGCAATAGGTCTCGCATTTGCAACAGTTTGAGCTCTTGGCATTGTAAATGACAATGCCTTTTATTTATGTGTTGGTTTTTAAAACATAAATAAAAGGTATTATCATTTACAATGCCAATAACTTAAACTCTTGCAAATGCGAGACCTATTGCAGTGCAAATGCTTGTTTTATCAGCTGTGGCACCTGGGACACAGATTTAATTTTGATGTCCACACTAGCTAGACTATGAGTATTGACTGGAGGATGGATATACTTATGCCTTTCCAACATGGTTACTCATTAGGGTTAAGAATGGGAACCGATAAGACGCACTGGAGTCGTACAGGCCGGCAGACCTGGTTAAATCCCGTAGGGGTCAAAGGTATTAGTTCCATGAGAGTGAACAGAGACAGCGCGGCTGACAGACACTGGATGAATTCCTGTAGCGTACGGGCTTTCAGGTTGGTTTCCTGGTTTGTACTAATGGAGCAGCAAGGTATTTGGAATGTATAGAATTATAAAGACAGTGACAGGCGTTTCTACTCATAGGTATTGAAGGACTTTTAAAGTTGTCTGGAGGAGTAATGGACCCGATATATGAAGTGATGGATTAAGAAGTAGAGGATATGAAGTTACATGCGACAGTGGCGAGAATATTTGATTTGGACATGCAAGTGACTTCTGAGATAGTTATATTACGGGATGCTTACCAGCCCTGTTTGTCTTCTGCTTTGGGGGGCTGAGAGGAGTCAAGACCGGCACGGGGAACCAGGGAGCTGGGAGTAGCCTACATCCCCCAGCATCCCTTGCGGCACCCCCGAGAGACCCAGCGTGCAGCCGCCCATGCCAGCATCGCCAGCACCGCCTACAGCGCCAGGAGGCGCCTTTAAAAACCTGATAGCGGCTCACGCAGCGCGGGACGCGCGCGGGCGTGCCCGGGCCGCGCCTGGGCCAAGGGCAGGCCCGTCTGTGCCTGTCAGAGCCCGGAGGAGGCTGGGCTGGGCCCCTTCTCTTGGTTATGCAACTTGGGCCATCTGCAAGCGGTCTCGTGGTGTTAACTCTCGTTTAGTTCACAAAGGAACGCACAAGGTAACGTCATCGCACTAGCTCTTGAATAACAGTCATATAAAGGTGCTGGTTTAATATAACATGGGGAAGCAAAAGCCCACACCCGCCCCGAAAACCACCGATACCACTCTTGATGGCTTTCTGCAAAAGGCGGTGGGAGCTATCAATAAGGAGATAGAGCGCGCAGAACGTAGACTTTCTCTGGCCCCAACACCCGAACTAGTGCCTGTTATCCAGCCATTATCCCCAAACAACGACCCCCATACGGGTACAGTAGAAAGTATTACTGTGGACAGGCCTCAAGTCCCTATTATTCCCACTGTGATTGTCTTATCACAGGGTGAGTCACGAGGGACACGGGATGGGGAAGTAAGCCTTTGCACAACATCGACGGAGCCTGGCAAATCGTCTGCCATTGGAGAAAAGAGGAAACGAACAGAGAGAGTGGGGACTGCCCATAAGATAAATAATCAGGGCCCGATTCACAGAACTAACTTAAGACAAAATCCTAAACTTACTACCATTTTGGTATTCACAGAAGGCACTTACTCATTTTGGTATTCACAGAAGGCACTTACTTACTCATTTTGTGTAACTTACTCATTTTGAGTAACTTACTCATTTTGTGTAACTTACTCATTTTGGTATTCACAGAAGGCACTTACTCATGATGAGTAAGTGCCTTCTGTGAATACCAAAATGAGTAACTACTCATTTTGAGTAACTTACTCATTTTGTGTAACTTACTCATTTTGGTATTCACAGAAGGCACTTACTCATCATAAGTGCCTCCTGTGAATACCAAAATAGTAAGTTACACAAAATGAGTAAGTTACTCAAAATGAGTAAGTTACACAAAATGAGTAAGTAAGTGCCTTCTGTGAATACCAAAATGAGTAAGTGACTTCTGTGAATACAAAAATGGTAGTAAGTTTAGGATTTTGTCTTAAGTTAGTTCTGTGAATCGGGCCCTATGTCGCCCAAAACAAAAAGACCCAAACAAACTCATGCAGTAGGAAAAGTTGTTAAGTCATCTACCGGAAGGATAGCCAACGGTGGGCAGGATGGGCTTGATATTCTAACTGGAAAACTGAGCAACTTAGTTCAGGAGGCTCTGGCACCAATCTTGGTGAGACTAACCAACATTGAGGAGCAGCTAACTATTGTTTGTAAAGCCCTAGTACCAGCAGGAGAAACCCCACCACACATCCCAAATTAGAGAGAGGCTTACCGGCAAGGGGTATAGCCGAAGGGCGTGGGGGCAACCTGTCGGAGGTTATATCTGACGGGGTGGCCCCTAGGAAGGTACCACTCAACCGCAGTGCTATCCCCTCACATCGCGGCCGCATACAAGAGACTACAAACACTAGTACACTGGTAGAGCTAGTAGAGAATCCTGTTCCTCATGAAAACTCCCTCCCGCAGAGCCAACATCCGGGTCAGGGAGTCTTGTTCCCCAAAATTTCCAATTTAAGGGATGGGGGTAGGTCCCTTCCCAGGGACATAACGTCTCACAGTCACCTACATGGTACCTCAGGCGGCGGGAGTGGGATTCTAGACCGGTTACACCTGCCCCCAGAAAGTACCCCCTATACCTTGATTTTAACGGGGGTCCCGAGGCTATCTCCCAGTCAAAAAGAAAGCTGCCAGAGCCTTATAAATAAAGCGGCTCACTGGTGCTCTAGAAAAACCCCACCACATTTTAATTGGCTCGAGTATATTATTATGGCTAGGCGGGTGAGCTGGGTGGGTGGCACTAAGAAAAGCATTGGAGGGGATTGTGTCGTGCTTAATTTCAGCGACGCAAAGTGTGTTTATTATGCCCTAAACCAGCTGAAAGACTCACCTACCGAACAGATAAGGGCTCGACCTTTGGGTTTCTTTTACCCTCCTAGTCAGACTGTGCCCCCCAGCACGCGGCTCACTCAGCCTAGAAACATTATTGACGCCCCTATGCGCCCCTCCTCCTTTCACCCTAACAGGTATGAGGCACTCTCAGACCTAACTGAGATTGATTGACTAACTAGACAATCCGGTGGGTACATGGATAATGATAAAAAGGGCCACCCAAACAGAGACGTAGGGGGAGTTGGGACCAAAGAGGCACATGGCAACACAAAGTCCCTTAAGGACCATTTTATAAATTCTGTTGATCCTTTGGGAAAGGAGAACCTGAGTACCCTGACATTTTGTACGGCGGTTGTATATACAACCCCTGAAAATAGGTGCCCGGGGGAGGGGCCGTTACAGATACCCGTGGCTAGTCCACTGGTCTCATTAGTCATACCACCTGATACGGATCTGGCCCACTCTATACCCCCAGTTAAGTTAATCTCCTGGAATATAGCAGGTATTCGCCCGAAACTAACAGATGAGGTTTGGTTGGAATACATCAGGGGTTTTGATGTCATCTGTCTACAGGAGGCGTGGTCCAAAGAAAGTATAGAGATGGATGGCTATTAGGCCTTTGATGTGCCTGCCACAGCATCGTTGTCGGGGAGGGCAAAAGGAGGGCTGGTAACCTTATTCTCAGTTAGATTCGGTTCCATAAAAGTTTTTGTGTAGGATCCTCTCTGGTTTCAATTGATTATGATTGTTAACATGTTCCAAGTTAGAGTCCTACTTGTAAATTGGTACTATAATATTTTTGACCCAAAGAATTGTCATGTTATAGAAGCCTTGCAAATGGAAATCGTTAATGTTTCTAGGAAGTGGCAAACCTTATATGTTTTTTATGGGTGGGGGATTTTAACTGTACATCCTGTGAATACAGCAATGAAAGAGTTTGTTGTCTCCTGGACACTGATGAACAGCCTTTGGCGCATTTTATCCATACCCCGCAGGGGGAGGCACTGAATACCATTATCATCGAGAATAACTTGGATAGTCTGATTAATAGTTTTTCAGTCCAGTGCCCTACTTTTGTTGGCGGGGGTAGGGAAAGCTTTATTGATTTTATGTTTATTTCTAGGGAGTGCTTCTCATTGGTGTGTGACTTTCATGTAGATCCGGAAATAGCGAGTGACCACAACCCACTAATTGTCTCACTTAAAGTAATAGCCAGAACCACAGGGGGTGATGGTCACTCGATTGATCATAATTGCAATAAAGGTGTAAGATTAAACTGGGGAAAAATAAATCCAACACTTTTTGAGGAGGAAATACTTAGATCTAACTACGATCTGATCATGGATTGCCTGGAGCAGGACTCTCCCTCATCCGCGACTGTACAGAACTTTGAACGGCTCTGCATTAATGTAGCTAATAGATTAACATGCCCAGCCAGGCCCAAACAGCACCGCGAGATCCGCTGGTTTAACGCAGAATGATCTAGAGCCCATAAGATCTTAAAAACTGCCCTCCAATCATACCCCCGTAATAGAGAACAAATAAAATGTGCGAGACGTTTATATAAAAACACAATCAGTGATAGAAAAGAGGAACTGAGGCGCATTGCGTGGGATGACCTGGAGAGAGCTAGTGCTCTTAGAGATAGTAAAAGTTTCTGGGCCATCATCAATCGACCCCAGTTTACTGAGGAAGCGGGAAAAATGGAGTCAATGATCCTGGGTGATACCTGGGAACTACATTTTGCGTCCATCTTTAATCCAAGTGGTAGGGAGCTGTTGGTGTTTAATGAGGAGCTCCCAGTCGACATGGCACAGGCAGTAGAGTTCAGTGCCTCACTTACGGTGACAGAGGTGGAGGATGCACTCGCAAAGGGGATAAGCAGGAAGGCTCCAGGCCCAGATGGAGTCCCATTAGATCTTTTTAAGTTAAATATAAATCTCTGGGCACCCCTGTTAACTCATGTTTTTAAGTCGGCGGTGACTGGTCCAATCCCAGTATCCTGGAAAGAGGCCATAGTTGTACCCGTGTTTAAAAAAGGGAATAGAAATGATCCTGCCTGTTATAGGCCTATTTCCCTTATTGACTCTACCGTTAAAGTACTGGGTAGGGTAATCCTTGCGCGACTAGAGACATGGGCAACTAGCAAGGGGATTATCTCAAAAACGCAGTATGGCTTCCGGAGGGTGATGGGAACAACAGAGCAGTGCCTAAATTTGTCCCAGATCATGGGCAAGTACATGAAGGCAAAGAGTGGCTCTATCCACCTTGCCTTCATGGACTTGTCCAACGCATTGATACCGTAAACAGGGGAAATTGTGGGCACTTATGATAGAAATGGGTTTTGAAAGTGCACTAATCCTGCTCCTAAAAAGGCTACATGCCAATACCTCTGTTTCCATAAGATTCGGACCACACGGGGAAAGAACGAAGCCTATTGCCTCAACCGAAGGAGTTCGACAGGGGTGCATTTTAGCTCCTTTCCTTTTTTTAATCTATACGAATGGTCTGGAAGCGTTTTTATTAGGCAATAAAATTGATTTTCCTTGCATTAAAGGTCAACCAGTTCCGCTGCTTTCGTATGCGGACGATACTGTACTCATGGCCTTGACGGCCAATAGCCTTCAGACCTCCCTGGACGCCTTTACAAACTTTATGGCGGCATTAGACTTGAAGGTTAATTTTTCAAAGTCTTACATAATGGAATGCGGCCCAAAAAAAGACTAAAACCAAAAGATTTAATGTAAGGGGCAAGTCCTTTGAAAGGGTGGAACAGTTTACATATCTGGGGAACATGTTTAGCAAGGATATGAAATGGGATTCCCTGATTACGGTTAGGGCACAGCAAATAAGTAGAGTAGTGGAGGGGCTCTTTAGGTTTGCCTGTAAGTTAGGCCACAAGCCAGTGCCTGAGCTTGTTACCTTATACAATGCAAAATGCATGTCGGTTGCATCGTATGGGGCGGGTGTGTGGGGCTACCAAAGAAATCGCTCGCTACAAGTGGTGGAAAATAAGTTTATAAAACGTCTGCTGATGATTCCAAGCAGCTCTGCCACCTCTTTCTCTCACCGAGAAGTGGGGATGGACTATATAGAAGATCGCATCGGCTCTGCCCCTTTGCTTTTGTGGACCAAAATATGGGTCACAGAAGAGTTACAGTTTTCCAGGGAGATCATCGAAGACTGTATTAACTTGGATAAGTCTGTGAAGTTTCGCTGGCTCCGGTTTGTGAGGGATAGGTTATTCGAGATTGGGTTGGGTGAGTACTTTGACACCCCGTCGAGTATCCCCACAAACGCGAAGGGTATAATTAAAGAGGAGTATAGTGTCTGGGCAAATTTGCGTCATTCACAACTGGAGGTACCTGGCCCTAGCTGCCCTTTTATGCCCAAACAGCAATATTACCTATCCTTTACCACGAATAGCCAGATGCGCTTTCTTTTAACAAGATTCCGCCTTAGCACTTTTTGGTAGCGTTCCCTAAACAATCCGGGTGGATGGACAACCTTATCCCTTGCCCATGCGACAATAGCACTACCCAGAGCACCTTGCACTTTATTCTTTTTTGTGCACTTTATAAAGAACCAAGGAGTAGATTTTTTGGTACCCTTGCTAATGAATATTCGCCCATGCACACATGTAGAGGGGTACAGATATTTGCAATCACTGACTAATCCTGTTATCTGCACTGCTGTGTTGAATTTTATTAAAACAGCAATGGGCATTAGGAAACGCTATGAAGTGCAGTAACTGGGTGGGGAGACGAAATGATTTGTATTTTTATGTCAAATGGGTGCGAAATTCTATGGCCATTATTACACCTATGTATAATCATGATTTTAGCTAGTAAAGGAATTTTATCTTTTTTAATATTAAAAAAAATATATATATATTTTAAATATGTATTGTCTGTTTGTTGAAACTTTCGTGGCCATGTGCCGAATAAAGTTAATTTGAATTGAATTGATTGGTTCTTATAACCTCTTTCATTGATACACTTTACTGTTAATACACAGATTTGTTCAACTGTGAAAACACTGATTGGATTGCTGGGACGGAATTAAAACCAGTTTTGAAGTAGGAGGTGATCTTAAGTGGATTATTGGGACCCTCGCTACTTCAACCAGCACGTCAATTGGTAGAGTCTTTTTCTTTTGTCATTTTACTACAGATTGGACTTATAATTTGGTAAAAAGGAAGACAGGTATGCACTCTCTGATTATGAGGGCAGTATCTTTTGCATGGGGATTCAACAACAATACTTTGACTTGGTGGCTTAATCATTTCTGACAGAGAAAGTGGACTTCGAATTGTTCTCAGGATTGCACCACGTCCCACGTTTTAAGATCTTTATTAGAAAGATTTCAATTTTATGTGTAAATGTGGTATATTGGTTTAGATATATACAACATGGATCGGAATGATGGTCTCAATTATTGTGCATGGGTTTCCACCTGCTAGACATCCCGTTTTTCTTATTCTGTACTTAGAACAATGTAGCATCATAATTATGGGGGTTTTGTTGTGCGGTGTGTTGTCTGCACACTGCAACCAGGTGTTTATTATATCTTTTAGCCCTGAAGAAGTTGTGGGGAACTCCCTATACGACAAAACATGTGTTGGCTGGACAAAAGAAGTGAAGAAAATAAAGATAATAAAAAGAACCTTTGTGCACTAATTGTTTGCATGAATTGTGATATGATTTAGCGTGTGCTCGGGTTTATGTTTATATCACCATTTGTCTTTGTTCCCTATACCATGTGGCCAGGGGCCATTTTGTGTAGTCAGTGTCTATAGGCCTGCATGTGTTATTTGTTTTCCATGCCTCCCTGCTTGTTGTTTGACCATGTGGCTGGCGGCTATTTTGTGTAGCCAGCCAGTGTGCTTTTGGCATAGACCTGCAGGTGTTCTTTATTGTGGCCATGCCTCCTTGCTGGTTATTGCTGTTTGACCATGCGGTCGGCGGCCATTTTGTGTAGCCAGCCAGTGTGCTTTTGACATAGGGCTGCATGTGTTCTTTGTTGTGGCCATGCCTCATTGCTGGCTCTTTAACCATGCGGACGGCTGCCGTTTTGTGTAGCCAGCCAGAGTGCTTTTACGATCGGCCTGCATTTGTTCTTTGTTGTGTGCCTCCTTGCTGGTTGTTCTTGTTTGACCATGTGGCCGGTTGCCATTTTGTGTAGGCAGCCAGTGTGCTTTTGCCATAGACCTCCATTTGTTGTTTGTTGGGGCCATGCCTACTTGCTGGTGGTTGTTTGACCATGTGGCCAGTGGCCATTTTGTGTAGCCAGCCAGTGTGCTTTTGCCATAGGCCTGCTTGAGTTCTTTGTTGTGGCCATGCCTCCTTGCTGGTTGTTGTTGTCTGACCATACAGTCGGCGGCCACTTCTGTGTAACCAGCCAGTATACTTTTGTCATAGGCCTGCATGAGTTCTTTGTTGTGGCTATGCCTCCTTGCTGTTTGTTTGACTACGCCATCGGCGACCATTTTGTGTAGCCAGCCAGTGTGCTTTTGCCATAGGTCTGCATGTGTTCTTTGTTGTGGCCATGTCTCCTTGCTGGTTATTGTTCTTTGACCATGCAGTCGGTGGGTATTTTGTGTAGCCAGCCACTGTGCTTTTGACATAGGGCTGCATGTTTTCTTTGTTGTGGCCATGCCTCATTGCTGGCTCTTTAACCATGCGGACGGCTGCCGTTTTGTGTAGCCAGCCAGAGTGCTTTTACGATCGGCCTGCATTTGTTCTTTGTTGTGTGCCTCCTTGCTGGTTGTTCTTGTTTGACCATGTGGCCGGTTGCCATTTTGTGTAGGCAGCCAGTGTGCTTTTGCCATAGACCTCCATTTGTTGTTTGTTGGGGCCATGCCTACTTGCTGGTGGTTGTTTGACCATGTGGCCAGTGGCCATTTTGTGTAGCCAGCCAGTGTGCTTTTCCATAGGCCTGCTTGAGTTCTTTGTTGTGGCCATGCCTCCTTGCTGGTTGTTGTTGTCTGACCATACAGTCGGCGGCCACTTCTGTGTAACCAGCCAGTATACTTTTGTCATAGGCCTGCATGAGTTCTTTGTTGTGGCTATGCCTCCTTGCTGTTTGTTTGACTACGCCATCGGCGACCATTTTGTGTAGCCAGCCAGTGTGCTTTTGCCATAGGTCTGCATGTGTTCTTTGTTGTGGCCATGTCTCCTTGCTGGTTATTGTTCTTTGACCATGCAGTCGGTGGGCATTTTGTGTAGCCAGCCAGTGTGCTTTTGCCATAGGCCCGCATGTTATGTTATGTTAACAAAACTTATAAAGCGCAACGTATACCCGGAGGTGTCTTGGCGCTAATTGAGCGAGCAGAGGTGAGTGAAAAAGAAAGAGAGAAAAAAGCCTACTGGTTAAATAGCCAAGTTTTCAGTTGCTTCCTGAATTGGAGAAGAGAGGGGGCTGATCTGATGTGTAAAGGGAGGAGATTCCATTGTTTGGAAGCTCCTGCCAGGAAGCTACTTCCTCCCCATTTAGATTTCTTAAATCTAATGGTATTTATTTTGAAAGAACCTGATGATCTTAGGTTTCTAGTGGGAGTATACCAAGAGAAGGCTTTCTTCAAAAGGAGAGGTTCAGAGTCATGAAGGGCCTTAAAGGTAAGACAGAGAGCTTTAAAATTGATTCTGTTCTTTACCTTCAACCAATGAAGATCTTTCAAAGCGAGAGAGACAGAGTGATGCCTGGGCAGTCCAAGTAGAAGTTTGGCTGCCGAATTCTGAAGCACTTGAAGTTTATTAACATATTGAGCCTGCAGGCAATTGTAAAGGCCATTGCAGTAATCTAATTTGGCAAGTAATAAAGTGGAGATGACCGTCTTCCTGGCACTGGTGGGGAGAAAATGTAGTATTTTCCTAAATATTCTTAAGGTGTTGTAAGATGAAGAGACCAAAGCATTGATTTGTTTACCTAGATTTAGACATCATCTATAATGACCCCAAACTCTTGGCTTTGTTGGTGGGGGCAGGTAGTGGTCCCATTTCTGCAGGCCAACAAGGTGTTGACCAGAAGTTGGGATTGTTTCCAAACAAGATCACCTCAGTTTTCTCAGCGTTGAGTTTGAGACAATACTTACTCATCCAAGAGTTGATGTGTCTCATACAGCACCGGATTCGATAACTGGTATTGTTTGAGGCGGAGAGCACAATTTGCATGTCATCTGCATATGAGGTGAGCGAGAAGCCAAAAGATTGGACAAGTGGGGCCAGTTCTGCAAGGTACATGTTAAAAAGAGTAGGGCTGAGTGAAAGAGCCATGCAGGACTCCACAGGGCAGGCAGAAGGGGTTCGATAAAAGTAAGTCTATTTTGATTGCATTTTCCCTATCGGTAAGGAAGGATGAGAGCAATTTTAAGGCTAGGTTGTTAATACCATTTGCTTCCAGACGGTGGATCAAGATAGAGTGATCCACCGTGTCAAAGGCCGCCGATAAATCTAACAGGATCAAGGCGGCTGAGCCTCCTTCATCCAAAATAAACGTATGTTCGTCAGTGGCCTTGATCAGGGCCGTCTCGGTGCTCTGTTCCGTTCTGAATCCGAATTGCATGTGTTCTTTGTTGTGGCCATGCCTCATTGCTGGTTCTTTAACCATGTGGACGGCTGCCGTTTTGTGTAGCCAGCCAGTGTGCTTTTACGATAGGCCTGCATTTGTTTTTTGTGTTGGCCATGCCTCCTTGCTGGTTGTTGTTGTTTGACCATGTGGCCGGCGGCCATTTTGTATAGCCAGCCAGTGTGCTTTTGCCATAGGCCTGCATGTGTTCTTTGCTGTGGCCATGCCTCCTTGCTGGTTGTTTGACAACACCGTTGGCGGCCATTTTGTGTAGCCAGCCAGTATGCTCTTGCCATAGGCCTGCATGTGTTCTTTGTTGTGGCCATGCCTCCTTGCTGGTTGTTGTTGTTGCTTGACTATGTGGCTGGCAGCTATTTTGAGTAGCCAGCCAGTGTGCTTTTGCCATAGGTCTATGTGTTCTTTGTTGTGGCCATGCCTCCTTGCTGGTGGTTGTTGTTTGACCAAGTGGTCGGCGGCCATTTAGTGCAGCCACCCTTTTTTCCACTTTTCAAACAGTGATTGATAGGAGAGGGCTATGCCTTTATGTATTTGTTCACTTTTTTACTTTTCCCTGATATCAGTTTAATATTTTGCTTGAGGATCATTGTGTAATATTATATAGTTGTCTATTTATCATTGACATGATTTTTGCACCTATCTTCTGCACTCCCTTGCCTCCCAATGCGTTTCTCATAGTCCCCTAGTACACCAGCAATTAATTATTGTTAATTTTTGTTTACAATTTTTTTAGCTTACATTTTTTAATTTTCATAAATTTTTTATTTTAATTCCCATATTTAGTTTTTATTTACATGGATTTTCTTCTTTTTTTTTTTTTTAGGTTTTTCCACCATCTATCCACCGCTTATCCAGCATAGGCGCACAATGCACAACAGCATTCATTTATTTTTTAATGATTATTCTTTTTTACCCTGGACCTTCTGCCTGCCACAGGTACACACCAGCATTCATTTTTTTAAGGATTATTTCATTTCCCCTGCACACCCTGCCTGCCATAGATGCACAACACAGTGCAGGATTAATTTTTAAGGATTATTCCATTTTCCCCTCAACACCTTGCCTTCCATATGTGCACAACACACACCAGCATTAATTTTTTTAAGGATTATTCCATTTCCCCCTGCACCTCCTTGACTGCCGCAGGTTTCTCCCTTAGATACATGCATTGCACACAAAGCAAACAGTTACATTGTTATCCTGATTGGAAATTAAACATTATGTTCTGGTGGTGTGGTTTGACTTTGAAATGCACTGTTGTTGTTAATTATTTAGGATAATAATGATAACTTAAGTAACCACACAAAATTATATTGTCTGTACTAATTTAAACTGCAACAATGCCACATTTCACTAAATGTTTTTCTTGCTGGTTTGCTTTTAGGTGCACAAGCACACACAGTACTGCCAGACAGTCACATGAGTCTTTCAGTCTTTTACGCTTGTGCAGTTAAGTGCCACTGCCAACTGACAGCTTCAAGATGGCCCCAAAGAAAGGTGCTGTCAAGAAAGTGGCCAGTGGGGAAGAGAAGAAGCAGCTTTCCACCAGTGGCGTTCCAACCACAACATTATTTGGGAGACATGTGCCTGCCGGACCAGCCGTCAGGGAGGAACCTGGGAGCAGCACTACTGCATCAATGGCAGCATCCCCAACCTAAGCCCAAGCCCACGTCTCTCAGCAAGGCAACCACTGCAATCATGTCGACACAGACCAGCAGTGACATTGAATTTGATTTGTCTCTTTCCCAAAGTGGTACCTAATTGTTTCCGGAAAGTGGACAACAGGCGCAGCCAGCAATAGACCTTACTGAAGTAGAAGCAGAATAGGCGGTTGAGACTCCTGCTGGACAAGAACTTCCTCTTTTACAACTGTTTACTTCCAGATCTCCGGCAAGAAAAGGGAAGGGTACTCCACCAACTTCTCCAAGCCCTCCTTCTGATGATCTGGACACGGATTGGACCCCGGTTGAGTCCCAGACGAGCCAGGAGAGGCTCAGGAAAAAGAAAGCTTCTGAAAGCCTTACAATTATAGAAGAGGGTGAGGATGACAATGAGCTACTCATTGTGGAAGCTGGCACAGAGAAGACTGACATTACCTCTCCTATTCAACCTGCTCCAAGGGATGTAGCACCACCAGCCCTGCCTGTGCCAGCTCCCATATTTGTAAGGCCCATGCTGAGACCTGCATCCACCTCTAGCTCTGTAAAAGTGCACACTGCAGAGAGCCAGTTGTCGACACATCCATCTACCTCTAGTTCTTCGGGCATTGGCAGTGGCTCACAGAAAAGGTACTCCTCCCAGTTTGGGACTTCTTTACGGTTAGCAAGCAGGACGACACTGCGCAATATGCTCCATTTGCAATGCTAGTGTTAGTCGAGGTAAGCTTGGTACAAACTATGGTACTGGAGGTCAAGCGAGCCATTTGAAAAAGCATTACACACTCCGCTGGCAGGCACACCTTAAACTTTCTGCACATGGTGGTGGTCAAGGTGATGTGGGAGGGTATCGGCTCCAGAGCCTCCCATCAGAGTGGGAGTTTTAGGTGGTGATGAGGAAGAACAGATGCCATCTTTATGCAAAGCAGCCCTGTCCCCAGCAGCGAACCAGTATCACCCACCTCATCATCAGCAACCTTGCAATGGCACCAGTCAGATGGAGACAAAACAGCATTCAGTAGTGACTGATCCAAGAGGCACATTGAGTCTGCCACCTCCTGGTCCTCTCTAGAAGTCACCTGCATCAGTGGCACCACCAACCAAACAAATTTAGGCTACAAGCATGTTTAGGCAGGAGGGGCCCTACGACCGCAACCATCCAACAGCACGTTTGTACAATGGCAAGCTGGCTAAAATATTAGCGCTGGACCTCCTCCCTTTTTCTTTTGTGGAAAGAGTGAAGTTTTTAGAGTTCGTGGCAGCCATCTGCCTGAAATGGAAGGTTCCCAGCTGGACCTACTTAGCCAGAGTGGCTATTCCAACACTCCATCCATCCATGATGTGCTGGAATTTCTTGAAAAAGCTTTGCAACAGATTGCTGTTCAGACTATCCACCTGACAACAGACATGTGGACCATTTGTCAAGCCACTGATTAGATGTGCATCACTGCACACTGGATCTCTTTTGTGGGGGGTTAGGCAACAGCTATCTACAGGTCTCAGCGCTGAAGAAACTTTTAATGGCATTCGGCGGCATGCAACAGTAGCCATGAAGAAATCTCATACAGCTGCAAACATCTTGGAAGACTTTAACAGCAAGGTGTTTGAATGGCTGCAACCCAGTGGTCTCAGAATTGGATTTGTTGCCACGGATAATGGCAGCAATATAGTTAAGGCCATGGCAGATGGTGGCTATTTCCGGGTCCTGTGCTTGGCGCATTGCATCAACATCATTGTGCAGGTCTTTCTCATAAAAGAAGACCTAGTCAGCAACTCACTAACCATCTGCAGAAGAGTCTGCACTCAGTTCAGCCATTCTTTTAAAGCCCAGAAGCAGTTGAGGATCACTCAGATTGCTAATATGGTACCAGTTAAAGCTCTCATACAGTAGGTGCCAACACGTTGGAAGTCAACCTATCATATGTTACAACATCTGTTTGAGCAGTAAAAACCGATCAATGAGTATGTTATGGTTCTTCTTCTTCTTCTTTTTAAGTGCCGAGACGCCTTAGGGTAATTGTTTGCGCTATATATAAATTCAAATCAAAGAGGATGGGATGAAACTAAAAGCATGTCCATTGGGATGGACAAATGGAAACTAGTCAAATGCCTGGTAGAGATGCTTCTTCCTTTTGAGGTTTTCACACGGGAAGTCAGCAAGGAGGATAGTACGATGGGTCAAGCTATCCCATTGTTTTATCTGCTAAAGGAGCAGTTAAAAAACATGTCTGACAGTTTCACAGCTGTGGGCAATGAAGCAAAGCTGTGTATACCTTGGTTCAAAGCTTAATCCTTCGCTTGACTGAGAATACAAGTCTGCAAAGAAACGTGTCTTCCAGAGTACATCTGTGCCATAATACTGGATCCATGTTACAAAAACATACGGCCACTTTCATTCATTTTTCCGCAGGGGCTGTTTAAGAATACAAGGAGTGGATTGTTGAGTGAGCCAGAATCCTGGAAAAATGGCTGGAACATAGAGTCCGACTCTCAGAAAGAAGTTCTGTGGTGCCTCCATCAACTCTCAGACAGGGCAGTCCTGTTGTCCCCCAGCAGCCAACACCGGCAGCAACAAGAACACCAGTGGCAACAAAACCAACAGGAACACAAGAATTGTCCACAACCTCTGAATTAACTTGGTTTCAAATGGCAGGGCTTAAGTCCAGTGCAGAGGTCAAGGCAAAACAGGTCAAGCAAGTGGCAGCACCATTGAGAGGCTGTTCAATGAATATCTGGATGACCTAAGACAGGTCTATGTGGATCAACACCCATTGGAATGCGAAGATGAACCAATGGCCTCAGCTCAGCAGGCTGAGAATAGAGTGTCTGGCCTGTCTGGCTGCCAGTGTGTCTGCTGAGTTTGTGTTGAGTGCAGCTGGCGCAGTCATCACAGTGAGAAGAACAAGTCTCTCACCTCAAAACGTGGAGAGATTGACAATGATTAAAATGAACCAACATTTTATACCACTGAATTACACTGTTCCTGAAACACCACAGGAGGAGGATGAGGGTGATTGGTCAGACTCAGATCAGAGTGTGTTAGCTGACCAACTTCTGGGCGAACCACCTGAGTATGAGGATCAACTCTACTTTCCTGACTGGGTAGGCCACCATAGAATTGTTGTTGTCAAATTGCTTTGAGAAAAAAAAGAGAAAAAAATGATGTAGCTAGGGGAACATTATATTTATTTTGTTTGTGGGTGACTGACTTATGCAGCTCCACTGTTGTAAGCACATGTATGGCTGGATTGGAGTTGGACTAGTGTGCAGTAAAGACGCACCCCCCCCCTTTCCCTTGAAGGATATTAGAGAGACAATGCCTGCCTCTGTCCCGTGCCTATCCTTTTTTCATCCCCTAGCAGGTCTGCCCAAGAACATTTGATTCACAAAGACTGCCCCACTGTGTGTTGTATGCATCAAAGAGGATTAACAATTGTGTACCACCGTGCTTGGATTGGAAAAGGTAAATAATAAATTGCACCAGTGAGTGATTGTGAGTGGTGATTTATGTGGTGACAAACAGTGAGGGAGGGTGTCCAACTATTATTTGTAAGCTTGATTGTGATGATTTGCACTACAGGTCGATCTCTCTCATTTGTGTCAGGAGTCTGAACTGAGTTGGACAGATTACTTACTTGGAGTCAGGAGGATAACGGAAGAACTCAGGGTGGGACTACCTCAACAACTGACAGAATAAGGAAGTTATCAACTTCAGGGAAACCAACATGATGATGACTCAGAGGCCTACTCAACTCCGTGGACTGGTGAGAGATGAGTTGATTTGGAAAATGCATTGCTGCTGAGTGGGTGTGCCGTCTCCAATTTGAAACTACTCTATTATGTGGTCGGGTTGGGGGCCTGTTGTAAGTAACTGAACAGACATGTGATGTCATCACATTATGCACGCACTTGGCTAAGCGTTATGACAGTTGTGAGATTGATCAGCCTGGTACATGCAGCCACTTGCCTGTGATTGGTTGTAATTTGCTCTCAGTTAATCGAACACACGAGTCATAAAATGATTGTTTGCAGCAGACTATGCTCTTGCTCTGCATCTCTGGGTTTTCTTGGTACACCTACCTTCTATTCTGTCCTTCTCCTTGACTCTACAATATAATTTCTATTTTACAATCCTCAGGCCTTCTCTTCTCCTGCACAAAAGGTGAAAGATCCAGAACACTCTGCTTACCTTACTAGACCGCTTCAGCCAAGCACCCATGATTGACAGACAATCCGAGAAGCCACCCAATTTGGCAATACAGTATCATTTTGCTTTTAAAAATCATTTTTTTTAGAACTGTCAGTTCACCTCACCCCTCCATAATTTGTATATTATTTTTCAAACCTAGATGGCAGAGCATTTATATATATATATATACATAATTTGGGTATTTGGGGCTGAAGGACTGATTATGTTTACAATGCATTTAACTGAACTGTGTCATACTCATTCCTTCCTTTCCTTCCACAACATATTGTTGATGTGCTGCTCATTGCCCTGATGAATATTGTATAGTTCTGGAATGTTTGTCAAACCGTTCCCATCCATTCATCAAACCCCTAACCCTCTTCCCCTGGGCTGCGTGATTTATTGAAATGTGACTTAATCAACCCCATAAATAGATCACACACTTGGTGGGGCGAATGTGGTAAAAGCAACACAAACTCACTGCAGGATCTTCTATTACCTGAGCAATAGCCCACACTGGCCCCATAAAATTTTACCCACCCACAGGCTTTGTGTTGCGTAAACGCTAACCTTGTCCTTGTCAACTCCTCCTGACTTGAGGATTTTGTAAGTTTAGTACTTTAGTTTTAAAAACTAGCTCCCCATTGCTCAGAAGAAGTTACTATTGCTAGTGTTTGTTATATCAGGTCTTCTTTATTGTGTCGTGGAGGTAGTCTGGTCTCCGTCTTTCTAAAGTGATGATGATGAGATAATTAAAAAGTCACTAGCTGTGTTGTCTTTCAATGTAGTTGCCTGTGATGGATAATAATTTGATTAATCCTACAGTTGGAGTTCACCTAGGTGGGAGTGGAACCTCGCTTGGTATTCCTTCCATGTCTGCTTGCTAGCCTGCTACTACTACCACCACCACCATAAGATAGCACCTTGGGAAACCCTGCAGTAGGAACACAGAGAGGTAGCAGCCCTTGCTTCATCTATTGAGGTAAGAAAACTATGGAGTGTTGTTGTAATATAGTCAATGGCAACCCCCCCTACTTAGTGGTCAATATAGGTACAGAGGGTAGGAGGACTAGGGTACCATATCGTATACACTTTTTAAAACAGGCTGTGCTTAAAGGCAGCAGTGCAAAGTAAAACACACAAAAAAGATTTAAGGCATAAAGTAAAATAAATATTTATTTCCCATTTTTAACAATAAAACCCACCCCTTCCACCAACAACAGGCCCACCCCTCTCCTAAACAAATCTTCCCATCCCCAACCAATGTCCAACTAAAAAGTCCAAAAAACAGTCCTGGTCCCAACTCCCATCATTCACACCCTTCCCACCGACAACAGTTCCTCCCAACAAAACAAATATTAAACAAGCATTTGCATTGCAATAGGTCTCGCGATTGGAAGAATTAGAGCTATTGGCATTGTAAATAATAATGTCTTTTATCTATGTGTTTGGCTTTGAGATCTTATTAGTGTTTGATCATGCAGCATGTTATCCATAACTTTTGCACACACCGATAAATCGGAAGGTGCACTGCAGATGGAGTATTGCTTAACATACTGGAGCAGAAGCGTGCTCAGTGTACAAAGATGTCCCTTTAAAAAGACTTCAAAGGAACCAATCCACCACTAGTTGTCCCTTATGAAAGCTGCCAAGGAGACCCTTCGCCGCTAGCTGTCCCTTTTGCATGAACTTAATTTGCTAGGTATTGCATTACGTTCGTTGACATGTGAAAAACCTTTCAACTGAAGCGTTTCAAAATATTACCGTTGGAAGTTAACGTAACCACAAATTAAAATGCATTACAGTTGATGAAGTTTTAAAAAGTATAAAGTGGAGCATAAAATCATGTCACAGTGCACCCAGTGTCCAATCAAAGTTTACCTGGAAGTCTTAAAAAATGCATTATAGTTGGCAGAGTCTTGAAGCCTGAATATCCTCAGACCAGTGCAATCCTGATATTTCAACTATAACCTATAGAGTGTGCCTCAGCTGGTTTCGCTATGCTTCCCTCATTAGCTGGTATCAAAAGCAGCGCGAGTTGAATGTAGCCGGGGCCTTGGATGTGCATGTCCATCTGAGTGGGCTTTGGCAAAGCAAATTAAATGTACCATGCAACCTGGCAGCCACCGCCTTTCTTTTCTATTTATTTACTTTTGTAGCATTTGCAGCACGTCGCACTTTAGCTTTAAACGTATGAAGCTAAAGCGCGGCGTGCCACGAATGCTACAAAAGAAAATAAACAGAAAAGAAAGGCGGCGGCCACCAGATTTCTTTTTTATTTATTTAATTTTGCAGCATTTGCGGCACGCCACGCTTTAGCTTTCAATGTGTGAAACTAAAGCACGGTGTGCACGAATGCTACAAAAGTAAATAAATAGAAAAAAAAGGTGGGCGGTCACGGGAGATAAATAATAACAAGCAGGAGGGAGGAGGAGAAGGCAGCTGCAGCCTGAAGAGAAGGTGTGTCGGGGAAGTGCATAGGTGTTGTGCCTGTAACTTCAGCTACGACGAACAAGTCATTAAGAAAAGAGTGCTCAGAAATGGAAAATAAATCGTACCGAGTAAAGTCACATGTAACAGCGGCAGTCCTCATAGGAGGTTACAACAGTAGAAAAGGAGGGACTACTAAAGACATTAACCAAAGAATAAAAAGGATTTCCAAAAGACATTTAAAGGAGCCAAATAAAAACATGGGCGGAGCTTTCAATGCACTCCAGCCTCAGCATGATGCAGCACTGAAAAGTGCTGCCTGAGTGCACCATTGTCGCCATCCCCCCCGGGCAAAAGTGGTGGTGTGACGGGCGGCTAGAGGTGCTGGCAGCTGGCTGGGGCCATTGTCCTCTTCCTCCTCAAGGGCCACCAGGCGCTGAAATTCGGTCCATATGGCCTCCAGCCTCTGCTGCCACAGCCGGGCTGCTATCTCCTGCCCAGTAGTTTGTCGACCAGCAGGAATAGCTATATCAAGAAAGAAAAAGGACAAATTGTAAACAATGCTCTGTGCAAAGCACTTCTTTGAAAGTAAATAGTAGCCCAGTAGCAGTAAATTGCTGGTCCCCTAGGGCCATTTGAATTGATGTGATTAGAGTCACAGCCATTGTTTACTCACACATGCCTCCAATAAGGCTGAAACTGGCTGAAAAGGAATTACGGAAAAATAACAGCACACCTGATTAAATTATTTTTTTTCTTTTAAAGGATTTCCTAGTAAACAAATAAACGGACACTTTGTGTGGAAAAATAAAAATAAATTACCTTTTATTAATGAGTAAGACATTATGCACTATGGAGTAAAAGTAATCTTGTTGTGCTAAATTAATGGAGGCATGCTAGCTAGTGAGGCACATCCCAAGAATAGATTTGTAAAGTTTGTGGCCAGGCCGGGACAGAACTTAGGAAATAAATTGTATAAAGGAGTGAAGTACTACAAAGTGACTGAGTGGGCACTGGGAGACAAGGAAAACACACTTTCTTTTCACTTTGCCATACATTGAAAACTTTGTAAATGCAACATTAACTGAAGCACCCAGATACCCCTAGGTGTGACAGTGCTGTGCAATACAAATGCTGTTTGATTGATTGAACCAGATGCACATTGCACAGCCAACACTGCAGTGTCAAATTGAACTATGCAGTAGTTAGGGCATGGGTAGAACTGGCAAAATGCCATGTGAAGGGATGTGATGGGTGGGATACATATCTGCCTCGCTGAACAAATACAGTGAGTCAAGGAAGTAAACAGAAATATCCCCCCACTTTGAACCAAAGCTTTGATAAAAACTATTCCAAAGAAGTGAAGTAGGTGCCCACGCCTCTCTCCAGAAGAACTCCATTGTTTCTTCATCCAAGCAATTATCTATTCATCATTTTTAGTTCTAGATCTTCCTGGTCAGTGTCACTGCTCTCCCCCCACGCAGCTCCACCGATGAGGGACTGCCCTTGAGCCCAAACTCCGTGCCAGGTAGATGTTCGAGACCCTCCTCTACCTGCAGGCTCCTGCCTGCACCTCATCCCTGGTGGTCCAGTGGAAGAGCACTCTGCTGTTCTGCTATTCCGCTCTATTTTCTCTTTTGCTCACTCTGTTTTTGCTCTTTCTGTTTTTGCCTTTCTCTTTTGCTCCTCTGTTTTGCCTTTTCTCTTTGCTCTTTCCACATTGCTTTTCTCTCTCTGTTCTGTCCCTTTGCCGACCTGCCAGCCGATGCTGCCCCCGCGGCTCCTCCCCCCCCAGCGTGTCACTCCTGCCCCCCAGCTGACCGCTGTCCCCCGCCCCCTACTAAATGGCGGCCGCTGCGCAGCAGGAAGAGCAAGACCACTGACCTTCCTGGTCAGTGTCACTGCTCTCCCTCCGCGCAGCTCCACAGTTGAGGGACTGCCCTTGAGCCCGAGCTCCGTCACACCTATTGTTCGAGGCCCTCCTCCACCCGCATGCTGCTGCCTGCGCCTCATCCCTGGTGGTCTAGTGGAAGAGCACTCTGCTCTTCTGCTATTCCGCTGTTTTCTCTTTTGCTCTCTCTGTTTTTGCCCTCTTTTGCTCTTTCTGTTTTTGCCCTTCTCTTTTGCTCCTCTGTTTTGCCCTTTCTCTTTGCTCTTTCCGCATTGCTTTTCTCTCTCTGTTCTGTCCCTTTCCCGCACTCCCTGCCACTGCTGCCCCTGTAGCCCCTCCCTCCCAGAATGTCACTCCCGTTCCCGCCTCCCAGCTTAACACCCTCTCCCTGACCCCTACTTAATGGCGGCTGCGCCGCTGGTGCGCCGAAGGCACACCAAAGGCAAGCCCATCTGCACCCGTCCGCGACCCGAACAGGACCAGAGACCCTGGTTCCCCGGCACGACCCCAGCACCCTCCACGCTCTAAACCCCGGACGCAGCAACAACTGCCAGCTCTCAATGCTGAGCAACACCCAAGGCCCGATCTCCTGCCGACACTGCCGCCGCACCTTCACCCACCTCCGGTCCCCAGCAGTAGCCCCCAGCCCAACAGACGCCGGCGCACACAAACCACTGAACTGCATCCTCCTCAACGTGCGCTCTTTGCATAGAGACAGCATAGAAATCTGGGACCTCCTCACAACTCACACGCCTGACGCGCCTTCCTCACGGAGACCTGGACCAACGCCAGCTCTGGACCCGACATCGCAACTGCCATCCCCGAAGGATACAAGAGTCTGAGGAAAGACCGCCCCACCTGCCCAGGAGGAGGCATCGACATCATCCACAAAAACTCTCCGCATACCAACCACCGACCCGGACGATGCCTCGCCCACCATGGAACATCTCCATTTCCAGACCAACCCCAAAATGACGCTCCGCGGAACCCTCATCCTGCGACCGCCTGGCCCCGCACTCTGTTCACCAACACCATCACTGACCGCATCGCATCCTACGCCCTCGCCTCCACAGACTACATACTACTTGGAGACCTGAACTTCCACCTGGACAACCACGACGACCGCAACAACACCCCCCTCCTACAGAACCTAACCAACATAGGACTAAAGCGACCGCCCCCACTCACACAGCAGGACACACACTCGACCCACTCTTCGCAGGAGGAAACAGCATCTGCTTCAGCCACACCACGGAACTACTCTGGACTGACCACCACTGCATCCATTTCTCCTTAATAAAACCCACCGCACACAAGCACGCGCGCCGCCTCCCACGCAGAAACTGGAACAAAATCACTGAAGAGCACCTCACATCCACCCTCACCTACACTCTACCCCCAACGAAGCCAGACGCCAACACCGCAGCAAGCAACCTCCATCGATGGATCACCAACTGCGCTGACACACTCGCCCCCCTCAGGAAGGCCACAGGAAGCACAACAAGAAAGCAAGCAGGTTCTCCACGGCACTCCAAGAATCCAAGTGCTCCTGCCACGACTAGAAAAGACCTGGAGAAACAGAAAAACCCTGGAAACATGTACCGCCTACAAAACAACCACCACAGCACACCACCAACTCATCAAAGCCACAAAGAAGAGCTTCCTCCAAGGCAGAATCCTCTCCAACGCACACAACTCCAAGGAACTCTTCTCCATCATACAGGAATTCGCCAAACCAGACAACAAAAAAACAGACTTACAACCCTCCCAAGACCTCTGCAACAGACTTAGTTCCTTCTTTGACCTCAAGATCAAGACTCTCTATGACAACTTCGACGACCAAGACCTCTTCACCGCTCCAACTCCCACCCCCAGTGACGCCACCCAACAGACCCTACTAACCTCGACCCCGCTCATGACAGAAGACACCCTAAAGACCATGAAGAGCATCCACTCTGGAGCACCCTCACACCCCTGCCCACCCCACATCTTCCACAGGGCCGCCACAGCCATTGCACCAGAGCTACATCGAAAGATCAACTGCTCCCTCGAGACCGCCACATTCCACAATGACTGGAAGCATGCCGAAGTCAACCCCCTCCTCAAGAAACCCTCCACAGACCCGACGGACCTCAAGAACTTCAGGCCCATCTCGCTGCTTCCATTCGCAGCCAAAGTCATCGAAAAGGCAGTCAACAGCCAGCTATAATACTTCATCGAAACCAACAACGTCCTAGACATGTCCCAATCCGGATTCCGCAACAACCACAGCACTGAGACCGTCGTCCTCGCCTCCATTGATGACATCCACGACCTCCTCGATCAGGGCCAAACGGCAGCCCTCATCCTCTTGGACCTATCAGCAGTCTTTGACACCGTCTCCCACCGCACACTAGCCACTAGACTCCAAGACGCCGGGATCCGAGCAAAGGCCTTAGACTGGATACACTCATTCCTTACAGGCAGAAGACAGAGTCTCAGACTCCCGCCCTACCTCTCGGAACAGACAGGGATCAGATGCGGAGTACCCCAAGAATCCTCCCTCAGCCCCACCCTTTTCAACATCTAGATGGCCTCCCTCACTACCATCATCAGAAACCACGGACTCAACATAGTCTCCTACGCCAATGACACCCAGCTTATCCTCTCCCTCACCAAAGAACCCAACATCACCAGGCACAACTTCCAAGAAGGGATGAAAGCCATCGCAACCTGGATGAAGAACAGCTTCCTGAAACTCAACTCAGAGAAAACAGAAGTTCTCATCCTCGGCTCCACCCCATCAGCTTGGGACGACACCTGGTGGCCCCCGCCCTCGGAAGCCCACCCACCCCGACAGACCATGCACGTAACCTCTGCATCATACTAGACTTATCGCTCACGATGACCCGCCAGATCAACGCCGTCTCCTTAGCCTGTTTCAACACCCTCTGCATACTCCGTAAAACATTCAAATGGATCCCCTACGAAGCCAGAAAAACGGTCACACGCTCACATCACCAGCAGACTAGACTACGGCAATGCCCTCTACGCCGGAATCAACAAAAAACTCCTCTGAAAGCTCCAGACTGTCCAGAACTCCGCAGCCAGACTAATCCTTGACATCCCCAGGCACAACCACATCACCCAACACTTCCGCAATCTACACTGACTCCCCGACAAAAGAAGGATAACTTTCAAGCTGCTCACGCACGCATACAACATCGGACCACAATACCTCAACAACCGTCTCTCCTTCCACGCCCCCAAGAGAAACCTCCGTTCAGCCAACTTCGCCCTGGCTACCATCCCATGCTTCTACAAGAACAGACCGGGTGGAAGTTACTTCTCCTACCTCGAAGCCAAGACCTGGAACGACCTCCCCCTCCCGCTCTGGCAAAGCCTCACGCTGCACCAGTTCAGGAAGGACCTCAAAACTTGGCTCTTCAAATGACCCCAACGGAACTGCACACACACCCCCTAGCGCCTTGGGACCCTAACTGGTGAGTATTGCGCTTTACAAACCCCTGATTGATTGTTTGTATCCTTCACCATTTGATACCCACCATTAAGCTTTACATTCTCTCATCCAGTCTTTCGCTATTGAAAAACATCCATCCATCCATATATATATATATATATATATATATATATATATATGTATATATATATCCCAACTACGTTCCACCAGGCGGCCGAACTCTCAGCGGGTGCCTCCGTGCGATGGGTGAGGTCGTTTGTTGCACAACAACTACGATAAGAAAACGGAGCACTCACGGGGTCTTTCAATATGATTTATTAGGCAGACGCGTTTCGGTATTGTACCTTCCTCAGTGCCTTCAATCATTACGAATTCTCTGCACAGCTTAGGATCGTAAGCTGTGCAGAAAATTCGTAATGATGTGTATATATATATATATATATATATATATATATATATATATATACATATATATATACATCCAGCCATTGATCTATCCACTGCTTTCAACCATCCTTTCACCAATACATCCATTTACACACTCACGCATCCAGATTTTCAGCTCACCAAGGCTGTGGAAATCTATATTTTATGGCAAGACCCAGAGGCCAATATTATGCAAGTTCAAGCTTATTAATTAAACATCTTGCTGCACTTTCAATAGGTTTGAAATAAAAACGTCTAAACAGCGAATCTGAAGACCAATCAGCGCATCGTAAGATGTCTTGCAAACTCCCGCCCATCATACAAGCTTTAGAAGCAGCTGCACCTCGAACTGAATGCACCCCAAACATACTTATATCTATACCACATTTCTTCATCATTTCCTTCACCCACCTCGCCAAAGTTGGTGGTGAAACGGCCTTGTGGGGGTGTCTAAATGAAATAAGTAATTGCTCCACCCCAGGAGATCCTACTAATCTAGCTCTTCGTTCATACTCCTTTACACACCGCACCACAGGCAATTTCTCCTTTCCATCCAAATATGGGTAAAAAATGGTTGAAGAATTCGTTTTGGTTCGTTGTTTTATATGGAAACAAATACCTTCAGGTGTAAAGCACCGACTAGAAACCTCCAAAGCACGAACATCTGAAACTCTACGAAAAGATAGTAAGTACAACAGCATCGTCAATTTGAAGGATAACTCTTTCAGACTTAAATCTGTATTGTCATTCCACGATTCCAGAAAAAGCAGAACATGGTAGACATCCCACAGGGCAGTATACCTAACTCCTGGAGGTTTAGCCAACCTAATGCTCCTCAACAATCTCCTCACCATCACATCCTGACCCACGGTGAGTCCATTCACCAGACTGTGGCCTGCTGAAATAGCCGATCTATGCAAATTTACCGATCTAGAAGCTACACCCTTCGAAAACAGGTCAGTTAAAAAATTTAACACTCGAACTACATCTGCTGAAACGGGATCAAAATCCCTTTCCACACAGCAGCTATTCCATTTATTCCAGGCCAACCTGTAGGCCTTCCTAGTTCCTGGTGCCCAGGATTCCTCAATGATTCTTGAAGCCTCTGGTGAAAGTCCTGGCTTTTGCCACACTCTCCTGAAAGTTTCCATGTCACAAGCTGAAGTTGACCTGATTCTACCAGGCCATGAACCTCTCCTAGAGGTACCCGTAAAATCCCTGGGAATATTTTAAGAAGTCCCGGGAAATCCACACTCATCTCTAACATTATAGGGTACCGTGCCTGAGAATTCCAGAACGGGGTGATCACCACCACTGTCTCCCTCCACTTGCGGATCATCCCTGTTACTCTGATGATCATAGCAAATGGGGGAAAAGCATAAGGATGGAGACCTCTCCAATCCTGGAGAAAGGCATCTATACCCTCCGCTTTCAGATCCGGATGCCAAGTGAAGAATCTCTTCTCCTGAGCATTGATTCTGTTCGCAAATAGATCTATCTGAAATGAATCCCACATTTGGTTCAATTTCAGAAAAACACCTCTGTCTAGCGACCAATCGCTTGAATCGTAGAAATTTCTCGAGAACCAATATGCCACTGAATTTGATGTCCCTGGAATGTGTTCCGCCTGAACAGAAATTCATCTTTCCATGCAATACTCCCAGATAACTTTCGCCAGGTCTGCTAGGCCCTTTGAGCGAGGGCCTCCCAGCCTCTTCACATATCTTACTGCAGATACATTGTCCATTCTCAAAATGATTGAACATTTGGCAGTCTGATCTGCAAAGCATTTTATTGCGAAAGAACCTGCTAAAAGCTCCAAGCAGTTTATTTGTAAATTCCTTTCCTGTTCTGTCCAACGAATGCCAGTTCTCTGCAAACCACAGCTTGCACCCCAACCTTCCAAACTTGCATCTGCCTCTACAATCAGGTCTGCATTTTCTCCAAAAATTGCACGCTCATTCCATGCATCCATATTTCTTAGCCACCAAGTTAATTCCTGCCTCGCTTCCTGAGAAAGTCAAACATTCTCTGAATACTTCAAACCATTCCTCAAATGAAGAGTCTTAAGTCTCTGTAATGCCTTGTAATGTAGTGGACCCGGAAAAATTGCTTGAATTGTAGATGATAGCAGACCAACAATGCACGCTAACATCCTCAATGAAACAGTCTGATCTGAGAGTATTTCTTAACTCCTTGCGAATCCTTTTTAGCTTTTCCCTTGGTAACCTCAAAACACCATCAATTGTGTCCACCATAAAACCTAAAAACGGGGTTTGTTGGCTCGGTACAAACAATGATATTGTTCTGTTTACCACTGAACCTAAGTCTTCCAGTAAGTCTACAGCTAGTTTTGTGTGAGATAATAGTTCTCTCCTGTCCTGTTCCATTATCAAAATATCGTCCAAGTAAATTATCAGACGCACGGATTAAAGAGATTAATCCATTTTACAGCAGCTACAAAAACTTCACTAGCTGCCATTAAACAAGAAATGCTACTTTAAGGCCTTATGTCTGTGCCACAAGACAGGTCACTTATATGTTGTCTCTTTTTTCATGGCATAACCTTGGTAATTAAGATCCAAATATTTTTTTTATGTCAAAACGATGTTGTTTGTATGGCTTACTTCCCTAGTTTGAGGTAAATTCCTATAAAGGCATGTAACCCAAATCCTAAAGTATTCAGGTGTCCTGGGAACTCTTGGGAAAGACTTTCAAATGTCGATTTGCCCGTAATGGAGTCTCTGGTGTGCGCCTACCCGTCTCCACGATTCTGAACATGGCACACTTATTTAGGTCACTATAGATGGGTTCTAATCACATACCTCGGGGTGCCCACAGATGTAGATTAGGCTTTCATTTTTCAGTTCTGATGAACTGCCATTGACCCTTTGCAGGATTTAAACAGCAGGAAAAATGTTGACCACCTGTTGATTTCTCGGACCATTATTATACCACAAGTTCACACCGTTTTCAATCTTCAACAAAGGCACCCTTGGAATAAAGGTGATGGGGGTGTTTCTAGTTGATTTTCATTCTACAACTTTTAATCCAATCTACCATTCCTGATCTGGCCCCTGCCCCACACACAAAACTAGAGGATAATCCAGACTACCCGGCAGAGGAAAAGATCTCTGGCAAAGCGTCCCCTCAAGGGGCCCATTGGGCATTGCAGTTCCAGCCTAACAAGGAGCACGACCCCATGATGAAGCATGTCACCTTGGTGGGTGAGGGTCTGTGCTTCCTATAAAGGATACCTTTGCTGACATGAACTAGTACGGTGATCAGAATTTGGTGCAGTGGATAATCATTATGGAACTGCACACCTATTTGTGAACATTTATTGTAAGAGAGGACGTGTGTGCTGGACTGAAATTACGATCATCCCCGCTCATTTTTTCACTGCATTGATTATAAAGCCCAAGTTGTACATAAGGGTCATGGTACGCTCAAAATGTGCCATAACCACCACAGGAGAGCCCCCCTTCATCAACCAGACATCCAACTACAGGAATACATGGGCTACTGACAGTAGCACGGAAACCACCAGCATCCCCAGCATCTTGGTGAAATCTCATGGAGCAGTTGACAGCCCAGATGTCAGAATTGTGACCCATAGTGAAACTTAGGTTGTGTCTGTGAGTGGGTAGGGTGAGCAGATGAAAGTAGGTACCCTGAGGTTCAAGGACACCAATCCTTGCATCAAGGGCCAATAGAACCTGCCTCAGGGACAACATTTTGAAGTTCTCCAGCCAAATTTAAAGATTTATATAGGCAAATCAAGCATTCATACTTCAAGAGGACAAAGAAGTAAAGATGTGCCTTTAGTCCTCGGCCACCCTTTGTTCAGCTGGGCAAGAACCTCTGCCTCTAAGATTGAGGTGTGTGCTGGAGAGCATGTCCTGGTGAAAGGAGGGTGGTCCAGAGAGGAAGACAGAAAAGGTATGGAGTTGTCCTTGCAGATTACCTGGATGACCCAGTGAGCAGTCGTGAAGTTGTGGTGGGGGCGGAAGTCAAAACTTTTGATGCAGCAGATATCAGTATATTTGCCGTGTTCTGGAGTTGGTCCTTACGTCATATAGCTTGTAACAGTGCTTCTATATTTAATGTTCAGTGTTCTATGTAAAGCTCTCTGGCCTTGTAAACGCTATATGAAATAAATAACCTTTTGGCGTAAATGCAGCTGGGAGCCTCTGCAAGTAGATGAGGAGCTGGGCTTGACTGAGAGTCTTCAGAGGAAGACCACAGGGTGAAGATAAAACAAGGTGTCCTGTACTAAGCAAAAAACAGTCCTGCAACCAAGTACTTTCACCATCCACAGGGAGACTCTGAATTGCACCCATGTTTCAAATGATAAATTCGAGTAGCACTTTAGGGCAGATGCTCCCTTATTCTCACGCTAGCCATGTGGCTCCATGGAGCCTTTTACTGGTCATAGGATAAAGAGTGCTGGCTTGTTGCAGATGACTGTTTTTCAAACATGAGATGCAAAGACTATGTAGTTTAGCTACTGCAAATAGCTAATCACGTATCATGTACATCTTAGGCTGGAGGGAAACAGCAAAAGAGAAATCTGAAAAATACTGAAGACTTTATGGATTGGACCCTAAAGAATTAATTTGTTGAGAGTGAGAGAAGCATATTCATATACACACTGTTCGGCAGAGAACATTATACTAATGAAAGTGTGCATACCCATAAGCACAGTGTTGTGCTGTGTATGAAGCAAGCATGCAATGTGCAGTTCAAGAAGGCAAAGTTCTGACCAATCTCAGTTTCTGTCACTAGGCAGCAGAGTACCCATAAACTGAGAATGAAAAAAAGCTGGATGTAAGGGTATATGCCATTCTCAACTCTGCATTATGCACAACTGAGAAAGTTGCAAAGTGCTCACAAGGTGTTTTGATCCTTCTCATGCCTAGGCCTGCACCTAAGAATTGAATTCTGGTTTGTGGTCCGAGTGTTGAATTTTGAGTATGGACTGTCAGACCTACATTATAAATGAATAATTTATTTGACCTTTTATCAACGAGTCACCAGGTAAAGACACAGCTGGTGACCCGGTTTCCTTAAGTGTGCTGCAACCAGCGACATGCATTTTGTAAATATTCTTGGGGCTGACTTCAGTCCAAATTGCAACACCTTGAACTGGCAATGAGACACTGGCTGCCTCGAAATGCAGATATCACCAATGCCTGGGATGGAAAGGGAAGTGAAAATAAGCATCCTGCAGGCCAAAGGTGGACAGTAACTCAGATTCTCTTAACAACTGAAAAACATATCCATCAGCGTGAATTTTTGTTTTTGATGTTCACATTGAGCTGGGGAGGTCCAAAACTGGTCTCAATTTCTCTGACATTTGCTTGCTGAGAAAGAAACAAGATTAGAATCCTGAATTGTATTGGCACCTGAGAACTCTCTATTGCTCTTTTTTTGATCGAGAGAATCTCCTTTTACAATCTGTTAATATATTGAGGTTTCATTCTGCACAGTGGTACTTTGAAGAGGTTTATCGATAAATTCCAAGGTATTCTACTTCATCAAGAACTGATCTGTCTGTTGTGATGTCATTCCAGTTCTTTAGGCAAGAAGGTGCCCTTACAGCGCCAACGTCTTCTGCCTATATCTTACGATCTTTCCCGAGTGGTAGGTGTTCTATTAATGATGTCCTGGGCTAGGATGTGGATGATACTGTGCTTGCAATCTGCTGTTGGATATACTACAGCTGGTACCTATACTGTTGGTATCCACCACTATATGCTGATTTCCCCCTCTCTCCATGAGGTCAAAAGGGCTACCGCCTGCAGGCCTCTCAGCCACCTTGCCGTTTCTGTATCTGATTTTAAACCTTGTAAAGCTTCATCCGCATGTCTACTGAAAAAAGATTCACCATCAAAGGGGATGACCAATGTCTTACTTTGAACCTCTGGTCAAAAAGAGGAGCAGCAAAGCCACCCTGGACTTCTTAAAGCTGCTTCTCCAGCTAATTGTCCGAAACCTATGGTCCATACATATCCATTAATGCGTCTGTTATAGACAGGGCCACTTGAATTATATTATAGGATTGACTAAATTATGCAACAAGAAGGGGCAATATATGCAGCCCTTTTATAGTATTACTACATTATTTTGTACTCTGTTTGGGCAAATATTTCACTTCCTTAGTACCAGTTTAACAACCAAATACAGAAAAGATGACAAGTTTGTGAAAGGCCTTCCACTGTGAGCGAACACGTCTTTATGCTTTTAGTAACTTTTGATTCATTTGAGCTAGAATTTTGTTTTTTTAAATGTGCAGACTATGCAGCAGATGATGGATTATGTGGCAAATCCATAATTATGTGAAAAAAACTGAACCGCATACTTCCAGTGGCCCGATTATAGCCACCAAAGCCTTTTCCCTTCCTTTAAGACGTTCTTTGCTTCAGTTTTCTTATCTTTCGAAAAATACTCTAGGAGGTGTGCTGACCACACTTATCTATCGAACCATCCCAATATAGCCAGACAATTTGAAGCCATGATAGTCATCGCAGCCATCACTGATACTCTTCCCAATATTGTCTAAACGTCTTCCCTCTCTTTCAGGAACTGCAGGAGAAAGGTAGGATTTCTAGATCTTCCTTGTGTTGCATGCATGAGTACTGAATCAGCTTGGTGAGACCTTAAGCCGGTTGGTATAGTGTCTGTCGCTTTGTACTTCTTTCCCAGCCGAGGGACAACTACTGCTACCGTGGCTTTGGGCTGCATAACTTGAGACTTTCTTTCCACATGCAATTAATTACTGGGATGGATTAGACAGACTTTTAAGTATCTTTGAATTTATAGAGAAGACAACCCATGTCCTTTGCAGGCTTTGGCAAATCAACATGTTCTCACACCTTTTCTATTATAGCATAGACATTTGCTCTATCGTCAGGCGGGGTATTAGAGGATGCTATGTAATCATCCTATTCTGGAGTTTTCTGCTGCAATAAATCCTGTTTCGTATCCCATGTTATCAATTGTACACCCTGTTGGTGATAGCAGCACACACAATTGTGATATTTGCACTGGAAAACATGGTTCTGTAATTTGTGCACTAGGTGACGACATTGTAGTGTTTGAGGACTTGGCATTATAAGCAACTGGCTTTTCCCCCAGGAATGTTTAATTATAATCTGACATAACTCCAAGGTCACATACAAAGGCACCGTGATCTATATTGTTGCTAGGTAAGAATATTGATATTCTAAGTAATAAGTTTCATACTGATGAAGAGGCTGCCACTGATGGGAGCCTATATTTTCATAAAAAGGCTCATAAGCTTTAGAATGATGTGTTTCATCACACATGCCCTCTGTTATCCTTCCGATTGGATATTCCTTATCATCATGGAACTCTTGGCATTTGGCCCTCAACTGAGCAGGGCTGTATGCTGGGCTGAATGGCCCTTCAACTTCTGATCTCTGAATCTTACAACCCTGCAGGTGGCTGTGAAGACATTTTACTTAGGGGAAAATGGGGAGGCATTATAGTACACTGTTTTCCTGCTTCAAAGTCAACTATGGTATTTTCACTGTCAACTATTTTTTCATAGACCATTTGATCGACGAAGTCAACGTCATCAGTAACCTCTTTGACAGTGTCAACGGGGACTTACTTGGAAGAGGTGGTTGTAACCATTGAGATTTCTCCTTTAGAGGTTTTGTAGACATCTATATCATCGACAATATCAACCAGGTCATCGACCGTGGGAGACAGACCAACTTTGAAGTAGGCTTTTTCACTGCAGTGGTAGTCAAGAACTTCTTGTCCATTTGCATGGATATCATCAACAGAATTATAATTTTATCCAGTATTGGGGTATCTTTTATGGATTCACATGCCTGAATCATTCCCCGTCGTCGAGATGGGAGTCCCACGGTAACATAATCGAGCAGTATTTAAATAATGCCATAGGCTATAATGGCCGTGAGCCATGTTCTACATAGCCTATT
Organism: Calotriton arnoldi; assembly: GCA_963921515.1. Taxonomy (NCBI): domain Eukaryota; kingdom Metazoa; phylum Chordata; class Amphibia; order Caudata; family Salamandridae; genus Calotriton; species Calotriton arnoldi. Next base: position 883,823 of record CAWUFW010000518.1, read on the forward strand.
TATGTCCTTTAAAAAAAAAAAAGGACCAAATGTTGAATGCAGCCAATCAGCTGCTAGCACCCTCTAGAACCTTCGCTGCAGAGGCAGTTTCCCTCTGATTTTTAACGCATGTCGTGTGTGAAGGGAGTCTCCCTGAGTTCTACTCAGTTTCTTTCTAGATTTTTCCTGAAGATTGACCTTCTCAACATGTCTGATAGGAAAGGCCTCTTCCGCCCATGTAAGACCTGTGGCAGAAAGAGTCCATGTGGATGATCCACATAAAGACTGTATTTACTGCCTCCATCCCTCTCATGAGGTAAGACAATGCAAGATCTGTTGGACCTTTTCTTCTAAGACTCTGAGGGACAGAGAGGGGAGGCTGCTTCTGTGGATCCAGTCCACCAAGCAACAGAAGTCTTCTAAATAAGACAGTGATAGCTCATCTGGACCACACAAAAGATCCAGGTCACAGGATGATGCCTCTGGTTAGAGCAGGAAACACCTCAAACCCTCCGAGGAGAGCAAAGGCCATAGGAAGGAGAAACACCCTAAAGTCTCCTCAGAGACTACAACTTCCGTCCCCACCCCTATAGTGGGAAAGGAAACGGAGCGTTCTAGAGCCTCATCTACAGATTCTACCAGGAGAAAAGACAAAAAACCATTGTTGACGATGACGACAACTCCTAGACTGTCGATGACAAGTACCACAGTTATGTCGTCAGCCCCGTCGACAGTAGGAACAGTGATGACGATGGCCATTTCTGGACCCATACCGTCGTCGATGAAGAAGGCGCCGTCGACGAGCACCCCATTGACGAGCATCCCGTCGACGCTACCAACGATGACACCGTCGACGGTAGCATCAGCGACTACAGCACCGCCAACGACGAATATTCCCTCTTCCGGGTTATTGGTACCGTCAACGCCACTGTCGAAGACGGTCAGTGTTACCAGGGTAAAGAAGACCTTTCTCCACCTGGATGTTTCATCTTTCACAAAGATCTACCCGTTGCCTCCCTCGCACTTATTAGACTTCCAACAGTCAGAAGAGGAGGACAACAATGGTATATATGGGATGGTACATAGCCCGCCAGAGTTGCATGTAAAATGCCAGGATGAGGAGGACGTTTATGAGGATGAGCAGCAATATTACCAGTCATATCTGGTGCCTCTGCACCATTTTCAGCCTCATAGCTATTCCCCCAAACCTCGCCCTAGGGAAATGGCACATTTACCAGTCTTTAATCAACGATCTTCAAGCCATGTTGTCACACTAAGCCGGATTACGTCATTTCGCAGGCGGCACAGAGGAGATCGAAAAATCCAGCTACCCCAATCTAGACTCCTCAGTACAAGGAGGGACGCAAATTGGACATCATGGACAATCGTTTTTCAGCCATGGCTGCTGTTGCCATTCGGCAGGTAATGCTTTAGCTATTATCTGCCGCTACGACTGACAAATGTGGTCGGATATGGCAGCCTTATTGGACCTCATCCCTGAAGACAGGAAACAAGAGGCGAGGAAGATCCTGGTAGAGGGTGAAAGAGCAACCTCTGACACCATTGACAGTACTTTGGACACAGCGAACACAGGTTTCCGACAGCTGGCTAACGCAGCAGTGTTGAGACGCCAGGGGTGGTTGAAGGCCACCACTTTCAGGCTAGAAGTTCAAACATCTTGAACATGGCGTTCGATTGAGTCTCGTTATTTGGCAAGCATATTGATGATGTGCTGCTCCCCATAAAGAAGGACAGTGACTCAGCAAAGTCGTGAACCACCCTCCAATACAGGAAAATACCTTTCAGGGGAGCCAAAGGAGGCAACAGCAATACCAGCCTTATCAGGCTCAATATAGGCAGACTTATATACCTTCCACCTACCACCAATCTGCGACAGCTGGTTTCTCCCGTCAAGGCGCCTGCAAGAGAACACCGTCTCAAGGGCGGGACAACGGAAGGAAGCAATGAGCAACGCCAGGTACCAGCTTCCCCCCTCCTCCATCCTTCCCGTGAGTGCGAAGATTTGCAGTTTTTACCAATGGAACAGTACAACGTCAGACCAATGGGTGTTGGATCTAATTGCCTTTGGTCATGTGCTGAAGTTGGAGTCACAACCAAACCTCCAACTTCTCCACCCAAGGGAGCCCCTCCCCCTCGTCTTCACTTATTGCACATGGAAGTAAAGACCGTACTCTCAAAATGTTCAATCGATGAAGTTCCACCTCTGCTAAGGGGTCAGGGTTCTTATTCCTGTTTTTTCTTAATAAAGAAGAAATCAGGGAGTGGAGACCAATACTGGATCTCAGGAGCCTCAACAAGTACCTAAAAAAAAGAAAAACGTTCAGGATGGTAACTTTAGCCTAGATCATGCGTCCCCTCAACAAAGGAGCCTTTATGACCTCACTCGATCTAGAAGATGCATACTTCCACATACCCATCCAACGAAAACACCAAACATTCCTTAGGTTTACGGTAGCTGGTACCCTCTACCAATTCAAGGTTCTTCCTTTCATCCTCAAATCCGCACCCAGAATATTTACAAGGTGCCTCGCACCAGTGGCTGCAGCCTTACGTTCTCAATGTCACCAAGTATTCCCCTACTTGGACGACTGGCTTCTGAAAGCACCAACAGCAGATCAAGCGGCCAGAACCACAGATGCTCGTCTCCAGCTATTCAACAGACTCAGACTGACAGTGAACATCAAAAAGTCCTCTTTTCTTCCCAGTCAATTAGCACCATTTCTAGGAGCCAAGTTGGACACAATCCAAAGCAAGGCCTTCCTGTCGGATGAATGACATGCACGTCTACAGCAGCTTGCTATGACGATCTCAAGAAGAAAGTCCATTTCAGTGAGAGGGTACAAGTCGCTCCTAGGGATGTTTTCCTAAGCAATCGACCTAGTACCTTTAGCCAGGCACAAAATGAGACCTCTGCAAGAAGAGCTTCAAAAACAGTGGCTATAAACGTCAGGATCCTTCAAAGACACCATTCTTATAACCCCGACAATGAAAGCAGAAATGCGATGGTGGCATCTCAGTCCACATCTTTCAGGGGGGTCTCACTTTCTTACAAGAAATACCGGATAATATACTGAAAACGGATGCCTCCATGGAAGGCTGGGAAGGTCATTTACAGGGTCTCCGAATCCAGGGCAAATAGTCCAAATCTCAAAAGCAACGTCATATCAACAACCCCGGAGCTGAAAGCTATATTCCTCTCCTTACAGGCCTTTCTACCAAGAATAGCAGGCACCTCCGTACTGGTCCGTATGGACAATACGATCAGTATGTTTTACATAAATAAACAAGGGGGAACCAAATCTCTCACACTTTCTCTGGAAGCGCAAGAACTATGGAGTTGGGCAACACAGCATGGAATTTCTCTCAAGGCCAAGCATGTTTCAGGCCTTCACAACACACTAGCAGATGTTCTCTCCAGAGCTACAGACAATTGCCACGAATGGGAACTCAACCAATTCCAGCTGGACGGAGTTTTCCCACTATGGGGGAAACCAACGCTGGACCTGTTTGCAACATACATCAATGCCAAATGCCAGTCTTATGCCAGCAGGTTCCCCCTCCCGGGGTCTCAGGCCAATGCCTTTTGATGCGATGGTCAGGGATATATGCCTACGCCTTTCCCCCCCCATCCCATTGATTCCCAGAGTGCTGACCAAAATGAAGCTGGAGAGATGTCGCCAAATTCTCATTGCGCCCAGGCAACATTGGTTCCCGGAACTTCTTCATCTTTCAGAAGCCTGACCCATACGTCTGCAGATATCCCCTTCAATCCTGACCAAGGACAACAGACAGGTGTGCCATCTGAATCCAGAGTCTCTATACTTGCATGCCTGGCTCCTGAGTTCCTGGAATTTAGGAGCATGAATATTCCGCAGGAATGTAGAGACATCCTCTCAAAATCTAGAGCGGAAAGTACCAATAAAACGTACCAGGTGAAATGGAGAAGATTCCGTTTTTGGTGCCAACGTAATGGTCTGCATCCATTTGAAGTATCCCCACAACAGATTTTACCATATCTCCTTTCCTTGGCAAAATCTGGTTTAGCTTTCGCTTCAGTTAAGGTGCATCTGGCTTCCATCTCTGGTTATAGAAGAGCTTCCAGCGCCACTTCTCTTTGTGCCTCAAGCTCGATCAAACAGTTTATGAAGGGACTGTTCCTTGCTTTTCTTACAGTGCGAGCACCTCGGCCGGAATGAAACCTCAAAGTGGTCTTTGCACAACTCATGAGAAGACCATTCAAACCCATTCATAAAGCTGAACTGAAATTCCTAACATGGAAAGTCGCTGTTTTGCTGGCCCTTACCTCAGCCAGAAGGGTAAGTGAAATCAAAGCGTTCACCATTAAGAAACCCTTTTTAATATTTAAAGAAGACGCTGTGATTCTAAGGACTAATCCTATATTTATTCCTAAAGTGCTGTCACAATTCCACCTCAATAAGCCGGTCATACTGCGGTCCTTCTTTCCGCAACCATCAACGCCTGGAGAACAAACACTGCATACGTTGGATGTCAAATGTTGCCTGCAATTCTACCTTCAGAGAACGAAGGACATTCAGAAAACTGATCAATTGTTAGTTGCCTATGGCCAAGGCAGAGAAGGGACTGCAATAACAAAGGTCACTATCGCAAAATGGATATCAGCTGCAATACAGTTCTGTCATATCCAAGCTAACAAACCTTTGGAAAGGACAGCAAAGGCTTACTTCACCAGAGCAGTTGCCACATCAGCTGCCCTCTTCACGGGAGTGACTCTGGAAAAACATCTGTCGTGCTGCTATCTGGAGGACCACTCATACCTTCATGCAGCACTACTGCTTGGAGTCCGCACAGGATGCAGATGCGGCACTGGGCCAGGCGGTGCTTCACCATCTTTTCCATTAAGGTAAGCTTCTTCTAAATTTTTGAAGGAGTCTTTTGTTCTCTTGGTGATTTCATATGCTTACATGTTCTTGTTGAAGTGACACATTACTAAGTAAAGTGTATGACAAGTTATGCTTTCTTTCTTACCTTGCCTCTTTCTAATGCTGTGTATAGGGAATTGGGAGTATATAAGCAATAACTTAAGTTTTATTAATATATATATAAATTAAAAAAAAACACAGTTGCACTGGTATAACCTTTCAGGTGCTTCTGGTATTACCTCAAATTTTTGGAGTTCACTGTTTAAAAAAAAAAAAGTCACCCACCATCCTCAACAGACAAGATATTATTGGAGGTGACTGCTTGCTACTCTGATTCAGGCATGAGAATCTATGAAAGATACCTCAATACTGGAAAAGAAAATGAGTTACCTGTAACTACGGTTATCCAGTATTGGTATTTTTCATAGATTCACATGCACCCACCCTCCTCCCCGTAGGCTGTTTCCTTGTTATTCAATAAGATACTCACTTCTCACTTGTGCTGGGAATATCCGAGGGAAACTGCCTCTGCTGGGAAGGTTCTAGAGGGTGCTAGAAGCTGATTGGCTGCATTCAACATTTGGTCCTTTTTTGAAAAGGACATAGGTAGGCTATGTAGGACATGGCTCAAGGCCATTATAGCCTATGGCATTATTTAAATACTGCTTGATTATGTTACTGTGAGACTCCCTTCTCGACGATGGGGAATGATTCAGGGATGTGAATCTATGGAAGATACCAATACTGGATAACTGTAGTTACATGTAAGTAACTCATTTTCTTTTTTGACGATGAAGCCAACTTTAATGACGGCAAAAGAAAAGTTGATGGCAAAAACAGATTGAGCTTTTTGAGTGAGGATCTGGCTTATTTGGACTGGTTGGATTCAGGTGTTGCTTTGTTTTTTTGTGTGCCTCAGGAAAGCGACTGAGCGTTTTTGAGTTGTTTTACAGACTCTTTTGAAGTAGATGGCTAACCCTTGCTTGAAAATGTTACTGAGATGGTTTTCTCCTTTGAAGGAGGCCTCCAATGGCCCATGTTTGACAGTCTTGAGGAAGACTCAAACTACCGGTGAGAACTTTAGATTTCTGAAACCAAAATAGAAGTCTTTTCTCCCTGTCCTTGAGGGGTTTGGAAGAAAATGTCCTGCAAATTATGCAATCCTTAGGTGTGTAAAAAGACAATAAACAGTCTTTATGTGGGTCATCTGAATAAAGCCTCTTTTTTCCACATACACTGCAAGGCTTAAAAGAGCAGGTTACTTACCTTTGGTAACATTCTTTCTGGTGGATACTCTTTCTAACCACAGACACTAGACTGGATCTAGAAACATTTTCTAGCAATGCTCCTGCACGCCGCAGGTTGTGATGCACAGCTCCATGCTGGCAACATACTGCCTCAGAAGTGACAGAGTTGAACAGCAAATAAGCACCACTCCTGCATACTGACATCTGTTTCTTCCTCATCTCTTTTTACACCATAAGATGCCGAGTGTGAATAGGTGTTGGTAACAGTGTGTAGATTCCTAACTTGAGACCTTTTTAGATGTGTAAAAAAAAAAAGGCTACACCACAGAATGTGGAGGTGGGAAGGCAGTAGGAAATGTGCGGTTAAATAGAGTATTCACCAGAAAGAACATTACCGAAGGTCAAGAGTCCAGGGAGTGGGCTCAAATCAAAAAGTCCTGCAGGACTGAACGTGCAAAACATCCTTCCCGCCAGACCTGGCTGCCAAGTTAGTAGTGCTTTGTGAACACATGTACTGATGCCCATGTTGCAGCCTGACAGATGTCAAGTACAGGCACTCAGCCTGCCAACACAGAGGTAGCAGCCTTGGCCCTGGTGGAATGAGCTCTCAGATCTTCTGGATGCTGGTTCCTGTGAAGTGTGTAGCAAATCTTGATGCAGAGGACAACCCACCTTGACAAGGTCCTTTCTCTGACCCAGAGAGCCCCACAAAAAGTTGATCCTCCACATGGTGTTCCTGGCTGTGATCAATGTAAAAGTTTAAAGCCATTTTGGAGGGTCCAGCCTATGGAGCATCTCCTCCTTTTTCCAGGGGCAAAGAGAAGAAAAGAACACATGTAGGGTAATGGATTGACCAATGTGAAAGGAATAATATGACTTTTGGCAAGAATGTCACCCGAGTCCTTAGCACTAACTTGGAATTGGTGTATGCCATTTGCACTGAAAATGCTTGGAGTTCACTTGTGCAACAAGCTGACAATCACAATGAGGAAGACAGTCTTCAAAGTCAGGAGAGACTAGCAATAATGCGTCAGCTCTAAGGGCATACACATGAGAAACAGTAAAACCAAATTACGGTCACACTGTAGCATCACAAATGTTTTGGGAGGAAATGTGTAAAACCTTTTATAAATCTCATAAAAACAGCTGAATTAAGCGAGGACAGCCGGTCCGGCACATGTATAACGGCAGATATAATACAACAAATAACCTTTAACAGGCCCCAATGCAAGGCCTTGGTGAGCCGGGGCAAAACAAACGAAAGAACATCCAACAGCTTATAAAGGGTCAATCTTGCAGATACTACACCAATCCACAATCTGTCCCAGCACCCTGCATAAATAGACTTTCTGGAAGGGCGTCTGGTAGCAAAGATGAAATCCACCACCACAGATGGCAGATCAAATGCAGTCAACTGCTGCATCTCAATCTCCATTCATAGGGGGTGTGCATTGAGCAGATTTGGGTGCAGTTCCCTTCCCTACTGCTGTAACTGATGATTCTTCAAAAGTGGAACCCTGATTGGAGGACAGATGCTCATGCTTAGACGTTTTGCGTACCATGCTCTCCTGGTCCAATATGGAGCTACTTGGATGACCCAGTTTCCTGATCTTTTACAGAACTCGAAGCAGGGGTGGGAAGGCATACAGGAGTCCCTTGTCACATTCTGGCTGGAATGAATCTCCTAGTGAGCCAGGGTTCTCCCCTGGTCACATTCTAGCTGGAATGAATCTCCTAGTGAGCCAGGGTTCTCCCCATTGTCAGGAGATGCCCATGCCACCTTAGGATGTAGACACCGTTCATGATCTACCAGATGCCACCTTAGCTCATCCGCTCCGGAATTCAAGGATCCCTGCCAAGTGGTTCACGACCAGGGAAATGCCAATGCTCCAACCAACTCCTGGCAGAGCAGCCCATTCCACCCTGCTTGTTGCAATACTACATGGCGGTGGTGTTGTGCATGAGAACCTGCAACAGCCTCCCACTGATGGATAGCAGAGAAGCCTTCAGCACCAGACGAATGCCCAGCAACAAAAATAGATCAATATTGACCAGCCTTCAGTTTTTATCAGATTTGAGTCCTCTGATCTTCACCCTCCCCAAATAACCTCCCCAACTCAGTAGTGACACGTTTTCCACAACCGTCAGCTTTGGGTTGGCAAGGGAGAAGGTCCTGCCACTGGACCAACTGCGTTCAAGCAGCCACCATTGAAAACCGTGGAGTGTTCATTCCGAAATCTGGATGGCATCCAACATATTTCCTCAGTGCTGGTCCCAATGGAACTTCAGATTCCATTGCACAACTCATATATGCCACCTGGTGTGGTCGACCAGGAAGATACAACAGTGTAAGAGCCCAACAAGCCTCAAAACTGTTCTCAATGAGTTCCACAATTGAGGCTGAAATGAGCCTGAATGTTCTGGACAAGTTGAAGCGGAGGGAAGTCCTTGAACTTCAATGTATACAGCATTTCTCCAATAATGGGCAGACTCTGCGAAGGAATCAGGTGCTACCTCATTCATTCTAAACATCGGTTTTATCAAGATGTTCACCGTCGTCTGGAGATGGCCTACCAATGACTGTGGCAAGCCTGCCTTCAACAGCCAGTTGTAAAGTTAGGGGAAAACCTCCGAAGGTATGCCACTTCAAGAACATCTTTCTTGTGAACACCCAGAGGGTGCTGGTGAGGCCGAAGGAAAGCACTGCTAACTGAAAATGCACCTGGCTGACCTTGAACCACAAAGGACATTTGTGGGACTGCAGGGCACGCATATGAAAATATACACCCTGCAGATCCAAGAACATCAATGAGTTCCCCTAATCCTTTGCAGCCAAGATCTGGCCAGTATGAGATTTTTGAACGTGTCCTTCAGCAAGAAGGCATACAGGGGTCAAAGGTCTAATATAAGCTAGAGGCCTCCATCCTTTTCACACAAAGAAATAGGGCAAGTAACAACCGTTCTTTCCAAGTCTGGAGCCCTCTCGGTAGAACCTTTGGAGAGCAACAGTCGCAGCTCCTGTAATAGAATATAGAGGTGCTCCTCTGAAAGTTGGTCGCATATATTTGGGGTGGCAGGAGGGGGAATCTGGCAGAGTAAAAAAGAAAGTGTAGGGCATAGCCATGCTGAATTATTTCTATGACCCCATCGGTCAAAGGTGATGGATCGCTGCCATAGGAGGAAATACAGAATCCTGCCCTCTAAAGGATGGATGTGTGTAGCTTGGTGCCTGTTGCTGCAGGAGAAGGGGACTGAGAGGACTGCTGGCCCTGCTGGCATGCATGGCCACCGCAAGTCCCCGGCCTTCACAGTACTGGGATGCCTGCTGCAGCAGCTGGGGCAACTGCTGCTGTCTATCCACCACAGAGTCAGCTTTTTCATCAACAAAACACAAGCGATCTGATGGCATATCCATAAGAGAGGCTTGTACATCTCCAGAAAGTCTTGAGGAACGCATCCAAGTGTGGCAGTGGAGCACAACGCTGGTGCCAATTGACCTTCCTAGGCAATCAGTAGTATTGAGGCCATGACGAATCACATATTTGGCCGCATCATGGATTGTTTGAGCAAGGGAGGCCATAAATCTCCCAGGACTGCAGGCAAGATCTCGCTGGCAATGTTCCAAAGAGCATGTGTCGCGACCCAACAGACACCATTGACCGATCTCCATGCCACACTAGCAGAGGAGAACAAATACCTCAGTTCTCGAAGACTCCCTATTGGAATTCACCTTGCTGGTTGATGCCTAAACCACCAGGCTCTCTGAGGTAGGTTTAGTGAGAAAATCATGATCACCAGGAAAATCTGCAGCATGGCCACTTTTAAGGCCTCCATCTACTGTGGTGTCCCTGATTGACCTGGAAACTCAAGGTGCACAGGGATCAGCTAAAGACTGCTCCAAGATTGGGGGCCCTGAGGGAGATCGGCTGACATTGTGACACCCTTGTGCCTTCTCTGTAGATATGGAGAGGTGGAATAGAATAAAGTCCAGTTTCGCTTTTTTTGTTTGCGTTTGGACTTCAGTTTAGACTTATGGGAGGAAGTCAACTGCAAAGCAAATGTCTTGCAGGAACAATCCGAGAACGGGACAGGGTCGGCGCTTGCAACTTAAAGCAGGACTTCCGCACAGCAGCAACTACTACTTATGTTCAGCAACATACAAACTTCACATGCCTATCCCTTCTTCGGTTGCACGAGGCACACCTATTGCACAACTTCGAGGTATGTCCCAAGCCTAGACACCAGAGAGACCTTGTGCAGATCTGTGACCAACATCAGTTTTCTTCAGTCACTGCATGGTTTGAAACTTGTAGTTTTAGGACAGATCATTCATTAGCACACAGGATTTCATTTTAGGAGTTATCGGTGGGTCGACGGATTAGGGAGTAGAGTTCCTGATCTGCATCAGAGGGCACATAAAGAAAGAAACCAATGTCATCACGCAGGGGTGGTTCTTATAAGCGGGTCCCCTCCATCACTTCTGGGACTGTATGGAACTAACGCAGAGGAGCACGGAGCCACCTAGAAGCATTGTTGGAAAAAGTTTCTGAATCCGGGGTGAGGAATCTGCAGTTAGGAGTATAAATCAAAAAGGCTCTTTTTAGTAGACTGACATCTTAAGACACGAGAAAGAAGCAAATCCTCTTAAAATGGTTTAGATGCCTTCAAATTACTAATAAATATCAAGAATCGGCAACAAAAGATTTAATTTGAGCAGAGCTCAAAGGGACTCCTTTTACACATGATGTTCAATAGAAATCTGAAGGATGGTGGCCTCTGCTGGGTGTGTTCTTCGATCTGATTGCCTACAATTGGTTAAACTCTCATTCTTTTTGAATGATGCGGCTAGGCTACTCAAGTGATATTGTTACAGCCCCCGAACTATGCCCAACAAGATGGTTGGGTTGGTTCAAGCATGTGAATCTTTACAAAATGCAGTCAAAACTGGAGAATAGTATATTTCCATTTGACAGAAAAATATCTCTGGTAGAACATAAAATAGAGGAAGAGTATAAAGAACCTCGTGACTAATATTGATGGATATTGAATATGCTGTGAGAAACTAAAGCCATTTCTTGAGACTAAAGATTACAGTGGATTGAAAGGAACATTCCTCTCGAATTAAACATCAGGCAATCCCCTAATAACCAAAACTCTCTCTCCTTTCTAGTGATCTTTCACTCCTGGGCAAAGGCAAGACTGAGACTTGAAGCAAATGAAGGCTTTGACCTTAAAACACTGAAAGGCTTTCATCAGCTCTAAGGAAGAAGGTGGTTAGGCAGAGCCATCAGGATGGTCCTCAGCAGTTTGTCTCAGACTTTGCCTCTTTTGTACCGCTCAAGGACTTCATTGGCAGAGTAGTTGAGAAGCGACTTATCTGGTTTTTGGGTCAGTGGCTTTTTCCTGGTCCACGTGGAGATATGAAAATTCGTGTTTAAAAGAGAGCTTGCTGTGATCTAAACTGATGGAGGGAGTACATGGAACTGCCACTATTACGTATAGCTGAGTGTATGGTACAGGATGCCCAAAGCTCTTTTAAACTGCTAAAAAAGGAGTTTTCTCTCAGCAGCACATTGCCCACAGGTTAAGAACGGAGGACAGAAGAGCAATGAATTGCAACTGTTATTAAGGGAGTTCATCAATTCAGGTCAGTGTTTATGGACCATAACTCAGTTACGTTTCCACACCTTGTTTTTGATTTCCTTTGATATAACATGGGTTTTCACCAGCAAATCAATCAGAAAGCATTTAGGGTCCAGTTAACATAACAGTGCCTAATCTGAATGATTGTAACTATATTTATTCTGTATCCTGTATGGTTTTCCAACCTGCAGTTATTAGGAACAAAAAAACTTATGGTCCAGCTCACTCCAAAACATGGATGGAAACATATACCTTAAAACTTTAGCTGCAAGATAAAACTCTGGAATATGGAAATTTGTCAATCCAGCCCAAACTGGTTTCTTCATAGAACATCTATCAATCAGAAATTTTGAAATTTTAAGTGTCAATATTAAAAGCCCTCATCAAATTAACTCGCATCCGCTTTTGCTGTGTTCAAGGCTGAGAACATATTCCATAGAGCATCCTGGAAATGTTCACAAAGTACACTTGCTTGATACCATTTTGGTCCAAAACAGTAGTGGCAGCCCTTTATAGCCACACTTGGTCTAATAAGAGGGTCAATAATATTCTACTGGTCTTGTACAAAAAAATGAGAGAAGAACGAGGCACAGATGCCAGTTTTTCCTTCTCACTAGAACCTAAATTAGGTAATTTAAATCAAAAAATCCATGAAAGGTTGTTGTCAATCACACATTTTAAATACGTTTTATACACAGACGATATAACACCATTTATATCTGAAGATGAACGCCCAGTTCTGGCTCAGTTATATCCAGTTGAGGAAAACACCAACATATCTGGCTATCCCCTTAAAATAAATTGGATAAAGGCTTGCATGAACTGGGCCTTAACAGTATTATAGCACTCTATTTCTAAAACTATAGGGAAAATGACATTCAATTCATATAGTTGAGCATAAGACCAAAATTAGCTTGGAAGAAACTGCTCCAAAATAAACCTTCCTGAAGGATATAACATTTAGAATAAAAACAGTGCTTAATTTGTAAAATATGAAGTCCAGGTGCTCAAATGTTTGCCGGAGGCCACACCCACTTCCACCAGCTCCGCCCACTTACTCTATTGGCCCCACCGACATCCTAAACTGGCACTGCTGGAGGTCCGATGTAATACCCGATCTGAATTTCAGCAAGGGAGCCTTCTGACTGATGCAAATAAGTGAATATAACATCTGCCCCTAGACAATTCACTTCATATAGTGTTATGACTGGTTTAAATATTAGAACCATAAAACGTGATAACTTGTTTTATAGTGCTTGCTAACTGTGGACTTTGTCACTTTAAAGCACTCTAAATACTAAGTGTTACTATTCAGTGGGTCTACTTCAGAAGGATGAATGACTAAGTGTGACGCTTGCAGATTTTACACACATATATGCACCCATCTCGACAGGTAGAGCACATCTCACTGAGCTATCTTCACACGGAAGGGCTGTCAGTCACAGTTCAGGCGTGTAACTGATGCTTGACTTGTTAAACAGTGTCACACCATGACATACGTTCCGTGAACGTGATGATGTAGGAAAGAGAGGAGGTGTGCATTTAGAAAGAAAAAGAAGCAGTCTCAGAGACAACTGTGTAGACAAGAGGAGTTTTTAACAATAAATTGATACACAAAAAAGGAAATATGTAAGTGAGATAGGAGAGGGAATGCCGAAAGATCACACGTTTTGAGGAAAATGACAAGGCGAATGCAAGCTAAGGAGTGAGAAAAAACGTAATGACATCTTTACTCAGTCTATTTCCCTTAAGTATGTTTAACTGAGCGTGAATAAAAACTAGAAAGGAGCACTTTCCAACATAAGAACCATTCCTATACCTTTTTTGAATAATAAATACATTGTTCCATGACACTTCTACTAACAGGAAAAGTATAGACTGTCAAGAAGCCACAGGACTTCATAAGGCTATATTTTCCTCATGTTCCATGAAGCACACGAAGCAATATCTGGATATGCATAAGTAGTTAATTGTCACAGGAGGGGCGAAGGGCTAACTTTCTGTCCCCGCCCCCATTTTTGACACAGGTGAGGTGACCAGATAGTCAAGACTACATTCATCAACATGGAAAAGAGAATTTAACGAGGCTTGCGAACCTAAGATCTGCATTTTTCTGGTAATAACACAGGGAAAGTTAATGCATATTTTACACACAGTCATCTGCGTAGCGTAAACTGTAACGTAATAGAGTTGTTTGTCCCTCTGAGTTGTGTCCAGGCATTACAAGGAAGCAGGCCCACTGTTCAAAAAGGACTCTTAAGCAGTGCATCCTGGGCTGGAAACAAAAACAATATACAACTTAAATGAAGATAAACTGTGTCGGAACACCAGGACAATCTGGGCCATATGACTACAGCATCAGAAGGACTCACAGGCAAAGGCGATCAGGTGACTCTATCCAGTGCTTAATTTGTAAAAGCAATGAGTGAGAGTGCCCCCAGCTGTGCTCCAAAGGCCTCCAGTGGTGCTATTAAATGTCTATGCACTGAATACCAAGGCAGGGTAGTCCGGAATTCATCTCGGGTCTCTTTAATCTATTCCCAGACACTACCTGCCTCTTTAGCTCACTGTTGTTGGTACCCGCATTCTCCCTTTGTTACTTTTTACATATTTATTTAACTTCTCCTTTCCGGTTTGTGTGTTTTTCACCTCGCTTGCTCTCACCAGGAGCCGCTCTGTCAATATCTAATGAGGAAACGCAAGTGCCCGGTTCAAATTAAGCACTGTCATTTCACAGGAATATAACTTTTCCCCCCCTTCAACAGATCATGTTTATCAGGGTATGTTGGAAATCTAGTTCAAGTGCACTGCCTACAACTCCCAGAATACATTAATTTGCTAAACAAGAGAGAAGACTGGAACAGGAATTGTGATTTCACGGTGCCATGCAGTCATGGTGACACAAGCTTCCAGGTCACATAAAAAATTGAAGGTTTGAATATTCTATATTCTTTATCAAGCTCTTCGAGACGACAGAATATGCCCCAAGAAAGTAACAAACCCGAGAATGTGCTCTAGGTAAATCAAGGTCACGGTTAGCACTGACTACATGAGCTAAAACCAAACGTTAGAAACAAAACACACGTAAAACCAACACTATCAGTTACGTAAAGAACTTCAAATAGGTCTATGGGTATTAGGTTTTTTTCCTCCGTGGGCGACAGAAAAATGGGTGACAAAGGAAGATGTATCCTGCATATTCTGGGGGCGCCATTGCAGCGTGTGGTTAAACAGAACTGCTTTACTGGGGACGTTGAAGGGAGGACAATATTACTGATTTCCTATCCCGCCCTGCAGTTTTATCAAGCAACTAAAGCAAATGTTCTTCTTCTCCGTTTCCATGCTGACCACTTGCCCAGGGTCACTATGAATCCTGCTAGCAGCTTCGGCACACACTCTCTCCTTCCCGGGCCCAAGCGCACCACTACGCCAGAGCGGCCAGTCTGTGCTATGGTCTCACCATCCCACCAGCCGTGCGGATGGCGGGGCTCGATGCTTACTTTGTGGGACCAACCCAGGGAGGAGAGGAGACTGCCAGCGAAGCAGAGCAGGAAGAGACAGACGACCAGTGACATGACAGCTCCCGAGGGCCACTGGGGAGAACAGGTATTAAAATACCGAAATATATCCAAAAGAGATGAAACATGGCACGGAAAAACAGCACTTCAAATGCAAGTCAAAGAATAGATGGACAAGAATACAGACAGAAAGGGGTTAAGGCCCTGCCCTCCAGCCTTCTGACCCAGGGGATTGCACACTGTGCCCGGCGCAGGTGACATGTTTGCTCCTCAGACTCGGAGTCGGTTTAAACCAAGTTTACCAACCACCACGGTGACGACTAAACTAAAGAAAAAGCAGCGTTGGTTTGGTTACTTGCAGGTTACTGCCTTTAATACGAAGAGGCCTGCTGCTGTACACTGACTGCACAACACGCTGGCTGCTTCAAATAATAGTGCCATTGACATTGTGCTCAGGGCTCGAGTCGGGGTACCACGCGGGTGGACGGCGTCCCCCCACTTATTTTACCGGGAGCTCGATAACTGGAGCAAATGGAGCCACACATTCCTTCTTTGGCCTCTCTGGGGCGAGATCGGAGCTCATTCAGAACGCTGCTCACGCGCTGGCTTCTCTGAGGCAATCGCATCTAAGGGGTGAGCGAGGGGAGGCAATGAGTCTGATGGTGCAAGCCACCTTTCGTAACGTCACTTCCTGTCGTGACGTCAGCGTCCCCCCACTTCTTTTTTTTTAGGACTTGTGCCCTGATTGTGCTGAATTGCTGGTGCGTCGTGACTCGTGTGTGCGCGCCGGAGCGTAGAATTTAAAAAAAAGGTTACGCACGCTGCCACGGCTGCTACAGCCTATCAGAATCAAATCTAGCCCAATCAGTGGCCCGCCCGTAACACTGAAGTCAAATTGGCATGGATTTATTATCGGCTCAGCAGCACTCTTCACCGGGGACTCAATAGATTGTGAACACTGCAGTCAATTCTATTTTTGTGACGCATGACGTGCAGTCATTGATGTGTGTTGGCACTCAGGTGTAGACCCGGTCGTGATAAATAAGTGCCGGTGCTAAGCACCGGCACAAATTAAGCACTGAATAAAACATTCCTGTTTTGTGGTTTCCTTCCATCAGATTCAATGGGGAAATGGCCACGTGGGTGATGGTGGTGTGTGCGCACAATGGGGCGCTCATGGCATACAGAGATATTTTAACACATGCAAATAATATTTCCGTCTACAGTTTTGCACTCTTTATCAGAAAGCCTCCACAATATTCCTAAATACCCTGCATGAAATCTGATCTTAACTTACAACCGTTGTTTCTTTCCAACAAACCTCTCCTTTCCTTCTGTCCTCTGCATGCCTCCACTCTCTGAGCAGTCTACTCTAAGTCACATGCATGTTTGCTTTGATCGTATCTCTACAAATTACCCACACCTCATTTCAAAGACCACAACTCCATGTTTAAAAGATCCCTTTAACCTAATAACTTAACTTCTGTAGCTCATCTATTAATATTGCCAACCAGTGCAAGAATTCGTATACCCCCTCCCTCTCCCACTAAAGATCACACCTACCTCCTATTAATATAATCTACCACATAGAAACTGGAATAAAGGCATGGAATGGTTTCCTTTAGAGTGCAAGACTAATACCAATAACCTCAGAAAAAACTCAAACGACTAACCCTGGGTTCCATAGTAGAAAGCTGCCCAACATAAAGCACTACAATGCCTCACCAGGGGTATTAAGTTGTTGCTCGGATATGAATTTACCTTAAAGAAACGAAGACAAGAGACGTTTGGCAAAACAGGAACAAGTTGGTTTACTTAAACCCTGCGGCCGGGAAAGTCTCAACAGAACGTGTCTGGGGAAAGTCTCCCTGTGTACAATATTTAGGCTGGTTTTATACATTTCTTGCAAGTACTATAAATCGATTGCTGCATTCTCAAAAGGCATTACAGTCATAAATAAACAAGGGTGGGCATCTCGATAAGGACATAGATGGCTATCGCCCTCGGAGAGAGCTAGTGTAGGCCAGTTTGTATGTGTCCAGATGTACGGCATGAGGAAGGCGTGATCACTACGTGTGGTGTGCATGTCGTGTCCTGATTGGCTGAGTGTTTCCAGCTACATGTGGCATCTAGTTTAGTGGTACTTTTGAGGAATGTGAGCCTTTGGCCAAACAGGTTTTATTGGGGCCAATTACCACAGATCTGTCTGTGGTATTCCCTCTGTGTGCGTTTATCTTTGGGTTAAGAGAGACCCCACCTGTGATCTGTTATTCGATAGGTGTGGGTCGAAAGGCCTGTCTGACCCCGTATCTGACTCTGGGTTGATGGAAAGGTCGCCTTGGGTAAATCAGACAGCAATGATAAGGGTTCACTGGAACGCCTAAAATTAATATAGCAGCCACTGGTGTCATTTTTATCGACATTCTTAATAGCTTGTGCCCAGTTGTCATAGCATACATTGGCATTGTCTACCGATATTACCATGTTTTTGCATTCCTAGATCATGACATATATTGACTTAACTTTTACTGGTAACATCATTGTTTGCACATGTATTACGACATACATTGACATAGCTATTGCCAGTATCGCTGTTGTGCAGGCATAGATTATGGCATTTTCATTGTATTTATGAGCACTGATGAACAAGTTACTTAACTTCGGTAACGATATATCTGTAAGAAACATAGGTTAGTTATAGATTCCTTACCTTAGAATTACCCCCAGGCATCAGACTGGATCCGGAAAGTTTTCAGTCAGCAGTACCTCTGCGCGTCAGTAGGTGGCGTCGGTTGACTCCACGTCCGTAGTCGGCGTCATGGTTGCCGTGATAACGTCGCGGAAGTTACTTATACGCCGCACTCGCGCACTGACGTCAGTTCTGTACACGACTTTCCGCGCCAGGAACGCAGAGCCATGCAAGACACTGACCACTGGTGCACAAAACTAGGGCCCTGAAAGGATGTCCTTAACCCTAGAAGTCAGTTCGCAGAACAGGGAGGATGGGTGGGGCGGTAAGGAATCTATAACTAACCTATGTTTCTTACAGATATATCGTTACCGCAGGTAAGTAACTTGTTCATCTGAAAGAAACAGTTATAGATTCCTTACCTTAGAATAGATACCCCAGCAATACCAACCCCGGAGGTGGGTCTGTGAACCAAGTTCACACCAGAAAGTCCTGGAGAACAGAACGGCCAAAGAAGCCGTCTCTCCGGACTTGGCTGTCCAGGCAGTAGTGCTTGGTGAAGGTGTGCAGCGATGCCCACGTAGCTGCCTGACAGATGTCATTTAGGGCGACTCCACGTCTCAAAGCAGTAGTAGCTGCCGTCGCCCTGGTGGAATGGGCGCGCAGCCCCACTGGAGGCTCCTTCTTTGCCAAAGAATAGCAGGCCTTAATGCACAGAACAACCCACCCGGAGATGGTTCGTTTGTGCACAGGCCGACTTTTTTTGGCACACACCTAGCCAACAAAGAGCTGGTCATACACCCGGAATTGCTTTGTGCGATCCAAATAAAATGAAAGCGCACGTTTTGGGTCCAGACGGTGGAGCCTCTCTTCCTCTTTTGAAGGATGCGGAGGCGGAAAGAAGGTGGGCAAAGTGATGGTTTGGCCAATATGAAAAGAAGTGACCACCTTTGGAAGAAAGGAAGGTCGAGTTCTGAGGACGACCTTGTCCGGATGAACAGCCAGAAAAGGAGGCTTGGAAGAAAGAGCTTGTAGCTCACTCACCCTGCGCACAGAGGTGATGGCCACCAGAAAAGCAGTTTTCAGAGTGAGGAGTCTGAGAGGGCAGTTATGTAGCGGCTCAAAGGGAGCGCACATTAGGAAAGTAAGAACCAAGTTCAAGTCCCACTGAGGAATTACAAAGGGGACAGGAGGAAAAAGATGAGCAATGCCTTTGAGAAATCTATTTACAACAGGGGACTTGAAAAGAGAAGGCTGATCAGGGAGCCTGAGGAAGGCTGAAATTGCCGAGAGGTAGCCCTTAAGAGTGCCCAGAGCAGAGCCCTGCTGGGCCAAAGACAGAAGGAACAAGAGAACCTCAGAAAGAAGGGCAGAAAGGGGATCCACAGCCTTTGCTGTGCACCATGCCACAAATGTATTCCATCTGCAGGCATATACCGTCTTAGTGGAGGGATGCCTGACTCCCAAGATTACATCACAAACTTCGGGAGGCAAGTCTAATGACGTCAACTGACGCCGCTCAATCTCCACGCAAGGAGGCTGGACAGGTTTGGGTGGAGGACCACCCCCTGCTGCTGCGACAGAAGATCCTCCTGAAGAGGCAGTCGGATCGGAGGATCGATGGCCATGTTGAGTTGCTCGGGATACCAGACTCTTCGTGCCCAATCCGGAGCCACAAGAATGACTTGGGCCCCGTCGCACTTGATCTTCTTCAGCACTCTGGGCAGAAGTGGTATAGGCGGAAAGGCGTATAGAAGACCGCAACTCCACTCGCGATGAAGAGCGCCACCTTGGAAATTCCAACGCGCAGAATCGCTGACATTGCGTGTTCTCTTCGGTGGCGAATAGATGTAACCAAGGCTCTCCCCACTGTTGAAAGAGACCTTGCACCACCTCTGAGTGAAGACGCCATTCGTGATCCATCATGCACCTTCGGCTGAGTTCGTCCGCCCTGGCGTTAAGGGAGCCTGCCAGGTGTTGAACCACCAGGGATATGCCCTGATGTTCCGGCCATGTCCAGAGACGGAGGGCCTCTGGACTTAGGGTCCACGACCCCACCCGCCTTGTTTGTTGTAGTACCACATGGCGGTGGTGTTGTCCGTGAACACCTGAACTACTCTTCCCCGGACAGAGGGAAGGAATGCTTTCAGTGCAAGACGGATCGCCCGAAGCTCCAGAAGGTTGATGTGGAGCTCGGACTCCGCCGGAGACCAGAGGCCTCTGATCTCCGCCTCTCCCATGTGGCCGCCCCATCCCAGAAGGGATGCATCTGTCACCACTGTGTGTTCTGGTTGGGGAAGGGAGAGAGATCTGCCGTAGACCCAATCCTGGTTCGTGAGCCACCGCTGCAATTGTCGTGCAGAGAACTCTGAGATCTGGACGCAATCGGACAGATTCCCCTGATGCTGTGCCCACTGGAACTTCAGGTCCCACTGCAGAGCCCGCATATGCCACCTGGCATGATCGACCAGCAGGATGCAGGAGGCCATGAGGCCCAGCAGCCTCCGGGTCAGCCTGACCGAAACCCGGGATAGAGGCTGAAAGATCAGAATCATAGCCCGAATATCCGGGACTCGCTGTTCGGGAGGATAAACCCGAAACTGTGTTGTGTCCAGAACCGCTCCGATGAAGAGGAGCTTCTGAGAGGGGGTCAGGTGTGACTTCGGCACATTGATGGAGAACCCCAGCGAATGCAGGAGGTCGGCCGTAGTCTGGAGGTGGGAGACGACTGCCTGGGGCTCGCCCGCCTTCAACAACCAGTCATCAAGATAGGGGAAGACTGGAACCCCTGATCTGCGCAGATGAGCTACGACCACTGCCATCACTTTCGTGAACACCCGAGGGGCGCTGGTAAGGCAAAAGGGGAGCACGGTAAACTGAAAGTGCTCGTGGCCTACCGTGAACCGCAGGTAACACCGTGCCGGCAGGACGGGAATGTGGAAATAAGCGTCCTGCAAGTCCAACGCTACCATCCAGTCTCCAGGGTCGAGGGCAGACAAGACCTGAGCCAGGGTCAGCATTTTGAACTTCCTTGCGGAGGAAGCAGTTGGACTTGCCAGGACGCTTATTCCACATTCCCGTGCCATCACCTGCAGTTCCTGGTGACCACGAGCTTTCAGTTTTGATGCTCCCTTTTGCCTCAGGTGTTCCCTTGAAAGTGATGACGTCTGCTAGTCAAGGGTTCCAGTCTTCCTCTTGATGACTGGTGACAGGCAGCTTGAAGCAGTGCGTCCCACCTCCAGACCTGACAAAATCCCTGCATTCGCTGAGATTCTCCATCAATGTGCAATCACCCCCTCTCAGAAGCTCCTCTTCATCGAACATTCTAGACACAACACAGTTTCGAGTTTATCCTCCCGAACAGCAGTCCCCGGATATTCGAGCTATGATCTGATCTTTCAGCCTCTATCCCGGGTTTCGGTCCACGACCAGAGGCTGCTGGAGCCTCATGGCCTGCCCTGGTCGATCATGCCAGGCTCCAAAACCTGCAGTGGAACCTGCTCCAGCAGGCACGCTCCGAGAACTGGATCCCACTGCAGAGCCCGCATATGCCACCTGGCATGATCGACCAGCAGGATGCAGGAGGCCATGAGGCCCAGCAGCCTCCGGGTCAGCCTGACCGAAACCCGGGATAGAGGCTGAAAGATCAGAATCATAGCCCGAATATCCGGGACTCGCTGTTCGGGAGGATAAACCCGAAACTGTGTTGTGTCCAGAACCGCTCCGATGAAGAGGAGCTTCTGAGAGGGGGTCAGGTGTGACTTCGGCACATTGATGGAGAACCCCAGCGAATGCAGGAGGTCGGCCGTAGTCTGGAGGTGGGAGACGACTGCCTGGGGCTCGCCCGCCTTCAACAACCAGTCATCAAGATAGGGGAAGACTGGAACCCCTGATCTGCGCAGATGAGCTACGACCACTGCCATCACTTTCGTGAACACCCGAGGGGCGCTGGTAAGGCAAAAGGGGAGCACGGTAAACTGAAAGTGCTCGTGGCCTACCGTGAACCGCAGGTAACACCGTGCCGGCAGGACGGGAATGTGGAAATAAGCGTCCTGCAAGTCCAACGCTACCATCCAGTCTCCAGGGTCGAGGGCAGACAAGACCTGAGCCAGGGTCAGCATTTTGAACTTCCTTGCGGAGGAAGCAGTTGACATCCCTGAAATCCAAGATAGGACGCAGGCCCTTGTCCTTCTTGGGCACAAGAAAGTAGTGGGAATAACAACCACGACCTACTTCTGGGGCAGGAATGCGCTCGATGGCTCCCTTGGCCAAGAGAGCCGTAACTTCCTGTTGGAGAAGGGCCAGATGATCCCCCGACATGCAATGGTACTGGGCTGGCATGGGTGGAGGGATAGTCTCGAAGGGGAGGGATTAGCCCCTTCAGACTATTTGCAAAACCCACCTGTCCAACGTGATGGTGTGCCAATGGGGGAGGTGATGGCGAATCCTGCCGCCCACTGGCCTGAAAGGTCGGACTAGGAAGGTTTGGAGGCTGCCGCAGAGGGGGCGGTGGTGGACTGGCCTGCCCTCTGACCCTCTGACCCCCAGAACCACGTCGGTGGTTCTCACGTCCCCGGCCGCGCTGAGGTTGAACAGCTTGCCCTGGCCTGTGGCTCTGAAAGGAACGTGTTGGGGCACCCCTTCAGTGGCCACGAAAGGGGCGAAAGGCAGACCATGCAGGGTGCATGGTGGAGAGGCCCAAGGACTTGGCCGTAGCACGAGAGTTCTTTAAGCGTTCTAGCGCACGGTCTGCCTTGTCGCCGAACAGGCGACGGCCATCAAAAGGCATGTCCATCAAGGTGTTCTGGACATCCCCAGAAAAGCCAGTCATCCTCAACCAGGCGTGACGGCGAAGCGCCCCCGACGTTGAAATAGTCTAACCAGTGAGTCGGCAGTCAGTCCACAGCGGATGGCGAACTTTGCTGTCTCTCTCCCCTCGGCAACAGCATGAGGGAGCACGGTCCGGGCCTCCTCCGGACACTGAGGCAGCACTTGCGCCACCGTATCCCACACGGAGTGGGAATAACGGCCCAAGAGGCATGCGGTGTTCACCGACCGCAGCCCTAAGCTGGAGAAAGAAAACAACTTCTTCCCAAACTGATCCAGCTTCTTGGATTCCCTGTCCAGTGGTGCAGTAGGGAATGCGCTTTGGGACGCTGAGGCTTGGACTACCAAGCTCTCGGGGGAGTGGTGTTGGGAGGGGGAGTGGTGTTGGGAGAGGAAAGTGGGGTCGCCCGGAGCCGCGCGGTGGCGTCGGGCAACCATCCTATCCACAGCAGCCCGTGTTGGGCCTGGACCAGGTGCCCAAAAGGATGTCCGTGAGGGCTTCATTAAACGGCAGCAGGGGCTCCGAAGAGCTCGCTGCCAGTTGAAGCACCTCTGTCAGGAGGTTAGTCCTGACTGCCACAGTAGGTAGCTCGAGGTTTAGGGCCTCGGCCTCCCTACGCAACACCACTGCGTAAGACGCTCCCTCCTCCATAGCCACGGTGGAAGGAGACAACATGCCAAGGTCTGGTGAGGTGTCCAGACCACTGGCATCCCCCAGGTCCTCTCTCCAGTCCTGATCGTACTCCAACTGAGCAGTGAGAGGGTCCTCAGACCCCTTCCAGTCTTCCTCACCCTCTTCTGGTTGCCAAACTGGCCGAAAATGGCCAGGGTGGAATGCAGGCACAAAAGTACCCATCGGCGTCGGGTGCGGCGTCGGCCGACGCCGGCCTGACTCCGTATCCACGCCGACTGGGAGTCCAGCCGGCGTCGGCTGCGGACGTGGTGCCGGTGGAATCGGCGTCGGTGGAGGTGTAATGAGGTTGACCTGCACCGATCCAGGCCTGGATCCAAGGGGGCCCTGCGGTGCCGAAGCCGCCGGCGTCGAAGGCCTAGGGCCCCCAGCCAAGACCGCGGGGCCCGAAGGCGCGCCGGCGGAGTCGGCCTGCCCAAAGATGGCATGCATCGCTTCGTAAAATTGACGAAGCTGGGCAGGGGTCGCTCCCGGTCCCGGGAAGCCCGGAGTCGACCCCCAAGGCTCCGCACGCGGAGCCGCGGGAGTGGCACCACCCGCACCCTGCGTCGCGTCGGCCGATGGACGAGAGGAAGTCGAAGAGCGACGATGCTTCTTCGACTTCTTCTTATGCTTCGACTTACCTGACCCCGAGTGCGAAGACTTAGAAGAGGAGTGATGATGACTCTGCGATCGGTCCCTCGACCTCCCACGCGACCGGGACCTTGCGCGACGCGGAGCCGACTGCCGGGCCTTGAGGAGCGTTCAGGACCGCTCCCGCAAAGACTTCGGGCCATGGTTCGACAGTCGGAGCACGACTTGGGGGTCATGGTCGCGCTCCAGGCAGAAGAGGCACACGAGGTGCTGATCCGTCACCGACATCATTCGGGAACAGGAACCGCAGGCCTTAAAACCGGGCATCCCTCGTGCACCAGGAGTCGTAAAGACTCGAAACGAAATCGACATAAGTCACAAAAAACTCAGTCAAAAAGTTACTGGGGGTACCGCTCTTCCCAGATCTGCGCTTGCTGGCGCGGAAAAAGAAAGAACTGACATCAGTGCGCGAGGGCGGCATCTAAGTAACTTCCGCAAAGTCATCACGGCGACCACGACGACGGATGTGGAGTCGACCGACGCCACCTACCGACGCGCAGGGGTACTGCTGACGAAAAACTTTCCGGATCCAGTCTGACGCCTGGGGGTAATTCTAAGGTAATGAATCTATAACTAACTGTTTCTTTCAGATATTGTCATATGGGCACAGGTTATGGCATATGTTGGTATTGCATTTATCGGTGTTGTCGGGCCTGCACATATCACGGTACTCATTGACATCGTATACACCCATTCCAACGATGTGCTATACAAGGAAAAAAACAGGTTACTTACCTGTACAATGTGGTTCTCCAGTATTGATTTCTTTTTATAGATTCACATGCTTGAATCTTCCCTGGCTTCACGGTGGGAGTCCCACGGTAGCAGTAAAATTTGAAATTCAATAGTATTTAGTAACCACTTATCATTTTAGAACATCCAAACTCCAGCCATCCCCTGCAGGCCCACCATACCTCAGATTTCGTGCACGAGTGCAGTCAGGAGAATAATAGAGGTATGGACTGGTGAACCTGAAAGGGGAGGATGGAGGGCCGCATGTGAATCTATAAAAGATATCAATACTGGAGAACCACAGTGTACAGGTAAGTAACTTTTCTCCAGTATTGTATCTTTTATAGATTCACATGCTTGAACCAGAATAGTAAGCAGTTATAAGGAACAAAGGAGGTGGGAAAACAGGTGAACCATCCCACCATGCGACCCAAAACAGAGAAAAATAATCAAAAATAGACGATGCAAATATAGAAAAAGAGACAATCACCAAACAGCATCATAGGAAAAAGAATAGACCTTAATAAGAAAAGGCTTACCTTATGCGAACAGTCGTCGCAAGGCTGCTTGTCCAACTGCAATATCCACCTTCCGCCATGTATCCAGCAAATAGTGCCTAGGTAAGGTATGGATGTTTTTCCATGTCGCTTTCCTGCAGATGTTGGATAAAGACACTCCGGCAAACATGGGCAAGCAAACTGCCATCTTCTGGGTGGAATGAGCGGTGACTTTTGCTGCAAGCGGGAGTCCCGCTTTCTCACTGCAGAAGATTATAGTCAAGGAGACCCAGCATTCAATAGATGCTCGTGTCAAGGCCTGACCCTTTCTAGGGGCGGAGAAGGCGATGAGCAGCTGGGTTGATTTACAGAAAACCTTCGTCCTTTGTAAGTAATTTTATTAAGAAACTCTTGATGTCCAGAGAATGGAGGGCTCTCTCTGTGGGCGTATTTGAGATGGAACATGGAAGGCACCTTGGGAATGAAAGAAGGATTGGTGTGGACTACCACTCTGTCCTGATGAAACTACAGGTAAGGCTCCGTTGCAGTGAAGGCTTGAATCTCACTAATGAGTCTAGCAGGCGTGATGGCCAAAAGGAAAGCCACCTTCCATGAAAGATACTTCAGATCGCATTTGTGAATCGGCTCAAAGGGAGACCTCATAAGTTGTGAGAAGACAAGACAATGTTCAACTGCCAGAGGACAGGAAGAGGCCTCATCGTTGGGTAGGCCCTAAAGAGACCCTTCACCAGCCTGTTGGACCACAAGGACAAATGGCCCAAACGTCACCTGTATCTGGAAATTACCACCAAGTGCACTTTAATTGACAAATGGGAAAGGCCAGCTTTGGCGAGATACAAAAGATACGGTAAAATGTCCTCTGGAGGCAAAGAGAGAGGATGACAACAGTGCTTGACACACCATGAACAGAATCGCTTCCATTTAGACGAATAGCACTTGCACGTGGAAGGAGCTCAGGCTCTGTTAAGAATGGATTGGCATTTATCAGAGAGCACTAACTCCGCAAATTCTGTGTGGTGAGGAGCCAAACTGACAATTGAAGAGTGTGAATCTGTGGATGAACCACTTGGTCTTGGTTCATGGAAAGTAGATTCTCTGTTGGTTGGAAACGGATTGGCGAAGACTCTGATAGGCGATACAGCTCGGTGTACCAATACTGCCTTGCCCATGCCGGGGCAATGAGAATAATGCGGCAGGGCTCCCGATTGAGTTTCTGCAGAACTTTGAGAATGAGCGGGAATGGAGGGAACGCGTAAGCAAATGTTCCTTCCCAGGAAAATTGGAAGACGTTCCCCAGGGAGCCTGGTTGAGGATATCTGCTGGCGTAAACCTCGCATTTTTTGTAGGGTGATGTAGCGAATAGATCTAGGGTTGGCAACCACCAACACTGATACTTTCCGTAGCGGAGTCACGCTTAGCTCCCACTCGTGACAATGCTTCGTGTCCCTGCTGAGGGAATTGGCCCACTCGTTTTGTATTCCTGGAACGTGTTGGACTTGCATAGATATGTTGTGGGCTATTAGCCATTTCCAAATCTGCTACGCTAGGATTGACAGGGCATGAAACCTCGTCCCTCCTTGCTTCTGTAGATAGAACATGGTGGTGGTTTTGTCTGTGCAGACGAGTATCGATGATCCCCTGATCCTTGGTAGAAAAGACTGGAGGCCCAGAAATACTGCTGTCACTTCCAACAGATTTACGTGACACAATGCTTCTTGGTCTGACCACTTCCTCTGGACCTGTAGTTCTTGAAGGTGAGCTCCCCATCCTTCCATGGAAGCGTCCGATGTCATCACCATATCCAGTTTCGTTGGGAGGAAGGACAGGCCTTGAGGGAGATTGTCCCTGATCGCTAACCAGGACATTGCCACGGTCATCTCGGGTGTGATCGAAACTATGTTGTCAAAGGAGCCTCGAGATTGAATCCACTGAGATTTGAGTTGCTCCTGGAGAGATCTCATCCATAAGCAGCAGTGTGGGATAAACGGGATGCAGGATGACATCATCCCCAGCATTGACTTGTACGTCCTTACAGAAACACGTTTTTGAGGAGAGGGACTGTGCCATCCTTTGTAGGCGTGAAATTCTTTCTTCTGTGGGAAGGGCCCTTGAGCGATTGGTATCCAAGATCTATCCCTGGAACACCAGCGACCTGGAAGGGATGAGGGAGGACTTTTCCCTGAGGAGATTGAGGCCCAGGAAGCGAAAAAGTAAAAGACAGGCTAATGTAGATTTCCTGGTGTCCTGGAAGGATGGGGCCTTGACCAACCAATCAAACAGGTAGAGAAATAACTGGATCGCTGGAGAAAAGCAACCACTGGAGCCAAGCACTTAGTGAAAACTTTGGGCGCTGATTTAGCCCGAAAGTTAGCACCTTGAATTGGTAATGACACCCTGCCACTTCGAACCTGAGAAAGCGACAATGCTTCGGGTGTATGGGAATATGAAAGTATGCATCCAGAAGATTTAGTGAGGTCATATAAGCTCCCGTATCCATGAGTAGAATAATCTCCTGAAGCGACAACATCCTGAAAGGTTGACTCTTGATGAACTTGTTCAACAACCTGAGGTCCATAATTTGCCTCCATTTTCCTGTCTTTTTCTTGATTAAAAAGAAATGAGAGTAGAAGCCTAGGTTGTGTTGACTGTGTGGCACCTCCTCGATTGCTTGTTTGGAGAGGAGCAAACTGATTTCTTTTTTGATTAGTGCAAGATGACGATGTGCAGTCTTTTGTGGAGGGAAATTTGGAGGCTGTTGAAGAAATTCCAAGGGGAGGGGTGACTGTGATGGAATACGTCCAACACCCATTTGTCGGAAGAAATTATATTCCATTGAGCGAAGAATTTGGAGCAAGTTTGGGCCAACTGAAGTGAGACTGGGGCGGCGGGTGTCTGAATCCTCATTGTCTCCTGTTGGCGTCATGAGACGTTGCTCCAGATACAGGCGTATGCGCGCTTGTGCTCTAGTATATGCTGACGTTCAGGTTTGGCTAAAAGACTGTGCCGAATATTGTGGCTGAAACCCCTGCTAATAGTAGGGTTGAAAACGCTGCTGGAGCCGAGGCCAAGAAAGAAACTGACCTCTCCCTCGGAAAAAAGAAAATTTCCTTTGTTGTAAATTTGTTAGGGATTTGGCTGTGTCTGTGTCCAATTTTATTGACTGCAGCGCCTCATCTACGTACTTGCCGAAGAGATATTCGCTGTCAAGTGGCATATCCAGCACCTTAGCCTGAACCTCAGGGCGGAATGTTATTGCTCTAAGTCATCCCTGCCTCCTCAACACGGCTGCTCCCGCCATTTGCCTAAAGGCAGTGGATGAAATGTCCAGCGCCACATCAATGATCTGTGAAGAGGCTCTCTCTCCTTCTGATAGTATGTCTTTTGCCTCCTCCTTATCCTCGGAAGATATTCCAGCAAGGGTGAGATGTCGGACCACATTTGCCAGTCATATCTCCCAAGAATAGCCATGGCGTTGGAGGCCCTGGTGGCTGTTGCTGCCAGCGCGGAGAATCTCTTGCCAAAGTTATCCAATCTGCGCCCTTCCTTATCCGGTGGGGCAGCACATGACGATGCAGGTCGTGGATGGCCAATAAGACACGCAGGAGAGTCCTCAGGTGCCCTGTATTTTTTGCTCAATTTCAGGATAACAGCAGGAACGGATGCTGGGGTCTTCATTAACCGCAGGCACTCTTGCCACAGGTAATCCACTATGGGGATGGCTCTGGTGGAGCGCTGTGTAGCGGCCTTAAAATCATACAAAAAACACTCCATCTGCTTGACGGGCATGGGAAGATCAAAACGTTTTGATGCCTGCTCTAAGAGGTCATGAAAACCACTGATATCTGCCAGTGGCCAATTGGCCATCAGCAGAGTGGGAAATGGTGGTGTGTGCGCCACATAGTCGTTCCATTCGTCCTGGTCATCCGGGTCCAACTACTGCTCTCCCTCTTCTAGCTGCTGGTCACCACTGTCAAGAGCTTGGACAGGAATTTCCAAAGGCGGTAGATTTTTGTGTCTTAGCAGTGTAGGTGTGGCCAGTGGATCTGGGATGACAGTAGGTACCTCCTGTGTAGGAGGTGGCTTCTGGCTAGCATTAGCCACCTGAAAACCTTATAATAATCACTTAGCGTCAGACACAAGTCAGTGACCAATGAAATAAGGATGTTGATGGAGGGCTCCTGCTGACGCTCATCCTCCTGTTCCTCATATGGATAATGCTCCTGGAAAGTGTATAAGCGTTGCACGGTGGGACGTCCTGTGTCAGAGAAGGAATATTTGCCCTCTAAATATGTAGAAGGGTAGTCCAGCACTTCCTCGTCCTCTGATTCTTGGCATTTGACCCCGAGCTGTGAGGGGCAGGACCATAAGGACCATCATCCTCTGATTCCTGAAAGTCCAAGGGGCGAGTAGGAGGCAATGGAGAGATCTAAAAAAAAGTCTTGAAAAAGAGAAGGGATCACCTTTGGAAAAGCCATGTCTTTTCCCTTCGTCGACAGGGCTGTCGACGGGATTGTAGACGCTACCATCAACGGTATAACTGGCTGCGTCGACAGGGTGGAAATGCTCGTTGACTGTGCGGCGTCGAGCGAGACCGTCGACGGTGAAGCTCTCGTCTAAGGAGATGGTCTCACAGCTGCCGCCGATGACATCATCACGTCCGTCCTCGACGCTACAGCCGTCATCGTCCTGACAGTCGACGTCGTAGAAGTTGCCGACGAGACTGTCGGCGTACCTGAACCAGTGGAGACGGAGGTCGTAGACTGAGTGTCTCGTCGACGAGCGGATTTTCTCTGAAGGAGCATCCTTGAAAGGAGTATGCGGCGCAGATGGAGGCGCAGAGCTAGATCTTTGCTGTGCGTGAGAGAGGCCAAGCTGTTCTTTTCAGCCCTCTTCTCCACAGATCTTTCCTTACTCAGATCTGGATTTTTTCGGATCACTTTGGGCAGAAGAAGAATCTTCTTCCTTTCTGTTCTTGGAGAAGGTATGAGGCTTCTCCTCACTCTCAGAGTCTGATTCCCTAACAGACTTCCTCTTTTGTAGCCAGCGGAGAAGTCTTGCCTCACGATCCTTGAGGGTTTTTGAAGAGAAAGTACAACAGTGCTTACAGTCTCTGGGCTTATGATCCGGATACATATAAAACAGGCATTCCTAATGTAGATCCTCAGAGAAAAGCCTGGACTTTCCACAAGTCTTGCAGGGCCTAAACAACCCTTTTGCACTCAGACATTCTGAAGAAAAAGCAGAAAAGGTACACTCACTTCCATCTGTACCTCAGCTGAAGAGATGGTTGTAGAAAAAAAGTGCCAACTGGAAGTTCAAAAAGGTAAAGTAGAAACACTGTGACTGAGTAGAGCTCAGGGAGGCTCCCTAACACACTACGTGAGGTATGGTGGCCCTGCAGGGGATGGATACTCTGGGTCTATGCTCCGATTGGCTGGAGTTTGGATGTTCTAAAATGATATTAACTGGTTACCGAATACTATTGAATTTCAAGTGGAATTAAGTTTAAACTTGGTACTGCTATTTTACTGTTACCGTGGGACTCCCACCATGACGATGGGGAAGATTCAAGCATGTGAATCTATAAAAAAATACAATACTGGACAAATGTTACTTACCCTTTAAGCATCTGTTCGCACCATGTAGTGCTGTAGATTTGCATGCTCTGCATACTCCTGTCACCTAGTGATGCGTATAACTTGTTTTTCTTCGAAGTCGTCTTTTGAGTCATGAGGTATAGTGACTCCTCCTATGACTGGTAATGTGCATGGGTATTGGCTCCATTGTAAGATTGTTTTTCCTCCCAGCAGGTGAGGATGGCGATGGAACAGAGAAGTGTCTGAAGATGACCATGCAAGTGAATATTGCATAGAAAAGTAAAGCATCTGCAACAACCGAAGGCTTCCGGGGAGGTGGGTGGGCGCATGTGAATCTACAGCATTACATGCTACGTACATATGCTTACAGGATAAGTAACATTTTCTGTTCTTGGCATGCTTAGCTGTAGATACACATGCTCTGCATAGACTGTTAAGCATTCCCCCCCCAAGCGGTGGTTAGCCTAGTGTGTTGCAGAGGATTGAAAAAGTGTACATAGTACAGTCTGGCCCACTTGAGTTTGTTGACGTGCTAGTACATCCACAAAGTGGTGTTTCATAAACAAGTGTGGAGTGGACCAGGTAGCTGCCTTATAAATATCAGCAATTGAGCTATTACCCAAAAAGGCCGTGGGGACCGCTTTCTTGAGTGTAGAAGGTGGCCTAGGTGGATCTAGGCTTATAGGTTTCAAAGGACCACACAAATTATTACTGGGACACCAAATAATTGATAGATCTATTATCTATTGAATCTATATCTGACAATTTGAAACTAGTCAAAAATAGATTGCACGGGTGTGGCTATGGAGTAAGAGGTGCATATCAGAGCTCCTGCCTTCACCTGAGGCCCCCCGAGACATTTATCCTGTTTAAGCATGCTCACTGACTCGTAATTGAGGGGTTCCACTACGACGACACTGGCCAGGGAACGTGTGGAAGCAGACAACAGACGATCTGGTTTGCACTTGCAGGAATGACTGGGTGGCCAACATGGTGACTGCCCGACGGTAGTGCGCAACCCAAGTGCAGTGCAGGCTACGAAGGAGCAGATGCGACCATCGGCTGCAGACCGGAGGCAGACAACAAGTGCGGTGAAGACGCCTGGGCTCCAACGGGCCGGGGAAAATACACCACGCCAGCCCGAGGGAGAGAACGGACTGCGGGGGCGGGGCCAGCCCTGGAGAAAACTGGTGAACAAGGCCGGGCGGCCTCCATCTCAGCTGCCTGACATTAAATGCTGCTGGCCGGACTGGCGAACGGGGCCAGCAGAGGCTGTCATGCGGGCTGAACAGGTCCAACTGAACTATGGTGCGGGACCCTGCAACGAGGCCCAATCGACGGGAGAAGACCTTCGGGAATGGGAGACTCAAAGAAGGACTGATGGAAATCGCCGAACGCGAGGGGAAGCCCCACAAAAGATATATACAAGCCTACAGGTGCCACACAACTGAGCCTGCCCAAAGACACGGAGGTGAGAAAGCGCTTGAAGCAGTGGGGGAGCAGAAAGCACGGCCTACGCATTATCTGGAGAGAGGGCGGATGCTGGCCTGAGGAGAGACTAATGGGGCATTAGCTCCAATATTGTGACTAGGGAGTTTGCCCTCTGGGGCCCCAACTCATTGTCCAGCTGCATGTGGAGGGGCGGCGAATGACAGTTACGCAGTGTATACACGAACTTGCACACAAAAACAAAAGAGGCAGTGGCCAGCCAGCTGGAGGCCCTTCCGCGGTGGGGGAGATTGGTAGCTGAACAGAGTGGTGAGAGCCTGCTGAACACTGAAGGGCTGCGAGAAGTGGCGCAGGGGAACCACCTAAGCCTCTGGGACAAGTTTATACCCGCAGAAA
Source organism: Calotriton arnoldi (assembly GCA_963921515.1). Classification (NCBI taxonomy): domain Eukaryota; kingdom Metazoa; phylum Chordata; class Amphibia; order Caudata; family Salamandridae; genus Calotriton; species Calotriton arnoldi. Next base: position 916,664 of record CAWUFW010000518.1, read on the forward strand.
CGAAGAGAGACCAATAGGTGACCCAGAAACAGGCGAGAAGACCACCAGTGCGCAGGCCGTGGCTGAAAATTTGCCCTGGGAGGCATTTCCATAATGCCTCCTGCTAGGGAATGAGGCAGTGAGCCCAGTGCGAGTGAGGACCCAGCCCTGCACTTGAACTCTCCATTTGCAGACCGAGAACAGCGGGGAAAGCGCAAACCGAGTGATGCGGTAGCTACGCACTGCGAAGGGGGGGACCCCCAGACACGTGGGTGGTAACTGCAGGGATGGCCAACCTGAGAAAGAAGAGGGCAACACGTCCCTGACAGCACACACAGTGACCATCATGGAGGCCATAAGGGACACTAAGACTTCCCCAGAAACACAGTTCGACGCAGTGGTGAGCGAAGTGGGACTACTGAGGGACGTTTAAAAAAAAATGGTCGATCGAGTTAAAGAGACAGAGGAACGACATGATGGAATGGGCCGCATACATGGGGGCAGCATGTCTGGGAATATGGGAGAGAATGATACGGAAGGGGAGGGGGAGGAGGGTACACGACAGGGGGACAATCAGGAGACACAGTCAAGCCAGGGCTAATCTGGGTACGGTATAACGGAGACAACCCTCATGAGACAGACGTAGGATCATAAAAGGATGGGAGGTATAGGTGGTGAGACACCCGTGGGGTTCCGTTCATAGAAAATATTGCTCCAGAGAACATTAGAGAAAAGCTAGTGGGAGGAAGGAAATTGCACCGCACAGAGGAGGGGGATCAAAGTGGCGTTGGGTGGGGGGATGGTTACTATATGGTTCTTTGATTGATAATACTAAGTGAAAGTATATGTGTATAATCGTGATGCACAGATGGACACAAGTTTGACTAATGTTATTTAAACAACATGCTAAACCTGTGTGAAACAAAGGTTAATAAAAAAAAAGATACTTAAAAAAAAGAGACAGAGGAACAATTGGGCGTTACCCTGCCGCAGGTGAAAGAACTCGCACTGAAATGCTCTGCCATGGAGAGGGAACTGAAGATGCTGGTAACAAGCCTGGAAGATACAGAGAGTAGGCCCCACGGCCACAATGTCGGTAAAGGTGGAGGGGCCAAACACGGAGGTGTTCATGGAGGAATGACTGAAAAGACCTTGCAGGGCAATCCATCTCGATTCTTCTCAGTGGAACGAGAGCATAGAATGCAGGCATACCCACCACCTGGGGCGAGCCCGTGCCCGATCATAGCCCAGCTAATGAACATCAGGGACAGGGATGTCATTTTACAGGCAGCGCAGAAATATGGCACTTGGGTAACTGATGGACAGGAGGTGAATCTGTACCCAGACTATACTAACCTGGTCCAAAGACAAAGGGGGCGTATGTTCCGGTTAAGAGGGTGCTGCTCCAGCTAGATCTCAAATATGCGCTCCTATTTCCGGCAAAGCTACTGATTGTGCATGGGAACAAGACTCCCTTCATGGCAATGGCACAGGAGGCCTTGTCATGTCTAGAAAAACAGGAACTCTGGTCAGGCCTGCCACCTGGCTTACGGAAGGACACTGGCTGGACGTCGGTGCTGTCACGGCTTAAGAGACATAAGAACATCACTGCCTCTCTAACAAAGGAACATAAGTCAGAGCAAGAGAAAACAGTGACTGAAGTCAAGCACCACAGCGACATCTTTAGGAACAACAGATAGAGGACCCCTGACTCAGAGGAAGAGGGCAGCGGTACGGAATGCACAGAGGCAGAACAGGAAACAGAGAACGATCAGCTGCCGAACTTTATGCCCACGACGCCTGAACATTTGGGGTAGGAGAGTTGATCAGCTCTTCACCTAACGAACATTATTGACTACAAGATTAGGTATGAGAGGGAGGTCTCGTGGTTCCAGGGTGCAATGAAGCCTATTTGATATACAGAGACTGCCTGAGGTGGAGGTGTCAAACTATGGACCTCCGTGCACAGGCAGCCTCAGGTTGTGTCCCAGAGACAGATGCAAATGATGTTATAATGTTGTTGTGGTTTGGAGATTAAATGTACAGCGAGCTGGGGGGTGGTCAGTTTTAGGATCACGACATGGTTAGTTAGGGAAGGGGTACTTATAGGGGTAGTTTACAGCACCTTGACACCACAGCGCTGGGGGAAATCACAGACCATCCACTTTCAGGGTCGGGACTCACAAAAGGGGAGGAACTTAAACACTCACCATGAAACCAACCCATGCACTGGCGTTGTTAACTTGGAACGTCAATGGACTTGGTAATAGGGTAGAGAGGAGTTTGGTCATCAAGGCACAACAAAACACAAACCTGACAGTGTTTGCTACATGTTAAGTGGTAGGTTATAGGTGAATGGCGCTCCAAGGAAGTCCGCATAAAATCTTAAGTCAATTGAAATCAGGTGTGGTGCAATGGGGCAGGGAAACACCACCCAATTCCCTAATGCGTGGCCAAATGACCACGTACAAATTAGAACACTGTACCCATGCACATGCTGAAATTATATATATAAAATACAATGTCAAATACAACAGTCGTCTTCTTCAGAGTTCGCTGTCACTTTATTTTCTTAATTCATTAGGATGGTGTCGTTATACACCCCAATCAGTGTATTTCATTCTTAGCCAACACGTGTTTCGCCGCTTACAGGGAGGAACCCGCATCTTCTTCAGGGCTAAGAGAGTATACAAATGTAAGTGTTGTAGTACATAACATAGTGCAAAGTATGTATAGGTGCACCCTAGTGGATGTGTGTCAACAGAGTTGCTTTGCTAAAACAGTTTAAGGTGGAACTCTGTGGAAACGCATGCGTGCGTTCATCAGACTATTCATAACAGTATTATATGGGAGAAAAATCAGTGGATTGGGAAATCTAGTGTAAATTTCATATCGGATTTGATCAACTGCATAACCTAGTTGAGCTAATTGTATAGGAGGATTAATCGTAATGGCATAGATTAGATTTTATCCATTATAAATGGTTAGTGTCGTTTAAAATAACGCCTTCATGCTGCCAAGTTTTGTGGCCCTAACAAATACATATGAGCTGTGCTCCCTGGTGAACAGAGTAGATATATGGGTATCATGAGGGGAAACAACACCTATTTCGTTGATTTTCGAGTCCCTACGAGTAAAGAGGGATATGAGGTAGCATACGGTAAGGCGGCGATTCTTATTTGGAAAATCGTTGTCACTCGAGACAATTCAACACATCTTAGTTCCGGTGATAATTCCAACCCGGAACTGGAGGCTTAATTTCCAAGTATGTTCTGTAAAATCAAAATCTAATAGGAGCCAAATGCGAGTATCCGGACGCTCCCAAACTTTGTGGAACTGCAGAGATGTGCATAGTCCTTAAAGTGAAGTAAGAGTAGGTAAAGTAATGAAGCCCCATACAATGATTCTATAGAGACAGGAATGTCAGGAGATACAGCCGTGGCCTGGAGAATGCTCTACTTACCAGCACAATTTTCGTTCCTGATATCGTTCTTCCACTTCGCGAGTACACTGAGTGTCGTAGAGCAGCCCGACATGCCTTATTCGGATAAAACAGGCTGTCGAAAGCGACGGCGGACTACAGGAAACCCCTGGAGTGTTGATCTCGGTAGCCCGCGTGTTATAATGGTTAAAGTGTGCTGATTTACCTAACTGTACGCAGGGGATCCAATGGCTTCCCATTATATACGTGGTGATTGTCATTATTCGGTGGCCCAATTTCAATTATAGATCAGCACCATGTGGGACAGTAGGGTAGCTGAGTGTATGGGATGGCGTCTAGCTGATTCCAGTCAGCATATCCTTAATGTGCCTACTAGTTCTTTAGTGTTTGGCAGCATGAGGGTGGTTTATTATGTGTATGGAGCGAAACAGGAATGGTAGCCCCTTTTTTCCCCCCCATGGAAAATTATTAGAAAGACTTGTGGCTATCCTAGTCGCATTCGATAAATATGTAGAGAGTGGATGGACACATGATATGACAATGTTGCTATGTAGAGACACATATGCGTGCAGATCAGCAAAAGATGTAAATGCGACAGTGCAACATTAGGGACTGTGCATATAAACAAACATAGGATAGGCATATTGTGTAATACAGGCATAGTCGAGTGGTGGCAAGTAAAGGATTATGCTCACCCTGGTCAATCCAAGAGGTCATATACATTACGGAAAGAAAAGGAACGTAAGGGAGAAAGGGCAGGACGTGTTTTATCCAAATACATACATACGCAAAAGAATAAGGCGTATAGTGCAGGCATATTTGAGTGGTGGCAAGCTAAGGATAAGGCTCACCCTGATCAGCCCAAAGGATTACATACATTTGGGAATACAGAAACGTACGAATAACACACAATTGTAACTTAATATTCCTCAGTTATATAGGTCAGGCCTACACATGTAGTACAACTCGGAAAGCTATACATTCCGTGATCCGATGATTTGTATTGGTTACATCGTGAATGCAATCTTCATGACTTGATGAGGCCTCAAATGTACCCGAGCTAGTGTAGTGGACGAAACTGCAACAGATTAATCCCCCAGAAAATATTGGAGTTTGTATCGGTGTTCAGACCCAATTCGACTCTCCTCAGTCTCATAATCCATAGTGCCTCCCTCCCAAGTGTCAGTTCCGTGTTGCCCCCTCTGGGGTCCCTGGGTATAGCATAAAAGCCTTAGAATTTGACCGTTCTGTGGGTGTCCTGGGCTGTGCATTCAGCTATGTGTATAGCCATCGGATATCTGGTGTCCCCCTGCTTAACAGCCCTCATATGTTCGCCAATTCTGTCCTTCAGACTCCTCATGGTGCTGCCAATATATCTTCGTTAAAGTTAAACAATAATGGGGCGACCCTGTGTCCCTCAGAACCTGGGTATGGATATATAAGCAAAAACAATGGTTCCGTCGGGTTTACCAACTATTTCTTATGAAAACGTTTAGTGTTTATACGCTATTCTCTATAGTCTTCAAACATTCATATCTCGGCTGTCTTGACATATGGAACACATTGCAAATAGCAACACATATGACACAAATTGCTGAGTACTATATTCTATATAAATTGAATCATTTATATATTTTCACACATTTGTAAACAAGGCTGTCAACACAAAGTGAAGCTTTAAGTGGTGTGTGATCAAGTGACATTTGTGCTCAGTGATAGAATTTAGTGTGCAATATATACAGCGTGATTAAAATATGTACATGGGAAAAGGAGGCCAGAGTTTAAGGGAAAACACGACTGTTGCTTTATACAGATTAATTAGTCTTTTGCATGCAGAGCCTTGGTCAATCTGCACCATGTAAGATCGTCGACGTTTCAACCCAATCTATGCTCTATTAAGTAGTCAAGGCGGGTCTTCATCAGGACAAATAGGGGGGGTGGGGGTGACAGCCTATAAATGAAGAAAGCGTCAATTAGGCGTGTTCCATAACTAGGCTTAGTAAGTCTAAGAATGCGAAGACGGGGTGACAACACTCACCCACAAAGAACCAGAGTTAATCCTGGTTAGTCAGTCATCTTGGAATACCTGGTGATTAGATCATGTATGATCTTGGCCCAGGTGACGTGGATCTAAAAGAAAAACGGGGTGGACAATTCAAAATATACCCGCTTTGTTGTGCAGAGAACCTGCTTGTAAAAGCCAGGCCTGCTGTTAGTGAAGAACAACTCACCGGGGCTAAAATTGTCGGCGTGATGAAACAAATCAGTCGTTTTTCAGAGTGGGTGATCTACAAAAACGGGATGAATAATTAAAATACACCCACATGGTAGTTCACTAGATCTGCTCAAAAAAGCCAGATCTCATGTTACCAAGGAAAATTGGTAAACACTCACCAAGTCGATTAATCGCCAGCGTGGTGAATCTATAATGAAAGGGAAAATCGGAAGGACGATTTAGAACGGGCCCGATCATTAGCATTCTGGCAACGCTTGATTATCTCTAAGATAGCCCACTAATGCGCTTACCTAAACGTCTTTAATGCAGCAGCAAAGGGTGATTCAGAGCTGCAGCGCGAAATCAAGCAAGAGTCCTGTTTAGTCGCAGCCATCCGTCAGCGAGCCTCCGCGGTTATGATGGACCGTAGATAAAGGCTGCAACACGCACGTAGCGTCCGCGCGCACGCCGCGCTGAGGAGAGCAGCAGCTAGAGGCTGGCCGGCCTGGTTGCTAGGCGACAGACTTGTTGGCCTAGTCACAGGTATGCAGAAGTGGCGGGGACTGCCTAAGCGTGGTGATTGGAATTCCGATCGCCGAGGCTCACAACGTCATGAATGGAACATTTAAAAGTAGCTTATTGACCTGTGTAGGGTGCTCCAGAGGACAGTCGGGAGTACTTTGCCTAGTGTAGAGTGCCAAGACTAAAATTGAAACAATCGATTACATGCACATTTATAAAGTGGCAAGACTCATATTCAAACAACCAATTACATGCACATTAGACGCATAACACAATTCTTTTGTAATAATCATGACAGAGGAAATGATGCACGGCAAAGCCCGGATGCCTCTAATATTGCAGTCACTTTACAACAAATTAGCACAACTTGTACATGGCAAGGTTTTTATCAAAAATTAAAGATGATCTATGATCTGGGGCGCCACTCGTCTACAGTCAGTGTGAATGAACTGAAGGTTAAGATGACACTTATTAGCAAACCTACACATAAGAGACGCTCCTGTAAAGTTAGATACTTATGGTAAAAACATAATGCAAAACTGGACACTTATGGTGCACCGACAGAATGCACTTCGTAATACACGTGTGTTATAACTGGCCCATCTGTTTTGAGGTCTCCTCAAGTTCGTTAAGTCCCTCCGTTACCGAGTTTAAGGAATGGATCCACCTGCATTCCTTAAAATTTAGAGCCACAGTTATGGAACCACCTCTTGGGTGTGGACAGATTTTCTCAATTACCCACCATCGTATGCTCTCTGGGGGGTGGTTGTGTGTTGTAAAGTGCTCAACCAAAGGGGCCCCTTGTACCTTACACCTTACTCTACTCATGTGTTGTAATATTCTTGCTTTCACCTTCTGGGTGGTCTGCCCTACATAGAGTAAATTACAAGGATAGCGGATGGTGTACACCACATTGGTGCTATTACAACTGGTGAATAGCGGTAACTTGTGTGTTCGATTATTGTGTGTGAAGGTGGATCCTTCAATGGTCAGAGGGCACGCTTTGCATTGTCCACATTTATGGTGTCCAGTTAATGGTGGTAGGCCCAGATGGCTCCTCAGATCAAGTGGCTTGGGCGGTTCGAGGTAGGCTTTGACTACATTGTCCTTGATGTTCCTGCCTCTCTTGAAGGCAAACACTGGGTCTTCTGTGGTATTAAGTTAGCTGGCGAGCAGATTCAAATACTTTTTTACAATCTTTTTTATGTCATTGCTTTTAGAATTAAATGTGGTCACACAAACAATGTTTTCAGTCTTTGTCGGTTTTTGTTTTACTTGTAGTAACTGGTCACGCGGACAGTACCAAGCCCGTTTGCGGGCCCGTTTGAGCAATCCTGTCGGGTAGCCGCTCTCTTTCAGACGAGTTGTGAGGGTTTCAGTTTCTTTAAAGAAGTCTACCCTGCGTGTACAGTTCCTCCTAAGCCTGAGGTATTGGCCATATGGTAAATTGTCCCTCAAACTCCATGGATGATGCGATTCGTACTTAAGGAGTGTATTTCTTTCCGTTGGTTTACGGTAAAGGTCACAGTACAGGAGACCCTCATCAACTCGGAACGTAAGGTCCAAGAAGTCGATGGCTTCTTTATTATAGGACATGTTAAACTGAATGTCCCTTGTTCTGTTGGTCAGCCAATCCCCGAACTCCTTGAGGTCATCTTCAGTACCAGACCAAATCATTATGACGTCTATATATCGCTTCCACACTGCAATGTGCTCAATGTAGGGATTATCATGGCTGTACAGATAGTCTTCTTCATAATCATCCATGAAGATATTAGCCAGGCTCGGTGCGTAAGTAGCACCCATCGCAACACCCTTGCACTGGAAGTAAAATTGGTTCCTGAAAATGAAGTAGTTCTTTTTCATCACGATTTCCAACATGGCAATCAGGAAATCAGTCGGTATCCAGTGCGGTCTAGGGCGTTTGTCCAGAGTGAGTCTCACTACGTCTGATGCCTTGCCCTGTGGGATGGACGTGCAAAGGGAGGAGACGTCAAGAGTCACAAGTAGTTGTGTTTGGACACCGAACGGTTGACCTTCCAGCAATTGAATGATGTGCATCGTATCTCTTACAAATGATTTGGTCTCTTTAACCCAAGGTTGTAAGAAGCGATCGATGAACTGGTTGAGCGGTTCGAGGATGGACCCACAGCCAGAGACGATGGGTCTCCCGGGTGGCTTCTCTAAACGCTTGTGCACCTTGGGGAGGGTGTATATCGTCGGGATTCTGGGTTCTTTTTTTGTTCAAAAAGTCATTCTCTGGTTGACTCCGGAATCCCTCTCTCAGTCCGTCCATGGTTAGCTTCTCTATCAAAGACTTGATCTCAGCAGTCGGATCCTTTGGCGTAGGGCAATAGCTCTCTTGTACTCCCAATTGCTGCTCTATTTCCTCCACATAGTCCGTGGTATTCTTCTCAGCTTCTGATCTCAGCTCCGAAGGTCCTGCTCTCCCGGGTAGGGGGTAGATCTTTCCAAGCAGTGGCTTCTCGGCTGTGGAATTGCCTACCCTTCTCTCTTAGACAGATCCCGGACCTACTTACTTTTAGGACGAGTCTAAAAACATGGCTCTTTCAGCTGTAAGCTTCGCTGTAGTGGAATGCTTTGTTTGATGTTATGTGGTCTCTGTTCCTAAGCACCGGGACACTCCAGGGAGTAGCCGTGCGCTTTATAAATATTAGATAACATAACATTCTGTAGAACTACAGCACCACCCTAATCCGCCGCCTTGATGACGATTGTTTTGTTGGTTCCTAGAGAGTGTAATGCCGATCTTTCATCTTTACTGATGTTGTGCTTTATGTAACGTCGTTCCTCCAATAACTCCATGGTTTCCTGCAGGACAATCTGTTCGTAGGCCAATATCCTTTGACTCATCAGGTATGCCCCCGGTGTGAAGGTGGATGGAGGTCTGAAAGACGTGGCGGCTGCCGTAGGGTTATAGGTGTTTTTGCTGAAGTAGTACTTAAGTCGGATTTTCCTGAAGAATCTCTGCATCTCAAGTTTGATGGTAAAGGCATCTGGTACTGCTGCTGGGACCAAGGACAACCCTTTGCAAAGGACCTCTCTCTCGGCTACCGACATGTTATAATTGGAAAGGTTAATTATCGGGTCCAAGTTAGAGGTCTTGAGGGGATTGGTGCTGTGTTGTAAGTTACGGTTGGGTATCTCTGTTACAAATCATTCTGTGTCGGCTGTGGACAAGTCATGCACGGCCATTGTGGTAATCAAGACATCTCTTTCGATTGAAGTAGTACATGTGTGGGGCATATTGGTAGGGTCCATGGTGTCCCTATCCATTGAGTGCTGTGCCTCACGACTCGAGGTGGGGATGGTGGATGTGTATGTTACATCCATCCGTGTGTTTGTCTGATGATCTTGAGCCAGCCGAATATTACTGTCATGCAGGGAGGAGCTGGTGGTGGTGGATGTGTGTATTCTCACCATCTGTATGTTTGCCTGCGTGTTGAGATCTCCCCGTGTGTCTCTGGTTGGTAAAAACGGACCTGTGAATTGCCCCGTTGTGTATTCCTGCCCTTGTTCCAACCCCTTGGTCGTTCCCAATTCTGTTCTGCGCCTCCACCCCTGTTGGACTGGCGGTAACCTTCCCCTAAAAAATGCGGGCCCTGGTTTCCTTGGCGGCTAGTGGAAGGTCTCTCAGAGTCTGATTCAGAACCACTCCCTACGGAAGATTATTACAAAAGAATTGTGTTATGCGTCTAATGTGAATGTAATTGGTTGTTTGAATAGGAGTCTTGCCACTTTATAAATGTGCATGTAATCGATGGTTTGCTAATAAGTGTCATCTTAACCTTCAGTTCATTCACACTGACTGTAGACGAGTGGCGCCCCAGATCATAGATCATCTCTAATTTTTGATAAAAACCTTGCCATGTACAAGTTGTGCTAATTTGTTGTAAAGTGACTGCAATATTTGAGGCATCCGGGCTTTGCCGTGCATCATTTCCTCGGTCATGATTATTACAAAAGAATTGTGTTATGCGTCTAATCTGCATGTAATTGGTTGTTTGAATATGAGTCTTGCCACTTTATAAATGTGCATGTAATCGATTGCTTCAATTTTAGTCTTGGCACTCTACACTAGGCAAAGTACTCCCGATTGCCCTCTGGAGCACCTACACAGGTCAATAAGCTACTTTTAAATGTTCCATTCATGACGTTGTGAGCCTCGGCGATCGGAATTCCAATCACCACGCTGAGGCAGTCCCCGCCACTTCTGCATACCTGTGACTAGGCCAAACAAGTCTGTCGCCTAGCGACCAGGCCGGCCAGCATCTAGCTGCTGCTCTCCTCAGCGCGGCGTGCGCGCGGACGCTACGTGCGTGTTGCAGCCTTTATCTACGGTCCATCATAACCGCGGAGGCTCGCTGACGGATGGCTGCGTCTAAACAGGACTCTTGCCTGATTTCGCGCTGCAGCTCTGAATCACCCTTTGCTGCTGCATTAAAGACGTTTAGGTAAGCGCAATAGTGGGCTATCTTAGAGATAATCAAGCGTTGCCAGAATGCTAATGATCGGGCCCGTTCTAAATCGTCCTTCCGATTTTCCCTTTCATTATAGATTCACCACGCTGGCGATTAATCAACTTGGTGAGTGTTTACCAATTTTCCTTGGTAACATGAGATCTGGCTTTTTTGAGCAGATCTAGTGAACTACCATGTGGGTGTATTTTAATTATTTATCCCGTTTTTGTAGATCACCCACTCTGAAAAACGACTGATTTGTTTCATCACGCCGACAATTTTAGCCTCGTGAGTTGTTCTTCACTAACAGCAGGCCGGGCTTTTACAAGCGGGTTCTCTGCACAACAGAGCGGGTATATTTTGAATTGTCCACCCCGTTTTTCTTTTAGATCCACATCACCTGGGCCAAGATCATACATGATCTAACCACCAGGTATTCCAAGATGACTGACTAACCAGGATTAACTCTGGTTCTTTGTGGGTGAGTGTTGTCACCCTGTCTTCGCATTCTTAGACTTACTAAGCCTAGTTAAGGAACACGCCTAATTGACGCTTTCTTCATTTATAGGCTGTCACCCCCATCCCCCATATTTGTCCTGATGAAGACCCGCCTTGACTACTTAATATAGCATAGATTGGGTTTAAACGTCGACGATCTTACATGGTCCAGATTGACCAAGGCTCTGCATACAAAAGTCTAATTAATCTGTATAAAGCAACAGAGTCATTGTGTTTTCCCTAAAACTCTGGCCTCCTTTTCCCATGTACATATTTTAATCACGCTGTATATATTGCGCACTAAATTCTATCACTGAGCACAAATGTCACTTGATCACACACCACTTAAAGCTTCACTTTGTGTTGACAGCCTTGTTTACAAATGTGTGAATATATATAAATGATTCAATTTATATAAAACAATATAGTACTCAGCAATTTGTGTCATATGTGTTGCTATTTGCAATGTGTTCCATATGTCAAGACAGCCGAGATATGAATGTTTGAAGACTATAGAGAATAGCGTATAAACACTAAACGTTTTCATAAGAAATTGTTGGTAAACCCGACGGAACCATTGTTTTTGCTTAAATATATCTCCGTTGGCATTTACATTCGATGGCGTAACTACGTACTTTGTGTTACAGGTGATGTTGGCCTCAATACTGTTTGTCTTATTATTTGGTCCGGTGAAATGTTTCTTTTTGTCCATGGCCCATCTGAACATACTTGGAAATTAAGCCTCAGGTTCCGGGTAGGAATTATCACCGGAACTAAGGTATGTTAAATTGTCTCGAGTGATTATTTTCCAATTAAGAATTGCCGCCTTACCGTGTGCTTACTCATATCCCTCTTTACTCGTAGGGACTCGAAAATCAATTAATGCCATTAAGATTAATCCTCCTATACAATTAGCTCAACTAGGATATGCAGTTGACCAAATCCGCTATGACATTTATACTAGATTTCCCAATCCACCGATTTTTCTCCCATATAATACTGTTATAAATAGTCTGATTAATGCACGCATAGGTTTCCACAGAATTCCACCTTAAACTGTTTTAGCAAAGCAACTTTGTTGACACATCCACAACGGTGCACCTGTACATACTTTGCACAACACTATGTACTACAACACCTATATTTGTATACTCTTTTAGCCCTGAAGAAGTCGCGGGTTCATCCCTGTAAGCGAGGAAACACATGTTGGCTAAGAATGAAATACACTGATTGGGGTGTATAAAGACACCGTCCCAAAGAATTAAGAAAATAAAGTGACAACTAACTCGGCAGATGACTACTGTTGTATTTGACATATTTTATATATATAATTTCAGCGTGTGCATGGGTACACTGTTACAAACCTGACAGTGTTCCTGCAAAAAAACAAACAAAAAAAAACCACCTTACTAGCAGACACCACTGCAGCATGGGGAGGAGCAATTACAGACTGGCAGGCTATGTACAATACACTTCTGGTTTGAGAGGTGTGTTGCTCACTCTTAGAAATACACTACCGTTCCACACGTCACGTACAAGGACAGATGCACATGGTTTCTAGTGGCGAGCCTGGGAGAACACGCGGGTAAAACAATGTTACTGATTATTGTATATGTACCTCCAGGGCTCCAGTCTGTAACACTTCAGAAAGTGGGAAACATCCTGCTGGAAGCTCCCCCTGCACTAACAATAATTGGTGTGGATTTTAATCTCGCATTAGAGACACAGCTCAATAGAATAAGTACGAGAAAAGAGGTGGAGGCAGCCAGAGGAGAGCTAGAGGGCTTCGTGGAGGCACTTGGGATATTCTAGAGAGCTCGTCACAGCAGTGAGAATGAATGAATCAATATAGGCTTTGTAAAGCGCAGACTTAGCCCAGGGGCATCAAGGCGCTGCGGAAAGGGATCAGGATCAGAGAGGTCCATAGGTGGAGGGTTTACAGATTCAAGCTCGTGAAGAGCCAGGTCTTCAAGGCCTTACGTAACAAAGAATGAAGTTCCAGAGCCGAAATTGAAAGAGGAAGAGAATTCCACAATTTGGCTCCAGCCAACGAAAAGGCCCTCACCCCCTCACCCCCCACCATCTGGATTTCCTGAACCTGGGAACTCTCATTATTCGGGTGCTCACAACATGCACTCACGGCTTGATTATTTCTCCACCCCAGGCAGCTCGCTACCTAGGTTTAGCGAGGCAGACTACATGGCCTGGGGGATTAGCGACCACTCGCCCCTACAAGTGACACTGTCCACTACCAAGCAGAGGCGTCTCTCGAATAAACAAGTCAAAAGACAGACAGAGCCACTAAGCTCTATTTTGAGAACCAAGATACAGTGCAGAGCCCTAATATACTGTGGGAAGCGTGTAAGACAACAATCAGATGAGTCATTATTGTTGGGGAGATGGGGGATAGGAGGGAGGGACTCAACACACTGGTTACGGTAGAGGGAGAACAAACGCAGTTGGAGAGGGATTATGCTGCATCCCCTACGCCCAGCATGTAGAGAGATATGGACCTAAAGAGGGCTAAATACTAGTCAGTCACTAATCACAAGGTTAAAACAACCTACCTGGTGAAACAGAAAAGGGTCTATGGAGCCAGAAACAAACCAAGCTAATTGTTGGCGTGGATCAGTAGCAAAGAAAGGGAAGGAATGACAATTAGAGAACCAGTAGCAGAATCAGGGGACATGGTGAGGGATAGGGGAGGAATTCGCCAGGTATTTAGAAGCCTTCTATGACACGCAGCTACAGGCCCCAGTGGAGGAGGTTCTAACCTTTATAGATGACTGCCCAATGAGGCGTCTGGGAACACAACAAATAAGGGAATTAGAGGCAGATATATTGGTAGAGGAGATTTCCTTAGCCATTGGACAGATGCAGTCTGGTAAGGCGCCGGGCCCGAACGGTTTCCTGGTAAAAATGTTCTGTAGGTTCACAGCAGTCCCTCTGCATGAGGCCTTCACGACATTTAAGGAGGGTGAGTTACTGGAGAACATGCAGATGGCGACAGTTGTTCTCATTCCAAAGACTGGAAAGCCCAGAGATAGGTGTGAATCATATCAGCCAATATCATTGCCTAATGCAGATGTTAAGATCCTGTCCAAAATCCTAGCAACCTGACTGCGAACAGTGGTGTCTGAGTTGGTACACCAGGACCAAAATGGGTTCATGCCGGGTCATTCTACCAGGTGGAATCTGAGGTGCTTCCATTATAACTTGGCCGAGGCAGGGGCCTCGACTGGCGGACGTGTGATCGCCTCGCTTGACGCAAATAAATGCTTTGACTGTGGAATGGCCGTACTTATTTGGGGTGCTGGCCAAGATGGGGTTTGGACCGAAATATATTAAATGGGTCAAACTGCTTTATGATAGGCCGAAAGCCAGAGTGAAGATTAATAGTCACACCTCCCTGGAATTTTGGGTGCAAGGGGGTACTCGGCAGGGGTGCCCAATCTTGTAGATGCTATTTGCTCTGGCGATAGAAGTCCTGGTGGAATGGGTACGGATTGATGCACAGATGTGATCGAGGGGGTAATGGTTGGAATGAGCGTATATCACTGTACGCCGACTATTTGCTATACCTGACGAATACGGTCCAGACTCTGGTCACAGAGCGAGACGTCTAACGCATCATCGTAAAACACTTCGGATGTGCCATAAATCGGGACAAATCCCTATTGATCCAGATAGGGAACACTCTAAGCGGCCCACCCTGTTGCTTAGAGTGATGACGAGGTGGTTCAAATATCTTGGGATCTGGATCACTAAAGACCCCGACTCGCATTATGAGGCGAATCTAGGACCAATGAAAAAAGGATTGGAACAGGATGTTAAACACTGTCAGGCGTTGCCTCTCTCGCTGCTGGGAAAGGTAGCGATGTTTAAGATGGTGGCACTTCCCAGGCTGCTATTCCAGAACAGTCCCTTCAAGATCCCAGATACTTTGTTCGCTAAGATAGATGCGCTGATAAGTACAATGATTTGGGCAGGGGAACAACCCTGCATAGCTCTGTAGGTCCTTCAAAGATCCAAATATGAGGGAGACATCGCCCTACCATGTGTCCAGAAGTATTATGAGGCAGCGCAGGTGATTGTGGTTAGTGACTGGGCAGATGCGAAATGGGAAGACCCGGCATTCCACAAGGACAGGTTGGGCATGGGTGAGAGAAGCTTCATGAATGTGCTGTATGGGGGAGGCTGATGCCTTGAGCAAGTCTGGCCAATGGGATGATTGTAGACACCTCAAATACCCCAAAGACACCGCTGTGGGAGGGTTCTCCACTGCGCCCAGTGGTGGCACTGAAAGGTTTTCAGGGCTGGGACAACATCGGCCTTTCCACACTGGTGGATGTCTGGTACGCCAATCAAGTGGTGCCCTTTGCCTTGAGAAAAGAATATCAGATACCAGACACAGTGGCTACAATATGGCCAGCCGAGTCATGCTCTCAGGGAATGCATTTCACAGGAGGAAGAGACAGAGGAAGACACCCCATTGGGAGTCTGTTATATTGGCAGGTGGATAAGAAACTGACATCGATGACATATCGCACTATAATGAGGAACACACAAGTCCTACTGCTGAAACTGCAGGACAGATGGGAGCAAGGGGAACTTGACGAAGACTATTGGCAGACGGCATTAGGATTTCCTACGGAGGTAGCAATAAAAGCAAGTTTTGCCTGATCAAAATTAAAATCATCCACCGAGCTTACTACACATGAACACTGTTCCATAGGATAGGCAGAGCAGAGGATGCAAACTGTCTCAGAGGCTGCGAGTTCGAGGGCACACTACTGCACACACTTTGGAGCGGTCCCACTTACAGGATTTTCTGGGAGGCAGCATGGAGCTCCCTGGAGGAGGCAATGAGGCTACAGCCTCGAGTCGCACCCCTGGATGTATCCCAATATCAGAAAATTCTAGTAAATCTGGGTTGCATGGGGGCGAAACAAGATATTGCCCAAAAATGGGGCACTAGGATCTCACACCCTACTCCCAGACACCACGACTGGGAAACGGGTATGGAACAACTTATGGAAAGGGAGAATTATAAATGACTAGGTTGCCAAGAGAAATTTGATATTTGGGATGGCTGAGATACAGGGGTCGATTGAGGGATCAGATGAGACAGGTTTCCACACTTCTGTCACGAGGTAGAAGGGTAGGTGTGAATGAACAGAAGATTTTTTTGCCTGTGTAAGAGCCAAGGGTATAGGGGACGGAGGACGGGCTGTAAAGTTGCTGGATGTGGGTAGTAACAAGAAGAACACTGATTCTACAACTGTACTGTGCTGAGGTTCCAGGGCAGCTTTGGGGCAAGGGGCATGTTATGATAGGCTTTTGTTACTGTATGAGGTGTTATATGTAAAATAATAAATATAAAACAATAGATTGCTCCACACTAGGTAGGTATGGGGTAAATGTACACTTAGATGCAATAATTTATTTTAACAACATTTTTTTAGTTGGTATTTTCAGAGGTACATTCTGGTCCTGAGCCATAGCCGGTACAAGAGAAGAAATTGAACCATAACAACTTACTTTCGCACAGTTAATACACCCCACCCCAGCCCATGTAAAGCCAATCGAATGTCCAGTGGAATCATAGCTGTTGACCTTGGAAGACACAAAACCCACATGCATAAGTGATTTATACTATGGAGGATCCCGAGGAAGGGATCTGGGGCAGGTCACTACCTCTGGATATGGCCCAACGTGACCAAATCTTGTGATGCTTCTGTGGGCAACCCCGCGCCTTGTACACTGCCACTTCCATCCCCATGCATCTATCCATGGCGTGTTTCCACCCCCCCACGGACGGTGGCAAAGTCCCCTTCCAATGTTGAGCAATGACTCGCTTAGCTAGCGTTACTCTGAGAAAAAGGTGTTGCTTATATCAGTTACCATAGATTCCCTCCGTGCTGTGTAATAAAAATAGTTTGGGGTCTAGGGCTAGCTGCCACGATAAAACTTGTTCTAGGCAGGGTGCCACTCTTCGCCAGAATGGCAGAAGCGCCTTGCAGCTCCACACCGTGTATAGAAAAGTTGCCTCTTCGTCCCTGCAACGGAGACAATTGGGGGACGGGATCACCCCCATTCGCCACAGCCGGTACCTAGTGTAGTACACCCTGTGTAGATACTCAAATTGAATAAGGCGATACCGGGTTGCAATAGCAGCTCCATGAGGGCTTGCCAGAGCTTTGGTCCGATCGTCGGCAGTGAGATCTGGGATATCACCCTCCCAGGTCGTCTGCAATGTATCTAATGTGGTGCGGCTATGAGTGATTAGCGTTTGGTAAACCTGCCTAATCTTGTGTAAGCCTAGGTCTCCCATCAGTAAACATCTTTTCAGTGGGTGGAAGTCTGGCAGGTCCACCAGGGAGCGTATGTACGGCATCAGTGCATGCCTGAGTTGGAGGTATCTGTAGAATTGGCTACGGTGTAGCTGGAATTCTTGTTGGAAGGACTTGAGTACAGCCCCGCGCATTACATCACCAAGTGTTGAGATCCCAATGTTGTCCCAAACCCTGAACCCGGGTAGTTTGCCAGAGTGGAGTTGTTTGCGTCAGTCGCCCTCGGCAGCCCATCCTTCTAACTGAATCCCGCCATAGACGTATGACTACATTACACGCTGGTGGCAGGTTATCCAGATTTTACCAGGAGTATAGGAGGTCGAGCAGGGTTTGAAGGTGCATTGCTCGTCTTTCGACCGTGAAAGCCGGATCTGTCTGCACGCTGTACCTCCACTCGTTAATGTTAAGTAGGAGAGAGGCTGTGTAGTCGGCAGAAATGTCAGCCGCGGCGATCCCTCTGCACTAAGTAGATTGTGTGCATGTCCGAAGAGCCACCCGAACTGCACCTCCTCCCCACAGGAACTGATTCAGGAGTGTTAATTTGCCGGAACCATGAAGGGGGGGATGTCATGTGGGAAGTTTTGAAGTCGGTACAGTATTCGCGGGAGGGAGACCATCTTAAAGATGGCCGATCTCCCATATAAAGATAAGGGCAGAGGTGACCATGCTTTGATCTCCTCCCTAAGTTGTGGCACAATCGGGGCAACATTATGCGACTATGAGACCATCGAGAACAAGGAAATAAATACCCCTAGGTTCCGGAACCCCTCTGTAGCGTGTGTGAGTTGCAACGACCATGTGCCCCTCCCCTGTTCCCCACAGGCCAGAAATAACACGGACTTCGCCAGATTAGTTTTAAGCCCAGTGGTTTCTCCGAATACTCACAGGATTTGCAGGATACGTGGGCCAGAAAGCCAGGGGTCTGTGAAAAACAACAGGACGTTGTCCGCATACAATGCGATTCTATCTGATGTTTCTGCAGACCAGTCGCATCCCCGCACCAAGGGATCTCTCCTTACCCATGTCGCCAGGGGCTCGATCGCTACAGCAAAGAGTAAGGGTGAGTGGACACCCTTGTCTCGTGCCCCAGTGGATGAGGAATCGTTCCAAATGCATCCCCGACACCCGCACTGAGGCCAAAAGACCCGTATATAGCAGGCGGACATACGAAAGGAAACGTGGACCGAAGTTGAGTGTTTGCAAGAGGAGAAATAAATACTCCCAGCTAAGGGAGTCGAAGGCCTTATCAATGTCCGCAAGTAGGAGGGCTGCAGGGCGGCCAAGATCTGAGGCTTTAGCAATGGCGTTATGCACAAGACGGATGTTATGTCGTGTGGATCTATGCAGCATGAAGCCCGCTTGGTCCGGGTGGACAAGCTCATGGATATATGTGCGCAGAAAGTCCGCCAGTACCTTACCTAAGAGTTTAGGCTCGAAGTTTAAGAGCGAGATAGGGCGATATGAGGAGGGCTCCTCCTGCATGCAACCTGGCTTGTGGAACACCACTACCTCCGCGTGTAGCCAATCTGGGGGAAGGATGCGCTGCTCAAGGGCTTCATGGAGTGCCGCAAGGAGATGTGGTACCAGGAGGGACACATGGGATCATAGAAATTCGCTCGGGAACCTATTGGGGCCCGGAGCTTTACCCGGTCATAGGCCCAACAGAGCTTGGTTTAGTTCCTCAACTGTAATCGGTTCATCTAATTGCTCACAAATGTGGTCTCGTAAAGAATTTCGGAGGTATGTTTCGGAGGAATTCCTCGATTTGGTCTAAAGGAATGTCATCCTGTTTCATGTATAGTGTGGAGTAATAGGATGCGAACACTTGAGCAACTGCGGGAGGTGCAGTACACAGAGTCCCCTCTGAGTTATGTAGTGCCAGTACTGGGGTGGGCGACGTCGCCTGACAGTGCACCATTTTACTGGATTTGTCCCCCCACTGATATATTCTGGATTGGGCCGCCTGCCAGATGTGCCGAGTTTAGTTTGTGAGTAGTTGCTGTAGCTGCTGTTGCGCGAGGAGGAGATCGCTGGAGGCATTGGGTCGGGTGCAGTCACAGACCTCGGTCTCTAGTGCGCTTTGTCGTGTCTCAAGCTCCACCACCTGTGCCTGGCGGTGACGCTTCTCCCCGGCACGGTGACGGATATCTACTCCACGTATTGTAGGCTTAAGTGCCTCCCAAAGTACAGAACAAGATGGGGCAGTGTCTACGTTGGAGTCTAAGTAGTCTACAATGGTTTGCCTAATGATGGCGTGATAGGACGGGTCATTCAAGTGCCAAGGCGACATAAGCCATCTGAAAGGGGATGAGCAAGGCCCTATATGTAGCTTCAGCATTACCGGGGAGTGATCTGAGAGCCCCCTAGGAAGGATGGAAACTCCAGTAACTCTGTGCATGTACGTCCTTGGAAGGAAGAAATGGTCAATTCTAGAGAGGGAGCCATGTACTGCCGAGAGGTATGTGAAGCCAGACTCCCCTGGGTGATATGCGCGCCACGCATCACACCAGGCCGTGTAGTCTAGTTTCCCCTGCGTTCCGCTTCTGGCCCGCTGCCCGCCAGCGGTCGGAGGGAGCCATGGTGTCGTTCCAGTCCCCCCCTATCATTGTTAGGTTGTCCGGGAGCTCCCCCCAAAGGTGTATAATTTTGTCTACCAGAGTTTGCCCCAGCGGAGGTGGAGCGTAGAGACTGCCAAGTGTAAGGGACTCTACCTGGATTGTGCCCGTGATGGAGGTGTACCTCCCGCCCGGGTCAGACCAGGTTCTGGAGACGCTGTACGGGACCCTGCGGTGCACTAGGATTGCTGTACCTCGCGACCCACTGACAAACCCAGAGTGGAAAACCTGGGTGAACCCATATCGGGCCAGGCAGAGTGCCTTGGTTCCCAGCATATGGGTTTCTTGCATAAGTAGTATGTCCACATCAAGCCTTTTAGCTTGTTTCAGAACTGCTCCCCGCTTGATTTTGTCTAGTACCCCGCGGACATTCCATGTCATGATCTTGAGCCCACCAGGCCCTATGTTAGCGGAATGGGTAGCCATCTATCCCTCTAAGGGGGTGCAATACGTGAAGGGTGTGTGCAAGGTGTATAGTGTAATCATGCCTGTGCCACAGCTGATATAAACATTTCAAAACAAAAAGCAACTCTCCCTCCCCCATACCTCAAACAACACGCATCTGTTGCGGTCCGGGTGAACCCCGGGCCATAACGGGTGACCCGCCGGGACTCCCGCCAATGGTTCCCCAACAACCCAAACCCATCAACCATAATGTCTCAGGACGTGTAGGTAGAGCTTGTTTGAGTCCACCGAGCCATGTAATGTTCCATGGGCAGGCCCATCAGTCCAGGTCTACGTGAGGGCTGTCCAGGGGTGCACCTCTGGATTCCTCTGGGATGTATGTGGTATTCAGGAGTCATCACCCTGCGCCTGAGAACACCAACTGGATCTCAACCTGTGCCGTCGCTTGGAAGTAGATTTTTTCTAGTGCCTTGAGAGGAGTTCGATTCGAGTGGAGGCAGAGTATTGGGCCGAACATGTATCGTCTCGTCAGCTCATGTAAAGATAGCCTCTGGGGTGTCGAAGAATATAGATTTGTTCTAGTAGATGACACCGGGCCGGGTAAAGAAGCATGTATTGGACATCCAACTCTCGGAGTCTGCATTTGGCCGCTGCAAACGACTGGCATTGTTGCTGAACTAGCCGTGAGTTGTCGGGGAAGATCATGATATTATGCGAGTCATGCATCAGTTTCTCTCTGTGGCATCTAGCAAATTGGAGGATCACGTCCCGATCCATATAGTTCAACAGTTTAGCTATGATGGGACAGGGTCGCTCCCCAGGAGGGGGTTTCTTCAGAAGGGCTCTGTGGGCTCATTCTACTACAAGACAGGGAGCCTCCGGCAAGAGATACCTCAGCCACCCCGTCAGGAAGCGTTCTGTTTAGGTGCCTTCACACCCCTCCAGAAAGCCAATAAATCGTAGGTTGTTTCGCCGTGCTCTGCCCTCTGCGTCTTCCACCTGTGAGGCGAGCTCCTGAGTCACGACTGTGAGCTTGTTGACCTTTTGCTGCAAAGTTGCCACCGTTTCTTCCGTCGATGTCACTCTAGTCTTCACCTCTGTAATACGGTCTACTGCCTTCCTGAGGTTCTGACGGAGGAAGGAGACTTCTTTGCCGACTGCACTAATCTTGGCATCCAGCATGTCGCGGTTCTGCGTAATGGCGGCGAGCAAGGCGGCGTTGTCTGCGGCGGGGCTCCCTCCATCAGCGCCGGTGGCCCCGGCGAGAGCAGTAGCATATTGATCTAGGGTACTTTGTTTGTAGGCCGGGCCCGAGGTCTTATCCTTCGTCATGTTGCTGGGAGTCCCGAGGCCGCCTCCCCGTCTCACCCACCTGCCCCCGATGGTCCTTTAAAGGGAGAAGGGGGGACACGGAGAAGGCAGGGTATTTGCTGCGTCGCCCCTTCCCGCAGGCCAGGCCTCACGGACACAGTCCACCCCAGGCCGCAAGCCACACCAGGCCTAGCTCGGCCGCTTCTGCAGCCCGAGGACAGACCGCAAGGTAGACCCCTCTAAGTGGATCTCACCAGCCGGACCTCCAGCCAGCGGTACTCTCCCCTCTTAGTCTGCGGCTGTATCCCCACAGCAACGGAACCGGCTATACAGGTAGGCAACAATCTAGGTGCCCTGCATAGGCCCCGGGCCCCAGACAGTGGTGCGAAAGAAAGAAAAACAAAGAAGAGGGGGATGCGCTCCGGCGTCTTCGCCCCAGGCAAAGCCCTCACTGGGGGGGGGGGCGGGGGTCAGATTTTCTGGACCTTATCCTGTGGAGCCGGGTGGTCAAGGTTTCACTGGCGCATGGCACATTACTGCTCCCCGTGCCTTTTCATATTGTCCAGTAACCCCCAAGGTCCCCTATTCTCCCCGGATGTGGTGTGCAGTCTTATAGCGCGCAGCCGACCTTCGAGGCCTGAGGCTCCGGCACTTCGTCAAATCTCAGCCTCGGCCGGGTGTGGTGGAGGGAGGAAGGGAAGAAGGTGTCCGGTGTCCCCAGCCCCAGGGGGGATGCAGGACCTCTCGCTGCGGGACCCACTTGGTCTTGGCCCAATCCGCAGGACCCGGCGACACGAGCACAAGTCTAAGGCTGGAGTGCGTGCGGCCTACTTCCCACCTATCATACTCCTCAGGAGAAGTCAATTGTCCTGCACATCGGGCCTACCTTGCCGGGTCTGGGCACCTCACAGCATCAATGCCGGGCTTCATGTGTCACTCCACGGTCCCGCGAGGAGTCTGTCTCGCCCCGTGCCAGCAAGTCCGGGCAGCATGCCAGGGCCCACCGCGGGTGCCCTCGGGGGGGATGCTCACTGCGACAGGCCAACTGCTCCGTCCACGCAGCCGCGGACAAGTGCGAGCACCAGACCAGTCACCACCACAGCATCGGCCCCGGTCCAGTCGTCCTCCAGGCCGCCTCCGCCCCGTTGCCTCTTCTAGTAGAAGGGCGGGCCTCCTCACAGCACCGCAATCGGGCCACAGCCTGTCCCGCACTCCGCCCGGGCTAAGTGATGCGGTCGGATTAATCACTCAGCGGAGCGGAGCCGCTTCAGTTGGCGTCCACCATGATGGCTTACCAAGCAACGCCCCCAATAATTTATTTTTGGAAACAAATTTGTTTAACAATCACAGTGCATGCAAATTTGACAGCTATCTAAAAAATATTCAACATATCCGGCTAAATATCTATCAATCTGGATGGTTAAGATAGTGAACACCTGACTGGACTGGGGCTGTGTGTGCAACCTCGAGGTCCCACACACGACAAAACGTCTGTAACTTCACTTAAATATATATATAATGAAGTTTGGGAGAGGAGTTCGCAATACAGTTGGCAGAGAGTTAGACAATGCACTATGGTATTACTGTACATAGAGATTTCCAAATGATTCCTCACAACTTTGTTTTAAAGGCCTCACAGCTTATGATACAATATATATTGTCTTTTAGGCGAGGAACTTCTTCAATGTGACTTAGATTTTCTCTGTAAAAATCCCTCAGCGGCATGAGTCACGACCACATCTCAGTTGTTCTCAATAATAATAGGGGATATATTTCGACAGATTGGTATGTTTAATAAGAATTTTCTGCATGCCAATATTTATATTAACATTTCAATAAGAAAACCTTGCTTAACAGAATAAGTTACTTACCTTTGGTAACATTCTGTCTAGGTGATACTCCATCTCCTCACCGAGTCCTCATTGTTTAAATTACCCCAGGGACCAGACTGAATCTGGAAAATATTTTTTGCAATAGCTCCTGCACACAGGTTGTTGCCATCATGGCTCCAGCCTCCACCCAAAGCCGCCTTTCATGCAATCAAACATCATTTTACCTCCTTTTTTCCACACTGTTGGACACGGAGCATGGCTGAAATTGTGGTAATTGGTCGTGAGTGAATCTAACTTGCAATCTTATAACTCCCAAAAGTCCATTCCACAGAATGAGGAGTCCGGCAGTGAGGAATCTGTGGGTAGATATGGGGGGGGATAACGTAAGTAACATTCTTCTGACTGATACTTCTACTCTCATATTTCTCATCTTCTGAATCAGATCCAAAGCAGTTGCAACACTAGTTTGGTCTAAGGAGTGGACCCACGCAAGTAAGTCTGGCAAGACCAATCGGGCAAAATATCCCCCCCTCCCCCGAGCGCCTCTACATCAGTGACTGATGAAAGCATGAACAAAGTCCAAGCAGCAGCTTGCCTAGAGCCATGGAGTCAGCCATTACCCTAGTGGACTCAGTAATTCACCTTTTTACCAAGTGATAACGTTTTGATGCAGAGGGAACTCCATCAGGATAGGGTACGCTTCTTCACCACCTTACTCTTGTTCGCACCAGCAGAACAACATACTAGTTCTATTCATTAAGAAGCTAACGTAACCTTGTCTGCTTTTTGGAGAACTGCGGAGGAGCTGAAAACATGGGAAGTGTAATAATCTGCCCCACATGGAAAGGTGACATCACTTTTAGAAGGACCAGTTTGTCAAGAGAGAAGGTTGACTATGGATATTGAACCAACAAAGCCTGAAGATAACTCATGCGACTTGTATTATCTGATTGCAATAAGGAACAGGGTGGTCAGAGTAAAAAAAATTGATGGGACAGAAGATCCACCTTAAGGGGAAGCTGAAGTCCAGGGCCAAAAATTAAAAATAGCAGACTCTCCGAGCTCAGTCTTGGGCCACCAGCATGACCTGGGCTCAATCCGGCCTGAATTTCCTCAGACATATGGGATCAGAGGAAACAGTGGAAATACATAGCAACGGTAGATATCCCACCAAAGTCAGAAAATGTCTACCAGAGACCACTGAAATGGAAACTGAAGAAAGCAAAACGCTGGACACTGAGGATGTTCAGAAGTGATAAATTGGTTCACCGAGGGTGTACCTCAAAGCACGAAGATTCCCTGAGCTACAACTGGATACAGATGCTACTTTTGGTTGGCAAGGCCTGTTGAATTACTGTAATCTGCTGCTGGGGGATCCAACCCAAGTGACTCACCTTCAATGAAGTCCTGTTGGGATTTATCCAGCCCCACAACCTCAAAGCCTGCATACAGAGTGCAAGAGCCCAGGCTCACCTGACAATCACATTGTCTGTTAGCACTTGGCCATGGCTGATGGCAGAAATGTCATGGGGCTAGCCAAATGCCCGGTAGGTGCAGCAGGTTTATGTAGCAAGGCTGCTCCAATGAGGACCAGAAACCCGGGATCCCCCCCCCTAAGTCAAGGGGCAATGCATCAGTTACCCCTGTGAGCACTAGTGGCCTAGGACAGAATGGCTTGCCACACATCAAACAGCCACCACTGGAAGTCCCTTGAGACCTCCTCGGAAAATACAAATCTTGTACAACAGGCACCGCCAACGATGGGCCTATTGCAAGTACAAGTTCCACTTAATAGGCCACATGTGCCAACGAGCAAAAGGCACCAGCAGGATAAAGGAAGTTAACAGACCTAACAAGCTTAAAACTGCCAAGGTTGAAAGAATGGCTTTCGCCCAGGATGACAGCCCGAATGTCACAGACATCCCATGGGAGTGAAAAGGCCTTTAAAGGAAAAGTATCCTCTGCGTGGATCAGAGATGGGATTTAGACTCATTCATTGAGATCTGCAGGTTAAAAAGCAGCGACATTGTGCGCTGCAGGCAGTCTGAAGCTGGATGAAGTGAAGTCGCCTTCAAGAGCCAACCAAGGTCAGGAACATGTATGCTCCCAAACTGTAAAGATGGTCTGCTACCACTGTCTTGACTTTTATAAATAGAGGGGGGAGGTGAGCCACGGGGTAGGACAGTGAATTGAAAGTGAAGGGAAACCAGCACTAAATGCATGTGCTTCTTGTGGGACAGCAGGATCGGTGCATGAAAATGCACATGCTGATAGTGTCCGGGACACTATCCAGTCCTCGGGACCCAATTGCAACAGAATTTCTGCTTGAGTCACCATTATGAACGTCTTCTTTTGGAAAGAAAAAAATAAAATACTCTGAGCTCCCAAACTGGGGAACGGCTTCCAGCAGTCTTGGGGTGTGGGGGAAATCAGGAAGTAACAGGAGTAACACCTTAAGTCCCACTCAGTACTTAATTTGTAAAAATAAAAAATAAAAGTGTGCCAGGGCTCTCGTCAGAAGTCCCCTGCAGCTTGCACCATCCATTGCCCCTGCTAGCACTGCCAGTGCCACTACAAAAACAACTGCTAACCAGCACACTCCTACAATGACAGTTCAAACTTTTCCAGGTCCCCAACAGAATAACAATGGTTTGGGCATCCAGTATTAGTCATTTTTAATGTTTACTGAAGTATTAAACAAGTGTTGCTGTGGTCACCTCTACATTAGACAGACAGCGCCACCATGTGGCACACTGCCATAAGTGCGGGTGTTGACATTAGGTGCCAGTGCCGAGCACCGGAAACCACCAGCTCAACTTAAACACGGATCTGATCCACCTCAGGCACTATTCTGATTGAGCCTTTGGCAAGCAAGGTCACCTCTTCCTTGAAAAAGATTTGAACACAAGTCACTGAAATTGGTGCGAGGTCCCTGGGTATCTGAGGAGCGTCCAAAAAGGGGTAGGGAACAGTCAATTTGGACAATCTGCATGGCCCATTGGTGCAAGTTTATCAAATGCAAGGGGGGACAGGAAATATTGAATATGGTCCCACACTAGATGTTCGTGCTTGTCCAAGGGTGAACTAAAGCTTTATTGCTGTGCCAGGAGGAGGTGGAAGACTGCTACTTCTGTTATGTTAATTAAATTTATAAAGCGCATAGCTGCCCCAGCAACAGGTCTTCCCAGCGCTACCCACAGAACCAAAGTACCACACAGAGAGAGCAGCAAAAGGGGATCAGGACCTCCTAATAGACGAAAAGCCAGGTTTTTAGCTTTTTCCTGAAATCAAAATGATTTTGGGTATTTCTTAGCTCGAGAGGCAAACTGTTCAAAGGGCTGGAGCTAAAACTCAAAAGGAGCAGCCATCGGCTCATTTCCCATAGAACCGTGGGGTCGCTGCCAAATTTAGCTCGGCCAAGCGGAGTGCTCTATTAGGACAATACGGTTTGCATTAGATCAGACAGGATGGGAGCATTCATAATCTTACTAAGGGCTTTGAATTGAATTCGCCTCTCCAATGGAAACCAGTGGCGCTTGCGAAGAAGCCCTGAAGTGGAGCAAAAGTTAGGGAGGGAAAATAGCAATCTGGCCGCCTTGTATTGGACCGACTGTAACCTCTTTATGATTGATTTCTTGCAACCTATATAGAGGATGTTGCAGTGGCCTAGGTGAGATAGAATAAGAGATTGGATAATCATCTCACTAATGTGCAGTTGAAATAGGCCAATAATAGCTTTCAGTCTTCTCAGAAGGCCAAAACAAGCACCCCCCGAGTGGCTACATGTTTATAGAGACTGAGGGAGTCGTCCAGCAATATGCCCAGGTTTTTTACACATCATTTGGTTGGGGGGGCAGACTGTCCATCCACCAAAGATCTCCCCACAAATGAGTGTTTACCGAACAGCAAGATCTCCGTTTTACTGGAATTTAATTTTAGACAATTATCATCCATCCAACCGGCTACTGACCACATACAGCTCCAGAATTTAGTAATGTCCTTAGAAGTGTCAGTGGAAAAAGAAGATCCGTTGGGGGATCATATGCTTAAGAGACAATAGAGACCACAAAGTGGTTCAATATGTCTGTCAAAGGTCTGACATATAGATTGAATAGAGTGGGGCTCAATAAAGAGCCCTGAGGTACCCCAAGTTCCTACGGTCTGGAAAAAGAGAAGAGGGGGGGGGGGGGAGAAGATGACCTGGAAAGAATGATGGCTAAGGAAGCATTTGAATCTTGACAGCGCAGTACCCCATATGCCTATATCATAGAAGCGCTGTAAAAGAACCTTATGCGAGACAGTGTCTAAGGCAGCGCTCAAATCTAAGAGAATGAGTGCTGCAGAGCCCCCTTTGCCCACCACCCTAACAAGTGTCTCAGTCACTGACGGGAGAGATGATTCTGAGCTATGATGGGACCTAAAGCCATTTTGGGAGAGGTCTAAGATGCTACTGGCTTCTAAAACCTCCTGCAGTTTTAGGATTGTGTCCTCTCCCATTGACACCACTCTTGCCACTTAAGGAAAAACAAATATTGCATAATTTAGTTTCAAGACTAAACCTGGAACAGAAAGGTGGGATACAACTATGCTAGATCCCTGCTTAGATCTCCTCATGGTATCATGAGTGAGAGGTGGGCTTCAACAGGACTGGTAGCAGCTCTACAGTGACTGGTTTGCCCACCTAGCGAAAGGACACGCTACATTTTTGGATGCGCCATTAGACCACGAAGGACTATTTTGTCCCTTTCCTCCTCCTATGCCACACTGATGCCATGGAATAAGGATATACAACATCGAAAATGTACATGACCAGAGTCCTAGAAAAGCATTTTGCCTGATTGGAACTTTTAACCTGAAACGGATGTTGTATGCGCAGCATAAAATGTAAAGAAAATAAAGACCTGAAAACTCTATGCTGGCTGGTTAACAGCTTGCAACGATTGACACAGACGGAAGAGGCATTGTGATAACCCCAATACTTCCGATTCTGTTAGATGAACTGAAGCGCTAAGTAGACTAAACCCAGAGAATGCATACTGCACTGCTAGCTATTTTTGAATCTTTCCAGAGCAGAGTCAGCTTTCTTATCAAAGAATCAGGCCCTATTAATTGGTATGGACATCAAAGTCACCAGAAAATCAAGTAAGGGTACTGAGGCATGCATGTTAATGATGACACTGGTCTGGGCCCAGTCCTTCCTGAACTGTTTGAACAAACACAACATTCCTCCGTTACCAGCAATGGAAGCTCCTTTCCTAAAGCGTGTACCAGTAGCAAGCCAGAAAGCAAGAAATATTCAAGGAATGTAGCACATAACTGCAAGACAAGCAGACTTTCTTGCGCACTGTATCAATCCCCTTCCTGTCCGGAGGAGTGAAAGGGTAAAAGTTTTGGTTAACCTTATAAGTGGAGGCTTGAACTACCATGTTTAGGATGTTGGTTAGAACGTCAGATCCCCAGGTGCCGGTTTGTGGCATCTGGAAATGAGACAGCTAACATCCAGCTTAGACCAGGCTGTCGAGATAGGATCAACTGGAGCCTCATTGAAATGTAAAGGAGGCAAAAGTAGATGGACCAGGGAGGAGGATCGCCATATGCAAACTACCCTTTATCTCCTCTGACAGAAGTAGGAGTTCCAACACTTATGGGGCTCCACCTGTTAGGGAAGCACTCTCCTCAGTTGGAAGACCATCAGGTGAATCAAGGGCTGAAACTGGGGAAGTGTCAGAGCTACTGGCATTCTGTAAATAACAGTAAAGACCAGCATCAGTGTAGTACGGAGGGAGTAGGTTTACTGCCTCCTCATGGTCATCCTCAACATGTGGAACTATGATAGGCATCTTGCCGTCACTGGAGTCCGATAAAAATGGCTTCCATTGGGCTCAGAAGGTAAGTGAGTCAGAATCTGTGAATGCCAACTAAGCAACTATCCCCGCGAACAGGAGAACTTCAAAGTGGAAGTGTCTGACTTGTGTTTCCTGCGTTTTTTAGGTCTCGCCTGAGCCAGCGCATGCGCTGCTCTGGCGAGAGTTTTAGTAAGCAGGTTTTGGAAGTGCAAACAGCAGTGGCTTTTGCTGGCGACCGGCTTGCGTTCACGCGAGCGTGCACGATCATGCGCCATATGGCTTCCCTCGCCATATGGCTTCCCTCGCTATTACTTTCACTTTCGCGGCCGTGTCAGTTTCACGGCCGCGCGGCCAATGCTTGTTTAATATGCTTCTTTAGCCATGCTTAAAATAATCGGGGAGGCTGTACAGCATCGCTAAAAATAATTGGCAAAGCCAATGGGTCCCAAATGTGAGAACTACTGTCTTTGCGAAGTTTTAGCTTTGTTTTAGCTTTCTTCCCCCTAAATCTCCATCTTATCTGTTAATGTTAGCCTGTTTGAACCTCGGCTGGTCTGTCAGCCGCCCCCGAGGATATCTAAACTGAATGCGTTCTTTTATGTAGACGTTTGTTGGTATTCAGTTTTACTCTAATAAAGCACATTAAACATGTAGGTTGCACTTTTGGGTTAAGGTATTTCTGAAAGTTGAATTCGTATTTTAGTGACCACAATTAATAACCACTGGAATAACCATTAACTTTGATCTACTGAGTAGCGTGCTAACCACCATAAAGCGCTTAACTGTCTCGTCAAGGGTAGTAAGCGCTACATAAATGAAATTACAATACAACTAAATTATTTTTAAACATAAAGGGGTAAAGCAGATGACTGAAGTTAAGCAGGCTGTGACATACATACGAGTGCACGCGCTCCCTGTGATTGATCAACACTGCCCTCGCCAGCACTTGCGTCACACGTGTGCGTGCGTGAGTTTGTAGGTCATCACTTCGGTGGGTTTGAAGTTTTATCGAGAGCGTGTCCATTGCCTTTACTGCACACACTGAACCAGGAAGTGAACCAAGCAGGCTAGTTTCCGAGCAGCATACTGATCCCTTATGCATCCGAGGAATGTGGAGAATGCAGCTGAGCAGAAATCTCTTCATTCTTGCTGGAGTAGCTGGGGAGGGGTCCAAACAAACAGATGCGTATGTACTTCTCCAGGGCCGCCTGCGTGCCCTTCTCCGAAGGGAAAATACATAAGCTGTGTTGGTTTTTGTTATTTACCAACCAGACCTTGTGACCCATGGTGCACAGGTCGCTACCGTAAGCTAAAAGTTTCCATCTAACGGAAAGGCGAAAGTAAGCTTTAATCTAGTAATTTTAAACTTGCGATGTTCCTATGCTGCTGTTGCATTATTCTGGTGACCAGAACTTCCGCTGGCCCTGTTGGACCAGTGGTAGCCGGTTTAATGAGGGGTCGTCTAGTAAAGCATGTTCAGGGGTTTACCAGGCAGGAAGTGAGCGCTTAGATAAGCGCACATCTGTCCCTTTGAGAAGAGTTCAGACGGATGGTCATGACTTAACTAGAAAGTAGTCGTTTGCTCTTTCGTTTTATTTAACGTAAGACGATTCATGGCACACGCCCTGCCTGCACGCCCACGTGAAAGTAACATGCCGTTTTCACTGCCTTGAGTTAACCCCTGCCCTTACACAATCGCAGGCACACCATCTGAAACTATTTCAGTAACCCATGCACTTAAGCGCTCCTCGTTTATTTTAACACGCTGGCCTCTCTGCTCTCTTTTGTCATGAAAGAACATAACATTTTACCTTCCGACGTCACTGGTCCTCTTATCAATTGGCGCATTACTGCCAAATAATCCCACTGTCTGTCATTACACTGTTTTTTTTTTTATTATGTGGCAAACTATCCATGCCTACATGCATGGTGATAAACGCAGCGACTGTTCACCCTTTTTTTATCTACCATACCAGTAGCCCTCTTCATTTACTGTCCTCCATATTTTTCCTATTTTTGAACCTATGTGTAAGAAGAATCTTTTATCCAAGATCTTTTGCCCATATTACTACTACTACATTATTTTTATGTAGCACTTTATACCTTTGTTTTTGCGGAACTCCATTTATCACGCGCTGAACCTAAAGCCTTACCATGGCACTGACTGTTTGGTAAGTCTGACACACAACAATAGTGCACACAGGTCCTTTCTGTTCCCATCGAACTCCCACCAGGAGCTAAAATCACCTCCGCCATTACGTCATCCCAGTGCTGGGCTGCAGTCTCTCCACGGCAGAGCCCCCCGAAACAAACAAATGGGTTTATGTCAAGGTGCGTGAACGCCAAACACCCTTTCTTTCTCGAGATAAAGGGCCTCGTTCATGTGATGTCTCCCGCCTGCTCATCTGCAGCTCGCCGGGCAGGAGAGCAGCGTGTCATATGATTTCCGGGGAGAGTTCGAGGTTAGGGAAACATGAAAAAAACAAGCATTAACATAGACAATAGGTCTCGCCTTTGGGACCTTTTAAGTGTTTAGCCATGCAACAGTTGATGTTGTTGCACCAAGGATATTGTGCTGGATAACTAAATACTTATAAGGTCCCAAAGGCGAGACCTATTGGCTATGCCTATGCTTGTTCTTGGACTTATCTTTCAACTTCGGCTTACCCGACAAGGGCGACAGAGTGGAACCAGCCTCCTTTCTTATGTTCTGAATTTAACTTTTTGCTTTCCGATTGTCTTTGGATGAATCAGGGAGCATTTGTGCCAGGGCTTGAAGTTGTCTTTGGCCCCCCAGACACAACAAACCGATGTCATGGAGGCGTATGGCAAATCTTTTTCCAATATGTGTGACATTTTGAATCCAGTAGCTTTTAGAGGCGACATCTATACTACGCAACCAAAATTGTCTTAAATTTGTAGATGAATTGGTAAATCCGAAACCAGGAGTAAACTCCTGATTTACATTGTAGGCCATGCAAAAAATAAGTAACTCAGTGTGCAGTGGTGGCACCCATATGCAGCTTTGTTTTATCATAGGCAGGTTGGGGCAGAGCCACAGTGAAACCAACATCGCCACATACCAGAACATAAGAGCTATTGCAAGATTTTACGAGATCCGATCTGGCGGCTGGGAGGGGATTCCAAATTTGAGAAATCAGGTAAAAGCAATCAATCAGAGAAACTTGTTTATTATTAAAGATATCAAAATAAAGTGCATCCACTGTGGAGGGCAGGAAGATGGATTGAATACAGCATAGTCCTTTCTCTGCGTCATTCTTTGCTTGTGCCAACACTGGAGAAAGTCAAAGAAGAATGCTTCAAAAAGAAATTAGAGCTTAATCAACTAACATGCTAATGAAACGATTCAGTGTTTAATCCAGCAACATTCAGGACACTAAAGATGCATGTGTAGTTAAACATTACGTTAACAAAAAATAATTTGGACTGATGTTGAGAAACTGAGTGAACTTCTTAATCGTGATCTAATTTCATGAACCTAAAGGGAGAAAAACATATATATATATATAGACACATCAGGTAGACACAAATAACTTCTAAACTGCTGGCAATAGCCTTTTTAACAACAAAGAACATTTTTAAAACTTCATCTCCATCGCATTTTAGTCTCAAGATTGTTTTTATTATTTTCTAGCCGTTTCTCTTGTAACATCCAATGATTAGACGTAGGCATGCAGTCACTGCAATAAGTCACGTTTCCCTTTCATTATTACAAACGTGAAAAAGTCAAGAAAAAAGCCTTTAAATTATACACTATTTTATTTTTTTTCTCAAAATACTTTAAACTTTATGCTACAGAACTTGTTTAAAAACAGAAGGTCTCATCTTGCACTAAAAATATATATATATATTTACATATATATATATAAAACACTCTGTTTGTAAGGACCATTAAATACTAATGTGATCGAGAATAAAAAGCCACACACTAATTCTTAATTACTGAAGCGCTGCACATTTTAAGCATTAAATCCAAGCAATGAAGTGGCTTCATTGCAGAAGATTAAGTTAAAATTCCAGCAACACCCATACTGTGAAACTATCAAGTGCATTGCTTCTCAGCCACACAATGGCTAAAGATTTACTTTCCTGTTTACAAAAAGAAACGTTCTAGCTAGGAATCTTTTTCACTCAGTAAAACACTTCCTATAAGGATCCAGTGCTTGTGTTGTAAGCTCTAAAGGTAACATGTTAAAACAAATGTGTAGTGTTTTAAACAGAAATAAATGACACAAACAGCAATGGACTAAAATACATGATTTCAAACATAACAGTGCACAAACTGAGGAAGTTTGATTGAGAAAGCAGTCATTTTTATATGTACACATGGAAGTCACGTCATATCATATACATACTAACAAAGAATTCTGAGTTTTATCCGTTTTATGTGAGAAGGACGGTGTGGAGTACTTCAAAAGCAGTGAAACCAGTTTACAGTACTTAGGGGACAGTCATGTGATGAAAGGTTTGTACAAAACAGAAAATGGGAGAAAAGCTAAAATTTCATCGTGAGTTACCACGGTTCTTGTTGATCGAAGGCTAATTCAGACTTCATTCATGTTACCTTCCTACATCCCAATTACTGTATGAAATGGCAAATTACAGTGAAGGCCACGTATTTTAGATTGCACCAATGCAAAGGTGTTTGTTAGTCCTTAAATACAAGATTCCCAGATTTGCAATTGTATTCCATATACAAGTTTGGGGGAGCGGAACGTTTTGTATATTGGCAGGGAAAATAATATAACAAATGGTGCTTGCTCCGCATGGATGCCAAACAGACTACTGGAAAACATACTTTTGTCGCACAAAAGACTACCAACATCCTAGGATGGGGCAGGAATTGAGATATTTCAACTCAAAAGAGACTATTTTTTTTAATACTTTGTAACAGAAACGAAATGTAAAAAAATAGATGTGAGAGGATAGATAGCATTCAATTTTACAATATCAGGACCCTTTTGCTTTTGATCTTTAGCTTTTGCTGGACTTAGTTTCTCAACCTGGATAAAACACATTAAATGATGCAACAGTAAAATACAACTATTACGTCAAGGCAGTGGTCATCAAGAGGATGGGATACACAGAAATTAATAATGACAACGTTATAAAAGGTAAGGTTAAAATGAACGTACATTATATGTAAGTGCAAGCAGAAAATCCTGATTGGAGCAAGTACAAATATGTTCGATGTTTGCATTCTTAGCACACAGGATGCTCCTAGAAAACAAAATTGCTTTCAAATTAAATCTAATTTTGTCATGGGTGAGGGCAACTATATTCTTTCATGAAATGTTACCTTTATGTGGACTGCCGCTTGTGTCTCCAGATTCTATTCAAACGTTGTACTATAGTTCGGAAGAACAAAACGTAAGATGCATCTCTCTTTCAAGAGGCAAAACAATATTGCCAACACAAAGAAGATGGCATTTAGATGGGGGAAATTCTCCACAAGTGTCTATCCGTAACACAAAAAAGGTATGGGGGCATTGAACTGTGAAATGATTACAGTAGGTATTTGCGCCGTGAGTCCTCGTCCAAAGTGAGGTCCACAACTTCGGAGGGTGAAGCCCAGTGCTGCTGGGGCGCCACAGCGGCCCAGGATTGTGTGGGCCGAGAGCTAATGTATGCAGAGCCCGAGCCCTGCTTCCACGAAGACACACTTTGAATGACGCCTCCTCGAGGGTGTGCACACCTGCAACAACGCGAAATAGAAACTATTAGAACAGTTAAATGTTACAGAGTGCATACGCAGGATAAACTACAACGAGTACTTTTTATTTTTTGAAGTTTTACACAGTGTGGACCACATCATTGTCTACAGAGTGCTTTACATTAAAGGATACATATGTACAATAAATCTCCTGTTTAATATCTATGTTCGCGCGCTGGCCGTTATTGCCGCCCGCTTGCCGTTATTGCCGAAGAGGCAGGGCAGTCCATTTTTTCGTATGCCGATGATACGCAGCTAATTTTTTCCCTTTCAACAGCTAAGAAATTTGATTCTTCTATTCTCCAGTACTGTCTGAGGAAGGTTGCGTCGTGGATGCAGGACAATCTACTCAAGCTAAACGGAGAAAAAACGGAAGTTCTGATCCTATGGAAAAAACAGGATCTCTGGGGTCCTCAGTGTTGGCCCCTGGAGATGGGTGCCTTACCCCAGCCTGTTCATCAAGTACGCAATCTTGGGGTGATTATTGACGTACAGTTATCTATGAGACAACAAGTAGTGAAGGTGGCCTCTATTTGTTTTACCATTCTTAAATGGTTGAAGAAGATTCTTTGGATGTTGCCCCTTTCCACTCAGAAAACTGTAGTTCAGGCTCTTATAACATCTAGACTGGACTACAGCAATGTCCTATATCTGGGCTGCAATAAGGAAGTTATACAAAGAATGCAGATTGTGCAAAATGCAGCGGCCAGATTGCTCTGCCAGGCCCCTAGGACTGCTTCTACTTCTGGCCTTCTCCGTAGCCTTCACTGGCTTAAGGTGGAGAATCGCATTAAATTCAAAGCCTTGAGCTATATGTTCAAAATTAAAACTGGTTCAGCCCCTCAGTCTTTGGTCCAACCTTATTTACCTTCACGTACCCTTCGCTCCACTACTCAGTTTAAATTTACTGTTCCCAGAATCAGATTGAGGAGTATGGGCGGTCGCTCTTTTGCTTATTTGGGACCCTCCCTGTGGAATTCCCTTCCCATTTCTTTACGTAAAGAAACGGTTTTTGTTAATTTTCGCAAATAGCTGAAAACTTGGTTATTTAATTTGTAGTGCTTTTCCTTTTCCTTCCTTTGTCAGGCTGGCGCCGAGAAACCCCTTGGGGTAGCTGTGCGCCCTACAAATTCAATTAACATCATCCAAAACAATACATTCCGGTAACAAGTAGAATAAATAACAAGCAGTGTCAAATGCATTAGGTTTGACCTATGTGATTAATGTGGATTATGTTACTTACCCAGTAAGCATCTGTTCTTGGCACGTAGAGCTGTAGATTCACATGCTTTGCTTACTCCTGCCATATAGTGTTGGGTCCGGATGTTTGCAAGTTGTTTTTCTTCAAAGAAGTCTTTCCAGTCACGAGGTAAGGTGACTCCTCCTTTTGGTGATAGTGCGCATGGGCATCAACTCCATTGTTAGATTGTTTTCCCGCAAGAGGGTGAGAATGGAGTAAGTGAGTGTAGTACAGAGATGTCCATGCGTATGTAATGTAGATAATGAGAACTGCAACAACTACAGGTGCCCGGGGAGGGCGCATGTAAATCTACAACTCTACATGCCAAGAACAAATGCTTACTGGGTAAGTAACATAATTTGTTCGAGGCATGTGTGCTGTAGAAACACATGCTTTGCATAGCCTATATAGCAGTATTCTCCCAAAGCGGTGGTTAGCCAGTAGATTTTGCAGTTGTTTGAAAAAGTGTCTTTAGCACTGCTTGCCCTACATTGGCTTGTTGACGTGCTAACACATCAACACAATAGTGTTTGGTAAATGTGTGTGGTGTGGACCATGTTACTGCCTTACATATGTCAGCTTTAGGAATGTTACCTAAAAAGGCAATAGTTGCTCCTATTTTGTGAGCGGAATGCGCTCTAGGAGGTATAGATAAAGTTCTTTTAGCTTTAGAATAGCAAGTCAGAATGCATTTAATAATCCATCTCAAAATGCCAGATTTAGAGATAGGATTGCCCTTAAGAGGTGGAGCAAATGCAACAAACAGTTGCTTTGTCTTACAAAAATCTTTTGTCCTTTCAAAATAGTACGATAGCGCTTTTCTGACATCAAGTGTGTGAAGAGCTCTTTCTGCTACAGAATGAGGTTGAGGGAAGAACACAAGTAACTTAACTGATTGGTTAAGATGAACAGCACAAACTACTTTAGGAAGGAATTTTCGATTGGTGCGAAGAACTACCCTATCTTTATGGAATTGAAAGAAGGTTTATTCTAAGGTTAATGCCTGTAGCTCACCAACTCTCCTCAATGAAGTGATAACAATGAGGAAGGCAACCTTCCATGAGAGGAACTATAAAAAACAATTGTGTAATGGTTCAAAAGTTGGACCCATGAGTCTTGTAAGCACAATGTTGAGATTCCACACTGTTGCCGGAGGTATTCTGGGTGGTATTACTCTTTTTAAGCCTTCCATAAAGGCTTTAATTACAGGAACTTTGAATAAAGATAAATGCTGTCTGTTTTGCAACTATGCGGCTACTGCTGCAATCGAATAGATGTGTAGGCTAGACTAGCTTGTTGTAGATACAAAAGATAATGTTTTGTACAGAAGCATTTAGAGGATTAATATTGTTACAATAGACAACCAATTGTTTCCATTTAGCTGCATAACAAGCTCTGGTGGTAGGCTTTCTTACTTCTTTAAGAATAGTCATACAATCTGGTGGCAGATTTAAGTATCCAAACTCTATGACTTCAGGAGCCAAATCGCTAAGTTGAGCTCCTTTGGGTTTGGGTGCCTGATTTCTCCACGGTTCTGAGTGAGAAGGCTGGAATTGAGATGCAGCTTTTGATGTGAAACCACCAATAGCTCCAAGAGTGTGGTGAACCACGGTTGGTGGGCCCATGTGGGAGCCACTAAAATTAGTGAGAGCGATGTTTGCCTGACCTTTCAAACCAGAAACAGAAGGAGTGGGAGAGGCAGAAAAGCGTAGGCAAATATCCCTGACCAATTCATCCATAGGGCATTGCCTTTGGATAGAGGGTGAGGGAACCTGGAAGCGAAGTTTGGGCATTTTGCGTTGTCCACTGTGGCAAACAGATCTACTTATGGGAATCCCCATTTTTGAAAGTATGGAAGGAGAACTTGGAGATGAATTTCCCACTCGTGTATTTGTTGCCTCCTCCTGCTGAGGAGGTCAGCAATTTGATTGTTCACTCCTGGGAGTTGTTCTGCCAGAAGATTAATTCTGTGATGGATTGCCCAATGCCAAATGTTCTGAGAGAAGCATGACATTTGTAGAGTGTCCCACCCTGTTTTTGTATATAGTACATGGCTGTCATGTTGTCCATGCGGACTAGGACAACTTTGCCTGTGAGGTAAGACTGAGAGGCTTACAGCGCTCAAAATACTGCCAGAAGTTCTAGGTAGTTGATGTGAAGACGTTTGTGCTTGTCGTCCCAGAGCCCCTGAATTGTGTAGTTGTGGAGATGGGCACCCCAACCTGTGAGAGATGCATCTGCTGTTAGCACGATTTGTGGAACAGGGTTGATGAAGTGCCGCCCTTTTGAAAAGGAGAATGCTACTTACCCAGTGTATGCATCTGTTCTTTGCATGTAGAGCTGTAGAGTCACATGCTGTGCATAGCCCGCCATCTAGTGTTGAGTCTGGATGTTTGCACTTTGTTTTTGTTCGAAGAAGTCTTTTCCAGTCACGAGGAAGGTGACTCCTCCTTTCGGTGATAGTGCGCATGGGCATCAACTCCATTGTTAGATTGTTTGCCGCAGATGGTGATAATGGAGTTAGTAAGAGTAGTAAGAGATGTCCATGTATGTATCTAAGTAAGATGTAACTGCAACAGGTATAGGTACCCGGGGAGGCGGGTGGGCGCATGTGACTCTAAAGCTCTACATGCAAAGAACAGATGCATACTGGGTAAGTAGCATTCTCCGTTCGAGGAATGTGAGCTGTAGATCACATGCTGTGCATAGACTAAAAAGCAGTTATCTCCCAAAGTGGTGGCTAACCTGTAGCTGTTGCAGTGGTCTGAAATAGTGTACGTAAAACTGCTTGGCCCACACTAGCTTGCTGTCTTGCTAACATATCTACACAATAGTGTTTTGTGAATGTGTGAGGTGTAGACCATGTTGCAGCTTTGCAGATATCATCTATGGGTAGGTTTCCTAGAAATGCCATAGAAGCCCCTATTTTGCGAGTGGAGTGTGCACTAGGGGTAACTGTTAAAGTTCTTTTTGCTTTTGCATAGCATATCTGAATGCATTTTATTATCCACCTTGCAATGCCTGACTTTGATATTGGATTGCCTTTATGTGGTGGAGCAAAAGCGACAAATAGTAGTTTTGTTTTGCGAAAAGGTTTTGTCCTTTCTATATAGTATAGAATTGCTCTTTTTACATCTAAATTGTGTAAAGCACGTTCTGCCACAGAATCTGGCTGAGGGAAGAACACAGGCAACTCAACAGATTGGTTGATGTGAAAGGTAAAAAATTTGGATTGGTCCCAAGAACCACTTTGTTTTGATGTATTTGTAAGAATGGTTCTTGTATGGCTAGAGCCTGGATCTCACATACTCTCCTCAGAGATGTGATAGCTATGAGGAAAGCTACCTTCCAAGTAAGAAATTGTATTTCACATTTTACGATGTTAAGATTCCACACTGGAGCAGGTGGAAGTCTTGGAGGAATGATTGTTTTAAGTCCTTCCTTGAATGCTTTGATGACAGGCACTCTAAAAAGAGACAGATGTTGTCTGTTTTGTAGGTATGCAGCTATTGCAGCAAGATGTAAGCTTATGGAAGAATACGCCAAATTGGAACGCTGTAGATGTGATAAATAGCAGATGATATTTTGAACTGACGCGTCCAGTGGATCTATGTGATTGTTATTGCAGTATATCACAAATCGCTTCCAATTTGCTGCATAGCATACTTTTGTGGTAGGACGTCTAGCCTCTTTGATAATGTTCATGCAGTCTGGCGGAAGATTGAGGTAACCAAACTCTAGGATTTCAGGTGCCAGATCGCAAGGTTGAGATGGCTGGGATCTGGGTGTCTTATCTCTCCATGGCTCTGAGTGAGCAGATTGGGAGTGAGGTGTAGTTTTTCGTGAGGAACTACGGAGAGCTCCAACAGGGTTGTGAACCAGGGTTGTCGGGCCCATGTGGGAGCAACTAGGATTAATGTCAGGGACACTTGTTTGAGCTTCCGAACCACTAATGGAATGAGTGGGAGAGGCGGAAAAGCATATGCAAATATCCCTGACCAATTCATCCATAGTGCATTGCCCTTGGACAATGGGTGTGTATGTCTGGATGCAAAGTTTGGGCATTTTGCGTTTAGGTTTCAGGCGAACAGATCTATGTGTGGAAATCCCCACATTTGAAAGAATGGGAGGAGAACTTGAGGGTGGAGTTCCCATTCGTGGATTTGTTGTGTTTGACGACTGAGCAGACCTGCAATCTAATTGTTTACTCCTGGAAGGTGTTCTGTTGAAATATGATTGTTTGGTTGGTTTCCTTTGCAAGGGTTGGGTTCGTTTGAGCAAGGGACTTTTTTCATGTATTTTTGCATGTATTTGATCATTCATGTAATGTCATTTATTCATTGTTTATTGAGAGTGTGATTTTGTTTGACATTCGAGTGGGTTAGAGGTGGGTGGAGCAAGGGTTTCTTGTTAATTCACATTTGTTTTGGTTTAGTCATGACACTGGTGAATGCAGTATGGGACCTGTAGTTCATGTCACGGTTTTTTTAATTCAGTATAGCCATAGGGACTATAAATCACGGGGTCGGGTTTGAGAAGCACGGAATTTGATTGGGCACATGTGGGGGAGTTTTTCTTTAAAATTAACGGACTGACTGCCAGAAAGAACAAACAAAGCCATTAGGAAGGAGAGATGAGCATGAGGTCAGGCTGTTGGTGGCGACTTTTACGAGGTATTTGTGATAATTTTGAAAGAAAAAAAAGGGGTGGGCAGCTGGTTTAAGTTGGGGTGATTTCACAGAAAAATCGGGACATTAATGTTATTAGTTTGAGGGTTGTACATTAGTTTTTCTCACACTTCAATTTAAGTAGTGAGCTCTGCAGTCACGAGGGGGTGAAGGGGGTTGAGGCGTGTGAGGGATAGGGATTTGTTTGGTTTCTGAGCATACGTTTTTCAATGAGTTAGGAACGGGAGTTGTGGTACAGTGATGGTGGGGACATTGGGTGTGCTATGTATTGTTTTGTTTTGTGAAGGTCAGCAGCGAATGGTCAGCTGAGTTGTTTCTTTTATTTTGTTGCAGAGACCCCCCTGACAAAGAGCCATTTAGGCTCGAAATGCATTGGGTAGAAGTAATGAACCTTCTCTGCTGTACGTTTTACCTTGACCTTTATTTGAACGTGTTGCTGTGAAATGCCTTCACGGGCACTCAGCAGACATATGAAAAAAATTAAATAAAGAAACAAGATGGAACCTCGCTGTCTCTGCAGTGATTCAATAAAGCTTTGAAGAGCGATGGAATAAGGAATCGTATAAGCACTGGTACTAAATGGTGGATAAGGATAATTTCACAACGAGTGATTTAATATGAGGGATGCTTCCCACATAGCAGTGCGACAGATGGGTGTGCTAGTTTGTGCCCGGAGTTAGTGGTTCTGCCAGGAGAAACATTTTGTAATGTATGGCCCATATCCAGATGGTCTGTGCTAGCTGTTACAGCTGGAGTGTGTGTCTCCCCCCTGTTTTTGTATGTAGTACATTGCTGTCATGTTGTCTGTATGGATCAGGACAGTTTTGCCTAGTAGATGAACTTGAAACACTTTGGGCGCTTGAAAAATCGATAGCTCTAGATGATTTATGTGAAGCTGCTTTTGCTGCAAGCTCCACATGCCCTAAATTGTATGCGTGTGGAGATGAGCTCCCAAACCAGTGAGCGATGCGTCTGCTGTTAGCACTATCTGTGGAACCGGGTCGATGAAGGGCTGCCCTTTTGAAAGGTTTTGTGTATTCCACCACTGCAGATGGGTGCGGCCGTCCACCAACACTAGAACTGATATCAGACCCTGAGCCTGGTTCCACTGACGTGCTAAGCACTCCTGAAGGGGACGCACATGAAGTCTTGCGTAAGGGACTATTAGTATGCAAGACGCCATCATCCCCAGTAACTACATGAACACTCAAGCTGGCAATGAGTGTTGAGGTTGGAACTGGCAGAGTAGAGTCTGCATGTTGCGGATTCTGGCCGGATTGGGATAGGCCAAAGCCTTTTGAGTGTCTATTGTGGCTCCCAGATATGCCTGTGTGTTGGATGGCTGTAGATGAGACTTGGACACGTTTACAGTGAATCCAAGCTCGTGGAGCAACTGCACTGTTTTGCGAGTGTGACGGAGGCAGCTTTTTTCCGAGCTGGCTTTTATGAGCCAGTCGTCCAGATATGGGAAGACGTGAATGTGTCGTCTTTGAAGGTGAGCTGCAACTACTGCTAAACACTTGGTGAAAACTCTGGGTGCAGTAGTTACTCCGAATGGGATCACCTTGAACTGATAATGTTGTCCTGCTACTACGAACCTTAGGTATTTGCGATGAGCAGGATGTATTGGGATATGGAAATAGGCGTCCTTTAAGTCT
This sequence comes from Calotriton arnoldi, assembly GCA_963921515.1. Classification (NCBI taxonomy): domain Eukaryota; kingdom Metazoa; phylum Chordata; class Amphibia; order Caudata; family Salamandridae; genus Calotriton; species Calotriton arnoldi. The sequence goes on from CAWUFW010000518.1 coordinate 959,483, forward strand.
AGAGTGGACAGGAAGTCGCCTTGTTGAAGGAGTGGAAGTACTTGTTGTAGAGTGACCATGTGAAAGTGGTCTGATTGAGTTCTCTGAGATCCAGTATATGCCTGAGAGATCCTTCCTTCTTGGGAATTAAGAAGTATAGGGAGTATACTCCGGTTCCTTGATGTTTAATTGAACTGGCTCTATTGCTCCTTTCTCCAACAGAGATTGAACCTCCTTTTTTAGAAGGGTGAGATGTTCCTGTAACATTGCATGTGATCTTGGAAGAATGTTTGGGGGAGTGTCTAAGTTCCAGGCAGTAACCATATTGGATAATTTGTAGAACCCATTTGTCTGAGGTGATGGTGTTCCAGACAGGGAGAAATTGAGAGAGACGTCCCCCGACAGGAGTGGAATGATCGGAGGGTAGTGGAAGCAAATCACTGTTTGTTATTAGCAGGGGAAGTGCGTGTGGTGTTGCCTCTGCCTCTTCCCTTACCATTGTTTCCTCTAAAACCTCCTCTAAAATATCCTCTTGATGAGGGCGATTGATTGTGGCCCTTGTAAGAGGAGGAGGGATTTTCTGTGGTAACAGTTTTGGAACCACCCCTGTAAAAGGAGCGGCGAAAGGAACCTCTACTAGCAGGTAACTGTAAAGATGGACTTTGCGACCTCAGTGTCCTTTTTCATTTTCTCCAGCGAGGTGTCAACTGCTGGGCCAAATAGGTGTTCCTTGTCAAAAGGTTGATTAAGAATGGAAGCTTGTACCTCAGGTTTAAAACCTGATATTAACCATGCGTGTCTGCGTAGCAACACGCTTGTGTTCACTGCACGTGCTGCTGTGTCTGCTGCATCTAATGCACATTTGATGGAGGTATTGGTAATGAGTTTTCCTTCCTGTATGAGATCATTTGCTTTAGCTTTATACTCATCAGGAAGATATTGGATAAGTTTTTCCAACGCATCATAATGAGCTCTATCATATCTGGCTAGCAAAGCCGGAGCATTGGCAATGCGCCAGTGATTGGCTGCCTGAGAAGCTACCCTTTTACCAGAAGCATCAATTAACTTGGACTCTTTATCAGGAGGAGGGGCCTCACCTGTGCGAATTTGCTCTTTTACGAGCATTAGAGACCAAAGAGTCTAAGGGCAGTTGACCTTTGATGTAAGCAGGGTCAGTAGATGCTGGTTTATACTTTTCTCAACCCTGGGCGTGATTATTCTTGCCCCGACAGGGTCTTTGAAAACCTCGTCTGCATGCTTAAGCAGCCCCTTATGAGCAAAAAACAATGTTCACAAGGAACTAATTCATCAATTAAATACAAACTATGCAAGAAGGTATAACTTGCTTGAATTAATCAAAAACAAAAACAAGTATGCAAAATGAGACCTTAATTCAATTTAGTCAGAGAAATACATAGATTTAGAAAGCCCACACGACAGACTAATAAGTCGTACTCACTTCAGACGAAATGAGTATAGTTTATTTTGCAATCACAATAATTACCACACACAGTATTTCCTAAAGTACGAAGTATTTACACTATAAATAATTCATGTGTGATTTGGTGAACCCCAGTGAAGTGACCATAACCTAATAGTGATGTAAGAGTAAAGTAAAAAATGGGGGGGGAGGGGAGAAGGTTATTGGTAGTGACAAAAAGAGGAGCTTTTCACAATAATAGTAGTCTAGACTGTTCAACCCATTTCTAATGGAATCACATTTTTCGATGCATTTACATTCTAGCGACTGTAAAATGAGTGAAATATTACCACCCCTAGGGGGTATTTTGGCTTTTCCAATCACTTGCCATTCTAGGTCATCAGCAGTATGCGATTTGTCCTTGTAGTGCTCTACTAAGGGGGCATTCTCCACTTGGCAGCGTATTCTGCTGCGATGTTGGCCAATGCGGGTTTTGACTGGTTGGGTGGTCTGTCCAATGTATATCAGACCACAGGGGCACCAAATGCAGTAGATAACGTTGGGCGTTGCACAGTTTGTCATATCACGTAGTGTCACTTTAATGTTGCCATGAGTGAAATCTTTGGTGTCAGAGGTGTGGTTGCAGGCTACACAGCTTCCACACTTAAAATGTCCCGTAACAGGAGGAAGCGACCAAAGGTCATGTATAGTGCTTTTGGGTTTCACAATGCTTGTGTCTGAGTGTACCAGATGCTCTTTGATATTCTTTCCTTTTTTGTAGGAGAACATGGGTAATTCTTGGCAAGTACTCAGCGTGTTAAGTGTAGGCCAATGTTTCTTAATGGTTTTTGTGACCTGTGTACTTAGGGGACAGAAAGTTGTCAGACGCACACTTTTCTTGGTCTGATTTTTGGTTCTACTTGTGAGTAGTACGGGGGCTGAACCATGCCCTCTTCATTGAGGTTTTCACCAATCTTTTGGGGTATCCTCTTTCACGTAGTCTGGTGCTTAAGATGTTCGCTTCTCTGAAGAAGTCTTCTTTTTCTGTGCAGTTACGTCTAAGCCTCAGCAACTGCCCATATGGTAGACCATCCTTCAGGGCCCTGGGATGGAAGCTTTTGTATTGTAGAAGTGTTTCTATCTGTAGGTTTACGATAGAGGGTCACATACAGTTGATTGTTACGACATCTTATTTGTAGATCAAGGAAGGGAACGTTCTCTCTATCCATGCTGTAAGTAAAAGACAGCGCTGACTGGCATTCATGTAGGTAGGCAATTAACATTTCCGGACTCCTTTCCGTACCTGTCCATATAAGAAAAATGTCTATATAGCGCTTCCAGCACTTAATGTTCTCGACGAAGGGATTAATCTGTGTTAATGAATTTGTTTTCAAGGTCACCTACATAGAGATTAGCTAGGTTAGGGGCAAAAATAGCCCCCATGGAAGTCCCCGAGCATTGTTGGCAATAGATCATGTTGAATCTGAAATAATTTATAGCTAGTGAGATTTCCAATAGGTCTGTAATGGGTGCTGGGCGAGAGTTGAGAACAGCTTTAATGACATTGATACTTTCTGTTTGTGGGATGTTTGTATTCAACGATTCTATATCCAATGTCACTAACATCTCTTGAAGGGGGTCATATTCCATTCCTTCTATCAGATTTATCATATACGTACTGTCTTTTACATAGGTGGGTAGGACAGGGACATAGCCCTTAATGAAGCTGTTAATATAGTGTCCCAAGGGTTCAAGGACCGAACAACTAGGTCTCCCCGGAGGGTTCGCCTCATTTTTGTGCACTTTAGGCAAGGTATAAAGTACAGGATTCTTTTGGTTGAGGAAGTCAAATTCTTGTTTAGTTATGAATCCTTCATCTAAACCGTATGCTACCTCATGTATCCGTTTCTGGATATCAGTCAAAGGATCACGTGGTAGTTTCTTGTAATGGTGGACATTGTTGAGTTGCCTAATTATTTCGGCCTCATATTGGATTCTTTCTTGGATGACGATACCCCCGCCTTTATCTGCTGGCTTCAGGATGATGGTGTCGTCTTTCTTCAGGTTCACCAGTGCCTGTCGTTCTTGTATTGTGATGTTATATGGGGTGAAAACTTTTTTACTTTTAAGTTTCAAGACGTCTTCCAATACTCCTCTTTCAAATGTTAAAATCTCTGGGGGCATCATGTTGTTGGCCGGTGTAAAGGTCGATTTTGGTCGCATTGGAGAGTTCTGAGTGGGGGTTGGTCCTTGGTGGTCATTAAAGAAGACTCTCAATCTCAGTGTCCTGAAGAATTTGTGGAGTTTCGTCTGGAGTTTAAAGAAATCTGTTTTCTCTGTTAGAACATATGATAGGCCTTTGCTCAGGGTGAGACCTAGACTCCGGTCCAGGCCAGCACTCTCCCCAGCAGCGCCGCCTCTACACCGCGTCGCTCCAGCCTCCTCTGTGCAGGGTTCGTGCCTGCAGCCCGCCCGCAGCCCGCCCGCAGCCCCGCCGTTTCTTTTCCCACCGCCACCCCCACCCCGCCTCCCGTATCCCTGCACTGTATCTGTATTTGTCTGGGTGACTGTATTTTTCGTGATCTTGCCCCTATTATTGTGTGACTGTATTTTTTTCCCCGTTATTCTGTAAGTACTGAGTGTTGCGTGTTGTTGTTTTTCCCGCCGCTGCTGCCCCTGCGGCCCCGCCCACCGATCCAGCCCGCTCCCGCCCCTACCTCTGCTCCCGCCCCCCTCCCCTTCTTATGGCGACCGCGTGCAGCGGGCGCGCCTAACGCAAGCCCGTCTGTGCCGGTTCGCGCCTGGACCGCGCCCAGCGCCAGAACCCCTGGCCCCCGCGAGCGCCAGAACACCTGACGCCGCTACGACACCACAACCCTCCACGCGCTCAACGCCGGCCGATCCTCCACTTGCTTTCAGGCCACCCCGAAACTCACCCACGGACCCTTCACCTGCCGAAACTACAGCTACACCAGTCAGCGCACACCTGCACGTCCTGCCCACCACACCGCTGCCGAACGCAACAAACTCAGCTGCATACTACTCAACACCCGCTCAGTCCACAAACATGCCGTCGAACTCTGGGACCTGCTCGACTCCTCCGGCCCGGACGTCGCCTTCCTGACAGAGACCTGGATGAACACCTCCTCGGCACCGGACATAGCCATCCCGGACAGCTACAAGATCACCCGCAGGGACCGTAACAACAAGAAACCAGGAGGAGGAATAGCCATCATCCACAGGAACACCATCAGAGTCTTAACCAACACCGAAGACTCCCTCAGCATGGCCGAACTCCTACACTTCCAGATCCACGTCAATCACAACACCACCCTCAGAGGAACCCTCGTCTACCGACCCCCGGGCCCCCATCCACATTTCAGCGAATCCATCGCCGACCTCATGAGCACGCACGCCCTTGCCTCCACAGACTACATCCTCCTCGGAGACCTGAACTTCCACCTCGAGAACGCCAACGACAGTAACACCACAACCCTGATCGACAACCTCGGACTCAAACAGCTCGTCACGACATCCACCCACTCCGCCGGACACACGCTCGACCCCATCTTCTCCGCCAGCGACCACGTCTCCTTCAGCCACAACACCTAACTCCACTGGACCGACCACCACTGCATCCACTTTTCCTTCGAGAAACACACCGCGCACAACTAACCGCAACGGATCCCACACCGCAGCTGGAAAAAAGTCACCGAAGACCAGCTCATCACCACACTCGCCCGAAAACTTCCACCCGAGCCCTCCAAGACCGACGCAGCAGCCCACAACTTCAGACAATGGATCGACGACTGCGCCAACACCCTCACCCCGATCAGGAAACCCTCCAACAAGCGCACCAACACGAGAGCCATCTGGTTCAACGCCGACCTCCAGAACTCCAAGCACACCTGCCGGAGACTAGAGAAGCAGTGGCGCAACAACCAGACACCAGACAACCACACCGCCCTCACGAACGCCAGACGCAAACACCACCAACTCAACCGATCCGCCAAAAAAACCTCCTTCAAGGAACGCATCGACATCAACAGTCACAACAGCAAAGAGCTCTTCAACATCGTGAAAGAACTCGCCTCCCCAGCTCCAACGACATCCCACAGTCACAAGAACTCTGCGACTCCCTGCAAGCTAGTATCTCCGGGCCGCCACGATCGTGTGCGGAGTCCTCCGGTGTCTCGAGACTCGTTTACCCAGCTCTATCAGATTCAATCGACCTCGCCTCCTCATTCACGGAAATAACACCTGTTGCCGTCGCAGTGGATCGGGGACCCGACCCTGCACCTTGCCTTTCGATTCCCTCGTTGAGTTTCCAGTGGACTGCCCGCACCGGTTCCTTATTCACACGCAGACGTTCATCTACGCTGCCCCACTTACAACGACCTGATTCTAGACGTCTTGATCCATTCTTGAATTTTCCAGTCCACCTCTTCTCATGATCTAAAGCACCCCCAAATTGGCTACCCGGTCCTTAAGATGATCCTGATTTACTAGGATCGAAACGCCGTCGACCAGTTTACCAGTGCAACTTATGGCGCACACAACTTTGGTTCACAAAATTGCTTTAAACCCTTATCAATGATCTAAAATATTCCTTGTGTTGAACCAATTATTTTGTACATATCCTATACCACTTTATCACTTCGCGCCCATCGCTGTGTTTTCTCAATTGTCACTTGCGCCGTCACCTTTGTCACGAGCACAACGTGCACCAAGTTCCTATGGGTTGCCTCTGCATTTATGCCTACAGTGCTGATATAACTGTCGTGTATAATTTGTGTTTTTAATATAGGATGCCATGAGCACATTCAAACAAACTACTTGGAGTCTCCCTTTTTTGTTTCCTTTTTGTAATGTCTTGTACATACATGTATATTACTTTTCATTAAATCCGGTTGAGACATTGTTGCTAGCTTTCTCGACCTTGGCCCGCAGGCAGAGGAAGGACTGGAGCCTTTTTCGGTTTTGGTTGTTGGAGGCAAGGGGGGTTTCTGTACTCACGGTACGTTGACCCGGTGTAACTTGCTCCTTTTCTTCCATGTCGAAGTCGGCTTCGGACACGGAGACATGTTCTTCTTCCTCGGCTCCTTGAGCGTGTTCTTGGTCGGAATCTTCTCTGAAGATGTCCGGTACGGAGCCGCCTTGGTGTTGCATTTCGTGACGTCGAGCCCGACGGTCACGGAGTATCTTTTTGGATCGAAACGATCGGCACGGGTCGCAGTCTTTCTCGTCGTGTTCCAGGCATAAACAGAGATTGCACACTTCGTGCAGGTCGGTGCGCGGAAACTTGGCGCGACACCTGGGACAGAGCTTGAATGGAGTCTGTTACATCAACTGCTAGCGAGCCCGGCGCGGGTAGGCCAATGGCTCTCCACGAGTGTTCCGATCAAAGATTCTTGGTTTGAAACGATAACGCGGAGAATAGGAAACACGATCGAGAAACAATACCGTTGAGGGTAGTGGATTGCGCATCGAGGGGAACCCGAGAAAAGGTGCCGGAGCGCAGTAATTCACATCCGAACCGGATGGCGCAAAAAAAGCAATCTAACAATGGAGTCGATGCCCATGCGCACTATCACCGAAAGGAGGAGTCACCTACCTCGTGACTGAAAAAGACTTCTTCGAACAAAAACAAAGTGCAAACATCCGGACCCAACACTAGATGGCGGGCTATGCACAGCATGTGATCTACAGCTCACATGCCTCAAACATGTGTGTTCCACCACTCAGAGAGTGATGGGTGCGGCTGTCTACTAACACTAGACCTGTTAATTGACCTGTGATTGATTCCACTGACGTGCTAAGCAATCTTGTAGGGGACGCATGTGTAGTCTTGCATGAGGCACTATTGCGATGCATGATGCCCTCATTCATAGCAGTTGCATGAAAGTCCTGGCTGGTAGGTATTGGCTGGCCTGAAACTGTAATAACAGTTTGAATATTTCGAATTCTGGCTGCATTGGGAGAGGCTAGAGCCGAGTGAGTGTTGAGTCGCTCCTAGATAGGACTGCATTTGTGAAGGCTGAAGATGAGACTTTTGCGTATTGACCGTAAAACCCAATCGGTGGAGTAGGTCTAACGTAATCTGAGTGTGTTGCAAACACTTTAGGTGTGTGCTGGCTTTGACGAGCCAATCGTCTAGATATGCGAAGACATGAATCTGTTCTCTTCTTAGATGAGCTGCCACTACTGCTAGGCATTTTGTGAACACTCTTGGTGCAGTAGTTACTCCGAATGGGAGTACTTTGAACTGATAGTGTTTTCCTGCTATCACAAATCTGAGGTATGTGCGATGAGCTGGGTGGATCGGAATGTGAAAGTATGCGTCTTTTAAGTCTAGTGTGGATAAAATCGCCTTGCTGTAGAAGTGGAAGCACTTGTTGAAGTGTTACCATATGGAAATGTTCTGACAGTATGTACCGGTTTAACACTTAAATCCAAAATTGGTCTTAAGGAACCGTCCTTTTGGGGGATTAGAAAGTACAGAGAGTAAATCCCGGAACCTTGGTATTGTAATGGAACTGGTTCTATGGCTCCCTTTGTCAATAGAGATTGCACTTCCTGTTTGAGTAGCTGTGGGTACTCTAAAGAGTTTGTGAGTGCAAGGTGGAATATTTGCAGGATTGTTGGTAAGCTCCAGGCAATAACCATATTGGATAATGTTTATCACCCATTTGTCTGATGTTATGGACTGCCAGATAGGGAGAAATTGCTGAAGTATTCCCGCGACAGGTGTTAAGTGATCGTGGGGGAAATTAGGGCAAGTCACTGCTTGTTAGGGGAAGGGGAGTTGCGCGCTGTTGGGCCTCTGACCCTACCTTTGAAATGGTTTCCTCTGTACCCTCCTCTATAAAAAAAAACTCTAGAGGGAGAGGGTTGTGTGTTGGATTTGTAAGAGGAAGCATTAGGGTCTAAGGATGTGGTTTTGGACCCAGCTCTGTAAAACGAGCAGCGAAAGGAGCCTCTGTTTGATGGGGACTGGAGAGCTCCCATGGACTTCGCCACCTCCGTATCTTTCTTAATTTTCTCTAAAGCTTCATCGACTTGAGGTCCAATCAGATGTTGTTTGTTAAAGGGAGTGTTTAAAATGGACTGTTGAACTTCAGGTTTAAATCCTGAAATCGTAAGCCAGGTATGTCTTTTTAGGAGAATGCGGGTATTAATTACCCTCGCTGCAGTATCCGTAGCATCTGAAGCACCTCTTATGGATGAGTTGGAAATGACTTTGCCTTCATGAACTAACTGCTGTGCTTTAATTTTGTGTTCATCTGGGAGATATTGAAGTAGTTGTTCCATCTCGTCCCAATGTGCTGCATCATACCTGGCTAGTAGGCCCTGTGTGTTAGCAATACGCCAGTGGTTAGCGGCTTGAGCAGACACTCTTTTACCAGATGCACTGATTAATTTAGACTCCTTGTCTCGGGGAGGTGCATCGGCAGAGGACTGAGAGTTTGCTCTCTTTTACGAGCATTAGAGACCACTAACGAGTCTAGAGGTAATTGTTCCTTAATAAAAATGGGATCAGAAGGCGGGGGTTTATATTTTTTTATCAACCCTTGGAGTTGAAGCACAAGTTACTTACCTTCGGTTAGGATATATCTGTAAGAAACATTAGTTAGTTATAGATTCCTTACCTTAGAATTACCCCCAGGCGTCAGACTGGATCCGGAAAGCTTTTTCGGCAGCAATTCCTCTGCGCGTCGGAAGGTGGCGTCGGTCAGCTCATCGTCCGTCGTCGGCGTCGTGGTCGCCAGGATGACGTCGCGGCAACTACTTAGACGACACCCTCGCGTGCTGACGTCAGTTCTGTACACTACTTTCCACGCCAGAAACGCTGAGCCATGCAAGACACTGACCATTGGTGCACAAAACAAGGGCCCTGAAGGGATGTCCTTAACCCTAGAAATCAGTTCGCAGAACGGGGAGGATGGGTGGGGCGGTAAGGAATCTATAACTAATGTTTCTTACAGATATATCGTTACCGAAGGTAAGTAACTTGTGCATCTGAAAGAAACACGTTAGTTATAGATTCCATACCTTAAAATAGATACCCCAGCAACACCAACCCCGGTGGTGGGTCTGCGAACCAAGATCACACCAGAAAATCCTGGAGAACAGAACGGCCAAAGAAGCCGTCTCTCAGGACTTGGCTGTCCAAGCAGTAGTGTTTGGTGAACGTGTGCAGCGATGCCCACGTGGCTGCCTGACAGATGTCATTCAGAGGCACTCCCCTTCGCAAGGCAGTAGTGGCTGCCGTCGCCCTGGTGGAGTGAGCGCGTAGCCCGACTGGAGGCTCCTTCTTAGCCAGAGAGTAACAAGCCTTAATACACAACATGACCCATCGAGAAATGGCGCGTTTGTGTACGACCCGACCCTTCTTTGCGCCCAAGTAACCAACAAAAAGTTGATCATCCACCCGGAACTGTTTTGTGCGATCCAGATAGGAGAGCACACGTTTTGGATCCAGACGGTGGAGCCTCTCTTCCTCCCTTGAAGGATGCGGAGGCGGAAAGAAGGTGGGCAAAGTAATCGTCTGCCCGATGTGGAAGGCAGTGACCACCTTAGGAAGGAAGGATGGACGGGTCCGGAGAACCACCTTGTCCGGATGAACAGACAGGAAAGGAAGTTTTGAAGAAAGAGCCTGGAGGTCACTCACTCTTCTAGCAGAAGTGATGGCTATCAGGAAAGCAGTCTTAAGGGTCAAAAGACGTAAAGGACAGTTATGCAGTGGCTCAAAGGGAGCACACATTAAATAGGTTAGCACAAGATTCAAGTCCCACTGAGGCATACCGAAGGGGATTGGAGGAAAAAGATGCGTTAAGCCTTTTAAGAAACGGTTAACCACCGGGGACTTGAAAAGAGAAGGCTGATCTGGCAACCGAAGGAAGGCAGAGATGGCTGAAAGATAACCCTTGATAGGGCCCAGAGCAGAGCCCTGCTGGGCTAAAGAAAGAAACAAGAGTACTTCAGAAAGAGGGGCAGAAAGGGGATCCACAGCCTTTGCTGTGCACCATGCCACAAATCTGTTCCACCTGCAGGCGTATACCGTCTTAGTGGAGGGACGCCTGGCTGCCAAGATTACGTCACAGACTTCGGGAGGCAGGTCGAAAGACGTCAACTGCCGCCACTCAATCTCCACGCAAGGAGGTGGAGACTGGACAGGTTCGGGTGGAGTACCGTCCCCTGCTGCTGCGACAGCAGATCCTCCCGAAGAGGCAGTCTGATTGGAGGATCGATGGCCATGTTGAGCAGCTCGGGATACCAGACTCTTCGTGCCCAATCCGGAGCCACAAGAATGACTTGGGCCCGGTCGCGCCTGATCTTCTTCAGCACTCTGGGCAGAAGTGGTATAGGCGGAAAGGCGTACAACAGACCGCAACTCCACTCGCGAATAAAAGCGTCGCCGAGCGAGTGCCGCCTTGGAAATTCCAACGCGCAGAATTGCTGACATTGCGTGTTCTCTTCGGTGGCGAATAGATCTAACCAAGGCTCTCCCTACTGTCGAAAGAGACCTTGCACCACCTCCGAGTGAAGACGCCATTCGTGATCCATCATGCACCTTCGGCTGAGTTCATCCGCCCTGGCGTTCAGCGAATCTGCCAGGTGTTGAACCACCAGGGATATGCCCTGACGTTCCAGCCATGTCCAGAGGTGGAGGGCCTCTTGACATAGGGTCCACGACCCCACCCCACTCTGTTTGTTGCAGTACCACATGGCGGTGGTGTTGTCCGTGAACACCTGCACTACTCTTCCCCGGACAGAGGGAAGGAATGCCTTCAGTGCAAGACGAATCGCCCGGAGCTCCAGAAGGCTGATGTGAAGCCCGGACTCCGCCGGAGACCAGAGGCCTCTGATCTCCGCCTCTCCCATGTGGCCGCCCCATCCCAGAAGGGATGCATCCATCACCACAGTGTGGTCTGGTTGGGGAAGGGAGAGGGATCTGCCATTGACCCAATCCTGGTTCGTGAGCCACCACTGCAGTTGTTGCAATCGGACAGATTCCCCTGATGCTGCGCCCACTGGAACTTCAGGTCCCACTGCAGAGCCCGCATATGCCACCTGGCATGATCGACCAGCAGGATGCAGGAAGCCATGAGTCTCAGCAGCCTCAGGGTCATTCTGACCGAAACCCAGGATAGAGGCTGAAAGATCGGAATCATAGCCCGAATATCCCGGACTCACTGTTCGGGAGGATAGACCCGAATCGTGTCCAGAACCGCTCCGATGAAGAGGAGGTTTTGAGAGGGAATCATGTGCGACTTCGACACATTGAAGGAGAACCCCAGCGAATGCAGGAGGTCGGCCATAGTCTGGAGGTGGGAGACGACTGCCTGGGGCGAGCCCGACTTCAATAGCCAGTCGTCGAGATAGGGGAAGACTGGAACCCCTGATCTGCGCAGATGAGCTGCGACCACCGCCATCACTTTCGTGAACACCCGAGGGGCGCTGGTAAGGCCAAAGGGGAGCACGGTAAACTGAAAATGCTCGTGGCCTACCGTGAACCGTAGGTAACGCCGGGGATGTGAAAATAAGCGTCCTGCAAGTCCAACGCTACCATCCAGTCTTGCGGGTCGAGGGCAGACAAGACCTGAGCAAGCGTCAACATCTTGAACTTCTCCTTCCGGAGGTCCAAGATAGGACGCAGGCCCTTGTCCTTCTTGGGAACCAGAAAGTAGTGGGAGTAACAACCACGACCTACTTCTGGGACAGGAACGCGCTCGATGGCTCCCTTGGCCAAGAGAGCCGTAACTTTCTGCTGGAGAAGGGCCAGATGATCCTCCGACATGCGGTGGTATCGCGGTGGCATGGCTGGAGGGGTAAGTCTTGAAGGGGAGGGAGTAGCCCCTTCGAACTATTTGCAAAACCCACCTGTCCGACGTGATGGTGCGCCAGTGGGGGAGGTGATGGCGAATCCTGCCGCCCACTGGCGTGTGATGGGCCTGAAAGGTCGGACTAGGAGGGTTTGGAGGCTGCTGCAGAGGGGGGGGTTGGTAGACTGGCCCGCCCGCTGGCCCCGGAACCACGCCGGTTGTTTCCACATACCCGGCCGCGCGAAGGTTGGGTAACTTGCTGCAGCCTGTGGCCCTGGGTGGGATGTAGCGGGGCACCCCTTCCGTAGCCACGAAAGGGGCGAAAAGCAGACTGCGCATTACGGGTGGAGAGGCCCAAGGACCTGGCCGTAGCCCGTGAGTCCTTGAAGCGCTCTAGGGCGTTGTCTGCTTTGTCGCCAAAAAGGCGACGGCCATTAAAGGGCATGTCCATCAAGGTGTTCTGGACAACCCCTGAAAAGCCAGTGGACCTCATCCAGGCGTAGCGACGAAGCGCTACCGACGTTGAATAGTCCTGCCCAGAGAGTCGGCGGTGTCCAGCCCACAACGTATTGTAAACATTGCTGCATCCCTCCCGGCGGCAACAGCCTGGGAGAGCACTGCTCGGGCCTCCTCCGGACACGGAGGCAGCACTTGCGCCACCGTATCCCACACTGAGTGCGAATAACAGCCAAAGAGACATGCGGTGTTTACGGACCGCAGTCCTAAGCTGGCGGAAGAGAACATTTTCTTGCCAAGGTGGTCCAGCTTCTTGGATTCCCTTTCCGGTGGAGCGGTAGGGAAGGCGCTTTTGGAGGAGGAGGCTTGAACTACCAAGCTCTCAGGGGTGGGATGTTGGGAGAGGAAAGTGGGGTCGCCCGGAGCCGGGCGGTGGTGTCGGGCAATCATCCTGTCCACGGGAGCCCCCGTGTTGGGCCTGGACCACGTGCCCAAAAGGACGTCTGTGAGGGCCTCATTGATCGGCAGCAGGGGCTCCGAAGAGCTCGCAGTCGGGTGAAGCACCTCAGTCAGGAGGTTAGTCCTGACCGCCACCGTAGGAAGCTCGAGGTTGAGAGCCTCGGCCGCCCTACGCAACACCACTGCGTATGATGCTCCCTCCTCCGTAGCCACGGTAGGAGGAGCCAACATGCCAAGGTCAGGGGAGGTGTCCAGACCACTGGCATCCCCCAGTTCCTCTCTCCAGTCCTGTTCACTGTCCAATTGGTTAGTTAAAGGGTCACCTGACCCCTCCCAATCCTCCTCATCATCCTCTGGGTGCCACTGTGGTTGAAAAGGGACCCCAGGAGTGAACAGGGGCATGAAAACCCCACCTGGCGCCGGATCCAGCTTCGGGCGGCGCCGGATCCGGCTCCACGTCGGGATGGAGGCTGGGGTCGACGCCGGCTGGTGGGCCGACCGGCGTCGGACGCGGTAGTGATGCCGTCGGAAGCGGCGCCATTGGAGGCGTAACGAGGTCAACCGGCGCCGATCCGGATCCAGGCCTGGATCCAAGGGGGGCCTGCGGCGCCGGAAGCGAAGACCTAGGCCCCCCAACCGAGTCCACGGGGCCCGAAGGCGCGCCGGCGGGGTCGGTCCGCCCAAAAATGGCATGCATCGCCTCGTACGAAGCTGGGCGGGGGTCGCTCCGGGTCCCGGAAAGGGAGGGAAACTCTGAGTCGACTCGTCTGGCTCCGCGCGCAGAGCCGCGGGAGGGGCACCACCCGCGTTCCTTGTCGGATCGGCCGACTGACGAGGAGAAGTTGAAGAGCGACGATGTTTCTTCGACTTCTTCTTGTGCTTCGACTTACCCGACCCAGAGTGCGAAGACTTCGATGATTTCGAACCGGAATGGTGGTGGCTCCGCGACCGGTCCTTCGACCTCCCTCTCGACCGGGACCTCGAACGGCGCGGAGCCGACTGCCGATGTTCAAGCAGCTTTCGGGACCGCTCCCGCAAAGCCTTCGGCACCATCGACCGTCAGCCGGAGCACGATTTGGGGTCGTGGTTGCGCTCCAGGCAAAAAAGACACGCGGTGCGGATCAGTCACCGACATCATGCGATGACAGGAACCGCAGGCCTTGAAACCGGGCATCCCTCGTGCACCTTTTCGGAGTCGGAGACTCGAAGAAAGAAGTCGACAAAAGTCGAGAAAAAGTTAGTCAAAAAATGACTGAGGTACCGCTCTTCCCGGATCTGCGCTGGCTGGCGCGGAAAAAGAAAGAACTGACGTCAGCGCGCGAGGGCAATGTCTAAGTAGCTGCCGCGACGTCATCCCGGCGACCACGACGACTGACGAGGAGCCGACCGACGCCACCTTCCGTCGCGCAGAAGTACTTGTACTGCTGACGAAAAAAAATTCCGGGTCCAGTCTGACGTCTGGGGGTAATTCTAAGGTAAGGAATCTATAACGAGTTTCTTTCAGATACACTGGCACACACAGGGTTTTTAAATATTTTGACGCATGTCTCATCATGGTCTTTAACATAAGAAGACTGACTTGTCCTATGTGCTCTAGAAATAAGCTCTTGGTAAGCTACATTATCATCTGGTGGTGATGGTTTTGCAGGGTATAGATCGGGGTCAGTATACATGGGAGGGTCAATAGTGTAGTCATTCCATGGATCTACACGCAAATGAGTCCTGAGATCATCATCCTCATCTATATCAGGTAGTGTATGCGGTAAATGTGGTGAAGATGGTGGACGTGGATGAATAGGGCTTGTAGCCATGTCCTCCTTTTCTTAAGAGGAATCTTATTAGCGGGGTCCTTTAAAGGAAGTTTCCGTTTAGATGGGGGTCTTAGCTAAAATATGTCCAGTATCTAGATTAATGTACATCGTCTTTTATTTAGGGTCTAATTTTTCTTTGAAAAGCTCCAGGATATGTACTGGAGACTGTGAGGCTTTCTTTTGTTTTCGGCGTCGAAGGTTTCGGTGCCGAACCAGTTTTGCCTTTAGGAGCGGAAGGTTTCGGCTCCGAAGCAGGTTTATCTTTCGGAGCGGAAGGCTTTGGTTCCGAACCAGTCTCGTCTTTCGAAGCAGAGGGTTTCAGATCCGAAGTCAACATCTTTGAACGACTCGATCCCGAGTCGGAAGGCCTGACTGTTTGGGTGGCGGGGCGTCAAAAACATTGTCTCGGTGCCGACCAAGGCCCGAAGGCAGAGGTGGTGCCGAAGCCTTATGCTTGATGGAAGCGGTTTTGTGGTGTAAAGGGTCTTTAGTACTCACGGTACTCTGTCCTGGAGGCACGTCTTCAGACTCTAAATCAATCTCCAGTTCAGAATCAGATTCTGGAACAGAGAAGGCTTCTTCCTCTTCTGCTGCCGACGCTTTAACCTCTTCATGTTCTGATTCTTTCCAGAAGATATCCGGAGTATGTTGAATGCTTTGGTGTTGCATTTCTCTCGCGTAGAGTCTTTTTGAGAGAACGACTTACAGGCGTCACAGTCTTCTTCCTTGTGCTTCGGTGAGAGGCACAAGTTACAAAGCTTGTGTAGGTATGTACTTGGAGTGGCACAGAGGACAGAATTGGAACAGAGTCCGTTCCATCGGCAGAAGGGTGGACCGACGCGGCTAGGCCCGAGGGCCGCCCACGATGTTTCCAACCGAAGGTAGAGTGTTTCCCCATCGATTCGATACCCGGACAGGAAAACGCGTACAAGAACAACACCGTTGAGTGTACAGTGGATTGCGCACCAAGGGAAACCTGATGGACTGTTTCGAACCGGAGCGCAGCAATGCACTTCCGAACCCCATTGGTGGGAAAAAACTATAACAATGGAGTCGATGCCCATGCGTACTATCACCAAAAGGAGGAGTCAACTTACCTCGTGACTGGAAACACTTCTTCCAAGAAAAACAACTTGCAAACAATCCGGACCCAACACTAGATGGCAGGAGTATGTGCATCTACAGCACACATGCCTCGAACATATTTATTTTGGTAAGTTAAGTTGGTGAACAGTTGTGCAATATAAGTTAAAGAAACTCCGTAAAAGTGTAATCACTAGTTTTTGAGAAAGGCAATATACTGAGGAATATGTGGTGGTCATAAAAAGCGGTCCTGTATGTTCGGGTGATGTTGACCTATATAAAACGGACCCCAGAATAAAATTGTGAAAAGCAGGTTTGAACGCGGAGGCGATTCGGCAGGTGTAGGGGATCTATGCAACGGTGTCAGTGAATCTGTCTACTGTGTTTTGTTTGAGCAAGACAAATAAGTAGATTTTGAAAACTGGTGTGTAAAATATTGTTGGATGGAAGGTCCTTTTTAGTTGCCGATTATGGCATACTGAAAATGTGTTGGATGCGTGATGCGAGGACTGTCTATTGTATGCTAGTTGCGGGGGGAGTCAAGTTTTCGGCTCTGCAGCTAGAAATGCTTTGTGAAAAAGCCTCAGGCATTCGGCTTCATCTAAACGTTTCTTTCCATCCTGTTTTGTGCACAAGACCCGGGTTCAGAACACGACTGCTGAGCCCGCAGCAGCGGAACTGGATGGTGTATGGCTTTCTCAACACTTGTGCAAGGCAGTAGAGGTCGTGTGCAATGCTACGGTCTGAAATGCTTCACTATCTCTGTAGAATTACAGCCACTGTGCAGTCCTCAAGTCATTGTGCAATGCTGCAGTAAATGTGCACTGCTGCATGCACTCAATAGTATTTTGCAGTGTTCCAATGTGCACTGCTAAAGTCACTGTGCAATGCTGAAATAGGTGCACTCTACTAAACTCAGCACTGTGCATCGTTGTTTGTACGCCGATGTGCACTCGTCACTGTCCATTGCTAATTGTAATGTATGGTGTTACACTCTAAGTGCAGCATTACAACAAGAGTGCAAGCAGTGCTACAGAGTGTTCGTGCCTCTGTGCACTATTACATACATCAGGCAGTGTTGCGGTTAGTAATGGAAATGAAGCGGTACACAAATCTATGTAACATAACGTGCATTCAGTGTGCAACGACTGACAGTGTGAACTTGTAGTGAATGTTCTACAAAGAGCGCAGTGCTGCTGGAAGTGTGCAGTGGTAATCAGTCTGCACTGCTAGGTACAAGACTTCAGTCAATCTGCAATTCTATGGAAACACTTGCTACGCCAACACGCAGTGGGCAGTATTATTCAGTGAACAGTACCACAGGCAGTGAACAGTGTCACAAACAGCAAATGGTGTTGCAGACAGTGTACCTTGTTGCACTATAGTGCGGACAGTTTGCAGTGCAGACAGACAAGATACAGTGCCCCAGTTACAGTTTAGTGCCACAAATATTTTACTGCGGTACAGCATGCAGTGCTACAACCAACATACAGTGCTACAGCCGAAGCACAAATGCAGTGTGCAGTTGTGCTTACTAGCAGCACCACTACAGTCAGTTTGCACTGTTAAAGGTAGAGGCGTCTTTCTAGAAAATATTGACAAATGACCCACCAGCTGCGAGCTCAGTGAAAGTTGCCACAAGAACCAGAAGAAGCATTTCACCGCCCCCTCCCGAGCAGGACCTGTGTTGAAAAAGTGCACAAAGCCGTGTGAGAGCGCACCTAAATACCCCTTCCTGTGCCTACGAGCAGTCTGGCATCTGGGCCGCACTGGGACTCCGCGTCTGAGAGGCAGACAGCGGCCAGCAGCAGAATTAGCAGGGCTCGCACATCCATGATGGTTGCTAGTGTAGTGTGCGAAACGCTGCTGAATGGTGCCGAGTGCAAAACACCAAAACATTGAGGCTTTTAAACACTTTTTTTAACCCGGGAAACAGCAGAGATTTGTAAGAGGAATGGAGAGACTCTGAAGACACTGGTCTGTGAAGGCTAGATGGCTAATGTGTTCATGAACGGCTGAAGGCGAAGCCGTTTTGTCCAAGACTTCGAGAGCAAGAGAGCGAGTGTGTGTGGCGTGGGGGGTGGTAGTGGTGGAGGAGGAGCAACAGGAGGGAAGGCAGAAAGTTTTAAGGATAAGCAACCCGGAAGTATTTAAAGACTGAGAAGAATTCAACATGCGTTAAGTAGCCATGCGTGCTATCATGTAAAAACTCCTCCTTCCAATACATCTGCAAAATCACGGTTTCAATGCATGCAGCCAGGGAAAGTAAACAAAATGTGCAATGAAATATTAATAATGTAGCTGTGCCGTGTGCCACAAGAAGAATTCTTGAAATGCCTAAAAAACAGTTCCACACAAAAGCGGATGAACACAGTATTTCGGAATCGGGAACTGTTAAAAGCACCCTTAAGATATATTAAACACAATAGATTTCACAAGCACAGCACAAGAACTGTGTAGGCGAAACCTAAAAATGTAAGTACATGAAGGCATTTTATATAGTGCGAGAAATCCGGTTGGGGACATCCAAGGGCAATCAGAAGTTACTGGGCCCTCACTGTGTCCACTAGCATCTTTCACCTCGGTGGCCTGGGACCTTCCTTCGTACCACGCATGACAAACTGGGGACCAAGCTCCCTTTCAGTACAGGACTCGCAGGGAAGCTCAGAAGAGCAATCCAAGGCTGATCTCATGGTGATGCTGTGGACCAGAAACGCAGAACCCAGCAAACCATGCAATAACTCAATAAATCACTGTTCACTTAGTGCTTTCGCTTTTAACAGAAAAAGTACTTGCAGTCATGGACTCGGCATTATCGAGTCCTCAATCTTATTAGGAGCTCATCAACATGGGGCTAAATAAATAGCAATGCAACCTGTTAAATCACTGCATTGTAGGCTGAAGTTTCATCAGGATGCCCTAGTGCGTTTAACTAAGAAAGGTGGAGTACGTGGGCTGATGCATTGTTTGTGGTATCATATTCGTTGTGTGTCACTGGGGATGGGTCACAACACATGGAGGGTCCAGGGTTCTCACAATCAAGGAACTGAGATAAGCTACTTATCTGCTTCATAGACTACGAGAGAAATGTCGACATGGTTTATTAGAGTTTGTGAGAAAACAATGCCTTAGAAGTGGCCTTCAAAATGTGGGGAGGACCCAGTATTTAGGGGTGTCAAGTGAGAAAAGATGCCAACAGAGTATCGCTGAATTACATTTCTGGTCACTGAGTTCTTAGTTAAGGTTGCAATATGCATAGAAGGAAATTGGATACTCGTAAATATAGATGCAAAATAAAAGTGGAATTTGTATAGTAAGATGTTGGCCAATAATGGCTATGACAACCCCTGGGAAACAGAGCTGATATGTTTAAGAATGTATTAAATATTAGAAGCGGAGGTAATATGAAGCAATATGATCACAGATACAAATATTAGATCGAAAACTGAAATGTAAGAAGCAAACTGGAGAAGTTGAAATTGTGAGACTGGTATCCTCTATTGTATGTTGAATAACTTTGGAAATGCCAATAAACGTTTAAAAAAAAAAAAATTCTGGTAACGGCAAACTCCGCTGTTAAAGGGGGTAATGAACATAACCACAAAGTCTGAAATGTTACATATGGTAATGCAAGGAAATAAAAAGGTATCAGCTTCTATTATTTTTAAAATGTATTAGCTGTAATATACTGTCTCCCCTAAGCCTCCTAGAGATTCTATCTGCCTCATTACAAAAGTTTAATTTCACATACTGTGAAAAAGAAAGCAACATTTCCCATCTCATTCGAAGTTTTCGGATAGCTTGCAGTGTTTTACTTTGCATACATTTTTTGCGATAAAAATGAATAGTACTACTGAATGTCAATTATGATCTAGGAAATGGATAGATGAACTATATCAATCTCAGTTGTTTTCCAGCTTTTGTATGGGAAATATCTAGAACATTACATATCTCTGGCTATAGAATGCTGGGAGACCATTCATGGATTTACATATGGTTTTTACGAGACTGCATCTTCTGTGCTCCTGCATTCGAAAGGGACAGCCACTACTAGTAATTTCAGCCATATTAACATGCCAATAGTAGGAGGCAAGAGGGTGGGTGGGTTGTTTTTGCTATCCACACCAAGGGCAATCCTGACCTTCTACTGGGGTGCAAGGTTTGGTAAGTTTGTGTTTTAGAGCTAGGAGGATTTGGGTGGTGAGTTCTTTTGACCCAAAGGAATGGCAGGCTGCCCATTAGAAGATTTCCAACATAGGCTGAACTGCTGGAGAGCTCTGCCCCAGAATTTTCAGGATTAACTGCGGAACTGGTGTCGAGATAATCTGGTCTGACACAATTTGAAGCAGTGGTAACAACAACTTGTTTTAGACAGTGCAGTGCTGCCATTTCTAAGCACTGTAAATAACAGATGTGTCTATGACTCATTTAGTGTACTGAATTTACTCCTCGCAGAAGAAAGGCTCTGCCTGTCAGGCCAGGGTTCAAAATTGTCACCTTCAGATCACTGCATTGGTCAGCGATAAGTGCTCAGCTCATTGAACCATTCTGTCAGCTTCCCAAGGAGTGTGTGTGATGGTTAACAGGGACTCTCAGAAGAGCGCATCCTAGATAGCCACTCAATGTCATGGATCAGGAGAATGAGGAGGCAGGATGAGACTGCTGACTTGTCCATTTTCACTCTTATTACTACTCTTAAGGAAAGAATGGAGAACTGTGAAAGGCAGAGCTATTTCACCCTACTTGACTCTAGCAGATAGGGGCACCTATATTTGAAAAAGGGGCTGCAGGTTTAATGAATGTTATTCAAAATCCATTCCAATAAAACATTTGGACAATAAGTTAAACATTCAAACACAAGCCATTTATTGTGACAATCCACTTGCCCCTTACCACTCTGTCAGACAAAGGCGAAATGTCTAGAAACACATCTTCCTTGGGAGAGAAAGACAAAATCCTATAATATCCAAAATGGAGACTATGCCACAGGGATTGATAATATATGACAGGGAAAACCAGACTGATGGGATTTCTACACACCAACATGAATGGAGTCCTCCAATCAAATCTTAGTACAGCCGATCTCTAGTGACTTACTTCCAGAACCCGCTTTACATCTAGTACTACAATACATCCTACTGAGTTTGGACACAACTTGGATCCAGATTTTACATTTTCATGAAGGCTATCAATTTGTAAGGCATGAACTGCAATGATGTCAATGATGCAAAACTCCTGTACAACTGGTCTATTTCAGCTTTATAGTCCTTGGTGTCCTGAATGACAATGGCACTGCCTTTGTCAGCGGACTTGATAACAATGTCGCTATTCAGCCTCAGTGATTTGAGAGCGTCCTTTTTTGCCTTGGAGATGTTGTATTTGATATATCTTTTTTGAGAAACGGCATGCATGACGTCCCGCAGTACAAATTTTTCATATGTAATGATTTTATGAGGCATAGAGTGCGCTGGAGGCGTGAACGTGAAGGGGCTGCGTAGACCTGTGTATGAGGGATTGGAATATGCGGGAAGTTTGTTGAAATATTAGCGTTACCATAACCATCATATTAAGGTATATTTCCATGCCCCTAGGACAGTCCTTCCATCCGCCATCCATTGGGGTCATCTTCCTTAGTTGGGATGCCTGTTTTTCTTTCAGGATAATTCACAGCCGATTAAATCGTGTCTCCAGAATTGAAGTATCCAGTCTAATATTACCTCATTCTGTGAACCACAATTTTTCGTGTAGGTAAATTAATTATACCATCACAGTGGGTGATTTATTTTTATGAGGGCCTCAGCCCCCTTTGCTTGAAATTTAAATTCTAAATTCCAGATGTACGATTCATTTCTAGCACATCCATGACAAGGACCTTGATGAGGTCCCTCTTCCTGTTGAGCTACTCAGTCCTTTCCTTCACTTGCCCCACATGTAATCCGACAGGGTGTTTGAGGTGAGCCATTGCGCCACACTTTGCTGTACCCGTTTTCACTGCCTTCCGCAAAGGTCATATTGCGATTGTTGTCCCTGCCCCTTTTTTTCATATTGCTCCATTCTGTCCTGAAGAAGACCCCACTGCATGGCTTCATTGGTCCTCTTCAGGGTCGAAACGTCGACATATTAACTATTTTGACCGTGACTGTTTATTTCTCCACATTTAGATAAACACAGCATTAGGATGTGTATCTAATGACTCGTGGATAATCTGATTAGAAAAACATTGTCAGCCGGTGCTTACAGTGTATATAATTTCACTTGTTATTCCTATTTCTTTCGATCTATTCACGAGCATCCTTATTCACACCCACTTTTGTACTCTCTATGGAGCTTCTGTGTCACATGAATTACTGTGTATAGAAAGCGATATCAATATTTTATATAAACATACTTGCTATCCTGCTTTGAGTGTTTTGTAAATTTGTGTCATCGGGTACTTGGCTATACCTAATTGAGTAATTCTCGTTGGGTGGAAGAGCAAGCACACAATAGCAGTCAAGGAAACGAAACCACCACCGGCCCTCGGCGGGTTAGGTGTGCTAGTTTCGAATTCTATTACTTGACCACACAGAATCCAGTGGGTCACAAGGCGGGATGTGACAGGAATTTAAATGAGACTGGGCTAGCAGATGAGAAAAATTCTACCACCTGTTACTCCAGGGACTTGATTAGTCCCTCGCCTACCAAGACTGCATGTGAAGGGGATTGCAAGGGAGGCAGGAAAGTCTTTCATATGCACTACTGATATCACAGACTTGGAGAAATGGACTGTTGCCACAATCACAAAGGTGGAGGTCTTTTTTCAACGGCAGAGTCAGTGCCTTGTTTGATGAGCTTGTGGATGAATATGGACTCCAGAAGAACAGTTACACTGCATAGATTATGGGGAAAAAAGCATACTGACCCTCAGATACCTACTGCAAACTACGGGAGAGGGCAATAGATTTATATATTGGTTCCAGTGCACCACCAAGCAGCACTGGAATCCCACTGGATGTCAGAAACAGGAGTAAAGAAGAAATAAGGAGTTCAACAACTCAGAATGGACCAGGTTCTAGACTACCCAAGTGAGGTGTCCAGAAATGCTAGATTAAAAAAATATTCAGTTTAACTTTCTCCATGGAACCTATATGTCCCCTAAAAGAATAGCTCAAACATACACCTTAACAGACACTAAATGTCCCAGATGTAGTGCTGGCAAGGTTGGCTTAACGCACATGATATGAGGTTCTAAAAAGATACTCGCAGACAGCTGTAGGAGGGCTGACATCACTGGCTCCAGAGTCTCAAAGAATAGATATTTGCATTCTGGGTCTATCCTCCATGCCGAAGATAAAGCATTGGCCAAAGAGCTGTAGCAAATGATTGGAAATCTCGCACTGCTCCGTTCAGATGGGGGGCATATAAAATGGACAATGGCCGAAAGCCACGCATTACATCGAGAGGAATTAAAAGGGCTCAGAAAGCTACATAAGAATGAGAAATCCCCATAAGATACAGGGAAGTCTATAATTAAAAATAATATGGCTGTGTTTTTTTCACCAACATGTAGGCCACAACACCAACAATAACATTCTATCCTCCATAGCATATTCTGGTAACTGGTTCAATATGTAGGTACAACGATAATCATAAGAAAGTCTGGAGGAGGGCAAATTAAACCACAGCTGTTAGATGTGAAAAGGCTTGGTGGGGAAACGGTCATGTGATTGGTTCAAATGTTATTCTAACTCACATACAACATATAAAAAAGTGGAACTATATACTGAGACATTGGATGTGATCCACACAAAAACAGTAATAGATATCCCTTAAAGATAAGACACATTTTGAAATTAATATCAGAAGAGTAAACTTCTTACATAATGGATAAAGGTGTGTAACAAATGCCTCAATTGTAATGTATAACTAATAAGGAAGGGAATAGAATGAGCAAATTAAAGTGGGTATATAAGACAACATGCGGACATAACAAAATCAATAAAATGTGTTTTGAAAAGACAGACAAACCAAAGATTGGCACATCTGTAAATTGAAAAATATGCCACTGATCAAAATGAATAAAGCTAATCAAATGAGGAAAATGGGAGGAAATCTAAAGGCTTAAGGCAGTTGAGAAGAAAACAGCTAAAGCAATTAGCGAAATGCTGAGTGAAGGGCCACACACTTGTGATCAGTATACAGTAAAACAGTTGTAAAGCATAGATTGTTGAGGACTCTTAGCTTAAATAGTTTGAATGGAAAAATAACTTCTGGAGTAAAGGTCTCTTACCTAAAACAAAATAACTTACTTGTAGGAGTAGTTTTGCAGCTAGAAGAATTTTAGGGATTCAGATGCTGTGCATTTTTCTGCTATATAGTGGAATGGTCTCTTGTAGTCTTTATTTTTCAGATGGGTGCCGTTGAGTCGTTGACCATTTGGTGCTATGTACCACCTCAGATATCGGACATACGCCTTGGAAGCCCGCCAGCATGGAAATTACCTTCAGATTTTTTTTCCCCCTTGGCAACTGTTTCTGTAGTGTTGGCTTACTGTTCTGTACACGGATTTACCTCCCCCCATTGCAAATTCATGTTCTTTTCTGGGAGGTGAGAGGGTGGGATGTGAATCCAGAAAGCCGTTTGAGTTGCAAAACTACTCCTACAGGCAAGCAACCATTTCGTTTTACAGCACAAATGTTTTCTTGATTTACATGCTGTACAGCTGTTCCACAGCAGCATTACACCCAACCTCTCCCTATCCTCAAGGGAGGCTGGGTTGACAGGGCGTTGTATTTTCAAACTGGTATCAGAGTACCTTTATCACACCTTTGCTTCTTTGTTACTGCAAATGTCCACACAGTAATGTTTAGTGAAGATGTGCACAGAAGACCATATGGCCACAATGCAGATGTCGTTTAAGGACATATTAATAATGAATGCTTGTATCGCTCCAGTTTTGCTTGTGGAATGTGCTCTTGGTTTCTCTTCAAGCACAACACCTCCTGTCTTATAATATTTTGTAATAGTCCCTTTAGTGGTTGCGAACATTTAGTTGCAAAGGAGATGAAAAATTGCTTTCCTTTCCCAATTGCCTTGCTTCTTGTATACAGGACTGCTCTTCTGACGTCCAGTGAGTGAAGGGCTCATTCAACTTGAGATTTTTGCTGTTGGAGATAAACAGGTAGTTGCATGACTTGATTGACAGGAAAATGTGAGCTTGCCTGTAGCAGGAACTGAGAGTTGGTTCTCATTACCAAACTGTCTCTGGGACTTTGTAGATAAGGTTGGTATACTGAATGTCTGGAATTCATTCCCCATTTATAAATGTGATCGCGATTAAGAAAGCCATCTTGACCGTTAAGTACTGGAGGGCTGCAAAGGGCATAGACTGAAACAGGGGTTCATTAGCTGCCTTAACACTAGGTTTAGGTTCCACATTGGTGTGGAGGCTGACCTTTGTGGCTCTATCCTCTTTGCTCCCTCTAGGAAACTCTTGATGACTGATGTGTGGAAGAAACTGCATCCTTGTATAAGCCACTATGGCCGACAGGTGTACCTAAAATGAGATATAGGAGAGTCCTTCATCTAGCAGGTGGAGTATTTGAAGATGGTAGTGTCCAGAGTCCAGCTTCCTAAAGTCCTTTCCTGTTATACCAGTGCACGCACCTGTTGCAACTTGCAGTGGTAGGACTTCATGCCTCTGAGGAGCTCCATAGTCTTTTGACGTAGACTCAGGTGAACAAACGTTCTTCAGAAGCCAATCTTTTAAGCTAAGCGTGTTTGGTTCTGGGAGGCACACCTGCACCCTATAATGTTAACAAATCCTGGTGCTCTGGCAGTTTCATAACTCCGTCTTGCATCATTTCCACTACATCAGAGAGCCATGTTTGTCTGGCCCATTGAGGTACTATCAGGATTAGGGTCACACGTTCTTACATGCATCTCTCCAACACCAATGATGTGAGTGGAAGTGTTGGAAAAGCACATGCAAATTTCTGAGATCATTCTATCAATAGGGTGTTCCCTTGTGATTGGTGGTCTGAATACCTGGATGTGAAGCTTTGGTCTTTAGTCTTATCCCGAATTGCAAAGACATCTATAGGCAGAGTGCTCCCCATGTGAAACTGTTTCTGGTTTTAGCTCCCATTCATGGTCTGTCCACTTACCCTGCCAGCTTCTGTTTGCACTCCTGATAGATACATTGCCACTACTGTTAGGTTCCACTTAATGGTCCATTTCCATACGCCCTCTGCTAGTGTGGATAGTTCTTGTGATGTGGTTCCTCCCAGTTTGTTGAGGTAAAACATGGTGGCAGTATTATCTATCTGGATCAGTTGTGTTTAAAAAGCATTCAGGGCTAGGTAGACTGTCTTGAGTTCTAACAGGTTTATGTATTTCACTGCTAACTTTAGGCCCCTAATGTTCAGTTTGCCCATGAGGGCGCACACACTTCATATGGGAGGTGTCTGCTGTAATGGAAAAGGAAGCAGTTGGATGTGTGAAGGGTCTGTCCATTGCGATGTTTGTGTGCCACCATTCTATTTCCTTATGTACCTTCTCAGTGACAACCACTAGATCCTCCCAACCCCTAGTTGCCTGTGACCACTACAACTGCAACCACTCTTGTAGTGGTCTGCAACGGGTGTTGGGAGTATGCAAGATGCCATCATGGACATTAGTTTCTCTCGCAGGGGATTTCCATGTATAGTCATAAGCGATGAATAGTCTCGCCCATGCGCGGAGACCCCGGATATATACATATCTTCTTAAGTGTAGAATTTTCGCCTTACTTCAGGAAGGCCTGCAAAGACACTTAAGAAAAAGAGACAGATTATGCAGCCTATTTACCTAGGCTACACTGGCCTGGTTCTTCATCCTGAAGAGAAAAAAGGCGCCAGAATAAGTAAATTTGAGATAATTTTAGTGTTAGTCAGTAGAAATATCTCACAAACCCTTTTCTATCTTTATGATAGAGATGAAGGGAGCAGGGCAGAGTAGCCTCATAGGCTGTTATTATATGTCTAAAAAAGAACACTGTGCCTTTAAGGGACAAGGAACCACCAGTATCCCATCATGCATAGCAGGTGGCAGTTACTTCAGTTCTTTTTTTCCGGCTCCTGTTGACAGGATCCTGGAGCATTGAGCTCGGCCAAATTGGTTTTTTTCTTCAAAATTCTTCATTGAATTTCAACTTTAAACGTTTCACTCGACATTTTTTCTTTCTCCCTGCCCTTTTCTGTTTTTTCCTGACAGAAATTAACAGCATTTTGTCAAGAAATGCCATCCCTCTTTGACAAATGCCCAGATTGTGGGAGAAAGAAGGCCAAGATAGACCCCCATGAGGTCTGTATCATCTGTCTTCCAGACAGTCATGTTCCTGAGTCATGTCAACACTGCAGGAACTTCACCAAGCGTACCCTGAGAGACCGGGAGTAGATTAGTCTCCATGGAACAGAGGAGCGGAGAAGGCTGCAGTCTGAAGGTGGGACCTCAGGACTTGGAGAGGGTAGAACCTCTACCAAGTCTCTGTTAACAACTTCCACAGAGCGTCCCAGGAAGAGGGAAACACAGAGACGACATCGGTCCCGGTCGACATCGAGGACAGACACGTCGGGAGGAGCTACGGCTCCGACATGCTCGCCGTTGATTTAAGACACAACGTCGAGCAAGCGCCGGACGACGACGAAGACTCCAAGTAGGTCTCCGTCGAGACACCGGCAGCAAAGATCGAGGCGTACACCTCAGAAGTTGATGTCGAAGGGATCACGGAGATCGTCGAAGCATGGACGCCGATTGGCGTCTAGTACGGAGCTTGCTGTCGAGGCACCGAAGATCGCCGTCGAGGCGCTCCCGCACATCAAAGCGCCGTCAACACTTTCCGTCGACGAGCGGGTCAAGGCATTCGACGTCGAAGTCTAAATCTCCATCTCCCAGACTTGAGGAGTCCAGGAAAAAGAGGAGGCACATCTATTCATCACCAGACTCTGAATATTCAAGGACATATTCTCCATCGTTGCAGCATTCACCAGCGCTGCCTGTGTTTCCTCCTCCTCCTCCTCCGCCTCCTCCTCCTCCTCCACCTCCAGTAACGCCACGGAGATCAAGGTCTAGATCACGCCATCGCTCTAGACATCGCCATCGTCGCTCCTCTACTTCGTCCCAAAGGTCTCGTCACCATCATTCGAGATCTTCTACATCTACAGGTCAATACTCACCAACACTGACTGACTCTCCACCTCCACGAATCTCACCAGTGGATGATATCTCGACTTTCCAAGTCTTAATAAGGGGTGCTACAAAACTGAATATCCCCTTATCCACACCAACTCCGACAACATCGGTTATTTTTTAAACACTTCAGCAAAAATCTATTGCTAGACCCTTGTTGCCTCTGGTGCCAGGCCTCCTTGAACCGGCGATGGAGCTCTTCCTTACTCCAGCATCAATAAAAACAGCTCCTTCGAGACTTCAAAAAAAGTATCTACCTCCAGAGCAGGATCCAGCTTTTCTCCGCTCTGACCCAGCACCAGATACCGTAATTGTGGTAGCGGCTAGGAAGCAACATGCCACTTCTCCTTCATCCACGGTCCCTCCGGATAAAGAAAGCCGCAGACTGGACTCTGTGGGCCGCAAGATGTGCGGAACAGCTGCTACGACCAGGAAGGCAACTAGCGCCACTGCCTTGCTAGGCAGGTATGATAGAGCCCTTTGGGAGTCTTTAAACCAATTTCTGGACCATCTGCCCAGGGACAAGAGAGAGGACTTTATGGAGATCCTCAACGAAGGTCTGATGGTCTCCAACCAGGTGATCAGTGCGGCAGCGGACTCTTCACTACTAGCCGCTCACGAGTACTGCCACGGGATAGGTCTCCAACGGCAATCGTGGCTGCGTCTCACCTCTCGCAAGCCAGAGGCGCAGCAAAGAATTCTAAACTTGTCCTTCTCAGGCACCACTCTCTTTGGATCCCTCGCGGATGAAGAGATGATGCGCATGAAAGCGGAGATGGAGACCCTTAAGGCTGTGGTCCTGGAAAGGCCCAGAGAGCAGAGAAAATCTTTCCGGCCTTACCAGCAACTGTTCTCTTCCCAGAGAGGTCACTCTTCCTTATGGTACCAGGGTCGACAGCAGGGTGGCCCTCAGTCACAATAGCAACGACCTTACCAGTCGTATCAGCGACGCAAACCAAGAGGAAGATCCTCCCAGCAACACCCTCAAGGGGGTAAACAGCCTGCTGGGCCGAAGCCCTGAGTCGTTACTTCCCCCTCTTCTGTTCCTCACTCCAGTGGGGGGAAGCATATGTCATTACCCGATAGAGTGGCAAACCATAACAAAAGACTCCTGGGTGGTGAATATTGTGCGCAATGGATATTGCCTGCGGTTCATCAGTCCTCCGCCGTCCATCCCTCCGAAGCCAACCACTTTCCAGCTTCCTCTCTTACAAACGGAGGTCAACATCCTTTTACAAAAATTGGCGGTGGAACCAGTTACTCACCAACAACGAGGACAAGGCATTTATTCAAGATACTTTCTTGTCAAGAAGAAAGACAAACAAGAATTCAGACCCATTCTTGACCTCAAGACAGCCAACAAATGGATTTGGCGAGAAAAGTTCAGGATGCTGGCTTTACACCAAATTTATCCTCAATTACATCAGGGAGACTGGTTCTGTTTGATCGACCTTCAAGCAAGTACTTTCATATTCCAATTGCCAGAAAGCATCGCAAATTCTTAAGGTTCGTGATGGGACAAGACCATTACTAGTACCGGGTCCTTCCATTTGGGCTAAAATCAGCACCCAGAACATTCTCCAAATGCATGGCAGTAGTCGCAGCCCATCTCCGGAGACACAAGGTATTAGTCTATCCATATCTGGATGATTGACTCATCAAGGCCTCCTCGCCTCAAGAGGCGCAGCTTCATTTCAACTGGACTCGCGACCTCTTACAGAGACTGGGGCTTCAGATCTACCACGACAAATCTCTATACCCCAGTACAGACCTTGCATTATCTAGGTGCCTTAATCGACACAGTAAAGGCAAAAGTGTTTCCTTCGGAGGAGAGACGCTTATCGATCCTTCTGAAGTGTCAGAGGCTCATGAAAGCTTCCCATCCAACAGTCAGGACAGTTGCCTCTCTCCTCGGCTCGATGGCTTTGTGCATATTCCTCACACCGAATGCCTGTCTGCACATGAGACCTCTGCAAGAATGTCTCGAGGATCAATGGGACCAGTTGACGGGGAACTGAGAGGCAAGATACAACTATCCCTCCATGTGAAGTCGTCTCTCAAATGGTGGTGCTCCCCATCCAATCTACTCCAGGGCACTCCATTCCATCAGGAGATCCCTCAGACTATTGTCATGGACGCATTGTTGCTGGGCTGGGGAGCGCATATGGACCATCTCCAGATCCAGGGGAAATGGTCAGAGAAGGAAGCTTCGTACCACATCAACCTCTTGGAGCTTCGGGCAGTCCATCTGGCGTTGAAAGCTTTCTGCCCCTCGTTCAACACCCCTTCCCTGCTTGTTTAAACAGACAACACCACAACCATGTACTACCTCAACAAGCAGGGAGGGACAAGGTCCAGAGTCTTATCCCAAGAGTCTCAGACGATCTGGAAGTGGCTTCTTGCCAGGGGCCTGACAATCACAGCAGTACACCTCCCAGGTGTCCAAAATGCTCAAGCGGACTCACTCAGCAGACTCCTGCAAGAAAACCACGAGTGGGTCTTGCACGACGACGTCGTACTAGACATATTTCAGCGATGGGGTACTCCCAGCATCGACTTGTTCGCCACCGCAGAAAACAAAAAATGCAAAAGCTTCGCATCAAGGTTCTACCACACAGGAACTCTGGGGAATGACCTATGCATCAATTGGTCCAGGAAGTTTGTCTACGCCTTTCCTCCGATCCCCCTGATTCCGGAAGTTCTCATCAAATTGGCTCAATCATCAACGAGGATGATCCTCATAGCTCCGGAATGGCCACGCCAATGGTGGTTCACGGACCTCCTTCACCGGTCCATCCGTCCACATCTGCGGCTGCCATACAGACCGGACCTGCTAACGAAATTCGGAGGCCAGATAGTACATCCCAGCCTCTCCTCTTTGAATTTGGCTGCCTGGCTCCTGAGCTGATACAATATGGACATCTGAATCTGCCACAGGACTGCATGGAGATCATCAAAGAGGCTAGGCGACCTTACACGCGATCGGCATATGCATTCAAGTGGAAGAGATTCTGCATATGGTGTTCTTCCAGAAAAGTGGATCCAACCTCTTGCTAGGAAGATGTTATTCTTCCGTACTTACTCCACTTAGCAAAATCTGGCTTACAAATCTCCTCGATAAAGGTTCACTTAGCAGCTTTGACTGCTTATAGAAAATGTCCCTCACAAACATCCTTTTTTAGAATCTCGGTGATTAAGGATTTCTTAGAGGGCTTGAAAAAGGTCTTTCCTCCAGACGACCTTCTCCCCCCTGGGAGCTCAATATAGTACTCTCTCGCCTTATGCAAGACCCTTTCGAACCCATTCACAAGGCATCTCTCCAACATTTACCGTGGAAAACAGCTTTCCTTGTGGCAATCACTTCAGCCCGTAGGGTTAGTGAAATCCAAGCCCTTTGTGTCTGTCTTCCACTCGAGCAAGGTAGTTATGAGAAACCACACTAAATTCCTCCCTAAGGTGGTATCCGACTTTCATGTCAATCAGATAATATCCTTCCAACATTCTTCCAGAATCCCTCTACACCAGCGGAAAGATCCCTTCATTCCCTGGATGCAAAGAGTTCTGAAGTTCTACCTGG
Organism: Calotriton arnoldi; assembly: GCA_963921515.1. Classification (NCBI taxonomy): domain Eukaryota; kingdom Metazoa; phylum Chordata; class Amphibia; order Caudata; family Salamandridae; genus Calotriton; species Calotriton arnoldi. Next base: position 991,301 of record CAWUFW010000518.1, read on the forward strand.
ATAGAACGAAGAGTATTCGCCAATCACAACAGCTATTTGTAAACTATGCCCAGTCCGAACAGGGCTATCTACTTCAAAAGAGTCCATTTCGAGATGGATAGTCTCTTGCATCCTATTATGTTATCAGAAAGCTAACAAATGCCTTTCAGCCAAACCTAGGGCTCACTCTACTAGGGGAAAAGCAGCCACTACAGCTTTATTACATAATATCCCAATTCCAGAGATCTGTAAAGCAGCTACCTGGAAGTCAGTACACACATTTACAAAGCATTACTGCCTAGACTTGGACGCTAGAGCAGACGCTCAAGTAGGGCAAGCTTCACTCAGGAATCTTTTTTCTTGAGTCCTTTAGTGTTTTCCTCCGTCTGTTTCGCCGCTTTCTTTGGGATGGGCTTGCTACTCTATTCAGCGCTTATGAATATACATGGAAATCCCCTGCGAGAGAAGGAATGGTTTCTTACCTTTAACTTCTTTTCTCTTGCAGGGGAATTTCCATGATAGTCATAAGCGACCCTCCCTCCTCCACGGCGGAAGAAACAGAGGAATTGTTTTTTACATATCTGTTATCAGTAGCCTCCAAAAGAACTGAAGTAACTGCCACCTGCTATGCATGATGGGATACTGGTGGTGCCTGGTCCCTTAAAGGCACAGTGTTCTTTTTTAGACATATAATGACAGCCTATGAGGCTACTCTGCCCTGCTCCCTTCATCTCTATAATAAAGATAAAAATGGGTTTGAGCTCCGGGGTCCCCACGTATGGGCGGGACTATTCAGCGCTTATGACTATCAGGGAAATTCCCCAGCGAGAGAAAAGTAGTTACAGGTAAGAAACCATTTCTTCCCCACTGTCCTTACTGCCAGGGGTTGACCATTCCGTTAAAGGCAAATTTGTTCTGTCAGTGACAACACCCTCTTTGTCACCAGAAATGCAATGGCTTAGCTGGAATTGGGTCTCGCTCCCAAGAAGATTTCTGCCGGTGGAGAGGATTACTCTAGGTTTATGAAGAATTTCAACCTGTGGAGAGTCCTCTTCACTGTATGCAAGATGTGTTGGCACGGTCTGAATTACTTTGTCTTTACCAGCCATGGTTGTACATGTATTCCCTGTGTTCTCAGGTGTGCTGTCACTAAAGTTACACATTTTGTGAACACCCTTGGTGCAGATTTTCTCCCGTAAGGCAGTACTGGTAATATACCTTCTTTACACCAAACCTCAGGAATTTCTTGGATCCATTTATCCATCTTTAAGGTCTATAATTGCTATATAGTGTCTACTGCGCAGACACAGGATGACCACCAGCCATGTGGTCATCTTGAATCTTTGTGTTAATGAATTTTCAACATGTTAAGGTCTAGTATGGGTCTGAGGGCCTTGTCCAGTTTTGGTACCGGGAAGTAAACTGTGTAGAAACCCCGATTCTTATCTGCTGTTGGTGCTTTTTCTATGGCATTTTTTTGTAGCACGTCTGCAAACTCTGATGAAGACATTTGTTTCCTGCTTCTTGCAGGTCTTTGCCTTTCGCATGTTAGTTTTATGCAATAGTAATGCTGGATGATGTTTAGGATCAATTTGTCAGAAGTGATGGCCTTCCACTCCTGGAGGAATCCTCCAATTCTTCTCCTCACCCCCTTGGTGTTGTGTGTCTAGGGTCTCCAATGCGGAGGCACTTGCTGGATGGGACCGATCTGTATGGAGCAGGTTCGCTTCCTCTGACCTTCACTCAAAAGGGGTGCCATTAGGACGCTGGGGTACTGTCATTGTGGTGCTGCGGTCTATGTAATGGCGCGTGTTGTGAAGGTAACCTGGGGAGTGGTAGTATGCGCCCCTCCCCTTGTTGGAATCCTTTATCTCAGCAGAGTTCCGCCAATTAAAGGGCCTCTGAACTGCAGGGCACCCATGGACTTCCGTCAAAAGACCTGCACCTATTGTGACTCTTAAAATAAGCTCTTCAGTTTCACAAATTCAGCACTATGGCTGAATATGCTCGCAGCCTTCTCTTTTCTTGCATCACATCATGTGGTGACGCTTCCTTTGGCTTTTCCTACCACTTCTTCCCTCAAAATGAGTTAAAAAGCCCCTTAGAGGAAACTTCATCTTTTTATTAAATGAGCTTTACCTTGGGCTAGGAGTTGCCATCCAGCAGAAAAATTCTGGGGTGCATATCACTTCTGTATTAAAGGGGTGAGGAATGAGAGGATGATTTGGGCTTATTCCATAGTCCTTTTGCAATTTTCAACAAAGTATCTTATAAACAAGTATAAGGACTAGAAACAATTTCTATAGCTACTGATTCAGAGCCTTTGTGCACTGATGCACAGGCATTTGGGCCTTATGGGCATGCCACCACCAAGGCACGTGTGCACCCTCACTGGCTCATTTATTTCAAGAACAGCACCAATATGTGTATGCATTTTAGCTCATGTCTAAGAGGTTGACAGGCTGCAACAGCCAACTGACCAACCCCACCAGCGCCAGCATAAAAATATCAATTTATATATCATTGCTATTTCCCATTCTCACAATGTGGATAGAATCAATAGTAACTCAGAAACAGAAGGACAGCAGGAGAATCAAAATCAGACATCTAAGAAATAGCAAACAGATTGCTGAGAACTTGGCCTAAAAATGGCAGTCCTCCATGAGAATGTTTTGAAAGCATAGTGTTAAAAGAATTATTGTGGGTGTGCAAATTTAGTCAATCATTGCAGACAGATGTATGTGTGGAGAATGACACCTTAGTTTTGGATGAATAGGCAGGGACAGCAGATGGATGTTGGGCGTTGTTGGAACACAAATATCCCATGCATGGTATACTAGCATGTACCCTGCCCTGAATGCCAAAATACATACCCTGGATTCCTAATTTTTATTTTGGCTCAGTCAGAATGCTAAACTGGCATGTGCATTGAGGCCCAGGCCTGTCTATGTTGAAGCCCCGGTCTAAAAACTCTTCTGTGACCTAGGAGTGTGCACGAGGGAACTCTCTGTAGTGACAATGGACAGCTGTCCATGGCATGGGTTATTGACCTACAGCAGCCATGGCAGAGTACTGATTTTTGTGGATCAATGGATCTGGGCAGAGCTCATCTTTGGATGACTCAAAAGAGTGTACAGCATTGGCTAACTTGTGTGATGTGATAACTTTACCCTTGCGATGAAATGTCATGCAAGTTGAATGCATGTGTGCATACTAGATGTATAGCATATGTGACAGCAAATCTCAGTGTGTGTATAGTGCATGTTTGCTATAGCCAGTGGGATCCATTCTGGATGGCCCCTGGTTTAACAAGACACAAGACCGAGGGAGGAGGTAGCTTCCCCAGACAATGGAAGTGTATTAGCTGCATTCGTGTGACTAGAGGATGGAAACCGACACTGAAGTGAGTGAGGATGGAGACTGCGCTAATCTTAGAAATGAGGACATTTTAGTAAAGGTTTGCTGACTAGATTTACTGGCCACTGCCATTTGGTAGATGGAAAGGGAGAAGGTGAGTCTCATCAGATTCTGCTGCTAAAGGTAAGAAAGTTTTTAGGCAGCCCCCACTCCTGTCGCGGATTACCACTTAAAGAAAACTGACAGTTGGGTGAAAATATCTTACACTTTGTGTCCTTGTTTTTTCATACTCCTGCTTAAATCCAGCATCATCACTACCTACTTTGAGAGCAATCATTGTTTAGAAAAGGCTGAATCTGAAGTACAGTAGGAAAATAGTATATGAAAGGGAACACAAAATCGGTTCCAGGTTCCTTAGCAGATCCACATCCCTTATGGAAAACGAGTATAAAAGTAGGATCCAACGCACACTACTTCGTTCCAGTTCCAAATTCTTCTTGACCAAGAAAGGTAGTGCTCACACAGAGTACTCTTAAGAGCTGCTGTGTGAGCAGGGTTGGTGTCTGCCAAATAGCATCACCTGAAGTCTGAACATTTTGCTGGAAAAGCTATGGGTCTGCCTAGTGCATAGAAGATGGTCTAGCTGGCCCTGCAGGAGGAGAGACTGTCCAGAAGAAGCTGTACAGCCAAGTTCCCAGAGGGAGGAATACCCAGAAAAAGTTGACTTATGGGAGTGTACTGGGAGCCAACCTGATCTGAGAGGACCCCCTACCTCTCTGTGTAGTTCACTTGGCTAACTAGGTGAAGCGTCATTAACTTTTATCATCAGTGTGCCATCCAGTATCTCTGCTGTGATCAGAGGGCCTGATCTACTGCCACAGAGCTGTGCAACCAGACATTGATACTGCAGCAAGGCCTTGCCCCAACAGGCCAGGGACTGCAATGGCCAATGAGACAACCACGGATCACAGCCTGTCAACCAGCATTTCCACCACAACCTAAGATATCTGGGAGTCGCTGCCCTAAAGCAGTGTGTCCAGATGTCATTGCCGCTATATAGTCTAGGAATGTCAATTGAACAACTGCCAAGGAGGCACAACAGCTGATCCGAGCCTGCTGTGCTGCAACTCTGACAATCTAAGAGGTGGGGCCATCTTAACCCTTCTGCCATTCCTGGAGAACATTACTGTGTGACTACAAAGAGCGCACTACGACTGCCATAATGGTGAGCAGCAATTGACCAGGGTAGGTCACACTGGGTTGTGTCTGAAAAACTGAGAAACCATAACTTGCCTTAAAACTGTGCATTTGAACCTACCCAGTGTGCCACTTGAACTTTTAGCAAAATAAGAGTGAGCAGACTTGCCGATCCCTGCACTGGTTTTTTAATCAAACAGCCATAATGGAATACTCGTACTTGAGCCGATTTTTACCCAAGATTCCCCATAAGTAAATGTTTAGCACAGGCAAGTGGGGCTACTGTACAAGCAGGAGAGCGAAGTAGCAGGGCTGGGATCTGCAGCACTGATCAGAGCGCCAGGTGGATGTGGGCACTAAAAGCAGAAGTTACAGTACACAGTGATTTGAAGAACCCTGTAACTGAGCCCAATTTCAATTGTAAGTATCACATTTTGTTGCGTTAATAAAGTACTTCTCTTTCTACTAGAAAAGCACCGTGCTGGACAGTATCTTACGGAGTCTGTTGGTTGATTGAGTTCTTTCCCCCCATACTATCTTATGTGGGAAGGCTTTGACTTGTCATCCTCACAACCCCGAGAGTCAATTGTGTGAAAGGTCAGGTTTGTACAGCCATAGTAAGATGGATCCAATGATCAGTGGCAAACTGCCACAACCACCAGGATTGGGGCCAGGAGCCCCTGGCTGTCTGCAGTCCCCTGTGTCTGACAGTTGCCAGGCAAGCAGTACCTAGACCAAGAGCTCCAGAACAAACTACTTTCATCAGAACAATTAGCTCATCCTTAACAAACCATAACCTGCACAACTACCCCCACTTCTCTCTCTCCACTAATTTCAAGGGCACCATAGTCGCCATCATCGGGAGTCTTTTACTTGGGCGAGTTAAATGCCAATGGGACCTTAAACTTGCAGCTGACGTTCTGGAAGGCCAGGGCTGAGGCATGTGAGCAGGCCAGAGAGTTTAGTAGGGAAAAGTTAAGATTATCTCACCAGGAACAAGAGGAAAGGAGGCAGGAGAGACCAGAGGAATGGACCTGAAAGGAAAACAAACGGAGAGAAGAAAGGGAAAAGGACAGTGGCAAAAAAGAAATAGGAAGGCAAGAAAAGGAGAGAACTAAAGAGTATGGTTGTGGAGAACAAAAAGCTCAGGATAGCAGCACAGATAGTTATTCAGTGAAAGGCGATTCCACCTCCAGCTCTCCAAGATTACCTGCAAAGTTCCAAAAGAGCTTGTGTGCATGTATCTGGAAGTCCTGGATATTTTGGAATGATTTGTGAGTTTTGAGACTGCTTGTTAAGAGCAATCTTTGAATAATGTGCGAAAGGTAGCCACTTTAACAATTTCTGGCTGCTAAAGTGTGCACATAAATCTCCAGGACAACTGTTGGCTTTCACCAAGATAATGTTGCATTGGAATAGACTATAATGTTCCCATCAAGTTACAACCGATCCCTTGCCTTTGTCCCGATCATGGGAAATCCTGATTTCGCACCAGGAATAATTGACAACAGACACCACACTTGGGAGGAAGGGCAAGGTATCTGTATGTTCATTGGAGGTGAACACTTAAGAGATCAATGTGCTAATGATTTCCTAATGCGTCCACATGACAAACAGACTCCCACAACTGTTACATTGGCTTGCACACTGGCAGTGACTGCAGGAGCATGTAAGGACTTAACCAAAACAGACAGGCCTGTTCCAAGGAGGACAGATGGCACGGGCCATAACAGGTTTATACAGAGACTTAGACTGTAGTTAGCCCCTACACACGCTTACATATGTGAATAAATGGATAGAGGATGTGGACCTGGAAATCCAGGTGAGCTCCAAAGCATTGATCTGGAGGTGGGCAGCAAGGTTCTATGTTTGTCTCAAAAATAAGGAAACCATGTCCAAAATTATGCTAGGGTGGTACTTAATACAAAATAACTTTTGGACAATGTATGGGTGTCCAGGGCTTTGTGGGACGGGGCGAGACTAAGCCGGTTCGTACATCAATATACAGTGAACAAGCAGTTCTGGATTCAAATAGTACAGAAAATTAAGGAAAATCATCAATACACAGTTACCGACAGATCCCCTTTTGGTTCTGCTGGGGTAAGGAGAGGATGAATGGATATACCCGCTCTCAACCCCAACCGTCAAACTTATATCCCAGCTTTTACTGGTGGCCAGATTGACGGTGGCTCAGAAATGGAGGGCCCCTGATCTCCAATCTTTGGGTATATGGCAGTCTAAGACTTGCAACCTTTTTGACATGGACAAATTGACAGCCAAAATTAAAGATAAAGTTGCTCAATTCGAACAATTCTTAACTCCCTTTCTTACGTACCATAGGAAACCAGCCTTAGGAGAAAGACTTTATTCTCCTCCGGCATTAATACCAAGGACAGGAGGACAAAAAAGATGGAAGTATTACAATTGTCAATATGACAGGCATTGTTTCAGTACTCCTTTTTTGCTATACCCGCTACACTGTATTGTTATGACCATAACTGTCTGTGTGCCCTGGCTGCTTTGTCATTATTAGATAGATGTATATCTGGAACTTGACTGATGTCATCAAAACTTTAAATAATGTGTTTTAAAAAGAGGCTAGATACAAACCAGAAAGTAAGGAATAAGGCAATTCTCAAAACTCCCAAAGGAGGACACAGGCAGAAAGGTAATTGGGTTCAAAGTCAGGAACAAAAGGACAAAGGAGGAAGAAATGCTCCCCAAAGAGGATATGATTACTTATTAAAGGTAATACTAGGCGGGGAACTACAAAAAGGTGCATACATAGCCAGTGTGCTGACTATAGACGAGATGAACCTTCCAACAGACAATTGAGGAAAGGATCGAATTGATGTAGGCTGAAATGTGTTGACCGTTTTTTTGGAGAAAGGCCACATTCAGGAACATTATGAAATAAAAAGACTCAGATGTGATGAAAGGACGAGACCACGAAAAAATAAAGGTCTTTAGAACAGACTGACCGAAAAGCTCCTTAGGTGGACCAAAGACATAACAAATTCAGACACCCTAATCAAAAAATTGTAACATTAATTGAAATAAGATTTTATATACGATATGATAAAGTTGTGTGAAGTAAGCTTTTAGTATTTTCCGTGGTACATTTTCTTGTGACAAGAATCTAAAGACCATGTATGTTTGATATTTAGTATCATGTAATGATTTGCAATAGTGACTATTTTGCAATTACAATATTTGAATTTATCCCTATAGGGAACTCTCAACATATTGCCTTTCATTTCTGACACACGAGTTTGGAGTGTGGGTGGCAGGCAGAAGCCACATGAAGGATAGTTTTGGGCTTGAAGATAAATAATGACTGAGCGGAGCTAGAGACCTGCATCTGGCTCCAACCTTCCTTGGTAGCTCGTTCACTTCTACTACAGCAGTAGTGGGATAGTGCTAGGGTAGGGCAGGGATCACCACCATCACTGATCAGAACACTAATTGGCTGCAGGCACCCACAGCAATTTGAAGATACCTGAAACTGATCCCAATTACTGTATGCAGACGGATTATGTTCCTTACCCTGTAAGCATCTATTCACAGCATGCAGATTAACATGCTATGCATACTTCAGCCATCTAGTGTTGGGCCCAGACTTTGCAAATTGCTTTTCTTGAGGAAGCTTTATGATTGGCATCGTGCGTCCTCCTCCCCCTCGAGGTATTGCGCATGTCGAGCGCTTTGTTCCTCAGAAAGTATTCTTTTTGCCATAAAAGAAGCGAAGATATAGGCTGCTTAGTAAGATTTTTCTATTTGACATGCTGCTTTGTAGGTATTTTGTCACCATCTAATACCTGCAGGGGAGGCGGGAGGGTGCATGTGAATCTGCAGCACTACACGCTATGAATAGATGCTTACAGGGCTAGTAACAATCCATTTCTAGCATGTGTTGGCTGCAGATACACATACTGTGCATAGACTGTAAAGCAGCACCCCTCCACGCGGTGGCATTAGGCATGAGATGGTGCAGTCGTTTGGAGCTTGTTGTCTTGAATGAACATCCACACAATGTTTTGTGAAAGTGTGTGGATTTATCCATGTTCCTACTTTGCAAATTGCAAATATCATTGAAGGATATTTCCTAAAAAAGCCATGTTTGCTCCTTTTTTCCTTGTTAGGTCGAGCCTCTAGTAGCGCGCAAGCGCTGCTCTGCGAGACTTTAAGTTAGGGGCTTTTGAAAGCTGACCAGACGTTCGTGGGTCATGGCCTTTTCCCTGCGGTTACCCGCACGGCAGACATCTGTTTCCAATTATCGTGCCCAGACGCGGGCGCGATAATTGGAAACACATGCCGGCCGTGCGGTTAATCGCAGGGAAAAGGCCATGACGCACGAGCGTCTGGTCAGTTTCAAAAGCCCAGGCTACCGCGCTCGCTCCCGCTCCTTTCTTGTTGTAATCATTATTTCTGCCTCTTGCTAGACTTTCTTCTTTCAGTTAAAAAACGTGCATATCTGCTTTGCTGTTTTTTTTTATACAGACCCTGGGAAAGCAGACACCGAGATTCGAACCTGGTTCCTCCGTCCCAAAGTCGGCAGCTCTGTTCTTTATTTGTTGTGGCATTAGGTGCCTAGACAGGCTTCACGCTTAGTTTCATCTGTCCTTGATTACTGCCTTGACACTTTCAAGCAGATGATGCTCTTCGTTCAGTGCAGAGGAGTTTACATGTAAATTGCAGGAGGGAGAGGACGGTAAAAATTTGAAATGCAGTATGCTGCATCGTGAAGACTTTACAGTGCAAATATTGTAAAATACACCACGGCGCTGCCAGGAGCTTTCCCAGCCGTCGTAGAGCATTACTGTCGGAGGTGTGGCTGCGGGGCTGTGTTTTTCTGTGCTGGATTGCTTGTAGCGCTTTTAATTCACGACACTATGGTAAATACAAATATAATACACGGGTTCATAAATTATTATACACTTACGGAACAGCTCATTATAGAGTGCGCAAATGGTGAGAATGTATCTCCCTCTATGTATATATAGATATACCACTCTCGGACATATTTTATTGTAATAAAGCGAGGACGCAGTCGCCATCCTCATGCGAGGATTTTCTGTTATTGCGCATAACTAATCCCTTCCTGACTGCTGACTAGTTTCACTCGCATCGCTCTTGTAATATACCGTTCCGTATTTTAAAAATAAAAACCCACTTTCGGGACCCCAATTAACTGTTTCACGCTCCTTGTAGGTCACTTACACGCTCCATTAGCCCCCATTCCCAAAAGGCCCCCATGCCCGTCGTGGGGAATAAGGGATGTATTGCGCGTTAACTGGAAGGCTTGCAGTAACCCTGCTTTAAATGCATGTTTGGCACTGGAAGGTATCTGTGTGTGTGTCTATTCGTGTGTGCGTGTGTGTGTGTGTGTTCTGTGTGTGCTCTGTGTGTGTCGCTGTTTGTATAAATGTAATATATTTCTTTGTGTGTGCGTTTGTGTGTTCGGTGTGTGCCGGTGTTTGTATCAGTGCACCGATTTCTGTTTGTGTGTCTGTTTGTTCGGTGTGTATCGGCGCTTGTATAAGTGTACTTATTTCTGCGTGTGTGTCTGTGTGTGCCAGTGGGTGTATAATTGGTCTATCGTGTGTGTGCGCGCGTTTGTGTTGATGTTTGAAAACGTGTGCCTGCTTGTGTGTCTCCGTTTGTGTGCATGTGTCTATGTGTCTGTGCCGGTGATTGAAGACGTACATGTCTGTCTCTGTTTGTGTGTGAGCTTTTTCAAGAGTACATTCCCTTTGACCAGGTGACACCAATTTACAAAATGGTTTCCTCCTGTGACATGTTTTCTGAAAGTAATCTAAAATTACAAAAGTAAAGACAATACAAATTGAAATATTTCCTTTAACCTCGAGTCAAATATGATGGGTTTCTCTTCAAGCAGTTTTTTAGCGGGTCATTTGTTTAAATGTTAAGTCAATCTAAGTAAGAAAATAGTCTTCATAATGATTATAAACACTTTTACTTCCCGTCGTTCTTCCTCTGGTCGTTTTAATGTTGGTTACGAAAACCGAGCTGATGCTACCGCCTCTTCTATTACTAGTAATAATACCATGTTTGTATATCTTTTCACACGCAACGGCCATACTGTAATTACAAGTCCTGTAGTTACAGATAGCACCTAGTTTTTATGTGTTTATTTCATTTTTGGGGTAAAACGCTGGCCTTGATATGTCCTATGGAGCGCTACAGAACACAACACTCCAAAATGAAAATACAGCAATAAATAAAATAATTTAACAGACAAATACGGCAGCTAGCATAACAAGCATTTGCAATGCAATAGGTCTCGCCTTTGTGAGAGTTTGAGCTATTGTCATTGTAAATGAAAATGCCTTTCATTTATGTGTTTTGAAAACCTGTAAGCGGTCCGTAAACACGCACTTTGTACTGATAGCTGGCATAAACAAGCATTGGCATAGCCAATAGGTCTCGCCTTTGGGACCTTATAAGTGTTTAACCATGCAACAGTTAATGTTGTTGCACCAAGGATATTGTGCTGCATAACTAAATACTTATAAGGTCCCAAAAGTGAGACCTATTGGCTATGCCAATGCTTGTTGAATGAGCTTTTGGCACATTTGGAAGTTTTCTTTTTGCTTTTGCATAACATATTTGGATGAATTTAACAATCCATTTTGCTATACCTGTTTTGAACATAGCGTTTCCTTTTGTTGGATTTGAAAAAGACAAAAAGCTGGTTTGTTTTTCTGAAGGGTTTAGTACGTTCCACATAGTACATAAGAGCCCTTTTAACATCTGATGTATGAAATGAACGTTCTGCAACAGTTTGTGGTTTGGTAAAGAAAACTGGCAATTGCAAGGTTGGGTTCAAATGAAATGGTGAGATAACCTTGGGTACAAATTTTGGATTAGTGCATAAACGCACTTTGTCTGAAAAGACTTTGAAATAAGGATCAATTGTGAGGGAATGCATTTCGCTGACCCTTCTTAAAGATGTTATTGCTATAAGGAAAGCCTCTTTCCATGTCAAGAATTGTATTGGACAATTATGTAGTGGCTCAAATAGTGGCCCCATAAGTCATTTTAAGACAATGTTTAGATTCCACGCTGGTAGTGGAGGTGTACGTGGTGCAACGACTCTTTTTAATCTTTCCATGAATGCTTTGATTACTGGTATACAGAAAAGTGACTGGTGCTTCCTGGTTTGTAAATATGCTGCAATAGCTGCTAAATGTAGTTGTATTGAGGTGTATGCCAACTGTGATTAGGTCGAGCCTCGAGTAGCACGCAAGCGCTGCTTAGAGGCGTAGACTTTTAGTAAGCGAGTTTGAAAAGCAGTCCCAAAAACGCTCGTGCGTCGTGGCTGGCCTTTTTGGGATGGGTACGCGCGGCAAACATGTGTTTCCAATTATCGTGCGCGGGCGCGATAATTGGAAACACATGTCTGCCGCGCGTACCCATCCAAAGGCCAGCCACGACGCACGAGCGTTTGGTCAGCTCTGCAGGCTGCCGTGCTCGTTAGTCCATGATATGGGAAAGCTTGCATGGGGGCTACGGAGCTACAGCTCAAGGAGCTCAGAGTCAAAGGAAGTCTTTCATTCGAACCCAGCCCGTATGTCCACTGTCAGAGTATATTTTATTTTCTGCGCTGTGAGTCGCTCTGCTTTCTCTTCACATCCAGACATGACTGTTCTGCAGCGTGACAAGGAGGCGCGCGCGCTCGGCAGCCGAAGTTTGATGTTCTTCCGTGGTCTGCTCAGCATTGTACCTGCTCCACGGCAGGTAGCGCACAGCGAAGGGTCCCGAGCGCCGAGTCCCGCGCCAGCCTGACTCCTGCACCCCTGGAATGGCCTGTCTGATCTTCCTTCCATGGTTACATTTTACACAAGTGAACCAGCCTTCTTGTGCTTCGCCGAGGAGTGAATAAGATACAGGGAGTCCAGGAAACAATGCCACCGGCGCTCCGCTACTTTATGGCATAAGCGAGAAATGACTCCGCATGTTAGCCCTAAAATATTGCACAGGGATCACTGCAGGTCAAAAGCAAGTGCGCTGCAAGCACTCCAGCTGCGCCAGGGGTGACCAGAAAAAATAAAAGTATGTTTTATGAACACTCCATTTGTCTACACCCTGAATACGATAGTGCCTTGAAAACTACCGTCTCACAGCTAGGCCATGTCTCTTCATATGTTCATTGATCCATGCAGATCGTATCGCGCATCCACGGTCGAACCACATCGATTTACGCATCCAAGCGAATTTCCTCATCTAGCAATTCATTCTATAACACTCAAAACCCCAGACTTCTGACTGCAAACCCAAAACACCAGGAGTCGAAGCAAATGATGAATGGCGCGCGGTATAAATAATGTGCAACATAATATGGTATTAATCTATTCTGGAAGGATGGTTTGCATCGTCCAAACCATATTTTCATTTGCTCATCCGACTGTTCACGTTCCAGTCGTCCATCAATTCTTTCACCATCTAGCCATTCATGCATTCATTCGTTTGTTCATTCGCTCGTCTATTCACTGAAAGATCCATTCATCCACTCATTCATTCAAGCGGCTGGTAGTGTCACAGGTCCACAGTGCCCACATCTTTAAAAGATGGACACGCCTGCCCTGGTTGAGGTATACAGGGGTCTGGCGAATAAAATAACCCGTTTGCTGGCCATGGGTATACATTTGCACTTTACCCCATATAGTATTTGTGCAAGATGCGATAAGAGGTAATTGTTCAAAGAGGGCGTGTCCAACTTTGCAACCGACTGCTGCAAGGACGCCTGAACATCGAAGGACCCCTTCCTTCTGTACGTACTAAATGTACATAATAAAGTCGCCCAGATTCTTGTAATCCAAGCAGGCTGCTAGTAGTGCCTGGAAGACCCCACACACTGCAGTTACAGTTCATGTAACATTACAGTGGTTCATCTGGAGTCAGCTTGGATGCCCCTGGGAAGAGATGCATGCACGAGGGCTGCTGTCAGACAAAGGCAATGTCACCCCACTCACAAGTACCCCTGCATCACATGTGCTGGTAGGTACTGAGAAAGGTCAGGGTGGCTGCACCACTGTGCCATGCACCTCTTGTTATTAAACTACCCACTGTAAAAACTTCATGAAACATATGCCTTTTAAACGTAAACACCGCATAGGTAAGGGGTTTGTGGCGTGAGTAACCACGTGCATATAAGGATTTTCCAGCAAATTTCAAATCAGTTCATTTACTTTTGCTGGGCCTATTAAAACAAGCACTGGCAAAGTCAGCAAGTCTGATAACTTGCTAACGCATGTTAAGAGGCATACATAAACGCACACAGACAATTTGTGCGGTGTCTCTGTGGAGCATGCCTCTTTCTAGGTCACCTCAGACTGGCCATTTTTATGCAGTTTTTTTTATAGCGCGAAACTGTCCCAGGGGCATTAGTGCACTTAACAAAACCGTACTATGTTACACATTTTTTCATTTTTTAAGCAGCGAGAGATTAAGTGATTTGCCCAGAAAAACAGGCTGTTCAGCCGAGACAAGGATTCATACCCTGCTCCCTAGGTCAGCAGCTCAGTTCCACTATTCACCCCAACCCTGTCATGTGGCAAGGCAATTGCACTGCAAACTGAGGAACAAAAAAAAAAAAACACAGCACCAGATGTTTAGGACAAAAAATCCAGGGCACAGACAAAAACACACATAGAAAGTGACAGGTTACACAGAGGCACCCCACAAATAGCCCGTGTGCATTTGTGTTTACCTACCTGTGGTTGCATGCCTTAGCAAAGTGTTTCCCAAACTGTGGCTCAGGATCCACTGGTGGGTCAAGCTTACTTTTGGTGATCATGAAAGTCCAAGCAATAAACAAAGATGCTTATAAATTCTGTATTTATCTCGTCACGTTTGCTATGCTTCAAAGACAGAGGACATGACCTGACATTTGACTTCTGACAAATTGCTGCTTATGTTTTTTTCAACATGGAGGATTGGTATTTACAAACTTCTCTCACTTTGTGGTCAGAGAAAGTAAAGTGAATCATGTGACAATCTTGCCAGGCACAGGGAGTGTAGAAGGGAAGGATGTCATTTTTTGTAAATAATACACAACCTGAAGGGGGAGAGGTAACATCCCTACTCCGACCTCCCCAATCAATAAATGCAATACACACAAAGGAGTAGGAAAGTATACATGAAATAGTGGCACGTGCTTTCTGTAAGAAAACTGCCCTCACTCACATAATTGTGTCACAATTATGTGAGTGAGGGCAGTTTTTTTTTTTTACACAAAGCACGTGCCACTATTTCATGTATACTTTCCTACTCCTTTGTGTGTGTGTCATTTTTTGTAACCCACAACAAAATGTAAATACCTGTAAATTAAATTTACACATTCACCAGTAAGAAAAGCAAACACAAAGCCCTTTAGTTCTGAAGTGTTATGGAAACACGGATTTGAATAGGGTAAAAACAAATCAGAACACAACTCGGTGATGCACAAATGATAAATGCTCACTGAAACCCAAGATCCACAAATCATCATTTGTCACCAATATAGTTTTATCAGTAAAACGGAATGTCTGTGCAAATTTAGTGGCCATGTCAATGGAAACGGTGTCTGTAAATCACACGATACTTTAGTTACATTAAAAAGAGGCAAATTACCCTTGTCACTGTAAATTGATAAGCAGATTTCCCTGAACTCCAACAAACTAAATTGACACCCAACGAAAACAAACAATAAGACTAGGATTTTGTGACTTCTCACTGAGTGCAGTGGGCACAGTGTGGTTTGGTGACATAAGACCACAACAAGGAAACATTTTCTGAGATGAGTCGGTGTGATTTGGGAAGATCAGCATTAGTAGATGGCGGGTGCCAGGCATATAATGCTGCATGTCTGCGCCTGCCTCCACAATAAAGCAACGTGTTATTGAGCAGGCATTGCTGCTGCGAGTTTTTGGTGCCCCAAGGTAAGACCTTCCTCCTGACGACCTAGACAACCTGAAGAAAAACTCCTCAGCAGAAGGCACAGAGTTATTTATAAGGTACAATACATACATTTAGGCCCTCTTCCCGCCCCTCGGTACTCACTGTGGTTCATGGGGTTATCCTCAGGTGATGCCACCAGGTGGAGGTACGCGGTCCAAAACCCTAGGATCAGCAAGCCTAGCGCCACAACCGTTCGAAAGCGCCTTCTCAGCGACTTCAGGGGCAGCAGCTGTGGGATGCGGCTCCACCACATCCTGGGGGCAGCGGGGGGACGAAACTGCTGCCCCCGTCGCCGCGTAGGCCCAAATCTGTATGTCCTGCACTGCTCCGGGCCCTTGAAGGCTCCAAGGCCTCCACGAGCCGTGCTCCCGGCCCTGTGCAGACAGCAATAATCCGGTATCCAGGTCCCACACAGGCTCCACGCTTTTCTTCCAGTCCACCACGCTGCTGGCGACAGGCAGGCTCCACGCTTTTCTTCCAGTCCACCTCAGGCGACACTCAGGCTTCGCAGCTTTGGTCCACTCTGCTCCTGACCATACAGAGGATCCACACCTTTCCCCACTGTACCCCTGGCCTCACACAGGTGCAATGTCCTCTGGCCACAGTGCTCAAAGACAGCTTTGCTGTGTGGGCCTGGTTCTTTGTGGGCACCAAACCCTCCGCCAGTCGTGTGCCTGGCCACACGTGGACTTCAAACCCTGCAGCAGCCTGCGTCTGGCCCTTGATGGGTCCCACACACTACCAGCTGAGCTCCTGGGTGCATGTGGGCTCCACACCATCCGTCAGCAGTGATCCTCGCCCCGTGTGGGCTCCAAGACTTCAACCAGCTGTGCTGCTGTGTCACTACAGCCAGCTGTGCTCCTGTGTCCCTGTGGGCTCCACGCCTCAAACAGCCATGCACTTTTCCCTGTGAGGACTAGAACCCTACCAGCCGTGTTCCTGGCTCCTTGTAGGCTTTGTTAGCTGTACTCCTGGCCCCCTGCACCTAGAAACCTTCTTCCAGCAGTGCTTCGCGCTTTTCAGGTTTCGCCGAACTATCTGCCACCCTCGCCCCAAGCGGCCCTTGCACCACCTATCTGTCAGGCCATGCCACCAAGTCTCTGTTTTCCCCTGTCGGTCTCTTCTCAGACCCCCGTCTTCCTGTCTTCTCAGAGACGCTTAGGACGGTCTGTGCTTATATGGGGGTTCTGTGGGTTTCTAAGTGGAATGTTTATCTCGCAAAGCACCCCTTGGAGTGTTATATGCTGTCTAATAAGTGCGTCTGACACCCCAGTGGTGTTCACCGGCTCTACGAGCAACAGGTGCCGCCACTGGCAAACTTTCTTCACACCCTTCTGGGGAATGTCACTTTATAAGGCTCTTCTCCCAGCCAGTCTGTATCCAAAAGGCACCTGTTTTCCTACCTCTCGGCTCTCACCCAGAGTTACATGTGTCTTGTCTTTTTATATAGGCGCTGTCATCTAATACCGGTCAACACGTCTGTCTCGTGCCACATCTTTAGTATGACTCGAAAATCTTAGTCTCTTCCCGCTGACACACCTCGTTCTGCCATCTCTCTCTTTCCTGCTTCAGTCTCTTTTTACTAACCTCCACCTTGACGCTCCCTGCACTATCTGCCGTCTGTAGGTCCCTTTTCCTGTCTCTTCTGCCATGCACTCTCTTCTCTCACGTCCTGCAGTCTCTTCTGTCAGGTACTCTGTTCTCTCACGTCCTGCACTCTCTTCTGTCAGGCACTCTATTCTCTCAGTGACGACCTGTTCAGTCTCTTGCTGATCAGACGCCTTGTCGCCAACTATGCCCCGAGCAGTCTAGCCTCTCCGTTCCCCTGGCCGTCTCTTCCGGCTTAGGTACTGTCATCTTAATTTGAACCCTCACTCTGAGCAGTCTCCTCCTTGCAGTATTTTCCATACGGTGGTACCCACTGTGTCCGCCCTTTATCTTTCACCCCGCAATCTCGAGGGGTCTCCGTTGCCCCCTCTCTCCTCTGACACCCAGCTAATTGCTGCTAAGAAGCACCACAGCCGATTGTAACCCCCAAATCCATGAAATCCTAAACAGCGCTCCTGGCTCGTCAGACGCTCTCAGCTGTCTCTCTTGTGGCTGCTTCCTTGGTCGCGTGTTCATGGGACACTCACACTACCCTTCCTGGTCCCCTGCTCTGAGGCAGTTTCCACAGTTCTGATCGGGTTCTCTACTCCCTCTAGCAGTCTCGTTAAAATTTGATCTTCAGACAGCCACGTTCTCTCTGTTGCTGCGGTCTCGTACCGTAAAGTCTCTTCACTGCTCTAAATCAGTCGGTTGTGGCTGTCTCTGTGTCCCCCTGGCACTGTCATCACCGCTCGCCGCCTAAGACTCTCCCTGACTCCCTGATGTGGCCGCTTCTCTGCTTACCCTCTGGCAGTCTCGTCACTATCTGCTCTTGTGCAGTCTCTCTGCCCTCTGTTGTAGCTGTCACTCTGTTCTCCTCCTGGCTGCCCCGTCTCGTGGTGCTGCCCACACCAAAGTTCGTCCTGTGTCTTCCAGTTTGTTAGTAGTTCCCTGCTGCTGAAGTGCTCTCTGTCAGCTCCTCTGACAGACTCTTCCCTGGCCGTCTCGCGGGCGCTCTCTGTGCACCCGGTCGCCCTGTCTCCAGTGCTCACCTGCAGCAATCCCCGCCCTTCTCTCCCGGGGATCACCTGCAGCTCTACCCGCCCGGGTACTCAGCGAGATGCGCTCAGTCCTTGGCTGCGCTCTCCTGCCTCGCCCGGCCCCTGTCCTCCCTCCCCGCACCCCTTCAGGAGTCCCTGCACCTTCCGCAGCACTCTCAAGGGGTCACTAACCACCTATAAAAGTGTCCCCATCCGCCGTCAACGCTGAACCGGTGTCTCACAGCTCCTTGGGGCTGCCCTTCCCAGCCCTCTGTTCACTCTGGGAGGGAGGGCCTCCGCGCAGGGAGGGACACTCCCAACCTGCCGCCGGACCCGCCCTCGTGCAGTGCCCGGCGCTGCGCCTGGAAGAGGAGAGGCGAGCAGAGGGGCTTTCACGCCGTGGCCCGGCTTTTTGGCGCTGTGCGGCGCGAGGGCACAAGCGCGGCGCGTGCAGCCGGGCACCGCGAGTCACACTCATGGCGCGCGTGGGTCGGGGACTGCCTGTCCCGCCAACTCCCAGAGCAGCCCTTGCAGCGCCGCGAGGAGAAACCCCAGGGGTCCACCCTCCAGGGGCCCCCACAAACCTTGAAGGGTGCCCCATTTAGCACAAGGCTAATGAATATCTGTGAGATATCGGAGACTCGATGGGGGAGGCTGTTATCATTTTGCGTCACGCCGCTGCGAATAGTTTCATCCGCGCGAGCTTTGCCTACGTTTTAGTAAACTGCCAAACTACTGGTTTTAATGCTGCGCAGCAGGGCGCCCCCTAGTGGTAGGGTTGCCGAACTGGAGGCGTTCACAGGCCTCCTGAGCACTGGTGCCACTTTTGTGAGGGCGCTCGCAACAGGGGGGCAACGGACCCTTCCCCCCTCAGTCTACAATTATAGGGATAATGTATACTCTTTGGATGGCTATAACCATGTGATGGCATAACATATCTCGGATTTAATCATACCGTTGTATCCTAGCCGATTATATTGTAGTAAAATATACCTTGGAAACAAACTGAAAAGGTAAATAATCACACACCAGTCGAAAGAAGAGAGGCGCTGCTTTAGTTCAAATATTTACTGAACTTTTAGAGAGACTTTCACGTTTGTACGTGCCTAAATTAGTGTCTAAGGCGGATATTTTGGTTTAGAATAAAGCAAATAAATGTAGGTTTCAGATTTCCAGTTTGGGTACATATTGGAGTGCGTGTGACTTTTAATAGTGATTGTGACGTGTCAGAGTTAGAATGTACCCATAGTGGGTGGGTTGGGCCCCAGTGTGAGTGCCCCAGTGTGAGCATGCACTGCTGTAAGTAGCCACACACAAGGCCCAACTTTAGAGTACTTGAATGCCCTTCTGGGTGGCCCGTTCGTTCTATTCTAGAATGTAACAAAATATTGAATCCACAATATAAATTGCCACTATATTATCAAGGTAATTACATGTGGAGTTAAGAATAGTAAATATAGACTTCCCTGTATATACGGTGTATGTGGTGGTAGTTTAGTATTATAGATGCAATTTTTTGTAGGCTGATATTTCTGACCACGACATAATGACATATAATTGCACTGCCCATTCATTTTCTAGCCTCTCTGTAGAGACTGCCAATGAAAGTTACTACTGGTGCAAAATTGTAATGTCTCTAAGCCCTTTTACTTGGCCAAATGTACTCTGGAACTCAGAAACTCTAATAGCACAGCCCCTATTTTAGGCACATCCCCATCTTAGACAACTCCAAGGAAGTTGGGATATAATTGCAAGTAACAAGTATTGTCTCTTGCTTCTCAAACCTCAGGACCAACGTATTTCTGCAAACAACTTCAAATTCCAAGTGCCCCTTTTCAGGTTTTGACTTTTAGAGGCTAACCAGGTCCAACAGTGGAGACTTACTCTTGGAGGTTGATGAAGGTTTAGAAACTCTAACATAGCTAGTATCATTAACTCTCAGTAATTGTATGGTCCCATTAGTGTTGCAGTGTGATGAAAACAATATTGATTACCTCTACGTCCCTCGTCCTTGTCCCAAAAGGGAGAAATCAAGGGGGAGATCTGAGCTCTAAGATCTAACCTCACACGAAGGGAGACAAAGAAGGAGGGGAACTAGCCTCTAGTCAGTAACAGCTGACTTAAATACAGGGGCGGATCCTCCACGTGGGTGGAGGAGTGTCGCCCCACTGCTTTCTTGCAGTGCGAAAAGCAGAAACATAAAATGGTATTATGAATACCATTTTATGTTTCTGCTTCTCGCACTGCGAGAAAGCAGAAGGCAGGGTTTGGTTGGGGGTGGGCGGGGGGGCGTTCCTGCGCCAGGCAGGGAAGGAGTGGCTTGCCCACTGTTGTGGGCGCTGACTGTTTGGTCGGCCCCAGGGTTTCTCTATGTAGGCTGCATGCAGCCTACATAGAGAGAATGGCCTCCCCATAGATGCCTGTGGGGTCGGCGTCCCAGCTTATCACAATGCTGCCATTGCAGCGTTGTGATTGGCTTAGGGGAGGAGAGGGAGGCTGCCTGCTTTCTGTAAGGCGCAGAGAGAGGAGTCGCGACCCGGGACTGGAGGCAAGTTACTTTAAAAACAAGCATTGGCATAGCCAATAGGTCTCGCCTTTGGGACCTTATAAGTATTTAGTTATGCAGCACAATATCCTTACTGCAACAACATTAACTGTTGCATGGCTAAACACTTATAAGGTCCCAAAGGCAAGACCTATTGGCTATGCCAATGCTTGTTTTTGTAAATGTAACAGGTAGCATATTAATTGTTATGTTGGTTGTGTTGCGTTGCACGGTAATGCACAAAATGCTTTCATTTTGCTGCATGGCAAGCTTTTGTTGTAGGTCTTCTTGCTTCTTTTAGAATAGTCATACATTCCTCAGGTAGATTGAGATATCCAAATTCTATGACCTCAGGAGCCAGATGCAAGATTGAGCTGTTGAGGGTTGGGATGTCTCACACTGCCATTGCGGTGTGAGAAGATTTGAATAATTGGGTAGCTTCTCATGAGGCTGTAGGGAGAGCTCCAATAGTGTTGTGTACCATGGATGATGAGCCCATGTGGGTGCAATCAGAATCAGAGTCATTCAATTCTTTGAGGTTCCTGACCACAGAGGATATTAGTGAGAGAGGAGGTAAAGCGTCTGCAAATATCCCTGACCAATTCATCCATAGAGCAATGCCCTTAGATTGTGGATGTGGATATCTGGATGTGAAGCTTTGGCATTTTGCGTTTTCCTTTGCTGCAAACAGATCTAGTGTGGGTGTTCCCCACCTTTCAAAGTATGTTTGTAGTAATGTACTGTGCATCTCCCATTCGTGAACCTGCTGGTGTGTCCTGCTGAGAAGGTCCGCCATTGTGTTCTCCTCTCCTGGTATGTACTGAGCTAGGAGGTGAATGTTGTGATAGTTGGCCCATTTCCATATCTTTTGTGCCAATTGGGTACCCCCCCCCCCAGTTTCTGTATGTAATATATCGCAGTCATATTGTCCGTGCGTAGAAGGACAGTCTTTCCCACTATATTTGTGAGAAAAGCTTTGAGAGCCACTGAAATGGCTAGTAGTTCCAACATGCTGATGTGTAGCAACTTTTGTTGTGATGTCCAGTGTCCCTGAACCACAATGTCCCTCAAATGAGCTCCCATCCCAGAAGTGAAGCATTGGTTGTAATTGTTATTTGCGGGACTGGATCTTTGAAGGCTATCCCTGCTAAAATGTTTTGATTGTTCCACCGTAATAGAGCCTGATTAACTTTGGGTGAAACCAACACTAGATCTTCCATGTTCCCTCCCGCTTGTGACCATTGAGATGCTAAACACTCATGGAGGGGTCTCATCTGTAGGCGAACATGAGGCACTATGCTATGCAAGATGCCATCATTCCGAATACTTTCATGATTGTTTTTACTGGTAGGTGATGTGGCTGAAAAAGATCGAGTTGGTTCTGGAGATTGAGAACCCTTTTAGGATTGGGGTAAGCTGTCCTTGAAATAGTATGGAGAATTGACCCCAGATTGGGATGGTCGGAGATGTGATTTTGTTACATTGATAGAGAAAACCAATTGATGCAGTAGATTTATTGTCTTGATCAGCCAATCATCGAGATAAGGAAACACATGAACGCTTTCTCTTCTTAGTTTTGCTGCTTCTACTGCTAGACATTATGTGAATACCCTTGGGGCTGTTGTTACTCCAAAGGGCAGCACTTTGAATTGATAATGGCATCCACTTACCCCAAATCTCAAGAATTTTCTGTGTGCTGGATGAATTGGAATGTGAAAGTAAGCGTCCTTCAGGTCTAATGCAGTCATGAATTCGCCTTTTTGAAGTAGTGGTATCACCTCTTGTAGTGTGACCATGTGAAAATGTTCTGACAGTATGTAGCAATTTAGTGGCGGTTGAGTGTGAGCAAGTCATTTTGTTGTGGGGTGGAGGTGCCCTTGCTGGGTGTGCCTCACCCTCTGCACTTATGATTTTTGTAGCCTCCACAATAGTTACCACCCCTCCTGATGGTACTGTTGCTGTTGACGCTGATAGGAAGTATTTTCTGTGGTAGAGGTTTTAGCAGCTCCTCTACCTTGGTACCTCAGAAAGGGCTGTTTTTGTGTTGTACTCTGTTAAGCACCCATTGACTTGGCAGTGTTGGTGTCTTTTCAAATTTCTTCCAGCTGAGCGTCTACTGCTGGGCCAAAAAGATATTCACCATCAAGAGACATTTAAAATCTGCTGTGGTACTTTGGGTTTGAAATGCATAGCCAGCATGGTCTTTTGAGCATAATAGATGCGTTTATGTCACTAGCCACAGAGTCTGCTCCATTTAAGGCACAATTAATGGCAGCGTTTGAAATTATTTTACCCTCATTAACCAGATCTTCTCCCTTTTTCCTATATTCCTCTGAAAGATGTTGCATGCGCTCCTGCATTTCATCCTAGGTTGCTCTGTTATAATGTGAAAGCAGGCCCACAGAATTTGCAATCTTTTAATGATAAACATGCCCTGTGGCAACTTTTTTGCAGCTCCTACGCCAACGACACCCAGCTGATCCTCTCCCTCACCAAAGACCCTCACACCGCCAAAGCCCACCTCCACGAAGGAATGAAGGCCGTCGCCGAATGGATGAGGACCAGCCGCCTGAAGCTGAACTCGGACAAGACGGAGGTCCTCATCCTTGGTTCCAACCCTTCAGCCTGGGACGACTCCTGGTGGCCAACATCACTGGGAACAGCCCCGCCACCCACCGACCACGTACGCAACCTAGGGGTCATCCTCGACCCCACCCTCTCCATGACTAAGCAGGTCAACGCCGTTTCCTCATCCTGCTTCAACATCCTCCGAATGCTCCGCAGGATCTTCAAGTGGATCCCCACCGAAACAAGAAAAACAGTCACCCAGGCCCTCGTCACCAGCAGGCTGGACTACGGAAACGCCCTCTACGCAGGAACGACGGCTAAGCTCCTGAGACGGCTGCAACGCATCCAGAACGCCTCTGCACGTCTTATCCTCGACATCCCCGACGCAGCCACATCACACCCCACCTGAGAGACCTGCACTGGCTCCCTGTCAACAAGAGGATAACCTTCAAGCTCCTCACCCACGCACACAAAGCACTCCACAACTCCGGACCAGCCTACCTCAACAGACGACTCAGCTTCTACACCCCCACCCGCCAGCTCCGCTCGACCAGCCTTGCCCTCACCACAGTCCCCCGCATCCGGAAAACGACCGCCGGCGGCAGATCCTTCTCCCACCTCGCCGCCAAGACCTGGAACACCCTCCCCACCAACCTCCGACAGACCCAAGACCTACTGGCCTTCAGAAGACTCCTCAAGACCTGGCTCTTCGATCAGTAGCAGCACCACCCCCCTCTTCCCCCAGCGCCTTGAGACCCTCGCGGGTATGTAGTGCGCTTTATAAGTGACATGATTGATTGATTGATTGTTATAATGTGAAAGCAGGCCCACAGAATTTGCAATCTTTTAATGATAAACATGCCCTGTGGCAACTTTTTTGCAGCTGCGTCAATTCTTTTGCTTTCCTTATCTGGAGGAGGTGCCTCTCCAGTGCCTTGTGCAGCTGCTCTCTTCCTAGCAGACGTAACTACAAGAGAGTCTGCAGGGGGATGGCCTCGAATGTATATTGGGTCTTTTGGTGGGGGTATATATTTTTTATCAATGCGTGGTGTTAGGCCCCTTGATATGACTGGGTCCTTAAACACCGTTTTAGAAACATTAAGAATGAATCCAATCATAGGCAAATATTGGACAGTACATTCTGTTCATGAAAGTGTTTTAATGAGAAAGTCACTTTCCTCTTCTGTTGAATGCATTGGAAGCTTTTGATATTCAGAAACTCTTTATGTGACACTCGGCTAGGATGAAGTGTCATCAGGGGGAGAATACTTTGTAGGCACTAGTGGTTCCATATCTGAATCTGGTAGAACCACATAGTTGTCTTCCCGTGGGTCAGGTGTGTCATCAGTATGTTGCGTGCCTTGGGAATCAATGTCCTGTATTTCTCCCTCTTCTTCTCCTTGTGGAGATGGTAATGGACTTTGAGGTGAGGCAGGTACACTAAAAAGTATAGGGCTTGTGGCCCTAGTTTCTTGTGGTACAATCATTTTTGGAGGATGAGGAAGTTGTTCTACTTCTGCCTTTCTTTTTGCTGCCTCTTTTCTGCATAAAATGTTGCAGTCCCTCAAATACTACCCCTTGTTCTTGAGTGGGTCTAAACCCACTTTGTGTTTTCTGTTTCTTGTGTGCTAATAAAGTGCTTTTAGAAACAGTTTGAGGCTTTGAAATGGTAGATTCATGGATTTTCTTCTGTTTAGAAGAGTGTCGAGGTGTTTGTCAGAACTCGGCTCCGAAGTTTGACTTCGTTCCGCTCGATTCCGAAGGTGTTTTCGGCACAGATTGGTCTTTCTTAGAACTCTTTATGCTGATGTTTTAGTTGGTTCCGAGTGATGCCTTGGTGTCGAAGGCTTGGTCAGTGCCGATCCACTCTTCAGTGCCATTAGCATTTCGGAACCGTCCCCTTGTTGCCTGGACAGGATTGAGAATATTCTAGTCTTTTCTCGGCTCCGAGATTTGGTCATGGTGTCTGCCTGAACCCGAACGTTGTGGTGCACCATGGCGGGGAATTGGTGGTGGTGAGTGTATTATCTTCTTTGTATGGGGGTAGGAGTACTCGCCACACGTCGTGTCGTCTTGGTGCTCGGTCCGAGTCTGTGATCAGCGCCAGTGAATTGGGCTGTTCCGGAGCTTGTTCTTCCCTAGAAGATATCTTGGACACGATGTAGTGTGGTCTGGCTATGACCATACCTCCTCCTGTTGGAGCGCTGGAATCGCTGTCCGCGTCGTGGCTGAACTCTGCCTCGGCTGTGTGCTCCATCGTGTGGGAGAGGTGTCGATCTCGTATCCGAAGAGTATTTATTTCTTAACAATGTGCAAGCGGCGCACTGTTCTTCCTTGTGCTCCGGAGAGAGGAGCAAGTTACAAACGTTGTGTGTGTCAGACTGTGAGCACTTGGCCCCGCACTGAGGACACCGTCTGAAAAGTTCTTTCTTCATCTCCATCATCCAGTGATGATCAGTCTCGACGTTGGACTAGGTTTGGATTACAGGAAGTCCTTTCCCAGTGTAGAAGTCGATTCAGATTGCTATAATTTTTCCGTAGTCCACTTGGTGTTGAAATCTTAACAGCTTCAACGTAGTCTGTCCGAGCCCGATGGCGGAAAAAAACTTTGAGTAACAAAGCCCTCGACAGGCGTTAACCTTGCGGGAAAGGAAAAAAGACACAATACCAATCAAAGCTTCCTCAAGAAAAGCAACTTGCAAAGTCCAGACCCAATACTAGAATTGCAAAAGTATGCATAGCATGTGTATAGTCAGCCAACACATACTACGAATGGTAAATGCTACTTACCAGTATGCATCTGTTCTTGGCATGTAGAGCTGCAGAGTCGTACACTGTGCATGAGATCGCCATCTGGTGTTGGGCTCGGATGCTTGCACTTTGTTGTTGTCTTGGAAGAGTCTTTTGTAGTCACGAGATAGGTGACTCCTCCTTTGGACGATAGTGCGCATGGGCATCGACTCCATGGTTAGATTGTTTTTCGCCATGATGGGAAAAGATTGAGTCAGTAAGAAGAAAAAGATGTCCATGTGAATATATCTAATTAAGATTATACTGGAACGGATACAGGTTCCGGGAGGTGGGTGGGCGTGTACGACTCTGCAGCTCTACATGCCAAGAACAGATGCATACTGGTAAGTAGCATTTACCGTTCGAGGCATATGAGCTGCAGATCGTACACTGTGCATAGACTGTATAGCAGTGTCTCCCTAGCGGTGGTCACCTGTATTAGTTGCAGTAGTCTGAAAAAGTGTTTTAAGAACAGCTTGGCCCACAGCAGCTTGCTGCTTTGCGTGTACATCAACACAGTAGTGTTTGGTAAAGGTATGTGGCGTAGACCATGTTGCTGCCTTACATATGTCATTTAGGGGATGTTCCCTAAAATGCCATAGAAGCCCCTAGTTTACGTGTGGAATGTGCCCTAGGGGGAATTATTAAGGTGCGTTTAGCCTTTTGGTAGCAAATTTGAATGCATTTGACTATCCATCTAGCAATGCCAGCCTTTGAGATGGGATTACCTTTATGTGGTGGGGAGAAAGCTACAAATAATTGTTTTGTCTTTCTGAAAGGTTTGGTCCTGTCAATGTAGTAAAGTAGGGCTCTTCTGACATCTAGTGTGTGTAGAGCTCTTTCTGCTACAGAGTCTGGGTCTTGGAAAAAGACGGGTAACTCTATTGATTGGTTAAGGTGAAAAGCAGAAATTACTTTAGGTAGGAATTTGGGGTTTGGTCTGAGAACTACTTTATTACGATGGATTTGTAAAAAAGGTTCTTGTATGGTTAAAGCCTGAATCTCACTCACTCTTCTGAGAGAGGTTATTGCAATTAGGAAGGCTACTTTCCATGTAAGAAATTGTAACTCACATTTGTGCAGAGGTTCAAATGGGGGACCCATGAGCCTGGTGAGGACAATATTTAGATTCCATGCTGGAGAGGGTGGCAATCTAGGGGAATGATTCTTTTAAGGCCTTCCATAAAGGCTTTAATTGCAGGTACTCGAAACAGTGACAAATGCTGTCTGTTTTGTAAGTATGCGGCTAGAGCGGCAAGATGTAATCTTATGGATGAGTATGCTAGGTTACATGTTTGCAGATGCAGCAAGTAACAGATAATGTTTTGTATGGAGGCATCTAGTGGGTTGATATTGTTGTTATTGCAATAAATAGCAAACCTTTTCCATTTTGCTGCATAACAAGCCCTGGTAGTGGGACGTCTGGCTTCTTTAATGACCTGCATACACTCAGGTGGAAGGTTAAGGTAACCGAACTCTAGGACTTCAGGAGCCATATTGCCAGATTCAGTTGACCTGGATCGGGGTGTCTGATCTCTCCATGGTTCTGAGTTAAGAGGTGTGGAGAGAGGTGCAGTTTGTGGTGTGGAACTACTGAGAGTTCGAGAAGTGTTGTGAACCATGGTTGTCTTGCCCATGTGGGAGCAACTAGGATCATTGTTAGAGACTGTTGTCTGAGTTTGCGTACTACTAGGGGAATGAGTGGGAGAGGCGGAAAAGCGTATGCAAATCTGCCTGACCAGTTCATCCATATTGCATTGCCCTTGGACGACGGGTGTGGGAACCTGGCGGCGAAGGTTGGGCATTTTGTGTTTTCTTGTGTGGCGAACAGGTCTATTTGTGGATGGCCCCACATTTGGAAAAAGGTTGTAGAACTTGCGGATGCAGTTCCCATTCGTGAATCTGTTGTGTCTGTCGACTTAACAGATCCGCAATGTGATTGTGAACTCCTGGAAGGTGTTCTGCAAGGAGGTAAATGTTTTGAGGAATGGC
The DNA here is from genome assembly GCA_963921515.1 of Calotriton arnoldi. Classification (NCBI taxonomy): domain Eukaryota; kingdom Metazoa; phylum Chordata; class Amphibia; order Caudata; family Salamandridae; genus Calotriton; species Calotriton arnoldi. Next base: position 1,019,318 of record CAWUFW010000518.1, read on the forward strand.
CCATCTCCATATGGCTTGCGCCAGGCGAGACAGCTGTAGAGAGTGTGTCCCCCTGTTTTTGTACATAGTACATTGCTGTCATGTTGTCTGTTTTGACTAAGACAGTCTTGTGAGTAAGATGCGGTTGGAATGACTTTAGCGCTAGAAATATTGCTAATAATTCTAGGTGGTTGATGTGGAGCAGTTTTGTGACTTGGTCCAGCTGCCCTGCGTTGTGTGGGTAAGGAGGTGAGCTCCCCACCCGGTGAGAGATGCGTCTGTTGTGAGCACTATTTGTGGAACTGGCTCTAGGAACGGCCGCCCTTTGGAAATGTTTTGTATGTTCCACCATTGCAGAGAGCGATGAGTGCGGCTGTCTACCAACACCAGATCTGTAAGCTGGCCCTGAGCTTGGTTCCACTGACGTGCTAAGCATTCTTGCAGGGGCCGCATTTGAAGTCGTGCGTGAGGGACAATAAAGATGCACGAGGCCATCATTCCTACGAGTTGCATAAACACTCGAGCTGGAAGGTAGTGTTGAGGTAGGAATTTGTTGATGAGGGCTTGCATACTTGTTATCCTGGAAGGATTGGGGTATGCAAGGGCCCTGGAGGTATCGATTGTGGCTCCTAGGTACTGATGTATGTAGGAGGGATGGAGATGCGATTTGGTATGGTTTATTGTGAACCCCAAATTGTGTAGTAGCCGAACTGTTTGGAGTGTGTGCTGTACACATTGGTTGTGTGACTTGGCTTTTATTAGCCAGTCGTCTAGATACGGAAACACGTGAATGTGTTGTCTTCGTAAGTGCGCAGCTACTACTGCTAGGCACTTGGTGAAAACCCTTGGTGCTGTTGCCACCCCGAATGGGAGGACTTTGAACTGATAATGTTGTCCGTCCACTATGAACCTTAGGTATTTCCTGTGCGCAGGGTGAATGGGAATATGGAAATAGGCGTCCTTGAGATCTAGTGTGGCAAGGAAGTCGCCTTGTTGGAGTAGTGGAAGTATTTGTTGAAGAGTGATCATGTGAAAATGATCTGAGTGAATGTAATAGTTGAGGGGTCTGAGGTCCAGTATGGGCCTGAGGGAACCGTCCTTTTTGGGGATTAGAAAGTATAGTGAGTAAACCCCTGTGCCCTGATGTTGTAGAGGGACTGGTTCTATTGCGTGCTTTTGGAGCATAGAGAGAACCTCTTGATTGAGGAGCGTTAGATGTTCCGTGGACATGGGACGCTGTCTGGGTGGTATGTTGGGGGAGTAGAAGTGAGTTCGAGGCAGTAACCATACTGGATAATTTAGTATTACCCACCTGTCGGTGGTGATGGAATTCCACGCAGGTAGGAACTTTGACAGTGTTCCCCCGACGGGAGTGGAATGATCGGGGGAAACGGAGGGAAGTCACTGTTTGGTGGTAGGGGAGGTGCGTGTGTTAAACCCGCGTCCTCTACCCCTGTTGTTATTACCTCTGTAATTACCTCTGGAGTAACCTCTATTAGAGGAGGTTTGAGTGGTGTTTTTGTAGTTAGCAGAGGTGGTGTCTGTGGCTGTAGTTTTGGAGCCGCCTCTATATAAGGAGCGACGAAAGGAACCTCTGCTAGGTGTGGCTTGTAGAGCTCCCATAGCTTTGGCTGTGTCTGTGTCCTTCTTCATTTTTTCTAGAGAAGTGTCCACATTAGGCCCAAACAGGTGTTCCTGGTCTAAGGGTTGATTGAGGATGGTAGATTGTACCTCCTGCTTGAAGCCAGATATTCGTAGCCATGCGTGTCTGCGCAGCAAAACGCTTGAGTTTATTGTGCGTGCTGCTGTATCTGCTGCGTCAAGGGCGCACTTTATTGAGGTGTTTGTGACAATCTTGCCTTCTTGTATTAGATCATTGGCCTTGGTCTTATACTGATCTGGAAGGTGCTCAATGAGCTTTTCAAGCTCGTCGTAATGGGCTCTGTCATATCTCGCCAGTAAGGCTTGGGAATTGGCGATGCGCCACATGTTTGCTGCTTGAGACGCAACTCTTTTTCCGGATGCGTGGAGTAATTTGGACTCCTTGTCTGGTGGTGGTGTCTCACCAGTAGTCTGGGAGTTTGCCCTTTTCCGTGCATTAGCAACTACTAATGAGTCTAGAGGGAGTTGGCCTTTAATATAAGCTGGGTCAGAAGGGGCAGGTTTATATTTTTCTCGATCCTTGGGTTAAGAACCCTAGCCCTAACTGGGTCTCTGAAGACCTCAGGGGCATGTTTAATAATGCCTTTAAGCATAGGTAGAGTATGGGTAGACTTTTGAGGCTGGCTAAAAGTTTCTAGTAAAAGTCTTCTTCCAGGGGTCTGAGTGTAACTTGACACCATGAGTATTGTGCTGCCCTGTTTATCACCTGTGAAAACCCTATAGCATCATCTGGAGGTGAGGCTTTTGATGGGTATGGTTCAGGGACAGGTATATCTGGGAGGTCATAACTGTCCCAGGGGTCTTGTGGTGGGATACTGTGAAGGTCGTCATCAGTGTAGGTGTTGTGAGGTGACTGCATGTCATCATCATGATCCTCCCTGTCTGTATCCCCTTGTGGTGAAAAACAAGGTGGAGGAGAGTGAGGCGGGGAGTGTAGAGGGCTGAGGTGTTGTGGAGGTGGAGAGAAAGACCTTATAGGTGATGTGGAAGAGTCTTTCTTCTTATGAGGTGGCTCAGGTGTGGTTGGTTCCTGTATCTTCCTCTTGTGAGGTATTACTGATTGTACCTGTCCGGTAATAGGGTCAATGTGCAGAGTTTTCTGCTTTGGGTCGATGGGAACCAAGAGTTCTTCTGAGCTGGCGTGTTTGGTCGGCATCGAAGATTTCGGCTCCGAGTGTTGTTTGGGCTTGCGAGGTTGTTTGGTGTCCTTTGGTGAAGTTTTCGACACCGAGGGTTTTTTTGTCGACTCCGAAGGTTTGGTATGCTTCGGTGTCGAGGTGTCTGGGACCTTGGACTTTGGCGCCGAAGGGTCTGTTGGTGCCGAGACCTTAGTCTTGTGTTTCGGTGCCGATGAGTGTTTTCCGGCTCCGGGACGTGGCTGGCTCGGTCCCGAGCTGCCAGAAGGCTTTAGGTGCTTGGGAGTCGAGCCGGAAGGCGGGGCTCCTGAAGCTTTGTGATGGTGCAGACCTAGGCCCGAAGGCGAAGGTGTGACCGAAGCCTTTTGTTTCTTGGGGGCAGGGGCATCGACGTCAGTACTCACAGTACGTTGGTGTGGTGTGATGAGTTGGTCGTCGGACCCTGAGTCTTCGGCTCCGGAGGTGTCGATTTGTAAATCTCCGGTGTCCGGGTTGTCGGAGCCTGTGTCAAAGATGTCGTCCGGTGCGGGAGCGGCTGACCTGGACATTTCGTGTCGTCGGGCCCGGCGATCACGGATGGTCTTTTGGACCGAAAGGAGTCACAGGCTTGGCAGTGTTGGCTCTCGTGTTCTGGAGAGAGGCAAAGATTACAGATCTCGTGGAGATCTGTGTGTGGAGAATTTAGCCCCACACCTGCATTTTTTAAATGGAGTCCTTTCCATATGCTGGATGATGGCGCCGACACGCCCAACGGACCAACGTCGGCGACCGGACTCGAAACAGTGTTGGAGTGGAGACGCGATGAGGGGATCGCGATCGAAAACAATACCGTCGAACGGTAGGAGGTTCTTCTGCGCGTCGAGAGGGGAACCGATCGATGTGGATCCGGAGCGCAGCAAGGTACATCCGAACCCGATGGCGGAAAAAAACAATCTAACCATGGAGTCGATGCCCATGCGCACTATCGTCCAAAGGAGGAGTCACCTATCTCGTGACTACAAAAGACTCTTCCAAGACAACAACAAAGTGCAAGCATCCGAGCCCAACACCAGATGGCGATCTCATGCACAGTGTACGATCTGCAGCTCATATGCCTCGAACATATGGTTTCTCATGTTGTTAAAAGTACTTCTCTTTTTACAAGAAAAGCACAGAGCTCGACAGATTGATTTCTGAGGGTTTACGCCCACCCCGCACTACCTCCCTGAAAAGCCTGTGATTGCTCACCCTCACTACCCTTAGAGTCAAGCGTGGAAAGGGTGTACTTGACCTAATGTGCAGAGCCACAGTAGGATATATGCCAGAACACTTGCAGCAAACAACCTCAACCAGCATGGTTGAAGGCCAGGAGCCCATGTCTGCCCTTGTCCCCTACTAAACTGGGTCCGACAGGCATCCTGTATTTCATCCTTGACATCATTTAAGGTGTCCTTAACAAACAATCAGAATTCATTACTGCCTCCCAAAGTCACACATAGTTCATCAGAGTCCATTACTGTGTAATTTGTTCACTGCCCAAGAAGCTTGAAGTCTTATCCAGGACATGCACAAATATGATCACATCACCACCATTATGATGATGGAACTCCACTGGCTCCTTTTACCTGCCGGCATCATCTTCCAAACCAGTTGCATCATTGACAAAGCCATCCTGACCAACACCTTTGCCTTTTATGCAGACAAGCTCACCATCTCTGATGGCGCTCATTACGCCCACAGCCAAGGCATCAGACTGTAGATTAAGGAATGTAAAAGAACAAAATAAATTTTAAAAAAATAAAGAAACAAGGCAGCAGGCCTTTTTCATCTGTGTACCCAGGATCTGGAACATTATTCCCAAATCCATCAGGACTGTCTCCTTTGATGTTTTCTTATGGACCTAGACGACTGCGCAGTCCTCCGGTCCTTCGGCGATGTTGTCCTCCTCTCCACTGGAGAGGCCCAGGTCTCGGAGCGATGGAGGTGGTCCCTGCCCCTGCATGTTGTGGTTCGCCCTTCTCTGCCTCTACCTCACTCAGAGGGTCTTGGGTGTAAACGCCGAGCACGCGTTGCAGTCTTCGCTGCTGTGGTCGAGCGGCAAGCAGAGGTTGCAGACTGGATGCTGGTCCTTCTGGGCGTACTTGTGGTGGCAGTTGGTGCAGAACTTGAATGGTGTTTTGTCCATACCCGCGCTCAGGGAGCCCCCTGCGAGCGCATTCTTTGTAGAACGTCGAGATCCAGGTCGTAAACCTTCTCCCACGTAGTCCCGGTTACTTGACCTGTAATCAGGTGTAGTTGAAGCTGATTTTCGTCGTCTTTCCTCTTGCAAACTTCTGGAACTCTTCGGCAACGATCCAGACCCAACGGCGGAAAAAAGAATCTGAAGATGGCGACCAAAGGTGGGAGCTTCCGACAGGAAGCGCGTCGACGCCACGAAGGACACCAAATGGTGGGACGTCGCCGGGAAAAAAAAAAAGAATACTACAATTCCGGACCCAACCACAAGACGGCGGAATAATGCACAGCATAGTGAATCCAGAAAGATTCACGCTGCAAAACAATACATCACAATGCAGTGACAGTCCAAAAACCAGCTACTTCTCCTATCACTATCTGACTTTATGCTAGTCTTTGATCATGTACAGACTCCTCTGCTTTCTGGCTAAGTTTGCACTATAGAACTACCACATACATACAGACGCGGAAAAAACGTATTTGTTCCAATGAAAGTGATGTAAAGTGGTAAACTGTGACCTACATAGGCGTCCGGGAGATGGGAGGGCACGTGAATCTACAGCACTACATGGCAAGAACAGATGCTTGCAGGGTAAGGAACAATCCGTTCGAGGCATGTGTGGCTGTAGATACACATGCTGTGCATAGACTTTAAAGCAGTCTCTTCCCTTAAGCGGTGGCTAGCCTGTGGGAGTCGCAGTTGTTTGAAATAGGGTACGTAGAACAGCTTGTCCAACATTAGCTTGTTGATGTGCTGAAGCATCCACACAATGTTTTGTGAAAAGTGTTGTGTGGACCATGTTGCTGCTTTGCAGTTGTCGGCCAAAGGGATGCTCCATAAAAAGGCCACAGAAGCTCCTATTTTACGAGTTGAGTGAGTCCAAGGAAGAACAGGTAAAAGTCTTAGCTTTTGCATAACAAGTTTGAATACATTTACCTATCCACCGGTAAATTTCATTTTTAGAAATTGGGTTTCCAATGTGTGGAGGTGAGAATTCAATAAAGAGTTGCTTAGTTTTTCTAAATGTTTTAGTTCTGTCAATATAATACATTAAGGCTCTTTTGACGTCCAGTGTATGTAGAGCTCTTTCTGCCACAGAATCAGGTCACGGTAAGAAGACAGGTAATTCTATAGATTAATATGAAAGGGAGAGATTACTTTGGGGAGGAACTTTGGGTTTGTTCTGAGCACAACTTTGTCCCTATGAAGTTGGAAGAATGGTTCTCCTAGGGTTAGTGCCTGGATCTCACCGACACGTCTTAGTAAGGTGATATCTATTAAGAATGCTACTTTCCAAAATAAGTATTGTAGTTGGCATGAATGTAGTGCTTCAAATGGAGGCCCCATGAATATTGTTAGAACAATGTTTAAATTCCATGTCGGCTGGTGGGAGTTTAAGGGGAATTACTCTTAAGTCCTTCCATGAAAGCTTTAATGACTGGTATTTTGAATAAAGACAAACGTCTATTTTGTAGATATGCTGCAATAGCAGCACGGTGCAGATGTATTGAAGTGTATACTAAGCCTGATGTTTGAAGATGAAAGAGAAGAAATGCGTTACTTACCTGTAACTGCAGTTATCCAGTATTGGTATCTTTCATAGATTCACATGCCTGAATCATTCCCCGTCGCCGAGATGGGAGTCCCCGGTACATAATTATAGCAATGTCCCATTGGACATATAGAGTAATAGGCTAAGAGCCTTACATTAGTAACATATCCATGTCCTTTTGTAAAAAGGACCGAACTCTAGAAGAGAACCAATCAGCTATCGCCACCCTGTGGAACCTTCCTGGAAGGAGCTCTAGTCCCTCAGATTTTCGTAAGCACAGTGCTAAGTAGGTGTATTACTGAGAGAACAAGGTGAGCCCTTCCAGGGGAGGTGGGTGGGTTGCATGTGAATCTATGAAAGATACCAATACTGGATAACTGCAGTTACAGGTAAGTAACGCATTTCTTATCCAGTATTAGGGTATCTTTCATAGATTCACATGCCTGAATCAGAATAGCAAGCAATGATAAGCACATTTCGGATGGTACATTACAGATGAAGTCACCAGATAATAACATATCAATGTGAAATATATATATATATATATATATATCGTACCAAACTGTAATCAAAGAAGACCATGAAAGAACACAATAAAGAAATGTGCGTATAAAAAAAACAAGGATGGTGGGATGAAAAGAAGGCTCACCTCTATTGGAATAGATGGCGTAACACTGCTTGCCCCACTGCAGCATCCTTCATGAGTTCTGTATCCAAGCAGTAGTGCTTGGTAAATGTATGCGGCGTCTTCCATGTCGCCGCTCTGCAAATGTCTGTGATAGGCACACCTGCAAAGAGTGCCATAGAGGTAGAAACTGCTCTCGTGGAATGAGCTCGAACCTTGGACCGCAAGGGTTGACCCGCTTGCTGGTGACAGAAAGTAATGGCTCCAGAGATCCATCGAGAGATACTTTGTTTAGTTAGCGGAAGACCTTTCCTAGGTCGACTGTAAGCCACAAAGAGTTGGTTAGATTTGCGGAACGATTTCGTCCTGTCAAGGTAGAATTTAAGGCAGCGCTTAAGGTCTAGCGAGTGTAGAGCTTTTTCTGCCGGCGTTTGAGGATTGGGAAAAAAGGAACGTAAGATTATGGGTTCATTGAGATGAAAGTCCGAGGGGACTTTGGGCACAAATTTAGGATTAGTTCGTAATATAACCCTGTCGTGTTTGAATTGCAGGAAAGGGTCTTGAATTGAAAAAGCCTGAAGCTCACTTACTCGCCTTGTTGAGGTAAGGGCTAGGAGGAGTGCCGTCTTCCAAGAAAGGTATTTAAGATCAGTTCTGTGTATTGGCTCGAAGGGGTGTTTCATGATCTGAGCAAGAACAGTGTTGAGATGCCAAGTGGGAGGCAGAGGTTTTACGGGAGGAAAAGTCCTGAATAGGCCTTTGAGAAATTGCTTAATCAGTCTATCAGACCAGAGAGAAGGACCTGTTGAAGATCTCCTGAAACGGGATATTGCTGCGAGGTGCACTTTAATGGAGGCATGAACAAGACCTGAATTTGCCAGATGGAGAAGGTAAGGCAGTATGTGTTGTGGAGAAGACGAAAAAGGGTGTATGTTTGCCGACTTACACCAAATACAGAATCTCTTCCATTTTAGGGAATATGTTTTGTTAGTACTTTCGGCTCGAGCCCGAGCTAGAACTGCCCTGCAGTCCGGAGGAATGTCTAGGTGATGGAACTCTCTGAACTCAGGAGCCAAGCCGATAACCTGAGAGATGCTGGATCCGGATGTTGGACTTGTTCCCTGTTCATTGTTAGGAGAGAGGGAAATGGTTTCAAAGGGATTGGCGGCTCCAGAGAGAGAAGGTGGAGCTCCGTGAACCAATGCTGGCGTGGCCACGCAGGAGCTATCAGAATGAGCGTGCAGGGTTCTGCTTTCAACTTCCTGAGGACCCTGGAAATTAAGGGAATCGGTGGAAAAGCGTACGCAAAGACGTTGAACCATGCGATCGAAAATGCATTCCCTAGAGATCCTTGTTGGAGATGCCAACTTGCGAAGCTTTGGCATTTGGCGTTCTGCTTGGTAGCAAAGAGGTCCAAGGAAGGAGTGCCCCATTGGGAGAATATGCGGTTGAGAGTCCGTTGATTCAGCTCCCATTCGTGACATGTTGTATGTTGCCTGCTTAGAGAATCGGCCAGTATGTTGTCTGAACCTGGAACATACTCCGCCCGAAGGGAGATGTTGTGGAGAAGTAGCCAGTTCCAAATTTTTTGAGATTCGTGAGAGAGTGCCAATGAACGAGTACCTCCCTGTTTGTTCAGGTAGTGCATTGTGGTGGTATTGTCCGTTCGGACAAGCACTAGCGAACCTTTGATCCTGGGAAGGAATGCCAGGAGAGCCAGATACACAGCTCGCAGCTCGAGGAGGTTTATGTGAAGTTTCCGTTCGGAAGGAGACCACTTTCCGTTGATGCGGAGTTCCTGGAGGAAAGCTCCCCAACCTTCCAGGGACGCATCTGTTGTGATGATTTGTGGAGAAGCTTGAAGCAAGAAGGGCAGGCCTTGAGAGAGATTGCGAGGACTGGTCCACCACTGCAGCGCAGTGACTATCTGAGGGGTCACGTGAATGACGTCGTCGAAGGATCCCTGGGATTGAATCCATTGAGCTGACAGCGCTTCTTGGAGAGGGCGCATGTGGAGGCGACAGTAAGGAAGGAGAAGAATGCAGGACGACATCATGCCTAGAAGAGATTTGAAAAGGCGCACTGAGATGGACTTCTTGGCTTTTACCTTGTTTGCCAAATGAAGTAGTTTGATCTGTCGCTCTCGTGACGGGAAAGCTTTCTTCTGGGTTGTGTCGAGAGTAGCGCCCAGAAAAGTTATTCGACAAGAAGGTTGGAGGACAGACTTGTCCTGATTGAGAGTGAGTCCCAGGCGATCGAAAAGCTGTAGACAGGCGTTGGAAGACTTGGTTGCGCCTGTCTAAAGAAGGTGCTTTGACGAGCCAGTCGTCGAGATAGGGAAAGACCTGATGGTGTTGTTTCCGGAGATATGCCGCCACTGGAGAAAGGCATTTGGTAAAAATGCGTGGAGCCGATTTGAGTCCGAAAGGCAGGACACGAAATTGGTAATGTTTGCCTGCCACGGTGAACCTGAGAAACTTTTTGTGATTTTTGTGGATGGGGATATGAAAGTAGGCATCTTGAAGATCTAAAGACACCATGAAGTCGTTTGCGTTGAGCAGTTGCAACACTTCTTGGATAGTGACCATGCGAAACGACTGTTTCTTTAAGAATTTGTTGAGAGCTCGTAAGTCTAGAATTGGTCTCCATTTTTTCTCCTTTTTCGCACTAGGAAAAAACGGGAGTAAAAACCTTTTCCTCGTTGATGGAGAGGAACCTTCTCTATGGCTCCCTTCCGGAGCATGAGTGAAAGTTCCAGAAGTAAAGGGCGGAGATGTTTGTGAACCATAGGTCGAGGCGGGGTTTGGGGAGGAATTTGAACGAACTCTAGCGAATGTCCGAACTGTATTAGTTGAAGAACCCAACGGTCCGTTGTTATTTTTTGCCAATTGCATAAGAACTTGGAAATTTTTCCTCCTAACCTGGAAGGTGGAAAGGAAATGGAGGCCGGCGGGAGAGACAAGTCATTGTCGTCGAGCAGCGTCCTTCTGTCGTCCCTCCCTCCCTCGAAAGGAGGTTTTGGTGTAAGACGATTGCTGTTGGCGTTGTTGGTATTGCGGCCGATACTGCTGGTTGGAGGAGGAATAGGAGGAGCGATAGCGTTGGTAGTCTCCTCTGGAGGTAGATTGACCTCTGCCCCTTGAGCCACGAAAAGGAGGATTTTTAAATTGAAGGGTACCCAGAGCCCTAGCCGTGTCGGTATCCTTCTTTATACCTTGAAGAGCGTCGTCAATATGTGGTCCGAAAAGAAGTTGACCATCATAGGGCATGTCCAGGACTTTTGTCTGGACCTCTGGCCGGAAAGAAGTTGCCTTCAGCCAACCTTGGCGTCGTAGTACGGCAGCACCGGCCAGTTGGCGGAAGCCCGTGGAGGCGATATCCATCGCGCAATCTATAATTTCAGAGGCCGAACGTTCGCCTTCCAGCAAAATCTTCCTTGCCTCTTCCTTGGAACTATCTGGTAATGTCCCCAGGTAAGGAGCAATGTCCGCCCACATTTGCCTGTTATAGCGTCCTAACAACGCTAGGGAATTCGACGCACGAACTGTTAGTGCAGACATTGATGAAAAACGTTTTCCAATATTGTCAAGCCTCCTACCCTCCTTGTCTGGAGGAGCGGACAGTGGAGCAGAAGGGTTTTTTGATTTCCGCTGCGCAGCCTGAGTGATGACTGAATCAGGCTTGGGATGTCCGGTAAGGCAGGCCGGAGCGGTGTCCGGAGCTTTATATTTTTTGTCCAGCCGAGGTAACACTGGGGGAAGCGAAGATGGATTGTGCATTATTTTAACACCCTGATCCCAGATGTAGTCGATGATGGGTACCGATCTTACTGACTTTTTAAAAGGTTCCTTAAAATCATAGAGGAAACAATCCTGCTGGTAAGAAGGTATAGGAATCTGGAAACTGTGTGCCGCTCTCTCTAAAACACTATGAAAACCCCCTATGTCCTCAGGAGGCGAATCAGCTTGAGTAGGCACCGGGAAGCTGGACACGGGATAACGTAATCATCCCACTCATCATGAGTTGATTGTGAATCATGGAGTTCTCCCTCCTCCTGTTGATCATCCTCCTCATCATCCGTGTCAGGTGGAGGTGGTATCGTTACAGGTACCGACTGTGGAGGCAGAAGCGAAAGCTGTGGTCCTTGTTGTGGAGAGACAACTGGGACAGGAGCCGTAGCAGATGTAGGGAACCTCTGCTTATAATCAGCAATGAGGAATTGGAGGTCAGAAACCAAAGCCGCTGGAAGACAAACCATGGGAGGTTGGGAAGGATGGCTGTCGTCAGGATAATACGTTTGGTTTTCTGGGTCTTGTTCTTCGTAGTCAGAACTGTCCTGGCATTTGACGTGAAGTTCAGAAGGACTCGTAGCAGCCCTGAACATGCTGTCGTCCGAGTCTTCCTCCTCATCCAAGAAGCGAGTTGGAAGCAATGTTTGAACTTTGCTTGGAGAAGTGAGAGCAGGTGTTAACGTGCGTTTAGATATTTTGAGGCGGACAGACTCACTTTCCACTTCAGACTGTGGTGTCGTCGACGAGCCCGTCGTCGTCGTTGGTGGAGCACCCACAGAAAGAGGTAACAGCGTCGACGCTCCCGTCGACGGTGTTGTCTTCGTCTTCGTCGTCGACGGAGTCGTCGTCGACGGGGCTCTCGTCGACGGAGCCGTCGTCGACGGAGCCGTCGCCGACGGAGCCGTCGTCGACGGAGCCGACGTCCTCGGTGAAGGTCTCGTCGTCGACGAGGTAGACGTCGACGCTGGTGTCGACGCGCTCACCGGCGATGAAAGTTTCGTCGTCGATGATTTCTTTATTTTTATCGTCGACGATATCGGTTTAGCCGCCATCGACGATGAAGTCGTCGTCGTCGTCGATGCGGACAATGTTGACGCCAATGCAGTCGAGACAGTCGTCGTCGATGAAGTCACCACCACAGCCGTGGATGGGGTTTTTCTCGTCGACGATGTGGTCGACGACGACGTGGAGGCAGGCCTCTTAAAGGTGTGTAACCCTTCCTGTGGAGAAACCTTTGCTGGCAAGGTCTTAGGGTGTCCCTCTGAAGACTTTTTGTGCGTCTTCTTTGGAGGGGGTTGCGACGAGGGTCCTGGAGAGGTAACCCTAGGTCTTTTGTGAGAGGACTTTGAAGATTTGTAAGAGTCCTCACTTTCAGCAGAAGACAAAGCCTGGTCTTTGTCCTTAAGTCTCTGCAGCCAAGTTAAAAGGCGTCCCTCCCGGTCTCTGAGGGTTTTTGTAGAAAAGGTACGACATACCTTACAGTCTTTAGAGGAGTGATCCGGATAGAGGCAATACAGGCAATCTTTATGTTGGTCGTCAACATGCAGCCTCTTTTTGCCACAGGAATCACAGGGCCTAAAAAGGCCTTTCTTAGAAGACTCCGCCATGACAGAATGGTGAAGAAAAAAAATCACTGGAAATCCAGAAGCAAAGAAAGACCTGAGCAGAGCTCAGTGGAGACTCCCTTAGCACGACGTGCGGTAGAAAATCTGAGGGACTAGAGCTCCTTCCAGGAAGGTTCCACAGGGTGGCGATAGCTAATTGGTTCTCTTCTAGAGTTCGGTCCTTTTTACAAAAGGACATGGATATGTTACTAATGTAAGGCTCTTAGCCTATTACTCTATATGTCCAATGGGACATTGCTATAATTATGTACCGGGGACTCCCATCTCGGCGACGGGGAATGATTCAGGCATGTGAATCTATGAAAGATACCCTAATACTGGATAACAAATGTTTGTACATTTGCTTGTAAAGGGTTAACCTTTAGCTTGTTGCAATAGAACACAAATCTTTTTCATTTAGCTAAATAACATTTTCTAATTGTAGGTTTACAAGCTTCTTTAAGAATATCCATACATTGTTGTGGAAGGTTTAGATATCCAAATTATGACTACAGGAGCCATATGGCAAGGTTCATCAGCTTGGGATTGGGATGTCTGATTTTGCCAATGGTTCTGCGTGAGAAGGTCTGGGTTAAGGGAAAGTTTCTGTGAGGAACTTGCAAGAGTTCTAGTAATGTGGTAAACCATGGTTGCAGAGTCCAGGTTGGAGATATGATAATTAGGGTGAGAGATGTTTGCCTGAGCTTTCTGACCACAAATGGAAGTAGTGGGAGAAGGGGAAAAGCATAGGCAGATATCCTTGACACATTCATCCATAGAGCATAGCCTTTGGATAGTGGGTGTGGGAACCTGGAGGCAAAGTTTGGGCATTTTTTTCATTTTCTGGGTTTGGAAACAAGTCTATTTGTGGAAACCCCTATTTGTGGAAGTATGGTTGCAGTATTTGGGGGTGGGGTTCCCACTCATGTACTTGTTTCTGCGTCCTTCTGAGGAGGTATGCAACTTGACTGCTTGTCCCTGGTACATGTTCTGCTCGCAGACAAATGTGATGTATTGCTAAGCGCCAGATTGTTTGTGCTAGGTGCGATAACTGCAGTGTGTGGGCCCTCTCCCACTTGGGTGGAGTTGGAGAAGTAGGGATAGGCATATGTAGAGGGCTTGTGGCAATGTCCTTTTAGCCTTCTTTGGAGGCAAAATAGGATCAGTAATGGCTTCCTTTTAATTGTTGGAGGTGTTGTTGACTACATTTTGCAAAGATTGTCTCGGATCAAACCGTTCCTGCATTGTTTCGAGAATTGACTGGGGTGGTTTTTTTGGTCCAAAGTTGTAACATTTTGGTGCCAATGACTTCCACTTTGGGTGCCGGAGTTCGCGGAACGAAATTAGTTTTATTTATTTTTTGGTTTACTTAACTCAGTGCGGCCGAAATCTGTAGTTAACTACCCCCCACGCTGCCCCTCCCCCGCCTTGCGTCACCGCCCGGCAGCACTCCCACCACGGTCCGCTACTGAATAAACCCTTAAGAAACCTGACCAATCAAAGGCAACCTAAAGTGAGAGGGATGGTCAGGAAGGCACAAGAAATTAGACCGCATTGCCAAGTAGCAATTCACAGTAGATACAGCCAGACCCTACTGGGCCAGAGAAAATGCAAAGAGTAAAAAAAATCAGAAAGGCGAGTCCTGAAGGAATCAAGGCTCTCCCATGACACCAGGAAATTAGTTTGCCTCCGGCATCATAAATTGATTTGATGGACTAGCAGCGAAGATAATATCTGCAACATCTGAAGAAGATTAAATGCATTCAGTTGGCACCACTCAACCTCCACCCATAAAGTCAGAGCGTTTGAGGGCCGGTGGGGAAGACCAGACAATGCTATTGAAGCACACGAACATTGAGTTCTAACAGATCAGAACCTAAACGACGAAACTGTAGACACTGAACAAGAGATATCAACTGAAGAGGACAAACTTATGTAGCTCAATGAACAGGATCCCCAACTATGAAAATGAAACAATCGTCAAGTGAGGAAGAACCCATTTGTGGTGTTCCACAGACCGGTTTAAAGCATTCACCAGTGCATTCAGTTTCCATGCCAGGTGCGCTGCCACCAGTAGGGCTCCATGGACCACTACCACAGATGTAAGGCCTCCAAACAGATGTTCCTGTACCCTATTGTCCCTTTATTGTTTAGCGATTGGACTGCTGTGGTATTGCCACCTGACCCTTAACAGAAGGGACAAAGGCATTCAAGATCAGGTGGATCGTCTTCAGTTGCAGAAAGTTCATGTCCATGCACTTTTCCCCGTGCAACCAAATGTCACAAACTCATGTTCCTCAAATGGGCGCTTCAGCACAAGTGGGAGCATCTGTCACCATGGTCATCTACGTCAAAGAAAGTGGGGGTTGTCAAAACGGCAGACCCACTTTATATTAGACAGGCCAAATCGACCATTGCAGACGTGGGGGCACCATGGCACATTCTCACTACAGCAGAAATGGGATACTTACTCATCCTGTAAAATTGAAAAAGAGGATACACAAGGCCATAAGGCCCATAGGCAGAGCATTTAAAAGAGTACGATTCATCCAAGTCCTAAACCTAAAGATCATATCTTAAATGTCCAGGACCCTCCAAAGGAGGAGATTGTTTCAATGAAAAGCAAGAACAGAGTTGGAGAGAAGTAGGAATTGCCGATGATTTACAGAGAATCCCAGCTGACGAAGTTCCAGAGTGTGTGCCAAATGGTTGGAGAGTAATGGGGTGAATTCACCTTCACCATCCTGTCATCAAAGTACAGAAATACTTGAATGTAAGACTCCACTTCCATCATTGCTTTGGTCAAATCTGAGGAGTCATCTTGAGGCCAAAGGGCAGCACTGTAAACTGTCAATGCAGGGAACCCACTGTGAAGCGGAGATAGCGCCTATGAAACTGAAGGACTGGGACATGAAAGTATGCATCCTGTAGGTCCAGTTCTTCTTCAATTGGTCCATAAAAGAGATAATCTGCCCGACCAGAAACTTGTGGGCGGGGAAGGACAGATGAAAGTTATTTGCACTGACTTAGGCTATCGCTGTCTTGATGGCAGAGTTCTTGCAGCAATATTGTTTGAGAAATCATCTTGCATGTAATGTCAGCAACAAGGAGCGCACAGTGTTCAACCTACTTTGAAATGCTCCATGGAGAAGTTTGCCTTTTCCATAAAAAGTGTTTCCCAGTCAAAGGGCAGCACTATGAGGGTCATCTGGTTATTTATGGAAAAGCCATAGAGTGCAATCAGGAATGCCTAGGTACCACCATGCCCATAAAATGTGCCTATGGTGTCAGACAACTCCAAACTGCACTTCAGGTTATGCTTGCTGGAACCAAGTTCATTAAAAAAAAAATTCAAAAAGGGTCCTTATCATTAGCTAGGAAGGCTGATAGCCACTTTGACCATCTCTAAAAGTGTGTGGACATATCGCCTCAACAGTCATGTGGCATTTAAAGAAGGCAGGACATGGCTTAATGACACAAAGATCTCCCATGCCATAGCATCAAGACACTTGGATTCAAGGTCGGGGTGAGGTAAGCATTAGGGTTGCTTTGCCAAGGACACATGAAATATCAGGCTTTCTGGTGCAGGGTGGGTTGAAAGAAATGTAGGACCAATTTGGGCAGAAAGAATCTTTTGATCAACTGCCAACCACGAAAAAGGGTGTTTGGTGTTTCCTGAAGCAGCAAGCATGGGCTTAGATGCAGGGAGCGAGAGTTTACAGGTGGCATCAAAGGGAGGACTATCTCCTAATTTAGCCACCCTCTTCCAACTATTGCGATATGTCCCTCATGTTTGGCTGCATACGGGGTACTTAGTCCTTGATTTAGAGAAAGCATTTGATACTATTGAATGGCCTTATCTTTTTGAGGTCCTTTCACAATATGGCATTGGGCCCAGATACATCCGCATGGTGAAACTGCTCTATGATAAACCGACCATAGAGTTTGAACAGGAAGCCTTGACTCAGTACCAATAAGGGTTTGTAGAGTCACCAGACAGGGCTGCCCCCTTTCTCCCCTCCTTTTCTCCTTGGCCATAGAGCCTATAGCTCTGGCTATGCACGCTTCGGCAGGGCCAAGGGGTATACCAATGGGTGAGGGAGTACACACTATATAATTGGGGAGAGGATGTGGCCTAAGGGCTAGGGTAGTCGATCTCAAATCTGGGGAACCGGGTTCAAGTCTTGGCAATGACGCTCAACATCCTGTGATTCTGGGGAAATCACTTAATCTCCCTGTGCCTAAAAAATGAATGTGTAACGCAACTGGTGCTCATGTAAAGCGCTCCGATACCTTCCGGTCTCGTTCGCGCTATATAAAACTCCGGAAAAAAAAAATATCATACGCAGATGATCTGCTGCTGTACTTTAGAGATCTGCTCTGTCCTGGGTGTCATACCTGACCTCACTCAATTTGCACATCTATCTGGGCTGCATATAAATTGGGGAAAGTCCAGTTTGTTACCCTTCATTCCCAGCTTACCTGACCTGGAGCTCATAAATAATGGAGCTCCTTTAACTTGGCAACCGTCTATGTTCCGTTATCTGGGCTTCTGGATTTACCATACTGACTGGGACCTGCTTGACGGTAATCGAACAAGGGCAATAATTTCCTTAACGTCGTAGATGTCTTTTTGGAAGACACTAGCTCTGTCAGTTGCCGGTAGAGTTACTTTCACAAAAATGGTGGTGCTCCCGCGTCTCCTTCATTATTTCACTAATCTGCTGATATATCTCCCCCACCATCCTTCTTCCGCTCCCTTGAACGTATGCTTTGCGATCTTATATGGAATACATCCCGTTGTATAGTGGCACTTTCGAACCTGTACCTACCATCGACCCAGAGAGGATTAACTGTACCTAACCTGGGGCATTATTACTTAGCGTCCCAGATGCAGTGGGTGGCTCGTTGGATGGCGGAACTACACCTCTCGGACACTGCAGCGGATGGTCCTCCCTGTGACTTGGACGCTCTCCATCCGTGCTCTAGGACATCCTGACCTCGCCCTATACTACTACAAGTGGCCTATTGTTTCCGTTGCTGCTTATTCCTCAAACATATTACACCTTATGCCCCTGAAACTCCTTTATTAGGTATGCCCAGAGGTAACAGAATGACACTGTTGGCTGAGTTTTCAGCATGGCATGCAGCAGGCCTGCATGTACTGGGAGACTTGCACCATGATGATGTACTCATGACATATGAAACACTAGCACAGGAAGAGGGGCTGCCCCCAGGGCACTTCATTAGTCACTCCTCTTGGATTGGTACATTACAGCGCCATTGGGGGGATGTTATGCGAGAACCACAATCTCACCTAGCACTTCAATACCTCTATGTCATGGGAGAATAGCAACATCTCACCTGGTGGTTTGCGGATGCACTCCGACTATAAACTGCCACAGCATAGACCTCACTAAAACGTCATTGGGAGACGGATCTGGCTCGCCCATGCACCTCAAAGGAATGGGACATGATTCTGGCAGGTCCCACACATGTACCTCATAACACCAGGTTTTGACTGATACAGCTCTACATTATACACAGAGCATATCTCACTCCTGAGAAGATCAACTGTTATTTTCAGGCTGGATGCAGTTTGCCCCCATTGCAGCCATCCGGACGCTGATATTCTACATATGTTATGGTCATGTTCCTCACTACGGCAATACTGGGATGGGGTCACACACCATTGTTTGCTTACACTGAACAGCAACTTACATGCACATCGGAGGTTTGTATATGGAGTATAATCACGAGAGATCAAAAGCACAGGGCCACTAAACATTTTCTGGACCTCGACTTTATAGTAGCCAAACGTTTCATTACGAAGCGCTGGAAGTCCTGTGAACCATCATCTTTAATAGCCTGGTCACATTCCATCCTCAACTGGCCTAGAGCAGAGGGAGTCTCTCGGTAGGGAAGACACTCTAGGATTACAAAAATACCCCATTTCATCCAACTGGGACATAATCTTGACTGCCCTCCAAACTGCATTATATTCCAAGGTGGAAACCAGTGATGCTACTGACCGATAGATCATACCAGGCATATTTATAGAAGTCATAATATCAGTATCTGTTCAATTGTGTATATATTGAGATGTGTACTAAGTGACGCTTGACTTTCATTGTGAAGATGGTAACTCACCCAAGGCGAATTGGAATTGTATCGAGAGGCAGCTAACCCTTCTTGTCTTCCCCCTCACAGCCACCCCACCTTGTTTTACCCCTTTCCATAATGTTAACCTTGTTCCCTCTGAGCTAACTGGCTGCTCACAGTAAGTTTATGATATGATTATAGCTGTACACTGACTGCTTGTCCAAGGAAATACCTTTCTTTCCCGTGACATGCCATATATGCTAGTCACTCCAAGATCCAAGGGGATGCATACCCCCGCAGACCAACTGTAATGTGCTCCTCAACGTGTCTTATTTTGTTACCAAGTTAGTTATTAACACCCTTGTATTTCCATTATGCTTGATATTGAACTGTGACTGTATTATGAAAAATCTTAAACAGATTAAACAACAAAAAAAATAAAGGCTGGCCTCCTAAAAGAAGAAGAAAAAATGAGGCGCAACCCCGTTTTGGGTCAATAAAAGTAAGCTCTACTGTGCTATGAAAACCTAAAAGGCACTGTGATCACACAACGAGACCCAGGCACAAGTATGTGGAAAATTACATTTTTCTTAGCCAGATTTAACATTCTATCTAGTAGCAAGCAGTCCCTCTGAATTTTTTTTTTTACGGGATTGGCATGGGGCCCTAAAGAGACTATACCAGGATTCTGATTCAAAATTAATGAGACGTAACAGCAACAACTGGAGCTCTCTCCCCAAAATGCTTTACTTAATAGAGCAGGCCTCCGGTTCAGCTTGACAATGGGAGCAGAATGCAATTTTCTAGGTAAATTAAAACATGTAGGTTATGATTTACAAAAATTGAGCAGATTCACTCGGCACACTGATGTGAATATGGTCATTTCGACCAATAGCCTCGATAGTAGCCACCAGGTAGCACAGAAATGAGTACAAGACAAAGTTGGAATATGAGATAGCTTAACCTGTGGTAACCGAACTGTGGGAAAGAGGGGGAAGCGAATAGTTTGGAACAGAGCAAACTCATATGGTGCAGAATATAATAAAGGCCACAACAGTTTTCGACTTGCATTCTACTGGTGAATGCCAAATTCACATGTACGAAACTCTGGGAATCTAGATAGACCAACATGGTGAGGAAAGTCTTACTTTGCATTAATTATATTTAGTTTCTCCATAACAAAGCATAATGCTGTTGCCATAGTACCTTGCATGTTCTTGTACTCCTACAATCTCTACTTCACTGTCTGACGAGGCTATCTTTATCTCCTCATTGGCTTGTGCAGTTCCAGAACTCAATTTCCCGCTTGTTAGAAATCCTGTGTCCAAATGACCTAGAATATGAAAACAAATGTAGGTATGGAATAAATGGTTTGCATTGGACCGCTCCTTCTACATCAACAATATCACAATGCCCGTAAAAAGTGTCAAAAAAAATAGCTACTCAGAGTACCATTCTCTGGATGGTGTTAAGTAAATTATGAACACATTCGTTGCAACCAGTTAATTGATTTTCATGCATTTTCACCATGAAGCTAAAGGGATTCGTAGGTGAAGCAAGACTACCAGAGGTGCTTATTGGGGAATATGAGCCAAGAGATGCTCATTTGATAGGAACTCTCAGAGGTGGAGGAAGACAGAGACCCATCCAGCAAGGGGGCAAGATGCAATGCAGCATCTAATATATGAGAAATGTAATGTACCATTGATCATGAGAGAGTATAGGTACAAATGAACATTAGCAGGGAGGGTTTAAAGGGACATGTTCTTCCACATGGTAGACAAAGACCTCAGTTTAAAGGATAGTCACCAACATTCTGCATGAGGCCAAAATAGAAAGCAATGAAAACATAGGGTGATAGCCATCTCCTCAGCGTGATGAGATGCATGACATAAGGAAAATATCTCCTGTTTGGGCAATGCCCTTACCATTTACTTTACAAAACTATGTCCTATATGTCATTAATGTGCTATTGAAAGGAAAAACGTATTTACCTGTAACAAACGTTTTGCGGCTGAAATAAGGTATAGATTCATGCTCTGCACACTCCTGCCATCTATTGGTCGGACAAAAAGTGCATATAATTTAGCATACATTCTTTCCATCATCAACGTCAATAATGGGTGCACCCGTGCAGCTAGCCCAGTCGTTCTGTTTCTCTCCTCTAAATATGACTAATTGCCTCCATGAATGCGGAGTGGGAACCAACAGCCTTATATTGAATGCCAGCAAATCGGAGATTCTTTACATTTGTGTGCCCGGTCAGTCCGCCATTTCCTATTTAGCTTGTATATTTTTGCCCAGTTAGCCTGTGTGCCTCACCTGATTGATGTGCCCTGTTAGCCTTTATTTCCTGTCTAGCCTGCTCATTTTATTTTTGCCCAGGCAGCCTTTATTTTTCCGTTAGCCATTGTGTTGCATTGCCTTACCGGGCGCGTCCCGCCATTTCTCTTGCCTCCCGCAGCCTTGTGCCCCTCCCTTCCCCAGAACTTACTTAATGGAGACTGCAGCGGGTGCACAACTGCCACACCAAAGGCGACCCTATCTGAGCCCCTCCACGCCTGGACTGCACCCAGCGCCAGGAGCCTGGACCACCCACCAATACTCATCCACCGAGTTCCACAATGATTGCTGCATCACCTCTTCATAATCTCTGGAAGGACCTGTCGCCGCTGTCACTTCACCTGCAACGCAAGACTGCCCGCCCACACAGGGACCCTCGCCACACTCACCCGGTAGGCCACAAATACCCCAGAACTGCTCCAGTGCATTGTACTCAACGCCCGGTCCCTATGCAAACATGCCACAGAAATCTGGGATACCATCACCAATCTCACCCCTGACATCATCACAGAGACCTGGCTCAATCCCTCCTCAACCCCGACATCGCCACCACAACGCCAAAGGGCTACAAGATGATACACCGAGACTGCGCCAACAAACACGGAGGAGGCATTGCCCTCATAAACAAGGAAACCATCTGATACATCACCACCAAAGACACCACATCAATAATAGAACATCTCAACTTCCAACCGGCACCAAGACAACCTTCAAATGCACCCTCGCCTACAGACCCCCGGGACCGCGACAAGTATCCTACAACACCATCTCCAAATTCATCGTCCGGCTATCGACTCCGAGCACTACATCCTACTCGGCGACCCCAATGTCGCCAACTCCACTAATATCTTGGAATGCGTGAGCACAATCGGCCTCACCCAACTGGTCACCGACCCCACACACACCACGGGGACACATGCTGGACCCAATCTTCACATCCAGCGACTGAGTCAAGTACAGCCATGTCACAAACTCACCTGGACCGACCATGCCAGACAACATCACCATCGCAGGTTCCTCGTACGCAGCCACCACCAAGCCCCGAGCTTCTCCCACTACAGGTGGAACAAAGTGACTGACTTATTAGATGGAGGCCCTCAACACGAGTCAGCCCGACGACGCTGCATCAAACCTGCAACAGGCTGTCCATATTTTCTCTGATTGGATCACCAAATGTGTCGACAGTCACCCCAATGAAGCCAGCCAAAACCAACATATCTAAACAAGCCAGCTGGTATACACGAGAAACCAGACCAACAAGCACAACTGCAAACAGAAAAACAATGGTGCACCAAAGACCCCGCTCGCTGACCGTGCTACCTTCAAATCAGCCCTCAAGAAGTACCACCACAGCATCAAGGACAAAAAACTAGGCTCCTTCACAGACCGCATTGAAACAAGGGCCAACCAGACTAAGGAACTCTTCAAAATCGTTAGAGTTCTCCTGCCCTTGTGCCACCGAGAACATTGTTTGCCCTTCCCAAGAATCCTGTAAAACCCTGTCGGACTACTTCCACAGTAAGATAGCCATCATCTACAACAACTTTGACCCCCAACACACAGACTTCGACCTCAACCTCTGCCTACCTACAGACACCAGCCACTCAATCACCACTTGGACTCCGCTCACCACACAGACCACCACAGCCATCATGTACTCCATTCTCTCTGGAGCACCCACAGACCCCTGCCTCACCACCTCTTCCACCTCGGAAACAAAGAAACCAGCGCAGAACTAACCAACATCCTCAACACCATCACCAGTGAAGCATTCCCCGAAAAATGGAAACACGCCGAGGGTCAGACCCCCTTCTTAAGAAACACTCTGCCGACCCCCGCAAACTCAAAAATTACCGCCTTATCTCGCTCCTTCCGTTCCCCACCAAAGTCCTTCAGAAGACCATATACCACCAGCTCACCGAACAACCACAGCACGAGACCGCCCTGATAGCCACCACCAACTACATCTGATCCCTACTAGACAAGGGTGAAACAGCAGCCCTGATCCTCAACCTTTCAGCACAGTTTACACCGTATCCCACCACACCCTCATCAACAGACTCAACCACATTGGCGTCCAAGGGGGCACCCTAAAATGGATCGCATCCTTCCTTACAAGACTGACTTGGAGAATCTGCCTATCACCCTTCACCTCAGAACCCAAGAGCATCAACTGCGGTGTACCACAAGGATCATCCCTCGGTCCCACCCTGTTCAACATGACACCCCTCGCCGACATCAGAACCCACGGACTTCACATCATATCCTACGCGGACACCCAACTCATAAACCAGCTCACCGAAGAACACTCCACCACCGGAACGAACGTTCGCAACGCCATGACCAGTTCGCCAACTGGATGAGGACCAACTGCCTTGTCAACACTGAAAGAGCTGATCTTCGGGAAGAACACCTCCCCGTGGCACAACACCTGGTGACCCCACGAGCTCGGACCCACACCAACAGACCAGGCCAGCAACCACGGCCTCATCCTCGACAGAAACCTCACCATGAAGCTCCAAATCAACACAGTTGCCTCCTCCTGTTTCTAGGCACTCTACATGCTCCGAAAAATCTTCAGATGGATCCCTGTCAACACCAGAAAGGCCGCAACCCAGGCCCTCGTCACCAGCCGGCTAGATTACAGAAATGTGCTCTACACAGGCATCACTACCCAACTCCTCAAGAGACTTCAGACCATACAGAATGCAGGAGCCCATCTCATCCTCAACCTCCCCAAAAGGACACGCATTACCCTCCACACCTCAGGAACCTCCATTGGCACCCCACCCAGAAAGATGCCAGTTCAATATCCTGACATGACCAGAGACCAGGATACATCACCCACCGCTTGAACTTCCACCAATTCGCCAGGCACCTGTGCGCCACCTCCCTGGCCCTCGCATCCACCCCTGCATTCACAGAAGCCATAGCAAAGGTCGTTCCTTCTCCTACCTCGCCACCAAGGCCTGTAACAACCTACCACTCTACCTACGAACATCCCCCTCCCTGGCGGAATTCAGAAGGGGGCTCAAAGACTTGGCTTTTCGAGTGAGAGCAGCATATGTCAGCGCCCGGATATACTCAGGGGTGAAGAGCAGCGCTTTATACATGATTCATTGGCAACAACAGAATCAATTTGATTCGTACTACTTGGCCCAGTTCGATGAGTGAAGCCCTGGCTTCTGCTAAGGCAGTCAAATCTTTAGGAGGCATCTTAGCCTCCAGCCTCAGTTCTCTTATGCAAATCAATCATTTTCTAATTGCTTCTATTATTTGAAGCAATTAAATAAGGTCTTTCTCTTTCCCCCCACATGGAAATGATACTCAACTGGCCACTGTCTGTATTATGTCAACAACTGATTACTGTAACATCCAGATTACATGATTAACAAGCTGCAAAGAATTCAAAAGTAGTTTATAAAATAAGAAAATCTGGCTCCGTGAGCAGAGCCAGAAATACCCTGGCTTCCAGTAAAAGTGTGTATTCAATCTAAGACACTAAGCTTTATATGTGGCATGCTCTCCATGCCACTGGAATCAAGCTATCCTGGCTGAAGAGGGGTGAAACCCAGAAACCGGTCCTAGGATGCTTGTTTCCAGTCCAGGGAGGACCTGGCTTGGCAGTTCGGGCTGGACTGTTCCCTTTGGGCACAGGGTCAAGACTGATTTGCATATGGCTGGGTTCAAGCTGGAATAGCATGGTGAGCAAAAAAACGATGGATTTAGGCCCAGATCTCTGTACTGGGGTGAATGTATGACATTGTTATGCATTCTGTCCATAAACTGTTGTTTTGGCATTTATATGCCCAGGGTCTATTACAATGTAGAAAAATCTCCGCTCTTATCACTTCATCCCCTATACCGCGGAAGACAGCTTCAATCAAATACTCAAATGCTCTTTGTTCCCCCCAGGGTTTCAACGTTCAAGACTTGGAAGCCGAGCCTTACCAGGTCTTGGTCCAAGACTTTGGAACGAACTGCCCCGTCAAATCAAATACATCTCTCGCTTCCCAACTGAAGTTTAGGAAAGCCTTACAAACCGACCTTTTCTGCTAGAATTTTGACTATCTCCCTTACCCCGTTCCTTGTGCCAAGATGCCTCTTTTTGTGAACATACACTTAACATAAATAGATCTAGTGTTAACCAATAACCGCACGCATGACAAATTAGGACAGTCTTTTTAAACACCAGTTTGGACATTAATGTGAAGACATCTGTAGTCTTTATTTCATGGAGATAGGGCAGAGCACATGTAAATCCATAATGTCCTCAAGCTGCAAAGTATTTTACAAAGAAGCAACCCTTCTTTTGCTGCATAAATCGTTATAGAACCCCCATGCTCTACATATAGTCACTGTGTATGTTTGCGTTGGAAACAGTAAAACAAAATACTACTAGTCAGTCCTCTGAATCCCAACTTGCATCCGTGCCATTTCATCAATATTTTACAAATGTGTGCACAAAACTCAGACTTTGTCTTACATATATCTTTCTTACAGATGGATATTGTACATAAATTCTATAATTGTTCCTTGAACTCTAGGGAAGTGTGCTGTATGTCCGATCTGCAGTGTCCGAATGCATGAAACGATAATTCTGGCCTTGCATTTCTCGTGCCCTGCATTCATTTATTCCGGTTTCCGTATAATCGGTCACTAGAATTATGCAGCAATGGTAAATGAAGTTATGCAGGCTAGTTAGTTTGCTATTTTAACAGTGCAACAAAATAACACTGCCAATAAAAATAAATAGATTTCTTTAGAAAGTAATATTAAAAACGATACTGATATAAAAGATGAATTGCTATTGAAGCACTAAGACAACACTTTATTAACTGGCCTTTCTACTGACCAGAGTTGCACCTATACAATGCTGTACTCTACAGAAAAAAAGCCTACCTGCATACACTTCTAATGTGCCTCATCTACTCAGCGCATCCCAGACATATACTAAACCTAGTCGTTAGTCTCTAGTTTAACTTATGATCACAACAAAGTCACTGGGAGCACTACTTTACATTAAGAACAAGCATTTGCAATACAATAGGTCTCGCATTTGCGAGAGTTTTAGCTATTGGCATTGAAAATGACAATGCCTTTTATTTCTCAGTTTTGAAAACGAACACAAATAAAAGGCATTGTCATTCACAATGCCAATAGTTCAAACTATAGCATTGCAAATGTTTATTTTTGTAGGCACGGGAGATTAAGTGATTAAGTCGTTACCCAGCTCTAAAGTCGACAGCTTTGGCTAGATTTATCCTTCATTCTGCCGGCGAGCTAGACGACGCTGGAAGTCAGTCGTGAGCTCTCTACATTTGGAGTCATCAATAAAGGCTCCTTCATTGGTGTATCCTCTGATGTCTCGCCATGTTATATCTGGGGAGAGCATGCACAGTACTTTGCCAACGCTACGTTTTTCGCCATAAAGCGATTTACTGGTTAATGGTGAGGAGTGAATTTTCTTAATTTTTATCTTATGTTAGTAACTAAGCACCGTTTGTTTAGAATTATGTTAAGGTTTGTATTTAATAATACAATGAAAAACCGAATGAAATTGTGTTATTTACGAGCCTCAGATGCAGAGTCCTGCAGAACGGCAACCAACAGAAAGTAAAAACGTTCTGTGTATCGGCAGCCTGCACTCGGGGGTCAACAGGAGAAGCGACGGGCATGTGCCCGAATTGGCTCACGTTTTTACCAGCAACCAATGGGAGTCAACATACAGTGAGCCAATCCGAGACTGTGCAGCCGTGTCGCCACCCCCACCCCAGCTTCCTTCTCTAGACGCTAATCAGGATTAAAAAAAATCTAGCGGCTGGCATGATTAAAAGTAAAAAATAAAAAACGATTTGGGCGAGTTGCGCTCAAGATGACGCGCGGCCACGGCTCATGTTTTTACCAGCAACCAATGGGAGTTAACAGTCAGCCAATCCGAGCCTGTGCAGCAGCCATGTCGCCACCCCCACGCCCCACTTCCTTCTCTAGACGCTAATCAGGATTTATAAGAAAAAGAGCGGCTGGCATGATTGAAAGTTTAAAAAAAAAGGGAACTATTTGAAAAGTGCAAGGTGACATACTAGTATTTTATGAAACAAGGAGAAGCAACCGAAACATAAGTCGCCGCACAGCGCATTGCCTTTCACCGCACTTACTGTGTGCTAAATGAGCGAGCAGCAGAGTCCGTTCTTCAATCCCCTGTAGGGCAGCGGACCGCGCTCCAAATTAAATAAATAAACAAGCGCGAGGACCGCGCTGCAAATAACAAAACAAGCCGTCGCCATTGCGCGAATGAGGAAAAGAATGCTCACAGAGTAATTGTAGGAGACTGTATAACGCCGCAAGTAAAAAATCCAGTCCGGATGGGCCGTCGAAGAAGGAGATAGGGCGGTAACGAAAAAGCCTCATTCTCAATCACGACAGCGTTTAACATAAACGATGACGCCAGCCAATAAGATTGATGGGCGGGGCTTCAAGTCCCCTTCTGAAATCTTATCGATTTCAATAAGCCTCGCAGAGTGAGGAGCGCATGCACGCTCCAGCGCTAGGTCTGCAAGACCTAAAAAGACCTGCCGAACGATATCCAGCACGTCATATGCACTGTTAATGTCCACCACGAGGAAGTATTTTAGGTTTCAGGGCATCAGACCTCAAAAAGATGAAAGGTGTTGAGATTTCAGTGCTGTGGTTGTTGAGATAGAGCCTCCAAGCCTATTCGTGCAATGCCTCTGTATCGACGATACACCAAGCCTATTCGTGCAAGGCCTCTGTATCGACGATACACTTCACTCCGCCTACATCAAATGGCCTGTGGTGTTTCAAGCATTAAGTAGGTGGCGTGCATCATATAACAATAGAGAGAACGAAAAATAGAGCAGAGAAAATAGAAAGGGTCAAACCTGGGTGGGCGGGATGTGTGGGGGCGCACGTCTGGAGTCTATGCCTGCGAAAGAGCACCCATGCTGTAGTGGTCGGCAGCTGGCGTTATTGATGTCAGGCGTAAGATCCGTAAGTATTGGGGGCAGGACAGCTCGCGAAATTCATCAGACACGTACTGTATGCAGGGTGCCACTTTTTATCAAAGCGGGGTAGTTGTGCGGTTAGTTTCTCCATCCCCAGTATGTCCCAAATTATATGAAGCCAGTTCGAATGGGAGGGCACTACGTCTGTACCCAATCTGGTGAGGAGAATCTGTTTTGCTGCCCCTAACGCTAGTGTGATCGCTCTACCTCTGTGTGATCGCAGCGGGTAGGTAAGTGGGTTAGGTAGAACTAAAAGTATATAACTCGAGAATTTGGGTATATCGGTTTGAAACATAGCATTTACTGCTTCCAAAACCCCAGCCCAAAATGATTCCAATTTAGGGCAGTACCAGAGGTGGTGTGTGAGTGTGCCGTGTTGCCCACAGTGTCTCCAACATTGCTCATCTCCCATGTGGTCTCGAGTAGCTATCCTGGTAGGGGTGTGTTAACAGTATTGAGCGATCTTTAACAGCATTTTTTTTTTTTACTAGTGGCGTTGAGAGCGGAGGTGCGCGCTCGGTGTACTGTAGAATATCGCTCCATTCTTTACCTGTGAAAGTGTGCTCACATTTTCCCTCCCATCTGGCTTGTGCCGGCGAGGCAGGGGTGCTTAGGGGCATTATCGAAAAGGAGGAAAGATCCGAGAGTAGTTTCTGGTCAGTGGCTCGCATGAGAATCCACTTCTCAAAAGCCGTCAATACTCTGGCATGCAAGCGGATCCAAGGCTGAGTCACCCAATGCGCTACTGTCGGGGATTGCCAGCGAGCAGTGTCTGGAAGGTCGTACTAGGTCAGCAAGTTTGGGAAGTCCATGAGCCCTTCCGTGTTGAACAAGTCCCCCACTTGTTTACAGTTAGCGTCCTGTCATGTCTTAAACGCCTACCCCATGACTGCTGGTGGAAAGTCTGAGTTACCTATCGAAGGTGTTTGTGGTGAGATAGGGGTGGAGAAACCATGTCGCAACTGCACCCTATCCCAGACTCCGATCGTAGCTCTTACTACCGGAGAAATGTATACACCAGTTGGCCTGTGGAGATTCGTAATACCCAAGCCACCCATGGCCAATGGGAGATATGCTCGTGCTTTGACCATCTCCGCTCGTTTGCCCTCCCAGATGAAGTCCCATAGGAGTGATTGTATTCTGTCTAGTAACCGGATTACAGGGGCAGTGTTTGCATGACATAGGAGTTTGGGGAGGAGCGTCATATTGACCGCTGCTAAGCGCCCCAGCCATGAGAGTCCATGTGACGTCCACTTAGTGAGGTCATTCCTCACGAGCGTTTGAAGGTTCCCATAGTTATATGCAGCATTGGCTGTAAGTGTAGGGTATACCTGTATTCCCAAGTATAGTATTCCATTGAAATGGGTATTGAGCACGGAGTACCAAGGATTTTTGGGGGTTGATTTTAAAGCCGGAGGCTTCTCGGAATGCACTCAGCTCCGCTGTAACCACCGCTAAGGAAGCATCCGGGGCAGTGAGGGTCAAGAGGACATCATCTGCGTAGAGCATGATCTTGTGCTCCCTCCCATCGAGAAGTCTGATACTTGGGTGTTGGTCCTTATTAGTTTTGCAAATGGCTCCATGTAGAGCACAAAATGTAAAGGGGACAGGGGGCAACCCCTGCCTGGTCCCTCGCGCTATGGCAAAAGCAGGCGATCTCTCTCCGTTCACTCGTATGTTGGCTTGGGGAGCAGCGCAACATGATTGTACCCAGCCTCGGAATCGAGGCCCCAGGCCCACCTGTTCTAGCATGCGATGTAAATAGGGCCAATGTACCTGATCAAATGCTTTTTCAGCATCGATTGTCATCAAAAGGGCTGGTGCTTGCGAACGGTGTACCTTGTACAGGAGGTAGCACAATCTTTTCGTGTTATCGCTAAACCCTCTCTCTAAGATAAAACCAGCCTGGTCGGAGTCAACTAAACCTTGAACGTAAGGGGCTAGCCTATGGGCCAGGATGCTTGTAAATATTTTTGCTTCAAAATTTAGGAGGGAGATCGGGCGGTACAAGGCACAATCTTTGGGATCATTTCCTGGTTTGAGAATCACTGTAATGGTAGCATGACATCGTTTCCGGTAGCCTGCCCTCCCTACTCAGTGAATTATATCGGAATGCCAGAATCAGGGCTATTTGGGAGCCAAAGGTTTTTATAAAAGTCCGCCCCATATCCATCTGGGCCCGGTGCCTTATTGAGTTGCAATTTATGTATAGCAATGAGGACTTCCTGAGGGGTAATATCCCCTTCTAGCACCGTAAAGGTGACCACTAGCAGCAGGGGGGGGGGGGGGACACCGTCGCTAGATATGTCTCCACGTCGGTGTCCCAAAGAGCCTCGGCTGCGAAGAGCTTCTTGAAAAAGTCGCCAAAGGCGTTTGCTATACCGCGTCTTTAAGGCATGCAATACCATCTGCTACTCGCATCTCAGACCCTTCGGTCCATGCCTGGGTACGAAGACAATGCGCTAGCATGAGACCTGCTATATTATCCCCCGGCGTAGTATTTCTGGCGTATTCTAAGGAGAGCGTACTCGGCTCTTCCCATATCTATTGCGTGCAGCAGCTTCCGCATGACTGTCAGTTGGCAGCGGATCACCACTGAGCCCGACTGGGCATTAGTAGTCTCTAGGCCCTTGATCTGGGTTTCCAACCGACGACGCTTCTCTCTTCATTCTCTATTGTAACCTGTGGTTATGCCAATAAAGTGTCCCCTAAGAACTACTTTTAAAGTTTCCCACAGCGTGTTGATGGAGGTCTCAGGGATGTCGTTAAGTTCCAAGTAAGTGTGCAATGCCGCCTGCATGTCTGATCGTATTTTATCATAGGTGAGGAGTTTTGTATTTAGTCGCCAGTGGAAGGGGGCTGTTTGCCCGCCGGCGTTAAAGCGTAGGACGAGTAGTAGTAAGTGATCGGAGAGAGCCGCCGCCCCAATATCTACTGAAAGTGTGTCTTCAGTGACCCCCGGCGTTGTAAGAAAGTAATCAATATGCGCATACGTCTGGTGAGAGGCTGAAAAGAACATATAGTCTACCTCAGTGGAGTGTGTATGCCTTCATAGGTCTGCTACTCCCGCTTCGCTTATCCATTACCATGTCCCCCATCTTGACCAGCCCGCGGGGCAGACCTGTCCCTTCCAGCGTCTATTGCAATGTTAAAGTCTCCTCCCACCACTAATTCCCTGTCTGGCGAGTTTAACTGTCTTCCCAATGTGTCTATAAGAAATGCTTCCCGTCTCTTATTTGGGGCATATCGTGTACCTGCTTCCCTGTATGGAGACATGCAACGCTAGTAGTCTGCCTGGGACTTCCGCAAAGACACGCTGGACCTTGCCTGCAAAGTGCGTCGCGAGCAAGATCGCCACCACACCCTTTTTGACAACCCCCCCCCCCCCGAGGTAAAATATTGCCGGTCAAAACAGCTGGATCGGAGGTATTATATCAAGAAACTTTCCCCTCCGGGGGACATTAAAAAAACAATGGTAGAAGGGGTCCATGTCACTTGCGAGCAGCACCACAGTTCAACACTAACAAAGCGGAGCCCCGCCAGACGTGACATCCGCTCACGGCAGAGGAGGCGTGCGTTCAAGTTGCCAATAGCTACCTCCATCTGGCCAAGCAGATAGAGCCATAAGAGCAGTGGGGGCCAGTTCCCCTCCCATCGCCAATCAGTGGCCATCTGCGGCAATCATTTGGTTGCCATTCTGCTGCAATTGGAGTAGCCACGATCGCGCCTCATGACTATCGGCTTCAGTAGGTTTGCTCAATGTTTTCTTCCTCCGTTGGGAGGAGCGGCGCAAGCCAAGATTCACATTCCCTGGCCCCCGGGCAGGCGACCGGGGGGGCACCTTTTTTTTGAAGATCTGGAATGTCTGGTAGCTCCTGGGCATCTGCTAGGGTGCGGATCATCCAGACCTCTTCTCGCCATACGAACTGAAGACGGAAGGGGTGACTCCATTTGTATCGAACATTTTGGGTTTGCAGAAAGTCTGAGTGGTCAGAGCCCTTCGGCATTGCAGCGTGATCGGCGAGAGGTCTTGAAATAACCATAATCGGAGCCCCTCGAAGTCAATATCTTTCAACTCTTGTGCCGCTGTCATGATTATCTCTTTCCGACGATAATAATGCAGGCAGGTAAGTATATCCTGGGGCTGGCCCGGCGCTGTAATCAGACTCCTGGCTCGATGCGTGCGATCGAGGATAATCTCTTGGTCTCGCAGGAAAGGCGCCACCTGTTTAAAGAGGCGAATAACAGTCTTCTAAACTGCCAGTGAATGACTGCAATGGAACACCCTTAATTTGAATCTTGGAATGTAGGGACCTATTCTCGAGGTCTTCTATCTGGTATTTGAGCTCTGAGTTTTGTTCGCATAGCAGCAATAGTTCCTGATGATGGCTCCTTATCCCTAGCGTCTTTATTCTGTTCCATCAAGGTCATCCTATGAACCTTCACTTCAACATCTTGCCGTATCCCCTTGATGTCGGCGGCTATGTCATGCTCAAGTGCAGCGAAGTCACTGCGAAGGGATTCAAATAGTTGTTCCAGGAATGATTTGGTGATAGGGGATTCATCTTTGGTTATATCTCCATCTCGATTGGCATCCACGGATGCTTGTGAACCCCCTGTTTCTGAGGTCGCGTCAATCTTCTTCACATTGGTTTTAGTAAACATGTCTTTCATGGATAGGTCCTTCTTTGCTGCCCGGTGAGAGGACATAACTGCGGCAGCCGGGCCTTGCGGGCATTAGCACTGCGTACTGCCGTAGGCCACTGTGTTAAAAGTGTGTCACACTGCAGTTAAGCACTTTCCCCCCCACTTCTGTGGCGTAGCATGGGGGAATTGGAGAATGTCACTGGGGCCCTTGTACTGCCCGATCTGGGTATGCGTTCCCTAGTCCCCCTCCGCTTCAGAAGACTTAATGGGAGTATGGGTGGACGTCCAGTCTAAAAAATCCCTCTACTGGCCCAAGTAGGGACGCGTTTGTTCTGTGTCAAAGGGGCTCCAGGTGTGCCACCCCCTACGTGAGGTCACTGTCACAGGGGGCAAGAGGAGGAGGGTGAGACACGGAGACAGGCCAGACCACCACCTGTGGACCGCAGAAGGCTGCTATTGCAAGCCCTCGTCTCGCTTCCAACCTGTAACTTATAAGTGGGGGGGGGGGGAGGGGTGAGCCCACTCAAACCAGAC
This sequence comes from Calotriton arnoldi, assembly GCA_963921515.1. Taxonomy (NCBI): domain Eukaryota; kingdom Metazoa; phylum Chordata; class Amphibia; order Caudata; family Salamandridae; genus Calotriton; species Calotriton arnoldi. The sequence goes on from CAWUFW010000518.1 coordinate 1,052,533, forward strand.
CTCCACCTCTCCCATTAACAGCTCGCCTCCCGGGCTCCCTTCACGATGCTGCACAGTTACCACTCCAGGACCCTAAAGTGCAGGTCCTCTGGGATTGGGCCTTCTCTTTGTGCTTCAGAATAGGAGGTGAGGCGGTCGCAGCAAGCCTAGTTTGCAAGGTCCACAGCCTCAGCTTGTAGCGAAGAGAAGGGTCGGTGAGATTGCCAGGACAAGCCGGCCTAACGCTTATGGGTCGCAGAAGATCGCTTGTACTGATCCTCGCCCCACGCTCTCATCCACCAGTCAGGGGGTGGAATCGGGTCTCGGATGTCTGGGCGCACCCACGGACCCCTGCTGCAGTACCGCGTGCAGCCACACTTGCCGCCAGCCTCTAGGTAGCCTCCCGGAGGGGGTCTCCGCTACTGCCTCACCCTATCGTCAGCCGCGGGTCTAGGGGATCGGGGCATCTAGGACGACCCCCCCCCTGCGCACCGTGGGATGTCCTTGGTAAGGCCTGGCCTCCGCTCCGCTGCAGCCGAGCAAACTTGTGGTGGCCTGCCCTCGCTCCCCCACTCCTGCTTATCTCGAGCGCCGAACTCACCCACACTACGTCCGAGCAGGGGGTTCGGGCAGACCACCATCTACTACCATGTGCGCTCCATGTGAGCGACGGCCACCCCAATCTCCGGGCTGGACCACTCCCATCCACTCCCCCGCCTTTCAGCACCTCCGGTGCCTCGCCGCTGCCGAAGTCGCCTACCAGGCTGACTCTGCCACAACGGCACCTCGACTGGGGAGCCACCCGTCTCAGGTAAAAAGATGGAGGCTGATGGCACTGTAATATTGCCCCCTATGGGGCAAGGCAAGTGCAGGGCCTAGGCGTCCAGCGGAGCTCCGATGCCTGCCTTCTATTTCGCCGCCATCTTGGACACGCCCCAGCTGTTTTCATTTTGAGGCAAGAATTACCGCCAGTACCACTGGAATTAAGGAATGGTGCAGCATGGCTGACATCTGCGTGTCAAAAAAAGACAAATCATGCGACATAATGTAGCACAATCTGTGATCGTATTAGTTTCTTATATCAACACAATAATTTCTGGGCTAGGTTGCTCCTCATTAGTACCGGTTTACACCTAAGAATAGCATGACCTAAGCATCATCACAGTCACATTAGACACCATCCTAAAATACCATAGCATGACATTAGGCATATCCAGATTATGCAATAATATCCTACTATAACATTTGCATTAGGCATCACATTAGCATAAACACATTATGCAATCATCATATTAGGCGTAAACACATTATGAAACACCCATATAAGCCTAACCCCATGATGCCACCTCTGCGGGCATTACCTTAGGGCCTTGCGCCCTACCGACACACAGGTATCCACAATGACCCCCAGGCCAACTGGCCTTCCTATAGGCTCAAAATGCCCTCTGTCCAGAAATGTCAGGGCTCTTCCAAAGCAAAGTGTGCACTGCGCTGGGGCCTGGGTGCTTCTCACCCCTTTCCTGTTGAAAACACAAATGCCCCCAAGTCCCACTCCGGGACTTCTAGAGATGATCTGGCCCCCAAAGATAAAGGACACTGGCACCAACTCTGCCTCCGGGGTCCACACTGGGACCTTGCAAAACAAATGTGCCCCCACGTTGCAGCTGCCGGTGCAGCTGTGAAGATAGGCGCAGACACTGGCACTCACTGTGTCTGGGGGGGGGGGTCCCCACTGGGACTCTATCAACAAAATTACCCCCTCGGTGCAGCTGCCCGCAACTGCGGCGCAGCTGTGAAATTTAACAGGGCACTGCTGTGCCTGGGGAGCCCCTCAGTCTCCCTCACAGGCACCGACAATGTGCCTCGAACCGCCCCCAGCCTCTCACGCCGTGCCACCACTTACCGGGCTCTCTGGTGGCATCCTGGCAGGGTTCGGCGGTACTCTGGCCGGCTCTAGACTGCACGCGGGGCTCTCCTCACCACACGGGAGCCACGCCTCGCCTCAGGTGCAGTGCTGCCTGTCTCCCTTCGCCCGGTCCCCCTTCCTGGGACCGGGACTTCGATGGAACGCCCGCGATGCTCTGGACGGCTTCCCCAAGGCAGGGGGAAGCGGAAATGGAGCCCGCGAGGCTCCGGCATACGTCGCTGGCCCCGCCCACAGTCAGGCGGACGCGCCTGGCTTCCTGACCGCCGCACGATCGCAGCGCCGTTTCTCCTCTTCTCGGCGGCTAAGTGCGGGGTGGGCTCCCTCCAGTTATTAAAAGCCTCCAGCAGGGTGGGCACCCGCTCTTCAAAAATGCAACACCATAAGCGGGGTGGGCACCCGCCAACACATCGGCAATGCGGGGTGGGCACCCGCCGTAATTGGCACCAAAAGCGGGGTGGGCACCCGCTGTGAATAACAGCATAAAGCGGGGTGGGCTACCGCTCGGTGCGGCAAAAATGCGGGGTAATCCCTACGCTGGGGATTCCCTCAGAGGCGAAGCTCCAGCGCGCCTCCAGGAGCCAAATTTCAGCGCTCACGAGGCGCTAAGAGCCAAAAGATCCAAGGCAAAGTTCAGGGGCACAGCTGGGCCCAGGGAGGCCAGCACACAGGGCCCTCCAGCAGGGAGGCAAGCCCTCGTGGCGGTTCCTCCTGGGCCCCCAGCATCAGCAAGCCCCAGTAGCACAGGAACAACACACCATTCATGGGGTCACAGCCCCTACATTTATACTCATTTTCTCCTTTGTCTGCAGTACAGGGCTTTGGGGGAACCAGAGGCAACTGGTTCAGGGGGGAATTGGAGCACTTTGTTTACAAGGCTAATCTTCCCCTTTGTCAGGTGGGGGCTCGGTGATCAGACACACCACAGGGGGGGGAGCCAGCATTGTACAGGGCAGGCACAATCCTATTACTCCTCCCACTACTCCCAATGCAGATGTCCCATTCAGCCTAGTGCTGACTCACCCTGCTCCTGGAGCCACACACACCTCCCAGCCCCTGTCACTCAAAAACCAGACATGCAATTCACATCAGGCAGGCAGACACATAGCACACAGAAATACCAACTTCTAAAAGTGGCGTTTCTAGAATAGTTATAATAAATCTGCGCACACCATTGCGTAGCATTTATTATCACTATTCCAAATATACCAAACTTGACCACGCTGCGCCACTCATATCAGGAATTACCACTGAAACACTTATCAGGGAATCCCCAATGCATTCCTATGGGAGGGCAGCCCCACAGTAGTGAGAAACCAAAATGGCTGCGTCACTACCAGGACATGTCACACACTTAAGGTACATGTCCTATCTTTTACCTACAATGCACCCTGCCCATAGGGCTAGCTAGGGCCTACCTTAGGGGTGACTGACATGCAGTAAAAGGGGGGTCACAGACATGGCACACACTTTAGGTGCCACGTTACAGCGGCAGCAACACTGCGCGCAGAGGCCTGAGATAGGTTTGCAAGGCTACTTTGGTGGGTGGCGCAATCAGCGCTGCAAGCCCACCAGAAGCATTTAATTTACCAGTCCTGGGTATATGAGAAACCACTTTACAAGGAACTGACAGGTAAATTAAATAGGCCAAACAGGTGTAGACCAATCTTACCATGTTTATCACAGAGAGCACACGCACTTTACACTGAACAGCAGTGCTAAAGTGCCCAGAGTCCTAAAACCACCAACACCATGTCAGAAAAAAGGCTAGGAGAAAGGCAAAAAGTTTAGGGATGACCCTGCAAAAAGGGCCAAGTCCAACACAACCCCCTTCCAGCCAAAACGCAGGGTAGACCAATCACCACCTTGATGGGCTTCCCTGCCTTGGGCGATAGAACACGGACGCGGGCCCGCAACTGCAGGGACACCCTCCAGTTCTACGCCACTCTGAAACCACGTGGTTCCCTCTGTCAATAAGTAGATTAAAAGTCATCAGTTAACCTTTGCTCAGGGACTACAATTACGCAGAACCACATTTTGTTGCTGTAATATATTCTGTTCTGAGGGTTCCGAGGGTACTAGGTTCCCAACTGTATCAACTGTGGAATTTGGGGGCTCCTCCCTAGTGGAACGAGATACAACTTTTTAGACTTGGACTCTCAGGACAGCTAAGCACATCAACTCAGAGCTGACCCAGAGGAGAAACTGTGAGCTACAGACTCACAACTGAGCAATGAACCCACCCCCCCCCCCCACCCCCAAGGACCTCACAATCAACAGGGAATGCACACTAAAAAAGTCACAGAGGTATAGGGAGACCAATTCTGCACAGCCAGATTCCCCGACTGCACAGCACTCTCGCTCTGCGTGCTGCAGGGCAGCCAGCTCCTGCATCTCTGCTCTACTGCAGATCTTCACTGCATCCTGGACAGGAGACTGGCTGACGTGCTCCCTCCAGAACTGGGAGCAGGGGTGCAGAACTGCATCCCGGTGCATTGGCCTTCCCAGAGGGCAATGAACACTTGCAGCACATCAGCCCTTTATGCCCATTCCTCCCCAGGACACTGGCACTTCTCTGGAAATTTCATTTGTAACCCCTCAACGGGGTAAGGCATTTCTCGTTCAGCAGTACTCTGGACCATCTTTGAAGCTTTCCCATTAAGAGAGCAAGGAACATAATTATTTCTCGCCCACTTAGGCAATTTCAGCTGGTGTTTGCAGCATTCTGCTAGCTGTGATGCAATCCAGTTTTAAGCTTCCTGGCCCCTACATTTTTAACAAAGGTTTGAAGAGCTTTTTAACTGCTCTTGATGCAATGAGGGAGAGCTCAGGGAGATCCTCCTCCTGCCCATTTAGCTCTCAATCGCCTGATTTTGCAAGGCTCTTTTAAACTTCAGACCCCAGCTGCCTCTAACCAGCAGCAGGTAGTGGCAAAAAGCCCAGGACCTGCTCTCCTAGTAATCTCCTTAGCCCGTGATCTTTCTTCAACACCACCCCTTAGTTCTTAAGGCAGGTTAGACTGGCAACTTCCCCAGGTCTAATGGCTTCTTGGCCACTTGAAGGATACCTAATACACCTCCCCCCCTCAAATGCGATTTTGCAATCTTTTGACATGGAAAATATTAGACTCTTTCTTTTTGGAGTCCTCCCAGTTGTGTGTTTAAAAACAATGTGTGAAGCTGGGAGCCACCTAAGCCTCTGAACACAAGCCGGATTAATCTCATTGTGGCAAAGAACTGTACTGAACGTAACTCAAATCACAATAAGCTCCACAAGGCAATGGTTTCCCAGAAGATCTCTTGGCAGCAATGTGCCAACTGCACAGAAATCAACTAGGATGTTACCTACTGCCACAGGTCTTCACACTGTTCTCACAGGCAGCAATTGCACAAATACTATCAATGAACTACTCTACAACACCTCACATACGCATGTGAATACTTCTGATAGTTTAGTCATTCAGTGGGTGCTCACAAACAAACTTCCTTTAAGCAAGGACAGCTAAACATTTCATGCTGCTCATCTTCGGTGTCAGCAACTTTGGGTAAATGAGTAACCCAGAGGCCAAGCAATGCTAAAGGAATACCGAACATGAATGTTTTACCTCTTATTTGGTTTTACCATTTCCTACTTCCAATATTACCTCAGACTCCTGATATCGGAGCCCTACAGCAGCAAACCTATTTGTAGGGTGTGCTAGAAAACAAATTATGAAATAAATAAATGGAGTAGGCATAGCATTTCAAGTCTTTAAGCACTAAACACATAGCATAAGTCTCCATATTCACAAGAGCCAGCAACAACTATTTCTATAAAGTAACACTCCATCCAAGACAAAATCATTTTGAATAGAATAAAACAAAAAGGCTTTACATACATGTTACAGAATAATCTGACTTCAAAGAAGAGGGGATTAGAAGAGCGACTAAGTGGAAACACTATATCAATAAGGAGAGTCTGCTCTTCTAAGAGGGCCAAACTCCACTTGTTTAACATCCTGCAGAAAACGCATCTCAACCAAATTACATTAAGACAACTCTTATGAATCAGAAGTGATATCCATGAGTATCTGAGAAGAATGTGTTTCCCCAACTCCTTAAATACCAGAAAGCATGGGGCATAGCCTGTTACAAGGAGGAGGACGCGTGTGAGCGCTCCTGCGCCTCCGAATTAATCCTGCTTCACCCCGTGGCCATGGGCTGGAAGCTACTTTGGCCCCTCGGTGTGCCGCCTTCTGAATGGCTCTAGTGACCCCAACAGATGGGACAGACCACTAGAAAGTGGCCAAATAGAGGCCCACAGCAAGACTGCGCCGACACAGGGCCTACGCCACTTAAGCCTGGTGCGGACTGCACCTGCGCGCTGCCTGCCTGGGAGGAACTTGAGACACAAGAATGGCCGAGTGGTCTCAGTGCAGCTCTACAGGGACGGGAGGGCTCTGCTGGCCCCTGAAGCCTGCTACAGTAGCGGGGACGTGTCATCACCCAGCGGCCTGGACAACACAGTGCTCCCTGAGGTACAAAGCAGCTTGCGGCGGAGGCCTAGAAGAGATTCCAGAATGGACAGCCAACACTCTGCAAAGTGAGTGAATCTTCTTGGGGCCCATTTTGGGGCCTGGGCTGCTCCTTCCCTACAACTTAACTGGGGTAACGGAAGACAAAGCTAAGATTGACGGCCCCGCCTCACAGATCCAGGCCATAAGAGCGTAAGCCTGAACATGGACAAAGGGGTTGTAGCGGAGCCCAGTGACATTTGTGAGGAGCACCTGTGAAACGGGGGAGGGCTCTACCGGCATTCAGCATAACCCCATGTACATTGAGGGGCCAGGACACAGTCTGTTCACAAAGGGAAATGGGCATAGGGGCCCTTCTTTCCCTCCCTCTCGCACGTAGGACTTTCGAGGGGCTGAGATATGGACAACTTGGCTGGCTTCACCATGGGGAAGAGTCATTGTGCAGTGTGAACTACTCGCTCATATAACATGAGGCAGCAGACAGTGATTCAGATGGCCAGGCTAGCACGAGACACCCTTGCAGGCAGGCTCCCACCTGTGCACGCGAAACAATCCAACTTAAACTCCCCACAATGGCGATACAGGAGTACCCCCAGGAAAGTCAAAGAATGGTGGGGGCCCCAGTCCCTGAGTAATCAGCAAAGAGGGTTCAAGGCAACATCACCCCCACGAATAACACTGAAGACTCTACAGGCCATACGGGACTCACGCCCAGCCTCAGCAGGGGGGTGGGAGGGGGTACTGCGAGTACGCCATCGGAAACTCAAGTAAGGTGGAAGAAACGGAGTCAGCCCTTGCCATTATACACTGACTCTACACTGCAACTCCAGGAGAAAGAAACGCACCAAACATTGAGGACCCTCCAGGAGTGAGCGGATGATGCAGAGGGTCGATCCCACGAAAAAGTGGTGGGTCTGCCGGAACGCACGGAGGACCCCCTCAGCGTAACGGTTTTTCAAGGACTGGATGCTCACAAACACTCAGTCTAAGTATTGTACCATTGAGAGACCGCACAGGGTGCCAGCGAGGCTCCTTCCCCAGGAGCTCCCCTGTGACCGATAGTCAGACTATTAAACTATTGTGACCAAGATGACATCTTACACAGAGCTTGTGCCCAGGGCCTCCGAGTCTTTGAAAGCCACAGAGCGCACTTTTCCCCTTACTATACGACAACTGTGCAGAAGAGAGAGCTTCATGGTGGTCAAACAAGCACTAAAAACTTTGGGGATATCCTATGGCCTTCTCTACCCAGCGAAGCTAAGAGTCACTTTCAAAAACAAATTGCTTTTTTGCACCACCCCGGATGAGATTTAGACCTGACTTGAGGGCGAGGGCCATGACATCTCCTGATTGCAGGCAACTAGGGGTAAAACCAAGCAAGGACGTTGTCCCAACCGACGCAGGCCGCGATTGTCGTCATGGGCCGACACAAAGGAAAGAGTGGTGACAGAATAAACATCCCTGATCACAGACAGCCACACGAGGAGGGAGCCATGCACTCTGCCGGGATCCAGCAGAGCGGGGACAACCTGGGGCAAAACAGTCTACGTTCTCCGATGGACAGACATCACTGACAAGAGGTCCCCATGTTCCTTCCAGATCAGTAGATCCCATCACACCCAGGTCCGGCAATGGTTGCACAACATGTAGAACACTATGAAGGGACATGGTGGACAGCAGGCCAGGGACAAGATTAATATCTATACTGTGGTAAAGGGGCAGTGCCACTAGTTGATTCCGAGATCCACCCCCCCCCCCGCAGACCACTGCAGATTTGCAAGTATTCATGGCCTAAAGTTGAGTTGTTTTTGTTTGGGTTGATTTTGGTGGTGGGTGAGGCATGTTTTGTTTTGAATGGGCTTAAGGGGAATGACCGCAATCTGACACCAAGCTCTGCTTATTGCCTAGGGAGTGCACTACATCCACAATATTCCAAACTAATCATCCGCAGAGAATACATATTTTAGAGACGCAAATTCGTACCTGCCTCACGATGACCAGTGGTAGAACTCATTGATATAACATTATCACCTGAAATGTCAGGGGTTAGGAACCCCGGCGAAGAAACATAAGGTGGTCTCCATATCACATATTACCTGTTTAGAGGAGACCCACATGACAGCTACAGAACTAGGGAAGCTAGAGAAACTATGGAGGAGACTATTATATGGAACAGTGCTCTCTGCATTAGCAAGGGGCGTATTGATATGGGTGGTACTGGGGCACCTCTTACATTTCACGGGACGATCACAGACCCAGACAACAAGTTCAAACTCCTGGATTGGACTTTGGATGTGAGGTCTACGTCGATAGCCGGTATATACGCACCCAGCACTAAGCAATTACAATTTTTTGACTCACTCTCTATGCACCTCGTCAGATCCCTGGGCCCTGATCGGATTTTGTATTTTAACATGGTGCTAGACTGCACTTTGGATTGCTTACTGCCAACCCTCCCATCAGGTCCCAGTGTGGCAAAAGTTTTCCACCAGATTATGAGATTGAAACTAGAGGATTTGTGGCAGCAAGTACATCCTGAGACTAGAGAATACTCACATTATTTTGGGGTACATAGATTATATACACGCATTGACAGAAATCTGGGATCAGTAGCAATTATACAATGCTTGTACAACACTAAGAATTTATGTCGTAAAGACTCTGACCTCAACATCCTACTAGTGACACTTACACTGAGGAAGACACGGAAGGCAAAACCAACATGGAGACTACAGCCAAAGGTTGACACCTCTTTCTGGAAAACGATTGTAGAAGCGATAGGCTACTTTAGAGACAACAAGGGCACTCCCTCCCAGTCAAGCATTTCAAAGTGGTCCTACACGATTGTATGACGGAACAATGCGTGCAACTACCATGCATGCCTTTACTTACCCGTCAGTACAACGCATGTGTCATTACCACGCACATTTACAACAAACGTTTTTACCACACATGGCTTTAGCACGCATGCCTTTACCACAAACATTTTCTTGTAAAGGCACGGTTGGTAAAAATGTATGCATAGTAAAAATTTACACAAGCACACACAATCACTCACAGCTGAACACACAACCACGCTGCTTTGTGCTTCGTCACTTATTTCTTCACTTTTCATTGGTCATCCACTCCCCATGCCTCCAATTTCTCCTTTTAGCGTCCATCGTCTTGCCGAGCCCGCCGAGATGGTCCTTGGGTTTTGCCCCCAAACAGAACATGCCTCTGAGCCTTTGAAGGTAGAGAGTGAAGCTGAGCGGCATTCTCCTCAGCCTGCTGGAGAACACCCCTTCTTGGTATGCCACGAGGGCCGGGGAGAACCGGCAAAACAGCTTGGAGCCAGTGCGAAACAGATTGGAGCCAGCTAAACTGGAGGCCCAACTGGGCCGGTGAGCACCACGGAGAGCCAGGCCCAGTCCAGCAGGTGAGGTATCCTTCCCTTTCCGGCAGTCGGCCTGCCCGATTCTGTGCCACCAAGCAAGGCCCAGCAGTGCCCGGCCCTGAATCCCAAAACCCTTCACCTAGCCCTAAACCCAAAATCCACCCCGCCATGTTCCTTGCCCAGCCCTGAACACTAAAACCACCCCTTTTCCTGGACCTCAGCCCTAAAACCGTCCCCCTGCCCAGGCATGAACACTAAAACTTCCCCTTTTCCTAGCCCTGAGCCCTAAAACTACACCCTGCCCTGAACCCCTAAAACATTTTGCCCCTAGGTGGATGTCGAGGTTGGGGCACCCACCTCCACTACAATGCGGTCATAACATCTTTACAACGCGGTCATAACATCCTATACAACAAACATGCCTTGCCTTTACCACGCATGCCCAATTTCGTGGTAAAGGCAAATTAATGGTAAATAATTTGTGATAACGGACATGCATGGTAAAGGCCTGTTTGTTGTAAAGGATGCATGGTAATAGTCATGCATGGTTATGACTGCGTTGTAATGGCTGTTTCCCGTCATATGCAGGCTTTCCTTAAAGATCTCTTGCAGTGTCAAAAAGTCGCTGATGCATGAAGTTTTAGATATGGAACACCTGCAGAAACTGACCAAATCGCATCAGCTGATGATGGAATAACTTAGATGCTTGCACTAAAGGGGAACATCTCATGCTGCAAAAAGGGAGTGAGGCATAAGGGGTCGCCTTTTGGCTTGGCTAGTGAAGTTGGACAACACAAACACATCAGAGCCATATGACTACATACAGGTCAAATAGTCTCAACACAGATAGAAATCAACTCTGGCACTCGCCGATTGCTAAAAAACCTTATAAGCATCATTACAGGCCCGAGTGTACCCATGCTGTCCATTTCTTGTCTCAAATATGGGTCCCAGGCCTTACAGACGCTCAGACAGCATCTTTGAATGCAGACTGTAGGAAGCTGGCTCTTTATATAATATACCACTAAGTGGTATATATCATGCAAAGAATCCAGATTCCCTCAGAAATGTACAGGGCTCAGTGTAAACCCAAAGAGCTCTATTTGTGGTAGTGTGGTCGAGCAGCCTTAGGCCTAACAGAGAAGTGTAACACATTTGCTATGCACACAGCGATCAATAAATCACATGACTCGGATCCACACCAATGTTATAAAAAATAAGCTTCAAGATTTTAAGACCAAGAAATACATAAAAAGGCAAGTACGTTTTTCATAAGATACTTTTCACTTTAAGTGGACAGTGTAATTTTCAGTTCAGCAATGTTAACCTATGGGAGGAAAACAAGATGGCGGTTTTGCAGGTAAGTATACAACTTACAGTCTTGGTTTTCAGGATGAAGAATCAGCACAATGCAAGGTTTAGGTAAGTAGCAATTCTGCACCTCCAGCGGCACAGGGGTGACTGGGTGCAGGGTTCAAATTCGGAATCTGTTGCCAATGTTATCCAATGGAGAAAGGGGGCAATCGAACAGATGCTGCACACAGCTGAGGAACACGGTTTGGTAACCCAGTCTCCGGTGGTTAAAGTAAGCACAGGAGGGGCCACAAGGCATCAACAAAATTACACCCTCAGCGGCACAGGGGCGGCCGTGTGCAGAGTGCCAACACAGCATCGGGCACCCAATGCAAACCAATGGGGGAGATCGGTTTTGAAGAAAGCCTGAAGGCTCCAGCCAGGAGGCCGGACGAAGAAAACCCACAGCTGCCCAGGTAAGTAGAGATGCTAGGGGACGTAGGGACACCGTTGGTCGCACTCCCCAAGACCCAGGGGCTTCGGGTGCAGGGGTGTCCTTAGGTGTCAGAAAAGTCTTACCTGGAAGGTCGCGGTCAGGGGCAGTCTTTGACTTAACTCTATAGGCGTCTAGGTGGAGTCCGGCATGGGTCAGCCCACGGTGGACTCTTGCTCAGAGGCGATGGGGATCCTTCACAGGACCAGTGGGCTACTTGGATTTGGGCCGTGGGCATCAGGTGCAGAGGTGTGTCCGGGGGTGGTTTTGCGGTCCCTTAAGGCAGAGTTCTTTGTTCTTTAAAGTTAGTTTCTTCCAGACAGGTCAGTTTCTTCTAGACAGGTCCGCTGTCCACGGGAGATCTTGAGCTTTGTCGAAGGTAGGAAGTCCTCCAAAAGCTTTGGAGGTTGATGGGCTGCAGGACAGGTCATCTTTTGGCGCAGGATCGTCAGGAGCTGCAGACAGGCCATTAGGACTGGGGACAAGTCAATTGGAGTCTGATTTCAGCGTCTGGGGGTGCCACCTAAATACTAGATTTAGGAGAGTGATCGGTAGGGACCAATGGGTTTCTCACCAGGGGTATCGGCACCCACTATTATGCCACCCTCCTCTGGGAGGGGGGCATTGCCCTAGCCCTGATTGGATAAGTCCCACCATCTTCACCTCCAGCACCTGAGGGGTGGAGTTGGCAAAGGGGGGCACACCTTTTCTCAATAAGTTTTCCAACAAAAGTGAGGTTTGAACCGGGGCTGCCATCTGCTGCTAGCAGCAGAGGCTGGGGTTGAATTACAAAGGCAGCAAAGCCTTTGAAGCTTCCCTATCAAGCACTGTGCTCATCCTGGGGGATGAGGTGTGACACCTCTGGCCAGGATGGGCTTTGTTTGTGGTCTCAGAGAGCAGTGTGGCTTTATTGAGAGGAGTTGTTTGGTACCAAACACTCCTGGGTTCAGTGAAGACATCATGGTGCTGGGGAACTTGAGTTGTCAAGTTTCCAGCCCATGTACTCTCTTTGGCTTCACTGGCACTTACAACATTAAGAAAAGAAATAAATATTGTAGGGGCATATCTACTCATGCAGATATGCCCACACCAGAGATATAGTGCTCCCTGCCTTAGGGCTCGTAAGGCCTGCTAGAGGGGTGACTTACCTATACCTTAGGCCGTGCTGCTCAGCATGGCACACAGGCAGTGTGCCATGTTGACTTAGTCGTTTTTCTCTGCACCAAGGCATGCAGCCTGCAGTGACAGCATGGCCTAGGTGAAGGGTCCCTATGGGACCCTCTTCAGTCCCAATGCCCTAGGTACCAGAGGTACCATTTACTAGGGACTTACAGGGGGGTCTGAAGTGGTGCCAATCGTGGAATAGTTTTTAGGGAAAGAACACTGGTAATGGGAACTTGGACAGCAGGGACCCAGTATTCTACAATCAAAGTTGCATCAAAAGCCAGGCAAAAAGTGGGGGGTACTGCAACAGAAACCCACTTTCCCACACTGACTTAGTGATGTAGGAGAATAAGGTGGCCATTGATCAACTGGTAAAAGGGAAGACACCAGGGATAGACAGGCTGCCCCCCAGAATTCTATACTGATTATCGTTCCCAATTGGTAACCCGCTTGCATACTGTGTATGCTGGGGCATTGCATAAGGGGCTGTTCCCCGAATCAACCAGGGGAGCCACCACTGTGGTTCTTCCCATTCAGGGGCGAGACCCACTCAATATCCAATCATATAGACTGCTCTCCCTTTCAACCATAGAAAACAAAATACTAGGGAATATTATAGCGAACCGATTGCTCCCTTATTTACTGGGACTGATGCACCCGGATCAAGATGGATTTGTCCTGGGCCGCAACACGTTAACATCCACAGACTGCTGCATATTATGGACCTAATCTAGGACCAGCCAGAGCCTCCCCCATCAGTGGTTTCGCTAGGCATACAGAGGGCCTTAGATACTCTACTGTAGGCATATTTATTTTAAGTGCGGAGAACCACAGGGGGTTAACCTCCTCAAGTGAATATGCCTCTTATACACGGAACCCTTGGCTTGGGTACGCACTGAAGTATATTTTCTGTCAGGTGGCCGCTGTACAGGGGATCCAATAGGGATGCTCCCTCTCTCCTACAGATTGTTCTGAGCCTCGAACCCTTGGCGTGCTTGCCAGAGGCCCGATGTGGGAATAAAAATACAAGACCGATACCACACAGCGGCATAATACGCAGATGATGGGTTGCTGTTTGAGACATCCAGGGAATGCTGTATTTCAACTGGAACTCTTACTGACTGAATTAGAGGTTAGTGTCAGAGCTCAAGGTTAACTGGAAGAAATCTGGTTTGCTCCTGCTTAAGAACATGCAGCCAGTGAACGCCCAACATATCTCAGAGACTCCTCGAGATGAGAACCTACTACGTTTAAATAAATTGGAATCCAGAATTATCACACAGATCAAGACCTAAGAGAGGGCAATCTAGATAACTGTCACTAAAACACGACAGCCCTTCCATTCTGGCATCATCTCCCACTTTCGCTTCTTGGACGAGTGGCTATTACAATAACGATCGTTCTACCTCTTCTCCTATACCTTTTCATGGCCCTACCCCTGATCTTGCTGAAATCCTTTAAGGACGGAGATCAATATTCTCTAAATTTAAATGGGGAACGCAACGTCGACACCTAGCGATGGATAAGGCAATGCATCCGTTGGAACGGCAGCAAGGGGGTGCCTAACCCAGAGCCCTTCTATATAGCCGCCCAATCAGTATGGATGGCGAGGTGGCTCATGGTAGAGACAGACTCTGAAAGGAGAGACAGACACATTCAAGCCAACCAGGAACCTTCTGCAGCTGCTACTATCTAGAGGAAGGCTCAGATACCCCTATCCAGGGCATTGCAGGTCAACTGTTGGGACAATTATTCTAGGAGACTGAGAACAGATAGCCAGTGCTCCACAGACCTGTCTCTGTGGATGACACCAAGCCAAGTGACTGTGGCTAATAATACTGACCTGACCCTCAAGTGTCGTGATTAACACGATAGACTACTTGTACGAAGATAGTAAGCTTCTCACGTTCGACACTATAGTAGATGACTTTGGCCTACACAAAGGCCAATTCTTGACATACCAAGAGCTGAAAGAAGCGAAAAAAGATGCATGGGAAAGAGCACCGGGGAACCAACAAAGATGGAGGCTCTGAGACAACAGTACTAAAACATGGGGTGTAACGCTAGGCAGCGACCTGTATGCATCACAGCCTGGCCCCACATACTATGCAAACACGAATGCTCTGAAGGACAAATAGGAACAAAAAATAGGAGAGAACATTTCTAACAAAGATTTAGTGGCGCACACTGGAATACATGAAAACAGGAAATCAAAACCCTGCTTCAAATATACACAACTCTATTATTTACACTGCACCTATATGTTGCCAGCACTACTTGCCATTATCTATTCAGGGCTCCTGTTGGAAAGCCCCAGATGTCAGACTACAACTGGCGGATTTCTTTCACATGGTATGGGACTGCCCTCATACAAACACTTACTGGACAACCCCCTTTGGCTTGTTGACTAATTAACAAGACGCCCACTACTTCCCACTATGGTAGTGCGTCTACTGGAGTGATACTTAAGGCCAGTGAACGCCAAACACATATCCAAATTCATAGATCTGGCCCTGCTCCCGGGAAAATATAGCCATGCACTGAAAGGCACCTGCACACAACTCCCCCCCGTAGCCCGCTGGCTCCGAGATCTGATTAAATGGACCATCATGGAAATCAGTTAGGACACGCATATATAGACAGATAAGGCAATGGTCAACTACTACTGAGTGTGATACTTTGCTACTAGCGCTCAAAGCTAAATCAGACTAGATGCCCTGATGGAGACCAACAGTCTAACCAACACTCACACCCGAGTACAGCAAGGGTAATAGGATGCACGCTACATGTTCTGGTCCAGGACCTACTCTGGTTAGTCTCACAAATACGCTACTACAATTGATAGAAGCGACGGATGGGAGATGGAATCATGAGATCAATGTGATTAAAGTGGCAGATTGATCTGTGTCTATAGGTTTCTTTGGCAACTGAATAGGAGTAAATAAGTGTAGGATGCTGTTGAGTAATCAGAGGATTGTATGCCACTAGCCCAGACTGGTGAAAACTGTAAGGAGAATAGTAGTAGTGCAGTTCTAATATTACCACAATAATGTTATACTGTATTAAAGCTCATGATCAATATAAGATAGACAACAAATGCATGTGTTTTACAAACAACTAGGCTCATAACAATATCTGGGAATGTAACTGAAAATCTCTACAAAGATAAAAAAATAAAGAGCTATTTAAAAAAAAAAAAAAAAGTACTAGCAAGCACAGCGTGTTTAGGTTTGAAAAGAATGCTATATGGCCTAGATGTTTCACAAATGCAGTGCTCTTAACTGCGCTTTTGATCTAACAATAGAAAGCTCTCCTCTAGAAGGAAAGCCGTGTAAAATCAGCACTTGTATGCCAGGCCCCAAGACAGCTCAATGTGTCTCGTGAGACTCGTGAAAACAAATAATGCATAATAAAAATACAAACATCTATGAATAAATGCATACATAAATACAGGGGCTTCTGACCAGCCCTCTTGATCCACTGATCTGTTCATGTTTCATTCACATTCTGCTGTCACCCATCCATAGTATAGGGCAATAGTCCACTTTAATTCAGCCATACACTGTCTTATAATTCGACTTACTGCATGTTGCCTGCTCATATGTGCACATCAGCCTGAACAGGAGCACGCTTCAGTGCCATGGCTGGGGTGCCTAGGCTGCCGGGCCACTGCTTTGTTTTTAGAATATTTATGTTGGATATTTTTTGCTTCTTGCTTATGTTTGCCCTCCCAAAATAAAAAACAGCAAGCCTGCCAAAATCAGCCCGACTACAGTTGCTAATACTGGTTTCCAATTGGAACCCATCATGACTATCACATTCCTATGGTGGGAAACCAATGCAGTTACTTGAGGAACTTTAAAATCTTTTATTAAATCACCAAAGCATACTGGTCTTGACTAACTCTACAGAGCTACGTGGACAGCTCAGAATTCAGATGTTTTATGACACACTGGAAATCCACGATTAGTACGAACATTTATCCACTGGGACTACAACTACAATGAACGTTACTTATAAACAGGAGGATTTAAACAGTATACTGAAAAGTGGCATTGCCCAGGAAGCCAACATGGAGGATGTGTCTCTAATGCTTCGACCATAGCTCGAATATCCTTTAATATCCTATTCTTTTGAGACCACCACAATTCTAGAATCGCTTACAGAGGGTCGCTCTCCCCTCTATAGTATTTCCTAGGCAAATCCATGACCCGGAGTGGCAGAAGTCTAAATGGAGGCTTACTGAGCTGGTGCCGTACCACAAGATGGCGACAGTCGCATTCCTCTGAAAGAGACTTGATTGCCTCATCTTTTACTGCCAGTGCTGGTACTGTAATGGCCGTATTCGAAGGTGGCGCACTGAACAGTGCTGCAGTTTGAGGCTCTACAGAGCAGGAGGAAATACGAGTTACTGTGCAGGAGTCCCAAGCCATCCACAAAAGCCTTAGACCCAGAAGCCTCAGCGCAAACTCCCCTTGGCTTGCGAAGGAGCAGAATGAGCATTGGAGACACCCAGCTGTTCGTGCTACCCAACAGCAAACATCCTTCGACGGGGTAGGTGGGTCCTATGGGGGTGGTCTTGATTTTGCAGCTAGCTGTGGGGTGGGATGTCTTCCTCCCTTTAGCTCCAGGACAAACCGTCACAAGTGAAGCAGGAGGGTCTCTTCTTTGCCTGCCCTGTAATTGTAAGTGGCATTCTTGGTGCTGCGGGAATGGTAGAGCCTGTGCTGCAGACCTCACCCTAAGAGATCGCTATTGTTATTTGGCCTGGACTTGCGCCACCACAGACTTGATAAACATAGCATTCTTCCAACCCTTATACTATACTGGTATGAGCTGGGGCTCCATGGGTCGCCATAGGTACTGGTCTAAAAGCTGGAGGTGGAGTTTCTGGGGCATTATAAACAATATAGGTAGCTTGGAAGCGCTCTATATAGTATTAAGCAGCAAAGCAGCCTTGCTATGGGCCTAAACACCAATATTATACTCAGGATTACATAAAGTGAGAGAGAGACCAGCACACTGATGTAGGAACCTTTATATTCAGGGCAGTGGATGCACCCTTTTTCAGACTGTGTAGCCATGCTGGAAGCGAGTCTAGCATTTGCGTGTGTTGGACAATGAACAGCGGAAATTACTGAGGCTTGTCGACGTGATGCCTACCAGCAAGGACATGTCAGATTAGTCGCAAAAACAAGGCAAAATAGACAAATAGACTAGGCTGCTTCTTGGCAAACAGACTGTTTAAGACTCCATACTGGCACAATACGGACAGAGGACTATTCCCTGACATCCAGGCATCAACGTCCGTAAGAAATAAGTTACTTACCTGTAACTGCAGTTATCCAGTATTGGTATCTTTCATAGATGCACATGCTTGAATCATTCCCCGTCGTCGAAGTGGGAGTCCCACGGTACATATAATAAAGCAGTAAATAGTAAATTCCATAGGCTATCATGGAGGTAACCATGCACTCAATAGCCTATCAACCTCCTTTTATAAAAAGGACCAAACTCAAAACACGACTAATCAGCAACCAGCACCCTCTAGAACCTTCCCAAGAGAGGCTGAATCCCTCAGATTTTCCAGCACAAGTGTAGTTAGTACTGTAATGCCAGAGGAGCCTCTCCGGGGAGGAGGGTGGGTTGCATGTGAATCTATGAAAGATACCAATACTGGATAACTGCAGTTACAGGTAAGTAACTTGTTTCTTATCCATTATTGGGGTATCTTTCATAGATTCACATGCTTGAATCAGAGTAACAAGCAGTAATCTAAAACAAGTACCCTTAGTGGATGGTGAGTAGTACCAATAGCATATCAAAACGTATTCACAGAAAGGAATGTTCTGTGAAAGCGCTGGTGTATAACTATATGCATATAAACGCATGGACATGTAGAATAAACATTTCTACCATAAGCTTAAACATGTATACCATCTTCTATAAACAATTATGGCACATTTTAAAATGTAGGTCAATATTGAAAACAGAAAAGAAATCCTCTAATTAAAGAGGCTCACTGTACTGAAACAAATGACGTAGCACTGCCTGTCCCACGGCTGCATCAGCATGTTGCGTTGACTTCAGACAGGAATGCTGCGTGAACGTGTGCGTCGTTTTCCACGTCGCAACTCTGCAGATTTTTTCTAGTGGCACCTCTGCGAACATAGCAGCCGATGTAGAGACTGCTCTTGTGGCGTGCGCTCTCACTGGTTTTGTCAAAAGCTTGTCTGCCGGGGGGCGTGGCTAGCTGCCGAGGCGAATGGCGGCTCTCTAGAGAGGCTCCTCAGCCCTCGCCGCAAAATCCGTTAAGAATCCTGATAAAACCGTGTGCGGAACCCGGAAAACCAGGGGAGAGGTTGTCCGGAGCCTCTGGGAACCGAAAGTGCGGAGGAAGATCCCTGGTGAGCCCAAGAATCAGCAGATACAGACTCGGCTCGTAGGCCGGTGACGGGAGCAAGATGGCGGCGGTACGGTGACCGGAGCGCCGAGTCTGGGTGCTCCAAGTCCGAAGGTGGAGCCTGAACAACCCGGCGTCCTGACGCAGCCTGCACGTCTCCGGACTCACGGAGGGGAAAGTCGTGGAGGCTGGAAAGAAGCGCATCGAGGGAGACACGCGCAGATGGCCGGGCAGCGGTGAGTGCGGGGAGGGAGTGCGGAGCGGGTGCCCCCAGCTGAACAGAGCTGTAAAGTGAGGCCCCGGCGGCGGTAAGGAGCGGGGCCCCGTTGGAGTTCTGGTGCGCCCCTCCCCCCCGCCATCTACAGACATCTGTATTAGCAAGTGCAGATACACGGGGGCTGGAGATCCTGAGGGAGTGAGGGGTCGGTGAGGACCCCCCTAGAGAGAGGTGTCTCCCCCCCCCCCCCCACTCCCCCGCCTTGACTGAAAATAAGCCCCTGGCAGGGAGGCCATTGCGACGCCGCCACGGCCGACCGAAGTGGAGCGGAGGAATACAGTCCTGACGGCCCTGAAGGGGGGTGAAATACACGCGGGCGGTATGTGTGAGGCCCCACATGCACACTGCTTGTGGACATTTTGACCTGAGACAGAGGGGGCCGTGGGGCCCGGAGGGCCCGTAGAGAACTGAAGGAGCTCGCTTGCCACAGCGATTGGCCGACAGCACGGGGCACAGTAGGTGTAGCATAGCACCTCATCCCCCCCCCACACATAAAGGGGCTGACCCCTGGGAAACCCGACAGGCCGCTGTGTGGATTGGCTTCTTCACCGGGCAGGCGGCGGGGACTACTAGGGGAGGCTCTATACGGCGGATACTCCTTTTCAGCCAAGATGGCGAGTGGGAGAGGCCCCAAACCCTCGGCCCAAATCAAACTTGCCAAATACGCCTGGCAAAAGACAGGTGAGGAACAAGATGGAGGCCAGGCTGCGCAGCCGGCCGTTAAGCCCTCTCCCCAGGCTGACCTCACGCTCCAGGACATTATGGATGCCATTTCGGGGGTGCGTACCTCCCTCGAGGCCCGCATCGACTCCGTCAATGTGGAGGTATCCTTACTCCGGGCCGATTTCCGAAAAATGGATGACAAGGTCAAATCCCTTGGGGAGACAACGGCCACATTACAGGCGGACACATCCCAGCTTCAGCAACAAGTAAGTGAACTGCAACAACAGCACGCCATGATGGCTAAACAGCTGGATGATTATGAAGGGCGGGCACGGAGAAATAACATCTGCATTTTAGGGGTGCCGGAGAGAGCGGAGGGGCCTGCAGCGGACCTATATGTTGAGGACCTAATCACAAAACATTTACAGCCCAAAAGACTTTCCAACTACTTTTCCATTGAACGGGCCCACCGGGTCCCTGGGGGTCGCCCTAAGCCGGGGGCCCCTCCACGCCCCCTAATTGCCCGGGTCTTCAATTTCAGAGACCGTGACGTCATCTTACAGACGGCCAGAGTTAATCCTCCACTTAAAATTGACAACAGCACAGTTACATTTTTCCCGGACTACACAGCGAAAGTTCAGGCCCAACGGCGCAGTATCCTGGAAGTCAAAAAAGAACTTAGGCAGCGCGAAGTCAAGTATGCGATGCTATTCCTGGCGAAATTACGCGTGGAATCGGATGGGAAGACGTGGTTCTTCTCCACACCTCAAGAGGCCTGGGATTGGATGGAAGGATGGTGCAGAGTTGGGGGGCCACGCAGGGGTAGAAATAGAGGGCCCCGCTCACCCAGCTCGACCATCGAGAACGATCAAGATGACAGCCAACCCCGGACCGAAATGGGAGAACTGTCGCGCAGTGGTACAGTCTGAATCCTGGAATGAGTTGGACCTGGCCCGTTGTCATATTGAGGGTTCCGGGTGGGCAGGGTATCTGGTTGGCGGGTCTGCTGGGACAGAGACATGGAACTTATGCAGGCTCCGGACACTCCAGCTATCATCACGGCTGATTTGATTTGGCGAGGGTGTGAGAGCAGCCAGCACCCATGAATCTTTTTGGGAGGGAACGAGGCACTCTGCCTAGTTTGGGAGTGGGTAGTTCTAAATCCACGGGCAGGGGGGCAGGGAGGGTGGGCGGTCTGAGGGACGGGGGGAGGGGGGAGTTGGAATGTTGGGGTTCATGAGTCACAAGTTGCATAGGAACGCATTTCATGTTTCATCTGCAGAACCGCATCACAGTACATATTGCAGTAGTAAGAGTAATGACCTAAGCATGGAAAAGAGTGGGCAGAGACGAGTGGGGAGAGAACAGTCAGTGGGCAGCGCATGTCCTGAGCTTAGCAAGCGGGGGCCGTTCAACTATGGCTGGGGTCAATTCGGATAAGTCCCTTTCTGTTATGACGTGGAACGTTCATGGGATGGGGGATAAAATCAAGAGAGGGATAGTGCAACAATACCTAAAAAGACAGGCCCCTGATTTAGTGCTCATCCAGGAGACGCATCTGGTGTGCAACAAATGCAAGGCCCTCATGAGATGGGGATACAAATTACTAGTACACTCCGAATTTACCTCGGGTTCCCGGGGCACTGGAATCCTGGTCAGGAAGAATGTAGCACTCATACCGCGACACACGTGGGCGGATCCGCAGGGCAGGTTTGCTGTGGTGGAGGCGCTGTGGGAGGGCAAGATAGTGAACGTGGTTTCGGTGTACCTTCCTCCGACACTGGGTAAAACAGCACTAGTGGACCTGGGGGGACTAGTGGCAGATCTTCCAACGGGAATGTTAATAATGGGGGGTGACTTCAACATGACTATGGATGATAGCAGAGACAGACTTCCACCCCGACAGAGGACTCTACCCCATACACCTATGGAGGACTTTGCTGGGGCCATGGGTTTGGTTGACATCTGGCGTGCGTTACAACCGGACGGGGTACAGTTTACTTATTACTCTAACGCTCATAAGAGCTCATCCCGTATTGATTACTTTTTGACACACTTAGGGTCCCTCGGCCACTTCCGTGGCCCACGGGCTCTTCCACGGGGCATCTCAGATCACTCCCCAGTAATAGTGGAACTCACACTATTCGAGCCCCAACCGAGAACTACGCTGACACTCAGTCCCTGGCTGCTGACAGTTCCCAATATCAAAGAAGAACTGTTGGACCACACCACCAATTACTTCAAAGAGAATGTAGGCTCGGTAGACTCCGCGCAAACGGTATGGGAAGCCTTTAAAGCAGTGGTGAAGGGTCAAGCCTTGGCCCTCAGGGTCGGGTACACTAGAAAGAGGCAACAAAGCGTGGTCCAGATAGAGGACGACCTTCACAGCTTAGAGGAAGAATACAATCTCACCCCTCAGATGACAACAGGCATCGCCTGATGCTCAAACAAGAGGAGTACAAGATCCTAGTCCGGGAAAAGATACAGGCCAAACTCCTTCACACGAGGTACAGATTATACGAGCTGGGAGACAGAGCCGGGAAATTGCTAGCGTGGTTGGAACGAAGGGAACAAAGGGACAGGTGGGTGCCTCAATTGACTCTTGGGGACGGTTCACACATTACTCATCCGAGGGACATAGCCAATGCATTTGCGGATCACCTAGAGAGGGTTTACACTTCTTCCACCTCTTATACATCGGAGGACTCCCGCAGCCTCCTAGAGGATAGCGACATCACGACACTGTCAGACAGCGACAGGGATGCATTGGATGAGGACCTGACTGATCTAGAAATCCAACAGGCAATGAATAAGATGCAATCGGGTAAAGCGATGGGACCCAATGGGATCCCTATAGAGTTCCTAAAGGCAGTGGCCACACAGGCAACGTCTCATTTGCGGGCCATGTTTGAGGAAAGTTATGAGAAGGGCCTCCTCCCGGATGACCAGCGACTCGCCTCAATTGTGGTGATCAAGAAGCCGGACAAACCTGTGGATTCATGTAGCTCCTACCGCCCAATTTCCCTTATCAATACAGAAACTAAGATCTTAGCCAAAGTCCTCGCCCTGCGCCTGGTAAAGGTAGTCCCCTTGTTGGTACACCCGGACCAATCAGACTTTATGCCTGGGAGGAACACGGCACTGAACATCAGACGCCTCCATAATGTATTAGCGCGCCGGGAGTTAATTGAGGAGGAAGCGGTTGTCCTCTCACTGGACGCCTCGATGGCATTTGATTCTATTGAATGGCCGTATTTATTTGAAGTCTTGAGGCGTATGGGCCTCGGTCCCAAATTTATGGGCTGGGTGCGCCTACTGTATACAGATATTCGGGGGCAGGTCCGGGTAAATAACTACACATCTAGACCCTTTCCATTGCAAAGGGGCACCAGGCAGGGCTGCCCCCTCTCCCCCCCCCCCTGCTCTTCTCGCTAGTGCTGGAGCCACTGGCAGCGTGGGTTAGGCGTGATGCAGTGCTGAGGGGCTTGAAATGGGCAGAGGGCCATGATGATAGAATATAGTTATACGCGGACGATATCTTGCTATATCTTGCTTCTCCTCACAGATCCCTCCATAGGGTCTTGAATATTTTTACGAACTTTGGGAAATATTCGGGATACGCCATAAACTGGAGTAAATCAACGTTGTTTGTCCTAAAGGGTCCAGCTCCCCGATTGCCCGGGGGCTACGCAGTGGAGGTTACCTCGGTGGGTTTCCGATATTTGGGGATCTTTGTAACTCCGGACCCCCAAGATTTTCATGACCGAAATCTCGCGGCCCCGCTGGCTCGCCTACGAGCAGATGTTAAGCACTGGCGCACCCTGCCCCTGGCGGGGCGGGCAGCCCTCTTTAAGATGCTTGCCCTTCCCCGATTTCTATATATTCTTCAGAATTGCCCACATAAAGTTCCGGACGCGTACTTCTCCGGGGTGGAGAGCAAACTCAGAACTCTACTTTGGGATGGTGGAGCCCCTCGCATAGCCTTGAACAAACTGACTAAAGGGTGGTACGATGGGGGCATAGCTCTCCCCGATCTCCGTCTATATTACTGGGCCGCCCAACTAGTGGTGGTCAATCACTGGATTTACAGACCCCAGGGAGACCCGGCCTATATGCTCGACAGATATCAGATGGGGAAGATGGGATACTTGGAGGCATTGTACTCTAAGGACCGGAAGGGTCGTTATCTCGGCCCAACTGCCCACACAGTGACGGTATGGCATCAGGCGAACTCCCGCCTGGGGTGGAAGGGCACCCTCACCAGGGCTACGCCTCTGTGGTGTACTCAGAGTTTGGGCTCTCTGGGCCACCAACCCGGGTTCGATAAGTGGGACCTAATAGGAATCTCTACAATAGGAGATTTGGTGAAGAAAGGCGCACTTCTCAAATTTACAGACCTGCAGACGACGTACAAATTAGCCCGGGGGGAGGTGTTCCGGTACCTGCAAATTCGGCACGCTCTTACCACGGTGCTCCCAGACATGACAGACATTCCGGAATCCTCCCCTCTGGAGGATCGGCTCCTGGACGGCCCACTGCTCACTAAAGCCATATCACTCACCTACAGGAAACTCTGTAACAATCTGCCAGATAACTTTCACAAACTTAGGGAAAGGTGGCAACTTGACTTAGGACTTATCGAGGACGAAGACTGGCAGGCAGCACTGATGTCCCCCCCGAGAGGCAGCCATATCACTCCGCTACCGACTTATTCAACTTAAAATCTTACATAGATCCTACATGACAGGAGTTGTACTGGCGCACATAGGCTCGAGGGCGAATTCGCTCTGCCTCAGAGGTTGTCAGCAAGACGCAACTTTCTATCATATGCTCTGGGAGTGCCCGGGGTAGCGACCAGTGTGGGAGGGGGCAGCGGAACAAATGCGAGAGGCCCTGGAGATGGAACACACCCTCACGCCCCAATTGGGTCTTTTGAATATATGGGAACAGACAGATCTCACGGAAACTGAACAACAATTCGCAACATTGGGGTACACCCTGGTCAAAAGGGAGATTGCTCGGAAATGGGGAGTGGCGGATAGGCCCTCAATCCGGACTTGGGAGAAAGAATGTGACAGGTGCATGGTTGCAGAAAAAGAGGTGTTTAAAGTAAGAGGGTGCCCCAAGAAGTGGGACAAAAAGTGGGGCAAGTGGAATGCCCACCGAGGAGCTGTTTGTGTGTCCCAGACAACAGAACTTGAACTGATACGCAGCAACAATCAACGTCTTAATGTCCTTTGAATGTAATGACTGTATTGCCCAGATGAGTGTAATGTACGATGAAATATGCCACATATCCATTGACCTTTACTGTGACTTGTTGATGTTAAATGCAATAAAAACACTTTAAAAAAAAAAAAAAAAACGAAGCTTGTCTGCCTTGTCCTGGCAAAACTGAATTGGGGCTGCTATCCATCTTGCGATGGTAGTTTTAGAAACAGTGCCCTGACTACCTTGTCCATAGGCTACAACCAGTTGATCTGTTTTACAGATAGACTCAGTCTTTCGTAGGTAGAATTTACGACACCTCTTGATGTCTAGAGTGTGTAAAGCTCACTCCTCAGGTGTAGCAGGATCAGGAAAGAAAGTTCTGAGAATGACAGGTTTTTTTAAAATGGAACTGTGAAGAAACCTTAGGGATGAATCTGGGATTCGATTCGTCCAGAGGATAACCATTTATTTGAAAAAAGAAGAAAAGGATGTTTTATCGTGATCGCTTGAATTTCACTAACCCTTCTGGTTGATGTCAGGGCGAGTAGAAGACCCACTTTACTCGTCAGGTATTTGATCTCAGCCCTATAGATTCGTTCAAAGGGTTGCTTCATCAATTGCGACAGGACTATATTTAAGTGCCACTCAGGAGGTGGAGCCTCAACAGGTGGATAAGTGCGAAACAAGCCTTCCAAGAATTGCTGTACAATTCTGGTAGAACAAAGAGACAGACGTTTAGGGGAGCGTCTATATCGAGATATAGCTCTAGATGAACTCTAATTGAAGAATATACTAGTCCTGATTTTGCCAAGGACAGAAGGTATGGTAGGATTTGCTCTGGAGCAGAGCTACACGGATGCACGTTGTTTTGACGGCACCAGAGACAGAATTGCTTACATTTCAGTCTAAGTCTTGTAGGTGCTATCCGCACAAGACATGGCAATAATATCTTTATACTCCTGTGTAATAGTCAAATCCTTAAATTGAAAGAATTCAGGAGCCACGCATGAAATTAGTGAGGGCTATCAAGATGAGAGGACCCCGCTCCGCTTTCCTGTTGCTGAGAACCTTATGTATTAAAGGTATCAGGGGAAATGTTAAACAGAGATCCTGGACCATGTGTCGAAAAGTTTTCCTTCATGATCCTGGATGTGGATGACAAGTTGCATAGAATTGGCATTTGCGGGTTTCGTTTGTTGCAAAGAAATCTAGAGCCAGTTTGTCCCAGAACGAGAAGAATATATTTGGTGCCGACCGATCAAACTTTTATTCGTGGAGGCTGCTTCATTGCATTTGGAGGTATTGCCCGTGCGAACTAACACCGAAGACTCAGCTATCATTGGCAGGAAAGCTTGGAGACAGAGTTAGATGGATTTGAGTTCCAGGCGATTTATATGCATGCTCTTTTGGAGCGGAGACCACTTTCCTTGAATTTGTAGGGTCTGTAGATGACCACCCCAGCTCTCCAGGGAGGCATCCATAGTCATTACGAAGTGAGGTATTTAGGGTAAGAGCGTGAGGTCCTCTAATAGGTGTGAGATCTGGGACCACCAGTCTAGAGTTTATCATATATGTGCAAAGATCACCAGGCCCCTGAACAATTCTTCAGATTGAATCTATTGTTTTGTAGCTGTTCCTGTAAGAGTCTAACTTTCAGGTGCGCAAGAGGGATCATATGGATAGCCGAGGATATGATGTCAAGAAGCTAATTGAACCAACGCACTGATTTTTTTGGGGTTTTTTAGTTTGAGAGCCAGTTCCTACAGTGTTAGTTGCTTGGCTTAGGATAGAAAGACTGTGTCTTGGACAGTATCAAGTGTTGCGGCCTAGGAACAGAATCTTCTGAGATGAATGAGTTGATGATCTTAGATAATTCACAAGGGGATCTAGTTTGTGAAACAACTTTAGGCAAGCTTCTGTGGCCGTGGACAATTAAAATGCCGAGGTAGGGGAATGCCTGATGACCCTTCGTCCTGAAAGAAACTGCTACAGGGCTATGCAGTAGGTAAAATGTAGAAAGTTGAACTGAAGCCAAATGGGAGGGCTTTAACGCGTGGGAGGAAATATGGAAGTATGAATCCTGTAAATTCAGAGCTGTCATGTGGTGTCGGAGAGGGTGACCAAGTAACAGTATTAGTTTCAGAAATACTTATTTAATTTCCAGAGGTCTACGATGGATAGCCAATCGTTTATTTTCGTGTCTATGAAGAGAAAACCGAGAATAGAAGCCTGTTTGCTTAAAATGTACTCCTTTCTCTATGGAACCTCTGGTTAGCGTAGCCATCACTCCTTTTCGAAGCAGATGCAGATAGGGGGGGGGGGCACCCTCATTTTGGTGGAGTAGTGGGCGGAATCTTGGTGAACTCTAACGTCTGACCATACGTTTTGAGAGCCAGGACTTATTTATCTGAAACTATTTCCCGCCATAGATGACACCATTTTGGAACTGTTTCTCCCACAGGATGGCGTAAGCAGCACTAGAACGTTGTCACTGTAGGTAAGCTAGCCTAAGGGCTACTGATAGCGTTGTTAAGTCTGATACCTTTGGCATCCTTCTTGATGCAGATGAGTATCTCTTTCACGAGTGCCTCAAAAAGGTGTTTCTTTTGAAATTGAATGTGACAAAAAGTCTTGCGGTGTCAGAGTCATCCTTGACTGCTTGCAAGGCGTCGTCAACGTGCTTGCCAAACAGAACATCGCCCTGGTATGGTAAAAATATTAGATATATTTGCACCTCAGGTTCTATATTCAGTGGTCTTGAACCAACATTGGCGTCTAAGGACCACTGGCCCTGCCAGTTGTGAAATAACTATTGAGGCTATATCTATAGCGCAATATATATTTACTGATGAGGAGGTTTCAACCACTGCAGAAATAAATAAATATATATATATATATATATATATATATATATATATATATATATATATATATATATATATATATATATATATATATAAAATCCAAGGAAGGCAGCACACCAAGTAAACACCAGTAGTTTATTCCGAGTGAGAAAACAAACCGAACGCGTTTCAGCCGAAACGGCCTTTGTCAAGTTCAAAGGGCATCGGAGGTATTGCACCATATATCCGCATACGTCATAATAGAAAGTAAGGAAATACTTCATGGCGATAAAAACTTTGAAATGTGGCAATTCATAAATAACATTTGAAATAAATGCGATATTATGCAATCTCAGTGGCATCTAAATTAATGAAATAAATAACAGCAAATACTCAATGATTTGTCATTACAAATGTGACGCGCATAGCATTCACTCCAATTGGCCATTGCTATAGAAACATAATAAACAAGAGCAACGATGTTGAATATTACAAAATGAAGCGGAACAAATTCATATCTTTCCGCATCTTGAAACTCATCAACTCCAAATGGAGATATTATCTGAAATAAGATCTAATAATCAAATATTTACAGCTCTGGTCACAATGTTAAAGCGCCGATAACTATCTTTTCAAATAAAAAAAAAAGGGGTGTTGATCAATAAATTGCCACCGATAAAGCCACATTCTACATGATGTTGTAGACGCTAAGCAGGGTGTAAATAATACCATCCAGTGTCCTTAATTAAAATAGTGAAATTATATAACAACCACATCACCTATTTACAGAAATATGTTAAAAAATAGTGATACACAATATATATTATTATGTACATGTATAAACAATTCCCATGGATGGCAAATCAAAGGACCATGCAAAATAGGGGACAAAAAATAAGGAAGAAAATCCAACTAATCCGTTCTTAATTTCAACAGGACAAATGCCCTCATGATATCAATATCATATCATTCTACGAATATCAAAGTATACAGTGTCTTCCTTAAAAATCCCCATAGCACCAACAGATCCCCTAATGATCCAACCAAGGTTTATGTGCGACATAAAAAAGTGATATATGAATGCAGTGTGAATTAAAAAATCAAGTATAATCATTTTATCATAGGAGAAAACCTAAGAGACAGGAACAGTTAATTTTAGTATCTGGGTCAGATGAATTATACCCCTATATGCGTAGCCAGCTCCTCCCCTGCATTCAGGCCAAATGGTAATCTAGTATTGAGGTCAATAATGAATCTTGATTCTAAGATCCTCAACTGTTTCTCCCCATCACCTCCCCTGATATGTTTAAGGATACGATCAATCCCAGTGTATTTCAACAACGTATAATCACTGTTGTGTTTATGGTAAAAATGTCGTGCCACGGGGTAACTGAAGTCTAGGTTTACTATTGACCTTTGATGTTCCAAAATACGTTTCTTGATGGACAATTTGGTGCTCCCTATATAGCGAAGCCCACAGGGACATTCTAAACTATACACTACATGATCTGATGTACAAGTGATGAATTTAGATATCAGTTTTTCTTTTCCATTAGATAATTTATAGCTCTTGCTGTTAACGCTATATCTGCAGGCTTTACAGGATTGACATCTATAAAATCCTTTACTACTTTGTAACCAACCCGCATTATTATCATTTTGAAAATGGCTGCTAACCAATTTATCCTTCAAAGAACGTGCTCTCTTGTATGTTATAGTGGGAGATGCACCCACCTTTGTGCCTATCACAGGATCAGCCCGAATAAGGCTCCAATGTTTTTTCATGATCCACCTGAGCTTGCCAGCCCTATCATTAAAGGTGGTAATCATTCTGGGAATAGTTGTAGTTTCATTATGTATCACCAGATCTCGTTCTTTAAAGAGGATGTCAGTTTGTTTAACATTGTTAAGTTTACGCTTAGCCACAGATAGAACTCTTTCAGAATAACCTCTCTGTCTGAATCTGCTTACCATGTTTTTGGATTCCTTCAAAAAGCTTGAGTCAGTGCTACAATTTCTACGAGCTCTTAACAGCTCTCCGTAAGGGATGCTATTAAGAAGAGAAATGGGATGATGGCTGCAGGCATGTACAAGACTATTGCCTGCAGTCTCTTTTCTGAAAAGCTCCGTGACCAATTTGTCCCCCTGAACCACAACATGTATATCCAAAAAATCACATTCAGTTTGACTCATATGCGATGTGAATTTGAGATTTAAATTGTTGATTGATAAACTGGAAATGAAGCTCCTAGCTAGATCTTCTCCCCCATCCCAAATGAGGAAGAGATCATCTATATACCTAAGCCATAAAGGTATGACAGGTGTATACATCATTAGCATCAGACCAAACAACCTGCTCCTCCCACCAGCCCAGGAATAAATTCGCTAGGCTGGGGGCGAAGCAAGTACCCATAGCGGTCCCCGACTTTTGACGATATAGAACTTTAACAAACAAAAAATGTTTTGGTTTAAACAATAGGACATCATGAGTTTCAACATAACTGTATGCTCATACAATGCAATAGGTCTTCTTTGCAAATAATATAAACATGCATTAACCCCTTGTTCCTGGTCAATACATGTGTACAATGAACACACATCCAAGGTAATCAGCATGAAATCTTTCTCCCATTTTACATCATGAATCCTCTTCAAAAAATCTGAACTGTCTTGACAGTATGATCGTAGATCTTTGACATAGGGGCCTAAAAAATAATCCAAAAAAATAGGTGTTTTCCAATAGGCCCCCATTCGAGGAAACAATCGGTCTACCAGGTGGTTTCATTTGATGTTTATGGACCTTAGGTAAATGGTACAAGCATGGAACACGTGGGTTATCATTCTTTAAAAATTTGAATTCATATATATATATATATTTATTTATTTTTGCCCTATCTGTCTTCCGGCAGAAATTCTATGTATGTGGCAATGTTGGACTACATCTCGTGATTATACCAGCCCCATATTGCCAGTGATTGGACAGCCCGTACAGTAGCACCAGGCATAGTTGAGAACGTCTCCTTGCTGGTAAGGCGGGCTTATACAGAACAGGGTTTTCCATGATTGCAATTCCTCCCGGATAAATCAACAATTGGAATAGGTCTCACAGCTTTTCTATTTTCTATTTGAAATCAGAAGGAGAACAAACCATTTCTTATTTGCTTTTGGAAGTTCGAAGCGTTTGGCTGCACGTTCCTTAAGGGTCTGAAAACCATCAAAAATCATCTGGTGGGGAATCCAGCAGTTGTGGGCCTTCTCCCTATCATCACCAGATATGTATGGGTCGTTCCCAGGAAGAAAAGTTAAAAAAAAAATTTTGACCTTGGGATCACTCTTTCTTGTGGCAGGAGCATCGGAGTATGTGGACATATCGGGCACAATGTGACCTTGCAGTCTCGGGAAAGTGTTAGTAGTAATCCTGTAACACGCCCTATAGGTCTAGTACTAGAGCGACATAGATCTAACCTATGCTGTGAAGTTGGAGGCGGAGCGAAGTGGTGAATTTGCTCCACATATTGCCTCTCCATATATTGGTTACTGTTGTAGACTTACTCATATTAGTCCCCTTAATTTGTGTCATTAAGTTATTCTGGACTATGTGTCTTTTGTACTCGTTGATGACTATGGTGTATTGTCATTGAGATCATAGTGGACGAGGCCGTCGTCGACGAGGCCGTCGTAGAGGAGGCCGTCGTAGAGGAGGCCGTCGTCGACGACCGTCGTAGATGAGGCCGTCGTCGACGACCGTCGTAGATGAGGCCGTCGTCGGCGACCGTCGTAGATGAGGCCGTCGTCGACGACCGTCGTAGATGAGGCCGTCGTCGACGACCGTCGTGAGATGAGGCCGTCGTCGACGACCGTCGTAGATGAGGCCGTCGTCGACGACCGTCGTAGATGAGGCCGTCGTCGACGACCGTCGTAGATGAGGCCGTCGTCGACGACCGTCGTAGATGAGGCCGTCGTCGACGACCGTCGTAGATGAGGCCGTCGTCGACGACCGTCGTAGATGAGGCCGTCGTCGGCGACCGTCGTAGATGAGGCCGTCGTCGACGACCGTCGTAGATGAGGCAGTCGTCGGCGACCGTCGTAGATGAGGCAGTCGTCGACGACCGTCGTAGATGAGGCCGTCGTCGACGACCGTCGTAGATGAGGCCGTCGTCGACGACCGTCGTAGATGAGGCCATCGTAGACGAGGCCATCGTAGACTAGAGCGTCATAGATGAGGTCAATATTGAGGAGGCAGTAAAAGTAGGCATGGAGTTTTGTTATAGACTCCTCATTGTCAGGTTATGAGGATTTCCCTGATGTAGTGTCAGGGATGAATAGGGAGTTGTAGGATCTGCCTTTGAGGAAGTTTTTTCCAATTGCCTCTCTCTGTGAGAAGTGCCTTATCAAGACTCATGGCAAGTCTTTTTTATGGCTTTCCTGCGCGCCCTCTGGAGACTCTTGGCGCGACCTCTCCCTTTGACCTCTCCTATGAGGTGAAGGAATCCCACTGTCCTCATCAGAAGTGACAGATTTAAGTTTCCGTAATCCCAATAATAGCCTCATCTCTCAGAAAGTGAGAGTTTTTGAGGAAAATGTTAGACATATTTCGTAGTCTATTACCTTGTTTTCTGCCACTCTGCCATATTACTGACATATTAGTGTCAGGGTCAGAGAAATGAAACATGAAGTATAATCTTGGATGATCCAAAAAGAAGTAATAACTGAAGAAACTGAGCAGAGCTCAGGGAGACTCCCTTCACACACGACTTGCGGTGAAAATCTGAGGGATTCAGCCTCTTTTGGGAAGGTTCTAGAGGGTGCTGGTTGCTGATTGGTCGTGTTTTGAGTTTGGTCCTTTTTATAAAAGGAGGTTGATAGGCTATTGAGTGCATGGTTACCTCCATGATAGCCTATGGAATTTACTATTTACTGCTTTATTATATGTACCGTGGGACTCCCAGTTCGATGACAGGGAATGATTCAAGCATGTGAATCTATGACAGATACCCCAATACTGGATAATTCTTCAAACAATACACTACTCTAAGCAGCTCTTGAAACAAAAAACAGGCAAGAGGGCTCCGGCATAGCTCTACTCAGGCAAGATCTTTGCAATGCAGTAGATAAGAGTCACTGAAAATGAGGGATGGATATCGGAGCAAGATGACAGTTAAAGAGCTAAATTCCACTGTTGCCCAGCTGGCCACCTAATCTAAGGAACTGACTAAGAGCAGAAGATGCAAGAGTCATTCACAAAGAAACAACCTGAATGAGTGGACAGAGGGTAACTACCCGAGATGCTTTCTGAAAGCTAGGCTATTGACAATCAATACAAAGGATGAACTCTTGCCATGGTTTGTAAATGAGCAAACAGAGGGCCCTGGTGCGAAGCCCCGCCAGGAGCTTCTTTCTCCAGTCCCCGGATAAGGCATGGACGTGGGTGGAAAAAAGATATACTCTCAAAGAAGAATCAACAATTAGGTCAAGCAACTGCCACCAGGGTCCTAGACTGCAGATGCTCCTGTACTGCAGAAAGCTAAAGTATCAGTGCAATCACAAGAAAGGCCTAACATGAGGACAGATCCTGATGTGAGGATATCTGTACAGACTGATTCGGACATTGAAAGATTAACAATGATAACCACCAGACAGGAATTACAATACACATCTATGAAAGCAAGCCCGGGGGGAGGTGGTGGTTGCGGGGCAAGACTTGACATGGGGAGTGCAATAGCCAACTATCCATTATAATCCACACTCAACTGGGGTCAACTAAGAATATCAGATATGACGGGACTCGAATAGCTATCCATTATTTTGCTTGTAGATATATTAATTTACTTGAAGGAGAAAGATGGGGTTTTAGTTGGGGTGCTCTAGGGAGCATAGTCTTTACCTAGCTGTTTCAAGCATAGTGGACATGTTTATTTTCCTTTCTGTAGATAATTTATATGTGAAGTATGAAGAGGGAGCTGGGGTTGGTTGCAGATTGTTTATTCTTTTAAACCCTGTTATACATAATTGCTTGCCATGTTCATGCAAGACTTTTGCAACACTGCCATCCGATATATACATGACCACCTATATAGACTATTCTGAAGAACTGCTATGTCTTTCATGAACTGTTAATGGTGTCCTGAACAAGAATAAAAGGGAGGTTGTTCTTAAGAAGGTTGCCAGTGCTTACTAACAAGAATAAAAGGGAGGTTGTTCTTAAGAAGGTTGCCAGTGCTTACTGCAATATAACTTTTCAAAGGCATATCATGCCGGATTCCACAGGGGCTCCAGAGGTGTGGTAATTCTTATTAGTTGAAAACTACCTTTGGTGATCAACCGCACACAAGCAGATATATCATATTAACAGGGTCTCTATATAGTCCCCCATCACAATTTTCTGAGTGTATTCACAATTTGAAGCATATCTGACCCACCTTAGCACTACTGTACTAAATGCCCCACTGGTCTTTACAATTATTGCCAGAGACGTTAATGGTCTTATAACTATGGACCTAGATCGAGCAGAAACCCTGTTGTCAACATCACCATCCTCATATCCACGTGTATCCTTTGCAACAGCCAAGAGGTTAAGTGATATCTGGCACCAATATGTCTCTGAGGTACACCTTTTTTCAGGAGCGCGAAGATCTCTCTCATGCATCAGCTACTTTTTTGTTCTTCTGCAGTGCTACACCAGATAGTTATCATTCGTATTCATGCACATGGACTTTTAGACAACGTACTGCTTGAGATTCATACACAATGTGCTAGGCAGCGGCCTTGCTCATTGTGGAAACTGGGCTTGTGGTGGCAATTAAACAGGACTTTCCAGGTGCCCTCCAAGAGGTATCTACACAATATTCCCAAACTAATACACACTGGACTCCCTGGGAGTTCTCTGGGATACCATCAAGGTTGTCAACAAAAAGGATGATTAGATCCACAACGACATCTCAAGAAAGAACAGAACAGATTGACTTATCTTGGACCTGCAAAACAGACAGCAGTAAAATAAATGAGGTATTATGTTTGAGAGGCATATCTACATTTACTCATGAAGAGTTAATTAAAATTCCAAGAAATACAGCTAGATGAAGCCAAGAAAATCTGGCAGGCTTCCAAACGCTGCTTACATAATTCATTGGCATTTTACTGGGACATAGCCTATTTTTGCTATTTTCTGTGCTTTCAACGTCCTTCCAGTTAGTGGTAGAAATGGGTGTGAAAGCAATAATGGATCCCGGAAAGCTATAAATTTGTGAAAAGTAGACAAAATACTGAATTCAGCAAGGGGTCATTTGTGTAGATCCTTCACGTTTTTTTTATAGAAACTAACAGTTGAAAATAATAAATATTCAAATTGAGTTGGAAAAAACAGCCAGTTGTGCCAACGTTTTCACCTGTAACTTCTTCTAAGTATGACAGATTATTGAAAGCAATATACCGTTACATCCACTGGACTCTTCTGGTTGCCGGGATATATAGGACTTGTAGGTTCACCAAAAACCAGAGGAACCCAGAGCCAATATCTGAGCTGCGTCTTGAAAGGATTTTTCATTGTGTACCGGGTATATAGCAATTCATTTGGTAAAATATAGAGTGAAAAATAGGTACCAAGGAAACCTATAAATTTTCGAAATGGGAACAAAATATAGAGTTTAGAAGCAGTGGTTATTTGCACATCTCCAAAATTGTGAGTACCCATACAATATTTAAAATATATAGTGCTTGGAGTTCGCTGTGCTATCCCCTCAATCCCTATGTATTTGGCCCTTCCCAGTCGATTGAGGCTACAGTTAAATTTAAAGCACTCTGCCTAACGCGTAGAGCCATAAATAACAAGGGACCCTCCAAAATCAGAAAGCTGGTGGGCCTATATCTCCCCAACAGACGTCTTAGATCCGGCACTAAGAGCCTATTAAAAACAACCAGAATAAAGAGAGCCAGATGGGGTGGAAGATCTTTTTCCCATCTGGCACCCAAGCTATGGAATTCACTACCTCGGGAACTCAGATTCCTAGACACAGAATCGACCTTCAGAAATATTCTGAAGACCTGGTTGTTCCACCAGTTCTGCTAAATCTCCTCTCCTGCAGTCTGTACCGTATTTTATGCTTAGCGCTGGGAAGCCTTTGGGCAGCAATGCGCTCTACATATCCCTATAACATAACATACCGGCCTTCCCTATAATGCATTAGGCTTTGGGGTTTGTCAAATTCGTAGCCAATATGAAATTGGTTTAAGGTAAATTAAAGCGGCTTTGGAGCG
Source organism: Calotriton arnoldi (assembly GCA_963921515.1). Taxonomy (NCBI): domain Eukaryota; kingdom Metazoa; phylum Chordata; class Amphibia; order Caudata; family Salamandridae; genus Calotriton; species Calotriton arnoldi. Next base: position 1,088,925 of record CAWUFW010000518.1, read on the forward strand.
AATACCCAGATCTTGTTTAAAAACTAGAGGGGGGGGGGCGTGGCCAGGATGGCTCACCGACCCGCCGAACTTTAGCACCACAAAGTGCCTTCCCGTCGAGTCCCTGTGTACTGGGGTCGCAGCAGAACCCGTGCAGAACAGCTCCCCACGTGGGGCAGGAGGGACCAAGCTCCTGGGGCTCGAGGCGTAGCTGGGTCGAGAGCGGGGCAGCCTGGCGTCTAGGGCGGAGGTGGGCACCAGCCGTAAGTGCGGACCCGGCTGGAAGGCCGCAGGAAGGTAGCAGCTCCCACACCACAGAAGGAGCAGACCCACACCAGGACTCTCCAGGCTGTCAGCGGATACAGAGGTGAGGGGAGCCTCGGCCGTCGTTGATCGGATACAGCTGCTGCGGCGGCGGTGAGACGCGTATGGCCTAGCCGTCTCCACGGACGGCAGCGGAGGGAGTGGAGAAGTGGGCGAGGCCGGGGCCCCCTCCCTCCACAACATAATCTACAGCAAACAGTACACAGCGGTGCCTGCTGGAGGGGCCCGCCTGCACCGGGGTGGTAGAGGCAGGAGCCCTGATGCTGAGATCGTGGATCTCAGACGCCTGGCGGAGGTGGGACTGCAAGGCAGCTAGTGGGCAGCGGGACAGTGCAAGCGAGGGTACAAGCAGCAGAAAGGGCCCAGAATGGCTGGAAATGCGGCGCAGTACGAAGCAGAAAGGAGGAGGAACCTGGCTTCGAGCCCAGCAATGCCTGGCTTGCTGTGACGCCGAGGGAGCGCAGCCGCCAGCAGTCTGTTGAAGAGCACCAGAGCAAAGGCCCCAGGAAACCAACAATAGAAATTCATCCTGACTGAGGCCTACCCGCCCCTGAAGGCCCAGAGGCCTAGGAGTGGCCTGAGAAGCTGTACATGGCTCGGGACAGCGCTGCGTCACAGAGCTCTGATTCTTAAAGAGAGTAGCTAGACAATCAAGGTGTGACCCCGCTAGAAGCGCTGACTGGCGACGGAGAGAGGCTAAGGTGTCCCGGCGGCACTGCCTTACCCTATCATGGTGGGGGGCGTCTGGACTATGGCGTCTGTGCGCTCCAAGAAGGACCGCTCTCTGAAAGACATGCTTACGAAACAACCCAGGGGGGGGCACCGTCTGGGCCCGCGCACAACGATGCTGGACATCAGGAGGGGGCAGAGGACACAGATGGCCCAGCTACGAAGACATTCATGGCCTCACTTTTCTCCTCCCTCCGAGAGGAACGACAGACAAAGCAGGCACAGCTCTCTGCACACCTGAAGGACGTCCAAAGGGATCTGGACGTAGGAGATCGCGTTGCAGCATTGGAAGATCGTGACTTCGGTAAGGAAGAGGAAACAGAACTAATGCAGCAGGAGATCCTCCGCCTGCAGGAGCAACACAGAGCTACAAGCAGAGGACTTGGAAAACCAGTCCCGAAGAAATAACATAAGAATCAGAGGAATACCGGCTCAGGCGGAGGGAGATGATCTGAGGGGATATGTCCTCGCATTGTTTCTGCAAATCCTGGAATTTGACAACACAAACATACAATTTGACCGTGTCCACTGTGTTGGCTTGCCCCGAGGGGGGAACTTATGCTTACTACAAGAAACTCATCTGCTTTCCTAAGACACATCCCGCTTGTGCTCCCTCTGGTTTCCCCATCAGCTATGGTCCTCAGGCCCCAAGAAAAAGAATGGAGTAGCCATTTTTTTAGCCCAGAGGTTTAATGGCAAGATAACATCGACACTGGCTGAAAGAAAAAAGGCATCTATTAGCAGTAAGAATACAATGGGGTTCATTCTCCTTCGCCCACAGATCCCAAAAAGAAGCGCTACTCCTCTCCATTGATGCCAAAAAGGCGTTTGACCAAGTCCAGTGGTTTTACCTTTTCGAGATGCTGGGATGTAAGCGAGTCTGCTCCCTGTTCGACCCTAACGGGATCATCCCCTTCGAGCAACTACAACATGACTACTCGCTTCCCTCAGAGGATATATTCCTAGATGACATTGATGCAGCATTCGATACCTCCATCCATCGCTTCCCGGTATGCACCATCTTAGGTCTCCCGAATCCCCAGACTTTCCCGCTGTGCTCGCTTCGGGGACGACAGATGGCCCTGGCACTGGTTGCGGTCCGGCAAGTGATCTTGGCTCTATGGGGTACTATGACCGTCCCAGATCACACGCTGTGGTTTACACAAACTATGGTCGACACTGGCAAATGAGCGTATGTCCCTTGTAGCAGAGAATAAGGGGACCACTTATGCAGAATTATAGGCCCCTTTCATTCGCGTCATCTCAACAGAGTTCCGCGAGGTCACTTGCCCCAAAGATCTGCAGATCTTACACTTATTACACGCATGCAGCGTAGAATCGCTGCCATCTCCTTCTAGAAGCCCTGAATGCCCGTAAGATACATAGACAAGCGTATACTACTTAAAGCCCAATGCAAATAAGCCCATGGTGTGGACGAAGGGGAGGAGGGAGGGTATATTTTGGTAAAGTTCTCGTTTAACTGTTCTGCCAGTTCTCTAAACCAATCAATCAATCAATCATGTCACTTATAAAGCGCACTACATACCCGCGAGGGTCTCAAGGCGCTGGGGGAAGAGGGGGGGTGGTGCTGCTACTGATCGAAGAGCCAGGGTCTTGAGGAGTCTTCTGAAGGCCAGTAGGTCTTGGGTCTGTCGGAGGTTGGTGGGGAGGGTGTTCCAGGTCTTGGCGGCGAGGTGGGAGAAGGGTCTGCCGCCGGCGGTCGTTTTCCGGATGCAGGGGACTGTGGCGAGGGCGAGGCTGGTCGAGCGGAGCTGGCGGGTGGGGGTGTAGAAGCTGAGTCGTCTATTGAGGTAGGCTGGTCCGGAGTTGTGGAGTGCTTTGTGTGCGTGGGTGAGGAGCTTGAAGGTTATCCTCTTGTTGACAGGGAGCCAGTGCAGGTCTCTCAGGTGGGTTGTGATGTGGCTGCGTCGGGGGATGTCGAGGATAAGACGTGCAGAGGCGTTCTGGATGCGTTGCAGCCGTCTCAGAAGCTTAGCCGTCGTTCCTGCGTAGAGGGCGTTTCCGTAGTCCAGCCTGCTGGTGACGAGGGCCTGGGTGACTGTTTTTCTTGTTTCGGTGGGGATCCACTTGAAGATCCTGCGGAGCATTCGGAGGATGTTGAAGCAGGATGAGGAAACGACGTTGACCTGCTTAGTCATGGAGAGGGTGGGGTCGAGGATGACCCCTAGGTTGCGTACGTGGTCGGTGGGTGGCGGGGCTGTTCCCAGTGATGTTGGCCACCAGGAGTCGTCCCAGGCTGAAGGGTTGGAACCAAGGATGAGGACCTCCGTCTTGTTCGAGTTCAGCTTCAGGCGGCTGGTCCTCATCCATTCGGCGACGGCCTTCATTCCTTCGTGGAGGTGGGCTTTGGCGGTGTGAGGGTCTTTGGTGAGGGAGAGGATCAGCTGGGTGTCGTCGGCGTAGGAGATGATGTTGAGGTTGTGCTGTCGGGCGACGTGGGCGAGGGTGCCATGTAGATGTTGAACAGCGTTGGGCTGAGGGAGGAGCCTTGGGGTACGCCGCAGATGATCTTGGTGGCCTTGGATCGGAAGGGGGCGAGGCGGACGCTTTGTGTTCTGCCGGAAAGGAAGGATGTGGTCCAGTCCAGGGCCTTCTCTTGGATCCCGGCGTCGTGAAGGCGTGTTCGTAGTGTGTGGTGGCAGACCGTGTCGAAGGCGGCTGATAGGTCCAGGAGGATGAGGGCTGCTGTTTCTCCGTTGTCTAGCAGGGTCCTGATGTCATCGGTGGCGGCGATGAGGGCGGTTTCGGTGCTGTGGTTGCTGCGGAAGCCGGACTGGGAAGGGTCCAGGATGTTGTTCTCCTCGAGGTAGCGGGTCAGTTGTTTGTTGATGATTTTCTCGGTGACCTTCGCGGGGAACGGGAGCAGAGAGATGGGTCGGAAGTTCTTGAGGTCCTTGGGGTCTGCCTTGGGTTTCTTGAGTAAGGCGGTGATCTCGGCGTGCTTCCAGCTTTCCGGGAAGGTTGCTGTCTCGAAGGAGATGTTGATTATTTTCCGGAGATGGGGCGCGATGGCTGTACTGGCTTTGTTGAAGATGTGGTGAGGGCACGGGTCTAGCGGTGGAGTGGATGGTGTTCATGATCTCGCTGGTGTCCTCGTCGTTGATGTTGGTCCAGGAGAGCAGGCGGTTGGTGGTTGTGGGGGCAGTGGTCTCGGTGGTTGCCGGGGCGGTCGTGGTGTTGAAGCTGTCGTGGATGTCGGCGATTTTGCGGTGGAAGAAGGTGGCCAGTGAGTCGCACAGGTCTCGCGACGGCTGGATGGCGTTGGAGCTGGGGTTGGAGAGTTCCTTCACGATGTTGAAGAGCTCTTTGCTGTTGTGTGCGTTGTTGTCTAGGCGGTCTTTGAGTGAGGCCCTTTTGGCGGATCTGATGAGGTGATGGTGACTGCGGGTGGCGCTCTTGTGGGCGGCGTAGCTGTCCGTTGTCCGTTCGTGGAGCCAGATCTTCTCCAGTTTTCGGCATGTTCGTTTGGAGGCCTGGAGGTCTTCGGTGAACCAGGTTGCTTTCTTGCTGGTGTGGCTGTTGGGCGGATTCTTGAGCGGGGCGAGGGTGTTGGCGCAGTCGTTGATCCACTGTCTGAGGTTGCGGGCGGCGGTGTCGGGGTCGGAGGGTTCGGCGGGTGGGCTCAGGGCGAGGGTTGTGGTTAGCTGGTCTTCCGTGACTCTGCTCCAGCAGCAGCGAGGCATTTGTTCGGTGCGGTGGTGCGTGGTGGGCTTCCTGTAGGTGAAGTGGATGCAGTGGTGGTCAGTCCAGTGGGGTTCGGAGGTGTGGTTTAAGGAGACGTGTGGGCTTGCGGAAAAGATGGAGTCGAGCGTGTGGCCGGCGGCGTGGGTGGGTGTAGTCACGAGCTGTCTGAGTCCGAGGGTGGCGAGGTTGTCGATCAGGGTGGTGGAGTTGGTGTCCTTGTTGTTCTCGAGGTGGAAGTTCAGGTCCCCGAGGAGGATGTAGTCCGTGGAGGCGATGGCATGTGTGCTGACGAAGTCAGCGATGGAATCGCTGAACTGTGGTCGGGGTCCGGGGGGGTCTGTAGATGAGGGTTCCTCTGAAGGTGGTGTTTGGATCGGTGTGGATCTGGAAGTGCATGTGTTCGGCGGTGCTGAGGGTGTCGTCGGTGTTGGTTGAGACTCTGAGGGTGTTACTGTGGACGATGGCGATGCCTCCTCCGACTCCGTTGGTGCGGTCCCTGCGGGTGATCTTGTATCCGTCCGGGATGGCAATGGCGATGTCGGGGGCTGAAGCGGGATTCAGCCAGGTCTCCGTCAGGAATGCGACGTCTGGGGAGGTTGAGTCGAGAAGGTCCCAGAGTTCGATGGTGTGTTCGCGGGCGGAGCGGGTGTTGAGGAGGATGCATCTGAGGTAGTTGGGTTCTTTCCTGGGCGGTGGTTTGGCGGGGCGGGTGCTGGCGAAGCTGCAGTTCCGGCAGGTGAAGGGCCCTTGGGTGCGCTTCAAGGTGGCCTGGTAGCAGGCGTGATCTTTTCCGGGGTTGAGTGTGTGGAGGGTGCTGGTGTCGTATCGGCATCTGTTGATGTGGCGGGCGCGGGGGATGCCCGGACCAGGGGGTCTGGCGCTGGGCGCGGTCACGGCGCGGACGGGCGTAGACGGGCTTGCCTTAGGCGCGCCTTTGGCGCGCCAGCGCGCGGCCGCTCAGCGGCCGCCATAAATGGGGAGGTGGGAGGGAGGAGCAGGGAATGGGGCAGCGAATGGGCAGTGAGGGGCGGGGCCGCAGGGCGCAGCGGCGGGAAACAGGCACAGAAGGGAAAACGAGCACAATCAGGGCATCAAGGGGGCACAGAAAGGAAAAAACGAGCACAATCAGGGGCAGCAAGGGGGGCACAGAAAGGAAAAAACGAGCACAATCAGGGGCAGCAAGGGGGGCACAGAAAGGAAAAACGAGCACAATCAGGGGCAGCAAGGGGGCACATAAAGGGGAAAAAAAACGAGCACAATGAGGGGCAGCAAGGGGGCACAGAAAAGGAAAAACGAGCACAATCAGGGGCAGCAAGGGGGCACAGAAAGGGGGAAAAAAAACGAGCACAATCAGGGGCAGCAAGGGGGCACAGAAAGGAAAAAACTAGCACGAGGGGCAGAAAGGGGGCACAGAAACTAAAAACGAGCACAATCAGGGGCAGCAAGGGGGCACAGAAAGGAAAAAACGAGCACAATCAGGGGCAGCAAGGGGGCACAGAAAGGAAAAACGAGCACAATCAGGGGCAGCAAGGGGGCACAGAAAGGAAAAAACAGAGCACAATCAGGGGCAGCAAGGGGGCACAGAAAGGAAAAAACGAGCACAATCAGGGGCAGCAAGGGGGCACAGAAAGGAAAAACGAGCACAATCAGGGGCAGCAGCAGGGCACACAGACGGAGCTGTGTGGTGGGGGAGCGACCTACCAGTCAAGGTCAGGGGTCGGGATGCCTTTATCGCTGCCAGCCTCCGGGTTGTAGGCACATAGCTGTGTATCCCTCCCATAAATGACACTTGCTACCAGCCAGTGGTTGTAGGCAATGAGCTGTGTTAACTACCTTATGGATCAATGATGATAATAAACAGAATTGCTCCATAAAAACGAGAGGGGGGGGTGGGGGGGGCGGGGAGTTTAAGCACCGCTCTTAAATTACTTTCTGCTACTTCCAGTGCACTTGTATTACTAAAGCCCCATAATTCAGCTACAGCTTGAGCTCTCCTTATCTCAAGGAGAGGAGATACTGGGTGGAAAGTGGTCTTACTGGCACATTTTAAAAGAGCTGCAGCCCTATTATTCAGCATAAGGGTACTTTTAGTGACTTGGTCAACCCAGGTATTGGCAAGAAAGATGAATTCAAAGATAATCGAAATCTTGCACTCATTCTAGTTCTACCCCATCGAGGTCGATTGTTCCTCTAAATCCTTTATGGGGTAGAATAGCAATGAATGAATGAATTAGCATTTATAGAGCGCATGGCTACCAGAAGGCCTCCCAGCGCTAGGAACAGAGCCAACCAAGATGACCGGCTTTAGGCGACCGGGAACAAGAACGTTTTCAGTTGTCTACGGAAGGACATATAATCGTCCTCCAAACGAATGTGATTTGGAAGGGCATTCCAGCTCTTGGAGGCGATGTAGGAGAATTGTCTACCCCCACTCCTAGACCTATATATTCTAAGGACTGCTGCCATACGTTTATTTCCAGAGCTCAAGGCTCTACTGGGACAGTGCGGATTGACAATGGAATGTAGGATGGGTGGACCCTTGGAGGCCAGAATCTTATGAACAATACATAGGGACTTGAACTAGATCCTCTCCGCAACTGGAAGCCAGTGTAGGGCGGCAATAGATGCTCGCGCAGATTCTCTGTGGGGGGGGGGGGGGTCTGTAAGAGGAGTCGAGCTGCACAGTTCTGCACAGTCTGGATCTTTTTTTATCGTTGAACGCGGGGAGCCCAGATACAGGGCATTTGCATAGTCTAGACGAGAGAGAATTAAGGCTTGAACCAGCAGCCTCCTCGCCTTAAACGGCAGCAGGGGGAGGATTTTCCTAACCATCCTAAGTATTCCATAACAGGTTCCTGCTACCTTCCGGGATTGTTCCTTCATATCTAGATTATGATCAAGCCAGACTCCAAGGCTTTTTATTTGTTCTTTAGGGGTGGGGGGCATACTGTCCAAACATTTAGGCCATAAAGAGCTAGGAGCTAGTGGGGAAGGTTTACCCAAAAACATCAGATCAGTTTTTGCTCCATTCAGTTGCAGATATGAGCCCTCCATCCATGCTGACACTTTTTCCAAACAATCGGCCAAATTGTTTTCCCTGTTCCCAGATTGATTAAGGGAAACAATCAATTGGGTATCGTCCGCATATGGGACGATCTGTATGCCAAAGGGTTTAACAATATTGGCCAGCGGGCTCATATAAATGTTAAAGAGGGTGGGACTCAGGGACGAACCCTGAGGAACCCCACAACTCAATGACATACTCTTGGAAATAGAGTTGTCCTCAAAAACCTGAAATGAGCGGTCGTCTAAAAAGACTCCAACCACCTTAGTGCAGTTCCCGACACCCCTGCTTCTCTAATTCTAGAGACCAGCAGCTGATGATTAACGGTATCGAAAGCCGCACTCAGATCTAAGAGGACCATTGCCGCTGAGCCGCCGGCATCCAAGATTTTCCTTGCTTCCTCAACCACTACAATCAGAGCTGTCTCTGTGCCCTGATGGGGTCTAAACCCAGTTTGCGATGGATGAAAGCAGTCATTTTCTTCCAAAAAGGTGGACAAAATGGAGTTGACATGCTTTTCCGCAATTTTTGCAATCCCTGGAAGTAGCGAGATCGGCCGGTAATTCACCAAAATTTCAGGGTCCGAACCTGATTTCTAAAGCAGTGCTCTCACCATGGCACGTTTCCATAGGGAGGGGACAGTCCCCGAAGCCAAAGAAAGATTAATAAGTTCTAAAATCGTGGGCGCAACTGTATCAATACATTTTGTTTTTCCACCATTAATTACCAGGCCATGGTCCTAACAGAATAAGTTAAGCTTCCAGGCCTTTAGGGTTTTTAGACACTAACTGGATATCGTTCAGCATACAGCACGGCCAGGATCTTAGTGTTACCCAAGTATAAGAGAATCGTTGTCCCAGGCCAATAAATCTATACAGCCATTTATGAACAGCAAAAACAACATGGGGCAAGTACACACCCTTGCCTGATGCCCCTGCCAACCCTCAAAGGGGCAGTAGCTCCTCCATCCGTTCCCCATCTCCTCTGCACAATGTTATCACAATGTAACCTGATGAACATCAAGGAGGGGGACCTGGAAGCCCTAAGACTCTAGGAAGTGTTCCATAGTTTATCTCTGGGGACCATATCAAAAGCCGCCTTCAAATCCACAAAAGCGACATGGCGGCGACTCCTTTACGTCAACTTCTTTTCATTTAATTAGTTGAAACCAAAATACCTGGTCCACTGTACTGGTCTCAAGGCGGAATCCAGCCTGGAACTGAGTCAGTATTTTATTTTCAGTAAATCCAGGCCATTAAACAATCTAAGATCAGCTTGCAAAATACTTTCTGCCTAGAATCTATCAGACTAATAGGCCAATAGTTTGCTGGTTCCAAGTTAGATCCTTTTTTAAGGATAGGGATCACTTCGGCCACTTTCCAGGATTTGAGTATTTCTGCTTCCACCATTATAGCATTAGCCACATAGGTACGGTAAGGGGCCCAAACGGCAGGTTCAGAAATAAAAAGGTCTGCTGGAATGCGGTCTAGGCCTGGGGCCTTTCCTGGATTCTGGGACTTGATAGTTAGTTTGATATCTGCCACTGAAAAATACCCAGTAGATTTGGGAACATCAATGTCATAAGCTGGCAATGGTGTTTGGAATACTGGTGTTGGGAAGAAGTCTTGCCAGTAGACACCCAGTCAGACTTGCACTCCAATTGTATAACTAAGCGTGACACCACTCTAAATACATACCATATGTGCAGTGCACTTACTGATAAAAGTAATATCCCAAGTCAAGGGTACAAAGGGGTGCATATCCCAGCAAAGAAAGAAGTGTTGAGTTCTTAATGTACCCAGACGATGAGTAATACAAAAGGTGACAGCTGCAAGCAGAGAGTGGAAATCTGCATGTAAAGGTTCCAGAAAAGAGCAGAATGTCCACAGGGCTGTTGTGTTCAAGGTACGAGTAATGCATTTGGGAGAAGCAGCACGCAGGGTCTAAAACGGGACATTCAGGAGGCAAAAAGGGACTACCTTATGAGGAGTAAACCTGTAAGGACTGCAACTTGAAAAGCAAGAGTATATTTGGATAAAGGAATAGTAAAAGAAAATTATGCAGACTTGAAGGACAAAGTTGGAGAAATTTCTGAACTTTCAGTTGTGATAGCTAATGTGTCTAAAATCAAAGGATATTTGCAAATAGTGGCTGTGCATTGCCTAAAAGCTGTATCATCCAGCAAAACACTGTCAGGAGCCACTTTCTTGTGCCATGGTGGAAGCCTGGTAGTACACTAGATGCAGGCAAATCAGCGAGTACAAGTCTCAAGTGCGCATTGCTGAATTCACATTTGGGGTTTCAAGCAGGAGTCATTGTGATAGCAGAAAGTACAAATTCTGCAAAAATATGGACAACAGGAAGCGCATGTAGGTCCCACTGCATAGTGATTAACAACTTCATCTTTATTCTACAAGCTCACAAATGGAACCAATGTATAGCGGAGAGATTCCAAGATGTTGATAGGACTGAAAAATAAAAGAGTGGTTAATCAAAATTGAGAGAAGTCACTTGGAATTAATGATCTACAGTATATACCATCTTTTTGTTCAGCTATTTAGGCGTGATGATCACCAGATGAAATGGGGGGGCATTCTCACAACATAAATTAGAATACCTTACTTTAAGACAAGCTAAAAAGGATAGGGCACACAGCAATTTAATCCAGTTCCTCATAGGGAGAATGAATATTTTTTAAATTTTTATATTGCCCAGGAGTATTTCCCTACGGCAAACTATATACAGTATTCCTGACAATTTCATAACTGCTTTAGGGGTTATTGAGAATCCGTGCTGGACTCAGCACAGTCTCTGGACCAGGATCAATTCTTCAGATAACATGGAAAACTGATCCGTCCCAAAAGAAAAATAACAAAATTAATGTATTTATTAACCCAAAAGGGAAGCGTTCCATTTGTTATTATTTATTTACAAGTAATTAAAGAGTTAAGGAATATTCTCATTACATTTGCAACTCCACATTTTCCAAGCAGGTAGTATTTGAGATTTTTAAACATTAAAGAGTAGGCTTGTTGATTAAGACTACAAAGTTTCTTCGAATTGCCCATGCAGGACCATACAGCTTCCTATGAGGAAATCAAACTCAATCATAGCATTTATGGAGCAGGACAATCATGAAACAGAGGGACAAGCAGTTAGTGACACCGGATGTATGATGGTCAGTATCTTTTTCATTTTCAATTATAGCATGACTTTCTGTGAAACTTCAACTTCCTGCACTATCTGGGAATTGCACGCAGTTTTCAGAATACAATAGTCTCAGGTAGGAGACTCTTGGGCTCAGTCTTTGAATAATATTGGGGCATTGAAGCCCTCTGCCTGTTATGAATTATATATATCACAGTGATATTTAGAAAATACAGATAAGTGGTGAACCGTGCTAAAATTGGGATTAAACAAAAAAAAAATTACATGGTAAAACTCACTGGTTGCCATAGTAATAAACACTACTTTCATTAGGGGCACCAACATCAGTTCTTTGTAACATATTGCCTTTATAAGGCACCCCTGTAGGAAAGTGGGTTTCTGTTGCAGTAACCCCCCCCACTTTTTGCCAGACTACTGATGCACTTTGACTTGATGTGCCCTGGGTCCCTGCCAATCAGGTTCCCAGGGCCTGTGTTCTTTCCCCAAACCTAACCCAATTGGCATCTCTGGCCACAGGTCAGACCCTGGTAAATGGTACCACAGGTACCCAGGGCACTGTGACCAGGGAAGACCTCTAAGGGCTGCAGCACTTATTGTGCCACCCTTGGAGGCACGGTACTTTTACACACACACTGCCTTTGCAGGCTGCGTATTTTGGTGCAGAACAAAGTGAAGAGTCGAAATGGCACACAACCCTGTGTGCCATGCCTACAACCCACTGCCCTGGCATAGATCAGCCACCCCTCTAGCTGGGTGCCCTATGCCAGTGGTGAGGGTACAGGTGCATGAGCTCTGTACCCCTACAGTGTCTAAGTCCATTCTTAGACATTGTAAGTGCAGTGCTGCCATTAAGAGTATATGGTGCTGGGAGCTTGTCATTACGAACTCCACAGCACCATAATGGCTACACTGAAAACTGAGAAGTTTGGTATCAAACTTCTCAGCACATTAAACCCACACTGATGAACAAGTTACTTACCTTCGGTAACGATAAATCTGTAAGAAACATTAGTAGTGATAGATTCCTTACCTTAGAATATCCCCAGGTGTCAGACTGGATCCGGAAAGTTTTCGTCAGCAGTACCCCTGCGCGTCGGTAGGTGGCGTCGTGTGGCTCCGCGTCAGTCGTTGGCGTCGTGGTCGCCGAGATGACGTCGCAGCAGCTACTTAGACGCGCCCTCGCGCGCTGACGTCAGTTCAGTACACGACTTTCCACGCCAGGAACGCAGAGCCATGCAAGATACTGACCACTGGTGCATTGAAACTAGGGCCCTGAAAGGGATGACCTTAACCCTAGAAATCAGTTCCCAGAACGGGGAGGATGGATGGGGCGGTAAGGAATCTATCACTACTGTTTCTTACAGATATATCGTTACCGAAGTTAAGTAACTTGTTCATCTGAAAGAAACACATAGTGATAGATTCCTTACCTTAGAATAGATACCCCAGCAATACCAACCCCGGTGGTGGGTCTGTGAACCAAGATCACACCAGAAAGTCACAGAGAACAGAACGGCCAAAGAAGCCGTCTCTCCGGACTTGGCTGTCCAGGCAATAATGCTTGGTAAACGTGTGCAGCGAGGCCCCGTGGCTGCCTGACAGATGTCTTGCAGGGGACACCGCGTCCCAATGCAGTAGTGGCTGCAGTAGCTCTGGTGGAGTGAGCACGCAGCCCCACCGGAGGTTCTTTTTTAGCCAAAGAGTAACAGGCTTTGATACACAAGACAACCCAGCGGGAGATAGTTCTCTTGTGTACAGCCCGACCTTTCTTGGTGCCAACGTAGCCAACAAAGAGCTGGTCATCCACCCGGAACTGCTGTGAGCGGTTGAGATAAAATGAGAGAGCACCGTTTTGGGTCCAGACGGTGGAGCTTCTCTGGAAGGATGCGGAGGCGTAAAGAAGGTGGGCAAGGTAATAGTCTGCCCAATGTGAAAGGCCATAACCACTTTTGGCAAAAAGGAAGGACGGGGCCTGAGCACCACTTTGTCCGGATGGACTGAAAGGAAAGGAGGCTTACAAGAAAGAGCCTGGAGCTCAATCGCCCACCTAGCGGAGGTGATGGCCACCAGGAAGGCAGTCTTCAATGTCAAGAGACGAAGAGGACAGTTGTGAAGAGGCTCAAAGGGAGCGCACATCAAGTATGTAAGAACCAGATTCAAGTAACACTGAGGCATCACGAAAGGAATAGGAGGAAAAAGGTGTGTAATGCCTTTGAGAAATCTATTTACAACAGGGGACTTGAAAAGAGAGGGCTGATCAGGTAGCCTGAGAAAGGCTGAAATTGCAGAAAGGTAGCCCTTGATAGTGCCCAGAGCAGAGCCCTGCCGGGCCAAAGAGAGAAGGAACAGTAGGACCTCAGAAAGAGGGGCAGAAAGGGGATCCACAGCCTTTGCTGTGCACCATGCCACAAACTTGTTCCACCTGCAGGCGTATACCACTTTAGTAGAGGGACGCCTGGCTGCCAGAATAACGTCACAAACTTCAGGAGGCAAGTCGAAAGGAATCAACTGTCGCCGCTCAATCTCCACGCAAAGAGATGGAGGCTGGATAGGTACGGGTGGAGGACCGTCCCTTGCTGCTGCGACAGAAGATCCTCCCGAAGAGGCAGTCTGATCGGAGGATCAATGCTCATACTGAGTGGCTCGGGATACCATACTCTTCGAGCCCAGTCCAGAGCCACAAGAATGACTTGGGCCCGGACGCGCCTGATCTTCTTCAGCACTCTGGGCAGAAGTGGTATAGGCGGAAAGGCGTACAACAGACCGCAACTCCACTCGAGACGAAAACCGTCGCCGAGCGAGTGCCGCCTTGGAAATTCCAACGCGCAGAACTGATGACATTGCGCGTTCTCTTCAGTGGCGAATAGATCTAACCAAGGCTCTCCCCATTGCTGAAAGAGACCTTGCACCACCTCCGAGTGAAGACGCCATTCATGATCGAGCATGCACCTGCGGCTGAGTTCGTCCGCCCTGGCGTTCAGAGAACCTGCCAGGTGTTGAACCACCAGGGACATGCACTGATGTTCCAGCCATGTCCAGAGACGCGGAGCCTCCTGACAGAGGGTCCACGACCCCACCCCGCCTTGTTTGTTGCAGTACCACATGGCGGTGTTGTCTTCTGTGAACACCTGCACTACTCTCCCCTTGACAGAGGGAAGGAATGCCTTCAGTGCAAGCCGGATCGCCCGCAGCTCCAGAAGGTTGATATGGAGCCAAGACTCCGCCGGAGACCAGAGGTCTCTGATCTCCGCCTCTCCCATGTGGCAGCCCCATCCCAGGAGGGACGCATCCGTCACCACTGTAAACTCCAGCTGAGGAAGGGAGAGGGACCTGCCGTCGACCCAATGCCGGTTCGTGAGCCACCACTGCAACTGTCGTGCAGTGCCCTCCGAGATCTGGACGTGATCGGACAGGTTCCCCTGATGCTGAGCCCACTGGAACTTCAGGTCCCACTGCAGAGCCCGCATATGCCATCTGGCATGATTGACCAGCAGGATGCAGGAGGCCATGAGGCCCAGCAGCCTCAGAGTCACTCTGACCGAAACCCGGGACAAGGGCTGAAAGATGGGAATCAGAGCCCGAATATCCCGGACTAGCTGCTCGGGAGGATAGACCCGAAACTGAGCCGTGTCCAGAACCGCTCCGATGAAGAGGAGCTTCTGAGAGGGGATCAGGTGCGACTTCGGCACGTTGATGGAGAACCCCAGCAAGTGCAGGGGGTTGGCCGTAGTCTGGAGGTGGGAGAAGACTGCCTGGGGCGAGCCCGCCTTCAACAACCAGTCGTCGAGATAGGGGAAGACTGAAACCCCTGATCTGCGCAGATGAGCTGCGACCACCGCCATCACCTTGGTGAACACCCGAGGGGAGCTGGTAAGGCCAAAGGGGAGCACGGTGCCTTTGTCCTTCTTGGGCACCACAAAGTAGTGGGAATAGCAACCACGACCTACTTCTGGCGTCGGAACGCGCTCGATGGCCCCCTTGGCCAAGAGGGCCGCAACTTCCTGCTGAAGAAGCACCAAGTGATCCCCCGACATGCGGTGGTACTGAGGTGGCATGGCTGGAGGGGTAGTCTCGAAGGGGAGGGAGTAGCCCCTCCGGACTATCTCTAAACCCCACCTGTCCGAAGTGATGGTGCGCCAGTGGGGGAGGTGATGGCGAAGCCTGCCGCCCACTGGCGTTTGATGGGCCTGAAAGTTCGGACTAGGAAGGTTTGGAGGCAGTGGTGGCCGGGGTGGTGGTGGACTGACCCGCCCGCTGGCCCCTTGGTCCGCCACGGCGGAACCCGCGTCCGCAGCCGCCCGCGGATGATTGCTGCGCCGGCCTGTGGCTCTGTTGCGAACGCTGCGGGGCGCCCCTTCCTGTGCGCCCCTTCCTGTGCCACGAAAGGAGCGGAAGGCGGAGGAGGGCGGACTGCCGAGAGTCCCAAGGACTTGGCCGTAGCCCGTCAGTCCTTAAACCTCTCAAACGCGCTGTCCGCTTTGTCGCCGAAAAGGCGACGGCCATCAAAGGGCATGTCCATAAGGGTGTTTTGGACATCCCCCGAAAATCCAGTGGTCCTCAACCAGGCGTGACGGCGAACCGCCACCGTCGTTGCAATCGATCTGCCCAGTGAGTCGGCGGTGTCTAGGCCACAACGAATCATGAACTTTGCTGCGTCTCTCCCCTCTGCAACAGCCTGGGAGAGAGCAGGTCGGGCCTCCTCCGGACACTGGGGCAGCACGTTCGCCACCGTATCCCACAGAGAGTGGGAATAACAGCCCAAGAGGCATGCAGTGTTCACGGACCGCAGCGCAGAGCTGGTGGAACAAAAAATCTTCTTCCCAAACTGATCCAGCTTCTTGGATTCCCTATCCGGTGGTGCGGAAGGGAAGGCGGTTGGGGAAGCAGAGGCTTGGACAACCAAGCTCTCGGGGG
Organism: Calotriton arnoldi; assembly: GCA_963921515.1. Classification (NCBI taxonomy): domain Eukaryota; kingdom Metazoa; phylum Chordata; class Amphibia; order Caudata; family Salamandridae; genus Calotriton; species Calotriton arnoldi. The sequence continues at coordinate 1,104,808 of CAWUFW010000518.1, forward strand.
TGGGGTGTTAGGAGAGGAAAATGGGGTCACCCGGAGCCGGGCGATGGCGTCGGGCCACGTTCCTATCCACAGGAGCCCCTGTGGTGGGCCTGGACCAAGTGCCCAAAAGAACGTCCGAAAGGGCTTCATTGAAAGGAAGCAGCGGCTCTGCAGAAGTAGCTGCTGGCTGAAGCACCTCTGTCAGGAGGTTAGTCCTGACGGCCACGGTAGGGAGCTCGAGGTTTAGGGCCTCGGCCGCCCTACGCAACACCACAGCATAACTAGCACCCTCCTCCGTAGCCAGGGTAGGAGGAGACAGCATGCCATGGTCTGGTGAGGTATCCAGACCACTGGCGTCCCCCAATTCCTCAGCCCAGTCCTGTTCAGACTCGCAGGCAGCTGCGAGAGGGTCCTCAGACCCCTCCTAGTCCTCCCCTTGCTCCTCAGGCTGTTCAACAGGTCTAAAATAAGGAGCAGGGACATGGGGATAGAAATCCCCAAGCAAGCGTCGAGCCGGCGTCGATCGATGCCGTTCGACGCCGCCTCCACTTCGGGGCTGAAACTGAGGTAGACGTCGTCCCGAGGAGTGGGCGGCGTCAGAACTGGTGCCAGTGGAGTCGACGTCGGTGGAGGCGTAACAAGGTCAACCGGCATCGACCGGGATCCAGGACTGGATCCAAGGGTGTCCTGCGACGCCGGAGAGGAAACACGAGGACACCCATGCGGGACCGCGGGGCCCGAAGGCGTACCGGCGGGACCCGACGGCCCAAAGAGGCGAGCCATGGCCGACAGGAACTCCTGTATTTGAGCCGGAGTCGCCGACGACCCCGGGAAGGGCGGGTCGTCGGGCAGCGACTGCATAGGCTCCGCCGGAGCCGCGGGGGTGGCACCACCCGCACCCTCAGCCGCGTCGCGCGACCGGCAAGGGGAAGTCGAAGAACTATGGCTTTTCTTCGACTTCTTGTGCTTCGTCTTACCTGACCCGAGTGCGAAGACTTGGATCCCGAAGACCGATGATGATGACGGCGCGGAGCCGACTGCCGGGCTTCCAGCAACTTTCGGGACCACTCCCGCAAAGACTTCGGCGCCATGGCCCGGCAGTCGGGGCACGACTTGGGGTCGTGGTCGCGCCCCAGGCAGAAAAGACACACGGTGCGGGTCCGTCACCAACATCATGCGGTGACAATCCCCGCAGGACTTGAAACCGGGCATCCTACTGCACCAGGAGTCGATGACCCGAAGAAAAATAGAGACAAAAAGCCTCAAAAAAGTCAGTCAAAAATTGACTGGGGGTTCCTGCTCTTCCCGGATCTGCACTTGCTGGCGCGGAAAAAGAAAGAACTGACGTCAGCGCGAGTGGGCGGCGTCTAAGTAGCGCCCGCGACGTCATCTCGGCGACCACGACGCCAACGACGGACGCGGAGCAGCACGACGCCACCTACCGACGCGCAGGGGTACTGCTGACGAAAACTTTCCGGATCCAGTCTGACGCCTGGGGATATTCTAAGGTAAGGAATCTATCACTATGTGTTTCTTTCAGATGCCAGTGTGGGATTTAATGAAAAATGTACACAGAGGGCATCTTAGAGATGCCCCCTGAAAAACGACCAGCCTCTGGTGGGTTCCCTGACTGGTACACACCAGCCTGCCACCACGAGACATGTTTCTGGACCCCTAGGGTGGGAGCCTTCGCTCCCTGAGCCCAGAAACAAAGTCTTTCCTGGGCGGAGGTGTTCACACCTCCCCCAGGCCAGGAAGAGCCATCTGTGGCAGGGGAGTTTCAAAGGCCTGGCAGCCTTTGTAATGCAACCCCCAGCCTCTCCTGCTATCAGGAGCAGGCCCCCTTCCTGTCTCCTCTCCTTTTCAGCGGGAAGACAGGCGGGAAAAACTAGCCAGCCCAGAAGGTGTGCCCACCTCTGCCAACTCCACCCCTCAGGTGGGGAGGCAAGGTGAAGCCCACTCTTCAGTTCCCACCATCTTGCAGATGTCAGGCACTCATCAATCAGGATTAGGGATTGTGCTCACTCCCCCATGTGGGGTGAGCACACCAAGGGTGTAGTCACCCTAAGGTCAGTAGCCCATTGGCTACTGACCTCGAGACCCCTAAAATGCCCCCTAAATACAGTATTTAGAGGGCAGCCCTGAACCAAGAAGGCAGATTCCCGCAACCGAAGAAAAAGGACGAAAGAAGACGCACAGCAGAGGAGACTGCAGAGAACAACTGACTTGGCCCCAGCCCTACCGGCCCGTCTGCAGTTTCCAGAGATCCTGCGCCAAAAATTGTCTTGTCCTGCAGCCAGCGACCTCCAGAACCCCTGGGAGGACAGACTGCCTTCAACAATGACCGGATCTCCTGTGAACAGCAGCTCTGTTCAAAAGAAACACCAAACAAAGATTCCGAGCCAGCTGAGGAAAAAGAAACCCGACGCCTGGAACCACCACTGCACCCGTCGCCTACAGCCCGAGTTCGAGTGACCCACCGGTCCCAGCGAGGTCCCCCAGCGCTCCAGAGTCCGAGTCCACCGTGGGTTGACCCCTCCAGGACTCCCGACGTCGCCTGCAGCCTCTGCACGTAGACCCTCCCCCCCCAAACCGCGAGTGGCCCGTTAAGGTGAAATCTGACCTCAAAAGACACCCCTGAATCCAGCCGCCCTGGAGATAGGAACCAGCGGTGCACCTACGTCCCTGAGCCCGCCAACTTACCTGCCCAGCTGTTGGTTCCTCCTGAAAGTTTTCCTGGACCGATCCTGCAGCTGAAAACCAAAACCGAAAATCCCCATTGAAAACAGGGCATCCGGCACCAAACCAGTACCCTGCACCCAGCCGCCCCTGTGGGTGCACTTTTTGTGCTAAACAGGATCCCCTTTTGCCCTGAGCCTAACACCAGGAGCTTGGCTCCCACAACCTTGTGGCCTGCTCGCCAGCAGCCACCAACCGGAGGCCCCCTATCCCCCATTGGATAACATTGGGCCTCAGCACTCTGCACCCGGCCGCCCTAGTGCCGCTGAAGGTGTAACGAGAGTGCATCCTTGACCCTGGGGGAATCCTTGTTCTAACCCCAGAAGCTCAACTCCAAAGACCGATTACTTACCTGGTAACCGTTAACTTCATTTCTCTCCATAGGAACCTATTGACTGTTTTTCTCTGAAAAATGTTTTAAGTGTGGAGTTGATTTGTATGGAAACCTGAAAAATAACAATTGTGCAAAACTGATTTTACTTACCTTTTCTCTAGGAAATGTCCCAGTGTGATATCTACAACAGTTGATGGACAGAATGCAGAACAATGTCATACATTCACCCCAGTACAGAGATCTGGGCCTAAATCCATCGTTTTTTGCTCACCATGCCATTCCAGTTTGAACCCAGCCATATGCAAATCAGTCTTGACCCTGTGCCTCATGGGAACAGTCCAGCCCGAACTGCCAAGCCAGGTCCTCCCTGGACTGGAAACAAGCATCCTAGGACCGGTTTCGGGGTTTCACCCCTCTTCAGCCAGGATAGCTTGATTCCAGTGGCATGGAGAGCACGGGACCCACGTCTGGGCATACCCGTCCCACTAGGGGTGACAAATGCAAAAACAACTGGGGTGGCAAAGTGAACTAAAGAATGATGATGGATTCAACCCAGATCTGTGACTGGGGGTGAGTGTTTGAAAAGTTTCAGCACTCCGTCCATCAACTCCTTGTGTTTGCTTTGTTTGCCCTAAGTTGGCAGGGTATGCCCAGACGTGGGTCCCTTGCTCACTTTGCCACTGGATTCAAGCTAGCCTGGCTGAAGAGGGCTGTTAGCCCGAAACCGGTTCCAGGATGCTTGTTTCCGGTCCAGGGAAGACATGGCTTGGCAGTTCGGGCTGGACTGTTCCCATGAGGCACAGGGTCAAGACTGATTTGCATATAGCTGTGTCTGAACTGGGGTGGCAAAGTGAGCTAAAGAATGATGATGGATTCAACCCAGATCTGTGACTGGGGGTGAGTGTTTGAAAAGTTTCAGCACTCCGTCCATCAACTCCTTGTGTTTCCAGTGTGATATCTAGGCATATCACACTGAGTAGAAAAAGTAATCTAAAAAGTAATCTCAAAAGTAATGTAAAAGTAACTTACCTGTAATTTTCATAGCAAAATCGATACAAAGGATATGTACAGCATTTCACAGTATTGCATTACCAGTAATTCAAACTGTAACCATTTCAAAGTACATTTACAACTGCATTTCAAACTGTATATTTACTGCAAAGTATTTATCAACTTACCTGTGCCAGGCTTGCTTGGTTCTAGGAAATAAAATAACTAAAAGAATATTTGATACCAAACCAATTGATCTGAAGTTCAGTCTTTGAGTGTGTGAAATCATTTGCTTATTGAGTGGGTACAACAAATGCTTTACACTGTCCTCTGATACTGCCTTACTGCTCGACCACACTACAACAGTGAATGAGGTGCTATCTAACTTTACCTCTGCCTACCTTTGGGGATCCACTGGACTCTGTGGACACTATACCTCACTTTGGTATAGTATATACAGAGCCAGCTTCCAACAACCCTCCTAACAAATAATCAATCTACATCATTTTAGGTGTAGAGAGATCAGTATTAGTAGAACATTCAACACTATACCACGGTCGGTCTATATTAAAAGACATTTTCACAAGTCTTACAAAATTACCAAAATGTTAGAATGAGGACTCTTGTTAACGAAGGTAACAGGTAACGGGTAAGGAGTTCCTGCGTGTAGCAATGTCACTGGATCGCATTTCAATAGCAAGATCAGGAAAAGCTTCATACTACTAATTTCAAATGAAATACATTTTAAATATGCTACTGGAAACAAATGTTTACTAGGCAAGAGAGGAAGATTAGGTTCTGACGCATTTGGGTTACTCTGGATCACTATTTTCATTAGTGGACTGAGGAATTTAAAATATATCACGGTGTGTTTATTATCGTTATGGATGTAAATGTTCATAGATTTTATATGGCATTTGATGACCTAGATGATGTCTTGGCGCCGAGAGATGTTAACTACGAAAGTGCACAAGGCAATGAAATTTACAAAGTACAAAGCCAGTTCTTAAGGGCTTTCAGGAACAAAAGGATCTGATCATGGACCCTAAGTTGCGCCGGAAGACTGTTTCAATGTTTGGCAGTCAGCACTGAAAATGCACACCTGCAGCACGAAATGGTTGGGAACTGAAAGTACGCATAACAAGTGAGAGGGGCCCCTTAACCACCAAAGGGGTAGGGCACCAAATAGACCTTAGTCAAGAACAAAACCCCTTTAGGTATATTTCACAAAACAGAGCCAAATCACTCTTCCCATCCAAACTATCACCAGGGCATAACACCATCAAGGGCTCAATATATCCACAATATAAAATTATTTTATTAAAATTTCAAATATTCATGAACATGAGCTCATTATACATAGTTAAAAAAGATAAAATTATACACACAAAAATTCAGTTAATCATAGGGAGAAGTTGCTAGAAAATTCTTTCTAATCATCAAAAAGGCTAAACATTACATCAAGATCATCTGTGAGACATTAACCGTTTGATACATTTGATATTAACAATTTCACAAATGTCACCACAATCTATAGTTCGCCTTTTCTAGTATGCGTCGACGCGTTTCGGTGGATATCTATTCAAAGAACCACCTTCCTCAGGACAAAGATATTATCACTCCCACATGGACATATGGATCTATACATGTTTATAAAAAAAATATACAAAAAGACAATCAGTTAGCCTTTGCAATACAAGAATATATAATACCCTTAAACTATATACAGTGTTCATATCCTGGTGATACATCCTAATACCATTCACTCAATGCAACGCAAACCACTTTCATACGTACATAACTCATGAGGGTTAATTTGTGCAAACATCCTGGCCATTGGGGGGCATAATTCACTCCACCCCACCCGGATTAGGGTGTCTAACCATCCCATGTAAATTTTTAATAGGTGTATTCCAAATGCATATGAAATACATGAGAGAAATGCACATTATGGACCTATTCAGTTAATACATGATTAAGGTCTTATTAAAAAAAAGTGGTCTTATACAAAAGAAAGAAACATATATTATGTATCTACCTGTAGCGGATCAGGATACACATCTAATTGCAACCGCAATACATATTTGCGGGCCCAAGTACGAGGATTCTAAAATCTCACTGTAGGGCATCCCATTCGGATATAGGAGTAAATCTGTGGAGAATAACAACCCTTACTTCTTGAACAGCTCATACTATGGGACATATTATGAAGGCTGATTGGCAAACAAATCGTACCTTAGAGTTTAAATAAAAATCCTCATAATGCTGATCTCGTTGTGAGACGTCAATCCCTGCCGCTGAAATAAGGGAAAACACGTAATGAGGCGCCCAATCAAGATAATCCCACTTGTATGATTGCATAATTAATTCTGAATATGTTACCTTAAGATTATGTTACAATATTTAGCATGGCATGTTCGTCGATAAGATGCTTTGTGCCCAACACATGAGCACGAATGGGAGTTGGTGTTAGAATAATAGATCGACACCCAATAGTATTGTTGAAACGAACAAAGCGGCGGCGTGGTTACTTGCGCGATTTATTAACTTAGTGGGACTTTGAGGCGTATATAGAGAAGGATATATGTCTATCTTCCAAAGACTCGCTGTAGATAACAATATGTTATTTCTTGGCACTGCAAGGAGTGTAAGCAGTTACCCGAAACCAGCTGTGTGCCTAAAACACAAGAGCACTAATGGTAGTAGATGTTAGAGTGTGCGTGATTTACTGCAGCCTAGCTTAAATCTTAGGTCGATTTCGTTGCACGCGCCAGGGTTTCGTGTGTATGAACGCGATGGTGTAAACGCGACAGAGAAAGAGTTTCTTTCTTTCTCCTCTGTGAAATTAAGCATGAGGTTGAGGGTTTCTATAACGAGCGAATGGTGTAGTTTGCCATGTCGCATTTCGCAACCAACATAGATTTCTGTCAATATTTTTCAGAAACAACACGCAGTGCCTGATTGGGTCACATCTCTTGTATCTAAGAAGAGGACAGGTTTCAAGGAATTCGTGAAGTCACCGTGTTTTAAACTAGTACTGGACAGTGTATCAACGAACATGCCATGGTAAATATTGTAACATAATCTGAAGGTAACATATTCAGAATTAATTATGCAATCATACAAGTGGGATTATCTTGATTGGGCGCCTCATTACGTGTTTTCCCTTATTTCAGCGGCAGGGATTGACGTCTCACAACGAGATCAGCATTATGAGGATTTTTATTTAAACTCGGGTACGATTTGTTTGCCAATCAGCCTTCATAATATGTCCCATAGTATGAGCTGTTCAAGAAGTAAGGGTTGTTATTCTCCACAGATTTACTCTTATATCCGAATGGGATGCCCTACAGTGAGATTTTAGAATCCTCGTACTTGGGCCCGCAAATAATATGTATTGCGGTTGCAATTAGATGTGTATCCTGATCCGCTACAGGTAGATACATAATATATGTTTCTTTCTTTTGTATAAGACCACTTTATTTTTATAAGACCTTAATCATGTATTAACTGAATAGGTCCATAATGTGTATTTCTCTCATGTATTTCATATGCATTTGGAATACACCTATTAAAAATTTACATGGGATGTTTAGACACCCTAATCCGGGTGGAGTGAATTATGCCCCCCAATGGCCAGGATGTTTGCACAAATTAACCCTCATGAGTTATGTACGTATGAAAGTGGTTTGAGTTGCATTGAGTGAATGGTATTGGGATGTATCACCAGGATATGAACACTGTATATAATTTAAGGGTATTATATATTCCTATATTGCAAAGGCTAACTTATTGTCTTTTTGTATATTTTTTTATAAACATGTATAGATCCATATGTCCATGTGGGAGTGAGAATATCTTTGTCCTGAGGAAGGTGGTTCTTTGAATACAGATATCCACCGAAACGCGTCAACGCATACTAGAAAAGGCGAACTATAGATTGTGGTGACATTTGTGAAATTGTTAATATCAAATGTATCAAACGGTTAATGTCTCACAGATGATCTTGATCTAATGTTTAGCCTTTTTGATGATTAGAAATAATTTTCTAGAAACTTCTCCCTATGATTAACTGAATTTTTTTGTGTGTATAATTTTATCTTTTTTAATTATGTATAATGATCTCATGTTCATGAATATTTGAAATTTTAATAAAATAATTTTATATTGTGGATATATTGAGCCCTTGATGGTGTTATGCCCTGGTGATAGTTTGGATGGGAAGAGTGGTTTGGCTCTGTTTTGTGAAATATACCTAAAGGGGTTTTGTTCTTGACTACAGGAACTGAAAGTAGCCTGACATTAGATGATCAAAGTTAACTGCCAGGGACATATTGGGACAGTTTCTGCCGCAGATGGGACCGAATAGATGGAACGTTTTAAATGAAATGCACATGGACTTGAATCCTTTTAGAGATAGGAAGCTGGTGCAGAGTTAAGACAAGCTAAATCCGAAAAATATTCTGAGGCACGAAGCGCGAACCAAGCAGCAGAATTCTGAAATCACGGTCATCTCTGGATAAGGTACAATGGAGAACGCAAAAAACATTAGAGTTACAACAATCCAGACAACTGAGGGTAGCAGACTAAACCACAGGCGCAGAGATTCACTCTGTAAAGATGGGAGAATTTTTCAGAGAGTTAGTTTTACTCAACAAGAAGCAGCAAGATGTTAATTTGCCAACTTGCAGGGCAACAATAAGCTAATGATGAAATAGAAAGTCAAGATTATGAGCAACCAGGGGGCGTGGGTAGCCGCCACTTCAAAAATCCCCCACACATCCCACCAGCAAATACACATTGCTGACTCCTGAACAGCACAAAGGTGGTCCGATGCCTACAGAGCCCGTTGGTGACAGCCAGGCGCACAACGCCCCTAGGGCTAAAAGGGCTTCAGCTGTCATAAAGGTGCTATAGAGAGATGAGGTTCATTGCTGGTGAGTGGTAGTGAGGGAATTCATGGAGGAGGAAATGGGGTAGGGGGCGCCAAACAAGACTTGCACCGTGTGCCACCAGTGATAGGGCCAGCCCTCACTGGGAGTGTTATCTCCCCCCCCCCCCCCGAAGTTCGGGTCTAGTTGCGCCCCTGGTGACAGCAAATCAAGGGGTGGCGGGCCATGCTGATGGAGGAGTTGCTGCTCACGAGGCTGGTGGCGGCCTGCTTGGAGGGACGCGGCCTTGGGGATTTGAGGCCCGCGGCCCTGAGAGGCAGCTTGAACGGTGAGGCGGGTACCCGCGAACAGACCAATCGGGTGAACGGGGCCCGTCGGGGAGCCTTGACATGAACTTGCGGTGTGGAGGCGGGGGAGAAGGTGCTCTCCCCATCCCTTGGGTCATTGTGTACACATTTGTGCGGCCAGTGCACTGCAGGAGCCCTGGTGAAGAGCGGCACGGAGCCACAACAGGGCTGCTGCTCCTTTCCTCGCTTTGCTCCCTCTTCCCTTCCCCTGCCACCGAGGAGGGAGCACAACCCGGGGCCCCAACTGCTGCTGCTGGGGGGAGGTCGACAGAGTGCGGCCAGGTATGCCTGAAGTGGGCCCTATGGACCTTGGGCCCGTCCGTGGAAGTCAAGTGGCTGCGAAGGTGAGCAAGTCAGCTACCTGTGAGCTCCAGGTGCGACTGACTTGTGAGATGACCGGCCTAAAACAAAGAGTGCCAGAGGCCTACTATTCCTCTGCAAGAAATGCAGCGAGGGGCTGGAGAGCGGTAAAGCAGACAGGCCAGAGAGGTGGTCACCGGTGTGGGAGCACTAAGTGATTTAGCCTTCTGGCAGGTGCCTGTGACTGCTACTCCCTCCACGCCTCGCAAGCTCCAGCGACCTTCACTCCATGTGGGATTCCCGTGGGGGGTAGGTGCAACCGGAGTAAGACTTAACGACAAAGAAGGGGGGGGGTGGTGGAGCACTGGCAACAAAGTCGAATGGGGAGATTTGTGGTCCCCAAACCTACCCTCGGATGGCCGCCCCAGAGTTGGGGGGGGGGAGGGGAAAGGTCCCCCAGCGAGAGGCAACCAATGAAGATACAATGGAGGCGATAGCGGGAGTGTGCCATTGCCTGGATTAAAAATTGACTCAGTCACCTAGGAAGTGATTCTCCTTAGGGTGGAACTGCACAAAACCAGCAAACAGACCCAGCAAATGGAAAGGAACTATCGTCCCTGAGAGCAGAGGTCCAGAAACTAAAGGGACAAGGGGACGGTCTGTCTAAGGATAGTGATGGAGTGCAGGCAAAACTAGTAGATTATGAGGGGCGCTCGAGAAGACTGAACAATATCCAGGTCTTGGGGGTGCCCGAGGGAGTGGAAGGCCCCCGTGTGGAACGGTTTGTGGAGGACTTCATCCTTAATGTCCTGAAGCCCAAATGTCTCTTCAAGCTCTTTTCTGTAGAACGAGCCATAGGCTCTCCATCCCACGATTAATCCCACGATTACTGCACGCATATTCAACCAGAGGGACCGGGATGCAATCCTTCAGGCGGCGCTGCAGAGGGAGGCCCTTCCATGCGAGAATGCGACAGTCAGGATCTTCTCGGATTTTACCCTGAGAGTGCTAAGCCTATGATGCAGTTTTGATGAAGAGAAACGCTACCTCAGGGACAGGAAATTGAAATATATGATGCTCTTCCCAACCAAACTGAGTGATAGCCGAGGGGAAAATGTGGCTCTTCAACTCACCATCCGAGGCCTTGGACTGGCTAGAGACCGGGGCGGCAGGGAGGAGAGGCGAAGGATCTACAAAACCTCGACAGGATCTACAGCCCGGGAAACCCAAACACCGGCAAGGAAGTTCTTTCCCGAAAGAATTGTCACAGGGAGCCCACACTTCACTGGAGGCCTTCCCTCACAAAGGGGGGGTGCAGAGGAGGCGACCTGAGAGGCCCTGCCGCTGAAGGTTCAGTGGTTCGGGCCTGAGTAACTGTCTCGGAGACTGGAGTAACTGTGGGCTTAATATAAGGTAATACAAGTTTCAGACATTGAGGTGCTGATGAGATGCGATATGTTTGCAATGGGGGGGATGGCCGTGAAGGGAGAGGGGCATGTCCGATTGTTATGTTAAGAAGGGTCAGGGGCGACAGGCACTCTGCAAGTTTACAAAGTAGGAAGTTGGGAGTCCTGCCAAGAAGGGTGGCGGGGAAGGGGGGGGTTTGTACTGATATTCAGCATCAGCCACTGGGTTGAGACCTAAAGTGATCAAAACCCAAGCCCATACACGAAGGCCACTAAACTAAAAATGATTTCCTCGAACGTAAATGGTCTGGGAGATAAAATAAGCAGGGGGGTGGTTGCACAGTATTTGAAGTGGCAGGGACTGGATATTGCACTGGTACAGGAAACCCACCTGAGAGGTAGAGTCCTTGCACACGCTAGGTTTACATCTGGCTTAAGGAGTGGGGATACTGATCTAGTCCCCTGGCGGCCATGGGGCTGATGGACATCTGGAGGGGACACAATCATCGAAACCGACAACAGACCTACTCAGGGGCACACTGTTAGACTTGGCATCTTTTGGCGTGTTCCCCCTGACTTTTTGCTTTCTGACCTCCCGGTTTTGACTCTGTTTTTGCTGGTGTAATGATTCTGCGCACTTTCCTCACTGCTGTCCAGTGGGAAAGTGCAAGTGCTCCTGTATAAAATGTGTTACGGATTGGCGTTTCCATGATTGGCCTATTTGGTTTATGTGTCAGTCCCTTGTAAAGTGCACTGCGAGTGCCAGGGCCTATAGACCAAATGCTGTTGGTGGGCTGCAGCACTGGATTGTGCCACCCACGCAAACAGCCCGTAAAGAGTAACTCGGGCCTGCCATTGCAGAGCCTGTGCGCAGCCTGGGGCTGCCATGTCGACTTGGCAAGTGCGCACACTTGCAAGTCCCTAAACCTTCCCTTTTCTACATGTTAGTCACCCCTAAGGTAGGCCCAAGGTACCCCTGTGGGCAGGGTGCGTTGTATGCGAAAGGTAGGACATGCCCTGGTGTGTGTGGCATGTCCTGATAGTGAATTACAGCCTAGTTCGTTTTTCACTATTGCAAGGCTACCTGTTCCCCCATAGGCCAGAACGGGCGGTTTTGATTATTACAGCTTATAATCCTAACTGACCCCGGGAACATGGTAGAAATTCGAGTTTAGTATGCCTGGACTCAGAATGATAAAATGCATCTTTTAGTGAAGTTGGTTTTAACATTCTGTGTTTGAAAATACCACTTTTAGAAGGTGGGTATTTTCTTGTCTAACCATCCAAGCCTGCCTCTGCGAGGTTGTGTATTCCTTGTCTGGAGTGTGAGTGACAGGGGCTGGGGGATGCCAGGAGAAAGGGTGAGTCAGCACAGGGCTGAATAGCAAGATCTACATGTAGATGGGTGGGAGGAGTAGCACCTGGGCCCTGAATAGGACAGTGCCTTCCCTCCACAATGCTGGCTCCACCTCCTGTGGTGCGTCTGATGTCCCTGGCCTACTCTCTGAAAGAAGGGACGGAGACTTGTCAACAAAGTGCTCCAGAACTGGTTTGGACTAGGCAAAGGCCTCTCTGCCTTCAGAGAACAAAGGAATTTGGGATATAAATATTGGGGCCCTGACCCCATGAATTTGGATCTCGCTGGAATCAAGGAACCTGCCAAGACGAAGAGCTGGAAGAGCTTCCAGGAGGAGTACTGCCCCTTTGCTGTGTTGTTGCTTTGTTGGGTTGGCCTGCAGCTGCTGCTTCTGCCTTGGGCAGTGAAAGGACTGAACTTTCTACAAACTTGTGCTCAGTATCTCCAAGGGCCTGGAACCAAGCTGGCCTCCTGTTAAGAAGTCTCAGGGACTGCAAAGACTTCACAAGCCTCTGGGTACCGCTTCTGGAACGCTGTTTCAGTTGCCACAGAGGAAGGGAACTGCAACCGACTCCGTCAACCGAATCCATCCCTGACCGGTGACCTGTTTGCACCGCAGACCACATCGCCCCGCTTCGCATCGCAACCCTGGTCTCCCCGTGGGCGACGTCCGACGCCGCCAACACCGAGCCGCTGCTTGCACCGTGACCTGTGGGCACCGCAGTTCGCATCGCTTCACTGAACCAGCCGGACCCGACCGACGCGGTCGCTGCAACTGGCTCAAGAGTCGTGACCGCATCGCATTTGGGGCACCGCTCGCACATCTGCGACGCACCGCTCCGACTCGCACCGCTGTCCGACGCCAGCTCCCGCACTCCGGCCTGGTCGCCTGCATCGCAACCTGTCAGCACCGCATCGAGCATCGTCTCACCCTGCATCGCACGCCTTGGACTCACCGACTCCGTCTGCACGACGCTCATCGAGCCGCTGCCTGCACCGCATCGAGGGACACCGCACCTTGCATCGCTCCGTCTTGCACCGCAACCGCGACGAACACCGACCGGCTCGTACACTCCGTACCAGCCACAACGAGAAAGGTACTGTGACCGAGTCTGTTCACGACTCTGCTGGCCCGTATCGACGCGGTCGGCTGGAACTGTTAGACTCTGTGGTTTTCAGCATCGCGGTAGGCTCGGACGGAGCTACCGACTCGTACGAACTTTGTTTTTGAACTATTCCTGCAAAGAAGAAGTTACCTTATCAAGTATTCGTTTTTAAAGTATAGTATTGTGGATTTTTGTCGTAATTGGTCATGTCTTGAGTATATAAAAATTGGTTATTTTTCTAAACTGGTGTGGTGTCCGTTTGTAGTGCTTACACTGTATTACTGTTGGTTATGTGCAAATGCTTTACACACTGCCTCTGAATTAAGCCTGACTGCTCATGCCAAGCTACCACGAGGGTGAGCAGGGGTTACTTCACGAGTGTAACACCCTTACCCTGACTAGGAAGAAGGGTCCCTACTTGGACAAAGGTGCAAGCCCTTGCCAACTAGAGATCCCATTTCTAACACACACTGATCCTTTTCCAGGATTGACTACCAGCCGACAATGCATATACAGGGGAAGATTTAGAGAGGAGAGAATTCTGGCCAGGGGAATATCAGACCATTCACCCAGTGAGGTTCGAACTTTCAGGACAGAGTGGGGAGGAGGCACTAGGGTGGACGCTAGACCCATGATATCTAAAAGATAGGCAATTCAGGGATAGCCTGCAGACCTATACTGAGTGCACACTGTGGGAGGCGTACAAGACAGTGGTGAAGGGGCAGGCTCTGTCACTGATAGCCGAGGTCAAGAAAAGAAGAGGGCACAGTTGGGCCGTTTAGAATCTGAGGTGCTAGACTTGGAATCCAGGGCGGCCGACTCGGTGGACATGGGATTGGTACACCAGATGGAACTTAACAGTTGGAATACCAAGATATCGCAGAGCATAGGGCTAAGGTCGCTTTCTTGGCCACCCAGCATAGGCTTTGTAAGGTGGATAACAGATCTGGGCAGCTCCTGGCCTGGCTGAGGAAGAGGGACCGTGAGCGGAAATAGGTGGAGACGGTGGTCACCGACACTGGCGAGAAAGCAAAGACGAACAGACATTGCATAAGCATTTGCGGAGTTTTATGGCAGTCTGTATGCTTCCTCACAGACCCGGCTACCGGCAGAAGTATGGGAGTTTCAGGAGGACATAGACCTCCCAGTAGTCTCCCCACAAGACAGACATGCGCTGGATATAGAGCTCTCCACAGATAAGATAGTGTAGGAAATCAGGGATCTACAGTCAGGGAAAGTGTCGGGATCGAATGGTCTCCCTGTCTAGGTATATAAAAGGCATGGCGGGGAAGGTGGCCCCTCACCTTCTTCGTATCTTTCAGGAAGCAAGCCAACGGGGTATCCTCCTTTTGAAACAGTGATTGGCTACCATAGTAACGATCCTGAAGGAGCGCAAACAGCTGCAAAGATGTGGCTCCTACAGTCCTATCTCCCTGTTGAATGCTGAAGTAAAAATCCTGGCAAAACTGATGGCCAATAGGTTAAAAAGTGTGGTGTTGGACCTAGTCCATCCGACCAGTCTGGCTTCATGCCCAACAGGGGGGCCAGAATTTACCTGTGCAGACTATACAGCTGTATGGCCTTCACGGAGTGTGTATCGGAGCAGACTGTGGTGCTCTCTCGAGGCAAAAATGGCATTTGACTCTCTAGAGTGGCACTTTCTGTTTTGGGTGGTAGAGTGCAAGGGGTTTGGCCCAGAGTACAGGAAGTGGGTTGGCTTACTGTATAGCTAACGCATGAAACTAGTAAAAGTCAATGGGGAGCTCTCCAAGGTCTTTCAGCAGCGCAAGGGAATGAGACAGAGATGACCACTCTCCCTAATGCTTTTTGCAGTGGTCCTAGGACCAGTTGCGGCATGGATACGAAAGGATGGGCTGGTGAGAGAGCCGAGATGGGATCCATCCTGGGACGAGAGAATCTCGCTCTATGCTGATGATGTCCTTTACGTGGCCCAGCCAGACTCCACAGTCCCAAGACTCTCGCATATCTTCCACCTCTTTGGCTCCTATTGTGTCTACGCTATTAACTGGGAGAAGTCCTATCTATACCCACTGTCTGGGGGTGAGGGGCCTGTCCCCAAAGGCCTCCTGCTCCAGACTACGCTTGAAAGCTTTTGGTGTCTGGGCATCAAGGTGATGAGTAACAATTTCTCAGTGACAACCTCTATGGCCTCTTGGAGGAGTTCAGGAATGATGTTAAATTTTGGAGGACTCCGCTCCTTTCCCTTCTGGGAAGGGCGGCGATATACAAAATAACACTGCCGAAATTACTATATGTGCTCCAGAACACACCATACACGGTGTGGATTCCTTTTTCTGGCAACTGGATAGAACAGTGAGGCTACTGTTGTGAAATGTTATGTTATGTTAATTGGATTTGTAGAGCGCAACGGTTACCCTGAGGTGTTCTGGCGCTATGTACTGCCTGAAGGTTAGCGGAGAGGGCGGTCATTGAGTGAACAGCCAGGTCTTCAGCCCCCTTCTAAAGGAAAGGAGGTCTGCGGAGTTCCTCAGGTGGAACGGCAGGTCGTTCCAGGCCTTGGAAGTGCAGGTAATAAAGCTCCTGCCTTCCCAGCTAGCTTTTTTAAAGGAAGGAACTTGAAATTTTTTTCCTCCTGTGGACCAAAGAGTCCTGCCAGGAACATACCATTTAAGCCTTTGTTTCAAATGGTCTGGGCCTGTTCCGTTAAGGGCTTTATAGGCTGTGCAGAGGGCCTTAAAACGTACCCTCTGTTTCACTGGAAGCCAGTGTAGCTGAATTAATTCTTTCCCCCCCCTCCCCCCCCCCCGAGACAAATTTAGGGGTCCCCGACAACAGCCTTGCAGCAGCGTTCTGGGCAATCTGAAGTCTATTGATATGCTGATTTTGGGCATTCAAATAAAGACCATTGCAGTAATCCAGACGTGCCATAACAAGCATCGTTACCACAGTCCTGAGATCTCCTTCCGATAAATAGGGCTTTATTTTCCTTAAAATTCTTAGTATCAGAAATCATGCCGACACCACTGAGCTTATATGATCACTGAACGTCAGTCTGTTGTCTACTGATACCCCCAGGTTTTTTGCTTTCAAAGTAGGGGTGGGGCAAGTACCCAGGTCGGCTGGCCACCAATCCGGTGTCCAGAGGTGTGGGTTATTTCCAAATACGATAACCTCGGTTTTGCTTGAATTTAGTTTTAAGCAGTTATTTGACATCCATCCTGCTATAGCCTTCATACAGTCACGGAAACGCACTCCTGTTTCTTTTTCCTCCCCATCTTTAAACGATAACACTATTTGAGTGTCATCGGCATAGGAGGTGAGTTGGAAACCAAATGAATTTATTAGGCCTGCCAGCGATCTCACGTAGATATTAAAAAGTGTCAGAGAAGATCCCTGGGGAACCCCGCAGGGAAGGCAGAACGGCTTGGATTGGTTATTGTCCAGGTCCACTGTTTGTGTTCTTTCGGATAAAAAGGATTGCAGGAGGCGCCAGGCTGTACCTTGTACTCCTACTTCCGACAAACGGTCCATCAAAACCTCGTGATGGACTGTGTCAAAGGCTGCTGACAGATCTAACATGACCAGCATAGCCTTACCTCCACAGTCCAGTGCCTCCCTTACCTCCTCTATAGATTTAATCAAGGCCAACTCCGTGCTATGTCCCGCTCTAAACCCGTATTGAGATGGATGAAGAGTATTGTAAGTTTGAAGGAATGTACTGAGCTGAAGATTCATTGCTTTTTCTGTAATTTTTGCAGGGAGTGGGAGCCGCAAAATTGGCCGATAGCTGCTAGGGTCTGTAGGATCCAAGGTGGGTTTTTTTAATAAGGGAAGGATGGAGGCCTTCTTCCAGTCCTTGGGAAATATCCCAGTGGTGAGTATGTTATTGATCAGAGGATTTAAGACTGATCCTATGATTTCTGAAGTAGCTTTCAGAACTGAGACAGGGCATGGATCCCTGGGGGATCCTGAGCGCATAGAGTTCAAAAGTTTAATCGTTTCCGATGTTTCTAGCAGTGCAAATTTGTCTAGGACAGGTGGGGGGTTGGATCCAAATGGGACTTTATCCAATAGCTGTGACCCAGCACTATTCTGGGCTGAGGTAAATGTAGAAAATATACTTTCTACTTTTTGTTGGAAGAAAACAGCCAGATTTTCACACAGTTCTGGGCTGCTCCCACATTTGGGAGCTATAGGAGAGGCAAGTTTTTTAACAGTTTTAAAAAGTTCTTTAGCGTTGGACTTGGCCTGGAGGATTTGGTTTGAGAAAAAGTTCTTTTTTGTTTCCAACAGTGCTTCCTTATAAAGTTTCAAACTGTTCTTATAGCTTTCTCTGTCATTGCTTGTATACCCTTTCCTCCATTCCCTTTCTAATTTTTTACAGGCCAGTTTCTGATGTTTTAACTTATCAGAGTACCACGGGGCTGAGGGTTTAGCCCGTTTAGGTGTCCATTTTTTTAACGTAGCCAATTTTTTACAGGCTGCGTCAATCCAATCTGTGTAGGCCGTGACGGCCTCGTCCACCCCGGAGGGGAGAGGGTATATGGTTTCCTTCAGCTCATCTAGTTTTAACCTATCCAAGTCTTTCCAGGCTCTTTTTTCCAGCATCCCTGAGGGCTTGGGCTTGAATTTGAGGGCTGTTGACTCCTTCAGCTCAAAAATGATGGCGCTATGATCAGACCAAACCAGAGGGAGTATGGCCATACAGGTCAAGTTGGGATCATTCGAATAAATCCCATCAAGAGTGTGCCCTTTAAGATGGGTTGGCCCTACTACCTGCTGCTTGAGTTCTCCGACTTCCATTATTCTATTCAGGGTAGCAGTGTCTGGATCAGTGGGGACCTCAAGATGAAAATTAAAATCCCCTAGTACCGTGAAAGATTCTGAGCAGAGTCCCTCTTCAAGTAGAGTACCTAATGACTCTAAAAAACCACCTCTAGAGTTAGGAGGGCGATAAGTGTAGTAATCCCTTAAACATATTATGACATTCCATGTGGATACTGAAGGAGAGTGCCTCGCAGAAAGCATTGGTGGCAGAGTGAAATGTAGGCTTCAATGAGTCATTATAGATGACTGATAGTCCACCTCGTCTCTTGAGTGATCTGTTCAAAGTGTGGCAAAAAAATCTTAGGGGGGTGGCTTTCGCTAAGTCCGGTCCTGAGGCTTGGTCTGCCCAGGACTCCGTTATGAAGGCTATTTTAATATTTTCTTCCTCTATCAATAGCGCACACTCTGTCCTGTGTTTGATCAAGGACCTAGCATTTAGGAGTGCACATTTGAGTGGAGGACTATCGTCTTTCATTTTGCCTATGACAGACTTATTAAACGGGCCACGCGCAGGTTGATCTCGTATACGGGGCAGCCGGGAGCCACAATTTGGACAGACCCCAGGTGGGCAATTACGTGCCGTTTCCAGTGTTGTAATAGGGCAGATTGATGAATCCCCACCTGGCCTTAACCCCAAAAGCTCCTGCCTCGAATAGGTCAGAACTTTAGACAAACTGCCAGGGGGGCTGGCCCTGAGCCCGGTCCGAGCGCGTCCGCGTCAGCATGCCTCTTAAATAGGCAGCGTGGTGACTGGACCGCTAACCCTGCTGACACCCAAGATGGCCGCCCGCTCGTAACAGCCCCGGGATTCAACAATGTGCAAATTAGCAAATAAAGTGCCCCCACAGGTAAAATGACAATAGTGACTGTTTAAAAGTATTAAAAGTTGGCAGTTTTAAAGTATTAAAAATTGGCAGCGTCACAGCAAAATATCAAACAGGTATCACGGACCGGTCGGGCATTGAACGCAGCTCCGAACCGCTCAAACAGCACAGCGCGTCCGCGTCAGCATGCCACTTAAATAGGCAGCGTGGTGACTGGACCGCTAACCCTGCTGACCCCCAAGATGGCCGCCCGCTCGTAACAGCCCCGGGATTCAACAATGTGCAAATTAGCAAATAAAGTGCCCCCACAGGTAAAATGACAATAGTGACTGTTTAAAAGTATTAAAAGTTGGCAGTTTTAAAGTGGCATGGCATGGCAAAACACCATGTTTAGCTTTGGCAAAACTGATAAAGGGTGTTCTATGATGGGTGAATAGCTCTGCCAGATGTACAACAATACTATTGGAAGGCTCAGCTGGTCGCAGTAAGTGACTGGGCATATGCGCCTCTTGAGGAGCCGGCATTGTCAGCAGATAGGCACGCTATGGGTAGGAGGGTGTACCTAGCCGCCCTTTACAGACCTGGCAGCATGGGCATCTCCCACAGCACACAAATACCGGTGCCAGGGTCTGGACACGTCTCGGTACACCTAGGATGGGAGAGGAATATGGGATAGTGATGCTCTGAGGGAGGTAGGCAGTCTGGAAAGTCTCAATCAATGGGACATGATTGGCATCTCCACCTTGGGACACGTTTGGTGGGAGAGGGGGCTAAAGACATTTGAGCAGCTTTGGCAGAAGTATAGCTTAGCGGGAATGAGGGTATTCCGCTACCTGAAAGTGTGCTATGGCCTTGCAGCACACATCCCTGGGGGATACAAGATTGAAGATTCATCGCCTCTGAAAGGACAGGGTGCTAGGGGAACCACTGTCTAAGATGGCAATCTTCCCCAATATACCAGAAAATAATGGCCAATTCACAGGAGAGGCTGACTAATCCGAAAGCTAACTGAGAACAGGACGTGGATCCCTTAGAGGATGGGGAGTGGAAGGAGGTACTCCAGGCCCCAAGAGTAATAACTATCAGAGCGGGGTTCAGTTCACATGCTGCATAGGGCCTACTACACTAGGGAGGTCCTCTGTAAGATATGGAGGGTGGACTCCTCTGGGTGTGGTAATGGCTGTGGGGAGGTAGGTGATTTTCCCTACACAGTGTGGTCCTGCGAGAAACTACGCCCTACTGGTTGGTGGAGTGTCAGGGCTTCTAAAATGTTAACAGCACCAATGTGGGCAGTATTGCACAGATGCTGATACTCAATGTTAGGAGAGCTGATTATCCGCCACGATACACCATGGCGTTCCTAATGGTGGGCCTGGCGGGGGTGCCTAAAAAACTAAGAGAAAGTATGGAACCCATGGAGAAGCTACAGGCACGACATATCGGGGGAAAGGGCGAGAGAAGGGGGGGGGGGAGCAGAAGAGGTGGGTGGGTAGAATCTGATATTAATCAATGTTTATTGATATGTACCTTTCAATGCGGACTCAAGCAGAGCAACAGTGGCTGCTGATGTTTGGTTGCTTATACTTTGAAAACTCAATAAAAAGATTTCCACAAAAAGAAAAAATTACAAGCAAACGAAACAGGTGCAAGCTGAATGATCAGCTGAGCAGGACAAAAGTCAGATGGCAAGGTTCTTGGCTGATTTTGCCCAGGAAAAATAAGAATCTCAGTATTCTCAGCGCTAACTTTCAAAAGGTTCCTCCTCATCCAATCTGCCACTTTGAACATCCAATCATGAATGTCGGGGACAGTGTTCGGTGCATATCCATCAAATGAAAAAAAATATTTTAAGTATTGTCGACAAAGCGGATTTCACCCAACCGAATAGGCTTCGTTAAGAGACAAACAAACAAGTTAAAAAGGGTGGGGCTGAGGGATGAATCCTGTAAAACCCAATGGGAGACAACTTTGAAGTCAGAGAGGAAGGGAGCAAGAGACTACACCTGGGCACAATATCACAGCTGGAACTGATCCAAACAAGGGCATTCATCTGAATGTCCACTTGTGACAAATGACTAATCAATAAAGCGTGAGAGTGTCTCACACACAGCAGTTAAGTCTTAAAGGACGAAGGCAGATGAACTACCCCGAGCAGAAAGCTGCCAAAAGTGAGATAGAGGCAAAGGGGCTGGTAACTGTAAGGAACAAGCATTTGCAATGCAATAGGTCTCGCATTTGCAAGAGTTAGAGCTATTGGCGTTGTAAATGACAATGTCTTATCTATGTGCTTTCCTTTACAGTACAGTGGTCTTTGGGACCTTATAAGTGTTTAGCAATGCAGTATATTATCCTGGGTGCGGTCTGTGGTGTTCATCGGGGTAATCGGATGGTTAAGAATCAAAGAGGTTTTGTGTAATAGCAGTAAACACTGCGCTCTTCCAGCCTTGTGCATTTTCATATGCTTGCAAGCATGTGCTCAAGGGGTTGGAATGCCAAAGATTCACTCGGCGAGAGAGAGCCTTTTCAATGTGACCTAAATTCAGTTTGCAACGGCCTACCACCATGCCTGCCCAGATCTAGAAGGCTTTTTTTATGCAGCTTTGGACATAAAACAAGTTGAGCACATTGTGTGATCCGGGGCAAATCACTATTAATGCTGCACTACCCGTATCTGCTAAACACAGGTGCCAAGAAACACAGTAAGTGCAACATTGTTTCTTTTATTTCCTTGTATTTTAGGGACTGCTGACTGTACAAATGGACTGCTAGGTGTACAGAGGGATAAGAAACACAGGGCATTTGGGCTGGACAGATGATGGCAGTGGTTCTTTAAAGAGTGTTTAAATGGCCTGGCGGCAGTGTGTTGGTGGTGACAACACTAAGTTTAGTTTAGCCTAGCTACCTCCAAACCAAAGAATCGAGCAGGAGGCTTTCTCTGTTCGACTGCTGTAAATCATAGTTATCAGGCCTGTGTGAATAACTGGCCCACGTGCAAGTAACCCACGACGACTAGACAGCCAGATTAGTAGTGAATCCAAGTGGCAGGAATTCATTACAACACTAAGATGACTGTACCTGCTCGGAGACATGGATACAATTAAAATGTGCATGTGTTGTGCCTCAAATAGTAAAAGGCCTTCTTACCCAACTATAAAATCGATCCTGCTGAAGCACGACTGTTGTGACGCTGAACCAAGCATAAACTAACTTCTTTCTGACGTTTAGCTAACTATTTATGATCTGTTGTTCAAACAGATCCTAACAGATGCAACAGAAGACATGCTGCTTGCAGACTGTGTCTCTACAGTGTGCTGTCATCTAAAATGTTCCATTAGGCTGACTGTCTCTTATCTTCACCCGGAGACCCCGGATGATTCTTTCTAAGCAAGAGATGAAAAGCCTTTTCTCCAGGCTCTGTCTCGATGGCCCCTTCTAAGCAACGCACTCCCGTCGTCTTCCTATCAATACACATCAACTCTTAGTATGGATTGGCCACTTCACTTGCGGATCATATTAAAACGACTGCTTTTTCGACCTATTAAACTTTACTTTGATTTAAACATCAATAAATATAACAATGTGACGCCACTGTATGATAATTTGTTACCCGTTAACCAGTACCGTTTCTAAGGGACAAAATACAAAAACAAGAAAAATGCAACCTTTTTTTTTCTTTTTTTATATCTGAGGCTTTTACATTCTGACAAGGTTGATGCCCTGAAACCTGACACTCGCCATCGGCAGCAGCACTCCCTGGCCTCAAAGGTGAAGCTGATTGTTGTACCCCGGGCGTAGAGCAGCTGCAGCCCCTTGGGATGTTAAGCTTGGAGGCCAGTGCCAGGGAGAACAGCGGGATTCAGGAGGAGATCAAGGGAAAGGCAGGCATGTGGAGCACTGTGTGACGGGGGCCAAGCTGCTCCCAGTGAATGAGACGCCAGAGCCTGGGAGCACCTCTGCGACTCAGAGAAGCCGCCAACTGCCCAAACCAGATCACAGCAGCCCCGTTCCATGGAAGGAGAGGCGCAGCCGAGTTTTGGCACAGGAAACGGGAAACTGCTGCACGTTGCACTTGCGCCTTTTTAGGTTGAGCCTAGAGTAGCGCGCAAGCGCTGCTTCTGGCGAAGCATTATGTAGGGGGTTTTCAAAGCTGACCAGACGCTTGTGCATCGTGGCCTTTTTCCGGCGGTTACCCGCGCGGCCGACATCTGTTTCCCATTATTGTGCCCAGACGCGGGCGCGATAATTGGAAACACATGCCGGCCGTGCTGGCAAAAGGCCATGACGCACGAGCGTCTGGTCAGCTCAGCAGGCTGCCGCGCTCGCTCGCCCCCGCTCCTCTCTTGTTTCTTCATTGCTCTTTTCAAGAGCGCTGCTTATGTTGCGCTGCCATATGCGCATCCCAGACCCCAATGCTAATCCTCCTTTTTGTTTACAACCGCCACTTTTGGACACACTAATTATTAAATACAATTGAAGAACCGATCTCTCGCGTTTCCTTAACAATGCCCCAAAGCTTTAGCCACATGCGAACATTCAAGTTTTCAAATGTTAAAAATTAAATAAAACATCTCCAACCCGCATATAGGCATTAATGTTTAAAAAATACGATGTACAATGTAGGTAAGCTTCGTCTTTGCTATTTAAATATGGCGACAAACTTATTCTTGCTGCAGCAGAGCCATTTTCTATGTCCATTATCGTCCTCTCCGCTCTGCTTTCAATCTCTTTGGTAGTTGAAGTGTTGCATGCCGGTATACTGGAGGAACCGATTAATGGAGGCATTTGCTGTTGTATTGCGAAGGGTTTCCAGATCGGCATATACCCTTTCACATCTTAGACGGTGGGCGGATTAAGCCATGCACATTTCGTTTTTTCATTTGTAGTGTTTTTGTGTAAGCTGTAGGATGGGTTAGCAGCTCCTTGGATGAACGTGCTTCATTTTCCAAATTGTTTTCAGTTCCATGGCTGAAACTGCTTTTATTTTCGGTTTGGGAAAAAAAAGGTTGTTTTTTTATAATGTAGTGTTTATGTATTTATTGAAGCTGTTTGATGTTTTTGCAACTCTTCGGATGAAAGGGCTTTCTTTTGTGTTCAAAACGGATCGTGTTTTTCTCTTTCGAACAAATTGTTTTGTAATTGTGTATTTCAGCATGGAAGGGCCAGGGAGGTGCTGCAGGAGCCTCGTGACACTGTGCATCGCAGGCACTTGGGGCACGGTATGCTAGGTTGCACTGCTGCCCTGCGTGTGCCTCGAATGCTTATCTCCTCTGTAGGGGTGACGATCAGCTGCAAAAGAAAGCTTCCCAATTACGTTATTATAAATAAACCACCTACCCCTCGCTCATCTGTTCCGCTGTAAATGTATCAGCTACAACAGCCTGAAAGAGGCTTATGGTCCTACGCCTACAGGAACCAAAGAAAGACACCAGCCAAAGCTTGCAGCCATCTAACCATAACGATATTTCAAGGACTACAACAGTCTAAATGTTTGCCCAGAATATTATCTAAAACAAGTCTTGCACCACACTTCTTTGTTGTCTTTGCACAAATTTAGGTCGTATTCCTACCGGAACCAAAGGAAGACAGACCAACCAAAGCTTGTGGCCACAACGATATTTCAAGGACCACACTGTCTAGATAGCCCAGAATATTATCCAAAACGAGGCTTGCACTGCACTTTTGTTGTCTTTTACACAAATCGCCTCCATGGTGTCTCTTTCATGACTTTGCGCAGTTAAGGATGGACGGAGTTTTGGAGTTCATGATCACATGCTAAATGTAGAAACTTTCCAGGGAAAATTTCCATTCTTCCGGATCTTTTCTTGTTTATAAGTTATTATATGTAAACAGGGATTCAGAAACAGCGTTTTTGAGCAGTTTTGTAGGTAGACTTTCATCTGTGCATCACATTTCTGTTCACGTTCTGTAGATGGAAAAGTTTAGAGAATGAAGCCTGCTACAACCCAACCTATTTACCCTTGTAGCGCAAACATTAACTGTCTCCCCAGCTGCCGTGGGCATTTGCATTTTAGAAAATGCAATCTCATTTCTTTTGCTCCTAATAGTGGCATGTTGAATGGCTGACGCTTTGTATAATGCAACCTGGGTGTTAAACTGCCATAACTGTCCATCAGTTTGCACAACACCATGAACCTATACGCTCAACTTAACATGATATGGTTGGCCAATCGCCGCGGGCCCCTCCACCTCACTCTGCGACGATCTGGTTTGCTTGTCTCCCATGACCCTTCTCTAAGCTGGTGTGCCTCCCCGCTTCCTTCCGCTTGCTGCCCACTTTTCTGCGTCCACCTGACCTTTCCCGTTATCCACTCTAATGCTTCGTTGTGTTTTAGTTGTTATTTAGTCAAACTTTGCTGGCTGTCTCACGATGCGCTCGTCCTTTTCATTTTGTTTTTGTAATATTGGGAGTCTCTCAATTGCAATGGGCTCCTGCTGTGATGGGTTCCTATGCCTTTTGACAAACTCGTTGTGTTGTCAGTTGTCCATATTATGAAGTATTTATGGCAGTTGAACTAGCTTAAAATACCTGAGGTGACCATATTTCTTCCTTTTCTGAGTCTTAATTTAATGTATAGACACCTATGTGTTTGTTACTATTATATTTAGATACAAATTGATAACGGAAGTGCTTCTTTCCTTTAGGAATGTGTCTGTTGTTCAGATCACTTAGGTTTTGGTCATTCAGCAATGAGTCTCCCTCAGATAAATAATATCTCCCAGTTGACTGGCTACATGTAAGCTTCATCTGGCTGTCAAACAAGCTCTAAAAGTCTCCTCCACAAATTAGAGCTTCACGCTGTCAAATTTGCCTACAGTCAACCAAGAACGTTGTACGAAAGGATCTTTCTCATGCATTGCTATGGGAATCTGCAAATGTTTTTCCAGGTCTTCGTACCAGCCCTGTCTTGCAACTTTCAAACAAGCATTGGCATAGCCAATAGGTCTCGCCTTTGGGACCTTATAAGTGTTTAGCCATGCAACAGTTGATGTTGTTGCACCAAGGATATTGTGCTGCATAACTAAATACTTATAAGGTCCCAAAAACGAGACCTATTGGCTATGCCAATGCTTGTTAAAGTTGTTGTTACAGGAGGTGCGGCTCCCTGTAGAAAACAAAATTGCTGCTTTTGCCACTATTAGAGCGACGTCAGGACCAAGACAGGGAGAGGAAGTGTGGATGCGGACGGGGGATAGAGAGTTGGAGGGCCTTTTAGAGGAGGCTGGGCCTGCACTGGGTGGTGCACCTCATCAAGCAGAAGGGACGCGATTATGTTTTGCGGCCCTTTCTAAGCCCCGCCCACCCCTTGTTTACAGTGCTTGTTCCGCAGCTCTTAACCCCTTCGCTGCTAAGCCTTTTTTTGGCTATTTGGGGTAGTTCGCGCTTAGGCCCCTGTAACTTTGACCACATAACGTATCCACGCCAAATTTGCGTCCTTTTTTTCCATCATGGGGATTCTAAAGGTACCCAGGGTTTGTGGATTCCCCTGGAGGGGACCCAGAAATTAGCCAAAATACAGCTAAATTTTGGTTTTTGGGGGAAAAATGCGAAAAAAAAGACTATAGATGAAAGCGTCTGGTTTTTTCCCTGCAAATGGCATAAAAAAAGGGGTTGTGGTGCTGAAATCACCATCTTCCCAGCTTTCAGGGACAAGCAGACTTTTGTCAGAAAACCAAAATGTTTTACACAGTTTTGGCATTTTTCTGGGACATAGTCTATTTTTGCTATTTTTTGTGCTTTCAACTTCCTTCCAGTTAATGGTAGAAATGGGTATGAAAGCAATAATGGATCCTAGAAAGCTATACATTTCTGAAAAGTAGACAAAATTCTGAATTCAGCAAGGGGTCATTTGTGTAGATCCTTCAAGTTTTCTTTATAGAAACAAACAGTTAAATATAGGAAAAATTGAAAATTAGTTGAAAAAATCAGCCATTTGTGTCAACATTTTCACCTGTAACTTCTTCTAATTATGACAGCTATTTGAAAGCAATATACCGTTACATCCGCTGGACCTTTCTGGTTGTGGCGATATATAGGACTTGTAGGTTCACCAAGAACCCGACAGAACCCAGAGCCAATAACTGAGCAGCGTCTTGCAATGGTTTTTTATTATGTACCGGGTATATAGCAATTATTCTGGGAAAATTTATACATGGAAAAATCGGTATGAAAGACACCTATGTATTTCTGAAATGGGAACAAAATATAGAGTTTAGAAATAGTAGAAATTTGCACATTTCCGAAATTGGGAGTACCCATACTAGCATAAGAATTATAGGACATTTTTCAAAATGACTTCTTTTACACATTGTCTTTCATTTGGAAGGCAGAAATGCATCAAAAGTCAATAGATAATAACAGATGCTCTACAATTTTGTGTTACCCTAAGTCTCCCGATAAAAATGGTACCTCACTTGTGTGGGTAGGCCTAGTGCCTGCGACAGGAAACGGCCCAAAACGCAACGTGGACACACCACATTTTCACAGTGAAAAATGACCCTTTTTTTGCAAAGTGCCTAGCTGTAGTTTTTTAACCCTAGCTCTGCCGGCACCTAGGGAAACCTAGCAAACCTATACATTTTTTAAAACTAGACACCCAGGGGAATCCAGGATGGGGTGACTTGACTGGCTCTCACCTGGTTCTGTTACCCAGAATCCCTTGCAAACCTAAAATATTGTCAAAAAAAACAAATTTTCCACACTTTTCTGTGGTGGAAATTTCTGGAATCTGCATGGATCCACAAAATTCCACCCACCCCTCGTTCCCCAAAGTCTTTCAAGAAAACGGTACATCACTTGTGTGGGTAGGCCTACTGCCCGCGACAGGAAACGGCCCAAAACGCAACGTGGACACACCACATTTTCACAGTGAAAAATGACCCTTTTTTTGCAAAGTGCTTAGCTGTAGTTTTTGAATCCTAGCTCTGCCGGCACCTAGGGAAACCTAGCAAACCTATACATTTTTGAAAACTAGACACCCAGGGGAATCCAGGATGGGGTGTCTTGACTGGCTCTCACCAGGTTCTGTTACCCAGAATCCCTTGCAAACCTAAAAAAAAGTGTAAAAAAAAAAAACAAATTTTCCTCGCTTTACTGTGGTGGAAAGTTCTGGAATCTGCATGGATCCACAAAATTCCACCCACCCCACGTTCCCCAAAGTCTTCTGAGAAAAATGGCACCTCACTTGTGTGGGTAGGCCTAGTGCCCGCGACAGGAAACGACGCAAAACGCAACGTGGATACACCCCAATTTCACTGTGAAAAATGACCCTTTTTTGGCAATGTGCCTAGCTGTAGTTTTTGAACCCTGGCTCTGCCGGCACCTAGGGAAACCTAGCAAACCTATACATTTTTTAAAACTAGACACCCAGGGGAATCCAGGATGGGGTGACTTGACTGGCTCTCACCTGGTTCTGTTACCCAGAATCCCTTGCAAACCTAAAATATTGTCAAAAAAAACAAATTTTCCACACTTTTCTGTGGTGGAAATTTCTGGAATCTGCATGGATCCACAAAATTCCACCCACCCCTCGTTCCCCAAAGTCTTTCAAGAAAACGGTACATCACTTGTGTGGGTAGGCCTACTGCCCGCGACAGGAAACGGCCCAAAACGCAACGTGGACACACCACATTTTCACAGTGAAAAATGACCCTTTTTTGCAAAGTGCTTAGCTGTAGTTTTTGAATCCTAGCTCTGCCGGCACCTATGGAAACCTAGCAAACCTATACATTTTTGAAAACTAGACACCCAGGGGAATCCAGGATGGGGTGTCTTGACTGGCTCTCACCAGGTTCTGTTACCCAGAATCCCTTGCAAACCTAAAAAAGTGTAAAAAACAAAAACAAATTTTCCTCGCTTTACTGTGGTGGAAAGTTCTGGAATCTGCATGGATCCACAAAATTCCACCCACCCCACGTTCCCCAAAGTCTTCTGAGAAAAATGGCACCTCACTTGTGTGGGTAGGCCTAGTGCCCGCGACAGGAAACGACGCAAAACGCAACGTGGACACACCCCAATTTCACTGTGAAAAATGACCCTTTTTTGGCAATGTGCCTAGCTGTAGTTTTTGAACCCTAGCTCTGCCGGCACCTAGGGAAACCTAGCAAACCCACACATTTCTGAAAAGTAGACACCCGGGGGATTCCAGGGAGGTATGGCTTGCGTGGATCCACCAAAGTTTTCTTACCCAGAATCCCCTGCAAACCTGAAATTTTGCTGAAAAAGTCACTTTTTTCACACATTTTTGTGTAGGAAAGTTGTGGCATCACCGGGCTGACACAAATTTCCTACCACCCAGCGTTCCCCCAAGTCTCCCGATACAAATGGTGCCTCACTCGGGTGGGAGGCCCAAGTATCCGCAACAGGCATGGGCCCAAAACGTATTGAGGCGACATCAAAATTGCCTATCAGAAGACGACCTGGTTTTGCAAGGGCGTCCATGACTTTTGGCCCGGGCTCAGCGGCCACCTAGAGAAACCTACCAAACCCACACATTTCTGAAAACTAGACACCCGGGGGATTCCAGGGAGGTATGGCTTGCGTGGATCTACCAATGTTTTCTTACCCAGAATCCCCTGCAAACCTGAAATTTTGCTGAAAAAAAATCACTTTTTCACACATCTTTGTGTGGGAAAGTTGTGGCATCACCGGGATGACACAAATTTCCCTACCACCCAGCGTTCCCCAGGTCTCCCGATAAGAATGGTGCCTCACTCGGGTGGGAGGCCCGAGCACCAGCGACAGGCACGGGCCCAAAACATTTTGTGATAGGCAATTTCAATGTTGCCTCAATACGTTTTGGGCCCATGCCTGTTGCGGGTACTTGGGCCTCCCACCCGAGTGAGGCACCATTTTTATCAGGAGACCTGGGGAACGCTGGGTGGTAGGAAATTTGTGTCATCCCGGTGATGCCACAACTTTCCCACACAAAATGTGAAAAAGTGATTTTTTCAGCAAAATTTCAGGTTTGCAGAGGATTCTGGGTAAGAAACGTTGGGGATCCACGCAAGCCATACCT
This sequence comes from Calotriton arnoldi, assembly GCA_963921515.1. Taxonomy (NCBI): domain Eukaryota; kingdom Metazoa; phylum Chordata; class Amphibia; order Caudata; family Salamandridae; genus Calotriton; species Calotriton arnoldi. Next base: position 1,134,927 of record CAWUFW010000518.1, read on the forward strand.
CCTGGAATCCCGGGTGTCTAGTTTTCAGAAATGTGTGGGTTTGGTAGGTTTCTCTAGGTGGCCGCCGAGCCCGGGCCAAAAGTCATGGTACCCCCTTGCAAAACCAGGTCGTCTTCTGATAGGCAATTTTGATGTCGCCTCAATATGTTTTGGGCCCTTGCCTGTCGCGGAGTACTTGGGCCTCCCACCCGAGTGATGCACCGTTTTTATCGGGAGACCTGGGGAACACTGGGTGGAAGGAAATTTGTTTCAGCCCGGTGATGCCACAACTTTCCCACACAAAATGTGTGAAAAAAGTGATTTTATTTTCAGCAAAATTTCAGGTTTCTAGGTAAGAAAACTTTGGGGGATCCACGCAAGCCATACCTCCCTGGAATCCCCGGGTGTCTAGTTTTCAGAAATGTGTGGGTTTGGTAGGTTTCCTAGCTGGCCGCCGAACCCGGGGCCAAAAACTCATGGGACCCCCCCTTGAAACCAGGTTGGTTTGTGATAGGTAATTTTCATGTCGCCTCACTAGGTTTTGGGCCCTTGCCTGTCGCGGGTACTTGCCCCACCCACGCGTGTGAGGTACCATTTTTATCGGGAGACCAGGGGGAGCAGAAAGGCTGTAATGGTGGCGGGGATTTGGGCATTGGCGTGCCCACTTCGGGCAGCCCCCACCCTAAAAAAAAAAATTGCACAAAAAAAATCACTGGTGTTTAGTGGGCTTTCTGCCCCACCGGGGGGGCAGATGGGGGCTACAGCCCCCATCTGCCCCCCAGGGCGGGGCAGAAAGGCTGTAATGGTGACGGGGGGTGGGTGCATTAGCGTGCCCGTTTTGGGCAGCCCCCACCCTAAAAAAAAAAATTACACATAAAATAAATCCCTGGCGTTTAGTGGGCTTTCTGCCCCCCCAGGGCGGCAGATTGGGGGCTACTGCCCCCATCTGCCTCCTAGGTGGGGCAGAAAGGCTGTAATGGTGGCGGGGGGTGGGGGCATTGGCGTGCCCGTTTCGGGCAGCCCCCTACCTAAAAAAAAAATGCGTCCAAATAAATCCCTGGTGTTTAGTGGGCTTTCTGCCCCCCCGGGGGGGCAGATTGGGGGCTACTGCCCCCATCTGCCTCCCAGGGGAGGCAGAAAGGCTGTAATGGTGGCTGGGGGCATTGGCGTGCCAGTTTCGGGCAGCCCCCACCCTGAAAACAATGCACCTAATAAAAATCCCTGGTGTCTAGTGGGCTTTCTGCCCCCCCGGGGGGGCAGATTGGGGGCTACTGCTCCCATCTGCCCCCCGGGGGGCAGAAAGACTGAACAATGGCAATTTTTTGGGGGGGGAGCAAAACCCTTGCCCAAGGGACGCTCCCCCTCCCTGGTGCCTTAGTGGGTGGATCCCTGCTTGGGGATCGCCCTCCTGGGGCGATCCCCAAGCAGGGATCCACTGGGAGGGGTACCATTGGAAAGGGAGATTCTCCCTTTCCAATGATACCTCTCCCGTCTTTCTACGTGCTCAGGGGGCTGAGATAGCCCCTGAGCACGTAGAAGTGAAACTGAAATGAGCCTAAAGGCTCACTTTAGTTTCGCTTTCAGTGAAATGAAGTCAGCGCGACGTGTGCGCTGATCTTCATTTCACTGAAAGGGAGGGGGCCTCGGGAGCTGGGGAAGCTCTTCCCCAGCTCCCGAGGATGTGGGGAGAAAGGAAATCCCTCTGCTGTCTGCAGCAGAGGGATTTCGTGCCCCTGGCCTCATGACGGAATGGTTCCGTCATGAGCACAGGGGCACCGATGCTCATGACGGAACCATTCCGTCATGAGCATCGAAGGGGTTAAGTACAGTATGGTGGCAGCCCACTATATTTCTAAAGCTATTACAGCAGATGCGGCTTGATGTAGAAAATAAAAGACCCGCCTTTTGCCGCTTTTTCAATGGCGTCAGGATCAAGGCAGGGGGAGGAAGTGGGGAGGTGGACGAGAGTTAGAGAGTGGGAGGTGCGTGTTAAAGGAGGCTGGGCCTGCCCTGGGCAGTGCACGGCTCCTGGAGCAGGAGGGACGAGAGTACAGCCGGGGAGACTGCTTGGCTGTGCGCTCACGGGAAGTGACACACCTCCCACCTCTCCCCAGAGAGCTGGAGTCGGAGCCTGCCTCAATCAGGCTGCCAGAGCACCACGAGGAGTGGGAGGGGCTGGAATGCCTCTTTACTTTTTAGGAAAAAGACTGAAACAAGCCTAAACCATACCAAAATCCTACCGAAAGTAGCCCAATTGCCGCGGGCATCGAAAAGTTCAGAAAAGTTGAATTAAAAACACAGACAAAGTTGTGGGAGGCAAAGCGCGGGGGGGCACACTAACACATCTGTGGTATTAAGAGAAGGTGGGAGGGAGGTATGCTAAAATTAAATCTAAGCAGCTATGGTACCATAGCTAAACAAAGGCAGACAGTAACAGAGCAGGAAACCAAGAACAAAGAAAATAGTCCACCAAAGAACATATGAAGAACCACAGTGTAATGAGACAGTACTTAGTCCCTGCTAGATGGGAGGGACTGAAGAGAAAAAGGAGGGACAAAAAGGCAGCACTGACCACTAGCAAGGAATGATTTTTAAAGGACAGTGAAAGAAACAAATCAAAAGCAAGGGGATGGATTCAACCTCACAAGAGAAGTTACAACAGGTCTCGAATGCTCAACCTAAAAAGGGCAGTGGAGAGTGTGTCCATATGCATTCTGGTTACTAAAGAGAAAAGAAGGACTATTAGCAGTACTAAGATTGGATGCTAGCTAATTACACAATAGAGGAAATGTAGAACTGTTCCAGGGCAATAATAAAGGGCAGTCTTATAGAAAGTTATGCTGTTTACAGAAAAGTAGCACACTTGATCCAAGGGGTGTTATTTATCAATGTAAAGACAAGGGTGAAGTACTCCTTTGAATGCACGTTTGGGAAAGTGATTTTACTGTGGACAGATAATATATGAAATGTTTTACAATACAAGTTTATAATTCTGATGATTAGAAATTCGAAAACTCTGGATTAAAAAAAGACCCACACAGAGTCTTCTGATTAATATGCTCCCTCTGTTGCCCTCTTCAAAGTAAAAATCGGACTTAAAATTTTTTAAATCTAGGAATAAATGATATACATACACAAAAAAAACTTTGCAAGATTGTGGTCCTGTCCAACACTGCACCAATATACTAAGTTGAAGGGCATAGTTATTTCACGCTCTCAACAATCAGTTATCCTTCACTGTTACATTACAGCAGCTCTACAGTAGGAATTAAAGTCTCGTCCTGGCTGGCCACTTACATCAAGGCCTGGATACAGCATGATCACCACTTCACAACAAGCAATCCCAGGGGGTAGGATCAATCCAGACAGAAGAGCTCTACGCCTGAATAGGACCACTGGCGTAGTCAGTACCCTAAACAATAAAACTACAGGGAAGGGTGAAACACCTCCACAATGCCAAGCTAGAAAGCCACTTCCTGTTTGTTCAAGGACACTCATACCACTTCAGCTATTCAAGCAGGGCGCTGCTTTCCACACTCTAACTCCAGTTTCATGCATAGCAAAACCTCCTCGAGATTACCACAGGATACCATCATTGAGCAACACCAACCCCAGTAACGTACATCAGAAGGCACTTATGGCTACAAAACCTCTACCGTATCCATAGTCCACGTACATTTAGCACCCTTTAGAGACAACCTCTGGGTGAAAAATGCACAATAACTAAATTGTTACTTACCAGTAGGAGTAGTTTTGCAGCTTGAAGAATTTTCTGGATTCACATGCTGTGCATTATTCCGCCATCTAGTGGTTGGGTTCGGAATAATCCTAGGTTTTTTTTTCTTTCTTTTTGGTCGCTGTCGACCACCATTTGGTGCCAGGTCCGACGGCGCCCTGGAGGTCGTTGCACGTGGTAGCCATCTTCGGATTCTTTTTTTCTGTTTGTGTTCTTAGTTAGAAGTCCTGTCGATGGTTAACTAGATAATTACTGTAAATCTCTTCCCCACCCGTTTGTTTTCCTCGCAGGGGAGGTCAAGTGGGTCACATGTGAATCCAGAAAATTCTTCAAGCTGCAAAACTATTCCTACTGGTAAGTAACCATTTCGTTTTGCAGCACGAATCCTTTTCTGGATTCACATGCTGTGCATCAGATTACGTAGCGGTTTCCCCCATCTTGGGGAGGCTGTGGTAAGAGGAAGACTTTGCAAACAGGTGTTGGAGTACTTTCTGTCCTATCTGTGCTTCCTAATTCATTTGTATGTCCACACAGTAATGCTTTGTGAACGTGTGTGGTGATGCCGATGTAGCTGTTGCACATGTAGTGTCTATGGGCACATTAGCCATAAATGCCAGGGTTGCTCCCTTCTTTCTTGTGGAGTGAGCTGTTGGCTGTGTTGTTAGTTCCTTGTTAGCGGTGGCATAGCATATTTGGATAGCTTGGACTATCCATCTTGAGATTGTTGCCTTTGTGACAGGCGATCCTGTGTTGGTGTGTGCATAGGCCACAGACAACTGTTTGAATTTTCACGTTTGTTCTGTTCTTTGCAAGTAGTAAAGCACAAGTTACTAACTTGTGTAACGATATATCTGTAAGAGACAGTAGTTAGTGACAGATGCCTTACCTTAGAATATCCCCAGGCGTCAGGCTGGATCCGGAAAGTTTTTGCGTAGCAGTACCGTTGCGCGTCGGTAGGCGGCGTCGTGCGGCTCCGCGTCCGTTGTCGGCATCGGGACCGCCGGGATGACGTCGCGGGCAGTACTTAGACGCCGCCCCTGCGCGCTGACGTCAGTTCTGTACACGACTTTCCGCGCCAGGAACGCAGAGCCATGCAAGAAGCTGACATAGGTGTCTGAAAAATACTAGGGCCCTGAAAGGGATGTCCTTAACCCTAGAAATCAGTTCGCAGAACGGGGAGGATGGGTGGGCGGTAAGGAATCTGTCACTAACTACTGTCTCTTACAGATATATCGTTACACAAGTTAGTAACTTGTGCATCTGAAAGAGACACGTTAGTGACAGATTCCTTACCTTAGAATAGATACCCCAGCAATACCAACCCCGGTGGTGGGTCTGCGAACAAAGATCAGACGAGGAAGTCCCGGAGAACAAAACGGCCAAAGAAGCAGTCTCTCCGGACTTGGCTGTCAAGGCAGTAATGTTTGGTAAACGTGTGCAGCGAAGCCCACGTAGCTGCCTGACATATATCCTGTAACGGAACCCCGCGGCCTAAAGCCGTGGTAGCCGCCGTTGCCCTGGTGGAATGGGCACGCAGCCCAACAGGAGGCTCCTTTTTAGCCAAAGAATAGCAGGCTTTGATACAGATAGTGACCCAGCGGGAAATGGTCCTTTTGTGTACCGCCCGACCTTTTTTGGCGCCCACGTAGCCAACAAAGAGCTGGTCATCCACCCGGAACTGTTGTGTGCGGTTGATGTAAAAAGAAAGCGCACGTTTTGGGTCCAGACGGTGGAGCCTCTCTTCCTCTCTGGAAGGATGCAAAGGCGGAAAGAAGGTGGGCAAAGTGATGGTCTGCCCAATATGGAAGGCAGTAACCACCTTTGGCAAGAAGGACGGACGCGTCCGAAGAACAACCTTGTCTGGATGAACAGACAGAAAGGGAGGTTTGCATGAAAGAGCCTGGAGCTCACTAACCCACCGAGCAGAGGTGATGGCCACCAGGAATGCTGTCTTCAGAGTAAGACGAAGAGGACAATTATGTAGAGGCTCAAAGGGAGCGCACATTAAGAAGGTAAGAACCAAGTTCAAGTCCCACTGAGGCATTACAAACGGAAGAGGAGGAAAGAGGGGTGTAATGCCTTTAAGAAACCTGTTAACCACAGGGGACTTGAAAAGGGAGGGCTGATCAGGAAGCCTGAGGAAGGCTGATATCGCACAAAGATAGCCCTTGATGGTACCCAGGGCAGAACCCTGTTGGGCCAGAGAAAGAAGGAACAGAAGAACCTCAGAAAGAGGGGCAGAAAGTCACAGCCCTTGCTGTGCACCATGCCACAAACTTGTTCCACCTGCAGGCGTATACCACCTTAGTGGAGGGACGCCTGGCTGCCAGAATCACATCACAAACTTCGGGAGGCAAGTCGAAAGGAATCAACTGCCGCCGCTCAATCTCCACGCAAGCAGGTGTAGACTGGACAGGTTCGGGTGGAGGACCGTCCCCTGCTGCTGCGACAGAAAATCCTCCCGAAGAGGCAGACGGATCGGGGGATCGACGCTCATACCGAGTAGCTCGGGATACCAAACTCTTCGAGCCCAGTCCGGAGCCACAAGAATGACTTGGGCCCAGTCGCGCCGAATCTTCAACACTCTGGGTAGAAGTGGTATAGGCGGAAAGGCGTACAACAGACCGCAACTCCACTCACGATGAAAAGCGTCGCCGAGCGAGTGCCGCCTTGGAAATTCCAACGCGCAGAACTGCTGACATTGCGCGTTCTCGTCTGTGGCGAACAGATCTAACCAAGGCTCTCCCCACTGCTGAAAGAGACCTTGCGCCACCTCCGAGTGAAGACGCCATTCGTGATCCATCATGCACCTGAGGCTGAGTTCGTCCGCCCTGGTGTTCAGGGAACCTGCCAGGTGTTGAACCATCAAGAATATGCCCTGATGTTCCAGCCATGTCCAGAGGCGCAGAGCCTCCTGACATAGGGTCCACGACCCCACCCCGCCCTGTTTGTTGCAGTACCACATGGCGGTGGTGTTGTCTGTGAACACCTGCACTACCTTCCCTTTGACAGAGGGAAGGAATGCCTTGAGTGCAAGTCGGATCGCCCGGAGCTCCAGAATGTTGATATGGAGCTGGGACTCCGCCGGAGACCAGAGGCCTCTGATCTCCGCCTCTCCCATGTGACCACCCCATCCCAGAAGGGACGCGTCCGTCACAACTGTGTGCTCTGGCTGGGGAAGGGAGAGGGATCTGCCCATGACCCATTGCCGGTTCGAGAGCCACCACTGCAGCTGTTTTGCAGTCCCCTCCGAGATCTGGACGTGATCGGACAGGTTGCCCTGGTGCTGCGCCCACTGGAACTTCAGGTCCCACTGCAGAGCCCGCATATGCCATCTGGCATGATTGACCAGCAGGATGCAGGAGGCCATGAGCCCAGCAGCCTCAGGGTCATCCGTACCGAAACCCAGGATAAAGGCCGAAAGATCGGAATCATAGCCTGAATATCCCGGACTCGCCGTTCGGGAGGATAAACCCGAAACTGCGTCGTGTCCAGAACTGCTCCGATGAAAAGGAGCTGTGGAGAAGGAATCAGGTGCGACTTCGGCACGTTGATGGAGAACCCCAGCGAGTGCAGGAGTTCGGCCGTTGTCTGGAGGTGGGAGACGACTGCTTGGGACGAGCCCGCCTTCAGCAGCCAGTCGTCGAGGTAGGGGAAGACTGGAACCCCTGCCCGGCGCAGATGGGCTGCGACCACCGCCATCACTTTCGTGAACACCCGAGGGGCGCTTGTAAGGCCAAAGGGAGCACGGTGAACTGAAAATGCTCGAGGCCTACCGTGAACTGCAGGTAACGCCGGTGGGCCGGCAGGACGGGGATGTGGAAATATGCGTCCTGCAAGTCCAACGCTACCATCCAGTCTCCAGGGTCGAGAGCAGTCAAGACCTGAGCTAGGGTGAGCATTTTGAACTTCTCCTTCCGGGAGGAAGCGATTGACGTTCCGGAGGTCCAAGATAGGACGCATGTCCTCCTTGTCCTTTTGGGCACCAGAAAGTAGTGGGAGTAGCAACCACGTCCTACTTCTGGGGTCGGAACGCGCTCGATGGCCCTCTTGGCCAAGAGGGCCGAAACTTCCTTTTGAAGAAGCACCAAGTGATCCCCTGACATGGGGTGGAATTGAGGTGGCATGGCTGGGGGGGATGGGCACGAAGGGGAGGGAGTAGCCCCTTCGGACAATGTCCAAGACCCACCTGTCCGAGGTGATGGCACGCCAGTGGTGAAGGTGATGGCGGACCCTGTCCCCTACTGGCGTGCTGTGCACCTGAAAGGAAGGACTAGGAGGGCTTGGAGGCCGCGGACGGGGCGGGGTTGGTGGCCTGACCCGCACGCTGGTTGCCTGACCCGCCACGTCCTCGGCCACGCGAAGATGCTTGCTGCGCGGGCCGATGGCTGGGCAGCGGACGTGACTGGGCGCCCCTTCCGTGGCCACGAAAGGGGCAAAAAGCAGACTGTTGCTGAGGGCGCACAGCAGAAAGGCCCAGGGACTTGGCTGTAGCCCGCGAGTCCTTAAAGCGCTCCAGCGCATGGTCTGCCTTTGTCCCAAAAAGACCGACTCCATCAAAGGGCATGTCCATAAGAGAGTTTTGGACATCACCCGAGAAACCAGTGGTCCTCAGCCAGGCGTGACGGCGCAGCGTCACTGTCGTCGCAAGCGATCAGCCTAGCGTGTCGGCTGTATCAAGGCCACATCTGATGGTGTACTTTGCCGCATCTCTTCCCTCCGCAATGGTGCGGGAAAGCAGTGTCTGGACCTCCTCAGGACACTGGGGCAGAACTTGCGCCACCGAGTCCCACAAGGAGTGGGAATATCGGCCCAAGAGGCAAGTGGTGTTGACCGACCGCAAGCCAGCACTGGCGGAAGAAAAGACCTTCTTCCCAAATTGATCCAGGCGTTTGGATTCCCTATCCGGGGGAGCGGTAGGGAAGGCGCTTTGGGAAGCAGAGGCTTGGACCACCAAGCTCTCAGGGGTGGGGTGTAGAGAGGGAATCGGGGGGTCGCCCGGAGCAGGGCGATGGCGTCGGGCCACGTTCCTATCCACAGGAGCCCCTGTGGTGGGCTTGGACCAGGTGCCCAAAAGAACGTCTGAAAGCGCCTCGTTGAACGGCAGCAGTGGCTCCGAGGAGGTAGCCGCCGGCTGAAGCACTTCCATCAGGATGTTAGTCCTGACAGCCACTGTAGGCAACTGGAGGTTTAAGGCCCCAGCTGCTCTACGCAACACCGTTGCAAAGTTTGCTCCCTCCTCCGTTGCCACGGATGGAGGAGACAGCATGCCAGACTCAGGGGAGGTGTCCAGACCACTGGCATCCCCAAGTTCCTCAGTCCAGTCCTGATCAAACTCACACTGCTGTGTGAGAGGGTCATCAGACCCCTCCCAGTTATCTACGTCCTCCATTTCAGGTTCCAAATAAGGAGGAGGGACATGTGGGACCCAAGGTCCAGGCGGCGTTGGAGCCGGCGTCGAGCGATGCCGGTCCGGCGCCGTGTCCGGATCCGGAGAGAACCAGGGAACGACGCCGCCCGGAGCCCCGGGCGGCGTCGGGAACGGCACCGGAGACATCGGCGCCGGCGTAATTAGGTCAACCGGCATCGATGGGGGTTGCGGCAGCACCGGAGCCGGGATCGAGGCCGGGCCGGGACCGAGGCTGGTGTTACAGGCGGCGCCGGGACCGGAGTCGCCGGCGGCGCTGGGGAAACCCCATCAGGGCCCGAAGGCACACCGGGGGGACCTTGAGGCCCGAAGAGGCGTGCCATGGCCGACAGGAATTCCTGTATCTCGGCCGGAGTCGCCCCCGAACCCGGGAAGGACGGGTAATGCGGGGGCGGCTCCACAGGCACTCCCGGAGCCGCGGGGACGGGGCCGATAGGAGCCTCAGCCGAGTCGCGAGACCGGCGAGGCAAAGCCTTCGAGCGATGACGCTTCTTAGACTTTTTATGCTTCGACTTACCGGAGGAGTGTGAAGACTTGGACCCCGACGACCGATGAGGACTCCGCGACCGGCCCCTCGACCTCTCACGTGACCGGGGCTTGGTGTGGCGCGGAGCCGACTGCCGGACCTCGAGGAGCTTTCGAGACCGCTCTCGCAAAGCCTTCGGGTGCAAGGCCCGGCAGTCGGGGCACGACTTCGTGTCGTGGTCGCGGCCGAGGCAGTAGAGACACTCTAAGTGCGGGTCTGTGATCGACATCATGCGACCACAGGCGTCGCAGGGCTTGAAGCCGGGCATCCCTACCGACACTTTCGGAGTCGAGAGACTCGTTGAGAAAAACAGTGAAAAATCACCCAAAAATTTAGTCAAAAAATGACTAGGGCACTGCTCTTCCCGGATCTGCGCTTACTGGCGCGGAAAAAGAAGAACTGACGTCAGCGCGCCGGGGCGGCGTCTAAGTACTGCCCGCGACGTCATCCCGGTGGTCCCGACGCCGACGACGGACGTGGAGCTGCACGACGCCGCCTACCGACGCGCAAGGGTACTGCTACGCAAAAACTTTCCGGATCCAGCCTGACGCCTGGGGATATTCTAAGGTAAGGAATCTGTCACTAACGTGTCTTTCAGATGTAGTGACCTCCATACACACAGGGTATGGAGGCTTCTTTCTCCTTTAGTCTTTGGGTTTTTGAAGAAGACCGGGAGGAGGATATTTTGGTCTATGTGGTATTTGGATACCACTTTTGGCAGGAACTGTGGGCTTGTTTTTAAAATTACCTTCTCCTTGTGTATGTGCATCTATGGTTCCTGTATGGTTAATGCTTGTAACTTGCTTACTCTCCGTAAGGATGTTATGGCAATGAGAAAGGCGGTCTGTAAGGCGATGTGCTTGAGTTCTGCCTTATGCATGGGCTCAAATGGTTTTGTCATTAGTTGCGTGAGCACTGTATTTAGACTCCACATGGGCACTGGTGCTGTTCTAGGGGGAACAATTCTTTTTGATCCTTCTAGGAATCGTTTTAGGGCAGACCTTATGAAGAAGCTTTTGCATGCTCTTCCCCCTGGTGTATGCTACGATAGCAGCGAAGTGAACCTTTATGCTTGAGTAGTTGATGTGGCTGTCTAGGAGAGGAGTTAGATAGGTGATCACTGTTTCTTGTGTGGTGATCGAATTTATGTGGTTATTAGCTGTGCACCAGGAGGTGTATCGCTTCCATTTTGCTGCATAGCATTTTCTTGTAGTTTGCTTTCTTGCTTCCTTTAGGATTTCCATTGTTCGTTGAGGCAGGTTGATGTGGCCAAACTCTACCTATTCAGGTGCCAGGCCGCTAGTTGCAGCATCTTTGGCGCCAGGTGGAAGATCTGGCCCTGTTGCATTGTCAATTGGTCCTTGTATGTTTTTATCTTGATCATCCTTCCACTGGACAGTTCTAACAGGCTTGAGTACCATGTTTGTCTTGGCCATTGCGGGGCAATGAGAATAAGGTTTGTTCCTGGTTGTCTTGTTCTTTTTAGCACTCTTTGGATTAGGGGTATTGGAGGAAAAGCGTATGCAAATGTCACTGACCAGTTTAGCGGTGACGTCATTTTTAGCCTCCCAAGAATGGGAGGACCTTGTCGCCTCATACAGCCACAACCCCAAAGCCCTCCCAAATATTGCGCCCTCTGAGAGAAGCGACATAGGACACAAACAGACTCAATCTGGGCAACAATACTAAGTACCATGCAATATTCACCAACTGCGCTTCAATATTAATCACACAAACTGGATCTTCAGCTCACAGTTCTCCAAACTCTAGCAGACTTTACCTCAGGGATTGATAGGAAGCTAGCTGATCTGAATGGATTAATAAAGTTAGGGCAAGTAGCGGCCTTCAAAGCCCCAACATCGCAACAAGAATGTACCTGCGCTCCAATAGTGGACATATTACTCACGCTACCGTCAATACTAGGCGACCTACTATCCGTCCTGAAACCAAATGCTACAATTCAGATCTCCATGAGTAGTGATCCACCTACGGAGGGAAAAATAAAATCAGTACCCCAACCCATGGAGACGACATTAACAAATCACGATCACCCACCAGGCGGAAGCGGGCCCTTGGAAAACACTAAAGCGGGAGCACCCGACAAAAACATTCCACCAATGAAAACCCGCCGCAAACAAAAAAAGGAAAGGAAGAAACAGGAAGTTGACCTTCCTGGATCAACACACTGATAACCAGCTCCAGTCAATTTCAGTCGAACCCGATCTCATTCTCGAGGACACTTTAAGCACCCCTGTACCTGCCAAAGAAGATAGAACAGAGTGCCAGACTACAAGATCCATTATTTCGCAGGCACTGCCCGGGGGCCGTCACCTTCCAACAAGAGCCAATAATAGCCAGGAGCGGTCTCACGAATCAACCAGGAGGCAGAATATCAGTGACTTAACCCAAAGCTCTTTAACTCATGGTAACAATCAGGAGAGTGCTCACTTTAGAACAGCACCAGCCATACCACCACAAGTTTTTAGTGCACCCAGCGAAGGAGTTCAAACCTTAAGCTCGAAGCTGGGTAATGACCCGCAGGGCAGTCATAAAGAGCCACTGCAATCACGGACGATAATCCTCGAGCAAAGAACCAATACGCAAGACAAAATTTGGACACCAACTTATCTATTGCCAACTCTCCAAAACAGTGCTAATAGTGGAATAAATAACATCAATAATGTCCAACCTAGGCTTCTTGCCTACTCGGCAATTAATAGCGACTGTATCCCGCCTCAGAATCAGGAACCACCAAAGGTAGAGGACACAGACACCATCATATTCTCCCCAGAGTACAAATCACGAGGTCGAGCGGACATTTTAAATAGAGGGAATGTGCTACGGCTCTTATATTCCATCCCAAGCCTAGCTAACATTAGCTCCACCGACCTACTTTCAATAGAATTTTTGCCAAATAACCTGCCAAGCTCCGAAGTGACCAAAACAAGATGGAACACCTCTGAGATAGCAAACAGAATCATGCAGGAAAAAAATAGATTTCAAAGCTGGGGGATAAATTTGAAGCCAGTGCCAAAACCACCATATCCAACACCTTTTCTAAGTACAGATATTAACAGTCAAAACAGAAAGCCCACTTCAGTACTAAAAGGAGCAAGGAGTAGTACTCCAGGTACCCGTACAGTAGACAAAATGACTAATGCATCGAGCCCAACCCGAGGGCAACCCGATACAACACATTCGCCAATAACCAATAACTGGATGCGTATACAGCGAACAATAACATCAGCGCAATCAAATTGACAAAGGATGCCTAGCACTCCGGAACCCCTAGCAGATCAACATGAAATCAATATGTGCATTTGTAACATTAACGGCTTATCCACCAAAACCGGTGACCAAGAGGTTCTAAATTACTTAACTTTTGATATGATCCTGCTTCAGGAGACCTGAGAAGATAAACCCTTTGAGCTACAAGGTTATACCTCCCGCTTTAGCCCAGCTACTCGGGGATCTGACTTAGGCCGCCGTTCGGGGGGTCTAATGCTCCTAGCTTCAATAACAGTAATACGAGATATCTCTCCTCTAAAGATCCATATTGCACCTCCAAGCTGCATCCAGGCTATAATAGCAACTTTCAAGTTCAACCAGACCCTTCAGAAAGTAATAATAAAGGTTTACGTGCATCCAAAACAAAAACTAAAAGCAGCTAAGGAGCTGGCCACCGAACTAAAAAGAGTAATGGAAGAAGGGGACACAGACATCATCTTGGCAGGTGATTTTAATATGCACCTCTTAGGGAACGATCAAGATGAGGACTCAACGCAAGATCTAACTGGTGCATGGGGAATTCCAACACAGGGCCCTTCAAAAACCATCAAGCCAACAAGATGCTCGAAGTACCTGCTCCAGGAACTAGAGCACCTAAACCGGAGAGCATTAAACCGCTCGAGGGGGACAAACCACCACCAGCCACATACCATTCAGCCAAAGAATCTTCCCATTTAGACTTCACCTTTACAACTCTAACCCTGTTCAACAAAATTGCCTTTTTTAAAATAGGCAACAAACACAGCGACCATATGCCACAAGAAGTGAGATTCAAAGCAAGTTCAACTCTTTCGTCAGAGGTCTGTAAAACCATTGTCTCTGAAGAAACTGTAAACCTCAAACGAATAAGATGCAATTCCAGAAACATAGAGGTAATATCAACAACTGCTAAAGACCTATTCAATCAAGGGAAGGACAATCTAGCCCAGCCATTGAAAACTTGGGACAATTTCATCACGTCCCTCGGCGAAAAATTTGTAACTAGGACCGGACCAAAATTGAGGAAAACAGCAGTCGCCCCAATAAGGACGGCAAAGAGTCCAGCCTCAAAAAATTAAAGCATACCATAAATCAAACCCTAAGGCAACTCCATAAATCACCGCAAGACTTGAGACTGCAACACACCCTCCGAGAATCAAAGGCACTAATAAAGCATAGGAAATGGGAAAACAAAAGAACCAAGGACAACGAACTATGGGCGAAGCTCCTCTACGATGCAAACTAGAACAATAGTGCCAAGTTTTGGCATACAGTTAATATACTACAGCGGCCTAACCATCCTGGTATAAATTCTAACATAACCGAGCGGCCTAGGTTGATTAAAGCCACACCTCCCGACTATCTTTGTTTTACTTTAAATAGGCCAAATAGGAAAGGAGGTGGCCTTGTGGTTATATACCACAGCTCAATAAAGGCATCTTTTAACCCACTTACTATTACAGACTGTGAAGCGTTGGATTTTTGTTTTTATCTTTCGCCTCATTCCACCTTCAGAGGCACTCTTCTATATAGATCGCCAGGCCCTAGGAGCAACTTCCTAACTCAAGCCGATATCTTGCTTGAAAATGCACTAAGTATCAACCCTTACACTATACTCGGCGATTTTAATTTCCATCTGGAATTACTCTCTGACTCAGATACTACTAACCTGTTGGATCTGATGAGCAATATTGAGCTTACACAACGAGTGACTGGCGCCACTCACCAAGAGTGCCATACTCTTGACGGCATTTTCTCAAACGACAAACAACTGCTCTTCATGGGCACTCTCCCGGTGGGGTGGTCAGACCACTTGGCAATCCTATTTGAGATTGCCGCCCTGACCGACTCACTCTGAAACCAGCCAAAAAATATACGATGAGCAGAGCCTGGAACAAGGTAAAACCCAATGAATTTCAGGAGCTGTTAGAAGTGACAGCTCCTCCTTTTTCAACAGTTCTCGAGGAGGCCACTCTATCGTATACCAATTGGATAGAGGCAGCTGGCATTAAGCTTGCTCCTAAAAAATTCCGTCACTCCAATAGGGTTCGCCCTTCCTCCCCCTGGTATTCCCAAGATTTGAGAGACCAAAAATTGGTGTGCAAGCACCTCGAAAGAAGTTGGAGGAAGGAATACAGCGATAAGGATAAGAATGAATATAAACTCAGCCTAGTCCACTACAAACAGTTGCTTCAAAAAACAAAAGAAGAGTTCTTTGCTAAACAAATTAACCTTGCAAAAAACTCAAATAAAGAACTCTTTAAAACAGTTACATCCTTGGCTCACCCAGTCTCGCCACCTATAACGGCCAATCAGGAACTATGCGACAAAATTGCTAAATTTTTTCTAGACGAGGTGGAATCAATCTTTTCCGTATTCACGAATGGAAGAACTAATCCCTCTGCGACTCAGACCGATGTCTGCAATTTAGAAGAGGTCTCCAAGTTGCAGTTTGAAAAATTTGCCCCAATAACATTTCTAGAAACCCGAAATCTCATTATGACAGCCAAATCAGGCTCCCCTCATGACCCATGTCCAGTGTCCATTTTGAAACTAGCTGTGGAGCCGGTTGCTCTAGCACTGACCACTATTATCAATACTATGCTTACGGAAGGGTACTTTCCTAAAGTTTGGAAGAGTGCCTCAATTCTGCCTCTGCTCAAGAAGTCTACTTTGGATCCTAAAGATCCGAATAATTTTAGACCGATTTCTAGGCTCCCGCTTCCGGCAAAAATCGTAGAGAAAATTATGAACACTCAACTTAGCTCGTTCCTGCTTGAAGCACAAGCGCTGGACCCCTCCCAGTACGGCTTTAGAGGAGGGCATAGTACAGAATCTGCCCTCATTAAATCCACAGAAGAAATCAGATCAGTACTTGATAGAGGGGGAAAAGCCGCAATGAGCATGTTGGATCTCTCTGCGGCTTTTGATACGGTCCATCATGGTTTGATGGACCGTTTGCGGGAGTTAGGCATCCAGGGTACAGCCTGGAAATTACTGGATTCCTTTCTTTCTAATAGAATTCAAACTGTAATACTTAGCGATTTCTCTGCTAAACCATTTTCCTTGCCCTGTGGAGTTCCCCAGGGCTCTTCTTTGAGCCAGACACTTTTTAATGCATATGTTGCACCGCTGGCTCCCCTGATAGAATCGTTTGGTTTCAGTCTGACTTCCTACGCAGACGATACCCAAATTGTGGTATCACTAATGCCTGGATTGGGATTAGATACAGCATCAAGGTTTCATGACTGTATGTCTGCTGTAGGAAATTGGATGGATCAAAATTGCCTTAAACTTAATTCAGGAAAAACTGAAGTAGTATTGTTTGGCAATAATCCCAGCTTTTGGACTCCGGCCTGGTGGCCCGACTCACTGGGTCCGCTGCCCACCCCTAATAAGAAGGCAAAAAATTTAGGGGTGTGGATAGATCAAACTCTGTTATAAAGATCAAGTGAATGCGGTTGTTTCTTCTACCTCCTACATCCTTAGATCTTGTAAAAAAAATCATGCCTTTTTTGCCCAAAGAAAGCATGCAAACAGTTATTACTGCTCTAGTCATGTCCAGACTAGATTATTGTAATGGTCTTTATTTTAACCTGCAAGAAGGACTTCTGAATAAACTGCAACTCTTACAGAATGCAGCAGCTAGACTGCTCACCGGTTTACCAAAATATACCTCTATCTCGGCCGAGATTAGAAAACTCCACTGGCTACCGATAAGGAAAAGGATTCGTTTTAAGGCCATGTGTATGGTCCATAAAGCCCTTCAAGGAGTTGGCCCCAATTTCACAAACGACAATTTCAGTGGTATGTACCAAAAAGAGCATTACGCTCAGCAGAGGCAAAATTGGTATCGGTACCCAGGGTACGTAAAGCCTGCTGGGGAGGCAGAAGCTTTACTGCCGGTGCTGCGAAGGCCTGGAATAGCCTTCCGTTGCATCTCAGAGCCATGTCGGATCTGCTTACTTTTAGGAAGGCCCTAAAAACATGGCTTTTCGTTGCTTAAACCAGCAAAAACCTTCATTTTCCATCAGTTGTTTCAGGATTTCAGACAGCGCCAGGACATCTTTGGGTAACAGTTGCGCTCTACAAATAGAAATAACATAACATAACATTATCTTTCCAACCACTTCAACGAGGCAGAGCAAAAAATAGATGCCACCTCTAAATATCTGGGGAATGAAAGCGCCAGCAGCTCCATAAGGGAAGCAACAACCTACAACCTTGCAACTATAGAGCAAAGTGGTTACCCCGGGTTAATCCAACAGGAGATGGAACCATTACTAGGCACAAACTGCCCATTAATTATAACAGAGAAGCACAACTGTCCATCAGCATTGCAGATAAGGAAACAAATAGCTAGGGGCAGACCCGCAGGTGCTTCTGGCCCAAACGGCATACCCCCAATGCTGTATAAATACGATGCAGAATTTTGGAGTGAGGCACTAGTACCAGTTTTTAGACACATGCTTAGAACATTTATAATCCCAGAGTCCTGGAAAGGTTCAATTATTAGCCCAATCCACAAACAAGGTGAAAAGAGTGCTCCGAACAAATATTGATTGATCGCCCTTATCGACACCGAGGCTAAATACTACGCGGGGACTATTCTAGACGAACTAGCCTCCTGGGCCTCTGAAAATCATATAATCCCAACAACACAAACAGGGTTCTGCCAAGGGCTAGGCACCATAACCAACATTATGGCTTTAACTTTGCTTATGGACGCTGCGAAGGAGGGAAAACACCCCCTATTCCTTTGTTTTATAGACTATACAGCAGCTTTCGACCATGTAGATCGAATCAAGCTCTGGCAAAAACTGGACAGATGGGGGATACCCAAACCCCTCTTAGACCAACTTAGGCACCTGCACACTGACACTTGGATTAGGATAAAGCTAGGTGCTGGGACACACCTATCAAAAAGAATTCCTACTTCAAAGGGGTGTTCTTGCCCCGTTGCTCTTTAACCTTTTCCTAGCGGATCTTCCGGCTGAATGTGACAGATGCACATCCCATGCCCCGAAGCTAGGAAACAACGCTGTCAAACCTGCTTTATGCAGATGATTTAGTCCTGATAAGCCGGACCCCTATTGGACTCCAACACCTCCTGGATGCGACTCATAGTTTTTCACAACGTAATGCCTTAAAAATAAATTTAAAAAAAACAAAAATTGTGGCAGTAAATTACCACAAGAAGAAGAGCATTAATTGGTACTTGGATGGGCAGCGTTTAGACCAGGCAATAAGTTACAAGTATCTTGGAATACTTCTAGATCATAACTCCTTTAAACCGCAGATGGAATCCTTGCGGATAAAGGGAGTTATGACTTATTTAGCTATAAAGCCTTTGAAGAAGAAGTTGCCGGACTCAACGCTCGACCCTCTGCTAAAGGTCCTGCGAGCTAAACTACAGCCTACAATAACCTACGGGAGTGAACCACTGAAAGGAAAAGACGTTATAGTCCTAGACAAAATAATAGCAAACTCCTATCGAGCGATTTTTCATCTCCCCAGATATGTTTGCCTGGCCCAAATACGGCTGGAATTTGGGCTACAAAAACAGTCAGTGGAAAGGAGGGGAGCCTACATATAATGTTGGCATAAAACCAGAGGAGCCGAGGAAGGATCCTTGAATATTCATCTCTGGACCGAGCTGTTTTGCCTTGGAAAATCGCCAGCCAGAGAATATCTTCTGGAATCCATCAAGCTTTTGGTTCTGACAGATCTCTGAAGTACTACAACGATGCACTCCTCATTTAAAAAAGTAGTTACAAAGGCATCTGGACTGATATCCACCATAGAGGACAAAAACACTAGCTAAACGAGCGCATGGTTGGGTAGTGCTTAACAAATATGAAGTCCTTAAACCCCAACCCTATTTTTAAACGGGAATAAAAACAGCTACTAAGGAAAAATTCTTAAAACTCCGTCTGGGTGTTGCTCCGATTAACCAGTTTCTACCGCCTTGGGAAAGGAGAGGAGAGGAGAGGAGCAGCTCTGCCGCTTGTGCGGCCATGGCACTGAGGACCGTATTCATGTCATTTGTATTTGTAACAATTTAAGGGACATAAGGAATACCTTATTAAAACCAATATTCAGTCAGCATGGTATCAGGTCCTGCAGGCAGGCAAGTAAAGCTGTGCTTCAATCCAGCGGTAATGCAGCTAAACTGCGGGCCCACAACATTTTTTGACACTGTTCCAAAGAGACTGAAAAACTCTTACTCACTGGTTACGAATCAACCTATTACAGTGGAACTGGGCACTATCTGAGTCTGTCCTGTAAAACCTTTTAAGAGCACTTTACGGCTGCACTAGCACTTTAAAATAGGCATTACTCGAAGTTTGTCACCCCAAGCTTAGAAAGAGCACTCCATCGTGGTCCAGGTACTTTAAAACAAGCTCTGTGTAAAGTAAAAAGCACCGTGGAGGGACAATGGCAGGTTGGCAGTTCAAACTAACTGATCATTATTTGAACTTTCAACTGTTTAAGTCACCCACTGTGTAGAAGAATGTAATAATCATGAGTACACTTTTTAAATGAGCATTTTTTAATTGTCTTATTCACAGTATAAACGTGGGATTTTTTAACATTGTTTTAATTCACTGTATTATGAATAAGGAACCTCTATTTTTATATGTATCCAATGTATGCAATGGTTTTAATTAATCAAGCATAATAAAAAATTTACCTCTTAACCCACCTCTCTTGAAGGTACCTCTTTGCTGCAGCACTCCCATCGCTCTGGCTGTTTCATCGTCAGTCTTGATTTGTTGGAGGGATTAGTCTACCTCCTTCCCAAATAGTGCGTCCCCTGTGAAAGGCCTGTTGTTGATGGAGGTTTGTACCTCCTGTTTGAACCCTGAGATCCTAAGCCAAGCATGTCTTCTTAGGGTGGTGCCTGTGCACATTTGCCTGCTGTACAATAAACCATTGGTCACAGTAGCAACGATTTAACAATAAGAAAGAAATAGTGGCATTCACAACACCAAAATATCAAGTTTCGCAGTGGATGCGATTTATTTTTAAAGCATAAATCACTTCTTATAGACAACTCAGTTGTTCATACATGCGGAACATAATTATATACGCAACATAGGTGCTCTGGAATGGGTGGGGGTGTTCTGGGTCAAAGTGAGTGAGTGAGGGAGATTGAAAGGAGAAAGGTAATGTGACATATACATTAGATTTACATAGTAAAACATGTCCGGCCTATAACAGGCCAAGTATTCCAGTATATACACATAGCACTATAGAGACACTGAAAATGAATTTCAGTCGTTAGAGCTTGTACGAATGGTGTGTAGTAGTCAACGTTTCGACCCCTAAAGAGGTTCAGTCCATAGTGTGGGGTCTTCATCAGGACAGTGCGACAGAGCACCTGAAAACAATTGAATACTCAGTGTTAGATTGGTGTCGTCATGACCAGGTGTGAATGCTCGTTAAGAAAATGTTATTTACCCAATAGTTCAGACAGCACGTCTACTCCGGCTATGAAGTCTAGGAGAGTGGGCTCCAAAATGCTCCTATGTCAAAGAGAACGAAAGGTAGGTTGCAAACCAATATATCTAATGGAGATACCGAATGTCTATCCTATGTAAAAACAGTCATTTACTTAATCAACAACGGGAAAAAGTACGGTCATGAGTACACGTACGTGCATCCGTTATGGGACTGTGGGTCAAATGATGCCCTGCAGTCTAATGGCAAACCTGTTAAGCAAAGTAGAAAGCAATTCTATAGTGTGGGATATCTAACAAACAAACAAATTGGCATATAAATCATCATCAAGGTACCCACAAGCGCAGTCTAGTGAGATACACGGATGCATGTACGTGTACTCATTAGATATATTGGTTTGAAACCTACCTTTCGTTCTCTTTGACATAGGAGCATTCACACCCGGTCATGACGACACCAATCTAACACAGAGTATTCAATTGTTTTCAGGTGCTCTGTCGCACTGTCCTGATGAAGACCCCACACTAAGGACTGAACCACCTAGAACTCTTTAGGGGTCGAAACGTTGACTACTACACACCATTCATACAAGCTCTGACGACTGAAATTCATTATCAGTGTCTCTATAGTGCTATGTGTATATACTGGAATACTTGGCCGGTTATAGGCTGGACAGGTTTTACTATGTAAATCTAATGTATATATGTCACATTACCTTTCCCCTTTCAATCTCCCTCACTTTGACCCAGAACACCCCCACCCATTCCCATACCAGAGCACCTATGTTGCGTATATAATTATGTTCCGCATGCATGAACAACTGAGTTGTCTATAAGAAGTGATTTATGCCTTGAAAATAAATCGCATCCACTGCGAAACTTGATATTTTGGTGTTAGAATGCCACTATTTCTTTCTTTCTTATTGTTAAATCGTTGCTACTGTGACCAATTGTTTATTGTACTGTAATTTTGACCCGGGTCAGGTAGAATTTCGGGTACCCCATTGATACTTAATACACATTTGCCTGCTGGCAGTGGCTGCTGCATCTAGTGCAGATTTAAGGCATGTGTTTGCGATGTTTCTGCCTTCTTGGACAATAGATTTTCCTCTTTTTGTCCCCCTCAGGGAGCTTGTTGATGAGCTCCTCTATGTTGTCCCACTGCTGGTGCCCGTATCTGTTCAGGAGGGCGTTGGAGTCAGCAGTGCGCCATTGTGTAGCTGCTTCTTTCTCCATCTTTCTTCCCACCATATCCATTCTCTTGCTTTCTTTTTTGGTGGGGGTCCAGTGTTAGAGAGTGCATTAGCTCTTCTTCTGGCCGTGGTGACAATGATGGAGTCAGGCACAGTGTTGCCCTGAATATATTTAGGGTCCTTGGAGGAGGCCTTGTACTTTTTCTCGACCCTTGGTGTCACCCCCTTGCTTGAGGCTGGTTCCTTAAAGGCTTCCTTGCCCTGGTCTAGGATGGTTGGTAGCATTGGCAAGTACTGTGTTCCCTTGTTGGCAGTGGCCAGTGTTTCCAGCAGGAAACCAGTGTCTGCTTTTTCCTCTTCGAGGGGTACCCCGAAAGTGTCTGCTGCCCTTTTAACCAGCTGGTTGTAGAAAGCTACATTATCTGGTGGCGACGCCTTCGACGGATAGCAGCATATCTCCTCTTCGGGACTCTCGGTGTCAAGGTCATTCCATGTTTCCTCGAAATTTTCGGAGGCTTCCTACTCTTCTGGAGCGTCTCCGTAGTCGTCGGATCTTCTTCGCATGGTTCGGGGGTTGGAGGGGATTAGAGGATGTACTCCTCTACTCCTTCGGCGTTTTCCGGAAAACGTCGACGCCGAAGAAGCGGTTCGGTGACCAAGACTTTCAGAATCTGGAAGACTTTAAGTGACGCGTCAAACTCATTTTTCTTCTGGAGAAGCGTCGCCATCTCGGCCTCGAGTCGTTTTCTCTTTTTCCCCGACCTAGAGTGTTCTCTCGGCGGACACCGGAGACTTTCTTTTCTTACTTGCGCCCTTAGACTGTGTCGCGCTTCCCTTCGGGGGTTCGTGTTGACCCTCGTTTTCGGCGTGTTATGCGATTTTCCCTCTTCAGTATCCCTTGGTAGAGTTCTGTGGGGTTCTTTAGATCGCGGCTGGCCTTCGATCGCCTTTTTACTCGGCGTCGGGGCTGCCTTGAGTTGCGTCTTTCCTTCGTGGCCCTTCGGTTCCGTCGGATGTGTATGGTGTCTTACCTTATCCGTCTTCTTCCCTGTGCTGCTCGCCTTCCAGAATTTCGACATCCGATCTCTCGTGCGTCAACTCTGCTGGCATTCCCTGGTCCTTGTCGTCACTGGACAGGCCCAGGTCCTTAAGAGAAGTCTTCTTCAATGTTTGACACGTAGTGGGCCTCTCTCTGTTTTGACGAGTCCTGAGTGTTTTCAGCAGGAATGTCACGCAGGCATCACAGTCCTTGTCCTTATGGTCCTTCGGTAGGCAGAGGTTGCACACGTAGTGTGGATCGCGTTGTGCGAACTTGTGGTGGCACTCGGGGCAGAACTTGAAAGGGGTATTTTCCATGACCTCTACCTCGCCATTTGTCGACCTTAGAGGTCTTCCGTGTCGATCCCGGAGTCCTGTTCTCATCTCCGGTTGCGTGGTCGATGTTCGTTGTAGTTCACTGGAAATGTTTTTCGGCTTTTTCTTCCTTTTTCGGGGATACCCTGAAAAAACTTCGGAGCTTCCCGTCTTGCTTCCAGACCCAACAGCGGAAAAAAGAATCTGAAGATAGCTACCACGCGCAACGACCTCCAGAGCGCCGTCTGACGTCACACAGGGGACGTACCTGGCACCAAATAGTGGTTGACAGCGCCCAAAAACAAGAAAAAAAACACAAACAAGGACTATTCCAGACCCAACCACTAGATGGTGGAATAATGCACAGCATGTGAATCCAGAAAAGGATTCACGCTGCAAAAGGTAGTGTGCTAGTTCAATAATCCCAGTCCTTAAACTACTTACATGAGGGTGAGAGTGGTATAACTCAAGAGGCAATGGATTAAATGAAGTTAAACAAGTTACAAACCCCAGCCAACTGTCTATACAGGGGCATACTGGAATCCTTACTGTTGGTCTACGAAGCTGTCAAATGAAAATTTTATTCATTTCTCTTATGGCCCCTTCAAATGCATTTCCAAAGATAAAACATTTTTTCCCAGCATAGTACTGGACCACTGGGTAAATACATACCACTGGCAGAAATGACAAAGTCTATTGGAACTTAGAAAGTGGCTTATCTGTAGCAGTTCAGTTTTGATGCATTCAATTCTGCAATGCATTACATGACACGGAAGCAGCCTCAAAGCGCACAATAAGAGAAAGCGGTCAGTGGGCATGTCAGACTTAAGGAGATCAGGTAATTGCAAATGCTTTTTGTGAATTTAGAACAGATCTTTAAGATTAAACGAGACAAACCTGTGTCAGCATTCATCTCTTCCAGTAACCCACGGGTCCGCCAGGTTCTTCCGGTGTCATGATGAATTACAGAATTTGTGTGCTCCTGAACCACAGCAGCCGCCAAGAGGTTATCCATATTTACCACTTCAGGGTCAGAGTTTGTGTCAGATATATCATAATGGGCTACCACAGGCACTCCATCTGGAGGGAAAAATAGAATATGTTGCCGATGTTTTAAACAAAAGTTTATCAAAGGGTGCTTAACTTTTTAATGGCAATGTGTAACAATCACACCAGCGTCAAACATTTCTGATGGTCAGGTGATATTTAAACCTCAAAATACAACAAATGATTGATGAGGTGATTTTAAATAAAATTAAGTTAGCGTTTTCTTTCCTTGTCACAACACGCTGATTTTATTCTACTCAAGAGAGAAAATAAAGTTGTGTATTTTAAGCTTAATAGGCAGAATTCATTTCTTTTAGACTTCTAAAGAGTTGGGTTCATGGTAGGACTCTCCAAGACTAGAAATATTAGTCCATATCTTTGAAGCAATGAGCTGAGACTTTAAACATCAATGCCAAACTCACTGCTTCCTGAAGAAGCTTTTATATTACGATAACGTGACATGGGAAATTCCTCTCACGGACACCGCTTTGGTAAGAGGAACAGGAGATCCATCTGCTGTGGCATTTGGACTGGCATATAAAAAGGCAGTGGTGGCCGCCCCACCGCTGGTCATGTTGGGTAAAAATGGACTACAAGACAATCTTCCAAAAGACCCATAAACAAGGTCAGAGAAGAATAAATAACTTCGAAAAGCAACCGATTTCAAAAATAAAAAGATATGGATCATTATGACATGAAGGATTCATTTTTTTAATTCTTTATGTAGACTTTTAGTGCAACCTAAGATATGTTCCATATCGCTTCAAAGTTGATATTACAAAAGAGGATAGAAGCGCAACCTTAGATCAAAGACAAATGATGCCAGGAAGAGAAAGTCAGTAGCAGCAGAGGAGCAGAAAAGAGGAATTAAGTCTTCAATGCTAATTTAAACTTGAGGCAGTGGGATTCTTAAAAGGCAGATGAAGGAAGCAAGTTGCTGGGGAAAGAAATACTTGAGATTTGAATGATTTGCTGCCAAAGCCTTTGTCCCATGCAGTTTAAACAGCTAGACTGTTTTGGGTAGCATACATTTGGCGTCTGGTCAGTTGGTACCACAGCAGTGGTTTGGTGAGATGCCTTGAGCACAAGGCCCATCATCACCGATGTCTAAGATGTTGAAAGTGGCATCAGAGTGGAAGTGGAGTGCTCAGTGCGATTCAGTCTAAGGATGAGAAGAGTGATCTTGTTCTGGGCTCTGCTGTTTGACTGGCAAGGTGGATGGAAAAAATAACATTTCACCCATCAGGTCTATATATAACCACCACCAATAAAATTGGCATGCAATTTATATTGTGCCACCAAAAAACTGCATTCTTTCAAATTCAAGATTGCTCAGGTTTTTAGAGCATGAGCTAATCTATTTTCAGAATCAAACTAAATATACACTTAAGCAAGTGACAAAAAACTATAAAGAATGATCAGTGCAGGGCAGAAAAGGTTTTTGACGCCAAAGAAAGGTGTATTCTTTCAGACTGCTACAAAAAGTAATAGCATCAGTCTACTATATAAAATCTCACAATTCAATAGATGGATTCACTTTCCATAAACTCCTTAACCTTTGATTGCTAATGTCGGCAAAGAGCCAAAATCATTAGGGGATAACGCCCCATCACGAGGCCTTGAAAGACTGCTGGGCCATGCTTTACAGATGAGCCGGGATTAACCATGCGCTCTGGATTTGTGCTCAATGGACAACAGAAACAAAGCATATGCGTATTGTGTTATGTAAATAACCCTTACAAGCAGCTGGCATAGAAATGACAGCCAAATATGGCCGTAAAGAATTTAGCTAGAGCTTCATCTGCCCTCAAAGACTGAGAATTGTCACTTAGAAATGCAAAGGGGGAAACAGGATTTGCCAGTTCCCCTCCGAAAGTGCCATCACTCTACTCATGGAAAACAAAGTGAGATTGGAAGTGAAAGACGACCTAAAACTCTAAAATTGTTCCTGCTCTCTTCAGAAATAATTTCCTTTGATAGGAGCACAATCACAATTAATGTGCCACCTATTTTAGTCACTAAAATTAGTGACAAGCAGGGCAATAACTAGGAATACCAAAGCCATGCAAATGCTGGATGTATAGCTACCAAAAAATCGACTACAGCTATTCAGAAAAAAACCTACCAGAACTGAGAAGGATATTTTATGCTCCCTGTCAGAATATTGAGGTCAGAAGAGAACCCACCTTCAAACAGATAACCACGGGGTAAATGCATTAAAATTAAATGCTAAATGCCAAGCTGAAATCCTAACAAACCTTACAGCATTAGAGCACTTCAAGACTGCACTATTCAGCCAAGGCTTTGTTTCTAGCACCACAGTTGGAGCACCTCTGCCTACTTTGTAAACTGGTCTGTCTCTCTTCCAGATAACTTAATACAACAGGACTAATCGTAACCCTGTTGGAAAGACTCCTGAAATCTGTGTCTTCATTCCCAGAATGAGAAATTATATTTCAGTCAGGGTGGCAAGGCACCTGAACATCTACGAACAAGATCCTGCATATTCAAGTCACTGGTAATAGACAGATTCATTTTCAACTAGAGCAATCTATACCTACATGCTGCCCATTGTGAGTCAACAAGCTCTCACTACAAATCACTCCAAAATATAAAAGGTGCCTGGAAGCAATAATGCATTCCCAGAGAATGTAGGAATGAAACAATACAGTGTTGCCGAACCTCATCCGTTTGTGATGTTAATGAATACAGTGCTCTACATAGCTTTCAAGCCATTCTCAAAATTTTGCTAGATAAGTAAACTGTTAGGCTGCAAGGCTGCAGTGTGCAAGGAAAGAAGCTGCTTAAAATTATCAGGTCTTTACAAATCTCAGAAAAGTAGCTAATTCTGAAAAAAATTCAATTATAGGGCAAACACTGATCAATGGTTTCGACTGAAACATCGCATTTGTCTGATCGACTGGGTGCAGTAGCTCCTGCAGTTTAAGTCCCCCGTACTAAAATCCCAGAAATCCAACAGTCAACACTGCACAGAAATGTAAAGGGTTGTATGGTTCTGAGAATCGAGCTATTTGCAGAGTAGAGAGATAAATGTTTTTATTTCCTCAGCTGACCTTTAAAAACATCTCACCAGCTCTGGTAAAGGTAAAACTATTTTCTTTAATAGACTTTAAATGTGGTGCAGCCCTTCACATAAGGCTAAAAAGGCTTCAGGATATATAAGACTCTGCCCTATTATGAAGCAAATGAATAAGCACAGGAAATTATTCCATATTGGTCTACAGAGAAATGTGGTTCTGCCAACATAGACGTCTGGTGGCACAAATTAGTGGCAAGAGTATAACAGGAGATGTTGCTTAGACATGACAATTTTTGATATGGATAAGGACTCCAAAGAAAACACCAGCATTCAGAGTTTAAAAAACCGGGCACATTGAATACAAGTCTACAACTAAAAGAGTTGACCATAGAAATAAACAGGTGAAAGGGGTAAAATCTTAACCTAATACTTCAATATCATCCCCAGTTACCAAGTATTATCATCAGCCACCCCTACCGAATTTTAACATAATTAGACACACGCAAAGTCCACCACTTGAAAATGGGTAGGACGCTCAAGTTTGTAAATTAAAAGATATACTATTCGCCTAATATTAATTCTATAAAAAAGTACTAGTTTAGTAGTCACATAAAATTACTGCTGCTGCCTTGATCAAAAAACCCAAAAATAAATCAAGTTAAAAAAACTAAAATCATTATTAAATTAGGCAAATTGGAATAGCTAAAAACACTATTAACTGTGAACAGTTCATTACTATTATAAAGAACATAATAAAGGGTCTTTAAAAACATGTCCAAAGTAGGTGATACTTTAAGTAAAGATATTTTCAAGAAAGCTTTTTAGCCTGCACAAGATTACGTATGACACGACAGTCTAGTTCAATCTACAGCAGCAAAAAAATATTTTTATGGGTTAGGCGATATGGCAATAGACTGAAGGAGCCATTACAACAAACCAAAAAACATTTCAGGTCCTGTGTTACAATTCGCTGAACATAACATGCATAATGCAACATAAAATGAAATGATAATGCAGAAGAGATACAAAAATAAACTGACGACTGCCGCTGAAGTATAAGTTATTGAATTTGTACAAGTGGCACTTTGAAAGAAACATTATTTACCACATGAAGGCTAGAGCTGTTAAACTATTTATAGATTCTGACTCACATGAAAGCCTCAAGAGTCAGATCCTAGCAATCGCTCATCTAACAATGAAATGTGCTACTTTCAGTTAATCTAATGTTTTAGGGGCTACTCTTTAATTGTCAATTAACAGAATGTAGCCAGTTAAGAAAACGACTGCAGACAGCTCGGATATTAACACTAAGCAATAATGTTGATGTTACCATTCGAATCATATTTTAAAAGGCTTCTAAATGGATTTCTAATACACCTGTACTTTTCTGATCACTGCCCTCAAACGAAAGTTTTGCAAACTAACAGAATACTTAAGCGTTCGTCAGCCTTTAGTGTGATGCTATAGACAATTAAAAAAATTGTGAAATCGGTTAACAAAATGTCTGTACAGTGCAGAAGATACGAGGGTCAAGTACAATATTGACTATTGGACCATAAAAGAAACAGCCATATAATTGAAGAAAAATTGAATAACTTTTTCAGTCAAGGGCTCATCTGCTATTCTACCCTTTATGAAGTCCAATTGTATTAGACGAATGGCTTCAGTAGTCTCTAGTCAAAATTGTACCACTCCTACATGTATAATCATGCAAAAATGTATAGTAAATGTATACATGCAGAGTGATATTTGTATAACCTACCCATTGCATTTAACTTGTGAAAGGAACTACGTCAAATCTTCATCAGTAGAAAACACAAGCATAAGCTTGTGATCTGTAGGTCCACTCTTGTATCTTCCACACTTCCAAACAGCACACCTTATAACTTAGCTTAAATTTAATGCACATCATAGACAGCAAACAAGGCATACATTTCATGATTACATTGAAAAAGATCAAACTGGTGTGTTTGGAACATGTAAAAAAATTCTGAGAAACATCCATCAAGGTGTGGTATCCAAACAAGCCAAAGCAAGAAGGCCACACTAAATGTAGAATGTACGCTATACAAATCAATTTAAAGTAACAGGAACGATATCTGGCTTGCTTTCAATTAGAATGGATGGGGGAACACTCAGTCTTAAAGACATCTAGCAACTCTGAAACATGAAGAGGTAATGGGAGACCTATTTAATAAGAAAAACGCGTCCTGTGTGAAAACATAGCCCGAGGGCCACTCCTTATTTCCATAAGCCCATCAGAGAAGCAATCCCTCTCCGTCCTTATGATTTGAAATGTACGTAAAAATAACAGCGAGAGTCCAGTGCACATTATCAGGTATACTTTTAGGAACTGAAAAGAATAGTATTTTCAAACAGCCGCGAGTCGCTTGTAGAGTCTCTGCTAAAACTGTTCCATCTGCAGACTTTGCAAAGCCTGCAGAAAATGTAAAGAACAGGACACCCTGCTATTAGTGCTAGTTCCAAGGGCAGGGTAAATACTATTGTACTAAAAAGACCCCCAACTATAAAAATGAAAACTCACACTAGACACTTAAGGGCCAACCAAACATGAATTTATGAAAGAGAAGACGTATTTATTTTTTAGACAAATACTACAATAACTGTACATGCAAACCCTCAGTTCCATGTTTATAGGGTTTAATGGCAATACAATCCCTATATCAACACAACAATCATACTTTTAAACAGTTATACATACAACATAATTCATACCATCAGATGAATAGACAATAAGTACTGCTCACTGGTGGGAAGGAACTAGACTAAACATATAACAGAGTGATCTTTAGACAGTTCATAAATAGAAACAATGCATTTGTTTGGAATGAAAAGGTTGTGGCTTGCATTCTAGATTTTTCCATCAAAAAATAGTCTACATGCAGGAAATCTCTCTGTTTTGGTGAATTTATGGTCTAGTCTTTTTTCACATACATCAAGTGAGAGATTGTCTGACTTTGAATTTCCCACATAGCACCTGTTCTACGTAGTTCCACCTCTGCAGTTCCTTAAAAGGAAGACCACAGTACTTCTCTCATTTCCTGGAATCAGTGTAGAGGAAACGCCAATTCCTTCAGTCTCAACGTTTGTTTAGAGACCCAGTGTAGAACAATGGGCAAGTTCTTATTTGTATATCGAGGCTTTACAGCCGATCTTTACTCCTATTTGGAGATTTTTGATGAACGCATAACGTGTATTTATGAATGTTTTAAACAACTTGCTTAGTAGAGATTATCATGATCCGGCTGATCAAATTAATTACCGAGTCCTGAAGAGAATATTGGTAACTTTTCTCGTGTACCTCTTCGGGGTATTTCGCATTTTCACAATCGTAGCGAATTGTGGTGATTTGCATAAATCTACTCTCTTGACTAAAACCTGGTATTCTCTTTTGTAGTTAAGGATTGATTTTTCCAGCCTCTTTGAAGATTAGCCAACATAATTGTAACTGTGGCTGACACAACTATTTATAAAGTATATCCGACAATGCTGCCATCAAGACTCTGCGGTCATTCTTACACTTGGGTAAACATCCAACGCCTTATTTTAGCTGCACTTACGTTATACACAAGCATGTTGAGATTTTAATATTGGGCAATTAATTTCCTGCTTTTAATATCCTTGTTTTATCAGTAGCTTAAGGAAGCTGCTTTCATTTTGCAGCCATTTCCGTAAGACGTCCCATTTACATCTTGTGCATCCTGTACATTGTTTAACGTGAAACATTGAAGACTCCAAGCTGGTGACCCTAGGAGATCATTTTTTCACTATTTACAAGGCATAGGATAATCATTATTTGAACATAATAGATCTAGTACCATTAATTTATCTCTTTTGAAACAACTGGAGAGATATCATTCAATGGCTCTTTTAGTCACTTAGCATTGTTACTTTGTAGCTCGTGTGGTGGATATGGTTTCCTATTTATTCTGTCTGGACCGTTTGCCTTTAAGTAATCGTTGCTATAAAGGTTAAGATTTGGATCAATCCCACATTATTATCTTGGGCACACTCATTCTCCACTTCGGCTAATTTCATATCAAGTTTGCTCTCTTTTTTAGTAATAAGTTGCGGTCTATGTCCTTCTATGCTGATGATGCATGTTAAGTTTGACACTATGCATGAACGGTTCAATCATTGGATTCTATTGAAATCACCTAAATAAGATTTAATTTCCTTAAATAAGAATTTCCCATTTGCTGATCAGATAGCTTACTTTTTTTTGCCTTCATCACGGTGAAGGTCCTGACCACCTTTGTAAACTAACCTATGTTACGTTAGGAATCATTTCGCTGATCGTGATTGGGCTAAGCATAACATGTAATATATTTGCAGGTACTTACAACAATATGTCGTGGACTTCCTGAAAGCGTGTTGTTCGCCGAAATTCACATAGGCCTTATTTTTGGATGAATGAATCAAGGATACAATCCACAACCTTTTTATTTCAAATGAATGTATTGTTTGTTTATGAACTGTCTAGTGATCACTCTGTGCAATATTCGAGTAGAATGTTATGGATTAGCCTAGTTCCTGCCCACCAGTGAGCAGTACTTCTTGTCTATTCATATGATGGTATGAATTATGGAGCGTCTATTGTGAGTTCATTTTTATAGTTGCAGAGGGTTTTTTCAGTACAAAAGTCTGCAGTAAACCCTTCTTACAGACATTGTAAAAACAAGAAGGGTCAACTATCAGGCAGTGTAATCACCTCACAATTTTGGCCTCCGGTTCTTGCTAATTACTTTGGTAGTTTTAGCATTTAAAGGGCTGTGTAAACACCACACGGCGGCTAGATGGTGAAAAGTTTCAAATGGAATAAAGTTTACCTGAATGTGATCCAATCTATCTCTCCTCTGCCCTCCCCAATGTTATTTTCTGACGATCGGACTGAATTTGGAAGGAGAAGCGCACAGTTGTATCTTGATACAGAATAGCAGGAAAGAGACAGGAGGTAAAAGCGTCCACAAGTTGGATGGGAAAAGGATTAAGAGTGAACATCTAAAAGGCTCTCTTACACTTATGAAAACTCAGGCCAATAAGCAACTGATAAATCACCATGGTAACTACAAAAATTATGTTCCCCATTTCCTCTTGTATACATTCTGAACTGGGTTACATTTCCAACGCTTTGCTATACATTTTTAGATGTTAAGTCAGACACCCCTACAGATTTTCAGTGTTTGAACACATCTCCCACCAAACCTTACGCATAAGCAGATTGGATAAAACCAAAATCCATGCTCCGTAGAGGCAAAAAGGTATAATGTAGTGGTGACTACATTCAAGGTATACTGTGATTATGACAAGTAGGTGTTATTTACACTTTAAGTCTCATTCCTGCTCATATTTGAAAGAATTCTCTAGTATAGTTAAGTGGGAACAGTGCATGCCAGACATATTGCAAAACGGTTGCTAAGACTGCCAAAGCAGAGCAGTGAGCTGCTAGGCAATTCAGCCGAAGAAAGCTGCTTAAAAAAATGCTTGCCAGGAGCATTCAATTACGGTCGACAAGCAGGGAGGTCTGAATTCCCTTACAAGGCAAACACATAGGAGAGAACTCACTTTACAGCCGAACGAAGTATACGCCTCAGACAGACAATAAGGAATTTTAAAGATAAAGCA
Source organism: Calotriton arnoldi (assembly GCA_963921515.1). Lineage (NCBI taxonomy): Eukaryota > Metazoa > Chordata > Amphibia > Caudata > Salamandridae > Calotriton > Calotriton arnoldi. Next base: position 1,167,605 of record CAWUFW010000518.1, read on the forward strand.
AATTAGTTCTTACTTCACCTATTTACTATCACAAATTGTTTGTGATAGAACTTCAAAACACACCAGACACGCAATCAAACCTATGACATTTGAGCATACCTAAAATATTGAGCTCTAACTACTATTGTCTGCCAGGAGGGACAATACAAATTTTATGGAAAAATATATTTAAAATTCAAATTTTGACAACATATCCATATATTTAGATCATAAAAAGATCAAAATAAGTCAGTCTTTTCAAAGGTAGACATACATTATCAATATTAAAAGAATATAGGACCAAAATGAGTTACAGAAGGACTGTGTACATTTTGGCCTTAGTATCGTTGAGCTCTTCAAAAAGGAATTTAGATATTTGGGTTTCAAGAAACAATTTGAGACAAACTTACATGTATTACATATACTTCATTATCAACAAATCAGTAGTTCTAAACTAATATCAGTCTTAAGTGGAACTAGGCGAGCAGGATGTTTGCTGCCCATTCTCTTCAACTCCCTTTGGCAGTATTGGTAGCTGCTCTAGGCTAAGTATTCAGAACTAGATATGGTTCATAAGGAACAAAGTAATTTTAGAAAATATGCTTCTACTTAGCACCCCAGTCTTAATCTGTATACCAAGGACATTATAACCTCGGCTTCCAAGTTTTCTCCATGCCTTACAAACTGTTCTAGTGTTTTATACAAAAGCATTCATTGCCATGCCATTTTTTGAAGTCACCTAACATGGAGGAACAGCATTCTGCTAGCATATAGTGAGTGTTAACACAGATTTTAATAGGTTCAAAAGAGAACAGGCACTGGACAGAAGTCTTCATACACCGCTGTTTCCATCTTATTGCCGACAGCCTTTTGCAGAATTCCAAAGTCCAAAGACATTTAAAAAGAAAAAAAAACCTGCTGCTGCAGTCAAGAGTCTTCCCAGTTTGTTATACTACCAACTCCCATCAAACAATCACAAGAGAAGCTCTTCTTACACTTTAGGAAAGATTTTGCTCCAAATTCAAATTCGCACTACAGTACATGTTGACATTTTTGCATACAACTGCTCTCTTTACCTGCTAATATTATGCACTGCATCACAAGGGAAAGAATACTGAATTCTAGATCAGATTCACTCACTTTGGGAGCAGATAATTATACAGGCCTACAATTCCATGTAATAACTATCAAATTTTATGTTCAGCTGCTACTCACTGAAACACAACATAGTTTTGGGCTATATTTTCTCAGAAGAAGAGCATTAAATAAGGAGCCTGCCCCCAACAGTCCAAGAATTTAAAAGAGTATCGAAGAGCATCTATGAATAATTTGTCCACAGGCAGGAAGTCATGTTGAAATCGCCCAATGTAAGGTTTTCATGGTTAATCCCATTTAGAAATACCATGCATTGAACTGTAGCTGCAAAATGTATTATATAGTGACGGTCACCACTGTGTAGTTCCAGTTAGTCAGTGTTTCCATGGGAAGAGCGTTTTTGTTTTGCTAATAACTTTGTTGTTGTTTGACGAACCTGCATGAAACTTTTTGTAAACAAGAGTCATTCACATAAGCTCTTTCATGAAGACTTGCACTGATCAGCCAAGCGAGTACTGAGATAATCGAGTATCCCAATATTCCTCAGAATCTGGGTAATAAGTGCAGTTAGTCAAATGTCTTAATAGAGTAGCCAATTAATAATTGGTGAAGAGACCAATGGAGGGTCTCCTTCATAAACACTGTTTTGTTGAACACCGACCTTCTTAATTTTTTATTCAATAAATTATACAAAAACTTGGTGGACCATTTCAAAATGTGCGTGGACTGAGTTTACATTATTTGTTTACACTAATTGTTCATGAAGATGACCCCCACTTCATTTCTTCCCCAATTCTAAATTAGCTTATCTTAAAAGGCACACAACAGAATCATTATTGAACTAAAAGTGATCAGTCAAGCAAGGGCCAAGAAAAAGAGGGCTGGGTCCCAAAAGTGTGAATTCCCATGTTCATTCTTATAGGAATGCTTTCTCTCGGATACAGAAACAATTAATGGAATTAAACAACTCACAACTTTATTCAGACAGTATGCTTCTTATGATTTGGTATAAATCTGTTTAGCTGTTTGAGAAATTAGCATTTAAAGAGAGGCTCGGGTTGGGCATTAAGTGGTTAAAAAGTTAGCTATATCTGGACTGCAGGTGTCCAGATATTTCAGATTTGCCAATTTAAAGGGGACTAGCCAATCCAGACTGGCGACAACATAAAGAATTACATTTAACACAAGCATTGGCATAGCCAATAGGTCTCGCCCTTGGGATCTTATAAGTGTTTGGCCATGCAACAGTTGATGTTGTTGCACCAAGGATATTGTGCTGCATAACTAAATACTTATAAGGTCCCAAAAGCGAGACATATTGGCTATGCCAATGCTTATATAGCATAACTATGTTTCTAAACACAACTACAAAGTAATGAATTGTCTGCTACTGAAAATTCTTGTTGTAGCCTTTTTGCTTAAAAAACAAATGTGGAACAGCTTTACTATTAGTTTCAATGCTAAAGTAGCCTGAAGGCTAAAAATACACAATTTACCTTTTGAGCAATTTGCAGTAACATTGTTTTAGCACACATAAAACACCCAATTAGAGCTAGGTAGTTTGGATTGATTTTTTGAGCTATTGGCATTGCTAATACGTGTTTTTTTTGGCACCTTATAAGTGTATAACCAAAGATATTGGCAATGGTTTGTCCAGGAAGAACTGATTTTTGTTAGTTTAAATTTTATTGCAATCATTTTTTGTTAACATTTTTAGTACTATAAATTAAGTTGAGTGGAAAAAAAATTAGTTAGGATGTACATTTATACACGTTTCATAAATATATTCATTCTGTTGCAATATCTTTTAATATTTTTGTAATAATGCCATTGCAAAATATTACGCACTGGTGCACGAGTGAGTTGACACCAACCATCATTCTCCCCATCACCTGGCGATGAGGCAGTAGCCTCCGTTCATTGTAGGTGGAGGTACACTTTGAATGTACCTCCTGTGCAGCAGAGGCTAGTATTTGCTGGGTAAATAATAAAAAGATACAGGAAGCATCTCCAAGTGGTGACTGAGATGTGAGGCTACTGGGTAAGGAAATCTATGTAGACTGTCACAGTGAGTACCCATGACAGACCGAAGTCATACTGACCCGATAAGAAGCATCAAGTATTCTCTGACTAGAATACACTCTTCTGCATTGCTGACGTAAGCCTGAAGTTCCTCAACAGTATCATTTTGTATCACTGGTGGGTCATACTTACATCTCCAACGTATTTCTGTTCTCATTTTTCCTGTTTTGCTTTGCCCAAGACATTTGTAGACCATTTGCTAATTTACTTTCAACTAGACAACAAATAAGAATTTGTAGCCACGGCAGCCATGGGTAAAGCTGAGAAATCATCATGTAAAGTATCAAGTGGTGGCATCTATGGCTTTTGACTTCGCAAGACCGATACACTCTGCTGAACAGAACTTCCATGTCAAGGGATTTCCAGGCGTGATTTACCACTGACCTGGATGAAGGGCTTTACTCAGCAGTGGCAGAGTGAGAGAGTACACAATCTGAAAAGTGGGTGATGCCCCTGACCGTCTCTATAAAGTAGGCGATGCGCATCACCTTCTTCCTGTGGGTTGGCATAATCTTGTGCAGAGGAAGGCATTTCGGTTGAAGTTGTTGGAATAGTGTGAGTTTACATTTGTGACTGTCTATGGACTAACTATGTGAATTTCCCAAAATGTCCTACTTTTCTTAATTGCGGGAGAAAAGGTATGCAAAAAAAATGTTTTGTGGGGAAAAATAGTGAATTGGTCGTTATTTGACTTTTTCCAACAAAGTATTTTGTTGGAAAAAACCAGTTATGTGAAAAGAGGAGTATTTTACCAGAGCCTTAATTAAAAGCGAAATTCATAATTTCGCAATTTTAATGAAAATGCAACATGACGAAGTTAATCTTGTAACGCAAAAGAAATTACGGCCTGACTTGAGTTACTGCAGTACATCTGGCTAATTTCCTTGGGTGCATTTTTAGTAACGTTAGATATGTAGCACAGTAATTGTCAGAGATCAACAAGCCACAAACTTGTTTAGGAGAAGACGGTTGACAAGGGAGGGCGAGACAGGCAGGGGAGAGAGAGTAGAGAAATGTAAACAAGTGCGCGCGGCCACGCTAATTAGAACAGATGGACCCTGCGCGCCGCTGCTCGCTCCCGCAAGGTGGATGCCGCCACAACCCACGAGTGTTAGGAAAGTGCAGACTGATTCCAAAAGGTCATCTCCTACAGCAGCGCATGCGCGCTGCGCTAGGCTCGACCTAAAAAACCATTACAGGGCTCCAGGACATGGTCATAGATTCCTGAAAATGAATTTAAAAAATATGTAAGGGGCAGTGTGAGCGCACCATGCTCCTTTGGGACTTAACACTAGCCCCGCCCTTGATTGGCTGGTCACAACATTTTGTGGCAGCTACTACCAACTTGGGGACATGGTCGCCATTTAAGTGCATTGGAATTAATGCCAGGTTTTGAGGGTCACAAAAAGGAGTGATGGATTTTAATCACAATATAAAGCATTTGAGGGTAGGTGTTTTAGTCATTTTAGTAATTCTGGTGAGTTATCAGGTGATTTTACTCTGAAAAATGTTGGCCCTCCACTGGTTTGATATACCGTGTTTGAGAGAAAACTCATGATTTTCTCAAAGGTTATGGAAGGAACTCAGCAGCTAAAAAGAGCACATTTTTTATAAATCCAAACTAACTCTCAGCCATGTGAGAATAAAGCCTGATATTCCGAGCAAAACATGTACTTCTACACACCAGTAGCAGTTTGTCAGCTAACTCCTTAGTAATCAACTGCAGTGTCAGAGTTTTAAAGAACTAAAGAGGTAACATTTTGTATACAAGACAAAGGCGAGGCACTCCTGAACACCTTTTGTTTCAAAATGAAATGTTTCATTTAAAACCTTTACTGAGGAGAAGCCTAACGTAATGTGCATTGAGATGTTAATGCGGGTATGAAACCAGGGGGTTAAACTGCGAATGGAGGTATGTGTTTAAGTTATTTAGGGCAAGATTTTTTATTTTTTTTAACAAGGGCTAAAAATAGTTTGAAAGAAACGTCTTCATAACTACTACATCTCGTTTTCACATCTGTTCACTCAGCCTACCCATCTCCTCAGGAAGCACACACTGAAAAAACAAAGGTTAAAGCAATGTTATATTTAGGTTAGGCGCTAAGACCTCAACTAGAGTTTAAAAAAAGAAATCATAATAATAAAAATCACCGAAATAACCAAGGTTTAAAGTGAGTTTACAGTTAGGTGTTGGAATAAGTCAAGTTAATGAAGAAAAAAAGAAAACACACACACACTGGAATGCTCCAGGTATAGTCTAGTGAACTAACTAGAACTTGCACCCTCCCATCATGCAATGCTGATGGCATTACATATTATATGACTTGTTAATTAGCATCGTTGTTAACACCTGTGTCAGTTTCCAGCCAGACCCTGCATACAATGCACATAAGTACTTGGTCCCGTGGCTCTAGCAAGGCCCTGCACCCAACTTTCCCCAAGCATCAGATCTCTTCTGCACACAATTCGCAGCAATACATAGGACAAGTTTGACACAGGGCTTAACCTGTGGCCAGGGTCTGCACCCACACCACCACAAGAGGACAAGCCACACTATGCACAGACTTTGGATATACAAAGTGGGGTTGTCTGCAAGGCCTGGTGTCACACCAAACCCTGCAAACATTGTTGGGTAGTGCCTATGTTCAGATTCTGTGCCCAAAATTCATGTGGCCAACCGCCTCTGTGAATGGCTTGGTCGGGCACAGCAGGGCCCACCCCCACCATGACCAACTAACACCGTATTTCATTCAGCCTTTCACAGCAAAGGTTGGCCAAAGGGTCTATTGTTCAATGATGTTCAGCGGTTAGCGCTCTGCAAGTGGCCTACCCCTGTTGCACCCATCCTTTGGTTGAATACAAATAAAACGAGAATGACATCCATCAAAAGAACTTCACTTCTGCAATATCAAATTTCTTTTGCATCTTTCAAAAGCTTACACACAGATTATAAGAGTCCAACCATCGATTTAGGATGGTTTCTTACCCCTCATTCACAAAGCCTATAGCAGACTGTAAGAATGTCTGGATGATTAGTAATTTCAGCAATGTTACTTCCATATAATCAATGCCATTTTACATGTCATGAGTGATGTAATATGTGAGGTCATAAACAGAGAATGCACGACGCACATTTTTTTGTTCACTAAACAATAACCCGTGTACTTCAATTTTTTTTAATGATAGCTTGTATCTCATTCCAACACCCAACTATAATAAAATACTTTTAACCGTTGTTTTTTTCTTCTCAGTGACTACATATATGTATATTGCCTCATACTCCTGACAAGATGCTGAAGCGCATGTGCGAATGGGCAGCATGCTAATCTGTTAGTGTAATAAAGATAGAAGAGGGTCTGTCATGTGGCCTACGTGGGTTGTGTTTCTTTTATATCAATCAGTAAATTGGAGGTTATTTGTATCTCAACCTCCAAGCAGACTAAGAATTCATTAGTACTGTGGGAGCGCATCGGAAGTAGGGAATGATGCGGACGTGGTTCAAACTGTTTTTCCATTGAAAAGTAAGCTTTCATCTGCAGAATTGAGCTTACTTTACCTAGAACAATCAATCACAAAAACGATGACTGTCTGAACCCTCATGAAAAATAGCCTTCCCGCCATCCTTCCAGTATAAGAAAGACAACAATGGCAAATGAGAACATTACAGCATGTCCTGCGTATGTTACTTTCTCCAATACAACAAATCGGGTAAGAACATATTTTGTCTTGGTGCTGTAATCTAAACCACAATAAATGGAAATCTAGATTTCAATTTCATGTAAAGAAAGCAAATATGTGAATTTCCTTTGCAAAGTGGGGAGGTTTAAACCTGTACCTTTAGCAATGCCCACATAGGATGTAGTCTAGTGGCTGGAATACAAACTGCTTTACATCTGCCCTTTAGTAATAAACAATTAGATTTCTGAACATTACAGCAAGGTTTATTTCTTCTGTACTGTTGAAAGAAACGCTGAGACTTCGCTGGATAATACAAACAAACTCAAAAGGAATTTGTGATTACATTTGACCAAAGATTTGTGAAAATATTATGCTGTTAAATGCAGGATATGATTGACATGGGATGTGATATAAAGAAAAGTACATAAAGCGCCAATATGGAATACCCCTGGAATAGGTTTTATAATCATTTTAGCCAAATCAATCAAAACGTTCAAATTTCTCACTGTTATTAATTACAGATGGATTTTAAAATAGGTGTTCTCCCTATCAAGAAACTAATTGTGGATCTAATCATTTAAAATGTGAGTCTGTAATTATTTGGCAGATTTCATCATGTGCTCTCCCACTGACCGAATCCGTCAAGGAACTGTTTAACAGACCTTCCATTAATTATAGTATAGCACAGATGCAGGAGGAAAATGGAGCCGTTATGTGCAAAGGAAAATTTGCACAGTTTATATAATGGATACAGATATTTAATTAGGTGCTTTCATACATCTTAACCCATTATATTCGACATGAGAAATGCAGATAAAATACAAGGTTACGTGCAAAAACAAAGTTCCTTCACTCTTCTTAATTTTTTAGGGACTACTTAGTAATGAACTAAATGTATAGGGTACTTACTTATGACCTCACTACTGAAGCTAAAGGAAATCATGATCTTGAAGCAGTACACAACACGATTAATGCCCTCAGAAAACTAAACACTGACCTTTACTGAAACCATATCACAAATTAAGGGGCATTAAAGCATTAAAGTGACAGTAAAAGCTAAGAGCTTTCACGTTCACAGTTTTAGTTTAGAATTACTACAACGTATGAAATTTAAAGTTGATCAAGAATTCTATACGCGGTTCTTTTTTTGCTCATAATAAATATTTACGAACATGACAACTAAAAGACTACCATTTTAGTATTATTGTAAAAGCATTGACAATCATTGATATTCTGCCTTTCCAAACATATGTGACACAGGACTGCATCTTGAAATCAGCAAAATGTTTATGCTGCAAAAATTCAGAGCAATGGGGAAAAAAATAGTGGAATTGAGATCCAATTACCATTCCTACCATAAATACGCTATGCATGTTGTTAGACATAACCTTCAAATAAAATACAATACATGAAGTGTGGATGGAACGGTTTCTGTATAGAAAGCAATTCAGTAGATGGATAGTACTCTACACGAAATAATTTCAGACACAACTGGTTGCAATCCTTTTGTATTTTGTCAGAGAAACTATAGCTGCAAAATGCTAAACAAAAACAGTGTTGAGGGCTTTTTTTTCAATTATAAATCCTGAAGATGGGCTAAGTTACAGGGTAATCGCAACACATGGTAGTTAAAAATCATGCAGAATACCTTCGAAAAAGTATATGAGCAGAAGATAGTCTATAAAAAAATAATGTACACATTTTTGCATTGCAGGTATACAGTATCTACAACACTTCACCACTGGTGTGAGGATTTTGAAGAAAAGTAGTGTGGATATGAAGAATTCTTGAAATGAAATTAAAAATCTAAGGGGCTCATTACGATACCCGGCGTAAAAAAATCCGCCAGGCATGGAAGCGGCAAAAATCCGCCCGCACACACCGCCTGAACACCGACCACGCCATTATGAGTACACAAACCAAAAACCGCCATCGGCGGAAAAATCACACAAAATACCGCCCGCCATCGTCCGAGTCGGAGTCAAACCGCCCTCCACGGACGGAAACACGCACGACAACACAAAACCGCCCGCCCACACGGCCGACACACCGCACGTGAAATTACGATCGCACCGCCATGAGCGCGGAAAAACAACAAATATACCGCCCGCCAGCGCAAACAACGCCGATGAGAATCGACACGGCAGAAGCCATGGCGCCCACGTACCTGCACAGAAACCATCCGCACACAAAACCAATAGCACACAACATGGCCAACAAGTCCACACAGCAAGGCACACACAAATACACAAGCACAGTACACATCCCGAAAACACCCCCCGGACAAACAAAAAATACAAAGGCCAGAACCCCAGACACAACACACCTGAAAACAACAGACCATGAGGACACACCCACATAGGTGAGTACAAAAGCAGCACTCCCACAGACCACAACCCCTTGCTACATTGCAAACCAGAGAGGAGAGGAGAGGACACAGTGACACAGCAAGGACAGCAGCACACCACAGAAACGCACACATCACAACAACCACCACCACCACCAAACACCGGCACCACAAACCCCCTGCACATTACACAACACACACCGCACCAGCACCACAAACACCATGGCACCACAAAGGATGCCCAAGTTCACGCCCATGGAGCTGACGGTCATGGTCGACGAGATCATCAAGGTGTACCCACAAATCTATGGGAACATGGTCCAGCACACACCACTAGCCACCAGAAACAGAATGTGGACCCGGATCGTAGACCAGGTCAATGCAGTCGGGACCCTGCCCAGGAACAGAACCGAGATAAACAAACGTTGGAATGACGTAAAGAGCCTGGTCAAGAAGAAGGAGGGCAAAAACAGAGAGCTGGCTGCCGTCACTGGCGGAGGGAATCCCGCGCTCTTTAAGACCTTCAAAGCGTGGGAGGAGAAGGTGCGAGTCGTAATACATCCGGAGACCCTCGCCGGATTAGCAGGGGGAGTGGAGGCTGGTAAGTACAAACTAATGTATACCAGCACACCGCTATGTACTCACATGCGCAACTACCATGCCACAGCTCCCAGGGACAAACACCCCCATGTCCAGCACACAATACACAACACATCACACACACATGCAACAGACACTACCACACACAGCCCAAACCGAACAACTGTAAGATGCGTGGGGACATGTGTACACTAAGCCAGCCACGTAACCACCAACAGGTCCCCAAATATGCCAGAAGCGCCACAACGAGCACCCACCACACCCATGTGTCCGCCACAGCTGCACTAACCGACAAGTAACAGGTAAGTGGCAGGAACACAAAGTGCAGTGGGTGGGACGGTGGACAGCCCAAGTACAACACACACCAGGCCCCAGTCCCACAGCACAGCAAGGAGGAGCATCCCCCACACCCCACACCCACGTGTCAGCCACCGCAGTGCACAACGACAGCCGAAAGGCAGACATCACGGTCCACAGCAATCGGTGTCAGTGGGTGTACAGCCACCCCCACGACCCACTACACCCCCCACCCCCACAGACCTGCAACATGGAGCACCCCCGCTTAGAGCCATGTGGCATCCAGTACAGTGCACGCACGAACAACTTGCAGGTGGGAAACTGGACAGGGCTGGATTACTGGAGGCATGAGGACCATAACACCACCAACACATGGGACATGTCACGTAGCACACGAACACGCAGCACCGCCCACCGTCACGAACAAGTGAACAATGTGCACACGGACATGAACAGCAGACTCACACCCCACATGACCCATCACAGACATAGCAACACCCAAGGAGCCACGTCTGCATGCACAAGCCACACTGAATATAGTCCCACACGGCAGCCACTGTGCAACTCATCACACACAACCGAAACACCATTGAAGTCCTGTCCATGTAGCCCCCACTGCCTGTCAACCCCACACCCCACAACTACGCCTATGTAAGACAAACACTAGACGCAACAGAGCGGAACAGAAATGCACACGAACACCACTGAACCCATCAAACTCACAGACACACCATGCACATACAACATACCATCCATCCCATCCGTCAGCCCCAGTCACATGAAAGGCATGTCATCCGCACAGCTGCCACACATACAGCAGTCACGCTAAGACACATGCCCATGACCAACCATGTGCCAGAAGTCAATTAAGCGCACGACACACTGTGAGCAACAACACACAACATGGGCCACACCCCCCCGAGCACTGCAGTGATGCACATGGCACAGGGCAGCACGCACACCAAGGAGATGGGACAACTGCAATACGTTGGCTGGCACACAACTATCACTCACTCATAACGATGCGTCCAATGCCATGTCCAGTAACCACAACAGACAGCAAATATGCAGGGCATGTCAGGCATGCACACACCTCAGACCATGCACTGTCATGCTGCCACAACACATGTCACGTTCGGCACCCATGGCTCACAGCATGTACCCCAAAAGCATATCCCCTCCCAAATGAGAATCTGGGGCATGGCCCCCATGTTGCCATATGCGTTCCTAAGCGTTCCATTTGAACCCCAAAAGCATATTCCATCCCAAATGCGAATCTGGGGCATGGCCCCCATGTTGCCATATGCGTTCCTAAGCGTTCCATTTGAACCCCAAAAGCAAAGTACAAACCAGACCCAGGATGGGCCAGGAGCCCGCATACACCAGAGTCACAATGAGTAGGGGCAAAGCAAAACACCCATCGGCATGGCCAATCCGTCCCATGCCACATGTGCACAGCACACAGTCCCATTGCCTAGCACACACAACTACAGATGCCACAGCCACACACTCGCCTCCGGGAAACCCATGTACGAGATTGCACGAACTGCCAATGTCAGACGACTAATACATACTTCGCCAGGTGCAACACAATAACAAATCTCATTCTCTCCACAGGTGACGAACTGCTGGACGCTGGGGATGGAGACAGCAGCCAGCACAGCCAGCCTACAAGCCCCCAACGAGGACACACGGATCTGGAGGATCTGTCCACCTCTTCGGACACGGACCACCAAGCTGGCCCATCTGGCGTGGCAGGGCCCAGCCGCTCCCCAGGACCCCTCCTACCCACCAACCCATCATCCAGGGATGCTGAACAGTCCCAGTCCCCTGCTGCCACTGTCGTTGCGGCCACACCCACGGTCATTGCGGCCACTACCACTGCCGCAACCATCGCCGCACCGACCACCACCGCCTCCACCACCACCACGTCTTCGCTGGCACCAGCCCCAGCGCAGGTGGTGGCCCGGCCGACTGGATCCACCCTGGGAGCCACAGCGAGGACCGTGGTGAGCAATGTGGCTAGTGGGCAGGCCGGTGGCAGCAGGACTGGTAGGAGGAGCAGGGTCAGGGAAACGCCAGCCTCCCCTGGGAGCCATGCCCTGCCTCAAATGGCCAGAGTCCTTGGGGCCTATGAAGAGGCCCAAGGACAATGGGCCAGGTCTGCTACTGACACGCGGGAGGTGCTGGGGGTGCTGAGGTCCATGGACGCCCATATGGGCCAATTCGTGTCCCGTATGGACCAACTCGTGGACCTCATGGGCCAGCTGGTGGTGGCGGTGGGGTCACAGGCAAGGCCAGCAACACCACCTCCGCCACCACCTGCTAGGGCGCAGGCAGCAGTGTCCACTTCCCCTGCGTCCACAGCCAGTGAGCACACCTCACCCACCACCAGCAGGTCGCCACCACACACCCCCCCTCCCAAACGTGGAAGGGGCCGTCCGAAGAGGAAACAGATCTCCCGGGAGGACTTCGCACGCTCCAGTCGCAAGTGAGGCAGCCAGCCAGCCTTCCGCCAGCCTTCCTTGACCAGCCACTGCATTGACTTGCTCTACGATCCCACTCCACACAGCCAGCTGGATGGCATGTGTGTGTTGGACTATGGACATAGAACCAGTGGGTACACCCTGATCATCACGCAGCCATGACCGACAGCTCATTGTCACTGCACGCACCACTTTTGTCATCACCTTACACACAATCACATGTCACAGTTCGTAATAAATGCACCTTTTTCACTAACTGCTGTTTGTGCCCTGTGTTTTATTTGTACGGAATACAACGGCCACCTTGGGCGGAAGGGCACCTGATGCGTGGCATGGCAATGGAATCCGGAGGGCCTGTAGGGACCTAGGGGTGGGAGACAGAACAGGAGCACATTCAATGAGTGTGTCACACACCCATCACACAGTACATGTCAACAACTACAAGCAATGTACACACATCGCACAGAGCAATAGGGCACAATGCCACAGTCACCAACAGTGGCATACTACCCTGGCCATGGAGCGTTGACACACTGCACGCAGTGAACATACGGCCACCCTGACACAGCACACACACACCTGCATAGATACAGACACATCATCCGTCGTACATGGACACTCACCGTCAAGTGAAGTAGCGGGCGATGAGCTGCTGCCGCACATTCCCAGCTTCCTCCTCTCCGCTGTCCACCTCACTCGAGCTGTCCTGGTCTGCGGGCTGGGGCCCTGGTTGATCTCCGTCATCCACAATGAGGGGGATCTGCTTCCGAATGGCCAGATTGTGCAGCATGCAGCACGCCACCACTATCTGGCACACCTTCTGTGGGGAGTACGCCAGTGCACCTCCGGTGCGGTCCAGGCACCTGAACCTGGACTTGAGGCGGCCAAAGGTACGCTCGACCACACGTCTGGTCCTCCCATGTGCCTCATTGTAGCGATCGTCTGCTGGGGTGCGAGGATTCCTCAATGGACTGAGCAGCCATGCCCCATTCGGATACGCAGAGTCACCTGGGTGTGAGGGACACAGAGAACCGTAGCTATTCCAACTGGACAGGGGACAGCATCGCACAACCAGCACGCTACACCACTCCACATACTCACCGACAATACAGCCACGATCCTGTTGCAGATTGGCCATCAGTCGTGGCAAGATGCTGTTGCGCATTATGTGTGCGTCATGGGCCGAGCCTGGAAACTTGGCACACACGTGGGTGATCACCATGTCCGCAAGGCACACCACTTGCACATTCAGGGAGTGCGTGTGCTTCCTGTTGCGGTACAGGTGCTCAGTGGCCTGTGGTGGAACAAGGCCAACATGAGTGCAGTCAATGGCTCCCACGACGTGTGGGATTCTGCCAAGGGCATAGAATGCACCCTTCACTGCCGCCAATTCACGAGCCCTGGGGAAGCGGATGTACCTGTTCCGGTACAGCATCATGGCTGCCAGTACATCCCTCAGCACCTTGCTGAACATGGGCTGGGACATCCCTCCTCCACTGCCCACTGTGTGCTGGAATGACCCAGTGGCGAAGAAATGCATGGCGGCCATCACCTTAGCCGTGGGGGTGACAGCAGTCGGATACACCCTGCGGGGACGGAGATGGGGCTCTAACATGGCACACAGTCGATGCAGAGTTGGCCTGTCCAGCCGAAACTTCCTGATTACCTCTGTATCGTCCATGTCCGCCAGCAATTGGTATGGGCGGTCAATGTTCGGTCTCCGCCTGGGTTAAATGGCAGAGGACACATGTCAAAGCAACACGGCACATAGCAATTTCGCATACACATCACTGACATGACTGAGCAAGCACATGAGCCACAGCCCAGCTGTCAAGCTGGGACGGCACGGCCACAATACACTTACACAGGTCTCCCAACAATGGCAATGGCAAGTGAGACATACCACTGCCATGTGCATGCACATGGGGATCTAGGCCCCAATGACTTGCGGGGCGTGCTGATGGGGACTGACTGCATATTCGTCAAGCGGCAACGCCACGGCAACATGAGTGTCTGCTGAGCATGGAACTGCTTCCGAGGCTGGATGAGTATGGCACACGACGACGACGATGTGGGCACGGGCTGAGCGGCCAATACAAGTGGGACCTGTGGCACGAGGGGATATGAGACAGTAGTAGGTGTCAGCACTGCACCCTATGTACAGCACTGTACGGATCACAGCTCCCGAAACATTGACTGGTGTCCACATTGACAGCCCCATGCCAAGACGGCTGTGTGCTTGCAGTCACACGTCACAGGTGAGAGGTTACATTGCACGTGCCAGGTGGCAGACGTACATAGTGGGAGCTGGCATGTGTGTGCATGTGTCTCCTGTTCAGGATCCACCAGATGGGCGCTGACTCTGTACTGACCATTGGACACAGCATGTTCTGTGGAAGGCTTGTGTGTGTGGGATGGTGGCACTGGATGTGCCTCCGTTGGGTGGGGGCCATGCACAGGGCGGGTACGTCGATGATTGCGCATTGTTGGTCACGGTGGGTGCACCAACTAAGATGTGTTGCCCTGTGTTCAATTCCTATGTCCGCATGATGATGGACTGTGGATGTGGGCAGACTACACATTGGTCGATGTGCTGTCTATATGCATGTGCCTTCACACCAGGCACAGCTGCCCCTGCACATGTGACCCCTGCTGGACTCGCTGCTGGGTCTGTGGAGCTGATGCACCTTCTGCGCGTGGGGCGGACAGCTCTCCTCACTTCCCTCATTGCGCATGTCATGTCTTTGCCGCAGGTGACATGGATCATGGAGGGCCCACATGTACGCGTGGGTAGGCTACACATGATTGTTCACTGGTCGCCACCCCCAGTCAGTGTTTCGAATGGGAAG
Organism: Calotriton arnoldi; assembly: GCA_963921515.1. Lineage (NCBI taxonomy): Eukaryota > Metazoa > Chordata > Amphibia > Caudata > Salamandridae > Calotriton > Calotriton arnoldi. The sequence continues at coordinate 1,183,018 of CAWUFW010000518.1, forward strand.
GTTGTCGTGCTGGTGGTATGTTCGATGTGGCGGATGGGCGGGCCTAGGTGCGGGCTTACATTCCGGACATGGGGGGGTAGTTGGATTGGCGACTAGTTGCAGTACACACGGGACACGTCTCTTCCTTTCCACATCTGGGTCATCCCTTGTACTAACTGACAGTGATACAGTCATCTTCGCCCCAGCCCTCATGTCCTCCCCTCGCCCCCCAATATGCATGCTCACCTGCGAGGCTAGCGCTTGCACAGGCAGCCCCAAGCTCGCACCAGAGAGGGCAAGGAGTGTATGTGTGGGTCCAGTTGCACGAGTGGGCTGTCTCAGGGTATGATGTGTGGCGGGACGCCGTCCACCTGCGTGGTGCCCCAAATGGAGACCCGGCCTGCATGGACTATGCATCACAGTCTTCGCCTTCCGGATCCGCCACCTGCGACACCCAGTGGCTGTGGCTGCCCTTGCGGCCAGGCCGCGTCCGTCTGTGGCTGATGGCCCACACATTCACTCTTTGGCCTCTCTGGGGAGGGCTCGGGGGTGGTGGCGCACGCGCTTGCACTTAGTCGCAATGGCATGTGTCGTGGTTGGTATGATGGGCAATGGATGGGATGGTGCGAGCCACCTCCCGTGACGTCAGTGCTGCTCGTGCTGTGGTGCGTCCCCCTACACTTCCATTTGACTTGTGCCATGCTAGACGTTGAGGTTCTATTGCCTGCGTGATATGACCAGGAGGAGCGCGAGGAGACCTCTCACACACCATGCTCCACTGCCATCCCGTGCCCTGTATCGCCTGTGCGGATTGACTATGTTGGGGTTACACCTGGTCGACTGGGGCTGTGTGTGCCTTGTCAAGGGGCATGGCGGGCGCACAACAGGATCCAGCTTGTCCACAGAGGGTGGGCTGAGGTGCGCCTGGTACCGCTTTGTACGTGTACCCGGCTGCTGTGCACACACGTGTTCACTCCCCCCCCGACAGGTGTCCTCTCACAATGCCCAGGGAAGCGGTGGTGTACTGTTCATGAGCCCTCCCAACACGGCGTGCTCCAACTTGGCATGTGCGCATCTACCCGTCACACCCACCCACCTGAGCACTGCGTCCATACGACTTCACACGACACATGTGTGTCTTCCACAGTAGTGCACTCATTTGCGTTGACATCCAATACCAGTGGACTACATGGTCATGTCACGACTGCCGTGTACTTCACATACTCTCATCCTCTCTCATTCGTACTTGTGAAATGAGTCAGCGGAGACAGTTCTGGTTTCAAACATTATATTGAGTCTTCTGTCCTCTGTGATGCAGTATAGTGGACACTACTGGCAGCGGAATACATGTTGAGGATATACTGAGCATGATAACAAATGGGATAGGGTGTGGGGTTACATGTGATTGGCTGTTGCATGTGGGATGTGGGCTTCAGAGTTACATCTGCTTGGCCAAGGCTGTGCTAATGTACATTTACGTATAGCTGCGGAGCTGCGGACTTTGACACAGACGGTATACATGTAGCCTACCAGACCGCTCGGCATCATGGGCACAGTCCATCTCAGTTCCATGTGACAGGTTTGCTGCGGTTGTTCCTCATGCACGCGTGCATGTGAGATGACATCAGGGCATGTGCTTGCGTGCATGCAGCGGCGTGCCACTTGTTGTTGCACTGTGGTGGTTACTGGACATGTCACAGTCACTGGGGTCGTGTTGTTGTTGTATGCACTTGTCGTCCATGCAAAGGTCCTGGTATGGGATTCCCGGGGCGGGGGTGGGAGGGGTGCAGCACCCACAGACTCCAGGCGACCTATTCATGTCCACTGAGCGGTGTGTGTCCATGTGCGCTGGATCCATGTCGTGTCCTGGTTGTTCGTGCAGTTCCGTCCATGTGGGTGCGATGCACAGAGCCCATGCCACTGCCTCCCACGATGCATGCGGTGTTCCTGGATGTGATGGGGAACAGTGTGCATGTCCCGGTCATATCCGATGTCATGGCGATGTCGTTGATGGTGTGGTTACAGTTGCCGGTCGTTTGGTATGGCTGTTGTGGTGGTGACTGGCCAGTCCGTGCGGAAGCTGAGCATGGGTGCGGGGTTGGACTTCATAGGTCACTCGGGGAACCTGCGTTGTGGTCCGACGTATTTACAGGTGGTCAGGTATGCGATGCCGTCCAGCAGGGCTTCCATGTCATTGGTGGTGTACATGTTTGCCAGCCAATGAAGCGGATGGTGGCTGTCAAGGTGTTGTTCGTAGGTTGTCCCTTGGAGGACCATGATGGGGCATGCTGGGTGACATTCGATGTAGCTGTTCTCGATGATCCGTCGTGTGGAGGCACAGTGGTTCCATTTCAGTGCGCGTGCGATGTTGGCCACATACGCCATGCCCCCATAGGCAGAGCAGGCCCTGTCGTGTGCGTCCAGAGGGAGGAGTAGTGGTAGCAGGTCCGCCTTCAGACATGCCGGGTTGGAGAGGCATATCTCGACGGGATGCTGGTAGGGACACCTCCGACAGTAGAAGACGGGCATGACGCAGCTGAACAATGTGATGCGGTAAGTCAGTCGGTAACTTACGTTCAGCAGGGACAGGAGATCGCATCCCAATGTATGTATCGTGTTGGTTTGGTACAGCTTGAGCTCTTCGGCGCAGTTGGGTAGGTGTGTTGCGGTTGCCATTTCGCAGCGGTTCGTAGAGGTGGCGTGCTCCGGCTGTGTGTGCAGTCTGCAATGTGCACGCTCCGGGGTTGCTGTGAGCTCTGTGTAGTCGTGGGGAGACAGGACTTGTGTTCTGTTGGCTTGTTTGGAGGACACGGGCCCTCTTCCCACATGCTTCTCAGACAGTTCAAGGTCGGTGCTGTGTGACTCCTTCCAATTAACTTGCATGTGGCCGACATGGGGGAGTGTTTTCTTGTTTCTTCCCCGTCCGTTGTGTGCTTCTGTGATATGCGCTATCTGCCCTGTGGTCGGTCTCCTCGGCATGCCTGTGTTGGTCTATTCTTGGACAATGGCTGTATTCACCGGCTTCTGTCGTAGGGCTGTGGTTTCGGTGTTGGAATGGAAGGTCATTCAGTGCTGTCTGCTCTCCCTTGTGTGGGCGGCAGGCTGCCTTTCCGCTCTGCGTTGGGCCTTGTGTGTGGATGTAATTCTTGGGCCACCTGTTGTCGGTCCCCGGGCTCTTTGGTGTTCCGTTTCATGTGTCTTGTTCATATGTGCAGGGTGGTATGGGTTTTTCAGTGTGGTACTGGCGTTCCTCTTCCCGAAGGGGCCCTGCTTCTCCTAGTTGGTGTTGCCGCCGCTGTGTGCTTCGCCATGTTTGTTACACTGGGGTGTGTCCTGCTGTTGCGTGACTTGACTGACATGTGTGCGTCGGTTGTGTGGCGTTGGGTGTTGTCCGTGAATTGGGCGTTGGGGACATGTCTGTGGCCGGCCTGTCACGTGTCATGTGCGTTCGGGGTGGGGCTGGTGTGTGTGCTGCTTGGTTGTGTCCCTGTGTCTGTGTGCGACGCATGCATGGCGCTGCGGTTGGCCTCTGCGTTGTGCGCATGTGTGGCGGCGTCATCGGCGCTTTGGGGCCGTGACGGGGTGGTTGGTTCCTAGTCCCAGGTGGTGTGTACACATGTGTTCTGCGATGTTAGGATTTGGCCTGTGTGTCATATGTGGATGCAATGGTGGATGTGTAGTGTGCACGCGCTGGTGGGGGGTTGTCCGCTTTTTCCGCCCTTGCACTGTGTGCGCTGTTTGCGTGCACTTGTTGTGTGTGTGCCTACCTGCGTCTCCGCGGTACGTTGCGTCCTTGGTGGTGCATCAGCAGAAGCATGGGAAGGGCCTGCAGTGCTGGATTCATGCCCGGGGTGCCGCTTCTTCGTTGTCCGTGCTCTGCGTCCGTGTTTCCGCCTCTCTTTCACGTGCGGTGTCTCTTGGCCGTGGGAGCCGTTTGTTTGCGGCATCGTAATTTATGCGCCGGGCGGGACGTGTTTCGTCGGACGGTGTGTGTCAGTTGGGCTGCGCCGCTACGTGTGCGGGCGCACTTTGATGGCGGACGGTGTTGCTGGCTTGCCGGCGGTGTTTGGCCTGCTTTTTGCATCGTAATTGTGCGGGCGTGTGGACTGCTGCGTGCCGGCGGTAACTGGTGGTTTTTGCATCCGCCAGCACGGCGGTTGTGCTTCCGCCCGCCATCGTAATGGGCCCCTAAGTACGGTAGGAATGTATTAAAACCCTATGCTAAGCCCAGCCTTTTCCAGTCATACTGGAAGATAACAGGAGTGTGAACATTTTTTTTTCTTTTTTTTTTTTTTAAACGTAAACAGGAAAAAAAACTGACGGAGGAAAGAGACGAGACCAAAACAAAAATCAGTGAAAACAAGTTTCTTAAAGGAAAATTCATGTTGATAATCTATAATTATCACAGGACACGCATGTTTCTGAAACAGTACACTAACACCGTGCTGTAAGTAGTGGTGGTGAGCGAAAAATACCCCCAGTTGAGATGTGTGCTGAATTGTATTATTCTACAGCTCCTTGGGCCATACCTACTGTTTCTAATACTAACAACAAGCAAGCAAGCAGAATATTCATCTTATTCATACTAATCTGTTTTTTGAAAAGCCATCATGACCCACCACTAATGTGCTGAGGCTTTACTAGAAGATGCGACTCACCATTTTCACAAATGTCAAGAGAGTGACTGATCTGCATAGAACGAAGGACAACCCCACTAATTCAACAACCAGGAGCAAATGGAAATTCACAAGTAACAAAATCAATGTGAAAGGCTCCAGGACTGGTTTTAGAACTTGTTCATTTGATGGTGATTAGCGCTACATTAACAGCTAATTATTGCAAGAGAAAATTAACTAACATAAGGACACACAGGCTAGGCTGCAAAGGAGAGGAATTCCTTGAGTCACAATTATTCAAAATCAAGTGTTTTAAGCGGGTAGAGTACAGTGATTCATGAAGTTAGTGATGTTCCCTGCCGGTAGAGGAGAAAGTGTACCAAAGATTTTTTTGCATTTTAGGACTGCCAGGCGGTTTGAAGCATTTGGGGGGCTGTAGGGGGTGCAATATGTGGATTAGTGTCTGGAGATTGTCAGGAAAGCTTTGGAGGGTGACATTTTTGCTGTAAGCGAAGCTGTGCATCAATGGAGTTTGAATCTCACGAGCTCAAGAATTTAACCATATTCATTTTCTAAAGGCAAACAAAACGGCTAAATTTTGACAAATAATTTACTTCACTGCACAGGTGCAGCACTTCTAAGCTTTTTTTTTATGTGGGTGGCAGGTCTGCAGTCTATGACATAGATTTCTGTACATAGACGCAAACAAAAATAACTGCCAGACTTTTGCCTTAACATGGTGGAGCAACGTCATACAAGTGAGCTAAATCGGTACACAGGACATTTGAGATTATGAACAACTTAGTTGGCAGGCTTTAAGAAGATGTATAAAAAGCATTAGTATTGGCATGGCATTCCCTTCAAAACACTTCATTATCTCTAAAAAGAGCAATCTCTCCAGAGACAACTTATGTGCTGTGTGTTTAATCATCAACCGATCAGGGATAGACTCCATGAGTAGAAGTGTATTAATCTCTTTAGCATACCCGTAAGGAAGGCCTGTTTTCAAAGGGCAGATAAAGGCTCATGTGGACAATTTATAGCAAAGGCAGATTGTATCAAAACTAACTACAGGGCTACATTAATAGGATGCACAAAAGGATGGGAGAGTTTCTAGTGGCCCTAGCCACATTAAAGAGGCCATCGACAGAGGGCTGGCAACCCCGGACTTCGAAGCATACTATTTAGAAGGTCAGCTGCAGAGACTCACTCAATGGATAGCGGGAAGGACCGACCCAGATAGGGGGGGACCCCCCTTCACCCCGGGCAGGGATGAACTACTCTGAACACTAATGAGGACTGCAAAACCACAGCACATGCATACCAACGAGCATAGAGTGATACAGAAATGTTGGAGCAGATGCCTCCAGAAGACCCAGACGAAACATCCATACTCACCGGAACTGCCATTAGTAATAGTCAGGGCACTGCCATACGGGGGACAATGGGGCGGCCTAGATGACTGGGCACAGGCGGGGGCGACTAAGATAGGAGATCTGTACAGAAATGGGGAACTGCTCCCATTCGACGAATTCAGTACTGACTGGGACATCCCGCAGGGCCAATTCTTGCTGCATGGAGCGGTCATGGGGGCAATACGATGACACTGGCAGATGGGCACTACAGAACTGCCGCAACACGCCACATGTGAATACATTGGGATAGCTGGGGGTGTTATAAAGGCCGTCTCATGCCTATACAAATAGATAGGGAGAGATTCTGCTAAGCCGCTTGAGTAGATAAGGAACCGTTGGGAGGAGGATCTAGGATGCCCCCTTGAGGATAAGGATTGGGAAAACGTATTGCAAAGGGCACCAAAGGTGCCCAGAAACACATGATTTAGACTGATAAGCTTTTACACATTACACCGAGCATACCTTACCCCAGAACGAATAGATACTTCCACAGGGAAGACGCGGAGGGTCATCCATATAATGTGGAGCTGCCGGGCACTGGCGCAATACTGGCAGGAGGCGACGACGGAAACAGCCCGGATCACTGGTAGGGTTGTGCCGTGTACGCCAGCACACTGCTTGCTCAATCTGTTCCCACATACGGCCAAGACCAAAGTCACTGCCCGGTTTCAGGACCTGGCTTTCATCCTAGCCAAGAGGGAAATCACCAGTAGGTGGAAAGCACCAAACTGCCATAGCATCACTAGGTGGAAACGAGAACTAGAGAAGTGGGCGGGCTGTGAGAGTAGAGTTCTGATGAGGAATGCGAGACAAGGTGTAGGCAGAATAGAGAGGGCCCAGGCATGGGAAGCACTGGTGGAAGAGATGAAACTCAATGACCAGGGATTCGGCAATACTACCCCAACAGTGGCTTCTAGACAGGGGAGCCCCCAGAAACCGGACCCAGAAACTGCCCCAGAGCCGGAACCCGGGGAGACTCATTCATAAGGTTAGCAAGGCGAACTGAGCAAGATAAGGAGGTGTGAACACGAAGACTATATAGTAAATCCGTGAATAGCGAGGGAAAGTGACAAGCAACAGAGGAAAACCTTTTAATTTTCATGGCCTGCAGTGTGGGAGGGAGGGGGGGAGTTGAGGAGGGAGTTTGAACATGTACACCCAGATATGAGGACACCAGCAATAGGGAAGGGGGGCTTAGGAATGTATTAGACAAGATAGCAATGCAAAGGAAAGCCCTGTAATGTACTAAGATGCAAGTATAAGGACTGGTATGATGCAAAAGGAAATAACACGTTTACCAAAAAAATAAAAAAGAAAAAAAAAAAAAGGATGGGAGGGTTTCTGTGGATACCAAATGTCAGTAAAGAAACTCAACCATGTGCAACACTGATGCATTTAAGTAAAAGCACCCATTTTTCAACCCTTCCGTCAATGGGTCAAAAGCTCCTCATACATCTCAATGATTACAGCTATAGAAGAAAAGGAAGCCTTTACACCCCCCACCCAAAGTACTTGGACCATGAGGTTTCACAAATAAAAGGATGAAATAAACAGTGGAAACGAGTGGATTGTGACCGTAATACCATGCTCCTTGCTGGATCGCAGACTAACTAGCAATTTAATCTAAGCCAATCAATCTTCCAGTGCAACAGGAACTACAGCACACATCTGCTACAAACTGCCCCGATAAATAATTCTAGGTAGCCCATTAGATTGAAGGAAGTATTTGGCAGTGGAAGTCTTAAACAACATCAGTTGTAAGAGTGTGCAGCAATAATCTGACTCACAAAAAAAACATAAATGCGGCACAGTCTAGAGTAGACCAACAATTGTACAGAGAAGGGAAAAACACCAAGAAAAAAAAAAAACCCTCATCACATTTAAGACAGATGGACAAACTTAATAGGACAGGTGATAATCCTCTTCAAACAAATTAGTGAGATTTGGGATGTGTTGAAGGGGCACATTTGTAGGTCTAAACCTCAATATAGCATCAGGTTCAGACCTTTGGACTGGGTCACCTAGTCTCCATCAGTAAGAAATTTGTAAGAGCCAGAAACAAAGGTAACTTGTTTAATAAAAAGATGCAAATTCACTGGGGTGTTTGACTGAAGACCATTTATTTACATTGTGTTTATACAGATGGTAATAAATTTATGTACAGAATGGGAAGGCATTAAATCTTTCCTGGACATATTTTATAACAATATCAATCATGGATTACAGTTTATTTTTATTTTCGTATAAGCTACAGTAGTTTCATTTCAAAATATACATGGATATGTAAAGGCTATTATGCAAATACAATAAAACATCACTTTATGATAACATTCTCACAAACATATCAACTTTAGTCAGGAAAAATAAACAATGATCATATTTAGAATTAATCCAATCGGACTCCAATTTTATTTCAAAATACTTATAAAAACAAATAGATGGACTATGCTCAGTATTTCTATGATTAATACAGTCACCACTTTAACAATTTGATGAGAAAAGTCTTGACCTCAATTTCAATTTACCAAACTGGTTTGACGGTATTGTCAATGCAAGTTAGCTCTTCAATTAACAACAAATACTGTAAGGTTAACAATGGAAGAAACCTACTGCAATCGATGATAGTAGAAGATGGCAGCAGAATGAGCTACACAACCACTCTCAGGTAAATATCCTTCTGGAAAGGAAGTGCTAGTTTGTTGTCAGAGTTTAGCTTTGTTGATATGTAAAGTGATGCACACAAAACTGAGTGGTTCTGTTTATTTACTCTGCAACAGTAAAACCAAACCATAAAACGACAAGGATAATGCCTCATCCACAAGATACTATCACATTTGCAGAGACAACCATAGAGCGGTTTCTAAAATCCTGTGATTTAAAAAATATATATATATCGTCTCCAAGACCCTTAAATTAACTGCTGGTTACAAGAGAAGGACACTGCAAATAAAGATTTACTAGAAAACACACACTAAAAAGAATCCTAGTTTCTACATCAAAATTAAAGCAGTCCTGAAAATGGGCCAAGTAGACATCACTACCTGCAACAAGGATCTTCATAGTGTTGTTGTTTCCCCCACAAATAAAAGATTCACACAATTTCTTTTCACTTTTTTCCCTGCAATATTTCAAGCAAGCAATGGTCCAAAACATACATGGAACCACAGCAGCACCTTTACCCGTTTACATATTTCATGGCTTTTTGTCAGAGAACTTTTGTTGGTCCAAACTACAGATAAACACAGCAATTTACTGGAAACTATAAAACCAATTGAGCATTTTTTAAACAAGGCTCTAACTTAAGCGTTGTTTTAGTATTACTGTCCACTCTGGGTCAGTGTTACCTCTGTACCTCTAATTAAACATGTGGCATAATATATAAATATATATATTATATATTTGCACATAAAATATATAATATATACTTCAAAATACCCAAGGAAAAGCACACTGCTTGCTGGGCAACTGTAAATGTAGAGTGAAGATTGTGTTGAAATAAAAAAAATAAAAAAAAGAACAGGTAAGTCCTGCACCAAAATTTTTCAGAAAGCAAAACAAAATTGTGATAATCTTGAAATTAGTGCTAGCTAGAATAAAAATGGTCTAGTTACACTAGAAATATAAGTAAATTATCTATTAAAGTAAGAATAAACTTATTTAGGTGGGACAAGTGATTCACCATACCTCATGGGCATATTAGAGGGCTAATTCATGTTTAAACTGCTTCAAGTGCTCACAAAAATTACAAGGTACTAATATTTAGCAGTGCAGAAAAAAAGCTAATTTTATAGGTGACTTTGCATAAATGACAGGTAAAATGGAAATATAATCTAAAGATACTTCAAACGGCTATTTAAAAAAAAAAAAAAAGAAAAAAAAAAAAGGATTGAGACCTGCAATATAATACTTTTTAAATCTGTTTGAAAACAATACTAAATAAGTATATTTTTAATGCACAAGGAGCATTTCATTTTTGCAAAAATTCTATCCCGAAGATGTACTTTCAATGTGCATCCATATTAAAGTTCCATTACAAACTGTTGAAGCTGCTTTAAAAAAATGTATAATCACACTTGTATTAATCTATGAAAATTGACAAACTGTTTATGCGAGGAAATGGATAGGACAGTGAAGACAAATTAAGTCACAAGAGAAAATGACAGTCAATGTTATGGCCACCTGCACAAAGACACTGGTCAATAAATATACTTTCATCACAACGAACATGGAAGTTTACACCCCCAATCAAGGTTTTCAATCAACTGTAGTAGTCAAATCATCAAAAATTATATTTAAAAAAGCAATTCAACAAACCAAAAGTTAGTGAAATAAGTCATTGGAAAAACAATCATTTGGGATGTAATGAAAATGTTTAAACCAAATAGAATAAGAGTAACAGTAGTTTTCAAGTGATGTGTCTCATAATTGAGAAGAAACATAGGGGTAAATGCAGCACTGAGCGTTTTAGACGCTTGCATCCTATATTTTAAATACTTTTCCTCCTACCCTTTGCAGTTACCTTCCATAGGGTCCTAGCAAAGTATTGTGAAGGTTGCACTATACTCTTACCCATGGCAAATCAGCCTCTGGGGTGCTCTTTTAAGAACCAGTGTTGTGGATAAGTGTTGGCCTTGTGGTTTTTGCTTTGATAACTGACTGACTTTTGGAAATTTCAAATCATCCAATGGATAGAATTGGATAAACAATGAGCGACAGTTCTATATAAGTAGGGCCACTGTAGATAATTGTATTTTAGTGTGAGCACCTATTGCAGTGTATTTCCACTTACCAGATCCTGTTAGCTTGAGTTTTATTTCATTTACCTAGACCACAAAAACATCTCATGAAAGCAAAGCTACTTCCAATGCTCTATAGTCATTTACATTGGCAGCAGAGCTAAATAACCCTTCAATTGAGGAAAAAAGAGAAGGGTAGGAGGAAAAGTATGTTTGTCAAACTATAAATACAAACAGCAATTTACTGTACACTATAAAACCAATGAAGTTGTCAGACCAGGCAGTCTCTGTCCCGGCCCAGGCTTGGGTAAATCAATTTTCAGCCCTCTACGACTGAGGGAGCATCTGCCCCACCCTATTAACAACACTGACACACTCAATAGCCACTGGGCAGATGTCAAAGAGGCAATCTCATGGGGTCCCAGGCGAGTTGTTAAAATCGCTAGTGGATCTCTGGGCTCCTGTTTAAACTCTTCATATAAATGCGCCAATTAGAGGCCCGCACCCAGAGGTCTAGAAACAGTCAGTTGTAGTCACTATATTTAAAAAAGGAGATAGAGAGGACCCTGCATGCTACAGCCGATTTCCCTGATCGATGTCAAAGTGAAGATTATAGGGATAGTGATTTTGGAGGGACTCACGACCTGGGCTAATGAGAAGGGAATCCTCTCTGACCTACAATGCGAGTACAGACCAGAGCGAGGCACAGTTGAACAGAACCTAAATCTGCACCTCCTAATATCTAAATTCACCAGACATCAAAGGAGGTTCTGTCCACTTGACCTTATTTAAACTCAGCTCAGCCTGCGACTGTGCTAACAGAGATAAGCTCTGGACTGAGCCGGGCTCCTTGGGGGTGGACCAAGGACTTGTTTCTTTTATGAGAGACGTGCAAAGTGGCCTAATGGGGTGGTTAGATAAGGATCTGACGAGGAATGTTTCAGCTCTTTGAACTTAAAAAAGGCATCCGACATGGCTGCATTCTAGCCCCTTATTTTTTATTTAATATGTACATAAATCGGCTAGGAGTGGCTCACTGATATTGGTTCCGATGTGCCAAAAGTTGATTGAAGAGCAATTCTAGTACTTTTATGCGCCGGCAATGCATTTTTAATTGCTTGTACAGCTAGGAGCCTCCAACGACTTAGATACATTAATCGATTTTATGAATAGCTTACTTCTCCACAAATTTTAAGAAATCGAATTTTATAGTGGCAGGCCCCAAGAACACACACAATCCTGTAATCTCTCAGCAGAGGGTCAGGTTTTAACAAGAATGGAAAAAATGTTTTATCTGGGTCTGTTACTCAATTCGGGTCCCAGCTGGAAATCCCTACTCACAAAAAATGGAGGCATTTTACAAAGAGCCATCTCGGGGCTATACGATTTTGTCAGACGCATTGGGCTTAAGCCCCCAAACGTAGATGATTACAAGTCTAAATGTGTTCCGATGGCAAAGTTTGGCTGTAAAATCTAGGGGTAAGCTAATATTGACTGTGTCCAGGTGATAGAAAAGAAGCTGAAATTATTCACAAAGGAATGCGCATGTCCTTTATTGCAGATTTTTTTTCATGTTTGTCCGCTTTTACTGTGGTTTTTTGTATGGCATAAAAAGGATCTGCATTTTAATAGGTTCATACTCCAGGATTGTTTGCTTTTAGATAATGTAGAGCAAATCCCACTGCTACTGTACGTTAAAAAAAATCTTTTATGAATTAGAATGACCAGATCCGTTTACCACCCCCAGGGACCTAGTGAAAAGGGATCTTGCCTGGGTCAAACAGGCTTTCTCCCAAAGGGCAGCTGCTTAACAGGAGAATTCTGCATTAACAAAGCAGACCATACGCAAGTATGTCCCGGTCAAATCTGTCAATGGGATAGAGCCCTACCACCTCCTGCACATGCCCAATAGGCAACGTCGTCATTGACATTTTTTAGGTTGGACATTTTTCACCAGCTTTTGTTTCCGAAGGGGGTCTGGTATAAACCATCTAATTTGCCCGTTTGGGACTGATATCTGGAGTTGTGACACCATGCATATATTACTTGTTTGCCATACATTTTCTAATCTTCGACCTAAGTATATCAGGCCCCTTCTAATTTCTGAACATTGCAGACAAATAAGACCTGCATATCTCTTCTTCCAGTTGCTAGCAACACCTAAATTGTGCTTTTTAAATCACATTTTCTTTCTGGTGTTCTATCTATAAGCTAGTAAGTATTGGGATTTCAGGAACTAATTCTCCTAGGTAAATGATGGCAATTTTTGTATTTTTTAATTAGCCAGTTTTATGAACCAATGTAAAAAAAAATGTAAATTTCTATTCGATACATTTTTAATTGATGTATGCCTATTTTGATATGCTGCTGTAGCTCAATGAGGAGCACTCTTATGATTTTATCAAAATCTTTAAAAAGAGTGAGCCGTTACCTCTGTACCTCTAATTAAAAACATGTGCCATCAGCAGGGGTCTGAACATGGACTACATAGTTAGAGCCTATAAATCAAGAAAACACAAAAAATATATAATATATGCTTCAAAATACCTAAGGAAAAGCACACTATTCACTGGACAATTGCAAATGTATAGTGAAGCTTGTGCCAAAATGAAAAAAGAACAGAAGTCCTGCAGCAAAAGTTTGCGGGGAGCAAACTAAATTTTGTGATAATCTTGAAATTAGCGCTAGCCTTCAAAGAAGAAAATTGACCATGTTAGACTAGAAATATAGTTAAATGATCTATTAAAGGGAGAACAAACTTATTTAGGTGTGAAAAGTGATACACCATTAAAGGGCTTTTTCTTGTTTACTCTGGAAACAATATTTCAAGGCACAGTTTCCAGGCAATTACTCAGCAGTAGGACTTTTAAAATGTATACTGACATCAAATAACCCAATTTAGCCACTATGCTTAAAATTGAGGAAAGGATAAGTACCACCCCTGGCAATCTATAAAAGTGATTACATGAGAAGCAATTACTATCCAGTGTTAAAAAAATTGGGGGGGGGAAACACCCTTTGATTTTCTTTTCTTTTTTAAAATCAGCGAAGCCACTGTGGCAAAAAACTGCCATGTTGACCAGATTAGAGAGAATGTTTATTTCAGTCGAACAGGCCACAATATGACTTAATTTTGTCCATCACTTTAAAGACAATATTAAACACAAAAGAAACCAGTCCTACGATTTGTCACTGTAAATCTTAACAAGCAAGATATAGACAGTGTAATCAAGCAGATACATTAGACACCCTCTCACAAACTAAAATGTTCTGTGGGGCTCAGCTGCTCAGAAAGACTGGGTTTTAAGACATGAAAATAGTTTAAATGGGCTGATCCAAGAATGTTCAAGGTAGATCAATGATCAAGTACCTAAAAAAGTACAGTTGCAGCTCAATAGGAACTTTTACCTCTTGCAAGCTATTGAAGCCTGCATACATGAGGGTACTATTATCCCTTTTAAATCAATGGTGGGATCCCAGATTGGTAGTGAAATGTTGCAAGTCAGCAAAACAAAGTGTCCAGCAATAACTTCTAATGCATTATCTAAGCAATTCACAGCATTTAATTGCATTGTCGAGAGAAAAAAAACCTCTGCATATACAACGAAATTAAGAACTATAATAAGGTACCTATTCTAATAGAAAAGCAGATCAGAAAAGCCATCTCTTCACACCTAGCACTTTTACATTGACTATAGAGTATCCTTTAGCTTGCTTCCCTCAATTTGCTCTTCTTTGGGCTATAAAACGCTGTGTAGTCAACAGCTGTGAAACATATCAAAATATGAGTGAGGAAACTGCCACAAAATTAACAAGACCCATTGACCCAAGCACAGGTCATAGCACAAAGCTAAAAGGTTCCATATCCAAATCCATTATTGTTGCATATAAAAGGAAGACTGTTGCACACAAACAGCATCAGGTGTCATGCAATTTTCATAGTTAAAGGATAAAGAAAACCTATATTTATTACATTTGTCGAAGTGCCAAAGGGAGAGCTAAAAATCAGGTTTCCAAAACAGTCAAAGATCTGAATGAAAGGTCTACCATAATGTGCAACACAGTTCCTTTACCCTTTCAATTTAAGCTATGTGCCCAGTTACCAAGTCAGTATTTTGGCATGCAAAAGGAACATAGATGAATATATTATGCTCCGAGTAGAATGAGAATTATTTGAATGTGCATACATTACGAAGTATTAACAATTAGTGCATTTGGCCAAGCAATGATTAAGGACTTTAAATACTGGAGTTAATTTTAGCACTTTTTTTATTCAACAAATGTTAGACTGATAAAAACAGTCACAAATTACTGAAAATAACTTCTTAGCACTAGCAAATATCACACCAAGAAAGTCAACCTGTGTTAAGTTTAGGACTGGTTCAAATCCCGCTCTGTAATATTGCCATTGTCTGTAAAGTCAGTTGGATAATTGTTATTAAAAGTTGATGGATACTCCGAGGTAGCGTCAACATTCTGATAGCCAACATATGAATTAAAGGGTTGCTGAGGAATTACTTGGGTATCTGGAATCGGCATAAGCATGCCCGACTGAGAGGTGGGGGGGATTCTTTGGCCGACTAGTTGCATTTTAGGTTCTCTGGGTTCCAGCTGCTGCTTGCTTTCTTCATCTGTATCCAGACGGGTTAATTTCTCGATCCACATGCGGAACTTTTCTTCTGTCTGCCGCTGCATCTCAGCAAAGCAGTTCATGGCCTCTTCCAGGACATTGCCTATGCAGTTTCTATCCCAAACGGTGCCCCTGTCAAGTAATCCAGGAATTTCCCTTGTCGCTGCTGCCGATCCCCCAGCACGACTGAAGCCAGCTTTAAAGACATTGAGGCCATGGTATAAGTAATTATTAAGCAAGCAGGTAGAATACATTTGTAAACAGTAAAGAAATAGAGTAAAAACAATTTAAATAACATTGTGACACATTTAGCAACGTATTTGCTTAAAGTGTTTTGACCACAAATAAATGAAGACTGAAAAGGGTTTTGAAAATTGGTGATGATAATTTGTGAAGGGAGGCATCCACTAATGCCCCTATGAGGCAGGGGTGTGGAATTTAATAAAATATCTACTTGTCCATGGGGCAGGTTGCTTCATAAATCTACTTGCCCTGCAACAAAATGCACTTGTGCCTTTTCTTCCATGTAGTGTAGTGACAAATTATAACAGCAATCTAATTATATAGGAGCTCTGATATAGCCTCTTCGATTATGCCAGGGCAGGGTTTGACTACTAGCAATTCCCTTATTTGGCCACCCTTCCGCAGATATCCACACTGGGGCTTAAGGTAGTGGTAAGCAATAGTTCCAGAACTGCAATGCCCTTTTGAGTCTATGCAAACCTACTAACTTACATGTTTTATGGGTTTTCACCAGTTCTTCTCTAATATTTTCCAATACTGAGAAAGGTTGGAAATTTACTCCAGACAATGGCAGACGTAAAACTTCAAAAGTTGGGAAAAAAGTGGTTGGCAGGAAAGTGAAATTGCAAACGCTCAACAGATTTTTGCATGAGCAAATCTACACATGCATGTTTGCTTGTGCTAAGTTTTTATTATGGCTTAAATTAAATTTCCCCAATCAGGCTTCAAACCATATTTTAGTACAGTGTTTTACGAAATATTTATGTATCGTGCTTTTATGGCCAATATGTCGAATAAAGCTTGTTTGGATTGGCTTGTGCTAAAATGTAGTTCAGATACTTTCTAGGTTTACGATATCTTGGCCTACTTCTATAAATTCTTGTGAATTCATAAATGCCATAAATCTGCACTAATGCACCGACATATAGGATGGGTGCACTTTTGAGATTTCTTTAATAATTGAGCCCCTAATTAGGTCTGGCGTTAACCAAGACCTTTTGTGTTTATTAAAATTCTCACTCTCTGCCTATCGGCTGGCTTCACTATGAGTGACAGAATTCTGCTCTTTCACAGGGAGCATATTGGCATACAAAGTTTTGTTCAGTGCCAATGTGGCAATGTGTGCTTTTTGAGACTAAAATTGTTTATTGCTTTTTGCCAATGCTTATTATAACAGTGATGGGCCGGCAGCTCCCACGCCAATAAGGTTTTACAAAAACCATGCCAAAATAAGACACAAATTCACAAAACTAAAAAGTCGATCGCCAATTTCAAACCTACTGACTTTGCCATGCTGGTTTATTTTTGTTTCCCTTAATCTTGTTGAAACTGGTTACACTGATTTTTTTATTAGGAATATTTTTGGGAAATACTAGCCTGCATCATATTTTATAAATGATGCTGCAAAGAAATGGTACCTAATATTTTACAGTAGTTTAGCAAAATATTTTTTTCCTAGTTGCATTTTTTTGTGAACATTTTATTTTTAAAACAAAGAACCCTCCATCTTGCTTTCAAGCTTTTGCGAATATATCTGCATCTAATTAGAGAGCATTCTGGGGGCATTATACATAGCCTCATACTGCTAAACTTTGAAAACGTGTGTACACATGTTTATACTGAAACTGCTGTCAGTAGTGCAGTCAGAGGTTACATTTTCTTAGAACACTCACCCTAATAAAGGCTTTGCATGAATGAACTATAAATACAAGTTCGACCAGCATTAACATATGAACACAAAAATTACCTTAACTGCAGACAATACCCTTCCCTGATCCATAATGTGGTACTGTAAACTGGCAGGCAAAGGTTTGAGCTGCAGGAGGTTGGGCCTACTTGTCACAAGGACAAAATGCACATGAAAACTTGTTGTCCTTGACCCCAAACTATATCATGGGCGTCAGACCATAGGAATTCCACATCTCTCTATGAGGTAATGATGCTTTATGCAGCCTCCACTGCTCACCTGAACAAGGAGTAGCTGGTTATTCATGTGCGAACTGTTTGGTAAAAAATAGGGCAGCCCTGGCACAGATCTCACCCGGTTAGGGGAAGCAGCAGTGATTGTGTTGAAAGGTGAGCACAGAATTAACACTGTCACTTGCCAATAACAGCAACGGAGAAAAATGTTTAACAGTTGATTTGGTCTGTTTAGAAGTGACAGATGAGGCAGGAATGAGGCATTTTTCAAAGCATTCATAATGAGGGTTGTACGACGGTACAATGCAGGTAAATACATTGTATGCCTTTGCCACGCATTTTTTAGCATGCACGTTTTTACCGCGAATATGCATTTGCAACACATGCCAATATCATGCATTGTCTTTAGATTTAAAAACAATGTATTTGTGGGGGGAGACCCCCCCCCCACCCAACCCCCCTCCACCTACCTTACCTTGTGTGGTATTGGCATGCATTGTAAATGCATATTCACTGTAAAAACATGCGTACTAAAAAATGCGTGGTAAAGGCACGAGATAAAAATCTGGTTGTAAAGGCTGTTTCCCAAAATAAGACCCATGGCTTGCAATTCAATACCACCATAAGCATAGCCTCCGTGTTAGGTGAATCAAAAATGACAACTTGCTACGATAAGGAAAAGGAATGAGGAAGTACACTAAGAGGAGACAAACAGTAAAGGTAGTACCTAACCTGGAAACACGTCAACTTCCAGAATAGGAGGCCAATTACAGTCAAAACACCCACAGTTACAAAAAAAATGTGCTTGAATCACCATAGACAGTCAGTCAACACACTGATGCAAGTGCATAGTCACATTCTTTCAGCTGTGTTTTTTCAGGATGCCCATATCATATTAGAAGTATATTATATTACAGTTACTGCTATTTGATAGACATTGTAAGAGCGCATTTCAAAATATGTAGTGCTATCTTTTAAACTACAATCATTTTTAACTCAAAAGCAGAAATTAAGGGGACTGTAAAGCTACATTTGAACCACCAACTTGAAGCTAGAGCACTAGACTAACCCAATCAATTTCAAATACTGGAGACACTAAGAACTACAGATCACAATGTAGTTGAAGTGATTAAAATGTAAGCACTTTCCCATTAAGAGGTTTGGTACCTGAAATGTTCTCCATTTTTAACCAATGGGTAAACTTGGAAACGGTGAGGAGATGAAAATAGGAGTACCTGGTACTGCACATAATAGGCATACATATTGTACCTCACTCAAATTCAATTCCCACAGCTTGCACACTCTGTAGAGAGTCAGTTATGCAACTATTTATAAAGGGATAAACATATGTTTACAGTATTTGTACTACTGTGCCACACAACTGACTTACTTTATAAAATATATATATTTCTTTTGTTTTCTTTTTTTAACAGGTGTACTGAGTGCAAGGACTTTCAGTAGGTTCTGGCAAACTTCCATGAGTCAGACTCGTGTATCGACTGGCATTCATCTTACAAACCTTTGACCAGTTAGGCATTTTTAGTTGCAGAGTCTCAATATCGGCCATAAAGTAGACATATTTCACAATTCGCACATGTTTGTTTTCCTACTTCACCTATCGTTGGTTATTATGCATATTATTTAATTCTTCATACTTTTTAATTCCTTTACTATTTGGTTTCTGAAACAAGTGCTGGGGCACTGTGACATGCATGGACTTCATACCCAAATTGTTACTCCTGGTCCTACTCATTAATAATTTCAAATTGTAACCAATGATCTAAGCAGACTACAATGAAACGCCCAGTACTCTTGTACTTCGCTGTTTGCTACTGAAGGGGCTTAAATCATTTGTTCCTTTTGTTAACCAGATCTAGAATTTCTCCAAAGTGCTTAAGATGCTACTATTAAAATACTCAGGATGGGAGAGACTGCTAAACAAAATGAAAAAACACCTAAGTGTAATTCTATTCTCCATCATGGCCAATTTCATTATAGTCGCAATTTCTATTTAGCTAAACCGGACTTAAAACAAACTGCTTGATTAGGCACGTCACTATAATTTGAGAAAAAGGAAAGAAAATTATTCTAAGACAGGTATGCTGGTTCAAATTTCTGCAATATAATGTAATGTCAAATTATAGGTCACAGAAAGAATACTACAAATAGTTCTTTCTATTTCTTTTAGTCTCGTTTATGGGAGAGGCAGGCACAATAGTACGCCCATTAAGTGTGGTGAGCAAGCTAGTTCTAGAAAACAGAAGTGAGAAAGAGGTCAATCCTACAGATTACTCAAAGTAATAATTCAATTGTGTGCTCTGGAGTCTGACTCCCAATGGTAGTGTTGAGCAATAGTTTGGACATATTTCCAACTGGCTACTACTCTTCAAATCATTATGAGAAAAACATTCCTAAGTAAAGCCAACACAACTTTTCTAGCCCTACTGCAATGCGCTCTAGGCCTACAGGCAGGAGTTACACCAGCCCTTCAATCACATATAGCAAAATGGGACACTAACCATTTTGATATACATTGCTTAAATACCGTCACCTACCTACAAAGGGTAGGAAGTTATTTGGATATCCTAATCTCTTTGGTTCAAAACAGTTTATGCAGGAAAGCCTTTCTGACTTCTCAGTTATGAAGTGATTATTTTGCTTGAGAGGGAGAAAGTCGCTTGACCTATATTGCATTTTACAAGTATGGTCGTAAGTACCATGGGATAAGAAAGAACTCCTATGCGTAAGCCCCTACAACCATCCATGTTCAGGGCTTCATACACATTGGTGGACATGAGCATACTCCAGATGGTTGTGAACAAGGGATTACTATGTTTTTTCTCTTTCCATCACTGCAAATTTTGTAACTAGCCAAGACTAGTAAAGGTTGCACAACAGGAAGGATTTATATGGTAGGAAAAATTAGGGTTCACTTTCATTGAATAACAGCGGTCATAAATCAAAGTAGATGTAATTTTTATAAATCACAAAATTACGCATGGGGGTCATGATGAGTTTATTAAATAAATGTGCTAATGAGCTCATAAAAGTACTCTGAAAACAGAAGGGTGCGTAGGGTATGCAATACACCAATAACATTAAAACATATTCGGTCTGAAGAACAAGGAAAGCTGCGCAGTTGAGGAATAATTCACTATAATTAATTTCTGAATTACTAATGCCTGCAGTTCCAATGTGTATATCAAATGGAAATATTAGCAGGTGTGTGAATGTACGTGGCTTAAGAAAGTATGTGAGTGAATTGTTGACCAGTGGTCAGCATAAGTGGCCAAGATGAAATTGTTGTGTGGGTGCTCAGTAGACTAAACATGCTAAATTATAATGATAAATTATCAAATTTTCCGGCACAAGTATTCATGTGATATGGTGTAGAGCATGTTGTCGGTAAAACTCCTCGGCTTGTTCAACATGCAACTCAAAAGCTATTCACGGACATGAAAAGATAACCTATTTCAAAGGTGGCATACTAGGTGGGGAGAGTCGTACTTAATGAACAAGTTACTTACCTTCGGTAACGATGTATCTGTAAGAGACAGATTAGTTATGGATTCCTCACCTTAGATTTACCCCCAGGCATCAGACTGGATCCTGAGAATTGTTTCTTCAGCAGTACCCCTGCGCGTCGATAGGTGGCGTCAGCCGACTCCGCGTTAGTCGTTGGCATCGTGGTCGCCGGAATGAGGTTGTGGTGTCTACTTAGACGCCGCCCTCTCGCGCTGACGTCCGTTCTTTTTCTTTCTTTTTCTGCGCCAGCCAGTGCAGATCCGGAGAGAGAGGTACCTCGAGTCACTTTTTGACTCCTGGTGCACGGAGGGATGTCACGTCGGACCGGCTTCAAGGCTTGTGACTCCTGTCACAAATTGATGTCGGTCACAGACACGCACCTCTGTGCCTTTGGTGCCTGGAGTGCGACCACAACCCGAAGTCATGCTCCGACTGCTGGGCCATGAACCCGAAGTCTTTGCAGGAGCGGTCCCGAAAAGCTTCGAGGCCCGGCAGTCCGCTCCGCGCCATTCGAGGTCCCGGTCGAGAGGGAGGTCGCGGAGCCACCACCACCACCACTACCACTCGTCAGGCCGGAGTCGACCCAATAGGCTCCGCGGGCGGAGCCGGACAACTACTTCCCGCGTACCGTCAGCCGACGGACGGGGAGAACGCGAAGAGCGACGATGCTTCTTCGCCTTCTTCTTGTGCTTAGACTTACCCGAAGATTTCGATGACGAGTGGTGGTGGTGGCTCCGCGACCGGTCCCGCGACCTCCCTCTCGACCGGGACCTCGAACAGAGCGGACTGCTGGGCCTCAAGAAGTTTTCGGGACCACTCCCGTAAAGACTTCGGGTTCATGGCCCGGCAGTCGGAGGACGACCTCGGGTCGTGGTCACGCTCCAAGCACCAAAGGCACACGAGGTGCGGGTCCGTGACCGACATCAATTTGTGACAGGAGTCACAAGCCTTGAAGCCGGTCCGACGTGACATCCCTCCGATCGACTCAAAAAAGGTGTCGACAAAAGTCGCAAAAAACGGAGTCAAAAAGTGACTTGTGATACCGCTCTCTCCGGATCTGCGCTGGCTGGCGTGGAAAAAGAAAGAACTGATGTCAGCGCGCGAGGGCTGCGTCTAAGTAGATAACGTGACGTCATTCCGGCAACCACGACGCCAACGACGCGCAGGGGTACTGCTGAAGAAAAAATTCTCAAGATAGAGTCTGACTCCTGGGGGTAATTCTAAGGTGAGTAATCCATAACTAATTGTCTCTTTCAGATGAAAGTCTATGAAAGGTAATAGACACCTTAAGGAAGTCTGCTCTGAAAATACAGATGAACAAGTTGCTATCAAGGACTTGGGACAAAAGTTTTAATGGGGGGTGTGGGCGGGAGAGGGGTTTGAGAGACCGGACACAGTGCTAAACTGGATGAAACAATAAGTTATGCCTCTCGTCCATAATAATTGGTTAGAAGTTTGTATCAAATTTTTTGACAAGATAATTGATGAAGGGATCGACATTTCAGTGAGCATTGGATGTGAAGACGTGCTTATATCAAACAGAATACTGTACAGACATCATTTGGCACACATGATAATTTAAACGATAAATGCATTCAGGCCCAATGCTTCACACACTCCCAAATTGCTACCCTCATCCCCACAGACAAAGCTCACTCTACTTGACCTTCAGTAATGCCCAGTACATTCTGAGAACAGGACCTAAATTTCGACCAGATTCTACATGGGAGTGTCCATTTCAATAGAAGCTTCATTGAGATATCAATGATACAATGCGACATATGATCTGTGACAATTTGACGAATTTAAACAGAGAATTGGAGTGGAGTTATGGTTGTGCTGTCTATCATGAACACATTTCTGTGGTTTAGGCTTTACAGTGCAATTATACACCTACTTAACTGACATTTAGCTGGTTTTCTTTACCCTATTATATCTTTTAGTTAAAGAACCGGGACTTCACTTTAAGTTAGAACTGGTAGCTTTCTCCTAATTTGATAATGCGCCTCAGATGGAGTGATTATATATTTATTTCTTTTTTCTACTGAAAAAGTTATAGTTCAGCTCAAACACACTAACCAATGACCGTCACTAGTAATGGCTACAAACACATACAACTCACCATACATTGTGCCACCTGCCATGTTCTTTTGATAGTTCCTTTCTTTGTTTCCATACCACTGGCAATTAGTGTATTGAGCATGGCTGGAGGTACAAGTTATATTGGGTGGTGTGTGCACTGACTACATCCATCTTCATGAAAGCAACAACCCGCTGTTAAGGACTTTTGGGTAGGAATAGGGGTTTGCCTTATAGCATGGCAAGGGTATACACACAGTATCCATTTTTAAATTACTTGTTATACATTCTTTTTATTTCTATGCCAAACTTACATGAGTAACTGACTGCAAACAATGCATACTATTGTGTTTTTAAAGTATTTCTATTTTAGAGGCTATTTTTACAACTATATATTGTAAACTTACAATACATTGGAAAACACCCACAGCCTCTCCAAACTAAAAAAAACAAAAATGGATGAAAAATGTAAGGGAGAAAAAATAATTCGCATGGAACTGCTTCGAATGTTCTTCTATCATCTCTTTGCTCACACTACCAAATGTAAATCTTGCACCATGTATGGTAAAGGGTCACTCTCAAATTCTGGATCTACTTATCTTGTGCTTCCAGAAGAATTTCTTTTGGCAAGGTAATTGCCATTTGAGTGCAAGTCACCTTTTATTTGCCTATGGTCCCTTCTCAGTGACTGTACAGGGTTATCAAAGAAGAATATTGTCTCCACAATGGATTCAATTTGCAAAGTTACCAACCACTATGTGCGCATTCATGGGAGGATAGGAGATTTACTACCATACTCAAGGCTCCTTTGCAGCTTTCTCCATTTCCCCAATGTGAATAAGTTCCAACAGATCTGGGGCACCAAATGCACCGTTCTAGCAGACCGCATTGACGCCAGCACCAACAGTAGCAAGGAGATCTTCACCATCATGAAAGATTTCACCTCA
This sequence comes from Calotriton arnoldi, assembly GCA_963921515.1. Taxonomy (NCBI): domain Eukaryota; kingdom Metazoa; phylum Chordata; class Amphibia; order Caudata; family Salamandridae; genus Calotriton; species Calotriton arnoldi. Next base: position 1,207,108 of record CAWUFW010000518.1, read on the forward strand.
CCAGCAGCCTCCTCCAATACAATCACCCACTCACAGGACTCTCAATTCTTCTGCAGCAAGATAACCTCCATCTACAATTCCGACCCTCAACCAGACCAGACAGACCTCACAACACATTTCCCATCTCGGCCAAAGAAACTATAATGGCCATATGGCCTGCGATCACCATGGATAAAACCACCACCAAAATGCCATCTATCCACTTCGTGGCCCCATTGGACCCTAGCCTCCAACACACCTTCAGCAAAAGGAATTCAACCCATCAGTGCAGAGCTCACACCTATCCGATTACCTCCATTACATCAGCCACCTTCCAGGACACATGTAAACAAGTCACAGTTCAACAGTCTCCGCAGACCCATCAATAAGGGTCAACTACATACCCATCTAACTCCTACTTACTGTACCTGGCCAAAGTGTGAGAGAAGCTCATCAACAGATGCCTCACGGAACACCTCAGCAACTTCTAACTCTTCAACGTAACAGTCTGGATTCAGACCCAACCATAGACCAGAAATAGCCCCGAACGCCACCAGACAACATCCGCATGATCCTAGCTAGAGGAGAAACAGCAGCTCTCAGCCTTCTGGGCCTCTATTAAGCCTTCGACACGGTTTCACACCCCATCCTCAGATGCCTGCACAACAGTGGAATCCAAAGACATCTCAGCCGGATCTGCTCTTGTTTTAAGGGCAGGACTCCGGCAGTAACCCAGATTCCTCTCCCCCCCACTCCTCCAATGCCTACAACCTCAACTGTGGCTTACCTCAAAGAACATCCCATAGCTCGACCCTCACCAATGCATACATGATCCCACTGGCAAGCATCATCCGAGCCCACACGATAGATGTCCTTTCAAAGCAGACGACACTCAACTTATACTCTCCCTCTCAGACAAGACACACACCCTGAACAAGCTTACTGCCTGTATGACAGAAGTTGCAGACTGGATGAAGACCAACTGTCTCAAACTGAACACTGACAAGACAGAAGTTGTGATCTTTGGAAGAAGACCTCACAGTGGGACACCACCTAGAAGCTGGCTGAACTAGACCCACACCCACCCAGTCGACTCACGCCAAGAACCTCGGGATCAACAAACTGGACATGGCCTTTATTTGGGCAGTCATCACAGCCACACACTGAAGATGCGAAGGAAACTCTTCAAAAGGCTACCAACCAGCACCTGAAAAACTGTCACACACCCTCGTCCGAAGCAAGCTAGAACACCCTCTAGACCATGATCCGTAAGCCCCTCATCAGAAGACTGCAAACCATTCAAAACTTAGCAGCCAGAAGGATTCAAACTCCAATGCTGCACACTCATCACACCATACCTCAAGGAGCTCTACTGACTCCCAATAAACAAACAAGCACAGTTAAAACTCACTCACACTTTCCAAGCACTTCACAACACTAGTGGAGCAAACCTCAATAACCACATTTTCTTTCACAAACAATCCAGACACCTTCACATGGCCGAACTACTACTTGCACTCATATGTAAAACCAGATCTGGTGGGCGAGCTTTCTCGTACATCACTCACAAAGTGTGGAATGACTTGCAGTTATCTACCAGACCTCCTCCTTGGTTCTTGAGTTGGCACAATTTGCAGAATTGCAAGATATACGAATAAAGAAGTGGAAATGTTCCTGCGCTTGGACATTCCATTTCTTGACACGAAATGTCTCATGGAATGACTCCTGACCATCTCCATTGACGAATAATAATAGAACTACTAATACTAATAATAAAGCGCATAGGTACTTCAACAAGTGTCCCAGCGCTAGGTCTAACTGCCAAGAAAGAGTCAAGAAAGACAGCCTAGCTAAAGAGACAAGTTTTTACGGAACAGAACCTCCGTCTTAGATTTCCTCAAATAAAAGCAGAAGAGAGTTACATAACTTGGGTATAGAAAGCAAAAGGAGCTGCCCCCCAGTGCAAGCTTTCGCCCCAGAGGACCTGAGGCACCTTGAGAGAGAATAGGGTTTAATGAGCAGGTGCAAGTAGCAAGCACCTGTCTTCGCAAAAGCCTCTTTCAAAGCAGAGGGCTTTGAAAGAGACGTTGAGTGGGAGCCAGTGCAATTTGCACAGCATCAAAGCCATAGAAGCCCGTTCATGAAGATTTAGCAAAAGCCGAGCTGCAGAATTGGGAGACTCTCAAATACAAGATGTTACAGTAATCCAGCAGAGACAAGGCTGTGATTTGGCTGTAGAACGTAAGATTTTCATCAAACCAAATGCCTAGGTTTTCAACCCTTGGCATTGGGGAAGGAAGAGACCCGAGTGGCACTGGCCACCAGTTGGAGGACCAGATAGAAGGCTGCTTGCCCAGGATAAGGACCTCAGTCTGACAGGCTGTTGAGGTCTATCCACTGGGCTACCTCCGACAAGCAGGCCCTCAGAGTGACAGCCACACTAGCAGAGTTCTTGGCTAAGGTGACAATCAACCAAGTATCATCGGCGTATGATATGTTAAAACCGTGACGCTCAATGATATCAGCCAGGGTGCGTATATATAGATTGAATAAGGTAGGGCTCAAAGATGAGCCCTGTGGCACCCCCTGCTGCAGTGGATGAACCTGCGATCAAACAGGTGCAGCGCAGCAAAAAAGACAGAAGCTATTGCAGAGCCTTGTGACAGGCACTGCAACTTCACAACCGCTCTAATAGAAGGTTGTGGAATACGGTGTTGAAGGCAGCAATCAGATCCAGCAGCAATAGTGATGCAGTGTCACCCTTATCCATGACCTGGCGCATGGACTGAGAGGCAAGTAGAAGACACTACTCTATGATGTACCGGGGGCAAAAGCCCAACTGTACTCTGCAGTAGATTCTTGGATGAACTTGTTTTCCGATTTGTCAAGATACTCGAGATTTAGGTTGTCCTCCCATTTCATAGATTTTTTTAAAAATAAACTCGTCAAAAACGAGAGGAATTGATACCAACTCAAACTTAAGTCAGGAAAACCCAGGAACAGAAAGCCTTGGAACAGGAACAAACAGTCACTGTGAATGGACCAGATTCAATTCTGCTTTCACATTTTGCATCCAAGGGCCCAGACATACAGATTTACATAAAATTAACTTTTGCAAGGGTGGATTGCGGACATTTATTAATGAAAACATCTCTCTAAATACAGAAGACAACAAAAAGGGCCTATTGGTCATATTCTATTCCGTGTTTGATGTAAATCTCTGTAATAGCAGTTTGGACTTCGGCAGACAGCAAAGATTTTAATGGGGCTTTAGTTTGTAAACCAGAATTAACTAATTCTCTCTTTTACTGAGATGCTATAAAGAGAGGAAAAGCTGCAACTCCATTGAACAGAGAACTCGACGTAGCATGGAAACTAAAGCACACAACTAGATTTCCTCTGAGAGAATACAGACAGGAAAAGCTACAATTGTGCTGATTTAATGTCCTGCTATATAGTGCAGGCTGTAGTACTGCTGTTGGCAATTAGAGATCTTCAGATATATGCAGAGAGGAAGCTGCTGTTCCATCTCAAAACGTATATTTAGACTTCAAATGAAGATGTAAGGATGAAATATGCTCAGCATCTAGATGCCCTCTAAGAAAACAAGCATTGGCATAGCCAATAGGTCTCGCCTTTGGGAACTTATAAGTTTTTAGCCAGGCAGCACATTATCTATTACATTAGTCATTTAAGATATTAAAGTTTGGGGTAAATTAATGGCGAGAGACAATTCATATGCTGTCAAATAAAACATCAAATAAATGAATATGCAAGCACATTAGTACTAATGCACAAGTTACTAACTTGTGTAACGATATATCTGTAAGAGACAGTAGTTAGTGATAGATTCCTTACCTTAGAATATCCCCAGGCGTCAGGCTGGATCCGGAAAGTTTTGCGTAGCAGTACCCTTGCGCGTCGGTAGGCGGCGTCGTGCGGCTCCGCGTCCGTCGTCGGCGTCGTGATCGCCGGGATGACGTCGCGGGCAGTACTTAGACGCCGCCCCTGCGCGCTGACGTCAGTTCTGTACACGACTTTCCGCGCCAGGAACGCAGAGCCATGCAAGAAGCTGACACAGGTGTCTGAAAAATACTAGGGCCCTGAAAGGGACGTCCTTAACCCTAGAAATCAGTTCGCAGAACGGGGAGGATGGGTGGGCGGTAGGAATCTATCACTAACTACTGTCTCTTACAGATATATCGTTACACAAGTTAGTAACTTGTGCATCTGAAAGAGACACGTTAGTGATAGATTCCTTACCTTAGAATAGATACCCCAGCAATACCAACCCCGGTGGTGGGTCTGCGAACAAAGATCAGACAAGGAAGTCCTGGAGGACAGAACGGCCAAAGAAGCCGTCCCTCCGGACCTGACTGTCAAGGCAGTAATGCTTAGTAAACGTGTGCAGCGAGGCCCACGTAGCTGCCTGACAGATAACCGGCAGCGGAACACCGCGGCCCAAGGCCGTGGTAGCAGCCGTTGCCCTGGTGGAATGGGCACGCAGCCCAACAGGAGGCTCCTTCTTAGCCAAAGAATAGCAGGTCTTGATGCACAAGGTAACCCAGCGGGAGATGGTCCTCCTGTGCACCGCCCGACCTTTTTGGCGCCCACGTAGCCAACAAAGAGCTGGTCATCCACCCGGAAGTGTTTTGTGCGGTCGATATAGAAGGAGAGCGCACGTTTTGGGTCCAGACGGTGGAGCCTCTCTTCCTCTCTGGAAGGATGCGGAGGCGGAAAGAAGGTGGGCAAAGTGATGGTCTGCCCAATGTGGAAAGCAGTAACCACCTTTGGCAAGAAGGACGGACGCGTCCGAAGAACAACCTTGTCTGGATGAACAGACAGAAAGGGAGGTTTGCAAGAAAGAGCCTGGAGCTCACTCACCCGCCGAGCGGAGGTGATGGCCACCAGAAAGGCTGCCTTTAGAGTCAGAAGACGAAGAGGACAGTTATGCAGAGGCTCAAAGGGAGCGCACATTAAAAAGGTAAGAACCAAGTTCAAGTCCCACTGAGGCATTACAAACGGAACAGGAGGGAAGAGGTGAGTAATGCCTTTTAAGAACCTGTTAACAACAGGGGACTTGAAAAGGGAGGGCTGATCAGGGAGCCTGAGGAAGGCCGAGATAGCACAAAGATAACCCTTGATGGTACCCAGGGCAGAACCCTGTTGGGCCAGAGAGAGAAGGAACAGAAGGACCTCAGAAAGAGGGGCAGAAAGGGGATCCACAGCCATTGCTGTGCACCATGCCACAAATTTGTTCCACCTGCAGGCGTATACCACCTTAGTGGAGGGACGCCTGGCTGCCAGAATCACATCACAAACTTCGGGAGGCAAGTCGAAAGGAATCAACTGCCGCCGCTCAATCTCCACGCAAGCAGGTGTAGACTGGACAGGTTCGGGTGGAGGACCGTCCCCTGCTGCTGCGACAGAAGATCCTCCCGAAGAGGCAGACGGATCGGGGGATCTATGCTCATATTGAGTAGCTCGGGATACCAAACTCTTCGAGCCCAGTCCGGAGCCACAAGAATGACTTGGGCCCGGTCGTGCCGAATCTTCTTCAACACTCTGGGTAGAAGTGGTATAGGCGGAAAGGCGTACAACAGACCGCAACTCCACTCGCGACGAAAAGCGTCGCCGAGCGAGTGCCGCCTTGGAAATGCCAACGCGCAGAACTGATGACATTGCGCGTTCTCTTCGGTGGCGAATAGATCTAACCAAGGCTCTCCCCACTGTAGAAAGAGTCCTTGCGCCACTTCCGAGTGAAGACGCCATTCGTGATCCATCATGCACCTGCGGCTGAGTTCGTCCGCCCTGGCGTTCAGGGAACCTGCCAGGTGTTGAACCATCAGGAACATGCCCTGATGTTCCAGCCATGTCCAGAGGCGCAGAGCCTCCTGACAAAGGGTCCAAGACCCCACCCCGCCCTGTTTGTTGCAGTACCACATGGCGGTGGTGTTGTCTGTGAACACCTGCACTACCTTCCCTTTGACAGAGGGAAGGAATGCCTTGAGTGCAAGCCGGATCGCCCGGAGCTCCAGAAGGTTGATATGGAGCCGGGACTCCGTCGGAGACCAGAGGCCTCTGATCTCCGCCTCTCCCAAGTGACCGCCCCATCCCAGAAGGGACGCGTCCGTCACAACTGTATGCTCTGGCTGGGGAAGGGAGAGGGATCTGCCCATGACCCATTGCCGGTTCGAGAGCCACCACTGCAACTGTTTTGCAGTCCCCTCCGAGATCTGGACGTGATCGGACAGGTTGCCCTGGTGCTGCGCCCACTGGAACTTCAGGTCCCACTGCAGAGCCCGCATATGCCATCTGGCATGATTGACCAGCAGGATGCAGGAGGCCATGAGGCCCAGCAGCCTCAGGGTCATCCTTACCGAAACCCAGGATAAAGGCCGAAAGATCGGAATCATAGCCTGAATATCCCGGACTCGCCGTTCGGGAGGATAGGCCCGAAACTGCGTCGTGTCCAGAACTGCTCCGATGAAAAGGAGCTGTGGAGAAGGAATCAGATGCGACTTCGGCACATTGATGGAGAACCCCAGCGAGTGCAGGAGTTCGGCCGTAGTCTGGAGGTGGGAGACGACTGCCTGGGACGAGCCCGCCTTCAGCAGCCAGTCGTCGAGGTAGGGGAAGACTGAAACCCCTGCCCGGCGCAGATGAGCCGCGACCACCGCCATCACTTTCGTGAACACCCGAGGGGCACTTGTAAGGCCAAAGGGGAGCACGGCGAACTGAAAATGCTCGTGGCCTACCGTGAACCGCAGGTAACGCCGGTGGGCCGGCAGGACGGGGATGTGGAAATATGCGTCCTGCAAGTCCAACGCTACCAACCAGTCTCCAGGGTCGAGGGCAGTCAAGACCTGAGCTAGGGTGAGCATCTTGAACTTCTCCTTCCGGAGGAAGCGATTGACGTTCCGGAGGTCCAAGATAGGACGCATGTCCTCCTTGTCCTTTTTGGGCACCAGAAAGTAGTGGGAGTAGCAACCACGCCCTACTTCTGGGGTCGGAACATGCTCGATGGCCCTCTTGGTCAAGAGGGCCGTGACTTCCTTCTGTAGAAGCACCAAGTGATCCCCTGACATGCGGTGGAGTTGAGGTGGCATGGCTGGGGGTGGTCTCGAAGGGGAGGGAGTAGCCCCTTCGGACAATGTCCAAGACCCACCTGTCCGAGGTGATGGTGCGCCAGTGGGGAAGGTGATGGCGGACCCTGCCCCCTACTGGCGTGCCGTGCACCTGAAAGGAGGGACTAGGAGGGCTTGGAGGCCGCGGACGGGTTGGAGGTGGTGGCCTGACCCGCACGCTGGTTGCCCGATCCGCCACGGCGGAATCCACGTCCTCGGCCACGCGAAGACGCCTGCTGCGCGGGCCGGTGGCTGGGCTGCTGACGTGAAGGGCGCCCCTACCGTGGCCACGATAGGGGCGAAAAGCAGAAGGCAGCGGAGGGCGTGTAGCAGAAAGGCCCAGGGACTTGGCAGTAGCCCGTGAGTCCTTAAAGCGCTCCAACGCATGGTCTGCTTTGGACCCAAAAAGACCGACTCCATCAAAGGGCATGTCCATGAGAGTATTCTGGACATCCCCTGAAAAACCAGTGGTTCTCAGCCAGGCGTGGCGGCGGAGCGCCACCGTCGTTGCAATCGACCTGCCCAGCGAGTCGGCGGTGTCAAGGCCACAACGGATAGAGTATTTGGCCGCATCCCTTCCTTCCGCAATGGCGCGGGAAAGCAGTGCCTGGACCTCCTCAGGGCACTGGGGCAAAACATCCGCCACCGAATCCCACAGAGAGTGGGTATAGCGGCCCAAAAGACAAGCGGTGTTAACGGACCGCAAGCCAGCACTGGAGGAAGAAAAACCTTTCTTCCCAAACTGATCCAGGCGTTTGGATTCCCTATCCGGAGGAGCGGTAGGGAAGGCGGTTTGGGAAGCGGAGGCTTGGACAACCAAGCTCTCAGGAGTGGGGTGGACAGAAAGAAACAGGGGGTCGCCCGGAGCGGGGCGATGGCGTCGTGACACGTTCCGATCCACAGGAGCCCCTGTGTTGGGCTTGGACCAGGCGCCCAAAAGAACGTCTGTGAGGGCGTCGTTAAACGGCAGCACAGTCTCCGCAGAGGAGGCTGCCGGCTGAAGCACCTCTGTCAAGATGTTAGGCTTGACCGTCAAAGTAGGGAGCTGGAGACGTAAGGCCCCAGCAGCCCTACGCAACACCGTACCAAAATTGGCCCCCTCCTCCGTAGCCACGGGAGGAGACAGCATGCCAGTGTCAGGAGAAGTATCCAGACCACTGGCCTCCCCTAGACTCTCTGGCCAGTCCTCATCATACTGACAGTTGCGAGTCAGAGGGTCATCAGACCCCTCCCAGTCCTCCTGGTCCTCCTCTGGTTCAAAATAAGGAGGAGGAGGGACATTTGGGACCCAAGGGCCCATCGGCGCCGGAGCCGGCGTCGAGCGACGTCGCTCCGGGTCCATGTCCGGAGCCGGAAGGAACTGGGGGACGACGCCGCCCGGAGCCCAGGGCGGCGTCGAGAACGGCACCGGAGACATCGGCGCCGGCGGAGGTGTCGTGAGGTCGACCGGCGTCGATGGGGGTTGTGGAGCCGGGATCGAGGCCGGGGCCGAAGCCGGAGCCGGGATCGAGGCTGGAGTCCCGGGCGACGCCGGGGCCGGAGCCGCCGGCGACGCCGGAGCAACCCCATCAGGGCCCGCGGGGCCCGAAGGCGCACGGAGGGGCCTGAAGGCCCGAAGAGGCGGGCCATGGCCGACAGGAACTCCTGTACCTTGGCCGGATCCGCCCCCGAACCCGGGAAGGGCGGGTATGACGGGGGCGACTCCACAGGCAAGTCCGGGGCCGCGGGGCGGGGACGGTGCCGGGAGGGGCCTCAGCCGAGTCGCGAGACCGGCGAGGCGAAGTCCGAGAGCGACGATGCTTCTTGGACTTCTTGTGCTTAGACTTACCGGACGAAGAAGACTTGGACGCCGACGACCGGTGTGCACTCCGCGAGCGACCCCTGGACCTCTCACGCGACCGGGGCCTCCGTGGAGCCGAATGCCGGGCCTCGAGGAGCTTTCGAGACCGCTCTCGCAAAGCTTTCGGGTTGAGGGCCTGGCATTCGGGACAAGACTCGGTGTCGTGGCCTCGGCCGAGGCAGAAGAGACACTCCCAATGCGGGTCGGTGACGGACATCATCCGCGCACAGGCGCCGCATCGCTTGAAGCCGGGCATCCCTACGACACCTTAAAGATGGAAAAAACAGTGAAAAAATCACCAAAAAGTATGGTCAAAAATTGACCAGGGCACTGCTCTTCCCGGATCTGCGCTTGCTGGCGCGGAAAAAGAAGAACTGACGTCAGCGCGCAGGGGCGGCGTCTAAGTACTGCCCGCGACGTCATCCCGGCGATCACGACGCCGACGACGGACGCGGAGCCGCACGACGCCGCCTACCGACGCGCAAGGGTACTGCTACGCAAAACTTTCCGGATCCAGCCTGACGCCTGGGGATATTCTAAGGTAAGGAATCTATCACTAACGTGTCTCTTTCAGATGATTGTTTTGTCAGAAATGTATTGATACCTTGATTCACTGCTAGAAGGCATCAGACCAGATGTTTGCTATGTGCAGATTCGCTTCTGTGTTCTGTCAACCCCACACTGCATGGAAGGCACAGACGTATCACTTGGAGCAATAAGCTTTTGCTTGATTTGTCAGGACTTGGAGCTCCCTGGGGGCATGTCCTCAAACACACACAAAGCTTTTCTTGCAGTTTTATATAGCGCGGACTCGACCCGAAGTGGTCTTGGAGCGCTTTCTGTAGGCACTGGCGGGAGCAGGAGAGCCAGGGGTTAAACTGGAAAAAACAATGCATGGGTGGACATGCTTGGGGTCTCATGCTATTAAAGCCTTCCCTTGCATCACTATGCTGCAAGCACGAGCTTAATAGGGACAAGGAATGTGCCTTTATTTTGTGGGTTTAGGCTTTGTCTGGTGAGTCTGGAGGTGGATAATACACTAGTATACATAATTTCTCATTTAGTACCCATCTGTTGCCTGGTTGATTTCTGCTAGATTGCTAGTACTCCAGTAGCCACTTAGTTGCATATTTGGTTGGGCGGTGATGAGATCTGCAGAAAATCCAGTGACATGACCACTGTAACTTCACATGATGCAGCTCAAAATAACAAATCATAACATAAAAGCAACATACCTAAAAAACAGGACTGCAGCGAGCACCGCAGTGGCACACACAAAGGCCACAAGGGCAATCCGTGTCGCTTTTTCTGCCTCCCACTGCTAGTGGCACCCTAGTTGGTGTCTGAACTAAAACGCAACGTGCCCTTTGCCTAAGTTGCATTGTAAGCGCTAAGCGCTATATGAATGCAAATACAAATATGCACAGGTGGGAGCACTGACCGGGAATAGGTAGGGCCACGTGTTTAAAGTAAGGGTAGTAGAAAATACCGTCAATCATGGAGGAAAAACGACTCACAACATAAAAGCAAGAGTTATAAAATTATTCACCTGCTTTCGAAAGTTGCAAAGAAAAATGAACAGATCAGACATCAGTCGAAAGTGTATTTTGTTGGCGATAAATAAAACAAGGTTAGTTCAGGAATCCGAGGGAGTAAATATTCAGGGGAAGATGAAAGGGCAGGAAGGGTGGAATTGGATGGAATGTGAAACAAGCATTGGCCGCGCGGCCGTGAAACGGACACTGAAAGTGAAAGTAATCGCGAGCGATAAAAGCCGCTGCGAGTTATCAGGGTGGGAAGCCAGATGGCGAGGGAAGCCATATGGCGCCTGATCGCGCGTGCACGCTCGCGTGAACGCAAGCTGGTCGCCAGCAAAAGCCACTGCTGTTTGCACTTCCAAAACCCCGCTTACTAAAACTCTCGCCGAGTGCAGCGCTAAGCGCTGGCTCAGGCGAGACCTAAAAAAAGAGTTCCGCTTAACAAGACTTTAAAACAAATATACATACATATATGTGTGTGTGTGTGTATATACATACACACATATATATAATTTAAAAACTGAGTTATGGTTCTGTCTCAAACATGCGAGACCCACAAAAATTTGCCAGCTATTGTTACCAAAGCACATATATCTTGTGCTACCCTCCCACCTTGTTCTCTTGATAGTTTTTTTTTTAGTTTTTGTGCCATTGGCAAATTGGTGTTTTGGGCATGGGGAGGAAGCCAAGTTATGGGATGTGTTGTATGCATCGGTAACCAGAACTGGTGTATTTCATTGGTTTTACACATCTGAGTCAGAACAAAATCTCTGTTGTAACCGTCGTTTCCTCAGTGAATTTCATAGTTTTTCCAACACCCAATGTGAACTGTCTACAGTCATGTGCAGCAGTCATTGGGCACGGTCTGTGTTCAGCCGTATGCCCAACCACCTATGTGCACAGCCTTGAGCTGCCAGCTTGGGGTAGCTACCCCCCACTGCGCACCTCCACATCTCTCTGGCTTACATGCTGCCTATCAAAAGGCGATCAAATCCGCTCCATAAACTGGCCACTGATGTGAATGTGATCTTTTGGACTTGCAAGTCACATGCTTTTTATTCTATTAAAGTACACCAGTTTTCCACATCTCTGGGTTCCCACCCAAGCAACAGCCTCGGGTTAGGAACCTTTGAGGGTGCCCCCGCCACCCCAAAGGCTGTGGAATTTGTTTACCACAGTGCAAAACGCAGGAATTGGAACAGACTTGAGAGTTTAAAGATGGGCAAAAAAAAATTGAGAGGCCTTTTAAAGCCAATCACATGTCACAAACAATTCTATGTGATTGACAGGAGTCATGACTCGTGAGTTAAAACGGCAGATATGTACAAACTTGCGACCTTTTATAACACCAGTATCCCAAAGACTACTGAACTTATGTACACCAAACGAATGGAATCATGCTTTCAGATAAATTTCTACTTTCATGCCGTACAGCAGTCCTAGCTGCGGCACAAGCAAAGGTTTCTATGGGAGCTACAATAAGAAAACACTTCCATTCACATATCTTCCGCTAGGCCTTTTAACTTTTTTTCTCCTGCAAGGATCTTCAAGAAAGTTGGCATGCTAAAACATAGCTGAATAAATTAGTAGATTGCTACATTTAGACCAATATGCCCTAGGTTCAAATGTATGCAAAACAAAAAATGCAGCTGAGTAATACAAATAGTGGCAAGTCACAGATGAGTTATGTTGTCAACTTCATGAATCATCAGGAGAGGTCATGAGCAGTGCCTGGGGAGAAAAACATTTTTTAAACTGGTCTTTTCACACTGAATTATGAATTAATCAATTGTTATGGCCGTTTCCCTATTTTTGTTTTATTTGGGTGCTGTATATTTTCATTCCCCCCCTTTATTTTAGTGATGTACTCAAGTACGTAACTTGTGTAACATGTAAGTATGAGAAGCACTCAGTTGCACCCAAGCTAGGATGAGATCAATAAGTGTAAATAAAAATATAACCATAAATGAGTAACTTACAGGAGTTATTAAAAGAGAATCTAATTATCTTTTCAAATACAGATTTTCCAAGAGTTTTAAGGCTAAAACTGTGGGATTCGTAAGTTATTGTAGGAGACAACCACAACTTTTCTTAAAAGAAGAAGTTTTCTAGTTTATGTTTTGAAGTTTAGAAAACTAGCTGGCTATACCCCCGTCATCTGTTCATTAGGGACATGCCCTCTGCCCAGTACCACTCACCTTTTAACTGATGGGTATAACTTGCATCCCTGCCCTGTAGTGATAGTACCACAAGTCCTTATACTCGTTTGGCACAGCTATAACCAGACGCCTAGTACCCAGTCTCAATCTCCACTGAGCAGGACTTGCATTAGTGCCATGTGGACACCTGTATCTCAGTCTCAAGTAACCATTAGCATGGCCTGAATGTTCAATGAGGACTGATGCATTCACTGCCTGTAGAGTATGGCCTGCTGTCAAATTCACATTTATTTCCAAGTGCATTGTTAATTAAAACAATTACACCATCAAAACAATACTGAGATGTAAAAACATGGCAAAGGGCTTGCTATTATGCAAGATGCCCATAGTCAAGTACATTAGAATTACTCGTTCATTTAAATTAAAAAGCCTTAAAATATATTTTAAAATAAGTCCTAAATAAATCCTGGACTTGGTTATACAGGGAGTATTAAAATGGCAGCGCTTGGCCAAGAGTGTAACAGAGCAAACTTTGATTAAGATAGCTGTAGATAATGTTCGATAAGGTATAACAGCGTTCTACCATCCGTGTGGCCGTGCAAAGCACTATGTTTCAATGGCCACTATGGTGAAGATTTTCCTGGGGTGACTTAATTTTAATAGCCCCCGGTGTCGAAGCTGCTCGTCAGTGCTGTGAGGGCGCCTTCATTCTCCGCAGTGGCCTTTGTTATAGCTTTAAAATTTTCCAGATTTTTTATCACCCTGATGTTAAGATGTGTGAATTCTGGGTTGAGTGCGGTGATAGGGGCTTGCCTGCATGTGCAGATAGCTGCCTGGTAGATACAGAGGATGTGTATTAATGTCTCTTTTTCTGCACCACAAAGTCTGCAATGTGCCTTGGCTGGTTTTAGCCAGTTGGGCAATTGATCCAAGGTTAGCTGGACTCCTAGGCGAAGACGTGTGAACTTGAATTTAATATGGTGCAGAAATCAAAGACTGAAATATGCTTGTGGTTTTGAAGACTCAAGAGTTGATGATTTGCCAGGCGTGAGCTCGCTTTGCCAGGGTCACATTATCTTCTTGCATAGAAAGAAGTCTGGCAGATTTGAGAATTTTTTTTAACTCAGTGAAACAATTTCTGATAATCCATAAATCGGATGCTTGCAGCGACTCCAAGGCGTCCCAAAAACATCATCTGGATTTTGAGTTTGAATTGTTTATTTCAAGCCAGATACGTGCAGCTAGAGTGTTGGCCAATCTGAATCTATAGCTCATTTAAAAAAAAAAAAAATTGTGGCAAGTGACTATTTTATTAAGCCTAGCTCTAGGCACAGTTGGGCCTGCAATGTGTAGTCTGGGAGCCTATAACCAGTCTGGTAAGATTTTACTATTAGTATGTCCAGCAACCATGCCACCTTTTTTCCTATCATTTCACAACCGTATGAGATGGAAGAAAGCAACTGCCATTTCCTTCTAAAGAGGCCCTAAGATTAGGCCTTGCAGGGATTGTGGAAGTCAGAAGTTAGAGAAATGGCTTTAGATTTCATGGTGTCTAGGTGTGCGAAGAATATCCCAAGATATTTATATTTTGGTTCGAATGATAGTTTGAGCCCTTTTATAAACCATGATGCATGTGTTTATTTTCTTGCTGAATTTCACTACATTTGTGTTTTTAATAATGGATTTCAAGTTTGTGCCACTCTGAGAAGCTTGAAAGAGCACCTAGGAGCCGTTGCAGATCAACAGGGGTCATAGTCATCAGTAGCAAATCATCAGTGTATAACGTGTGTGAGGAGGCGGCCCCAGAGATTTGGGGGAAGTGCATTTATAAGATCCAGTTCTTTTGCTTGAAAGATAGATATTGAAAAGTAAAGGGGCAAGACACACCCTTGTTTCAACCCAGTGGTGGAATACATTTTCTCCAATGACCCAGTCTGGCTCGTAGCCAGGTTCCTGGTGTAAAGGAGTTGGATGGCTCGCATGATTTTCGGCTGTATCCCAATGCGGTTAATTTTTTTCCATAGTAGGTTTTGGGAGACCCTATCAAATGCCGCCTTGAAATCTATGAATGTATAATGTTGATTTTGCAAAGATTAGATAAAGTTCACTGCCCAGTGCGCAATCCTGTTTGGTTCCATGGTACAAGTGCCAAATTATCCACCCATTCTTGCAGCGCTAATGTTAAAAAGTACTTGGAGCTCATGTCGAGCAATGCTATTAAATCGATAGTTTACTGGGTCGCCTGTGTTTCCCCTTTGAAAATTGGGTAGATTATGGATCCACGGCAAGAGTCCGGAACCGTCTAATGAAAATTCACAGCGCTAAAAAGATAATAAATCTATAACTCTGGATTAGGTTTATACGGGGCAGAGGGGAGTTCATTGGGACCTGGGGCATCTTCGATTCTGCTACTCCTTATTATAATTTCTATTTGTTTTAGTCTCGTTTTGGCTGGGTCTTATTACCTGTTGGGGAGCCCTGACTCGGATTTTACCATGGCCGACCCAATATGCTGGGGTGATAACCCTCCTTGTATAATACCATCCGTAGCAATGGCCTTTGAGTCAGGCTGGTATGCTAGAAGCGTCTGGTTCAGAGGGCTGCTGCAACTTTGGCCAGTTCCACTTGCCTTGTTTGGCGATGGCTCTTCTAGCTTGATTTAATAGTGTTTTTGCAAGTGACGAGTCCAGACCTCCTCGCTTAAATTTGCGCCATACGCCGTTAAATGATCCTTGTTTAGTTAATTAATTATTTTACAAAAACCTCTAGTCTCTCTGGAATTGTATGTATGAAGCATTTTTTGCCCAGACCGTGTCAAAATGCTGTTTCTTGGCCAGCCACATTGCCGTATTGTACTCTTGGCGCAGTTTCCTTACTTTATATTGTCACTTTGCCTGATGGTTGGGTTTCAACAAGCGATACTCCCTATTTAGTGCCCTTTTGCAGAGATCAGAGCTTTTGTCAACCACAGTGTGGCTCTGTTTAGCAGCTGATTGAGTGAGGGTAGGATGATTCTCATTGCCATACATTATCAGAATCATACAATACTGCTCCCAGTCTTCAATTGTGTTGGATGATAGGATATTCAAATAGTAAATTCAAAAATCAGTTAGGGTTTCTTCTTGCCGTTGTGCTTGCCAGCTCAACCGCTTCAGTTTTTCTGAATTAGAATCAGAGTTCAAAACGTTGGTTGGTGCATGGTAGACAGGCTGAAGATTTACTGCTGGTATTTGTGGGTTATGGTCACTATCCTCACACTCTTCAATTTTAAAATCTGTGATGTATCTAAAAAGAGCCAGAGGGGGCGTGGCCAAGATGGCGGCGCGGTAGGACGCAAGACTCTGCTCCTCCGGCACCGCCGCCTTAATAGCCTTGTATTTGCCCCATTCTCTGGACCGCAACTCACCGGCAGAAGAGGGGCGTCAATCCCTGATCATCCTGGCGCCTTGACGAGACAGCGACCAGATCGCTGCAGCGTTTCTGCCGAGATCTAACGGACCCGCGCTGGGGCTGCTGTGGCCGAGACCGAGGCTGGATACGGCCCGCACCCCAGGCGCTGCAAGGTGGCCCAGAGCACACCAGAATGGCCGCATTGCCGCCGCGGCTGCCCGCACTGCTGACGGACGGTCCCGGAGGCCGAGCGACCCTCACATCTGATAGCCGTGGGCCTGGTTTGGGACGCGGCCTGTTGGGCGGCCGCCACTGTGCCATCTTCCAAGCACCTAGACGGCGCGGACACCGGCCGGCCCACCGAAGAAGCGGCGGCGTCCTCCTGAGGACCTCAGGAGCTCAACACTCCCAGCGCTGCAAATTGGCCCTGAGCACGCCGGATCAGCCGCATTGCCGCCGCGGCAGCCCGCATTCATGACTGAAAGTCCGGTGGGCCAGGAGACCCTCGTATCTAGTGGCTGTGGCCTGGTCCACTGCCTACACGGCGGCCGCCATCTTGCAGTCGTCCACGCTTCTGGCTTGCTTGTACACCGGCCGGCCCCACCGACGCTGCAGCATCGACCTCCCGACGGCCTAGAGGCTCAGCAGGCTACCGCGACCGCCGGGGAAGATCCCACGGCCCGTCCCTCACCCCGCCGACCCAGAGGCCCTGTTCATCGCGGGTGAGGCTCCCGTTCCGCCATTTTGTCCCCTGCCCCACTGCGGATTACGGGGGCTGGGGCACAGCTGCAGGAGACCTCCCGGTCTATCACTAAGGAGAACGGGCACCGAGGGGCCTGTCTGGGACATTGCGGGATCTAGATACTTGGACTAGACGGACGCCTCGCTCGTCGGCTGACGGATGGCCGCTCCCCCGGTGAGTCACTTTGCGATGGGGTTCTGGGTGTCGGGACTGCTGCTGCACCCCCCACGCGGCTCTTAAACATTTCTCCACGAGACGCAAGAACACCGCCAGTCAACTTCTGGAGAGACGGCGCTTCCCTCCCACCCACCCTGCGTAGCTGCGTGATCGGGGTGCTCTCTGCCCTGGCCAGCGCTCCCCGCTGGGCAGCACTCTGGACCTTGACCGGATGGAAGAAGTGGGCTCATTGGACACCGAGGCTGGGCTCTGATATCACTCTGCGCACTGCTGGCCCGGGCTCTCTGACCCACAACGGGGGTGCTCCGGCGACAGGCGCCACCGCTAGTTGCACTGCGGCTCCTTACTGGAATTTCAAGACTTGACGGCCCCCATACGCTCAGCACCTTTCGGACTCACGGCCGGACCCAGATCGCGGGCCTAGACCTGTAGTAGGAGCTGCGGTAAAACGTCTGGCTTGCGAATAATTCTCCGCCCGCCTTCTACGCTCCGGTGAGCAGGGATGGCCTCGGCCCGAGCACGGAGGGAGAAATCCCTCAAAGAACTTTTGCTCAAGCAACCGGGGGCTCCGAGACTTCCCAAGGAACATCTAAAGACCAAGGGCACGCAGACTCCATTGACGAGGCAGATGGCCTGGCCACAAAGGCCTTCATGCTAGAACTGTTTTCCGCTATAAAAGAAGACATCTTGGAGCTGAAGGGGCAGCTCGCATCCGATCTCAAGGATGTGCGCCGAGATGTCGATGAGGTGGGTGAGAGAGTGGCTGTACTGGAGGAGCATGAGCTGGCGAGAGAGGATGATCTTTACCAACTGCAACAGGAGGTCCTTCGTCTGCGGGACCAAACTCTAGACCTTCAGGCCCACACAGAGGATCTTGAAAACCGATCCCGAAGAAATAACATCTGCGCGGTGCCCTGGAAGGCAGAAGGTGATGACTTGCAAGACTATGTCATGTCCCTCTTCCAGCAAATCTTGGGTGAAGACTGTCCGCAAAAGATCCAGATGGATCGCGTCCACCGAGTGGGCCTCCCCAGAGGCGAAAAAGCCCCCCCGTCCGATGTGCTGGTCTGTGTGCATGACTTTCAGCTGAAGGAGTAGATACTACGTATGGCGAGAGTAGCCCAACCGATTCAGTTTCGAGGGCACACTCCGGCCCTCTTTCAAGACCTGGCAGCGTCGACTCTAGCCAAGCGGAGGGAATTCCGGGTCGTTACATCCCACCTTCGGGACAAAGGGATACCGTACTCTTGGGGCCATCCCTTTCGTATCATCTTCAAGCACCAAGGGAAGTTGAGGCAGATACGCTCCCTCACTGAAGCTATGGATCTCCTAGGAATTGCTGTGGACACGAATCTGACGCCAAGGAACAGTCCCTCAAAGCATGACAAGAAAACACTCCCCCCCCCGTTGGCAGACAGTTGGCAAACCATCAGCCTCCACAAAACCAGGCCCGGAAGAGATAGCGAAAGAGCGCGACGCGGTCCTCTCAACCCTCTCGCAGTCCCAAGACCACCCGCGCACCCCGTGAGCCTCCTCCACTTGCACCAAGGGAATGGGGGTACTGTTGCGGAGCCGGAGGAGCCCTGGAGTGGTCCATCCTTTCAGACTCCCTGGACTCCGCCTTGCTGCTCGTAGGCTGCCTGGTATTGAGTTCGGAGATTTTTCATCAAGGTCCCATTTCCTCTGGATATTTTCCATCTGACAAACTTTAGTCTCTTGCTTTTTCTTATTGTCCCAAGCCTTGGTCACGTAATGTTTGGTCTTCTTTTAGGCCACCACATGGTTACTCTCTTCTGGGACTGTGCCCACTTGGGCCGTAAAGTTATGTACTGTTCATGTTGGGGTTCTTCCTCTCTCTCTCTTTTTGTCTTTTATTTTAGGGATTTTCCGTATCATGCATTGCAACTACTGCACCTCCGCGCGTGCTCTCGCATACACCAGCCCGCCTCCTTTGCAGCGCTCCTGATATCCTCTATGCTCAGCCATCATGTCCCCAGCCGTTGCCTATGCCTAGAGCCCTGAAAATTGTCAGCCTCAATGTCCGAGGCTTGAATCACCCCGCGAAGCGCACTGCGATTCTCGCTCTCCTTGAGCAGTCCGAGGGCGATATTTGTATGCTCCAGGAGACCCATTTACTCGCTAAAGACGCCCCTCGTATGCGTTCCCGACGCTTCCCGCGCCAATTTTGGTCCTCCGGAGTGGCGAAAAAGAACGGGGTGGCCATTTTACTGGGGGCTAAATTTGAGGGCAAAGTCTCATCTACCTTCTGAGTCCAAGGGGAGGGTTTTAGCTCTTAGGATTCAATGGGGCTCAACTGTCTTCACCCTACTCATCATATACGCTCCCAATTCACAGCAGGAGGCATTCCTTTGCAGACATTTAACGGAAGGGTTGGCGTCGCCGGACTCAGCGTTAGTGGTAGGTGGGGACTTCAATCTGGTGATGGATAACGACTGGGACAGGTCAGGGCAGCGCTACACGCAGATAGGAGCCCTCTCCCCAGAGGGTAAACACTGACTGGCAGAGAATGGCCTCCATGATGTCTGGCGCCTGCGACATGCTGATACGCGCGACTACACACAATACTCGGCAGCACATAAAACATATGCGAGACTAGACATGCTACTGGTTTCTGATGCCCTCCTCCCCAGGGTACCAGACGCATCAATAGCTGTACGCTCCCTTTCGGATAATGCACATGTATCCCTCTCCCTGCGTCCCGAAGGAATAGGGTATGTACCTGCCCATTGGCAGCTATGCGTGGGTCTCCTACACTCCCCTGCGGTGGCAGAGGAGGTGCGCTCCAAAATCAAGGATTATTCATCTCTTAACGACAACGGCGAGACCTCCTTGGCCGTGGTATGGGACGCACTCAAAGCAGTTCTGCGCGGGGTGTTCATGGCCATCTCCTCGGCTGAGGCACGTAGACGGAAAGAGGTGCGCTTAGCTCTTGAGCAGGAGGTGGCAGAACTAGAGGCGATACACAAACGCACCGGGGCCCCTCGGGTGTGGCGCGCAATGGAGAAGAAACGAACCCTTCTTAAACTTCTCGACCTAGATAGGGCCGAATACGCCCTAATCCGCCTACGGCACAAGTTCTACCTGGGAGGTGACAAATGCGGGAAGGTTCTGGCACAGAAGCTGCGTGCCAGGGCGGTTGCAGGGGCCATCCCTTTCCTCAGAAGCTCTACGGGAGAGGAACTTCATCTGGATTCCCAGATTGTCGAAGAATTTCGATGTTTTTATCACACCCTTTATAGCCCCGATCAGCAGAATGTCCCTGATGCCCGGGATTACCTAACGGCAAGCCAATTCACCCGCCTCCCGAAGGACCCTCTCGAGAACCCTATCCGACTAGAAGAGGTTCTCTCTGCCATTGCTAGATTGAAGTCAGACAAATCGCCTGGCCCCGACGGGTACCCAGCTCTTTTTTACAAAACGTTCTGTCACGACTGGCACCCCTCCTCACTCGTCTATTTAATTCCTTTCAAGATAGTGGGGCGATGACGGACTCTATGGGAGAGGCAGCGATCTCTGTACTCCTTAAGCCTAATCAGGACCCAAGCCAATGCGGTTCATACCGCCCAATTTCGTTACTCAACATAGACGCGAAATTGTTTACAGGCATAATTTCCTGCGCGGTTGAATCCCCTTATGGCCGGCCTTATCGATCCCGACCAAGCAGGATTCATACCCACTCGGCAGGGAAGCGATAACACCAAGCGCCTCCTGCACCTCATCGACAGTGTTCATCGCTCTCAGGTTAGCGCAGTGCTCTTCTCGGTCGACGCGGAGAAGGCGTTCGACAGAGTGTGCTGGTCATACCCGTTTGACGTCCTCCGTAGTTTCGGGTTCGGTCCCCGTTTTCTCACTTGGATACAGTGCATATATCAGGCCCCTCGGGCGTTTGTTCGGGTGAATGGGGTCTCCTCAGCTCCCTTTAAAATTGCTCGGGGCACTAGGCAAGGGTGCCCCCTTTCGCCCCTTTTATTCGCCTCTACATGGAGCCACTTGCACAGAAGATTCGAGACCATCCGGGTATTCAGGGCCTAAAATTCGGGGGTGATTACCACAAGGTAAGCCGATATGCCGACGATATCATCCTCTCCCTTGCGCAGCCACTTACCTCCCTTCCCGCACTGGTGGATGAACTCGAGGCCTTTGGCCGAATTTCGGGCTTTAAAGTGAATCTCACCAAATCCCAGGTACTTAACTTGTCCCTGCCACAAGTACAGATGGAGGCACTACAACGATCTCTCCCCTTGAGCTGGTCACATGATCCTGTTCCTTATCTGGGCATCCTCCTGACTCCCTCGATTTCACACACGCTGGAAGTGAACTATACAGCTCTAGTGGCGCAGACGCGAAAAGCCCTGGACGGCTGGGCTAAAAACATTATCGTGGTTCGGACGCATTGCAGCTGTTAAGATGACGCTATTGCCTCGTATTTTGTATTTTTTCCAGACCCTCCCGTTAATTCCGCCGCCTAGTACAGTGCGGACACTGCAGCTGGCTTTAAATAATTTCATCTGGGGCAAGAAGGCGGCGCGCCTTTCGTTGGCGCAGCTTTCGCGCTTCAGGGACGATGGAGGGGTACGGCTACCTCTCATTCATAGATATTTGCAGGCTGCACATCTGCGCTATGTGCTGGAATGGAATCGCCCATTGTCGGAGAAGCACTGGACCTTCATGGACCAAGCAGTAGCGGGCGCGAATGTCTGGCGAGAAATCTGGCTTCCCCGTCGCCTCCGCTCTTGGGGCCTTTATTCATCCCCAGTTACGGCGGCCACCATGAAGGTCTGGGACAAGGTAGCAATCACAAAAGGCCTCACTACATTTCCCTCCCCGATGACGCCCCTAGTAGATAACCCAGACTTCCCGCCGGGTGTGAAATCCACGGTCACACAGAGGTGGAGAGAAGCCAGCTGTAAGCGACTGGGCCACCTTTTTGATCTTCAGGGCATCATCCCGTTTAGCCGTGTGCACTCTGATCTTGACCTCCCCCGCTCCGACGAATACTATTATTTACAACTGCGACACTGGGCTACCTCTAGGGCGTGCCTTTCGCAGGCCTCACGCAAGCTTACCCCTTTCGAACAATGGGTAGCAAAGAAAGAAGATGACAAACACCTCATAACGGAATTATATTTGCTCCTTACTCCAGGTCAGAAAGGGACTCGCACTCGCGGACAACTTAGGTGGGAGGCAGAATTGGGCAGGGCCCTCACAGACAAGGAATGGGATAACATACATTATAGAGCGCACCACACAGCATATAACACAGCTGGGACGGAATCAGCGTTTAAAGTCGCGACCTATTGGTATCTCACCCCTGCTAGGATTCACCAATGGAACAAAAAAAAATCACACTGAAGAATGCTGGCGTGGCTGTGGGATGTCGGGCTCCCTAGCGCACCTCTTATGGCACTGTCCGCAGCTAGAGCGATTCTGGGAATTGGTTCTCGATGATATTGATGCGGCATATGACACCGAGATACCTCGCTTCCCTGCCTACACCCTTTTAGGGCTCTCCAATCCCCTTACCTTCCCTCTGCGGTCGCTTCAGCAGACAAATGGCATTGGCTCTCCTTGCGGCGCGTCAGGCGATCCTAATACACTGGGGCACTACAACGGTGCCAGATCACTCAGCATGGTTACATAGGTTGTGGATGACATTGGCAATGGAACGGCTCTCCCTAATCCAAACTCAGAAGGGCGAGAAATATACTGAACTGTGGGCGCCATTCATTGCATTGCTATTGAAGGATCTCCGTGAGGTCACTTGCCCCAAACTTCTGCAAGTTCTACATTTGATACCTTCCCCGACAGCTGCGCAGACCACTAAAGTAGCGAGAAGGGAGGCGGGTGGGTCACTGGAGCACGGCTCCTCTATAGAACTTGATACTTAGATACGGAGTCCCCTCTTTTTCCTTTTCTCTTTGTTTCTTGTGATGGGGGGGGGAGGCGGGGGTTGGGAGGGGTTTCCTTTTTCTCTTCATTGTTGTTTCCTCCTCTAGATGACTCTTGTTTTGGGCCACACTGAATCTGAAGATACAGGCCACATGGTTGTTGTAGCCTTGATTATATTTGACGCCTGCCTCCGGGATATTGGCCCTATTACAGCGCCTCCTGTACGCCCTTGATAGCACTGTGTGTAGCCGCCGGCCCACGTGGTTGTAGGCAGAAGGCTGTGTACAACCTATGAGTCACTTGGCAAAATGTCTAATAAAGCAGATTTGTTCCATAAAAAGAGCCAGAGAATAGCCTGATGTCCTTTCCAAAGGCCATGGCAACCTTTCCCCTAATACAGGTACAGGGACCCTCACCTCCTTCCCCACCCCATTGTACCTACCGGGCATGGACTTCAGGGAAATGTTTTGTTGCATTCCATTAATTTTAAAGTAAAATGCATCTTTGGGTTCTATTCCTCTGATCTAAACTGCACTCAGCCTTAGAAGATCAAACACAGGACATTTTGTTACTGTTATGTTGGTGCAGGTGTATCAAACGAGGCAAGCTTCTCAATACAATAAATGCGTTTTCTATGGCTGAACTCAGTCCCAGAATATACCAATAAACTGCTGCTGGTGACACGATGCACAGCCGTGGTTTGCATGCTTATGCACTGGTACCGGTACAGAGAGAAGGACAGAATCAAGGCCACAGAGAACAAACATCAATGCCATGTCATCTAGGAGACTGGGAAAGAAGGAACAATTTTGACTACTAGTTCATAAACATGTTAATTTGCAGACCACACACTAAATTTAGCAAATTTTGTTGGAGAAGAAATTATGTTTCCTGTCCTAACTGGGAAAGGAATGTTAAGGCCCTACAAGCAAGCAGCCACACATATTTGAAGACTAGGTTTCAGAACAGGCTAGTCGTTTTAAAAGAGGAAATGATTTAGCCTAACCCAATGAGAATTCTAGAGGCGATGCAGGTCACTTAAAAATGAGATGCCATCCTTAAATTTTTTATTTTAATTTTCACAATAAAAACCAAACCAGAAACCCCAGTGGGTCAAACCAATAGCATCTAAGTAGTTGTGTAAATCCATCCAGGGGCTTTTGCTTTTTTCTTCCACCCCCAAAAATTTCCCTTCTGATCCCTACCCTCAAGCTGTAGCTCCGTGAATCAATGGACATTGAATTTTGCAGGATAAACAGATTGGTCAAACTCAGCCAATGATGTGTCATTTACAAATCACGTGCTTAGCATAACTACATTAATATTGAAATAATAAATATCAGTCAAAAGGCTCCCAATTTCGGCAGTTAAGGCAACTGATGAACACACAGATTAAACTATTTAGCCAGACCTTTGGTTTAAATTCTGGAGGTTAGACAAAAATGTGCATTTCACTTCTACATAACTCCTCCACAACAGGAGGGGGACATAAAACCCATGTCATAAACAGAGTGTTCTACCTTCACCCCAAGCACCTACAGGTAGGACTTGTCTACCTCAGACATATGCATTTAGGAAAAATGCAAACACAGAATTGGTAACAGAAGGTCAGAAAAAGCAGTGACCTCACTAGTGTAATGAACACAATTTGTAGCATGACAGTGAAACAGGTGAAAAGAACATGGTGGAGGTGTCAACCTGGCAAATGCGCTGGAAGATAGCAGAGTACCCAATGCACCAGTAGTGCCAAATCACCTCAATAGGGAAATAGTGTGCTATGACAGCACATCTTCCTTTCCCTTTGTTGGCAGTTCTCAAACATGAAGATCCCTGTAAAGTCTTTTGCACATATACAGCAAATTACACTTCTGTACCAAGCATGGCCGTGGGAAACTAAATTGTCTTTTTACACGATCTGCCCAGTCAGCTGCAAGCAGGACTGAGAAAGGAGATCAAAGGGCAGGACTACTCAAGAAAAGAAACCAACCCTTCCCCAGAGATGAAGTTGCAGGCATTTGGATCCCTGCTTTTGCTTAAATCTAAGCATGTGGTAAGGCGACCTACAGAGCCCAAACAGAAGAAACCCATGCAGAAATCCCAATAATCGTTCCTTACTCACATTCTCTGTTCAACAGAAGGACTCGTAACAAGTCCCTGCCTGAAAGCAGCTCAGAATAGCAGTGTTCCTCTAAATTCTTATTTACCCAGCCCTGCTCTAAAACACAGTTCCAGAAGTGGAGTTATCACAGAGCTCTAACTTACAGAAACTCTTTAATCACTCCGCATTAAGGAACTTTGCACTGGTCAGGCTTTTTGCGCACACGCTCCTGAGCAATCCTCATTGTTCTAGATTGCATTAACAGCCATATGCCATGTTTTGGACAGGAAGGTGGGCCTTCCGGACTGCAGCAGGTGCAACTAAGACAGAGGGAGAAGTGGTAAGGTAAATAGCACAATAAACAATATCACAAATGCCAAGCTGAGAAAAGAGACCCTGAAATAAGAGCACTGTTAGTCAACCTCTTCCCGATGGACCTTAGTTTTGAGCAAGACCTGGATTGCTACATTGAGAAAGACTTCCTCTGGTACACTCTCCTGAATAAAACCTTTAGAGCATAAATCTAACAGGTCTGGGTAGTGATGTCTAGCATTACCACTGCCCCCAGGCTTCTACCAGAAAAAGAATTTCACTTCAAAGCATTTTAAAAGGTGAACAACGGGGGCGTGGCCAAGATGGCGGCGGTGTAGCAGCGACTCCCTGGAGCTCCGCTCGCCGCGGTCGCATAAAGCATATTTGGGCACCCTAGGACCCCCAAACCAGTCCAAAAGAGCCCCGTACCTCAGCTAATGCTCAACAAAGTCTGGACGGTGCCGCAATCGTGGTTCATGAGAAGTGCCGGGTGATGGAACGGGCGGCAGCTGGCAGCATCGGCACCTCTCTGATGTCCGGAGGGAGTAGGAGCCCCTGTGAAGTTGGCCGGCGGTCCCACGACACCGCAATACCAGCATCCTAGCTGGAGAAGGCGCGGAGGAGTGGGCACGCGAGAACTGGCTGCGTAGGAAGAGCAGGCCGGTGCGTCGGAGGTGCCCAGAGCAGTGGAGCGAGGCCGCGGACCCGAGAGCAGTGGGCCCGGCCTGGTGGCCCGCACAGTCAAGTAAGGCAGCCGAGGCGGTGGGAGGCGCAGAAACAGGCCCTCAAAGCCTAGAAGAGTCCGGGCCGCAGGAACGCTGGGCCCAGGACTTCCGAGACTGTCCTAGTGCGAGGGTACCCACGGGAGGCCGGACGGGGCAGGGGGAGGGGGCGATGGTGGGGGGAGGGGGGAGGGTGGGGGAGCGTGAGGCACAACGTTCACGGGAGCTCCGAGCGGGCGACACCTGGAGCCCGCGCACCTGGCAGCGAGTGGGGCGGACTGTGGTGTCACCCCGAGTCGGCACACACTTGACTCGGTGACAGCCGGCCTGGTGCAAAGAAGGGGGACTCCCTGAACTACGACCATCTGGGAACGCTTAAGCCGGATTGGCAAAGCAGGACGGGTCGCGGCTGGCCCTGACTGAGCGGGAAAGCGGCGGCCGCCATTTTAGGTTCCCAGTAGTGCAGACACGAAGCGGCGAGAGCACCCACTCGGCGCGGGAGGGAGGACAGCGCCCCACCAGAGTGCAACTGCAGGAAAATCTGGGAGAAACAGAGGGGACGGGAGCCTGATGAAGCCAGGGGCCATATAGACAGTGGGAGACAGCTGAGATCAATTGGGCCTGGGAAAACCGGAAGACTTGAGAAGTCAGATCTTCTATTAGGACCCCCCCACTGCCCCCTCTCCCCCCCTCTTAGCGCAGCGTAGGCCGGGAACGCATTAGAGGACAACACAAGAGGAGCCAGGACAGCAGGGCCAGGCCTCTGGTGGCATTCACACGTAGCGAGGCCTAATGGGGCCATCCGGTTGACTGCACCTGAGAGTCAACATACTGTGAAGCCTGGGGGTGAGCTGGGTGTTACACAGAGTACACTGGTCGCAGCCATCAGAATGACGTCCCCCCGCCCGAAAAAAGAGGCCAACATTAAGGATTTCCTGCAGAAACCTGGGGGCAAGCGGCCGGATGGACAAGCCGCGGAGTTGCCATCACCTCAGACCCGGGACGGGGACCTAGGTCATGCTGAACAGGGAAAAGAAGACCGATCACACGGCGCTTCATGGAACAACTGTTCAACTCGCTGCGGGACTATTTTGCGGCGTGGCGCCAGGAGGTCTCCACAGATTTTAAACAGGTCAGAACGGATGTCACTGAGCTGGGAGACCGCGTGGATACCTTGGAAATGGCAGGCGAAGGTAGGAGGAAGAACTTCACTCGCATGCACATGAGTTGTTAGACCTGCGAGATCGTAACTAAGAGCTATGCCTGCGCCTTGAAGACTTGGAAAACAGATCCTGGCGCTCAAATGTACGTATCAAGGGAGTCCCTCTTCGTGCAGACGCAGGGAAACTGGAGGAATTTGTGACCCGGCTTTTTCGACACGTCGCCCCGGCGTTGGCAGATCAAGAGATTGTTTTGGATCGCTCGCACAGGGCGGGCCGCCGGGTAAAGAACTCAGGTCAACCCCAAGACATTCTCACGTGTCTCCAATCCTATCGCCAAAAAGAAGTTATAATGGCGGCCACCCGGGACAAGGCGACCATCCAATTCGAGGGCCTGCAGGTGGGCATTTACCAGGATCTCTCCCAGTTAACGCTCCAGCGCCGCAGGGCCCTGCGCCCGGTCACTACCTTCCTGCGCGATCATGATATACGCTACAGGTGGGGACATCCTTTCAAATTGCTCTTTGTGTGGGATAAAGAAATGCATGCAGTGAGGTCCCTTCAAGAGGCGCAGAGTGCCCTGGGAGTTGACTTTGTGGCAGGCGAGTCGGAGGACCAACAACAGGGTGAGGATGGAGCTGAGCACGCAGCGAAACAGAGAAGAGGACGCCATATTGGGAAGGTCTCACACATACGGCCCTCAGAAAAAGAAAGCCAGAAGAAACGAGCGGCACTTATCAAACAACTGCAAGCCGGAACGGCGGAGGGAATCAGGCAGCAGAATGAGGGGTTTCCGGGACGTCTATCAGATCTCATAAGCACGCCGGTTGGCGGTGGACCCGGGTCGAGAAAGTGAAATGGCAGTCGCGGGCAGAGCCCGCTTTCCACCCATTGTAAGACTGGATGGTGCTGCACTGCCGCTGGCCAGATAGACCCACGCGCCAAGGCGCTTTTGGTGCCCAGGGTTGGGCAGTCCTTTTGTTGATATCACGTTATAAGTTTCTCTTTCATAGACGTGTCTTCCTCTTCCTGTCTCTTTGGCGTATCTCTTCCCCAGCCAGGAACTGAGAATGAACGGGAGCCTCATAACGGGGACTGCTGTGAGGGCGCGGGGAGAGCGAGTCTGATGTCACACGAGGATCTCTGGCTACATGATACACAGGCCCCCCCTACAAATCCTACAACATATGCAATCGGGGGGGAATGGATGAGGGGAGGCCATTCTACCACGGACGGGCTAACAACCAGGGATGGGGGCCTACCACTCCCCATGCATCACGAGGGGAGGGACGAATACTATTTTGACCCATAGCTGCGAACCACCCAACTGGGAAGATTCAGGCTGCACGCACCATCAGGAGGTCACCAAGCGGAAGGGACCAAAGAACGTTGGGAGGGAGGGGACACCTGACCTGAAGCACATACACCTCCAATGCCTTAATGGTGCCCTTTAACACTTTAATAGTAAGTCTCAATGTACGGGGCCTTGACTCTCTGGCAAAACGAAGGGCGCTCCTGCCATACCTCAAAGAAATTAAATGCGATGTCTGCCTTCTGCAAGAAACTCACCTGAAACGCGCCGACTGGACGCTCCTCCGGTCACGCTGGCTTGACCGCCAATTTTTTTCATCCATGCTGGGGAAGAAGGCAGGGGTAGCAGTGCTATTTGCAACACACTTCCCCGGTAGGATATTAGGGGTGCAGACAGACATACCAGGACGGGTGCTGGCACTTCGGGTGGTTGTGGGAAGCCACACCTACACAATGGCATCACTATATGGGCCCAATGAGGGACAAGAGGGGTTCCTTAGGGACCCAATTGGCTCAATTATGGAAGGCACGGGTGAGAATCTCATAATAGGGGGAAGACTATAACATAGTACAAGACCCTGCTCTTGACAGAACCACGCGACGGGTGGGCCACCTGGGTGCATTATCGGCATCCATGCAGCATTGGCTGGCGGAAGTGGGACTTACGGATGCCTGGCGGCAGCGTTACCCTACGGCATGTGATTACACCTTCTTCTCGGCGGCGCATCAGTCTTACGCCCGGCTGGATTTCTTTTTAACCACACCACGAATTACCCTGGGGATATTGGACACCACTATAGGCACGGCATCGCTCTCAGACCACGTACCCATTAGCCTTTCCTGGCGTGTAGAGGGGGGACTATCAGAGACATAAGGTATGGAGACTTAACCACAAATTGCTTAGGTACAATGCTAACATTAAAGAGGTTTAAGAGGCCATACAAACCTTTTTAGATACCAATGATGATGGTGACACACATACATTTACTGTGGGACACACAAAGCGGTCATCCGGGGACGGTTTCTCGCGACAGCGGCCAGACTGAACAGGGATAGGAGGGAAAAAAGGGGCAGGTTAAAGAGCTGGAGATGGTGCATCGTAATACGGGAGCAGTACGGGTGCGCCGCCAGCTTACCAATGCTCGCAAACAGCTGAAAGCATTGGACCTCGATAGGGCTGAATACCATCTCCTCCGCACCAAGCAACGCTTTTATGAGGGAGGGAATAAGGCCGGGAAGCGGTTGGCATACGATCCCAACCACTTCAACGCTATATAGTTGAGATAGAAACTGCACAAGGACACACAGTACTAGGGGATGACCTAATAGCCCTTGAATTTGAAAACTTCAACACAGCGCTCTACACGGCAGACCCCTCCGATGAAGCAGCGGCATATATTGCTCAAGCGTGGGTCGCTTCTCTCCCGACCACAGACGCAGACAAACTAGATGCAGCTATCACGCCAGACGAGGTGCTGAGGGCGATTCAGGGACTGGCGTCAGGCAAGGCCCCAGGGGAAGATGGGTTTTCTTCAGACTTTTACAAGATCCTAGCCAGAGCTTAATCCCGATACTTACACGACTCTTTAATTCTTTCAGTACTGAAGAAACGATACCCACTTCTATGCGCATGGCCACGGTGGTGGTCTTACCTAAGCCAGGAAAGGACCCGAAGAAATGCACATCATACCGCCCCATCTCGCTGCTGAATGTGGACCTCAAAATATTCACCAGCATACTGGCAGCTCGCTTAGCACCACACATGCAGGGGCTGGTGGACCCTGATCAGTCAGGATTTATACCCAAAAGAGGTTGTAGCGACGGCTTCAGACGATTATGCCACCTTATCGACAAGACGCAACGTTCTCAGAAGCCGACCTTGCTCCTATCGGAAGATGCAGAGAAGGCTTTCGACCGGGTCCAGTGGCCCTATCTGCACATGGTCTTGGCGAGATTCGGACTCGAACCACGGTTCCTGCGCTGGGTCAATAGCACATATAAGGCTCCTAAGGCAAGAATTAATGTGAATGGGATTAGGTCTCAGCCCTCAAAAATCGGGAGAGGCACCTGCCAGGGATGCCCTCTATCACCCCTCTTGTTTGCTATATATGGAGCCCTTTGCGGAGCATATCCGTCAGCACACCGCAATTACTGGAATTTCTGTGGGGGATAGGGAACATAAGATCTCCCTCTACGCAGACGATGTGGTACTCTTTCTAACTCAACCAGACACCTCCATACCCCCACTCATGCGGGAATTTGCAGACTTTGGCCGGGTCTCAGGCTTTAACATTCACAAAAACGCAAGCTCTCAGCCTTACCATACCTTGTGCTGATCTAGAGCGATTAAAAGCGGACTTTTCTTTTGGGAGGGCCGACTCGGGTGTCCTGTACTTGGGCCTCCAAATATTCTCCAAGCTTGAGCTCATGGTGCGCGAGAACTATGACACCCTACTGACCAACACTCGGGCCGCTCTCCACCGTTGGAGATCACTCACACTGTCGTGGCTGGGTCGGCTAGGCCCGTCAAGATGACTATATTGCCCCGTATACTGTATGTAATGCAAACTCTCCCGCTGCAACCACCCCTCCCAGGCACTCGCCAAACTGCAGCATCTCTTAGTGGATTTTGTCTGGGAGGGGGGCTCGCATGGCACGCCAACAAACCCATTTGAAACAAGCGGATGGGGGCCTGGGATTTCCCCACTCGGTGCGTTACTTTCAAGCGGCCCAATTACGGTATATGGTCGAATGGTATAGGCCAATGTCTGAGAAGCACTAGTGCTTCATTGATCCGGTAATAGTGGGCATACACATGTGGAAGGTTCCATGGTTACCCAGGCGCTACCGCCCAGTGGGGGTATACATTTCCCCGGTGTTGAGAGCCACAATGACTGCGTGGGACAGTGTTCAGGTGGCGCAAGGTTTATCCACTCCCACATCCCCGTTGACCGCTTTCATAGGCCACCCGGAGTTCCCGCCGGCGCGACATGGGCAAAGCTACATCACATGGCAAGAAGCCAACTGTAAGAGGGTGGGAGACCTGACGAGAATGGGATAATGGATTTCCCCCAGCTGTCAGCGGGATATGGTTTCCCTAAAACGACATATTGGCAATACCTTGCCCTAAGACACTGGGTGACACAACCGATTGTTAGTATACACGCAGGGCGTCCCTTAACGAAATTTGAGAAATGGCTGATCACAAGAACCCTCGGACAAATGTTTATTATCAGACATATATGCTTTTTTAATTACACCCACACAGCGAAGTAAGACACCAGCGCAGCGCAGGTGGGAGACAGAATGCATGCAGGAATTTTCCCCAAAAGAATGGCAGGACATCGTACACAGAGCCAGAGCCTCCTCTTGTAGCACAGCAGGCAAGGAGATGTTCCTCAAAATAGCACATTATTGGTACTATAACCGGGACAGGGTGGCGCGTTGGAAACCAGGGGCAGACGCTCATTGCTGGCGCCATTGCGGCCAAATGGGTACCTTGACCCATTTGCTGTGGGAATGCCCAAAGATACAGCCCTTTTGGGACGCCATACTACCTGACAAACACTACATACGACACCGACCTGCCACGATTCCATGTTACATATTACTAGGTCTTCCGAACGCCTTAACATATTCCCTTAGATCATGCTGGGGAAGAGCTATTACGCTGGCATTGGGGGCAGCTAAGCAAGTGTTACTAGCTAGGTGGGGTAAAGAGGGCGTCCCAAACAGGTTAGATTGGCTACATAAGTTGTGGGAATGGAAAAGATAACGGCCAACATATCACGTAGACTCCCCCCGCTTTGACAAAACCTGGAAATCCACACTGAAATTCCTATCCACTGAATTTAACGAACTTACGTGCCCCATGTATCTACGTGTGCTCGGACTTACCAGCGATCCCCCCCAGGATTCGAAGACAACCCCGCAGCAGGTACGCAAGCCACAAGAAGACGCTCATTAGAGACACACGACAATAGTCAGTGCTTGTCTCCTCGCGCCCCCCCCCTACTCTCTTCCTTTCTCCTTTTCTAAACAAATCTCCTCCCTTTACTTTCTTACTCTATGATGTTTTCCCACCGGCCTGTAGGTTGCAGGTGGGGATTTTGTTCTGGAAATAAAATAAAAAGATGTAAACCATAAAAGGTGAACAACCTATGGTAGAAAAGTACAGAGTAAAAAGACTTACACTATAAGAAGAAGAAGTGGTAAAAGGGCATTGTGGCCTACTGACGGCACAAAATGTTTTACAAGACCTGGAATGCTTTACAAGCTTCTAAGTCCGTACTAGCCTCTCATTTTGGAAAGCGAACTATCCATGAAAAGACAGGTAAACGCCGTCTCCTCGGCCTATTTCCACACTCTCCGTATGCCCTGAAAAATCTTCAGATGGCTCCCCCAGCAGCACAAGAAAAACAGTCACGCAGGCCCTCATCACCAGCCGTTTGGACTACGGCAACGCACCACCAGCGAACTCACGAGAAGACTTTTGACAATACAGAACGAAGCAGCCAGTCTGATCCTCAACCACCCAGCACCTGAGAGACCTCCACTGGCTCCATCCAGGAAAGGTGCCATTCCAAACTCCTGACACACGCTTACAAAGCCCTTCATGACCAAGGACCTGCATACAGGAACCACCGCTTCAACTTTCACCAACCTTACAGAAACCTCCGGTCACCTTACCCAGACATAGCGCATCCGCCGCTGCACCGGACGACGCTCCTTCTCCTGTCTTGCGGCCAAGTCCTGGAACGCCCGCCCTTACACCTCCTAACATCACCCTCGCTGATAGACTTCAGGAGGAAGCTAAAAACATGGCACTTCTCCTGAAACCCGCAACCTCATGGGTGACAAGGCGGCGCTTTACAAGCACTGTATGAGTGATACTTATCTTGCCAAAAAAACCTACATTCATCTGATTTTTTATTTTTTTACTTAATTTCACTGTCAAAGGTAATTAATGTTATAGCAGTAAAATCCCCTCCATAAAAGTCAATATAGAATGGTTTTAGTGCAGTACTTTCGGCACAGTAGCTTAATACTTTGCTATGAGTAATGGGGACATGTTCTTTATTAATCTACAATTCACCATTCATTTTCGAGTAAAATAGCATAGCTCATGCACAGGGTGTTTCAGATGTCTGTAGTTCTCATGCTACAAGATTCCATACTTTTATACATGTGAGTCAAGTAGTATTTTTATTATCTTCCGATGCACCATACAGCTAGGAGGTAGAGTGCTTTCAAATACCGCACCATTAAAAGGTGCTGTACTCTTTGGAGAAAATAATTAAGTAGCACTCCGTTTCTCAAAGTGCCTAACAATTAGAAAGGACTATTCTTCAATGAATACCTAGTGCTGCATATCTTTCAATAACAGCCAAGACACTGGCATCGTCAGATGTTGTCATCCTGTGACTGACTCATAGGTAACATGACTGAGTAAATTCCTTTTAACACTACAACCAAAACATGCTAACACAAAGAAGGGCCACAAAGAGCAACATATTACTGTATTATGTACAGCTGTGTAAGAGGTTGATTTTAATGGAGGCCATCCTAATCAAATTGCAGAATGATCCATCTGCCTGTAAGAAGAGATACATAGCTTGCTACAGACTACATCGATAATGAGAACGAATAGTTTACCCATCTCGTGGTTGGGTCCGGATTCGTAGACTTTTCTTTCTTTTTTGTTGTTGTTGGCCCAGGTGGGCGGCGACGCCCCCACCATTTGGTGTCCTCGGTGACGTCGTCGCGCTTCCTGCGGAAGCTCCCACCTTTGGTCGCCATCTTCGGCTTCTTTTTTCTTTTTTTTGGTTTGTAGTCTATGCATTTTCCTTTTATCCTTCTATTTTTCTTTTGATCCCTCTAAACCTTTTATGTAGTCTAGTTTTACCCTTAACCTCCTATGTTATCTTCCTGGCGGAGGCGGGTGGGATCGCTGCTGAATCCAGAAAGTCTTCAAGCTGCAAAACTACACCGACAGGTAAGAAACTATTCGTTTTGCAGCGTGAATCTTTCTGGATTCACTATGCTGTGCATAGACTTTGTAGCGGTTTTGTTATTGCGGTGGTTGGGTGGAAGATGAGCATTGGTTGCTGAAAATGTGCTGTAAGACCTTCTGTCCTACTTGTGCCTCTTTGTTCATCTGGATATCCACACAGTAGTGTTTGGTGAACGTGTGCACGGAAGACCATGTTGCCGCTTGGCAAATGTCTTGGATAGGTGTGTTCGCTAGGAACGCAACCGTTGCTCCTTTCTTCCTTGTTGAGTGAGCCTGGGTGGCTCCCTCCAATTCTTGTCCTGCCTGCTTGTGGCAGAGTTGTATTGCCTGTGCAATCCATCGTGCTATGGTATTTTTTGTTACTGGTCGTCCCAAGAAACTGCTTGCGAAGGAAACGAAGTGTTGTTTTGTTTTCCTGCATTCCTTTGTCCTTTCTATGTAGTGCATCACTGCCCTTCTGGCGTCCAGCGTGTGTAGCGCCTTTTCTGTGGGCTTTGATGGTTTCTGGAAGAAACTTGGCATCTGTATTGTCTGGTTAATATGGAACCGCGACACCACCTTTGGCAGGAAGTGTGGGTCCGTTCTCATGACAATTCTGTCCTTGTGTATTTGCAAGTAGGGCTCTTGTAGTGTAAGAGCCTGCAGTTCACTGACCCTTCGCAGTAACGTGATAGCCACCAAGAATGCCGTCTTCAGTGTGAGCATGTGCAGTGTGGTCTTGTGTATGGGCTCAAATGGTGATTTCATCAACTGTGTTAGCACAGTGTTGAGGTTCCAGCTTGGGGCTGGCATCCTTTTTGGGGGGGCTATTCTTTTAGCCCCCTCCAGGAATCTTTTGACCACCTGGGAGGTGAAGAAACTTTTCCCCGCTTCTCCCCTGGTGTAGGCCACTATGGCTGCTAAGTGAACCCTTAGTGACGAGTAGCTCAGCCCGCTGTGTAGTAGGTGCGTTAAGTATTGTAGTACCGTTGATTCTTTTGTGACCTTTCGTTGCAGTCCCTCTTCAAGGCACCATTGCGAGAACCTTTTCCACTTTGCAATGTAGCACTTCCTTGTAGTGGGTCTCCTTGCTTCTCTGAGTACTGCCATAGTGCTTGGTGGTAGCTTGAGGTGTGCGAATTCTAGGTCCTCAGGAGCCATGCTGCTAGGCTGAGGCTCTCTGGTTCTGGGTGGAGCACTTTTCCGTTTTGCATTGTCAGGAGGTCTTTCCTTCTGCTGAACCTGTGCGCTGGTTCCTGCGCCATTTCCATTATTTGTGAGAACCATGACTGTCTGGCCCACTGAGGTGCCACCAGTATGAGTGTCATGCTGCTGCTCCTGCATTTGCTGAGTACCTTGTGTAACAGTGGTATCGGGGGGAAAAGCGAATGCAAATTCGTTCGACCAACTTATCCATAGCGCATTCCCTAGGGACCTTTGCTCCGGTTGTCTGGATGCGTAAAGTTGGCATTTTACATTCTGGGGTGTTGCAAACAGGTCTATCCGTGGTGTACCCCATTTTTGGAACAGCCGCTGCACTTCCTGTTGGTTGAGATCCCATTCGTGGGATGCCGACGTCTGCCTGCTGAGTCGGTCTGCTTCTACATTGTCTATTCCTGGGAGGTGTATCGCCAGTAGGTCTATCCTTAGAGGGATGGCCCATCTCCAAATCTCTTGTGCCAGGCTTGATAGCGGTGCTGACTGTGTTCCACCTTGTTTGTTGATGTAGAACATGGTGGTTGTGTTGTCTGTTTGTATCAGCACTGTGGCCGTAAAGCTGCTTCTGAAAGGCTCTTAAGGCTAGGAACACAGTTTTTAGTTCTAGGTAGTTGATGTGTCTCACTGCATCTTGTTGTGACCACAGCCCCCTGACGCGGAGTCTGTTCATGTGCGCGCCCCAGCCCTGCTGTGAGGCGTCTGTTGTGATGGTCACTGTTGGAGTTGGCTGTGTAAATGGCTTCCCCTGTAATATGTTCTCTTCCTTCCACCACGCTATTTCTCGCTGCACTGCGTGTGTGACAACCACTAGATCTTCCCAACTCCCTGTTGCTTGTGACCACTGTTGCTGTATCCATTCCTGGAACGGTCTCATGTGCAGCTTGATATTTGGGACTAGGTGGATGCATGATGCCATCATCCCAATTAGTCTGCTCACCGTCCTCGCTGTCAGAACTTGCCCCTTGCGGTAATGACGTGTTTCCCTCAGGAGCGCTATAGTTCTCTTGTCGCTGGGGAACACTTTGGACTGTGTGCTGTCGATTTGTGCCCCATAGAATATTTTGATCTGCTGCGGCTCTGTTGACGATTTCTCCCAATGTATTGAGAAACCTAGTCTGGACAGTGTTTATATGACTTGTTTGATGTGGTCTTTGCAGTGCCTGTATGATCCTGCTTTCACAAGCCAGTCGTCGAGGTAGGGGTATACATGTATGCCCATTCTCCGTAGGTGCGCTGCCACTGCTGCTAGGCATTTTGTGAACACCCTTGGTGCGGACTTGAGCCCGAAGGCTAGCACTGTGAACTGGTAGTGATTCTGGCCTATCACGAATCTTAGTAGACGTTTGTGTTTGTGGTTGACGGGTATGTGCAGATATGAGTCTTTCATGTCTATGGTCGCCATGTAGTCCCCTTGTTGGATTTGGGGTATTACTTCCTGAAGTGACGTCATTTTGAATTTTTGAGTTCTTACGAACTTGTTCAGGAATCTGAGGTCCAGTATTGGCCTTAGTGTTTCGTCTACCTTTGGCACTAGGAAGTACGTTGATTAGACTCCCCTGTTCCTTTCGTTGATTGGAACTGGTTCTATTGCTCTTTTTTTTAGCAGCTCCTCTGCTTCTAGACGTAGGAGTGCGAGCTCCCTTGCGGGCAGTGGCCGGTGTCTTGGTTTTCTGCCCGGGGTGTTTTTGGAGTTCTATGCAGTATCCGTGCTGTATGATGTTCAGTATCCACTTGTCCGTGGTAATCTCTCTCCATTGTGTGAGGAAGTTTCCTATTCGGCCCCCACCGGGGTTGTATGCTCGGTGGTTATTTGTTTGCTGTGTGTGTTTCTTATTTTTCCTTCTGTTGACTTCTCCTCTCCCTTGGTGTTGATAGGGGAGGGCTTGGTTTCTTTGCGGAGTCACTTTGAGGTGGGCTGCTGACCCCCTCTTCGGGACTGTCCCCGTCCGTACCCGCGTCCTCGAAAGGACCGTCCTCTGTGTTGATACTGCCAATTTTGCTGTTGTTGTCCCTGTTGGCTTTGGCCCTGGTTGTTCCCCTGGTATCCTTGTTGGGGAGATTGGTGGGAAGTGGCGGGCGCATTGCCCCCTCTACCATTGGGCCGCCTTGAGGGGTTCCTCTTCTCATCCCCTGAACTGCAGTGCTCCCATGGACCTCGCAGTTTCGTTGTCTTTTTTAAGCTGCGTCAACTTTGTCGACTGGGGCTCCAAACAGTTTCTGGCCGTCGAATGGAGTGTTCAGGATATTGCTTTGTACCTCAGGTTTGAAACCCGAGATCCTGAGCCATGCGTGTCTCCTTTCAGTCACCCCTATCATCATCTGCCTGCTGGAGTTTTCTGCTGCGTCCAAGGCTGATTTTAGGCAAGTGTTTGCGATAGCCTTGCCCTCTTCCACTAGGTGATTAGCCCTTTGTTGGTGTTGTTGTGGCAGGTGTGTCACGAGCTGGCTCATTTCATCCCAATGCTGGTATGCATGCCTGCTGATGAGGGCGTTGGAGTTGGCGATGCGCCAGTGTATGGCTGCATTCCTCTCCACCTTTCGTCCTGTGAGGTCTATTCGTTTGCGCTCCTTGTCTGGGGGTGGACCTGTGTTAGTGGGCACATTGGCCCTTTTCCTGGCCGTTGCCGTGATAATGGAGTCTGCTGGCACTGACCCCTGGATGTACGCAGGGTCTTTTGAGGAGTGTTTGTACTTTTTTTCGCTCCTTGGTGTAACAGCCTTGCAGACTGCCGGTTCTTTGAAGGCCTCCCTTCCCTGGTCCAGGACGCTAGGAAGCATGGGTAGGAACTGGGACCTGGTTTGTTGAGGAAGTAGGGTTTACAAAAGGAAACATGCCTTCGCCTTCTCCTCTTGCATTTCGACGCCATACGTTGCTGCAGCCTTTTGGACGACCACATTGTAGACTCCAATGTCGTCTGGCGGCGAAGGCCTCGAGGGATAAGAGTCTACCCCTTCTTCTGGTGAATCTGCGTCGAGGTCTTGCCAGTCTAAGTCTTGTGCTTCCGAGGGCGTCGAGTCCCGGTAAGACTGGAACTCTTCTTCGCCTTCGAAGTAGTAGTCCTCTTCGCCCTGTTCGTCGAGCGGTTCGGGGGTTCGATGTCTTTGGTGTCTCCCTCCCAGAGTGCTTCGCGTGATGGCTTCGGAATGGCGTATAGCTTCATTTTTTCGTCGAAGTCTTTTTCCGTTGCAGGATGCTCGCCATCTCTGCTTCGAGCCTTCTCTTTTTCTTCTCCATCTCGTGGACCTTTTCGGCGTCGATGGCTGAAGCGCTCCTCTTCGCGGTCTCGGACGTCGAGGATGACGCCGGGCCTTCTTTTCTGGGCGTCGAGGCTTCCTTTTCGGAGGTTACCTTCGACGCCCTTGGTTTTTCGGAGGCTTTCGCCGATTGGGAGTCCTTCCCGAAGGATCCGCTCTGCTGTTTGTCCTTGGTTGCTGTTGCTTTCGTCGAGTGTTTCGGCGGCAACGCTCCCTTCGAGAACTTGGCTTCACTTCTGAGAGTGTCGCTCGGGGCCTTAGCTTCACTCTTTCGAGCGTCGCTTGGGTGCTTCGGGGGTCGACGTCTCCCTTACCTCCTTTCGACGTTTTCTTGTGGACCTCGACGACTGAGCAGTCCTTCGGTCCCTCTGCGATGTTGTCTTCCTCTCCACTCGAGAGGCCCAGGTCTCGGAGCGATGGAGCTGGTCCCTGGCCCTGCATGTTGTAGTTAGCCCTTCTTTGCCTCTCTCTCACCCGGAGGGTTTTCGGGTGAAGGCCGAACACGCGTTGCAGTTTCGCTGATGTGGTCGAGCGGCAAGCAGAGGTTGCAGACTGGGTGCTGGTCCTTCTGGGCGTACTTGTGGTGACAGTTTTGGCAAAACTTAAACGGTGTCTTGTCCATACCCGCGCTCAGGGGGCCCCCTGTGAGCGCATTCTCTGTAGGCGTCGAGATTTTGGTCATGGACCTTCTACCTCGTCGTCCTTCTCGTCGCCTCCTGTACTAGTCTCCTCGTCCGGTGTCTCAGGAAACGATCCTTTGTGGTGATTATTGAAATTTTCGAGATTCTTCGTCCAACTTTCTGGAACTTCTCGTCGACGATCCAGACCCCACGGCGGAAAAAAGAATCTGAAGATGGCAACCAAAGGTGGGAGCTTCCGCAGGAAGCGCGACAGACGTCACCGAGGACACCAAATGGTGGGGGCGTCGCCGCCCACCTGGGCCAACAACAAAAAAAGAAAGAAAGAAAAGACTACTAATCCGGACCCAACCACGAGATGGCGGAATAATGCACAGCATAGTGAATCCAGAAAGATTCACGCTGCAAAACTACTGAAACAACTTGCGTGGGACAGAGCATAAACAAGAGGTTCAAGAGTAATAAAACACACCTCCTTACAATTAAACTACATAAATAGTTGAAACATCAAAAGTGACAAGGTCTTTGATTTCAGAATTTATGCAAGGATATGCAAAGCAAGTTCCACCTTTATGAAATTCCAGTAACTCATTGTCCACCCACCTCAAAGTGACGGCGCACACAAGATTATATTTAGCTGGGTGGGCTATGACATTTTTCAGTCATCCCGATACGCAGGAAGATCATTTGCCTGCTTTAATTGCTATTAATTTCTGAGCAACCTAAAAGTGACTTGGGAGGTGCTAAAGCATATATTAAGGAGAACGTTTCGCTCCTTTATTTAGCAGTGGATCACTTGTTTATTCATTCTGTGTAACCGCCTCAGGACTTTGTCGTCTCCATAAGATCCTTCACCCAGTCTCCAGCCCCAAGCTCAAACTTCAGAGGAGGAGATGAGCGCCGAACAGCAAAAAGGGAGCTTGTGGCACCCTTTTAGAACCAAATCGCTTAAGGTCTCCAAAGAAACACTTCACCTAAGCTGCATCCTTCTCTAAACTTGCCATGGTTATTTGGTGAGCAGAGATTGCATTTATACCCTGGTTGTTGGGTGATGTTAGTTTTCAGTACATCAAACTCATTAGATAGTGGAAGCGGAGTTTTTCGCAGTTGAATACCAGTCAAGAGGCTTGTCATAATATAGTTCATGGACACACGGATCCTAGTTGTATCTTCTGTTAAGATGCAAGCAAGATATTATAGTCTAATGAGCTCAACCATACAGTGAGATTTGAGGCATTATGAAGTAGTGTGCATCAATGCTTTGTGTGCAGTCAGTTGCTGGTACAGGAAGGCTGGTGTTAAAGGACTCCAGCAGTTATGTAAGCACATGTACCACCCTGTGCTTTAACCTTTAAGCAAACTTACCTGCACTTCTTTTTACAATGTAAAATAAATAGGTGGTACCAAGTTACATCATAGCATAAACATGTGGTGACAAAGAACTCTGGAGTCATCACTAACTCACCGTTTTGCGTTATAGACAACACCAGAAGCAAATCAGTCACTTATGACCTGACTTTACACCTATATGGAATGTGGGAACTAACCAATGAATGATTAACTGTTTCAAAGTCTGCGACAAATGTATAATTGATTCAAACACTTAAATCTGCCCATTAAACAGTAGATACAAGGCAGCCTTAATGACAGACTATGGATGTTAATGGGCGGCTCGGAGTACAGAATAAAGCCTCATCATTTGGCATGACTAGCTAGGATAGGAGGATAGAAACCCAGCCAAGCCATATCTACATCTCCAATTCAATTCTGAAAAACTAGGCTCTGGATAAGAGTGGTTCCAGTTAAACTATTCTTGAAACATTAATTGAAAGGATTTTGTGCCAATTTCAATATCTCACAAGGACATCTGTATCAAAAACATAAAATAAATTAAAAAATGCAATGCGTTTGTTTTTTTAAACTTGCAGTACACTCCTTTGGTGACTTATGCCTAAGACTGAAGATGAATTTTTGAAAAGACAACTTGAAATGCCTAGCTGTGAAAAGACAACTCTGGAAAACTTGATCAAGAAAGGAAAATTTGTTCAAGAAATGAGAATGTCAAACTGTAATTTGTACACCAATATATATATACAGGATTTTTGCCTCGCGGCAAAATGATAGAAACGCACTCACTCGTATACAGGTATATAAAATACCGGCGTGGCTCTGCCGGAAGAAACGCACCGCCCCATCTAAGAGCGCCAGCGATAAATAAATAAATATATATATATTCTCAATATCTTTGGCACCGGTTGACGAATCTTCGCGAAATTTTCAAAACTAGTGGCCCGCTCCGGTCAGCTCCTGTCTTGA
Source organism: Calotriton arnoldi (assembly GCA_963921515.1). Classification (NCBI taxonomy): domain Eukaryota; kingdom Metazoa; phylum Chordata; class Amphibia; order Caudata; family Salamandridae; genus Calotriton; species Calotriton arnoldi. The sequence continues at coordinate 1,248,992 of CAWUFW010000518.1, forward strand.
AAGTTTCGGGGTGATTCGACAAGCGGGGGCTGAGGAAAAAAGGGGGGGTCCCAAAACGTGTTTTCCCCATGTAATTTTCCATAGGAAACTTTAGACACAGCTACAGCCCGAACTGCTGAACGGAATTACACCAAATTTGGCAAAAAGGTAGGTCTTGTTTCAGAAAGAGCCCTTTTTTTTTTAATGGTGTAAATCCGTTCAGTAGTTCGAGAAATTTGAAAAAGAAAATGTTTCGATATCTAGGGACGCGGTGGATTCGCGAAGCCTCCCAGGCACGAGCTTCATTCTCATTGGCTGCCAACACTCCAAACTGGGAACTGTTGGCAGCCATTTTGTGACTCGGTAGAACCGAGTCACAAGAAAACAGTAAAATAAATGTTTAAAAACAAGAAAAGGGGGCAGGGTAGAAACACTCTGACCCCTTAGGCCTGTTCAGGGGGTCCCACAAGGACCCCCAAGGCCCAAAAAGTTTTATTTTTTTTTATAATTTCGGCATAATGCGCGATGGGGTTTGCGAATCCCGCCGATTTTTTTTTTTTAAATAAAGCCCGCGCTTGATTTAAATGAGGCCCCTGGGTGGGCCAGGTCCCGGGGGCATTGTCCTATTCATAATTGCGGGGGACCGCTGGGCCCCCGCAGCCCCGGGGACCACCACCTCCCCGGTGCTTTTTTCCCCAAAAATAATTAAACCTGGGGGGGGGGGCCTCGAGCCCCCCCCACACGCCCCGGGGACCACCACCTCTCCGGGGCTATGTAAATAAAGGGAGGGGGGCCGCTTGGTCCCCCTCCTGGAGCCCTTGATGGAACTGGGGACCGCCACCCCCCCCAGGGCCGGCTCCTGCAGTCCCGCCCTGTCATAGCAAACTTGCTTTGGATTTTGGAAGCGTGTGGTGCAGCGGCCAGGGCAGCTGACTTCGGAGCACAGGGCTCACGGTTCGATCCCCGGCTCCGGCTCAGCACCATGTGACTCTGGGCAATAGCTCACTTAATTTCCACGACAGCCCCCAGCGCCTTGAGACCCGTAAGGGTGAGTAGTTCGCGCTTTACAAATACGGATTTAGATTTTTTTTTTTTTTTTTTTTTTTTTAAGAAGCGAGAGCAGGGAAACCTGCTCTCTCTTCCAAAATCCAAAGCAGATTGCTTTTCCACACGGGGAGCTGCATGTGAGCAGCTCCCCGTGTGGAAAAGCAATGCCGGCTCCCGCAGGAGGCGGGGAGCCGGCGGGAGCGTGGGGGCATTGGGGCTCCCCCCACGGTCCCTAACCAGGAGGCCAGGTCCCGGAGGATGGGGTCCCCGGGGCCCAAAATGGCCGGGGAGTGGGGTGGCAGTCCCCCCTCCTCCGTTTTTTTTTTAAAAACCAGAAAAAAAGGTATATTTGAGCATGCCCCGGGGGATGGGGTCCCAGGGGCGAATGTAAATTAATGAAAGTGGACGTTTTTAAAAAAGCGCGGCGCTCAGTGTGGCCCCCTGGTGTGAACGCGAGGGGTGCGCGGCGCTCAGCGCGGCCCCTAGTGTGAACGCGATGGGTGCACAGATCCCAGCGCAGCCTCTGGTGTGAATGCGAGGGGTGCGCGGCGCACAGCACGGCCCCCTAGCGTGAACGCGAAGGGTGCGTGACTTCAGTATAATATTTAAAATTTAAAAAAAGAATGAATAGTTTTCCTAACTAAAAATTATTCACAATTTAAAAAAAAAAATATATATATATATATATATATATATATATATGATCCAGCAAGAAAGAAACGTGGCACACACCTTAGCAGTTATTAAAAGTTTTAATTCAACAGAAAGCTCTCCTCCTCCCTACGCGTTTCGAACTTCACGTTCTTGGTCACGGCAGTATTACAAAAGTCCCTTTACTATTTCCTATTTTATACTCGGTCTCCACATTAGCCCATTATGAGGCATTGTGGTCCCAGTAGTCTCCATTAGTTCAATCTAACTTTATTACTTTACAACTCATTCAACAACTAGAATTAAGTGACACATTTATGCGTTACTGATGTATCTATTTACAATATGAGCAAGGTTGTAGATTATCATTGTTTACATTATCAATGTTTGTCGCTAAATTCATGGCTAAGTGCCCTGAAATCTAATAACTCTAAGACAAATTGATTATTAGTATATCTACACTTGTTGCTGCATCATGCTATCCTCAGAATTGAAATGCATTTTAATATGTTGCTTAGTGCAAATACTATTATTTGGTCATTCTTTAGAATCACTCATTCTAGTTGCATGAAAAGAAAAAACTACTACTGATACCATACTACTAATTATATTTATATTTACAATTTACACAGTCTCATGGAATCTTATGGAATTTCACTGGTTTCTCCAAAGACAATATCTCATCTTAAGGTCCCCATTGAACACGTATTTCTGTAGAGCAGATGGATATTTTTATAAGTGCACATGCATCTCTTCATCCATGTTAAGACCTCTCGGGACCTTTGTCTTAAACCGGATGATGAGTTTGGATTCCAAACGTCTTAGTTTGAGCATCCGATTGCCTCCTCTCTCATTTTGTCGAACTGTTGCCAAGCCTGAATATTTAAAGTCTAACCATGTCTTGCCTGGATGAGTGCTCATATGTTTGGCTGTAGCATATGAGGTGTCATGATTGACTGTGGCTCGTACATGCTCTAATATTCTTTTCTTGAGTGGGCATATGGTACTGCCAATGTACCGCTTTCCACAAAAGCACTCAATTAGATAGACAACATAGGATGTTTCACACGTGATTGTTTCTTTGATTTCTAGCGTGCCTCCTTTGGGATCTTTAATAGATTTTAGGTTCTGTCCAATTTTGCACGCTTTGCAATTCATGCATTTCACAAATCCCCTTTGTTTAATTTGTAACCAAGATTCTTGTTTCTGGTTCTGAAAGTGACTATTCACAAGTGAGTCGGATAGAGACGACGCTTTTCTGAATGTCACCAGAGGATATTCTCCTACCAAATGGCCAATGTCGGGATCCTTTTTAATACACTCCAATACTTGGTCAAGATTTGTCTGATTTGAAAACTCTCACGACTATATGTCAAAATCAGGCATGGTGTTTCTTCTGCTGTTCCTGCTTGTTTTTTGTTCTTTTTTCTCGGTTCTCCACTAGTGTCTCCGCCCTAGTTTTTGACCTTGCTTTAATTTCACCTTTATATACATCTCCATATTTATATCCTCTTTGGAGGAAACGTTTTTTTGTTTCAACAAACTTGGTTTGTCATGAATGATGTAATATGTGACGTCATCAGCAGTGCATTGCGGGCGCAAGTTATAGTTAGCTGAACTAACTATAACGCCGGAATTTCTATGGTTTTATACGAGTGAAATGTCCAACTAACTATAACGTTCCTGAAACCTATGGTTTTTTCAATATATATATATATATATATATATATATATATATATATATATAATTAATATATATATATATATATATATATATATATATATATACACACATATATACACACACACACACACACACACATATATATATATATATACATATATACTTATATACACACACACACACTTTATTCTTTGAACCAATAATGCCGGTTTGATTCTTGATTGAGGAAAGAACACTATTTTAGTGCTTCTGTGTTTTCTGAATCCCGATTACTGAGCCAGCACTACTTTAGTGCATCCGTGTTCCTTGATTCCTGGGCCAGCACTATTTTAGTGCAACCTTGAACATTCTGTTTCTGTAGTTACCTTTTTCCAATTCCCGACTTTCGGTTTACCTTCTTTGCAGTTTCTAGTTTGTTATCTTCCTATTCTTAGGTTTTGGTTTTCTTGTATGGTCTATTACTTGCTTTCTGCAGAGTGTGCCCTCGGTCTTTCATGGCTGTGTATTTTAGTTCTCCACCATTGCTGTTAGCGCCTCGAGTGTTCATGTTTTATCGCTGACAACCTAGGTGGTGTTTCTCACCTACTTTGAGTATTTTTGTATCATCGTCATAGGTATCAGCTTCACAGACCCTACCTTTGCATGTATACCCTATATGTGGGTATTTTTCAGTCAGTATCAGAAACAGCAATTGTGGGCGAGGAACTTACTGAGCTTCAGTCATACTGTGTGGCGGTCCTGAGTGTTTTATCCCACATTCCTGTATTGTTAGTGCTGTTATATGCATATCTTGCACATCTGTCCAGGGTGTTAGTTATTCTGAATGCAGAATTACCTCTTGAATGTATGTTCGTTCTGAACTTTGACTTCCTTGTTCCTTTTTGCAGAACTTTCCCTTTGAATCCCTTTTCTCCTCTGACTTTCTGATCTTGCAGAGTTCCGTAACCAATATTCTATTTACTTTGTCTACCTGTCCACCAGTCCTTGCCAGGTTCCCTGACATCTGGCCAGACTATGTGAAACTTTCGGTAAACAAGCGAAAGTGAAATATATTCTCTGCACTACAAATCTTAATTTATACATATATATTTGTAGAAGATTAGCTTCTCATTTTAAAAGTGACCTGGGAACCAACACATGGGTGGAGGTATTCAATGATTGGGGCTGTCAATGAATCTCTAAGGATAAATAATAGTACTCAGAAATATAATTTGGGTCATCATTGAGGTGGTTCAAATTTCCTGGCTGGCACTTAACTGTGTGATGTAGAGGCTGAACTACAGTGTGCAAATGTTTAACTAGTAGGGAACCGAGCATGGCGTTAAGGCATGGAGACTTGGACCGCATCACTCTCCAAAAATCGGTCAGCTAGTTCAGCTATGGCATATGCCTTCGATAACCCAATGCAGTCTGAAGCGTCAATGAGGGCCGAGAGATTTAGCAACCCCAGAAAAGAGACCATACAGTATGAGGATAGATTCATCACACGCCTAAATGTTAGCCGCAACAGGGATGAAGTGGAAACAAGTTTAGTATAGGTAACTTAGGCAGAAAGGAAGCAAAAAAGCAAATGTGGTAAACTCATTCGTAAACTGAAGGGGCTTTCTACAGCACGGGTACTACACACCTATCAGATCCACTGACTTTTTTTCAGTGGTACATATTGGTCTATCACCTGGGCCCAAATTGTAGATGCAGTCCTGAGATGATTTATCTAATGAAGATCATTAAATAAGCAGCTGGCTTTAACTCACTAACCCCTACAATGTAAATTACCAGAGACAGGAACAAAAGCCAGCAATCATAGGTGGTCTTAGGCTGTATTTCTTACACGACAGGCAATACAGGGAGGTTTGTTATAAGAGGAGCTATGAATACTGTTAATTGCTTGGGGATTTCTATTCTCCTGTTATTTTGGGCACCCAATATGTTTTTTGGAAATACTATTTCTGTGATTTACTTAATGCAGATGTGGATGGACTAAGACAGGGGTATCCAACCTTTTCTTGGACTAGAGCTATTTATGTTCAATTAAAAGGAACCCAAGTTAGTAATATTAGTGTTGTAATAGTGACGTCAGACAAGATAAAGTTAGTGCCCCCCATGCAGGATTACCAGTAGTGATCACCTAAAGTACATAATGCAGAGCTGCCAGCACTAAATGTAAAAAGGATTTTTTCAATTTGGAATGCCTCCACATGGGTATTACCCAACAGCCATAGCTGCAATGCACCAGACACAAGGGTAATATTAGTAATATTGCATGATTTTTCACTCAAATACAAGCTTTAACTATATTTTGGAAATCCATTTTTCTCTAAACGTCAGCTTATGAGTTCTGAAAACACATTTTTATTATGAAGATATACCTTTGAATTCTGGGATACATATATTAATTCAGCCAAACAAAAACTTTTAATTTAGTATGCTGTGCTGCACACAGGAGAGCTGCTTGCAGGTAGCTGGAGAGCAACTAGTAGTTCACGAACTACTCGTTGGAGACGACTTAGAGTCTGAGTCATGGACTTAGCCTATGGCGTAAGATACACATTTTCTCACAGGTAACAAGAATGGGTTGTGTACGGAGGGATTAAACAAGATTGATAGTTTCTACAGTTTATCGTGGATTTATAAGTGCTCTTATTTTTTAATCCTTCTGTTGTCTAAATCCAGTGGGTCATATAGGTAAGCACAAGTTTAGCTGACATGCAACGGAGTGCTGTGAAGTGGGTAATTCTTTGCCATCGTTATCCGGGAGGACAGATGTTTTTTTCTCTAGAGGACCCATGGGAATGGGAGAAGCAAGGCCTTTCTATCAATGGGGATCAGAAACTATTTGAAAAAAACATTCTGCTTCTTTCTGAAGCAGAAAAGCAAAAGATGGAGCCTGAAATGTAGTAAGAGGTTGTTCCATAGTTCTTGTGTGGAAGGTGAGAAGGCTAATTTCCAAGTTTTTTCTTTGTTTCATTTCGGATCTGGCACAAGCCGTATAACTTAAAAGATTGTTTACTTTTTAGGAGTAATGGGGATACATTACTCACAATCGCACAGATAACTGGACTGTAGTCAAACTAATTACTCCAAATCTTGTGCGTTAGGTCCTAGAATAACATCATTAGGACTACCCGTTTCTCAATTTCCATTTCTCTTTTTAACACACTTTAGACTACCGGTTAAACACAGCTCTAGGAAAGTTACTAGTTGCCTGATCTTTGAGAAACTACTGCCTACTTTAAACTCCTACTCCCCCCTCCCCCCCCACAAAAAAAGCCCAACCTTTTCTTTTTTTTTTTTTTTTTTAAGTATACAATTTATTTCGTTTGTTCAAAAATGTAGGCTTAATACCACCTAGAAACTACTACAGCAGAAGTCCTGATCACAGTTCACAATTAGGACTCTCTATCATTTTAGGGAGGAGAGACTATCAACTGTGCAGTTAGAATGAGCTACTTCCATGCTGGTGTGAACCAAGACGCATCATCCCCCTGAACAAGCACTATGAGATGTTGTGTCAGGAGGTGTCCTGTAGGGGAGTAATTCTTGAGTGTTTCCACAGACGTACATTGAAACTGGATCTTTTCTGTTCTTTTTTATTCTTTGACTGATTGCTGAATAGTATTAGTTAAAAAACAGAAGAGACAAAAAATGGTTTTACAAAAAGAAACCTTAAAAAATACACACAAATTACAGACAAATGGCCTACCTGGTATTTCTGCAGTGATTGTCTTGCTGCTCCCTGAAACCTCTTCTTCATCCGAAGTACTTGAGCTTGAGTCGCACGTCAGGTCACTGTCACTGGTACTGCTGTCCTGCAGCAAGTTATACTTCTTCCTCGCAGCTGCCTCACGCTTCTGCCTCAACAGACGAATCCGCTCTTTGTGCTTTTGGCTACGGTGACCTTTAACTTTGGGAACTTTACCATTTTGCTTCTCACTAGATTGCCGATTCTTCTTCGCAGCCATAACAGATGTTTCGCTCTCAGACCTAGACCTTCTGGACTTTCGACCAATGGTAGCTACAGGTACTCCAGCAGTGTCTCCTTCCACTGGGACTTCTGCCTGACCAGGCTCGTTTTCTGCAGCAGAAGACAGTGTATCAGAATCAGCCAAGTGCCCACTGGAAGAAGGAGAAACCATACAATGATTCGAAGAGTCACTCTCATCAACTCTACCAACTGTCGGCTTGTCACTTTCAGTAGACGCTAGCTGAGACTCCGAAGAGTCTCTCCTGAGTTCCATCAGTAAGCAAGGCATTGAAGCCAACATTGTAGAGTCTGCTGCATTTAGTACAGCATCGTTTTGTGTCTGTGTTTCAAGTTCTAAAGACCGGTCTTCTGCTCCTGTGGACTCTTTTTGTTCGCAGATTGTAGGTAGTGCTTCAGGTAGGAGCTCGTTTTTCCCCATTGCCTCCATCTTCATTTCAAGGGATGCCCACTTCCTGTTGTCAGATCATGGACGTGACGGCTAAGTGAGTAAGGGTTTTCCAAAGAAAGCAATGACTGAAAACAAACTGTAGAGAAAAAAAAAACAGAGCAGAGTGAACAGAAACAAATGTCTTGTTTGTAGTCATTTATTAACCTGAACACTATTAAAAAAAAAGCTATTCTCAGTATTTAGAGAGTCTTACAACCACACATGCTTCACATCCACTTTGACTACATTTTGATGTAAAGTAAGATGCAGTTATTACAAATGTTACCTTACAGTCAGAGGACATGCTCACTGATTCAGGGCGGGGAGAATAAACGCTGCACCATAATCTTAACATTCTGCCACACAAATTTTTAAACACATGCATAAATCGGATATTAAAGACTTGAAAACCATTATCATAATAAGCCCTCCAAATAAAATTATAATCAAATTTAAGGAGGTTGCCTTTAATGAACTTAGAAGGTAGTCACACAATGCAGGTCTAGTCTTACATTCTCCTCACTCACCAACTTTGAAAGGGGAGAGGATGCGACACTGCGGCAAGAGTTGCCGACTTTGGAACTGGAGAACCACGTGCAGGTGTAATTCTGTGGTTTCTTCAAGCAAAAAAAAAAAAAACTCAACCTTGTGTAGTTTAACTAGTACTCATGTAAAGCACTCCGATGCCCTTGGGCCTAGTTCGCGCTATATAAAACTGCAAAAATCACACAAAAAGGTGGGCAAACTAGGATGTGTAATTACAGCTACAGTTCCAGTTACTTTGCAGTCTATGCGAGGAAAGTTAGTCTTTGGTCAGAACTTTGTCAACTGCAAGGTAGTGGAGAAAGATCTGTTGGCACCTGCAAAGTAGCAGTAGATTAAAATAAGGAGCCAACACTACTTAGGAGTATAAAAATAAATTGCTTCAAGGACAGGTATTTAAAGAGAAAGCAGTTCTGGCCCACTGCAATATGCCTGCTCTAGGCTATTTTTTCTTACTCTCCATAAAGTTTTCAAGGCAGCATTCAATACACGAATGCATCACAAAGTTTGGTTTAAAATCCATATCAACATGTGGTGTAACTCAACTAAAGTGTGTAAATATAACAAAGCTTGCTCTTGATAATACCGACACATACTAGTGTGGTTAAATAAGAAGTGCCATTGCCTCAAAGAAGCACTAAAATTACCGCCATTTCTGTTGATTCTATGACTACCTGTTCCCATCCAAAGTAGTGCTTTTTACTGCCAGTTCGCTAACACAAACGCAAGTAAAAGCAGTCGGAGAGTAGATTGAGTTGATGTCAAGAATAGGCAGAGCAAACAAAACCAACAAAGTTCCAGGAGTTAAAGAAACACCTTGTATATTGGGTTATCCTTAGAGAAACTCAGATATCCCTTGGTACAGGCCTAAATCTTTGATCTACATTAAATCAACCAATAACAAGCAGATGGGAAATAAAGAGACAATTGGCATTTACTTTGAAGAAGACAACCAGGTTCAGCAGCAGTGTGTCACTGGCATGCTGCTGCAACTGACATTGAGAAGCATAGGTCTAACTCTAACAGGCGTGTATGAAATTGTGTGCACTAGTGAATAGTGACTGAGGATAGCAACAGAAACCTCGCAAATGGGGTGGCAGGCAAGCAGTGTGATTGGAGGCCTCCAAGAAGACATATAATGCGTCCACACCAGGAAGGTGAGTCGATGTAATGGCCGGCGAGATAAACATGTTTGCCTGCCTGGAAAAAATGCAATTATGCATAAATCGCAGGAACCAAACCTTACCCCTGAAATGAAAATAACCCTCTTAGTCGAGGCAGTCCTGCCCGAGAAGAAGGGTAGGATGCTTAGTGGATTTAACAGCTGGATAACAGGCACCAAGTCTCGCTGAGCGACTGGAAGGCAGATCTCCATCACAATCCCTGTCTCCTCAAGACTCCCCAAGCCTCCCCCGGCCCCCAAGCTCCCCACTTCATTATGCCCACCTTCATCAGGTGCAGTGGTACAATAAACCGAGAGAGGTTGCTAGGCCCAAACCTGAATTTCCTTGGTAGGTGATGGATGGGTAGAGCAGAGTCTATCTTTATTAGGGGCTACAAGCATCGTGGGTGCATTCCAAAGCACTAGGCAATAGCATTTATTTAAGGATGGCTGTACCTTCCAACACAGAAATCGGCCTACATACCATTGCCTCAAACCGTTATATTCTCAGAGGGCGGTCACTGATAAGAGCACTATACATAGGAGGTCTAAGAGGGACATCACTGCGACAACTCCTCTGAAGAGGAGCTGCTTTTTAAGCATTTGCAGTATGCCACCTTGAAAGGGTGAAGTAACATTGCCACATCTCCTGGAATACTTTAGGAGAGTTAACTGCCTCAGCAGTGCAGATAAGCTACTAGAGCATATGAAAGAAAAGGTGCATACTGTAAATGAATGTGTGAGTGTGAATCAGTAATTCCGGAAAGCTTTGCGCTGGAGATAATGTGAATAAACAGCGAGTACAAAAATACTCCCCACACACTGTTTTTGGGTGAATACATTTCAGTTTCCCCCCCCAGAAATTACAGCCATACAAGACAGGAACCAGTAACTATTGCCTGGGGGATCAAAACTTAAACAGAGGTCAAATGTTCATGACAACTGACTTCCACATTGATGGCTAGATGAGATGGGCAGATGGATCTTTGACTAATAGGTTTACTTATCCAACAGTACTTCCCGTTTTTTTTGTATGAAATATGTACACATGCGCTTTTTTATATTGTGGGACTTGTACAAAAGAAAACCCTCAGAAAGGAGTATTTAATAAAAACTTAATGTCAACTGCAGTTACACTGGCACCGAGGGAAATCATGAGTAGAAAGGTTTCACCAATTTATTTTTATTTATTTATTTGTAGAGCGCAACATTCATCCCAGAGGGATATCACGGCGCTGAGGAGGCAGATCCTAGAACTGACGAGTGGAACCAAGAATATAAAAGGACTACTCAGACAGGGAATAGAAATGTTTTTAGTTTTTTCCTGAAGGTTTTGTAGTCTGTGGCCAGCCGCAGCTCTACTGGCAGCCCATTCCACTGTAATGCCGCGAGGTAAGAAAAGGAGCGTCCCCCGGCCTTAGCTTTTTAAATCCTTTTTATCTTGGCGCGAGCCTGGTGGTGTGACCTCAGGCATCTAGGAGGGGTGTAGAATTGGATTTTACTGTGAAGAATCTTGGGGCCAGTACGATGAAGTGCCTTAAAAGTGTGCCCCAGGAGCTTGAATTGAGCTCTTTGACGCACAGGCAGCCAGTGAAGTCGTTTCAGGCAGTCAGTTGCTGAGCTGTATCTGCCCTTATTGCATACTAATTTTGCTGCAGCGTTTTGCACCACCTGCAGGCGTTTGAATAGGTAGTCTGGCATACCAACAAACAAGGCATTTCCGTAGTCCAGCCTACTTACAAGCAGAGCCTGTGTGACTGTCCTCCTGGGTTCTAAAGGAATCCAAGGGAAGAGTCTTTTTAGAAGCTTCAATGTGGCAAAACTTTTCCCACATAAAGTCCGAACATGATCCTGCATGGATAATTTGTTGTCCATAAGGACACCCAAATTTTTTGCGCACTGCTTGGGTGCTGGGGCGTATCCTAAAGAGCGGGGCCACCATGAAGCATCCCAGATATTGTTAGCTCCGCCAAAGAGCAGAATTTCAGATTTGTCTGCATTAAGCCTAAGACAGTGATCCGACATCCAGCTGTAAGCTGTAACCAATGTAAGCGTTCTTTATAAAGGACCAAGTAGTAACGTGAGGAGGAATTGCCATAGTCACGTCTGACGCCTAGCTGCTAAAACAAGTAAGAGAAACCTCAAAAGAAAAGACGAAAGAAACTCACGCACTACATTACACAGAATATACATGGAAACCAGCCAGCCACCCTGTCAAGATTTAACGTAGCGTTTCCACTAATGCTGCTTCGTGTCGATTCATCCCTCGGATGTTGCCATGTAAACAAAATTATGACAGCCGTGGACATATTTAACTCACACCCCTAGCAATCTTGGTAAGCCTGAACAGGGCATATCTCCATTGTTTGCTTTAGTAATAACCCAAGTTGCTTTCTGAAAAACCTTATTTAGATTTAAACTAATTAAAATGATTTTTGAATCCAACTTCGAAAAACATTATTGCATTGGATACATGATATAGTAACACTTTAGGCAATACAGCCATCTCATTACACTAGGGAATGCAGAACAGATTCTGCAAAGAAAATGCAGTCACTTTCACCCCCCACCCCCTCGCTTATTTCGAACAACAAAAACAAGCATTGGCATAGCCAATGGGTCTCGCCTTTGGGGCCTTATAAGTGTTTAGCCAGAGCTATTGACTTTGCCAATGTCTTCAAGCTGTGCTGTAGAGAAGTGTGGCTGCTGTGCAGCATGCTGAAAAGTTATAATAAAAAAGTGTCAGAAGCATTTTTGTTACTTTATATATGACCAAGAAGGCATTATGTAAAACTGAACGACCATATTAAAAAAAGTATTTACAATAAAAAATTCTCAGTTTTCTTTTGTTCTTGCAATGCTGGCAACTTGTTTCTGCCTATTGCAATGGTTGTTTGTTAAAGCTTTTTTTTTTTGAGGGGGCATAAACAATCGGAGGGTGAAGGTTGGGAACTAGTACCTGTATTATAACACTAGCAGCGGCCAGACGCTAGGGGAGAATCAACAGATGCCAGATTCCGAGAGCAGGCTGAGGCGGCCCCGAGCGATGCTGTGGCGGCCCCGAGCGATGCTGTGGCTGCGTGGAGCGATGCTGTGGCTGCGTGGAGCGATGCTGTGACGGCGTGGAGCGATGCTGTGACGGCGTGGAGCGATGCTGTGACGGCGTGGAGCGATGCTGTGACGGCGTTGAGCGATGCTGTGACGGCGTTGAGCGATGCTGTGACGGCGTTGAGCGATGCTGTGACGGCGTTGAGCGATGCTGTGGACGGCGTTGAGCGATGCTGTGACGGCGTTGAGCGATGCTGTGACGGCGTTGAGCGATGCTGTGGCGGCGTTGAGCGATGCTGTGACGGCGTTGGCGATGCTGTGGCGGCGTTGGCGATGCTGTGGCGGCGTTGAGCGATGCTGTGACGGCGTTGAGCGATGCTGTGATGGCGTTGAGCGATGCTGTGATGGCGTTGGCGATGCTGTGATGGCGTTGAGCGATGCTGTGATGGCGTTGAGCGATGCTGTGATGGCGTTGAGCGATGCTGTGATGGCGTTGAGCGATGCTGTGATGGCGTTGAGCGATGCTGTGATGGCGTTGGCGATGCTGTGATGGCGTTGAGCGATGCTGTGATGGCGTTGAGCGATGCTGTGATGGCGTTGAGCGATGCTGTGATGGCGTTGAGCGATGCTGTGATGGCGTTGAGCGATGCTGTGATGGCGTTGAGCGATGCTGTGATGGCGTTGAGCGATGCTGTGATGGCGTTGAGCGATGCTGCTGATTGATGCTGTGATGGCGTTGAGCGATGCTGCTGATTGATGCTGTGATGGCGTTGAGCGATGCTGCTGATTGATGCTGTGATGGCGTTGAGCGATGCTGCTGATTGATGCTGTGATGGCGTTGAGCGATGCTGCTGATTGATGCTGTGATGGCGTTGAGCGATGCTGCTGATTGATGCTGTGATGGCGTTGAGCGATGCTGCTGATTGATGCTGTGCTGGCTCTGATTGATGCTGTGCTGGCTCTGATTGATGCTGTGCTGGCTCTGATTGATGCTGTGCTGGCTCTGATTGATGCTGTGCTGGCTCTGATTGATGCTGTGCTGGCTCTGATTGATGCTGTGCTGGCTCTGATTGATGCTGTGCTGGCTCTGATTGATGCTGTGCTGGCTCTGATTGATGCTGTGCTGGCTCTGATTGATGCTGTGCTGGCTCTGATTGATGCTGTGCTGGCTCTGATTGATGCTGTGCTGGCTCTGAGTGATGCTGTGCTGGCTCTGAGTGATGCTGTGCTGGCTCTGATTGATGCTGTGGTTGCGCTGAGTGATGCTGTGGTTGCGCTGAGTGATGCTGTGGTTGCGCTGAGTGATGCTGTGGTTGCGCTGAGTGATGCTGTGGTTGCGCTGAGTGATGCTGTGGTTGCGCTGAGTGATGCTGTGGTTGCGCTGAGTGATGCTGTGGTTGCGCTGAGTGATGCTGTGGTTGCGCTGAGTGATGCTGTGGTTGCGCTGAGTGATGCTGTGGTTGCGCTGAGTGATGCTGTGGTTGCGCTGAGTGATGCTGTGGTTGCGCTGAGTGATGCTGTGGTTGCGCTGAGTGATGCTGTGGTTGCGCTGAGTGATGCTGTGGTTGCGCTGAGTGATGCTGTGGTTGCGCTGAGTGATGCTGTGGTTGCGCTGAGTGATGCTGTGGTTGCGCTGAGTGATGCTGTGGTTGCGCTGAGTGATGCTGTGGTTGCGCTGAGTGATGCTGTGGTTGCGCTGAGTGATGCTGTGGTTGCGCTGAGTGATGCTGTGGTTGCGCTGAGTGATGCTGTGGTTGCGCTGAGTGATGCTGTGGTTGCGCTGAGTGATGCTGTGGTTGCGCTGAGTGATGCTGTGGTTGCGCTGAGTGATGCTGTGGTTGCGCTGAGTGATGCTGTGGTTGCTGTGGTTGCGCTGAGTGATGCTGTGGTTGCGCTGAGTGATGCTGTGGTTGCGCTGAGTGATGCTGTGGTTGCGCTGAGTGATGCTGTGGTTGCGCTGAGTGATGCTGTGGTTGCGCTGAGTGATGCTGTGGTTGCGCTGAGTGATGCTGTGGTTGCGCTGAGTGATGCTGTGGTTGCGCTGAGTGATGCTGTGGTTGCGCTGAGTGATGCTGTGGTTGCGCTGAGTGATGCTGTGGTTGCGCTGAGTGATGCTGTGGTTGCGCTGAGTGATGCTGTGGTTGCGCTGAGTGATGCTGTGGTTGCGCTGAGTGATGCTGTGGTTGCGCTGAGTGATGCTGTGGTTGCGCTGAGTGATGCTGTGGTTGCGCTGAGTGATGCTGTGGTTGCGCTGAGTGATGCTGTGGTTGCGCTGAGTGATGCTGTGGTGTTGCCGAGTGAGAGATAGAGTGAAGATATAATGCCCAATTAGAGAGGGTGGTGAGAGAGAAAGAGAGAGAAAGGGTGTACATAGAATAAAGAGTGGAGCGGGATAGAGAGAGAGAAAGAAGGGGGGAGAGAGTGAATGAAAGAGAAACAGATAAAGGGGTGAGAGAGAATGAAAGGCTAAAAAAGATAGAGAGGGGAGAGTTAATTAAGTAGAGAGAGAATTAGAGAGGGGAGAGAGAGAGAAGGAGAGAGACAATAAGAGTGGGGGTGTGGAGTTTAAATAGAGTGAAGAAGTGACGCGGAAAAAGTAACCTTAAATATAGCTTTGTGCTTTGCGCGAATAAATATTTAAAAAAAAAAAAACAGAGAGACAAAAATACTGGTAATTAGGCTGTGACTCCCAATATAAAACAAATAGCGATATAAGGTGAAATCTACCCACCGAAGCAATATTTCTAACTAGACAAAAAAAAGCTTGCATTTCAATGCTAATCGCTGTTGTTTTTCATGTGACTGTAGTCCAGGGCCGTCAGTTGGTAATGTGAGCTGCTGCTGCGATTGAAACATCAGAGTCCAGAGAGTTAATGAGCCATGACGAGGAAATGAGGAAGAGATAGGAAACCCAGATGGCAGCTGCGCGGCGTGCACGCTATCGTGAACGCAAGCTGGTCGCCAGCCGAAAGCCAGTGGGTTTGCACTTTCAAAACCCGCTTACTAAAACTCTCGGCCAGACCAGCGCAAGCGCTGGTGCAGGCCGAGACCTAAAAAAGGCTATTTCAGGGGAGAGAAAGATGTCAAATGAGTCCAACCAACGGAGGTCATTAAGTGAACCATTGAGGCCATTATGGTGGGCTGGTACAGGTATAAACTTCAAAGTACAGGGTCGGCACCTTTTATCATTCAGGGCAGGTGCTCATCCTATTTCTTTGTGTTAACTGGATGATCAATGGGGGAGGGGGGTGAAAATAAGGTCACTGAGGTCAATTAAATGTTATATAGGTATGCAAATGTAGCTAAAGAACAAGCTGATGCCGACGTAGGGATAATAGATAGCGGGTGGGGGAGGTAGGAGTCTTTTGCCGTTTGTGAATGTGGCCTTGGGGTCTTTGCCAGAGTTGACTACAGTGCTCTATGATTGTGTTGCCCGTCTTTGTGTATAAGGTGCAGGCTTTATGTGGGTATGGATTGTGTGGTATTGTGGGTGTCGGGGGTACAAGTGTGCTTCAAGAAGATTTGTGTGTGAAACGGTCCCCTTACAAAGAAGGGCACACAAAAAGCATAACCAGGGACCCAAGGCCTACAAACCTAATGCCATTCGACCAACCAAGTTTAAAAAACACTCTCCAAACTCTGTCCACAAGAGAGGATTTTATACGATCAACCTCCTGAATTCCAACATGGAGGAAACGGATGATGTTACCGTAGGCTGAACGCCCAACAGTATTTAGGCCTGCGCGTTATAACCAACTAAAATATAATAATAAACAAGCATTGGCATAGCCAATAGGTCTCGCCTTTGGGACCTTTTAAGTGTTTAGCCATGCAGCACATTACTACGCGAGAGCTGTTGGCTTGGTCTATATGTTTTAGCCATGTTGTATAGCAGCGTGGCTGACTAACTGCCAAATTTCTGTTGTTTTATGCATTTGAGCCAGAACCACAACTCAAATATAACAATTTTCCGTGAATATACATGTGCATATCGATCTATATTTATATATGCAACCACACACAGCTACCAGCAAGTAAACATGGCCCAATAATAAGTGATTTGTGGCCCATTAATATGTTTTTGTAGCTTATAAAGACACCAGTTAACATGTATTACAACAGTGCAAATACTGTAATCCTAGTAGAGTGTAACTAGCTTTAGAAATCACTGCTTTACTGCCTGGGAGGTTGCATGTTTTTAGCACTTTATACTGTAAAGTCAACCCTATTTAAATAAGAAGGTAGCTCAGTGCAGCAATGTAATGCCTTATTCGCTGCCTCGGGTTAAATGCCTTTGTTCAGAACTACCGAACCAGCTCATGTAAAAGCAGCACAGCAGTAAGCATTTATGCAGATCAGGCGCGTGTAACTGTTACTGTTGCTGTCTAAATGTTCAACAGCGCAGAATACAGTAATGTTTGTGTCCGCTTCTCCGCTCGTCCGCATGGACAGTGCTCCCGGGTAAATTCACTGGTAGGCTGCCTGCCCAGAGGAAGTTGTAAAAGTCACATACTTCACTATTCGTCGCTTCCCTCTGCCCCCTGCGTCACCCCGCCCTCCCAAGATGAAAGGAAGCGGACATTTGTTTAGAGCTTGTAAATTCCGAACCAATTGCCCTGCGTCCCTGAATGTGAAAGGGCCTCGATAAGATCTGCTTGTAGGCCTTTGTCTGGAGTGTGCTGCGTTTTAACACCTCAATGCAGTGCATACTGCAAGCTGCCCTGGTGGCTCAGATCAAACCCGGGATAGCTAGATCAGAGGGATTTTAAAACAAAACAACAAAACTCCCCAATCAACTTAGAAGAGCTCTCCAAGGCTCAATGGCCAGGTCTGGTGAGATGTCACCCTAATTACAGCAGATACAGTGCAAGGGCAGCAGATGCTGTCTTTAGTAGTCAGATGACTGCATGCCTTGTATTTTCTTACGTTATAAACGTGAATGCAAGCAGCAGCTTTCTATGAATATTCTAATTAACAGCACTCTCGTGCCTCTGAGAGATGGCCGTGCATTTATAAACATGTTAAATATATAGATACACGGTGGGGCCTATCTACAAAGGCATTTTGGAGCACATACAATAGAACTCCTCTTTTACATACTCTCACATGCCTCTGTGAATTGGCCTTAATCATCCAAGATGGGAACCTTCAGGGAATATTCGTATATAATGTCTTGGAATAGAAAGGACCGTGTCGAATAGGAGCTGCGACTAATAGGAAGTTGCATGTTCTGGGACTGCTGAAAGAGTGCATAAAAGAGCACTCCTTACCGTACTTATAAATATTTTGTCCCCAGTGTATCGGAAATAGTAGAACTTCTATTCTGGCGAGGTAAGTGCAAGTTTGCACTAATTGCAGCCCAACCCAGTTTGGACCATTTTTGAAATATGCTTTGCTGACTAGCCATATTGCAGAAACGTTTTTCACTGGGGCAAAATGAAGCACACTGATTTTGCATCCCTTTTGATACCCGACTAGCAGTGAAAGGAGTAGACTATTTAAACTAGTGGTCATCTACAAAGTGTAACTACATCATCTGTTACGGTTTCCTTTATATAAAGCCCTTGATATAAGCCTCTACCAAGCAAGATCAGGTATCGCGCAAAACCCGGTCTCCAGTCTACTGCTAACATAGAACCAGGAAAAGCCCGGCGAACCAGAGGATCTCATTTTTGCAGAGGCGCATAACTTTATGTAGTATGGTCCGGCGTTTATGAAATACCGCAGGTGGGCGCAATCTTCCAATGGAAGATTAAAGTGAAATAAAGAAAGCGCTTAAAAAACATGTTTAGCTTCAGCGGCTAGGATTGAAAGAACATGGATGTTTTGCGCATTGTTTTATTGAGCACAATGTAGGTATGTAATTAAAGTTTTGGTTACATGGAGATATAAAAATGCTTTAATGAATACGTCGGTAATTTGTGAGCTGCAATGAATGCTTCCATAAAATGGGAATATGTCCTACAGAAAAGGAGTAAAAGAGAAAATGTGTTTTAAAAGCATAGAATTGTGGTCACCTGCCCACCACATTTTTAACAAGCAATGGCCGCGCGGCCGCGAAAGTGAAAGTAATCGCGAGGGAAGCCAGATGGCGAGGGAAGCCATATGGCGCCTGATCGCGCGTGCACGCTCGCGTGAACGCAAGCTGGTCGCCAGCAAAAGCCACTGCTGTTTGCACTTCCAAAACCCGCTTACTAAAACTCTCGCACACGTTCATTACTTAGGTATGGACGTCACATTCCATGCAGCCACACATCAACAGGTATAGTGACATTTGTCTCTCAAATGTAACAGTACCACGTAGTCCTGTCTCTGAGACATCTCAACTCGATCAGTTTCACCTGGTAGCACCAGATGCGAAGATTAACCTTGACGACAAACGACCTGCTCCAAAGCCCTGCACAAGAAAGCGATACACCCCAGGGAATGACAGCTTGGCATTTCCATCTCCAGTTGCTTCACAAGCCACACCACATCTCATAGGGCACATGGAAAACACACAGTCAATTTCACTCCTGAAGTAAAAGTACAGCTAGCCTTAGGTAGCTTTTATTTCCCTACGATCCAATCAGATGTACAAAAAGAATTGGCAAAGCCAATAGGTCTCACCTATGCATGAGTTATTGGCTTTGCCAATGTGTTTTAGTTTTGGCTGCTGTTCTGCATGGCTAAAAGTTAGTGGCTAGAGGAGAGTCGCGTGGAGCAGCGAAGAGCTGTCCAGAGAGCGCCGCTGGAGTGGCGTAGTGTGGAGTCACCTAGAGTGGCATACACTGCAGTGGCATAGTGTAGAGT
Source organism: Calotriton arnoldi (assembly GCA_963921515.1). NCBI lineage: Eukaryota > Metazoa > Chordata > Amphibia > Caudata > Salamandridae > Calotriton > Calotriton arnoldi. The sequence goes on from CAWUFW010000518.1 coordinate 1,268,310, forward strand.
GCAGTTGTGTAGAGTACAGTGTTTAAGAGGAAAGTGGCGTGGAGTGGCACAGAGTGGAGTAGAGTGGCAAAAAGTGCAGTGGTGTAGATCGTTTTAGAGTAGGGTGGTGTGCTGTAGGGTACAGTGCAGTTGCGTAGAGTGGAGTAATGGCGTGGATGCAGTGGTGCAGAGTAGATTAGAGTGGCGTACAGTGGATTGGCGTAGAGTGCAGGGGCATAGAGTGGAGTGTTACAGAGTAAAGGGCATTGGCGTAGAGTTTATTGGCATGGAGTGGAGCGGTGCAGAGTAGATTAGTGTGACCTAGACTGGAGTGCAGTGGCAAGGAGTGGCGTTGTACAGGGTAAAGTTGAGAGGCGTACCGTGAAGCGGAGCAGAGTGCAGTAGAGCGGAGTATGCATGGTATGGTAGCACACTGCTATTACATACAACACATTTTCATTGGAAATTACTATTACGTTTGCACAGACAGTTTTATTAATAAAACTATACAGTGCACAAACGAAAATGTGCGTGAATTTCATCACCTAGTGTAATGATTTCTTTTGATCATATTAAAGTATTGGTTTCCAACATACTTCATAAATAACAAAAAATTTGCTTAATTTGTGTTCCTAATTCTGAAATACTTACACAGTTCATTTAAATGTTGTTGTATGCTAGAAAAAAACTCTTTCCTGCCCACAGTATCCAGCAAGATTGTCAAATAAATCATCTCACTTTGAAGTCAGAGAAAGAAAAGTTAGAAGCACCCTTAGAAGACAGCGCATGAGATTTGACCTCGGTCTTTGCATGTACAGCAAATGTGACAAGATAAGAAGAGGATTTAAAGACCTGCTTACAGAAATGGAGTTCCTTGAAGAATATAGTAAACACGGGTTAGGCAACGGGAGGAACGAAATGAACCTGGAGAGCCTAAAGCCAGCAAATAGAAAGCCAGAAAATGTGAGTTAGAAACCACAAAGCCAATTGTAGTGTATTGTAATTGCATTTATATAGCGCTTACTACCCACGACGAGGCGTCTAAGCGCTTTTTCGGCAGGTAGCAAGCTACTCCGGAACCCATAAAGGATTAGTGGTGAATTAGTATAGTGAAATATGAAAGTAATTTGAGTGGTGGATATGTTAGTTATTTGGATTGAGAAGGATAGCAGAGGGCTAGAAGAGGGAAAAAGGTTTGCATTTATACGGCGCTTGCTACCCCGGATGAGGTGTTCAAGCTCTATTTTGGCAAGTAGCACGTTACTCTGGAGCCAATAAAGGAATAGCGGTGAGTTAGTATAGTGAAATATGAAATTAATTTGAGAGGTGACAGGTTAGTCTGTTATTTGGATATAAAAGTATAGTGGAGGGTGAGAAGAGGGAAGGATTTAGACATTTTTTGTTTGTTTTGGAGGTCAAAGCAGTAGGAGGCTTGGGATGAGTAAAAGGGGTGTGGAGGGGGAAGAGGCAGAGGGAAGGGTTTCGGAAGGCTTGTTTTGGGGGAATCAGAATAGTAAAAGAGGTATGAGATGATGCAAGGAGGGGTAGAGTAGAGAAGAGTTTAGAAAGTTATTTTGCGGATCATAGTAGTGGTATTAGGTTTGGAATAAATGAGAGAGCGGAAGTAGAGGATATATTGAGAGAGGTATAGGGCGAGACATAGGGTAGTGCATTGGATATGCTGAATTAGAAGAAAAGTAATACATATATAGATCCATAAGTACATGGAAGGTATATAGATGCATAAAGGAAGTAAGTATATGTAGATTAAAGATGCATTAAATAAACTCAGGCTTTCAAGTGTTGTACTTTAAATTAATTTTATATATATATATATATATATATATATATATATATATATATATATATATATATATATATATATATAGTTTTTGTAATTCAATAGTTAAGAAATTGTAGCTAAATAGTAATGATAAAAGATTTACTTATTTATGCAGTCACTTATATACATGTTAAAAACATAGAATTATGTAACCATCAGTAATATGCACATTTGTTTCGCAGAACTAATATCTATATATATTTTTTTAAAGCAATTATTCTACACGTTTATACAAAGCAATACACATATATAGGTACATATCTATAGTACAAATAAATGTTGGGGGGGTAAAGAGTTCCATAGTTTGGCTGCTTGAACAGAGAAGGATGTGCCACCCATGTTTTTTTTCTTGCACCTTGGGATTTTGAGGCGAGGTGCCACTCCAGAGCAGAGGTTCATTTGTTGAATGAGTTTGGTGATGTTATTCCTGATGAAGAGTGGTCCCGTTCCATCTATCGCTTTGTGGGTGATACAAAGCAGCTTGAACGTGGATCTTCTAGCAACCGGTAATCAATGCAGGGCTTTCAAGGCAGGGGAGATGTGGTCCTGCAGTTTTATAAGTAAGAGTAGTCTGGCAGCCGAGTTCTGAATCCGTTGTAGTCTTTTCATGGTCGTTAAAGGTGATCCGAAGTAGAGGCTATTGGCGTAATCGAGTTTGGAAAGAACAAGGGAGATGGTAGCATGGATCTCGAGTGGAAATCCCAAATGGGGGAAGATTCGTCACAGAGTTTTTATAGTAACAAAGCTTGATCTTGCTCGTTTGTCCACTTGGGCATTTATAGATAGCTTGGAGCACATGGTCATTCCGAGGTTTCTTACTTCCTTCGATACTTTAGGTGGTGTTCCCAGATCATCAGGCCAGGCGGCAAACGGGTCATACTGTTTCCAATCGCCACAAGTGTGTATTTCTGTTTTGGAAGCATTCAATTTGAGATGGCTCCGCGTCATCCATTGATCCACAGCTCTGAGACAACAGAAAATTGGCAGGTTTCTAATGTCTTTGTGGCATTCCCGTTGAAGGAGTATGTGTGTGTCATCTGCATAGTTATAGCATGCGAGGTGAAATTGATCAGTGCAGGTAAAGACTTTATATAGATGTTGAAAAGCATGGGCGAGATGATACAGCATTGAGGGACCCCTGCTTTTGTGGAGTACGGTTTGGACTAGAAAGGTGGGGTATGGATGACAGTTCTGTTACGAAGGTAGGATGCAATGGTAATCAGTGAGCGGAATGCATTCCTAGGTCAACTTTCTGAAAGTCCCCAAGATGGCTGCGACCTAAAAACTATCCACCGAGTTAGATGGCAGGGGAAGGAAAAAATATACTTACCTGTACAGAGGTTGAAATCGGAGCTGGAGGAGGATTTGGATGCCTAGGCCATTGTGGTTATCAAAACCCAAACTGAAATTACCACAAACAGTGGGTCTTTAAACAAAGTATCATGAAGCCTAAAGACCCAATGAGTGACTTGGAAATGACCACGCAACCCGACACTACTGGACCCTGCAACAAGAAGTAACAGGCACCTACACTGCCTAACGATAAACCCAATAATATATGGCGGGCGATCAGCAGCTGCAGAAATTTGCATTTGAACCCCGAAGTAATAATACTTATAAGCAGTACATTGTATCCATTATAGTGCTGTTTGTGTTACTTCACACTGCATTTCCCCTCCATGAGTGCATATGCAAGAATGCAAAGCTTTTGCCAACGTATATTATCAAAGTGCCATCATGGTGGACAGTTAAACTTTAAAAATAAGAGAGGCTAGATAAAGTAGTCAAATATTTTCCTGTGGCTCTCACGACACTGTCATACAAGGGAGAGTCTGTAGAACAGTATGGCACGTAGTTTTAAATACAAAAATGTATTTCTATTGCTTCAGCAACATCAAGCAACATTTTTGTACATAACTTTAAAAGCCCCCCCCCCCGCCCCAACTACAGCCTCAAGCTGTTGCTCACAGAGCAAACAAACGAGTACTGCAGGCAATGACAGCAGTGTGTGCTCATCACGAAGAGCAAGTATACAGACCTCAAAAGCATAAAGGGGAGTGAACTGATGGTCACCACCACTCAATTTTAGTCTCTACTTGAACAGAAAGTTTCAGCCATGGCCTGCATAGTTAAACTCAAACAATATCTCTATCCGTGTACAAGCTTCCAGAATTCAACTTCAACCGAGTGAATACAATATTTACCAACTCGGGAATAAAAGCAATAAAGAAAAAAACATTTACTTTTTCACCTTTAACAAAAACGTGATGGCTTTGACAGAGTCTGACATTAAATACACTACTGCTTTAAAACAGACCAAGAGTTAACACCACAGTCCCAGGTGGCAGTTAGATAGCATGTCTTGAAGTAGACTGTAGAAATCAACTGAGAAACCAAGACTAACGACTATCCTCCCAGGGCCAGTGGAGTTGAAGCAGAGTGTTGTTTACCAATTTAATATTGATGCACATTATGAGGAAGTGGTATTACAGGTACCATTTATTTATTAGAAGATGAATATTAAATCACTAAAGATTCAAGTCATGCCTGTAAGCAACTGTGTACCTATGCAGATTCATTTGTCTAGGAAGCTGAATTTATTTTTATTGTTGATGTCCCTAGGAAGGCAGCCCTTAATTTGAGAGATACAAAACGTAGCTTGTTATGGACTAAATGCCTGTAATTCCATGTCAGGACTGGAGGCGAGGATTATGCCTTCTTTCTTCACTTTTATTTAATAGCAGCTCATTAAAAGGTTAACAAACTACATTTCCCATGAACCTCTAGGGAAAGGTAGTAAAGAAAAACACATGGCAACAGCCAATCAAGTCCAAGTAACAGTGTCTAATCAGGGGCCTCCAAGTCCAACATAGTCCTCTGTCAGTGTCCCTTCCCCCTCTTTCTTCGATGCTACGCAGCCAGATAAGTACCCTTCAGTCGATTTACTGTTTGGTGTTGCTTAGCTATGTGACTTGTTTAATTTTCATGTTTCGCTTTAGACAAATAATTGTCGCTTGCTTTGCGTAGTATTCATTGCTGTTTAAGTAATTGCTGCATTTTAACGCTCGCGCGGTTCATCACGCTCGTTTCTCCTGGTTTAAACAGTTATTTTCTCTGCGCTCGTTTTCCTGATCGCTTTTTATTATTGTGACACCGCGGGAGCGCTCTCACTCCTACGCGGTGAGGGCTGGTTTTCTCATCGGCGCCGGGGACCTCCCGCCGCTAGGAGGCGTGAGAGGAGGCACAGAGTGCGACACGATGCTTGAATTCCTCGCATTCTTGGGAATTCAAACATCGCCCGCATTCCTGAAGCGATCCGGTCTGAGGGAGACGCCCGTTTGGGTCCATATGCGGTCGGGCTGCTATTAATAGCTCAAAGCAGCCGACTGCTTGGTTTTGAATTTGACGCTCTGTTCCCTGTGATTGCAGTTAACGTGGGGACCGGAGTCTGTACTTAATTTTTACCGAACGCCCTGTTGGGTCTGTATTAGGCCTTAAGGCCTTCTGTGGGACACTACCCAGACCGGCTCCCTTGCTATAGGGACGATTTCGCCCAATATATTTTTCCTTCCACCAGCGTTCTTGTGTCCCTGGGGCTAGAACCCCATTGAATTCGCGGAAAATCCGCTTAAACATTCTAGGCCGACACCCAGTCCCCCAAAGATTGTGGGCCCTGTCGTGAGGCCAGGTGTGCTGATAACCAGACGCCTATACCTTCGGTCCCTGACCTCCAATAAGCTGATTATGGAATATCATGATGATTATCAAGAAGAGGACCCCCTGGCTGACCTTCCCTGGGGTGACACCTTCTATGAGGCTGTCGACACCTCCATCTATCGAGCGGTGGAGGAAGCCATGACTCCTTTAGAGGAGAGGCTCTCCCGCCAGATCGCTCAGGCCTTTCACAGGCTTACACCTCAAGTCCCTACCACGTCCGTGGCCCCTGAGGGTCCAGGAACCCAGGGCTCGCCGCCATCTAAGCGATCCCGAGATTCGGGGGCGGATCTGGACGCTTTTGCTAGATTGAAACAAGTTTTTCTGGATAGCCAACCTACCCTCCCAACAGGGAATCCCCTCCCTCTTCCGCCAGTTGACCCTAACACTGACCCTAACGCGGCAGGAGACGCAGATGAGGAACCGGGTCCTTCCAGACCCTGGCTTCCATCCCGTCCTTTAATCTATCAAACTCTGAACTAAACCACAATGCCTTAAATCTACTAACTCGTGGGTTATCTTTTGTCCCTAGTACTACACTCAATAAATTTGAACTTAATCGGGACATTCAGTCCTTTTTAGGAAAATAAGATTAAAGAAATGTTTTGAACATCACAGTCCACCACAGATGGTTAATAGAACTGGATTATGCCCCGACTCCAACTTCACCCCTACCCTGGATGAAGTGGGGGTTGAAGTAGGCATTTTTGAAAAAAGAGTATACACCAAGATACAAAATTCGACGAAATTTGTACCCAAACCTATGTACAATCTTAACTATGACGAATATATGGCACTCAAAAACCTATCATCTAATAAAGACATCACTGTTAAACCCTGCGATAAGGGTGGGGGGATTGTGGTGTTAAATAGTCTTGACTATAAGGTACAAATTCTTGACATGTTGAAAGTCCCTGCTCATTACTGTAAAGTCAATTCTTATCCGAGCAAAAGAATTAAGGAAGAGATTCTACTCATCACGCAGGGAGCCCTGGATAGAGGCTCGATCTGCTTGCAAGAGTTTGAATACCTTAACAGACCATATTCCAACATCCCAGTGATGTATGGGGTACCCAAGATGCATAAGGATACCATCAAACCACCCTACAGACCAATAGTATCTACTATTGGATCTATTACGGAACCACTATCGAAATATGTGGATAAGTTCTTGAAACCGCTAGTAAGTGGTCTCCCAGCATTCATTAAAGATACTGGTCACCTCATTGGTATAATTGAAGGGTTGGCTTTTAATACTCATACGGATTTCCTAGTCTCTATGGACATAGAGGCGCTTTACACTAATATCCCCCAGAGGGGGGCCCTAGAGGCAGTGAAAAGCGCACTAGAAAAGAACAGTGGTCATGAAGATAAACTTTTCATTCTAGAGTGCTTAGCCATTGTACTACAGGAGAACTATTTTGAATTTGACAAATCGATGTTTAAACAGGTCCAGGGCGTTAGCATGGGCGCGGCCTGCGCCCCGGATGTCGCCAATATCTATATGGGTGCGTTTGAAGAGCGATGCATTTTTAACGAAATTGCCCCATTCTTTGAAAATATACATCATTGGAACAGATTTATTGACGACATCTTTTTATTTGGAGGGGCCCGGAAGAACAACTTCATGAATTCACCCTTTGGCTTAACCTTTGTGATCCTCATTTGAAATTTAGTACCAATATAAGTAGGGAAAAAATTGAATTCTTAGATGTCTGGATACAGGCTATTGAAGGAACCATTGAAGTATCGCTCTACACTAAGCCCACAGCAAGGAACACCATTCTACAGTATCAAAGTTTCCACCCACGCAGCCAAAAAGACAATATACCATTTAGCCAATTTTTAAGGCTACGTAGGAATTGCACCGATATTAGGAATTTTGAAATACATGCAGATGACCTTAAAAGTAAACTTCTTAACCGAGGATATCCACACAGAGTTATAAGAGAGGCATACAAAAGGGCCAAATACTATAATAGGGATTCCCTATTACAAGAGAAACCCCTTACAGAGGACAACAAACTGGTATGTGTGACACGTCACTCCAATTTTGACAACAAAATGCAACAAATTATTTGCTCCCAGTGGCATATTCTCAACACTGGTGAACAAACCAAGACCATGCCCAAACCTGTATTTGCGTTTCGCCGCAACAAAAATCTACGCAACTCTTTGGTTAAGTCTCATTTTGATACCACCAGACAATTTATTCAGAAAACCATCACTGGTGATCATCCTATTGCTGGGACCCACAGATGTGGCAATTGCCATGCTTGCGGCTCAGCCATTGTATCTGCAGAATTGGAATGGGGAAAGAAAAAAATTCTCCTTCAATGAAATGACTAACTGTAGATCAGCTAATGTGGTTTACTTAATTCTCTGCCCTTGCCAAAAAGGATATGTGGGTGAGACCGGTAGAGAATTTAGAATCAGATTCAGCGAACATAAATCCTCGATCAAAAACAAACTAAGAGGGGCTCCTCTTGTGGAACACTGGCTCGAGAAACAACATCTGGAAACCGAGCTTCGATGGATCATCTTAGAGAAAGTGCACAATCCTAAGGACAATAATATTGATGCCTTAAGAAAAAATAGAAGTATTCTGGATGTTCACTCTCCAGACAGTAACCTCAGGACTCAATGAGCATTTACCGTGGGAAAATGCTCTACTTTAATTATTTCCTTACTTAGTGCCCCGCGCTATACTCTATCCTTTATATCGGCCCTGTTTTTGGTGGTATAGGCGTGGTTGTTTCTTTTTTTCAAACTAATTTAGTAGACCCTTAGGGGCTCTAGCATAGAAACTTGGCCTTTCGGTTTACCTCCCTTCATTTTATTTCATCTCATACGAAAGACTCTGTTGCCACAGACCCGGATAGATAGGGGGTGCCTGTTTTGCTGCAGGTGGTAGATGCAGGTTTTGTTCTCTTGGCATGTATTAATTACTAGGTTTTACTTGGCATCCATTCACCAGAACTTTACCCCCCGTCTCCAGTGTCGGATCCCTACTGGAGAGAGAGCATCCCTACTGGAGAGAGAGAGCACCACAAACTTTGGGTATCTTACTCGTATTTTTCATCAAGCGATTGATAATGAGGCGGCTGCATATCAGTTTGTTGTATATAAGCCGCAAGACCCTCCTGTTTTTCATGTCCCTCTTTAGTATATCACCCCAATAGAGAGTGTGGTTACTTTTTGGGGATCTTGGGTACTCAGTACGTATATCATTCTATCCCTAATATAGTTTATTCTTTCTCTATTACCAGTATCGTTTTTATTCTCACTTGACGATCTTGTTCTCAAGGAACATATCCCTTATAGAACTTTTTTATCGCAACCTTTGGGACCTTGCCCAACATGTGGTAAGACCGCTTAGTTACACTTGAGGTTTATTCAAACTCATGGTATATGGCATCATTCAAACCTATGGATAGGTTATACCTCTTAGTTTGCTTTCATTTTTTAGCATGGGTTCAGGTTCCGTAGTACTCCCAACATGGCGGCTATAGTTTCCTAGAGACAGCGGTCTAGATATACATACTCTGCGTATACTTTTCGCCACGTACGTTGCGCAGTTATGTATTTTATGTAGTGCGCCCGATGCTAGATCTGATGTGTTTTGGTATATATACCATAGCGTGCTTCGATTCGAACGCGCAAGCCCGGTTCGTGAAAGTATGGAGGCAATGTCCCGCCCGTTGAATTAAGAGCAAGCCACAGGTAAGTTAGAGCTGGGTGTTAGGTAGAGACCTCTTAATATAGGTAACGCTTTTGGTTATATGCTTTATTCATGTACCTATTTTTCATCTTCCTGCAGTGTATGGTCATCTTGATCCGCTATTTTATGTAATTATGTGGAGCGGGACCCCAGCTAACAACGACTAAGAATATAATTTTGAAAATTCTAGCCGATATACTATGTAAGTAACCTTCTGTAACGCTAAGCCCATAGGCTTCTGAATCCTCTCCGTATTTTACTATATAAACTTTCCGTCCTTCTCTGTTTCCCGTAGAGTTTTTCTTTTTAACCGACCCGATTACCTGCGGAGAATCTATACGTTGCAACCACTCACACCCTACTTAGGTATGCATTTGGACTTAATACTTGGGAATGAGTCTCCCCTGGACTTTATTAGAGTTCTTTATATATATATACACTGAGGTCTCATGTGAGCCGTTTTTATTTCAGGCACGGGAATAGATTCAGTTATTTCCGCCATTGAGGATTGCCTTAGGGAGCTTCATTATTTCACCCTTGGTAAGAATCATCTACGCTAGTGTTTTTATGCTATGACACAGTCTAGTATGGTCATCTGCTCAACGCAAGTAGGATACTTTTATCCTATATTAGAATTATGTTTTGTACCTGGCCAAGTCTTTTATTCTGGTGATTAGAATAGATAGGTTTTACACTCATTGAATATACTTGGTTTAGAGTATACTAAGTAAGCACATAGCCTTCTACATGCCTGGTTATCTTATTTACTATGGTTATGAGGTTGTTTATACGCCTTATATCCTTTAAATATACGAGACTAGAGGATATTATGTACCCACACAGCCCCTTAAGCACGTACCTTATTCTACCGTCTTGTCTTTGTCAGGACTTAATATCGAGAAAGAAAGACATCAGGCCTTTGGGCCCCAAAGCTACCACTGTGTGCGAGACGCAGTCCTTTTCACTTTTTGAAATGAAGGTTATTGGCCTTATTTTTAATCCATCTTCTAGCGTGCACACGTGTTTGGGTGTTGGTGAATGGATTCATTTTAATACTCACACTTTCTGCCCTTTCGCCACGTCACTTTGAGCAGATATACTGCTGCTTTCAATCCCTATGGTGCCGGGTTCTTGCCAAAGCTTCATGTAGACAGTTATGCATATATATTAAATTACAAAAATGAGCTTATACGGTGTTTTCATTGTTCCCACAGATTGCTTTTAAAGCCCAATACAATTGTTACATAGAGCCCTTGTTGCACCGCATATAAGAAAGTACTTGGACGGCTCTGGAATATTATTGGCCACCTTATGAATAATTTATTCTCTGCGCCCTGACGAAGAACTGTGGGTCTCGGACTCCACTCCGAAACGCGCGTCGGCCCCTTCTTCTTTCTTTTACTGCATGTATTTATGAAATTAATTATAATATGCTTTGTAATGTCAAGTTATATGTTGGAGTAGGTTTGTGTTTGGTATGATTGATAGTTGTATGTTTGGTGTTGTCTGAGTGCATTCGTGAGATATTCAATTTATTTGTTATTTTTGGGGCTCACAAAATATATGTTGCTGATATGTTGGTCATAATGTGCAAACTGATGAATATATATATACACACACATCAACTCGTTAGGCACTCCAACTTAACCTCCAGGAAAAAACGAGCGTAGACCCAAGTATCGTGCTGTGTTATTTTATTGCCATTCTGCCATGACGCGTTTCAGGCGATCCCACCCTTGATCACATGTGCAAATTGAGAATAAATAAATATATGTATATATATATATTTTTTCTCACTTTTTGTCCGGGAAGTAGCTTTGATTATTGCAGCACCCGCATTGATGTATATAAATTCATAAGAATACTCAAGCTCATAAAATTCTTCAAACAAAAAAGTAGCGGCAACGTCCAGAATACACCCAGTAACCAGTTACCCTCTGATACAATCCTCACAGTCTGATATTCCAATCATACGTACTCTAATTGAGCTAGAGTCCGCTGAAGGAACAACTGCCACGCAACAAAGCTCCAGCGATGTAAGCATTACAGATACCGTGAGAGTACCAAGTCCTTTCAAACCTCACTCTACCTTTACACCAATGATGCCAAGAGATGCGATTGACATTTTCAGCAATGTCATCACTGATGAATTAAAATCCCTGCATCTCAGGAAGAAACGCATGCGACACAGAAACACCCGCCCAGAGATTAATCAAGGTTATCACAACCTTATGAGAAAACTACAAAAAGAGAATGAAGTGATCATCAATAAAGCGGACAAGGGAGGTAATATTGTCCTGTGGCCACGACATTTGTACCTCGCAGAAGCTGACAGGCATCTTACAAACCAACAGTGTTACAAAACTTCAAGCCATAAAGAAATAGCCACAAGCAATAAAGATCTAAGAAAGCACCTCAACTCCTACAGAGCGCAAGGGATTATCAGTAAAGATGAATTTTCTTTCCTAAACACAGATTTCCCGGTGCTCCCGATCCAGTACTTCTTACCCAAAGTACACAAGAACTCAGATCCCATACCTGGGCGTCCCATCATCTCGGCCAAAAAGAATATGTGCAAAAACATCTCCAGATATATTGACTACTTCCTACAAGATCTGGTCTCAAGTCTACCAACGTACCTTAGAGACACAAGTGACTTTTTATTGAAAATCAAAGATATCCCATGGTGCAATGACTATCTGCTCATGTCGCTCGACATCCTCGCTTTATACAAGCATCAGCCACAGTGATGGTATCGCAGCATGCAAGCACTTTCTGTTAAAAAAAACGATAAACTGCTATAAACACAATGAATTCTTGCTCTTCCTCATTGAATGGTGTTTGTTCCACAACTACTTCCTATTCAACAAAAAAGTGTACCATCAATTAAGGGGAGTGGCCATGGGAGCATGCTTTTCGCCGAGCTATGCTTGTCTACATGTAGGAGCTTGGGAGGAGCAGACTCTGAGGGGACACCTGCACGAAACCTGGAATAACAATGTAATCACCTGGTTAAGGTTTATAGATGATGTCTTTGTCATCTGGAAGGGGGACACCATCAGTGCAAAAGCGTCTATTGAAACAATCAATTCAAACACCCTCAACCTTGAATTCAATGCCAACATCAGTAAAACATCTATTGAATTCCTTGATGTAGACTTATTTGTGGGAGGTGGCAAACTGAACTCTAAACTACATAGGAAGCCAACGGCAGGAAACTCAACACTTCATGCCGCCAGTTTTCACCCTAAACACCTGATTGCGAGCATCCCCTACGGAGAAATGCTACGCCTGCGTAGGATCTGTAGCTCACCCACTGATCTAACACATTGTCAGGAAGATGCATTCCAACGCTTTAGAGCTAGAGGTTACTCCAGAGCCAACATCAAAAAAGCCATGAATAGCACAACGTAATTCCTAGGGAAGACCTTCTTACAGTAGGTCGCGAAGTTGACACTAACATCCCCATTCTAGAGCAGAAACAAAGCATCACTACCAGGCTCATTACAACATTCAACACAGAAGCCCGTAACATCAGATCAGTCATTAATAAACACAGGGGCATCATTAGATCCGATCCCATCCTAGGCCCAATCGTGACAAACCAGCCTGATATTACTTACAAGCGTGCATTCTCAATGCACGATGCCCTGGTGAGAAATAGTCCAGAGGTCATATCGAAAGGTAACTGGCTGACAGATACCAAAGGATTTGTTAAATGCAATAGCTGCCGGGCTTGCAAATTTGGTAAAAACATTACCCAAGTTGATTCAGCTTTCAGACAGAATCCCCTCATCATTAATCATAGCCTCACATGTAAGACTGAGTTTGCTATCTATCTGCTTGTCTGTTCATGCAACCTTTGGTACATTGGCAGCACTAAGCTACCAGTACACCAACGCATCCTACAACATCTCAGGGCCATAGTCAATAATGACTCAGCATACTCTGTAGCGAGACATTTCAAGGAAAAGCATAGTAACAACCTTAACCATCTACATTACTCAGTGATTGATTGCATACCAGCACTTATGAGGGGTGGCAACCGGGAGAAGCTCCTGCGACAACTAGAGAGCAAATACATCATTGAATTTAATACTAAGTGCCCCGCAGGACTGAACATCAGTGAGGATATGCACAACTTCCTATAAAACGGAGTCACATATGATGTTTAAACTAAAACATCCCATATCATCTAATAGCATTTAGGCCTATGGTGTCCATTTTAACAAACTAAATTCATGAACCCATTTAAAACATCTCAGATAAATCAGAACCACATCTGTCTGTAACCTTGGCTCCCATCTCTGATACCCTGTACTATTTGTGCATTTGTGCCATGAATTTTGTATAACCTAACTTCTTTTTCAGTACACTGATTAACTTATGTTTTGTATGCATATGACTTAATATACTTTAATTTGAGCATGTCATTTGTAATCTACTACTATGAAAAGCCACGCGTGAATGTGTTAAGTGGACTTTGTTAATAATTGAAATAATTTTAGTTTCTTGATTACACATATACCCTGTGTGTGAATATCCAGTTAACACATTGGACCATACTGCTCCGCCCAATTTTGCCAATTAGTATTCACACATAGTCTCACTCTTTTAACCCAACACTCCCCTCCCTTTCACATTACACACTATTAGCACCCACGTATGAATAGTACCAGTTGATTTTTTAACATTTTCCCCCCACACCTGGCATCAAGCGGTAAGAAACATATTATGGCTGATATATATATATCTCTGCTCCAAGGTTGTCCACCTGTAAGTAGCACTCGAGCAACAGCTTGATTCATGTGTAGGTAAGGACGGGGAACCGCCCGTAGGAGCCGCTCCATAGTGGTATTGCCGGACGCGTTTCGAAGCACCATATGCTTCTCTTCAGAGGCTTCAATGGAACGGTGTGCGCAACCGCTGACCCACTTCTGACACACCCCCCCGATGGTAGGTTCGAATGAAACTGTGCCTTCTGGGAAGTGTAGTGCGGGTAGCACATAATCAAGTCCTGTATGGACCCCACAGGTGGGCCCGTCCACGATCCTATGTACAGCTGCTGTTCCACTTTCGTGGCCCCCAATCTTACGGGGTGGTGCACACTCCGCGGCTGGACTGCCGCGTTATAAATCTCTGCTCCAAGGTTGTCCACCTGTAAGTAGCACTCGAGCAACAGCTTGATTCATGTGTAGGTAAGGACGGGGAACCGCCCGTAGGAGCCGCTCCATAGTGGTATTGCCTGACGCGTTTTGAAGCACCATATGCTTCTCTTCAGAGGCTTTAATGGAACGGTGTGCGCAACCGCTGACCCACTTCTGAGACACCCCCCCGATGGGAGGTTCGAATGAAACTGTGCCTTCTGGGAAGTGTAGTGCGGGTAGCACATAATCAAGTCCTGTATGGACCCCACAGGTGGGCCCGTCCACGATCCTATGTACAGCTGCTGTTCCACTTTCGTGGCCCCCAATCTTACGGGGTGGTGCACACTCCGCGGCTGGACTGCCGCGTTATAAATCTCTGCCCCAAGGTTGTCCACCTGTAAGTAGCACTCGAGCAACAGCTTGATTCATGTGTAGGTAAGGACGGGGAACCGCCCGTAGGAGCCGCAGTCCAGCCGCGGAGTGTGCACCACCCCGTAAGATTGGGGGCCACGAAAGTGGAACAGCAGCTGTATATAGGATCGTGGACGGGCCCACCTGTGGGGTCCATACAGGACCTGAGTATGTGCTAACCGCACTACACTTCCCAGAAGGCACAGTTTCATTTGAACATCCCATTGGGGGTGTGTCAGAAGTGGGTCAGCGGTTGCGCACACCGTTCCATTAAAGCCTCTGAAGAGAATCATATGGTGATTCGTAACGCGTCAGGCAATACCACTATGGAGCGGCTCCTACGGGCGGTTCCCCGTCCTTACCTACACATGAATCAAGCTGGTGCTCGAGTGCTACTTGCAGGTGGACAACCTTGGAGCAGTGATTTTAACGCAGCAGTCCAGCCGCGGAGTGTGCACCACCCCGTAAGATTGGGGGCCACGAAAGTGGAACAGCAGCTGTATATAGGATCGTGGACGGGCCCACCTGTGGGGTCCATACAGGACCTGATTATGTGCTACCCGCACTACACTTCCCAGAAGGCAGTTTCATTTGAACCTCGCATTGGGGGGGTGTGTCAGAAGTGGGTCAGCGGTTGCGCACACCGTTCCATTAAAGCCTCTGAAGAGAATCATATGGTGATTCGAAACGCGTCAGGCAATACTATGGAGCGGCTCCTACGGGCGGTTCCCCGTCCTTACCTACACATGAATCAAGCTGGTGCTCGAGTGCTACTTACAGGTGGACAACCTTGGAGCAGTGATATATATACATTCACTGAAAAAACTATAGGTTTTAGGGACAGTTATAGTTAGTTGGACATTGAACTCGTACAAAACCCGTGAAATTCCCCCGTTATAGTTAGTTCAGCTAACTATAACTCGCGCCCCCGCAATGCACTGCTGATGACGTCACATATTACATCACTCATGACATGGTCAGTGACATCACTGATGACATCACTGACGACATCTCAAATGACATCACTGATGACATCACTGATGACATCATCCACGTGATAATCTGATGCACCTCCTCACACCCTAATATAACCTTTGATACACCCACTCTAAATTACAGACTGCCATTCTCAAAACCATAGACACTCCAACACCAATAACTACATACCCACTCACTGATTCTTAGGTCTACACACACATCCACTCACTCACTCACCCGTACAGTCACTCATACTTACGGTGACTCAGTACAGGACTATCATATGCACTCATACTCCTATATAGACACTCAAACACCGCCACTCATCCATAGAGGTACTCACACACCTAGTCAGTCATGCAAATAATTAAACACACTGCCATTTACTCACCTATACAGTTATACACACACCAGCTCACTTACTCATACAAATACTAGCACATTCTTACGCTCTTATACAATCACTGATACAAGCACACACTCATCCATACAGTCACTCTCACAATCACACACTCTCGCTTATAGCTATTTATATACTCCAACACACATATATACTGCCTTTCACATATGTAGTTACTCACACATGTACCACTGGGACATACATTCACTCACTAACACACTCTTACACACACTTACCCACCCATACAGTCTATCACAGATGCACTCTTGAAACCATCCACCCAGTGAATCACCCACTCACACATCTATGCACAGAGTCGCACACACCCCACCCACACAAACACTCAGGCACCCATACAGATACTCAGACAACCAATCAATAACTCATATAGACACTCATGTAGCTATTCACAAACCCATGCACCACTTACACAGCAACAGACAGACGGATACAGACATTCACCCAGTTTAGTCACTAACCCATGCATTCAGTAAGATACGTTTAATCACTCACTTATAGAGTTAGTCACGCACCTACTAAATCATCCATACACTTATACACCCACTCATTCTTCAATACGCCTTTCCCTATATATATTAAAAATATTTAACTTTACAGAAACAGTCACTGGATGATGTCATCAGTGATGTCATTTGAGATATCAGTGATGTCATCAGTGATGTCACTGACCATGTCATGAGTGATGTAATATGTGACGTCATCAGCAGTGCATTGCGGGGGCGCGAGTTATAGTTAGCTGAACTAACTATAATGGGGGAATTTCACGGGTTTTGTACGAGTGCAATGTCCAACTAACTATAACTGTCCCTAAAACCTATGGTTTTTTCAGTGAATTTGTAAGGTTTTTTAATTGCTAATTTCTAACTATAACGTGCCTGAAACCTATGGTTTTTTCAGTGAATTTCAAAGGTTTTTTAAATGCTAATTCCTAACTATAACATGTCTGAAACCTATGGTTTTTTTCAGTGAATTTCAAAGGTTTTGTAAATGACAATTTTTAAATGTATTAATTGTTATCTTTATTTTTTTGATACTGATTTACTACATTTTTTTAAACTATTTATTTTTAGATATTTTATTTTTTAAATTACATTGTAATTACATTATACATTACAAAATATACTTTCTCAGAATGAATTACTTTAGTTTAAATACTTTGCAAATAGGCAATAGACTTAAGTACAGTAGTTACAGTTGTTGCAATGGGCAACACAATTTCAAACACAATGCAACATTGAGCTCAATGTGAATTTCTAGTTAAATGCAATTAGTTACTTTATGGATTACTTTTCTAACCACAGGACTGGATCCTAGATTCAGTCCGGGGACATCTCCTGTAAACAGTTGAGTAAAAGCGTTTTGGTTACAGTAGTGATTTTTAAGGAATATTATTCTATTTTAAAAGTTGACACTTCGAAACTTTTTCACATAGAATCACCAATGTTATCCTATGGGAGGAAATTCACTTAGCAGGTAAGTAGTGTTATCGTTACTTTTTCTTACTCAGTGGTGGATCCTGGATCCAGCACTGGTGCATCTCCTGTAAACAGTTGAAAGAATGCGTTTAAGTTATACAGGCGATTTTTAAGGAATATTTGTAGTTTGTGAAAATCGACACTTTGAAACTTTTCTGCTGAAAACCAGACAATGGATTCCTATGGAAGGAAATACAAGTTACTGGTAAGTACGGTTAGAATTACTTTTCAGGATCAGTACTGGGCTCAAAGATGCAGCACTGAGGTCTCTCCTGATAACAGGTGAGTAAATCGGAATTCGTAGTTCGGCTGATTTTAGAGGAATATTTGCACAATGGTGAAGGAAGGGGGTGGGGCCTGAAGTGACATGTCTGCAAACACGCCCTGTGGCGCGTTTTAAGTTGGAGAATTAATTCCTCCTCAATCCCGAGGGTCCCTAGGGGCCAACTGGCCCACCAGATACCTCCAGTATGCGCCAGAGAGCTGCGTTGCAGAGAGGTGTTGAGGCCACGCCCCTTTTTACAACACTCTGCAACGCAGCTCCGTGGCGCTTACTGGAGGTACCTGGTGGGCTTGTTGGCCCCCTGGGACCCTCAGGATTGAAGAGGATTTAATTCCCCATCTTAAAACGCGCCACGGGCCTGTTTGCACACATGTCACCTGAAGCCACGCCCCCTCCCTTCACCACTGTGCAAACGCGCCCCGTGGCGCGTTTTAAGTTGGGGGATTAAGGGCCATATGTATGAACACATTTTCCCATAGACACAGAATGGGTAAAACCCTTTGATACATCTGGCCCAAAGTCCCCTTGAATACTGAGGGTCCCTGGAGTCCAACTAGCCCACCATGTACCTCCAAAAAGCGCCACAGAGCTGCGCCACAGAGGTGCAAAAAGGGGCGTGGCCTCTGTACACCTCTCTGCAACGCAGCCCCCTGGCGCATACTGGAGGTTCCTGGTGGGCTAGTTGGCCCCCAGGGACCCCCAGTATTCAAGGGGAATTACTTCCCCTTCTTAAAACGCGCCAGGGGGAGCGTTTGCAGACTGCTGCAGGGAGGGGGCGGGGCCTCCGGCACGATGCCGGTCTTTTTTTTTGCTTTTTTTTTTTTGTTGCTTTTTTCTGCCCAGGGGGTCCTTGTGGGACCCCCTGAGCAGACCTAGGGGGTCAGGGTGTTTCTACCCTGCCCCTTTTTGCGTTATGCGCACTTGTTTTACTGCTTTCTTGTTCCTCGGTTCTACCGAGGAACAAGATGGCTGCCAACACTTCCTGGTTTGGAGTGTTGACAGCCAATTAGCATGCAGCTCGTGGTCGGGAGGGTGCGCGGATCCACCGCGGCCATAGATATCGAAACTTTTATTTTGGATTTTCTCAGCAACTACTGAACGGATTTACACCATTTTTAAAAAGGGTGCTTTCTGAACCAAGCACTACCTTTTTGCCAAATTTGGTGTAATTCCGTTCTGCAGTTCGGGCTGTAGCCGTGGCTAAAATTTCCTCTGGGAATTAACATGGAGAAAACACGTTTTGGGACCCCCCCCCCTTTTTTTCTCGGCCCCCGCTTGATGAATCACCCCGAAACTTTCAAGACAGGAGCGGACCGGAGCGCCCCACTAGTTTTGAAAATTTCGCGTTGATTCGTCAAACGACGCCAAAGTTATTGGGAATAGAATGTTACGGATTTCCTATGGATAATAGGTCCTAACTATAACTATCTACTGGCGACCGCCAGTAGATAATATATATTTATTTTCTCGCGGCGCTTTTTAAACTTAAATTTAATTTATATTAATTAAATATAGTGCAAACGGCATAACTCACTGAGGTATGACAGATCACCCGGCAACAGATATACTCTAATACATGAGTGTACACTTGGCAATAGTTAACCTGCCCAATTATACTCAGCCTCTTTGAGTTAGATCACGCCAGACCATTGTGACACTCCATTCACACACGGGTCACTTACCGTGATCTTCGCATTTGCCTCGCATTTCCACGGTTTTAAGACTTATGAAACCTTATCGCGAACGCAGTGGCGCCACAAAACACATAGACAGGCAACTTCTGCAACATGCACAGCCGTTTTAACGCTCATACCTTCCCACACACACAAGCGTTACAGATGTCTTCTATCTCCATGTAGATATACTGCACAGTGCCTGGTTAACTGCTGACTCACCTGTAGCAGTAAACTATCACTACAGTAAAGTAGCTTACTGTAGTAAAAGTGCCAACTCATGTGGTAAAATGTTAAACACTGTAAAAAGACTACTACTCACCACCTATGTATATAAAGCACCCTTTCACATGCAGTGCACTATGTGAACAAGGCTGCATGTCTGGCGGCCAAAACGCGTCATTTTGGACATTGATACTTAAATAAAGACACTTTGCCATCATCACTGCCCTGGAGTCTGTGCCCTCGTGTTGCGCCGCTGTGGCTGGATACTTTGGGATTCACATGCTGATATATATAAATAAAATATATTAACAGTTTTTTGATAAATAAAAAGATGAACAACTTATGCAATAGTGGGACAATGTATTTCTTGAGGATGGAGGTATCACCCGAATAGTGATTAAAGGATAAGAAGAGGTTTTTTGTTATTGTTCCATCCCGTCCTTCTCAGGCCCCCCAGAGCACGTCAGACATGCTCGACCCCGAAGATATCGTCCACCCACGCTCCTCAGAGTGGGCTCCGGCCGATAAGGTCGCCAGCTATGTGGCGGGGCGCATCCGTAGACCGCTTGAGGAGGAGGCCCGCAATTGCCTCCGGGCGGAGTGCCCCCGCCCGTCCCTGGAGACGAAAGTGGCCCTTACCCCAGAGATTGACCCCCGCATGGCCACCTTTTTACAAAAATTCATTAGGGATCCCAAGAAAGGGATCGACAGGTCATGGAGGGCATGTCAGAAGAAGCTCCTGGATGCCCTGGGCCCCATGACGAAGATCCTGGACATGGCCGAAGAGGCCAAGAAATCCGGCTCAATGATTTCCCCAGAAACCCTGTCAGGATGGGCCCAGAGGGCCATTATTTTGTTGGTTAATGCGGATTGCGTCCTTTCCACTGAACGCCGCCGTTCCCTGCTTATTAAGTTTGACCCGAAATTGGGGGATCTGGCGGACTCTGAGGCAGGCGCCGTTGCCCAGGGAGGTCTCTTTGGCGAGCCTTTTGTTAAAGAGCTCGGAAAGTTTGTTAATACTTTCACATTATTAGATAAAGCTCAGACCACAATAAAAAGAGTGTTCCCTCGTGTTTTTCATGGGGCCGGCCGAGGAAGGGTCCGCTCGGCCGGTCGTCATCCCCACCAAGGTGCGCAAAGGGGGACAAGGCTCCAGGCAGTACCAGGATCAGTCCAGTTTCGGGATTTTCTACCAAACGAGAGGCCGTCATGGCAAGGGTAGAGGCTGCAGAGGAGGAGCGACCACCTCAAGTCCCAGGGAGTGTTCTCCCTTCTTCCCATCTAAAAATAGGGGGGCGGCTGGCAAATTTTTTCCAGACCTGGATTTCCATTACGCGAGGGTACTGCAGACGGTGCAAGGGTTTCGCATAGAGTATAGGGGAACCAGTTCAGCTCTCCAGGCCCAGGCAATTTTCTCTTCAAGAGGCCGCCCTTGTGGACGAGGAAGTCGCATCCCTCCTCCACAAGGGCGCCATCTCCCTATCCTCACACAAGGGGCTTCTTAAGCAACATATTTTTGGTTGACAAGACAAACGGTGGCCGGAGGCCGGTCATAAATCTAAGCAAATTCAACGAGTGGTTGGTTTACAGCCACTTCAAGATGGAGGGCATCCATCTCCTCCGGGATGTCTTGCGGCCTCAAGATAGGATGGTTCGGTTAGATCTCAAGGATGCCTACTTGGTAATCCCAATCTTTCCTCCAAACAGGCGCTTCCTCCAGTTTGTCTGGCGTCATCAAACTTACCAGTTCTCCGCTCTTCCATTCGGCCTTTCCTCGGCTCCCTGGAGTTTCACCAAGGTCCTCAAAACAGTGATGGAGTTCCTGAGAGCTCGAGGCATTCGGATGATCGTGTACCTGGACGATCTCCTACTAATGGACTCTTGCCCTCGTCCGCTATCAGCCCATCTTCAGATGGCGGTGGACTTGCTTCAGAGTTTAGGCTTTGTGGTGAACTAGAAGAAATCTCTGTTAGTGCCTGCTCAGTCCATTACCTTCCTAGGATTCGTAATAGACTCCGCTTCATCCACCCTGAGCCTTCCCTCCAGGAAGGTGACCTAGATTCGGCACAAACTGAGACGTTTACTTTCCAAAGAACAGGTGCCTCAGACAACTAGCCCGGGTGGTGGGCCTCCTTTCGGCGTCAATCCAAGCCATCTTCCCGGGCCCGCTCCATTACCGGGCTCTTCGGCGCCTAAAGGCATATTTCCTACGCAAGGGTTACCCTTACTCTCACAAGGTCTCCCTGTCCAACGACGCCCGGGAGGAGATCCAGTGGTGGCTGGACCACATGGAGGTCTGGAACGTCCGCGTGATTTTTGGCTCTGCACCAGATCGGATTATAGAATCAAACGCCAGCAGGATGGGCTGGCGCGCCAGGTGCGGGGACCTCTCTACGGGAGGATTGTGGTCTCCTGACGAACAGAAGTTGCATATCAATGGTTTGGAACTTCTGGCGGGATCCTTCGCCGTCCGCTGTTGGACGAGGGACTCGGTGCAGTCATGTGTCCTTCCCAAGATGGACAACATTTCAGCGGTCCGGTATACAAACCACCTACGAGGCACAAGATCCAAAGTCCTCTCGGACCTAGCCGCAAGTTTCTGGCAGTACTGCCTGGACAGCCAGGTTTCAGTCACGGCGGAGTACTTACCAGAGCACGACAATCAGGTGGCGGATTTTCACCCATGAAATTTCAGGGATTCCAGTCTCTGGATGCTCGACCGGGGCATTTTTGTAATGTTGAACGACCGTTGGGGGTCCCTTCTCGGTGGACCTGTTCACCTCGAGATTGGACCACCAGCTGCCCTGCTTTTTCAGCTGGAGGCCGGATCCCTCGGCAGTGGCCACGGATGCCTTCCTCCAGGACTGGAGCTTGAAGAAGGGGTACGCTTTTACCCCCTTTGCGATGATCACGAGAACGACGGCCCAGATCCGCAGTCAGTGGAGCTCGTTCTGATAACTCCCCTTTGGAGATCGCAAGTCTGGTTTCCAGTTCTTCTAGAACTTTCGTGGGATTCTCTAATCCTACTCACCCACTTTCCGACCCTCCTCTTGAGTCCAGACAAAGTTCCACATCCTCTGGTGTTGGCGAACTCGCTGTGGCTCATGGCGTGGCGGATTTCAGGGGACAATGGGAAGTCCCAGGCCTTTCGCAGGAAGCTGAAACCTTCATCTCCAAGGCTTGGGCAGATAGCACTGTCAAGAGGTACAGATCCGCTTGGGGCAGATGGTCCCGTTGGTGCTTGAGACAGGGTTTTGATCCCCTGATCTCAGATGTTGTACACGTGAATTTTTGGGCACAACTGGCCACCAATGGCATGGCGTACAGGTCAATAAACACGTTTCGTTCTGCCATTTCGTCTGGGCATGTGCCAATTAATGGCATAGCTATGGGTGAACACCCAATGGTTTGCAGATTGCTACGTGGCATTCGACTCTCTTTACCCCGAGCCTCGTTACTCGGCACTTTGGGATGTGAACCAAGTCCTCAACCTATTTCTGTCTTGGCAACCGAATCGTTATCTCTCCAGAAAGGAGCTTTCCGCAAAATTAGCCATGCTCCTCTGCCTCATATCCTGCAGGCGTCTTTCAGAAGTCAGGGCTTTGGACATCACAAGTAGGATGCTTACTCCTGATGGAGTGACTTTCACCCTTCTCAGACGCACGAAATGTCATACCAGAGTGACTTCTTACCCGGAATTTCCGGATTCTCCAAAATTGTGTGTCGTCAGATGCCTCAAGGCATATGAAGAGATGACAGACGAGTTCCGTCCTCCTGGAGAACGCCAATTGCTCATTGCACTTAGGAAGCCCTTTAAGGCGGTGTCGTCGCCGACTATTGCTAGATGGGTCAGATGGGTGATGCAGGAGGCAGGCATCAACCATCGTCAATTCGGAGCTCATTAAGCTCGAGGGGCAATGGCCTCTAAAGCATTCGGCTTGAGTGCCCGCTTAGAGGATATCCTCAATGCGGCAGACTGGTCTTCGGACTCCACGTTTAAGAGATTCTATTTCAAGCCGGTGCTGAACATGGCTCATCTTGTTGTGAGCAAGCTTTGAACTAGCATAATCCTCGCCTCCAGTCCTGACATAGAATGAAAAATTTCCTAGCTAACGTAACGGAAAGTTTCAATTCTATTAAGGACTCGGAGGCAGGGATTATCCCACCCTAGGGTCCAAGAAGAGACAACCCTCCCTGTACTGCAGTAAGTAATTTTGTTTACATTTATGGGGTTGCATTGGTTACTTTGGCCTGTTGTGCTAGAACTGTATTGCTGCTTATCTTGCAGGCGGTGTCAGTTGAGGCGCACGTGGTAATATATCTCTTTCTTTGCAGGATCTGATGCTCACAAACAGGATGCATGAAGGTGATCCGATGGATGACTTCGCGCGACGAAAGAGGGCGAAGGGACACTGACAGAGGATTATGTGGGGCTTAGAGGCCCCTGATTGAACACTGTTACTTGGACTGGATTGGCTGTTGCATGTGTTTTTCTTTACTACCTTTCCCTAGGGGTTCATGGGAAATGTAGTTTGTTAACCTTTTAAGGAGCTGCTATTAAATGAAAGTGAAGAAAGAAGGCATAATCCTCGCCTCCGAGTCCTTAATAGAATTGAAACTTTCCGTTACGTTAGCTAGGAAATTTTTCAATCTACTCGATGGACTGGAGTTATTCAGTTTTACCTTGTTTGGGTGTTTTTTTTAACACCACTGATACGATTATGAAATCCTTCAACTGCTATGTGATGTTTTTTTAGTTAAAATCAACTGTGGGAAATTGAATTCTCACAGGTTATATTAACATTTATCATAAATTAGTTGCTGCCCCCTCCCCACCATCATGGTATACTACATTTCTATTCTTGTAATTATCATTTTGCCCCTAACTTGCTATTCTCTTTATTATAATTCTTTTTGGGATGAATGTTAAAAATGTAAATGTACTACTAGATGGACATTTCCCATTTTTGCACTTGGTTCTTTAAAAGAATCATCTCACCTGCTAGATATCGTCAACCACTGTGCCTCCTGTTATGCCAGCTGGTCTTTAAAATGTAGGGGCGCAACCAAGATCACAACTGTCCATCCCTATATTTCCAATGCCACTGACGTACCCAAGCATGTTGGTTTTTTTTGGTTTAATTCGAAGAGCCCTAAATCACAAAGTGTCATATGGCCGGGACAACCCTTAGGTGTCCCCAATTAGCAGTTTCTGGCAGGGAAGGGGGTAGAGAGGATAGATGCATAAACCGCCACTAAACCTAATCAACGAGGTATTGACTGATGTCAGCATTTGTATGTTTTTGGGAGTGATATATATGAAGTCCTGTGACCTCTGGTAAACCAAGTCCCTTTGGTAGCGAGTTTTTGTTCATGAATTTGAATGTTTGGCATGATGTGAACACAAGCCCGGTATCTGCCTGGAAGCTAGAAGTGTCCCCAAGGCACACTTGCACATAAGTCGGATACAGAAACTGAAAGCGGTTCTACATGTTCTTTGCATGATCTCGTGTTTGAGGGTCTACACTCCAACATTATCTGGAGGTCAGCCACAACCCCCCCCATACAGCCTTATGATTTGACAAACTCCCTATCCCTAAGGAGTGGTTAGCAGTATTTTGCTAGCAACTTTGGCTCTGGAGTTAGAATCTCGTTAGAATCTCGTTTTCGTTCCAATAGGTGGATTAATTTATACAGTTTGTTTATGGTATTTTTCCTAATGATCCCAAACATCCCCCGGGGACACTGCGGGCCAGCTCTGGGCTGAGGGGGAAATACACCTAGGCCCCCCAGCATGGCTCATGTACTAGCCACATGCCATCACTGAGGAGGTGAGCGATGAAGCCGGGAGCAGCAACCTGGTCCCTGCATTGGGGGGACGCAGCTGACTCCTGCAGCGGAGACACCACAAACTGAAGAGAGACTCTGGGTCATGCAAAGTACCACCACAGAGATGCAGACAGGCCCGGGACCCACTGCAGCGCATCCTGATTGGTAAGCGGCCGACCAGGGGGAACAAGCAGACAGTGCACAAAGGTGCCGCAAGATCTCCAGCTTGGGAGATGTGGCCAGCCGCTTTAAAGGAGACTGCCCTGGAGGCTTGTGGATGGCACTGCTCTGCGAAGCCGGATCTAGGCTGCAGGGGCGATAACCCTGGGGCCCTCCAGCATGGCTCATTTGGCTCAAGCCAACAGGGGCAAGTGCCCGAGGAGGCCCAAATGTGGTGTTGATGTGGAGGGAAATACTGCCGTCAACACCCTGTTGCCGAAGATGCGACCAATGAGGACTTTACTCCTCACCCCTCCCCCAAACTTACTTATAAGGCTGGGGTCGAGAGACTGCATGCTGGGACGTCACATTGCACCAAAGAGCGCAGCGGGTGCGCTGCAAATGGTTGGTAAAGCCCCAGTAAAATGGAAATGCTTTAAGTGACGGACCCGGCGCTGTACAAATAGAGAGGGGTGATACTGCTTGCGAGTGCGGCCGCATGGTCCCCCCAGATCGTGAGATACAGCGGGCTGGTACTAGCCGGGATTTGAAAGCAGATACAGAGCATGCAGGCAGGGATTGCAATGGAGAGACTGTACTAGGAGAGACGGGGATGGGTTAAACACATTGATGCCCCTGCCACCCATGCAGACAGTTGGAGCTGCAGAACCATAGACCTGTGAAGAGCAGACTTCTCTTCGACTGGAGTGAGTCTGGGCACCATGGGGTACGATACACCACAGCGAGAGAACAACAAACAAAGATAGATCGTTCCGGGAGCAGGCGCAAAGGGGAACCCCCCCCCACCCCTCACCAGAGCGGTGAGTCTGCAGGTGCCACAGGGCCCGACAGAAGCACAGATGCTGGCCGCAATCGAGGCGTCCAGTGCGACTGTCGAAGCAAAAATAGAAGCAGTTTTTCAGGATGTGAGCTGATTGAGAGTTGCCAACCGGATGGTAGTGGTACACTCGCTGACCACAGAACAGAACGTGGCTAAACTTCAGGGGGAGGTGCCCGCCCTGCTGGTCAAAATAAACAAACTCTCTGCCAAAACATCTGCACCGAAATACAGGGCTGACGATGCAGAAGGGAGGGCCAGACGCTGTAATCTCAGGTTTGTGGGCTTACCGGAGGATGTTGAAGACCAGACCCTAGAACTTTTATTTGAGCGATGGATAGGAACGGCGGTCCCATCGGCCAAACTGTCCTTGTGTTTCATCGTGGAAAGAGCTCATGGTGCCCTGGCGCTGCTGACCCCGGTAAGGCCCCCCGCACAGTAATTGCAAGATATTATATTACAGGAACAGAGATGCTATCCTTAATGCGGTCTGACAGGCAGGGGACCCCCACGTTCAAAAACCATGTGATACGCATTTTCCCCCCCAACTACACAAGGCAAGTACGGTTGTTGCTGATGACATTTGGGGGTGTGAAACAAAAACTGAGGGCTATGGGCCAGAGATACATGCTCCTATATCAAGCAAAGAACATAGTAATACACAATGACCACAAGCACTTCTTTTCCATGCCGGAGGCAGTGTGGGAGTGGCTAGAGGTACGGGGAGAGGGCCAGATCCCAGCGCAGACTCCACGAAGCTTAGGAGATTGGTTGCAGGGGCCGCAGCGCCCACGGCCGTCTGGGAGGCGCAGGCGGCAAGAGGGGAAGAACTTCTCATACCCCGCATGAGTGGTGGTTGAACAGGATGGCACGCTTGATCTGGAATTGCAGGGGTCGGAGAGGGAGGAAGCCAGAGTTGGTGACAGCTACAAACTCAGACGAGAGCACGGGGATGTGGTCGAAGAAACTCCGAACATAGACCTTATTTGATGTACTACATGAACCAACTTTGCTGACCCATCCCCCGCACCTCACCCTTAATTGCCTCACATAACACTGAGGGGACATACCCGGGCCTGGCGACCAGGAGTGTGTGCTGTATGGGAGAATACGGTTGCGGGCCCACAGGACTCCAAAAAACACACAGCTGGGCGACCTGATCAGTGAGCTCTGAGTAAATAGTGACTGCATTCACTACCCCTCGAATGGCTGAGGCCTTTTAGGCAGATACAGACAGTAATGAATATGACAGTGGTTTGAGGGAGGCTGCAGCATGGCTGGGGACTTGTATCTAAATGGCACCTTCCTCACACAGGGAGAGGCCAGGGATCTGTTTCCGCTGCAACAGGGCCAGTTCCTACAATATGCCAAGAGGTCCAGTCTCACACGCAAAGTCTGGCCGGATTTTCCAGTGGAGCCAGAGGATTCCCAGACGCTACAGCTCCTGCTGGACCCAGGCTACACGAGGGGCTTGATCCCCCAGATTTACATAGCCCTCAAGGGGGGACCAAAGCATTGACATGACAAGAGTACAGGACAGATGGGTGGAGGACTTACTTGAACCACTTTCCGAAGGGCCCTGTATGAAAGCCTGCGCTCAGGATCGCGAGATAGTTAGCAACAGGCGGTTTAAACGGACCCAGTTCTATTACTTACATCGCACTTACTTGACAGACACCTCGAAGACTACAAAGGATTACGATGGTGTATTCCGCCGACAGCCCCAGATGTGGGACGGATCATGCAACATTTATTCACATGACTTGGTAATGTTGCAAACTATGAGATTACTGGGTAAGTCCTAGAAATATTGCGGGAAGCAACAAACGCTCAGATAGAAGCCTCGATTATGCACTGTTTGCTGGGGGTATTCCCGTTCCCAAGGTAAGGGTGTAGAGGCCTTAGAAGATTTTGGATCACAACCTGCCAAAGTAGCCTTGGCAGAGGTGCTCCAGCCATTTTACCAATGTCTCAATCACTAGGCCACATACCAGCAATGCTCGGACCCCTCCCCAGAACTCTCCCATACCTCGGCAGGTCACAATACTCTATAATGATGGTAGGCCTCACACGAAGGTGGCGGTTCATACGGCCCAAGACCTCCCTTGCAACCACCCTTATCTGTTGACCTCTTCCGATAGAGATCATCCCACACACCTCCCTGTCAGTTGTGTTCTCTTTTCTCTGACGATACCGCCAATCTAAGTCACGCACAAGCTCTCTGGGATCCCTAAGACCGATATTCCCATACGGTCGTTCACTATCCTTCTGCTCGCGAATGGCCTCTGGACTTCGATCTTGATGAGAACCTACATCCCTACTCTTCCTCCGAAGCCGCTAGTCCCATTGACAATACCTACAGTAGAGATACTCATGACGGAGTTTCCTCAGACGATACAACAATGTTCAACCCTACTTTAATATCCTTTTTTAGAGCTTCCCCTAAATAAAATAATTGAAATGGCAGTCCTCGCCATGGACAACAATGGTCCCTAATGTCCTTGCAAGATGGGCCCAAAGTGCCTTATGTCTCATCGCCAATGCCCAGCGGGTAAGGGAAATGCACATACATCATCATCGTCCGGAGTCTCCTCAGACTGACCTCATACAGGAAGAGGCTTCCTCCACAGAGGCAGATATTTATGACCTGGTTAGCTCATTCCCTTTTGACTCTTGATAAACCCCAGTTGTCCCTATTTGACATATCCGGTTCAATCCCTCTACCTAAACTGACTGTGTGGAAGTCCATCCAACCGCACACAGGGACATGGTTTCTAGTGATAATCCCGGCCCACAATCACGGGTGACTGCATCCCCATCACCCACTATCGCTACAGGTGAAATACCTTCCAAGCTCGGAACATTGTCAGCCCACTTCAATTCCCAGGTAAAACTAACAACTTCCACGTTGGCACAGGAGGCAGTTGAGCATGCAACCCTCCACCCCATTCCCCGACTCATGGGTCAGAGATACAGATACCAAATGGGTTCTCCGATGGAGAGAGGGTATTTCTCAGAGTTCTCCATTAACTAAAATGTGTGTGTAATACCAAAAGCCACTGAGTGTGAAGCCATCACATATGAATGTCTTAGGATCCATCGATATGAAGTATCTCACATTCTTAATTTCTTTGTACATTGGGATGTCTTATACATGATATTGCGTATTGATAGATGCTTAGGTGGATCATGTGTGTGTATATATTTTTTTTTTAATTTACCCCTCTAGTAATTTCCTTTCGGCATGGTTTGTTCATGTGTCCGGGGCTTTAAGTTTTTTTCTCTGGCCAGAAGGATTTTCAACTTACCTATTTTTGCAGACACTCTCCTGCCTACAGGACAGGAAATTTCGGCACAATATGATACCTGACAAGCAAGCTGCTTCTAATGCTAGTTTCTGGGTCCCACGCTGAGTTCATGTTATCCCAGGGACCCTTACACCATGGATGTGGTTATGTCCACCTATAGTTTGCTCCAACCCAAACAAACAGTGTGCTCTTGTCAATTTGGCTTGTATACTTTGGGTATTCTATTCGGAGTGATCTTCCTGACTTTATGGTTTAGTCCGGGCTGTAATGGTGGTGCATGTGTACGTTACATCAGACCGGCTAAGTCCCATTTCCGCTTGATTTGGTATTCAATCTCAATTTCGGATGTCAGTATGGAAATGAAATGCTTCTTACGGAAGCTCCCCAACAGTGTTCTATAGATATCGAATCTAACCTCTCCCGTGCTTTTCCTTAGTCAGGCTAAGTACCAGTATGAAATTTTTTGTTTCCCGTCCTGTTGATATGTTCGACTGTGGGTTAGTATCCCCTCGCTTGACTATTTTGTCATTCCACAGGGAAAAGGACGGGCTCCACATTGTGGACAATGCAGGCATGTCTGTGTGGCACTACAGCATTTACCTTAGTTTTGCAATACATTAACTAACCGTTCTTTTCAGAGTGGCATAATATTTGTTGCCTGGAACCAGAACTTCCCTCGAGCTTTAAATTGTGGAGATCATTTTGACCTAGAGAGTTCTCTCTGCAGTGGGCCTCCCTACCATTTTCTGATAATGCTGATAATATCGTCATATACCCTCAGTCTCTGTACGGAATATTTGTAATATCCAAGAACAGAGTGAATGCAGGTGGATGCCTACTAACATCCATTTAGAGGCAGCCATTAGTCATTTCCCTACACCAACGAGGGCTTTATGAGCAAGGCATACAATTTAAGTATGCCAGCAGACGACTGTTCCTCATCCAAAGAATCACTGGAAAGAGAAAATAGGGGCATGGGTTGCACGGAGACAATTTGTTATGCATGTTTGGCTTACACAGATGGGCACGAATGCACATTTCAAAATCCATTTAAAATATTCTGGGAACTAGGAAGAAGAGTATTTTTTGCTTTACTTTGCAGCAGGAGCTGCTAGATGTCGCCCTATTCAGAGACATGCCGACCTGCACCAATGAAACCAGTGGAAGAAAATGTACTTCATTCTCACTAGACTTCAAAGCAATGCTACAAGTCAGAATCCAACTTTCATAGCTGAATCCAATCTTTGGATAGAGACCACTATCGAACCAGTCAGTAAAAAAGATTTTACAGGTCTAACTAACATCAGCATAAAAGAGGGGGGAAAATACATCTAATATGTGTGCAGGGGTCAGGATCAGATGTGGGCTATGGACATGTGTCTAGCTTTTCAGTGAACATTTTGTGCAGAACTCGCTTCCCTCTCTGTACTACTGGTCCATTTATAATGGAAATGCACCAACAGGCATTGCAGAAAGATTCTTTCTGGGGTGAGCTTGGAATGAGAGGTTATCGGGTAGGACAGGTTGTGTTGACCCAAAAGAACTCAAGAGCAGGTTTACTTCCTGAGTATCTCCTCGCCCCACAACACTCATTTGTGAACAGTGGCGCAGGAAACAGTACAGGCCACCAAGTATGGGTTAGGATTTTATTTCTATTAATATTTTTTTAAAGTAAACAGTGATCCTCAAAAAAGAACAAAAAACCCCTGGGATAAGGATTACCGTAGTTCTCATCACAGAGAGATGGGCGCAATGAGTAGGGTCCAGTTCAGCAAAGGATGATAAAATGCCATTATTGCCACAGTGAATTCTTCCAAAATGGTATCCAGGGATATTTTAGGCAAGGTTGTGTCACCGTTGAAATCTGATAAAGTCATTAAGCACTCTCTACGTTACATTTCACCATCTTAGTTATTCAGTCAAGCAGGGACTGGTTGGTGGGTTAAGCCTTAAGGATGGTATATTTCATCAAGTAGCTCCATGAATGGCTGCTTAATTTTAACATCTTTAGTGGTCATAAGGCATGTTACAAGATACAGGAAAAGCAGGCATTTCATGTCTGCATCTTTCACGAACAGCGATACCTCAAAATAACTTTCCAGTCATCAACATAGCACATTCCATCATCACATTATAAGATTCCGGTCTACTTTCAGTCACAGAACACACGTTACATTGCACATCCAACACCCTAAAGCCAAGATATTGCACATCCTATTTTCATCCAATAAAAAAATACCTTACATCTTTCTTCTTCCAATGCACAAAGAGAGTGGACAATAATGTGACAATGAACAGTGCTGACTGACAAAAAAGCATCAGTAGAACCCAGCACTCCTACACCAGACATCAATTCAGGGATCAGATCAAGAAATACATACCACTGCATCCTACATCCAGGGAATCTAAAAGCCAATCACCATACAGTACATGCAAGCTGAAACAATATCAACAAGAGACATCACAAATTACCAGCAATTACATCTCATGAACCAATAACATACAGGAAAAAGGTTTACATTTCTTCCCCTGCCATATTGGCGATATTGAAGATGCCCAAAACAGCATTACACAAAAAAAGAGCCTTTACTCACCAACACACTCTACCCATGCATCACACATTACAACATTGCACGCAGGCACAAATATCCACCGCAGGATGAAAATAATAAAGGCTGTGGAATCAGAACATTAATATTACGTAACCTACCTCAACGCACTTATCTCTTACACACATCATCTTCGCTCCACGTCAAAAGTAGTGCAATTCCACACAAATTCTGACTGCTAATAGACATACCAATTATCAGAATCCTCAACAGTTTAAAATAACGAAGAACACTGTAAGCACAAGCTCATTAGCTTATTCTAAACCACAAAAAAATAAAATATCTTTCCTCATAAGGTCAAAGAACTGCGCGCTCTTCAAACCTTTACTCAACTGAGTGTACTATATTACACACAAGTTAGTGTGATTGCCCTGCAGATTACACTGGATACCGGCTTCCCAATAGTGTCATAATTGTGAATATATTTTTCACAATACAGCTGAGGACAGCCTTACAGATCTATCAAATTTCAAAAATGAAAGACTATGTTCATTTTTTTCTTCTTCACAGTGACATCTGACAGACGTCCATCAACTGCCACACACCCAATGATTCCTTCCTCATAGTAAAGTATCAAATGTATGCAGAGGTGGTATCATCAAGTTGACATTCTTAAGTAAAAAAACTCCCAAATCCTGCAGCAAGGAGGCCGACTTTCAGACAGCCAAATAGACACACCACTGCACAATAACCCAGCGCACTGGCTGCCCCACACACCACCCATTGCTGTACTTTAAGACACTTAGAAGTTACGTGATGTGTCCCAATGTTGAAAACCTGCCGTTCTCGCCTGTGCATGTTTAAGTACATCAGACTGCCGAACTGATGCTTGAAACACAACCATAATCATTCTGCCACCCAAGCACAGAACACCCTGCACTCCTGTCTGTCATTTGGGCATGAGCACAATGACTTGAGTTGAATCATGCTTAACTGCAAAAATGAATAACTTCTCCCAGCTGCAATGAAACTGCAGCTTTCCAGAAGTGAGAAGGCTTGTTATGATGATTTGTATAGTGCACTAATCACCTGTGAGGGTAGACAAGTGCTTTAGGAGGTGTGTAGGCATGCATGGTTACTCAAAAAGTAAGGTCTTCAGAATTTTGCTGAGCAGAAGACGTGAGGAGGAGGCCTCTGATGTGTTGAGGGAGGTTGTGCTACGCTTTGGGTGAGATGTCGGAGAAGTAGCAGCCTCTTATTCTGCTTTTGCGAGGAGTGTGTGAGTGTGAGACAGAGCATAGATGTCTGGCAGACAGGTGAATGTGTAAGCGGCTGTTGGAAGTATGCTGGTCCAGTGTTGTGTAGGGCTTTGTATGTGTGTATGAAAAGTTTGAACTGGCTGCACTCGTGGATGGGGAGCCAGTGAAGCTCCTTGAGGTGCGGTGCGGCTTGAGGTTGAAAATGATTCTTGCGGTGGTGTTCTGGGTGATCTGACGTTTGTGTAGGAGTCGCATGGAAATTCCAGCATAAAGTGTGCTGCAGTAGTCAAGCCTGCTTGTGATGAGTGCTTGTATGACTGTCAGTCTGGTGTTCTGTTGCAGCCACTTGAAGATCTTTCATAGCATGTACAGGATGTAGAAGCATGAGGGGCTCACTGTGTTAACTTGTGCCATCATTTTGAG
The DNA here is from genome assembly GCA_963921515.1 of Calotriton arnoldi. Lineage (NCBI taxonomy): Eukaryota > Metazoa > Chordata > Amphibia > Caudata > Salamandridae > Calotriton > Calotriton arnoldi. The sequence goes on from CAWUFW010000518.1 coordinate 1,302,545, forward strand.
CTGTTGGTCTAGGACAGTGGTTCCCAAACTTTGACCCGTGGCTCCCTTGACCTAATTGGCAGTTGGCCGCGGCTCCCCACCGTTTTTTTACCGGAAGCCAAAACTTGCTGCTGTGTGTATTTTGTGCATATTATTATATCTGTCCTCTTCAATCCTTCCACTATCCTTTTTCAATCCAAATTAAAATCTCACATGTCCACCCCGCAAATTAATTTCATATCTCCCAATACTAATTCACCACTAATCCTCTTTGGATGCGTGCTACTCGCTTAAATAGTGCTTCGACGAGTGTAGTAAGCGCTAAATAAATGCAATTACAATATAGACATCGATTGTTGTTACCACAAAATAGCACTGACCCTAATCGTTCTGAATTCACCGGGAAACCCAATATAGTAGTTTCACACCCGATAGACACTGCAGAAATTGGAACTTCTGAACGCGAAATGACCTTTGTATTTTCATATTTCCTTCTACTTCTTCCCTCGTCGCCCAGCCAGTCCTTATACCCCATCCCAGTACTGCCCCATCCTCTTCCTGCAGCCTCATAACTCCCCAACCTGCTTGCTCATCTCAAAAAATTACTCTGGATACGGATTTGGGAGACTCTCCCAATTCCGCTCAAACTGGAAATTCACTGAAGCTTGGATTACGGGCCAATGAAAAATGTCATCAAACAGAAGACCTTTACTGTTAAGGCAAGCAATAGACAGGAACGCAGCTTTCACATCATTATATGTTATCCTGCATTAAATGTGCAATGTGCGGCAATATCACTATACACGGCCACTCCGAATAAATACATAAAGAGGTCAAGTACATTTTATCAAAAACGTTAATTCTCCGTAACCTCCCATCACCCTCAAACCCACTTGCCTTTCACGGGCTCTCCAAGGAATGTGCTCCATTCACCTTACCGATTTCCTTGTGAAGAGGATCCCACGAGGCACGGCACAACACGGCGGGCAGCAACAACGCGCCTCAAACGCTCCGAGCTGCGTATGTATGCCACTAATACAGGTCGGAGACTACGCCTCTAAAAGCACATACGACGCGTGCGTACGTATGCGTATGGCGGCAGTGCGCTCTTGGGCCAAACCATTTGGAAGGTGACATTTCAAACCCCCCCCGCATCTTGCGATGCGGCTACAATTTCCCACATCGTGCGCCGCGCCCCTGGCTTCTCATCACGGCGCACCGGGGTGCCGCGGCGCACAGTTTGGGAACCACTGGTCTACGATGATACTCAGATTTCTTGTGTGGTCAATGGGTGTGGGTCCTAGCTCCGACAGCCATCAGTTGGGAGTCCCACAGGAAGATCTTATTTCCAAAGACCAATACTTCAGTCTTGCTGGAATTGAGCTTAAGGCAGTTGTTTCTCTTCCACTGTCTGCTACCATGGTCATGCAATTGGTGAAGTTGGTTCTGGTAGTGGTTGTTTTCTCCATCAGGGAGAGGAGTCTATACAAAGCATATTTTGCAAAGCATACTAGAATATATGGTTTTTCACAATCACAACCTTGCATAAATATTTCCTATAAACATTTTGACCAGTATTTAGTCCTGCTAACTTGCTGTCTGAGCACATTATACTTGTACGCCAAACTCACTTGGAGGAATACTGGCACTTCAAAGCAGGATCCAGTACTACACAGCAGCAGAGATGCCCATAGCTCGCTCTATCAACTGTACACTGACCAGTGCTTAAAATGGGGAAAAAATAAGTCCAGGTACTCACCAAATTGAGCTATTCACTAGGGGTGGAGTCTCTGAGGGGGAATTCGGGCAGATTAGGATTGCCAACAATTAATCAATCAAGTTTTTCTCATTGTGCGATTGCATGCTAGAAAAAAAATACACATGTGCCTTTTGTATTGTGTCAGAGTATGCATACATATTTGCCAAAGTAGGTCTGTGGTCTTCTCGCCCTTGTTGCTCTTCCAGGACTCCTTTCCTCTTCCCCAGTCTCTCTCATTCACATTTGTCCTCTTTCTCCCTCTCTCCTAATTCTTTACCCTGTTTGGTCACTCATATTCCCATGATTCCGTCCCTCCCATCCTTTGTCTCACCTCTCTCCCATGCCCACTCTCTCCTCTTGCTAGCATTCTTCTCTCCCTGCTCACTATTCCCCGTGCCTAATTACCACTTTCTCTCTTTGATGCTTCTCTAACATAGCTATCCACTGTATTTGACTATCCTATGTTCTTCTCTGTCTCTTTCGCTCGCCTTTCCTACCATTCCCGCTCCTGTTTCTCTCCTTACCTTCAGGCAGACTATAGAAAAGGGGAGCGTCCCTCCTTATTTTTACTATCAAGCTCACCCATCATGCCTCACGCAACGCTGTCCTTTTTGCTGCTGCATTGGCATAACGGGGACCTGAGCCCTAGTTCTGTTAGCGGCCCCACCGCCCCCTCAAACCACCACCCCGAGTATGATGGTGTCAGCAGACACCAAATATGACAGCAGCAGCATACTGCACATCAGTATATTGCCGCCACCTGTACTCCAATGCGTGCTTCACTGCTCCAGATGCATAGGTGCAGACAACCAGGGCCTACCCAAGCTGTAAATACACGTGTGCGCCGAATGCAGAAGTGCGTGGTGTACCTCGCATTAAAGGAGCGAATCCTCACAGTTGCAGCAATAATTAAGTGCTGCATGCAAAACACGGCGGGCAGACGGTGGATGAAGGGTAGCGGTCAGGGTTGGAGTGTCAAGGAGCCCACGTGCAAGTTGTATTTCACGGGATCAATTCACTTAAATGCGAAATGCCCTTACATTGGCCCCTCCACCGTCTCGATGTCAAAGTTCCATTAATATATCTATCTCACAGAGGAAATTGTGGTTTGCCATCACAGGATGTTGAGTGTCGCAGGGACTCAAACGTGGTTCTCCAGTTCCAAAGCCGCCTCTTCTCCCACAATATTCCCAACATCATTGCATTGAACGCATCTGCTCTGTCTGTCTCTTGATCAATAGACACCACCTTTTCGGCTCGGCCTAAATACAGACAGGCACACTCAGGATATCCAGTTTGTCGTGGGGCACGGCAGACCTTGCTGCATCACACCCCCACAGTGAGATTGACTGCAGCAACAACGCCCCTCCAATCACTCATGAACTGTCCCATCGCCTGTGATCCTATACAGTATTCCTCTGCTTGTGGACTAAGCACTATACACGTGCATACATTCCATACATCTACATATCGCATCCTAAAGACAAGAAGCATTAAATTCTGAATTAAACAAAACACACCAGCAGATCAATAACTTTTTCTGGGCACCCTTTACGATCGCCGCCGTGAACAAATATAAATAAATCGACCCGTCTAAAAAGGCAAGGAAACAAAATGGCCTGGAGGCATCCAGCATGAAGTTATGCGACGAGATGGGGCTAGTGACGAGACACCTATGGCATTAATGGGGTGGCACACAATTTTTTGTCAGCTACAATCTGGCACTGGTTATTTCTGGATGCCTCGTTAATCTAGCTCACATCTAAAAGCCACTGTACAAGAGTGGATACAGCTAGGGACATGCTACTCCGGCGGAGAAAGATACGACCGCTATGAATGGACTCAAAACCATGATGTTTGAAATACTACTAAGCATTGGCTCATTTAAACAAGGTTGTCTGCTCCACATCCCACAACGGCATTATCCCACCTACTTCTAAAATGGGATTCCGAAACTGGTCGGGGCCGAAGTGTTGAGCACCCGGGCCGCCCAGAGCCTGTCCTTCAATTGCTTCTTCGGACGACATGGCCCAGCCCCCTCTCACCTGAAGGCACCACATGGAGCCTCGGTCTCTGCCACCGACAGGCCTCAGCTCATGACTCCCCACGCACCGGTACCCTTCCGAAAAACTGCTCCGAAAAATGTCACCGGAGGCCGTTTCCTCGCCTACGTCACGTCCGGCGATGAAGGAACTCCATCACACAACCAACGAGGTTTGTCGAGTGAGCTCTGAGCAAAACCAGTGAAGCCAGAGCGTCTCGGTGACCATAGAGTCTAGTTGCGGCTCTGAACCCCCCTCCATTGTTTACAGGAAGCGTATTCCAAAGGGTATGGTGTCCGGTCGTGTAAACACAGTGGCCATCTTGGATGCTCCCTGATTTGGTTCCGCCTATTAAAGAGTTTGACGTATAGAAACGTTGAATCCATCTACTTCTCCTTGCTTTTCTTATAACAGCAGCCTTCATGAATGATAACAAAACACTAGAGCATATGTAAAGAATGTAACATTTCACAGCTATTTGAAGATAGACATTTTCAGTTCTATTACTACTCAGAGGTAAGGACTATCCATGTCATGTTTCGCTCAAATATGCATGATGTCCTTTAAGAATATACCTTTAATGTTAATACAACTGCATTTCAAATGACTTCAGTGGAAATGTTCCGATTAGTTATCAGTAATCTTCGTAGCTCCAAGTCCTATTCGTTCTTGTCACAGTCATTTACACTATGACGGTGACTCCACTGTCTGGACAGAAAACAAGCATTGGCATAGCCAATTGGTCTCGCATTTTGGACTTTATAAGTGTTTAGACATGCAACACATTATCCTGGGCAAAAACAATAGGTCTTGGCAACCTGAGTTTCGGGAGTTCAGGAAAACTGCACTATAAACTTTAGTCACATCCGGTGCTCTCCTCAAAGCAAGATACCCTGACCCGCTTTCTACAGGAATTAAAATACTTTAACAACATAATATTTGAAAGTGTAGTTTTAAATCTGGGCATAATTTTCTTAGAAAGCTAACAGATTTATAAATGGTGAAAAAATGCAATTATTATGAGACCAAACTAAGAGTTACATATAGGGACCCAATGCATACAGCAGGGACAAGAGCGCAAGGAAAGTGTTGTCCTAAAGATCATTCTCAACTCCTTAAACATTTGCATCTTAGAGAAAACGTTAAGTGATACAACACTACAAAAATAAAGTAAACAAGCATGACTGAGGGATCCGAGGAGTAATGGCCGGATTATCAGGGGGGGCTCCTCCGCTAAGGCGGAGGAGAGTTGCCCCTCTGCTTTAAAGCAGTGAAAAAAGGAAAATGATAATAACTTTGTTATTAAAATTTTATTTTTGGTAGCTGCGGGGCTGGGTTAGGGCGGGGCAGAGGTCACAGGGGGAGGAGTGGTGGGCACACTCTAAGTGTGCATGACTGTTTGGCAGACCATCTTGGGCCGGCCAAACAGTCATGCATGTTTGCATGCATTGCATGTTCCCCACCAGGCTGCATTACACAGCCTGGTGAGGAACATGCCCAGGCTCCCATTCCCTGTCTGAGCCCCGAACCACGGCACTCAGACCAATCACAATGCTGCATTGCAGCCTTGTGATTAGCTTGGGGAGGGAGCCTGTGTGTGCTTCCAGTTCCTGCTTCTGTCTGGGACGTCTGCAGGAAAGCGGAGGAGAGACGCAGCCTGCCGAAGAGCTAAGTGTTTTTTTTTGGTTTTTTTTTTATACACCCCCGCCCCGCCACCCCCATTCCCTGCCAGCCACCCCTGCAGATTATACCTCCATAGATTAGAAAAAAGGGAATTACTTGAAAGCATGATGATCATTGCACACAGAAACAGCTTAGTGATCTTTCCTAACATAGTTCTTAACATGGAGCCATTCCTGAAAGGAAAGTTCTCGTTCTGCTGCAATTAAAAGACATAACGACCAACTTGCTACTAGTAGCTAAATGGAGCCTTCTTACACAAACGTGCTCACTTGTAGCATATTTCACAATTAACTAGATTCTTTGCAAAGACAAATTTCATCCTAGAAAAAAACAATACAGCACAAGTGTAGCTGAAGGTTGTATTTAGGACAGGTACACAGGACAAGGCAAATAATGCCCAACACCACTCGGACATTGGAAGTGGGCAAATATCATCTGGGGATTCACATCAACCCAGACTCTAGTCACCTGGTAGGAGCACACCGGAAGCCTCGCATTCGCCTGGCAGTGAAAGTAAAAAGCAGACAGGAAAAAAGTGTAAATGCTGTGGCCATTTTGATATTAGTATTTTACCTGACTGTACCTAGTGTTTTTTTAAAGCATTACTTTTTGAATTGCTTTTTATCGTGTTGGTTGATATATTAGTTGCGATTAGTGTCATAGTGATCATAAAACCGAATTCCTGCTGATTACGCCCCAGAAAAGTACATCAAATATAGTAGAATGGATCAACCTAATCACGGCTTTAAAGTGTACTCCGAAGATTGTTGACTCTACTAAATCCTTGGGAATTATACTGGACAAAAATCTGAACATGTTAGCACATATCAACACGATGGCAAAAAATGCCCGGTTCCATTTAAGCTACCTTAGAAAACTAAAACCATTCTTAAATAAGACAGATCTCAAAACAGCAGTTCAGGCATTGGTCATATCAAGGATAGAGTATGGATGCACAACTCTGGCCGGGCTCCCCAAGATCTCAACAGCCCCACTGAAAGCTTGTCTTAATGCAGCCACAAGACTAATATCAGGATCCAAAAAATTTGACCATATCTCCCCTCACTTGAAAGCACTCAACTGGTTGCCCTTCGAAGCAAGAGTTCAATTCAAGTTGGCATGCATCACGCACAAAGCGATACATTACAAAACACCAGGTTACCTAGCCAAGAAACTCACTTTATCAGGAGGGTGCCGGTTCTCTAGGAGCCACGCAGACCTACTACTGAAACCGGCTCGCTTTTGTAAGAAAAGAACTTATGACCGAGCGTTCTCCGGTGCAGCTCCTAGAATCTGGAACGCTCTCCCGCCTAACATTAGAAGAATCCCATCCATCGCGGCATTCAAAAAGGAAGCAAAATCGTTCTATATGAGGAAATATCTCCCTTAATTTTCAACAGTCTAGCTATTGTCTACGGTCCTGTCATGATCGTATTCTTGCTACCTCTCGTCGATCATTAACCATTTGTGGGATTGTATATATGTATATTAAGCTTAATGTTTAGTTCTAATCATGGTACAACAACTGATGACTTGGAAACATAAATGGTTTTGGTTATGAAAAAGCAATTGTAAAGCGCTCTGATACCCTACGCAGGGTCATGTTCGCGCTATAGAAAACACCAAATAAATAAATAAATAAATAAATAAATAAATAAGTGTCATGTGATTAATTGTGGTTTTGTGTGCATAGATGTTTTGGTAACTATTTGTGATTTAGTGGCTCCCTGTCAACAAGAGGATAACCTTCAAGCTCCTCACCCACGCACACAAAGCACTCCACAACTCCGGACCAGCCTACCTCAACAGACGACTCAGCTTCTACACCCCCACCCGCCAGCTCCGCTCGACCAGCCTCGCCCACGCCACAGTCCCCCGCATCCGGAAAACGACCGCCGGCGGCAGATCCTTCTCCCACCTCGCCGCCAAGACCTGGAACACCCTCCCCACCAACCTCCGACAGACCCAAGACCTACTGGCCTTCAGAAGACTCCTCAAGACCTGGCTCTTCGATCAGTAGCAGCACCACCCCCCTCTTCCCCCAGCGCCTTGAGACCCTCGCAGGTATGTAGTGCGCTTTATAAGTGACATGATTGATTGATTGATTGAATTGTTTTTTTTGGGAGTTTTATATAGAGCAAACTAGACCTGAAGGTGTCTTGCTTTACAGTTCCAAATAAAAGAAATTCAGCACTCCCCAGCAGAGGCACTCCCAAATAAAGCAAGAAAACACCTGGAAAGGGGTAGCAGCCCTCACCAAATGAGGCACATCAAGAGACAGTTTTCAGAATAAATCGTGGGCTTTTATTAGTGCAACACTCTCTAACAGAAAGGCTTTGCCAGATGTCAAATGAAAACAACATGCAAATGTAAATATACTTCTATATATGTGCAAGCAATCAATAATCAAACACTCATAAAATAATGTATGGGATAAAACACAAGCAGATAATTATGGTAAGACACATGCAGATAGTAAACACTTACAAGTCAGATAATAATGAAACATTCACAAGTGAAATGCAAGGGAGCAAAACCTAAGCAGATAATAATAATGGAAGACTCATAAATCAAAATCAAGAGAGCAAATATAATAATAATGGACGTCCAATGCAAGAAACAAGCACTGTCAAATGCTAGTAGTCAAATACAGGAAATAAGCACTGCTAAATGAAAGACTCAAATATAAAGAGCATGTATACACAGAATGTAAGCATATTAAATATATACACAGAATACATCAGATAATGCCAATGAGCAAGAACCAATGAATAAAAATACTTCACAGGCTGGTCACTCATCACACAGACAAAAACACATGTCGAAATAACTCTATATCCATACATATATCTCAATACCAACAATCAGAGAAAATACCTCACCGGTTGCAATATCTTCATCTTAGCCCACACAAGACTGGGGGATTCCAAATCACAGTCCTGGGGTCAAGAGACTCCTCAATCCAGGAAATGCAGCACCGAGCAGATGCGTCCATCTCTCAGGAGAGTTACAGTTTCCTAGCCAAGAAACCCCAGTTTTATAATATTCTCAATGCACAAGGAGTTTTCGAGAAGACATCCTCTACAGCAAGGAAACTTACTGGTGCTGGCCAAGCTCCCGCAAACATTCCAAGGCAAAGGATTCCAAGGCAAAGGATTTCTCACGCATTCTCTCAAATTGTTCTAGCTCTTTATCTTTGTAAAGCTTGCAAAAGTAGAAAGTAGAAACTTCTCGAAAAGAACAGAAAACACATTCAAAGAGGAAAACAATCTTGAACGTGAATACCATAAATAACTGTGAGTAACCTGGGGGCCTGCTTGTGTGTGTGTGTGCAGAACTCAAGCCAGACAGAGTCAGAATTCAAGATGGAGCTAGGGAATGTTAAAGTCCATAGGTAATACTTCATTTTACAATGTCCAACATAATGTACATTTGCGCACCACTGCCTGCAGCACTACATTCTGAGACAGTGAAGTACATTCCACACATTTCTCTCTCATGCTTTGAAACGCACATCCCACACGTTCTGTTTCAGGCAAGGCCGCACACTCTGTGCTGAGGAGAAGATAAACACTCCTACTCTGAAGGCTACAAGGAGACAATAAATGAAATCACAAGGCAATATGCAAGTGCAAAAAAATGATGTCGTACATTCAAGATAGAGTAAATTAAAACACATAAAGTCAATTAAAACAATGGTAGTCAAAGGTCATCACTTAGTCCCAATACATAGGAGTGCATGTAGCAATACATTCCACCCCATGACTTTTGACTATCATAACATGCATATCTAAAATCAACTTTTTGAATGAAAGCATGAATATAAAATTAAGCCCACATTAAAACAGTGAAATTGTAAAATCATGACACATATTACTTCATTGAAAATAGCTCATGTATATCTGATAATAACTCAGTTACAGAAATAAATGTGTGACGAATGCACAAATAGAATCAAACATGTTAACTTATTAATGCTCATAGTGTTATAAATGGCTAATCCTGGAACTTCTACTATTGAAGCACCCAAATATATATATTTTTCCTAAAACAATAAATGAATCTCAAAATCAACTTTATCAAGCTGAACAGTTTCTCCTGTAACACTCTGGGTATGTAATGCGTCAGTCCTAACTGTGTGAATGTACACAGCCCTCCTGCTATATTCAAAACAATATCCTTTCACAATTGTCATTCAAAAGTACGCTTGGATTTCATTTTCAGAGTCAGCCTCATTTGAGCACATTTAATATGATCTGTAAAAACTGTTTGTGCTATATCCTGTCATTGGTTTCAGCGAGAGGGGCATCAGCCAAGGCATTAGTCTGCGCTGTCAGTTGGTCACTTCGGGGTTGGGGGCTCTCTCACACTCACGGCCCCTCTCAGACACAGGCACCCACATGCCAGGGAAGGGTAGCCATGAAACCAACACTTCACAATATGATCTAGGAAAGAAATAAGTATCGCTCTCCTTGAAAGCAACATTTTTCAGAAAGCATGTGTTCTCCTTTTTCTGCTTTGGATCTATGTCAAAGTTTTGTCTTTTCCATCTGCTATGGGTTCTGGGAAATGATTTGAGGATTCTAGCCACACTTTGGCCTCTGGGTTCTTGTTAGTGGAGTCAAACTCACCTTCCTCTCGCACAATAAAATGGGCTGGGACAGTCTCCCTCCTGACTGTCTCTCCATACACTGCTGAATCAGTACACCCTCAACTATTTGGCATAAGCCCAATGTCTAATCATTTTTATCTCTCCAACGGGCCCCTCACCATCTGTGGGACTGGTCTGTTCTGTGCATGCTGACAAATAGGAATCACAATTCTAATCAGGTCTAGGGGAACGTGCATCCCTTTATTCTCTGCCCACCTCTTAGTGGCTTTCTCTCCCAGGTGTCCACATTTTTAGTGTGCCCATTTAGCCATGCCCACCAAATCAGAATCGTGCATCTGGCAACATTTAAGTCCAAAAGCCCAGAAGAACCCTCTTTTTTCCTTGTTTTCCCCCATACTCCAAGTAGCATACTGCCCCTGAACTGTCACATGTAACTCAATGTCTCCTTTCTGTATTAGCCACACATCTAAATCATGTTCTACAGCCTCTTTTGGCAACTCAAAAGCACATTGCGACTGCTCTACCCACTCAGAATCATCTTTAAAAATAGCATTTTTCATCATTTCTGCCTTAAGTTTCTGCATATTGTCTCAATGTAAACCAAGGTTTATCACCCACTGACCAGTATGACTTGTGACTGCATCCAGCAACCGCTAATTGTAACAGGCTGATTTGTTTATCTTCTCTGTAATTTCTAAACTGTCCCTGCACATTACAGTCAATGCTAAGTGCACAAAACTGTGCTACATTTTCTCGGTTCAATATCACTTCAGAGGCTCCTAAATCAAACAAACGCACAATCCATGTTAGAAAAGTCTCTTCTAGTTTCTGCTGGAATCTGTCCAAAATGCTGTTAATCTCATGTGAAGTAAATTCCTCCAGAGAATTAATTAAAACCTCCTGTGAGCATTGTGAATTAACCTGCAGCTCTCCTTGAAACACATTCTTCTCGTTTCACTCACTCTGGCTATGTACAAAGTCTAGTAATTTATACTGTGTCATACACATGGTATCTCGATCTTGCGCTGCCTGGTACATTTGCAATTCTTTTTTTTATGATTTATTTTCACACATTAATACATCAGAATTTTTGTTTAACTTCAACTAACTGCAGCTGTATTTCATTATGTTCTTTTTCTAACTGTGCACATTTTTCATACATGCTACGAAAAGCACTGAAAAGAATCCAACTTTTTCTCCCTGAAGTGCTAAGCTCTTTTTCCTCTTCAACGGAAACTTTTTGCAAACATTTAAATATCTTTGCTTGCCCCTCGTCTATTAAACATACATGAGAGGCATCTTCCCACCACAATAGCTCAGTTGGCATCTGGGAATCTGCAACTGAAAACATTGACTTTTTAGAAAACATTTTTCCCCTTTCCCGTTTGAAATCGTACTCCACTTTTGCTACCAAACTGTCTTGCTTTACACTCCCAAATAAAAGAAATTCAGCACTCCCCAGCCGAGGCACTCCTAAATAAAGCAAGAAAACACCTGGAAAGGGGTCGCAGCACTCACCAAATGACGAATATCAAGAGACAGTTTTCAGATTAAAGCTTGGGGTTTTATTAGTGCAATACTTTCTAACAGAAAGGCTTTCACAGATGTCAAATGAAAACAAAATGCAAATGTAAATATCTAATATATATGTGCAAGCAATCAATAATGAAACACTCACTGTAGGAAAGTAGGATCTGCTTTCATGGTCACTCTCACATTTTACTGGTGTCATTATGTTTTACTGACTAATCTGACTGGTATCCTGCTAACCAGGACCCCAGTCTCTGTGCTTCTTCCCTAAATTGGACATGGTGAGTACTTAGGTACACTACAGATTGGCTGCTGGGGTGCTCTTGTAAGTCCCTAGTATATGGTACTAAGGTACCCAGGGCATAGGTACACCAGAGGTCTCCCATGGGCTGAAGCATGTATTATGCCACCCATGAGAGACCATTCAAATTGTGCAACAACGACTTACCCATTGACTTGAATTGAGTACACAGTCATGTTCCCACACTGCACACAACCTCCATGGGGTTCCTAGATACTCACCTTGGGTGGTTCCTTGGGTCCCCAACTCTTCTATGTCTTCTGGGTCCACTCTTGTCTAGAGTCGTGGTTCGCATTCCACTATTTTAGTATATGGTTTGGCCTCCCCCGAGACCATTGTGTATTCTGTGCTATTTATGTATTCTACTGACAAAGTATTGTGTGTATTGTGTTTATATGTTCGGGTAGGAGATAATACATGGTGTTAGTGAGTGTTAATAATAAATCCATATTTTTTATAACTACACTGTGTGGTTCTTTTTCACTTATCCTATACCATAAGATTAAGTACTGGTAAAACAAGCAGCTTTACACTCTTTCTGGACTAAGCCTTAAGGCTGCTCTCCACAGCTACCACTTAGAGAGCTTTCTAAGGTTATCTAATACCACTAAAATCACCATAACGGTTGTCTGGATTAGTGCAGGGTGCTACACTTACATAAGTGTGCACCATATACTAAGCCGGCCTCCTACATTGGTGTGCAGCAGTTGGGATTCAAGCTTGCATTGTTTTACGAGCTAATCTAGGTGTGGCTTAATTGAAAACCCATCACTAGCATTAGGCACATATAAATACTTTATAGAGTAAGTAAGTTCTACTGAATTTTTAGATTGGTTGTTAAGGGTCTAGCACAACCCTTTCTCCAATCTTAGGACGTTTATTTTACACTAGGGTAGGTAGGTTTAACACCACACTACACCTAGACATCATGTCTTTAGTAATGGACCTCAATGAGACCCGGTCCTCTAGATACAGTGGTCTTAAGTTCCAGGAACTAAGGACCCAGTGTATCTCGAGGAAGTTAAAGACAGGTAGCAACCCAACCACTAAGCATCTCTTAGAGCTGCTTATCATAGATGAATCTCTAGAACCCTGACAGGTCAGGAGATCAGGACAAAGTGGGTGGGGATGCTCCAGAAGATGGGACAGGCGGGGTTACCCCTAGTGGGTCTAATTCTGAGCATGACCAAGAGGAGTCTGAGGACCCTACATTGGTGAACTCTGATCCCCCAGGGAATATTGTAGGTGGTACAGAGGGTGTTCCAAGAAGTAGGTCCCCCTTTATTCCTCCTGGGAGGGTTTAAAGCAGACAGAGGAGGTCTAGATCTCCCTCTGTCAAGTCCAATACTTCAGATACTTCCATAGGGACCTACATATCTAGCAAGAGGGAGGACTCCTTAGAAAGGGAGTACCATATGATCAAACTTGAGACAGTTAGACTCAAGCTCTGGCGAGATCAGTTGGCCCTTGACAAGAAGGCCCTAGAAGTACAGAAAGCTAGAAATTAACTGGGGCTAGAGTCCCATGGTGGCAGCAATAGAGTTCCTAGAATCAGGGAACCATCCTTTGATACTAGGAACCTGAGCAGGATAGCCCCTCCTTACCAGGAGGGGGATGACATCCATAAATGGATCACTGCTTTCGAGAAGGCCTGTAAAGTTCAGAAGGCCCCTTAAGGGCAGTGTGCAGCTACCCTGTGGCTCTTCTTTGCTAACAAAGGTAGAGATAAGCTCCTCACTGTTAGAGAAGAGGATGCTGACAATTATTCAGTCCTGAAGAGTGCCCTCATAGATGGGTTTGGCTTACCCACTGAGAAATACAGGATTAAGTTCAGAGACACCCAGAAGGCACACACCCAGGACTGGGTAGACTTCATTGATAGTGCTATTAAGGCTCTGGAAGGCTGGCTTCATGGAAGCAAGGGACAGGACTATGAAGGATTGTACAATTTGTTAATGAGGGAGCACATTCTTAATAACTGTCAGAACCAACTTCTGCACCAGTACCTGGTGGACTCTGATCTGACCTCTCCCCAAGAATTGGCAAAGAAAGCAGACAAAGGGGCCGCACCAGGGTCAAGCAGAAAAACCATGGTGGTGGAGGTGACCAGAAGAAGCAACATTCTTCCAAAACACAGGAGAAGGGTGGGGAGAAGGACAAAGACAAAAAGGAGTCTTCTCAAGGTCCCCAAAAACCTGCATCTGGGGGTGAGTCCCAAAACTCCCAGAAAGTGTGCAGCGGCTTGAGAAGAGGGGGCTGCAGTGGTGAGCATTTATGATGTAGGCACCCCTACGCAGCCAGTGAGGGTCTCGCCCCAGCGCACGGCAGATCAACAGATGAGTGCGTGGGAGGTGCTGCCCAGCGGCGACGGAGCTCCCGCTGGTCTTGTCTCTTATCCTTCGGAAGCTGACGAGCGGCGCTGCGGCTGTGTCCCCGGAGGCGGTGTTCCCCAGAGATGGCCTCACACTGCGCTAAAAAAGAGACTTACATAAAGGAACTTTTGCATAAATCCAGCGCTAAAAAGACAGATACGAGTCCTCCTTCCCCGCCGCAGCCCACATTTCAGGAGGTGGATCCTGCGCCAGCAGGGTCCGGCTCTGAGGAACCAGTCACCCGTCAGTTCTTGGAGCAGCTATTTAGCACACTGAGAGGGAACTTTGCTGCAGACATTAAGAACGTTAGAGTTGAGCTCAATGACCTGGGGGACCGCGTGGATTTGTTGGTGTGGGACGCAGTCCAAAGAGAGGAAGAATTCAGTGGCCATGCCGAGGAGTTACTGGAATTAAGGGACCAGAATGAAGAACTCTGCCTACGCTTGGAGGACCTCAAGAACAGATCGTGACGCTCCAACACCCGCATCAAGGGTGTCCCATTGCAGGCAGATGCGGATAGACTGGAGGACTTTGTGTTGTGGCTTTTCCGCCATGTCGCCCCAGCATTGGGCGAAAAACAGATTCTCCTGACCCGGGCCGACCACATGACATACTCACCTGACTCCACTCCTAACAACAGAAGGAAACGGTCGTGGCAGCGACATGGGACACAATGGTTGTCTCCTTCGAGGGGCTACAGATTAGTATCTATCAGGACCTCTCCCCACTCACCTTGCAGCAACGTAAAGCCATGAAGCCGGCCACAGCCTTTCTGCGCGAGAAGGGGGTCTGCTGCAGATGGCGCCACCCTTTCCGGCTGATCTTCATGTGGGACCAGGAGACGTGCTCTGTCCGCTCCTTGGAAGAAGCGCAGTCTGTACTGGGACTGGATCTAGCCGGAGGCAGGAACTCCAGTAAGGCGCACAATGGGTCCTCACCTCATGAACGTGACAGGCCAAGACGGTGACGCCGGACAGGGAGAGACACCCTGGCAAAGCCTTCAGATGCTGAGAGTCAGAAGGAAAGGAAAGCTCTCCTCAGACAACTGCACAACATTGAAGAACAAGGGGGCGCCGCTGGGGAATGATGCATGCCAGTGGCCTCGGGGGATGCTAGCTCCCCAACTCCCCTTCAGCAGATGACATCAGGATGCTGCAATCGATGTGGTCTCGCCTGGCGGGGCTCCACCCCTACGTTTTCCCAGTTCTTGGGCACTGTGATGGCTAATCACCTGGTACACGGACCCTTTGTCAGTGGTGACATTGTTGCCCAACACTGGGCTGTAGTTCTACAGTTGACTTTCTCATTCATACTAATTCTCTTTGACTCGCTACTTTCCTTCTCTTTCCACTGCTTCCTGCATGCCATCCAGCTTCCTGAGGGGTGACTCTATCGTTTGGCGTTACTTGTTATCCAGGGGGAGTCGCTGAACGCCCCTCTTGGGGCCCTGTTTGGCACGGGCCACAAAATTCTCATGTGCCTGCCCACCCTCTCCCAGCCTGGCTACCTCTTTCTGCGCTGGGGATCTCCAGGACATACTATGTGGCGACGCATCCACTATCTTCTAGACCCCGCTCTTCGTGGGGCCCACTACGGGCAGTCACCTTAAGTAGCGTGCAAAACTCTTGGGACTTTCTTGCTACTCCCCTCTTGCTGGGTTCTCTCTCCTTCACCTCGACAGCTCTTCTCTTTCTGTGTGGGTATGGTTCTGGTGTGAATTGGTCTTGGCTCCGTCGATGGAGGGGTTCCAACTTCTTACATGCATGTACTTTTACCCCCACATGGCTCCACTTAAGACCCCCATTCTGAGCTTTAATATGCAGAGACTCAGCGTTCCTTAAAGCGGCGCGTGCTCCTCACCCTCTTTAGGGATGCCAAGTGTGACATGTGCTTGCTGCAAGAAACGCACCTTCTACAGGCAGACTGGAAGCGGCTCCTGTCGCAATGTCAGTACTTCTCCATGTCTGGGAAGAGGGCGTGAGTGGCCATACTTCTTGCAACACACTTCCTGGGGAGGGTCCTGGGGAGGTACACAGGCAGAGGTGCCCGGTAGATTGCTCGCTCTGCGGGTGGAGGCTGGGAATCACATTTACACCGTAGCTTCTATGTATGCACTCAACGAGCCGCAGGAGGCGTTCCTCAGGGCCGCCCTGGACAGCGTCCTGGTGACCCCAGATGAAAACCTCTTGATTGGGGGGACTTCAACATAGTCAGCAACCCGCAATTGGATAGGTCTGTGCAGAGGGCAGGGAGGACGGGGGTGCTTTCAGTCTCCATGCAACGGTGGCTGGTCGGAGGTGGGCCTGGTTGACATCTGGCGCCATTGCAACCCACTGCCAGGGAGTACACCTTTTTCTCTGCGGTACACCAGACATACGCCCGAATCGATCTCCTTCTGACATACCCCGCATCACCTTGGCAACCTTGGAGTCCAGGATCGGGTCGGCTGCACTGTCGGTCCACTCCCCCATTACCCTCACCCTACACCTGCCTCGGGTTCAGCGTCACCAGCGGATGTAGCTCCTGATCCACAAACTGCTTACATATAATGCTAACATAAGGGAGGTTCAAACAGCTATTCAGGCTTTCCTAGACTCCAATGATGATGGTTTTGAGTCTGCCCCACTGCTGTGGGATACCTTAAAGGCTGTGATTTGCGGTCAATTTATTGCAATAGCTGCTAGGCTGAATAAAGATAGTGGGGTCAAGCGGGAGCAACTGGAGGAAAAGGTCAAGGAGTTAGAGGGGGTGCACCAACGCTCGGGCTTCTTTCAGATTAGGAGCCAATTCACAGTGGCCCATAAGCAACTGAAAGCACTGGACCTTGACCCCGCAAAGTACTCGCTTCTACACACTAAACAGCGGTCTTATGAGGGAGGCGACAAGGCGGGCAAGCTCCAGGCGCATCAGCTCCAGGCCTGAATGGCCCAGCACTGGGTGTCGGAGATTGAGGCACCTCTGGCAGCGCAAATGTGGACTGACTAACTCATCGCTGGTGAGTTTCAGCGATATTACTCCACTCTCTATTCGGTAGACTCTCTTAGCGAGGAAGATGGGGCGCACTACGTGGCACAGGCCCCAGTGACTTCCCTCTCTAGCCTTGAAGCATCCAAATTGGACGTGGACATCAGGCCGGATGAGGTACTCCAGGCTATCCAAAAGCTCCCTACAGGTAAGGCACCCAGGGAGGATGTATTCACCTCCAACGTTTATAAAGTTTTTGCACCTGTCCTCATTCCACTGCTCTCGCGCCTTTTTAACTCATTTAGTGAAGCCAGTGCGCTTGCTCCTTCCATGCGGATGGCCACGGTCGTGGTTATACCGAAGCTGGGTAGAGACCCGAAGTGGTGTACCTATCATCCTATATCATTGTTGAATGTTGACCTAAAAATCTTCACTAGAATTCTGGCCACAAGCCTGACACCCTACATGCAAGGACTCATAGACCCCGAACAATCGGGATTCATTCCAGAAAGGAGCTGCAGCGATGGCACTAGGCGGCTGTGTCACCTCCTCAACAAGATCCAACTTTCTCAGACAACGGCCGTTCTCCTATCTGTTGATGTCAAGAGGGCGCCTTTGACCATGTGCATTGGCCCTTCCTTCGTCTGGCTCTTGCCAGGTTTGGTCTCGGCGAAAGGTTTCGACACTGGGTGAACTGTAACTATTCTGCACCGGAGGCGAGAGTTCACGTCAAGCGCGTTGCATCCCTCCCCTTCGAAATAGAGCAGGGTACCCAACAATGTTGCGCACTTTACCCCCTATTATTCGCCCTATATATATATGGAGCCATATGCGGAACAGGTACGCAGGCATGGCTCAATCATGGGGATCCGTATGGGGGACAGGGAACACAAGAAATCACTCCAAGCCGATGATGTGGGACTCGTCCTCAACCACTCACCTCTTTGCACCCCCTCATATGGGAGGTGGAAGAATCGGATTGGTGTCTGGGTTTCAAACAACCTCCAGAAAACGCAGGCCCTCGCTTAATGGTCCCTAGAGCGGATCTGACGGTCCTGGCGGCCATGTTCCCCTTTACTTGGGCGACAAATGGAATACCATACCTAGGCTTCCAGGCCATGACGGATCTAACAATAGGGCGGAACTCTTGACTTGGAAACGACATACGCTTTCCTGGCTGGGTAGAATGGCTGCAGTCAAGATTACCTAACTTCCTCGCATTCTGTTTGTGATGCAAACCCTACAGCTGCAACCTCCCCCATCAGTTCTGGCTAAGATGCTACACTTGATAGCTGACTTCATTTGGGGTGGGAAGAGGGCCCGTATGGCCCACACTCAGACATACTAGAAACAGATTGTTGGGGGCCGGGGAATCTCGCACCTAGAAAGATATTACAAGGCCGCCCAGCTGCGCTACATGGTGGAGTAGTACAGGCTCACCTCCGAAAAACACTGGTGCTTCATTGTTCGAGAGAATGCAGAAATCCATATCTGGAAGGTTCCCTGGCCCCCCAAAAAACACCACCCTGCAGGGGGTTACATTTCGCCGATACTTAGAGCCACGATGGGAGTATAGGACAAGGTGCAAGAAACACGACATCTCTCCACTCGCACATCCCCCCTGACACCCTTTACAGGCCACCCAGGCTTCCCCCGGCAAGTGACAGGTTTAGCTATATTAAATGGCAGGAGGCTAATTGTAAGAGGATTGGTGACCTCTTCAATGTCGACGGAGTGAGGGACTTCGCCCAGCTTCACTCTGGCTACGGCCTCCCTGAGGAGGCCTATTGGCAATACATGGCCTTGAGGCACTGGGTCTTACAATCCCACATGCGCCAATATGCTAGTCACCAGCTAACACACTTTGAGAAATGGTTCATAACACACACCTCGGACAAGTGCCTGCTCTCCGATATATATACTTCTTCTTACTTACACCAGCACAGCATACCAACAGCACAGCGCAGATGGGAATCTGAGTGTGAACGCAAATTCGCCCCTAAGGAGTCGCAGGATATTATACACAGGGCCAGGGCCTCTTCCTGCAGTACATTCGGAAAATAAATGTTTCTTAAAATAGCACACTACTGGTAATACACCCCGGCTAGGGTGGCCCGCTGGAAACCCCGGGGAGAACCGCTTTATTGGCACCGATGGGGTCGGGAGGGTACCCTCACATACGTGATGTGGCAATGCCCGAAAGTCCAGGGATTTTGGGAGGCAGTACTGACCGACATAAACACTATCTACGACACTGATCTTCCTCGGTTCCCTAGCTATATACTATTAGGCCTACCAAATGCTTTAACCTACCCTCTTAGGTCCTGCCAGGGGAGGGCTATCACCCTGGCCCTGTGGGAGGCCAAGCAGCTCTTACTGGATGGATAGATTCCGACTCAACTCGACTGGATACACAAGCTATGGGACATATTGGGCATGGAAAAACTGACAGCAAGCATTACGTACACCCTACCACACTTTGACAGGATATGGGTTCAACCATGGACTTTTTAGCGACAGAGTTTAATGAACCAACCTGCCCAAAGTATATGCAAGTTCTTTGACTTTGACTCACTGGTACTGCTCAGGTGCGTGAGTGACCCCCCCTCGTACGTTATGCATCCATTCCCCGCTAACCAGAGCTCATGCTCCTCCTGACTGTCGAGGTGCCCTCTTTCCTCTTCTTACTTTACATCCTTTCTGCATTATACTAAGTCTCTTTCTCTTTTGTAATTTTTTTTTCTGCTCCCCACCGGCTGTTGGATATAGGTGGTTGCTGTTGTTCTCGAATATAATCCAATAAAAAGATTTAAACCATAAAACAATGGTAGTCAAAGGTGATCACGTGGTCCCAATACATAGGAGTGCATGTAGCAATACAGAAGATATCAGAGTGCTTAACATGAGCTACAGTTACATTACAGACAGACACATTCATTTTTTTGTTAGGCACGGGGTGTGTGGCGGGGTGTCAGAATGGGGTCGGAGGCTGGGTCATGGTAAGAAGGGTTTTATTGGGTGTAATACAAGTCTTCTTGGGGCCAGTCTGTAATACGGTAGCGGGGGCTGGTCCTTCGCTTCCTGGTCCCTCGAGGAGGTCCTCCCTCTTCTTACTCACTCCAGCGCGGTCCCGTCCTCCGTGGTAGTGGGGAAACAAAACAAACAGGATACCAGGTGTAAGTGGGGTGTACGGGTGTGCTAGGTTTGAAAAGGAAGGGTGGTGGTGGGATCACTCGGTGCACGGCACGTCTATCTGTGTGAGGGAAGTGCTCAGGGAGGGTACACCTGGGAACGGGGATCCCACAGGTCAGGTATCCAGTCTCTCTCTTTTTCCTACCCAGCCCGCAAAACGTTCGCGTACCTGTGTGAGCCACGCTCCTCGGGGAGCGTGGCTGGGCGACTCACGGGGACGTTGGCCTCCTGGCTCTCCGCCTGCACTCGACCTCGCTGTCTCCTTCCCGTCACTCGCTTCTGTCCGTCTCGCTCTCCTCTCTCCTCCGTTTTTCTCCTCGACTCCTCCCGGTGATGCCACACACAGGCTTCCATCCTCCTTCCCGACTTTATTGGCCAGGGCTCCTCGTCGTCATCGCAGAGGCGTGACCCGCCGACCAGCCTTCCCAGTTAAAGGGGCGGTGTAGGGTTCCCTCCTCGTCTCCCGTTCTTCGTGGGACTGAGTAACCCCACTCGTCCTGCTGCTGACAAAGAAGAGGGGAAAGGGTGGTTTCCTCGTTCCCCGGGCTCAGTGCTCGTTCTGCTCCCTTCAAGTCCGAGCCCACCTGGTCATACACCACCCCCCTTGGATTCTCCCGATCAGGGAGAGGGTACCGGGACAGATAGTCGGCACTGCCATTGTCCTTGCCCCTACGGTGTCTTACTGTGAAGGAGAAAGGCTGGAGGGACAGGAACCAGCGCAGAACCCTGGGGTTAAGAGCGATGTTCCGGCTCATCCACTGGAGGGGGGCGTGGTCTGAGTACAGGGTGAAGTGGTGACCCTCGAGATAGTACCTCAGCTTGTCGACAGCCCATTTTACAGCCAGGCATTCTTTCTCGACGGTGGGGTATTTAAGCTCCCGTGGAAAAAGCTTGCGGCTAATATACAATATGGGATGGTCAACACCCTCTGATGACACTTGTGAGAGGACAGCCCCTATGCCATAGTTTGATGCGTCTGTGTGGAGGATAAATGGTCGGGAAAAGTCGGGGGAGGATAACACCGGGTTGGTGGTGATAGTTCGCTTTAAGGTATGGAAGGCTTTCTGCATTTGGGGCGTGGGTTGTAAGAGGCTTTGAGTTTTCACTTCTTGTCTGAGTGTGTCGGTAAGGGGGGTGGCTACGTCGGAGAACTGGGGGATGAAGCGGCGGTAATAACCTATCAACCCTAGGAAAGCTCTCATTTCCCTCTTTGTGCTGGGAAAAGGGGTCTCCGCTATTGCCCTGACCTTTTCGATTTGCGGTTCGATCATTCCGTGACCTAGTACGTAACCCAAATATTTGACCTTTTGGTAAGCCACCCGGGACTTCCTTGAGTTAATGTGTAACCCGGCTTGTCCTAAGGCATGTAGTATGGTCCGTAGATGACCTAGATGGGACTCCCACGTGGGGCTGAAGATCACAATGTCATCTAGGTAGGCAGATGTAAAGGACTGGTATTCCCGGAGCACCGTATTCATGAGACGCTGAAAAGTTGCCGGGGCCCCATGTAAACGGAAGGGGAGCACCGTGAATTCGAACAGCCCATCCTGGGTGACAAAGCGGTCTTCTTCCGGTCTTCTTCCCTCAGAGGCACCTGCCATGTATCCTTTGGTGAGGTCCAATGTGGTAATATGCCGGGCCTCACCCAACTTTTCGATCAATTCGTCAATACGGGGGATGGGGTATGCGTCAAAGGAGGAGACGTCGTTAAGAGCTCTGAAGTCCATACAGAACCTGGTGCTCCCATCTGGTTTGGGTACCATTACGATGGGGACGACCATTCGCTCTTGGACGGTCTTATCACTCCGAGTTGTAGCATTTCCTGTACTTCCCTTTGTACCGCAGCTCGTTTGGCTGCGGGAATCCTATATGGGCGCTGTTTGATGATCTTCCCGGGAAGGGTCTCAATGCAGTGTTCCGCCAGGGTCGTCCTTCCGGGTATGTCTGAGAACAGGGAGGAAAACGGGGATAGGGTTTTGCGGAGTTCCTCTTTTCTTGGTCTCTCAAGTCCTCATTGACCACCAACTGTTCCAAGGTGTTGGAGGCAGAGGCGTGCGTCGGCAATGTAAGATGGGCCGTCTTCGGTGGGGGCCCTAGCCATTTTTTAGTAGATTCACGTGGTATGTCTGGCTTCTCCGGGCCGTTATTTGTACTCGATAGCTGGTTTGCCCGATGGTTCCAATGATCCTGTAGGGTCCCAACCATTCGGCCTGGAATTTCTTTATGGATGAGGATAACAATACCAAAACCCAGTCGTCCACCTTCATCCTCCTCCATCGCTTCCCTTTGTCATAGACTGCTTTCTGTTTTTCCTGTCTCTTCTCGAGTTGTGAATACGCCAAGTCCCTCAGTTTTCCTATCTTTGATTTCAGAGCTTGGGTATATTCTAGCATTCCACGGGTTTCATTGACTTCCTCCTTCTCCCACGCCTCTTTCGTCATCTCCATCAGTGACCTGGGTTGTCGCCCATACAGCATTTCAAACGACGAGCAACCCAGGCTGCTCTGCCTCTGGCCACGTATGACGTACAAGGCCAGGGGCAGTAACTGATCCCATTCCCTGCCATTCACTGTGAGCATTTTCTTTAACGTAGCCTTGAGTGTCCCATTATACCTTTCCACAAGGCCGTCTGTCTGGGGGTGATAGACAGAGGTTTTAATCTGCCGCAGATCCAGTATCCCGCAGACCTCCTTCATTAACCTGGAGACGAAAGGGGTCCCTTGATCGGTTAGTATCTCCTTGGGGAATCCCACCCGGGAAAACAGCTCCAGGAATTTCTCTGATATCAGGCAAGTGGTGGGAGCTCTCAGGGGAAACGCCTCCGGGTATCGAGTCGCGTAATCCACTATTACCAACGCATATTAATTCCCTCTCCGGGTTTTCGGTAGGGGTCCTATGAGGTCCATTCCTACTCTTTCAAAAGGGGTGCCTATGATTGGGAGTGGTTGTAAAGGCACTGCTGGGGGACGATGTGTAGTCCTCTTCTGACATATCTCACAGGTCAGGCAGTGGATCTTAATGTCCTTATATACTCCCGGCCAAAAGAAATGCCCTAATACATGCTGGGTTGTCTTTTCGCTACCTATGTGTCCGGCAGTCAGATGTGAATGTGAAAAGAACATGATCTGGTCTCTAAAAGGAAGGGGTACTAATAACTGATGGGGTCATCCTTAGAACCCTGTCGATATAACAGGCCCTCTTTTATAAGAAACCGGGGAAACGTGAGGGAGGGAGTACTGTGTCCTATGTGCCTGCTCCCAGGCATTGAACAGGGAAGCGTCGTTGGCTTGGGCGAACTTGAAGCTCCTGTCTAAGGTCCAGGGTTCGGGGGTTATCAAAGCCGTTGTTGGGCTGTCGGTCTTCTTCCCTGCACCCCCTTTTCTGTCCTGGGTCTGTACCGTATGTAGGAACATGTCTAGGAACTCGGGATTGTCGGTTCCTATAATGAGATCCTCTGGCAAGCTCTCCAACACCCCCACCCTGATGACATGGGTTCTACCGTCACACGGTGCAATGGTCACTACGGCTACCGGGTAGGGCTTGACGTCACCATGTACACATCTGATGTGCACTAGGGTATCTGGGAGGATTTGTTGAGGCTGTACAAGGACACCCTGTATTACGGACTGCCTACAACCTGAGTCTAGCAGGGCATTCACCACCTTATCATTCACGTGATAAGCGCTCCCCATCTCAGCGGTGTAGAGAATAGACTGGGGGATGTACCCCACCTCCATCGGTTCTTCTGCCGGTTTTCAACGAGGACACTGTCGGGGGATGTGGCCCCAGTCCCCACAATCGAAGCACTGAGGACCCCTGAACATTGGTACCTCTTGCTTCTGAGGCGTGGTTTCGTGGCTTCTGGGAATGCTCGGGGTTTCTTATCGTATTTTGTTGTAGGATGCCGGGGGTATTTCTCCGACTCCCACCCGCTAGGTTTCGGCTGTGCTCGGGAGTAAGTAGTAGCCATATCAATGGCTTGTTCGGTCGTCAAGTGGGCATGTTGTCGCAGCCATCTCTGCGTATTCAAGGGGAGGGCTTCCAGGTACTGCTCAAGATATATCTTGTCCATTATCTCTTCTTTCGTGCACCCAGTCGGCGTCAGCCATTTATCGGCTGCCATCTTTAAACGAAAGAACAAGGTCTTTGGGTTTTCCCCTGGGGTGCCCCGCTCCTTTCTGAAGCGCACCCTATATGCTTCCGCATCAAGCCCCAGGTGGTCCAGGATGAGGGACCGAACATCCTCATGGGGGTATTTCCTGCCGCGTTGGCCACCTGATAGGCGGCCTGTGCCTCCCCGTTAGGAGGGAGCCAAGAAGAATGGCCACTTCTCTTTGGGCCATCCGCAGGTCCGTGCGCTGGCTCGCTCAAGTTGAGTATGAAGGCGTCAGGGTCTTCGCCTGCTCGTACTTCTGCAGGGATATCCCAGAGGGCTCGGGGGTGTGGCTCCGGTGTTCAAGGGGGGTAGGGAGGGGTTGGTCGATCATCAACTTCTGCAGACCCTCTATCTGTGCAGAGACCGTGTCCCTGAAGGTCTCTCTGTCCGCCTGGGCCGACGTCAGCTGACGCTCCACGGCCCATCCCAGCTTATCCTGACCCTGCACTAGGTGTTGGATTAGTGCGTCCATCGTGGGGGTACAGATGGGGGTGTCTATGCCTGCATTCTTCACCACTTGTAGCGGGGTGTCAGAAAGGGGTCGGAGGCTGGGTCGTGGTAAGAAGGGTTTTATTGGGTGTAATACACGTCTTCTTGTGGCCAGTCTGTAATACGGTAGCGGGGGCTGGTCCTTCGCTTCTCTGGTCCTCGAGGAGGTCCTCCCTCTTCTTACTCGCTCCAGCGCGGTCCCGTCCTCCGTGGTAGTGGGGAAACAAAACAAACAGAGATACCAGAGTGTAAGTGGGGTGTATGGGTGTGCTAGGTTTGAAAAGGAAGGGTGGTGGTGGGATCACTCGGTGCACGGCACGTCTATCTGTGTGAGGGAAGTGCTCAGGAGGGTACACCTGGGAGCGGGATCCCACAGGTCAGGTATCCGGTCTCTCTCTTTCCTACCCAGCCCACAAAACGTTCGCGTACCTGTGTGAGCCACGCTCCTCCGGGAGCGTGGCTGGGCGACTCACGGGGACGTTGGCCTCCTGGCTCTCCGCCTGCACTCGACCTCGCTGTCTCCTTCCCGTCACTCGCTTTTGTCCGTCTCGCTCTCCTCTCTCCTCCGTTTTTCTCCTCGACTCCTCCGGTGATGCCACACACAGGCTTCCGTCCTCCTTCCGACTTTATTGGCCAGGTCTCCTCGTCGTCATCGCAGAGGGCGTGACCCGCCGACCAGCCTTCCCAGTTAAAGGGGCGGTGTAGGGTTCCCTCCTCGTCTCCCGTTCTTCGTGGGACTGAGTAACCCCACTCGTCCTGCTGCTGACAAAGAAGAGGGGAAAGGGTGGTTTCCTCGTTCCCCGGGCTCAGTGCTCGTTCTGCTCCCTTCAAGTCCGAGCCCACCTGGTCACAGGGTGATTAAGTGATTTGCCCAGAATCACAGGATGTTGAGCGTCCCTGTCAAGACTCGAACCCGGTTCCCCAGCTCCGAGGGCCACCGCTCTAGCCATTAGGCTACATCCTCTCCCCATAAGGTAGTGAAAATAAGTAAAACTTGTTTACATAATGTTAGTGCTGAATTTGTGAAAGTTGAATAGGGTCATAATGAAATCAGCGCATATTGTACCAGACTTTTAAAGCTTATCTAAGAGTTTTTTTTTTACAATAGCATTCGTATAATTTTGCTCTATGTTTTTACATTCCGGAGGACTTCTGCTAGTAGGATTAACCCTACGTCCTCCATCCAGTCATTACGCACCTCCCACGTGAGAAGTGAAAAAAATAGGAAGTAAACAATAACAGCCCGCCCACCATACAGGCACATAATGCCATATCTAGCAGGAGAACCCCTGCTAGTAATATCCTCCAAGTAAGCGCCGCGTTTTCCACCATCTTACCTGCAGCGACCTGAGAGGGGTGAAGGCAAAGCAAAACAAGCTTCCGATAGCAGGAAACTATGAAAATAGTGGCGATAAACAACCTGATGGGCGGCTAAGTGTAAGGCCAATTGTAATAGGGCCGGCCCGTGGGAGTAAACAAGAGGCAGAAGGGCGGGATAATGAAGGAGGATTGAGCCACTGGTAAGCAGGCATTCTAGAAGGATGATCGATGCAGCCAATCAGAAGCGATGGGCGGACTTACAGCCCACAGTGTAGAGACAGCATGTCTCCCAGAGCAACTCATGCGCGGCTCAAGCTCGACCTAAAAAAACAGGAGCATTCTAGTATCCACCCTCCTGGGTGCCATATATTAATTTGAATTGTATTCTTATACATAATTAATTAAAATCATTGCACAAAGGAGTAAACAGTTTTTCCATGATTAATGCTAAAAACAATAAAACAGTACTGTCAAATATCAAGACAAAGCATACATTTGTTTACAGTTTTCGGGTCAAAGAATTTTCAATTCTATTAAAGACACAGAGGAGAGGGTTATTCTACTCTTACTTTACTGAGAAAACACAGCCACCAATCAAGTTACAGTTGACATTACAGTAAACACAACAAAACTTTATTTCCCATGGTCTGCCCTATGGCATCAGCCCCCTTTCCATCGATCAGGACTTGGGAAGGCCTATGAGACCTGCTGTCCCTATTGTCCTTCCTCTTTCTTTACCAGATTCCTCGTCAAAAAACGAACCATAACATTTGCAAAAACAACAATCCAGAAAATCCTGCTAATGTCACTGATCCTCTCCTATTTGCAAGAGATATGACATCCGGTTGCTTACTGCGACAGAAAGCCAAATCTTCCTGAGTAGACTGGAATAGCTCAACCACACCTACACCCGAACCCAGTACTTTAACCTTGTTTGGAGTCCGATCCTGCGAAAAAGATACGCAGTCCATAATATCACTTAACATTTTCCTAATCTATCAAGAAGAGTGAGTAAAATGAATAACAGTGCACTCTAACATATCAGGTTCATCAAATAAGCATTAAATAGAATGCAGTAAGATATATACAGGTGGGATAATACTCGCCTCCATGTCCTCACCAGAATTGAAAATTCTTTGATGCGTAAACTATACAATTTTTTATTTTATGTCAGGACCGTAGGCTTCAGATTATAAATTTTTTAAGCTAACCCACAACAACAGAAGCAACATCAACAAATGGTTTGTGATAGAACACCTTAAAGGTCGAGTCTGAAGAACAATCGGTAGCGGCCATAATGTCTTCCAACCATGACCGCAACAAGTAAGATTTAAAGGCCATCGCACCTCTCACTGAATGTCCACCAAATAAGGAAGTGTCTATACCTGTCTCTGACAACAACTGCTAAACCCATCTGGCCAAAGTGGCTGATTTCTGAGGCTCAAAGTCTTTTGTAAGGGAATAAGCAATTGCCCGCCAATTGAATGGTGTAACTCCCTGGTACAATCTTCATGAGCCTTTAAGCAGCACACTACGTAGAGCTTACAATTGTCTGGAAAAGCCGAATAAGTAACGGAACAGGAATTTGTCTAAGTACGATTAAAAACCCTAAAAACCACCCCAGAAGGTGAAAAAAATGTACCTGTTAAGTCCAGACCACAAACATCTGAAACTCTACTGCATGAAATGAGGCACAGAAGTACCATAAGTTTCGCGATAATTTTTTCCTGGTGAGACCTTCATTAGCTGGCCAGGATCTCAAGAATCTAAGGACTACATCCACATCCCACAAGACCGAATATTTTGGTTTGGGAGGTTTTAGCACATGGATGCCACAATACAATTTACAAACTAAGAGGTTTTCACCTACCTGTTTACCATCCAGCGGATGATGACCTTCAGAAATAGCAGAGTGAAAATTATTGGGTGATCTATAAGCCAATCCTAGGTCTGCCAGCTGTAAAAGGAAATTGAGGATCAGATGCAAATCTGCACTCATGGGATCAACAACCTGTTCGTTGAACTAACAAACCCTATGCTTCCACGCTGAAGCATATCGTTTGTGGGTGCTGGGTGCTGGGAGCCCAGGATTGCTTGAGATATAGAAGGAAGCCTGTTGTGAAAGACCGGGCAATGCCAACATCTCCCAAAACCCTCCAAGCCATCAACACCAGCCGGCCTGACAGAATTAGAGGATGAGGAAACCCTATGGTCCTGGAAGGTTGGGTTCAGAATTGGAGTCTGACACAACATTTCCAACAATAAAGGGAACCAGGGCTAACCTCTCCAATAAGGCGGCTCTAAAACCAGCTCTGCCATTTGGCATCATATTTGAGAAATTACCCTCGAAATCATGATGGAGGGGGGAATCGCATAATAATATTCCCCTGCCAGTTCTGGAGGAAAGCGCCCGAGCTCACAGCTTGAGGGTATGGCCTCCAGCGGAAAAAGATTGGGAGTTGCGAACTCAGAGGGGCGGCAAAGAGATCCACCACACCTGGGCCCCACTGCTAGTTGAGACATTGGAAAACTCCAGTGTGCAACCTCCAGTTGCTCAAGTCCCTCAGTAAGCTGGAATTGCAATCCGCTGCCACATTTGTCTTCCCTGGGATGTACTCTACTATCATTGGAATCATGTGTTGGAGACAACAGTGCCAAAAATCATTGGCAATTTCTGTCAGGAGACAGGACCCAGTACCCCCCAACTTGTTGATGTATCTCACAGCAGAGACATTGTCAATCTGCAAGAGGATACAGCATTGAGTCTTGTGAGGGGATAACATCCTCTGTCGCGTGGCCCATGGGGACATTGTCGTCTTCACTAAGTTAGCATGAGCTCTGCAGCCATTACGCAGCTTTGCGCACATTACTACATGACTTTACTTTTACAAAGACTTTGTTCGTACATTTTACATGAGAATTGTCCGCTGTATGCATTCTTTGCCAGTTCCTGGGATTTAGTCTGAACATCATGAGCAAGGTCGATAAACAATGCCCCTTGTTATTCTGTACTGGTCAGGCCCTAGCACCTAGACAAAACATACCAATGCAACTGTTGTTTGGAACTCGCACTTTGGTATTAGGGGGATACATGCATAGGGAACACACACTTGGACAAGGACCTTTCCTGGGAGAAGAGCGAGACAGCACCTATTATGTAGAACTACCTTCTATAGTCTAAAGTGTGGGGTCTGCAGCCAAAACCCAGAGATCTTCCAATATATAATAATACTGCTTCTTAGCAAGGGGAGGGAGGTTAGGCTCTATTGTCTTTTCATGATACATCTCCCTTCATGATTTATGGACTAGCTGCTATGCTGACTATATTTGTATTATGCATTTTCCTGCTTGTTGTGGCACGAATACCGCATGTTAGAGCATGTTAGTTAAAATAAATATTTCAAACTGTTTCGTGTCTCTGTCAGATCTTATTGTGGACAGGTACAAGAGTGCGAGCGAAAGGGTGTGTCTTGCAACCACGAGTCCTGAGAGATTCGGGAGTGTTGTGTTCTGGGGTGTCTAATCACTTGTTTCTCTGTGAGTGAGTAGGAGGGCAAGTGAGACACTAGAGCTAGTTGGTCCTGGGCTCATGGGTACTAAGGTGGTAGGATGACTCAGTCCCTACTCACTAAGGTCTCATAATCCTACGCATAGTTCTGTTCTTGAGCATAATCCCTGCAACATGGCGCCACCAACGTTTGGTCTGGTACTTATTCACGAGACCCCCGAGTAGCACTTGTGCTTGTCCACGATACCCTCTCACCGGTTTGTGGAAACGTCCGTGGGGGGGCTTAGCCTCCTATAGTTGTATATTTATAGGTTTTTCAAGCTTGAAGTGTAAAAGGTTTTTTTACCCTATTTTGCGCAACCATTTTCCTTGTTTCTTTGTCCCATTTATGATATGGCACAACCAGTCACTATTGCGGCGCATAACCGCGCGGCGGTTACAGCTTACTTAACTCAACACGGTTCCCCAATGCAGGGGCTACCTTTATTTTTTTGTCAAGGTGGACCCGGCTTACCGCTTCGAGGTTTTTTATTCTTGGGTTACATTTCCCGCGGTAGATGGGAATGATAATTTGTTTCATGAATTTACGAGAGCTGCTCCTCCGGCTGCTTATCGTCCTTATGCATTAATTGAAGTTCCGCTGACGTCCTGGGAGCATACCATTTGGTTGAATGGCGCCCTTCCTCACCCTGTATCTGTTGTTCGTATGGGCCCCTTATCTATCAATGGGGCCACTTGGCCTGTTTTGGCTGGTTTTACACTGCATCCAAATTATCTTAATCTTACTGTCGCAGAGCTACGTCTGTTATATACACAGTTGATTCATATTCACAGAAGTGTCATACAGTTTCTGTCACATGCACTTCAGGCAGCTCCAGCTGGAGCTGCTCCTCCGCCGCCTGTACACGGTGGTGGTCTTGTCATTAGTCCCATCATGATTAACTCAGTGATGGGCAAGCGTCCTCAGAATCGAGATGATTTACCGTTTTGGCTTGCGCAGAAATTTGAAAAACTCGAGGCTGTTTTTCCACATACTACTCCTGTTGAAAAACACAGGATCCTTACAATGAGTTTACTGAGTGGTCTGATTCCTTCTTTAGCTGACTGCACCACCTGGGGGATGGTGTTTGCTTCAGTGTATACACTGTGCTTCGGCACTGTCTCCATGAGGGTGCTACCGAGCGTTCTGAAGAAGGTACAGGATGAGCACGGGGCTGGTCCAGCCCTGAATTTGGGGATGAAGTTAGTGGGCATGTTCCCTATTGTCTCCAATATGATTCTGGCCAACATTAAAGTTTGCTTGCAAGTGCGCCAACAGCTAGCAGTGGGGCGGACGCAGATCGGCAGCGACAGTTGCCGATTATTATTGCAGATGTGTATACATCGTTGGGTCGCAATAGTTTGGGAATACGACCGTTTGCACAGGCACACAGTAAACCCCTCCTGAAAAGGAGAGTCGTCCAGTCTTTCCTAAAAAGGCTTGGAACAAGAATCAGCGGCAGCAACAACACAAACCGAGTTCACGTGCTGGTTCACCACCGCCTGACACTTCTGAACGTAGATATGATTTGCGTGACCGCTCTAAAATTAAGACACCAGAGAGGTTTCAGGTTCCTGATCCGCGTTCTCCTCGTTCCATTCAGGAATCGTCTGATCAACAATTGGGCAGAGGAGGGCGGCAGGATCGCAGACAAGGTGAGTCCACGCAGACGAGACGTGACCTGCAGCGCCAGTTTGGCATAAAAGTTAAGCAGGAGGAACCACCTCAATTATCGTGCCCCATTTCAGAAGAAAAAAGTTGCCGCTTTGAATGCAAAGTATGCCTCAGACGGTGAGAACCCTGCTCCTCGACAGGAGTTGGGCAGTAACCCTCCTCGACAGCGCAGCGGAGGTTACCATAGTGCAAGAGACACTCCACCAGCGTCTGGAGGTGAAAGCAACTGACACTTTTATTACTGTGGAAACCGCTGACACTCGTGTTGCCTCCCCTGATAGGCTTTATGAAATCGGCCTCCAAATTGAAGGGGATATTAAACGCACTATTAAGGCAGTCTTTTGGGATAACCTAACATCTTCTTATGACATTTTGTTAGTGGAGGTCGATTGGCTTCCCCTTTTATTCTTGCTTACTTTAGAGGGGAGGATGTTATTCTCCCAAGTTTTTCGCAATATGTCACAGAGGAGGCTAAAATTGCTTATGCATCGGAGTGGGCGCTAGCCCTAGCTCCTGCATTATATCGAAATCAGGCGGGTTGGGACAGAGTTTCGCCCGAGCATGTAGTTCCTTTGCGTTCTAGGCCACAGCCCCAACCCCAAAACTCAATTAAACGTGATGCTGAAGCGTCCGTTGGTGAAATTCTTACCCAGTTGGAATATCAGGGTGAGATTGAACCCTGTGTTTCGTCGATGAATAATCCTCTTTTTCCGATATTGTTACCGGATGGTTCATATCGTATTGTTTTAGATTACATACATTTAAACAGTCATGTTCGTACCTTTGCGGTACAGAACACCCATAGCTCTGCACTGGTTAACAATATTGTTTGAAAAAAATATAAAACGACTTTGGATATTTCGAATGGATTTTTCAGTCACACTTTGGCACTTGAAAGCCGTGACTTGACAACATTCAGCGCGCTAGGCAATCAGAAAAGATATGTGAGATTGCCTATGGGATATAAGAATAGCCCAGGTGTGTTTGCGGCATGCATTGTGTCGATTGTGCATGAAACTGACCCAGATGCCTTCTCGTACGTCGATGACATTTACTTGACGGATGAGGAATTACATACGCATCTCCTGCAATGTGGACCGCATTATCACACATTTTGCATACTTAGGTTACAAAATCAATTTTGCTAAGTCCCATATGGCCTTCTTGGCTCTACTTTTTCTTGGTTATGAACTCAATAATGAAGGTAGGGGGTTGGCCCCCACTTTCTGGAGAAATGTGCTCAACTGCAACATCCATCTTTGCTGGGTTTTTTAAATTTCGGAAGGACATACATTCCTAATTATGCCCAGCGTATCAAACCGCTTTATGCATTGATACAACCTTCTTTTTCGTCTTCCAGTTGGCTTTCGGAACACACCGCACTTCTTCGGTCTTTGCAGTCTGATCTGCTTGCGACCCACTTCTTGTTAACGAGAGACAATACCACAAATCTGGTCATAAGGATTGTACCAGGAGCGTTGGGTTTTACTTACGTGACTTTCAATGAAGGGGACACGGTCCCCATTGCTTATAAATCGCATTTGTATACTCCAGCAGAGTTGCGTTTTTCTTCTACTGAAAAAACTTTGACCGCTGTACAGATGGCGATTCTAAAGGAACGAAGGCGAGTGTTCCAAATTCTAAGGCTTTACATCCGCGTTGGATACGGTGGGCTAGTTCATTGACATCGGGTGATGTCAATTTTATCTTTGACCTTTCTTTGCAGACGCAGGAATTTTTACAATATGAACATGTTCATCCTCCACAATTGTCATTGCTTCCTCTTGATCAGTATAAATGTATTATTTACACCGATGGTTCTGCACAGCCAGCCATTGGTTCCAAGAATGCTTATTCAGTGGCCTGCGCGATTGTGGCTGGCACAATTGTTGATGGGGATTTTAAATCTTCTTTGGTACACACCCAATCCCTTGGGGATTGTACGGCTCAATAGGCCGAGTTACGTGCTTTGGTTTTAGCTCTAGAATTCGCTAATCCTGATGTCCCTACACTTGTAGTGTGCGATTCCTTTTACTGTGTACAATCCTTCAATGACAACTTGATCTTCTGGTCACAAAATGATTATCGTGATTCTAAAGGTAGCGCAATAAAGCATAAATTGCTTTCGGTCCGAGTGGCCGCTCTTAAGGAACGTTTGCCGCTCACACATGTTATTCATACGTTAGGACATCAGCGTGTGGGAGCACACGCGGTTGGTAATTCATTGGCTGATAAGGCAGCCAAATCTGCAGTAGCCACTTGTTCAGTAGCAGCAGTCACTAAGTCTATGACTAAAATTGATGATGATATTCTGGTGGCTATAGCTGCGACGAAGGAGGGGACAGAGTTCCCCCAAGGTTTCCCTTCACGTTATACATATCACTTGTCTTCTGATCAAGTCCCATTTGCAACTATTCCGTCCGTTGGGTATTGGCTGATTCCCAACGAGGACCGCAGACTTTCTTTAATCATTGCCGCACATGAGGGCGTGGCTTCTGCCCATGCCAGTGTGACTGCGACAATTTCGCTTTTACAGCAACGTTTTTGGTGGCGTGGTTTATATCAGCAAGCACGTAAATATGTTCTTTCTTGTGACATCTGTCAGCAAATTAAACCTTCTTCTGTTACACGACCACCACACACACAGGTTTACATTTCAAATCAGCCATTTGGCTGTATTTATCTTGATCACTGCGGTCCTTTGACTTCTGACACTGCCTTTAAATATATATTGGTTGCAGTGGATACTTGCACTAGATTCCTATGGGTTTGACCGCAAAGCAGTGCTGACGCTCAAACTGTTATAAAAGATTTGCGTGTCTTTGTCGGGACATTTGCCTGTGGCACCTTCCATTCAGACCAAGGTCCGGCTTTTGCCTCTAAGGCTTACCGAGATGCAATGAAGTCTTTGGGGGTGCAGGTGCAATTCTCATCTCCATATCGGCCTGAGGGCAATTCTGTTGTGGAGCAGATGAACCGTGACTTAAAGCAATCTTTAACAGTTAGGGTATTAGGTACTGGCAGGGGCTGGCTGACTCATCTTTCTGGAGTCCAACGTGCACTTAATAATCTCCCTCGAAGATCTCTGGGTGGGCGGACCCCATACAAAATGCTCTTTGGCATTAAAATGTTTGTGCCAGACCTTGATGGTCTAGACGTTGTGGCAGCTGCCACAACGTTTGACGTAGCTAACCATTGTGCTGTGTTACAGGATCTACAAAAGACTTGTGACGCACTGGCGAAAGATCATTTACCCTCATCCACAGAAGCAGTGCAGCTGATTCCTGTTACCGGCTGTCTTCCTAAAGTTGGAGATCTGGTCTGTGAGAAAATTGAGAACAAAAAAGAATGTAGTCCTTCATACCGTGCACCAGTCCCAGTCCTTGGATTGAAGGGTACCTGTACTGTGATTTTGCCTCCGCTGCATGGTAGCAAGGAGAATCGATTAATTTCCATTGAACATGTCAAGTTACACCATATGGCCGATACTGAATAGTATGCCTACAAGCATTCCCCGACTGGATGTTTTTCTGCGTCCAATGACTTCTGTCTCCCCGACAACTCCACAACAACAGGAAGGGGAGATGGAGACTTCAATTGATTAGTTGCCTGTTTTACCGTCAACTTCAACCACTGTGGCAAATGAATATGCCTCCCCACCGGTCGAAAATATCGTTGACATTCCTGATACTGCAATCCATTCATCTTCCAATGAAGAGCAGCCCCCATTATTTCATCCAGGTTCCAGTGGTTATTATATGGACAGAGATAACTTTTCTTTGGATTCATCTTCATCATCTTCCCATGAGGCAGAGCCCCCAACTCGTGTTTGTATTTTCATCTCCTGGTTTAAAGGAACTTCCCTTGTTCACTGCTGGACGTACATCTGGCTGGTGCCCACAATGGTGTACCTCTTCATGTGGATTGGTTTTGTGACAGTTTTCTTCCTACTAATAAATGGCCATTACTTACCTGAACGCTCTGCTGTCCACTTGGTAGACGGACTATTGGCCCCTCACACTTCGTCTCATAAAATGATAGGGATCAAGCCCTGGTCAATATTTCAGTGTTTCCTGTTATTGATGGTATCGTTTGGGATAAAGTACCATTCGAAGTCTATGGTCCGACGGAAACTTTACAGATTCCATAGTGTTCCGAGTTTCTCTAGGTGATGTCATCATGCCTGGAATACACTCCGATGACTGGGATGTTAACGCAGTTTACTCATTAAAAATATTACACTGCTTTTGAGACTGAAGATTTGAATTTGAATTCTGCAAATTTTGCTGATTTATTCTGTTACCAACATTATGCCATCATTTTTTACACAAATCCAACACTATAAGACCACCTTTTAATTATACACAATGGGAACATTGTCCAACACCATTCCAGGGGAGTTCACAGACACAGAAAAAATGCATTTGTCTATTTTTCCGGTTACAATCTTATTGACCCGAAATCGTATTATTACAAATTGAATACGCCTACACGCACAAAATTCATGCTGACCCATACTAAATTGGTATACTGTGGATCTTTCATAGCCGACTTATCGTTAAAAGGTTATGATTATTGGAAGGATATGATTGATTTGAAATCAATATGGGGTACCAAAGATTGGCAGGTGTAGGGTACTGAATCATTACATTGTGCGTATGTTGGAAATGGCCCTTTTTGCAGGGCTATCCCCAAACATTTTGCTTCTTCCTCCTATTTTTCCTGACCTGTGTTTGTTGGCTATAGGACTCTGGGCACTTTACCACTGCTGATCAGTGCTAAAGTGCATATGCTCTCTGTGTAAATTTTTATTGTGATTGGTTTTCCGTGATTGGCATATTTGTTTTACCAGTAGGCCCCTAGTAAAGTGCACTGAGTGTGCCAGGGCTGGTAAATCAAATGCTACCAGTGGGCTTGCAGCACTGATTGTGCCACCCACCTGAGTAGCCCTGAAAAGAGGTCTCAGGACTGCCACCGCGGTGCCTGTGCGCAGTTTGTTAAACTGCCATGCCGACTTGGCAAGTGCACCCACTTGCCAGGCCCTAACCTTCCCTTTTCTTACATATAGGGCACCCCTATGGCAGGCCCAAGTACCCCCCTGGGCAGGGTGCAGTGTATGTGAAATGTAGGACATGTGCTGGTGTGTGTAACATGTCCTGATAGTGAATTACTGCAAATTTCGTTTTTCACTATTGAAAGGCTATCTTGCCCCATAGGACAGAATGGGGAATGCTTTGTAACATTTTACAAGCATATCTTCCCATAGGGAAAAGATAGAAAAATGGAGTTTGGTATCCCTGAACTCAGAATTTGATAACACATCTTTTAGTAAAGATGGTTTTAAATTGTGTGTTTGAAAATACCACTTTTAGAAAGTGGCCATTTTCTTGTTCAGCCATCCTGTGTGCCTCTGCATGTTTGTGGATTGACTGTCTGGCTTTGGAGTGACAGGGGCTAGGGAGGTACAGTGGCTCCAGGAGTCTGGATGAGTCAGCACTAGGCTGAATAGGCCTGATCTGCATTTGGAGTGGTGGGACGAGTAGCACCTGTACCTGAATAGGGTTGTGCCTGCTTTCCACAATGCTGGCTCCACCCCCCTGTGGTGTGTCTGGAGCCAAGGCTCACACTGACATGGATGTTGTTGTGCACTTGCAGAGTGCCCCCCAGAACTGGTTTGAACTGGGCTCAGAGCTCCTTGCACAAAGGGAACAAAGACATTTTGGGGTATAAGTATCAGACCCAAAACCCCAGACTTTAGATCATTCCTGGAATTCAAGAGGAACCTTTGCCAAGGAGAAGAGCTGGAGAGACTGAGGAGAAGTACTGCCTTTGCTGTGTGTCTGGGGTTGGCCTACAGTTGCTGTTTCTGCCTAGGAAGGGAGAAGGACTTTGCTGTGTGCTGTGTTCCCTGCTTGAAGGAGATCTCCAAGGGCCTGAAGTGTGCTGGCCT
Organism: Calotriton arnoldi; assembly: GCA_963921515.1. Taxonomy (NCBI): domain Eukaryota; kingdom Metazoa; phylum Chordata; class Amphibia; order Caudata; family Salamandridae; genus Calotriton; species Calotriton arnoldi. Next base: position 1,340,116 of record CAWUFW010000518.1, read on the forward strand.
CCTGTTCTGAAGTCTCAGGGACACAAAGACTTCACCCCCAGCTCCTCTGAACTCTGCTGCTGTGAGTTCTGACCTGCCAAGAGGTGCCTGTGCCAGTTTTGGGCCTCTGGAGGTTGTTGCTGCTGTTTGGGATCTGGAAGCAAGAAGAAACTCAAAGAACTACAGAAATCGACGCATCGCTCTTCTTGCGGCTGTTTTCCCAACACATCTCCGCGGCACGAGAAGAATTTCCACGCATCGCCGCTGCGGAAACCGCTGCAGCGCCTGTCGCCGCTGCAAGAATCGACGCATCGAGGGATCACAGCTGAAGAGGACCGACGCAGCGCCACTCGACGTCGCCGCATTGATCTCTGGCGCATCCTGGATTTCCACTCATCGTACCTGTGCGGCAAGTTCTTCCGACGCGACACCCGCAGACCGGAATCGTCACGAAGAATCGACGCATCACTCCGCGTACAGACCGGATTCGACGCAACCCTTCCTCTGCGTGCAGCGGGACTGTCGCATCGCCTCCCCAAGATCTCAGGAGTGTCGCATCTCTTTGTTTGTTTTCCGACGCTGCAGCTGTTTGGCTTGAGAACTTTGACGCATGTACAAGTACTTTGGTGAAAAGTCACGCATCTATAGTTTTCTATGGTACAAGTTCTTGAAACCTTTTGAAAGTCATATTTTTAACTGTGTATGTTGGATTTTTGTCGTTTTGGTCTTGTTTAGTTTAGATAAAGATATTTTATTTTCTAAACTGGTGTGGTGTCCTTTTGTGGTGTTTTCACTGTGTTACTGTGTGTGTTGGTACAAATACTTTACACATTGCCTTTGGGATAAGCCTGTCTGCTCATGCCAAGCTACCAAGGGGGTGAGCAGGGGTTATCTAAAGTGTGCATCCTCCTTTCCCTGACTAGAAGCACGGGTCCCTATTTGGACAAAGGTACCTACCTCTGCCAACTAGAGACCCCCATTTCTAACAGCGTGTTTAATACCTTCTCAGCTGATATTTTTAAATCAGACTGCTTAACAAACTACATGTTTTGGTTTGGCCACTGCTAAAAATGTAAATACTCCCTCAATTCTGTCTTTGGCTGCCTACGACACATGGCAGACACGTACTAACTACACAATTGATGAATTGACCGAAATGTTTCAAAATGTTACTCTTAATTCCTCCAATATTGATCCATTGGGTTGATAAGTGTGGCCAATTAATACCAACGCTTGTCAATTACGCTTTTCTAATGCCTCCAGTGGGTTTACGCTCAGTAGACCTGACCCTCATTTTGCACATTCTCATACAGTTACTACATATTCCGTAGGTAAATTGTGTCAGCTATGGTTGGGACATTCCACACTGTCATCTGTGAAACAACACCTTTCTCTCTTGTCAGGTGATATCGATCTGGCTGATTTCCTTTTAGGTCCAAAATCCCCTTGAACTAGACGTTTTGCATATGCCTCATATAATGAATTTTGGAAACTGTCCCAGATGGAAGCTGCTTTGCGCTTACGACAACTTGATCGTGATAATTTGGAAAAAGTACTTGCTGTGGTTGATAACAGTATTAACACTTTGTCTTCTCGAATCTACACTTTGGATAATATTGTTTCGTCTGTTATTGACATAGTACAGAGTGATGTATCTGTATTGTATCATGGTCAGAATCAGATGCGCTCTGTTACGCAATTTGGTTGGACGTTGCAAACGCTGAAAAGTGGGGAAGTGCCATGGGATTATTTGAATTCTTCTGCTCTGATTTTACCGTTTAACTTGACTGATAAAAAGAAACTGATGTCAATGAAAGACGCTACATAAACAATGTTACAAATTGAAACACTAGAACAGTTGCCTTTCTCAATAGCGGAAGCTGATTCTTCTGTATGGTTAATACACAGGGTTATTTAATTGCCCATCTCACTGTTCCAGTTCACAGCATGCATGAAACATTACCCAATTGGTAGATTTTAGCCCCTTGGAAGTAGTTTTATTCATGAATTGTGATCATTACCTTTCACTTTTCGATGTCAACGAGCAGATACGGAAGTTTTCCTTACAGGGGAGAACTGTGATTCTACCGTAGGACACTCTTTAGTCTGTAAACAAGTTAAGCTTCACAGCGCTTGCAACATTTCGGCACCTAATTTGGCTTTTTTTTAAAAAGGGACACCAGTATGTTGTGAATAAAGGTAGCGCAGTCCATGTAGTTTCTTGTAGGTAATTTATTCCAGGTTAGATGGTACAAGATTGAGCCCCACCAGGAGCAGCCTTACTGCTGCTCAGCCCCTCATCCAACTGACACTCTCACACACGAACATTCCAATCACCAGCATTCTCACACACAGTCACCCAGGCTGAGCAGCAGCAGTATAACACATCTCCCTTTTTACCAAAGGGAACACAGAAACAATGTGAATAGAGGATAAATAAGGCATGTACAAGATGACAATAAAATGATCACATGCAAAACAAGGCATTGAAGAAATTACAAAATAATCAGATGGCAAACAATGAATAATTAAGCAAATAACAGTAAACGCAAACCAGCAAAACAAAACTACACACCAATCACCACATCTCCCATTCCGAAAAACCACACCAAAAACAACACACTACCACGCATCTACACACAAACTCAATCCCATACCCACAAGAAGGCTGGCCAAGCCAAAACGAGGTAAGGAGGACACCAACAATAAAGCATGGTAGGAGACCAGCAAAGGAAATAAGTAAAAAAAAACTCCACCCGAACAGGGTTGTGAGGTGTGGAGGGAGATCCACACGGAACATGAACACAGAACGAAACAGCTCCACCCAAATAAAATTTGGGTTGTGACGTGTGGAGGGGATGCCACACGGAACAAAAGTAAGTGCACATAAGGTAAGCAACAGCATAAATACCAGGAACAACATCCATGAACGGGAAACACAACTCATTCTCCAAAATCTGTACTAGAATGGGTGGTGAGGGAGAACCGACCCATAACCACGTATAAGTGGGAAACTGCAATGTAAACATGAATACCTCTTCAGTTAAAAAAACAATTCACTCTCGGAAATCTGTAGTACACCCATAACCACATAAAAGTGGGAAACTGCAAAATCTGTACTACAATGGGTGGTGAGGAATGACCGACCCATAACCACATACATGTGGGAAACTGCAATGTAATCATAAACACTTCTTCACTTAAAACACAACCACATAACAGTGGGAAACCGCAATGCAAACAAAAACACCTCTTCACTTAAACTCTCCAACAACTGTATTAAAATGGGTGGTGGGGGAAAACCAACCCATAACCACATACAAGTGGGATTGAAAAGCACAATAGAACAGTAAGGAACACCTAGATGGCTACTCCTCAATACATATAAATATCACTGCAAGCGACACTTTCCATGAGGGAGGAAGAATTCTTGGTATGCACCAATAAACAATAATGAACAGGTTAGGAAGAAATATCCGTAATAATGAGTAATCACACCTGCATAAAGGGTAAAACAATCACATGTGAGGCATATATGAAGCATAACGTTGAACCTAAGGGGATGAAGACAGAACATTAAAGCATTAGAGTACTATAAACATTAGGAAATATGTACTGTCCCAAGAAAATAATAAGCTAAAATAAATAAAGTGGTCACCGTAGTCAAAGTCAAAAGTAGCTTTATTCGATTGATATACAATACAATCATAAAAGCATTACAAAATTAATTCATCATTGAAACCGTACTTATAATATGTAATCAATGCCAATCAAAATTAAAAATAAGATTAAAACAGAATAAAATCATGGTACATAGGACACAATTAAAACCTGCCAGGAAGATACTACGTAAATTAATTAGTTAACAATAGATTTTCTGAGGCTGACAACTTTTTTAAAAACATTGCTACTCTCCACATTACATGCACATTATCCAAAGTTTGTAAAGCAATCAACGCTGGACGACACTGTCTAATCCCCATAGATTTCAAAACAGGGGTAATCCACACTTTCCTTATATGACAATACAGTCTACAGAAAAAAACAACATGGATGGTAGATTGTCTAGAAGAGGTGTCACAAGGGCACGGAATCATCGTTCGTGACCAGTCGTTCATATTAGGGAAGCTTACTATTCTATGCAATGTTCCCAGCCTAAATCTTGTTAATAAAAATCTATCGTACCCTCCCGGTACGATTGTTAAGTAAGGTTGCATGCTAAAAACACTTAAAATAAGTTGATTTTCTTGTACAGTGGGCTTCAGGATCTCAGTAGTCAGCCGTGACAGATCCAGCATCATTAATCCTTCCTTTTTAAATCTTTCCTACGTACCTCACGCATGGTAGTTGGTTCAGTAAAATACTCTGGGTGGCCTAAATTCAGCATAAAATCACGGACATATTTAACCCAAGGAATCATTAAAACCTTTCCCATCTTCAAAATATCAGTTAAAATGTCCCTATTTAATTTAGTCTCCTCCTTGGTCCAAACCCGGTGCCATAAAAGTACCGGTTCAAGTTTTATGAGATCTGATAAGTGAGATAAGCCCAGATCAGAATGGCAGACAAATGACGAAGTACTTCTAGGCACGGATAAAATGTATCTCAGGAAATTGTTACCCACAATCTGTAGTGGTTGAGTATTGGCCAAGCCCCATACCCCTGCTCCATACATGGCAGTCGGGATACTTTTTGCCTGATAAATCCGCAAAAGTTCCACCGGGGGTTTTCTCCCTAGTTTTTTCGAGAACTGGCCAAATGCGGTAATCGTTCTTAAAAATGCTAGCTTTTTTGATATAACAGCCTGGGTCCACGAGTCGTCCTCGTGGAACAATATTCCTAGATACGAAAATGTCTTGGTTGATTCTATTTTTTTGCCATCCATGAACATGTCCCGGCACTTTCGGCTCCCTCTGCCACAACTCATTACAAACGTCTTGGAGGTATTCACCAGGAGACCTAAATTGGTCATAAAATTAGTAAAACCATTTAAAACCTTTTGTAAACCTATTTGTGTCCGTGACATTAGCACCACATCATCGGCGTAGAGAAGGGCTGGTATTGGACACCCGTTTACCCGAGGGTAATCGATCTGCTCTTTAACCAATGCGACTTCCAAACCATTTATATAAAGATTAAAAAGGAAGGGGGCCAAGACACAACCTTGTCTTACCCCCCTTCGGATTGGGATCGGGGCAGTACAGCCGCCTTTGATGCCAAATCGTACTCTCGTCTGGGCATTACTATAGAAACGTCTCAGAAAGTGGATAATATGCGGGTCTACGCCTATCTCATCTAAAATCTCCCAGAGTTTCGCGTGTCTAACTGAATCAAATGCAGCGGTAAGGTCTACAAAAGCTAAAAATAATCTTCCTTCTTTCACTCGTATATATTTCCCCACCAGTAGTGCTAAATTTAAGCCCTGTTCGGTGGTTCCCACACCTTCTCGGAACCCAAATTGGAGGTCTGAAAGAGCATTGTTGTCCTGTGCCCAATCATTTAGTCGTGCTAAAATTATACGGCCCACGACCTTGGTCATTGAGTCCAACAACGAGATTGGTCTATAGCATCCCGGATCCTGACGGTTACCCTTTTTGAAAATGGGGACAATTATCAACTCTACCCAGGTAGGCAAAAAAGATACAGAACAGCTTGCATTCACTACCTGGGTAACCACTGGTCCCCACAAATCCATGTTTGATTTAAAAAGATCCACGGGGACTACTTCAGGACCTGGAGCTTTTCCTCCTAATGATACAGAAATGGCCCTAATCACCTCATCCAATGTAAATTTGAGTTCGGAGTATTGAGTGTTATTAGGTGACCAGGTGTCATCTAAATCATTAATAGAGTTACATTCCCTGCTGAAGACCTTGGTAAAGTGTTGGATCCACTGATCCTCTGTGATAGCAATCTCTACTGTCGGCCCCCTTCCTGCTTTAGAAAAGGAGCTCTAACTGCTTTCCAGAAAGCGCTACTGTCTCTATTTAAAACTGCCATGTGCAGCGAGTCCCATGCTTCGTCTCTCAAAGTAGTTTTCCTTTCCTTGACTGCTAAATTATACATCCCTCTAGCATATCTTACAGCATCCTGGTCTCTTGGGTTAGTGTGGAGGACATTTTTTAAATTTGAGTACGCTTTAGTGCACTTCGAATTAAACCATCCAGAAGAATGAACATTACTTGATTTTTGTACATACAATGCCTCCCTCACCGCACTAGCTATAAATGAGAAAGAAGCCAGAATGTTCGTGGGAGTAGATGTGTCATTTAAGCAGACTTCAAGTGCTTTTTTACATTTAACTACAACCTGTTTGATAACACAGTCGGGATCAACCATGGACCATTTCAGCGTATACCCATTGTGCTTATCAAGAGCAATGGAATCTAAAATCTGGTCACATTTATTGCTATTGTTTGGGTGATTCAACCATAAAGTGAATATCAGACATAGCGGAAAATGGTCACTCAAAGAAATATCGTCAATACGAAAAGAACGAATTCTCTGGGCATAGTTTTTTGACATAAGTATGAAATCTATAGTAGAACACAAGCCCCTACCATTGAAAGTATGGCCCATTGTGACAGGATTTGGGCACATATCATTTACAAAGCCTAAATCTAGAGAACACAGCATCTCGTTAAAAATCTCCCCCTGAATCGAGTGGCAGAAATGGGTGCTGCTAAACCCTTCATCAGATTCACGACCACAAATTTTACTTTCAGAATGCGAGCATAAAACACAATTAAAATCCCCACCCAAAATAACAGCTGTTTCCTTGGTAGATTTTCCCCATAATGATTGTACATCACTGCATAACTTTTTAATAACATGATCTATACTAGACGCTGGGATGTTGTTATAAAAGTTAACCAGAATTAAACGTTGCTTACTTTCTAGTTCAATCCTGATTAACTGATAATACACATCCTCTATAAAAAGGTCAGCCTGAACATTTAAGCTATTAGAAATATAGGTGCAGAGCCCACCTTTAGTTCTTCCTCTGTGACCTTCAATTGCCCTGGTGTGTAAAGTTTTGAACCCATTGATGTGAATCACATCACTAGCCCATGTCTCCTGAAGACAAAGGAGATCATGGTTTAGTAGGAACTCACACCAAATGGGCTCACTCAGCTTTGAGCGCAGGCCAGCAATATTCCAGGACACCAGGTTGCAGAGGATTTTCTCAGTGATGGTTTTTGTACCATTACACGTGGTAGATGTTACTTTGGGGAAAACAGCGGGATTTACTGATTGCTTTAGTATTATGTTTGGCGATGTCGCACTTGGATCTTCCTGTTTCTTAATAGTGAATCTTAAACAGTCTTTCATTGAATCTGGCACACTATTCGGCATTTCAATAGTGGGAAACACTGGGGTGACGTTATCAGTTAAAGATAGCTCAGGGACAGCGAGTCAATCGATATCTTCTAGGGAGTTAAGGATTTCATAACGATTATTTGTTGGTACAGCATAGGAATTTTGCATATTCCTTAGTGGTAACCTTCCTCCCTGATCACAGTGTAAGACAGTGGCGGGTTGGTAAAAGAACCCCAAGGGTAAGATGTTGATACCATTAGGATCCACCTGCCAGTTACCGGCCCTATCAAAGATAAGTTGGACCAGTCTGGGGGACCCGAAAGTTAGAATCACACAATCACCTTGTAGGCGCTTTCGGGACCTGCCTATCCAGGATACCCTACGGACCATTTTGAACTCTGAAAAGAGAATGTTTTTTAACCCAGTTCTGGTGCTCACTAAATGGATTGCTTTGTTGCGTAGTGTGGCCCAATGTTCGGGATCATTAGAAGCTAGAGGTGGGACATTTGCTAGGACAACAGAGTATCGGGTGGCTTCTGGGGGGAGATTTAAACTCAAATTCAGATTATTAGAGAGATCGTTAGCTATCCTTTGTTTCTCGCCCTGCATGGATGACTCCCCATTATTCCTTATCACTGGCTCTTCCCTGAGACTCAACCTATGATTTATTGAAGAAGGATACTGGTTATGTAAGTTGGGATGTGGTATCCCTTCTATAGGTAAGGAACTGGGGTTCGCTGTATCAGTAATAGTGGAAAGAACAGGATGAATATTAGGGTAGGGTTCATTGGCTTTTGGGCCATCCCTTGCATTACTCAAGGTCCTCGGCGGCAGAGGCATAGAGCGCATGGTAGCACCGCCGGCATTACGTGAATCGGTAATAACTGGTCGAACTTCAGTGCCCGTTTGCTCTAGCTTCTTTAGCCTGTCTTCTATTTGGCACAATTTCTGCAGTAAGGGGTCTAGTAGGGTAGATATCATTAAATCTAGTCTTTTACAAAACTCATCCTCGCTTGACCATAACGTGCTCGTGTTGGTATTGGCAATAGTGCCTGCAGACAATGATGTGATACTAGGTGTGTCACAACTGCCGGGAGCGCCAACATATCCACCATCATATCCATCAGTTTTGCGACTAGTACGTTTTGGTTTCTGGGCCGGCGCTTTTTTCTTCCTGGTGACAGGGTCATGCCCCTTAACCAAACTTGCCTTCTGCCCTCTGGTGCTTACACCTTGCTTACGCACTATGGAGGATTGATCATTGGTAAGATTCACTCTAGGATTATTTTCACCAATTTGTATGTCATTAGGGATTGCACCAGAGGGAATTAGGGCCGGATTCTCTAAGTCAATAGCTATACCAGGATGCTGGACTAGCTGGGAATGAGGCTCCAGGGACAACCGACGTTCTGTGAGCTCAATCTCGTGCATCAAAGCGGATTACGCTCGAACAAGAAAGGCATCAAGGGTCCCTACCACCCCGACACCCACCGCTGATTTACGTCGACTCATAATCTACTAAGCCAGAGATAACTGATTAAAATAACAAATATCTAATGAAAACAGTACCTCTTGCCCCCGACATACAGGAGGGGAATTTAGTCAGTCCAAGACCAGTCCACAGATGTTAATAACTTGGCCCAGCCCAGCTCCTTCAAACTCTGACGGGCGCAGACGGGCCCGCCCTTGGCCCGGGCGCGTCCCGCGCTGCGGGAGATGGGCGTGGTTTTTATGTCGCCCCCGGGCACCTCCTGGCGCGCGTGCAGCGTCAGGGTAGCGCGAGGCTGCTGGGGGATGTGGTTTCAGCCGTTCCCCTCACGGCGCGATTTGACAATGGAGTCCGCTCCACTCGCGGCGAAGATTGTGAGGTAAGAGCCGTTCCCCTCACGGCAAGGTTCTGGAAGGGCCTGACAGCAACAACAACAATGGTTTTAAATGTCCCGCGCTGCGGGAGGTGGGCGTGGTTTTTATGTCGCCCCCGGGCGCCTCCTCGCGAGGGTGCAGCGTCGGGGTGGCGCGAGGCTGCTGGGGGATGTGGTTTCAGCCGTTCCCCTCACGGCGCGATTTGACAATGGAGTCCGCTCCACTCGCGCCGAAGATTGTGAGGTAAGAGCCGTTCCCCTCACGGCAAGGTTCTGGAAGGGCCTGACAGCAACAACAACAAGTGGTCACCGTAGTCATCGTAGTATGCAGCTGACGAATGAAAGCGAAATGGAACAGTACCTTGCGAAACGGGTGACCTTTGAAGGAAAGATCATGTAAGGTAAAACACTGTAAGAAGTGTATTTATAGTGTCTAGAACGAGTGGACTTTATTTTCCTTGTAGAGGTGCAGTGATTGTGGATGACTGCTAGGTGGCACTGTTACGTAGTCACTGAAACTGCAAATGCTGTACTCACGGTGTTTTGACGATAAAAATTGTGGTCGAAGCAAGTGGCAAGAAGACTGAAGATAAAATTGAAGTGCCGATCAGTACCTTGTTGGCAGATTAGCCACTGAAGAGCAGCGCGCAGGAACACAGGACAGCAGACCCGAGTCTTGACAGAAGAAGGATATCTTCAGAAGTAAACGCGGGGAAGTGAGAAAAAAAAAAGACGTGGTTGGCAAAACATGGATAAAGCATCGTGCAAACTGTAGATGGAAAGACGGAGACTCCAATCGTAAAATGGCGGCACGTTTCATACGTTGAGCAGGGTGGCTCACGGCACGTCTTTGTATGCAGGCGTCAGGAACAGCCAGAGGAGAAGCAGGTCGGCTCACGCATGCTGAAGGAGACACGCGCATATTTCAAACATCACAGAAGATTCCAAGAGAGGCAGCTTGATACAACGAGAGACGTAAAACCGCGCGCTCTTAGCACAGCTCGAGCCCAAAATTTCAAAAGAGAGCGCAGCAGTGGGAAGCCAAGTGCTGTGACACTCTTTCGTAGCGCTTGATGGTTGCTCCTCTACAAGTCAGGCTGACACACAAGAAGTCCAAATCCACAGCAGAAACTGTCAGGCAGCAGGGAAAGAAGGCAAACAGACAGGCAGGTAGCAGTACAGGAACACTCTTTCCCAAAGTAGCAGAATAAGCAGTAAGGCAGGAAAAGTTCATTAAAATAGTGGACGAGCAGAAGCAGGCAGAAGGTTCGCTCTTCAGGGAACTGCACTTTGTGAAGGGACTGTCCCAAAGTGGCAGGAAGGAGACACTGTCTCAAAGGAACTGGGGAGGGAGAGAAGTAAAACAGGAACTGGCACTTACGTGTTGGGGCGACCGGTTTAGGGGTCACTGGTGGGGCTCACTCAGGGTTGCCAGTACACTTTAAGTCTGTAGTAAGTAGTTTTAAGAAGTCCTTTACCTTTAAGTTTCTTTAATGTTCATAGTAGCAGTCCACAGAAGTTGCACATGTAGATTCTTTTCCTTAAACGTCGCCAAAATGTTGTGAATAAAGGTAGCGCAGTCCATGTAGTTTCTTGTAGGTAATTTATTCCAGGTTAGATGGTACAAGATTGAGCCCCACCAGGAGCAGCCTTACTGCTGCTCAGCCCCTCATCCAACTGACACTCTCACACACGAACATTCCAATCACCAGCATTCTCACACACAGTCACCCAGGCTGAGCAGCAGCAGTATAACACAGTCCCTGCCATTATCCCCACACTCACTCTGCTTTCTAATGCCAGTTATCTTATCCTGAATAACCACAACTGCTGCGGCTTACGGGCAGGCATCCCGTATATAGTAACGGTTTCGCAACGTGTTACATTTTGCAGCAATGTCCTTTTTCCGCCCCACATGGGATTGTAGATTGTTCGCTGTGGCCTTCCATTCCAACTTTGAAAACAGATTTCAATAAGCTAAGCAGACTCAAAGCGCTATTGTTTCAATAAGAAGTCGCTCTCACTTCAGCTCGTGAGACCTTCGAATTGCAGGTGGCTAGAACATCAAGTGAGATTCAGTCACTGCTGAATACAAATCTCCCACTACAGTTTGGAGAATTAATTCACCAAATATTTAATGCGTCTGATACTGAGGGCCTAGCCCACTTTTGCAAACTTGTGGGGTCCGGCCTTGTCACTTCATTTCAAACTTTTTTTGGAGTAATCCCGGCCTTTATTCACTATATTTTTTCTGGTGCTTTCGGAGTGTTTCCCTTGCTGCTCAATTTGGTTTGAGAGTGCTTGTTCTTCTTCTACTACTCCGTAATGGCTGCCCAGCCGAGACCAATTGCGGCTGTACCGTGAACGGATGCAGCAATTTTTTGGTTTGATGCCATTGGCAGCTCTTAGCATCGGCTATAGGCTAACCTTCCATTACGCCTACTTCACCTGCATGCAACCTGTGTTCTACTGCCGCCGGTGCCCCTTTGAATGGGCCCTGGATGTCTGCCTCTCCAATACATCACACGCTGCCCTGGATTATGAGCTGTTGATGCGTCCGTTGATGGCCAATGACCAGGACTGTTCCGTGGGTAGACGCTTTGTGTATGATCCTACATTTGGAGCATCGGCAAGCTTGAGTACCTGTGCTCGTGCGCAGCGCCTCTTGCATCACAGTTTCATTGAATATAAAGCAGGTTGCCCGGAAATGGTCCTGGCTGCATCTGGATATGAAGAGCACGTCTGCTCATTCGACTTTCATTGGATGGCGTTCCTCTTTACGATGGAAGGTTCTGACGACCTATTGGAGCTAATGGCATTCCACTGTGCACGTGATATTTTTGAATTCGAGGAGCCACTGTAAATGACCTCTGGAAAAAACACGAAGGCCTTTTATTCTCTATATAACTTTGTTATATGGCCGTTGGGGTCATTGTCGACATTGTTAAATTGACATGAGCACGGCTGCCAAGATGCTGCTTTTGCGCACGTTACTACATGACTTTGTTGTGCAAGACTCTGTTTGTGCTTTTCACATGAGAACTGTCTGCTTTCTGCGTTCTCTGCCTGCTCTTGGAAGTTTAGTCTGAACACGATGTGCAATGTCGATAAACCATGCCCCTTGTTATTCTGGTCTGGTCAGTCCCTAGCATCTAGACAAAACATGCTAACACAGCTGCGGTACTGGAAGCTCGTGCTTTGATACTACAGGGGTGCATGTTGTTCTGACACACACTTGGAGAGGGTCCTTTCCAGGGAGAAGAGCTATGCGGTTCCTATGATGTAAAGCTTCCATCTAGGCACTAAGGTAGGGGGTCTGCTGACAAAGCCCAGGGATCTTCTATGATATAATAAACATCACCTTACCAAGGGGAGGGTGGCTAGGCCTTATAGTCCTTTTTTCCACTGTCTATATATAATGACTTCCCCCTTTATATTCTATGGAATTGTAACAATGCTAATTGTTCTAAGTTTATGCATTTCGCTGCTGGTAGTGGCTTGTATACTGCATTATAGAGCACGATAGTTAAAATAAACATTTTGAACTATAACAGTGACTCTGACCATTTTTATTGTGGACAAGTACGAGCGAGCGAAAGGGTATGTCTTGCTACCGCGATTCCTGAGAGAGTCGGGAGAGTTGTGTTCTGGGTTGTCTAATCATTTGTAGCTTCGTGATTTTTGGAGGAGAACGAATGAGAAACTATAGCTAGTCGGTTTTGGGATTTTGGGTACTAAGGTGGTAGGTTGGTACACCCCTATACACCGAGGTCCTGTTTTCCTGCACATAGTTCTGTGTAGGTGCAGAATCCCCGCAACATGGCGCCGCCAACGTTTGGTCTGGTTCTTATCTGCGAGTGCTTGTGCTTGTCCACAATCCCCTCACATCTGTTTCCGGAGACTGTTGTGACGATGTAACCTCCTATATTGATGTAGTATAGGTTCTTTCAAGCTTGAATTTTAAAAGGTTCCTTCTCGTTCTTATAAACCCGTTATTGCGCTGCCGCACTTAGGTTGTTGTTCTTGTTATTCATTATGGCGACTGCCATAGCACCGCCTAATCGGGCTGCAATCACAGCATATTTGACTCAAAATGGAGTCCCTGATGATGGTGTTGCGCTCATTTTTGTAGTCAAAGCGAATGCAGCTTACCGCTTCGAAGTCTTTTATTCTTGGGTCACCTTTCCGGCAGTGGATGGAACAGATAATTTGTTTCACGAATACACTGCCACGGCCCTACCTCAGATTTATCAGCCTTATAGGTCTCTTGAAGTTTCGCTAATGGCTTGGCAACACCAAATATGGTTTAATGGCGCCCTTCCTCACCCAATAACGCCGGTCCGTTTAGGCCCATTATCGATAGATGGAGCCACGTGGCCCGTTTTGGCTGGGTATACCCCGCACCCGCTTTATCTGATAACTGCCACACTCGCAGAACTACGGGTATTACATACTTCTTTAATACGTATACATAGAGCTGTTATACAGTTCATGTCGCGCAACTTCCAGGTGGGACCACCTGGCGTTGCTGCGCAACCCGCTGGACCTGGTGGTGTAACCATCAGTCCTCTCATGGTAAATTCAGTGATGGGCAAGCGTCCACAGAATTAGGATGAATTTCCTTTTTGGCTTGCTGAAAAATTTGGACAAATTGAGGCTGTTTTTCCGAATACCACTCTTGTGGAAAAACACAGGATACTAACCATAAGTTTACCTAAAGACTTAGTTCCTGAATTGGCTGATTGTAACACTTGGGGTAAAGTGTTTGCAGCGGTATATTCGATGTGCTTCGGCACCCCCTCCATGACAATACTCCCTTCCGGGATAAAGTGTGTTCAGGATGAACACGGAGCCGAAGCGGCTCTGGAATTGGGGATGAGGCTGGTGGGGGTGTTCGACGTTGTTGCTGATATGATCCTTGCTAATGTTAAGGATAATGCTGTCAGCTTACAAGTGGCTAACCGCTTGGAGGCTGTGGCAGACGCAGACAAGCCACGCAAATTACCAAAGATTATTGCAAAGGCTTATAAAACCTTAGGCCGCAATAGTCTGGGAGTTAAGCCTTTTTCTCAAACGCAGACGCAATCTCAAACTCAACAAAAAGCCCAGACTGATAAGGATGGGCGCCCGTTCTTGCCTAAAAAGAACTGGAGAAATAAAAAACAGTGGCAGCAACAGCAGAAGCAAGGTTCGCGTGCTGGCTCACCGACACCTGAGTCTTCTGAGCGTACTTATGACTTGCGTGACCGCGCGAAAATTAAGACTCCGGATAGATTTCAGGTCCCTGATCAGCGCTCTCCTTGTTCTTTACAGGACTCATCGGACTCTCAAGTCGGTGGAGGGGAGCACCAGGATCGTGGCAAAGGTCCGACGAAACAGCAGGGACGAGATCTACCTCGACAGTTTGACGTTAAAGCCAAACAAGAGGAACTGCCTCGTTTTCGACCCCCGTATCAGAAAAAAAAAGTTGCCTGTTTAACTGCGAAGTATGCCTCAGAGCGTGAGAACGCGACTCCTAGACTGGACATGGGCAGTGACTCTACTCGACAGCGCAGCAGAGGTTACCATAGTGCGGGAGGCACTGCGTCCCTGTCTGGAGGCGACAGCAACTGATACATTCATTACAGTAGAAACAGCAGATACCTGGGTTGCCCCCCCAGATAGACTCTATGAGATCATAATTCAAATTGAAGGTGGTATACAGCGTCCTATCAAAGCGGTTTTCTGGGAAAATCTCACCTCCTCATACGACGTTTTGTTGGCGGAGGCAGATTGGCCTCCACCCTTTGTGCTAGCCGCTTCTAGAGGGGAGGACGTGATACTTCCGAGTTTTTCGCGCTACGTCCCTGAGGAACATGCAAAGGCTTACGCAGCTGAGTGGGCTTTGGCCCTTGCCCCAGCGGTGTACCGTAATCAGGTGGGCTGGGATATTGATTCAACGGCACATGAAATACCATTACGGTCTATGCCACAACCGCAATATCCAATCAGACGTGAAGCTAAGGCTCACGTTTGTGACATTCTAACACAGTTGGAGTATCAAGGAGTGATTGAATCCTGTGTATCACCGATGAATAATCCTCTTTTTCCGGTATCAAAACCTGACGGTTCATATCGCATTGTGTTGGATTATCGAAATTTGAATAGTCATTGTCGCACTTTTGCGGTGCAAAACACACACAGCTCTGCGCTGGTGAACAACCTGGTTCGTAAAAATACAAAACTACACTGGACATATCCAATGGTTTCTACAGTCATAATCTGGCTCATGAGAGCCGTGACTTGAACGCATTCACCGCCGTCGGAAATCAGAAAAAATTTACGCGCTTGCCTATGGGGTATAAGAACAGCCCCGGGGATTTTGCTGCACGTGTTGTGTCTTTGTTGAACGACATAGATCCAGATGCGTACTCGTACGTTGATGATATTTATCTAACAGACAACGAGCTAATGCCGCATCTTGTCCGAGTCGACCGCATCATTTTATTGTTTGCTGACTACGGATACAAGTTCAATTTTGCAAAATCACACATCGCACATTTGGCGGTGCTCTTTTTGGGCTATGAGCTCAATAATGAGGGTTGGGGGCTAGCCCCCCACTTTCTGGAGAAGTGTGCACAATTGCAACCTCCCTCTACGCTGAAGAAACTTCAGTCTTTGCTGGGAGTTTTGAATTTCGGGAGGACGTACATTCCCGATTATGCCCAGCGTATCAAACCGCTTTATGCATTGATACAACCAACATATTCTTCTGCCAGCTGGCTTCTGGAACATACCACTATCCTACAATCTTTGCAATCAGATATGCTTGCAACTACTTGTTGACGCGTGATAACACCACGAACCTGGTGATACCTATAGTGCCAGGGAAGGTGGGTATCACTTACTTGACGTTCAATGTGGGGGACACAGTACCCATTGCATACAAGTCACATTTGTACACTGTGGCTGAAATGAGTTTTTCGACTGTTGAAATTTTTTTGACAGCGGTGCAAATAGCGATTCTGAAAGAACGCTCACTGGCGCAAGGAAAACGCATTCTTATGGTCACGCCTTTCCCTGCTTTGGAGGCAGTGACTAAGGCAAGTGTACCCAACTCTAAGGCACTACATCCCCGTTGGATACAATGGGCTACTTCTTTGACATCATCTGATGTCACGTTTATCTTTGACCCAGCACTTCAGACACAGGAGTTTTTACAGAATGAACACGTTCATCCTCCTCCTTTGTCGTTGCTTCCTTTAGATGAATACAAGTGTATCATTTATATCGATGGCTCGGCTCAACCGGCCACCGGCTCCAAACACGCTTATTCGGCGGCTTGCGCTATTGTGGCTGGCTCGATTGTTAATGGAGAATTTAAGTCTTCCATAGTGCATACTCAGGCACTTGGGGACTGTACAGCACAATTGGCGGAGCTGCGTGCTCTTGTTCTTGCCCTTGAGTTTGCCGATCCTAACGTAAATACTCGTATTGTATGCGATTCTTTTACTGTGTTCAATCTTTTAATGACAACTTATTCTTTTGGTCTCAGAATGACTACCGAGACTCTAAAGGCAGCGCAATCAAGCATAAAACGCTTTGGGTTCGAGTGGCAGACCTTAAACAACGTCTGCCCCTCACACAAGTTATCCATACTCTTGGCCATCAGCGTGTGGGAGCACATGCTCTTGGTAATTCTTTGGCTGACGAAGCAGCCAAACCTGCAGTAGCCACGTGTTCCGTAGCAGCAGTTACAAGGTCCATGACTAAAATAGATAATGATATTCTGGCAGCGGTAGCTGCTATGAGGGAGGGAACTGCTTATCCTCAGGGTTTCCCTTCGAAATACTCTTAACATATATCTCCTGAACAAGTTCCTTACGCTTCTATTCCATCTGTTGGGGATCGGCTAATTCCCAACATGGACCGCAGACTTGCTTTGATCAGAGCCGCACACGAGGGCATGTCTTCTGCACATGCCGGAGTGTCTGCGACAGTCTCGATTCTACTTTAACGTTATTGGTGGCGTGGTTTATATAAACAAACCCGTAATTATGTGCTTTCTTGTGACATTTGTCAGCAAATCAAGCCTTCTACGGTCTCACGTCCACCACAAACACAGCTATGTATTTCTAATCAACCATTTGGCTGTGTATATCTTGATCACTGCAGCCCATTTACTTCTGATACTGCATATAAATACATTTTAGTTGCAGTTGATTCGTGCACTAGATTCCTTTGGGTTTGGCCACAACGCAGTGCTGATGCTGTAAATGTCATCAGGGATTTGCGTGTCTTTGTCGGGATGTTTGTCTGTGGCACCTTCCATTCAGACCAAGGTCCGGCGTTCCCCTCTAAGGCGTACAAGGATGCGATGATGTCGATGGGGGTGCTGGTGCAGTTTTCGTCTCCAAACAGGCCTGAGGGCAACTCTATTGTGGAACAAATGAACCGTGACTTAAAGCAATCTTTGACCGCTAGAGTCTTAGGTACTGGCAGGAACTGGCTGGCCCATTTGTATGGGGTTCAACGTGCACTTAATAATCTCCCTAGAAGATCTCTGGGTGGGCGGACCCCTACGAACTGCTCTTTGGCATTAAAATTTTGTGCCAGACCTTGATGGTCTAGACGTTGTGGCGGCTGCCGCAACCATTGACGTAGATAATCATTCTACTATGTTACAGGACCCACAAAAGACCCGTGACAGCTACGCAACTGAACAGTTACCCTCTTCCAATGACACATCGATGCTCATTCCAGTCACCGGCTGGCTTCCTAAGATTGGAGATTTGGTACGAGAAAAGCTGGAGAACAAGAAAGAATTTGGTCCCTCTTATCGTGCACCAGTCCCGGTTCTTGGTTTGAAGGGTATCCATACAGTGATACTACCACCTTTACCTGGTCGCAAAGACAACAGATATATTTCAGTGGACAATGTCAAGTTACACCGTCTGGCCAATTCTGAATAGTGTAACTCCTGCTGTTACCTGCAACGCTATCTCAATGAATCCGGTGCATTCGTCCACTTCACACCCTCCTCGTATTGAAGGGGGTGAAACAGAAACAATTATTGACCTTCTACCAATCACCACACCTCCCTGTTCCTCTGCAGAGGTCGAGTATCCTGCGGAGGAGTCACACACTGAAGTGCCGAACAGTCCAAGTCAACACCAAACTGATGTCTCCCACCAGCCTTTAATGAATTTGAGTGCAAGCGGTTATTTTAGGGACTGTCCGAGCTTCACCTGTGACTCGTCCTCCTCGTCTTCTACGTTGTCACTTCCACCGACAAAAATAAGTATTTTCATCTCTTGGTTTAAAAAGACTTACTTGGTCCCACCCTGGACCTACATCTGGCTGGTCCTTATCCTGATTTTTCTCTTCATGTCAATAGGATTTGTGACTGTCTTTTTCTTACTCATCAATGGTCATTACCTGCCAGAACGCTCTGCTGTGAAATTGGTTGGTGGAATTCTGGCCCTCCATACATCGTCCCATATAATGAAACGAGATCAGGCCCTTGTGAACATTTCAGCTTTCCCAGTTCAATCAATCAGGGGTATTGTAAGCACACTACTCACCCATGAGGGTCTCAAGGCGCTGGGGGGGAGGGCAGCATATCTGTTTAGCCAAAGAGCCAGGTCTTGAGAGACCTCCTGAAGGTGTTCAGGGAGGGGGCATGTCTGATGTCCGCTGGGAGCTCGTTCCGTGCTTTGGCCACGATGTGGGAGAAGGATCTTCCACCTGCTCTGGCTCTGTGAATGCGCGGGGTTTCGGCCAATACGTGGTTGGAAGATTGGAGGTTCCTTTTGGGTACGTGGAAGTTGATTCTGTCATTGAGGTATTTGGGTCCGGTTTTGTGTAGGTATTTGTAGGCGTGGGTGAGGATTTTGAAGGTGACTCTTTTTTCCACGGGGAGCCAATGGAGCCTTCGTAGGTGTTGGCTGATGTGTTCGTGCCGAGGACGAGTCTGGCGGCGGTGTTCTGTATCATCTGGAGTCTGCGGAGTAGGGACTTGTTTATGCCGGCTTAGAGCGCGTTTCCATAGTCAAGTCTGCTGGTGATGAGTGCATGAGTGACTGCCTTCCTTGACTCAGGGGGGATCCATTTAAATGTCTTGCGGAGGATGCGGAGGGTGTTGAAACAGCTGGAGGTGACGGCGTTGATCTGTCGGTTCATGGTGAGGGAGGAGTCGAGTACAATGCCGAGGTTTTTGGCGTGGTCCGAGGGGGTCGGTGGGCTTCCGAGGGCGGTCGGCCACCAGGTGTTGTTCCATGCTGAGGGGGTGGTTCCAAGGACGAGGACTTCTGTCTTCTCGGCGTTGAGCTTTAGGCAGCTATTGGTCATCCAGACTGCGACTTCCTGCATCCCTTTTTGGAAGTTGAGTTTGGCGGTGGCGGGGTCTTTGGTGAGGGAGAGGATGAGCTGGGTGTCGTCAGCGTAGGATACGATGTTGAGGCCGTGTTGTCGGACTATGGCGGCGAGGGGGGCCATGTAGACGTTGAAGAGGGTCGGGCTCAGTGACGACCCCTGTGGGACTCCGCAGGTCATTATCGTGGGATCGGAGATGAAGGGTGGCATTCTGTGGCTTCTTCCGGTGAGGAATGATCAGATCCAGTCTAGGGCTGTTCCTTGTATGCCTGATTCGTGTAGTCTGGCGATGAGTGTGCGGTGGGATACAGTGTCGAAGGCCGCCAATAGGTCGAGTAGGATGAGGGCTGCGGAGTGGCCTTGGTCCAGGAGGGTGCGGATTTCATCTGTGGCGCCGAGTAGGGCGGTCTCGGTGCTGTGGTTGCTCCGGAATCCGGATTGGGACAGGTCGAGGATGGCGTTTTCTTCAATGAATCGTGTCAGTTCCCTGTTGTCTGTTTTCTCTGCAACTTTGGCTGTGAAGGGGAGGAGCGAGATGGGCCGGTAGTTCTTGAGGTAAGTGGGGTCGGCTGTGGGCTTCTTGAGCAGGGGCCTTACTTCTGCGCGTTTCCAGTCATCTGGGAAGGTGCCTGTTTCGAAGGTGGTGTTGATGGTGTGCTGGAGTTTGGGTGCGATGGCGGCTCTGTGGTAGATGTGTGGGGGGCAGGGGTCTGTGGGGGCCCCTGAGTGGATGCCTTTCATAGTTGAGGCGGTGTCTTCGGCCGTGATCGGTGTCCAGGTGGAGATGGTGGGCAGGCTGGGGGGCGGACCGGCTGTGGCGTCTGGTTGGTGGTCGATGAAGTTGTCGTAGAGGTTTTTGATTTTGAGGTGGAAGAAGGTTCCAAGCTTGTTGTAGAGGTCTTGGGACGGGGTGATATCTGTGGTTTCGCTGCAGGGGTTGGTGAATTCCTGAATGACGGTGAAGAGTTCCTTGGAGTTGGTGGAGTTAGCGAGGATTTTGTTGTGGATGAAAGTCCTTTTGGTGGTTCTGATTCAGTTGTGGTAGTCCATCATGGCGTCCTTGTAGGTGGTGTAGCTTTCTGGGATCTTGGCGTTTCTCCAGTTCTTCTCCAGGTGTCTGCAGGTGCGTCTGGCTTCTTGGAGATTGGTGGTGAAACAGGTGGCTTTCCTGGGGTGCTGTTTGTCGGTCTTGCGTAGCGGGCGAGCTTGTCTGTGCAGTTGGAGATCCAGGTGTGGAGTTCTCTGGCTGCGGCATTGGCATCGTTTGTCGGGGTGTGGTTGTCTCGGGTGAGGGTGGAGTTGAGTTGTTCGTCGGTGATCTTGCTCCAGCTCCTTTGTGGTGGCTGTGGGGCTGGTTTGGGTGCCTTGGGTTTGTCAACGATGAAGTGTACGCAGTGGTGGTCGGTCCATGGGGGTTGTGTTGTGTGGCTGAAGTGGACGCTGTTTCCTGCTGCGAAGATGGGGTTGAGGGTGCGTCCTGCCCTGTGGGTCAGTGTTGTGACAAGTTGTCTAAGTCCGATGTTGGCGAGGTTGTCATGGAGGGTGGTGGAGTTGGGGTCGCTGGGGTTGTCGAGGTGGAAGTTCAGGTCTCCGATGAGTATGTAGTTCATTGAGGCTACGGCGTGGGGTGCAATGAGGTTGGTGATGGTGTCGGCGAAGGGGGCCCGGGGGCCGGGGGGTCTGTAGACGAGGGATCCACGGAGCGTGGAGTTGGGGCTGGTCTGGATCTGGAAGTGTAGGTGTTCGGCGGCGGGGAAGGTTTCGCTGGAGGTGGTGAGGCGGAGGGTGTTCTTGTGGGCGATGGCAAGGCCCCCTCCCGGGCGGTTGGGGCGGTCCTTCCTCTGTATCTTGTATCCTTCCGTGATGTCGGTGTTGATGTCCGGGCTGGAGGAGGCGTTGGTCCAGGTCTCCGTGAAGAAGGCGATGTCTGGCGAGAGAGAGTCGAGTAGGTTCCAGATCTCCACGGCGTGTTTGTGCACGGAGCGCACGTTGAGGAGGATGCATCGTAGGGCGTCGCTGGCAGAGGTTCTGGCAGTGTTGGAGGCCGGGTTGGTGGTGAAGGTCTGGCGGCAGTGGAGGCAGGAGAACTGGCCGTGGGTCGCGTTTGGCGTGGACTGTTGGCAGTCTCTGAGTCTTCCGGTGCTGAGTGCGTGTAGGGCGGCTGAGTTGTAGTGGTGGGTGGTACGAGATGCAGGGTCCCTGGCGCTGGTCGCGGTCGGGTTGCGGCCGGGCTCAGACAGGCTTGCCTTTGGCGCGGCCGCCATTAAATAGGGGAGGCGGGAGGGAAAGCGCAGCTGGGTGGCGGGAAGCGGCGATCGGGAAGTGGGCGGGGCCTACAAGCGTCGGACAGTGCAATGGGGAGAGAGGCAAACGATAACAATACGGCAATGAAATGGACTATGACAGAAATTAACTATAAAAGAAAAACGAGAACAATACAGCAATGAAATTAACTATACCAGAAGTAAATAATGATGGCAGCCAGACACAAGGGCAGGCAAACAGTGCAGGCACAGAGGGCGGGTCGAGCGCGGTCTCGAACCCTGCTCTACTGGGACAGCGGCGGTGACGGCCAGGCGGAGCTGCGTGGAGGGAGAGCGGTTCCCAGGACAGAAGGTCAGGGCACTCGGTCAGTTGCAGATGGCATCGTTTGGGATAAAGTAGCTTTCAAAATCCATGGTCCGACAGAGGTCCTCAACGTACCATACGTGTTTCGAGTTTCTTTAGGAGACGTGGTGACACCGGACATACATTCTGATGATTGGGATGTACAAGCGGTACATTCATTGTTTTCAGATTTAAAGTATTATGCTGCTTTTGATGCTGAAGATCTGTACTTGAATTCGGCCAATTATGCTGATTTATTCTGTTATCAACATTATGGGCATCATTACTTACACAAAACGAACACGTTACGTCCTGTTTTTAATTACACGCAGTGGGAACATTGTCCAACTACTTTACAGGGGAGTTCTAAAACAAATAGGGATAAGTTCACCTATTTCACAGATTATGACATGTCCAATCCTGAATCCTATTTCTTTAAATTACAGTTTTCGTCGCAGTCTAAGTTTATCCTGACCCACACTAAATTGATCTATTCCAATTCCTTTAGATCTGAATTGGCCTCGCAGGGTTACGATCATTGGAGTGCTACCATTGATTTAAAAACAATATGGGGCACTAAGGATTGGCAGGTCCAGGGAACTGAAGCTTTACATCGTGCCTGCCTCATACCTCCACAAACTTTATTTTTAAATGATACGGTATATCAAACCACTTGCATTGGCCTGGCGACTGCAAAAAATTTAAATAACCCGTGAATTCCATCCCTGGCTGAGTATGATAATTGGCGCACACACACAAATTATTCAATCGATGTTTTGCAAACTCTCATTCGAAATGGTACTTTCAATGTTTTTAATGTTGACCCTAGTGGGTGGTTGCTGTGGCAAACTAGTTCAAATTCATGCCAGCTGCGTTTTTATAATATAACACCAGGTTTTACACAGGCTAGACCAGATCCACGTTTTTCGCATTCACATTCGGTCACAACATACTCGGTGGGTAAATTGTGCCAACAATGGTTGGAACACTCAACGTTGTCCTCAGTTAAACAACACTTGTCTCGCTTGTCGAGTGACATCAATTTGGCTGATTTTCTTCTAGGTCCTAGGACAAAAAGATTTTTCTATGCTGCGTACAATGAAATATGGAAATTATCGCAGATGGAGGCAGCATCTCGTCTGCGACAAATTGATAAAGCAAATTTGGAAAAAGTGCTTGCAGTGGTTGACAATAGCATTAACACACTGTCTTCACGCATTTATACCCTGGATAATATTGTTTCATCTGTTATTGATATTGTTCAGACTGATGTATCTGTGTTATATCATGGTCAGAATCAATTACGATCAGTAATGCAGTTTGCATGGACACTGCAGACTCTTAAAATGGGTAAAGTACCTTGGGATTATTTGAATGCTACAGCTTTGTTTTTACCATTTAATTTAACTGATAAACAACGTTTTATGTCCATGAAAGATGCTACATACACATTATTACACATTGAACAGTTGGAACATTTGCCGTTCTCTGTGGCGGAGACAGATTCAGCTGTGTGGTTAATACACGGGGTTATCTCTCTCCCCTTTTCGCTGTTTCAATTTAAATCTTGCATGAAACATTTCCCGATTGGCCGCTTTGAACCCCTGGGTAGTACGTTTCTACATGAGTTATGGTCCCTACCTTTCACTTATGGATGTCATCGTGACGATAAGGAAGTTTTCCTAACAAGGGAGGATTGCGATTCCACGGTGGGACACTCCTTAGTGTGCAAACACGTTAAATTGCACGGCGCTGTAATGTATCCGCACCTAATCTTGCTTGCTTTTTGAAAGGAAGTCCAGCCCCAGCGATAATTCCCGCTTTTACATTGCTTACTAACGGCAGTTATCTTATTTTGAATAACCATGACTGCTGTGGTTTACAGGCAGGAATCCTGTATAAAGTAACAGTTTCACAATGTGTTACGTGTTGTAGCAATGTGCTTTTTCCGCCCCCGCATGGGAAAGTAGATATTTCCATTTGGCCTTCTATTCCAACTTTGAAAACAGATTTCAACAAATTAAGCAGGCTCAAAGCGCTATTGTTTCAACAAGAAGTGGCTCTCACTTCAGCTCGAGAGACCTTCGAATTACAGGTGGCTAGAACTTCGAGTGAGATTCAGTCACTTCTGAATACGAATCTCCCACTACATTTTGGGGAGTTCATACATCAAATATTTAATGCGTCTGACACCGAAGGCCTTGCTTATTTTTCTTTTTTGTTTAAATTTCTTTTATTGGTTTTCAAGACAACAAAAGTTACACATATGCCAACTTGCTCCTTGGTCATCAAGATACAGTCTGACAGCAAAGTTATTGCTTTCGGCAAATCATTCAACAACAAAACAAAGAAAACCCACCACCCCCCTCCTCCCTCCCACAGGTCAGCTGAACATGCATGCCCAGTGTTTCGGGACCGAGCAAAGATGGCCTCTGGAGAGAGAACCCGCTACGTTGTTGAAGTGCTCGGGTCCGGTAGTTTGGGTGGATCTGCAAGTCGCAGGAGCCTCAGGTATTTGGGGCAGGTGAGCTCTGTGAATTCGGAAGTCAGAAGTGAGAGAAAAGGTTCCCACAGGTCATGGAAGGAAGCACCCGGGTGTGCCAGAGAAAGCGAGAGCCTCTCCATCCCCACTATTCCACATAGTCTGTGAAGCCATCCCAAGCGGGTCGGGACCGTCTTAGTGCCCCAGCGGGAAAGTATATTTTGTACGGCAGCCCCCAATGCGAGTGCCATTTGCTTGCCCCTCCGAGATTTGAGTGGGAAGGTGATAGGGTTGGGCAGGCCCAGGAGAACATATACCGGAAGGCGGGGGATTTGAGTATCGAATTGGGAATCAATCTCATCAAAGATCTGCGTCCAATAGCTCCCGAGTGAGGGACAGTCCCACAGCAGGTGAGTGAGGGTACCCAGCGAGCCACAGGCTCTCCAACATTGGGAGCTGCGAGAGGGATTACCTCTATGGAGTCGGGCGGGGGTCAAGTACCAATAGGTAGCTACTTTAGTGGCTGTCTCAGTGGAGGCTACACTACGCGCCGTGCGTCGGGCCCTATAATAAATATTGGACCACTCTTTCTGCGTCATTGCTCGACCCAATTCCCTTTCCCAGCGCAGCTCCCCCGGAGTCTTCCCGGTGGTGGGGGCGTGTTTTGTGACCTTGTATAAGTCCGAGGTCAGGTGAGAGTCATTGTGTCGCGTGAGTAACCACTTCTCGAACGGTGTGAGATGTCTCTCGGCACCCCCCGCACCTCAGGATGTGAAACCCAATGTCGGATCTGCACGTATCGATAACGCTCTGTTTCGGGTATGTCCTGATCCCTACGGAGGTCGGCGAAGGATCGGAGCCCCGTGATGTCAAAGAAATGTCCTATAGAGAGGTGCCCTTCTTCAGTCCAGTGCCGAAACCCTAACGAGTCCATCCCGGGCATAAAGTCAGGGTTATGAGCTATGGGTGTGATCGGGGACGGGAAGGTCGTAAGCCCACCTGGTACAGCGACCTTGTCCCAAGCCAGGAGAGTAGGATGGGTTACCTTGGAGAGATACAGGTTCCGAGGCCTCGCGTTCGCGAGAGGAAAGGGATCCCCCATAGAGGCTGTCCAGCAAGGGACCTGTCCATAAACAGCCAGTGTTTCTAGGACTCTGGGCGCGACCACTCAACTAATGCTCTCATTTGGACCGCCCGCCAGTAAGCCTGCAAGTTGAGAACCCCCAGCCCACCCTCCACTGGGTCTCTATATGTGAGCTCCTTGTGCAGTCGGGCCCTCTGGCCTCGCCAGATAAAACGTTCTATGTCTCTCTGCATCGAGAGGATGGTTCCCGTCGGGGGAACCAGCGGTAGTGTTTGAAACAAGTAGAGAATTTTGGGAAGTAACATCATTTTCACGGCTGCTATGCGGCCCAGCCATGACAGCGAAGGCGGCCGCCATTTCCTAAGACAGTCTCGGACCTGCCGTAGCAGCACCATGCAATTCGTTGAATTGGTGGCCTGTATCGTGGGAGACAATTGCAGGCCCAGATAGGGGATAGAGTCTCGCGCCCATTGAACTTGATAAGACCGCTGCAACAGCCCCAGAGTCTCAGGTTCCAAAGAGAGATTAAGAGCCTGTGACTTATGCACATTAATTTTAAATCCCGATGCTAAAGCAAACCTGTCCAGTACCGCCAGTAGCGCAGGGAGGGATTCCCGGGGACGTTCCAATGTGGCCACCACATCGTCCGCATAGAGGCAGAGTTTATGTTCTGACCCCCCAAAACGTATCCCCGCGATGCAGGGATCATCTCGAATCCTTTGAGCCATGGGCTCCATATACAGGGCAAACAGGAGCGGCGACAGAGGGCACACCTGTCTCGTCCCTCTGCGGATGGGAAAGGTAGTCGAGGTGGACCCGTTCACCCGCACCGAGGCAGTGGGATTGGCATAACTGCTAAGTATCCAATCAATGAAGCGTTGCGGCAGGCCAAAGTGAGCCAGAGTCGCTGTTAAGTACGGCCAGTGGACTCTGTCGAACGCCTTCTCGGCGTTGACCGAAAATATCATTCGCTCGGCCGTGAAGTGCTCAGATCTATCCACCAGGTGCAGGAGCCGTTTGGTGTTGTCAGAACACTGACGCCCGGGAACAAAACCGGACTGGTCAGGGTCTATTAGCCCGGCCAGGTGGGGTGAGAGTCTCCGTGCCAGGATCCCTCTAAATATTTTAAGATCCACATTAAGAAGAGAAATGGGGCGAAAGGATGCACATAGGCTCCTATCTTTACCGGGCTTAGGGATCACTGTGATCAGTGCTTCGAGCATGGAGGGCGGGAGAGGGCTGGAAACCCCCACCGAATTGTAAACCCGCACCAGCAGCGGAGCCAGAACGTTGCAGATCTTTTATAAAAAACTGAGAATCCATCCGGGCCAGGAGATTTGTGGTGTTTTAAGTTAGAGATAGCGGAGATGACCTCCTCCAGTCGGATGGGGGCTTCAAGCTCCTCCACCTGACTCGGAACTAGTGTGGCCGTGGAAACTCCATTCAGATACTGGGTGGGGCCCTCCGCGGGCAGCGTCTGGGCTGTGTATAAAGTCTCATAGAACTGCCTGAATGTGTCGGCAATCTCATGGTCAGAAGTGTGTCCCCGACCCTGTTGGTCCTGAACTGTAGAGATGTCTCTGTGCGCGTAGCCTGTTAGCTAAGAGCCTCCCACTTCTATCCACCCCCACATAGAAGGCATGCCTCAAACGGACAGCAGCGTATTCAGCCCTATCTACATCCAGACCCGCTAACTGTGCCCTGGCCGCCTTAAGCTGCTTCCAAACCCTGGGTGCACCTGTCCGCTGGTGGATGCCCTCCAATTCCGTGACCTTACCCATTAGTTGTTCCCTCTTCACCCTCCTATCCTTGTTGTCCGCAGCTGCAATCCCCAGAAGCTCCCCCTGGACCACCGCCTTCAGTGCATCCCACAATATTGCAGGGGAGATATCGGGAGTGTCATTCAGATCTAAATAATCAGTTATGGATTTAGTGACCTGTTGCACTACCGAGGGATGTTGCAGCATCGTCTCGCGCAGGCACCAAAACCTACGTGAAGGCCGTCGAGGAAGTATGGACAGGGATATTCGCACTGCCGAGTGGTCGGGTATGGGTCAAGGAAGAATCTCCACCGCCTGTGTCTGTTGCGTCAGTGTGTCTGATGTTAGCACATAATCAATCCTGGCGTATGTCTTGTGGGGGTGTGAGTAAAAGGTATATTCCCTGGTCCCTGGATGGCGCTTACGACAGACATCCACGAGCCCAGCCTCAGCGAGCAAGCGCTTCCCGCCTTCTGAAAGCGCCCCTGCCTGCCCCCAACGCTGCGAAGAACGATCAACCACATTATCAAAAGCCAAGTTAAAATCTCCCCCTAAGAGCAAGGATCTGTCCGGGAGACAAGTCAGCTCGTGCACCACCCCCCGAATGAACCCCTCCTGGCCTTCATTTGGGACGTAAACTGTGGCCACTGTGAAGGTGTGCGACCCCAATGTGAATGCGTAAGCCAAAAGCCTGCCTTTGATCTCGGCCTGCTTGCTGCCTATCTGACCTGGAAACCTGGCAGATACTAATATTGCCACCCCCGCCGTCTTAGAGGATTGAGAGAAGAACAATTGGTGAGGGAATGCTTTGGACCTCAATCTATGAGTGTCTGAAGGCAGAAGGTGAGTCTCCTGAAGGAGGCAAATATGGGCATCCGAGTTATCCAAAAAGGATATGATAGCGCGTCACTTTACAGGGTTATTAAGACCCTTTACATTAAGGGACACAATGTTGATGTCAGCCGACATGGAAATGAACTGGAGTATGTGCTAATAAGAACTGCCCACCGACCACCCCCACCTGTAAGTTCAAATAGATACCACCCAACGCAAATCCCAATGCACGTCTGGGAGGAGAAGGGAGAGGCCCCACCTGCTGTTTCACATTTACAATACAGTAATCATTTCTCCGGAGACCGCCACTTCTGGAAGGAGGAGGAGGGAGTCCCATTACCCCTAGAAACATACAAACTACAATGAACAACAAAGAAAAAGGTCCATCCAAGTCCTGGGCTAATAGCCCCATGGTGAGACGTGGGATGTACAGCAGGAGCCACCCGCCGCCCTGGCCCGTGCCCAAGACCCGACCCCGAAAGTCAAGTAGGACCCCACCAGGAAGAATGTCGTACATTACCGGACCCGTACTTCTTCAATCCGCGGCGGCCGGGTCCTCCGCAAATGTAGCAATGACTGCTTTACGCTCTTTAGCAATAGTCTCAGGATCCGGGCGAAGGCGAAGAGGGCCCTTCCCAACCCGGCGCCAGCCAGTTGCTCCACCTCGACGAGCAGCAGTGTCCCCCCCGATCTGGGGCACCCGGCTCCTCCCCAGGTAAGTCGAGTAGAGATGCGGCCTCCCGTAGCGAGCGAATCTGGCAGAGCTTACCCTCCCATTTAAAGATGATCCGGAAGGGGTGGCCCCAGGAGTATGAGACATCTTTCGAACGCAGGAATGCCGTGACCGCTCGGAATTCCCGCCTTTTCTGTAGGGTACTGGCAGCGAGGTCTTGAAACAAGAGGGGCCTGGCTGAGTGGAATTCAAGTGGGTGCTTGGCCCGCGCCTCCCGGAGGATACGTTCTTTAAGTTGGAAGTCATGGACGCATGTTAAAATGACCGGGGGAGATGCAGTCGCCGATCTCTTAGGCCCCACCCGATGTGTCCGGTCAAGTTTAATCCGCTGCTCCGGAGGGGCCCCCAAGATGTGACGAAAGAGCTCCACTACAAAGGATTCAATGTCCTGTCCCTTGAGGCCCTGAGGAACCGCCAGAATTCTGATATTATTCCGACGGGAACGGTTCTCGAGGTCCTCCGCATGGGCCTGGAGGTCCAGTTGCTGGTCTTGGAGGCGGAGAATCTCCTGCTGAAGCTGGTGAACCTCCTCATCCCTCGATGACTCCCGCGTCTCCAGCGCATCAACCCTCTCACCCACCGAATCTATGTTCCTGGCCATCTTGCGGAGTTCTGAGGTTAGCTCTTTCTTCATAGTGTGAAATTCCCCGGTGAGAGTAGCAAAAAGGGACTCGAGGACTCCACGGGTGACCGGCCCCTCCGCCTCCCCCTGGTCGCGATCCGAGGGAAGCCCCCCAGTCGGCGGCGGCACATCAGCTCCGCCCGCGCCGGCCTTGACGAGAAGGTCCCTCACCGACCTCTCCTTCTTGGATTTGGCAGTAGCCATGGCGGACAGGTGGCACCCCCCTTCACGCGTTGCAGCGCAGAGGCGCAGGCAGAGTCCAGAAGTGCTAGGGCCTCAGGGGCATGTGAAGGAATGCAATCGAAGGCTGCAGATCTGCAGGGCACGGCTTGAGCAATGCCAAGTGTCCCGGAGTCACCTTTCAGGCCCTCGCCGGTGCTCTGCTCTCCGTCCAACCTGTCTCTGACCGAACACCCCACCCGGAGTTCTATAGGATCGGCGGGACCGCCTCCGCTGTGTTCCAGTGGGCCGCAAGTGCTTCCCCGAGGAGGGCGGATGAATCACCCAGTGCACACCCGGCCACAGCACATGTCAGGAACTCACAGCACAGTTTACCTCAACCTCCAATGACCATAGGCCAGATGGGTAGTAAATCGCGGGCTCCCAGCTCCACTCTCTGGTCACAGATCACCAGCCTCCTGCTGTGGACCGACCGTCTTCTCAGGGGTCCTGCGAGGCAAGAAGAGCGACACTACCTCGCCGCTGCACAGACCCACTGGTCTCCCACGCCGCCCGCCTCAGGAGCCCACGTCCCCCGGCGCAGCCTCCGGCGCTCAGGCCACCACGGCGGGGAGAGCAGGGACACGCGAGAGGGAAGGGCCCAGCCGTCTCAACGGTGCAGCCTCTTACTTGCTGTGGCGGAGCTCTGTGCGCGAGGCTCCAACGCACCGGGGCCCCCGGGAACTTCCTGGTCTCCGGAGGAGACACAACCTACTGCATCTTCGGGACCCCTCCGTCCGCCTCCACTCGCCAATCGCTGGCCCCAGTAGCAGCCTGAACTTCCGGTCCAGTTGCCCCCGGCCCGCCGCGGCAGCCGCGCCACCGCACCCGGGGGGGAGGGCCCAGGCGCCGAGGATCAAAGGGCCGCTTCTCCGGTCTCCCTCTTTGCACTCCACCAGGCCAACCAGGCTCGGCGCAATCTCCTCTCTCGGCCGGCCGGTGCACTCCGCAGGAGGGGCCCGGTCACCGCTGCCGAACGTCACCGGGCCCCGGTGCTGGAAAGAGTCCCAGTGCTGCCCGGAGAGAGGCTCCAGTGCGATCACCGCTGTGCCGGCCCCGCCCATCAACTTGAGCTCGGGGATTTGGCCCAGCGGCGCAGGCCCAGCGGGGCGCCGCTTTCAGCCCGTCCGCTGCGTGGTAGACCCCTTCACGCCACAAGCCCACAACAAGGCTGGTCCGGGAGGATTCCGGCAGCTTCTGGCACTGCGGGGGGTCGGCTAGAAGAAGCTATGGGGCCAGGGCCCAGGCAAGGGACCGGAGCGGCGAGCAGGTACGTCCTACTCGGCCGCCATCTTGGCCACGCCTCCGCTCATTTTTTTAAACTGGTGGGATCCGGCCTTGTGACTTCTTTTCAGACAATATTTGGTGTAATTCCGGCCTTTATTCATTCTATTTTTTCCAGCGTCTTCAGGGGATTCCCTTTATTACTGGCGCTAGCTGGTGGAATCCTGCTTCTTCTGCTCCTGCTGCGCAATGGCTGCTCATCTTGTGGTAATGCACAGACCAGGCCAATTGCAACTGTACCGTGATCGAATGCAACAAGTTTTTGGATGCTTGACATTAGCGACGCTTAGCGTGAGTTATGGATTAACTTTTCGATTTGCCTACTTCACTTGCGTGCAATCTGTATTCTACTGTCAACGGTGCCCCTTCTATTGGGCTATGGATTTATGCCTCTCCAATACGTCATCTCCTGTCCCGGATTTTAACCTGTTGGTGGGTCCCTTAGAGGCCCATGAGCAGGCTTGTTCTGGATATAGCCGTATGGCGCGTGCTGCTGCACTTGGAGTCTTGGCTGAATGGGATATCTGTGCAGCCGCGCAGAACCTATTGCAACAGAGCTTCATTGAATATCACGCAAGTTGCCCGGATATGCTCTTGGAAGCATCAGATTACGAGGTACACGTTTGTTCCTTCGGCCTACTTGATTGGATGGCATCTCTCTTTTTTCTGCTAACAATAGGGATGACCTTTTAGAACGCATTGCATTGACAGGATCACGTGCTTTCATGGATACACCACCTCCATGTTAGACAAGTTTTTCGTACAACGGTACATTTTTAACAACGTAAAAACGATATATAAATATATATATATATATATATGTATTTTTTTCCGAACTTTTTTCCAATCTGGTTTTTTCATTGCGCATTTGAACTCTGCTTACCCTTGAAATCTGTTTTGGTCCTTTGTCTATATACTATGACCTTACCAAGGGGAGGGTGGTATATGGCCGTTGGGGTCATTGTCGACATTGCTAAATTGACATGAGCACGGCTGCCATGATGCTGCTTTTGCGCACGTTACTACATGACTTTGTTGTGCAAGACTCTGTTTGTGCCTTTCACATGAGAACTGTCTGCTTTCTGCGTTCTCTGCCTGCTCTTGGAAGTTTAGTCTGAACACGATGTGCAAGGTCGATAAACAATGCCCCTTGTTATTCTGTTCTGGTCAGTCCCTAGCATCTAGACAAAACATGCTAACACAGATGTGCTACTGGAAGCTCGTGCTTTGATATTACAGGGATGCATGTTGTTCTGACACACACTTGGAGAGGGTCCTTTCCAGGGAGAAGAGCTATGCGGTTCCTATGATATAAAGTTTCCATCTAGGCACTAAGGTAGGGGATCTGCTGACAAAGCCCAGAGATCTTCTATTATATAATAAACATCACCTTACCAAGGGGAGGGTGGCTAGGCCTTATAGTCCTTTTTTCCACTGTCTATATATAATGACTTCCCACTTCATATTCTATGGAATTGTAACAATGCTAATTGTTCTAAGTTTATGCGTTTCGCTGCTGGTAGTGGCTCAAATACTGCATTATAGAGCACAATAGTTAAAATAAACATTTTGAACTGTAACAGTGACTCTGACCATTTTTATTGTGAACAAGTATGAGTGAGCAAGCGAAAGGGTATGTCTTGCTACCGCAATTCCTGAGAGAGTCGGGAGTGTTGTGTTCTGGGTTGTCTAATCATTTGTAGCTTCATGATTTTTGGAGGAGAACGAATGAGACACTATAGCTAGTCGGTTTTGGGATTTTGGGTACTAAGGTGGTAGGTTGGTACACCCCTATACACCGAGGTCCTGTTTTCCTGCGCATAGTTATGTGTAGGTGCAGAATCCCAGCAACACCTTTAAGAGTTCCCTTTTTTCCTTTGCACACTATATATCCTGATTTGTATTTTTTCAACAATTTGACCTTTCACCAACCCGCTTTGGCTCTGCTTACCTCTATGTTCTGTTTGCCCAGGAGCTACTGACCTGGCCAAGGGGGGGGGGGGTGTTGCATGGCCAATGGGGACATTGTCGTCTTCACTAAGTTAGCATGAGCTCTGCAGCCTTTACGCGGCTTTGCGCACGTTACTACATGGCTTTATTTTTGCAAAGACTTCGTTCGTACGTTTCACATGAGAACTGGCTGCTGTGGGCATTCTTTGTCAGTTCCTGGGATTTAGTATGAACATTGTGAGCAAGGTCGATAAACAATGCCCCTTGTTATTCTGTTCTGGTCAGGCCCTAGCACCTAGACAAAACATACCAATGCAGCTGTTGTTTGGAACTCACACTTTGGTATTAGGGGGATACATGCATAGGGAACACACACTTGGAGAGGGACCTTTCCAGGGAGAAGAGCGAGACAGCACCTATGATGAAGAAACTACCATCTATAGTCTAAGGTATGGGGTCTGCAGCCAAAACCCAGAGATCTTCTAAAATATAATAATACTGCTTCTTAGCAAGGGGAGGGAGGTTAGGCTCTATTGTCTTTTCATGATGACATCTCCCTTGATGATTTATGGACTAGCTGGTATGCTGACTGTATTTGTATTATGCATTTTCCTGCTTATTGGGACACGTATACTGCATGTTAGAGCACGTTAGTTAAAATAAATATTTTAAACTGTTTCGTGTCTCTGTCAGATCTTATTGTGGACAGGTACAAGAGTGCGAGCGAAAGGGTGAGTCTTGCAACCGCGAGTCATGAGAGATTCGGGAGTGTTGTGTTCTGGGGTGTCTAATCACTTGTTTCTCTGTGAGTGAGAAGGAGGGCAAGTGAGACACTATAGCTAGTCGGTCCTAGGCTCATGGGTACTAAGGTGGTAGGATGACTCAGTCCTTACTCACTAAGGTCCCATAATCCTATGCATAGTTCTGTTCTTGGGCAGAATCCCTGCAACACTTGACTGCAAGAGACCCTGCCAATAGTTCCAGACAGTTGATATGGGGTTGCAATTCCTCTGGAGACCAGTGGCCTACCATAGTAACAGGGCCACATTTTGCTCCCAAACCCCATCTGTTGGTGTCTGATTCCATAATGACACCTGGAACAGTGCCGAAGATGGCTCTGTCGTTCCAAGTATGCTACCAAGTCATCTCTATTTTGGCCTCCTCCAATAGGGAAATCTGCTCTGAGTATGGTAAGACCTTCCGCAGATGGAGGGTCCTTAGGCGTTGGAGGGTCCAGTTATCGAGGGGACCGGGAAAAATTGCCTAAATGAACAACACCAATAGCCCCACAATCCTGGCAAGGACTCTTAAAGAGATCTTCGAAGATGATAGAGCTCAGTTCCTTTTTAATCAACATAATCTTTTGTCAAATGGCCTGAATCTAATCTACCTGGAATTTAAGACATTCCAGAGACTGAGAGGGAGTCAGACACAATTTTGTGACATTGATGATGAACCCCAAGTCCTGTAACAACTGAATCCTCCAGTTTAGATGGAGCAGGGCCTTGTCTCGATCTTGGGCCATTATGATCAGGTTGTTTAGATAAATGATCAACCTCACACCAAGGAGTCTGAGGAACTTGACAATTGGTCTCAGCAATTCGATAAACCACTAAGGGTCCAAAGAGAGCCCAAAAGGAACGGCAGCAAATTTGTACCACTGTGTGTTCCAATGGAACTTGAAAAAACACCTGTTGAGAAAGCAGATAGAAAGGGACACCACTGTGAACAGTTGTTGAACCATTTTGTATCACTTGCAGCCATTTTATTTTTGCCATGCCCTTTGTGCAACAAATCTTGCCTTCAGCTCCCCTTTCTGAGACGTGAAAAACTGTGTGCATGCAGAGAACTATTTCTATCTTTGTGCTGCACCGGTTATGTGTCATCTGCACCTGTCAAAGGAAGAGGAACTTTTTTAATCAAAGACTTATGTGAATATGAACTGGCGCCAACCGTCTGGGTGCTGACTGCGCTTTCTGATACGCCTTGTATGAATACTGGGAAATTCCACAGCTTGAAATGTTTTGTGAAAGGTTATAAATAACGTGAGCTAATTGCATCCAGCAGAGCTTGTTCGAAGCGCCTGGCTTCACATCTCTTCGTTCGAACTTGCAATAAACTGCTTCCACGACTGTGACTGTTTGTCTCTCATTTGCAGTACCAGATTTTGTGCGTTCATACTGTGCAGAGGGAAAATAGGCGCTGTTAGAAACATGTCTTTCAGGTCGAGCCTGATGAACCAATCCTTCTCCAGAAGGAGGGCTCGCAACAAATGAATGCCTTCCATTTTGAAATGGTGATAGATCACCCAGGGATGGAAAAGTTTGAGGTTCAGAACCAACCTGGAACCATCCCCTTTCTTCTGCACCAGAAAGATCCTGCTGGCAAAACTTTTGGGATGATCGTGTTTCAATACGATTGCATCTTTTCGCAAGAGCTATAGAATCTCTGCACCGACAAAGCACATTTCTTGTTGGGGAAAAAATTATGGGAGGGGGAGGAGGATTGTTGAATTGCCGTTCTGTAGAAGTCCAGTTTGAACCTCTGCACTATCTCTAATACCCAGGTGTCGGTTGTAATTTGTTGCCAATTGGGGAGGAAATGGTGTACCCTGCCTTCCAGAATGACCTTCGAAGGTGATATAATGGGTACCTGAATATGAGGAGTCTGCATTCCCAGCCCCTCCACCTCGATAGTTGGCCCTTTGGAAACAGCGTTGACCCTGGCCAGAGTTGAGAAGGTTGCTACAATTTGTCCCAAATCTTTCACAACTTTTTCACTGAACATTTGTCCGTTAGCTAGTGGGCCCGCTTCTGAAGGAGCTAGCTCTGCTAGTTTGAGGTCAATGCGCATTAGAATGGAATGACGTCTCTCTGAGGAGATTGTGCAGTTGACATTGCCCAATAATCATATTGCTCACTGGTTCCATCACATAAGGATATCTTTGTTTACGGGAGATCATGTCTCCTTAGCTTGAACCCCTATTTCAAGGATCTTGGTCAACGGTTCAGATAAATCCAGGACTTTGTCCTGACAGCCAAACCATGCACGGTTGATGCCCTTTTTGGGATTATCAGAATACTTTTTCATAAAACACCGCCATACACTGATCAATTTTTGGCATGTCAGCAACCTTCCCAGGAAGGGAAGGATGAGGGTGTTCTGTATGCAGTTTCGCCCTGATCTCTTTCTCGAACCCTAGCACAGTCTGGATTGAACATAGTCCGCCACTTCGAAAGATGGGCACCACTCTGTTGACCTCAGCTGTACAATCTCCTCCAGATCAAAATCTAGGAAATTGTCTTGAGAACTTTGCAAGCCAAGGAAGGGAGTCTTGCGCTTGCATTTCTGCACCTGAGGAGGGGATGCATCTTGAGAGATGTTTCGTAATCTTGCATTGCATTAACATGCAACAAAGTGCTAGAGGGACCCTGAGGATCCAAACCCCCATAGCCAGGGTCAAGCAGAGCATCCTTAGCCATCTTATCCAGGGCCTTCTTGTGCGGCCAGGATGGCTCTGTCATGTTAGAGGTAGACAAACTAGGAGGGGAACTGGTCCCTGGGAGATCTTCACCCCCTTCTCGGAGTGCATGGTGCTTTAAAGTGCATTTAAAACGTCACAGCGCAACTGCCAAAGCCTTATTTACTAACTTCTGCACAGAGTTGTCTATAGCTTCCACCAGCTGTTCTTCCAGGTGGTAGCCATTAGGGTCTCCGTACCCATCATATCCTTCATACTCCCCCTGCCAAAATCCTGCTATGACAGGAATATATATAAGGCACCAAAACTAATTACAAATATAATAACAGGAGGGCAGAAGGGGGTGGGGGGCAGACTGAGTGAAGTACAAAGTGTAATGTACTTCAAGATATTCTACTCTGGCTGGTTACATGTGGCGGGAGCAGCCTGAGGCCCCTAGAACCCAGCTCTTTACTGTTTATTGCAGCCCCAGTGGGGCATTAGAGGGTGTGTGCAACAAGCGTTAGTTCCCGCGTCTTTGACTGCTGAGCCGCGCTGCTTGAAAGGCACGGGCGCGTCACTGTAGTGTATCATATGAACGTGATCTTGCTCGTGTTGATTCTTCATCGCATGATCATGCGCGGTGCTTTCTTTTAAACATGTGCTGCTCGTGAGTCTCACAGCTAGGTTCCTTCTTCATGGTTTCCACAGCCGCACGTTAAATGCGGTTGTGGATTTCATGGAGTCGGATCACGGCCGGAGGGGCTTATTCAATAAACTACTTAAAACTACCTTCAAGTCTGCAGAATTCACTCTTTACATTTGGCGACGAGCGAGAGCTGGAGCTCCCCACAACCATTTATAAATACGAACCCCGACGTAATTTCTGGATTTTCGCTGCTCTCCCTCTTTCCTGACTGGGACTGCACCACTACCGGAGACGATCGGAGATCATCACCCTGCGCAAAGAAGCTGCGCAAGTATTTCAGTGAGTTTCCTTTCTTCATTTTCGTTGGTCGCTGACGTCACTCGTTATGTCACGCGGCGGCCATCTTGGATTGGGATGCTAAAGGCCTTATAGCACAGGCACACGAGCAGGCACATGTCGTTAATGAATATTGGAAAGGCTATTTAGACGCTCTGCTGTATTTGGCCACATTCAAGCCTGCTTCAACCTGGCGGCCATCTTAAATTGGGAAAGGTTGTTCCCACAGATATCTTAAACATAACAAATAAACACTGGACGCCATTTTGGATTGGGAGACCTTTTCTTCTATACAAAACTTTCAATAATTTAAAAAAAAAGACTTCTAACAACTTTATTGAGATGTCTAACCTCCAAAAGTTTGTGCAAATTCATACGTTCTTACAGAACCCTGGCAAACCTGCACAACAGTGGGATAAATGGTACAATTCCTTTGAAAACTTCCTTGTTGCTATTGAGGCAGATAAATTCAACGCGAAAAGGAAGAGGGCCATCTTATATAGCAATCTTGGTTTTGAGGGTCAAGCTATAACTAGATTGAGGAACACATTTTCTGAACAACCCAGCATTTTATTAGAAAGGTTCAACTTCAATAAGAGGAATCAATTAACAGATGAGTCAGTGGAAGAGTATATTTCAGCGCTTAGGATTTTAGAAACAAAATGTAACTTCGGACCATCTATTGACATTTCTATTAGAGATCAATTTGTTTTTGGGTGTAATTCAAAGAAAATTCAAGAATGCTTACTTTCCTACAGAGTTCCAACACTTTCAGAAGTGATCGAAATGGCAAAAGCTATTGAACGCTCGATCTTTTCCAGTAAATGTATTTCCTCTGATACAAATTCTCAGCCCCTTAACAACGTCAACAACGTAGAAACGCCAGAAGTCATTAATGCTTGTCTTACAGATCTAAAAATAATTCTAATAAGTCCTTTAACAAAAAAGTACTTTTTGTTTCAGAAGTGGATCCAAGAACCATCTAAGTAATAACCCTGTTTGCCCTGCCACTGGGTAAAAAAATGTATAAAATGGGTCACTTTTAAAAAAAAAATTCTTATTTAAACATTACACAGTGAAACATTACATACTGACAATATACAGTACCATCTGCAAGAGTAATGTCTAGACACAGCACAGAAAGACATAAGAATTAAGCAACTCTATACAGTAGGAAGGAACAATATTAATGCTTAATGTCGTACATCAAATTGAATACATAGACTGCATAGAGTTTGATTTGCCATGAGAATATACATCTTCCCCATTCAGCATGACACGTACCATTAGTGGCAAGGACCCAATCGACTATCTATGAATGTGAAATCTTAATGCTCCCCATCTGATTCCCCCGATTCTTTCTTGATAAGGTATTGTCTATACAATCCCCAGAAACTTTTAGGACAGCTTTGGCCAGGGGTAATAATTCGTTATACAGCTCAGACTGTGTGTTGCAATATAACATATCTGTTGACCATTCTGTTATCGTAGGAACAGGCCCACAAGCCCATCACATTGCTATTCTGCGTTTAGCGAAGAGCAGGCCCATCGCCATTAATTTTCTGACATCTTTTTGCAGCGCCCCAGTATAGCCCAACAGTGCCAGCAGGGGATCTGGAGGCAGCGAGAGACCTGTAATGTCGTTCAGCACCTGAAGGAGTTGACACCAGAATTCCGCAATCCGAGGGCAGAGCCAGGCAACATGAAGAAAGCCCGCCAAGTCCTCACCTCACCGATCGCAACGAGCTGTGTCTCTCAGGCCGTAACGTAGCAGTTTCTCCGGAGTGTAATATACTCTGTTGAGAAATTTAAAATGTATGATTCTATGCCTACCATTTAACGAGACCTTCTGAGTGACCTCGCAGCTGTATCTCCATTTAGCATCATCTATAGTTACACCCAGGTCGTTTTGCCTATCCAGCCTGGCTTGCTAAACTGAGTTCTCCTACATTCTTGTGACATATCATGTATGTTAGATATTAACTTATTGGGAGTTTTAGTACGTAGCAGGTAAGAGAGGGAAAGTAAATCAGGAGGTTCCTGGAAGTCGTCGCCTAGTAAAGCCCGCAGTGCATGCCGTACCCTGAAAAAGTGGAACTGCGAGAGTGGGGTGAAGTCTTGACCCTCTGCTGTTACCTCGGCTCACGCACGTGCTTTGCCCTCAGAGAATAAATCTGCCATGGTAGAGACATTGATAGACCGTAAAGCACGCACCGCCTCCCTATCTGCACTCATTGGCAGCCAGTGGCACCATTCCCCTGGCAGCAGGGGGGAGTATAACAGTGCACCAGCTTGCCTCTTCAGTAAATCATGCCAAGCGTGCACTGTCGAGTTGACCGAGTCTAGTATGTTATGTCGTCTAATAGGGTTGCGACACAGTCTCTGGGGTAGAGGGTCCGGTTCGACAGCCACTTGTTCAATATGCAAATGAGGAAGGCTCTGCGGGCCATGTATCCAAGAATATGCATGTGAGCACTGAGCTACTCTGTAATACAACTCTAAGTCTGGAGCTCCTAGGCCCCCCATAGAATAGGGAAGTGTTAGAGTGTCCCATTTGACCCGCAGCTGCTTGCCCGCCCATGCCAATTTCACCATTAGAGAGCGCAAAATCTGAAAAGAGCGTTTCAGACAAACCATAGGGATATGCAAAAAGAGAAATAAAAATCTAGGCAAGACCACCATTTTCATCAGGGAGATACGACCAATTAGGGAGCCAGCGCCTTGAGACCCTCACGTGTGAGTAGCGCGCTTTATAAACCCCCTGATTGATTGATTGATTGATTGAGGGACAAAGGCAGGCGAATCCAGCGGTCAATATCTTCCTCAAGTTTCACTATAGCTCTGCCGTAATTCTCACTGATCACTAGTTCTGAGTCCGTATGAATCTGTATATCCAAATAGCGCACCGGGTCAGTGGATCACTGCAGAGGGAAGTCCAGAGCAACCGGTGTCGTGGCCGTTGTCAACGGAAATATAATAGATTTAGACCAATTAATTCTTAAGCCAGAAACCCATCCAAACTTCAACACTTCATTAATTATCGGGGTTAGGTTAGTTCCCGGTTCTCTAACATATAACAGCATATCGTCCGCGTAGGCAGACACTATAAGGTTGTAGTTCGGGAAGCAGATCCCTCTGTGCCCGTGGTATTCACGTAATGCGCGCGCCAATGGTTCCACAATAATGGCGTACAATAGCGGGGACAAAGGGCAGCCTTGCCGCGTGCCCCTCGATATCTTAATAGGTGGCATAACCGCTTCACCCACTCGTACCCTGGCTACTGGTCTATTATAGAGAACTGACACCAGCTTAAGAAAAACCTCCCCTACTCCCATTCGTCGTAATACCTGCTTCATAAAGGCCCATTCCACAGAATCGAAAGCCGCCTCTGCATCCAAGAAGACAGCCGCCGCCTTAATCTTGGGCCTGACATGCTGGATAGTGCCAAACACTGTTCTCAAATTATATGACAAGCTGCGTCCCGGAACAAACCCCGCCTGCTCCGGCCCCACCAAAATCGGAATCAGGGGACCCAGCCTATTCGCTAGTACTTTGGCAAATATTTTGGTGTCTACATTCAGGAGTGATAAGGGCCTATAGGATGAGCATTCGGCAGGGGGCTTCCCAGGCTTCAATAAGGTGACTATTAAGGCCTCCCTCATTGATTGGGGCATCACACCCCCATCTCCTCAAATAAGGTGCACAAATGTGGAATCAATAGATCTTGAAAAGTTTTGTAAAAGCTGACTGTGAGCCCATCTTGCCCTGGGGCACTCCCATCCCGCATCGAAGTAAGTGCAGTCAGTATTTCGGTGGGGTCCAGCAGTCTTATGAGATATTCCCTATGCCCGTTGGTGAGCCATGGGAGTTGTATTTGTTCCAGGTATTCCTGAATGGCCTTTTCATCTGTCACCACTTTGGAGCTGTACAGGTCCGAGTAGTACCTACTGAACCTGTTGGCTATCTCAGCTGGGCCTCTCAGCACCTCGCCTCCTGAGTCTCGTATTTCAGTAACAAGGCCTGATTCTCTTTGGCGGCGAGCTATTTCTGCGAGCACTGAGCCCGGTTTCTCTCCCTCCCCGTAGGTTTTGGCAATTGCATATTTACCCATATGTTTTAACTCATTGTCCGCGACCTTGTGGTACTCTTCAAGTGTTTTCTTTAATGCCTCCGAGGTTTGGGCATCATCCCTGGCTAGTGCTTCCTGTTCCAGTCTACCTAGTTGATTCTCGAGCAATGACAGTCTGTTTCTGATAGAGCGAAGGACCCGTGTGCTTGGATATGGCCACCCCCCTGATATACACTTTGAATGCTTCCCACACTGTGAAGTGTTCGACCGAGCCAATATTAGTATCGAAAAAGTCCTCTATGGCCATGTCCAGTTCAGCCTTGAATGCTGTATCTAAGAGAGAGTACGGAGGGAACCTCCATGTAAAAGGAGCAGGCCCTACAGGAGGAGCCTCCACATCCAGCACTATAGGGGTGTGGTCAGAGAATGAACGCAGCAAAAGGGTGCAGTCCCGTACCCGGGGGAGTAGGGACCTAGAAATCAACCAGTAATCTATTCTAGTGTGTATATCATGTGGGGCTAATGAGTGAACCCCCCTGTGCTAGGGAATCTGGCCCGCTAAACATCCACTAGATCTAACTGCGTGGCAATGTCACATATGGTCTTAGCCGCCGCTGAGGGGCGCCGGGCCGGGCCCCCAGAGTGTTCCAGCTGCGGGTCCAGCACACAGTTGAGATCGCCTTCCCATAGTTGTAGCAATGTAGTGGCCCCGCGCAGTCATGTGAAAAGTGAGTTGTAAAGCTGTGGATCGTCGTGGTTTGGCCGTAAATGTTAACCACCAGTAAATCCAGTCCTTTACCATAACACCATAACACCTAGAGAGCGCATATCTGCCATTAGGATCGGTCTCTCATGCCTCCAACGAGATCCCTGATTTGGGGTTTACCCAAGTGAGCACTCCACTGGCGTGAGAAGTGAACCTAGCGGCATGAAAATTACTGAGGAGTCTCTTGTGAGTGAGTATGTTACTACTAGGGGATAAATGAGTTTCTTGGAGCTATGCCACATCCACTTCATGTCTCTTAAGGTATGCAAGAATTTTGCGCAGCTTCCGAAAGTCATTTAGGCCCCTCACGTTTCAGGTTATAAAACAGATTATACTGCTTTGGCCGTGTGTTATCTTATGTTGCAACATTTGGGCATTCCTGACTTGAATTTTATCCTACTCTTCCGTAGTATTGATCTAAAGATGTGAGATTTGCATTCTGTATGTGTGTAGAATGTGAATTCAAAACATAAAACATTCCCACCCCAACCCACGCTATGCCATCCCCAACTGGGCATAGACGATCTACAAATCTCCCACCCAAGATTGGCTATTCCTTCCAATACAGCTAAAACAATCAAACAATAAAACTGGCATTTCGCCATACAGCAATTAACACTTAGGGGCGGATGTTACCAGCAAACTCTCTTAATGTACCAGAGTGACCATGCCGTCTATCTATAATATATCGACCTCTAGAGGGAAGTGTCGCTCCATTGAAACCCGGAAAGACTACATAGTCTTGTGCTTGTTCTCAGAAAAATAAGTCCACCTAGACTGGAGTGAGGCCAGCACATTTTGATATAGGGATTTGTTGCAAGTTATTATTCCATAATTCACCATTTCTCTACTGACCCCCACAATATCGGTCTTACCAGACCTAAAGTCACCATAGTACAGTGTTAACTAGTTAATCAGCGTTATACATGTGACTTATTGAGCTTGCCTGATACCATAGGGCGAGGTTCCCATTTAGTTCAGCTCAATCGTTTTCGTCCAGGTCTCCTTGAGATCCGTCGACTCGTTCCGCTACGTCCTGTTGTTGTTTTTGCGTGTCCGGCTTGCCCAGCTCCTTGAGGGCCTTCTGTAGTGCCTTGGGGTCCGTGAAGATTCTAGCTCTGCTATTCATCATCACTCTCAATTTGGCTGGGTATAACATGGCATATTCCAGCTTCTGCTCCCTTAGCTTCCGTTTTATAGGTGCAAACTGGCGTCGCGCCTCCTGGACCTTCAAAATGAAATCTGGAAACAACGAGAGCGCTGAGCCCTCGTATTTGAGGACCCCCAGCTCCCTAGCCTTTTTCAGAGCAGAGTCCCTGTAATTTAACAGTTTGGCAAACACAGGTCTGGGGGAGGACCCAGGAGGAGGTCTAGGGCCCAAAGAGCGATGTGCTCGCTCTACGATAAACATTGCGGAGAAAGTATCTCGCCCAAGCAGTATCACCAAGAGCAGCTCCACAAACGCCTCCATGTTACCTGTAGGTGCAGACTCAGGCAGGCCCACGATGCGTATATTACTATGCCTGGACCTG
Source organism: Calotriton arnoldi (assembly GCA_963921515.1). Lineage (NCBI taxonomy): Eukaryota > Metazoa > Chordata > Amphibia > Caudata > Salamandridae > Calotriton > Calotriton arnoldi. The sequence goes on from CAWUFW010000518.1 coordinate 1,384,017, forward strand.
GCTTCCAGGTCCTCAGCTTTATCCTGAAGTACCATCAGGAGCCTCCCCATTTGTTTCTGGGCATTGTCTGTTTCTGTTTGGGTTTCCTCCACTTCAGAAACTCGGCGTTCTGTCATGTCCAGGCGCTCTGCGTGCTTGTCGAGCTGCTCAGACAAGTGATCCATTCTGTAGGATAGTGAATCTATCTTGCCGTCGATTGTGGTGAGGCTCTTCTGCATGGCAGTCAATATTTGCCATATATCTCCGCCCGTATCTTCAGTGTCTTCCCCCTGACCCAATGCCGCTGCCTCAGCGCCCTCCTCCCTGTGTCTAGACTTGCGCTGCTCGAACTGCAGCTTGGGTTGAGTCTTGTCCACTTTGCCCATTGTGGCACGGCACCCAACCATCGCGCTTTCAGCAATATGATATAGGTGCTTAGTAGATTCCACCTGTGGTAGCGGCCACGCGCTGCTGATCCAGGCTCTCCCACTAGGCAGGACCGAGCACACCGTCTCTCAGTGAGCGCTTCTCACAATTCCACATTTATGAAGACCCGAGATATTACTGCAACACGCAGCAATGAGGGTGATTATCTTCCCAGTTAAGCTCTTAGTAGTGCCCCTGCTGCATGTACAAATGGCAAATCACAGAGTTCGTGCTAGCCCTTGCAAGGGATTCCAGGCTTTATTGTCTCTTGTAGGGCAGGGGAAGGGCGCCGTTGGCCTCGCTCGAGTTAAGCTCGGGCCCCCACCGACTCTCAGCACAAGCGGTAACTATTGATTTTACGGCCCAATCGCTCCCTCAAGCCAGTCTCACTTGCACCTCACCTCGCTGGCGCAGCCGATGGCTGAGCAGCACAATTCTGTAGAGCTTGTCTCATTAGGCCGCAACCACAGCTCTCACATGGCCTCCCCAGCGTTCTGCCAAAGTAGGGCCCACGCCGCCCTATGCACTCGCAGCAGTGACCTCCCGACAGCTCACCAGTCAGCTTGTAGGGCGCAGCTCTGACCGCTCAAAAGTCGCTAGTCGTGTTGCTCTGCTGAGTCAAGGAAATCCGCTCTTTCAACGCGGAATTCACAGCGGTCTCTCCGCCTCCGATAGTCCGGGCGCTGAGATAGGCCTTCCCACATCACACCGCGGCTGTAGGCCGGAAACCGCGCTGACCAAGAACAGAGCGCTGGGAGCCCCTCCGGGATCGCCGCTCACATCAGTGGCAAGCTCTTTTCATACGCAGTGTATGCCAATATAGTTATGCAACATTCCCCTCCAGATGCAGTGTATACATGACGGATAGTTCTGATGGCTCCTGGAGCTCACTCAAGGAGCGGCCATCTTTAGGCCAGGCAAGCTCCACCCCCCAAAATGGGTCACTTTTCAGGGTTGTATAGAAGTTCAGGAAACGTCACTAGGGTTGGTGCTCTTGATATTTCTTCTGTCTCAGAAGAATGTTCCTTGCCACATGATTTTGCTAAAGTACTTCTCACCCTTGAAGTAGACACACTTGATTCAGCTCCAATTAAGGGTCCCGTTTGTGATGTGTACATTGGTGACATAAAACGTGATATGATGGCAGACTCAGGGGCTCCCATCACGATAATCTCAGACACGTTGTATGAACGAGTGTGGTCTGCATCGAAACCTTTAAACACTCCTGATGTTTTTCCAAAAGCGTATGGAGAAAGTAAAATGTCTGGGCAGAAAAGCGTTTAACAAAAATATATGTTGCTAAAAAAGGAAAATTAATTTTAGGCTGGCGTGATTTAGTAAAGTTGGGTCTAATGTTGATTCCAGGTTCATCCAATCCTGTCAGGGTTTGTGATGTCAATTTAGCTAGCACACATGATCCTGAACAAGACACACTCTCAGAAATGGTTAAAAAGATGTGTTTACAAATAAGATAGGGGTAATTGATAAATTTGAACATAGAATCAAGTTAAAAAAAGATGCTATGCCTGTGTCCCACAAACTCAGACCGGTTCCCCTATCTGTCAGAGCTGATCTCACAGTCTTGCTGGACACCCTGGTTAGAGATATGGTAATTACCCAGACTGACTCATCTGAATGGGTCAGTCCCATAGTGATAGTACGCAAGAAGGATAATTCCATCAGGTTGTGTGCTGACTTACGCACTTTAAATAAGAATATCCTTGTTGATTGTCATCCTTTGCCCAAGATTAGTGACCTTCTGTCAAATATTAATGGAGCCAAATTTTTTTCGCTCTTGGACCTTCATTCTGCCTATCATCAGATTCCACTTGCTGCAGAATCCCAAGATCTCACTACATTTATCACTCCATTTGGAGCTTATAAATTTCATAGACTTCCCTTTGGCCTGGCTTCTGCAGCGAGTGTGTTTCAGAAATTCATGGACTCTATACTTTCTGGAATCTCTGGTACACAGGCATATCAAGATGATGTCCTAATATTTTCAGAAACCAGAGAGGGGCACAACTCCATTTTAAGAAAGGTTTTGGGAATCTTCAACAAGGTGGGTATCACCCTCAAACCGGATAAATGTAAAATGTGTAAGACAGAATTGGATTACTTGGGTCATTGCATATCTGATACTGGCATAGATCCAAAATGTTCATTTGTAAAGGCAATTCAAGATGTTCCTCCTCCTAAAGACAGAGATTCTCTCAGATCTTTCTTGGGGATGAGTGAATATTACTCAAAATGTATTCAAGGATATTCCATCATTGTTCAAACCCTGACAAACCTTTTAAAGAAAAATGTTGATTTTGTTGGGGATGATGTTGCTAAACATGCTTTTACTTCTGTTAAAAATGTCATCACTGATGCACCAGCTTTATCAGCTTTTAAGTCGGGTGCAAGCTGCTTGGTGACTGTAGATGCCAGTCAAAAGGGCATAGGAGCTGTACTTTCACAGTCGTATGATAATTGTGAACACACTGTGGCCTTTGCTTCTAGGTCTCTAAAATTAGCAGAATCACGATACAGCACAATTGAAAGAGAGGCTTTAGCCTGTTCCTGGGCTATTGAGAAATGTAAAACCTATCTCTGGAGAATGAAGTTTTCACTTTTCACTGATCATAAACCTCTCATTCATCTGCTTAGTGGTGATGGATCTGGGAAAGCCTCTTCTAGACTGGTGAGATTGTTATCTCGCTTACATGAATACAATTTCAAAATCGAATTTATGCCAGGCAAGAAGAATACCAAGGCTGATTTTTAGTCAAGGATGTCTATTCAAGATGATGATACAGATTGTGAACATGAGGAAATTGAATCTGTGGTTGCATCATTAGATGACATTTCAAATGCTCACGGTTTAATTTCTTGTGATGACTGGATTACTGCTGTTGCTGAAGATAATATTTTGTCTCAAGTACTGAAATGTATTACTCAAGCATGCCCCAAAGAGAGGTGTTTGCCTTCTCCCATTAAACCTTTTTCTCAAGTTTCTAGTGAACTGTCCATAGTTAATGGGCTGCTGTTTCAGAATGACTTGGTGGTTCCTCCAATATCAATCAGATCTAAACTTTTTCAAGCAGCTCATTCTGGTCTCTTAGGAGTGGGAGCCACTTCCAAAAACATCAAACAATATTTTTGGTGGCCCTCTATGGACTCTCAAATTGCTGCTTGGATATCATCCTGCAGTACTTGTTTATTATATGACAAACACTGGCTCACACATAAAACACCATTGCATACAGTACCCTTACCAGAAGAACCGTGGTCCAAGGTTGCTCTGGATTTTTCAGGTCCTTTTTACTTGCTACCACCTGATAAGAGATTTTTGATAGTCTTAGTTGACTATTTCTCTAAATGGATTTTTTTCACTTTGTTCCCTCTGCAAACACTTGTTCAGTAATCCAATTTTTGGACAATATTTTCACTTGTGAAGGTCCTCCAAGGGAGCTTGTTACAGATAATGGCGCTCACTTTGTTTCCACACAAATGAAAGTTTTTGCTGCAAAACACCACATTAAACATCTCAAGGTTGCCTTGTATTCCCCAACTTTAAATGGTCTGGTTGAAAGGGTTAATACATTTTTGAAGGAAGGGGTACAAACAGCAATTGGGAGTCAAGTTGAAGTCTTCCTTAAAGAAAAGGTTTGAAACTATCACCTTACTCCACATTCCACTACAGGTGTACCCTCTTCACTCTATTAAGGAAGAGAAATCCCAGGGCACAACTCTGTCCAGAATGGTTAAGAGATACCTTACCAAAGGATAACTATTGTTTTTGCACTATCTCCGAACTTGTCAAAGAGAGAGTGAAACTGTCACAAACCAAACCAAAATCTCAGTATGACGTGTCCCATGCTACAAAAACCGTTGATTTTTATGTGAACGATTGGGTTTTGCTTAAACTTCCTCACAGAGTTAAAAAGGGAGAATCTAAGTTTTCAACTCCAATCAAAGTAGTAAAGGTTGCGAAAGGTGCTGTTTTTCTACAAGGTAAGGGCTGGTGGTCTAAAAGAGACCTAGTTAAATTATCCCTTGAGCAAGCACGTCATATTGGTAAGCACAAGAGTAGTGAAGATAGTCAATGGTTTGATGTGGGGAATGATGTTACTCCTCCAGACATGCCTTCTACAAGTAATTTGCACCCTCTACTGTCAGTCTCTCTCACTAGTGACAATTCAGCAGATTTGGCTGATTCTGATCTTTTTCAAGTGCTTCCCTCTGATAGTCATGCACACTCAAGTGCTGTTTATCCAGATGAACAAGTTGCAACAAGATCCATGCGCAATGTTTCCATGCCTGCTAGGTATAAAGATTTTTATGTTGGTTAATGTATTTTATGCAAATGTCCTTTCTAAACAAAAACTTATGCACTATGTTTTTATGCTTGTTAGCTTCTAAGTTTTGTTTTTGATTTTAAGATTTTTTTTGTTGCTGTTATAAAAAGGAAGATGTTGTAGTGTTTCACATGCGCGTGATCTTGCTCGTGACGATTCTTCGTCGCGGGCATGATCACGCGCGGTGCTTTCTTTTAAACATGTATATTTGAGTTGCGTTGCTCCCGCTGGGGACAGCGTCTCCAATAGCACTCCGGGTGATATTTTTCAATAAAATTCCACGATAGGTAAGTTATTTCAGATATAATTTTATTCTTGGTATTCAATTGTTATCCATATTCATATTGTCTGACTTATATATTACTTGTCTTCAGTAATACATGTCTGTTCAATTTTTATACATTGCCCAATGCATTTCGGGCGTGGCCCTTCATCAGGGGCTTCAATCTGTAAATAAAGAGGTAATATTCAGCCCACGGTACGGGATGTGTAATTTACAAACGGTAATATTGTCCCTAATCATTTTCATTCCGTGCATGGATAAAAGGATGTGAGTTTCTAAAAACGTTTAACGTCCGTGATTAGAACCATATATTAGTTGGATGCTCTTATAATTAAAGAAACAGCGGTAATCAGTAAATGAGGTAAAACCAAACGTAATTTCGCGATACAAAGCTGTTAATCAAGTGCGTTAGCTGAAAGGTGGATACCAACAACATGCGATTAAACCGAACCCATGTGATAACGTTTTTTGCGATCTAAAACTGATATATATTATCGTGAAAGAAGAAGAAACCATAAATTAAACGACCAGTGGAGTGGTAAGGAAGTCAACGAAATCGTAACAAGCTGTTAAGAAGTAAACTTCTTTACAGCTTGTTACGATTTCGTTGACTTCCTTACCACTCCACGGGTCGTTTACTGATTACCGCTGTTTCTTTAATATATTTAATATGTTTCTGAATATTACCTCTTTATTTACAGATTGAAGCCCCTGATGAAGGGCCACGCCCGAAATGCATTGGGCAATGTATAAAAATTGAACAGACATGTATTACTGAAGACAAGTAATATATAAGTCAGACAATATGAATATGGATAACAATTGAATACCAAGAATAAAATTATATCTGAAATAACTTACACATCGTGGAATTTTATTGAAAAATATCACCCGGAGTGCTATTGGAGACGCTGTCCCCAGCGGGAGCAACGCAACTCAAATATACAGATATTCATCCCCTACTCAGGGGGGATTCACCAATCAGCACCCACAACCTGATTACACCAGGTTGACTGGACTACAAGTGTGTGCGAAATCCCCACATCCATTTGGCGTTTATATTCTTTTAAACATGTGCTGCTCGTGAATCTCAAGGCTAGGTTCCTTCTCCATGGTTTCCACGGCCGCACGTTAGATGCGCTTGTGGATTTCATGGAGTCGAATCACGGCCGAGGGGCTCCTGCATTTATTGAATAAACTACTTAAAACTACCTTCAAGTCTGCAGAATTCACTCTTTACAGTCATGCATGCGCAGTCATGCACCAGCAATAAAAAGAGGACTGCACGTGCCACCAGGAAGCACTGGCCCTTTCTCTTGCTCCTTGCTCTCGCTCAACACCTGGTATTCCGAGAAATCTCAGTCCCCCAAAAAAGGCAGCGTTAAGGCTGCTATGGTCGCGCATCACAAGAAAACAATGAACACTTTAATACGGTGAAATTATATCACGCTGCATGCGAGAGCACAGATCAACAGATCTCACACTGCAGAGTCACAACATGTGCTGAAAACATCTACGAGTAACTGATCGACCAGCATAAATGCGCTCAGTAAGAATCAACCTTATCTATTATAAATCACATTCTATAAGTACACAATCTGATCATGAAAAATTCACTTATCTCAAGGCTGCTGGAGCAGCAAAGAATGAAGAAGGATAACGAGGACAGCAGGTCTTATAGTCCTTCCCAAGCCCTGACTGGTGGAAAGGGGTCTGATGTCATAGGGCAGATCAAGGGAAAGGAAGTTTTGTTTTGTTTACTGTAATATTTACCGTAATTTAATTGGCTGCTGTGTTTGTGCAGTAATGAAGATTATCACTAAGTAATTGGTGCATTATCTCTATGTCCCTCGTCCTAGTCATTACACTATGAGACATACAAAATTATAAGCCTTTGATAAAACACATCCCTCAACAAAGTTTACACACTCAATGATTTAATGCACACTTAATCTGGACAAATTACAGTTCTTATAATAATAGCTCACTCAAAAACGGAATTTAACACCTCCAAACCAAAATTCTCACTACAATCAAGTATTATATTCAGTCTGTAATGTTTCCCAAATATAAAGTCTGAAGACCATGTGGCTGCTCTACAAATCTCTGGAAGAGAAACTACATGGAACTTCTCCCAAGAGGTAGCTACACCTTTAGTAGATCTTTCCTGAACCAAATCAACTCCAGAAGAGCCCTGCTGGGCCTGCATAATAGTAGCTTGCCTTAAACCACTTAATAATGTAGTTCGAGTTGCTTTCCTGCCTTGACCTGCTTACCCAAAAGTCACAAAAATTCAGTGTGTCTTCCTGAATGCTTGAGACCTGTTAAGTTAATGGAAAGAGCTTGTTTAACATCGAAAGAGTGAAGGGACGTTTCCTCCTCCAAGGAAGGAGACGGAAAGAAATAAGGGAGGATCGCCTCTTTGGAGTTGTGTAAAGAAGATCTGACGGTTGTAAGAAATGAAGGGTCTGAACGGAGAATGACCCTGCCCTAAAAAAACCTGAGAAAAGGAGGTTGACAGAGTAAAGCTGAAAGTTCACCAATCCTAAATGCAGAAATGATAGCCACCAGAAAAAGATCCTTATATCAAATACATTTCAAAGGCAACTTCCACTAAAGTTTCAAAAGGAGGGCCTTGTAAAAGCTTGAGGACTGTGGGCAAATCCCAAGATTGAGAGAACTTCACCATAGGTCTTGAAAGAGAAAAACTCTAAATGACTCTATTAAAGAATTAATTTCAGGTTCAGACAACTCTTCAGAAGCTTTAATAGAGAACCAGTGAGTTTTAAAAGTGGATAGAGAAAGATTAAGCTGTTAGCCTTCCAGCGAGAATTGCAAGACTGTGGAAAATGGACAGGAGGAGGCCAAGAGATCATGCTGGGAACATCATTTGTGAAAAGTATCCCAATGTCTAAAGTAAGTTTTGAGATTTGAAGGCCTTCATGGATTCTGAATGTTTTTTTTTTCAAAACACATTTTTATTAAGTCTGCAGATAAAATAGCCACCGTTCTGACAGGAGAAATACAATAAAAACTGATCTGTATTGTAGCATCCAAGCTGGTGACTTCAATGACAATAGAGTGACATTTACAATATAATAAAATGAACATTTCGGGCCTGTAAACATCAGCCCGTAACAGTACAACCAAGTGTGCTATGTACTTTGTAATAGTCCATGCATTGTACCCATCAAGCGAGTGCACAGGTGACGTAGTCCTTTGTATCATTACCCTCCCCCGTGGTTTGTTCTCACAAGGCTTCCATATCAGTAGGTTGCGGTGGAGGGGGTTCCAAAACGAGACCTCTAAAGTCTGCCCATCGTTTCCAGATTTTGGGGTGCTTCTGTGGGCAACCCCGCGCTTTAAATATAGGTTGCTCCTGACCCATGCACCAATCAAGACCTGTCTTCCACGCTCCCAATTTAGGTGGGGCTCGGTCCTTCCATACTCTAGCAATATCTCTTTCAGCCAAGGTGAGGCCCAAAAACAGCAAATGCCTTTTATAGATATTGCCCCCTATTTTGTCTGTGATATGTAGCAGGGCAAGCTTTGGAGATAAGGGTATTTCCCATCCCAATACTTCTGACAAGCAGGCCGTGACTCCCCTCCAAAATCTATTAAGCGCAGTGCATTCCCAAATGGTGTGAATGAACGTGCCTTCCGCGCCGCCACATCGTAAACACGTAGGGGAAGCTATCAGTCCCGCCCTCCACAGACTATGTCTGGTAAAATAAACACGGTGTAGGTATTTGAACTGGATAAGTCTTGGCGAGAAGCTATTGCAGCTCCCCGTGGGGATTCTAGCGCCTCAGTCCAGTCATCATTATCAAGGGGATCAAGGTCTGTCTGCCATCTCTCTCGGAGTGAGTCTAGTGTAGTAGAGAGATTCGCACCAAGGTTTGGTATATCTTTGCATTCTTGTGGTCCCCTAAGTCGCCCATGAACACCTTAGCTTCTATCGGGTTGAACTCCGGGAGAGAATCCAGGCACGGGATGTACGGGGTTAGAGCATGCCGCAATTGCAGGTACTTATAGAATTATGAATGCGGCATAACAAATTCCTTCCTGAACTCCTGGAAGGACTTCAAGGTGGTGCCCCGCATTACGTCCCCCAAAGTAGAGATACCTATGGCATCCCAGTCCCGAAACCCCGACAGGGTGGATACCTGTGGAGAAGGCCGCTCTGCCAGAGGGGCGTCTCTCCTGTCAGTCGTCGCCACCATCCCATTCTGCGCAATTAATCTTTCCATATCCCGAAAACCACACGCGTGGCAGGCGGGAGTCGTCAAAGCTCTTTTGTGGTATGCAGGAGTAAGTGGGGTAGCGTGTCGCCCATGAGCCACCGTTCTACCTGATACGCCGGGTCATTTCGATTCCCGTACCACCAATCTTTCAGCACCAGGAGATGAGATGCTGCGTGATATGCTTGGATGTCGGGGGTCGCTATCCCCCCACAGTACATCGATTGAAAGCACATTTTTAGCGCAACTCTAGCTACTTGATCATTTCAGAGGAAACGGCTTAGCCTCGAATTAAGCTGACGGAACCAGACGGGCGGTATCTGAAAGGGATGGTTCTGCAGCTGATAAAGAAGGCAAGGGAGCGACACCATCTTAAAAATTGCCGACCGTCCCAAAATGGATAGGGGCATACGTGTCTACGACCTCATCTCAGCCTGAGTGCGTGCCCAGATGGGGGCAAAATTTTTGTCCCACGATATTGATTGGGAGGACGAGACGTGGACCCCAAGATATTTAAACCCGGTTTCTGCTAGCGTTACCTCCTTAACCCAGGCGCCCATCTCTGAGCCTCCTCGCAGAAGCCACAGTATAGACTTACGGTCATCCATATATAGTCCTGAGTTCTCTCGAAATATTTGCATTTTGCGGAGTAATCGAGGTCCCGTCCGATGCGGCTCTAAAAGAAAGAACAGGACGTCGTCTGCATAAAGGGCAATCCGGTCTGATATCCGGTCCGGCCATTCAAATCCCTTGACCTGTGCGTCAATTCTGACCCACGAGGCCAGCGGTTCCATTGCCAATGCAAATAAATAGGGGGATTGAGGGCATCCCTGGCGAGTGCCACGTCCTATAGAGAAGGGGTCAAAGACCGCACCTGCCACTCTAACCGAGGCCGTGAGGTCGGTATATAGCAGTCGAATATATGACATAAGACGCGGCCCAATGTTTAAGCGGTGCAGGAGGGCAAACAGGTATGTCCTCCCCAGCGAATCGAATGCCCTGTCTGTCAGGCAGCAGCAATACTGCCGGACCTTCAAGATATTCAATCGCTGCTACTGCATTTTGAGCCCGCCGGATATTGTGGCGAGTGGCCTGATGAGGCATAAATCCCGCCTGGTCAGGATGAACCAGATATGCCATATAGGGAAGGATACGATTAGCAAGGGCTTTGTCCAAGTGTTTGGCCTCCACATCCAGCAGCGATATGGGACGATATGATGAATGCTGATCTCGGGGTCAGCCAGGCTTGGGGAATACCACAATTTCGGCATGACGCCAGTCTGGTGGGAGTCTTTCCTCCTCGAGGGCCGCACTCACTGCCGCAAGATAGTGGGAATCGAACTGAGACTGAATAAGCTTGTAAAGTTCGCACGGGAAGCCGTTAGGACCCGCAGCTTTGCCTGGGCGCAAGTCTGTAAGGGCTGCACTAAGCTCCTCGGCTGTCAGGGGGGCATTCAATTCTGCTTGCGCCTTATCCGATAAGGCTTTGGGGGCAGGTCATCGAGAAAACAGTGTATCATGGGTTCTGGCAGAACGTCTTTGGTAGTATATAGATCAGCATAATAGGTCGCAAAGCTGGATGCAATTTGGAGCGGGTCTGTAAGTGTTTGGCCATCTTCGCCCAGAGTGCCAGGTGTTGTTGGCGGGTGGAATGCTTGTTGGCATAGACGATGTAGGAGAGAACTCAACTTGTCCCCCTATTGGTATATTCTGCTGCGGGAGGCCAGCCAAGCTTGTCTGGCCTCGTCGCGCAGAGTGTTGGCATGTGATTGTTGCACAAGAAGGAGTTGGCGGCGAATCAGCCTCCCGTCCTCACCTCTACTCCGCTGCTCCAAGTCCAGCAACTGAGCCTCGGTCTGGAGTAATGCTTCCTGATGCTTCTTCCGTTGGGCAGTACAAAAAGATATATCGGCACTTCTGAGGGTTGGCTTCATGGCCTCCCAGATGGTCTCCGCCGAGGTTACTGTTCCCAAATTGTCGGTGAAGTAATCTGTAATGGCCTGATACATGTATGTTTTATATTGTGGATCATGGAGGTGCCATGCCGACAGGCGCCATCGGAAGGGAGGGCGAGCTACACCCAAACGCATTATCAGCACCACTGGGGAATGATCCGACAGGCCCCTGGGTATTATATCCGTGGCCGCGATACGATAATAGTAACTGGTCGGTACAAAAATATAGTCCAAGCGTGAGAATGAATCATGGACTGTAGAGTAGTATGTATAGCTTTGCGCGGTCGGGTGTAGATGTCTCCATGTGTATATCCAGCCCATGTCCTGCACCAATGTCTGTAGTCGCGTTTCTCTAAGTGCCCCCAACCCTCCATGTGGTCTCCATATGTCCTGGGCCTGAATCAAGACATCATTCCAATCTCCACCTATTATGCAGAGGCCTTTGGGTACTTCTAACATTATCTTTGTCAAGCGCTCTACAAATGACTCGGACAATGGGGGGGGCGCATAAATACTGCCAAGGATAACGAGCTCCCCATATAACGTGCCGGTCACCATAACATACCTACCCTGAGGATCGGCCCATGTTTTTGTGTGTGTAAAGGGGACTCTTCTATGAATTAAGACCGCCACCCCACATGAACCCCGGGTAAACCCCGCATGGAAGACCTGTATGAAGCCAAAACGGGAGAGGCATGGCGCTTTGGTACCCATAAGGTGGGTTTCTTGTAACAACAGGACATCTGCTGAGGCACGTTTGGCCTGTCGAAGGACGGCCCCTCTTTTAATCTTGTCGAGCGCCCCCCGTACATTCCAGCTGACTATCTGAAGTCTGCTAACTGATTCTGACATAGGGCAGAGTGTGGAGAGTTAATGTAGGACTCGGCTTGATGTGAGACATGAGAACTAAATGCACAGTAAAATATGACACAGCACCTTTAACAAAACTGAACAATCCCAATCCCTCCCCCTCCCACCCCACCCAATACCTCAAAACAGCTGAAGCATCTGTCGCGGTTGGGGTCTTACTTCTGCTCCAACGGGGGCAGGATGCAACCCCATACCAATGGATCCCCATTGAACCAACCCCAGACATAAGTAGAGTTCTCAGATACTGAGAAGAGAGTTATGGGGGGAAAAGTCTCTCGAAGGCCCCAGGTCTATATCATCAGCCGAATGGAAGTTGTCTTTACGGCCCTCAGTCTCCATGTTGTGACGGTGACGAATCGTGGCAATCTTCATTCACTCGGGAGCTAGATGCGCCTCGTGACTTTGAGCGGTGCCTCGAACGTGATCTGCGGTTTTGTTTCCCTTTAGATTTGATACGTTTCTGTGCGGCTTCTCCAGAGGATGACTCGAAGTCAAGGCGTGGCGGGGTGTGGGGCTTGAGCTTCTGCCTCTCATCTGTCCAGACGAACACTTCTTCGGGAGTGTCAAAGAAGAGTGTACGCGATTTGTATACAACCCTCAGCCGGGCCGGGATCAGCAGAGCATATTGGATGTTTAAGTCTCGCAGCCGAGCTTTAGCGGCCGTGAATGATTGCCGGCGCTGCTGCACCAGTCTCGTGTACTCTGGAAAGATTAAAATGTGATGGGAGTCATATTGGAGTTTGCCCGCCAATGTGGCCTGAGTGAGGACAACATCGCGGTCATGGGAATTTAGGAGTCTGGCAATAATTGGTCGTGGTCTGGACCCCGGCGGAGGCCTTTGCATCAAGGCACGGTGTGCGCGTTCAATAATGAAGCATTGCGACAGAGAAGTCCGAGGGATCCATCCTGCTATCCACGTGGTAAGAAACTGTGCCAAATTGTTGCCTTCACAGCCCTCCGGCAAGCCCACAAAGCGAAGGTTGTGCCTCCGGGTTCTGCCTTCGACATCCTCCACTCTGAGCGCCAGACCTTTTGTAATGGATTCCAGAGAGGACACCCTCTTATGGAGGGATGTGACAGTGTCCTCCGTAGTTGATATCCGGGTTTCGGCCTCCATTATTCTGTCTACCGCTTTGCGGAGATCCTGACGGATCAGCATAACATCGGACCCTACAGCCCCGATCTTGGCCTCCAGCGCATCTCAAGACTGTGTTATTGCCGCCATCAATGCAGCATTGTCCAGGCCTGTAGAGGCCTGGCCCGCCGGATCTGCCGCCTGTGCCCCGGCACCTGCATATCGATCCAGCGTACTTTGTTTGGTGCCCTGCAGCTTGTCCCGAGTCATTTTCAGTGGTAGTAGTTGGGCCCCTACCACGTTAGTGCAGTTCTGTAAGGGCCGATAAGCGGTGTGCTCTCACCCTAGTCTGTAGTCACGGTAATATTATCACTTGGAGGGCGGCAGTCAGTCCGGACAACGTTCGCCCCTAAGGCAAGCAGGAAGGCAGGCGTGAAGGCGACCCACACACAAGCCGCACCGGGACCTAGCCTGGCCGCTTCCACGTGTAGGGACCTCCCCACCCCCCTAATGTGTGCCTGTATCCAGCAACACTCCGCTGTACAGTGAGGTTTTAATGTAGGGGTGCCTTTCGTTGGTCGAAATATAAGGTCAACGCTGCGCCGGGGAGGTCCACCCCAGGTCTCTGGTTCTCTCTTACAGCCCAGCCCTTCCAAGCCGCATCTAAGAGGCAGAGTCTTTAATGCAGGGAGGCAGGGCACGCCCAGGGCACAGCAGGGGCCACAGATATCGACTCCACTAACTCTTCTGTGTCTCAAAGGTATGGAGAGCAAGGCCTAATAGAGCGCAGTCCGACTTCAGGCCACAACATATATCAGGGGGCTGCAGTGTTCGTTCGGGTCGTACGAATAGCACCGTCCAGGTCCAGCACGGACACTGCTGCTCTGCACCACACCCACATCCGCGTCAGGGGTGGGAGGGGATGCTCCACACCTCCCAGCAGCCTTGAGGCACACTCAGGGCGTCACGCGCCCTCTCCAGCGGCACTGGTAAGGTCACAACGTTTCAGTGTGGCCGGGCACAGCGCCTCCGGCCTCCAAACCCATCGGCCACGGCGTCACCCAGAGAAACTCCGGCTCGGCTGCGCATCGCGCTGCGCAGCGCGCGGCCGCCGCCTATCTCTATTCCGTCTCCGTCGCCTCCGGGGTCTGCCGCTGCCGTCGATGGATCTATCGGGCAGGTATGTTTCCGACGATGTCAGCGGTATGTATCGCCAGGCCCCGTGCCCACTGCACTTCGTTTCTGTATTGCACGGGGCCGGCAATGGCCCTTTGCGGCCCCCGGCGCCCCCCTTCAGCAGGCTCCAACTCCCGCACGGCCCGGTCTCCACTCCGACCCTCGCCGCTCACTCCCTTTTCATTTGTCAGGCTACTCCTGGGTGTAGTCCGGCATTAATATATCAGGGGAGCTGGGATAGTCCGCTGTGCAACGTGGGCCCGATTCACTGGCTCACACACAACGCCACCATCCAACCGTCTCGGCATTCAATTCCGCAGATGTTCATCCTCACGGTATAGCGTGAGCAATTGAGTGATATGTAGGGGAGACCGGGGGAAGAATGTGGGCTGATGCGTCAGGATATTGGTAGAATACTAAGCGGGCCTCCGGAGCTCGTCTAAAGCGCGTCCGCCATGTTGGACGGCTTGGCCACGCCCCCCCGATTCTGAATGGTTTTGACCAAATTTGCAGGGAGACCCTTACTTAAAAGGTTCACCCTCTCAGTCTCCAGGCTGAGAGAATGAGACATGGTTGTGAAAGTGGAGGGCACGTAGTCTTGAATGGAGATGGAGAAAATGAGTGGATCCAAGGAGGACAAGTTACCAGCCTCTTTAGAAGTGGGAACCAAGATCGTCTTGACCAATAAAGGACTATCAATATCACTTCTGCTTTCTCCTGCTGAATCTTTGTCAGAGTTCTGGTGATTAATGGAAAAGGATGGAAAGCATAGAGCAGTTTCTGGGCCCATTCCACCTGCACAGCATCTGTTCCCCATGCTCCCCTTTCCGGAAACCTCAAGCAGAACCACTGAACCTTTGAATTGTTTCTAGAAGAGAACAGGTCCAGAAACGGATGTCAGAATCTCAGGCAGATCAGACTGAAGATTCTGCAAGACAGCAACAGATTTGTTGACAAAGGAAACAATCTGCTCAGGTGATCTACCCAAGTGTTGTTTATTTCTTTGCTGTGGGATGTTGGTAAACTCAGAAGATTGGTTTCTGTCCAGAGATCAATCAATGTCGCCTCTTGATTAAAAGTCCTGAATCAAGTGCTCCCTTGATGGTTTCTGTAGGCAATAGAGAGAGTATTGTCCGTTTTCACCAAGACATCCTTCTGCCTGATGAGATCCTTAAAGTATAAGAGAGCTCTGTAGATCGCCATGAGTTCCCTCCAATTCAACTAATTCTTCTGCTCCAACCATGACCAGCTCTGTTGACATAACTGACTGACAGGTGGCTCCTCAACGGATCTTGCTGGCATCTGTGGTTAATATCAGGGTTTGTTGTGGATGCAACCGCAGGACCTTGGAAAGATTGTATTTAACCACCACTCCAGCTACTGTTTGATCTGAAGGAAGTGGTCTAATGAGAAAGGGCCTGATTTAGATCTTGGCGGATGGGTTAGTCCATCACAACGGTGACAGATATCCCATCCGCCGGGATTCATACTTCGGCATAAAGGATATCCGTCACCGTTGTAATGGAGTAACCCGTCTGGCAAGATCTAAATCAGGCCCTGAGTCTTTTGGGAATAAAATTTGTGCAGGTGCCACAGAAAAGCACGCAGATGTAGATGTGCTTAAGGAATTGTGAACACTCAGGACACCGTATGATGCTGGAACTGCATCCGTAACCTTGCTAGACCGCTATACTGGATAGAAGAATTCTGATCAAATTTTGCAAACTAATGATCTTGTCTTGTGGAAGAAAAATCTTTGCTAGATCCGTTCTGAAAATGGCTCCTATGAACCGGATCTCCAGTGAGGGCGTCAGTTGACATTTCTGTAGCTTGAGAAGAAGACCCAATCTATTCAATATTTCCTTCATGCATTTGCAGAATGTCCGAGGCCTCCTGAATGGATGGAGCATATAGAAGCCAATTGTCTAGGTAAGGGTAAACTGGAATCCCCTGCGAATGATAATGGATGACGACTGGAGCCATCATTTTTGTAAAGACTCTCGGAGCAGATTTTATGCGGAAGGGGAGAACCATAAATTGGCAATAATGGGCTCCCACCGCTAATCCGAGTAATTTTCATTTCTTCCTTGCAATAGGGATATACAGATAGGCATCCATCAAATTCAGTGCAATCATAAAACTCTGGAATGGAGGGGAGGCGAGGCCAACCACCAAGCAAGATGGCCGCTCCCTGAAGCGGCTCCACCGCCTGTGCCCATATATCTCCCATCATCCGTACATTAATCCGCTCCCCCCACCCGATCAGCATCTGACTTTGCTGTGGAGAGAGAGGGGGAGACCGTGGAGGAGGCGAGAGGCTCCGGAGAGCGGGACCGCGACAGTGATGAGACCGGGACCTACATCCGCAAGGCAAACCCCGGACTGAAGTCGCAGCAGCGGCACCTGGGGGAGGAGTCGGGTGGGACAGCTCAACGCCTACTGAATGCCCGAGATCACCTGGCTGGAGGCGGCACGTCACCTGTCAGAGGTAGCCTTTGAGTGCGCGGGGGCAGCCCATGAGATTGAAAGTGGGCCCTGGGACATTGGGAGCGAAGGGTGATTTGTTTGCAGGGTGACATCTTCCCTACATCTGGGGTTGAAAACCTGAGAGGCCAAGAGGAATGTCCCAGAAGTTGGTGGCAACCCTAGCGCAGGAGGTAGCAATTACCACCCTTTTTTCTTCAAAGACAGGGGAGGTGACGATGACTGGCAATAAAGGTTCAAGAGGCACACAGCAAACAAAACTGGAAAAATATGCCCTACCTAAGGAGATGACTGGAGGAGCGGTGGCGGGGGGACCTCAAGAGCCCTCAGGGGTCCCCTCCCCAGCCGGCAAAGCCCTAAACATGACATTTTAGAGGTAATACAGGGGGCCCGAGGCTCCCTAGAGGTGAAATTTGACTCAGTTACTTCAGAAGTTACACTCATCAGGGTAGATCTGCGCAGGTTGGGAGACAGAGTGAAGGAGACAGAGGATTTTGTCACGGCCCTTCGGGCGGAGACACAGACCCTCTGGGATCAGGTAGACAGACTTCAAGCAGATGTAGTGGCATTAGGGGCCAAGCTGGAAGACATCGAAGGCCGCTCTAAAAGAAACAATATATGGGTCGTAGGGGTCCCAGGGAAAGAGGAAGGCCCAAGTGCTGACCTCTTTCTGGAGGACTTCATCCTGAACATGCTGCAAGTGAAGGGCCTCTCAAAATTCTTCTCAATTGAAAGCTCACACAGGATCCCAGGCATTCCACTGAGGGTGGGCGCCCTTCCGCGAACCATCATTGCCTGCATCTTTAACCACAGAGGTCGAGATGTAATCTTACAGGCTGCCCACTGAGGGCCGCCTCTTCGGTATAAAAATGCCTCCATCAGTATCTTTGCTGACTTTACCCTCAAAGTTCAGAAATTCCGCCGCAGTGAAACGGATATTTCAAGAGCAAGACCTCAAGTATTTCATGATGTTTCCAGCAAAGCTGAGAGTGGTGGCAGAGGGCAAGACTCTGCACTTTGGGACCCCAGAGGAGGCCTGGAACTGTATTGAGGGATGACGGCCAGCGGGCGGTGGGGAGGGAGAGGGACGAGGGGCGCGGAGATGTCCTAAGAGGCAAAGAAATGGGGCAGCTGGGGTGACTTGTAAAGCTACAGAAGATACTGAAGATAACGAGGAACAATCACTGTGGGTGGGGGGGGGGGGGCAAAGGTCTCCTTGGTGGTGGAGGCATTTGCCTGAGACTTTATCTCCTGATGGACAATGGTATGCAGTAAAACAAAGGGGGGATGAGAAGCAAGAGACTTTTTGTCCGCCGCTTTGGCCACTGGACCTTGTTGCTATGTGCTACAGTTGGGACAACAGGTGCTCTGCAATGCTGGGGGGTGACATGCAGGGATGCAGGGAGGTGGGGATCTGTTGGGGAAGTGTTCTTGCTGTTTTGGTTATACTCAGTTTGCATTAAAGTACAGTCGATTCATATGTAAGAAATGTGCCCTCTGGAACTACCCGAAAAAGCCTCCTGGCCTGCAGTGCTGCATATGTGGCTCGCCAAGTCTCTGAGCTATATCACTACTAATCTGCAATGCTGGGCGGGGGAAGCTTCTTGAAGATAATGCCCTGGAATGTCAATGGGCCCGGGTACAAGATTAAAAGAGGGGTGTCCTGCAATATTTTAAGAGCCACTCTCCTGACACTTTTCTGCTGCAGGAAATACATATGATGGGCAACACGTGCTGAGCGCTTGACAGGTGGGTAAATAAAATGATGGCATACGCAGGCTATACCTCTGGTTCCAGAGGGGTGGAAGTACTAATTAGGAAGTCGCTCCCCTTTGTTGTACAGCGCACGTAGCCGGACTCACATGGGAGATTTGTGGCACTGTTGGGACAGTGGGAGGACTTGTCATTCAATATTTGCTCAGTGTATATACCACCAAGATTGCTAGCCTCCACGTTACCTGGCTCGGGTTCCCTGCTCCTGCAGCTGCCAGACAGAGTGCTGCTCATAAGTAGCGACTTTAACGTGGTGGTCAGCGAGGAGTGTGACCGTTGGCCGCAGAAACAGACAGGGACTGCACAGAGTCCGTTTTCTGATTTTCTGGCTTCCTTGGGGTTAATTGATATCTGGCTTACGCATAACCCATGGGAATGACAATATACCTTTCACTCGGATGCACATGGGAGCCTCCCCCACATTGACTACCTTCTCACACAACATTGACAGGTCCACCAATACTCTGATGTTCGACACTTGGCCAGAGGAATCTCAGATCACTCCCCAGTGTGGGAGGTGTTCAACTTGAAACCCGGCGCTAATAGGGCTGTAAGGCAGAAAACCCATAGTATCTGAGGCGGTGTTCAGTGGGCAGGCGCTCTCACTTAGCAAGATATGCTTTAGCGCTGATGCAAAAGGAGTATAATGACCGGGCCACTGAGGCCGCCTGAGTGGTGCACTGTGCCACGGCTCGCCACCTGAATGAAGTAGGGAATAAAACTGGTAAGCTCCTGGCTTGGCTTGAAAAGCAGGGCCAGTCAATGAATTGGGTCCTGGAGATTAAAACAAAAACAGGGGAATTAGTTATGGAAGGAGATCATATAGCGCAGGCGTTTGCAGCATAATACGCTCAAATATATTCTCTGGCAATGTCTAAGACTCCGGATGATGCCCATGAGCTTCTCAAGAACATACACCTTTCAAGACTATCGGATGAGGATCTGGAGTTCTTGGAGGCAGACATTGATGAGGGTGAGTTGGTGGCGACGGTGAGAAAGCTGAGATCCGGGAAAGCCATGGGTCCGAACGGACTTCCAATTGAGCTTTACAAAATGATGGCAACTAAGCTTTTCCTGCATCTCTTAACTATGTACAAGGAGAAGCTCTCCACCATGAGATCAAAGGCTTGCCACCATAGTTGTCAATCATAAGGAGGGGAACCCTCCTGAAGACTGCGCCTCGCTATTAAATGTTGAGGTCAAAATATTTGCCAAAGTACTGGCACCGCTGCTCAGTAAAGTAATTCACTCTGTGATCTGCCCAGATCAGTCAGGATTTATGCTCCAATGGAGAACCAGACTTTGGGCCTGATTTAGATCTTGGCGGTTTTGGTCCAGCTGTCGATTTACCGTCTGATTCTCCGTCCGCCAACTAGGCGGTCCGCAAGCTCTAATTAGATGCCGGTGGGTCCATGGACGAAAAACGTCGGAGTGCCGCCGTCTCTGTCAGAATTTTCTACCCGTGCCGACGGCACCATAGGCAAAACCGGCAGTCAGAGGTAGTACAGTCAGTTTTACCACGAGGCCAATCATGATTTACCTTCCTGCCAACGCAACTGTGGCGGGGAATCCTCCACCCCTGAGTTGGCGGATAAGAAGGGATATAAGGCAGAAACTTGCCTTCTCTCTGTTTCACACTTTCTGTTCCATCATAGACCCGATCGTACAAGTCCTGCTGCTGATACTTACCCACAATGCAAATCAACCCCGCCATTGCCAGAATCGAGGGTAAGCTGCTACTTTTAACTTGTTACCTTTTGACTTGTCTGTTTACATTTGCTCAGGACTTGTGCATTTTTAAATCTCTCCTACAAGCAAAAACATACCAATGTGTAATGCATAAGTGTGTAATGTTGACGTCTAAAAAATTTAAAGAAACACACCTGTAAAATTTGAATGTATTATCACATTTGGTGCAAGCTGCCTTCATGGAAATGGACACTGACACAAAAATGGACAGTACTCAAAACATCAAAAAGTGACGAAACAGGTGTCTTTAATTAATTTTCGAAAACTGCCAAATTAAAAACATATGTATTACACATTATTGGATAAGTGAAATGTAATAAAATGTAGAAATTGCACTAGACAAGGTGTAACGTTTATTTTGAAATAACTGTAAAATCAATGCCAGTCCTAAACTCAAATCAGAGAATATATTTATAAATGCAACATGTCCCCTTGTCTAGTGCATTTCCTGTATTTTATCATATTTCCATTCTCACATTATTTTTGAAGGTGTAATGTATATGGGGACGATTCACAAAGATAATTTGAGACAAAAGTCTAACTTTACGACTTTTGGTATTCACAGAGATCATTTACGAGTCGTATCTTTACGTCAGCAGTCGGGCCCGAATCTCAGCACCTGGGTCGTACTCTCCACACCCGGGCCGTACTCTCCGGCTCGGGCTGTACTCTCCAGCTCGGGCCGTACTCTCTGGCTCGGGCCAGATGAAGTGTAATCAATGGGTCAGAATGCTATTTTTAGAAAAGGGAACATTAGGAACGTGTGATAAATGGTAGAGGAGGTCATGAAAAACAGTTTGGGTAGGGAAAAGGTTGTGGCCAGACACTACATCATATCCCAGAAAAGTTTGCTCCTTTGCATCATGGTACAATTTGAGCTCCCCTCAGTGTTGACTATAGTGTTAACACTACAGTCAACACTAAGGGCGCTCCCCTTAGTGTTGACTGTAGTATTAACACTACCGTCAACACTGAGGGGAATGCAAATTGTGCACTTCGTGTACCATGATGCAAAGGAGCAAACTTTTCTGAGAGATAATGTAGTGTCTGGCCACACCCTTTTACCTGCCCAAACTGATTTTCGTGACCTCCTCTACCATTTATCACTCGTTCTTAATGTTCCCTTTTGTAAAAATTGCATTCTGGCACATTGATTACACTTCATTCGTCCTGAGACGGAGAGTATGGCCCGAGCCGGAGACTACAGCCCGGGTGCGGAGAGAACGGCTCGGAGATTCCAGCCCGACTGCAGATGTTAAGATACCACTCGTAAATGATCTCTGTGAATACCAAAAGTCGTAAAGTTAGACTTTTGTCTCAGATTACCTACGTGAATCGGCCCCTATGTGTTTATTACTTTCACTTATGAAGTACAAATAAACACACCTGTATTAAGACGTAAAAATAAAGTTTGAAACATCTATGTGTTGGTGTAAGTGTCCATGATAATAATGAATGTTTGCACCAAAATTTAAATGTCCGTCACAAAACATTTAAACTAGTGTATGGACTTTACAAAGTATCTAAAGGTCATGTGGGAGGTACCCTTCTTTGGAAAAGGGATGGGTATATGGACTCAAAAAAACAAAAGTTCCCTTCTCCTGTTGATGTGATTAGGCAGAGATTATCTCCTCCTGGGCCTCTCTTTTCTCAACGTGAGAAAAAGGGATTAAGTGTGCGATAGAGTCTTATGCAGGTTGCCAAATTTACAATAAAATAATTCAAAGAGATTTTGAAAAAAGAGATTTTGAAAAAGATATTTTTCAAAATATCTTCTTTCTTTTTCAAAATATCTTTGGTTTATTATTATGTATTGTATATGTTTTTTTAATAAATAACATGGAAAAGTGTTTTTAACTGACATGGATGAATAATGAAGAATGTACTGGTTAATAAAATAGGTAAACATCTTATTCCTTTGCATCTGTGTAGTTGTTTCGTTTGACTGTGTAATCACAAAGCATTGAATTATTTTATTGTAAATTTGGCAACCTGCATAAGACTCTATCGCACACTTAATCCCTTTTTCTCACGTTGAGAAAAGAGAGGCCCAGGAGGAGATAATCTCTGCCTAATCACATCAACAGGAGAAGGGAACTTTTGTTTTTTTGGACTTTACAAAGTAGACATTTATACAAAATGCTGTATTTCCTATCCTAATGGTAAGTAACAAATTGTTACTAGGACAGACCTGATAAAAATCAGAACTAGGAGAAAGGGTAGGAGGGGTGGGAGAGGATTGGGTTGGGGAGGTAGAGGGAGCTGCAGTGGGTGATGTGCGGGTGTCTGTTGTTAGGTCTCGCAGACCTCGCGTTGCAGCGCGTGCACTGCTCGCTCTGCGAGGCATATTGGAGTAGGGTAGGTTTTAGAAGTGGGGTGGAAGCCCCACCCCTATTTTTCATTGGCTGGCGTCATCGTCTATGGTAAACGCTGGCCTCCGATTGAAAATGAGGCTTCTTAGTCCCTCCTTGTTACCGCCCTGTCTCCTTTTGGGACGGCCCATCCGGACTGGATCGTTTACTTGCGGCGTTACACTGTCTCCTTTATTAGTCGGTAAGCACGCACTATTTGGAAAATGGGTACAATGGCGGCTGCAGCGCTATGCGCTCTAAATTGTGTGTTTTTTATTTATTGTTTTAATGAGCGCGGCGCCCACTAGGGACACCGCGCTCACTTTATTTATTTATAATTTACATTTATGTTGCACTCTGTTTGTTTTTTCACTAGAAGTGCTGCCCATCATGTGCTCGGTGTTAGACACGAGCTGAGAGAGCCACAGAAGTTCACGGGAGAGCCATTCCGAAGTGCACGCCGACGTCTAGGCACAGAGCGCTTGGGGGCGCTTTCAGGGCGCTGAGAGTGTGTTTAGAGGAGGGGGTACACACAGCAACGTGTGTGAGGACTTTTCACTTATTTACAGATAGGTTATTGGCACGTTTGTTGTCAGGACGTCCTCTTCTGCATGCTTAGGGGGGATATATTTGGAGTGGGGCGGTCAGGACGTTCCTGAAATGTACGATTTTTGCTGTTAAGTGGTTTGATGGAGGGAATGATGTTCCACTTGCACGAGACTTCAGTGTGTGCCTAGAATGACCGTCTCTGTGCGTTTGATATGTTTGGTGGCGGGGGTCACAAGGACCAATGAAATTCGAGAAAGGGGGCATGTTGTCCCAGTATTAAAGATTTCGTGTTTCCCTTGTGGTGTGGGTGCCTGGATCCGGTGGGCTCTCTAGAAGAGGCTTCTTGGGGGTCCAGCGGTCAGTCCTGGTTGTCCGAGGCAGTTCGGGTGTTTGATATTATCGCCCGCTTCCTTTGCTTGCTGGGCGGATGGGGGTTGAGGCGGGAGGCCAGGACAGGGTCTGAAACAGAGCGGGGTTACTTTTACACGTGAAAATTTGCATTTCTTTTGCACGGCGAGCACTGGTGAGGTTAGGGGTGGTGTATGCGACTGTTCGCCTGTGTAGTGAAGAGAAGAGGGAGGTAAAATAATGTTTGGAAAATGTACCCGGGCCATGCTAAAAACGAAATCATCTCTGGCCCCAGGGGCACCCCGCAGTGTTTTACTTGAAAGCGTTCATTTGTTTCAGTTTAATTAAAAATGCTGTACCGCGGCCGTCTGTCGCGGGAGGGACACTCTGAATTTAGGGTGGACGAGAGATCACACAAACGAGCTCCGCTTCGCCTGACACGGGAAATTGTTCGGTGCTTCACCACAGCGGGGCAAGTCCTGGCTTCAAAGGTGACTCGTCTCTCCGTGGGTTGACGCTCTATAGCGGGCCCAACGCGGGTCGGCGGCCCCAGCGGGCCTATCCCTCTCCCCCCCACCCACCCAACCCCAACCCGACCACCACCGGCCCCTCCCCCATTGAGCCCTTGCAGCGTGGCCTACAGAGATGCTGCATAACAAGTCAATAGCCTCCTCACACAGCGCAGCCGTGGGAACAGGGGCAGGGGGTGAGGTGCTTGTGGCAAAGAAGACCCCAGCCCTTTTAGGGGGGTGGGTTAGGCCAACTGGGAGCAAGAGGGAGGGTGGAGATGGGTCTCTGGGTGGCGGACAAGGATGCAGGTGGTACAGTTTCTGTTGGAACCGCCACCACTAGGGACTGCTTGCTTGTAGAGGCCTCCTAAGATGATGTTGATGAGCTGGTGGCCTTCATTGCAGTCCCTTCATCCTCTGTTTCACTGGGTCCCCCAGTGCCTGTTTTCTCAGCACCCGAGCCACAGTGTCCAGCTGCTTCCTCGCCTATGTGGCCAACGTCCCCTTTGCCTGCTCCTAAAGATGCTGTAAAGACATATACAATAGTTTAATTGTAACTGTTTAAATAGAAGCGACCATGAAGTTTTTTCCCTTAATCATTTTCCAATTTTTCAGATTTCACCCTCTTCAAGCTTTCAAACTTTGGTTAATTTTTATCATTATCTCATGCATGTAGGGAACTTCTTCAGAAAACATTTGGTCCCAGTTTTGTAATTTACGATTATTGCTCCTATATAATATATGATTTTTTCACTTAAGCATTGTCAATTTCTTCCAGGATCTGTTTAACACCTCTGAATGGTTCTGATTTGTTGATTAGAACAGTGAACTTATGTCACCAAACATGGTACAAAGCAAAAATACTTTTGTACAGTGTGTGTACAAGGCAGAAAAGAGTAGAATTATATTTATGCATAAAACTTTAACTATGAATCAATCTTTGTCAACAAACACTGCAATGTTGTACCCAGGGCTGGCATCAGGGACGTGCAACAATGAGAAATATCCTCATTACTCCTCGTTTTTTCCTCTTTCTATGTCTACTGCATTCTGCAGCACACATAGAAAGAGGAAAACACCTCTCATAAGGTATCCCTTCCTGCACAAAAACAATCACCCCTACAAGCAGACACCCTTGCATCATGACGCAAGGGTGCCTGCGTTGGCCCATGGCAGCCCATTGTGCACCAGCGCAGGGGAAAAGGACAGGAATGCACCGTATCTCAGAGATACGGCGCATTTCTGCCCTTTTCTTTTGACGCAGGGCAGCACAGCAAGATTCCTTGCAGCACTGCGCTGCACCAAAACCTTGTAAATGAGGCCCATGGAACGCCCCTTTCACGCAGTGTTCTGCGTGAAAGGGGCACATATTTACAGGCCATGAAAAGCACGCAAAGTGGCTTTGTGTGTCCTTGTAAATATGCTGCGGCACATTGTGCCACCGGAGCATCAAAACAGTGACGCTATGGCGGCGCAAAAGTGCCGCTATGGGCCTCATAAATGAGGCCCTATGGATTTAACTAAATTCTAGGACTATGGCATTAAAGAAAGGGCTGCCATGTGTGTCAGTGGGAGCACCATCTTTGGGGATATATGAAGATGTGTGTGTACGAATGGGATATATTTGTACAGTGAGAGCCTGTGTCGTATGTACTTGCTGCACAGGCCATACCTTTCGCCATATGTGGCACCATTACATGTATAACGCAAACATAGCATCATTTTTCTTAAATGGGAGAAATATAAAGTACAGACAAATATTCAGTCAAAAAGTTTATAATATGGAAAATTTCTGCACTTTAAATTTCTGTCATTTAAAAAAAAAAAAGGCAGTGTTTTTGAATTATACTTATGGCACAGTGTCTACTGGGAGTAAGTGGCCTGTTGTTTGTAAATGCGACACTTAGAAATGGGAGAAAATTGAAATGAAGAATTCACTTAATCATTGTGAGAAGCTGGCTTGGTATATGGTGCACACTTATGTAAGTGGGCACCTTGCACCAATTCAGACAACCCTTATGGTGATTTTAGTGGTCTTAGACAACCTTAGAAAGCTCTATGTGGTAGCTGTGGAGAGCAGCCTTCAGGCTTAGTCCTGAAGGAGTGTAAAGCAGCTTGTTTTACCAGAACATAATCTTATTGGTATAGATTAAATGAAAAGAACCACACAGTGTATTTATAAAAATATGTATTTATTATAAGACACTCACTAACACATACAGATATCTCTTACCCATAGATATACACAATGCATACAATACTTGGCAATAAAAACAGGTAAGTAGCACAAATACACAGTGGTCGCCAGGGGGAGACCAGACCATATACTAAATAGTGGTATGCGAACCACGACTCGAGTCAAGACTATACACAGAAGACGTAGAAGTGCCGGGGACCCAAGAAACAACCTGATGTAAGTAACCAGGAACTCCACGGAGGCCGTGTGCTGAGTGGGAACACGACCGCGGGCTCAATACAAATCAATGTGTAAATCGCAGTTGCAATTTTAAAGAAGAGGGACCCTTTCCAGTGGACCCTGAAGAAACCCCGTCGAAGAAAGAAAGTTGGAGAGCCACCCCACCCGTGGATACCCTAGGAACCAGGAGACCTACACCAGGGGAGCCGGGTGCATAGGTGCGAAATGGCGTCGGAAACCGCCATCGAGCTCAATGGGAGACTTCAGGAAGATGCCGCTGCTGGAGAAGGTGAAAGTGTCTGGTGGAACCCAAAGGTGGATTCAAGGTGAGAAGTACCTGCAACCTGAGGGGACAGAGTCTATGCCACTCAGGAGTGACCAGGAGGCACGGAAGACGAATGCCCACCGATGTCGGTGTTGCAGGTGAGGTTGACGGTGCCCCTGACGAGATTACTTTGACCTTGGAGCTGCAGCTGCAGCTGTGAGGACAGGTGACACTGTGGAAGACCAGGAGCTGTTCACAAGCTGTCCCACGTCAGATGTCGAGAGTTGAGGGGTTGGTGTCCGGCGGGAGCACCAACAAGCCTTGGCAACTGCAACCAACGTGGAAGTTGAAGAAAGTGCAATGTCGGGACCAGCAAGGTCCAGGAGACTCACCACAAGCAAGGGAGTCAGGGCAGGCCCCGAGCAATCAGGGGAGCCCAAAGAATTCAAAGATGACCCTCGAGAGGACCCACAGGCTGGAGGCACTGGAGTCTCGAGAGGACCTCGAGCAGCTCACCAAAGATGCAAGCCCACGGTGCAAGTGATTCGGTGAGGTTGAAGATCTTGGTCACTGGAGATGCTTGAGGTTGAGGCTACTTGAAGCCTGAAGATCTTGGTGTAAGGAAGCCAACAAGCCTTTGCAACTGCAAGTCGACACAGTGCACAGGGGTTCGGTTCCTGCGGCTCTGACGAGGAATACTGGCCTGAAACTTGGTGAGAGGACAGGGCAGGCCTCGAGGGATGTGAAGAACCACCACCTGTGTTGCTGAGCCTTTTGGAGTCCGTGGGAGCAAAGGATCAGCAGACCGGTCAGCTTAGTTGCGGTGCCTGCAGATGCAGGGAAGTGACTCCTTCACTTCAAGGAAGATTCCTTCAGGTGTCTTGGATGCCCACAGGCCTTGGAAGGTTCCTGAATGGTGCACAGGCACGGACATTGCAGCAGACGAGCAGGGCGACGAGATCAGGAGCAGAAGGAGTCTTTCCAGTTGCAGCCTTGATGCCCAGAGCGAAGTCCAGCAAAGTCCAGAGTGCCCAGACGGTTGAAGAAGAAGTGGTGTCTGAAATGAATCTTGTCCCACGATGAATCTAGGGACCCACCCACAGGTAAGCCCTTAAATACCCTAAGGAAGGGGTTGGGATGATTCAAGGGTCCCTCCCTAAGGAGGGGCTGGACAAGGGGGAGGATACTCCCCTGTTCTTTGTCCAGTTTTGCGCCAGAGCGGGAGCCAACGGCTCCCTGAACTGGTTTGAACTGGACTATGCATGGAGGGCACTAAGTATGCCCTGCACGCAGACTATGTGGCGCTGGCAAGCGCCCCCACCCTGCCCCAATACACTGTGACAGGATACCTATTGTTCTACCTTCCCCTGCCTGAGCTTGGCTCAGCAGCAGGAGGGCAGAAACGTGTCTCTGGCCGGCAGCAGCCCTAGCTTGCTGTCCGGGTCTGGAAGACTGGAACCGGGAGCATCGAGGGCCTCCCATAGGAGCTTTACAATGCATGGAATCATACCTCCCACAGGGTATGATTCCAACATGTTTGATACCAAACATGACAGGGTTCGTTACAGCCAGTTCAGAGCTGGTCATCGCGTAATGACGCGGTGCCCCTCTATATGTTACATCGCTGTCTCACTTACAACCCGGGAGAATGGACTTCATAGGTTGTAGGGGTGTCCTGCTCATGCAGGGGCACCCTCACACTTAGAACCGAGCACCCTGCCTTCAGGATTGAAAGGCCTGCTTTAGGGATGACTTATAGGTTTTAAGTGCAGTGACCTTAGATATAGGTAAACCTATATCTTTCATATGTGGTGCTAGCACCAGCTTACACAGGCTGCAATGGCAGGCCTGTAGTTACAGTTTGGGTGGTCTCCCATGGGTGGCATAAAACATGCTTCAGCTCATGGGGGACCCCAGGTGTACCTATGCCCTGGGTACCTTAGTACCATATACTAGGGACTGATATGGTTACACCAGTGTCCAATCTAGGATGTACTTAAGTACTTACCAAACCAATTTAGGGGAGAAAGCACAGAGACTGGGGTCCTGGTTAGCAGGATCCCAGTCAGAAACAACATTACATCAATCAAAAAGTGAGGGTAACCATAAAAGCAGATCCTACTTTCCTACAATCATGGAGGTGACTTTCCATGTTAGTTTTCTTCCATTTAAATGCATTCAGAAACATCATTAAATTCACAGCTTCAAGATTTAGTTGACAAGGACTTCTATTAAAGAGTAAAATACCTCAATGCTTCACTTGTTCACCTCTGTGACCCCGCTCCAGCCAGGCTAAAAATCGGACTGAGAACTTCTCTTTATCAGGCCCTGCTATCTGCAGCCTGATGATAATAATGTAAAATGAACACAGCCTTCCCTTAACTTTAAAAGTTAAACATGAACTTGTGCTTATTTAAATCATTTCCCCAGATTGTGGGCTACTCTAAAGGTGTCTGGGAGCTACTGGTAGGTCGTAATCAACTAGTTGGAGACACCTTATCCAGTCTAGGTGAATTGTGGGATGATAAAAATAGGAAAAACAACTTTTATTTTGTATGTTTAAATATATATATATATATACATATATATATATATATATATATGTGTTAATTGGTCCTGAAAATGTAATATCTTCTATATTAACATAATGTTAATTTAGTAGATTTCACATGAACTTACACACCAAATAAAATATAGGGCGTCAAATACACAATGCATACTAATGTTGTGGTGTTGTCTAAATATAATGTATTTAAAAATACGTGGCTTGCAGGGCCAAGATAGAGGACACGTTTTAACGCAGCTCCGCCACCCACCTCCATTATCCGACATTTTCTCACCCCCAAGTGAGACATTTGCATGCCGAAAAGCCCCTGCTGAGCCGCCGAGTGGCCGCCTCTGTGATCCTACTGCCACGAAATCTGGGGCGACTCGTAAGCAGCCGCTGTGAATCTGTAGCCTGGCGCGGGCTGTGTGAGGCGGCGGTAGGGCTCGACATCGTAGCCGGGAGTAGCCGGCTCCCAAGACTGCTTGGTGCTTGCGGCACTGAGAGAAGGCCGGAGAAGTGCATCGAGATGACGTGGGACCTCTGAGACGACACCAGAGAAACATGCCCCAAGTTATCTGGAGGCAGGACTGCTGCGCTGTACTGAGGTGGGTCTGCGGCCTATTGCCGATGGTGTGGCAGCCTGCGGGGCCCGTGGAGGGATTGCGTCCACCTGCCAGCCCTCCTCCCACCCTCTGCTGGACTTATGTATGCTGCCGGGCCCCGGGCGCATTTTGGTCCGCTGCCTGTACCTGGCTCCCGCTTACCTTCTGCTCCATCACGGGGCTTGCCGGGTGAGCTGTCGGCGCCCCAAAGGTTACTACCGCTGATCCGGGGCCTAAGGTGGGACCTGCTGCGGGGACCTCGCAAGGAGGAGACGGATCCCCGCTCCTCATTGCGAGACTGCCTGGGCCTCCCCTCGGAATTAAGAGGGCCACTGCTCTATGTTACTGCCCCACATTTATCAAAGAGTATCCTTTAAGCAGTGCCCTTTACTCAGTGAACACGAGATTAATTACTCTATTCTAGAGCAATACGATCCTCCTCACTGCTAGGTCTGCTCTATGTGCAGTAAGCTGCCGATTGCATTTACTTTGTGACAATCTGCCCAGTGAAGGCGGGCGCATTACACTCTCTTTGACTGGCACTGTTTGGGGACGCCTGGCTCTTCCGCTGGCGGCGCAGCTGTGGTACCCCACCTCAATTAACCCTCAACCCCTACTATTTCTATACCTCTGAAAGTTGTGACCATCACACTGTTCTAGGCATCTACACCTTAGACTGCACATGCTGCGTTGTGCCACAATCCATTGTTGGGCAACCGCGGACGGGCCCATAATCTTGGACTGTCAGCCCCTTCATCCCTAACTCCTGCACTTGGGAGCTGGATCCTCACCTTGTTGTGGAGGAAGATAGCGGTGAGTCACGTGACTGTTCCTTGCGCCCACCCCCTGGGCTACCCATGATACGATGTCAGGCCTCTTACTACTACGCCGCCGGGCAGATCCCTGTCAGTTCCTGATTGCTCGCACTGTGGTGGTTAGCTTGCTGCTGGCGATGGGCCATGGGCGATGAGATGGGCCGCACCCAGAATGTCACCTCCAGAACCTCCTCACATTCATCGTTGACTACAGGAGTTGATCGGACGGATCCCCCGGACCAACCACCACCCCCTGGTGACAGGTTTGATTTGGTCTTGGCAGCTATCGAACACTCCTGTGTCTCTCGTTGAATCTAAAATCACAACGTGGTCGCAGATCTTACACTTCTCCATGCAGATCACAGGAAAGTGGTTGACCGGGTAACAGCCACAGAACAACCCACTACTAAGCTGCTGGAACAACAATTGCGAGACTATGGCGCTAGAATCCAAATCTTGGAGTCTAGAGTGGACGATGCAGAGGGTCGCTCGAGACGAAACAACATCTGCCTTATTGGCCTTTCCGAAGCGGTGGAAGGCCAGGATGGAGTCGTATTTACTGAACGATGGCTCAGGGAACTACTGCCTGAACCCTCATTGTCGCCCTATTTCACCATCGAGAGGACACACCTGATCCCCTTGGGGAGACCTGCCCCTGGCACTGGCCCCCGGCCATTCATCTTCAAAGTATTACACTATCGCGACAGAGACTCAATCCTGCACGAACCCAGGAAATTACAGGACATCAGGCTGGAGAACACACGCATAATGTTCTTTCCAGACTATACCATGGGAGTGAAACGCCGAGGGAGTTCTTTCCTGGCAGTAAAACATCAACTCCGAACACTGGATATAAAATATTCCTTACTATTTCCAGTGCGGCTCTGTGTGGTATCTGCTGACAAAACAAGATTCTTTGATATGCCGCAAGAGGCCAGGGACTGGCTAGAGGCCTCTGGACTGTTCTCTGGTCCCCGGCCGAACGGAGGAGTAAGAGGGAGGGGGACTGCGGAGGGCCCACCTGGATCATGTCGGCGGCGCAGGACACACCACCCACTGACCCAGTGACTGTCCTGAATCTGGAACAGATTATAGCGGAGCGACAGCGGGCTCTCCGGGAGGCTGCGTGGATCAGCGATACCATTGGTGATTCTGACCAGGATGCAGCATCTATTCTGTCATGGGGGGATGAGGCCCAAGCAAAAGACCACTTTCTGAGTTGGTGGGTAACCAGTCCACAGCAGCTAATCCAGCACGGAGTGCTAGACTTGAGCCTAATGATATTATGCACCCAATATCATCCAATTGGGTCCCCCCACTGGAAGTGGCGGACTATGTGTAATCGCACATTCAATGCAGTTTTTAATAGGAGATAAGAGCCTGCCTTCGAGCAGAGTGCTCTAGGTCTGAAATCCCAGGCAAAGTCACGGATACACCCGAGGTCAACCCCACAATGGTCACTTTTATGAAAAAATACTGAAAGGACCCCAAAAAAGGCTTGGATAGGGCATGGCGTAATTGCCAGGATAAGTTGTTGGACATCTCAGGCCCCCTCACAAAGATCCTGGAGATCGGGTATCAGGTGAATAACTCTGGTTCGCAGATTGATGTGAAAGCACTGGTGGGTTGGACCCAGCAGGCTACATGCCAACTAGGAAATGTTAACTGTGTGATATCCACCGAGCACAGACGATCCATATTGATGCGTTTTGACCCCAAACTGAATGGGCCCATAGTGGCAGGCCTCCTTTTTGGTGGACCATTCCTAAAAGACTTAGCTAAGTTCGTCTCTACGTACAGATCCCTTGACAAAGCCCAATTGTCTCTCAACAAAGTGTTCCACAAACCCTTTCCGGCCGCGCTCGTCAGGCCGTGGTCACTTCCAGGGGTCCCATAGAGATTACACCCCACATTTACAAGACATTCTAAGACCAGGCGACTGGATGGTACTCCTCAATTTGAAGGATACATATCTCACGGTCCCAATCTTCACTCCACACAAGAGGTTCATCCAGTTCTACTGACACAGCAGATGCTTCGAATACAAAGTCCTCCCCTTCAGCATGTCATCCGCCCCTTAGTGCTTCACCAAACTGATGAGGCCAGAAGTGGAGACTCTACAAGCAAGAGGAGTGCGTCTGATCATCTTCTTGGACAATATCATTCTGATGGCCCAAGACCCTGCCACGGTGATGCTCCACCTCTGGTGGGCCACTCAACTGTTGCAGGATCTGGGGTTTGTTACAAATGAACAGAAGTCTGTCCTCTCTCCTAGCCAGCGCCTGAAATTTCTGGGGTTCCAGATAGAATGATCCCATCCCTTCTCATCCTCCCCTTTCAGAAGATAAGAACTATCAAGGAGTTGAGGAGTGCCTTGAGGAAACAGATGATTTCTTTGAGATCCCTGGCCAGGATCGTTGGGTTGTTGGCGTCGTTGATCCAGGAGATTTTTCAGGGCCACCTACATTACAGGGCCCTGCAGAGGTTGAAGATTCAGCACCTGCAGAAAGGCATCTCTTATGCGGACTAAGTCAAGTTGTCAGTCCATATGGAGTCCTGGAATGACAAGGCAATTTTCGGGACCTCCCTGGAGGTCATTATAGAATCAGATGTCAGCAAATGGGGCTGGGAAGCATGTTGCGGGCCAGTCTCCAAGGGGAGACACTGGTCAAAGACAGATTTACGGCTCCACATCAACTTATTTATTTATTTATTTTTCATTTGTATCGCGCGACGAATCATCCCCACAGGGATCTCTCGGCGCTTTTGGCTACACAGTGCTGAAGGCTAGGACAAAATTGCGGATTTAGAACAGCCAGGTTTTTAACTGCTTCTTAAACTGCCCCAAGCTTGTGTAGGCGCGTAGCTCATCCGGCAAGCGGTTCTAATGGAGCGGGCTAGATGTGAGAAAGCGCGCCCTCCCATTTTGACTTTCCTGATTTTACAGTGACGTAGAAAATTACGATTGCTAGATCTCAATAAACGGGCAGGTATATAGGGAACTAATTTCTTCCTTAGGTAGACCGGGCCAATGCCCTGCTGTGCTTTAAACACCGACATCAAGAGCTTAAACACTGCTCTCTTCCTCATGGGCAGCCAGTGTAGTTGTTGCAAAAGAGGTCGGGAGGGGTACGTACTGGTTTGTTGAGGACCAGTCGGACCGCCGTATTTTGCACTACCTGTAGCCTAGATGAAAGGTCCTCCCTAATTCCTACTAGTAGTGCATTCCCATAGTCCAGTCTACTAACTAGTAGTGCCTGTACTAGGGTCTTTTTGGCCTCCAAAGGGATCAAGGAAAAATCTTCCTCAGCATCCGCATGATGCCAAAGCATGTGCCCGATACTGACTTCACGTGTTCCTCCATCGAGAGCTTATTATCAAACAGGATACCCAAATTCCGTGCCTGAGTGGTTGGATTGGGTGCCTCCCCCAATTCCTCCGGCCACCAGTCCGACGACCATTATTCCGTCGCCTTTCCAAACAGAAGGATCTCCGTCTTATTGGAGTTGAGCTGCAGAAAATTCTCGCTCATCCAAGCGGCAATTTTCAGCATGCAGGATTTAAACTTTGCTCTGGCTTTCGCTGGGTCCGTCTCGATGGGGATTATCACCTGCGTGTCATCCGCATACGAGATTGTCTCAAAACCGCAAGATCTTATGATGGAGGCCAGCGGTGCCACATAGAAGTTGAATAATGTGGGGCTTAAGATGGAGCCCTGTGGGACCCCCTTGTCTACTGCGGTGGTCTGAGAGACGAATGTGTCTAATTGGACACATTGTGCTCTATTGTTAAGAAAGCTCTGCAGCCACGTCCATGCCAAGCCTTCGACACCAATCTCCCGCAACCTGTCCAACAGGACACGATGAGAGATGGTGTCAAAGGCTGCCGATAGATCAAGGAGCACTAGCATGGTGGGCGTCCCTCTGTCCAGTGACATCCTGATCATATCCATGACCTCCACCAGTGCCGCCTCCGTGCTATGGGCTGCACGGAAACCTGATTGCGAGGGGTCCAATAACCCATACTGCTCCAGATATCCCGTAAGTTGTTTGCTTACCAATGTCTCCATGACCTTCGAGCTGCAAGGGAGGAGGGAGATTGGTCTATAATTTTGAAGATCCGCCGGGTCTGCCAGAGCCTTCTTCAGCAAAGGTTTTATATGCGCTTTTTTCCATTTCCTGGGAAATACGGCCGTAGCCAGGGAGATGTTACAAACCTCAGCTAGCGACGGAGCTAAAATTGGGGCGCGTTCAGCCATTATAAATGACACCGCCGGGTCTGAGGGGGCACCTGATTTCGTTCGTGCCAACACTGCTACCACTTGCTCTGTGGTAATAGCTGTGAAAGCGTCGAGTCTAGGTAGTGTGGGGTCTCTCTTCGGAGGGGCCAACCCCTTCGGTGCTGCTCCTGCCGCTAGAGAGCTGTAGATCTTGTCTACCTTATCCCTAAAATGATTTGCTATGTTATCACATAGTGTTTGTGTCGGGGTATAGAGGAACTGTTAGCTTTAGGGTTTGTGAACTCTTTGAGTATTTTAAAGAGCTCCTTAGAAGAGTTCTTTGCCTTCCATATTCTCGAGCCTAGGTGGTCTCTTCTTGCTGAGTTACAGTTTGTTAAATAGGCTTTGTGTGCTACTGAAAAGGCCAGTTTATCCTCTGGCCGCTTGGTTTTCCTCCATTTTCTTTCTCTGCCTCTACACCTGGCCTTTTCCTTCTTAAGACTTTCAGAGTACCAGGGGGCTGAGACAGCCCTTTCCTGCGTTCGTACTACCCTGCATGGCGCGATGATATTTAGCGTGTCTCCAACTGAGGCCTCCCATTTTCCTAAGGCATTATCATTTCCCTCTCCTTTGTCGAAGGGGGGGGGGGGTCTAAAGACCTGACTAAATGCCATAGGGGTGACTTTCCTCCAAGCTCTACGAGGACTCATTCTACATTGGGACTGGCATCCTCTATCCGCCCTGCTCAAGGTGAATTTAAGCGCAAAATGATCGGTCCAGGTTAGTGGCCACGGGGATTCTACTGATAAGCCTATGTTTGAAAGATGTTATCCAAGGTATGCCCTGCAATATGGGTAGGTTCATGAATTCTTGGAGAGAGACCTAACGACTCCATGGCTGACAGCAGACATTTCGTATCTGAATTAGAGGGGTCATCTAAATGGTGATTAAAGTTGCCAACCAAAAAAAAGAACTCGGATTGCAGGATATACGGGGCGAGGGTCTCCAGTAATGAGGTGCAGAACAATGTATTACTTTCTCCTGGTGGATGATATACTACCGCCCCCATCCCACTGGTCCCTTTCCAAGACTGCAGTCGAAATACCAACAGTCCCATCCCATCTGTTAATACTGAATTGAGTACCTTGATGTAGTGTGGAACCCGTAAGGCTATAGCCAGGCCACCCCCCCTTTTGTTCACTCTGTCTAATCTTGTGACGGTGTACTCGTCAGGGAACGCAGAGGCCATAACTGGGGTGGAGTGACTTTGCATCCAGGTTTCAGAAATGAGACATATGTCCGGCTTCAGATCCTCCAGCAGATCCCAACTGCATGGAGCTCCTTGCGGCTCATCTACCATCAGAAGTCTCTCTCCAACAAAGACAGATTGTGTCCTTCGACTGGTGGACAACATATCGTCAGTCCGATATGTGAACATGCTGGGTGGGATGAGGTCCGGGCCCTTAGCAGAGATAGCCAAAGACATCTGGCATTTTTGCCTTCAACGTCAGATCTCAGTCGTAGCCGGATATCTGCCGGGCCAGAAGAATATGGTAGCAGACTGGCATTTCTGAAATCTCAGGGACGCCAGCGATTGGAGACTTCATGCGATGGTGTTCAGATCCCTCAATTGTTTGTGGGGTCCATGCAGCATAGATCTTTTTGCCTTCTGGCACAATTGTCAGAATCAGACCTTCTTCGGTTGGTGCTCGGAACCAATGGCGCAAGCGACGGACGCCTTCCTCCAGGATTGGTCTCTGACGTGGGCTGTGCATTTCCCCGTTTGTGATGATCCCCAGAGTCCTTTCACAAGTTCGGTGGCAAGCGGTGGAGATCATTCTGGTGACTCCACTTTGGAAGGCTCAATCGTGGTTTCCGGTGCTCTTGGAAATGGCAGTGCCTGTCCAGTCAAGATCGCTCGTCGGTGGAACCTACTGTTCGATTCTGTGGGCCAGCTGCATCCACTGATCTTGTCCAAGCAACTCACTCTGATAGCTTGGAAGGTTTCACGGAGAGATGGAATTTGCCAGGCCTTTCGCAAAACACTAGATTCTATATCGAACAGGCGTGGTCGGCAAATACACATAAAAGCTATGCTTCAGCATGGACAAGATTGGTTAGCTGGTGTTACGAACAGGGCTCTGATCCTCCGGGGGGCAGACTGTTGCCTAGTAATTAATTTTCTATCATCCTGGCGGATTTGGGTCTGGCTTACAGGTCAGTAAATAATTTCTAGTCCACAATTTCAGCAACTCATTGCCCGGTGGAAGAAAACCAATTGGTAAACATCCGTTGGTGTGCAAACTTATGCGGGGCATCCGACTGGCAAAGCCCCTTCTACCGATATACACAGATTTATGGTATATCAACATGGTCCTTCGCTTTCTGGAGCCAGATAATGCTTCCCTGTCCTGTAAACAGCTGTCTGCTAAACTTACAGTTCTGCTATGTTTGATATCTTGGAAGAGAGTATCAGATGTGTGTGCTCTGGATCTTGCAGGCAGAGTATTTTCTCCAGATAGAGTTTCTTTCACTATTATGAGATGTACTAAATCCAATTGCA
Organism: Calotriton arnoldi; assembly: GCA_963921515.1. Lineage (NCBI taxonomy): Eukaryota > Metazoa > Chordata > Amphibia > Caudata > Salamandridae > Calotriton > Calotriton arnoldi. Next base: position 1,421,556 of record CAWUFW010000518.1, read on the forward strand.
GATCTGTTTCATACCCAGTGTTTCTGAATAATGACAAATTGTGTGTGGTACCTTGTCTAGAATCATATGAAGGATGTACTAGTGCGATGATACAGAACAATGCTGATCAACTGTTGATTGCTTTGGAAAACCCATTCAAGCCAGCATCATCAGCAACGTTGGCCAGGTGGGAGCGATGGCTTTTTACAGAAGCAAGTATTGATGTTTCTAAGTTTGGCGCTTATTCCACTCGAGGCGCTATGGCTTCAAAATCCTTTGCTTGAGGCTGCAGATTAGAGGATATTATGTAAGCTGCAGACTGGTAGTCGGAATCTACTTTTAAAATTTTCTATCACAAGCTTATTGTGGATATTGCGTCAGTGGTGGTGATATCGCTTTAAATGAGCATAAACTGAGCCTCCGGTCCTGACATCGAATATAAAAAAAAAATCTAGCTTGCGCGACAAGAATTTTAAATTCGATTAGGAACACTGAGGTAAAGATTATCCCACCCATATTCTGTCTATTGCATTTGACGTATTTATATTGTCATCTGATATTTTGTCTATGACATACTAATTGATTATCCTTCCTGCTATGTGAATTACGCTGATCAGGTTGTGAGTCAGAGTTTATGGCTAGTTTTTCTGTTTTGCAGGAAACGATAAGAAACAAGGCTGAATTAACAGCGAACGCAGTGTTTGTTGGTTTCTGTAGGACTTGGCAGTCCCAGTCTAGTTTCTTATAGGTGCGCTGTGTTCGTCACACTGGTTTCGGTTAGCCTGCCTTTCTGGGCCTGGATGGAAGTTGACAAGTTCTTTGTAGGAGCAGTGTTTCCTGGATTGGACTACCGTAATATTATGGTTATGCAGACAAGTCAGACTGTTGTGTTTGATTCTACATTGCAAAGAAAGAGGATTAGAAGATGGCAGTTTCAGTACTTTAAAGGGATATCTGGACGGTGATTATAGCATGGGATGTTGGCATGGACTAAGTGTTCGTGGGAGATGTAGTTTTAAGTTTCCTATAATGTGATTGGCTGCTATATTTTTAATGCAGTAAAGATAGAGAAGCATAATCTTCACCTCCACGTCCTTAATAGAATTGAAATTTCTTGTTGCGTAAGTAAGAATTTTATTTATCATGCTTAACATGTTTTAAACAGCTGTGCGCTGTCTAAATGTTCAAAATAATCAAGAGCTTACCTTTAATAAATGCACACTTCCTGATAAAAAAGATGCGCTATATGAATAATGATTAAGTCGAGGCACGTCTTTAAAAAGAATCCCTTAGTGCCACACTGTGATGTCAGAGGGTTCGCTAAAGCATGTACAAAATTTCAGGACTATCGTTCCAAGGCACCCGGTCACCCTCCCCTAAACACACACACCACCCTCTGCCCAACGATTTTTGTTTCAGGTTGGTTCACTGAACCCATGATGCCCACCTTTAGCGGTAAACAGACCGACCTGTACTCCATTTAAGTGAGCATTTGGAGCACAGTTGAGACCAATATGTTGTTTTTTTAGGTCTCTTCGAGACATGCTGTATCTAGACTATGACAAAAAATCAAATGGGGGGAGAGAATGGACCACTTGTCCTGTATAACCAGGGTCTTGGTCATATTGGAACCGTCATTAAAAAACCCTCATATACATACACAGGCAATAGGCGGTATATCTTGATTCTCCGCCTGAGTGTACTGTTACAGCATCATCATAGGGACTTTGATAGTATATACGCTGTCCTCCACCTGGAGGAAGACCAACTGGTTTGTCAGTAGCGTCCAGAAATGAAAAAAGAGGGTGTGTGTGTGCTCAAGTGTGGTGAGGTTAAAATTCCCTACATCACTTTGTCACGAATATTTATTAGAGAAATCGTGATGTGATAAATTAAAAAGTGAAGTGGTGCGTATGTAGACCCAGTTACTGATCTACCGCACTATTATTGGTCAACATGTTTCAGCCTCCTGGTGTATTCTAGAGGCTTTCGTCATGACCGGGTTATGCTTAAGAGCGCCTTGTGGCTCCTAATTTTAGTGGTTAACTTACCACTCTTGTTTTATGAAGTCAGATCTGTGGTATCTGTAACTGGAGAAAAAAAGAAATATCTAGTAGTAACTTGTCTTTATCAATCTCCCTGCGACTATGGCCAAATGACCATTGTTTGCTATAGTATAGTATAGCATAGGGATTACTGTAACAGTTACATTTACTAATGTCTGAATTCTCTATGACCATATTGAGTCAGAGTTGCATTTATTTCGTCTACGGAAGCTTGGCTTGTTCAGGTGAAAGTGACGGGTATTCCCAGGAGGAGTATAGCAAAGGGTCAAGTTATTGATTAGCGGGGTTCTTAGTGGGCCTATCAAAGTGAGGACACTATGAACTGTGCGCGTTTGCAATTCGACATCTTAATCAGGGCCTTGTTGGTATAGGCGCGCTCACTATTTTGCTATGTTACAAGGTTAATTGTAAAACTAAATATTAAAAAGCCATCAGTGCCTCGTTTCTTTAAACAAATGGAGTGACTCTCATGCCGTGCAAATAGCAATAGTATTGGTGACAGATCGGTAAATTTTGATAGTAATGTTACCTCTTTTTGGCTGTATTCAGCTTCCTCGGGGTACCGAAGAGCAATGTGGAAACCTAATTCTGTAAAGACAAACAGGATTAGTAACGTGTACCTTGTGCGGTGTACCTTGTGCGGTTCTTCCTTGCCTCGTGGTCTATGGACGGCAGCTTACCGGTTCCTACAAATCACTGACTTGTTCTAGCTCTGTGCGCGGTGCCCCGGGTGACGCGGGCCCGTGCAGAGCTCCTATTTACATTTGTTTCGACGGAAAAATAGTTGAGGGACTAATCCGTCGGTGGTTGGTTGGCATAAGTGGTTGGCACTTTATTTGGGAAACATGGTAAAAGACTGTTCTTGCTAGGAGTGCATCATGAGCATCGTGGTCTATCTTGCTAGTACTTGTCAATAATAAATGTTTTTAAGAGATTGCGGTCAAAATAGTGCACATAAATAAATGACTTCCATGTTTCAGAGTTTGGAATGTGCAGGGTAATATTGACCTACTTCTAGTGTTTCCTTGATCTTGAGGTGCATGCCAGGCCATGCGTGTTCTGTAAATCGGTGGGTCAGTACCATGTCTTGAAATACACACATGTTCTGTATTCAGTTCAGTATGGATAGTACCAGGTGTCACCGTGTCTTAAAGTGTATCAGGATAGATGATATCATAACTAATGGCGTGTGTGGCCTTGCGCTGGTGCATGGGGTCTCACGTTAGTGTATGCCATGGAATATTGTCGTTCAATCCTATTATATCAGTTTTCAGACGATGGATCCAATGCTGTTCTTTCTCAAAGAGAACTCGTTCGGCATAGTTGGTCTTTACATGTAATGTCTCCAGAACCACCCATTTGAGGTCATCTACGCTGTGGTTGCTTTCGATGTAGTGTTTGCTCATCTTGGTAGTTGCTCTCTTGCAATTCACGTTGCTCTTATGCTCACATATGCGCTGTTTTATTCTGCGTCACGTCATCCCTATGTATTTTAGTTCACAGGGGCATATGATCATGTAAACCACATGTGTGGTATTACAGTTTGTGTGTTGGCGTAGCGTCCAGGTGAAATTGGGTAGGAGTTGCAGGTTCTTAGTGGCTTTTGTCAGTTTGCACACCGTGCACGATCCACAAGGATAGTGTCCTACAACGGGGCTCAGGTTCCATGCTGCAGTGAGAGTTTCTCTTTTGGTGATTGGTGCTGGTCTTGTGTGCACTAGGTAGTCCTTTATGTTTCGTGTTCTTCTGTTGGCAAATCTAGGTTTAGGCCATTGTATGGTGTTTGATGTCAGGATCCTCCAGTTTCTATTTATGATTTTCTTCACAGTATTTGTCGATGTACTGTATGTGGTTACGCAAGTCAGTAAATCCTCTGGTATTTCTCGTGGGGTCGTCTCTAGTAGACTTTCTCTCGGTTGGTTGCGGGCTCTTTTTTGACATTTTCTTATAGTCTTCACAGGGTAGTCTCTCATCTCTAGTTTATGTCCCAATTCCTTTGCTTGTACTTTGTAGTCCTTTAGACTGCTACAGTTGCGTTTCAGGCGTAAAAATTGACTGTATGGCAGGTTGTCTCTTAGCAGGCGGGGATGAAAGCTGTTGTAGGAGAGTATGCTGTTTTTTGCTGTGGGTTTGTAAAATGTCTTTGTTTGGAGAGTGTTATTCTCGATGTAGATCGTGGTGTCCAGAAAGTCTAATCGTTTCTTGTCCGACGAGCATGTAAACTTCAGACATTCGTCTCTGGTGTTTATCCATTCTAGGAATTCCTGTAGTGCTTCCTGGGAGTCCTCCCATATCATGATTACGTCGTCTATATAGCGCCGCCAAAATCTCATTCGTGTCAGAAATGGGTTGTCTTGGTTTTGTATGTGTTGTCGTTCAAAACTACTCACATATAGTCCCGCCACACTTGGGGCAAATGTGCTGCCCATGGAAGTCCTGTGGCATTGTTCGAACAGTGTGCCTTCATATTCGAAATAATTCTCAGGGAGAGCTAACCTGCAGCACTCAAGGACAAAATGCCTCGGTGTCCTATAGTTCCAATCTTCAGAAAATAGAATGTTTTCCAGAGTCTCCAGAGTTTTCTGTTGTGGGAGACTCGTGTAGAGATACAGGACAAGTGGTCCATTCTCTCCCCCCATTTTGATTTTTTGTACTAACCATTGGAAGCCGAATGGATCACAGCTTCTCTTTCCCTCCTCATTGATTATAACGTACTAAAGCAGCGCACAGCTGTGGGAATCCCAATTACAGTGATTGCCAGAGTCTTGTCAAATCACTGTAGAACGTTAACCACAAGTGGTGGTATTTTTCCTATTGCACACAAAGAAAGAATACGACTTGAGCTAACTCAGAAGAAATGGCGGAGAACCCAGGCTTGAGCTATACAGAGGAAGAAGTAAATGCTATCTTGGCAGAATCATCGCTACTGCAAGATAAAGACCTAGCACAGACTTTAACACAAACTAATGAATGGGATGAACTAACCGAGACAAAAAAAGACCAAGTAAGGACTGCCATCCATGGCATCATTATGAAGGAATATCTACGTGCGAATGCTGCCCCTAAGGGCCTGTGGGTACAAAATGCCCCACGAATCTTTCTCAAAGATGTCGCCTTCCGCAAAGACTGGTCCTCAATCTCATGGAAGTGCACCAGAGACTATCTGGTGCTCATCATAAAAACAGCCACAAGGCTAGTAGAGGCATTGACGATAAAGATACAAGTCAGTGAAGCCAAACTAAAGACGACAGTTCAAATCTCTGTTTATAAAAAAAGATTAGAAGAGATAAATCGGGAAATGAATGAACCAAAGATTACATTACCCAGAATAAAATTCAGAAACTGAGCAAAGATTTAAAACGATTCTCAATAGAGAAAATGCACCCCTACGCGAAAGAAGATTATGTCGTACCCATCACGGGGATGAAGACTCAACAGGAGAAACCTCCAGCAACAACTCCGATTGGAGCAGCGATGAAGGAACCAATCCAAGACGAGGAAGGGGCCATTATAGACGTAACCAACGTCGACGAGGAAATAACTGGCAGATGCCAAGATACTTCGACCAACCACAGCCCAACTTCCAACCCTACATGCCAAACTTCAATGGATGGATGAATCCATATTTTCAAGGACCCCAAACTATGGGACCAATGATGAATATGCAACCACCTCCTTTTTTAGGGAGAGGCCCAAACACCCAGAGGGGGAGAAGAAAAGGAGTAACCTGGAGCGAACAGGAGAGACAGGTACACACTCAGCATGACCAAAGAACAACCCGGACCCAGCACAATGAATCACTGGTAATCAATCTGACTGATACAACCCTCACAGTGGATCAAGAAAAAGTATTGAACAAAGGACTTGGGTTTGTCCCTACACCCCCATTGGACATCTTCAAATTACGATGCAAAATGGCAGAATTTTGCAGGAAGATTAAATTGAAAGCCTTCTTCATGCATAAAGAGAACCAGATCCCTGAGAGTGATACCAACCTAAGACCAAAGTCAACCTTTTGCCCACCCAGTCACATGGTTCCTGTAGAAATACAGGCATTCGTACAGGCAATCATGAAAGAGGTGGAGAACATTAAACCCGTTGCAAAGAAACCTTATGTCAATATTACAAAACAAGAACAGAGAGCGATGGATGATTTGCGCAGAAATGAGAATTTGGTTATCAAACCGGCGGACAAAGGGGGAGCTATTGTCCTCCTAAGTAAACAAGGGTATGACAAACAATGCCTTGATCTTCTTTCGGACCAAAAGTTTTACAAGAAGATCACAATTGATCCAACTAAGAAACTGCAAAGAACCGTTGACTTGATGGTAGAAGAGGCAGAGGTGAACCAATGGATCTCAAAACATGAGGCAGACTTTCTTAGAACAAAATCGCCAAGAGTACCTTACTTTTATTCTCTACCCAAGACCCACAAAAACAGAACACCACCACCTGGACGCCCGATCGTTTCAGGGATTGGATCCGTTTTAGAGCCCTTGTCTCAATTCACAGACCAGTTCCTCAGACCTCTGGTACAGAAGACACCCACGTACCTGAAGGACACACGGGACCTCCTGAACCAGCTTGAAGGTCAAGATTACGATGAAAGGACCATGTACCTAGTAGGACTTGATGTAGAGAGTCTCTACACGAGTCTCCCACAACAGAAAACTCTGGAGACTCTGGAAAACATTCTATTTTCTGAAGAGTGGAACTATAGGACACCGAGGCATTTTGTCCTTGAGTGCTGCAGGTTAGCTCTCACTGAGAATTATTTCGAATATGAAGGCACACTGTTCAAACAATGCCACGGGACTTCCATGGGCAGCACATTTGCCCCAAGTGTGGCGGGACTATATGTGAGTAGTTTTGAACGACAACACATGCAAAACCAAGACAACCCATTTCTCACACAAATGAGATTTTGGCGGCGCTATATAGACGACGTAATCATGATATGGGAGGACTCCCAGGAAGCACTACAGGAATTCCTAGAATGGATAAACACCAGAGACGAATGTCTGAAGTTTACATGCTCGTCGGACAAGAAACGATTAGACTTTCTGGACATCACGATCTACATCGAGAATAACACTCTCCAAACAAAGACATTTTACAAACCCACAGCAAAAAACAGCATACTCTTCTACAACAGCTTTCATCCCCGCCCGCTAAGAGACAACCTCCCATACAGTCAATTTTTACGCCTGAAACGCAACTGTAGCAGTCTAAAGGACTACAAAGTACAAGCAAAGGAATTGGGACATAAACTAGAGATGAGAGACTACCCTGTGAAGACTATAAGAAAATGTCAAAAAAGAGCCCGCAACCAACCGAGAGAAAGTCTACTAGAGACGACCCCACGAGAAATACCAGAGGATTTACTGACTTGCGTAACCACATACAGTACATCGACAAATACTGTGAAGAAAATCATAAATAGAAACTGGAGGATCCTGACATCAAACACCCTACAATGGCCTAAACCTAGATTTGCCAACAGTAGAACACGAAACATAAAGGACTACCTAGTGCACACAAGACCAGCACCAATCACCAAAAGAGAAACTCTCACTGCAGCATGGAACCTGAGCCCCGTTGTACGACACTATCCTTGTGGATCGTGCACGGTGTCAAACTGACAAAAGCCACTAAGAACCTGCAACTCCTACCCAATTTCACCTGGACGCTACGCCAACACACAAACTGTAATACCACACATGTGGTTTACATGATCATATGCCCCTGTGAACTAAAATACATAGGGATGACGTGCCGCAGAATAAAACAGTGCATATGTGAGCATAAGAGCAACGTGAATTGCAAGAGAGCAACTACCAAGATGAGCAAACACTACATCGAAAGCAACCACAGCGTAGATGACCTCAAATGGGTGGTTCTGGAGACATTACATGTAAAGACCAACAATGCCGAACGAGTTCTCTTTGAGAAAGAACAGCGTTGGATCCATCGTCTGAAAACTGATATAATAGTATTGAACGACAATATTCCGTGGCATACACTAACGTGAGACCCCACGCACCAGCGCAAGGCCACACACGCCATTAGTTATGATATCATCTATCCTGATACACTTTAAGACACGGTGACACCTGGTACTATCCATACTGAACTGAATACAGAACACGTGTGTATTTCAAGACATGGTACTGACCCACCGATTTACAGAACACGCATGGCCTGGCATGCACCTCAAGATCAAGGAAACACTAGAAGTAGGTCAATATTACCCTGCACATTCCAAACTCTGAAACATGGAAGTCATTTATTTATGTGCACTATTTTGACCGCAATCTCTTAAAAAACATTTATTATTGACAAGTACTAGCAAGATAGACCACGATGCTCATGATGCACTCCTAGCAAGAACAGTCTTTTTACCATGTTTCCCAAATAAAGTGCCAACCACTTATGCCAACCAACCACCGACGGATTAGTCCCTCAACTATTTTTCCGTCGAAACAAATGTAAATAGGAGCTCTGCACGGGCCCGCGTCACCCGGGGCACCGCGCACAGAGCTAGAACAAGTCAGTGATTTGTAGGAACCGGTAAGCTGCCGTCCATAGACCACGAGGCAAGGAAGAACCGCACAAGGTACACCGCACAAGGTACACGTTACTAATCCTGTTTGTCTTTACAGAATTAGGTTTCCACATTGCTCTTCGGTACCCCAAGGAAGTTGAATACAGCCAAAAAGAGGTAACATTACTATCAAAATTTACCGATCTGTCACCAATACTATTGCTATTTGCACGGCATGAGAGTCACTCCATTTGTTTAAAGAAACGAGGCACTGATGGCTTTTTAATATTTAGTTTTACAATTAACCTTGTAACACAGCAAAATAGTGCGCGCGCCTATACCAACAAGGCCCTGATTAAGATGTCGAATTGCAAACGCGCACAGTTCATAGTGTCCTCACTTTGATAGGCCCACTAAGAACCCCGCTAATCAATAACTTGACCCTTTGTTATACTCCTCCTGGGAATACCCGTCACTTTCACCTGAACAAGCCAAGCTTCCGTAGACGAAATAAATGCAACTCTGACTCAATATGGTCATAGAGAATTCAGACATTAGTAAATGTAACTGTTACAGTAATCCCTATGCTATACTATACTATAGCAAACAATGGTCATTTGGCCATAGTCGCAGGAGATTGATAAAGACAAGTTACTACTAGATATTTCTTTTTCTCCAGTTACAGATACCACAGATCTGACTTCATAAAACAAGAGTGGTAAGTTAACCACTAAAATTAGGAGCCACAAGGCGCTCTTAAGCATAACCCGGTCCTGACGAAAGCCTCTAGAATACACCAGGAGGCTGAAACATGTTGACCAATAATAGTGCAGTAGATCAGTAACTGGGTCTACATACGCACCACTTCACTTTTTAATTTCTCACATCACGATTTCTCTAATAAATATTCGTGACAAAGTGATGTAGGGAATTTTAACCTCACCACACTTGAGCACACACAAGCCCTCTTTTTTCATTTCTGGACTCTACTGACAAACCAGTTGGTCTTCCTCCAGGTGGAGGACAGCATATATACTATCAAAGACCCTATGATGATGCTGTAACAGTACACTCAGGCTGAGAATCAAGATATACCGCCTATTGCCTGTGTATGTATATGAGGGTTTTTTAATGATGGTTCCAATATGACCAAGACCCTGGTTATACAGGACAAGTGGTCCATTCTCTCCCCCCATTTTGATTTTTTGTACTAACCATTGGAAGCCGAATGGATCACAGCTTCTCTTTCCCTCCTCATTGATTATAACGTATCTAGACTATGGACTTTAAAGACTGCCCATTTTTCTAATTGGTTCCCTTTACTGTCCTTCGTAAATATCTGCTTTTCATTGGTTAATAAGCTCAGTAGGCCCTCCTTTTCTATGTTTGTAACCTCCCACGAGGACTGCCCCTGTTACATGTGCTGTTACTCGTTATGTTATTTATTAGTTACGGAGCACTCTTTTTTTTGTTTGTGCTTCTTTAAGCAATGGAACTGGATGTGCGCCCATGCTTGCTTCCTCTCTCCCACTGCACCTGCCTACCCCTCCTCCCTCTTCGCTTCCTCTCTTAGGCTGCAGCTGCCTCCTCCTCCCCCTTCTCTTCCTCTCTTCGGCTGCAGCTGCCTCCTCCTCCCCCTTTGCTTCCTCTCTTTAGCTGCAGCTGCCTCCTCCTCCCTCCTGCTTTTCGGGCGCACGGCCTGGCGTCCCGGTCCCTGCCTTCATATAGCTGCTGCCGCCTGGTTCGGATGATACCAGCTTTCCTGCTGGCTAATCAGTTTTTAAGTGAGAGTTTGGCTGGGCAGCAGTCATGGGAGGCGTACGGGGGAGAACGGCGCTACTTTCTTCAGAAAACTCAAAAAGTCATCAGGAACCTTGGCCCATCTCCGGCCGCACACCGGCCTCCCACCGCTGCTCTAATTACTGGCAGTGTCTCGCCTTAAACGCTCCAGAAAAAAGCGGCTCCATTTTTGTGTTTACCCATGTAAGTGCGCGTAGCCAGCGCATGCGCTTGTCGCCTATGCTTTTTATTGTCTGGTCAGCAGGCATGGGAGGCGTGCTGGGGTACCGCTCCCCCCAGCCCTCCCAATCCCAACTCCACCTCACATCACACAATTCAGCAGCGCACCACTCCTCTGCAGAAAATTCGCACCATGCCTACTCCCTGACCATTGCACGCCCAAAGCTCTACCATATCTTCCCCTGGGGTCAATAAATACTGTTTGCCCCAGTATACTCCAGTTTTATTTAAATTCTTCCTAGCGTCGCTGTCTGACATACTGAATTACAGTAACTCCTAAACAAGCTAGGCATGGGCCAGGCAAAAGTACAACATGAAAGCACATTAATGATCGCTTCGTTTTCATTTCCTACATTCCTACTCTACCGATCCGTTGAAGAAATTACATAACTTGCAATGCATGTGAGCTATTAAATGTTAAGAATGATGCTTACTGTGGTCTAGTATCTTCCAAGCATCGATAATGTTAAAACTACACAGGTGCAAGCTACCAGTGGTGGCTGGTAGGGGACGGTGGCAGGGCAGGGTAGAAAAAAATATAAAAAAGACTTACCTGTGGGTCGCCAGCCGCCGCCTCTCCTCCGTCCGTGCTGTATCCTGCCTTCCGGAAGCACCCAGGCTCCCATAGCCAATCACGATGCTGCCTTACAGCAGTGTTATGATTGGTCTGAGCACCGTGGTTCGCCGCTCAGAGAGGGACTGGGAGCCTGTGCATGTTCTCCACCCAGGCTGTACAATACAGCTGGTGGAGAACATGCAAAGGGCGCATGATGGTTTGGCCGGCCCAAGACGGACGGCCAAGCCGTCATGCGCACTTATGGTGCAGCCACCACTCCTCCCCATGCTGGCATCATGCGAGCCCAGCCCCAACCCACCCTAACATGGAGCTTGCACGCAGACTAAAATAAAATGATAATGTTCTGTTATTATCATTTTATTTTTACCTTGCTCTGCTCTTAGAGCAGTGGGGCGACGCTCCTCCGCCTTAGCGGTGGAGCCGCCCCTGCAAGCAACCTTCTTGTAACTTTGGGTTCCCGGACTATTTTATGTTTTCATCCCTAAGGAGAAGGGCTAGCAGCTCTCAAGTATTTTTCTGAAGCACGTACGTTGACACGTGGCTACAAACAGCAGCAGAAAGTTGCCGAAATGCGGACCTCGCCCCATAGTGTGCTGCCCAACTCGTGCGCGCTTTTACCCCTCCCTTAGCCACCGCTAATGTCTAATGCAGTAAACCCTGTGTTTACTTACCACTATTTCCTTGTTGGAGTGTGTCGCCACTATTCTAGTGCTAACAGCACATACGCAGAGCTGCAATCATGGTGGAGGCATGATACAAGGACAAGTCCTCGGAGGACAGAGGCAGCCACATAGGTTTGAGCCCAACTGGTCTGTTAGCATCGCTGAATTGGAGTGGCTAGGTGTCTTCTACTGGAAGGTAAGTGCTGCAATAGGCAGCGCTGTGGGCTGTTGGGAGGTCGAAGGTGCCTGTGGTCACCGAAGTCACTATACTGGACAGCAGCAAACGGCAGCGTGAGAGGAAGCTGTGCCCACGCTCTGCTGCCAATTTGGAAGGAAACCATATAGAAGCTCCTCAGTGGCAGTAGCTTTGAAGCGGTAGCCAGTGTAATAACTTCCTCCTATAAGAGCTTTCTTTGCAACTGCTTGCGCTCGTTTCCCATAACTTGACACTGGATTAAATTTTGGCAAAATACAGGCCTATGGAGTTCTTTCTTTCTTTCCTGTGGGTTTATTAACTGGCTCTTAATTTGGCAGAGCATGGGCAGTCCTGGGCGGGTCAGAGTTCTTCATGCAAATGTTAATCATATACTTTGCTGTGTTTTTTATTTTATAAAAGGTCATGCTGCATGTAAGATGGGTCATAGCACCCCACAGTTTACCGCTCTGCTATCAGTCAAAGCAATCTTGTTTAGAAAACAAGCATGTTTTTTTATTTGTTCACAGGTACTTTGCTAATACTAGCACTGCATTTACAGTTAACCTTACAAACATTTTTCCAGTTTGTTGATAAAAGACTAACATATTTCATAATTAGTACCTGAGGCATTTATTTAATTGTTCAGTCATTTCGTAACGAGTCTAAATAATATAGGACAAAATGATCGAGTGAGAGACGACTGAGCTAGCGAATTGCATCTCTAGTCGACATTTCTCTCCCCTTTAAGAGGAAAAAAATTCAGTCAGTTGACAGTTTGAGGAGCTTAGTTTTTAGGAGCCAGGTGATCAGAGGTAGTCTTGTGTTTCCTTAAGGCGGCGGTTCAAAGCACTCCAGGCCTCGGTCCGAGAATATTTTTGGGTGCATCAATATCTCTCCTGTAGTGTTGTCTTTTTTTCATGCAGTGCTTTCTTTCCCTCCCCCTCACTGGACTTAGAACAAAGTTCAAATAAAGTCAGGCTGTAACTTGTGAGCTTTGCTCAGTCCAGGACGGGCCCTCCCCCCAGGAAGCGCTGGGCATGTCTCTTCCCCTCCTCCTATCTCTTAACTCTCACCCTCTCTCCTCTTGTATTTCTCCACCCTCTTTCTTCATCCAGCCTGTCTCTCACCTCACATATATGCACCACACATAAAACCAATCTATACCACATAGCAACAATCCATATAAACACACTCCACACCATGCCACATAATTCCAATTAGCATAATTTCACTCAATGCCACATAGTTCCACAAAAATCAACTCAGCACGTTTCCATTCAATACCACATAATTCAACAAGAAACCACATAATACAAATCAACTACACAATTACATAACACACCACATACATACAATCCACACAATTCCACATCACAAAATTCAACAGCACCCAACATAATTAAACTCCACTACATACACTTCACAACACAAAATAACATACCACATAATTACTCTCCATAACACACAATCCCACTCCACACATTTCCAATACACTAAAAACCACATAATTACTATCCACATAATTCCACTGCATATCACATACAACCACTCCACAACACATACATAAAAAATATTTACATTTAAAAAGCCAATAGCTCTAACTTTCGTTTTCTAAAATAATCACTCCACTGCAGACAAAACAAGCATTGGCATAGCCAATAGGTCTCGCCTTTGGTACCTTATAAGTGTTTAGCCATGCAACACTTGATGTTGTTGCACAAAGGATATTGTGCTGGATAACTAAACACTTATAAGGTCCCAAAGGCGAGACCTATTGGCTATGCCAATGCTTGTTTGTTATGCTGTTTAGTAACATGCTTGTGCAGAGCGTGCTTGTGACTTTGTTGCTATGTACTTGTACTGTAATTGTCGCATTCGCCACGAAGAGACAGGCTGCCAGCATGCATGCTGTTTGGTAAACGCTGGCACCTTATTGTAGTGGCAGTAAAAAGGGTGCGACAATGAGGGAGGGGCAACGGAAGAGAGCTGAATAGTCTCTGGTTACAAACTGAAAGCAGGCGCATAGCTATAAAGATTGCTATCGCTCTCTACAGAACATATGGGCCTTGTTTGGGGATGTAAATCCACGCAGATAGAGTTAAGGCGTATTGGGGGCATGTGAAAGGATGCGTGTCTTTTCCTTCTTTTCTATATCTATATCATGAGCACCAGTAGGACACATTCACGGGGAGATTATGTGATTTGTCCAGAATCACAGCCGACGTTGGGACTTGAACTTGGTTCCCAAGCTACGAAGTCAGTGTAAATGGGCCTATAAAAATGTGAACAGTTAAGGGGGGGCAGTGGTTTGCACAAACAATGCGTAATAAGGTACCTGGAAATATACCTCCGAGGAGAAGTCTCCTGCAATGAAGCACAAACCGACCAACACAGCCAGCGCTTGAGTCCCTGCGGCGTTGTGGCCCAGCTCAAAATATCAGCAACAAGCCCTTGCAAGAGGCGGACCCACGACTCGCGAGAGAGGCCGTTATTAAACAAGAAAATAACTAAATGCTCGCGAAGAAACAACACTAGCGTCGTATATTCAAGAGAGATCGCTTCGGGTCAAGTTCGCGCTATATAAAACTCCGGGAACAAAAATGCGCTTTTTAAACCCAAAGTAGAACCACAGTCTATGTACAAGAACGTCAAACCCACACATCCACAGCCGGGACCGGAGGAAGTCAAGACCACGGCAGAGCATCGGCATCTATGCAAGCACTTTAACCATACAGTCCATCCGCAGCATGGGCACAGGCACTTAAAGCCAACCGGGACTCGGGCACCCTAACCAGACAGCACTAAGCATAAACAGTAGACGGGTACATTGAGCTAAGAGTGAAGGACTGATGACTGCGAACAGGCTGGTCAATGTGCAAGAAAACATGCCCAGAGGCAGAGATTTCAAACCTACTGGGGAAAAATCTATATTAGCCAAACGCTCCACACCCACATGAAAACCAGAGGTACGGAGAGTCACCTCCAGGTCGCAAGAAAACCACTAACTATGGAATAGCCCATCCAGCCCATCAGATGCACCTGAGGTGAAAACCACAGACAAAACTGAAGGCAAGTGCCTGAACGTCGCCAGGAAATACACACCCAGGCAGGAACTTCTGATGACAAGAGTAAACACTGTCTGGTGGTTATGTAAAGCGCTCCAATACCTTCGAGGTCGAGTTCGCGCTAAACAAAACTGCAAATAACAACAAACAAGAAGCGCGAGCAACAAGCATTGGCCGCGCGGCCGTGAAACTGACACGGCCGCGCGGCCGTGAAAATAGTAATCGCGTGTTTTGGAAGTGCAAACAGTGGCTTTTGCTGGCGACCAGCTTGCGTTCACGTGAGCGTCCAGATGGCGAGGGAAGCCATATGGCGCCTGATCGCGCGTGCACGCTCGCGTGAACGCAGGCTAGTCCCCAGCAAAAGCCACTGTTTGCACTTCCAAAACCCGCTTACTAAAAGTCTCGCCAGAGCAGCGCATGCGCGCTGGCTCAGGCGAGACCTAAAAAGATAAGTAAACAAGCATTGGCATAGCCAATAGGTCTCGCCTTTGGGGCCTTATAAGTGTTTAGGCAGAGCTATTGACTTTGCCAATGTGTTTAATGGTGGTGGAGTGGTGGTGGAGTTGTGATGGTGGTGGAGTGGTGGTGGAGTGATGGTGGTGGAGTGGTGGTGGAGTGGTGGTGGAGGAGTGGTGGTGTTGTGATGCTGAGGTGGTGGTGGAGTGGTGGTGGAGTGGTGGTGGAGTGATGGTTGAGTGATGGTGGAGTGATGGTGGAGTGATGGTGGAGTGATGGTGAAGTGGTGGAGAAGTGGTGGAGTGGTGGTGGAGTGGTGCTCAGGTGGTGGTGTTGTGATGCTGAGGTGGTGGTGTTGTGATGCTGAGGTGGTGGAGTGGTGGTGGAGTGGTGGTGTTGTGATGCTGAGGTGGTGGAGTGGTGGTGGAGTGATGCTGAGGTAGTGGAGTGGTGGTGTTGTGATGCTGAGGTGGTGGAGTGATGGTGGAGTGGTGGTGGAGTGGTGTGATGCTGAGGTGGTGGAGTGGTGGTGGAGTGATGGTGGAGTGGTGGAGTGGTGCTGAGGTGGTGGAGTGGTGGTGGAGTGGTGCTGAGGTGGTGGTGTTGTGATGCTGAGGTGGTGGAGTGGTGGTGGAGTGGTGGTGTTGTGATGCTGAGGTGGAGTGGTGGTGGAGTGATGGTGGAGTGGTGGTGTGATGCTGAGGTGCTGGAGTGGTGGTGGAGTGGTGGTGTTGTGATGCTGAGGTGGAGTGGTGGTGGTGGAGTGGTGTTGTGATGCTGAGGTGGTGAAGTGGTGTAGTGATGGTGGAGTGGTGGTGTGATGCTGAGGTGGTGGTGTGGTGGTGGAGTGATGGTGGAGTGGTGTTGTGATGCTGAGGTGGTGGAGTGGTGGTGGAGTGATGGTGCTGAGGTGGTGGAGTGGTGATGCTGAGGTGGTGGTGTGATGCTGAGGTGGTGGTGGTGTGATGCTGAGGTGGTGGAGTGGTGGTGTTGTGATGCTGAGGTGGTGGTGTTGTGATGCTGAGGTGGAGTGTTGGTGTTGTGATGCTGAGGTGGTGGTGTTGTGATGCTGAGGTGGTGGTGTTGTGATGCTGAGGTGGTGGTGTTGTGATGCTGAGGTGGTGTTGTGATGCTGAGGTGGTGTTGTGATGCTGAGGTGGTGGAGTGGTGGTGTTGTGATGCTGAGGTGGTGGTGGAGTGGTGGTGGAGTGGTGGTGTTGTGGTGGTGGAGTGCTGGTGGAGTGGTGGTGTTGTGATGCTGAGGTGGTGGAGTGGTGGTGGAGTGGTGGTGTTGTGATGCTGAGGTGGTGGAGTGGTGCTGAGGTGGTGGTGTTGTGATGCTGAGGTGGTGGAGTGGTTGTGTTGTGATGCTGAGGTGGTGGTGTTGTGATGCTGAGGTGGTGGAGTGGTGGTGGAGTGATGGTGGAGTGGTGGTGTTGTGATGCTGAGGTGGTGGAGTGATGCTGAGGTGGAGGAGTGGTGGTGGAGTGGTGGTGGAGTGATGCTGAGGTGGTGGAGTGGTGGTGGAGTGATGGTGGAGTGGTGGTGTTGTGATGCTGAGGTGGTGGTGTTGTGATGCTGAGGTGGTGGAGTGGTGGTGTTGTGATGCTGAGGTGGTGGAGTGGTGGTGTTGTGATGCTCAGGTGGTGGAGTGTTGGTGTTGTGATGCTGATGTGGTGGAGTGGTGGTGGAGTGGTGCTGAGGTGGTGGAGTGGTGGTGGAGGGGTGCGGAGGTGGTGGAGGGGTGCGGAGGTGGTGGAGGGGTGCGGAGGTGGTGGAGTGGTGCTGAGGTGGTGGAGTGGTGCTGAGGTGGTGGAGTGGTGCTGAGGTGGTGGACTGGTGCTGTTGTGATGCTTTGTGGTGGAGTGGTGGTGCAGATATGTGTATTGTGGCTACCACCAAGCGCCTGTGCCAAGGTATATTTGCAGATTCCTTTGATGATATAACTTTCCTTGCAAAGCTACCAAATAACTTTTTGAAGTTGAAAGAGGCGCAGGTTGACATCATGCCAACAACAGTCTCGAAGTGTCTGTTAAAACTTTCAACGTGAAAAACAAAACAAAATGCCCATGTTTTCCTCCAATGCCGTGCATCAAAAGGGTCACAACAGAAGCATGGCAGACGTTTCTGTGGTGGGGAGAGGGAGGGGCATTGAAGCGAGGCGCGCACGCTTGGCCAAGCGAGAGGAATGCCACATGGCCCTCAGCTCGTGCATGTGCGCGGAGGAGCAATAAACAGTAAAGGCAGATGGCCTGGAGCATGCGAGGAATGCGCGCGTTACTGTGCGCAAGCGCTGGCTCAGGGCGAGACCTAAAAGCGTGCCTTTCATTGCTATCCATGTGGTCTCTAAACGGACTGTCATGAAAAAACACATTGGGTAAAAACGTGAACAGTGTTTCAAAGTACAAATGCTTAGTTCTGCCAGGGTGAAACCCGGTTTCAGAAGGAAAAGTAGTAAACTTATGCCAGTCACGGCCAAAAAGCACTGGGCAAGTGTCTTTTAGATGCGAATTTGTCATCCTGGAGAACTCATTTTTAACATTACGCATATGCAACCGATTTTAGACACGGAGGGGCCTGGTGGTGGTGCTGCTGCGAGGAGCAGCTGGTGTGAGCAGTTCCCTGCTCTCAACACCATCTCCAAACACACGCGGGCCCCAGATTAGAACCCAGGAAGCAGCACAACCCTGGAAGGGATGCGCATGGGCATCCGTTTTAAACCGGTCCCACTTCTTCCAGCAGCACAGGATAAAAGCTACTATCAGGTGGTAGTAGGGTGTCACTGCGGGATCCAGCGCCGAACTCTGCTGCGCCTACATTAATCACTGGCACGTCTTGATAAGCCTCAAGTCTGCTACAAACTGCTGCCGAGCTCTTTGGCACACGTGTAGTTGGCTAATGCATTCAAGAATGCTTCTCCGACAGGGTATTTGTGCTCAGAGCAGTGATTTCATGGCGCACTACTCGAGTGAAAGCCCCCTGCCTCCTGCTAAGAGATGCGCTGGCACCAAGCAGCTTCGTGCAGCCCTTCAGTCAAACGCCCCCCAATAAAAACAAATGAATACCCCCTACAGAGATATCATAAAACTCATAAAAGAAGCACCAGCTGCACAAGCAAGGATAAAGTTGATGTAATGCTGCAAAGGCCAAGTAATTCCTCGTCTCCGTGGAAAAAGCTAACCCGAATAAAACCCAGACGTTTGAACTGGAAACATGAGGCAACATGCACAAAATAAAACTGAAACAGACGTCCAAAAGTCCTATGATTTCCGGTTTAAACCAGGGGAGTGACCATGTCCCAAGGGGTGGTCATTGCAGCGTCAGGGAAACCCCGACCTTTTCTGAGGTTAGCATGGAACTAGAAAGGAGCATAGTAAAGGAAGCATTACGAATAGCTACAAATGCCCCCCCCCACGCTGCAACATTACGAATAGCTACAAATGCCCCCCCCCCACGCTGCAACAATTTATCTGTCACCCCACAAGTTGTAACTGTAGGTAAACACTGCTTCCCCACACCTAAATATGACACCCTTGAAAAAGTTGTTCGTTACTATCATGACTTCTCATGGAACAACTTTGTCCAGTTGTGACTAAGAGCGGAGATAAAGGCCCCGGGTAACTGCCAACACCATGAAATGCTTTATCCTGTGGTGTCTAGGCACATAAACTACATAGACTGACACCTCTTAAGTCTTAAGAGAAAAGCTGGCGTCATGGCAGAGTTTCTGTTTTGCTCCAGTGCAGTCCCACTCGGACGTTTTGAGAGATAGGAGAATGAGCCTGCGAACAGGGGCAGGTGAGAGCAGACGGTGTGTATATGCTGTCTTATTTAGGTCTCAAAGGCATCACAGGGACACCACCATGGTCTGAGGGAACAATAGAGCTAATAGAGGAAAAACATATTCTGATTCTTAATTGGTTATTTACTAAGAAGTCATCTCACGTTTTGAAGGGGTGGCTAAGATAGGAGCTTTGGCGCTGCCAATCTGTGATGGTGCCCCATACTGAAACCTTTGTGGAGGGCCCCTGTACCTTGGAAATAAACAAAGAGATTTAATGACGAATGAAGTGTCTCTTCAGAGGACGGAAACTTGGGAAAGGCTGACCGGGGTTTGAAGAGGAGAAATAATAATGATTCCTATTTATAATGGAACTTGATTCAGCTTAGGCCACAAGGTTTTTTAGAAACAGGAAAAACAAAATCAAACAAGCGCACGCGCGCGCTGAAGGAAAAAAAACACAAGCATTCGTGAGGAAGCGGGTGGAAGTGCAAACAGTGGCTTTTGCTGGCGACCAGCTTGCGTTCACACGAGCGTCCAGATGGCGAAGGAAGCCATATGGCGCCTGATCGCGCGTGCACGCTCGCGTGAACGCAGGCTAGTCCGCAGCAAAAGCCACTGTTTGCACTTCCAAAACCCGCTTACTAAAAGTCTCGCCAGAGCAGCGCACGCGCGCTGGCTCAGACGAGACCTAAAAAGCATTATCATTTACAACGCCAAAAGCTCCAACTTTCACAAATGCGAGACCGATTGGTTTGCAAATGCTTGTAATTTTTCATTGTAAAGGTACCAGTGTCTCTTAGCGGCTTGATGGTGCCTCCAGGAGCATCTATTTACACGGATATACTTGCAGCCAATCACAAGCTGTCTTGCAAGCCTGAGCCGGCTGCACATGTAGCTATAGGAGCAGCCGTAATGTGGACCAATCAGAGCCCGCGCTGCCCTTGGGCACATTTGAAGGCAAAAAAAACGTGAAACTCGGAAGCCAAGCCAGCGCCTCCTAACCCTGTCCTCTTTCCATTGCTGATGGCGGTTGGGTGACTCCGACGCAGGGACTGAAACTTCTACTATTGGGATTTCTAGCTCGCGTTCACTCGTGTACACAGTCGCCATGTTGGGATGGGATCTACCGGAAGTGCCTGGGTGGCGAGTGAAAGGTAAATACACAGAATAAGATTGAGTTAGTGAACTCTCACCACTGGGGGTTAGTTACCGACTGACCTCAAGCTGCCTGCGAGTGAGAAAGCTTGTGAAAACCATGTGCGGCTTGAGGTCAGTTTTTTGCGCCCTTGAATGCTGCAGGGACGGATAGCAAATTACGTCAAAGGGGCTGCAGCCTGGCGAGCACTGTGGTGATGCTGCATGCCACGGTTTTCTGGTGTGTTGTCCCATATTTATCGCATGCTTGGCGCAAACCTAGCACATTAATCAGCCTACCTCTCAAACTGTAAATGGTAATTTGTATTTAGCGTGTGCCTATTGCTGTGCTTGTTTAACACCATAACGTCTAAAGTGTTGTACAGAAGGGCACGATCTGCGATAAGAGCAGAAAAAGCGATTAAAGATTCTGGTTATTTTTGGGTAATGACGCAAAGCATAGGACCGCACGGCGGGATTTAATCGCGTACTGCTAATGCAGAAGTGGGCATCGCATACTGTTTTACTGAATGCTCAACAGTATCGTAGAAGGTTGAGTGAGACCAGCGATTACTGTCCCAGAGGTATTGTATATTGTATTGTAACATTTATTGTATAGTTAATTAAAATCATAACAGATAGGCATAACATTATTAAAATCAGACAATATGAATCACTTCATCTAAGACTCATTAAATGATGTAATCACGATATTCCATTCGTTAAAAACCTATAAAGTCCCAGAGGTAAAAGCAGTACATTTTACAACTAGGGCCTTCGTGAGGAAACAGCGTTCCTGACAGTGTGGGCTATACAGCAAACTTTTGCTTCGGGACAGCATCACGTTAGGGTTGCTTTGGACCAGGACACGACCCTGTCCATCGTGCTGCAGGAACAGTGTGTTGCACATGCCTGTGGTTGAAATGATTTCCAAAAGCCACTGCTGCAGGCAGAATGAACATCACGCGGCACTCGCGGAAATGTAAACGGGCTTAAACTTAATTTGTAGATATGAGGAAAAGAGGACGACAATTAATTATTCCTTTACTGTTTATGAAAGGAATAAGCTTGTTGTTTTGGGGGTGCAGCCCGGTGCAACATGCAATGGCAAGAGTGCACGATGCCCAGGGGCTGCATGTAGGAGTTAGCACATGGCGGGCAATGGCTCGCTGGGAGAAGGAAGCACATGATTTGCCTGTGGATTCAGGGAAGGAGCAGCACGTGATGCTTCCTGAGTTACCGGAGAAATTGAGGTAGGCACAGCACAACCTAAGGCTATAGATAGGTGTCATCATAGGTTTTGATTCTCCGTACTGATGGCTTTACAGCCAGTAACGTTCAAAAGACCCACCCAGACATAATAAGATATTGTGCTGGCATCCCTCCTCTGAAACTCTTGGTTCTGCATCTGTGTCATAGAAGACCACCAAAATATAGTTCTTCTGTCCCTATCAGCATGCACCTCTGCATAATCAAACTACTTCTGAAATCTCTCACAGTGGGTCCAGCAATACTAATGCACAACAGAGCAATTTCAAACATCCCTTTCCCAGTCAGAGAGGGAAATATCGAGGGATTTTCAGTAGTATATTGAGGAAAATCCTGCACCTTGCCAGTCAGAATTAAGGCCCTCCGAGGTCCTAACATAGCAATTGTAAATATGTGTGCATCTATGGTTGTATTTGGACGAGGGGGACCAGGCAGTGTAAATCTACCACATCGATCTCTTAAAACAGCTGAAGAAATTGACTAGAATTACAGGAGCTATTTTGGATTGGATACGATCTTTGATTGACAACTTCAATCACAAGAATAAGGTGGGAGCTTTCAAATCGGTCCCTTCGTCCTGTGTGGAGTCAGTCCTGTCGCCATCCCTGGCCATTGGCCTAAATCCGATATCCGCAGTCATTTGTGCATGGCATGGTTAATTACTGGTAATATTCGTTACCCCAAGTTCAGATCTTCCTCACCACAGTCCTCACTAGATGAACAATTGCTCCACATGAT
Organism: Calotriton arnoldi; assembly: GCA_963921515.1. Taxonomy (NCBI): domain Eukaryota; kingdom Metazoa; phylum Chordata; class Amphibia; order Caudata; family Salamandridae; genus Calotriton; species Calotriton arnoldi. Next base: position 1,444,045 of record CAWUFW010000518.1, read on the forward strand.
TTCACAGTGCCTTTATACCTTCTATCCAGAATAGCATGTATGAATACCTTTTTTGAAAACTGTTTGAAGACTGATGTTTAAAGATTCTCTTGATTGGTGGACTAATTGCCCCAATCAGTTGGTGTCTCCTATATATTTCTGCGTCCTGATGATGACCCTGTTTTAAATAATCTAAGTCCAGGGGTCGAAACTCAACAAAAACATATGTGGACAGTTTTTTCAAGAAACTGATGGTGGCTATCAACACTCGCTTAGCGGGGGTTGATCTCTAACACTATTATCCCTATCAGCCACATGTATATATTTCTGTACATAGCACGTATGCACTTTATGCACTTATAGTCACTTTCATTGCGCCGTCACCCCCATTTTTTTGGAGCACCTTGTGTTCAAAAGAGCAAATATAAGTTTTACTTCTCACTGTCAACAATCAAAGAAAAAGTTGCTAAAATAAAAAGATAAATATGTAATGCTAAGCTATTTGTGTTAGAGGTGTTTGTATCCCCTTCTTGACACTTTACCTCATCCTGGAGGGCAGAGGCACAGCGTTGTTCCCTCTCCAGCTCTGGGTAGGCTCTCGGTTCTCAAGCCCCTTAGCTGCCGCAGTAGTTGCCCTGTAGCCTTGATGACCACAGCAGCCTCTTTCAGTTCCCCGTCCGGCTCTTGGCCACAGGGCCCTCCTCCTCTTGTTAGGCCGTACCTCACCGGGCGGTCTCCTGAGAGCAGTCTGATGCGGGAGTCAGGAATGTCATCAAGCTGTTCAGTGCAGCAATGGGACCCCCCGACTTTACCTAGCAGTGTGGTAGTCGGATAATTTAACGGATATTCCGGGGTTTACGACGGGTGTCTACCTGAGCCCGCTCAAGGTGCAGCCATCTTGGCCAGCTACTAGCCACGCCCACAAATAGCGTTATTCTTGTAAATAGAATTTTCATCAGAAAACCTTTCTGGGTGTCATCCCACTTCCAGTATCTGAGCCATATCTGATGCCTAGTGGATATAGAGCAGCCTGCTGTTGATGCTGTGGCACTCGATGAATCATACAAAATGTCCTACAATAGCCGCACCTACTGCTAAATCAATGCCAATGTCTGAATTAATTCTACACCATGTTCCATTAACTCCACCAGGTTTTAAAAGTCTTTGATGAATGACTGAATTGTGTAACTTGAATATGCTGTCTCTCAATTCACAAAATTAGAGGCTGCATACACTTTCTTTACTGCCAGGTCTACTATTCTATCCAGTGGGTCAGCCGGCAGGTTTCTTCTGAAATTATTTTTCCTTGAGTAGTCAGGCCTGCTATTAATGAGTCCACTTTTGTTATTGATGGAAATTCATCTGTGAAATTTTGGATAGGATATCTTTTATATAGTAATCTAGGGAAAGAGTGTTTAACTATTTCCCTCCATTCAGTCTCCATACGCTTTTTAATTGCAGCATGTAACAGAAGTGTTTAGTGTTCCATTCTCTGGTATTGAAGAAGTAAATCCTTGTTTTCATCCAAACTAGAAGTCTCTGGGAATGCCATATCTTCCCTAATGTGTTGAAGGACTTCCTTAAGTTCAACTGCTTGAATAAACCTCCCTCTAATGTCATCTTCCTCCCCGTCCTGGTCATCAGTAACAGAAGCTTCCATTCTTGGTGTCTTTGGGGAGGGAAATTTCTCTTTCCTTACATGCAGCTGCCACCGCCATCTGAGTCAGCAAAGCAGGTTTTAAATGGGTGTGAATCAGTGTCACAGGAGTCCGTCAGCAAGGCAAAGCCTGCCCCTGGGACTCATCACAGCATAGGGAAGCGAGTGTTTTTATCCAATGGGGTTTAGAGGTTTGCACAATTCTATATCTCATTCTGAAATTAATCCTGAATGTTTTCATTATGATTCCCTTGGCGAAATGCAAATAATTCCCACCCCAAGCCCATGGCCATCTTTCCACCACCTTCCACTCGACACCAGCTATTTAAAATTTTTTTTTTTTTCTTCATTTGCTTTTCTGTACTTGTTTTATTTTATCATTATAAAGAAAGAACAAGTCCCAGAATGCAAAGAAACTAAACCCCGTGTGTTGCTTATGTTTGCTTATATGTGTTTCCCTTCTCTTTCTTTTTTTGGCTAGTCAAAACTTTATGAAATAAAAAGTTCACAGCCCCTTAAACACCCTCTGGCTTCAGATCCAATGCTCATTTGAAACGTGTGCAATGTGATCAGCCCCAGTAATGAATAGGCAATAATGCATCTTTTGTCTCAAAGGAGCCCAGAAGTAAAACTTGAAATCAGGACCGCCTTTATTCAAATGTAAATTGAATAGCCCTTCTAGCTCTTCGATAGCCACAAATGAAGCTACTAATGGCACTTTCAAGATGCCGAAAAATGATTTGGGGACCAGTAGGGGAATTTAGTTGAAAAGAAATTGGGGTAGTATACGTATTTAGAGGTATAATGGGTCCGATGGCAGAACATATTTTTACCCCCGATATGTTGTTTATTTTACCAGTCGCTGATCAGCACATCCTACTGAAAGATTAACAATTGTGTTTTTGAAACATTTAATTTATACCCTGATAAGATACAAATTTGTTCAGCCTCAACCTGATTAATTGCTGTCATCACGATGGGAACATTCTCAGCATATGTTGCCAATTTAACCTCAAGCCCATTGTTGGACACTAGTAAAATATGAGGGCTTTTAAAAAATATGTTGTAAATATGGTTCTAGATAGATGGCCCATAACATTGGTGCTATGGGGTGGCCTGAATGGGTATCACGTCATAGTTGTATCCAATTGGAGAAATGCAGCACAGCCGACTCTCTAGCAGCAAAGTTTTTTTATAAAAAGTCTCCATCCTACGAATAAATGGAACCTCATTTTACCAATGATTGGCCAAAGAAGATGGCAAGACATATGCTCAAAAGCATTTTCAGCATCATGGAGAATCATACTGTCCTGATTCTGCAATGTATGTGCTGTATCATGTAGGGAAATAACATTGTTAATATGAACAGTTGTGTCACTCTTGATAGAAAACAATGGTGCTGTGGGAATACCAGTAAATCAATCACCAAATTGGCGAACACTAGAACATTTTTAATATTTACTAAATCCAGGAGGGAAGATTTTTTTTTCTCACAGTCCTGATCAATTTTGTTATCTATTTGCATATTAATTGTGGCCAATAAAGTTGAAAAAGGTTTATAGACTTCAATAGGTATTGAGTCCTCGCCGGAGGCATTACCTGCAGATAGGAATTGAATGGCAATAGCAACATCTTCAAATGTAATTTCACTTCTGAATCATTAATTAGTGTATCGCTAAGGGAACGTAATTTGAGAGAGAAAGACCCCTCAAGCGCATCAGCACTTATAAGTGCATTATAGCTCTACATATAGAGTGATAATAGTTCTGAAATTGGCATCCAGCTTTACTGTCTTTGATACGCTGAATAGCCCCAGAGTTGCATTTTTCTCTAATTTTGTGATTGGAATACCACCCACTGATTCTGCATAGTCCAGGGCTTTATGAAATGAGTACGTGACAGCAGCCTTCTTACTGTATTGACTTCCAATACGCCAACAGATTAAAAAAAAAATTATATCTTTCTCGTTTGCTGTCCCAGATCAAATAGCCTTCCATGCTCAATCATATGGGTAGTCAGAGCATCACATTACCTCTAATCCCACGTTTCGATGTGGCAATTTCTGTTAGAGACGTATCTAATAGTAATATCCAAAGTGTATTCCTTTATAAAATTCCAAGTGACATAATGGCTCTGTACTGTTATTCAAGGTAAGAAACTCTTTAATTCATCAGCTCCATAAACAGCTGGAATGCCATATCCACTAATAGAAAGCTATTGAAAGTCCACCTAAAGATGGGGAATTATGGGGATTAATAAAGGATTGTGAACCGAGGTAATATTTGGAAAAATATCGATCTGAGATGAGGATCGATCTGAGATGAGGTTAAAAGATTGGCCAAGGTATAAGCCATATCAATCCTAGGATAGTGTCTGTGGATGGAAGAGATGAATGTAAACCTAATCTTGCTCCTTTTCAGCCCCTACTATGCACCCTCAGGCCATAAACTTGCTCTTATGTATGTATGGCAGATTGTACCTTCCACATCCGTGACCAGAACAATAATTTGTGAATCATCCTTATAGTCGAGCACACAGTTAAAATCTCTTGTCAGATTTATTGCCCAAGTCCAATCTGCATGTTCAAGTGCCTGGGTCATCCTAATTGGGCCCATAAACAGCGATGCTTGCCCAAATCGAACCATCAGCCTTACATTTAGTGGGCTTTATCATTTGGCTTCTTTTAAATAGAATAGCAATACCTTGAATGGTAACTTGTTGGGAAGTACTCACAATGCAAATACCATCTGATGTAGCACATCCTGTTGCTTATAGGTAATATGTATTTCCAATTAGCAGACTATATTGGGGTTAAGTTGATGTAATTCCTTGTGGGCAACCATTCTTTTGTTGGAGCGGGTCAGTCCACAAACAGTCCTTCTAACTAGGTTTATATTATCTATCGTATTGCTTTGTGATTGTAAACGTGTTCGACATAAAATACAGATATAGTTGTGTAGGGTGGGAGTCTTGTCCATTTTAACATTAATAGCTATATACTGTGTGTATGTTCACTTTATTGCTTATTTTTCAATATGACCAATTTTCCAATGCCACCCACACCCCTAGAATCTGAACCCACCACCTCCTCAAAGTGAAGAGACATACCTGTAATAACTTCTTAGTGCTATGGCAGAGAGAGTGAAGCCTGAGCTAACCAAGCCCGTCTCCAAGAGACATTCAAAAAATAACCTTATCAATATTCGATCCGTGAGGATTACTTAGTGCAACAAAATCATTGTGCAAAAAAGGTTGATTTGAATACAGAAACCTGAAGAGTAAAAGAGGTTACCATCAAGACTTGTAAAAAATATAATAGCTAGCATTAGTCCATCGGTTATAGTTGCCATTGTGAAGCATTAGTTTTGCACATCGGATCTGTTTGCCCCTTCTAGCTAACGAGCAAGCTCCTTGGTCCTTGTAGATATATTTGAGCACCAATCTCTTGAAGAGGTGCTTTCATTTTTTGGAGCTGCCATCTCCGCTCAACAGTGGAATGACAAAAGTCAGCTGTGCCTGAATTGCATAGCTTCCACCTTATCTGGGGCAGATAAAGGAACTGTGGAAATAGCCTGTCGTCCTAAAAGGAAAAATCCTGATATATATCAAAATAAGACTGTGTTGTGTATCTTTCATTTTTACGTAAGGAGAGCAGATGTCGACTAGATCAGGTAAATCTTTTTGAAACAGATAAATGGTAAATTGCCTGGGATCTGTGTCTTCAAGAGCACAAAGAAGTTTCCTACATTGGCAGCTTTCCATATCCTCATGTTTATATCTGATGTCTTGTATCATTTGAGAATGGTCATCAACTCTGTTGACCACCCGGTCGGTTGCATCTTCGTCTCTGCTGTGCATTTTTCTAAGACACCAGACCTGTCACCAACTGTACCAATCGTGTCCATCATTTTCTGAACAGAATCCTGAGTCTTTAAGTATGAGGCTTGCTCATCCTGGGAGTGGCATATAGTTTTGGCTCGCAGCTTGAAAATAGCCCCAGGATGCTCTGTCTCTTCAATTGTGGTACTACTTCAGACAGATCTGTATTAGGTCCAGTTGGGGCACTAGTTTGAACCACAATAAGAGTAGCCTAAATTAGTCTAATGTAAGATAAGCTTTAGTGTCTGAGCCTCCATTATGAAGCTTATCACATATCCCACATCCCATGTCTTTGAAACAGTTTTTCTCCTCATATTTTCTGGGAGTTCATTAGAATTATGTTAGCAATTGTAAGTTGTTTTATCATGAGACAGAAATGCAAGTTCTGTCTAGGTTTCCCTTTTTCCATGACTTGACATTTGAATAGTCAACCTTCACCGGTTCTCCAAGTGGAGCTCGGAGCATTTTTATCATAGTCACGGGATGTCTCAGACAGCAGAAGTTTGGCAGTTCTATTCATATCAGCATTGAACAAGATATATTTCATTTTCAGTCTGTTTGACGAAAAACCCTGGTCACCAACCTCCACCATCCCATCTATCTCCAGTACCGACAATGTTGAGCTAGTCAGACACCCATAATCACTACTGATAGCAGGTTCACCAGGGGTTTTTCACTTTCGTTACAGAGTTATTCTTATCAGGAGAATTCATTTTAAATGTTATTTATTCGCATTATGTTGCAGAATCTTTCAAAATCAGAAATAATTTGGCATGACATTCCATGTCTAATATCAGAGCTAGTTAGTATCCAGATCAATGCTGATACGGTTTGTGTTGTGTATCTTTTATAGGTGCTTGCAAAGTGTCAAATTTTGCATTACTTGCGGGGCTCCACTAGAGTCGGATATGGTCAATGCTGTGGTGCGGTATTGCAGGTCCTCTTCAGAATAGTCTCTGCTTTTCCTGCTTCCTTATTATTCGTACAACTTTCCTTGATCCTGTTAGACTCCTCTGCAACTTCACCTGTAGCGCCAAGGAGAGCTCGAGCACTATTGAGTAGTGGCTGAGTGGACACAGCCAAGCCCATTGAGTCAGCAGGGTCCTTGGAAAAAGGATCCGCTCTCTGCCGTCTCAAGCTCTGCAGCAGGCTCAGCCATCTCAAGCTTGCACCCCTCTGAGCCCGGGGCAGCAGCATGATCAGATTCAGAGGGGGCAGGTATTTCGTCCCTGGTCATTGCGGACTTTAAAATGCACAATGAAGTGTATCTAGGACCGGCAGAGTAAATATTCCACTCCGGGGATCTCCAAACGTCTGGTTGAGGCTTGAGGCCCTTAACGGTAGTCACAAAAAACATTGTTCATCACATCTGCTGGCTGGACTTTGTCTTCCATGGGAGAAGTTGGACTCCACCATCAAGCTGGATCTCCCCAGGCACAACTAGGGGTAAGTTTATGCAATGGATCCTAACAAGCATTTGAAGTAGGCAACAAGGAACCACCAAAGTAAGTGTGGGGAAATTGAGTCATTCTGCTTGAGTCTTTGCAGCTGTAGAAATAGTGAGCGGAGACCTGGTTAGCATAGTATGGACAGTTTACAGACTGGTCGCCATCTTGGCCTCCTAGTGCCAAAGATAAATTCCATTGGGTATTGTGGCATGTACCTGTTTTCTTGGCTACTTGAGAGGCTGAAGCGGGTGGATTGCTTGAACTCTGGGATTATGGACTGCACTCAGCTGTGTTGATCAGGTGTCCTTGCTAAGTTAGGCATCAATATGGTGTTCTGGACGAGCTGTGTAATGAGAGGTGCGTCTGCCCAGATCGGAAATAGAGCAGGCTAAAATAAAGCATTCTTATTACCCACTGTTTCCCTTTTACTGCAGATCCATCAGCCACTGAACCACCTAATCCATTACTAGTTTGCAAGTACGGGCAGCGTGCATACATCTCTGTCCTGGCAGGAGATGAAGCACAAAATAAAACGCTGTATGCCATACTCTATAACTCAGCCAGGCAGGAAGAACCACTAGCTGACATCTTACTACACATTGCAGACAGTGTTTTAAAGGCAGGTATCAACTTCTGACTTCCCCAGTTCTTCTGGCCTCTGCGTGTCGCAGTGCAAAGGTTTAGCTTTCAGATGAGTGGACCAGGAAAATATAGAGTGAAATCACTATTGATCATTTAAAATAATGATTGTGTCCAATAAAGCATTCAATAAACACCTACAAAGCACCTGTCAGCCGATTATTTGCAGACAGTTGGTTATACACAACATGAACCTGTGCAATGTAAGGCTCCAAGCCTTTTTATTATTAATTTGATTACTGCTATTCTCTTAGTTGGCCGCTACATTCGTGTATTTACACAATTTGACCCTTTTTGTATATTTACCGTAGGCAGTTCATGACTTTGCTTGGGCAGCATTTGCTCCCCTTTATTAGATTACACTTCTGTGTATGTGAGCTGTCTGATTCCTCTCTGTTACCTTTAATCACGCGGAACAGGAACCGAATGAACTTGAACCGAAGGAATGAGCTGGAGCCAGCACACACCAATTACTGTTGGTACAGCAGACTTGCAGGGTATGGAAGTTAACTTGATTCCCTTCACCTTTTGTCATAGATCGCTGGTACAGAGAAGTGTTGAGGTAAAAGTATTGTTCCTAATGCCCTGAAATAATTACAAGTATTTAAAAAGCTGCCTTTGAAACAGGTTGTTACCTTGTCTTATTCTCCTGTCCGGAAAAAACGTGATCAGTCACTTAACTATGATTGTACAAACCCTCAAGGTAATCCGTGTCAATAATATGAAGTCGCGTATGCGCAACACAAGTGTTTAATTTGGTCCGGAATGGTTTTGCCTGATGACGTGGTATTTTTAATAAAAGGGCTGACCTCTGATCTCATGGGGGTAGTTATTATCCCTGCAACAGTGTATGGATCATCATTTATAGAGCGCATGTTGAGTCCTGCTGTCATACGGCGGGGTGGGTTACCTCTCCCTGGTGAGGAAGATGGCTCACAATCACCTCTGCCTACTGGCACCAAAGAAAATGCAGCATGCCCTTCCCAAATACCAGCAGCTAGTCGCAGCAGTGCACTGACTCGATCCTCTACATCCTTGCAACTAGCCCTTGCTCCCACTTCTATTGCACCACACAGGAGAGGCAGATCAGCGGTGCGTCTGACACCTTCAGCTATGCACCTGTGGCGAACTGTGGTTGCAAGATGCCCCAGCTCTGTGGTAAAACGAAGAAAGGGATCCGCCTATGTGTGAGCAAGAGAACATGCATGCCACCACCAGAAGCGGGCCATGCGGTAACAGCCAACTGCAATAAAGGGGCAACACGCACAGAACAAACATATAAAGGAAACCAGAGAATAAGAGTCAAGAGCTTTCCTTTAGACAACAAAGGGGATGAATAACAGCTTTCAAGGAAAACAACAAAAAAAAGATCATTTCGGGTACACAGTAGAGCAACATTTGATGCATGGTAGTGCCAAGTGTAAAAACCAGCCAACCAAAGCTAGATCATACAACAACCTCCTGCATAGGAAGGTGCACTGTCAAAGTAAGGTATCTACCCAACAGTGCATGAAGAGAAAACTAGCCTATGAGTGTTGCTTTCTCTGCACCACTTTGAACTAAGGCCGACCAGAAAAATTATGTCCTCCATCTCAATAGTGACTTTTTGAGATGCACTCCCAAGCCATAAAATGGATAACTCTGGGTGGATCAACTGGAGTCCTACTTAACAGCGACTGTAGTTTCTGATGACAGAAGAATAGTTCTGCTACTTCAACTGGCAGGTGAAGGCATCCACAAACTCACTTGCACTGATGGGGAGTCTGGTCCCTCTTAAATACACTACTTTAGTTTTTTCCCTGGATGCATATGTTGCATCGCTTGCCAACCCAGACTAGGAACGTCATATCACAAGGCAAGCAAAAAAAACATGTGAAGAGTTGGTTGACGAGTTCCATGCTATTCTTGAGGAACTTGCCTGCACCTAGCTCTACAAAACGAGACCGATGACATCTGAGCACATTCGTACTGGGGTACGTCTCCGCAAAGTTGAGATAGTAAATGCTGCGAGAGCCAGGGAAGTCGTTACAAGACATTCTGACACTGGGCCGATCCCTAGAGCACTCCAGCCTCTGATCTTCGCACATGTGAATGGCCCTCACAAAACTCATGAGGGAATAACCAATCCACTTGCTGACAAAAGGAATGTTGAGTGCCAGATCGCCTTTAAAAGGGACCAAAGGTAGATCATATGGACAGTGAGGAGGTGTTTTTCCATACCAGAGAATGTCTGGCAAGGGGGAAAACGGTGCACTGTGTGTGGAAAGATTAATCACTTTGCAAACGTATGCAAATCAACACGTGGGAACTGAACTTCATCCAAGGAAACTGTCAACAATGTTGACAACATTTTCAGTGAGGATATGGACAAAGTTGATGAAACGGTGCACGTGGGCTACACTATGGAGCAGAAGAAAGGAAACAAGCGACCACTACCAAGGTGTCAAATGTAGCTGGGAAAGCAAACGATTAGTGCCCTCATCAATACTGGTCCCTTCATTTATCAAGGCTAAGTCTCAGTCCGATCTCCTAGTGTCACATACTCTTAAGTTTGTCATTTTGTCAAAAGCTAAAAGGTTTGTTTGCTGAACTTGAGCTGTATTCTATTAAAAGGTTCATTATGTTGCATATGAAAAAGAGCTTTGTCCCCTTTAAAAATTATGTTGCCAAGTAAACCTAGCAGGAGAATAGCGACACACCTGGATCTGACTTTATTTAAAACGCATTTGGGAGGCGGCCCCCGCTGGGCTTCCTTTCCTTTAGTCTTTGTTCACAGTTCCCTGGCGAGATTTAGTGTTTCTTCTTCTGGATGATACTCAGTTGGAAGTTGCGTTATCTTTTCACAGCTTTGCAGCACATTCTTTTGGGATAGAGTAAGCCCTGTGAAACAAAGAAAAAAAGCAGAACAGAACGGTCAGTTCAAGTTAACTTTTTGGAATATCTCGAGCCTGCACATTAAAACAAATTGATATTTCATTTGTTTGTTTCATTTAACAAAAGACTGGAAAAGACATTGAGTTAATTTCCTCAAGAGAAACTGCAATTTTTTTCAAAATTTTTATTGAACATATGCAGTTTACAAATCTATCAGCAATAGACATGTGAAATTGTATAACCAACTTAACAACTCGTGGCATGGGCATAGATGTCAATCAAGTACAGTATACTAATGGTCTATATAATGTGACAGGGTATCATGCTTAACAACGTAATAATTGTACACTCAACATTCGAGAAACTGCGATCTTAAAAGCTTATTTTCAACTGAAGTTACCAAACGAACGTTTTCGATTTGAAATAATTTGTTCATAAGACTCAAAAAGAGAACAATTTATTTGAGATTTTGTGAGAACTTGAAAACAAAGACATTTTTCTGAAAAAAGGTAAATTAAATTGTATTTATTAGTAGTATTTTATGATGCAAGTCATTTGTAATGTTTAGTTACTAAAATTCACATTGAATTATCCTTTGTTTTAATTCAGGCCAGTCGCAAGTAAGGTCAAAAGTAAAAATCTCAGCAGAGGAAAATATTAATCAGCATATGGGAAAAGTGGTATTTGTAGTTGACTTTATATAATTTCTGCAAAGTTTAAAAGGTCAATGTAATATTTCTTATTTACATTATTCTGAGCCCTATGTCGAACATGACACCTAATGCCACGACCAGTGCTCAAGTCGACCAAAGTGAAGATGTTTGCATGGGGAAACAGGACACATCTCACCCGCTGCAGTAGCTTCCAAACCATCATGACTAATGAGGACCAGCTATAGCCACAAAAAAGTATGCCACTCAGGACAGCGAGGCAATCCTGTTGTGCTACTAAACAACTGAACAGCTGCAACAAATAATTTTTGCCTACAATGGAATTTGGAAGCCTTTTCAAATGCATCAACTGTGTAAAAGACAAGTTAGTCAGACTAAATAGCGACCAATCGCATCAACCTGTTTAACCCCTGCTACAGCAGAGTAGTCTTTTACCTCTGACCCAAGGTAGAACACTTGAAACTAAATGACGTGGACACTATTGAATAGGTCGAAGAGCCTAATCGTTTGGTCTCGCCCATTGCTGTCACCCGTAAACCATTACAACCAGAAGAGGTGAGGATTTGTGTGGACATGAGGCTCCTGAGCATTGCTATCAAAGTGGAGAGCCACATGACCCAGATGGTGGGAGACCTAGTAGCTGAGTCAAGGGTTTAAAGTGATTTTCAAAAGTTGACTTATAATGCAGGATGTCACCAATTATACCTGAACTCACAGTCCAGATATATAACAACCTTGGCCATCGTTGTAACAAGAGGTTGAATTTTGGAACCTCTGGCACGGCAGAGGTTTGCTACTTTAAAATCTCTGAAGACTTTAGGGGTGCTGTGTTTCGGGTACAGTGTCTGTGTACATGATTGGTCCTGATATTATAGGTTGGTGTCATCAAGGATGTTTAGGCTTTGCTTTAAAGCTGGGGTCCAAGCAACAAGTGTGTGCATCAGATGTGAATTATGAGTAGATGTTTGGTGAGTTTGCTGGTATTAAATTGATTAAGAAGGTGATTGAATAGAATGTGGAAGGGGTTGTGAATACTTTGAGAGTAGATTCTTCATAGTTTCGAGAACTTTAAATAAAGCAATTTGTGTGGATAGCTCCGCTTTGCGCATGATAGATGAAATGGTAGGAACCCTCAATGGGGCCACGTTTTTCTCCAAGTTAGATTTGAGTTCTGTATTTCATCCGGGTGTGTTCACAAAAGATTCTAGACATTTTACAGCTTCTGTCATACCCAGTGGAGTTTTGTAATTTTGACAAATGCCTTTTGATCTCTGTATGTTGGTGCTGTTTTTCAGTAGGTGATGAGTTGCGTGTTGAAAGGTCACCGAGAGGTATTGATTTTTCAAGGTGACATTTTAGTCAGTGAAGAGGATTACGTTTGGTGAGCTAATATTTGAATTACGTTTTGTCTGTTATTAAGCGTAGAAGATTAAACCATAAGCATGCTTTTGGAGAACAAGATATTGAGTACTGGGCCATGTGGTGTTGGGTAGAGGGACCCATTGGCCACAGCTATTGATAGGTATCGGAGTGGCACGACTCTGAAGAAAAAGGAGCATCTCTTGTAATACATGCAAGTGAGTTAATTCTTAGCAACATTTTAGAAGGACTTTGCAATTGGGGTACTTATTAAGAGTTGTTGTAATCAGTTGGTGAAAGTAATATGGAGTGGGCACCTTTTCTCAGCCCATATGTTCCAGTAAAGATATCATATATGTTTAAACCAAGATTGGACAACCAAGTCGTGTTAAACCTCACCACCCAATTCGTTCTCTTTAGTACAAAAGGATGTTTCCCGCCTCCGTGGGCCAGATGCCCAAGACCCAAATTTACAGGACAACAGAGAGGCAACGAAATCATCAATATACAACATATGGCAAATCGATTCATTGAGTCCGAAGAATACTGCATAGATTTTGAGCGCATTGAAAAATATCACTTTTTATTGTTCAGTTGCTTGACATAGAACACAGCAGAACAACCAATGTGTTTCGTTCTAAAAAAATAAGGAGCTTCCTCAGGGCTTTTGTTAGTGAAAATGTTGGCTGTGTTGCTGTGTTTTCCTATGTCAAGCAACTGAAGAATAATGAAAAAGGAGATTTTTCTACGAGCTCAAAATCTATGTCTTATTCTTTGGACTCAATGTGTATACTGATGATTTTTGTGCCTTGTAAAAGACATAATATGTTGTAGCAGATTATATTGGTAGGTCTATGGGGCAGTTTTATTGTATTGTAATTGCATTTATATATCGTTTACTACCTCTGACGAGGCATCGAAGCGCATATCTTGAATGACTGGTGGAACAGAATACACTGGGGGATCTGCATCGCACTCACTGAAGCCACAGAAACTTCGATATTCAGTTATTGAAAAGGTAAACTTTAAGGCGTACAAAGTTTATTTTTTGCGAAGCGATCACTAGACTTTAGTGCCATTGCTGTATGGTATTGCAAAGCAGAGAAGCTCATTGGTTAGTGTCTCTTGCATGGTTTAGTTAAGGGCTATGAAATGGTATAGGTAGTCTTAAAACCATAGCTTACCCACATAGTCAGGTGGTCATCACAATGATGAACATGTATCAAACAAACTCAATAATGGTGCATTAGGTTAGAACCACTTGCCAAGCTAACCTTTCCATTGTGGAGTACTACAATGTTTTTCTTATGAGTATGTAAAAGCATTTACGTTTTCACTCGTGATAGAGGAAAGAACTTGTATTTTGGGGACTAGAGGGGTGACATGTTTTTAGTAGATTGTGGATATTAGTTTGGAATGTTCAGTTTTTTCAAAGCAGAACCAATTCAATTGAGGTTTGTAAAAGACAGAAAACTCAGTTGTGCCGCAAAAATAATTGGATGCTAGCCTGCCAATCCATGGCTTTAAGAGTCTTTGTTACTGGACTATCTGCATTATTTTAAAATAAGATAAGATGCAGCCACGTAGGTGTTCAGCCACATAGGTGTTCGTTAAAGTAAATATCTCACCCTCTGTGGATGGTACAACCAATCTTTTGAACTCTTACCACTGTCTAGAACGGACAATCAATAAAGACGTTTGTAAGCAATACCTACACAATTGTAACTGTTCAGTGATCCCCACACTGTAAAACATTTACTAGGGATATGAGACATTGCACTTAACATTATCTCGCCAACAAATAAAATACAAGCATTAGAGCTCTTGTAGAGTTGACCTTGCAACATTTGTGTCTGATGAGAAGGGAACCCTTATAATCAAGCATGTCACTTACTGTGGGTTGAGGGGATCACATGCTTTGTACAACCGAGGATAATGTCATGGGACTAAATTCATGCCATAAGTCACTTCTTGTTAAGTGAAAGAATTTTCCTCTTCTGATAGGACTGGATTACAGCACTTGTTTTGGTTCTTCACAATACCAGTAGTACAAGGTATCTTTTTAAGCAGAAACTGCCCCAAATGTTAAAATATATGTAGGATTTAGGACCACACCCAATACAAACCATTTGTTTTAGAAGTTTAGAAAGCTGTAGTTTGAGACTGAGGTGTAGGTTTTATAAAATGGGGATTATTCTGCGAAGGATAAAATTGCATATGTAGTTTTGTAGCAGGATTTTAGAGAACCGTTGTTAGCCAGGTAAATACCTTGTAACTCGAGAGTATCCTAAAAAGGCATGGAGTAACATTAGACCTCTCAGAACCTAGTATGAATTTTCATCTGTGTATAGCAAAGTGATTTTGCTTATAAGTAATTTTCCTTTTGCATTTTAAATGGAATTTTTTGCATTTGAATGCAAACCAATAGTAACCTACTTACTATGCCTTGACAGGCCCCAAAACATGACATCCTTTTATACCCAGTTTTGTGTTGCACATTTGTTAAAAAATATTAAATTATTATAATGGAACTTACGTTTTTGTTTTTTTACAGCAGTACCTGAGGCTTAAAAATACTGTAAATGAGGATCCTACAATCCAGTGGGACTGAGCACTTTCAAGGAGCAATGTTTTACAAAACTGCACGTCTGTTACAAAAACTCTCATTGTGGAAAAACTTACAACTGTACAGTAATAGTCAGCAGTTACCCTTTCCTATGTGTGGATTGCATTCAAGCTCTGCCATGGGCGCGTTTGTGGTTGGAAGAGGGGCGATTCAGGCTTTGAACGTTGCTGGATGTTCCACAGCAGCTGTGAACACTAAATCCACTGCTGTCAGTGCAGGATTTGGGCAGGTTGTGTGCGGCACTACAGCTACAGCAGCAGAAGAAAGAGTCCGATCATTCCAGACAACAGGTGAGTGATGTGCATGGCTAGTAGTGGTGTTGCCACCCAATCCCACCATTAGCAGGGGATGTTTGTAGCAGTTCAGGTAGTATGGAGAACCAATGGCATAATGTAAAACGCATGTCCTTTTCTGACTGTGGTACTCAAATTGAAGTTTATATTTTATAAGTGAGTACTAAATATAGAGTTGTAGTATGCAAAGGTGAGAAAAAATGACCACATTATCTTTAAACTGGAAACAATTGCTGTTTTTTTTTAATGATGACGTCATGTAAAAATTCACACTTAGCACTTCAATTTATGTATTACCCACCTCCTAAGCACCCTTTAATTTCAAAAGTTAGACGTTCTGATTTGCTTTCATATATATGTGTTTTTTGTGGGAGGAGGCGTGTTAGTGTTTTGAATATGGAATGTAAACCGGGTGGGTTATTCTATAGACAACAAATGGATGTGCCATTTTATTCATAACCATATACACTAGTACATATTTATTTAAATGCATGGGAGCCCCAGACCTTCGACTCTATGCATTCTGTGCTCAAGCCAGCTTCCTTCACTTCTGGCTGCACCCCACGCCCTTTCAGCCACATGTGGCGGTTGAGGCAGATGTGGCCTCTGCAAACCGCTTTGTTCTTGCCATACAAGGCCCCTCATGACGAAATCAACTCTGTGGAGTGCGTGCGCTGGGCGTGGGATGGGATCCGCAAATACACCCGGGGTAGGGACCTATACGCGCCAGCGATGCACCTGGCGAACAACCCCTCCTTTCCACTGCTACAAACAACTGGCATGGTTCGCCGCGCCGCGAACCTAGGCATACGAACGAATGCCAATCTTTACCCCAACAGCAGATTTCTTCCTCTCCCTGCGAGCGCGACCCTGCTTGACAAGCTTCTCTACTATCAAATTAGAGCGACCGGCAAAGATGCCAACCCCGCATTCCCAGATGCGCCAAAGCGTAACGCCGCTCTGGAATACGTACACTCAGCTGGAGCAGCCTATCTAAGGCAGAAATTTCTTCATCAAAAACACTTTGACTTCCTTTTTGAAGAGGACAGTGGAAGGATTCAGCCTGACTTCGGGGGAGGTAAGGAGTTCCAAATCCTCGGGGCAATACCTGAGAAGGCTCTATTGTAGGTTTTTCTTTTCTTGAATTTTTGTGGTTTGAGCAGTAGAGTGCTGGCGCTTCTGGAGGCTCTCGATCCACCTGAGGGCTCCAGTTTTTGAGCGAGGTACAGCGGGGTAATGAAATGAATGGCTTTGTGTGCCGTGCATGCAATTTTTAACTGTATCCGAGCTTCATATGGAAGCCAGTTCAGGGATAACAGATCTGGCGATATATGGTTGTATCTTTTAGCGCCTGTTAAGAGCCTAGCAGCAGAGTTGAGGGCAGCCCTAAGAGGAGCCGTCTTCGCTCTTGGAAGGCCGCAAAGAGTTGCGCTGCCATAGTCCAGCTTTGAGATCACTAGGGCTTGCACCGCAACCTTTAGGTCATGTGGAGGGAGAAAAGGTTTAATTTTCCTTAAGATGTTGAGTTGGAAGTTCGCTCCTTTGGTGAGGGTACTAATGTGCTTCTGCATGTTCAGACTCTTGTCTAGCATTATTCCCAGAGAGGTTGGGGAACCAACGATGTGCGGCGTACAGTTAAGGGCATTAAGCTGATTCATCCATTGTTCTATGACAGGAGATTGCTTGTGTGGTGTGATTAGGAGGAATTCCGTTTTGAGAGCATGTAGCTTCAAGTGGTTAAGTGTCAGCCAGCTTTGTGTTTTCAGTAGGACAGAGTTGAGGGACCTGATGTCCTTAGGGGAGGAGATCTTCAGGTATAGTTGGGTATCATCAGCGTAAATGTGATAGTGAATGCTGGATGATTTCAGAATTTTGGTCGGAGGCTCCATGAACAGGTTGAAGAGCGTGGGTGAGAGCGCAGAACTCTGTGGAACCCCCAGCGTGACCGGAGAAGGATGAGAAAGTGACTGGTTCACCTTGAAGCTTTGAGTTCTGTTGTGAAGGAATGAGGAGAACCAGTTTAGTACAGGCCCAGACAACCCCATCCTGTGTTCCAGGAGGTTAATTAGGTTATCGTGTTTGACAGTATCAAATGCTGACGAAAGGTCGAGAAGGATCAATAGGCAAGAATCATTTTGATCCAGCATTTTTTTGCATTTTTTTATTAACACAAATGCTTCAGAAAACATTACAGTATACATAGAGTGAGGTTGACGTGTACGGATACACAATATTACCACAATTCAACCCTCCCAATGGCCCGTCCACCCAACCAATCTGACCTGTGGTAAAATCAGCCAACCTTGATCTCTAACATGCCAGAGGCCCTTCATTAGACTGGGAGCTGTCCGGTTCTGTAACCCACCCAGGCCCCCCATATCTTCTCCCATTTACGTGGGCATCCCTTACTCTGATATACTGCCTGCTCAGCCTGTTGGCACCAATCCAAATCATTTTCCCAGGATTCCATCGTTGGGACTGCACTGGCGCCCCATGCACGGGCGCCCCATGCACGGGCGATGTTGCGCTTTGCCACCACTCCTGCCAGGGCAAGCCATGTCGTGGCCCATTTGGTCCATACTATTTCGCCTGTCACCCAGAGGATATGCCATCTCGCTTCTACTGGGACCTGCTCCCCCACTACCATTGTCATCACTCTGGCCAATCCAGCCCAAAATGCCTGAATCTTGGGGCAGGCCCACTTTGATCCAGCATTCTTAGCGCATCATCTACAATGTGAGTAAGCGCAGATTCTGTACTATGACCCTTGCGGAACACAGATTGAAACTGGTCAAGGAGTTGGAAATGATCGATGTGGTTACACAGTTGGGCGAGCACACATCTCTCTAGGAGCTTTTCCAATGTGGGGATGTTAGAGATTGGGCGGAAGTTATGTAGGTCCGTGGGATCAGCAGATGGTTTCTTTAGAATAGGGGTAACTTGCCCCATTTTAGGCAATCCGGAATAGCATCTTGCCGAAGTGAAGCACTGACGATCTTAGTCCAAAGTGGGAGTATGGAGGTTCTAATTTCAGAGAAGAGGTTCGATGGCAGGGGGTCGTTGTAGTGATTTAGAAGGTTTCAGAGTAGCCAGCTTTTTGCGTATAGTGCTTTCATCCAAGGTTTTGAAAAAGCTCCAGGATGCATTGTTTTTGGGGTGGCAAAGCTGAGCAGGCACGGTGACATCCGACCCGGGAGGAACGAGGGTGTTAGGCGGACTGATCGACAAGTGCTCAAGGGCTGAGCGTAGTTCAGCTTCGATCTTAGTAGTCTTATCCGTGAAGAAATCAGCGAATTCTTCGCAATTTGGCTGTGTCCCTCGACCCAATGCAGAGAGATTAGGATGACTGTTAGCTTTCTGGAGAAGGTGGCTTTCGAGGATCAGATGCGTTTGTTATAGATGCTTCTTAGGGATCTCAGATGGTAGAGATGTTCAAGGGAGGGATAGGATCTCCACGTTCTTTCCGCAAGTCTTAAATTCCTTCTTTCGGTATTAAGAGTATCATTGAACCATGGTTTGGAGACTTTGGAGGACAGTCTTTTTAGCTGTACCGGCGCCACCGAGTCTAAAACATTTGTCATGGAGCCGTTATAATGGGCCGTAAGGTCATGGACATCAGACCTGTTCATCGGAGGGGGCAGGATGTTATCGCAGAGAGCAGTCAGATCGTGTGAGTTGATGTTTCGTAGACATCTTCTCAAGTGTCTGGGGTTCTTAGGCTGGACTCTACTAGCTCTTACCGAATCCATCATGAGGAAGGTGATGCAATAGTGGTCTGTCCAATCACATAGGAGGATTGATTCCAGTAGGATGGTATTGGGCTTACCAATGACAAGATCTAAGGAAGCTCCTTTAATATGCATGGGGCTGTCACAGATTTGGATTAGGTTGAGGTCTAGCAGGAAGGATTTAAGGCTATTGACCGCTCCATCATTCCAGTGAAGGTTGAAATCTCCCAGGAAGATCTGAGTGCCATGGAAATCCGCGTTAGCCGAGATAATGTCCATGATCTGTTCTATGAAGGGAAGGTTGTCGCGAGGCGGGTGGTAGAACGTGTGCAATTTGCATGGGTGATTATTGCTACCAGCCACTTCAATACATAGCTATTCACAAGACAGCAGGAGGTCGGATTGTAGTAATTTCACTTTTAGATTGCTACGATGTATACAGGCGATGCCTCCTCCTTGTCCGCTTGCTCTATCCAACCTAATGATGTCGTAGTTGGGAGGCACTAAAATGTCCAGGATGGGAACAGCAGAGTCATTTAGCCAGGTTGCAGTCAACGTTACAAGGTCAAGGCCCTGTGCCAGGATGAGGTCAGCAATGTCAGCAGCTTGTCTAACTGCTGATCTGCAGTTGAGAAGCACGCATTTGAGATTTGGGTAGGTGTCCATTGGGGCAGAGAGTGTGGTGGTGAGACTCATGAGGTTGTTCTCATTTAAGGCTCTGGTGTTTAGCCTAGGTTCCCTGAAAGGGTCAGTAGGGATGGTTTCAATTTGGTACAAGTTTGTTATGGTGGAAGAATGTGTCTGATCATATGAAAGTAGGAGAGAATGAATATCCCTATCTGACAGTGAGGCTATACATCTAGAGGGCCGTGAAGGGTCGTTAGAATGGGGAGCGGTTGCCCAACTATGGGGTGTGTGGCCATGTAGGAGGATGGCCAACGATTTGAGGGGGAAGCTGGGAGCCTGGTACACCCTTTAGATGGGAGCGTGTGTATAGGGTGATTAGTCATCGTGGAGCAGCTTAATCTCGAGTTAACTGACAGTTCCGTGGTGATATGTAGTAGGCTACGTACCTCTGCCTTAAGGTGTTGGAGGCAAAGTGAGATCTCATTAAGTCTGCCTTCCAATGAAGTGTGGGAATGGGAGTGCGAGGCTAAGTTCAGGGGACCCAGAGGTGGGGGAGAACTAGTGGTTGCAGGGGACAGTAGGCCCGGCGGCGAATGTGTGTGGCCGGTGGGGAGGGATTCCGGGACTTGGTGCTGGGGGCTCGGAGAGTTGGGTGGGATGGGCGAAGAAGGGTTAGACGAATATTGACCCCTACTAGCCTGTGGGAGCAGGCTAGGATTGATGGGTGGGCTGGGGGGAGGGATCACGGGAATGACCGGGGCGATGCTGTGATCTATGGAGCTAGGGAAGTTAGAGCTAGCTATCCTTGAGGAGGGGAGAGCATGCAGACTGGTATGGTGGCTATACTGAAGAGTCTCATTCCCACCAGGCATTGAAGGAGAATTGTTCTTACGTGTAAAGTTAACTAAAAGAGGGCCCTTCGGAGCTAAGGGAGGGTCAGAAGAGGGGTCTAGTGTGATATAGGATAGACTTGGAGGAGACTGGGGGACCTCAGGGGAGCCAGCAGCTCCTAGGGAGGGGGCGGATTTAGAAAGATTTTAGAAAGATATAGCATCTCATGTCCCTTGAAAACCGCTCACACATTGCAAGATTTTTTTATAGGTTCCAAAATCAATTATGGAGCTGCTTTTTTGGATGTGTCAAATAAAGTTAATGTTAAAAAGTTGCACTTCTTAAATAATACCTTCCTTGGGGCAGTCTGTGCTTTACTTAAGTTGGTCCATACTTCTGCAGCTCAGTAAGAGCTGCATTGGCTGCCACCTAACCTCTGAATTCCATTTTGGGTGCTTACCATTAAATATAAAGCACTTAACGGTAAAGACACTGAGTACTTGAAATAAACCCTGTTATTTCACTGCCCAAGAGAGCCTTGAGATCAGTGGATAGATTCTTGTTGGTGTCCACTTGGAGTGTCAGGAAATATGCAAATTGTTGAGCCTTCCTCGGTGATTGCCAGTACACTGTGGAAAGTATTAAGGACCCATTTGTTTGGGTAAGTTGGTTTCCTGGGCAGGCTGGCTTCTAAGCTTTCTAAAATGCATAGTTGCCCTTATGGGCTTTTGGAGCTCCATACACTTAATAATACTAGTTTTATTAGAAGGTTTGGTATCCTTCTAAATACTGCGTTTCTGGGATCATCCAAGTAGATCTTGAGCTCTCAGTCTGGTATAACCCAATAGAGACAGGATGCCCTGAATCAAGCTTTCTGTCACCAGCTTCGAAATGTAGTCAAATCCCAGCCAAGCAACCAACCAACCAACCATCCTTCACAGACAACTAGTTCCTTACTTCTCAGAACCCATTCAAATTTGTATCCTGATCGTGCTTGCCTGCCAAATATTCAAATTTGTATCCCGATCCTTCCTTCCTGGCCAACCATCCATCACAAAATCAATTACCTTCAACAGCACTCTGTCTGTTCCCTGCCCATCCTTCTCTCTCCTTTGTTTATACCATTTCATCCCATTTTCACACAGTCTGGCAACACAACAGCTGTCCCATTCTTCCTTGGCAATCACCTTCATCGTTACAGGCATGCAGGTAAAACAAATCTGTTTTATTCCTCACACCAAGCATGTACTGACCTTCATACATCTAATAGCCTCATTGGCATGCTAGCAATCTATGGCAAAATCCCAGTTACAACTTTGTACCCTTGTCAGAAGCTTATGATCACATCATAGCTCCATACAAATGATCCAGTCACCAAATGCAACCTTGCTTATCCCTCTCAATAACAGAGAACTTCTCCTCACGGGAATCAGTGCAAGTGAAGTAAACATTACATCTCCTTCCTCTTTCTCTCAATTTATGAAAGCACAGCTCCCAGTCCCTTACCACTGGAATCCTTCCTGATCACACTCTTGCATCTAGGGTCAGACCCCTGCATGGTCGGTGCACGACAGATGTCCTCTTTATACCTTTAAATGCTGTTTGGCATTCATGTGGCCTAGCAAATTTACATCCTTGCTTCATCAGTTGCCTAATCGGATACATTCTCTCGGCAAAATGATTTGCAAATTTGGAGTAGAATTCTGCTGGTCCTAAGAAGGCACTAAGATCATCCCTATCTTCGGACAAGGTGCCCCCTTGATAGATTTTACTAACTCTTTTTTCTGCCATATCTCTGTCTTCATGTCCCAAGTATTTAACATTGTTCCTCGTAAATTTAAATTTTGAATGTTCCGCCATGATACAGTCCCTTCTTTTCCGGAACTTGCAGAACCTCCTGAAGTTTCAAATTGTGCTCAGAATTGGGTCTTCCCTTGACATGAATGTCATCCTGGAAAAATGTAACTTATTAATTTCTTTAAACATATTGAACATGAGTCTCAGCAACATAGCTGTGGATGATGCCATCCCACAACGATACCTTAAAAAGCATAAATGTGATTGATTCCCTTTCCTCTACATAAAATTTGCATGCAGCTTTCTTTACTTTCCTAAAACCTAAAATTTATGTGGGCTCACCAGTGAAACTTTCTGGCTTGATATCCGCCACATTCAACTCTTCACCCCCCCCAATTTGTCGAAAACCCACCTCTCCAAACATTCTTGTATATTATAGTATATGGAGAGTCAGAGTCTGCTACGATGTTCATCCTAACACCTCCAAATATTTATTCCACATTTTTTCTTCTTAATGACACCATCTACCCTTAAAACGCCTTCTACAATTGATACAAGAGAGAGCATCATAGTTATCATCCTCTGGGTCATATACCACTTCATGTTAGTTCTCCACAACACATTACACATTGGTATAATCCCTTCTGCGATAAATTCTTACAAAAAATGACCCCTGATGACATAACCTGAACATTTTTGATTATGTGCAGGGCATTTGCTATCATAAGCAAGATGTTCAGAACTTACACATCTGTAAAATCTACCACTTCTTTGTTTTTCCCATATTTTAGAATCAGTGTTCCTTGAATCATTAGGTTTTAATCGACACTTCCCGGTAATTTTCCCTACTACATACTTGTTTTCATTACTACTTTAAACTAACCTCTCACACCTCTTAGTTTGGTTTTCTTAACTATAGTTACTACTTTCTTTAATTCAGATTTGCGTGGGTTCCCTTGCCATCCTCTCCGCCAAAGTTTTACTTTCCAAGGAAGCAGAGTCTGAAGATGAATTTAGAACAAGTTCCTTTATTCTGAACCAGTGTTTTATACTTTTAATATGTAAAATCACTTAGCAGTTGTCTCTTTTGGTCCAGTGTAGACAAGTGGTTGCAGCATGTGTATGAGTTAGACTACAGAGAATTACTAAAGTATTATTTGGCAAGTCCGAGTTGATTTTGTAGGTAATTGGATGAGACAGGCTAGAAGCTGGACCGTTCTTCGATATGTTTTCATGTATAAGGTTGTAAAGAGTGATATTGCAAGCAATGTTCGAGTAAACAGTTTTACTTTCTGTGAAGTGATTGATTACTTGAGTAAATTATTTTCATGAAGGAAGACATCTTGTGGGCACTGGTTAGGCCCATTTCTAGACTACATTGACTAGCGCCATGTGGTAGACTGTTTAAAAAAAAAAACAAAAAAAAAAAACTGATGTTTATGTAACAAACAAAAAGACAGTTGGACTAGTCAAGGCTAGAATTAGTCATTATATGACCCCCTTGCCTAAATGTACTCTTAATCACTCTATCGGTCAAGCTGGGTCTTTCTAGCCCCTTCATTTTTGGCATGGTCTCACACAGGGTTGTCCTTTAACTCCCGTATATCACATATATATATAAGACCTTTGCTGCGCGTCCTCTCCAGCCACAATATGGTATTTCTTTCATGTGCAGATGGCATTCAAATTCTGAAAACGATGGAGTTTGAGATCATCAGCTAAAGCCTAACCACACAGCCTTATATCTGAGATAATCTATTGGGTTGTATATATATTTATATTTATGATATGGCAGTGAAAATTGATGTGGCCCAAAACACATTATTTAGACCAATTGTATAAATAAACACACATTTATTACTACAGTGCAAAGGTCAAAGTCGAGTTTATTACCAAAGTATAGCAACAGTCAGATGGGTAAAACACTTTTTAGTGCCTCACAGATTGTATGTAACAATTACTTTACAAAATGAAACAAATCTCCTAATTTTCTTCATGTCTCTTGAGTGTGATTTACCTAGCTGCAAAAATCAATTCCTCGTATCCTGGTTTTGGTTAAATACATTTGCTGAAACAAATGCACATGAAAACACGCCATTGCATAAATAATATATGCAAATGCGCAGAGTCAAATTCGATCTTTATTACCATTGCTGAGGGACGGGTAAGGCAACAAGGGCTGGGCGTAGCTGGTGGAGTTTCACTCTGCCGAGTTACTGAAAAACTCAGTATTCCACGGAGTTCCGTGAGCGGGCGGAATAAGGCTTCTGCCATATATAGCTATGGTGGTCTTTGGATGTGGAGCACCGAGTGGAGCTTGCGATAAGAAGGGCCACCACACCCCTAGCATTAGCATTGACAGACACCATATCACTCGGTCAGGTCCAAAAAGAGTGTACTTGCACTTACCTTTAGAGGTCTGACATGGAGGTAGATGCCATACATGTTTTTCTGGGGGCAGAGTCTGCCTCAGGCCTTTCAGAGGCAGGGGCCTGACAGAGAGCATTACTGTAACCCTTGAAGGTGTCCCGCTCAGACTATGCAGCAACCGCTCCAGCAGTAGGCCAGCACTTGCCGTCTCCAGCTCCCGCCAGTCTCCCCTCCCCCAGTGTTCCTGCAGCACCGCTAGAGATGGGGCTCTGGCAAGGAGGACACAGCCAAGAGCTAGCTGGGCAGGCTGCATGTGAACAAGCAGTGCCCGGTGCGGGGCTCCACCAGTGAGGGATACGGTTCCTTTTAGGGGGTGCCGCCAGCCCCGGCTCCCCTCCTGCGCTCTCCTTACAGCAACATTGAGGCTGCCTCATCCTGTCGCCGGTATCCGGGCTCTCACCACCCCATCTGCTCTGTTTGACTTTCTTTCTATGTGCGCAATCATAGGATTCGTTCGAGGTGAGCCAGCAGTGCATCATGGTAGACCTCCCTCTTTCGCCGCACGCTTTCTCACATAGTGCATTCCCAGTTCCCACCATATAGCACGGTGATAATAACCACTAGACTGCTAAAGGTGGAAGCAAACTTGCTGCCGTGTTGGGTAGGTGAACAAAAACTGGTGGTGGCTGGTGGGCTGTGGGAGGCAAACTCCTCTACGTGGTGGCTAGCGGAGCTTTGCCGAACTCCAAGCGGAGCAGAAAAAACTCTGCCAACTCCACCGGCGGAGCGGAGACAGTCACCCACCCCTAGAGGCAACCTGACTCATTTGGGGCTTCACCTCTTGTGAGTCATGGGCTCTTCCCCACAGTCAACAATTGTAATATATACCAAATTACTTTCTACACATCTGACTATATATATTTATGCTGAAAGCGATTGCGAATCGAGCACCCTGTTGTTTAGAGTTGGACTGGAAAAACCATGTGGCCCAATACCATTAGCTTAGTCCACCATGAAAGAAAAGACAGGCACCACTTAATGGATATTTGCCCCAAAAATCCTTCCATCAGAAATAGAATTATTTTTCATTGGCTTAAAAATCTTTCCAACGTCCAAAAAATCCGGGTAAAATATTGTGCAAGTATTTGTGTGTGCACATACACATAGTTTCATGTCAAAGCATGTTGTTTGTTGTTGCCTTACTTTTACTGTTCATTTTCACGAATGCCATAAAGTACAGTGAATAAATCCCAGACCTATTTCCAACCCCTGTATAATGCAGTGGATTTCATATGGGTTTTAATTGTGGTGAATTGCCAGGGCTTGAAGTGGTCGAACTGTGCAGTGAATCTTGTCTTCTCTGTTTTCCTATCTTATTTTATATTTGATGTCAAAGAGGTACAGTCAGTGATTTATAGATGTGTGAAATGAGGAAAGCTTAATTGGTTATTATGATAATTGTGGTAAACTTTTTTCTCAGCAGGTTATCAAGCCAAAGAAGAAAGGCAAGAAGCAGAACCCTCTGTCGAGGAGTAAGTACTACTATGAATATTTGTTGATTGAGAGTGATGATTTTAATAGTAATGTCTTTTATATATGGTGCTTCATGCAACACTTATTTCGTTGTAAGCACTATAAGGAACCGGTGTAGTTATTGCCAAGTTCCATGATACTCAATTCACCAACTTCGTATGGATGTAATGCTGAGTCAGCCTTGCCTTTATTTGAACGTGTGACCTACAGATTGCTGCATGTTTAAGGCGAACAGACTCAAACAACCATCAATTGCAAATCGGAAGGTGAGCAGAATCCCAGGACTTTTCACTGCAGAATAGACTCCATCTAAACACCTCGATATGATAATGAACTAACCTGAATTCCAGGTTCAATGCGAGAAATGGACCATGTTCACAAATCTTTGTATCCATGGGAACCATTCACTTATAAGAATATGATGGTTAGCAGTAGATCCTTGGAAAGACGTATGCGCACTCATTCAGAGTTCAGGTATCTGTGTGTGGTGCGTCCTCTAGACATGCAAAGCCATTTGCCAAGTGGTGCCAACATAATGATTGCACTTCCAGCCTTTTCTCCCCCAAAATGAACGCAGCTTTAGTTAGTTCAGAGTATTGCACTCAGCAAGCATGTGTGCTCGAGAAAGTAAGTCCTTGACAGAAATCATGCTACTCAAAATCAGGAATACTTCAAGTTGCCTGTTTAGACTGATTGACAAAGCAAAAGTCTAATTTGGCCGATTATTTTGCAGTTGAATTATAGTGACGACAGCTAACCGGTGAGAAGTAATATTATAGTTAACTATCTTACGTTTACAAAGTGCATCTTCACAACTTCTTTGTTCAGACTTCTGATCACATACTGTAGGTGGTGGCATATCCCTTGTCCCATGATTTCTCTTCCACACGGTCTCTTCCGCTTTTATTCTAGCCATACATCATAGAATTCAGATTGCACTCTTTGATCAAAATTAAGATGCTTCTCTTCATCACCCTACTAATACTCATCCTCTTGGGTACGTTGCCTCAGTAGACTGATGCATCTACTGCAGCATCTGTGTTTTAGCCCATGGGTAGTTTTGTCTAGCCTTTCATCTTCATGAGGTGGATAAAAGAAGTACCATTTAGTTGGCTTTCTATAAACGGCTGTTGTATAGTACCATTCCCTGCCCTTGGGTGGCTGTGTGTTTTGGAAAAACATGTTATGTGATGCAGTGGACTTACATATGTTCAGTGTCCTGAGTTTAGTTCTCCAATAGAATACTTTCTCAGTACAGCATCATACATACTGTTTATTGGTTCTAAGTGGAATTGAATGGGTCTCTAGTCACTTTGAACATGCCGAATCTTTACCTTTAATAGATATGTGAAGGCACATTACGGCAGATCTTTTTCTAGGCATATGAAGAACCTTGACTCAACCCATTTCAGACTTAAAAGCTGAGAATATTGTCAGTGTGGCTTAGATGAAACCATATAGCTAGAAAGAGTTAGAACTCCCTAGCCAACCTTCCTCTGAAAATGTCACTTTATGTGCTCAAATGAATTGTGTATTAAAAGACTGAGACCTATATACATCTTTTCATTATACTCATTGGAGAAAAAGCCTGTTTATTTCTATTTTTAAGATTTCAACCCTATGCACTACCAATCCCTGAACTCTAAAAACTCCTTACTACCAATATACAGTACCCATCCCTGAGCCCTAAATACTCCTTACTGCCTCTATACACTACCCATTCCTGAGACCAAAAACCCCTTACAACCTCGACACACTTCTAACCTCTAAAAACTCATTGCTACCCCATATACTACCCAGCCCTTCAACAATCCTTCTTACCCCTATGCATTGTCCATCCTTGAATCCTAAAACCTACTTTTTACCCTGATACCCATCCATCCAGAGCTCTAAAAACTCTTCACTATGCCTACACACTATCCATCCAGAGCCCTGAAAACTCCATACTACCGCTAAACACTACCCATCATGAAACCTAAAACTTCTTTCCACTGCAATACGCTGCCCATCCCAGAGTCCTGAAAACCCCTTACTAGCCATGTATTCTACCTATCTTTGAGCACTAAAATACTTACTATCCAGATGCACAACCCATCCGTGAACCCTGAAAACCCATTACTACCCCAGTAGAAACTCAAGCAAATTAAAACCATAAAGCCATTATTACTAATTATTTATTAGTTAATTTAAATGTAATTATTAAAAGATATATGTAAGATATATATTTATAGTTTTGTTTATATTCCCTAAAAAAAACTAAAAGTTACAGGAACGTTATAGTTAGGCTCACATTTCACTCATACAAAACTATAGAAATTCAGTAATTCTAGTTACCTGAGCTAACTATAACTTACACCCCCGCAATGCACTGTTTATGACCTCACATATTACATCACTCATGACATCATCCAGTGAGTATTGGTGTTTTGTAAAAGTTTTATTGTTAAACATATATACCAAGGTACCACAAAAGTTAAATTAGTATACTGTGTGTACTACGAATGAGTGCTACTATTTCTAACATATATTATGTGAGTTGCTCTGACTGTGTGCATCTGTGTGGGAGCAGGTGTCTGAGTGGCTGTATGGGTGTGTGAGTGGGTATGTAAGTGGATGTATAAGTGGGCGTGTGCGTGGCGGTATGCTTGGTTGAATAGTTGTGTGTGAGAGACTGTACGGGTGAGTGAGTGCGTGTATGAGTGAGTGACTGGGTGTGTGAGTGACTGTATTGAAGAGTGAGTGTCTGTTAATGGCTGTATGGGTGAGTGAGCGGATGTGTGAGGGCTTGTGTGGATGTGTGAATGGGTATGTAAGTGGTTGTTTGGGTGCTTGAATGGGTGAGAGTGGCTGTGTTGAGAGGCTGTGTGGGTGTGTGAGTAGCAGTATAGGTGAATAAGAGGGTGTGTAAGTAGCTGTATGGTGAGTGGCTATGTGAGTGATTGGTTGTGTGAGTTGAATGGGTATGCGAGAGGCTGTATGGGGGTGTGAGTGGGTGTATGAGTGATCCTGCGGATGATGTCATCAGAGATTTAATCAGTGATGTCACTGACCATGTCATGAGTGATGCAATATGTGAGGTCATAAGCAGTGCATTGCGGTGGCGTAAGTTATAGTTAGCTAGGGTAACTATAACTGCTGAATTTCTATGATTTTGTACGAGTGAAATGTGAGACTAACTATAATCTCTGTCACCTTTTGTTTTTTTTCCCAGTGAATTTCCAAGGTTTTTAAAATTGTATTTCTTCGCTGTAACCTTTGAGAGTGTGTGTGTGAGTGCCTGTATAGGTCGGTGAGTGTGTGTGTGAGTTCCTGTATAGGTCGGTGAGTGTGTGTGTGAGTTCCTGTATATGTCGGTGAGTGTGTGTGTGTGTGAGTGCCTGTATAGGTCGGTGAGTGTGTGTGTGAGTGCCTGTGTAGGTCAGTGAGTGTGTGTGTGTGTGTGTGAGTGGTTGGTTGTATAGGTCTGTGAGTGGGTGTGTGAGTGGTTATGTGGGTGTGGAGTGGTTATGTTGGTGTGTGAGCAGCTGTGGGTGTGTGTGTGAGTGGGTTTGTGAGTGGGTGTGTGAGTGGCTGTATGGGTCTGTGAGTGGCTGTATGGGTCTCTACAGTGGATGGAGAAAGGGGGTAGGGCCTCCAACGAGCTCTCAGCAATCCCGCTGTGTGGGAATTAGTGGTGGTAACAGGAGGTGTTCTTGGCCCCTAACGCCCCTCACCATGCAAGGAGCCTTTGTTCCCCAACGAGTAGTGCAACAGGAGATGCATTTGCAGAGAGGTGGACAAAGAGGACGGGCCTCAATTAGCTCTCAGCAATTCCGCTGTTTGGGGATTAGTGGTGGTAGCAGGAGGGGTTCTTGGCCCCCATGCACCTTCAGCATCCAAGGGTACTTTATCCCCCAATGAGTAGTGCATAAAGAGGCGCGTTTGCAGAGTGGTTGAGAAAGAGGGAGAAGCCTCCAAGCTCGGGCGTGTCGTCATATTACTTTTGCAGGATAAAGCCCTGGAGAGGTGGTGGTCCCCGGGGCCAAAAATAGCCATGGGGAGGAGATATATATATATATCCAAACCAACGCCGTTACAAAGTAACAAACAGCTGCTGTGGACACAATTTCCTTATTTCAAAGCGGCTTTATTGAAAATCAGCAACCAGCTCGACGCGTTTGGGAAAATAATCCCTTGCTCGTGAGCAAGGGATTGTTTTTCCCGAAACGCGTCGAGCTGGTGCTGATTTTCAATAAAGCCGCTTTTTGAAATAAGGAAATTGTGTCCACAGCATCTGTTTGTTACTTTGTAACGGCGTTGGTTTGGATGTTTAGAGGCTCGCCGCCTCGCTGTGGACTGCTGTCGAGTAGAGGAAGGGGTAAGGCGATTACGGTGTGCAAACACCGTTTGGCGATTTATTTATATATATATATATATATATATATATTCCCCCCCCCCGGTACCTAGCCCACCCGGGGACTAAAGTGTAAACAAGCTCTGGAGACTGCACTTGTGTTTTTGTTTTGCCGTGAATATTCACAATTTCGATGCAAATTTTTAAAATGCTTTTTTTCCCTCCTGGTGGACCCCAGCAACAGAGCTAGGGGGGTCAGGGTATTCCTACCCTGGCCCCTTTTTTTTGTTTTGTTTTTTGCCTCGTGTGAAGTCCCAAGAAGACTGCCAAGACTTGGTTGAAGTGTTGGCAGCCAATCGGAGCTCTGCATTTCCCTGCATGAGCTCTGCATTTTTCCCCTTTATTTGTGACGACCCACGGCCTTAGATAAACAAATTTGGATTTCCTTTAATTTCTTGAAAACTATGGTACGGATTTACACCAAATAGCAAAGTGTGATCTGTGTAACCAAATCTACCTTTCTGCCAAACTTGGTGTATTTCGTTTAGTGGTTTCGGCTGCAAGTTCGACTAAAGGTTCTATGGGAATTAACATGGGAAAACGCACTTTTTTTTAACCCCCCTCCCCACTTCCACACCCCCTTTTTCTCAGCCCACGCTTGACAGATCACCCCAAAACATTTCATACGCAACAAGAATCAGCTGGGCAATTTTGGGGGAAAATTTTGTGAAGATTTGTCAACCGGCACCAAAGATATAGGCAAGTCAAAAATGCTTTTCCTATGGCAACATGGTCCTAACTAATTACCTACTTGCAACTGCAGTAGGTAAAATATGTCATGTCATGAGTGATGTAATATGTGAGGTCTTAAGCAGTGCATTGTGGGGGGTGCAAGTTATAGTTAGCTCAGCTAACTAAAACTGCTGAATTTCACTGGTTTTGTACGAGTGAAACCTGAGCCTAACTATAACGTCCCTGTAACCTATGGTTTTTTCAATGAATATATATATATAATGTGTATGTATATATATCACAGCAAAAAAGTTTGCTCTTACCTGAGCCTCAGATGACGGCGTTCCGTGGCGGGATGGCGAGTCCCCATAAATCCCAAAACACGCTGTTCACACCAACGATTACAGCAAGCCACGGACTCCCAAATTTGCAAAAACTGTGTTTTTTATTTATCTGGCCGGCAACTCAACGCGTTTCAGAGCTTGCGCTCCTTTTTCACGAGTAATTTTGTTGCATTCGCCCATGAAACTTAAATAAACATGTGACCTTTCGTAAAATAAACATGGTAAACAGACTGCAAGTTAACATCAGTTGCAGTGATTACAAGTACTTCTTTCATATTCAGTTACATTTCACTGAAAGTACACATAGCGTATAAATCTAATTTGACGAATGTGAAAATCCAATAGAAAAGAAAGTGATGGGAAATCGGCAATATCCAAAAATTAATGCCTGTCTCCTTGATAACTCAAAAAGTATTGAAAAATCGTTATTGTTGCTTAAAGCGGCCTAAGGACACGCAGTGCGCAGACACTCAATAGAGGAATGCGCAATGTAGACAGGGACTCATAATCTATGCTCTGTTTGAACCGGCAATCGTGAACGGGACCGTGCACGAAAAGCCTCAGCTTAATAAAAGAGGGGGAGACTGCAAAGACTCCCCATTACGTCGTCAATACAGTCAATGAAGTCCCAAATCTCAATTAGCCCCAGTGGGCTTGTTCGCTTCACTGAATGCCATCACTCTTGGCCAAAAATCTAATCCAGGGATCATTCTCCTAAATTAATACCGCCCAAGTGGCCTGGACCGATTGTCACTTCTCATAAGGTCTTATGAGCATACTCATTCATGCTCCTATGTAGTAGATATCAAGCTCAAATGCCTTCCTTTCGTCAACCGATGTACATGGGATCTGTAAACACATAAACAAAAATACATTTACTGTCACAAATAGTATTGCTTCATACAACAAAATATATACAGCTGGAATATAAAATAGAACAAGCATTAAAAATGCAATAGGTCTCGCATTCACACGATTTTGAGCTATTGGCATTGTAAATGACAATGCCTTCTATTTATGTTTTGGGTTTTAAAACATAAATACAAGGCATTGTTATTTACAATACTAATAGCTTAAAAAATGCAATGAACCTCACCATCTATACCAACACAAAGGGCACTTCAGATATATCAGGTCAAAGAGCAAACACCCTGACTGGCGCAGATGAAAGCACCTCCGAATACTGAACGGACAGCAACTTCACCTCAAAGCAGACATCGTTAGTCACAAATTGAAGGGACCCGTGCACTGGCGGTATTTCATCTCAATGGAAGAAACCGAAGTTGTCAATAAAACGCACAAACAGCAGCTGCTCTTCACACAGTTGTGCTGGTGCTTTTATTGGCAGTAGTGGCGGGTGCAATTGGTGGTGCAATCTGCAGTGGCCTCCTGATGAGGGCCCTGATTCTTATTGTTTTTACAAAGTAAGCAGTGTCCGACTGTGATATTGAACAAGCTGCGCCCTACTGTCAAACTGCATATTCTAAGCTCTACTGCACAACACACGCACTGCTGCCCTCGGCTCTGCAGTAAAGCTGGAAACCTCTACCCTTCTCATAGCCATTCCATGAGAGGGGGGACCTGACAAACTTCGACTATCCCATTAATCCTGCGGGCCGTTCCTGTCCTTCCAACAGTTTGTAAAGAGGGGATGGCGGCTGTCCACAGCTAAGCAAAACCTAAAACAAAAGGAAAGAGACGCGCACAGAAAATACACACGCACAGTAATGCAGGACACACAGTAACAGCACACACAGACATTTGCATAGAGAAACTTACAGAAACCGACTAGCGCAGTGACCGAATCACGCGCGCACGCACATACAAACACACACACAAACGTATGCACAGAAAACACAGACAAACAGAAACATAGTACACACATGCACATACAGACATTCGTATAGTGAAACTCACAGAAACAGGCCGGCACCGTGAGAGGCTCACATGCGCGCACACCACACACACAGGCACTCACAGACAAGCACATACAGGCATTCAGAGTTACACATACACACACACATATATGCAGATATACTCACGTAGATACACACGGACACACATACAGAATAGAACACAGTCACAATACTGAGGTGAAAAGCTAAGAAACTGCGAAACTCCAACATCTTGATCACAACCTGACAGAATAGTGACAAACATTTATCACAAGTACAGTAGCCTAACAACAGACTTCATAAAGTGTTTCTGACTGTGCCCCAGCCCACCTGACATCTCCCAACACCGAACCCATGTGAGAATCTTACAGAATCAGTCTGAAATCCCTTGCATAGAAGGTGCCTACGCACCAAACATTGGCCAGCCCCCACCGCGCTTTGAACCTTTGAAAGATCCGTGTCGTCGAAGAGAATCGAATTCGCCATATTTTAAATGTACACCAAGAAAAAGATACCCCAGTAGTGAAGAGCAGCCCCTACCTTTTAGCGTAAGAGGCGAGAACCGGTACTCCTTACGAAGCTCTATCCCTCGGCATCCTTTAGCCGCCGACGGTTGCCTTCCCTTGTCCTGAACACATCCAGGTAGCCCCGGCCCGCCTTCTCCTCCCGGGCGCACCGCACGCGTACCCCAGCGAGAGTCCTGGGCTTGCAAAGTCCGTCTCCTCGAGTTGTGCAGGGAGCAGGCCTCTGCCCGTGCTCGCAACTGAGCTCCGGCTCCCCTCAGCCGCACAGTGCCACTCAAGTTGCCTCCGAGCGCCGCACACCTCCATATACAGGCCCGGTGGAAAGAAGCACCCCGCGCGAACCCCTTCCAACTCCCTCAGCAAACTCTCCAGCAATGAAACCAGCATTGTTACCCAAACAACGCACGGTCCGTGACAACGGTGAGGCGGAAAGCGTGAAGCGCTTTCACTATCGCACAAGCCAGGCCGGCCGGAGAGAAAACATGGAGAAGGCGGAGCGTGGGCGGGATAAGGGAGGACGGGTCTCTGGAGGGACCTGCCGCGAGGAGAGCGGGAGGGGGATCGCGAGCCTGAGAGGCAGGAGTACTGGTAGTTGAGGGCCGACGACGAGTACACGGGCACTGGTTAAAACAAGCGCTCGCCATTGCGGAAAGGCAGCCGCTTGTTTATTTTTGCATCGCGCTTTCACTTTAAGTGAAAGCGCGATGCAAAAATAAACACGCGGCTGCCTTGAACAAAGACGAGTGAAACAGATGTGTTCACACTTACACGCCTCCTTTAGATAACAAATACCCTCACGTCACACTTACACGCCTCCTTTAGATAAGAAATTCCTTCACGACAGCCGTTAAGCAAACCATCCAGTCCGGATGGGCCGTCCGAAAAGGAGACAGGGCGGTAAAAAACAAGCCTTATTTCCAATCTGAGGCCACAGTTTTCCATAAACGATGACGCCAGCCAATGAAAGTAATGGGCGGGGCTTCAAGCCCCCTTCTGAAATATCCTCTAACACAATATGTCTCGCAGAGCGAGCAGCGCATGCGCTCTGCAGTGCTAGGCGAGACCTAAAAATGCATATGATTAGTGAGGTTAAAATCATTCCTTATCAATTTGGTAGCAAATACCAAAAGAAGTGGGGGGAGGGAGATAAAACGGTAACAAGGAATAGACAGTTACACTGAATAATCACCAGACTATCTTTATCTTTAGGAACCAACTTATCCTAGATGTACTGAAAGTTCTTCATCTCCATTATGACCTCTCGGGGTCAATGTGTGATACTGGATTATCAATTTGGACTCTAAGCGTCTCAAATCTTGGACTCTATTTCCCCCTCGTTCTTGATTCAAAATAGTGTTGAGAACACAAAATGAAAGGAGGCTGTTTTGGTTATGGTATGTTTTGAAGTGCCTAGCAATTGGGTACTGTTTATCACCATTTTTAATGGCGCGTAGATGTTCTAAAACACGCTTCTTCGCTTTGTGAATCGTACTGCCGATGTAAAATTTATCACATGGGCATCGTAGGGCATACACAACGTGATCAGTATTACAGGACACATGTTTGTTGATTTTGTATGGTTTGCAATCAGTGGATAATCTCACTTCTTTGCAGTTCTTACTAAATTTGCACGCTTTACAGCAGCCGCAGAGAATCCTTGAATCCCAGTCGTCTTAACAACTGGGGCAATGACTGCTCTACATAAAGTATATTTCAAGGATTTGGCCTTTCTAAATGTTACCTGTGGGGACTCTTCTACACAGTTGGCTAGGTCCTTGTCAGTCCTTAACACTTGCCAAAACTTCTCCAACCCCTTCCTTACTTGTTTGGCCTGACCATTGAATGTGGTAATGAACCTAATCTTTTGTTCGGTTTCTTCACTGCACTTGTTTCCTGGTGTGAGTAAATCTGGTCTCATGCGTTTCTCAACTTCCAGACTGGCTTTATTAATCATGGGGCGTGTATATCCTCTTTGTGAGAATCTTTTCTTCATTTGTGCTTCTTCCATCTTGAAGCCCTCTTCTGAGCTACAATTTCGCTTAGCTCGAAGGAGTTCCCCTAAGGGGATGCTCCGAATCAGGCTCTCTGGATGACAACTACTGGCATGCAAGAGACTATTGCCAGCTGTCTCCTTCCGGAAAAGATAGCTGTCTAGCTTCTTGCCACTTACCAGTAGCAGGAGATCTAAGAACTCTATTTTATCTTTTGCATACTGACTTGTAAATCTGAGGTTTAGTGTGTTGTTATTGAGTGTGTTGACAAACTCATTGGCCTCATTCTCGTTTCCGTGCCAGATACAGAAAATGTCATCTATGTATCTGGTCCACATAATCACTTTTTGGGAAAACATCTCTAGATTGTTGACTACTTGCTCTTCCCACCAGCCGAGGTAAAGACCTGCAAAACTGGGGGCAAAGCAAGTCCCCATCGCGGTACCGAGGGTTTGCCTGTAGATTTTGCCATTGAAAGTGAAGAAGTTTTGTGTAAGACAAATGTGCATCATGTCGATAAGCATCTCAGTGTGGAAGAGATACGACCGCAACCTGTTTTTCAGAAAATGACAGCATGCCTGTAGTCCTAAGTCATGTGGGATACAGGTATAAAGACTGTTAACATCCAGACACAGAAGAGCGTACTCATCATTCCACTCAATGTTTTCAATCCGCCTGAGAAAATCTCCTGTATCCTTGACAAAAGACAGGAGACTTTGTACAAGCGGTTGAAGAAAAAAGTCCACATATCTGGACGTCTTCTCCGGGCAACTACCCCGCGAGGAGATAGGTCTTCCTGGGGGATTGGAGCTATTTTTGTGAATCTTTGGTAGGAGGTAAAGGGCTGGTAATTTGGAGAACTTACATGCTAAGAAATCGTGTTCCTCCCACTCAATCAAGCCCTTCCCCTCCATTCACTCAATTGTATCTGGTACAATTTAATAGATGTCTCGTACTTAGTTTTACAGGTTAGCTCATATCGTTCTACCATATTCAATTGATTCATGCCTTCCTCAATGTACATTTCCTTCGACAGTATGACAACGTTCCTACCCTTATCAGATTTCTTTATCACAATGGACTGATCACTTCTCAGGCTTTCTATCGCTTCTATTTGTGCTTGAGTAAT
The DNA here is from genome assembly GCA_963921515.1 of Calotriton arnoldi. Lineage (NCBI taxonomy): Eukaryota > Metazoa > Chordata > Amphibia > Caudata > Salamandridae > Calotriton > Calotriton arnoldi. The sequence goes on from CAWUFW010000518.1 coordinate 1,481,304, forward strand.
ATTTTTCTTACCATACCATTTCTTCTTGGAAAGGCTAAAAAAACTCATGCATTACGCCTTTTCAAAGACATCAATAGCGTCATTATTAATCTGGGGTAGAAAAACAGATTTAGGTCAAAAACCACTCACAGCACTAAGATCCAATGTAATGTCATCATTCACAAGATTAATTATTGGATCTTGAATGAATCCTGGGTCTCCCTCTAACTCATTCATCGTGTGCAGTAATTCTATATCGCCTATGATAATATTGCTGGGCATCTGTCTTTTTTGTGTCTATCTGACACTTTCGTTGCATACCATTTCTTCAATCTCAATTTTCTAATGAAATGAAATAAGTCAATTCTGCTCTGAGTGTAATTAAAATAAGTAGTTGGACAGAAAGAAAGGCTAAGTGATAATACTTCTACCTCAGCATTACTCAGATTCCGGTCTGACAAATGAATCACTGTCTTTAGATCCATTACTTTGCATTCTTTTGGCCCCTTGTACGGCTTCCCACAGGGCTTCCCAAATCGTCTGATAATTTCTCATTTTTTCATGCGCCGCCTCTGCCTCCTTGTCCGCGACCTCTGAATCTTCCTCCTCTTTGTTTCTTGTTGGCTTAGAGCCTGCCTTTGGCCATCAAGTTGAACTCTGTTAAAATTTGGTTTTTTACTCCATATTGTTCAGATATGTTGGATACGTCACTCTCACTGACATCGCTCTCAATTCCATCATTATGCTGTTCGATTGACCCTTGTCCACTTATTCCTCTGTTGACCACCACGGTTTTCGTTATTTGTTTGGTTTCAGAGGGTGTGTTCCTAAGGTGATCGTATCTTTTGGCGAAAGTTAATATTTGACCTTTCTCGTAGTCCACCTGATCCCGAAGGAATTTTCGTTGTTTCTTCATTTTAATCTCCTCCTCTATTCTTTCTAGTCTCGTATCAATTTTTCAAAAAGGGAATTGCTGCAGCTTGAATATACCACTCGAGTAGCAGGCTGTCTGGACTCTATCATGACAGTATTAGCAGCAAGCTTGAGATGAGTGTTGAAATCGAAGCTGACTTTGAAGCGCCCGTTGTTTTTGCTAATTAGAGGCCGACGTTATCCTCCAGAATTGTGAAAGAGCACACTGAAGGATTTTGCAAACGGAGACGCGAGTGCAGCGTATCAAGTTTAAATATTACAATATGGCTATGGCACGGAATATGAAGCGTTGTGAGGTAGCTGTAAAAATGTTTGACAATACAAAATCACCAGAGAATATAGACACAGTGGAACCAACGAGCAGTTCAGCTCTCACCCCCAATAAGAAACATTTGTGGGACAACCTGTAAAAAGGCTCTCAAACGGGAACAGAATAAATGGTGGGAGGCTACCACATTACAGAAGTACATCGATGTAAGCCGGGTGCCCCGTGGGCTGAGAATTTTCATCACCCCAACTTTTAGTGATCCTGACCCAGAATTAGTCCATGAATTTGCGGCTAATAACCACAATTGTTCCACCATAATGCTTGGATTACTAGTTAAATATGCAAGGAAAGATTGTGAAAAATCGACTGAAGAGCTAGAGAATCTGACAAAAAAACCTAGTTATGTGTGAGCAAGAAGAATTCCAAAAAGAAATGGATAAAATTGATATGAGGCAAAACCAAAGGGGATGATGGACGGAGTGTTGAACATTGCAAGCACTCACCCCCAGTCAACTGATCTGGGTTTAATCCATCATCATTCTTTAGCTCACTCCGCCACCCCAGTTCAGACATGGCCATATGCAAATCAGTCTGACCCTGTGCCTCATGGGAACAGTCCAGCCCGAACTGCCAAGCCATGTCTTCCCTGGACCGGAAACAAGCATCCTGGGACCGGTTTTGGGTTCATAACCCTCATCAGCCAGGCTATCTTGAATCCAGTGGCAAAGTGAGCAAGGGACCCACGTCTGGGCATACCCTGCCAACAAATTGATATGAGACTAGAAAGAATAGAGGAGGAGATTAAAATGAAAAAACAACGAAAATTCCTTCGGGATCAGGTGGACTACGAGAAAGGTCAAATATTAACTTTCGCCAAAAGATACGATCACCTTAGGAACACACCCTCTGAAACCAAACAAACACCGAAAACCGTGGTGGTCAACAGAGGAGTAAGTGGACAAGGGTCAATCGAACAGCATAATGATGGAATTGAGAGTCAGTGAGAGAGACGTATCCAACATATCTGAACAATATGGAGTAAAAAACCAAATTTTAACGGAGTTCAACTTGATGGCCAAAGGCAGGCTCTCAGCCATCAAGAAACAAAGAGGAGGAAGATTCAGAGGTCGCGGACAAGGAAGCAGGTGCGGCGCAAGAAAAAACGAAAAATTATCATACGATTTGGGGAGCCCTGTGGGAAGCCGTACAAGGGGCCAAAAGAAGGCGAAGTAATGGATCTAAAGACAGTGATTAATTTGTCAGACCGGAATCTGAGTAATGCTGAGGTAGAAGTATTATCACTTGGCCTTTCTTTCTGTCCAACTACTTATTTTAATTACACTCGGAGCAGAATTGACTTATTTCATTTCACTAGAAAATTGAGATTGAAGAAATGGTATGCAACAAAAGCGTCAAATAGACACGAAAAAGACAGAGAGATGCCCAGCAATATCATTGGCGATATAGAATTACTGCACACGATGAATGAGTTAGAGGGAGACCCAGGATTCATTCAAGATCCAATAATTAATCTTGTGAATGATGACATTACATTGGATCTTAGTGCCGTGAGTGGTTTTAGACCTAAATCTGTTTTTCTACCCTAGATTAATAATGACGCTATTGATGTCTTTGAAAAAGGCGTAATGCATGAGTTTTTTTTTAGCCTTTCCAAGAAGAAATGGTATGGTAAGAAAAATATTACTCCAGCACAAATAGAAGCGATCGAAAGCCTGAGAAGTGATCAGTCCATTGTGCTAAAGAAATCTGATAAGGGTAGGAACGTTGTCATACTGTCGAAGGAAATGTACATTGAGGAAGGCATGAATCAATTGAATATGGTAGAACGATATGAGCTAACCTGTAAAACTAAGTATGAGACCTCTATTAAATTGTACCAGATACAATTGAGTGAATGGAGGGAGAAGGGCTTGATTGAGTGGGAGGAACACGATTTCTTAGCATGTAAGTTCCCCAAATTACCAGCCCTTTACCTCCTACCAAAGAGTCACAAAAAAGAGCTCCAACCCCCCAGGAAGACCTATTGTCTCCTCGCGGGGTAGTTGCCTGGAGAATACGTCCAGATATGTGGACTTTTTTCTTCAACCGCTTGTACAAAGTCTCCCGTCTTTTGTTCAGGATACGGGAGATTTTCTCAGGCGGATTGAAAACATTGAGTGGAATGATGAGTACTCTCTTCTGTGTCTGGATGTTAACAGTCTTTATACCTGTATCCCACATGACTTAGGACTACAAGCATGACGACATTTTCTGAAAAACAGGTCGCTGTCGTATCTCTTCCACTCTGAGATGCTTATCGACATGATGCACATTTGTCTTACACAAAACTTCTTCACTTTCAATGGCAAAATCTACAGGCAAACCCTCGGTACTGCGATGGGGACTTGCTTTGCTCAATAACAACACATTAAACCTCAGATTTACAAGTCCGTATTGAAAAGATAAAATAGAGTTCTTAGATCTCCTGCTAGTGGTAAGTGGAAAGAAGCTAGACAGCTATCTTTTCCGGAAGGAGACAGCTGGCAATAGTCTTTTGCATGCCAGTAGTTGTCTTCCAGAGAGCCTGATTCGGAGCATCCCCTTAGGGGAACTCCTTCGAGCTAAGCGAAATTGTAGCTCAGAAGAGGGCTTCAAGATATAAGAAGTACAAATGAAGAAAAGATTCTTACAAAGAGGATATACATGCTCCATGATTAATAAATCCAGTCTGGAAGTTGAGAAACGCATGAGACCAGATTTACTCACACCAAGAAACGAGTGCAGTGAAGAAACCGAACAAAAGATTAGGTTCATTACCACGTTCAATGGTCAGGCCAAACAAGTAAGGTAGGGGTTGGAGAAGTTTTGCCAAGTGTTAAGGACTGACAAGGACCTAGCCAACTGTGTAGAAGAGTACCCACAGGTAACTTTTAGAAAAGCCAAATCCTTGAAAGATACTTTATGTAGAGCAGTCATTGTCCCAATTGTTAAGACGACTGGGATTCAAGGATTTTTTTTGTGTGCGGCTGCTGTAAAGCGTGGAAATTTAGTAAGAACTGCAAAGCAGTGAGATTATCCACTGATTGCAAACCATACAAAATCAACAAACATGTGTCCTGTAATACTGATCACGTTGTGTATGCCCTACGATGCCCATGTGATAAATTTTACATCGGCAGTACAATTCACAAAGCGAAGAAGCGTGTTTTAGAACATCTTCGCGCCATTAAAAATGGTGATAAACGGTACCCAATTGCTAAGCACGTCAAAACACACCATAACCAAAACAGCCTCCTTACATTTTGTGTTCTCGACACTATTTTGAATCAAGAACGAGGGGGAAATAGAGTCCAAGATTTGAGACGCTTAGAGTCCAAATTGATAATCCAGTATCACACATTGACCCCGAGAGGTCATAATGGAGATGAAGAACTGTCAGTATATCTAGGATAAGTTGGTTCCTAAAGATAAAGATAGTCTGGTGATTATTCAGTGACACTGTCTATTCCTTGTTACCGTATTATCTCGATTCCCCCCACTTCTTTTGGTATTTGCTACCAATTTGATAAGGAATGATTATAACCTCACTAATCCTATGCAATTTTCTATTTTATATTCCAGCTGTATATATTTTGTTGTATGAAGCAATACTATTTGTGACAGTAAATTTATTTTTGTTTGTGTTTACAGATCCCATGTACATCGGTTGACGAATGGAAGGCATAAGAGCTTGATATCTACTACATATGAGCATGAATGAGTATACTCATTAGACCTTATGAGAAGTGACAATCGGTCCAGCCCACTTGGGCGGTAATAATTTAGGAGAATGATACCTTGATTAGATTTTTGGCCAAGAGTGATGGCATTCAGTGAAGCGAACAAGCCCACTGGGGCTGTATTGAGATTTGGGACTTTATTGACTGTATTGACGATATAATGGGGAGTCTTTGCAGTCTCCCCCTCTTTTATTAAGATGAGGCTTTTCGTGCACGGGCCCGTTCACGATTGCCGGTTCCAACAGAGCAGAGATTGAGTCCCTGTCTACACTGCGCATTCCTCTATTGAGTGTCCGCGCACTGCGTGTCCTTAGGCTGCTTTAAGCAACAATAAAGTTTTTTTAATACTTTTTTGAGTTATCAAGGAGACGGGCATTAATTTTTGGATATTGCCGATTTCCCATCACTTTCTTTTCTATTGGATTTTCACATTCGGCAAATTAGATTTATACGCTATTATGTGTACTTTCAGTGAAATGTAACTGAATATGAAAGAAGTACTTGTAATCACTGCAACCGATGTTAACTTGCAGTCTGTTTTTTTTGATAATCAAGTTTATTGATTTTTAAAGGAAAGAACAAAACCACAATTACATTGGCAGCAAAATCAAGCATATTATTTGGGTAGTTTACAACCATAGAAGAAACGACAGAGACTTGTACACCCTTTTTTAGGGTAGAATCTTGCATACGGTCATCCCCGTTCAAGGAATATACACACCCCTTAAGATAATAGATTAAACCATTTACCCCAAATTTTCCCAAAAAGTTCCGGACAGCCCCTGGCTTCAAAGAGGGATTCTTCTTGGGTTCCACACCAGTCCACCCCCCGTCTCCATTTCCGTATAGTAGGGGGCTTAGCCTGAGACCAGAGTACCGCTATATCTCGCTTCGCCACCACCACCGCAGTGCCAAGGAAGCGCTTGTCGGCCCGAGATCCATCGAGGCCATCAAACACACCCAGGATCAAACGTAGTGGGTCATGGGGAACCGTCCACCCCAGGGTCTGTGTGAGTTCCACTTCCATCCCCGCCCAGAATGGTGCAAGGACAGTACATTGCCAAGTCATGTGGTAGAAGTTTGCAGGAGCGTGGTTGCATCGCGTGCAGGTCGGGGAGGGCCGCAGACCGGCGCTGTATAGGCGTGCAGGAGTGAGATATGCGGTGTGGAGGTAGTAGAGTTGGACTAAACGCAACTTGGAGGAGGTCGTCAAGGTCTTGGGGGCCATGAGCGCGTCCCTCCAGTCCGCATCTTCTAGGGGGCCCAACCAACCCTCCCACCGGGCACGTAGCAAATCTAGAGATGCGGGCCGTTATTCACGAGGGAGCGGTAGATCCGCGACACCCCCCCTCTGCCCAGGTTCCCCATCATTACTTGGGCCTCGAGGGGACTAAATTCAGGGAAGGAAGTGGGGGACGGAATATGCACTCGGAGGGCATGCCTTAACTGAAAATATTTATAAAATTGGGAGGAATGGAGGGAGTGGCGCTGCTGTAAATCTGCAAAGGTTCTGATGTGGTCCCCAACCCAGACGTCCCCAAGAAGTGAGATCCCTATTTGATCCCACCGACGGAAGTCCCGGAGAGACGAGGCCTCCCGCAGCCAGACACCGCACCACAGGGGCGTCTGTCTGGTAAGTTTCCGGTCCCATTTCGTGTGGCGCAGGGCTGTGCGCCAGGCCAGGAGAACCGTCCTGGTGACGGGGGGGAGGACCTGCGGTATGGGGGCCCCATACAAATATGCCTGGAGCTGCGGGAAATCCAACAATCGGAGTTCCACCTGATACGCTGGATCGGACCAGCCGCCCGCGAACCAGTCATAAATCACGATAAGTCTCGTGGCCAGATAATAAAGGTGAAGGTTGGTTACCCCCATACCCCCGTCATAAGGAGGTATACAGCAGTGTGCTAGGGACATTCGCGGTCGTCCGCCCCCCCATAAAAACCGGGTGAAGGTACTATCAATCTCACGAAACCAGCTCCCCGGGAGATGAAAGGTAATATTTTGTAAAATATATAAAAAGCGGGGGAGAATCAGCATTTTAAAAAGGGCACTTCTGCCAAGGGCGTTAAGAGGAAGGGATTGCCATCTCCTGAGATCCGCCTTGGCCTTGGTGACCAGGGGCGTAACATTCAGGGCCCATTCGAGGTCTGGGAGCAAGGCGACCCAAACCCCCAGATACTTGAAGGACTGCCTACACAGAGGGATGGTCGTTTGCCAATCGAAGCAGGCACGGGACGGATGGAGGGGGACCAGAGTAGACTTCGCCGGGTTGAGCCGGAGGCCTGAAACCCGTTCAAAGGTGGAGAGTGTGTCTAAGCACCGTGGGCTGGAGTTCTCGGGGTCCGCCAGGAAGAGGAGGACGTCGTCTGCGTAAAGGGCGACCTTGTCGACCCGAAAGGGGTCCCAAGCCCAGCCTCGGATATGGGGATCCTGACGTATAAGAGAAGCCAGGGGCTCCATCGCTAACGCGAATAAGAGCGGTGAGAGCGGACAACCCTGGCGAGTACCTCTCTGAATGGGAAACGTCTCCGAAAGCACCCCATTAATTAATACCCTCGCCTTAGGGCTGGAGTATAAGACACGGATGAGGCGCCGAAATAGAGGGCCGAAACCCAGCACCTCCAGCACTTCCTCCAGATAGCTCCAATCAACTGTATCAAACGCTTTTTCAAAGTCAATGACGAGCAAGGCCAGATATGGAGTGAGACGGTGACGGTGTGCAAGGGCGAGATGGAGGCGATGTATGCAATGCCGGGTACCCCGGGCGGGCATAAAACCGCATTGGTCTGGATGGACCAAATCGTGTAAGTGGGGGCGGAGACGTTGAGCCACGGCAGTGGCAAAGATTTTCACCTCGGTGTTGATGAGGGAAATGGGGCGATAGTCCGCACAGGCAAGGGAGGGCGGCTGTGTCTTTGGGAGGACCACAATAGTGGCCACGTCTGTCTCTGGGGGAAAGGACCCTTTGTCTACCACATGTTGAAACAGTGCCAGTAAATGTGGGACCAGCGTGTCGCGGTAAGTCGCGTAATATTCTTGGGGGTAGCCGTCCGGACCCGGAGTCTTGCCGGAGTGCAGGAGCGAAATAGCCCCATGTATCTCTTCCGGGGTGAGAGGGAGATCCAGAGTCTCCGAGACCGTCTGGGAAAGGCGGGGCAGCTGGGTCCCCGTTTCAGACAGCATAGCAGCCAGGGAGGCTTCGGGGGTCGGACGGCATAGAGGCTAGCATAGTAGCCTGCAAAGGCTTGGGCGATAGCACGAGAAGTGAAGTGGTGGGCGCCGGTCGTATCACGGACCTCGGGAATGATGCGGTTGGCTTTGGGATAAGAAACTAGGTTATGAAGTAACTTGCCATTTTTATCACCCCAGCCGTATACACGCGCCACGGAGGAGCGCCATAGCATTTTAGCGGACTCCAAGGAGATCTGACAGATCTCCTCACGGAGCAGTGCAAGCTGCCGGTCAGAGTCCGCGTCTTCAGTGTAAGCCTGGGCTGTCTCCAACTGCGCAGCGCGGGCCTCCAGCCGTACGAGTCGGGCGGCCTGAGCCGTGCGCCTCGCATGGACCAAGCCTCTAGCCACCCCTCGTATGGTGGCCTTACCAGCCTCCCACAATGTACCCGGCGAGTGGACCGAACCCGTATTGATCATGAAATATTGCCTCAGTTCCAGCCCGAGGGATTTAACAAAATCCGCATCCTGCAGAAACCAAGCGTTCATCCGCCAAGTTGTACGAACGCCATCAGGTGAGTTCCCGAGGCGGAGAGAGACAGGGGAGTGGTCCGAGATGCCTCGGGGTAGGATAGTAGCCCCGGACAGCAACTGACAGTCAGGGGCCGTCAACAGGAACAGGTCGATACGAGAGTGAGTATGGTGGGCCGCCGACGTGTGAGTATACTGTTCCCGACGGGGGTTCCACACCCTCCAAGCATCACAGAGACCCAGGGCGGAGGACCAGTCAGAAAGGCGCTTAGCAGAGGCAATACGGGACGCCGAGGGAGCACCTGTCGCGTCGCGGGAAGGTTGCATAACAGCATTGAAGTCCCCTCCAATGACCGTCACACCCTGGGGAAAAGTGGAGACTACAAGTGTGAGTCGTCGAAGGGCGGAGGGCGTTGTGGCAGGAGGGATGTAAACACACAAGAAATTGAAAGGGTGTCCTTCGATCGTGCCGGGCAGGGCCACATAGCGGCCTTGTGTGTCTGTCGCAGCTTGTGCCAGAGTAAAGGGGAGACCCTTACGGAGCAATATGGCCACCCCCCGGGAGCCCCGTGTGAAGCCAGAGTGCCAGACCCTGTCGAACCCGTAGCGAGCGAGAAAGGTGCAGTGGGTGCCCAGCAGGTGTGTTTCCTGTAGAAAAAGGATATCAGGCGCATGGCGCTGGGCGCTGCGAAGAACAGCGGTTTGTTTTATGCGGTCTAGTAGGCCATTGACGTTCCACGACAGAATGTGGAGGGGTCTATGTATGGTGGACGCCATCTAAGCAGATAGTGTGTGGAGGAAGCAGCGCCAGCAGACCCGGGTCCCAGGGGAGGCAATCCCCTAGCCGGGGTATGGGGTAAAGGCCGTGCGGTCTCCTAAGTCTCATGTCGTCATCGTTGGTGTGTGTGCATAAAAGGCTGCCAAGGGAAACAAAGAACAGCGGCCCGTAGGCGGCCAAAAACAATAAACAATTGGGAGACAACGGTCTACCCACCCTCCCTTGCCCCCCAACACCCCCCACCCTACACTTCCGAAAGTGAAGCATCTTTCGCCCTGAAAAGGAACCCCCTAAAACAACAACACAAACGAGTTTGAGTGCTAAGCTAAAACGGTTAGCAGGACATGAACTTGGCGTAGATGGACCCCTCCATGTAGCCGGATATGAGATTTGTTAACAGCTGCAAGCACATTTAAAACAGTTAAGCAACAGGAGAATACAAATAAGTCTGGTAATTAAGGTAAGAACCAATTAGCAGAGCGTGGGTGCGATGGAAGTGGACCTCTCCTAAGGCATGGAAATGATAGCGACCTCAGTTGCCGGAGCAAGTTGGAAAGTAGTGTACGGATCCCAGGCCTGTGGGCCCCTGAGTTCAATCTTCCCCGGCGTCCCCAGGTCCATGAAGTGCGGGACTCCTCGATAGGTCAGAATCAGATATGGCAGGGCGCACTGTCTCGGAGGGGTCTGGGATGCGGCTCAAGTCAATCATGGAGCAAGTTGAGCTGGGGGTTACAGACCTCTGAGACAAAGCCTGGGGAAGAGGCCGACGGGACACTGCACCCGGCGATCGGGAAGCCGCTTCGCGGCGGTCACCCTTCCTGCGAGACCTGGTACGACGCCTTTGGGATTTGGGCAGGGTTGGGTGGGTTTGCGTGGGCTCCCTTCGGGCCGGAGAGGAGACAAGTCGGCTCTGGAGGGGCCGTTCCTCCGTGAGCCAAGTCCAGGCCGCCTGGGGACTATCAAAGAAGATTGCCTTGTCTTGGAACACCACTCTGAGCCGTGCCGGAAACAGGAGACCGTAGCGAAGACCCAGGTTACGGAGCTTTTGCTTAACATCGTCGTAAGTTCGACGTTGAGCCTGTACCTCCCTGGTGTAGTCTGGGAAGACCATGATTTTGCTGTTTTGGAACGCCAGTGGGCCCTGCATCCTCGCCGCCCTAAGAATGGAGTCTCTGTCCCGGAAGTTGAAGACCCTCAAAATAATTGGCCGGGCAGGAGCCCCGGGTGGAGGTCGGGGAGCCAGGGAGCGATGGGCCCGCTCGACTGCGAACCAGGGGGAGAGGGACTCTTTGGGCATCCAGGATCGCACCCAGGTCTCCACAAAAGTGTCCGCTTGGCCTTGTTCAACCTCTTCAGGAAATCCTATGAGGCGTAGGTTGTTTCTCCTCGACCTATTTTCGGCGTCTTCGGCCCGGCGGTGGAGCTCCGAGGTCTGAGCCTGGAGACGGGCCACCTGGGACTTGAGTTGGCCTATATCGTCTTCCGCCGTGGAGATGCGCGATTCTGCTTCCGAAATTCGTGCGGTGGCATTACGCAGGTCCTGGCGAATAAGGGCCATATCTACCCTCACCTCGCCAATCTTAGTTTCAACTGAGGCCTGCGATGCGCCAATCGCCTGAAGGATTGTGGAAAGATCACCCCCAGCGGGTGCAGGAGTATTGGACGCCCCACCTCCAGTATCCCGGTCATTCGTGGTGTATTGGTCCATTGTTGTTTGGGTTGGAGGGGCGGGGGTCTGCAGGGTACGATTCCTGCCCATCGTCACCAAGGGCGAAGTCAGGCCACCGCACGGGCAGGGGGGGGAGGCAGCCAGCAACCCTAGAGATAAGGGGGGGCCCCGGTCACCCAGACCGTCGATACTCGGGCCCGGGCGCTCAGGACCCCGCAAGCCTCCGGGGCCACCCACCAACCAGCCAAGGCCCCCAGTCCGATGCCACGGTCTGCAGCGGGCGATGTCCCCTCCTGGCCCCAGGGGGAGCGTCAGTGGGCCGAGGATGAAGGGCTCCGAGAAGATGAACCCCCAATCTGCCCCACAGCGGGTAATAAGCAGGCCACTTGCAGGATTCAGGGGCTTTCGGAGTCGGCGACCGTTGATGGACAATGGGATATAAGCAGGTCCAAGCGAGTGGGCAGTGGCAAGGGGTGGTGACAGCGCGTTCCACACCACCCCACACCGGAGGCCGGGGAAGAGTTTACAACAGCTCCGTTGGTGTCAGCTAGTGGAGGGGGCCATATGGAAGGAGAAGGGATCCGACCCCACGGGGGGTATGCCACCAACGGGAAGCCGACTCCAGGGGGGGCTAGCAGGTAGACTTTCCCCCACACACAGGTCGAGAGTCTCACCGAGGCGAAGCGAGGCAGTGGGTCAGCGCGCCGCTACCCAACAATGGCAGCCGGGACCAGTGGCACTCGTGTACGCGCCCCAGGGGGGTCGTGGGCCAATTCCCCCAATCAGCGCAGGTGGAAATTTGGTGCAACGCAGCAAGGGGGGGGGGCGCAACATCCACACCGCCCCCCATGCCACCCCTCCGGTCACCAGCCGGTCCCGGGTCCGTACCTCACTCACCGATGATGCAGGGCAGGGTGCGGGACCCCGTCGCCCCCAGGAGTCAGCACCCTCCGTCGGCAGAAACGCCGGAGGATCAGGGTCGGGCTGAAGCGGGACGTCACACAGCAGCGGGCGCCGAGTCCTCAGAGGTGCTCACTGGTCTCCGGCGGGCCAGGGCAGGGAGCGCCGATGCGCGGTCCCCGGGATGTCAGGACCAGGAGTCAGCTCCCTCCGCCGGCAGAAAGGAGGCCGCAGCGCCGCCACGACCCAAGAGAGGCCGGAGGATCTGGGCTGGGCCGGAGCGGGAGGCCACACAGTAGCGGGCGGCAGCACGGCCCCTCCCCCAGCCTTCAAAGGTGCCTGATTGGCCCCAACGGGCCTGGGCGGAAGGTGCCGATGCGTGATTCCCGGGATGGCAGGACAGACCTCTACCTCCAGACGGCAGGGTGGAGGAGACCGGGTCCGCAAGGGATGAAAGGAGGCCTAGGTCCCCCACGCCACTGCCCGACAGCGGCAGCCGAGTCCGGCGGCACCCCTAGCCGCCACAAGCCCCATGTCCAGGGCAGTCCGGGCCAGTAGGCAGGAGCTGGGGGCAGGGTGAAGTTTCCAATGCGGCCCGGCCCCACTCGCCTCCGCTCCGCCACCGAGCCCGCTCTCGAGGACTGCGGGTCACGGGCAGCTCAGGATGACATGCGGGTCCCAGGCGCGGCCAAGCTCCGCCACGCAGCCCCGGGCACCGCCACAGCGACGCCAGGTGAGCACCGCCGCCACTCCGGAGCGGCAAGGGAGGTCCAGGGGTGGAGTCAGGGTCCAGGACATCTGGCTCGGGGACCGAGCACCGGTGAGGCCGCCATTTTGTCCATGCAGGGCCCCAGAGGAAGGGAGGCCAACCAAATCCCCGGAGGCTCCGATCCGCCAAAGCGAGGGACCGGAGCACAGCTGAGGGAATAGAGAGCCCCCGCTGACGATGGGAAGGATCTGATGGCAGCTGATAGCGGGTGGATGAGAGGCGGATGACGGAGGGGGTCCGGAGCACTCTTAGAGTGCGACCGCCATCTTGACGCCTCAGGCCACGCCCTCAACTTGCAGTCTGTTTACCATGTTTATTTTACGAAAGGTCACATGTTTATTTAAGTTTCATGGGCGAATGCAACAAAATTACTCGTGAAAAAGGAGCGCAAGCTCTGAAACGCGTTGAGTTGCCGGCCAGATAAATAAAAAAGCACAGTTTTTGCAAATTTGGGAGTCCGTGGCTTGCTGTAATCGTTTGTGTGAACAGCGTGTTTTTGTATATATGTGTGTGTGTGTGTGTGTGTGTGTGTGTGTGTATATATATATATATATATAATGTGCGGCGTCTTCTTGCAAGGGCAACCTTTTTTGTGGATTATTTAGCGGCAGTCCGGCCGCGAAGACGCCCCTCTGCACACTCAGCGGATCTGCGGCGACCCGAGATCGGGACGCTTTGAGAATGGAGGGCACAACATTGGCAGACAGAATAATAGCAGGGCACGCAGTTTTCCTGTTTGGAATCAACCCACTGGGGTAAGAGACTTTTCAATTTGCCAAAGACTGCAGCACCCACTGGGGATTTATCGTTATGGGACTGCAAGTACCAGTAAGCAATGCAGCACACGCCCACTGGGGCGGGACTTGTTCAAACTTTAATTAGTGTCCCATGATTGCTGTGGTTAGTAAGCATGAAGCCAGTGATCAAGGACAGAGTGCTGTCCGAAACGCGTTTGGCCAAGGATCGTGATCGAAGATGGGAGCAGCGAGCGCTGTTGTCTCCAATAAACACAGTGACTAACCTTCCAATGTGCGGCGTCTTCTTGCAAGGGCAACCTTTTTTGTGGAATATATATATATATATATATATATATATGTGTATTATCTACTGGCGGTCGCCAGTAGATAGTTATAGTTACAACCTATTATCCATAGGAAATCCGCGACATTCTATTTGAAATAACTCTCTTGCCGGTTGACGTATCTTCGCGAAATTTTCAAACTTCGTGGGGCGCTCCGGTCCGCTCCTACCCTGAAAGTCTCGGGGTGATACGTCAAGCGGGGGCCGAGAAAAAGGGGGTCCCAAAACGCGTTTTCCCCATAGGAAACTTTAGACACGGCTACAGCCCGAACTGCTGAACGGAATTACACCAAATTTGGCAAAGAGGTAGTTCTTGGTTCAGAAAGAACCCTTTTGTTAAATGGTGTAAATCCGTTCAGTAGTTGCTGAGAAAATCAAAAGTAAAAGTACATATATATCTATGGGCACGGAGGATTCGCGCACCCTGAGCGCACCCTGCGCGCACCGTCCCGATCACGAGCTGCATGTTAATTGGCTGTCAGCTGGCTGTCAACATTCCGATTCAGGAAATGTTGGCAGCCATTTTGTCCCTCGGTAGAACCGAGGGACAGAAACAAGTGCGCAAAGCGCACAAAGGGGGAGGGTAGAAACACCCTGACCCCCTAGGTTTGCTCAGGGGTCCCACAAGGACCCCTGGGCAAAAAAAAGTTTTTTTTTTAAAAAATCTGCAGGATGCGCTCAGGGTGCGCAAATCCTGCCGAAAAAAATCGAGCGCGGTCTCCCGCGCTTCGATAGTTAATTGGCCCCGGGTGGCCCAAGTCCCGGGGGCATGCTGGAGGGGGGTTAATTTTATGTGTGGGGGGCCTCTAAGGGCTCCCAAGCCCCGGGGACCACCACCCCCGGGGCTTTATGTACAATGGTGCGGGAGGGCTCTGAGCCCTCCCGCAGCCCCGGAGACCACCACCTCCCGGGGCTTCTTTTTAATTAACCTGTGTGGGGGGCTCCAGCCCCCACACGCCCTGGGACCACCACCTCCCCGGGGCACTAAGAAAAATTACAATGGGGGTCCGTTTTGGACCCCCAGAGCCCTGGGGACCACCACCTCCCCGGGGCTGTGCACTGAATGGGAGGGGGCCGCGCGGCCCCTCCTGGAGCCCTTGATGGCCCTGGGGACCACCACCCCCAGGGCCGGCTCCTGCAGTGTCCCGGGGTGCCTACCCCGGGACACTGCTGTTTGCAATGACAGGACGGGAGCCTCGCGGCTCCCGTCCTGTCATTGCAAACTTGCTTTGGATATTGGAAGAGAGAGCAGGAAACCTGCTCTCTCTTCCAATATCCAAAGCCGATTGCTTTCCACATGGGGAGCTGCATCTTAGCAGCTCCCCATGTGTAACGCAATGCCGGCTCCCGTAGGACACGGGGAGCCGGCGGGACTGTGGGGGATTGGGGACCCCCACAGTCCCCAACGAGAGGGCCAGCCCGGGGGATGGGGTCCCCGGGGCAAGTAGTGGCCCGGGAGGGGGCCACGCGGCCCCCTCCCCCCAAAAACCTTAAAAAAAAAAAAAAACGATCGGGCCCGCAAGCCCCGCCCCTTCCTTCACCACTCTGCAAACGCGCCCCTGGCGCGTTTGCAGAGGGGAACAATTCCCCTTGAATACTGGGGGTCCCTGGGGGCCAACTAGCCCACCAGGAACCTCCAGTATGCGCCAGAGGGCTGCCTTGCAGAGAGGTGTACAGAGGCCACGCCCCTTTTACACCTCTCTGCAACGCAGCTCTATGGCGCTTTTGGAGGTATATGGTGGGCTAGTTGCACCCCAGGGACCCTCAGGATTCAAGGGGAGTTAATCCCCCGACTTAAAACGCGCCACGGGGCGTGTTTGCACAGTGGTGAAGGGAGGGCGGGGCTTCAGGTGACATGTGTGCAAACAGGCCCCGTGGCGCGTTTTAAGATGGGGAATTAAATCCTCTTCAATCCTGAGGGTCCCTGGGGGCCAACTAGCCCAACAGGTACGTCCAGAAAGCGCCACAGAGCTGCGTTGCAGAGAGGTGTAAAAGGGTGTGGCCTCTGTACATGTCTCTGCAACGCAGCCCCTGACGCATACTGGAGGTTCCTGGTGGGCTAGTTGGCCCGTAGGGACCCTCATGATTCAAGGGGACTTAATCCCCCAACTTAAAACGCACCACGGGGCGCGTTTGCACAGATGTCACCTCAGGCCCCGCCCCTCCCTTCACCATTGTGCAAATATTCCTCTAAAATCAGCCGAAATCCGAATTCCGATTTACTCACCTGTTATCAGGAGAGACCTCAGTGCTGCATCTTTCAGCCCAGTACTGATCCTCAAAAGTAATTTTAACCGTACTTACCGGTAACTTGAATTTCCTTCATAGGCTAACATTGACTGGTTTCACTTGGAAATTCTTCTAAGTGTGGAGTTTTGGAACTTTAAAATATTCCTCTAAAATCAGCCGAAATACGAATTCCGATTTACTCACCTGTTATCAGGAGAGACCTCAGTGCTGCATCTTTCAGCCCAGTACTGATCCTCAAAAGTAATTTTAACCGTACTTACTAGTAACTTGAATTTCCTTCCATAGGATATCATTGCCTGCTTTTGCTTGAAAAAGTTTCTAAGTGTTGATTTTTGAAACATACAAATATTCCTCTAAAATCAGCCGAAATCCGAATTCAGATTTACTCACCTGTTATCAGGAGAGACCTCAGTGCTGCATCTTTCAGCCCAGTACTGGTCCTGAAAAGTAATTTTAACCGTACTTACCAGTAACTTGAATTTCCTTCCATAGGCTAACATTGACTGGTTTCACTTGGAAATTCTTCTAAGTGTGGAGTTTTGGAACTTTAAAATATTCCTCTAAAATCAGCCGAAATACGAATTCCGATTTACTCACCTGTTATCAGGAGAGACCTCAGTGCTGCATGTTTCAGCCCAGTACTGAAGCCTCAAAAGTAATTTTAACCGTACTTACCGGTAACTTGAATTTCCTTCATAGGCTAACATTGACTGGTTTTCAGCAAAAAAGTTTCAAAGTGTTGATTTTCACAAACTACAAATATTCCTTAAAAATCGCCTGTATGACTTAAACGCATTCTTTCAACTGTTTACAGGAGATGCACCAGTGCTGGATCCAGGATCCAACACTGAGTAAGAAAAAGTAACGATAACAGTTTTTACCTGCTAAGTGAATTTCCTTCCATAGGATAACATTGGTGATTCTATGAGAAAAAGTTTCAAAGTGTCAACTTTTAAAATACAATAATATTCCTTAAAAATCACGACTGTAACCAAAACGCTTTTACTCAACTGTTTACAGGAGATGTACCAGGACTGAATCTAGGATCCAGTCCTGTGGTTACAAAAGTAATCCATAAAGTAACTAATTGCATTTAACTAGAAATTCACATTGAGCTGAATGTTGCATTGTGTTTGAAAATGTGTTGCCCATTGCAACAACTGTAACTACTGTACTTAAAAGTCTATTGCCTATCTGCAAAGTATTTAAACTAAAGTAATTCATTCTGAGAAAGTATTTTTTGTAATGTAATGTATAATGTAATTACAATGTAATTTGACAAATAAAATATGTAAAAAAAAATTGTTTCTAAAAATGTAGTAAATCAGTATGAAAAAAATTAATATAAAAATTAATACATTTAAAAATTGTCATTTAAAAAACCTTTGAAATTCACTGACAAAACCGTAGGTTTCAGGCACGTTATAGTTACAAATTAGCATTTTAAAACCTTTGAAATTCACTGAAAAAACCATAGGTTTCAGACACGTTATAGTTAGAAATTAGCATTTAAAAAACCTTTGAAATTCACTGAAAAAACCAGAGGTTTTAGGGACAGTTATAGTTAGTTGGACATTGCACTCGTACAAAACCCGTGAAATTCCCCGTTATAGTTAGTTCAGCTAACTATAACTCGCGCCCCGCAATGCACTGCTGATGACGTCACATATTACATCACTCATGACATGGTCAGTGACATCACTGATGACATCACTGATGACATCTCAAATGACATCACTGATGACATCATCCACGTGATAATCTGATGCAGCTCCTCACACCCTAATATAACCTTTGATACACCCAATCTAAATTACAGAGTGCCATTCGCAAAACCATAGACACTCCAACACCAATAACTACATACCCACTCACTGATTCTTAGGTCTACACACACACATCCACTCACTCACCCGTACAGTCACTCATACTTATGGTCACTCAGTACAGGACTATCATATGCACTCTTACTCCTATATAGACACTCAAACACCGCCACTCATCCATAGAGGTACTCACACACCTAGTCAGTCATGCAAATAATTAAACACACTGCCATTTACTCACCTATACAGTTATACACACACCAGCTCACTTAATCATACAAATACTAGCACATTGTTACGCTCTTATACAATCACTGATACAAGCACACACTCATCCATACAGCCACTATCACAATCACTCACTCTCGCTTATAGCTATTTATATACTCCAATACACATATATACTGCCTTTCACATATTTAGTTACTCACACATGTACCACTGGGACATACATTCACTCACTAACACACTCTTACACACACTTACCCACCCATACAGTCTATCACAGATGCACTCTTGAAACCATCCACCCAGTGAATCACCCACTCACACATCTATGCACAGTCGCACACACCCCATCCACACAAACACTCAGGCACCCATACAGATACTCATAGAACCAATAAATAACCCATATAGACACTCATGTAGCTATTCGCAAATCCATGCATCCACTTACACACCAACAGACGGATACAGACATTCACACAGTTTAGTCACTAACCCATGCATTCAGTAAGATACGTTTAATCACTCACTTGTAGAGTCAGTCACGCACGTACTAAATCATCCATTCAGACACTTATACACCCACTCATTCTTCAATACGCCTTTCCCTATATATATTAAACATATTTAAACTTTAGAGAAACACACAGTCACTGGATGATGTCATCAGTGATGTCATTTGAGATGTCATCAGTGATGTCATCAGTGATGTCACTGACCATGTCATGAGTGATGTAATATGTGACGTCATCAGCAGTGCATTGCGGGGCGCGAGTTATAGTTAGCTGAACTAACTATAACGGGGAATTTCACGGGTTTTGTACGAGTGCAATGTCCAACTAACTATAACTGTCCCTAAAACCTCTGGTTTTTTCAGTGAATTTCAAAGGTTTTTTAAATGCTAATTTCTAACTATAACGTGTCTGAAACCTATGGTTTTTTCAGTGAATATATATATATATATATATATATATATATATAATAGTGTGTATGTATATATATATATATAACCTAACTTTTTTGTGGAATATATATATATATATATATGTGTGTGTATGTGTATATATATATATATATATATATATATAATATATAACCTACTGGCGGTCGCCAGTAGGTAGTTATAGTTAGAACCTTGTTTCCATAGGAAAAGCATTTTTTGATTTGCCAATAACTTTGGCGCCGTTTGACGAATCTTAGCGAAATTTTCAAAACTAATTTTTCACTCAGGTCAGCTCCTGTCTTGAAAGTTTCGGGATGATTCGTCAAGCGGGGGCGAGAAAAAAGGGGGGTCCCAAAACATGTTTTCGCCATGTTAATTTCCATAGGAAACTTTAGACATGGCTACAGCCTGAACTGCTGAACGGAATTACACCAAATTTGGCAGAGAGATCGCTCTTGGTCCAGAAAGCACGCTTTTTGTTAAATGGTGTAAATCCGTTCAGTAGTTTTTGAGATATTTAAAGATTTACAGATATCGATATTTGAGAATTGTGAGATCTGATTGGCTGAGCCCTTCCGAGCACGAGCTTGTCTCTGATTGGCTGCCAACACTTCAAACCAGGAAGTGTTGGCAGCCATCTTGTGACTCGGTACCGAGGGAGAAGGAAAAAGGTGAGTAAAACATTAAAAAGAAGAAAAGGGGGCAGTGTGGGAGGGCTCGAGCCCCCCACACACATTATTTATTACAGCCCTGGGGAGGTGGCGGTCCCCGGGGCTTTCCCACCGTATTTTAATAAAGCCCCAGGGAGGTGGCGGTCCCTGGGGCTGCGGGGGCCCCCGCAGGCCCCCGCTACAGAAATGAGGATTGCCCCCGGGACCTGGCCCACCCGGGGGCTTTAAAAAACGAAGTACGGGATTCTGTGCTTAGTTTTTTTTTTTTACATTTTCGGCCGGGTGCGGGGCAATGAGGTCCTCTTGTGTCCTGAGGACCTCAGGACACAAGTGGACTTCATCCCCTGAGCAGCAGTGCGCCAGGAGGCGCGTTTGCAGAGTGGTGTAAAAAGGGGGCATGGCCTCAGACCACCTCTCTGCAATCCAGCTCTGTGGCGCTTACTGGAGGTACCTGGTGGGCTAGTTGGCCCCCAGGGAACCTCAGGATTCAAGGGGACTTAATCCCCCAAACAGAACGCGCCAGGAGGTGCGTCTACAGAGTGGTGGAGAAAGGGGGCGTGGCCTGGTATGAGAAGTTAGCAATCCTGCTGTGTGGGACTTACTGGAGGTAATAGGAAGGGTAGTTGGCCCCCAAGGTTGACGTTGGGGGCTAACTACCCCTCCTGTTACCTCCAGTAAATCCCACACAGTGGGATTGCTAAGAGGTGTTCGGAGGCCACACTCGCCTTTCTCCACCACTCTGCAAATGCGACTGCTATGTTATAGTTAGAAATTAGCATTTAAAAACCTTAGAAATTCACTGAAAACCATAGGTTTCAGGGACGTTATAGTTAGAAATTAGCATTTAAAAACCTTAGAAATTCACTGAAAAACCATAGGTTTTAGGGACGTTATAGTTAGAAATTAGCATTTAGAAAACCTTAGAAATTCACTGAAAAAACCATAGGTTTCAGGGACGTTATAGTTAGTTGGACATTTCACTCGTATAAAACCAGAGAAATTCGGCTGTTATAGTTAGTAGAGCTAACTATAACTCGCGCCCCCTGCAATGCACTGCTGATGACGTCACATATTACATCACTCATGACATGGTCAGTGAAATCACTGATGACATCACTGATGACATCACTGATGACATCATCCACGTGATCATCTGATGCACCTCCTCACACCCTAATAAAACCTTTGATACTCCCACTCTAAAATACAGACTACCAATATCGAAACTATAGACAGACCAATAGCAGTTAGTACATACCCGCTCAGTGATTCATACGTCTACACACACATCCACCCACTAACCCATACAGTCACTCATACACGCAGTCATTCATCAATACAGCCACTGATATATCCACTCATACACCTATATAGACACTCACACAAAGAGTTACTCAAAAACCTAGTCGGTCACCCAAAGAATTAATTACACTGCCATTTACTCACCTATACAGTTATACACACACCACGTCACTTATTAATACAGATACGTACTGTCTTCAACAATTACGGACATAAGCACACACTTATCCATGCAGCCACTATCACAATCACTCACTGTCACATATACTCACTTATATACTCCAACACTCACAAATACTGCCTTTCACATATGTAGTTACTTACACATATACCACTAAGACATCCATTCACTCACCAACACAGCTATACGTACACTCACTCACTGTTGGAAAACGAGGCAGTATTTGTGAGGCCTGCACAAATAACATGACTACACTTGTCCTTCACTGGGAACCAAACACCCAATTGTAGCGCCTGACTCTGAGTGTAGCGTTGCAGAGCAGTCTGAGGCTTACTCAAGGGAGGTGGTGTGGGCTAGTAATCGCCATTACAGGTGTGCAGCAATAACACTCAATAATTGATTGTTCAGTCTGTACTTTGCTTTATAAAAGTAAGAGTACATTTATTAAACACACACACTACTCAATACTATGCACCAATTTACAAATATACATAAGCTGTTGGAATTACTTTGTGACATTGCATAACATCTCCACCCCTCCCGCAGGGGGTGGGGTCTAGTACCACCACTCCCATGCCTGCACGTCATCTTGCCCCCTAATGCAGTGGGTTGACACAACTTGGAGCGAGGGCCTAGCCAACTGGCACCATCCCAGGGGCACCCCCACCCCATCATCTCAACAAGCATTAAAAATAGGTTCACCTGCCCCAGTGACACATAACCCGGACTGAGCATCTCATATTGACCATACAGTATGCACCCTTACATCTTCAGGGCTAACAGTCTGGGTTGTTCTTCACTTGAGCGCAGCAGCAAGAATACATGTTTAAGCAGCACTTTAGAATGACAGTACTCATCACCTTAGTTGATCATTATAATGCATTGCAATTAAAGCCCCTAAAAGGCATCACAGATGAAATCACAGGATTAAGTACATACAGCCAGACACCCTAGCAGGAACGTCTGACAACATAACCCCACTTTGCTTATGACATCACCTTACACAGGTACCTCACATTACACATGTGACCTTCAGTCCCCCTAAAAGAAAGAATGTTAGTAAATGCATTTCTGGTGCAATTACACCTCTTCACCTCCAGGGGATGCCCTTCTCCAGACATCCCCAGCTCAGTCCTTCATCCCTTAATGCACTTCTAAATACACCCCCAGCTGTAGAACAAAAGTTCCAGCCCAGGAGATGTTGAAATGCTGGCTGAGCCCTTGAGGGGTTATTCTTTTCAAGTCCCCATGAGACTTAGGGGGGGACATCCATTTTCTGCTGGGGGAGACTGCGTTGCTCCTGCAGCTCCCCCTGCACCTCTCCAGCAAATGGGGGTGGCCCCTCTCCTCTGGGGGCCACCAAAACCGTAGGTTTCCCCATGCCTTGCAAGACATTATGGGGCGCTCCGTGTTCCTTGCCGTGAATATTCTATTAGCGGCTCCCCCGCTTCGTAGGGGAGAGCCGCGATTAGGCCGCCGGCGGCTTCGCCGCCTCTTCAGCTGTTGGGGGGCCCGGTCCCACCCGGACTCCCTGGTGGGGAAATCTGCGGCCCGTTGGGGGGCCCGGTCCCACCCGGACCCCCAGGTAAGGGTTGGCGACTCGGGGAGCCCACCCCCGGCCGCTTCCCGTTTCAGGGAGGCCCGGTCCCAACCGGGCCCTCCCGCATCACCAGGCTTAAGGGCAGCCCGGGGAGCCCACCCCCGGCTGCTCCTGCCGGCTCCCCGTTCGGCCCGCACCTCCGTGTGCTGCCGCGGGAGCCGGCGCATCCATTCTGGTCCGCCCGCTCCGGCGGGCAGACGCGGAGACCTCCTCGGCCTCGCCGGACCTCTGGGGGAGTGCGACGGCACTCCCCCTCCTCCTTACCGCACTTCGGAGCCCGGAGATGGACTCCCGGGCCCCTCCTCTCACCTTCGCGGGGAGCGCCGCGGCGCTCCCCATCTTTGCTTTTTTTCTTTGGCGGGGGCCAGGGTGGGCTCCTGGCACCCCGCAGTAGGACATCTTCACGGGGAGCGCGACGGCGCTCCCCGGCTTTGCTTTGGGGCCCGGGGATGGGGTCCCGGGCCCCTTGGGCACATTTTCGCGGGGGGGGCGCGACGGTGCTCCCCTGACTTCATCTTCGCGGGGGCGCGACGGCGCTCCCCCCTCCACACACGGGGCCTGGAGTTGGGATCCGGGCCCCTCCCTCGGCACATCTTCACGGGGAGCGCGACGGCGCTCCCCGGCCTCATGTTCGGCGGGGGCCAGGGTGGGCTCCTGGCACCCCGCGGGGAACCTTCACATTTTCGCGGGGAACCTGCTAAACCGTTGGCCCCGGGGAGACCTCCGTGACCCGTGGTGGCCCGCCTGCTTCACTTCCGTTATAGAGACCTACTCCTACAAAGGGCGAGAGCTGGGGGCCCCTTCACCGTGGACAACAGCAAGATCACCCTTTTCCCGGATTACACCTTGGAGGTACAGAGGAAGCGGGCCTCCTACTTGGAGGTCAAGAAAGCACTGTTGTAGGAGAGTAGGATCTGCTTCTTATAGTTACCCCCACTTTTTGCTGATATTTCACTGTTTTTCGACTTAGCCAGACTGAAGCCCTGCTAATCAGGACCCCAGTCTCTGCTTTCTACTCTAAATTGATTGTATGTACTTTAGGTACACTCCAGATTGGATTCTGGGGTACCCTTGTGAGTCCCTAGTATATGGTATACTATGTACCCAGGGCATAGGTACCCCCGATGCCTACCAGGGGATGCAGCATGTATTATGCCACCCCTGGGAAGCTTTGTAAAATGACACAACAGGTCTGCTACAGCAGCCTATGTAAGGTCGTGTATCCACCCCTTTCTGAGATATAGGTTCCCTATATCTCTCCATATCACTGCACATGTAAACCTATCAGTCACCCCTATGGCAGGCCTTAACAATCCTGAAGGCAGGGTGCTGGGTTTCATGTGAGAGGGTGCCCATGCATGAGCAGAGCCCCTCTGCAGCTTTCGGAATCTTCATTCCGGGGTTGTTTGTGATGCAGCCAGACCATATACTCTTAAGTGCATTATAACCAAACGGTAAATGCTAACTTTGGAGTGGCTGCATGGAAAACTGTCGTGTTTGGTGTCAAACACCTTGGAATCATACCCCCACACCAGTAACTGGTGTGGGAGTATGATCCCACCCTTCTAGAGGGAGAGACATGCCAACACCGGTATACCCGGTACCAACTAACAGAGCCCTGGCATCACAAAATGGATGCTGCAGCCACAGACACCGAGTCTGCCCTCCTGCTGCTGGACGAAACTCCGGCAGGGGAGGCCTGGACAACAGGTTTCCTGTCACAGGGAGGTGTGACCACCTCCCAGACAGGCTTTAGTGTATTGGGGCTGGGTGGGTGCACTCTGAGTGCTTTGAAGTCTGCACTGGGGGCACATTTGGTGTCCCTGTGCATAGTCCAGCTCAAACCGGTTGCAGGGGCACACAGCCCCTGCTCTGGCGCGAAACTGGACAAAGAAAATGGGTGTAGCCACCCCTCTTTCCTGACCCTCCCATAGGTGGGTCCCCAGAGTTTGTCCAACCCCTTCCTTGGGTATAAAGTAGGAAACCCTGACTACAGGACTAGAGATTACACCTGGACTAAACTCTGGTACCAGAAACCAAGTACTTCAACGATCTGCACGACGCTGGACGACTGAAGAATCTCCCTTGGAGTAAAGGAGTTACTCCCCTGCAAGGCAGGCACCTTTAACGGAACTGACCGGTTGGCATCTCCGAGCTCCGACGGACTCCGAAGAATATTGCCACACAGGAGGTGGGTTTTCCTAGGTCTCTGAGGTCGATCTGTGCCCACAGCAAGTCTGAGGCCCGTATCCCTTGTGGAGACCGTGCAACCCGAACCCCTGGACACCGCGACCATTTGCAGAAGCATCCGCTTTCCGGCGACCCCTGAGGCTGAGCTTTGGGTTACTTGTAGCCCTGACCCCGAGCAGTAATTGCACCGAAGATTATCGGCCTACACTCAACGAGTGTTCCGTGGGCCGCCATTTTGTTATTCCTCTCGAGGTCCCTTCGCGATCCCTGGTCCGTTGACCTGTGGGTCCCCAAGAAGGCAACTCTAACTTTTATTGGGCTTCCCTGGTTGCTCCAGACGTGCCCTGACTCTCCATCGCTTGGGGAGTCCCCAGGACCTTGCTGGTCCGCACAGAAGCATCTTTTCTCTTCCTGCGTGGGTTGCTGTTGCCAAGGCTTGTTGTGGTCAATCCGAACACCGACACCCCAGCACTCGACATCCTTCGTGGGACAGCTCGAATCCGGCTCCTGGTCATCGTCAACGTCTCTGGGACCCCGTGGCTGCAGAGTCAAGCTTCACCTCTTCGCACCTGAAGCACCCGACATCGGTGGGCATTCGATTGCTCCGCTCCTGGTCACTGGCTAGTGACCCAGACTCTGTCCCCTCTGCTTTCAGGTTCTTCACATCTTCGATCCAGGCTTGGATCACACCGGACACTTTTCTCCTTCACGGCAGCAGCACTTTGCAGCAGATCGCCATTGAAAACGACGACGATTCCCGACACCTTTTGACACCTATGCACCCGGCTTCCCTGGGTGAGGTAACTCGAGTACTCTGGTGCTCCCGTGGTGTTGGCCCTAGAAACCCTTAAGTCTAAAGGGGTTTGCTCAAAGTCCTCTCCTAAGTGTCCTTTAACTTTAAAATTCCAACCGCGACTTTCTGCATTGAATCCTACGGCGCTTGCGGCTGTGTTCTCTCACTGCACACGTCCCCCGTGGGTCTCCTGTGTCACTACCTTGGGTGGTTCCTTGGGGTCCCAGCGATTCTACGTGCTCTAGGCACTGTCTAGTCAAGTCGTGTTTCTTATACCACTTTCTTAGTATATGGTTTGGTCTCCCCCTGGAGCCCACTGTGTATTGTGCTATTTATTGTCGTTTTAATACTGTGATATTCTGTATCTTGAACTCTAATCTCATAAAGAGATTAGTAGTTAGTGTTTAGAAATAAATACATATATTTTATATATATATCTTGTGTGGTTCTCCTTTCATTTAGTTATTCAAGAGGTTATAATCTGGTAAACCAAGCTGCTTTACACTCCTTCAAGACTTAGCCTGAAGGCTGCTCTCCATAGCTACCACTAGGATAGCTTTCAATAAAGGTTGTCTTTAAACCTATCATCAATAAAGCTCGTTTGGACTGGTGCAAGGTGCCCACTATAACTAGTGGACAGCATATACCAGGCCAACTTCTCACAACTGAGAGAAGAGGGCCTCCAATACTCTTTGATGTTTCCAGCTCGCCTGCGTGTCATCTTGGAGGGGAACACTCACTACTTTGATTCTCCCAGGGGTGCTTGGGACTGGCTGGAGGCCTATAAAGATGAGACGGCACAGGGCCCTGGGACTGCTGAACGCTCATCTGCAGTGGTGGCGCTGGGGCAGGGTCGGAGACCTACCCCGGAAGAAGAGGCCGGCTCTTCCAGAGAGTCAGCAGACAATGAAACGGACACCTCCCATAGCGACAGTGTGAAGATGCCAGTGGTAACTCCTAATACAGCGGACGATATTATTTGAACTCATGTGGTAAGATAAGGTGGCTATGATGCTTGGAGGGGCATTAGACTCTCAGTGACTGTTATAGGCCCCGGGCTATCTTTCTCCATTTAAGGCTGATGTGCTTTAGTGGTCACGCCTCGAGACAGCTGCGCTCCCCTGTGCCTCTGTAACTGTCAGGATTTTGTGTATTTTACTATGGTTTGGATGGGTACTAGTTTTACAGTAACTGTCCTGGGGAGGGGGAGTTGGGGGGGTTAGTTTACTTAAAGGGTTTGTTGGGAACAGGCATGTCACTAAGGATGATTTAATTGGAAAACTGTTTAGACTACATATAGCTACCTCAAGTAACTTAAAATGTATATCATGGAATGTGCGGGGAATGCATTCAATGTTGCGCCGCCATAAAATACATGCATATTTAGTTCGCAGTGGGGTTCAGATTGCACTACTTCAGGAGACTCACATACATGCGCAGGAAGGAGCGGCCCTACAACGCCACTGGCGAGGCCAAGCGTTTTATACTAATTATTCAGCATTCGCCAGGAAAGTACTGATTTGGGTACGGGCGGGTGTGCCATTCAAATGCACAAATCAAATTACGGACCCAGAAAGCAGGTATGTGGTGGTCACTGGGACACTGGATGGCAAAGACATAGTCTTGGGAAACATATATGCTCCTAATACAGAGCAACCTGCCTTCTTGTCACAGCTCTCTGGGAAATTGGCGCCAATTCTCAAAGGATCGGTTCTGTTTGGGGGGTTTTTAATTGCATTTCTGATGTTGTCCTGGATCGCTCTCACCCTACGTTCACTAAGGGACCCATTCATAAGATAGTGGAAGCGAGGCGTAATTGGCAGGAAGGATGGGGGTTGGTAGATTCTTGGAGGGTTCAACATCCTGGGGTCCGGGACTATTCTTTTTTCTCTGCATTGCATGAACTCCATGTTCGTCTGGATGCGATTTTATGTTCGCCGGATGTACATGCCGGATTACAGAGTAGTGAATACCTCACCAGAACATTGTCAGATCATAATCCTCTCCTGCTGCGGGTGCAGTGGTCTCGCACGAGGCCTAAAATACCTACATGGCGCCTATGTCCAGAAGTTTCTGAAGATCAAGTCTTTCGTGAAACAGTGGGTACCAACATAGCTCAGTATTTGCAAGAAAACGCTGGCACAGCGACGTCTTCATCGGTGGAATGGAATGCTTTTAAAACAGTTATTAGGGGTGGCTGTATATCGGAAGTGGCTGGAGTGCGTAAAGTACTCTTGCGGGAAGTGCAGGAGGCAGATCAGCGCCTTAGTGAGGTAGAGCGAGACTGCCCTGAGAGGCCAGATAAACAAGAGGAGCTCCTGGAAGCAAAGGAGGCTGTAGCAGTACAAATAGAACGACTGCGCTGCTTTGACTACAAAAAATACATCGCACGTGCCCATGCAGAAAGGGACAAGTCTGGGGCTCTGTTGGCGTGGCTAGCTAACCCGGCTCGAAGGGGTACAATGATTTTAGAACTCAGAGACCAAGATGGAGTGGTTCGTTCCACTCAACAGGGTATTAATGAGTTATTCCTTGCGTATTATGCAGACTTGTACAAAAGTAAAACGACCCTGATAGACGACGACATGGATAGATTCTTGCACGCAATCGGACTGTCACATCTGAATAGGGAACAGGCGGATGCGCTGGGTCGGGGATATTGAACTAGGGGAAGTGAGGGGTGCTATCAAACAAATGGCTAGGACCAAGACGCCAGGGACAGATGGGCTACCAATCGAATTTTACCTTGCGTACACTGAACAGTTGGCCCCTAGATTAGACGCGTTGTATAATGATGCAAAACAGTTAGGACAGCTACCCGCAACAACTCGGGAGGCTGTTATTATTCCGCTGCTGAAGCCTGGGAAGCCGGCTTGGGACAGGTCTGCATATTGCCCACTGTCTATGCTTAACACGGACTATAAGATCCTGAGCCGTATCTTAGCCACTCGTCTCCTTCCCTATATGACGACATTAGTACATAAAGATCAGTCTGGGTTCATCCCGTCCAGAAATACGGCTATTAATGTTCGACGTTTATTGCGGATCCTAGAGGCTGATTCCTATTCGAAGGACATGGCTACTGTCTTTGCAGTGGACATTGAAAAAGCATTCGATAGTCTTGAATGGCCTTACTTGTTTAGGGTGATGAATAAATTTGGACTTGGAGATAAATTCATAGCATGGACGTCCCTGCTATACAAAAACTCCACGGCAAGGGTTAAAACGGGTGGGCTGATATCTGACGCCTGGGAAGTATGCCGGGGAACGAGACAAGGATGTCCACTATCCCCCCTCCTATTTGCTTTGGCAGTGGAGCCGCTAGCGGCTAAGGCTAGGACAGGTGCACATTATCGAGGCCTACAGGTGCACGGACAGATTCACCATATTGCCCTCTATGCGGACGACCTGTTAATGTTCCTGGTGAATTCGAGAGAAGCGCTCCGTGGAGCGAAGGATTTGCTCCGTGACCTTGGCAGGGTGGCGGGGCTTCGGGTAAATTGGACGAAGTCCTGTCTTTTCCCGACCATTAGTGATAAAGATGGCCCGCAAGAGACTGCTGGGGTGGAATGGGAGTATAGATGTCTGACATATTTAGGGACGCAAATATATCGTACACAGGGGAGACCTGTTGGAGGGCAACATAGGTAGAGCAATAAGGGGAATGAAGGGCAGCGAAGGGCAGCTTCGACTTTTGGGGGGCGCTCCCTCTGTCAGTAGCTGGACGGGGCGCATTACTTAAAATGGTGACCCTCCCACGACTACTGTACTACTTTGGGACCTTACCAGTTTGGATACCGGCACGATTTTTTTAATCAACTTAAGACCATGGTCACGGGATTTCTATGGGGTACCGGTAGAAGGAGGGTGGCGTTGAGAGTCCTAATGAGAACGCGATCAGAGGGGGGCCTAGCAGTGCCTGATTTTGAGGCCTATTACCTAGCAGCTCAATTGCAGTGGCTCACGCAGATGGTTGCGGCTCGACTCCGAGGGACGGGAGACGTGAGGGATAGTTCCCCGGCGCTCCGAGTTCTCTCCCAAATTGTCCTGAAGTTGCCTGTTCGAGCCCAAGATCTCCCAGGGGACCTCAAAGTAGCGAGGCAGTGTTGGAATAGGAGTCTGAAACGAGCACGGATTGAAACTCCATACGTGCCTGACATCCCTCTGGCCATGTGTGAGGCACTACCTCATGGGGGTACCTGGAGGGGACTGGCGAGTTTGAGAGAGAAGGGTCTGGCCACTGTAGGAGATCTATATGAAGATGGCACTATGCTCCCCTTTAATGTCTTGCAGGACCGTTATGATTTGCTCAGGGGCGACTTTTTACTGCACTCTGCACTCACTGCGGCTCTCCGTAAACATTGGAAGTGAGGTCTCATTGAACCGCAGACATCACTGGGGTGTCAATACATAGTGACGGCGGCAGGAACTTTTAAAGCGGTCACATGCCTATATAGACGAGTGACTCAGGAAAGCCCCTACATGTGCTACGACTCAAGTGGGAGGAAGATGTGGGGGTGGAAATCCCGGAAAAGACCTGGGCCGATCTTGTGGAACGGGTGTGGAAGAGCTCCAGGAATGCCCGATTTCAATTAGTGCACTTTTACATACTACACAGAGCCTACCTCACTCCAGCAAAAATGAATAAATACTTTGACACCCGCACAGCAGCATTTCCGCGCTGTAATCGAGAGGGAGCGGACTTTCGCCATATGTTTTGGGATTGCTCGCAATTAGATAATTATTGGACTGACGTAGTGGTCTTACTGACTGAGATCACAGACAGGGAGTTGGAACCGGCTATAGGGCCCCGTCTACTGCATTGGTTCCCCCACACAGCTAAAAATAAGATAACCAGCAAATTCATAGACATGGGCCTCTTGTTGGCTAAGCGAGAGATCACTATGCATTGGAAGGCACAGAAGGGCCCTACCATAACTAGATGGAAGAAGGAATTCACTAAATGGGCGGAGTGCGATGGAATAGTTAGGCTGCGGTTAGCGAAAAGAGCGGGAAGTGAGAGAGCGCTAGAAGCGGCAAAGGCATGGGAAACAGTGGTGCTCCTAAAGATCCCGGACAGGGAAGATGATGACATTCCCATTATTGCAACTCCTGGAGTAGCAGATTAGGTAGTCTACCCCCGTGCTCCGTGAATCGCGGAGGCACTATGTGTAGTATGCAGGGCGACCCCGCCTCCATAGCGGAGTAGTTGTTGAAGGATTATTCTTGGTACATTCGCGAAACTAAAGCGCAATAGACCCAACCCAGTCTCTAATGTTGACTGTATGTGACATGCCTGGGGTGAGGGATGGGTGGGGGGTAGATTTGAGGGGCTAGAATTGATTTAAGATAAGTGCCGGTACCGAACTGATCGCCAATGAATCTGGCACACAATGGGATCCTTGGGTGGCGGGTAGAGGAGGGCAATTTCATGTACGGGTTAGTTAATTTAATCGTGGCAACCATGATGGCGACTATGCTCATCCCATTGTATGTATCTTAATGTGAATCTTTTGCAGAATACATGTATACAGGCCTGCAAACTTCAATAAATTTTGTTTAAAAAAAAAAATCAGTGATTTCACTGACCATGTCATGAGTGATGTAATATGTGATGTCATCAGCAGTGCATTGCGGGGTGCGAGTTATAGTTAGCTCTACTAACTATAAACAAAGGGATCCGGCACTCCACTCAATAATATAACATATTATAAGTAACAACATTTTCAGATACAATCAGCAGGTCTTGTGTAACTTTTCTTTATTCAAAATCTTCTTTAAAAAGGAAACGACAGTAGCCAACGCGTTTCGTCCCTAAGGACTTCTTCAGGGCTTCAAATAAACATATATGAAAAAAGTTTTAGATTATATGTACAGTAGTATTTACAGTTATATATATATATATATATATATATATATATATATATATATATATATACATATATACAGATTAAAAAACACTGTTTATGAATACAGCTTTGTTTTAAAAAAAAAAAAAATTATGAATTTTGTCTAACCTGCATTCAATACACAATAACTTTATATCTAGTCGTGTGTATTTCAAAATGGATATAGACAATAACCAGTTACATTTTAAAAATCACAGCGAAACGTGGAAGGCATTACAAATTCCCTTAATGCGTACTATTCAAACATGACCTGCTGACAAACACATATCTAAGTTATATCCGGTTTGGTCATTCACATTTGAGGGTCAGATTCCTATTTTAACATTCGTATATCAAAAGCACCTTGACTTTCAATTTCACTAGTAACAGGAAGCACCATGACTTTCAAGTTCACTAGTAATGGAAACGAAAGATGGGCAACGCACACCGTTTAAAACATCATCACCCTCTATTTTAAGGGATGTCTGTCATCATGAAGTATTTAGTCAATTCTGTAATACAAAGATCATATCATTCATATAGAAATGCTACCCAAAGTTATTATAAAAATGCTTGCCCAATGTATTTTCAATGTGTCTGTTTCTATTTTCAAAAACGAAAGAACTTGCAAAATGTCAAACACGGTCAGAAAACCTCCTGTATAGCAAATGCTGGAAAAATGGAACATTCATTAGCGTCGCGGTCCTATAGATGAAATGGCTTACACATAGTTTTTTAACTGAGCAAGCATACCTCAGTTTAGAATATACGCTGTTTAAGGTCCCAAGCGTCAGGAGCGTTATTAATAATGAGCTCAATTTAAACATCCATTAGTGGTGGAGGTGCGGCATTTAGCCTATCGCGACCTATAAAGATAAGCAGCCTTTAGTATTTAAAAAAATATATAATTCCTCTCCCAAATTTTACAACCTGATAATTTATAACGCTACCTAATAGAAATGTATATGAATTAAGAAAAATATATATTTTTAAAATGTTTATTTATTCTTGTTAAAAAACAAGAAACCATGACAACCAACATGGTAAAACTTGTCATATAGATGTCTACCATCTTATGTGCATAATCACGAATAGTCTAGCTGTTTCTTCAACACTATTATTAAATATACTATCCACGGAAATAACCTGTTTTTTACACCTATTTTTTCACTCAACACTGTTATAAAATATCATATTTATAGAAAAGGCCCAGTGCAGTAAACTCGACTCAAATCTATGGGTTAATGTATACCCTCTTAACTGAACTTGACCCAGTCCACTTAGTCCCAAACCGGATATAACTTAGATATGTGTTTTGTCAGCAAGTCATGTTTGAATAGTACGCATTAAGGGAATTTGTAATGCCTTCCCCGTTTCGCTGTGATTTTTAAAATGTAACTGGTTATTGTCTATATCCATTTTGAAATACACACAACTAGATATAAAGTTATTCTGTATTGAATGCAGGTTAGACAAAATTCATAATTATTTTAAAAAAAAACAAAGCTGTATTCATAAACAGTGTTTTTTAATCTGTATATATATATATAACTGTAAATACTACTGTACATATAATCTAAAACTTTTTCATATATGTTTATTTGTAGCCCTGAAGAAGTCCTTAGAGACGAAATGCGTTGGCTACTGTCGTTTCCTTTTTAAAGAAGATTTTGAATAAAGAAAAGTTACACAAGACCTGCTGATTGTATCTGAAAATGTTGTTACTTATAATATGTTATATTATTGAGTGGAGTGCCGGATCCCTTTGTTTGTTTAAAATTCTGTGGAGTCCTCCATAGGTGGCGTAGGGGTATTGCGCCTCAGGTCCATGGCACCCTTAAGAAGAATTACCTTAACCCAACTAGTGGATAGGTGCAGTTACCGATGTCCCATACCCTTCGTGTCATGTGTTAATAGCTCTACTAACTATTAACAGCCAAATTTCTCTGGTTTTATACGAGTGAAATGTCCAATTAACTATAACGTCTCTGAAACCTATGGTTTTTTCAGTGAATTTCTAAGGTTTTTAAATGCTAATTTCTAACTATAACGTCCCTGAAACCTATGGTTTTTTCAGTGAATTTCTAAGGTTTTTTAAATGTTAATTTCTAACTATAACGTCCCTGAAACCTATGATTTTTTTCAGTGAATATATATATATATATATATATCATGAGGATTTTATTAAAAAAATTGGCATATCCTGAAGAAGAGCACCAAAGGGAAATTGTGGAGAGGGCCACAAATAACCTCTAAAGGATCAAGATCCTTGGGAGACATTTTAACATCAAGTAATTTAAAGAAAAAAGAAAAAAAAGAATTGGCTCATGATGAACATGGACAGTTTTGTAAGATGTAATTCCTGCAAAGCATGCAAATATGGATCAAATTGTAAAAGCTATCAAACCTTTGAGTGCCATGAAGTGTCCATCAAGGATAGAATTACGTGCAATACAGATTATTATTTATGTCCTCAAATGTGGCTGTGAGAAGTTGTATGTGGGCAGCACAATCAACAAACTGACATTGAGAATTCTACAACACATTAGGGCTATAAAGAATGGTGATAAGAGTTATCCCATGGCCTGTCATTTTGAACAATTCCACAATTGATCCTTGGCAACATTTAGCTACTGTTTTATTAAACACATTAGAGCTCACCCAAGGGGAGGTGACCGGGGAAAAAGAACTGAGAAAACATGAGTCACGGTTAATATTAGCCATAGGAACCGAAATACCCTGGGGTCATTCATTCATCCATTCACTCTTTATTCGGTTTATAGATATAAAACCATAAAAGTACACAAACACAATACGATTGATTGATAAATTAAAATATGACACATAGCTCATATCTCAATGCCCATTCCCAAAGACGATAACCTATAACATTTATGCGTAACAACATAGGATCTCCAGACCATAGAGACAGTCAAGAATCTACTAAGTGATCCAACTATAATAATGGTCGTGGTCGCGTGGTACTCCCATCTCTCATTCAAAACAATTTGATCAATCAGTCAAGTGTTGTTATAATCAAACAGTTCATAAGATTTTTTTTTTTTTTTTTTTTATTTAAACAATTTTTATTGAAATTGAAAACACAGAGACATCATTACAATACAGTATTGCCTTCTGCTTCAGTGAAATATAATTCAACGATGGCCATACACAGTATGCATTAAGTACTTTGGGAGATTATAACTCAGGTCGGCTCAACATTGCCATATCTGCCGTAGGTGATGTACAAATTTCCCCTCTATAGGCATTCCAGCCGCCCCATTTCTTATCCCATTTCTTGGGGCAGCCCCTCAGTTTGTAGACCTCCTTCTCTGCTATCATGCATCTATCCATCTCTGCCAGCCAACCGTCAAGGGCCGTCTATTTAATCCCCAGAGCATCGCTATAGCCCTCTTGACTAGTAGGTACCCCAATGCAGTCCATTGTTGCTCAAGTTCCGTCAAATCTGTGGCCTCCCATATGTTTAGGATCCCCAACCTTGGCGTCAAGAGGATCTGTTTTCCCAACGTATCTTGCATTTTCTTAGTTGCATTGTCCCACAGAGAACGTTTTTCGGGACAGCTCCATAACACATGGTAAAAGG
Source organism: Calotriton arnoldi (assembly GCA_963921515.1). Taxonomy (NCBI): domain Eukaryota; kingdom Metazoa; phylum Chordata; class Amphibia; order Caudata; family Salamandridae; genus Calotriton; species Calotriton arnoldi. Next base: position 1,516,639 of record CAWUFW010000518.1, read on the forward strand.
TGCTTTCTTGGTTGCAGCCTCTGAGGCACGGTGTATCTGTACGACTGCCTATTTTGGCCAATAACACCCCAGGAAGGTAGGACCTATGAAGGATTTTTAGTTGTATAAGGCGAAAGCGATGGTTTATTGCTGTCTCTCTGGGGGACATTAAGGCTGACTGCCAGTCTTCGTCATCGATCGGTCCTATGTCTACCTGCCAGCGATCACGAAGAGTCTGAAAGGAGTCAGGTAAGTTGTTAGAGTTTACGATAAGTACAGGAAATAGCCTTGGTCAAGAGAGGTTCTGAGAGCAAGCGGTCCTCTAAGGGGGAGGAGTCTGGTAAGGAAGCCAGGTCTGGAACCTTCGTGATAAGGGCATGTCTAATCTGCAGATATCGAAAAACTTCCCCGGGCGCAAGAGCATACTTGGCTTGTAGTTCCTTAAACGTGAGAATTTTACCTTTGCAGACTAGGTCGCCTATAGTGGATATGCCGATGGTGTCCCATTTGTCGAAACCTTTATGGTGACAGAGCAATCCCAACCGCTGAGAGGACCACAAAGGTGTGACCTTCGTGAATCTACCCGCCCAGCCTAGCCGGCTAGTGGCCTTGTGCCAAATGGTTACAGTTTGTGACATAGGTCCCACATATCGTCCCTTCCGGACATTGGTGTAGAGGGCACCCATGTACCCTTCTCGCCCCGTTTGATACCGTTCTAACTGGAAAGATGGACTTGACGGGGAGCCGTAGACCCAATGATTAATTGCCACCAATTGCGAGGCCCAATAGTATAAGCGCAGATCTGGAAGGGCAATCCCACCATCGTACCACCCCTTTGTCAGCTTTTGAAGGGCTATACGAGGCGTACCTCCGTCCCACAATAAAGTGCGGATTTCCCCTTCAATGGTGATAAAGTAATTGTCAGGGATTTGGTAGGGGCAGTTTTGAAGCACATATAGGAATCTAGGTAGGGCGAGCATTTTGAACAAGGCTGCTCGTCCCAGGAGGGACAAGGGCAGCGATCTCCAGTGCTTTACATCATCGTGTAATCGTTGGAGAGGGCCCAGAAGATTCTGGTCGTAGAATGCCTTGGGGTCAGGTGTGACAAAGATACCCAGATACCTAAAACCATCTGTGGCCAGCTCAATTGCGTAGCCGCGAGGCAATTTGGGCGGGGGGGGGGCCATGTAAAACATACAGCACAGATTTAGACCAGTTAATGGCGTAACCCGCATATTTACCAAAGTTAGTAAAAATGTTTAACAGTCTACTAATGGAGGCCTGTGGGGACGCTAGATAGACCAAGATATTGTCAGCGTATAACGATATTCTATCCTCTGTGCCTTCGTTCCAGTGCAGTCCACGCAACTCCACGTCACGGCGTATCCATGTCGACAGTGGTTCAAGAGTCAGCGCAAATAGTAAGGGGGACAGGGGGCATCCCTGCCTTGTCCCCCTTTGTAAGGCAAATGTTCTTGAGGTATGATTGTTTACTCTGACCTGGCCTAGCAGCTCAGTGTATAACAGCGCCACCCATTGTCGAAACCGTGGACCAAAGCTCAGCCGGGCCAAGACCTCGAAGAGGTATATCCATTCTATCGAGTCAAACGCCATAGAGGCATCCAAAGACATTATGACCGCGTCTTCCTCTATATATGGTTGCCTGCCGAGGACATTATGGACACGACGAATGTTTAAGGCGGTATTGTGTCCCGGTACAAACCCAGACGGGTCTTCGTGGACTAATGAGGGGAGGACCGTGGTCAGACGAGACGCGAGAAGTTTCGCCAGCACCTTGGCCTCCGAACTAATTAAAGAAACTGGCCTATATGAGCCACAGTTGGTCGCTGATTTCCCTGGTTTGTGTATTACAACTATAGAGGCCAGCCTCTGGTCTAATGGGAGGATACCCTGTTCCAAACTCTCTTCATACATTTGTTTTCGGTGAGGGGCCACCCTTGAGGCCATTGCTTTAAGAAATTCAATGGGAATTCCGTTAGACCCCATTGCCTTCCCGGATTGGATGGCAAAAATAGCTTTACAGATCTCTTCTGCCGTTATATCCGCATCTAGCGCCTCCCGATCATCGTCCGACAATGTAGGCAGGTTCATTTCCTCCAAAAGTAGATGTGAGTCATGCGAGGTAGTGGTAGTCTTGGAGGTGTAGATTGCCTCCAGGTGGTCTGCAAACGCTTCCGCCACCTCCCGGGGATCTGTCACCCGTCCTCGAGTAGAATTTCCGGGACCCATCGAGCCGCTTGATCCTGTCTTTCCAGCCACGCAAGCATTTTTCCGGCTCTATCTCCGAGCTCGTATACCCTATGGCGAGTGTTAAGCAGTCTTGCTTGGGTTTTTTCTCGCGCCAGGGCTTTATACTCTAGTTGTTTAGTTATGAGACTATGGGCTGTGGCCGCGGTTGGAGAGGCATTATGGTTTGTTTCTAGTCGGAGCAAATCGCTCTCCAGTTGCGTCAGCTGTCTGTTTTGGTTCTGGATATACCCGAGTTTCAATGCCAAAGCGTGTCCCTTAATTACTGCCTGGTAGGCTTCCCAAACAGTTTTCGCCGAGTCGTCTGATCCGACGTTTTCAGTGAAATAATAGTCCGTGTGGCGAGCGAGGTCGTCTTTGATGTCTGGGATCGTAAGGAGCCATGGATTAATAATTATGGGGCCTCGGGTATACTGTCGGTGAAAAGTTAGTTCAGTCCAGCGAGGAGAGTGATCGGAGATACCTCTCGGGAGTCCTCGAGGGTGTTGAAAGTGGCCTAGGTCCGCAAGAGAGGTAAGAAAATAGTCAATGCGGGACATGCTTTTGTGTGCATTGGAGTAGTATGTATAGTGAACCATATTAGGGTGCCGTGAACGCCAAATGTCTGTCAGGCCCATTGCGTGGGCAAAGTCGGTCAGAGGGGTACTACGGTGGGGGGAAGGTCTCTGGGGGTGTCTGTCAAGCTTTTCATTCATTGTCATGTTGAAGTCTCCGCCCAGTACAAGTGTGCCAGGGGGAAGATCAATCAGGATTTTACCCAGATCTTGCAGGGCGGTCTTCACTAGCGCGGGCGGAAGATAGACCGACACTACATTTATGGGTTTACCCTCCCAGAGCGCTTCCACCACAGCAAATCTGCCTTGGGGGTCTGCCCACATTCGGGTAGGAGTGAGGGCCAGATTTTTACGTATAAGGATACCTGTACCCCTGGATCCAGAAGTAAACCCCGCATGTATCAGAAGTTTGTAACCCCACCTGTTCAGGGCTTTACAATTGTTACCCACCAAGTGCGTTTCTTGCAATAAGATCAGGTCTGGTGATGGTCTCTTAAGGTATTGCAGAACCACCCCCGTTTTATTTTATCACCCAGGCCGTTAACATTCCACGTCAATATGGACAATTTTATCCCTTTTTTATCACTCATGGCGGGTACTCCTCCAGAGCGCAAAGGGATTGTAGGGCAATCATTGGTGACATACACAACAACCCCGATCCTTGACAGCAGTCCATGTTGTAGGCAATGGTGGAACTCCACCAGTCTTGTCCCCCCAAGCATGTAAGCAATACGAACAATCTCCCAAATTGACCTAGCTGATCCAGGTCTACTGGTATGTACTGTGTGTTGATAACTGGAACAACAAAAACCACAACTGTATTCCCTACCCCACCCTGAACCCTCCTCCCTGCCCCCCTGCCAGTGGAATTCCAACTCTCCACTCCCCAACAAGGCAGAGTGCCTGTCGCCCACCCCCGTGTGTGAGGTACCTGGTTAACTGCCCTCACCCCTCACCTAATCTGTGTAATGTAATCATATTATACTTATATGCAGTCAATTCTAGTCCAATCCCTACGAATACTTGCGTGTTTATGGTGAATTATAGGGGCACGATCTCGTTACATCAAGTGCTGCTGGGAAGGTAGAGCGAACAAGAACACAGAAGGCCATCCTGTGCGGGCCATAAATTCCGGAGTAGAAGGGTGTGTAGATAGTCTAAGGGTTCCGTTTAGAGCAGCCTACGCTCAGTGCCTCCAGTCAGTGTCGTCAGGCCGGGTCACCTTCCGAGTGGTTCTCTTGTGAGGTTGTATGGACATGCAGTCTATTGTTGTGGGTCCTGTTGTTGCGACCCTCCGCCGGTTTCCCCACTTTGCGCCAGCCTTCCAGCCACTCCCAGGCCTCTTCCGGGGACAGGAAAAACCAAACCTTTCCCTCGGATTCGACCCGGAGTTTAGCCGGCAACAGCATGGAGTACTTTAGTGCTTTGTCTCGTAGAGCTTTTTTGACCGCTGTAAAGCTGCGTCGTTGTGCTTGAACTTTGGTGGTAAAATCCGGGAAAAAAGTAACTGTCGCGTTGTCGATTTTTAATGGAGGGCTGGCTCTTGCAGTCTGCAGGATAATGTCTCGATCACGAAATATAAAGACCCTTGCTATTATGGGCAGAGGAGGGGCTCCGGGCTTTGGACGTCCCCCGGGAACCCTATGGGCCCGCTCGATGGAAAAATAGCTGGATAGACGTTTGGGTTGGAGTTGGTTGATCACCATATCTTCCACAAAGAGGTCCATTGCCGGTCCCTCCGTCCGTTCAGGAACTCCTAAGATGCAGATGTTGTTCCGCCTCGCCCGCCCTTCATAATCATCGAGGAGCTCCTCCATCCTCTGTTGCTGGTCTTGGAGCCGAGCTACTTGCTGTTGTAAAGTAGAGGTGTTGGACACGAGCTGTAGTAGTGGTCTCCACGGCTTGGACTCTAGAATCCATTTTCTTGAGGTCTGCACGCAGGAGAGTCACCTCTATATTGACAGAGTCAATGTGGGTCTCTAAGGATGTCCGTACTCCTGCTATGGCCTCCATGACATCCTGAAGGGTGAGGTTCCTGGCGGAGGGGCGAGGTTGGGAGGCCGTGGGGTCTTCTCCTGGTGTCGCGTCGGTATCTTCACCTGGTTTGGTCCAGGCGAATTTCGCCAGTTGTTTTTGGGCCTGGGATTTGAGTCCTTTGCTGCTGGCCATCGTCGGAATTAGGTGACAAATAGACCGGAGGGACACACCTGTACTCGCCGCCGCCTGCACAGGAGGAAAAACTGCCCTCCGCCGGCCTGTCGGTAATCCAGGTGGTCCTGGTAGCTAGTCAATAAGCTTGATCGTTTCTCAGACTATCTCACTGCGGATGTTCTCTCTTATTTAAATAGCAGCCCTGGACCATCAATGCCTATCAGCGAGTCCAGCAGGCAACTGTATCAACGTGTGGAGCGTCGTCACTGCCTCTCTCGTCGCCAGGCAAACCACAGGAAGGTCGGTTTGGGTTTGTCGTATATCCCCTGGAGGAACAAGTGCGGAGGCTTTTCCAATAGTGCCGCGACCCGTCCGGATAGGGGGATACCTTTGCTGATCGACCTGAGGGCAGAGCGAAGAGAGCCGGCACCACCCACGATCAGGGCGTCCGGTCCGTCGGGTGGCCACAACCAGGTAAGGCTGTTGGGCGGACCAAGACAGCAGATAAGCGGCCAACGAGATGGCGCCTCCAAGGCCCTGCTCTACTGAGCTCCTTGCTGGATGGTTTGTAGGTTAGCAGTCTGTTTGAGGGTGCGAGCGTCCAGGCAGATCAAGGGGGTTCCGCGCCTTTCACCCCCCAAGCTCGCAGAAATCGTAGCAGAGCAGGGCGCCAGTTGACTCCAGGTTGGTCGCAGTTCCTTCGTTGATAGCGTTCTGTATGGAGGAGCGCTCGGGGAGGTCAGAATATTTTGGGGACAAATGGTCAATTGGTGTAGCCACCCGCCGCTCAGTCTCTCCCACAGCCAGGGATAGGGGGCAGTTTGCTATCGATCGTGCCGCTAGGCCTCCAAAGCCGGGGCCTCGATTACTTAAGGCCATCCGACTCCGGCATTGCCTCCGTCGGGCCGTGGAGCCCGCCTCGTCACCGCGCCCTCCACCACAGCGCCCGCCCAAAGCCTCACCGCTTCATCCTTGCGTTGGTCCTGGAGGGGAACAGGATCACAAACCGAAGACAGTCTCTTCTCCGGGAGTGGTGCCGCTAATTGCCTCCGGCTCCGCCGTTAGTTTCCTCAGGCCGCCATCTTGGCCTGCTCGGAGCTCTACGACTCAGCAGCTCCCCGCAGCTCCGTGAGAAGTATGCGCAGAATTAGGATTGGCACCCCTGTGCCGGATCAGCTTTATGGGAGACTCCCGGGTTTTGGGGGGAGTCTACCTCGCTGGAAGCGGATAAATGAACGGATAATCGGCGAGGGCTGCGGAGCCGCCTCAGAGAGCGACCATTCCCGGCGGCCGCTAGCCACGCCCCCCCAGAATGTTTTTAAATATAATACATTGGTTTCAATTGTTATCACTCACTTTCTCCTTGCATTAGTCAGAAGCCAATGAATATATAGCGGTGAACTATATTTATATCATAGTGGACATATAATGACCATTTCTTCACTCTAGATGAAGGCATCCGTATTAGAGGGGATAACTGATCTTCATAAGTTTGCATAGCTATAAACATCTTCAGAGGATTTATAATGCAACCTCATAAGTTAGAGCTTCAAAGTGTGCAAGGTTTTTCCTTCTTCCCAGTGCAGATATAATAAATGTAATAACAGATAAACAGATATCCCCATTTTCCACAGCACATAAAATAATTATAAGCATCCTGATAATACATATATTTACCACTTTTAAAAATGTGCGCTAAAAATTGTTTTCTAAGGTCCTTATAAAAACTACTGAATAAAATAAAGTGCATTGTGCCTTGGCTAGTACTACCATCACTTGGGCATTTTGGTAAGTTTGCCCCAGTTTTTGGAAAGACGACCCTTAAGTGCAATGTTCCTAGGTGTAATCTGTTGAGATAGAACCTGTGTTGGGTGTTCGTTACAATTATCAAGTAGTTTTGTAGGCCCATTTATACCGGGCCTGACAGATATCAATTCACTGTAGATTTTTTGGACTCTCTGGTATCTCTTTCTATCTCTCTCTCTCTCTCTCCTGAGTATAGATTTAACTTCGGTTTTAGTATATTGTAAGATTTTAACAGTATCCTCAACTCCAATGCTATTATCCACTTTTCTTAGGTGGCGGTCTATGTAAGTTAGCCATCTTATTTTCCTCCATGCATCTAATGTTAGGCAGTCTAGTATTATAGCTTTTGTAAACTCTGTCCCTACTTTGCTCCATATATTATACCACAAGAGGACAGGGCTAGCATGTAGGCTGTCCTCTAAAAAAAGGAACTGCCAGTTCCTTATGAATTATGTATGCTGTACTAGTTTTTGGCACAGCCAACAATCGAGCTAAAAACAAATTCTCCAATGTTTGCAACGGGCACAGTTTGTCCACCCCCACAGTGCAGTGCCGTAGTTAGCACTTGGGAGGCATTTACTCTTATATAGCATTAGTGTCTCCTTAATCAGTTTAAGGCCTACTTTGCTCGCAAATCTAAAAATATCTTCTATAGCTCTCAGAAATTTAATTTTGGAGTAATTTATTTGACTTTCCCAGCGCCCTAATGCAGCAATTTGTACTCCTAGGTATGAGAACATTTGGATCTCGGCTAGTCTCTCTCCCCTAATGTGATGTGTCCTCTCTTTTGCTCTTCCTTTTCCACTCACCATGATGACTGTTTTCTCTAGGTTTACTTTCATATCTTTGTTTCCCATAAAGCAGTGGTTCCCAAACTTTTTCGACCCGCGGCTCCCTTGAGCCATTGGCCATAGCCCGTGGCTCCCCAATGTTACTTTTTTTGGAGGTTGGGGAGGATGTAAGCCTGGCCTCGGGAGTACTTGCGTATTTCTCCCTGAAAATAATTGGGATGAAGCTGATGAAGGCATTATAATCATATACGCAGGGTGTTTCGTATTATTAAGACGGCGCCTCTAATAAAATATTTCTAGTTACACTTCTTTGCCCAGGCCTTTTTTTAGAGTACCCTTTCAAACTTTTTTATCCCACTTACAGTTCTAGATAGCACCACTATGCATGTAGGCCCCATTGCCAAAGTGTTTCTGCGCTTAAAGAATTGCATGCACTTCCATTTCTACCCTTGTCATACGTGCCAACACACCTGTCTCAGCAGGGTGACTCACAATTTTTTTTTTTTTTTTAATTCTTTATTTTAGACATCCAACACATACAATATATTTGAAATAAATACACTTAAATATACATTTCAATACATGTGTACAAGATGTCAGGTATTTGTTTTTACCCCCTACCCACCCCTCCCCCCCCTCCCTTCGGAACCAAAAAGAAATTAAATTTCGGGTTAAACCTTAATGTGCCCTAAACCTTGGTGTTTGGTGCGTAATAAAATCTTGTTTCAATCTCTCTTTAGTATCTCATTTAATCTTAATAAAACTTATATCAATAAATCAAATAAATTAAATCCAATCAAATTGTAACCTCAGTCCAATTAGTTATTTGTAACCAATTTTCAAACCCTCTTCTTTTGGCTTTTAAACCCCTTGGTTTATAGACCGCTTTTTCCCAACGGTAGGTAGCTAGCAATTTCCCCAGCCAACAGTGTACTGAAGGAGGTTCTTTATCTAACCAAACTCTGGCCAGGCATAGCCTGAACACTGCCATAGCTGCGAAAAGCAGAGCGCGGTTTGATTGTCATTATTTGGTTGCTTACCCCCAACACAATTACTTGCGGCGTGAGATCCACCTCAAACCCCAGCATAAGCTTGATATAGTTACCCACCTCAGAAACCAAAGATGTTAATCGGGGGCAAGTTGCGAACATATGTACACTATCAGCGGCAAGACATCCGCATCGAGAACAGTGTATCCCAGTAGAGCCTCCCCATTTAAAGAGCCGTGCTGGGGTGATGTACAAATTAAGCCAGGTTTTAAAGCATTGTACTTGTAGATTTGCCGAGAAAAATGCCGTCTGACTTACGATTACGATTTAGAGCTTTTATTCGGTTAAATAAATCAACCATATAAGCAATACAGACATAAAAAAGCTCGATCTACAGGAAAATCCCCCCAAAAAATATAAAACAGTGGGATAAAAAAGCGAATACATCAAGGTGCGTAAACATGTTAATACAGATACAAAGTGCAAGTGCATAATTCACATGAAGGTCCAAACATTTACTGGATCATATATTATCCTAATTCAAAAGTGCAAATGCATATAATTACATATAAATTCAATATAAATTCATAATACCCTAAAAACACACAATCAGATATCAATAATCATAGATTTCCTAACACTAATAGATTTCAGAAGAAATGTAGCTAAATAAAAGCATAATCGTGGGTCATCCAATCTAAAGAGCAAGTTCAAGGCATCTGTAGTGGATCTTATATTGTAATGTAGAAAAAAAGGTTTTAAATAAAATCTCCTAAGATGGGAATAAAATAGACAGAATAATAACATATGGCAGCAGCTTTGTCTTGAGACTCCATCACATGGGCATACATGAACAGAACACTGTTTCATAATTGGAAAATTAACAAGATGATGTACAATACCCAATCTTAAGCGTGTCAGCACAAATCGATGTGAAACTCTAGTCACTGCTGATAAATAACTTTGAAAACCCTGTTTAAGGTCCAATTGCGAATAAAAGAGGAAAGTTGATTGATTCTTGATAACACATGAACGAGCCTCTATTTTATTTGCTAGCATGGTTAGTTTTATCTCAGCTCTAGCAACAGAAAGAGTACACCCAGGATCCGTTCTGATGTCACAATTGAATAAAGATTTAAACCAATAAATAATATAATTAAGCCAGGGTATTCTTAAACAATTCTCCAATTTGAGACAGTCCCGTATAATAGATTGAGTAAATAATGTTTCCTCTTTTGACCATATAGATTTCCATAATAAAAGGGGTCGTGTTGAAGCCAGATCTGAAATATATCTGATGCTCCACCTCACGGTGGAGCAATTCCGTAGAGGCAGATGAAGGGGCACAAAGTAAGCGTTTTAAAAACGAATTTTCAGTTTGTTGTAATATATTACCTTGAAGATGACCCCAAACACCTGCCCCATAAAGAGCTGCGGTAACGCATCGTATCTCATAGATTGTCAACATATCTTTAATGCGTCGATTTCCCAATTTAGCCGCAAATCTAAAAATACCATTTATATTTCTAAGCATCTTAGAACAGGCATTATCCTGTTCCTGGGCCCATGACCTATTCCCTGCAAATGTAATACCCAGGTAACAAAATGTCTTAACTATCTGGACCTTGGAACCTTCAATAAAGTAAGAGCTAGATGTTATAGGGTTCCTACCGCAAGCCATAACAAAAGTTTTTGATTTATTAATTAAAAGTTTTCTTTTAATAATAAAAACAGTAAAATTATCAATAAGACGCTGTAGCCCAATAGGGGTGCGAGAGAGTAAAACCGCATCATCGGCATATAAAAGGATTGGGACAGACTTCCCATCCACCCTAGGGGCATCCGACTCAAACAATTTCAGTGCTGCGTCAACTTCATTGATAAACAATGAAAAAAGTAATGGAGCTAAGACGCAGCCCTGTCGGATGCCTCTTTTGACTTTAAAAGGCGGGGTATATTCGCCTAAATGACCGTACCGCACCCTACTCGATAGCTCCCCATATAATCTAGCCAAGAAAAATATAATGTCTTTGGGGGCACCCATATCCAACAATAACGGCCATAAAATGGAGTGGTCTACCAAATCAAAAGCGCTGCTAAGGTCAGCAAAACACAAATATAAATTTCCCTCCTTAGCTAATGTGTACTTGCCGATCAAAAGATCCAGGTTGACACACTGCTCCAGTGTGCCAACACCCTTTCTAAACCCATATTGCACTTGAGTAAGGACTGACTTTTCTTGGACCCAAGTTTCGAGTCTTGATAACATGACCCTACTCATGATCTTTATAGACGAGTCCAATAAAGAAATCGGGCGATAATTACAAGCTTCAGTCTTAACACCCTTCTTATAAATTGGTATTATAATTGACTGGCCCCAAGATAAAGGAAAATGAGTCTCAACGGCGACATTAAAAACTCTGGTTAAAAACGGCGACCATAAAACCATTTAATTTTTATAAAGGTCTATCGGGACCCCGTCGGGGCCCGGTGCCTTACCCCCCTTACTACTAATTATGCCCTCAAATACTTCCTCTATACTAATTGACAAGGGCAATTTTGGCCATTCAACAGGATTATGATTAGACAAAGTGAATGGAACATCTTTATCAAAAGGATTAAAAATAGTGGAAAAATGGGCTACCCAAGAATTACAGTTAATATAAGAATTAAATTCTGGGATATGGTCATCCTTCAAAAAGGAACTATTGACGGTATCCCAGAAAAGTTTATTATTTTTAGTATCGGCTGCCAGACTTAAGTCTTCCCAGGCTCTTTTTTGGAGTTCCAATTTCCTGATTTTTAGGGCTAAAGCGTATTCTGCACGTAAGGCCTTAATTATATCCGGGTTTCTTGGCTTACACCCCAGAGCTTGTTTAAGGCGGCCCAAAGCCCCTATGCAGTTATCATCAAACCATCCCACCTTAGGTTTTTTATTTCTACACACTGGTTTCAACAAAAGGTTCTCCACAGTATTATTGATCCTTGTAAAATTGTCAAGCAACAATGCTGGGTCAACCTCATCCCCTAAACAGACTTGAAATTCATTCTGACACTGTGTAATAACATTGTACTGGATTTTAGATGGGTCCAGACCAGCCCATTTTATCCGGACACCATTCGGTCTGGTGGGGGCAATACATAGGCTGTGTGGAACACTGGTGATATTTTTAAAGCCCCAACATAATAAATACAAAGAAATACTATTATGGTCACGAGTTGGTTGGTCCGTTATCCAGGGGGTTGAAAATAAATGTACACTATTACTAGAAATAATAATGTGATCAATATTAGACGATGCATTCCTACCTGTGAATGTGGGACATATCATGTTGTTTTTATCGATAGCACAATACAGTAATTCTAAATCCAGTTTAACGATAACACCATTTAAGGCACTACCATATTCACAATGGGGGAAATGCATATAACAATCATCTTCAAATTCCCCCCTCCTAGGCCCACAAACTTTGGTCAGGGACAATGGACATATTTGAACATTAAAATCGCCAACCCAAAGAATAATAATCGGTTTCCTAATGGTACTAGTCAATTTCTCGAGTTCTCTTTCCAGGGTATGGACAATGGAACTACGTAGGGAATTAAACAGATTGTTATAAAAATTGATCAAAATAACATCATTACCCACGGTGGAAGACATCCACATAATCTGAGCATAAGTTCCCACAGTAATACAACTTTTAATTTTACATTTATCCAAATTAGTAGAAATCAAAATCAAGAGGCCGCCCTTAGCTCTACCCGAAAGGGAGGCCTGGGCTGGTAACCAATATGAGGTAAAACCCTCTACATATATTGGATCGGTGCACCACGTCTCCTGTAAACATATAATATCATGTTGGGCCAAAATAAAATCAGACCATGATGGTGTACCTATTTTGCTTTTAAGCCCAGCGATGTTCCATGTAGTAACTTGGTAACCTTTGCCCATATTAGTTTCATAGAATTCCTGAGGGGGTACTTCGTGTCCCACCTCTTTACTAGTAATAATTGATTCTACTGGAATACTTTCTGAATTACTAGGGATACTGACTGTCCATAATACGTTAGTGGATAACGACTCACATTGCTCTTTCATGCATAAACCAACTTTACTAGTTATGATCTTAGCATTTGAAGTTTCCATTATGGGACTTTTAGATAAATAACTCTCAAATGCAAATGCAACCTCATTAGCCCGTATCAGTCCCTCACGTCAATCATTGGTATCCAAACTACTCAGAGCCTGATACCTATTAGTTACTGGGATAGCAAAATGAGGCAGGGTGGAAACCTGAGAAGAAGCTAACAAAGATCCATTTGGAGGCCAGCTTACGTTTCCATGCATCACCCTCAGGTGTCTATAAAAGTACCCCAGAGGGAGAAGAGTGGTATTAAATTCCCCCGTATGGGAGGTGGTGCATTTTTAAGGGTATTGGATGCCCATCTTGGTGATCTAAAATTAATGATGATACAGTCCCCATCAAAGCATTTTTTCAAAGGCCCGATCCAGCCCACTCTACGGGTTGTTAAAATCTGGTTTATTCCTTCCATAGGATAACCACAACTATTAGTCAGCCAAAACACTACTTTGTTCATAAGTGAACCATGTTCTTCTGCCTGCCCAATTTGGAGTTTGGGGACGTTGGCCAAAATTACAACATAGGGACTACATTCGGGGGGCAAATTTGTAACCGGGCCATTATTCTATCCCCATGGGCTAAGGGTCTTAGACCATCAGGCTTTATAGGATCAGATGATTTAAATTCGTCTGGCTTGTTCATTACTTGCTCCTTTTGAGGAGGTGCAAATCCACTATTAGTAGTTAGGTTTCCTATTACTATATTTCTATCTTTTTCCCTATTTTCTGCTTGTATAATAGGGGCCCGCTCCTTATAATATTTGCTACAATCTCTGCGATCGTTACCTACAACAGTAGTCGGGTCAATAGGGTCTATAATAACATCCTTTTGATGATCCCTAATTGACTCTTTTTGGAATTTACAATTAACTATATCCAATACTCCACTAATTTTATGGATTTCTCTAGCTAAAATGTCCAATTTATCATAAAGCGGCCTTAGGAGCTCTATAATTTTATCAGAGATAGTCGCTAATGTTAATTGTTGAGATATAGGGTCTATACAAGACAAAGGATCAGCAAGTTTCCCATTTCGAATACTCTTATCATTTTTAGCTTTGGCCTTAGAATTAAAATTCCCCTGTTCTAAGGTATTCTTTCTACGTCCCCTGGTCTTTATCGGTAGCGGCGGGCTTTCAAGGGCGGTCAAATTAGGGGTCATAGATATTCGGGTAAGGTCCCCACAAATCCCTCCTGAAACAATAACGACCGGCTCAAGCTCCTCGACCGCCAAGGAGTTATTGGTCGATTTACTGGATCCGCTCGCACTAAAGGGACCGGAAGGGGCCCCAGCCCCATTTCCCTGTTCTACCCCGATAAAGCTTGAGCCCATAGAGCGACGCCTCTCAGTACGGTCAATTTCCTCAGTGAGAACATTGACCGCTTTAACCAGAAATGAATCAATCGTTGGACATGATTTAGCAGAAAAAGACTTAGCTAGCTTCCTCCTTGCCATGAGGATGCTACAAAGGAGGCTATTCGGGCAAAGGATAAATATGTGTCCCTATAAAAAATGCCTACAAGAGCGTAGGGGTTACTTCCCTGAATATGATGCAGTGGCTAAAATAGGACTAGGAGGGCCAATACAAGGCAGTAAATATTAACCTCCTACAATCTTAGTGCCTTAAATTTATACTGAACAAGAAGTTTGCCCCCTTGATGGATCTCTTGCTATAAGGTTTCACCTTTAAAACTAAAGTGCAAAGTGGGTTGGCTATATAATGGCATATACTATACAATATAGATTAGTCTTCCATAAACAAACTCACTATACATAACCTTTGGGGTTTAAACAACCCACTAGTAATAAAATATAGGACCGATAAACCTTAGATAAAATAGCATGTACTGAAGAAAACGGTACAATAATGGAACTGTTGAGCTCTAAATCAGAGACCCACAAAGACAATTTAAGACATAAATCTATCGACCACACAAATGTACTCACTATACTGGTACGTGATATTCAAATGGTCCGTTGGTAATAAAGTGCAAAAAGAGTAATCCTTAAAGTGACGTGCTAGGCAAAAATTGATATATCGCGTAAAAATCCCACAGTATCACACATACAATACAATGTTAAAAATGGGAGATTAAAACCAAGGAAATATTAAAAGGGAATAAAAACCAAAACGACGACAACAAAGAAATATTAAAATACAAGAGGTCAGTTTGCGGTCAGTTTGCGGTGACGGTGACGAGCACCAAAGTTAAAAGGGATCTAGGACGATAATCTGCATCTCCGGTTGCTCACAGTTCAATATAAGGGCGCGGCTATTAGGCACGATTGGGCACGGTACCTATCCGTTAAGTTCTCTGTTCTCTGTTCCAGTTAAAGTCCCGGTTGTTAAAAGGGGGGCCCAACCTGACTATAACGGGCCCACCCTTAGCGCTGCGGTAGACGCTCAATAAATTGATAGTGCCTCTGAGCGCAAGCTAAAGCGTCACAGGTGCGCCTGGGTCCCCGGGAACTACTGGAAATTAAGGACACTCAGAGCTGGCCTTTTCCCTCACGGCTCCCAGTCTGATACTGCGAAAAGATACTGACATAAAACCTCCCAAATCGCCTTATCTTTCACAGTCAGTTTACATGCGGAATATTTGGGAATACTGGGGAGCAATAAATTTCCAGCGACCTCGATCAATAATATGGCCCTGCCCGGCCTCTGACGGGCACAGACGGGCCCGCCCTTGGCCCGGGCTTCGCCCGCGCGCGTCCCGCGCTGCGGGAGGGCAGCCGCGCCTTTATCTTGGCGGGAGAAGCTGGGGCAGCTGGGGGATGTAGGCCGTTCCCCTCACGGCAGCGTAGAGTAGGCAGGAGCCGTTCCCCTCACGGCGGTGGCGTGGAGTGAGCGAGAACCGTTCCCCTCACGGTAAGTTCCAACAGTGCAAAAGCGTCCCCGTCTGACTTAACAGTAAAGAATCCTCGCATTCCCCTACCCCTGCTTGCAGCAAATCCTGCCAGCGACTAGTATGTTTCATGAAATCATCCCCCATTATATTATTAAGTAATTTACAAAATTTGGATATTGGTGATGGAGCCCCTAATGCCACATCCAGTAAGGGAACTCTAGGACAGCTAATTGCCTTCTTAGATAAATAATCCCTCACTTGTAAATATTTAAAAAATGGTTATTTCCTATCCCGATTTTCCTCTTAATTGTATCAAAGGAGAGTGTTTTATTGTCCTCCATAAGATCACCAATATACCTTACGCCCTTGTCAATCCATATTTTCATATATCCGTCCTGGAAGATTTCAGGCAATAGATCATTATCAACCAAGGGGGAATATCTGTGTATCCTGCTTATTTTAAGTTTCTTCCTAACTGCCGTCCAAACCTTAAATGCTCCCAACAAAATTTTAAATTTCACTCTTTTAAAATAAGCGAAATCTATATGGCGCATGAGACAGCCATTAGCTTCCGCCCCCAATACTAGCCTATATATAGAAGTATTGGATGCTTCCTCTGTTGCTACCGTCTCTTTTCCCAATAAATCCACTATCTTTTGTAGAGCTGCTGCCCAATAATAAACCTGGAGATTCGGAACAGACCAGCCCCCCCGATCCCTGGGTAAAGTCATAAATCTTAGTGCTCTGCGGGGTCGTTTCCCGGCCCACAAAAATTTCGAAATTATTTGATTGAATGCAGAGAACCAGACCTGTTTTATTTCAACTGGAATGGCTCTAAAAAAGTATAAAATTTTGGGCAGGAAAAGCATTTTAACAACATTACACCTCCCTAGAAGTGTAAGGTACAGGCCATTCATTCAGTTAAAATCTGCTTTAGTCTTTTGTAACAGAGGCTCCAGGTTGATTTGCACAATTTCGTCGATGTTAGCACAAATCTCAACCCCCAGATAACTAGCATTTTCCACTACCCGTATATCGTCCAAGTCTATTCTAGAGTTTTTGACAATCATCGTCTTATTCTCATTAAGATAATACCCTGAGATTTTACCAAAATCTTTGGCTTCCCTTTCTACCTCGTTAATAGCCTCTAATGGGTTAGCTGGGGGTCGCAGCTCTTCAAGCACAGGACCATCCTGGGGGAGGAAGCATGACACCTCTGCCCAGGATGTTTATTGTTTCTGGTCCCAGGGAGCAGAGGCTCTCTACCCAGGGGTCCAGAACTATGTCAGAGACCACACCTGGTTGGCAGCGGCACTGTGTATTATATTTGAAACCACATCAAAACCAGGCAAAAAGTGAGGGGCTAACCCTGCAAAAGAGGCACTTACTCACACAAACGATGAAGCTTTTCTAAGAAAAATAAAACTGCAAAGTAAAATGAAAAAAAATATTAATCCCTCTGATCTAAGCCTGTGCTAAAACGCCAGCTATCCCATCGCTTCGTGCACCAGCCTATGGCAATGCCTTTAGGCTTATTGTGCACA
Organism: Calotriton arnoldi; assembly: GCA_963921515.1. Taxonomy (NCBI): domain Eukaryota; kingdom Metazoa; phylum Chordata; class Amphibia; order Caudata; family Salamandridae; genus Calotriton; species Calotriton arnoldi. Next base: position 1,533,715 of record CAWUFW010000518.1, read on the forward strand.
GAGTTGTTGCAAGCATTTCCTATTAGAGCCCATCCTTTGTCCCACCACTCTTCTTTCTATTTTGTGGAGTAGAAGTAGAAAGGAGAACATAGCTGTGCTCCTAAAGAGAAAAAGGGTGCATTGCAGTCAGCTGCAGACAGAGCTGACTAAGGCCATGCTGTGTGACACACAATAACAAACTAGAAAGGCATGTGGAACGCCGTGGATGCATAGTGAGGAAGGAAAAGTACATCTTCCGCTTGACACTTTAGAAAGCAAAGATAAATATAATTTGCAATAATTATGATCTTGTCATAAAAGTATTTAGATGCCGACTACCTGGATTATGGAGCACAGGCAGGATGGATACACATTGTGGCATTGACCCACAAGTAGTCATTTGTCATCTAGTTTGAGATATGCAGTGTCATGGATTTTCTGTGGTGGTCAGTTGATAAACATCAAACTGTAACTATATTAATGTGAATAATCAGTTATACAAGATTAGCAAGGATTCAGGAAATAAAAAATGTTGCACCTTATTTATCAGATTAACTCTGAACACATTCCATAGAGCACAGCGCTTACTGTTCGAGAGGCGGGATAACGAATGCTTCAGCCTAGCATTACTTAAGACCATTCCTCCCTGCATCATGGCTGGCTGCAGATCATGATGTGAACGTAAGAGAAGCGGAGCTGCTGAAAGTCAGTGGGCCACTGCAGTAAATACCTCCCAGCTCCCTGTTACGCCCTGCGAGCTGCTTCCTCTCGACATTCTGACAAAGTCAAACCGAGCAGAGCTAGCCAATAGCAGAGTACAACGGTGGCTCCCCATTCTGCACTTTTAACTGTGCTGCACCGTGACACCTTGATTTCTGCCACTCTCTCCCCCCTGGATTTAGGTGTGCATTGACTGAGACAAGAAAAGGCGCTGGCGGGTAGCACCAAACCCAAATTTACAGCAGGACCAGAACACATACGACATGGAAGTACTACTAGCTCTCACCTTCCACAACCCGATTCCTAGACAAGTGTCTCGGAATAGGCACAGTCTGCTCAGGAGGCTGGACAGACACACTGGACGACTCAAAGTAAGATCTGAGTGGGGGCTAAGGAGGTCATGGGAACGTGTACAACTGAGAGTAGAGAGAAGTGTTGGGTAAAAGATTTGTTTTTTTATCGGCCGAAGGGAGAACTGTAGGCAACCTATGGACACCTGGCTTTGGATTTCTTTTTTAGGTCGAAATCTTCCAGACAGCTCAGCTGTCTGGTTTGCTAAAGATATCTTGGGGACATTCAGAAAGCTTCTCTAGGAATGCATTCCGCCCATTGCTTACCATTGGCTTTGTGGTTTGCAACTCACATTTTCTGGCTTGCTATTTGCTAGTTATATTTGTTTTAGGCTGTCCAGAGTGAGTTTGTCCCTCCCAAGGAACAAAGCCTTTTCACACTACATCTACTTGTATTGTTCCATGAGTGCTCCTTTCTGTAAACAGGCATGTAAATCTTGTTCTTATCTTGTCACATTTGCTGTGCAGAGGTCAAATGTCAGGCTTTGTCTTTTGAGGGAGCTTGGTGTTTACTTTTCTTTGTCTGACTTCAAAGTGAGAGTATTTATGTGACAATCTTGCTGGATGGGGGTAGAAAATGTTTTTTTTCTAGCACACAACAAAATTTAAATGAACTGAACAAGTATTTGGAAATTGTATAGTTTTATTAGTAAAACTGTATGTCTGTGCAATTGTAATGGTCATTTCTATTGAAAATGTGCTGTCTGTAATGGCAGTGTGCTACCACACCATGCATTTTCCACTCTATGCAACTCTGCTCTACGCGACTTCGCTCTGCATCACTCCATGCCACTACACTGTACTCTGCACCACTCCACTTTCCACCACTCCACTGCACTCTGCGTCACTGCACTCTACTCTGCACTACTCCACTCTGTCACTACACACTACGCCAATCTACTCTACACCAGTGCACTCTTCGCCACCGCACTCTACATCACTCCAGTCTAGGCCACTCCACTGCACAACTTCACTCTTCTCTGCTCCACTCTGCAACACTGCACTCTACGCCACTGGACTCTATGCCAGCACACTCTACGCCAGTGCACTCTACTCTGCACCACTTGACTCTGCTCTGAAACAATCTACTCTATGCCACTGCACTCTACACCACTCTAGTCTACGCCATTTCTCTCTATACCACTCTACTCCATGCCACTGCACTCTACTCTACACCATTGTACTTTACACCACTGCTCTCTATGGCACTCTACTTTACGCTACTGCACTCTAATCCACTGCACTCTATGCCACTGCGCTCTATGGCACTATACACCACTCTGCGGCACTATACTCGAATCTCTTCACCGCTTCTACGCTACTGCACTCTATGCCACTCTAGTCTACTCTGCACCACTGCACTCTATGCCACTGTACTCTGCGCCACTCTACACCACTGCACTCTATGCCACTGCACTCTGCTATCCAGCACTTATCTATGCCACTGCATTCTACAACGCTGCATTGTACGCCACTGAATTCTATGTGCTGTACTCTACACCACTATACTCTGTAACACTCTACACCAGTCCAGTCTTCTCTACGCCACTCCACGTCACTCTACCGAACTCCATTCTATGCCACTAAAAGACACAACACTCTATGCCACTAAAATATACAACACTCTATGCCACTCCACTCTTCGCCATTCCACTCTACGACACTCCACGCCACTCTCCTCTACGCCACTAACTTTTAGCCATGCTGAACAGCATCCACGCTGGTGTAAAACGTGGCTGAAACACATTGGCAAAGCCAATAGCTCTTACATAGGCGAGACCTGTTGGCTTTGCCAGTGCTTGTTCTTTTAGTTGACATCTTTATCACTAAATCAATGCAAAGAGAAAAAGGCAGTTCAGTAGCCCCATGAAAGGCCACACTACACCAGATTAAACAAAGCACAAAAACGCCCGCAATGTCCCAAGCTACAAGCAAGGACCTGGCCAGGCTAAGTATAGCTGATGTCCGTCACAAGTCACAGAAACGTACATCATAGGAGAAAAGAGACTGACCTGACAATATTAAGGATACCCAATAACGCTACACTGGTTGAGAAACAGCAATATAATCCACAAACTGTTCCTCAGATTTTGTGCCAACCTGAGAAATGGAAGAGAATAAAAGGGAGGAGAAGGCTTTACTTCACACAGGGCTCTCTTCAAAGCATATCACCTTCCTTACTCATCTCAGGAAATAACTCTTTAGCCAAGTGATTCAACCAATCTATTAGAAGTCACAAAATAAAGGAAAGAGGTCTCATTGATCTAGACCCCCCCACCCCATATATATCCCCCCCCCCCTTCTAGGGGTAGCACTGGTTCTGAATTCTATATTAACGGACAGAAAGAAGGCCCAGACTCCTGTGGACGTAATACAATTTTCTTTTCTTAAAAAAATAAACCCCAGCTTCCAACAGATACACATTTTGGCAGAAAGTTAAAAGCGGGGTTATCCATGGAAAAACAACAACCTCTGATTTTGCCCGGATCATGTACTCTTCCCCTAGCTCAAAGAGAAGCTAATCATAATTCTCATAATGTGTACCAAATCCCTGCTCAGACTAACTCTATACTAGCATCAAAACCAAATGGTAAAGCCTCTATGAGGGCACAGGAGTTTTTAGATGGTGTTCCAAGACATAGCGCAATGGATTTGCTCTCTCTTCTAAAATCAACCCAGCTTCCTTTATGCCTCAGATAACAGATTTTTCACAGCCAGATCACTCAACCACGCTTTGTTAATCGTGACCATGCTGTAGAATATCCTTTCAAAAATTCAATTGATTGAGTCATCTCAGAATGACATGGCCATTTCGCTAAGTCTCCAAATCCAAGAGATCTCAATCAAGCTTGGCAGAATTGGATCCCAAATTTAAGAGCATGAGCAAACACTCTTCAATATTGAGGATCATCATCAGAACACCCGAAAGCAAGTTGCAACTAGAAGATCATGAAACCCACTCTAGAAGGTCTAATCTAAGACTCACCAGAAGTCACCAAGAGGAGAGAGCTAAAATCTTAAGTAGCAAAATCTTAAGATCTAGCAATTTAGAACAGAACACATGAGAACAGAACCTATCCAGTAACTGTATTAGTAAACTTTGATTATCACATTAAAGAGAGAGTATTGACTGCTATCATGAAATCCAAGTTCTTCAAGGTTGATAGCACATTAGATTTTCAGATTTATTTGGATCTCTCCTTTAAAACCTCCAAATGAAGATGGTAATCTAAGCAGATGATTCCACTATTTAAATCTGTTGGTGTTCAAACCATGGTAACTCAAATTGCAAAGCTAAATGTGTTAGCAAATGGCTTCTTTCAGTCTTTTTCAATCTTGTTACCACCAGGAATTTCTTAAAGAACCACAACATGGCAGTGCTAAACACAAGATGTCTTGAATGGTCACTAATTTCCCGTGCTATAGGTGCCAAGCAACGCATTAAGCTGGGTGGGGCTTTCAGGATAAGGGGCGGGTGACAAGGCAATTCGACAGCAACAAGATGGCTCTTCCAGAGCCTTAGGGTGGTGGGTGGTTCAGACTGGAGAAGAAGGGGAGGTTTCCAAATAAGATATTGTTGATAGATTGGAGAATATAAAATACATTTTACTTGGGATGGTGTCCAGATGCTAGAAAGGAGGGGAATGAGCTGCCGAGTCTGAGGTCTAGGTAAAGAGTCATGTCTTCAGTTTCTTTCTGAATTCAAGTACTGAGTAGGTGGCTCTGAGGTGAAGGGGGCAGTTTTTCTAAGAGAGTTCTGTTTTCTGATACTTGGCTCACATAAGGATTACCAAGAATCTCAAATTAAGCTTAATTAATATATTTCTCCTGGAACAAGAGCTATTAAATCCTCAAATGATTGGTCAATGGTTGTATGAAAATGGAGAACTTGCTGGGAATTTATTGGTATGACAGACCGTGACAGGTCTACAGGAATATGATTTCTAACATTAGAGACTTAGACACTGATTTTGTCACATCTGATGCCATGGAGATAAATGGGTTTTAATTCTCATTTTCAGTCTCTATATAAAAATTCTGCAACTACATCAGAAGAAGAAATGAAGGGTTCCTTCTCTTTTAGAAAAAAAGAGCAGGATCTAATCTTCCTCTTCACTGAGGAAGAAATAATTTAGTCGGTAAAAGAATTGGCAAACGTAAGGCTACAGAGAAGGACAACTACCCTTCTGAGTGGGGCCAGATATTTATTGATGACTTTAAAAAAAACTCTGGTGATGCGATTTACCTCAATTGTCAACTGAGGCAATACTCCCTCTTCTGGGTCGTGGCTTAGCCACCGAAGATGGCAGCAGCTCATTTGTAAGTTCTGTGTAACTGCCCCCTATAATCCAACAGAATCTGCTGGCTTAATAAACATGAAATCAATACAGACAGTCATAAACAGATGAATATACTAGCTATCCTGTCAGACGATCTGCTGGAGTTTAGAGGTTGGGGCTGTATTTGGTGCAGCCCTATCAGCTTAGTCAAAGCTGAGCTGCACACAGCTAGTGGTCCTGGTACCACTCTTGTCCTCTGGGACGCTTTATTCCTTGAGTTGGCCAACAGGCTGGGGTTTTCTGGCCGAGTGCCTGCCTGCCTATATGCCAACCATGGACGAGGTGACTGGGACTGCTGGGGTATAGACTGGGCTGCGGCCTACCCTTTTTGTCCATCTGGGTGGCCCGCATATTCCTGTTGGTCTGGGGCCAGGTTGGACCGCTGTACCAGGTTAGATGAAATTGTCCATTGTTGCCTGGCCACTTGACGGGCCTGCCTTGACTTTACCCTTAATGAAGTCACAGGAGATCTGGACCAGGGCCCACTGAAGCTGCTCCCACCGTCCTGCCCGGCCATGGAAAGAGGAAAGCCATCGCCACGGAGTTTCCAGTAACAAAGGTCAAAGCCTGAAAAGGGGAGTTATGGAAAGCTCCCACATTAGGCTGGGAGGAAGTGCGGGATAACCCCCATTATCCTGCAGGCCATACAGAAAACACATTCATCGTTAGAAGCGAAGAAAGACGAGGTGAGTCTTGACCTGTCCCTCCTTCACTGTGGCTTCAGAAATGTGGTAGGCAGAGTTACTGAGGCAGGGGAAAGGCTATCTGGGTGGACAACACACTATAAACCTTCTAAGGTAAGAGTTGCGCAGCCTCTTAAGGTAATTAGAAAAGAGAAGAAAAAGTGGAGGTCCTCTTCCGGCACACAAATATCTGAGTGGTGGTGTGCTGGAGGGCATAGAACGGTCCCACCTGATACAGTGCACAACAACATAGCTCAAATCCTGGGTCCCAGCAGAACATTTGTTACTATGATTTGTGGTAGAGTGGGCACACTGCTCATTGGCGCTGAGGCCACCCCTGGGTGATATCCTCCCATAACTCCCCACTGGCCAATCATTATCTGTCTCCTCAGTTACTTGGGTTGCGAGTAATTCACATTTCTTTGACACTCAGGAGAGCTCCTGGAACTGGCTGAAGGAGAGAAAGTCTTGGGCGCACTCAAACCATACAGATAGACTTTTTCTCGAATAGCCTGCGCCGAGGGGCTGGGGATCAGGGATCCCGACATGGGAGATGCAGAATAGATCCCAATGAGCTGACTCAAAGGGGAGTGGGAAAGCACTGCTTTCTGGGAGCATGGGATGTCGCAGAGGAAGAATCCAACCCAACCCCCCAACCTGAACATGCTACCTCAGTCAGTTGACAGCAAGTTTGCTAGTTGGGCCCTCCCTGAACCGGAACACAAGCAACCTAGGAGCCACTGGAAAGCCTGTGACCCACACGGCTTGGCATACCTGCCACACTTAGGGAGAGAAAGCAAAAGACACACAATTGATGGACGGAATGCAGAACAAATCAAAACATTCACCCCCAGTCAAGAGATCTGGGTTACATCCATTATTCTTTTGCTCAACATGCCACCCCAGTTTAGACCTGGCCATATGCAAATCAGTATTGACCCTGTGCCTCATGGGAACAGTCCAGCCCGAACTGCCAAGCCAGGTCCTCCCTAGGATGCTTGTTTCCAGTCCAGGGAGAACCAGGCCTGGCAATTCGGGCTGGACTGTTCCCATGAGGCACAGGGTCAAGACTGATTTGCATATGGCTGGGTTCAAACTGGAATGGCATGGTGAGCAAAAAAACGATGGATTTAGGCCCAGATCTCTGTACTGGGGTGAATGTATGACATTGTTCTGCATTCTGTCCATCAATTGTTCTTTTTACACTTAGGGAGGGCATCAAATGCAAAAACAACAAGGTGATGGGTGGAATGCTTGAATTAATCTCAGCCACTGTCAATCGCTCGGGCCACATCCCTATCTTTCGTTTTTTGCCTACCATGCAATGCTCTGTTTGGAGCCAGCCATATGCAAATCACTCTTGTCCTTGTTCCTCATGGGAACAGTACAGCCCGAACTTCAGTCAAGTATAGCTTGGTTCCAGTGGCACAGTGAGCGTCACATGAAAAACAGCTTTCCAGTGCATCCTAGGTTGCTTGTGTTCCAGTTCAGGGAGGACCTGGCCTGGCAGTTCGGGTTGGACTGTTGCCATGATGAACAGGGTCAAGGATGATTTGTATAAGGCTGGGTCCAACTGAGGTGGCATGGTGGGCATAAAACTGTGGATTAGGGTGCGGCCTGAGCGATTGCCAGTGGATGAGATTAATTCAAGCATTCCACATTGTTTTTTTTTTGCATTTGATGTCCTAAGTGCGCCAGGTATGCCCAGTCGTGGATCCTGGTTTCACTGTGCCACTGGAACCAAGATTGGGATGCGGCCCGAGCGATTGCCAGTGGCTGAGATTAATTTAAGCATTCCACCCATCACCTGGTTGTTTTTGCGAGAATAAAAGGCCCCTTCCCGATTTTAAAGGGGCACCAGACAGAGAGGAGGGGCACATTGGTGGAAGGTTTTTACTTGGGTAGGCAGCCGTACCTCTATGTATGTGAAAAACATGCTCCCTTTTCTACGTGATCCCCACTCAGTAGGCCTGAAAGTTAACTGCAGCAAATCAGTTCTGCAGCCATCTAATAAGTCAGTTGGGGGATGCCATGGTGATCCAGCCTCCACGTACGCTCAACAAACTACAATTACCTGGGACTATACATATCTGAAAGAAACACGTTCGTTATAGATTCCTTACCTTAGAATTACCCCCAGGCGTCAGACTGGATCCGGAAAGTTTTTTCATCAGCAGTACCTCTGCACGTCGGAAGGTGGCGTCGGTCGGCTCTGCGTCCATCGCCAGCGTCGTGGTCGCCGGGATGACGTCGCAGCAGTTACTTAGACGCCGCCCTCGCGCGCTGACGTCAGTTCTTTCTGATATATTTTCATCCGCATATGCTAAGATCTTAGTATCTCCTCCAATAGAATGGATGGCCTGTATCCTGTCATTCTCCGCGATTTTTCTAATTAAAGGATCTATATAGAGTGCAAATAATAATGGGGAGCAGGGACACCCTTGCCACGTACCTCGAGTAATTTTAATTAGATCAGATGTGTAGCCCATCATAGCTATTCTAGCCACGGGTTCCTGATACATACATCTAACAGCTCCAATAAAATCCTTGCCCAAACCTTTCCTTTCCATAATTGCCCATAAGAAGGGCCAGGAGACCCTATCGAACGCTTTTTCAGCATCCAGTAATATTGCAGCCATAGGGTCTCCTGAAACCTTTGTATAATCAAATAACGTGATTATACACCGAATGTGTTCCGTCGTGCCCCTTCCCGGGACAAACCCATGTTGAAAAGGGGATACTAGCTTCTTAATAACTACGGCTAGCCTATTTGCCAAGATTTTAGAATTTGTTTTTTACATCACTATTAACCAACGTAATTGGCCGGTACGAACCCAATTCCTTTGTGGATTTACCTTTTTTAAGGAAGACTATAATATTAGCGTTTTTCCAGGAATCGGGGGCCAACAAATCTAATTGTGCTCTGCGAAATACCTACAGCATGAGTGCCATAATCTGTGACCTAAACTTTTTATAGAATCCCCCTGGTATTAAATCGGTTCCCACAGCTTTACCTAATGGTATAGAATCTATTGCTGCTTTTAATTCGTCCGTTGTAAATGGCGCACCTAAGCTATCTTTCTCTTCAGGAGATACCTGATCAAAAATGTGTCCCTTTAAATAATCCTCAATTTCTTGACCCCTATCTTGAATATCCTCAATATATAATCTTTGATAACATTTTTGAAATGCAACAAGGATGGCATCAGGCTCACTTACCATACCTACGCTAGGGTCTCTAATTTCACTGATCCGAGTTTGTACTATTTTCTCCCTAGTACGTACAGAAAGTAGGTGACTCACCCTCTCACTATTCTCATAAACCCTACTCCGCCACGCCATATACTTCCCAGCCGATTTCTTGATAGATATCTTGGTAATGGCAGATCTAGCAATAATAATCTTTGATTGGGCTGTCTCCGATTCTGCCCCTTCAGACAATACCTTTATTAATTCGGCTTCTGCCTTACCTAAATCCTCATGCAGGGTTTGTAACAAGATTTTATCCTTCCTTTGTGCCTCCCAGCCATACTTGGATGTTTCTCCTCTGACCCCTGCTTTTAGTGTATCCCATACTATGCTTATATTAGTACTCCCTAAATTCTCTCCAATGAACCTAGGAATCCATTCCTCAAAGTGCTGTATATACTCTTCTTCACTTAATAGAGCCCTATTAAATGTCCATCGTGTCTGTGAGGATTCTAGCTTGATATTTATTTCTATCACCAGAGGATTGTGATCAGACATAACTTTGGGATACTTGCTTATCTTGCAGCCTTGTAGAAGCTCTTGTGACACAAAAAAGTAATCTAATCTTGCATGCACTTGATGTGGTGCAGAAAAGTACGTGAAGCCAGGATCATTCCCCTTTTGTTCTGCCCATACATCTGATAACCCATGCAAAGATCTCAGTTGCGACAGTGATTTAAAAACCTTGGGTTTCCGACCTTGATACATCACTCCTTTATGGATGGAAACCTGACAGCTCATGTTAATATTCATATCTCCGCAAAAAATCAGAGGAAGAGGCCAACCCACGAGCTCGATATTCAACCATTTAAATAATGCAGGATCATCCAACACTGAACTATATACTGAACAGAGAGTAAACATCTTATTATCAAAGCAGCATTGCATAATTACCCATCTGGCCATTTTATCTACAGATGAGCGCGGAAAACTACCCATTCCCTTCCTTGCCAGAACCGCCACCCCTCTTGTCCTAGTTTCGTGTAGTACTAGCGATAACTAGATAACCAGCCATTTCCAGAACCCCCTTCCTGCATGCTTCAATATGTGTCTCTTGAAGACATATAATATCTGCCTTCAAAAATTGAACATCGAGGCTAATTCTCCTTCTTTTTAGGGGGTCATTCAGCCCACAAATATTAATAGAGGCAATTCTAAGCTTCCTCATTGGTGAAAATACAATAATTCCATAACAAGTAACAGTGCAGTCTATGAGATACCCACCTCATATAACAAATGCTAACCCCAGTGCAAAAAACCCTCCCTTTCTCCCCTTGGTTCCTACCATCCCCCTCCCCCTTCCTCCTCCCCATCCCGTTCAAAAAGGCAAAAAAGGTCCAAAGACCCTTGTGATGCCTCATGCATGTTGTTGTGCCCCTAGCCGCTTCCTACCGTGAGAGCAGAGGTGTAGAGAAAAAGACAAAAAAAAAAAAGATTTGTTAACATTTTCAGTTCTTTGACCATAGCTTATTTCTTGGAGAGTTCCTGCAGGAACTCCTGGGCTTGAATCTCTGACGAGAATACTCTAGTTGTGCCCTTACAAGTTACCTTAAGTCTAGCAGGGTTCAATAAAAAGACTTCACATCCCAGTTTCTGAAATGGTGTAATTAGCAGACGAAGTCTCCATCTCCTCTCCACCGTTGCATGACAGAAGTCAGGCCGGACGCAGAAGGAATGCCCCGCTGCCGCCCTCCTTGCGTCGGGCCTGGCCTTTTCAAATATGGACTGTCGGAGGAGAAAGTTACCAAAAAATATAAGGATGGCTCTTGGTTTTTCATCTTGCCCTGGCCTCTTTTTAAGCATCAAAGGATATCGATGCACCCTCTGCACCTCGGACTCCCAGTTCCAGTGACCCAGTTCAGGAAAGGCCTCTTTGAGTAGCCTCAGTATGAAGCCACAGATATCATCACCCTCTGCTTTTTCTGCAATCCAAGTAGTCGGATATTGTTCCGTCGCTGTCTATTTTCAAAGTCCTCCAGCTTCCAAAGTACATCAGTCATCCTACTTTCATTAGACGTAGTTTGTTTGTCAGAGATTTCTACGCTGGCCTCGAGTTGTACAATACGTTCTTCCAACGCCGTGGTGTGTTCTGAAATTTCCGTACAGGCTCTGTTAACTTTACGCACAGCTCCTTGTAATTTTTTGGTAGCCAGATGGGCCCTCTTGTGTTCATGACGTGCCTCCGTCTGCATTTGCTTCAACGTTGAGTATATCAACTCCATAGATGGGTGTGGTACGTGGGGCTCCGTAGTACCTTTAGTTTCTATTGCACTTTCGGGAGCTTCTATTTGGGCTCCAATCTCATCTTCAATTTCCCTCCCAAAATGGGAGGCGGAGTAGTCCCATTTTAGCTGGCTTGACTGGCTGTAATCCGAGGTAAAGCCCCTGTCTTTATCTGACCCTCTTGTGCTCCTCTTCTTGGTGCGAACATGTATACGTTTTTGTGTGTCAGGCTTCGTGGGGGGACTGCCACTATCCCCCCTCTGTGAGATCATCTTCTGTTCCATCCTTCTCGCTGTTATTAGACAAATCCGATTCGTCTGTCAAAGAATAAAAATTTTCGCAATCCGGTGTTGCTAAATATTTGCCATGTACCTGGGTAATAGCTCCATGTTTTCCCTTTAGGGCAGGTGTGTGGGGGATTTCAACTGTAACTTGCGTGATATCAGTAATATCTCCTTGATGTACAATGCTCTCAGCTCTAGGCGTCTCCTCCTCTGTGCCCTGTGAAACACTTTCCGGTATTTTCCCAGTTAGAACGGCAGGTCCAGCAACAGGTTTATCAAGCTCTTCAATCTCTGGGGAAGTCTCTCCTGTATTGTGAGAGATGTTATTTAGCACCCCTCCCGTCAGTGCCAATTTTCTAGAGTTGTCCATATTATTTTTTGAAAAAAGGTTGCCTTTACCTTTGTTTGTTTTCTTTTCCCCCGAGGTGCTTGTAGACCCCCGTCCGGCGAACATCCCAGGTACAGTTTGCTGTTTGGGTCTAGTAACCATCTCTGTTCGCTGTTCCCCGGTGTATTTCTCGCTGTGTTTCTTCTTGATCGGCCCGTCTTTAGTCAGATCTGCCTGTTGAGTGTCGTTCAGGCACTGATTCAGGCTTTTCCCATCTGTAACTGCACGCCGATTCAAGGATATCCCTTTGGCTCCTCCGGCCGCGCTGAAGTCTTTCACCACTGATTTTGCTTTCGGCAGCATGACACAGAGTCCCCAACCTGTCAGCCCCTTCTCAGCGGCTACAATATATCGCTCACCCTTTACCGCGTTGAACACTGGCAGTCTTTTCGCGGATACAAAGTATCGGCGGGATTCTTTGGACCTCCGGAGCACCTCGAGTTTAACGCCGGTTGCCGCCGAGAGAAAAGTCCTCAATGCTCGAGCCGTCAGAGCTCCAACCTCCGTCAGCAGCCTCATCAGTTTCCGTCCCGTAACCAGGCTTTTACCCAAAGAGCATCCGGAATAGTTATGGGTAAGTTACGATCGAATTAACCAAAACTCACAGCATGCCTTTTCTCTTCAAACTTTTTTCCCCATGCGCACATCTCCTATTGATACAATTGTAATCCCCCAAGGCCTGCATCATTCAACAAAGTGGCGACGGACAACAGGCTGTGTGTCAAGTAACATTTGTAGTTACAAATCTTCCAATCCACTCACACTACTAAACGTAAATAGCCATGCAGAAAGAGCTCCAATTATTACAATGTTTGTGACTAATTTTTAATAATTCATCATGTTTCCTCCTATGCCAGCGGAAGTTTGTTGTCTCCAAAAGCCTGCTTCAACCCGCTGTCCTCTAGTCCCCTCAGTTTCTTATTGCTTTCTGCAGGCTACGTTCATTCTCCCCTAGTAGGCTCAATGTCTGCCCCAGCAGGCTTCTCCCCCCCAAGCCCCCACCCAGTAGACTTTAAATTGCCCCTATGCTGACACACATCGTCATGTTTCCCACTCTGGTCTCTCCAATACCTGTTAAGGTCTGGATTATTCGTGCTACATTGGCATTTGAGACACAACTACTTGGCGGGGCATGTGGTGTCAAGCATGAGTAAGACTTCAGCGCGAAGATAATGGAATGACCTGCCCCAAGCGCTCATTTGAAAAGATCCTCTTTATGATAGTTACAGATTTAGCAACGACGCGCTCCACCAAAAGCTGAAATCTATGTCCTCCATCTTGCTGAGGGGCACTTTGAACAATATTGCGTAACATTCAGCAGCATCATAGGATCCTTACTCAAAGAGAATCCAAACTTGAAGATAAAATTTGTCCTCAAAACCTCAGTGAATGCTTTGTTGTTGCGCAATCCTTATAATGAAACCAGATCCGTTAATAAACTGTGCAAATCCATCCTTTGATAAACGTAACTTCTCATGTATCTTACACATAGAGCACATATGTGCTTTCACTTCATTCTCTCTTATGTCATCAGTCGTTTGCCGGAGTATTTAATTCTTACTGGTTTGATAAAAAGGAGTGGTGAAGTTTGCACTTTGTTAGAAGAAGGGAAGCTCTTTTAGGCTTTCAATCTGCAAGGGTCAAATCAGATTTGTGCGAAATTACCTGATTTCCCTTGCATACATTTCTTGTAGGTATGACAGAAATAGTGCAGATTTTATGGAAATTGCATGGAAGAAATCTGGAAAAACAGTTTTGTGGTATCCGGTTCTGTATAGTGTCGACATGCTGCTGCTAGACACCACGAGGCACTGGAGATCTTTTTCAGCTTTCTAACGTACCATAATGAATTCCCTTCTTAAAACGACAGCTTACCCCAGCTCAGACATCCTGTACTATTGTGAGATACTGGCAAGTAAGTTCACATGTCAAACAAAAGTTATGAATCCTGTGGGAATGCACAACCAACAGTACAGCTATAGGCCCCAATGGATATCTGAGAGGACTTCCTTATTGCCCTAGATGAAAAATATTAGTAACTATAGCCCTTAAGCTCTCTCAGCAGCTTATGATTCAGGGAATACCCAGATCCTTCATCTCCGTTTATAAAAAAAGAAATATTTAAAAAAAAAAAACAGATGGGGCTCACTAGAACGAATTGAAAGGACCAAAGCATTCCTCATGGACTTGAGGTAACCGGTCTGAAGCCCATTTTCCACCTACCCCAACACAAAAGGTAAAGAACTAGTGGTTTCAATTTGATTTGACTTCAACAAAAAGAAGAGGCCACACTGCACTTCTCTTGAATGCCTTGTACTGCTCTTTGTTAGAGCAAACAATGTGAGAATTCTGTGCATTGCTCATGTGCTACTTCTGATGAAAAGACTACCTCCAAAAAGTTTAACTCACTAGCAACATACCAATAGCCACTTAAGTGGTAAAGGCCTGGCAGAAAGATACTAAAGCTGCAAGGCATGCATCCATCTCTGGAGCAAACAAACTTTCAGAGATTCAAGAAAGGGCTGAGCACTGTGCACCATAGTACTTATGTAGATCACTAACAATCTGCTTTCTCATTTGAGGAACTTGGCCCAAGCAATACCCTTCTCACAGCAAATTCCCAATTGACTTTATAATTGTTTATGGAAAACAACGAAACTTTCTGAAATTACATGGGCTGTCAGAAAAAAATTGAAAAGCATCCCATTTTAGTATTTTTCGGAAAAATCAATCTGAAATATCAATTAAGAGAAAAATCCGAAAGACTTCAGTTCAGATGTTTCACTTTTTAGGAAACTGTCGATTTTTTTAGTAAAAATAGTAATTTTTTGTAGTTGTGAAGAACCAGGTGTTCTTAATAGAAGACCACCCAGCGGTGCAGGAAACACCCAAGTCAACAGCTTCCTCCAAGTACGTTCAAAAACGGGAGACCACACCAAGGGGAGTGAAGAAACACGGGTTTATTCATTTGATACAGACAATCTCTAGAGATGGAAGAGTATCCGAAACCCACTGGAAGGTAGGTGACGAGAGACTGTTCACCCTGCGAGGGACACGCAGCATCCCTTATAGGACGTGGACACTCCCCTCGCAGGAGAAGGAATTGCAAAAAAAAGTCTGTTTAGCTCGAGGGATGGAGAAACTGGCGTCAAGCATTCCAGGCCTTAGGCAGATCACCTGGCTCTTATCACGATGTTAGATGAGGGATGAAACCTGTGGGCGAGGTCATTCACATTTCAACATTCCTGGAAGATTTTATCGTGGGTGCGGTAAAAGGTCAGCTTGTGGTGTAGTTGGACACGTACACGGTCTTGAGGGTTAGAGGCAAAAATGGGCACGAGAGGAAAACAAAATGGTGGTGCACATGGCAATTTAGCAACTTCAGGTTTTACAGTTGTTGAAACAAAATAAGCGTGTTTTCCTCAGCAAAAATCATATTTTAGTTCCTCCGTATTTTCCACTTATTTTCCTGGGTAACATAATACATCCAGCTTATTTTAAAGAGCTAAAAAAGTTTGTTGATCTTTTTTAGAAGTGGGAAGATAACGTTTCCAGTAGGTTTCTTAACACAAATTGGGTATAGCTTATTTTCTTCATTTTTTATGTTTTACTTATTTTACTGGGAAATGATACAACTATCAAATATTTGTGAAGGAAAAAGCTGTAAATGTTTTTGCCAGGAGCGTGATTGATTACCCAGTGACTTAAATTTACAGTTTCATGCAATGCAACCTTGTAAGGTTTGCCTGCCTCAGCTGGACTCTACTTTTTCCATAATTCCTTTTCCAGCATATCTTAGTGTTGAATACAGGTCTTTACACATGTACAATGCATGCATGACACCAATTGTCATGGCACTACCTATTTCTAAGCATAATACAAAGCACTCCTTGTTCCCAAAGAGAAACAAATGTATGTTATTGTGTCCTTTATAGTAAATGTTCAGCATTGTAGATTGATGCAGCCATTTCACCTTACCATCGCCACCCAACAATTGGTATACAGTCACAAGCAGAAACATTTTTGATAAAAGTCCTTGATACCAAACTTAAGACAAGTCTTTTTTTCTCAAAAGTGATTTCAAGAACTAAGTTGTATTGTAAACTTAACATGCTCACTAGCGAAAGTGCATATGATAAATGTGTGTTCCAGGAATTCAGAAATATCTAGCCAGAGGTGCTATAAATGTGATTGATGTTAACATTAGAATTATATTTCCTTTCCTAGAATTAATGTCGTTTTTGTAGATCGTTCTGGACAACGAATTCCAGTGAGGGGAAAACTAGGAGAAAATGCCTTGTACCTGGCACATAGGTATGACATTGAATTGGAAGGTATGTGATCATTTGTAGTCTTTTTGTTTTTTAGTTTTGTTATTATGTGCACAACATGACATTTTTTTAATGAATAGTTGTGTACATTAAACTAGCTGGAAAAATGTCTATTTCTATGGGGACTAGGAGCACCAAGCTTTTGATTATAAGAGTGGGTTGATATTACAAGGATGCATCTGCTGAAAACAACAACGTGGGGATAGGAGAAGGGGATCTCAATTGATATCATCCAGTTCTTGGCTCAGCTGGGGTGAAGATCCGTGGATTACTTCCTTTGGTGTGCCTACCCATGTCAAGGGATTAAAGAAGCAACATAGCAAATTGCTTTGGTGATGCAGCAGCAGAAAATTCAGCTAAGGAGATGGCCTTCTCGCAAGACGACGTACGTAATGGTGGCCACAGCTGTATGGCTGCATACTCCTGTGCCATTGATGTGAGAACATCAAGACAGCCCAAATTTAATTTTTGAACCGATCTTTGAGGTTAAGAATCTAGCTGCAGTCCAGGACACTTGAATCAAGGGAAAAACATTAAGTTGATGAACTGGAGGAAATGCAATCAAGTAAAGGGTAAAAAGGGAGAATCTGAGAACAGTGCTTGCTGCCCTACTCTACACCAGCCATCTCTCTGGTGTAATGATACACACTAATAGAAAAAGAATTTGAAGGTACTCAAAAAGTAAAAAGAAAATAATAAACTGAGAAATTCATAACCTATTTACTTGAGTAAATTTATTCTCAAGTCGCATGTTTCTTAGGAAATCATATATTACATTCATATTATTATAACGTCAGTATTCAAACATTCATAAATGTTTACTAAGCTCATTAAGATCTATTACAAATGCATTCACAAGTGGTTCATTCGCATAGGTTAATAGTTGACTTTTCAGAATTTGTTATTGCTACATACTGCTTTCATGTTTTTTCTCAAGGCTTTAATATCAAATTCCCAATAACTCCTTTATGTAGAGTATACAAAATGTGATGGCAGCATTAGAAACTCTCAGAGCTAACTCATGTGTTTTGCCTTTGCTGCTCAAACAGAATTTGAAATCCCCATGCCTCCTTTCCTTGGATTGTTGCAAATTAAACACCTGATTACTCCATTAGAAGAACTCCACTTACCATCTGTTGATTTACTCCAATTCTTGAACTGAATACTAGATTTCACTTTTGTTGATACTCTGTGCAGAGTTTCCTCGTCCTATTGCCTAGGTTATTTTTGCCTTAATTGGTTGAGGAAACTGTTGAAGCTTATCATGATTTCAGATCTGAAAATGAACCGCTTTTGAAAACAAATTTTCAGTGGAGAATATGTTGTTACTGTTCTTTGATGCAATTCGAATTAACAGATTATCTACATATTTAATTTGCATTTGGTTTGTTAGTTTAAAAACCTTCTTTGAAAAACAACTTCCCATTTAGGGACCTACCAAAACAAATGCAAATAATTTTGATCTTCTTACGTGTTCTTTTGTATTGTGACACTCTGAATCATATAGCATTATGAGTTCATGATAAATCATTTATAACAAACAGTAGGAAGCTGGCTCTGAATATGATATTGCCACTAGGTGGTAATACCATGCACAGAGTCCAGGGGTTCCCCAAAAGTGTACAGGGCTCAATGTAAAACCCAAAGTGCTCTATTAGTGGTAGTGTGGTCGAACAGCCTTAAGCCTAACAGAGGAGTGTAGGACATTTATTGCACAACAGTGATCAATAATGGACACACGGCTCAGGAAGGAGATCCAGACCAATTTAAGAAAATTGTACTTTGTTTGTAGTTTATTTTAAGATCAAGGTACAGAGGTCAAAATCGAAGTTCAACCCAATGCTTTCCAATGGAGACAGAGGGTGCCTGGAGCCACACTGCTTGCAGGTAAGTCGAACGGTTGCAGGGGCCAGGCTTTGGGGTTAGGTTAAGCACGAGGGGAGAGGGGGGCACAAAGCAGCACAAAACATACTTCACTAGCGGCACAGGGGCGGCCGGGTGCAGGGTGGAATTTTGACGTCGGGTGCCCAATGCTTTTCAATGAGGATTCTTACTGCAAAAAGGCTGCAGGTGTGACATCGGAGGTGCAAGAGGAAGACAACCGACAGCAGAGGTAAGCTGGGATGGAGGGATTCGTTGGGGCACCGTCTGTTCAGCTCACCAAAACCCAGGGGCTTCAGCTGCAAGGGTGCTTTTCGATACTGTAGGTGCCATTGTGGAGATCAGGAGAGGTCAGCCAACCCTGGACATGAGTTCAGGATCACTGGGGAGACTTCACTGCATATTTAAGCCACTCAGACACAGGCCATGGGCGTCTGGTGCAGAGTGGGCAGGAGATGCGGATCCGCCTGGATCCGAAGTCCTTGGAGTAGGTTTCTTCGGGACAGGTCTGCTGTCCACGGCAGATTGGAGTCTTTTTCGAAGGCAACAGTCCTTCCAGGGGTTTCAGAGGTCACTGGCTGCAAGACGGGTTGCTGGTTCGCAGAAGCTGGAGACAGGTCGGTAGGGCTGGGGTCAAGGCAGTTGTCGTCGTCTTCAGTCTTCTCTGCAGAGTCATCTTCTTTCTTAGGTCGTCGCAGATCTGAGTTCTAGGTCTGGGGAACCACCTAAATACTAAATTTAGGAGACGTTTTAGGGGAGTAGCAGGTAGGGCCAATGGGTATCTAACCTGGGGTGACTACACTCTCTATTATGCCACCCTCCTATTCTTTAGAATTGTTCCCGTCGGTTTTCCCGCCCAAAGTGGGGGTGTAAAACTAGGGGCTGCCATCTGGTCTCCGGCGGAGTCCGGGCTCCACATCAACCTTCTGGAGCTCCAGGCGATTCGTCTTGCACTTAAGGCATTCCTTCCCTATGTCCGGGGAAGAGTAGTGCAGGTGTTCACGGACAACACCATCGCCATGTGGTACTGCAACAAACAGGGCGGGGTGGGGTCGTGGACCCTCTGTCAAGAGGCCCTCAGACCTCTGGACATGGCTGGAACATCAGGGCATATCCCTGGTGGTTCAACACCTGGCAGGTTCCCTGAACACCAGGGCGGACGAACTCAGCCGCAGGTGCATGATGGATCACGAATGGCGTCTCCACTCGGAGGTGGTGCAAGGTCTCTTTCAACAATGGGGAGAGCCTTGGTTAGATCTATTCGCCACCGAAGAGAACGCGCAATGTCAGCAATTCTGCGCGTTGGAATTTCCAAGGCGGCACTTGCTAGGCGACGCCTTTCGTCGGAAGTGGAGTTGCGGTCTGTTGTACGCCTTTCCGGCTATACCACTTCTGCCCAGAGTGCTGAAGAAGATCAGGCGCGACCGGGCCCAAGTCATTCTTGTGGCTCCGGATTGGGCACGAAGAGTCTGCTATCCCGAGCTGCTCAACATGGCCCTCGATCCTCCGACCCGTCTGCCTCTTCGGGAGCAGCAGCAGGGGACGGTCCTCCACCTGAACCTGTCCAGTCTCCACCTCCTTGCGTGGCGATTGAGCGGCGGCAGTTGACGTCTTTTGACCTGCCTCCCGAAGTCTGTGACGTAATCTTGGCAACCAGGCGTCCCTCCACTAAGACGGTATACGCCTGCCGGTGGAACAGATTTGTGACATGGTGCACAGCAAAGGCTGTGGATCCCCTTTCTGCCCCTCTTTCTGAAGTACTCTTGTTCCTTCTCTCTTTAGCCCAGCAGGGCTCTGCTCTGGGCACTGTCGAGGGCTATCTGTCAGCCATCTCTGCTTTCCTTCGGCTGCCAGATCAGCCTTCTCTTTTCAAGTCCCCGGTAGTTAACCGTTTCTTAAAAGGCTTAACACATCTTTTTCCTCCAATCCCCTTCGTTATGCCTCAGTGGGACTTGAATCTTGTGCTAACTTATTTAATGTGCGCTCCATTTGAGCCGCTTCATAGCTGTCCCTTACGGCTCTTAACTCTTAAGACTACTTTCCTGGTAGCCATCACTTCTGCTAGAAGGGTGAGTGAGCTGCAGGCCCTTTCTTCAAAACCTCCTTTCCCGTCTGTTCATCCGGACAAGGTGGTTCTCCGAACCCGCCCATCATTCCTTCCTAAGGTGGTCACTGCCTTCCACATTGGGCAGACCATTACTTTGCCCACCTTCTTTCCGCCTCCGCATCCTTCGAAGGAGGAAGAGAGGCTCCACCGTCTGGACCCAAAACGTGTGCTCTCCTATCTGGATCGCACAAAACAGTTCCGGGTGGATGATCAACTTTTTGTTGGCTACGTGGGCGCTAAGAAGGGTCGGGCCGTACACAAACGCACCATTTCTTGATGGGTCGTGTTGTGTATTAAGGCTTGTTACACTCTGGCTAAAAAGGAGCCTCCAGTCGGGCTATGCGCTCATTCCACCAGGGCGACGGCAACCACTACTGCCTTAGGAAGAGGATTCCTCTGAATGACATCTGTTAGGCGGCCACGTAGGCATCGCTGCACACGTTCACCAAACACTACTGCCTGGACAGCCAAGTCCGGAGAGACGGCTTCTTTGGCCATTCTGTTCTCCAGGATTTTCTGGTGTGATCTTGGTTCGCAGACCCACCACCGGAGTTGGTATTGCTGGCGTATCTATTCTAAGGTAAGGATTCTATAACTAACGTGTTTCTTTCAGATGAACAAGTTACTTACCTTCGGTAACGATATATCTGTAAGAAACATTAGTTAGTTATAGATTCTTTACCGCCCCACCCATCCTCCCCGTTCTGCGAACTGATTTCTAGGATCTGAAAGAGACCCGTTAGTGACAGATTCCTTACCTTAGAATATCCCCAGGCGTCAGGCTGGATCCGGAAAGTTTTTGCGTAGCAGTACCCTTGCGCGTCGGTAGGCGGCGTCGTGCGGCTCCGCGTCAGTCGTCGGCGTCGGGACCGCCGGGATGACGTCACGGGCAGTACTTAGACGCCGCCCCTGCGCGCTTACGTCAGTTCTTTCTTTTTCCGCGCCAGTAAGCGCAGATCCGGGAAGAGCAGTGCCCTAGTCATTTTTTGACTAACTTTTTGGTGGTTTTTCACAGTTTTTTCCAAGTGTCTCGACTCCGTAGGTGTCGGTAGGGATGCCCGGCTTCAAGCCATGCGACGCCTGTGGTCGAATGATGTCGATCACAGACCCGCATCAGGAGTGTCTTTACTGCCTCGACCACGACACGAAGTCGTGCCCCGACTGCCGGGCCTTGCACCCGAAGGCTTTGCGAGAGCGGTCTCGAAAGCTCTTCGAGGTCCGGCAGTCGACTCCGCGCCACGCCAAGCCCCGGTCACGTGAGAGGTCGAGGGGCCGGTCGCGGAGTCCTCATCGGTCGTCGGGATCCAAGTCTTCGCACTCCTCCGGTAAGTCGAAGCATAAGAAGTCTAAGAAGCGTTATCGCTCAACGACTTCCCCTCGCCGGTCTCGCGACTTGGCTGAGGGTCCTGTCGGCACCGTCCCCGCGGCGCCGGGAGTGCCTATGGAGCCGCCCCCGCATTACCCGTCCTTCCCGGGTTCGGGGGCGACTCCGGCCGAGATACAAGAGTTCCTGTCGGCCATGGCCCGCCTCTTCGGGCCTCAAGGTCCCCCCGGTGCGCCTTCGGGCCACGCGGGCCCTATTGGGGTTCCTACGGCGCCGCCGGCGACTCCGGTCCCGGCGCCGCCAGCGACACCAGCCCCGGTCCCGGCTCCGGTGCTGCCACAACCCCGATCGACGCCGGTTGACCTGACGACACCTCCACCGGCGCCGATCTCTCCGGTGCCGTTCACGACGCCGCTCCGGGCAACGTCGTTCCCCGGTTCTCTCCGGATCCGGACATGGCGCCGGACCGGCATCGCTCGACGCCGGCTCCGACGCCGATGGGACCTTGGGTCCCGCATGTCCCTCCTCCATATTTTGAACAAGAATTGGAGGA
This sequence comes from Calotriton arnoldi, assembly GCA_963921515.1. Lineage (NCBI taxonomy): Eukaryota > Metazoa > Chordata > Amphibia > Caudata > Salamandridae > Calotriton > Calotriton arnoldi. The sequence goes on from CAWUFW010000518.1 coordinate 1,556,127, forward strand.
CGCGGAGGACTGGGAGGGGTCTGATGACCCTCTCACACAGCAGTGTGTGTTTGATCAGGACTGGGCTGAGGAGCTTGGGGATGCCAGTGGTTTGGACACCTCCCCTGACCCTGGCATGCTGCCTCCTCCTTCCGTGGCAACGGAGGAGGGAGCAAACTTTGCAACGGTGTTGCATAGAGCAGCTGGGGCCATACACCTAAAGTTGCCTACGGTGGCTGTCAGGACTAACATCCTGACGGAAGTGCTTCAGCCGGCGGCTACCTCCTCGGAGCCACTGCTGCCGTTTAACGAGGTGCTTTCCGACGTTCTTTTGGGCACCTGGTCCTAGCCCACCACAGGGGCTCCTGTGGATAGGAACGTGGCCCGGCGCCATCGCCCTGCTCCGGGCGACCCCCTGTTCCTCTCCCAACACCCCACCCCTGAGAGCTTGGTGGTCCAAGCCTCTGCTTCCCAAAGCGCCTTCCCTACCGCTCCCCTGGATAGGGAATCTAAACGCCTGGATCAATTTGGGAAGAAGGTCTTTTCTTCCTCCAGTGCTGGCTTGCGGTCCGTCAACACCACTTGCCTCTTAGGCCGATATTCACACTCCTTGTGGGACTCGGTGGCGCAAGTTCTGCCCCAGTGTTCTGAGGAGGTCCAGACACTGCTTACTCGCGTCATTGCTGAGGGAAGAGATGCGGCAAAGTACACCATTAGATGTGGCCTTGATACCGCCGACTCGCTAGGCAGATCGCTTGCGACGACAGTGGCGCTGCGCCGTCACGCCTGGCTGAGAACCACTGGTTTCTCGGGTGATGTCCAAAACACTCTTATGGACATGCCCTTTGATGGGGTCGGTCTTTTTGGGAACAAGGCAGACCATGCGCTGGAGCGTTTTAAGGACTCGCGAGCTACGGCTAAGTCCCTGGGTCTTTCTGCTGTATGCCCTCCGCAGCCATCTGCTTTTCGCCCCTTTCGTGGACACGGAAGGGGCGCCCAGTCACGTCCGCTGCCCAGCCACCGGCCCTCGCAGCAAGCGTCTTCGCATGGCCGAGGACGTGGCTCCCGCCGTGGCGGGTCAGGCCACACACCCCGCCCCGTCCGCGGCCTCCGAGCCCTCCTAGTCCTTCCCTTCAGGTGCACAGCACGCCAGTAGGGGGCAGGGTCCGCCATCACCTTCACCACTGGCGTGCCATCACCTCGGACAGGTGGGTCTTGGACATTGTCCGAAGGGGCTACTCCCTCCCCTTCGTGACCATCCCCCCCCAGCCATGCCACCTCAATTCCACCGCATGTCAGGGGATCACTTGGTGCTTCTTCAAAAGGAAGTTGCGGCCTCTTGGCCAACAGGGCCATCGAGCGCGTTCCGACCCCAGAAGTAGGACGTGGTTCCACATCCCCGACCTGCCGGCCCACCGGCGTTACCTGCGGTTCACGGTAGGCCTCGAGCATTTTCAGTTCACCGTGCTCCCTTTTGGCCTTACCAGCGCCCCTCGGGTGTTCACGAAAGTGATGGCGGTGGTCGCAGCCCATCTGCGCCGGGCAGGGGTTCCAGTCTTCCCCTACCTCGACGACTGGCTGCTGAAGGCGGGCTCGTCCCAGGCACTCGTCTCCCACCTCCAGACAACGGCCGAACTCCTGCACTCGCTGGGGTTCTCCATCAACGTGCCGAAGTCGCACCTGATTCCTTCTCCACAGCTCCTTTTCATCGGAGCAGTTCTGGACACGACGCAGTTTCGGGCCTATCCTCCCGAACGGCGAGTCCGGGATATTCAGGCTATGATTCCGATCTTTCGGCCTTTATCCTGGGTTTCGGTACGGATGACCCTGAGGCTGCTGGGCCTCATGGCCTCCTGCATCCTGCTGGTCGATCATGCCAGATGGCATATGCAGGCTCTGCAGTGGGACCTGAAGTTCCAGTGGGCGCAGCACCAGGGCAACCTGTCCGATCACGTCCAGATCTCGGAGGGGACTGCAAAACAGTTGCAGTGGTGGCTCTCGAACCGGCAATGGGTCATGGGCAGATCCCTCTCCCTTCCCCAGCCAGAGCACACAGTTGTGACGGACGCGTCCCTTCTGGGATGGGGTGGTCACATGGGAGAGGCGGAGATCAGAGGCCTCCGGTCTCCGGCGGAGTCTTGGCTCCATATCAACATTCTGGAGCTCCGGGCGATCCGACTTGCACTCAAGGCATTCCTTCCCTCTGTCAAAGGGACGGTAGTGCAGGTGTTCACAGACAACACCACCGCCATGTGGTACTGCAACAAACAGGGCTGGGTGGGGTCGTGGACCCTATGTCAGGAGGCTCTGCGCCTCTGGACATGGCTGGAACATCAGGACATATTCCTGATGGTTCAACACCTGGCAGGTTCCCTGAACGCCAGGGCGGACGAACTCAACCGCAGGTGCATGATGGATCACGAATGGCGTCTTCACTCGGAAGTGGCGCAAGGACTCTTTCAGCAGTGGGGAGAGCCTTGGTTAGATCTGTTCGCCACCGAAGAGAACGCGCAATGTCAGCAGTTCTGCACGTTGGAATTTCCAAGGCGGCACTCGCTCGGCGACGCTTTTCGTCGCGAGTGGAGTTGCGGTCTGTTATACGCCTTTCCGCCTATACCACTTCTACCCAGAGTGTTGAAGAAGATTCGGCGCGACCGGGCCCAAGTCATTCTTGTGGCTCCGGACTGGGCTAGAAGAGTTTGGTATCCCGAGCTACTCAGTATGAGCGTCGATCCCCCGATCCGTCTGCCTCTTCGGGAGGATCTTCTGTCGCAGCAGCAGGGGACGGTCCTCCACCCGAACTTGTCCAGTCTACACCTGCTTGCGTGGAGATTGAGCGGCGGCAGTTGATTCCTTTCGACTTGCCTCCCGAAGTTTGTGATGTGATTCTGGCAGCCAGGCGTCCCTCCACTAAGGTGGTATACGCCTGCAGGTGGAACAAGTTTGTGGCATGGTGCACAGCAAGGGCTGTGACTTTCTGCCCCTCTTTCTGAGGTTCTTCTGTTCCTTCTTTCTCTGGCCCAACAGGGTTCTGCCCTGGGTACCATCAAGGGCTATCTTTGTGCGATATCGGCCTTCCTCAGGCTTCCTGATCAACCCTCCCTTTTCAAGTCCCCTGTGGTTAACAGGTTTCTTGAAGGCATTACACACCTCTTTCCTCCTGTTCCGTTTGTAATGCCTCAGTGGGACTTGAACTTGGTTCTTACCTTCTTAATGTGCACTCCCTTTGAGCATCTACATAACTGTCCTCTTCGTCTTCTTACTCTGAAGACCGCCTTTCTGGTGGCCATCACCTCTGCTCGGCGGGTGAGTGAGCTCCAGGCTCTTTCTTGTAAACCCCCCTTTCTGTCTGTTCATCCAGACAAGGTTGTTCTTAGGACGCGTCCGTCCATCTTGCCAAAGGTGGTTACTGCCTTCCACATTGGGCAGACCATCACTTTGCCCACCTTCTTTCCGCCTCCTTCCAGAGACGAAGAGAGGCTCCACCGTCTGGACCCAAAACGTGCGCTTTCCTTTTACATCAACCGCACACAACAGTTCCGGGTGGATGATCAGCTCTTTGTTGGCTACGTGGGCACCAAAAAAGGTCGGGCGGTACACAAAAGGACCATCTCCCGCTGGGTCACCTTGTGTATCAAAGCCTGCTATTCTTTGGCTAAGAAGGAGCCTCCTGTTGGGCTGCGTGCCCATTCCACCAGGGCTACGGCTGCTACCACGGCTTTAGGCCGCGGTGTTCCGTTACAGGATATATGTCAGGCAGCTACGTGGGCCTCGCTGCACACGTTTACCAAACATTACTGCCTTGACAGTCCGGTCCGGAGGGACGGCTTCTTTGGCCGTTCTGTCCTCCGGGACTTCCTTGTCTGAATCTGTTCGCAGACCCACCACCGGGGTTGGTATTGCTGGGGTATCTATTCTAAGGTATGGAATCTGTCATTAACGTGTCTCTTTCAGATGCACAAGTTACTAACTTGTGTAACGATATATTTGTAAGAGACAGTAGTTAGTGACAGATTCCTTACCGCCCCACCCATCCTCCCCGATCTGCGAACTGATTTCTAGGGTTAAGGACATCCCTTTCAGGGACCTAGTATTTTTCAGACACCTATGTCAGCTTCTTGCATGGCTCTGCGTTCCTGGTGCGGAAAGTCGTGTACAGAACTGACGTCAGCGCGCAGGGGCGGCGTCTAAGTACTGCCCGCGACGTCATCCCGGCGGTCCCGACGACGGACGCGGAGCCGCACGACGCCGCCTACTGACGCGCAAGGGTACTGCTACGCAAAAACTTTCCGGATCCAGCCTGACGCCTGGGGATATTCTAAGGTAAGGAATCTGTCACTAACTACTGTCTCTTACAGATATATTGTTACACAAGTTAGTAACTTGTGCGTTAAGGACATCCTTTCAGGGCCCTAGTTTTGTGCACCAGTGGTCAGTGTCTTGCATGGCTCTGCGTTTCTGGTGCGGAAAGTCGTGTACAAAACTGACGTCCGCGCGCGAGGGCGGCGTCTAAGTAGCTGCCGCGACGTCATTCCGGCGACCACGACGACGGACGCGGAGCCGACCGACGCCACCTTCCGACGCGCAGAGGTACTGCTGACGAAAAAACTTTCCGGATCCAGTCTGACGCCTGGGGGTAATTCTAAGGTAAGGAATCTATAACTAACTAATGTTTCTTACAGATATATCATTATCGAAGGTAAGTAACTTGTTCAACACAACTAATATCAGTATTAACCCACAACCGACCAAATCAGCCAAGACCTACATAAATGGGTGGCCCTTCTCTTATTGGGTGGCGTTTTTCAAAATGATTGCCCTCCATAAACTGCTATACGTTCTACATCTTTTCCCCACAGCCCATCCCACAAACATTCTTTGATAAGCTGAAATCCTCGCTCGGGAGGTACTTCTGGGTGGGCAAACAACCACTAGTGTTCCTAGCTAAATGCTCACAAACGGTCTGTGAAGGACGACTGGGCGTGGCAGACATTCCACTTTATTATTGGGCTTCCCACCTCACTGCTGATCATGATTGGATATTCAAAGAGTTCGACAGCTTAGCACACCGGCTGGAATTAGATCTCTTTCAAATGTCGCACCCCACAGTTTCTTTATCAATCCAAGATCCCCACTAACCTCCCAACACTGATACTTACTGCCTGGCTCAAAGCACATTGGCTGGCATAAACAAAAACCTGTGAGACCACCTTGTGGCTCAAAAGCTGGCTGTCTTCCTCCAAATAACTTGAAATTAGCGGCTGGGTTTACACCAGGATCTCTAAATTGGGGGACAAATGGCACAGAGAACACATGAAACCATTCGAAAAGCTTATTTGGAATGCAAAAAGCACAAGTCTAAATTCTTCAGATTCCTCTAGCTATGGCATACGCTTGAACCACTTGGCGGCCAACTGACACACTTTCCGGAGTTTAACCCTCTAGAAGCTAAACTAATGCAGTACTTATTGGGTAGCGGCAGCTAATTAAAGATATACTAATATACTGCTCCTTGATTGTCAACACCGAGCCCTATGGCACAGATACCCATTGGTTGGGAACAGATTTGGGCACAATTGATGAAGAGAAGCCAGAATGCCCCCCTGAACACTGCCAGTCTCATCCTGTCTCAGGTGTGTCCAGTGTAATTACCCCCATAGACTCTACTACGCCACTAAGATGTTATGGAGGATGGATGAAGGGATCTCCCCAGACTACCCTGGAAACCACAACACGAGGGGCGCCCTGATGCCAATGATCTATTACTGCCCCAACATCCAACCATCTATGACCTCCTTTCCCTCTGTCCAAATACTATAAGGTCTCTGCGCCTTCCACCTGTGTAAAAGGCTCTGAGTACTGGTACTTGTTACAAGCAAAGATTGCTGAGAGAAAACTGGTGTTGTTGCCTCACACTGTTTAAAATTCAGGCTGTTGGCTGAACATATATATAATGTCTGATCTGAGGAGTCAAATAGAAATAATTTGATCAAAGTGAATTTAATAAATAATTTGATTATGTGATATGTGCCCCCATAAGATAGTCACAGTATATTTGCGCCGACACTCCTAATGACTTTAGGCTCTTTTGTGGTACTTGAAAAAATGTTATTTGTTTTTAAGGTGCCTGTGAAGCTTCACTTGCCTGTTCAACCTGCCATGTGTATGTGAGCGAGGAATACCACAGTAAGCTCCCAGATCCCGATGAAAGGTAACACAATCCGGTTATTGCTTATCTAGTGGTTAGTTTTTGCATGATGCAGTTAACCATTTTCTTTAAATTGTAAATTCACTACAAACATTGTCAGTCTTGAGTCAAGTATACTAAGCTCTGTTCAAAACGGAAATGATTGCTCCAGTAACAACATCTGGACATGTTGTGAAGTTCCTCAAAAGCAAAGGAAGAGCAGACTAGAAAAAGTCGATATGACTTACAATAAGACCAAAGATTGTTATAAAATGATTTGATTTTTCAATATGTACCAAAATATCTTAATTCTATTATAACAGTTAATCACCTTTCCAAGATAATCAGACCCAAGGGTTTCACACTTGGAAATATGCTGTGAAATCAGTGGCTTTTCTGAAGGGTTTTTTGTTTTGGGACAAAAACTAGTATCTGATAGTCTCTTACAGTCTTGCATCTAATCACGTTTTCATGTTGGTAATCAAAATGCCATGTCAGTGAATATTTAGCAAACACAAGGAGATGATGGACGGAGTGCTGAAACCTTCCAGACACTCAACCCCCAGTCACAGATCTGGGTTGAATCCATCATAGTTCTTTAGCTCACTTCGCCACCCCAGTTCAGACCCAGCCATATGCAAATCGGTCTTGACCCTGTTCCTCGTGGGAACAGTCCAGCCCGAACTGCCAAGCCAGGTCTTCCCTGGACCTTAAACACACATCTTGGGACCGGTTTCTAAGTGAATATTTACCTACTGAAAAATAATCGGTTATATTTTTAGTTACCGAAAAACATGTCACAACTTGCATATCAAGTGCTGAGTTTAGGTTGGGTTTTTCCCCCCACTTTTTCCTTCACTTATTACTCTCATTGCTTCCGGCTATCTTATTTTGCGTTTTTTTTTATTTGAGGCAAAAATACTTTTGGACCATTTGCAGTGAAGAATGCAATGGTATTTATAATGCCTCGGGCTATGGAGTGTTTGGAATATAGCTAACTTAAAAACTGGAAACGCTAGAACTTTCTTACCTGTCTCTCCTTAAGTGCCCAGATTGTGTGATGATTTTGCTCCTTGTCTTCGACTCGCTTGCATTCTAGAGACAAGTATCATAGGGTCAAAAGCAACCAGGTTTGTGAAAGGATTTTGCTTCGTTCAATGAGTCACAGTCAGCATGGTCTATTACAAACACCCCTAAGACACAACTGTGCTTTTTGGTCCCGAATTCTTCTTCGAACATATTCCTTAGCCCATCTAGGGCGCATCATCTGTTTTAGCGCATAACTATTTCACTGTCCAAAACCAGACTTTCCTAGCTTTGAGAGGCTGCAAACAGTTGTAGCTACTGCTGTGTTTACAGTGGACAAAACCAAATTAAATGAGGTCAACTGTGCATCAATGTGTGGATGTCCTCAGTGTCACTGGAGGCAACCCCATCAACATTGCCTACATTACCAGTGTTAGACAGATGTCTCTAAAAACAGTGCCTGCTTGTACTTCATGTGCAAGAAACAAGTTTCTTACTTGTAACTACAGTTCTCAACCAATGGTACCTTTCATAGTCTGACATGCTTGAATCATTCCCCATTGGGAGTGCGTTGGTAATCTTCAAAAAGTGGTGTTACTAAAACTAGGACTTAAATGCCACAGACACTGTCAATTTAGTAGACAATCAGTGTCAGAAAAAGACCTACACTTCAGCCAGTCACAAAGAAGCATCCTGTATGCAACTACTCCTAAATGCCACCATACCTCAGATGTCATAGCACAAGTTTGAAAGGATATATAGCATAGGTGAGCCTGTGAGGGGAAAGAGGGTGGGTCATATGTATATTTATGTCCCAAGTATTGAGATGATGACCAAATTTCTTATAATAGAAGATAATAATACTGGTGATTCAACACTAAATGCCTTGCTTAGAGAGAGGCCGACTTTTTATGGAGGGCCAGACAGACAGTTGCTCTGCCGAAACTGTTAGTCCTGAAGATTTGCATCTTGAGGTATCTGCGCATACCTTTAATTTTATTTTAAACACAACTGTATTTACTTTTTTCAATTTTAAAAATTACAATTGACTTTGAACATGCTTAAAATTACAGACAAGTGAGTCCTTCACAGGTGCAGAGCATATTTGTGCTATGAAACAAAAACAAGTTCAGACAAACTGCATTGATGTGATAGCGATATATTAAGAGCGTGCAACATTCAGTCACATAGTATGTTGCATGTGCCTGCAAAAACTGGAGTAAGAAGGGAACAATTCTATTGTGCTAGATGATAACCTAAGTACTGACGTGGGGGAGAAAGGAGGGGCAAAGAGAGGAGGGAAGAGATGTGCAGGTAGCCCATATAGAGCCGGAAACGTTCCCAGTGTTGAGGCTGAGGATGGAACGAATCAGTGAGAGAAAAAAGTTAATGTAAGTAGTGCACAAAGCTGTCAGGTTGGTGGGCATATATCTATAACCTTTAGGAATACCTATGGACAGGAGTATCTTTGAAGTGTTGACTTTGTAACCTGGGGGAGAAGGGGGGCACTCTCAGCCAGTATAGTTGGCAAGTGTTCCAGGGGTATGCCCCAATTCTCTGCAATGGAATGCTTACGAAGCCCCCCCCCCCCCCCCTGGCTCCGTAGCGCAGAACTTTTTGCACCAGCCTACATGAGCAGGGCCTCGGACCAGGCTGCCAGGGAAGGCGGAAGCTCTGACTTTCACTGGGAAGTGACTGTACACTTTGCTAAAATGAGGGCCAGGTTAGCCAACCTTGTGCGCACACGGTCTGTCTTAGACCGTTAGTAGATTCGAAGTGCTGCTGTATAGATTTGGCTGTGATGGTAGATGGGATGCTAGTTATGGAGACTTTGTATGGTCTAAGAAAGGGGCAAAACCAAAGCATGTGTGCTACATCAGCAGCATGAGCTGAGCATCAGGGGTATGAGGATGCTGCTCGTGGGAAGCATTTATTAATTGCTCTGGAGAGAGATGAGTAGTATAAAGTATTCTATTAATTTAATTTTTACATTACAGGTATTGAGTGCGGAAGTGAAAGTGCTTGCGCCCATTCTTTGTTATGAAAGGCTCTGCCCGCTTCTGCCTCCCATTTGTCTTTGAGCTTAGTCAGCGTATGGGAGGCTTGGGGGAAATAGGGCTTTGTAAATCCATGACCCATAATATGGAATGCTAAGATAAATGGGTCAACCTCCAGGGGCGAGTCTGAAATGTGCCATAACCTATGCCGGTTATGTTGGGGAGAGTTGTATAGCAGAAATTGGCCCCTTTGTAGGCTGAATGTATCCATAAGTTCCTCGAAGGAGAGCAGAAGTTCTTTGTGGAATGGATCGCCCATGATCGTATGGTTTAACTCTGGTCAGTGATGAAGATCCCTCGTATTAATGGGCCTAATTAATTTCTGGAGCATTTGGATCTACTCTCCTGGTGAGATTTAGTGCACATCAATAGCACCGAAGAGCTACTCTAGGGGATCCAAGGGTGGTTGTGATAGCGCAGAGTGTTTATGAGTAGAAGAGTGTTCAGGTCCTCCACCCGTAAAGGTGCTATCTCTGTGTGGCTGTCTACTCAAGAGAGAGACCCAAAAGCTATCTGCTTAACCACTGGAGTTGGGCTGCAATATAATATAGTTCAAAATGAGGGGGCAGCATCTGTAGGGAGGCAAAGTTTGGCAAGCCCCTTTCTCCCTCCCTCCCTCCTCCTCCCTTCCTTCTCCCTTCCTTCTCCCTCTTCCTTCCTCTCTTCCCCCTCCTCCTTCCTTTCCCTCCCCCTCCTCCCTCCATTCTCTATCCTCCTCTCTCCTTCCTCCTCGCCCTCCTCCCTCCCCTCCCTCCCTTACCTCTCCTTCCTCCCTTCCCCCTTTCTTCCCCCTTCTCCCTCAACCTCTTCCCTCCCTAAGTAGCATAAGAAAACTTATAGGGCCCCACTGGGGGGCAAAACCATATACTAAAATAGTGGAATGCGGAAAATAGGTACCAAAATGGGACTAGTACCAAAGGTTGGAGGACCCCAGGGGAAGCAAGGAACCACTAGGGACCCCAAGGCGCCCAGATGCAGAGTGATTACACCGGTAAAACGTCCATAGAACAACACGGGGTAAGTCGCGGATTGGATTTTAGAGTTTTAGGACCCTTTCCAGAGGACCCCGAAGGAACCACGTGGAGGAAGGAAGGTTGGAGAGTCACCCCACCCGTAAATACCCAGAAGGGACGGGTACCTGCACCAGGGAGCCCAGGTGCATAAGGGTGAAGTGATGTCCGCAACCTCCGTAGACGCCAATGGAGAGTCGTGGAAGTTCTGCAGCTACAGAGTCTTGTGGACTTGGCCAGTGGAACCAGGACTAGGAATCCAGACGAGAAGAACCTGAAAGCAGAGGGGACAGAGTCTAAACCACCCGGAGGTGGAGCGCAATGCCACCCCTGGTTATAGGTTCTGGCTGCAGTGTGGTGTGGAAGAAACCGCAGCGATGGGGACGAGGCGACATTGCAGAAGACCAAGAGCCTCCCACGTCGGTCAACGAGTGCAGGAAGGCCAGTGGCCGGCAGGACCACTAACATGCCTTGGCAAACGCAAGCAACGGTTCGCGGGTAAAGATGCTTTGGTGCAGACCAGCAAGGTCTGAGGGACTAACCCAGCAAGGATAAGTCAGGACCAGCCCTCAGCACGATGGAGAGCCAGAAGGAATTGTTGGAGCCCCCTCGAGAACCATCTGGCAACAAGCACAGGAGATCGCAAGGAATCCTCAGCAGCACACAGAAGATGAAGGCCCACGGTGCAAAGGGAGCAGGCAGGATGACGAGCTTGGTCATGTGCAGTGCTGGAGGCAGGGGCTACTTGAAATTCGAAGATCTTTTATGAAGGAAGCCTACAAGACTTGGCAACAACAAACAGACGCGGTGCACAGGGAGGCAGTCGCTGTTGGCTAGTGAGGGATTGCAGTCTCCCCACTTGCAGGGAAGACTGGTCTGGCCTCTAGAGTACCAACAAACCACCACCTGTGTTGCAGAGCCGGGCGATGTGCATGGGACAACAGGATCAGCAAACTGGTCGTCGACGTGCCTGCGGATGCAGGGAAGTGACTCCTTCACTTCAAGGGAGATTCCTTCAGGCTGGGATGCAGGCTTTGTCCTTGGTGACTCGTAGGATGCATGGCCACGGAGTTGCAGATCCTGAAGAAGCACAGGGTTGAAGATGCAGCAAGATTCTTCCTACCGGGAGCATTATTTGTCGTGGTTCCTGGCTTGAAGAACAGCAGAGTTCCAGTGTCCACCAACAGAAGAATCTTTGAACAATCTTCAGATGAGAAACATTTGGTTCCAGAAGTTGTTGTTGAGACTAATGTAAGGGCCTACCCTCAGGGGAGCCCTTAATTAACCCCAAAAGGGGGAGAACATTTTCTGTGGCAACCCACCTATCAGAGGGGTTCAGGGTCGCTGCTCAGATGTCTTAGCCAGTCACTTGCTTGCTGGGGCCAAGATTCAACATGGCGGAATCAAGCAGCCATCTGGAGGAGCTCTGGAGTGCCAGAGGGTTGGTCACTCCCCAGTCCTTTGTGTAGTTTCACGCCAGAGCAGCAGCCAACGACTCCTTAACTGAGCAAAACTGGTTCATACAAGGAGGACAACAAATGTGCCCTTCAGTGCAGTCTGGTGGCGCTTGGAAGCACCCCACCCTACCTAATTCTAAAGGAGAGGTTGTCACACCTCTCCTTCCCAGGAAATCCTTTGTTCAGCTTCCCTTGCTTGAGCTAGGCTAATCAGCAGTTGGGCAGAACAGTGTCTGTGTCCGGCAGCAGCGCGTGCTGGCAGGCAGACTCTGAAAGGCTACACAGGTAGGTATTGAGGGGTTCTTAAAGGAGCCCCCCAGTATATGGTATCTTGCAACCAACACTGGAATCAGTGTAGGTGCATGATTCCAACATGTTTGATAGCAAACATGACCAGGTTCGGGGTAACCATTATGTAGCTGGACATCTCGACATGCCAGTGCCCTCTACATACCTTAAAGTGGCTATCCTTCATGTACAAAGCCCATCAATGGAGTCCAGGGTTTGTAGGAGCACCTCTGCTCGTGCAGGAGTGCCCACACACTTGGAACCATGCACCCTGCCCATGGACTAAAGGGACTACCTTAGGGGTGACATATCTTATAAGTCCTGTGACCGAGATATAAGGGAAACCTTATATCTGGGGTGAACGGTGCATGCACCCTGTCATGCAGAGTGCGGTGGCAGCTCTGCAGACAGTTTGCATGGGCTCCTATTGGTGGTATAATACTTGCTTCAGCCCATGGGAGACCCCTGATGTACCAGTGCCCTGGGTACCTTAGTACCATATACTAGAGACTCGCAATGGTACCCCAGTATGCCAATTGTGGGGGTGTACAAAGTAGTTACCAGCAAAATTTAGGGGAGAGAACACAGTCACTGGGGTCCTGAATATCAGGATCCGGGTGAACAATAGTCAAAACACCCTGACAGGCAAAAAGTGGGGGTATCTATGCCAGAAAGATCCTACTTTCCCACAGGCATCTCTCTTAACCTTGGTTCCTAGTAACTCCTTGTGAAGTACCAGCATTTCTGTCACAAACTGATCCAAGCTGGCCCAACACCAAAAGACCTTGTCAAGTTGGGTCTGATTGAGGTCCCACTCGTGGCTGTAACAGTGTGACTCAGAAAGACCACCCAAACACTGCTGATTCTAGGTAGGAGTGCTTAATCTCGCACTGTTTTTTCAACATAATCTCTTTACTTGTGTATGTATATATAGGGTATTTCTGTAGCACAGACCTAGCCAAAAGGTCACTGAATGCTGTATGGGGTCAAAGACTTGCATAAAGTCAATGAGGGATAGGAGAGGCATCTGGGTTGTGGACCGTTAGTGCATTGCGATATATTGTTCTTTAAAAAGGTGAGACTTCAACTCTTTCCTAATATGAAATAGTGCTTGGGCAGTCTCGATGGGTACAGGGATGTTGACCAATTCCTGCATAGATGGAAAAGGCCTTCTGCATTTCTTTTCTTTTTTTACACTTTAATTTGCATTCTGATGGTGACCTTACTGTGGGTGTGTTGAGAGCCATCGAGTTGGTGAGCTTGTCTGCAAGATAAGCGGGTGTTGGTTGAAATTGTTTTGTAATGATGCAGCTGGTTTTGAAGATGACGCGAGCCGGCGAAGGGAGTCAATTGGGTTCCTTCATGATGGGGGTGATGTGATAAAAATGTTCTCAGGCCATGGATGAGATGTGAGGCAGCTTGTAGGATGCCCTTAAGAGCTGCCAGGTTGGAGTCGTGGAGATCACAGAGCAGGGGCTTATCACCATCCGATGCAAAAGTGCCAGGGCTTGAAGAAACAATATCACTGGGCCTGATTCACAGAACTAACTTACGTCAAAAACATAAAGTTAGTACTTTTTGGTATTCACAGAATACACTTACTCATTTTGGTATTCACAGAATGAACTTACTCATTTCGGTATTCACAGAAGTTAGTAGTCCTAACTTTAGGACTCCTAAATGCCTTCTGTGAATACCGAAAGTCTTAAAGTTAGGATTTTTCTCAGTTTAGGAGTAGTAAAGTTAGGACTCCTAACTTTAGGACTCCTAAATGCCTTCTGTGAATACCGAAAGTCTTAAAGTTAGGATTTCTCTCAGTTTAGGAGTAGTAAAGTTAGGAGTCCTAACTTTACTACTCCTAAACTGAGAAAAATCCTAACTTTAAGACTTTCGGTATTCACAGAAGGCATTTAGGAGTCCTAAAGTTAGGACTACTAACTTCTGTGAATACCGAAATGAGTAAGTTCATTCTGTGAATACCAAAATGAGTAAGTGTATTCTGTGAATACCAAAAAGTACTAACTTTACGTTTTTGACGTAGGTTAGTTCTGTGAATCAGGCCCACTGTCTTTAGAAGAGAGAGCTAATACCGGGCCATATTTATTATTATTTTTTTTACATGTTTCTTGAGGGTGAGAATTGATGTTGAGGGTGAACACATTGACGTGGAATTCTATAGCGTGGGGTTTTAAGCGGTTGAAGTTACGATCTTGAGCCTGATTGTACTGTTTCTTATTTGTTCTTGACAAATATCAGGAATTCGGACTTGGTTGCGTTGAGCTTGAGATAGGTGCTGGACATCAAGATCTGGATGATGTGCAGTCACTGTTTGAGGCATTAGATATCTGAAGCAGAGAAGACTTTCTAGTATAATTGTGTGTCATAGGCATATTGGTGAATCTTGATGTTATTATCTGTGAGTAGAACACCAAGTGGCTCCTTGTAGTGGTTGAAGATGACAGTATGGAACCATGGGGGACTCTGCATGTGATAGGAACTTTTATGACCTCGTGGTGCCCATGTGAACAAACGTTTTTTGTTTAGAAAGGTAGAAGGAGAATCAGTGAGAGACAAAGGCGGTGAATCCTATTCAAGACTCCAGGTACATAAGAAGGTGGGATGGTCGACTGTGTCAAAGGCAGCTGAGAGGCCCATCAGTATCAGGAGGTAGGGGTCATTTTCATCTGTGGACAAGAGGGCATTGTCTACGATGTGTAAGGTAGCGATCTCCATGCTACAGAATGATCTGAAGCCAGGCTGGCGTTGATGCAGGAGAAGGTTAGCACTGATGTGATCTTGGAGTTGAACATAGACTGCTTTTTCAATTATCTTGCTGATAAATGGTAGGTGAATGATGGTCTGGTAGCTGGTGAGGACATTAGAGTTCTTTAATAGTGTGATGATCTGTTCTGAGAGCTTCTTGAAAGATGCCTTCAGTGAGGGAATTGTTGACAATGGCAAGTAGGGGCAAGAGAGCTCCCAAAAAAAGAGCTTATATATAGAAAGAGGTTAAGAGACATCTTCACAAGAAGTGGCTTTAAGGAAGTTGAGTATGTTGGCAAGATTTGTGAGAGATTGTGCTTTGAAGGCTGACAATGACAGGATTCTTTGGGAAGGAAGAGGAGGGCGTAAATGATGTAGCAGGCTGCTGATGTGCTGTTGGATCTTCTGTATTTTTTCACTGAAGAAGAGGTTGATGGCATTTTACTTTTCTGCGGAGTGAGAAGTAGGTGGGTCTGGCAGGGGTCTGTTTCAGTGCTGGTCTTGAAAAGCATTCTGCTTTTGTTCGTAGCTTCATTGAGGGTGTTAGTATAATACTTTGCTTTCATTTTTATTCCGGTCTGCGGATTGATCTTTTGTCTGCAAGGTCTTTAGAGTACCAGAGTGCTGAAGGCTTTGTCTTACACTTGCCACTTGTATGTTTTAATGGGGGTGTGGATGTTCACTTAGGGGCCAGTTCACAAAGGCTCTGCACACTCGTGGCAGAGGCCCCCAGTTGTGGCGAGACCTCCGCCCTGCTGTTACTCATTGCGGAGGTCCTGTGACCAGTGCGGGGTTCCCGGCACGACTGCAGTGCCTCCACCAAGAATGCAGAGGCCCTTTGTGAATCGGCCCCGTAGTTTTACAAAAATAATGTTGAAGTTGTTTAGAAGGGTGTTGATAGGGTAAGAGATGAGTTGGTTTGTTGGTAGAACGCTGAGCAGGGAGATAGAGATGACAAAGTGGTCAGTCCAATCTAGGGGTATGGGTGGTTTCTTTGGATTTTTTGAGTTAGAGAAGGTTGAGGATGTGGTCTTTGGAGTGAGCTGGTTGTGGGACATGCTGCACCATGCTCTGTGTTATAAGGGTGTCTCTTGATATTTTTTTAGCTCATTTTATCTGGGAGGTTGATGTCAACCAAGAGGGTGGTGTGGGCATCTCAGATGGATGAGGGGTGGTGGTGAGATCTGAGAATTCATCAAGGAAGTCCTTGTTCTGCCCTGGAGGTCTATAGATGAGATCGGAGTTGTGTCTTCGAAATGTACACCAGTAGTAACTGGGTACAGGCAAATGCCTCAAAGGGTGGTTGGTAACTTAATTGTTCCTTTTCTTATTACAGAGAAGAAGATATGCTGGATATGGCTCCGCTACTCCAGGAGAACTCGCGTCTGGGTTGTCAAATCATACTTACCAAAGAACTCGAAGGAGCTGTTTTTACACTCCCTAAAATAACAAGAAACTTTTACGTGGATGGACATGTACCCAAACCCCATTAGAAAAATTAAAAAGGACTTGGCCGCATCAATAGACCTACATGTACAGTTAGTATGATTTGCAGTATACCACGGAGAAGTTAATTTATGCCAAGGATACTACTAATGTTACTGCAAAATGTGAGGATGCTTTTGTAACCTCCAACCTATATTAAAAGTTTGTGTCCACTGGTTTAACACTTTATTGGTCAAGAAAGAATACTGGCAAGTAGGATCGATAACTCGTATTTCTTAGTGTATGATGAATAACATTTTGCATGATTTCACCCTGTAATTAATATTTCAAGCAGTATCCATTCGCCTGCCACTTTGAATAACTGGGTTATTTATCTTGAACAAATATATCAATAATCAGATTACACAGTAACAGTGTTTCAGCTTCAATGAACTTACAATGAGCTCATGCTGTCAATTCATGAGTTTTATAAATTGCAAAGTACTTCTTTAGAACCAGCCTCTTGCAAGAGCTTTTATGCACGTAATTCTACAGTTTTAAGTCTTTGTCTACAAGACAAATTATGTGGGAAGGCATTTCTTTTGGGTCACAAAGAATCATTTCAAACTCTCTACTAGCCTGCACAGTAATAGTTTCCAAGCGCTTCAGACCTGTGCACTAAAGGTTCTGCTACACAACTGTCGCTTACACACTCCAGTCCTTTTATTCCACCTAAGGTGTATTTACTTGGCTTCACAGTTATGATGTTCTTTGCTTTTTTTCTGTCTTAGGACAGGCTCCCCTGCTGCCTCATTTTTCTGGCAATATCTTCGATGAACAACTCCAAACAATGCTGTTTATATCACAGTTGTATGATGTGGATGACAATCCTGTTAACAGTCTTTTTTAAGCGCAAATACACCCTAATGAGTTTAATGGTGATAGGCAGCAAACCTCTGAAACCAAAGTCTAAACTAAGAATTTAGAACACAATCAGGTTTTCAGCAATTTCCAAAAAAGACGCAGTTCATTATTTTTCTCTCAAAGAAAGAGGCAAATTGTTCAAGAAGTTAGGGGGCCAGCATGAAGAAAATGACTATCCAATCTTGGGCTGTGGCAGTCTAGAATAATATAAAGACCGTATAAAGTAATTCTGACATTCCTTGCACTAAAGTGCTGTGGTAACTAGGTTGCAATCTGTAACCCAGCCACCTGTGTCAGCCTGAGCATGGAACTCTGCTATGTCACTTAGAGTGCTGTGGTTTGGTCAGAGAATATTACCGTTTCAGATTGAGTCAGTTACAGAAGGTGGCCTTTGACTAAGGATGGATGGGATCTTCTTATGAAATAAAGAACCTTCAAAACGGCGGCTTCTTTGCGTCCTTCATTGAGCTGTAATCTTGAATTGCCACACTGGTGTAGTCGGCAGGATGCTAAAAAGATCCCAACACCAGTGAGCTGTTTTCCACTGCCCCATCATCTACATCCTGTGAAAATTTGGTGTTTTCCATCAGGACTGAGGGTGAGATCTACGTATGTATAAGACTGCTGTTTGGGCCCTGCTTGGTATGTTGTTAGAAACTCCCTGCATACTTTATTTATTTTTCTTCGCTCTAGTTTTGATTACCATGGTAATCCTTAAGAGCCTGCTTGCTGCTTCTCCATCAACCTAATCTGAAAGGCCCTGAGACTGGGATTGTGTTTATCTTGTTTCCCATAAAGGCAAAACATTTTTAAGCGCATGTGGGTTTTGCGATGCACGATTAGAGTTGAGCTTCGTGCTTACGCTGTTGTAAATTGTGTTTAAAATTGCCCATGGTTGCTGCACGCCGCGACTTGCATGTAACAGAGACGCGCATGCTCTGACATTGTTCGCCGTGCGTTTCACTCCACTTACCTGTGCCAGAGTAGGAGGAAGCGTGAGCGTGCTTCAAATTCGTGTCTCTCCATTGTTTCTTTCTGCAAAACTCCGTAGGAGTAAGTGGAAGCGGGAGAGTTGAAGAGAATAAAGCTCCATATGCGCGCTGCTTCCTTCCTCCCTATGCTACTTGTTTTGACGACAAAGTAGCGTGTTAGTCTTACGGCCCGCAGACTAGAATGCGGACGTTTGGATCTTCATTACTATGGATGGATGCACGCTAGCTGCCTAGTAAGTTCATTTCCCTGCATATTTTCAGGTAACTACAGGATACTGTCAATTTCTGGCGTGTCCTAGGATCATTCACAGTGACACGCACACCTCCACTGGCGTGTCCTGTTCTCCTATCTCACTACAGTGACACGCGCACTTGTGCAATCCAGCTACAGATGAGGTGGTGATAGTAGTTCCACATTGCACTGCAGTGACACGCACACTTGTCCAGCAGTAATGCACTCACCTTCTGGAGTGTCCTGAGAAAATTTACAGTGACTTGCACTTCTCTGGCATGTTCTGTTTCCATTTTGCTGCAGTGAAAACCTCAAGTTCGCTATGTTGTGGGTCTACAATGATAGACTCAGTTGTTAGCGTGTCCTGTCTACAATTTTTGGTACATCAGACAGTGACACGCACACTCTTTCTGTGCAGTGAGGGTAATCTTCATTTGCCTCTGCGTGCACCCTCATTGTGTGCATACTTTGGAGCCACATTGGCAGATTTACTTTTACTAGGTTTTGATCAGTGTGCTATTTCAGTGGCACGCACTCTAGTGTGCTGATCTCAATTTTCTTTGTGTAGGTTCAGTGGCACGCACACTAGTGTGCTGATCTAATTTTTCTTTGTGTAGGTTCAGTGGCACGCACACTTGTTAACAGTGACACACACACTATTTCAACAATAAACTTGTTTTGCTTGTGACTTTGTCAACTTTTTGGCAAAGTGTAGTAGCTAAGAGTGTTAGCTATCTGACATGCCTAGTTTTTCAAGTAGTTCTTCACTACTAGTAAGCCACTATGCAAAACATTACAACCCCTCCATTCTTTCTGACGACTCCATTAAAATGGCAAAAATGGAAGTAAGTCTTTGAAAGATATGTTATGATTTGTTGAGCGTCCTTAGGTGCGGAAAGGATGGCTTCTTTATTATTGCACTGCTTGGGTTCAGGAGGCCAAGAATTTTTTACCCTCTCCCGTCACAGTCAGACTTGGAATACTTTAATGAATACGAATTGTGCATAAAGAAACTGGATGATCATTTTCTACCGAAAGTTAGCACTATTGAGCAATACCAGTTTGCCAGAAAACTTCAGAAAAGTGGTGAGTCCACTGAAGGATAAGTTACTGATTTACGCAGACTCGCTTCATCTTATAAATTTGGAAATATGACAGATGAACGAATTAGGGATCAGTTCATGGCGCGGTGTGGTATGAAGAGAATTTGGGAGGAACTCTGGATAAAGGACGAACCTATCCTGGATGAAGTTCTCATTGTTGCTAAATGTGTTGAACACTCCATGGAGTGCATTGGTGTCATCAAAAATGAAAAGGATCAAGGGGTCAGCGTTGTTAAAGAAAAGATTAGAAAATTAGCAACAACGCCTGATGCGAGTGAAAGCAAGAGAAGATCTACTTCTGGGGGTAGATGCTATCGTTGAAATGGGACAGGACAACTTCCTAATAAGAGGCGTCCGGCGTTTAATGTACTCTGCTCAAAAGTTCAAAAAGAAAGGTAATTTTGCTGCACTGTGCAAAATGAAAACTTCTAAGTCCAAAGTTAAAGACGTCTGTGTAGACAGTGATCTGGATAATGATATGGATTTTGTGTGTGGGCAAATTGTTGTGCAGATTGATGGTGATGTCAAAAATAAGGTCAAAAACAACCCTATAGATACTATTTCCATTAAGGGTGAAACAACAGATTACGATCATCTCCAATTTCAAAAACATGTTGCAGCACAAAGTCAATTTATTCAAACCTGGCATCAGATCATGTGCATACTGGGGTGAGGTCATAAAACTGTGTGGATACTTTGTTGGGGTTATTGAATATAAACAACTCCTCACGTGTGGTAAGATCTATGTCTCCAAGAAAGGGGACAGTATTATAAGTTGGTCTCATCAGGGTGACTTGGGAGTTATGCTGGATTCCAGCAGGTCCAATCCCATCTTATTAAAGGAGGTTTTTCTGAAGTGAATAACAATAATGAAGTACAGTTAGTGGGGCGACTCAAGCAGGAGTTTCCTGCTGTGTTAGGGGGAAGAATTGGGATGTTTAAAGTCTTACAAACATGAGATCAGACTCATTGATCAGGCACGCTTGTAGGGTTCGAAATGTCCCTATTTCCATATGTGACGAGCTAAAAAATGAGATAATTAAACTGAAGGCTTGGGGGTATTATTGAGGAGGTGGAAGGAACGGAGTGGCTCGCTCCGATTGTCGCTGCCAGGAAGTCCAGCGGTAGTCTGCACCTGTGTGTGGATCTAAGGCATTTAAAGAAATGTGTGGTGGTGGACAGGTACCAGCTTCCGAATATCACGGAGCTAGTATTAATGTTGGGAGGGGCCACTGTTTCCAGTACCATTGATTTGACTTCAGCTTACCACCAGATTGAGCTGAAAGAAACTTCAAGACACCTAACGACTTTCATTTTTTTTTGTTTGATCTGTGTATTAATTTTTTTTTGCTTAGATGATACATTCAACGGGCAGATACATTATCAGTAGGCAATCTCCTAAACAAACTCTTCAAAACATTATAGCAGTGTTTGTACATAAAGCATACATCAATCAATATCCATGTCACAAATCACCTTGCAGCGTAATAAAGCAAATAAATGATGTCAATCCAAACTTATTACATTTTTCTTATGGCAGCACATTGCAATCATATTATACAGCTACATATTAATTCCATACATATATCTCAGAGGGCTCCTCTCGGCTATGCCGCTTCACCCAACCATTCGATCAAACAGTCTTACATGTAACACTTTCAAAACCGATTGAGGAACAGGGAAGGAGAGCTGGGGAGCCTGGGTGGTTGGGGGGAGGATAATCGATATTAGTCACAATATTACCGATTACACATTTATACATATACATGCTATATCACCATTTAGTTATCGCTTACTGGTCTGAGGTGCATGATGCATGTTACACTTTCCAGACCACATTTTTTGTCAGTACATGTTACAACACAAATGTTGACTAGTGTTAGTCTGTGTTAGGAATGTCAGGGGGGTCACCTGGGTCTACCATCACTTGAAGCGCGCTCAATATTGTGTTCCAGGCTAATGAAATGGGATATTTACGCAACCCTGACGTATCTTCTACTAATGAGACTGCTTCAGCCTTTGCCCAGCTCAGCATAGATTGGGACCATGCCTTTAGTGATGGGGGGGGGGGGGGGGAGGTCTCCTGCCTTCCAGCGACGAGTGATAAGTCTTTTCGCCACCACCAACCCCAGGTCTAGGAATCTAGAGGTTGCTTTGTGCTTCTTACTTCTAGGGAATATCCCCGTTATGCAGGCTTCCCACGAGTTCGGCAATACTCTGTCCGTACAGGTAGACAAATGATGGAGCACCCCGTGCCAATAGGGCTGCAGTTTGGGGCATGACCATAACATATGTAGCAGATCGGCATCTATCAGTTTGCAACAAGGGCAGCATGTGTCCGCTCTATTAAAATACCTGTTAATACTGTCAGGGGATAAGTACGCCCTGTGAACTATATAAAATTGGATCAGCCTAAATCTAGCATTTCTGGGAATCTGTCTAGGACTTTCCAACATCATGGTCCATTCTTTAGGTGTGCATGGTTGTGTCATATGTGTCTCATTTATTACGCAATAGCCCTAAATCTGTCTTAGTATGTTCTCGAATTGAGTCTGCGAACCACTTTACGAGATGTCGCCCCGTGCCCATCATGTGTACATATTGCACTAGGAGGTGTGTTGGGGGTTCCTGTGAGATATTACCCCAGTGTCGCCCCAGCATGACCATCCAGGAGGCGTGGTTCAAGAATTGTCCAGGAGGAACGCCCTCTTCCTCAGATAAGGAGAGGAAGGGCCGCAACACACCCTCCGTGTATAGGTCTCCCATTGTATGTATATCTGCTCTGTGCCAGTCTGCAAGGTCAGACTCTCTGACTCGCCCCCCACTCCCTCGACATACCCAATAATGGAGTGGCAGGCTCTAAGATGCCCTCTGAGTGCATTGTATAATAAATCTCACACTGGCATCAGTGTGGGTTTATTATGCTGAGAAGTTTGATACCAAACTTCCCAGAATTCAGTAAAGCCATTATGGTGCAATGGAGTTCGTAATGACAAACTCAGACCATATACTCTTTTATGGCTTTACTGCACTTACAATGTCTAAGAATGGACTTAGACACTGTAGGGGTACAGTGCTCATGCAACTGAACCCTCACCAGTGGTATAGTGCACCCAGCTAGCGGTGTCTTACCTATACCATAGGCAGTGGGTTGCAGGCATGGCACATAAGTATGTGTGCCATGTTGACTCTTCACTTTTCTCTGCACCAAAACACGCAGCCTGCTCTGGCAGTGTGTGTGTTAAGGTACAGAATCTCTAAGGGTGGCACAATATGTGTTGCAGCCCTTAGAGGCCCTTCTCTGGTCACAGTGCCCTTAGTACCCATTGTACCTTTTACAAGGGAATTACATGTGGCCAGAGAGGTGCCAATTGGGGGTACAGTTCTGAGAAAGAACATAGGCCCTGGGAACCTGACTGGCAGGGACCCAGGGCACGTCTAGTCAAAGTGCATCAGAAATCTGGCAAAAAGTGTGTGTGTGTGTGTGTGGGTGGGGGGTGGGGGGAGGGAGAGGAGTGGGGTGTTACTGCAACAGAAACCCAGCTTCCTACAGGTAGTTCTTCAGAAGGATGCAGATAACAGAGGGGTCTGACAAAGCTATGGGAAATTCTGATGGATTCTCAAGAATGCAGATGAACAACAAGGTTACTAGGAGCTCTGGCAGGGATTTCAAAAAGCCAGTGTACTTAAAAAGATTGTTTTATCTCTTCTAATTGCTTTTTTTTTTTCCTCTTCAAGGTTTTCTCTAATGGGAAAATACTTGTTTGTACATATTTTTTTTATCTTGTTTCTTGTGTTTTATAAGAGAAGGAGATGTGTGGTAACTAGGTTGCAATCTGTAACCCTGCAACCTGTGTCAGCCTGAGCACGGAACTCTGCTATGTCACTTGGAGTGCTGTGCTCAGGTCAGAGAATTTTACCGTTTGAGAATGAGTCCGTGAAAGGAGGTGGCCTTTGACTATGGATGGATGGGAGCTTCTTATGAAATAAAGAACCTTCAATTTGGCAAGGACTCCGCTCCTCTGCATCCTTCATTGAGCTGTAATCTTGAATTGCCATAAGTGCCCACCAACTCCAACTATGCTTGGATAACTGTTTCTGAGGTTCCCTTATGGGCCAACTCTATCAACAAAATCCCACATATACATGGACCTCGTGGCCTAATCAAATACATGAAAAAAGTAAAACCGCTTTGGATCTGTCTAAGAAGCTCGTTCATGGTGTCCTGTAGGAAAGCAGGGTGGCACCCCACCAAATATTTGAATTTTGTGTCACAAAGGCCTCTGAATGACAACAATACCCGCAAGCAGGGTATCCACCAACCTGATCCAACTAGCCATTTACAAGAGATTGTGACAGTCCGCTCCCCTCCAAATTCCTTAGGTTTGCAATTGCTTCAGCTGCCTTTGGAGCTCCAGTAGTGCTGGGGAGACAGCAGTGCTTGAGATATGCAGGCCACCTTTAATTGTCTGTGGTCAGGTCTTGCATGACAGTGGCAAGGTGCTGACGTTAGAGAGGATCTTTGGATCAGCAGTCACAGCAGTCTGCTGCCATGCTTCAGATTCTCTGATGAAAGAGGAGGAGGGGACCATGCTAAGGAAAGCCAAGTTCACTGGCAGGTCTCCAGCTCAACACACTTGGCTAATACCCACCACCCTTTAGGGAAAGAGAAATAAGATCTCCCAGACGCGGGTAAAAACGGAGGGAAGAGCCTTGCAAAACAAGCCCCTACTATCATTTTCCATAGAAGGAAAATCCTAATTATGGTAAGGAGGGACTCCTCACACAAGGCAGAATAGGACCACGCAGAAGAATCGCCTGTGAGGTCAAAAGGAGGGTGTTGCGTCTACAAAGAATAAGTTATCAATTCTTTAAGTTGTTATAATTAAGTTTGTCATGACAGTGAACATCACCAAAACTGTCAGCATGCCTTTACCCGCTCCTAACAGATTTGACTATCGTTAAAATTCTAGGCAAGGTTCCAAAGACGCACAAAGGGAAGGAGGGAGAGAACAGGATGGGATTAACCTTTAGTGGGCTGACATTAGATGGAAAGATACATCTAAACAAGGCAAGGAATGGGCAAATAGTTTAACATTAATAGAATTCAACGCTTCTTGCATCAGAACTTTAATAAACGCATAGCACCACAGTAGTCTGGATGAAAGGAAAACTATTCAATGATGTTCTCTGTGTCACAGTAGAGGGTTTCAAGCTCGCTAGGTAGTGCGGCTTCTGCTGTATGAATTTGAGTTGGAACACACATTCAATGAGATCATAGTCTTTGCTAAACTTGGTATATTTAGACACCACAACATTATATTTCACTTTGACTATTCTTAAAGAATGAGAAAATAGACTGCCTTTGTCTCCTTGCTGTTCTGGCTGCTCGAATTTAGTCCAGTCCCCAAATCATCACTACCTTTCTCCAATTCCATACAACAAATCATATCTTTTCTCATACACAGCTTGGTGTGAAATGATCTCATCCAATATCCTCCCCCTCTTTCCACCTACGCAGGGCTTCCACTACAAAGCCAAATGTGTGTAAGTTTAGTTCCTGGTAGAATACCACACTGAAAGATCAGAGGAATGGAACACTTCTCTCAGAACACAACTCCACATCTCCAAAACCACAACTACCTCACATAGCTGCAAACTCACAACCTCGCTCCCCAACCGTTCGTCAAGGGGTGGGATCACGTCTGTGACCATCTACACTAACGGCACTGTCCTGAGTCAGGCTAATAACGAGAACCTAGAGGCTTTCGACTCCCTCTTCCCCGCACTCCGTTCCACTCTTCCTCACTTGCCTCGATCAGCCCCGACCCAGCTCCCACCTACACATAATCGGCCCCAACAGGGAAAACAAACTATCCCTGCCCCGCCCCACACCTCCTCCTCCCGCCCATCACGAGTCATCCCCAATTCCAGCCCCTCTACAAAGAGTACCCTCCAACTCTCAAAGGAACGGCAAACTCAACCCCCTAATTTGATCCACCATCCGCAACTCCTTGAACCCGCTCGGTCGCCATCGACCCTTAATCACACTAGTACTCGCCCAGATCTCAGAAGGTCGACTTCACACCATGACCCAATGCACCCCCCTCCAAGGGGACAACATGTTATACACCAGGAGTAATAGGCATCTAACCATAAACACAACCTACACCACACGGGTCGACCCTCCCCATGATGCCCTCACCCCTGCCCATGACACCATGGCGCAGCGTCTCACTTCACTAGAAAACCAGCTAGAAGCAATTTCCCGGGGTCTGAGCGAAATCCTCACCAACCTCGACAAGGCCCCAACAATACCCTCCTAGGGTACCCTCTCCATTCAACTCCAACCAGCACCACACTAGGCCCGTAGCAACCCCCGAGACACAGATACAAAGACCCTCAAGAACAGACACGGAGGACTTGTCACAAAAAACCCTAAGAATCACAGTCAGCGTCACTAGGACTCAGAATCGCTCAAACACCGGCATGGAGCCCTTCTCCTCAAGACCTACTAGGACCGAAGCCGCGATGTCTGACAAAGAAGCGACCGATCTAGCCTCGTCATACGACGCACCCCCCTTTGACTCCCCTAAATCCAAGATATCACAGGTTTCGGAAGAGACCCTACGTGCACAAAACTCCCTAGAGTGCCTTTCCTCACCTCCGTTCCTAGGGCGCCCAAAGAAAAGAATCCTAGCAAAAAAGAGCTCTCCACCAACTGCATGCTCATCAACTGCAGATCGGCATCCATGCATGCAACCGAACTAGCAGAAGCTATTCTCTCACAGGACGTTGACATTGCGTTCATCACGGAGACCTGGCTCAATGATCTCTCCTCACCATGCTTAGACATGCTTGTGCCCCCAGGTTTTTCCATTATTAACAAAAACAGAAAAGACCAACGAGGGGGTGGGGTAGCTATCATCCACAAAGACAACATCGCCATCTCGGAAATAGACTCATACAAGTACAACGCCTTTGAATGTCTTACCGCCAACATAAAGACCAAAGATAATGGAACACTAATCTGTCACCTTCTCTATCACCCACCAGGCAACACCTCGGCATTTGGGGAACAATTATCTGACCTGATTGCTCACTGCGCTCTCGGAGACTCCAACAACCTAATTCTTGGTGATCTTAACCTACGATGGAATGAAACACATAACCCGCTAATTCAAACACTATCCAATCTCCTCTGTGACAATAATCTAACCCAACACTGCACAGAGGAGACACATTACAAAGGAGCTACATTAGATGCCATCATCGCCCAACGAGACGCAATCTCGATCGATCACATACTTCCCGTGGACTGGTTGGACCACCACATGATCCTATTTCATATCAACCAACAAATTCTCTCGCAACCACCTATGCAAGACCCTCCCCCCCCCCCCCCAAATGGGTCAGAAACCTCTCCCAGATTCCCATGGAAGTCTTCGAAGAAAGGATAAGCTCGCTCCTTCCCTGCACCAACGACCACCTTTCCACTACCCAACTCACCCCGCGGTACAACTCTAACTTGGTGACTATGCTTGATCAACTCGCTCCTTGAAAGTTGAAAAAAAGCCGAACCATTCCGTCCAGGTCTTGGTTCAACACCGACACTAATTCCGAAAGGAGAAAACTAAGAGCCAAAGAAAGAAGCTGGAGGAAGAACCCTACCTCCTCCCTCCGCGAACAACTCAAAACTACTTGCAAGAAATACAACCACATCAAAAACAAGAAATCCGCGTTTTTCCGCTCTGCGCTGGACAGCGCAAAAAATAGACCCAAAGAACTCTATAGCATCATCAGGCAACAAACGTCCAAACCCACGACCTCCTCAATACAGGCGTCTAAAGAACTCTGTGACAACTTCGCCAACTTCTTTAACAACAAGATTACTAAGATCGAACACTCACTGGACTCCGTCAACACTCGACCCACTAAGAGCACCACGCCCGTTATCGCTCCCTGCCCCTCCTCCAAACCCTGGCTAAGCTTCCGCCCCATTCAAGAACATGAGATAATCACGCTGATCTCCACCTCCAAACCCTCCTCTCATGTCCTTGACCCCATTCCGCCCCTACTAACCAAAAAGCTGAAACACTCCCTAGCACCGCTGTGGTGCATGATAATTAACAGCTCCATGAAAAATGGAGACGTTCCAGACTGCCTTAAAGTAGGACAAGTCACACCCCTGCTGAAAAAACCCAGCCTTGACTCATCGGATTTGAATAACTTTAGACCTGTATCTAACCTTCCCTTTCTGTCCAAAATCCTAGAAAAGTGCGTACTCCAACAGCTAACCCAACACCTGGATAACATCAACCTCCTTGACTCCCACCAATCTGGCTTCAGAAAAGGCTGTAGCACAGAAACCGCGATCCTCAACATCATCGACGATATCCACAATTCACTAGACTCCGACCAATGCTGCCTCCTCATTCTCCTTGTCCTATCGGCAGCATTCGACACAGTAGACCACAAACTCCTGATTAGGGCTCTCCAAGAAAGAGCTGGTCTTGGGGAGGCAGTCCTCCAATGGTTTTCCTCCTTCCTGCACAATCGCACCCAAAAAATAAAAATAAAAAACTTTGCCTCGGACCCTCACCCCGTCAACAAGGGAGTCCCTCAAGGCTCAGTGCTTTCCCCGCAACTCTTTAACATCTATATGGAACCTCTCACCAAACTACTCAAAGCAGACAATATCCGTTTTCATCTGTACGCAGACGATACTCAGATTTATCTGGAAACCACCTCCCTCAGTGACATTCAAAGACTCAATGACGTACTGAGAGATGTCCAACACTGGCTGTCTTCAAATCACCTTAAACAAAACCCTGACAAAACTGAGATACTTCGCATTTCGAACAAGGAGGAGAACCCTCAAATCGTTGAATGGCTAAAGGCCGTGGATGCGCTCAATGGGAATCTCACCCTAGCTGACTGTCAAATCACTAGGTATCACTCTAGACCCGAAACTAAGCATGACCAGACACATCAAGAATTCGGCCAAGAGCGCCTTCCTCAACCTCAAACTACTGAACAAAATAAAACCCTTCATTCCGCCCAGTGACCTCAAACAGGCCACTCAAACTCTGGTGCTGTCAAGACTGGACTATGGGAACGCAGTCCTCTCAGGAACTGCAAAGTCACACCTAGCCCCACTCAAAACGACTCTGAATGCGGCAGCAGGAATGGTCACCGGAATCAAGAAATTCGACCACATCTCCCCTGCACTCAGAGAACTTAACTGGCTCCCAGTTGAAATGCGGATCAGCTTCAGAACAGCCTGCCTCACTCATAAAGCCCTACATACCGGCAAACCCGAATACCTGTCGGCCAAACTCAAAAAAGCCGGTCAGGCCAGGAACCTCAGAAGCTCAAACTCCCTCCTACTCATCCCACCTAAAACTCGAAAACTAAAAACTGCGGCCCGTTCCTTCGCCGGAAGCGCACCCAAAATCTGGAACTCCATTCCCCCTCACATCAGAACCATTCCCTCTTTTTGTTAAATTCAAAAGCCAACTCAAAATCCTGTTCCTCAACCGCTTCCTAGGGAGCCGATAGGAGCATTCGGAGCGAGATACCAGACACCCCGCACTGCTCCAACACCATGTCCTCGAGACTACGATACAGATGTCCCTTGACTACGAAGCAGACCGATCAACAAGCGTCCTGCAAGGTTATTGTATTCGTTCTTTTTGTTTTGTTTGTTGTCAATCTTTGCAATGTATCTTCTGTAAAGCGCTCCAATACCCTCGGGTCAGGCCAGCGCTATATAAAACTTCTAAAATAAATAAATAAAATACTCGAGTGAAACAGAAGGTGACATCCCAGTGATACTGTTTCAGGCAGTGTTGCAAGAAATCGCCATGCCCTGGAAGGGTTTCTTCTCTGGAACATCTGTCACACAAGCCCATACACTCCTTGATTATACGATTCACCTCCTTCCATTAAGCACCTTTTTCTGGGACAAAACTTGGCATTCTTTTGGTGACGGACATCTCACACAAAAATTCTTTCATGCAATCTGAAGTGATTTGCTCTACATTGCCAGCGCCTGCATATCCTCACGAGTGATAAGCCACGCTATATAAATCTACAAACTTAAACTTGTTAGGATCTCCAGTATGCTCTCACACAAGGACTCTCTCAGAACTGTGATGAGCACACTTGAAACATTCTGTACACTCCTAGTTACAATCACCAGAAAGTTGTTTTCTGAGGTGTCTATCATCATTATATGGTCCATTTATATATCTAATGCCAATTTGTTCAGAGTTTGACCAGAACATCTTGGGAGGCTTTCCTTAAGACTTTGGTTTTGACACTAAAAGCACAACTGTGATAATCTTTTCACCTTTTTATACCAAGGAGTCCAATCCTGAACTTATATTTTATTTTTGTTAGGCTTCTTCCCAGATAACCTTCTAGGACTAGATTGCAAATTCTCTCCAACTTCTTTCGGGGTACAAACATACTTTCTTTGAAGATTTTACCATTCACCACACTCTGACTTCACAGAATCCCCTCACATCAGGTAAGACCTCAATCTTATACTGCAATCCCTGCAGAATTATTTTTGGATTTCGTGCAGCATGACATCTCATTCCTAGATTGCTGACATTCATCCATCTTAAGACCCGACATATCCACTGTCAAAACCACCTCCTCAGTTAAGTTTTCTTCATGTCCAGCTTTATTTAATGGCATGTGAAAAGTATGCTTACATACTTCTCACTCGAGGTCGGGACTCTACCCTGAAACTTCCAGAGATAGCACCCAACAAGTAATTCTGGGGGTAGTTCTATCCAAACCTTTTGGAGGCAGTGCTTAGTTTGTATAAAAAAAAAAAAACGTTGGGGTGCTGAATATCAAGGCTGCGCAGGCTTGATGCCAGCTAATGCCTCTTTAATCTTACACTGGACACTTCCGGCCCCTTTACCTCACTCCATCAGGTTCCTGCTTTCTCCCTTTGTCACAATTTTTTATTCTTTCTCTTCCTCCCCTGTGTGTTTTCAGTCTGTTGCCCTGGGTCAAAATCTAATGAGGAAAAATAGGCGCTGGTTCCTAAAAAATGAGTCCCGGTGGTTCCCACCTGCAGCCACCGACTCAAATTTAGCGCTATTTAGATGTAAGAAGGTAGTTGAGAAGCATATGGGCTGTCCTGAATACAAAAGGGATACCACATAAGAGAAATGGAATTATACCCCAAAAGCAGACACTTTATACCATTGACTACATATTCTCCCGTGGCCTTATGGCAAACTAGGCAAAAGTCACAATACAGTTTTTTCCCACCACAACTTACATTAAAGTAGCTCCGAACTGTAGGAAAGTAGGACCTGCTTTCATGGTGACCCCCACTTTTTGCTGGTGTCATTATGTTTTCCTCACTAGTCTGACTGGGATCTTGCTAATCAGGACCCCAGTCTTTGTGCTTCTTCCCTAAATTGGGCATGATGAGTACCTAGGTACCCTCCAGATTGGCTACTGGTGTACACTTGTAAGTCCCTAGTATATGGTACTACGGTACCCAGGGCATAGGTACACCAGGGGTCTCCCATGGGCTGCAGCATGTATTATGCCACCCATGAGCGTCCACTCAAATTGTGACTATAGTCTTGCCATTGCAGCCTGTGTAAGCTGGTGCTAGCACCACTGACGACGGATATAGGTTCCCCTATATCGGAGGTCACTACATTTAAAACCTATAAGTCACCCCTAAGGCAGGCCTTTCAATCCTGAAGGCAGGGTGCTGGGTCCTAAGTGTGAGGGTGCTCCTGCATAAGTAGGGCACCACTACAACCTTCGAAGTCCATTCTCCCGAGTTGTAAGTGCAACAGCCATTACGACATATACAGTGGCCTTGCGTCATTACATCTCTAAACTGCCTGTAACGAACCCTGTCATGTTTGGTATCAAACATGTTGGAATCATATCACCACACCGTAAGCGGTGTGGGGGTATGATTCCATGCACTGTAAAGCTTTTCCCCGCGAGGCCCTTAGTGCTCCCAGTACCAGTCTTCCAGAACCGGACAGCAAGCTAGGGCTGCTGCCAACCAGAGACACGTTTCTGCCTTCCTGCTGCAAAGCCAAGCTCGAGCAGGGGAAGGCAGAATAATGGGTATCATGTCACAGGGAGGTGTGACCACCTCCCAGGCAGGATTTAGTGTATTGGGACAGGGTGGGGGGCGGTTGCCAGCGCCACTGAGACTGCTGAAGGGCACATTTGGTGCTTTCCTTGCATACTCCAATTCAAACCAGTTCAGGGAGCAGTTTGCTCCCGCTCTGGCATGAAACTGAACAAAGTACATGGAAGTATCCTCCCCACTGTCCAGCTCCTCCTCTGGGAGGAATCCCTGAATCGTCCCAACCCTTTCTTAAGGGTACTTAAGGGCTTAGATTCAGATCACATACTACTTCAACTTCGACCGTCTGGATACTCTGGACTTCGCTTTGGGAACAGAGACTGCACCGGGGAAGATTCCTGCTGCTCCTGGTCTCGTCGTCCTGCTGGTCTTCTGCAACGTCTGTGCCTGTGCTCCATATAGGTTCTTCACCAGGCCTGTGGACATCCAAAGACACCCAAAGGAATCTCCCTTGGAGTGAAGGAGTCAATCCTCGGCATCTGCAGGCACCGCAACACAGCTGACCGATCTGCTGATCCTGGGCACCCACGGACTCCGAAAGGCTCAGCAACACAGGTGGTGGTTTGCAACTCCCTCGAGGCCTGCACTGTCTTCATACCAAGTTTGAGGCCAGTATCCCTCGTCGGACCTGCTGGAACAGAACCCCTGTGCACTGCGTCGACTTGCTGTTGCCAATGCTTGTTGACTCATCCAAAGATCTTCAGGCTCCAAGAAGCTCCAACCTCAAGCAATTCCTGCAGCCAAGATCTTTGCCCTCACTGCTTCCTCTGCACTGTGGGCCTTCTTCATTGGTGAGCTGCTCGAGGTCCTCTTGCGACTCCTGTGCCTTCGGCCCGTGGGTCCTCTTGAGGGTCTTCTTTGACTTCAGTGGGCTCCCCTGCTTGCTCGGGGCCTGCTCTGACTTACCTGGTTGTGGTGAGTCACTTGGACCTTGCTGGTCCCGACACTGCACCTTTTTCATCGATCATGTTGGTTGTTGCTGCCAAGGCTTGTTGGTGCCCCTGCCGGACACTTACCCCTTGGCCCTCGACATCCGACGTGGGACAGCTCGTGAACGGCTCCTGGTCTTCTACAGCATCGCCTGGTCCGCACAGCTGCAACTTCAAGGGCACCGTCAACCTCACCTGCATCTCTGACATCGGTGGGCATTCGTCTTCCGTGCCTCCTGGTCACTCCTGAGTGGCATAGACTGTCCCCTCTGCTTGCAGGTACCTCATCTTAAATCCACCTTTGGGTTCCCCCGGTTTCCTTCGTCTTCTTCTCCAGCGGCATCTTTCCTGAAATCCTCCATTGTGGAGTACGGCGGTTTCCGACGTCACTTGACACCTATGCACCCAGCTTTCCTGGTGTAGGTATCCTGGTTCCTGGGGTATCCACGGGTGGGGTGACTCTCCAACCTTCCATCTTCCCCAGGATTTCTTCAGGGTCCACTGGGAAGGGTCTTTTTCCTTTAAAACTGCGACTTACCCATAGACTTGTGTTGATCTCACGGTCATGTTCACACTCTGCACACGGCCTCTGTGGGGTTCCTGGGTACTTAACTTGGATGGTTCCTTGGGTCCCCAACACTT
Organism: Calotriton arnoldi; assembly: GCA_963921515.1. Lineage (NCBI taxonomy): Eukaryota > Metazoa > Chordata > Amphibia > Caudata > Salamandridae > Calotriton > Calotriton arnoldi. Next base: position 1,589,289 of record CAWUFW010000518.1, read on the forward strand.
CTACGTCCACTCTGGACTTGAGTCGTGGTTCGCATTCCACTATTTTAGTATATGGTTTGGTCTCCCCTGGAGACCACTGTGTATTTGTGCTACATACGTGCTGTATTCCCCAAGTATTGTGTGTATTGTGTTTCTATCTCCGGGTAGGAGATAGTACAATTGTGTTAGTGAGTGTTTGTAATAAAATACCTATTTGTATAACTACACTGTGATTCTTTTTCACTTTACCTATACCATAAGATTAAGTACTGGTAAAACAAGCTGCTTTACACTCCTTCTGGACTAAGCCTGAAGGCTGCTCTCCACAGCTACCACTTAGAGAGCTTTCTAAGGTTGTCTAAGACCACTAAAATCACCATAAGGGTTGTCTGGTTAATGCAGGGTGCTACACTTACATAAGTGAGCACCATATACTAAGCCAGACTCTCACACAAACCCCTTAGTCTTGGCATCAGTGGTGAGCATAGTGTGTCTGTTAATGCCAAACTTGCCCAAGGATGGTGATTCCAGATGAAAGAAACATTTTTCTTTAACAGTGCTGGCATGGGCTCTGCTTTGTCAACAACGATTTTATGAAGTTAGCATAGTATAAAAAAAAGGCCTACAAAACTTAGATCGTCCTTATTTTCCTGGGCAGAGGCTTTCTTGACTTCATTAACCAGATCAAAATATGGTTTGATATCACATGATAAGGTGATTCCAAAATACTCTACTCATCCCATACCAATATAGCACTTTTTAATTGTTAGATAGCACCTATCTAAAAGAAGAGTCATGCCTATGCTCGAAGGGCTCATACATTAAAATGTCTTCTTGGTAACAAGAGTCTACCCAAAATATATTGCTTCATTCTCTGAAAGACCGATATCGCAGCGGTCAATCCAAATGACATTCAACGGAATCTGTATGCCCCAAACAGGGTTATAAAAAAAAAAAAGTGAAAGATCTGGAATAAATGTAACTTTTCCTGGTAGTAAATTGCTGATCGATTACACTGAAGCAACAAGCCTTCAGCAAGTTAAGCATTTTGTAAACTCTGGGAAGAGGGTGGTATTCCACTAAAATGCTTGAATTGATGTATTTGAGTTCACTCATAATTAGATATCTTTCGTTCTGCTCAAAACACCACTACAATTAGAGTTAAACATTCTAAGTTCTCTGTTGGCTTAAAACTCCCTGATTCATAAGCTTGTTAAGTTCTGCTTTCAGGGTTTCCTTCTTTAACTGTGACATGAGTCGGACATAGTGCACCACAGGGACAGTGCTGGGTTTCAATTTAATTTGGTGTTGGAAGTCACCTAATAGCCCTAATTGTTCAGAGAGCATTTCTGGAAACTACTTGCACACCTCATTCCCACAGCTAGACTTTTCCACTAAGAGAACGGATTCCTTTTATTTGGGATCTGACTTTATGCCTATTCTTTTTGGTGCCTCCAACCTAAAAGACTAGACCCACACATGGCTATGCCTAGTTTAACTCCAGTTGTTCTCCTCTGAAAGGGAATACTCTTCCAACTATACTGCCCAGTAGAATGGGCTGTTCCCCACCCCGCCCCCTCCCACACCCACATCTCCAGGTTATCAGTCCCCTCAAAAACCTAATTCTCGCTACCAATTTCTCTTGGAAAAAAGTACTGCCAATAAGTGTAAATGGTTAACAGGAATCTGCCAAGACCTTAATGACATTCACCCAGAGTTATGTTACAGAAAGGTAGGTTTATATTGCTATCTTGATTCTCAATCTGAAAGATTAACTTTTTGGTTTCCTCATCTAAATGTTCTAAAGCATTTACCTACCTATTGCTTTATTTCTTGCATGTTCTAGCAAAATGCCCTCTTTTCCCACATGTGCTACAGGTGGAATTCACGACTTGGCAGATGGAACTATTGGTCAGATCTCCAGTGATACCACTTCGGTAACACTTCATCTTGAAGAAACCAACACCGGATTTGGGTTAGAGTTCATTCATTTTGCCACACCCTCACTTTTTCTGGCATCTTTGATTTCACATACTTGCTCAGCCTAAATTTCATTTACCTAAAGAAGTCTGCCACATGTTCTGTGCTTTTTGCTATATATGTAGCCTCTTCCAAGTCAAGATTACAGGCGAGGGCTTTTCTTTATACCTGGATTATTAGTATATCTAACTAATTGATCACAAATAAGGGAATCGCACTGTACACAAAATTCACTTATGTAGTATAGACCTAACTGTTTCCCTGCCTTGCACGTGGGTGATGCATTTGTAAGTATTGCACACAATTCCTACCTATTATTCCTAGGTAAAATTGATCCCTAGTTCTATCATGCTGGGTCTGGTGGCCGAGTGGACTAATGCGTCCACTGTAGTGGCCTGTGTTTGATCTCATGATCACAGGTTAAAATACCAGCGGATCCACTCAGCCTTTCATCCTTCTGAGGTCGATAAAATGAGTACCATGGATTGGGTAACATTAAACATCTGTTTTTCAGCTCCAAGATGCCCACGGGTGAACATGCGCTTTACAAATACACGTTATGTTATCTGCCAGCTATGCTGTGTGCTTTGGGCTTACCTTCCCCCCAGTATTAGTCTACATGTTCTAGATATTAGGTGTGTCATCAAATGCTCTTTTAATAGTTTCACAAATTCATTCAGTGAGCATGTTGCCCCTTCTTTACTTCCTTTTTGCACTACCCAGTGTCTAATTTGAGTATATCTGATACTCTCCGATTCCCCTAAGCCACGGTCTACTTTAATTCTAGTCAAAAGATATTATTTGGGGGGCAGAGCTTGGCACCAGGGAAAGACAGCGGTTCTATAACGCAGCTCCCAATGAGGCCGTGACTGGTGCAGCTAAGAACAACGCTACAGGAGGTGGCGGATAGTACCTCCAAAACCTCTGCAGATATCCCCTCCATCCTTCAAGATAGCCCCCCTTTAATAGCAGGCTGTCAGGTGCAGAGACCAAATTGACCAGAGACTGGCCTCTTCTATAGACTGGAAGCAAGACCACTGGTACCTCCAAAAGAAGATTGTGGAACTGGAAGACCAAAACTGCTGAGACAACCTTAGACTTTCTGGTGTCACTGAGAAACTGGAAGGGGACAATATGATGGGATTTCTTGCCGGTTTCATCCCTACCATCACCAAGATCCCCTAGAATCACCCTCTGTAGTTTCAACAGGCCCACATAATTAGATCCAGCTGCCAAATATGTAGAAATGGCCCAACGCAAATAATATCCTGCTTCTTATGTCACCAACAAGCTTGGGTGAGGATTATGTTGGCCCGTTTCTCTTTGAGGTCCACAAGATCTTCATTTGCAAGACTTCTCTGAACAAACTTTGGCCACCTGGAAAAGAGATCTACAACTACGCCCCCATCTTAAACACTTGGGAATTAGATATGGCCTCCCAGATCTGGCAACAATGCTCATAACCCATGATAATCGGACCACATCATTTGATGACCCCGGACAACTGAAATGACTTCTGGAGGCACTGTTGGCAACAGGGATGTAGCAGGCGCCCCTCTGAACATGCTTGGCCCTTTGCTCCCCAACCCCATCTTTCTCCTCCTCTTCTTACTTTCACCATAGCTTACCCCGACTCTCATATAGACTCCTAGCTAATGGAAACCCCGGGTGGACATGCACTCGCATCTTGCCGCACATCCCACCGCCCGACCAAGTCCTCACTAGTCCATGGGACCCATTGCTGTGAACTCGACCTAGGCAATCTTCACCGCCGATACGTCAAACAGCTTTCCAACGTCATTCATAGGGACAACCACCTCCTGTGGTTGGACTAAGTCTCATGCTTTTGGAAACAGTAGACCTTTCCTTAAATACTTCATCACCATTCCCTCCACTATCCAGTACTAACCTATATAGAAACCTCTCACTACTTGCTGAACATTCAGGACCACACAAGTAGAGCACACACCCTAAAGAGGAAACTCAATAGACGACCTACCACTTGTTATCGTCCCTCCGCCACAAGATTGGTGGTAATGTCCCAAAAACAGTGCTTCTCAGTGGCCTCCTTATATGTCAATAGGCTCTCCAGCTACGTCAAAAGGAAAAAGATACTGGACTATAGCCGGTCACTTCAGCCAGATTTAGCCCTTCTGCAAGAGACACACCTCTCTGAGGCAGAAAGTCAGAAGCTGCGGAGGGAATGGTTTGGGAGAGAGTACCAGGCCAGCAAACTCTACGCCGGAAACACAGACGCACTCTAATAAACTATATCATAAGGGCGAGGTCGCCATACTACTTGCAAAACACTTCCTGTAAAAGTACACAAAGTCTGGAGAGACCCTTGCAGGCACTATGTGTTTCTCAAGGCCACCTCACACAATCAGACCTTATTGCTAGATTCTGTTTATGTCTGACCTCGACACGAGAAAGATACCATGGCTGGCATAGTTGGAATCCTGCATCAACACCCTAACATGAAGATGTTACTTGAGGGCAACTGGAACCTGGTCCAAGATCCCTATATAGATAAATCAGACCACCCCCTATCACACAAAGCCTCAAACAGGGGGCTTCTCAGAGACATGATGGCAGACTTTTCCTTGCTGGATCCTTGGAGACTCCTGCACCCCACAACAAGATTACACTTATACTTCCTGTGTACACGGAACCCACACGCAGATTTCCATGCCTCACTTAAGCCATTTAATAGATGTTGCAATTGTTTGTACCCACAGGGGTTTCTGTGGATAATGCTACATAGATCTGGCTAGAGTGGAGGTCTTTGAGACCCCCTACGAGTCAATGGAGACCAAACCGGTCTCATTCTAAACTTCCAGGTCTAGCCTGGCTGATGAGGGGTCTTACCCCAAAACCGGTCCCAGGATGCTTGTTTAGGGTCCAGGGTGTCCATCTGGTTAATGTATTAACCAGATGGATACTGGATGATCAGCAGTAAGGAGGTCTCGATGGACACGTTGTTTGGACTGACAGCACAAGAACAATGAGAACGGGAGATGAAACATTTATGTGAATTGTGCAGCACCTTGATAGACACAACTGAGGAATTAACAGAGTCTTCTGACTGAATCGTGATTTTGAGCCCTGATGATGTCCGTAGGGACGAAACGCGTTGGCTGGGCTGCGTTGACTGCTTTTGATGGAAAGAATTGATTGAATAAAAAGTTTTGGATCCATTAAGAAACACAAGACTCCCAAGTGATTATTTTTTGAATGGACTGATGAGAATTAAACAATGAATATTATTATTCTTTGAATTTTGGAAAGACAAATTAATGATGGACTTTTACATGCTCCTTTTCTTCTAAAATTCAATTCTGACTATTCCAGGCCCCCAAAGCGATAAGAATGGCTTTGGCAGCAGGTATTAGTCATTTTTAATGTATACAGAATTAGAAAACAACTATTGTTGTGCTCATCTCTAAATTAAACAGCTCCACCTTGTGGCAGATTATACTCCGTGCCGGTGTTTATAATTAAGTGCCATTGCCGAGCACCAGAAACCACCAGCTCACATTAAGCACTGTTTGCTTTTCAGAAGATCGAAACATGGCGGTCCTGGATCGGGTGTGGGAAGGCCCAGGCGGCATGGACTTTTAGGAGTGCCACCCCCAGGAATCAACGCGATTCCGTTCTGCTGGGGACGTGCAAGGCGAGCATCGGTTCAGTCTTGGGAGGGCTCTCTGTTGCATTATGCTCCTAATGGAGAGGCCGGGGTCACCTGCCCCGGCCTATCAGTCGCGTCCTCCTGGGTGGAAGAGCCCACCCCGTGCCCGGTCCTTGCTGGGCAACTGTGAACTGTTCCGCCAACCAGCGAGGGAAGGGCTGGGGCAATCCGAGGAACTCACTAAATCATCCAATCCGTAGTAGAGAGAGTGTGTGTGGACAAAGGGCAGGGATTTAATCAACACAAGCTTATGACCAGTACTTACTAAGAATTCGTTGTTCATGGGAAATAATTGCAATTCCAAATACAAATGGTGTTCAGCTGGTTACCTGCAGTTACTGGGAATTCCTCGTTCATGTGAAATTATTGCAATTTCAATCCCTATTACGCATGGGGTTCAGCGGGTTACTCCGTATCGGTGAAGGGTAGAAACACACTGACCCATTCAGAGTAGCATGTTTGCAGCCCGGACAACTAAGGGCACCACAGACCTGTTATTGCTCGATCTTGTGTGGCTTAATGCCACTTGTCCTTCTAAGAAGTTGAACGTTAACCGCTCTGGGTGTCATGTAGCTAGTTAGCATGGAGGAGTCTCATTTGTTATCGGCATTAACTAGACAAATTACTCAAACTTAGAACGGCCAGGGACTACCACCAACAGAATCAAGGAAGAGTTATCAATCGGTTAATCCTTTCCATGTCCGGGCGAGATTCTCATGTGGAATCAAATTCAGCCACAGGCTCCACTTCTGGTGATGCCCTTCCATCATTTAAGTTTCACCTTTGAAACCATACTATTTCCGGAACCCAAAGACTTTGGTTTACCATAAGGTCATGGAAGAAACACTGCCATATTTCTAGTCAGCATCATTTATAGTCAGAGCAACGACAATATCTGATCATCTTCGAACCTCCGATTTTCATTCTTGATTAATGAAAATATTCTTGGCAAATGCTTTCCCTTTGGTATGCCATAAGTTGGTCCAAGAATTTCACATCTAGCTGCACAATATGAAAGCCCCGGTCGTTCATCTTAATCATGGCCCCATTTCTGAAAATCAACAAAATAGAACCGTAGTCCTATTCCATTATTCATAGCTGAAGTATTCAGGTGACCGACCTGCTTTGAACACTCTAATGTTTTCAAAGTAAATGCTTTGGATCCCCAGGACACTCAGTCAAGAGCATCAAAGAAGTGCCGAGAGGTAGGGGCTAGGACAGGCAGTAGCGTGCCTTTAAGGATTTAAAGTATACACATTCCAATTACAGGGCTTTGAAAGAGTCCTGTATTATTTTTCTAACTATCTTTCCGAGTTGAGAGTGAGTAATTTGCACAGCTTCTGTCTTCCTTGAATGTGGTCGCTGTTTCTCAGGCTTCATCTCCAGAATGGAACCTTGATTCCCCTTTACCTGTAGTCACCATTAAAGAAGTGCTCTGGGACAGCTTAATAAGAGCTGGAGAATTTCCATTTGTACTTCATTCAAGGTGGATCACATTAAGCAGTTTGTCTAGCAAAAAATTATTGCGCATTACACCAACCAAATATGTAATTAGTAGATATAAAATATAATGCTAAAATAATTAAGAAATAAGTTAGGGATTGTTAAAGTGAGTTGCATTATATATTTATTTACAAAATATTGCACTTTGTGAAAATGAATTGAACTAGATTATCCACTACATAGTATTTTTGCCAAAATGCCCCATACTATGGTGGCTAACATACATTAATTTAAAAATATATAAATCAGAATATTCATGTGTGTTAATATTCAACTGTCCCAAAAAATAGATCCTTTTCACTGGCGTTGCTCCTTAGTTAAATCGCCACTTGACTTGTTCAGGCAATGCACTCCCCATCATATCCACTTTTTCTGCAAGTTCAGCCTCAATGGCCTCCTATAGGAAAAGAGAGAAGTCCAGCAGGAGTAAGAAACAAACGATGACCTGGCCAAATGGCACTTGTCTTGTACATGCACACAATACACACATTAACCATTCATGCAGAGATCACACATACATAAACACACACTGCCACAAACAAGGCACAGACTATGTACATGCAGCCAGCTTGAATGTATAAACAGGCGTAAATAAAAGAGTGCATAGTTGTGGATGGAAGGATGCAATATTTGCGAAAGGATAATGGCTAGTGGAAATAAATAGGTGTGAGTGGGCGGTGAATGAGTGGACAGAGCATGCGACAGACTGATAAAAATGTAGATCAGTAGATAAATACATTACAAAATGTCTCCACGTCCCTTACAGTGATCAATTATACATATTCTAGGTCCGGGATCACAATGTTGCTACATTTTCTGAAGAGGCTCGATAAATAACAGATATTACAATTTTCACTGCATCAACCTTTAACAGGGTTCAAACTGGTATTTGCAGCCTGTATACAGATATATGAGGCTTGTGGATTAACCCACCTATCACAGTAGCTTGGCAAAAGACACTCCATTGAATGGTAAAGATAACTACATCCTGGCTTCTTTTATAACAAACAATATTGTTTCTCTATATGGTACTCTCAAGAGGGCATATTGCCCATAGTTCGAGACACCAGGTGGTCTATCTAAAACGGAATACTGGTTTATTTAGTGTGTAATAGAAAAATTGGTGGTAGAACGATGTAGGCTGCTTTGCTGCTGCGAAAGGAGTGGACAGCAAATATCCACTCAATTATTTTAATTTTTTTAAAACCTTTATTTACATTTTCAAAGCCATACAGTATTTCAGAATTCAAAGTAGTGATGAATAAATGCATGGGCATTATACAAACAAAGAAATACAGTAACAGAAAGGGGGAAGTGACGGGGGGAACATAACACGGGCTCAGATATGGTTGAAAATCCAACATCAGAGCTCAATAATGAGAAAGCACTCAATGGTAGGCAAGAAATCAAACTCGTGCACCACACAGATTATACATGTACATCCCATTTATCCAGTACAATACAGTCTTGTGATGACGGAGGCATTATTATTACCATAGTCACAGCAGTGGAGCAGGGGTTAGTGTACATGAGCAGAGTGGTTTTAAGGGTGTTCCAGGCAGATTGGAAGGGTCTGAATTCCGTCAAACCACCCAAAATGTAAATGGGACCCAGATATCTTTGGGTCTAGACGTGGGGGGCATTAATTCCCAAAAGGTAGACAGTTCTTGACAAAATGTAATATCATGAATCCATGTGTCAATTGAGGGAGCGGAGCTCTTGCCCCAGTGTATGGCAACTCTGCGCTTCACCAATAGGAGCATCATGGCAAGGAGAAGTCGGACCGCAAGCGGGGCGTCCTTGATGTAACCCAGCAAGCCCACCAAGGGTGTATAACCCAATGCTAATGTCCACTCAATTATTGATCTCTCTCATAATGAATCACCCTGCATGTAGCACTAAAGAGTAGCGTGCAGGCCAGTGGCTGATAGTGGAATTTGAAAGCGGTGGAGCGTAAAACCAGTGAATGAACTGTATGTAGCGCGAGCAAGGCCAATGTTTATGGGGGGACTGTTGGGGGGGTTCTCCCCTGAGAAAAGTTTTGAAAATTGCTTTATTTTGGTGCAATTTTCAGCAATATGTTTGTAATAAAGGGACAAAAAATAGAGTTCTAATACTGGCTTCAGCCTGACACCCTCCCTCTACATAGGATGTGGTGTTACGGCCAGAGCTGCTGACTTGGGAACCAGGTTTAATTCTCAGCGTGAATATCCTGTAATTCTGGGCAAATCACTTAATCTCACATGTGCCTATAAAAAATGAATGTGACCTTGCGTAATGCAATTGGTGCTCATGAAAGGGCTAAATTACTTTGGGTCGAGTTTGCGCCATATAAAAACTGCAGAGGGGTTACAAACAAAGCCTTAACATAATGAGAAACACACAGATACCCATTTAGTCACGGTTTTGTACAAAATGAAATCAGAAAGTATTGATTAATCAAAACTCAATTGTCTTCATTATCACATATGAAAGCACTTTTAAATATGTGAGTTCAGAATATCAGTTGCACAAAGGGTGTGGCTAAAAAAACACAAAATATTCTGTAAGTTTCACCATCAGGTAGCTACTTCTAAAATAACACGTAAATTAAATGAATAATATAAAAAAAAGTTAGTTCTCAGTGGCAAATGCAGTATAGTACATTGTGAAAGTTTATTAGTTAATACACTGCAGAGGTCTGTGTGTAACCAGAGAGCCACAGAATCAAATCTTGGTTGATGCAGTGGAGAACAGTGACTTGTGTATTTTTAGTGCTATAAGGTCACACCTTGTGACAGAAAGCACTATGAATGTTTGTCATTTTTTCATGGTTTAAATCTTTTTATTTAAGAGCATGCCAGAGCAATGTTTACATCGTTATATGCATCAAGATTGACGCAGCAAATAAAATAATTGGCAGCATTCAACTGTTAGGGGGGAAGGGAAAACGAGAAACATCTCAACCAACGTAGAGAAAAAGGGAAAGAGAAGAGACAACGGACACAAGAAAAACACATTCCCACCCCAAGCCCTCACTCCTCCCAACCCCAACGTCCAGATCACCTTTGCTAGATGATTTAAACATAGTTGATTTACCTCATATGCATACATATCTACTCATGTGGTGAGGGCAGCATCTGGTAAACGTAAAAATGCGTAAATATTTCGGGCAAGTGAGTTCTCTGAAATCGTGCGTTAGGAGGGACAAATAAGGACACCAGAGTTTCCCAAAGTTGTCACCTTGATTTGCGAGTGTCATGGATATTCTTTCCATGCCCATAATGAACCATAGCCTGTGAAGCCAACTTGTATGTGAGGGGAGTTGTGGTGAACCCTTAGAATGTTCTGTATCGCCGCTCCTAGCGCAAGGCCGATTTGTCTACCACATTTAGATTTCAAGGAATATGTTAAGGGGGGGTTAGGTAGGCCTAGTAAAACATAAGCCGGGAATCTAGGTATCTTTGTATCGAGATGGGCATCTATCTCGTCTAGTATTTGTGTCAAGTATGGCTGGAGTCGGGGGCATTCCCATAGTATGTGTATTAGAGTCCCTTGGTCGCCGCAGTTTCACCAGCAATGATCGCTACGGTGTGGGTACCTTTGAGATACCAGTACGTGGTGATTTTGACTAATATTTTCTTGAGGGAGGTATTACTGGCGGCGTGTCGGGCTCTATGGTGTATGTCGCTCCATTCATCCTCAGTTAGCTGCCTCCCTAATTCCTGCTCCCATCTATGTTGGCCAGCATTGTAGACATGTTTGTGAGTTTGTATTAGGAACATGTAGATCTCTGAAATTAGACGTTTGCCTGTAGTGTGGGAAATGAGCCAGTGTTCATGTGCTGTGAGAGGTGTCTGTATGAATGGTTTATTGCTAGGGTGTAGGAGCCAGTGGCAGAGTTGAAGGTAGTGCAATCGTTCTGATTCTGGGAGGTTAAAATCGTCGCGTAGTTGTTGGAATGGAATCACTCCGGCTTCGTCTATCATATGTCCCATGGCCCGACAATCTGTCTTTCTCCATTCGGTGAATGCCTTGGAACCTAGGCCAGGTGTAAAATCTGGGTTTTCAAATAGAGGGGTCAATGGTGAGGGGAAAGAGGCGAGTCCGTGTTTGGTGCTTGTTTGGTCCCATGCTTACTCGCGTGATTGGGGGAAGATAGAGGGCTATTTGGTTTCTGAGGAAGAGGACCTTCCACAGAGATGTACCTGCAACTGCTCTGTCTTGGAACAAACAGTGTTTCTCTGACTCTGGTTGGTACCACTTCACCAAGTATCGTATCTGCGTTGCTTGGTATAGGGGGGTGGGGAGAATGGTAGGGGCAGCGTTTGGAATATGTAGAGAATTCTGGGGAGTATAGTCATTTTGACCGAAGCTATTCGGCCCAACTAAGAGATCTGGGGATGTTTCCAATTAGACATGTTGTGTCTGACCTGTTTTAGAAGGTTTTGGTAATTTATTGTTAAGGTTTGGTGGAGTGTCGATGCCAATTTAATCCCCAGGTAGGGGAGCGCAGTTGGTACCCATTGAATGTAGAATTGTGTTTAAAGTTTTGTGGTTAATTCCTGGGGTATTGAGAGGCCCAGTGCCTGTGATTTTTCCATGTTTATGCGGAAACCGGAGGCCCGACTATAGGCCCCCATTTCCCTTATGAGGGCAGATAAGGTGTGATTGGGGTTCACCAAGGTTAATAGAATATCGTCTGCATAAAGGCTTGATTTGTGGTGAACGTGACAGAATGTTGTGTAAAAGATGGAGGGGTATCCATCTGGTCCTGGAGATTTGGAGAGTTTTAAACGGGAGATGGACGAAATTACTTCTTCAGGACGTATATCGTCCTCTAGTTCTTCAGCCTGTTCCTGGGTGATGTGCGAGGTTTGCGCTCCTTCGAGGTAATCAGTGCTATCTAAGGGATCTAGGTATTGTCTAGTGTATAGTTGTGTATAGAACTCCTTGAAGGAGTTTGCAATATCTCGGTCTGTAATGTTTGTTTTCTCTGGTTTGTAAGGAGGAGACTCTCGTTGCCTGGCGTTTTATGCAGTTTATTGGCTAGGAGACGGCCACATTCGCCCACCCCCCGACATAATAAGAGTGTCGCAGACGAAGTGCGGCATAATCTGCTCTATCAAGATCTAGTCCAGCCAGCTGAGCACGTAGCGCTGTTAACTGGCGCCACACTCTTGAGGCACCCGTACGGCGGTGAATACGTTCCAGTTCCTTAACCTGGGTAGAAAGGCTGTCTCTTTTTTCCTTGCACAGCTTATTATCAGCAGCAGAAATAGAGATGATTTCACCCCTTATAACTGCCTTTAGTGCCTCCCATAGAGTTGCTATAGAGACGTCAGGGGTGTCATTGATTTCTAGGTAATTAGAGATAGGTGCTTGAATTTGGGAGAGCGCTTCTGGACAGTGTAGCAGTGTTTCACGCATGCGCCATGATCGACGTGGCTGGGTCTATCCTCAAGGACAGCGTTACCGCTGAATGGTTGGAGAGTATGTCTGTGTCTTTGGTTAAGCTATTAATGGTCTTCGTGGCTAGAAAATAAGCTAACCTCGCATACGTTTTATGTGCATGAGAATAGAAAGTGTATTCCCGTTCATCTGTGTGGAAAGACCTCCAAATAATCACAAAGTCCCAGGTCTTTAAAGCCAGTTTTTCGTAAGTGCCCTGGTCTGACCATGTCGTTGTGCTGATCTATCAAGATCTGAGTTAAATACTAGCTTAAGATCACCCCCCAGGAGGACCTCTGTGTTTGTTGCAGCTTGTGCTTCTGTGAGTGCCTTGCGTAAGAACGGTTCTTGGCCTTCATTGAGAGCATATAGCGATCCTATTGTAAAAGTTGTTTTCCCCAGTGTAACCTGATAGGAGAGTAATCTACCTCTTAGTTCTGCTACCTTGGATCCTATTGTCCCCTTAAAGGATCGTGCTACTAATATAGCTACTCCTGATGTTTTGGAAGAGGCGGAGAAGAGTTGTTGTGGGAAGGCTCGTGATCGGAGCCGGTGGCAGTCTCGGGATAGGAGGTGTGTCTCTTGGAGTAAGCAAAGGTAGTAGAGATCTTGACACCGATCTCTGGTGAAGAATCTCAAAGATGACTGACGTTGATGTCTGAGGAGCGTACATTTCGATATTCAATTTCTGTGCTCTCTTTGCCAGTACATCGTGACAGGTATTGATGTCATCCACAGGCGATATTCTTGAGGGTGGACTGTGTTAGTGTGGGAGAGTAATCTCTCTTAGAAGAATGTGTAGAGGAGGAAGACCAAAAAGGTGATCTACGCCTTTTGTGGTGGGTACGGGAAGTGGACCTCCGTGGAGATGGAGACCGGGTCTGCTGACGATCCCTGGAAGGCGTGGTACTGCTGCCGGCACCAAACGAGCCAGAGGAGATCTAAGGAGAGGGCTAGAATAATCCAGAGGCTGTTGGATCTGTGTAGAGGTCGTTTTCTGCCAGTGGAAGGAAGGAGATCTGTGCCTTTCTTCCCATTGCGCAGGAGGAACAATGGTCTGCGGAGTGGTCTTCTGTGCTCGCCGTTCTGGAGACAGAGAAGCGGAGCTTCTCGATGTCGAGAGAGGCCGAGGAGATCCTGCCTGCGAAGCTGAAGAGCCAGAGAGCCCCTTCGATGCCGAGCGGTGCCTCGCTGAGGGCGAGCGATGCGTCAACATCAACAGATGGGAGTGCCTCGACATCGAGCGGCTATGTGCTACTAAGACTTGGAATCCACCGACGGAGTTCTAGGCCTCGACGTCAGAATGTGAGGAGCCGACTGAAGTCCTGACGTCGAAAGAGACTTCTGCTTCGACGTCGACCCGCCAACGGAGACTGGTGCTTTGACGTCGGTAGTGGACTACCCAACGGAGACCGGAGCTTCGACGTCGTGCGGGGAGAAGGTGAAGGGGAGCGTCTTCTTGACGTCGAACCCCCTCTGGACACCGTCGTGGCAGACCGAGGCCTTGACATTGACGGCAACGGAGGAGTCTGCTTCGACGTCGAACCCCTTCTGGACGTCATTGATGACTTAGGCCTCGATGTTGACTGCCGCATAGTTGAAGGTAACGGAGGACTACGCTTCGACATCTAACGCCGTAACTCCGCCGATGACGGAGTGATGTCTCAACGTTGGGCAATGAACCGGCACCAACGGAGATCGACTCTACGCTGACTGCAGCGGAGAATTCGACATTGGAGTATGACGCGACGTACCTCTATGTCTGGAATTTTTTGACGATGACCGATGCTCTCAATGGTGATGTCGTCGGAGGGGCTGCCGTAGCCGATTTCGTCGTTGGAGCCCGAGCCAGACGCCGAAGAAGAACAGACCGGGACTTAATTTTTGGAAGTCGACCTGGGCTTCTTCTTCTTGTGTATCACAGGAGATCTGCCTCTGGAGGTAGTCGATTGTTTCTTCTCAGAGAGACCATAAAGACGGATTCTTTCTCTTTCCTTGAGAGTGCGTCTTGACAAATTCTGACAGTGTTGGCAGGTCTCAGGGAAATGAGACTCAGGAAGACAGAGGATACACACAGAATGGGAATCTGTCTTGGCCTTCTTTATGCCACAGGAAGGGCAAGGATCAAACAGAGAAGGCATCCTTTGACTGAAAAAGTCAAACATCTGCAACAAAAAAAGGCAACAGGTGTTAGATGTCGAAATAAAAGAAGTTAGAGCAAAAAAGAATAACGTTTTTGACAGAAAAGTCAAAGAAATGTGGTGCTGAGTAACCAGGGTCCTGACTAAAGGAGCCGGAAAGAACAACTGACCTAACTGTCACCCCTGAGGCATGATGGGAAGCTGGGGGTCATGGCTACCTTAATGGCACAGTGCCAGTTTTTGCTTGCAATTGCTTTCATTTTCTATGCTGTTAAGCTTTCAATGCAGCCTATGGACTAACAATGCCTGTATTCTTAGCAGGGCAATTTTTCTGCTGTGCATTAAAGAGAGTTCAAGTGTCTCCTTGTCCTCCTGTTTGCAAAAACAAGGTTTCAGAGCATTGGTTAGCCTTGGATTTTTCTCGGAGGATGTATTGGCTTGTGAAAAAATGATATATGTATATGTGTATATATATATATATATATATATATATGTATATATGTATATATATATATATATAGCTGTATATATATATATATATATAGCTGTATATATATATATATATGTTTGCATATATAATTTTTTATATATATTCCAGGGTCCCTGCGCATGGGCGGGAATATTCAGTGCTTATGACTATTGATAAGGATCCCCTGGAAGAGAACAGGGATTCCAGGAAGACTATGGTAACTGGTTCATCTGGTGCTGACTCGTCCAGGTTCCGAGATGTTTCTGGGGTGTAGTTCGGTCCCCTGCTGCTGTGTTTGTGGGCCCAGTGAGCATGTTTTTAATGATGCGATCTTTCTTATTGCGGGCAGAGGCCATCTTTCAGTGTAGTTTTTATTGTTTGTGAGCTGCAGGGGAGCTGTATAAGAAGTACACTCTGGTGTATGTCTTGCTCCAGCGTTACGCAGTGATTGCTAGGTCTCAATGTCCCAGTTATCTGTAGCGTCTCCTCTTTGCACTCTTCGCCTGCTTGTGATATTACAGTCTATTTGCTGCTGTAGAATAGCCTGGGTAAGTATGGGCCGTTGTTTGTAGGCGTGGGTGTCGGGCTATATTGCGGTTGCCATGGGTTCTAGTACCCCTGCGTTTCAGTGGGTGCTTCCAGTCACAACTGCTTTGCTTGTGTCAGCTTCGTGGGCAGGGGTATGGATATGCTCTCCTAGCTCAGGGTATTATGCGAGTCAGCGATTTCCACCTTCCAGGGTTACTTTGCTTCTGTCCGCTCCACATGTGCTAATCCTGACCCGCCTCCCCGACCCCCCGTTCCTGCGTAGGTTTCTTCAAGGTAAGTTTTCCCCACCCCAGCGGGGTATATGTCCTCTCCTCCCTGGGTACTATATAGCTCACCGATCGTCTGCCTGGGCTCCGGGAAGTGGCTTTCTTTTCGAGGCTGCGGATCTCTCTTCTGTTCCTCTAACCTCCTGTTACGGCCTACCTTGTGCAGTCAGCTTTCTCTCTCTTGTGTCTTCCAGTAAGCTGATCCAAGGCTTGATCGTCCAGAGTCAGGTAGGGGGATCATCAGACCCTGGATGCAGAGTTGTCACTGAGGCTTCAGGTCACTTAATTTCCGCCAGTCTCGCTTCTCTCCATTGGAACATAGGGCAGCCCCCGTCCTGGGTTGCAATCACTACCTCTAAAATCTCAGACCTCTTGCGGGTCACCGTTGCCTCAGATCGCCTGTGCTAGCCCCTGATGGTTTGGGCCCGTAGCGTTTGGGTCTGCGAATGTTGCGGCCTCTGAGCGAGAATCACGAATTCTGCTCAGGGGCCGTTTGGCCGAAGCTCTTGCAATTCACCGCAGTCTGCTTTAAAATGGAGTGCGGCTCACGTGTGCTTTGTTTTTAACTTCTCTGGACCGCCAGTCCAGTCCCTCAAGGTTTGGGCCTGTTGGGTTCGGGCCCGCGTGCGTAGCGGTCAGAGGGTGTGTCTCTCGGTCTTCTAGGGTGGGCCGAACGGCCGCTACTCTTCTGGCCCACCTCAGGCTGTGTCAGGGCTCGATATCCGCTCCGCCCGACTCAGTCGTGTCTTCCGGCCTACTCCTTTGGGGCTCCGTTTTGCCATAGTGGCGATAGTGCTTTCAGGCCTCAAATCTCTTGGTCTCTGCGCCTGGGCAACTTCACGCCCAGCTTCGCTGCTCGAAGGGCGATCACCTCCTAGGCCCCCCCCGTCTTAAGGCGTTTCTTCACTCCGGACTGCTATTGCTCCGATGGGGCTCCGTGCTGCAGCATATCTCGCTTTCTTGGAGACCTTACCTTTGCGATCTCCTGGGTCCGTCTCCACGTCTCTCTATCGGCCCAGCTTATGGGAGCTAGGTCCGCGTCCGTTGCGTCATCTGGGTGTGGTTCTTGGTCCCAGGCCGGAGGCTGCTCGATCACGGCTTCAGTGTTGCAGCCCAGCTTGCATCGGGCGTCGGTTTCGTCTCAGCGGAGACATGCATCAGGGACCCAGTACCAGGGTCGGAGGCACCGGAGCTTCCGATATGGAATTCCACCCCTATAAGGCTTTTTTAGGGGCCCAGAAGCGGCTTGGGCGGCGAAGGGGACGGAGAGACGGGACCGAGACGTCCTACTCGACTGCCAACTTGGCCACGCCCCTAAGTCATTTTTTTTAGAACTTACATTACACAGTGTAAGATAGATTGCTACAAAATGCTCAAATGCTTTGAAGATAAAATGGTGCTTCCAAAATATAGATTATGTTCCTCCAACACCTCGCAACTTCACAGCTCAGTCGTTAACACTTTTCACTAACGCTCAAAAAGACTAAATCTTTGCCATCACAAACCTTCTAGTCACTGGATCAATTAAAGCCATCCTTTACGTTTGTAAATTAACTCTTAGTGCACATCTGCATTTCTTTCAGGCAAGCAGGCGCCCTGGCAGAAAGGCTTGTTTAGCTGTCTGCCAGGCTTCGGTTTCACAGCACAGGAGACTCACAGAATGACACTTCAGCTAAAGCATTTAATACAAACTATTGGAAATAGCCGCCCTGCGTTGTCGCTGCTGCTGCGAGAAGGAAAAGGACTCGGGAGAGGAAATAGCGGGAAAATGAGAGAGTGACAGGCCAAGGACAGTTAGGAAGAGAGGAAGGCTTAAAGGGAGGGAAAGTGAAACTGACACTACATCTAAGGAGAGAAGAACACTCACCCCAGTAGTCTTGCAATTGGGTGTCGCAGTAGATGGAGGCACTGCACACCTACAGTCCACAGCGCTTTCTTTCAACGGGGCCCATCTCCTGAAATCGACTCTCTACTGGAATGCTCTAAAGAGAATACACGCAGCGCAGAAGCATGTGCACTGTATTCTGTTTAGAGCATGTGGCCATGCTGCAACCCCTCCCTTTGCAAGTAGTCTCACTGCGACAACTTGGAAAGGGAGGAGTGGTAAAAGGCAGCTGATGATAGACAAGCGGCCCCGGTAGTACAGGGCTGATATTGTACACGCTCAGGGCTGCTTCAGAATGTGGCGCTGTTAAGTCTCATTTGTGGGCGGTCCCTGAGGACCCCAATTATTGCAGAATCGGGCAGATCAGCCTGTCCTGCTTAAGTTTCACTGCTTCCAATAGACATATGCACGCTAGCGCAAGTGTCTAAATTAAAACTGGGAATGCTTTTAGGATCATTTAAATAGGATGATAATTGCTTTTTGCAATTACCAGCCATATCACTTTTTGCAATTACCAGCCATATCACTTTTAATTTGATGGGTGTAGCCCCTCCACCCACCCTGAGAAACCGCCGCAGGTGGGGACCCTCTGCGCCTTCTGGTACGCCCATAATCTGGGCATTATTACTTTGTGCCCTCCCTTCTTCATCGTCTGCACGTTCCTGGAGCTGTTCTACCTGTAGGCGTAGCTGAGCAACTTGTGCAGGGTGTTCCACGTGGCATGACGACAGGGTGGAGAGAGTCATCTCATTTGTTTTGACCCGGTCAGCCAACTTGCATTGGCCGTCTTTAAGGAGGCTAATGTCTGTTATGATGACCCCCCAGGAGTAGTTCAATGGCCACACGAGAGTCCCGTATTTCCTGGAGAATAAAGTCTAATTTATCCCTAGGTGGTGCCGCCATGGTGGGAGAAATACGGTCATCTGGTGTTGGCTGAGGAGCACTTGGAAAGAGTGGACCGGGAGCGAGAGTGGGCGACTGGTTTACTGGCCCTGGTTCATGTGTGTCTCATTGTTCCTGCTGTTGGCCCTCAATTCCATCAACAAGGGAGGGATGTGGAGCCTGTCCCCACATCAGGGGGGCTCCCAGTCCCCGGGGCCTGCGGGCTTTTAGTCATTATGCTCCCCTGAGCATGTACAGGTTACACTGTAACAAGGTGAACGAATGGTGAGGAAAGGTTAACGCAATGGCCCAATCAGAGCTGTATTCATAGGCCTGACGCACAATGGGCTGCCAGTTCATAAGTGTCCCTTTACTTTCCCTGGGTGGCCTGGACAGCGAGGAATGAGGGTTCACGACTTGGTACAGTGGATGTCACAGATGTGCAGGCGTTTGGGTATGCAGTACACTAGACAGGTGTCGTCCACCCCCCCACCCCCCCCGACACACGTGGGGTTTAACCGGATGGTTTCCCTCTGTGGGTGTCTCAATCGTCTGCACCCCAAAACAGTAGACTGTGGGCCATAATGTAAGCGCTGGAGAGGCCAGCGCCTCCAGTAGAACAGGACCGGTCTTCCCAAAGTAGCCTGCTATGGATTAGGCCCCCCCGACTGTTTAGCTAGTCGTTTGCATGTCGCAGCCACTCTTTATTGGTCATGTTCGCATCCTAGGGGGTCATCAGCGTGCTGTGGAGATCTTCCAGTTTCCCAGAGTTAGGGCGCCGTTGATGCATATGCCAGAGGGTATCTGCTTCCAGGCAGAGCCAAGCTCGTTGGCTGGCAGCGCGCTCCACCCTCCCAACACACTGTGATAGTGCTGCCTGGATGTTGAGAATGCTTTGTAAAGGACCCAGGGCCTCCAGTGTCTCAGATCGTTTAGGGCTGCAGGTGAGGCGAGCGCTGCTCTGTAGTGCTGGGTCGCATGTGCCTTCACACCAACACCACCATCCCCGTGCATGAGGCCCAGGCCCGCAGCCATCATCGGTAGACCCCAGACTCTATATTCGGCCCTTCTCACCTCGAGTAATGCTGGCTTGGGTGCAAGCTTGGCAGGCCAGACCCCTCTGGCGTCACAGCTGGTCAGAAGCCCGCATCTGGCCAGCGCCGCTAGGCGCATCCGCTTCTCCCAAACAACAGCAGATCAATTCTGGCAGCCCTGGAGGTTGGACCGCTGCTCAGTACCCTGGGGTAGCACATTGCAGGGTAACCTTTGCCTCCAAGGTACCTGGGCGCCCACGCCAACCATGGATCGAGGGCGAGTTAATCGCAGGTATGAACTTACTGGCACTTATAGGTCATCTATGTGGTGAAGTCAGGGCCCAATGCTGCTGCCAGGATCTTGGACGGTTGACCACGCTCCCCCTTGCTCCTGCCTCTATGTATCCCTGAGATTATTACCTGCTCCTTCGCCAAGGTTTCTGTTTATCACTCTCTCCTGACTGTTCCTCTTTTCTTGGCACAACATCATTATCATCACTTAACATAAGCACTTTGCTGGTATACCAATATAATTTAACATAATTGTCTAGACGGCATGAGAAAATATTCTTGTTATTGCCACCTAGTCACTGTGACGAGATATTTGTAAAGCAATATTCTTTATTAACTTGTATCTCGTCTAATACATTTGTGCTGAATACATGTACCTTTTACACTTGTACTTTAAATTCAACAAAAACGTTTCAACTGAAAGAAAAAAAAAAGATTGCACGTTCAATGTCAAACTCTCTTTAGACAATGCCATCGAATTACAGATGGTGGAAATGTCCTCTGTGAGGCTAGAGAGCGAACTATCAGAAAGATTTCTTTTGAAGAGTTTTCAGATGTAAAAATCTTATTGGTGTAGAATTCAGCTTTAGCGGAAACAATTAGTTTCATATTTATTCAATGACTTTATTTTATTTTAACTTATCTAGCAGGGTTGGAGTAGTCCAGATGCCATAATCCTCCTAATTTCTTGCATCTTACTGTGGCTTCTCCAAGTAGGGGCATGCACCAGGGTCCAAAGGTCTTTCCTGCTTGGGACTTCTTTAAAGGCACCACTCCATACAATGCTGTCTCCACCCACTGGGTATACCCCTTATATCCCTCACTGTAATCGGATTATGTGCCAAGTCTATTGACTAGGTCGGGAATGGATAGTTTGGTCCATGGGCATTTCTTTCGTACACCCAAAGGTGTCCTGCCTCTATGAGAAACTTTGGATGCTAGCGTAACAGTGAAATTGAATTTCAACACAATGCACTGTTTCTATTGACCCCAAAATTAAGTCAAGCATATGGCCTTCTTGATTAGTTGGACTCTGCCCTCTGATGGAGCTCCAGGGATGCGATGGCACCAACTAATATGGTAGCTATATGATTCAGAGAGTTCAGCCCAGATGTTAAAATCTCCCACTACTATAGAATTGGCATGAGTTAAGGACAGAGGATGCTATTTAGAAGCCTACTACCCCTAGTTGGACCTGGCCCTTTTTGCAGGGTTATCCCCAAACCTTTTGCCGCCTTTTTCCTATTTTTCTGCCCCTCTTTTTGTTGGCTTTAGGACTCTGGGCACTTTATTAGTGCTAAAGTGCATGTGCTCTCGCCCTTAAAACATGGTATGATTGGTTTACACATGTTTGGTATATTTAATTTACTAGTAAGTCCCTTGTAAAGTGGTATACATGTACTCTGGGCCTGTAAATTAAATGCTACTAGTGGGCCTACAGCGCAGATTGCGCCACCCACAAAAGTAGCCTTTCAAACCGGTCTCGGGCCTGATACTGCAGTGCCTGCGCGTGCAGTTTAATGCCATCTTTACTTGGCATTTAAAACTACTTTCCAAGCCTTAAACTCCCCTTTTACTACATATAGGTCACTTCTAAGGTAGGCCCTAGATAGCTCTATTGGCAGTATGCTGTGTAGGTAAAAAGCAGGACATGTGCCTTTATTTTATGGCATTACCTGGTAGTGACAAACAGCCTAGTTTGTTTCTCACTACTGTGAGGCCTGCTCCTTCCATATGCTAGCATTGGGAATTCCCGTGTATAAGTTTAAGTGGCAATTCCTGATCTAAATGGAGTAGCGCTGCCATGTTTGGTATGTTTAGAATGGAAGTGAAAAAATCATGCTTACTTGTGTAGGTGGATTTTTTATTACTATATTAAAAATGCCACCATAAGAAAGTGTGCATTTCTCTGTGCTTATAACTGAATATATACCCTTACAACGCATGCGAATACATCGCATGCCATTACAACGACCGCGTTGTTAGAACGCATACCATTACATCGCAAGTCATTACTACAACTTGCTCTAGGGGGCGCGCTGGACTTAGGAATAGTATTATCTACTATTCCTACTACAGTTTGTGCAACAGCAGGGAAGGTGTTGGATTCTAAATCCAACACCATTGCCCCCCTACTGCAAGTCGTACTAATGACTTGCGATGTAATTGTATGCATGGTAACAACGCGGTCGTTGTAACGACCGCGTTGTAATGGTACCGCGTTGTGGAGACAGCGTTGTAAACGCTGTTTCCCCTTATAACTATGTGCTTTGCAGCCTATCTCCAATTCACGTCAAGGGCAGAGTGACAGTTACACTTTGTGCGTACTTTCCAGGCAGCCATCACACAGGAGGGGCTGGGTGCAATTGCATACTGAATGGTCAACCTGGGCTGGGAGAGAGGGCGGCGATGCACACTTACATTTGTATAGGTTGTGTCCTGCCCTTACACAAACGTTTACCCCCTACTGATGTCTGGAGCCAGGGCTGGGGTTGAAAGGAGGTGTTGTTCACTTCTAAGGTTTCTTTTGAAGTCACCTCTACATCAAAGACATTTTGAGTACAAGTACATGGGCTCTGACCCCACATTGTACAGCCCTTTTGGAACTAGGATTGAACCTCTGTCAGAAGGACTACTGAGCTACACAAAGGACTCATCAGGACTGCTGTTCTGTTGTTGCCCTGCTGCCTGCTATTGGCTGGGTGGCCTAAAGACTCAATGGATTGCTTTTCTGCTTGTTGCCCTGCTGCCAGCTGCTCCTTGACTTTGTTTTTACCAAGCACTGCTGGACTGCCAGGAGGAACAGCCAAAATGTGCCTATATGTGCTGGCCTAACTGCCCACTGCTGACCGCCTGCCTCCCACCCCCAAGTGTTCTCCCAGAGGCCCAGCGCGTGGTAAGCATTGGCTTGCCTCTGGTCCCTGCAATCACAGTGCATAGTGAGTGCTTTCTATCTGCATTGCCTCTTCGAGAGTAGCGCGTGGTGTGTTCTTTTATCTTCCAGGGCGCGTGGAATGCTTTCGGATACCACTGTGAAGCTTTGTTTCATCACCAGTGTGGATCGTGTTGAGCGCTTTATTATCTTGCTGGAAACCCGAGACAGTGGTTCCTGGCAGCAGAATACTGCAGGGAAGAGTGTGAAGAGCACTTGCTTAGATCTGAAGAGTTTGGCGTGGCTGCTGCTGTGCCCTACATGAGGGTGGGGGCCTGCCCTGTGTGGGCCTCGGGCTGCCAGGTGTGCGCTGAAGCACCAAGGTGGGGGCATTACTGTCATCCCTGAGAGGGAGCACCCGCATCCTATTGAAGCCTGCGGTTGCACCAGCTGTGAGGAGAGCCAGACTGGGGCGGTCCCAACTACACTAACCGGCGCACTGAGCCCAAAGGAGAGCCCAATCTCACTTTAACACTTTGGGCCATGGCTGCGGCGGTGAGTGCCTTTCACTTGTTCTTCCCAGGCAGCATCACCCATCCCCGCTGCATTTCAGGTGATTATCTGCCCGAAGGAGGTCTCCCTGCCAGAGTCCACAATTTGCTGCTCTGTGGTTACCACGGCTGCAATGCGTAGGGGCAGGCAGCTGCAGCCAATTCCTCGGCAAGCGGGGGACCCAGCGAGGTCTCCCCACTAAGTTCTATTGAAGGGCATGATGGTTCCCCCTTTTCTGACAAGAAGTACCTGGGGGACACCTGACCCTGGCTTCCGCAGTACGAGTAAATCCTTGACAGAGGAACAGACTCTGCTGGTTCATTTCTTTTTTTTTTTTTTATACCATAATCACTATAGTAGGTGTGCAGTGATCCTATAGCCTATGTTTAGGAGCAACATTACAGTATAATGTGTAATAAAAGCACAGAAGTGCTCTGCTCTCTGATTTTATGGTGATACTGGTGGTTATCTAGCGACACCTGCAGCATTATAAGCCCTGATGTTTTTATGCATGTCGTTTTTGATGCCAGGATTGCATAGTATGCACAGCATTTATGATTCATATGTTTTTATGTTATAATTTGTTGCATTTCATGCCCTGATGTTATAATGTATGACATTCTGACTCTTGCCTTATCAGGATAATGCGTACTAATTCAGGATTTGCAATACATGCACAGTTGTTATGATTTAAGTCGTTTGGCCTACGTGTTATGTACAATATATACAATATTTTTTATATAATCTCGCATGGAGCCTCTTTTGTGGTGTAGTTATTGTGTAAATGGCGTGAGTGTGTTGCGCAAACGCTTAACACATTGCCTCTGATTATAAGCCTGACTGCTCTGCGCCAAGCTTCCAAGGGGGTGACCAGGGGTTACTTTGGATGTGTAACTCCCTTACCCTGACTAGAGTGGTGGGTTCTGCCTGGCTTAGGAGCATACCCTAACCAACCAGAACCCCCATTTCTTCAACACACCTGCTAAGGGGAAATCCAATAGTGTGAGTTCCCTGATTGAGTACTGAGCATCAACTATTACTGCAACTCCGTCCCCTCATCTGAGAAGGTGAAGGCGGTGAAAAATATTAAAACCTGTGGGGTACACTGCGGCAAAATCTGGGAAACCAGCATCAGCCATGTCTTGGTAATAAAAAAGACCTTCCAGCCCCCTCCCCCCGATTAATGAACTCATAAATCTCAGTAGCATGTTTAACCGCAGAACAAGCATTTAATCAAAAAACAACTAAGGCGAGCCTTAGCACCAGACTGTCCCCTTAGTTCATAACATGCTGCACACTTGGGGTGTACTGAGCCACCCCACTTCATAGTCCCTTGCACCCTGTCCAACAATAATGGAGACCTAGAACGGTAGTTCACCAGACCTCACCACTCACTAACATTTCAGTTCGTTTTGTCTGTGTTTTTATTGATGGTCATTGGTGGAAATGAGTAGGATGGCACATCTTGCATATTTATCAGAATACAGCCATTCAAGGCCGAGACTGAGTAACTCTTCTCAAGAGTAGTTCACTGGATCTCAGCATTATTTCTAAAGAAAAATTACCAGCATGGCTTGCGGTGAGGATTGCCTATGCAACGCCGGGCACAGACGTGCCTTTCCTTTGGCGCACCAGCAGTGCAGCAGTCCTTTTTTTATAGGCCCTTTCTAGCCTACACATCATGAGGGCCAAAACAACTAGAGTGCCTAACTAAGGTGGCGTGTAGCGTTCTCTCTCTTGGCCCAGGGAAAAATGGCGACATGAAGGGCCAACAGCGTACTCTGCGTCAGTCCACGTTACTGACGCAGTCCTATTCCCACCGATGTTTCCTGCCTCCTCACCTGATCAGAATATTCCCACACTAAGAGCAAGTAGGTAAGTGAAATGACGTTGAAGTAAGAAACCCTGGTCAGCTTAGCACCCAGATGTAAAATAACAAATGCATGCAGTCAGTTTTAAAATGTAATGTTTTAAAAAGTTATTGCAAGCAAATAAATGTGCAATTTTAGAAAAAGAAAAGTCGCAACTCAGGATAATGCGCAGCAGGTAGTTAAAATATCTTTCTTGATATTGTTTTCAATGTGCTCAACACTTTTTCAAATTCAATATCATTCATGAAATCATCCACCTTTCTCGCTCTGATTTTAGACAACCAGGGGCCGTATTACATAAAGTGTCCCGTGGGCACTTGGGTATTACCAGAAGGGGCCTCAGATGCTTGTGCGGCCCCTTCGGTAATACCAATAGCGCTGGGGCACAAAGCACCAGCGCTATCTTCAAGGGGGCGTTCCCTCATTTGCATGGGAGCATGCCCCATGCAAATGAGGGAATCCCTTTGCCTCTGCGCCCCCGCCGTATTACCGACGTGGGGGCAGAGGCAAAGAAGCCCTCAGGAGGCGCACTGACAGTGCACCATCTAATCTGCAGGCTATAGCAAATTGAATCCCCTCAAAAAGTTTCCTATTAATTTTTTCTACTAAACCGTTACTGTGAGGGGAGTTCTACAGTGTACGTTTATGAAAAATGTCACATAAAAATCCCCTCATATGCGAATTGAACTGCAATCCATTATCAGTGGCAATGATATATGGGAAATGTCTGCAAAAACATTTGTGTACGAAACTCAAAACTTCTTGGTGTGAGACTTGCAATTTATATTCAACTCACTTTGAGTAATAATCAACAAGTGTGACTACAAATCTTTTGTCTCTACTTAACACTTGGCATGGCCCCAGAAAATGTAAGACTAAATGACACAAAAGAGTTTCCGGGAGAGGAATGAAACCAGTGGGAGTTTTGCACCAGAGTTTTATCAGAAGAGGAGCATTCTGAACAATTCTTCACAAAAGCTTAAATCATACTCTCCAGGCAGGACCACCAATATGTAGTTCACACACATTTTGAGTGCAGCACTCTACCAAGTGACAGTCTTCGGCCAATTCAATGATTCTATCATGCATACAAATTTCTCTCCCCTCAAAAGGACTCCATCTTCAGATGATAAATCCTCTTTAACATTCCAGAAGACTATCAAATCTGAAGACAAAGTTTGTTCATTGCACCAAGTACCCAGTATGAATGTCTGCACTTGTTTCAGAACTTCATCCTCTTCCATTCCTTTCACCTAAGGACCTTTTTCCAAACTCTTTTTGGCATACATCAGGTTGTCACTCATGGACGTCATTTGGGAGTAGTCAGTGGTCGCAGCTGTGACCTCTAGCTTACTCCCTGCTACTCCTGGCACTTCCTTTGCGACTCCTGGCCTCAGAGGGGGCAAACGTTTTGCCTTCTCTAAGGCCAGGGTGTGGCAAAGGAAGTGTCAGGAGTAGCAGGGAGCAAGCTAGATGTCACAGCTGCCACCCCCGACTACTCCCAAATGACGTCAATGGTGTCACTGACAGCAGCTACAACACGCTTATTGGGAAACAGACTTTCACCTGGATCAGAGTTGCACGGCAACCTGGACAAACAGTCAGCTCTACATTTGTGCTTACCAAGCAAAACATTAAAACGGAATTCAAACAGTTTGAACACAATTCTAAAGAGCCATAAGGGTGCACTACCTATACCGTTTTTGGAGTGAACAAAAATGAGGGGCTTGTGATCAGTTGTAGGACCACACAAGAAAGTTTTAAAGTGATCAACCGCTCACATGGAACCAAGGGCCTCACGTTCAGTCGAAGAATGCACTTTTCCAGTATCAGTTAATGCTCCAGGAGCAATAGCAATAGTACGACAAGCTTCATGGGTATCTGAATCTTCGTGCTGATTTAGTATGCGCCAAAGTCTACACCACTGGCATCGACCATGACAATGCATTCTTTGTTTTCATTAAATGGTGTAAAAGCTGCAGCTACAATGATCTTATTCTTAATTTCAACAAAGTCGAATGCCACTTGCTGAGCACCCACAGCAATTTTGCATGTTTGCTCACTAGGACACTAATGGAAGTTGTAAGAGAGCTAAACTGAACAGCATTCAGGAGGTAACAAAATGCTCCATCAGGGGTTACAAAAGTGGTTAAGTGCTTGCAACTGTCCGTCAAACTGATCTGGTGGTATGTGGCTGGTAAATCTAAAGTAGAGAAGAACTTAGCATTGCCTAATTTGGTGAGGTGTTCCTGGATTTTTGGCAATGGATGGCAATCCACTGGAATCTGCTTGTTGAAAGAACAAGTCCACGCAGAACCATTAGTATCTTGATTTTTGTCGAACCAAAACAATAGGCGTAACCCACCGTGAAGACTCTACAGGTTCAATTACGCCTCGGGAACACAGATCTCTCAAACTACTGGAAAGCTCCTTCTAACAGTAAGTGGAACTTTGCGTATTATGTGTTTAACAGCAATCGCATCAGCCTTAACCTTGATTTCATATTGGACACCTACTTTGCCCAATCTACCACTAAACATATCTTTATACTTGTTAAGAAGGGTCTCAATATTTAAAGGTTCACTTTCAACACAAAAAATGAAGGAATCAGTGCCTAGGTGTAGTGTCAAACCCAGATTTCCATGGTGACGCCAACGTAGTAGGTGCCAAACTCATTTGTCGACATACATAAATTATTCTTGAACTGAATGGAGGAAATCCTAGTAATGGCTATATCAATAGAATTCTATGGCAGGACCGGAGGCGAGGATTATGCTCTTCTTTCTTTTATTTTATTGTTTAACTTTAACGTAAAAACTATCTTTCCCATGAACCATAGGGAAAGGTCAACAAAAGGAGGACCAATCAGCCGTCCCGAACTCCCTCAAAGGCACAGGGCTTCTGGGATACGTCCTCTTTCTTTTCCTGCTCTCCGGCAAGTTAAGTCACAAACTTTTCCTCTTATTCTAGTGACACTTATTGTTTAGTCTCTTGATTGCATGCCGATTGAGCCTGTGTTACTGTTGCGCAGCGTTTACCCGCAGCCACATCACACCCCACCTGAGAGACCTGCACTGGCTCCCTGTCAACAAGAGGATAACCTTCAAGCTCCTCACCCACGCACACAAAGCACTCCACAACTCCGGACCAGCCTACCTCAACAGACGACTCAGCTTCTACACCCCCACCCGCCAGCTCCGCTCGACCAGCCTCGCCCTCGCCACAGTCCCCCGCATCCGGAAAACGACCGCCGGCGGCAGATCCTTCTCCCACCTCGCCGCCAAGACCTGGAACACCCTCCCCACCAACCTCCGACAGACCCAAGACCTACTGGCCTTCAGAAGACTCCTCAAGACCTGGCTCTTCGATCAGTAGCAGCACCACCCCCCTCTTCCCCCAGCGCCTTGAGACCCTCGCGGGTATGTAGTGCGCTTTATAAGTGACATGATTGATTGATTGATTGATTCTGCGGGAGCGTCTCATCACTCCATTCGCGGCACCGTGGGAAGACTTGAGTGGCGGCCGGGTGCCGCTAGAGGGCGTGCGTATAGCGCGAACCGCGCCTCGTTGCTCCGCGGGGGACGAGCGTTTCCTGTTAGTTTCAAATCTAACAGCAACGCGTCCCCGCCGAGCCTCTGCCTTTGCCTCGAGCCGCCTGGAAGCTGATACGCCCGTATTTCGGATCTGTAACTAATTTTGGCAGCCTGACGCCCGTCTGAATCGGGTCGGAAAATCTGTGCCTCGCAGAATCGATAATTGGAGCAGCTTGACGCCCGCCTCCGAAACGGGCTGGTAACTTTGTGCCTTTCAGGTTAATAATTGCAACAAGGCGCTCCTAGCAGCATAGTACCTGCTTTTCTTTGGCTCCCACTGTGGCCCGGCCCAGGCGTCTAAGATACCCTCATTAATTGGGGTGAGTCCACCCAGGGGAGTTTGTGCCTAGTATTCGCGCTTGCGCGACCAAATTAAGGGTTTGTCACAGCCGCTAAATTCATAAGAACCTGCGGTTCGCCAGATTAAGTGGGGCAGTGAGGATACTAGTAAGGTTCCCCCCCTCTCTCCTATTGTCATTTGTCTAACTGGTGATGCCCCTTACAGAGGTCATGGAGGACTACATTGAGGAGTCCCTTCAGGTACTCCCCCTAGATGACGAGTTCTGTGAGGTGGTAGATGCCTACATCCACCAGGCAGTTGCGGCGGCCCTGGGCCCCTTTGAACGGCACCTCATGGAAATCGCCTACGCATATGCTGACAACCCCCCTCCTAGGGGAACCCCCCCCCTTACACACGCCCCCAAGCACAAATCTGATTCAGCCATTGACCTTGGCGCCTTTGAACACCTTAAAAAGGCCTTCCTAGCCCACCCTTCCCTCGACACCCCTGACGCAATGAGTGAGGTTCCCCCCTTGTCCCCGCAGGGCGGGGGGGATGAAGGCGACGAGTCCCCCAGTGAGTCCACAGATGAAGCGGGCCCCTCCAGGCCCTGGCGCTCCCCTACGAGTGGCCAGAAGCCCCTTTAGACATGCTGGTCCCCGACGACCTCCTGCACCCACGTTCCTCAGAATGGGTCCCCGGAGAGAAGGTCACCCAGTTCGTAGCGAGTCGTATTAGGAAGACCCTGGAGAAGGAGGTTAGGGCCTGCCTTAAGACGGAATGCCCGTGCCCCACCCTCGCGGGTAAGGGGGCAGTCACTCCCGAGATAGATCCCAGAATGGCCACATTCCTGCAAAAATACCTCCGTGACCCCAAGAAAGGGATAGATAGGTCCTGGAGGGCGTGCCAGGATAAGCTCCTTGAGGCCTGTGTTCCACTCACCAAGATCCTGGACCTCGCTGAGGAAGCTAAGGCTTCCAATTTCTCCCTCTCTCCCGAGCCCGTGTCAGGCTAGGCTCAGCGCGCCATAGTGTTTCTGGGAAACGCTAATTGCGCTCTCAACTGAGAGACGGCGTTCCCTTCTGTTAAAAGTTGACCCCAAACTTGGGGACCTCGCTTCCTCAGAGGCAGGCACAGTGGCTCAAGGGGGGCTCAAGGGGAGCCTTTTGTAAAGGAACTGAGCAAATTTGTGGCCACATTTACCTACTTGGACAAGGCGCAAGCCTCTATAAAGAGGGTTTTCCACCCGAAGGTTTTCGTTGGGGCCGGCCGTGGCAGGGAGCACTTGACCGGCCGATTCTATACCCAAGCCCCTGCCAGGAACTTCAAGAAAACGCAGGAGCAACCCAAGCAAGGAGAGTTCTTCCAATCCAGAAGAAACTACAGGGGTCGAGGCTCCAAAGGCACCGCCAGAGGTCACTTCCAGGCCCAGCCAGGTAAGAGTTTGCCTCTCCCCACAGTCACAAGTAGGGGGCAGGTTGGCTATGTTAACGCGCAACTGGGAGGCTATTACCTCAGATTCATCGGTTCTCCAAACCATCAAGGGATTCCGTATAGAATTCTACGGGTGTCCGGTACAGGAGGTTCGCCCACGTCCTCTCCTCTTTTCAGAAGCCCAAACAGCCCTGGTGGATAAGAAAGTGACGGATCTACTATGCAAAGGGGCGATTGCCCACGCCTCCCTCCACCCACGGGGTTTCCTAAGCAACCTTTTTTTGGTGGACAAGAACGATGGAGGCCAGCGCCCGGTCATAAACCTAAGGGAGTTCAACAGCTGGCTGGATTACTGCCATTTCAAAATGGAGGGAATCCACCTGCTGCACGACCTCCTGCGCCCAAACAACTGGATGGTGCGTCTAGACCTAAAAGACGCGTATTTGGCAGTCTCTATCCCCCACCCCCCCTCTCCGCACTGCCGGTTTCTTCAATTCCTGTGGAAGGGTCAGGTATACGAGTTTACTACCCTCACTTTCGGGCTATCCTCTGCGTCTTGGTGCTTCACCAAGGTCCTCAAGCCTGTGGTGGAGTACCTCAGAGCTTGCGGGTTCCGCCTCATCATATACCTCGACAACCTCCTACTCTTGGCTCAATCCCCGACGTTGCTGACAGAGCAACTACAGACGGCGGTGACCTTGCTGCAAGGACTGGGCTTCGTTATCAATGAAAAGAAGTCCCTCCTTACACCGGAGAGGCACTCTACCTTTCTGGGGTTCGTCATAGACTCAGTGAACAAAACCTTAAGTTTACCAGACAGGAAGATCTCAAAGATTCGAAGGGAACCCAGGAGAACCCTGGCCAGTCAAACTACTTCTCTCCGGCAGATCGCCAGAATAGTGTGTCTCCTGTCGTCCTCTATACAGGCCATCTTCCCGGGCCCTCTTCACAACAGGGCCCTCCAGCGTCTCAAGGCCTCCCACCTGAGGAAGAGTCTGCAGTATTCGGATCAGGTCCCACTCACAGAGGAAGTGAGGCTAGATATGCGGTGGTGGTTAGACCATATGGAGGCCTGGAACGGGCGGGCCATCTTTGGCTCAGCTCTGGACTTGGTTATAGAGTTGGACGCCAGCAAATCGGACTGGGGAGCTCGCTGCGGGGACTCCTTTACAGGAAGAAAGTGGTCCGCAGACGAGCAGCTTCTCCACATCAATTGCCTAGAAGTATTGGCGGGCTCTAAGGCACTTGCCGACATGGCCAAGGAGTTTTGGACATTTTGCCTCACCACAATGTCTCGGTGTCGGCGGAATATCTTCCCGGGGCATCCAATGTGATCGGGGACTGGTGCTCCAGGGCATGGACAGATATGAGCCTCTGGCAACTGGACCCTCGAGTCTTCCAGAGACAGCAATCTCTGTGGGGTCCGTTCCCGGTGGATCTTTTTGCCTCTCGCCTAGACCATCAACTTCCCAAGTTTTGCAGCTGGAAGCCGGACCCCCTGGCAGCAGCCAAGGATGCCTTCCTCCAAGATTGGTCTAAGGGGTCGGGTTACGCAATCCCACCGTTTACCATGATAATGCGCCTATCAGCGCAGGTCCGCAGGCAGCAAGCGAGGGTGGTGCTGATTACGCCCTATTGGAGGTCGCAAGTATGGTTTCCAGTTCTTCTGGAACTTTCCTGGGATTCTCCAATCCTTCTACCCCAAGATCATAATATCCTTTGGGATCCCCAGGGAGGTCCCCCACCCTCTGATCCTACAGAGCTGGATGCCCCTCATGGCCTGGCGGATTTCCAGCAGCATTGGAGACTCCGCAGCCTATCACGAGAAGCTCAAAAGATTTTGGCAGCAGCATGGGCAGACGGCACCAACCAGCGAAACAGATCAGCCTGGTCCAGGTGGTTGGGTTGGTGCCTTAGGAAAGATCAAGATCCCATGGGGTACGAAGTGGTCTACATCCTGAATTTCCTGGCTTCCCTAGCTTCTGAAGGCTTGGCATACCGCACTATCAATTCCTACAGATCCGCGATTTCGGCAGGCAATGCCCCGGTTCAAGGGGAAGCAGTGGGTGAGCACTCGTTCGTTTGCAAGGTTATGAGAGGTATCAGTCTGTTGCTTCCACCGCAGCCCAGATACTCTAAGCTATGGGATGTTAACAAGGTTTTATCCCTCTTTAAGACGTGGCAGGCGAATAAATACCCGTCAAGGAAGGAGTTATCGGCAAAACTAGCCATACTTCTGTGCCTGGTCTCCTGGAGTAGAGTGTCTGATGTGAGGGCCCTAGACCTTTCTGGTCAAATTATCACCCCTCAGGGAGTCACCTTCCATATTTCTAGATGCACGAAGTCGGGGTCCAGGACAATTTCGTACCCCGCATTTGACAGGCACCCCAAACTGTGTCGTATGCTGTTTGAAGGCTTATGAAAGTAGGACAGATGAACTTGTACCCAAGGGGAGAACCAGCTATTGATTTCTCTCAGGAAACCTTTCAAAGCGGCCTCTTCACACACCATAGCTAGATGGGTCATGCAAGAGGCGGGCATTGACATTTCGCACTTTGGTGCCCATTCAGTCAGAGGGGCCATGGCCTCCAAAGCTTTCTCACTCGGAGCCTGCCTCGAAGACATAATCAATGCCGCAGACTGGTCTTCAGATTCCATGTTTAAAAGAATCTATTTCAAACCAGTCGTGGACATGGCTTCTCTGGTGGTCAACAAGCTTTGAACGAGCATAATCCTCGCCTCCGGTCCTGCCATAGAATGAAAAATTTCCTAGTACACATGAAGGAAAGTTTCAATTCTATTAAGGACACGGAGGTGAGGATTATTCCCGCCCAGAGTTTCCCGAGGTGATCAGTCACTTTTTCCCACCCGGCCTAAAAGACAGGGGATGGGTGTGTTCCAGACCGACGTATGGTATAAGTATAACCTCAAGTTGTGTTTACAATACTTTATTCACCAGGGTTAGAGTTTTCCTAAGACAGTATTGCGCAAGGATGTCCTATATTGTTGTGCTTTGCTCGCCTTGGTTACAGTTCTCAAAAAGCCTAGGGTATACAAGATCAGATTCATCCGTTTCCTCTGGCTTCTTGTAGGCTCAGAACCTGCTAAGACGGACTAGAGGAATTCGGTGATGGGCAGAACGTCGCAGTCAAGAAAGAGAACGTATCCCTGAAGCCCTGTGCCTTTGAGGAAGTTCGGGACGGCTGATTGGTCCTCCTTTTGTTGACCTTTCCCTATGGTTCATGGGAAAGATAGTTTTTACGTTAAAGTTAAACACTGCTGGAGATAAAATAAAAGAAAGAAGCGCATAATCCTCGCCTCCGTGTCCTTAATAGAATTGAAACTTTCCTTCATGTGTACTAGGAAATTTTTCATTCCCACAGTAAGAATATTTCTTGATGTCCAGATCAATAAAACTCTGCCACCCCATATCTTCCTAAAGAATGTCAGCTCAATAACTGTATACAGAGAACCAAAATAAGCAAGCACATCAACCTCAACATTGTCCACAAGAATGCAGCATACAGGTGGAACATAAGGCTCCACAACAGCATACTGAGTGCCTGGCAAAGTCACAGCAATGCAGTCCTTGAATTTAGTCATCTAATCAGCACTCTAAAAATCCCAAGAATAATATTCATCTGGTCATCCACCATCTTTTCTTCCTTGTCTTGAATTACATAGACTCTCCTTGCAAAAGGATAAGTTACTTACCTGCAATCCTAGTTCTCTTCCAGGGGTATCCTCATCAAAGTCATAAGCACATGAATATTCCCGCCCATGCGCGGGAACCCCGGAAAATATATACACATATATGTGAAAACATATATGAAGCTATATATATATATATATATCTTATAACAAAAAACAACAATGCAGCCTTCTATTAACTAAGGGCTGAGTAATGCTATAAGAATTTCCTTTGCACATATATACAAACAAAAAAGCAGGGAAAAACAAAGTACATTTGAAACTGCTTTAATGCACAGCAGAAACCATAATCCTGCAAAGAGGAATGAAAGCATTGCCAGCTCACAGGCTGCATTGTAGAAAACCTTAGTGTATAAAGTTGAAAAGCTAACCCATAGGAACACATAGAAAAAACTGGCACCGTGCCTTTAAGGCAGCCATGTCCTCTAGCTTCCCATCATGCCTCAGGGGTGACAGGTCAGTTGTTCTTTGCGGAGACCCGAAGGCCAGGGCACAAAGAGATGACATTTACCTTGATCATTTGCCCGGGGAGGCGTGAGGGTTGCTTATGACTTTGATGAGGATACCCCTGGAAGAGAACTAGGATTACAGGTAAGTAACTTATCCTTCTCTTCCAGGGGATCCTCATCAATAGTCATAAGCACATGAATCGAGTAGCAAGCCCATCCCCTCTTCCTGCGGGCAAACGATAAACATAAGATCAAGCAGAAAACAATACATTGAAAAAACACAATAACTCCAATCAAGCTAGCATTGGAACAAATTCCTCAAGGAGGCTTGGTCTACTTGGGTATCTGCTCTGGAGTCGGAATCAAGACAATAGTGTCTTGTAAACGTGTGTACCGATTTCCAATTTGCTGCCTTGCAAATCTCGTCCATCGGTACATTATGTAAGAAGCTACTGTAGCTGCTTTTCCCCTAGTGGAGTGAGCTTTAGGGGAAACCAATAGAGGCTTGTTTGCCAATAGATAAGCCAGCTTAATGCAGGACACTATCCACCTCGAAATGGATCGTTTGGAGGCTGGAAAACCAGTCCTAATGGCACCATAGTTTAGAAACAATTGGTCAGACTTTCTAATGGACTTTGTTCCCTCCAAATCGAATTTAAGAACCCTCTTAAGGTCTAGTGAGTGAAGAGACCTTTCTGCTGGCGTAGCAGGATTGGGAAAAAAAGAGGGAAGAGAAATTGTTTGGTTGACATGGAAATCAGATACTACTTTTGGTAGGAAAGAAGGATGACTCCTCAAACCACCCTGTTGTGATGAAAAACCGTGTACGGTTCCTTAGAGCAGAGTGCCTGGATTTCACTTACTCTGCGTGCTGACGTAATAGCCACTAGAAAAGCAACTTTCCATGTTATGTGCTGTAATGTGGCCTTATGAATGGGTTCGAAAGGAGGACCCATTAATTTGGACAGAACTAGATTCAACTCCCAAGGAGGAGAAGGAGGTCTGACAGGGGGAAAAACTTTCTTCAACCCCTGAAGGAAATCCTTGACCACCTGAAGCTGAAAGAAAGAAGGTTGGTTAGGTGACTTTGTGTAGGCTGTAATGGCCGCCAAATGAACTTTTATAGAGGTGT
The DNA here is from genome assembly GCA_963921515.1 of Calotriton arnoldi. Lineage (NCBI taxonomy): Eukaryota > Metazoa > Chordata > Amphibia > Caudata > Salamandridae > Calotriton > Calotriton arnoldi. Next base: position 1,625,280 of record CAWUFW010000518.1, read on the forward strand.
ACTTCAAACCTGATTTGGCCAAATAAAGGAGATAAGGCAAGACTACCTGTTCTTGTCCGCTAGTAGGATTAAAGCCATTACGCATACACCACAAGTAAAACCTCTTCCATTTAAAAGAGTAAGAACTCCTTGTGGACGGTCTCTTTGACTCCCTCAAAATGTTCATACAGTCCTGGGGGAGATTCAGGTGGCTGTATTGCAGGACCTCAGGAGCCATGCTGCCAAGATCAGTGAGGGAAGGTTGGTGTGCAGAATCTTCCCGCCCATTTTGGTCAGTAGGTCCGGTCTGCACGGAAGCTTCCTGTGTGGACACATTGAGAGCTGTAACAGGTCCGGATACCACCATTGGCGAGGCCAGTCTGGTGCTATCAGGATCATCTTCATCCTGGATCGGATGAGCTTGGTCACCACCTTCGGGATGAGAGGAAGGGGCGGAAAGGCGTACGCAAATGTTCTGGACCAGTCTATCAAAAGAGCATTCCCTCTCGTTCCTGGCCGGTAAAATCTGGACGCGAAGGCGTGGCATTTTTTGTTTAGATTGTCTGCAAAGAGGTCGATGGCTGGACGACCCCATTGATGAAAGATGCTTGCCACCACCTCGTAGTTGAGCACCCAGTCTTCTTGTTCTTCGAAGTGCCGACTGAGAGCGTCTGCCTGCACGTTCTGTTCCCCTGGCAGATGCACCGCTGTGATCGAGAGATTCCTGGCCAGGGGCCAGTGGCAAATCGCTTGCGATTCCAGGGACAGTGGGCGAGAGCGTATCCCACCTAGTTTGTTTAAGTAATACATGGTGGTTGTATTGTCCGTCTGTATTAGTATCGACTCGGACCGAATCGATGGATGGAATGCCTTGAGAGCTAGATGAACTGCCCGCAGCTCTAACATGTTTATACGATAGGTTTGCTCTTTGCTAGTCTGTAGGCAACCCATGTGCGCCCCCCATCCTTGAAGAGAGGCGTCCGTGATCAGGGACTGTTTCAGGAGAGGTTGATGAAAAAAGACTCCCACTAGGAGATTTTTTGGCTGAGTCCACCAGACAATGGACGTTTTCACCGAGTGGGAAAGGAGAAATCGATCTTCCCAATGTCCTGAGGCTTGGTCCCATTTGTCCTCCAGATCCTGCTGTAACGGTCTCATTCTCAATCTGGAGTTGGGGAGGAGAAAAATAGAAGAGGCCATCGACCCCAGTAGTGATGCCACTTGTCGTACTGATGGCTGATGCGCTTGAAGAAGGGTATTGCACTTCTGCTTCATTGAGAACAGTCTCTCCTCCGAAGGAAACACTTTTCCTACGCTGGAGTCTAGGGTGGCGCCCAGATAACGGAGAGTTTGAGTGGGCTGATGGACTGATTTTTCCATGTTCACATGAAGGCCCAAGCGGTGTAGCAGATTTAGGCAGATCCGATAGTGGTTCCTCACCATTTGGGGGGACGAACCCTTCAACAGCCAATCGTCCAGATACAGATACACGACCAGGCCATGGCGTTGTAAAGCTGCGGCCACCACTGCCATGCATTTTGTGAAAACACGCGGCGCAGATTTGAGGCCGAACGGTAAGACTCTGAACTGGTAATGTTTGGCGCCTACCATGAATCGCAGGAACTTGCGATGACGTGGAGCAATTGGGATGTGGAAGTACGCATCTTGGAGGTCTATCGAACACATCCAATCACCTTTCTGCAGGTGCGGATATATTTGATGTAGCGCCAACATACAAAACTTCTTCTTCTGGATGACCTTGTTCAGAAATCGAAGATCCAGGATAGGTCTGAATTTGTGTGCTTGGTCTTTTTTTGGCACAAGGAAATACCTGGAGTAGACTCCTTTTCCTCGTTGAGCAGGAGGAACCTCTTCTATGGCCAACTTTTGTAGAAGGATCGAAACCTCCTGATGTAGCATTTTTAGTTGGTGAGGGTGTGATCTTACTGGAGGAATGTTCTTTGGGGGTGCGCGGAAACGTAGCGCATATCCATTGCTCAGTATATTTAGCACCCACTGATCTTTAGTTATGTTGTGCCACTCTGCTACATGACTTGAGATACTTCCTCCCACTGGAGTGGGCAACAGCGCTAGAGGAAGCAGAAAATCATTGCTTGCCTGAGGTTTTGGCTGCGGTGGAGGATTGCTGTTGCTGTCCTCCTCTGCCTCTGGAGGATCTACGGCCTTGAAACCGTGACTTGGATTGTTGGAATTGCCTCTACGACCATTGAGGGGTTTGAACCCTCTGATGGTAGTTCTTGCGGTTGTAAGGCCTGTATCGGCGCTTGAATTCCCTTTTCTTTTCCAAGCCTAAGGCCTTCAGCGTGTCCAGCTCGGCCTTCATCCTGGCCATCTCCTCGTCGGTGTGGGCGCCAAAAAAAGAGCTGCCAGAGAAAGGAAGATTTAGGATGCTTCAGGTTTCAAAGCTGTTAAACGCAACCAGGAAGACCTCCTTGCGCATATTCCATGCGCATATGAATGTGCAGCCAGAGAAGCCCCATCCGCTGCTGCACTGATTACTTGATTGGCTACCAGTGCCCCTTCCTGGAGAATCTCCGCAAAATCCTGGCGATCCTCTTTAGGCAGTTTTTCTTTAAAGTGCTCCAGGAAATCCCATAAAGATCTGCCATAACGGCCCAACAGGGCTGCAGCACTAGACACTTTTAAAGAGGCCGCCGCTGAACCACATACTTTTCTCCCCCAAGAATCTTGGGCTCTACTCTCCTTGTCTGGAGGAACTGAGGAAGAAGAGGAGACCGCATGCGTTTTCCTCGCTGCTGCGATGATCACCGAGTCCGGTGGAGGATCTGATTTTAGAAATAGGGGATCCTGATCAGCAGGTTTGTATTTCTTTTGGATTCTCGCAGGAGCAGACTTGATCGATCATGGGGTGAGGAAAATGTCCATCACTGGCTGAAGGAGACCAGGTACCAGTGGGAGCAAAGGTCTAGACAGAGACCGTTGGTGCAGAGTTTCGAATATAACTGACGCCGATGTTTGCGGAGCGGACAGCTCTATATTCAGTTTCTGCGCTCCTCTGGAAAGCACATCGTGGAAGGTATTAATATCATTAATAGGTGATACTCTTGAGGGCGGACTGTCCGAGAGGGTAGGTGAATAATCCCTCTTAGAGGATCTAGTCGAGGACGACCAAGAAGGGGATCTTCGTCTTTTACGGAGAGTATGAGAAGATCTATGTACCGGAGATGTATTGTGGCGATCTCTGGGCAGAGCAGCAGGTGACCTGTCCACAGCTTGCACCAACCGTGCTAGTGGCGATCTATGTAACGGACTGGAATAGCGCTGCTACTGTAGGTCCTTTCTGCCAACGGTGGAGGGGAAGAAGCCATCTTGGAGAAAGATGAACAGAAGGCGATTTATACCCGTGTGTTGGTGTTTGCGGAGATTTCCGTGCTTGCCGTTCTGGAGACGGGGAAGATGAGCCTCTCGACGTCGAGATCACGTGAGTAGAGCCCCCAGGTGATAATGAAGGCTCTGCGTGGTCTTTGGAAGTAGAACGGTGTGAGGAATGATGCGACGTCGATGGTGAGTGCCTCGACGTCGAACGGCTATGTGCCACCAGTACCGAAGAGCCTTTCGAAAGAGATCTTAGTTTCGACGTCGACCTTGCCTTTCTCGGCGTCGAATGATGCTCTGGCGACGGGGAAACACCTCTCGTCGTCGAACCCTTTGACCTCACTGATCCCGCTCTAGATGTTGAGCGCCTAGGAGACCTCAACGGAGGAGTGTGTATCGATGCAGAAAACCTTCTCGAAGTCGGGGCCTTCGACCTCTTGGATCTCGTTCTCGACATTGAGCGTCTAGCAGAACTCAACGGAGAGGCGCTTGACGGCGGAGGTCTTCTCGACGCCGACGGAGATTGGTGCCTCGACGTCGAACGCCGCCTTGAATATTTCACCTTAGGTCTCGACGACGAGTCCTTCGCCGCCGAAGCAGATCAGGACCTCGACGTTGACCGCCGCCTAGACGACATCAACGGAGATGCCCACTTCGACTTCAATCGCCGTACCTCTGGCGACGACGGAGAATGTCTCGACGTCCAATGCTGTTTTGAAGGCGTTGACGGAGAGATATTTCTCGACGTTGTGCGATCCCGCACCAACGGAGAACGACTCCTCGATGCTGATCGTCGCCGGGTTGGCGGAGGGTCTGACATACCTTTCTTCGTGGACGACGACCGGTGTTCTCTCGACGGCGAGCCCGCCGTCTAAGGTCTTCTCGTTGACGTTTTCGGTGCCGGCCTTATTGGCGCCGAGCCCGACGCCGATGGAGAGCAGATCGGAATCTTACTTCTGGAGGAAGATCTGGCTCTCTCCTTCCTCTTCCTCACTGGAGACCTGCCTCTGGAAGGTGTTTTTCCTTTTTCAGCCAGTCCATAGAGACGAATCCTCTCTCTATCCTTCAAAGTACGCTTGGACAAGGACTGACAATGTTGGCAAGTCTTGGGAACATGATCTTCAGGAAGGCAAACAATACAGACAGAATGGGAATCTGATTTCGCCTTCTTTTTACCACAAGAATGGCAAGAGTCAAAGAGAGGGCATTTCTGAGTGGAGAAAAATGCTCAACTCTCTACAAAAAGGCAAAAAACTACTCCAACAGCAAAAAGACGTCTAATTAATAAGATTTAGTCAAAAATAGGAGATCATTTCTGACAAAAAAGCCAGAAAAAAGAGAGCTGATTATCCAGGTGTCCTGACTGAAGGAGCCAGAAAGAACAACTGACCTAACTGTCACCCCTGAGGCATGATGGAAAGCTAGAGGTCATGGCTGCCTTAAAGGCACAGTGCCAGTTTTTTCTATGTGTTCCTATGGGTTAGCTTTTCAGCTTTATACACTAAGGTTTTCTACAATGCAGCCTGTGAGCTGGCAATGCTTTAATTCCTCTTTGCAGGATTATGGTTTCTGCTGTGCATTAAAGCAGTTTCAAATGTACTTTGTTTTTCCCTGCTTTTTTGTTTGTATATATGTGCAAAGGAAATTCTTATAGCATTACTCAGCCCTTAGTTTATAGAAGGCTGCATTGTTGTTTTTTTGTTATAATATATATGTGTATATATATATATATATATATATATATATGTATATATATATATATATATATATATATGTGTATATATATATATATATATATATATATATATATATATAGCTTCATATATGTTTTCACATATATGTGTATATGTTTTCCGGGGTCCCCGCGCATGGGCGGGAATATTCATGTGCTTATGACTTTGATGAGGATCCCCTGGAAGAGAAGTATTACGTACAGTAGCAAAATGTCCAACTTTGTGGTACTTATGATGTTCTTTAACAATTGCTGGACAAGCTGAACTGTTTGCGGCATCAGTGTGCACCACAACAAAAACATCTATGGGAAGTGTTTGTTTAAAAATATTGTTTCCCTTCCTTTTACCACGGAGCAAGTCATCTGAAAATGTTTCACTTTCAACCACACAAATGTCAGAGCTGGATGGCTGTGACTAAGATAATTTCTTAACAGAATATAAGTATACCTCCACACACCTAACGATGTTCAGTTTCTTTGAGAGAAGGATTCCTGTGATGAAGTAGTTGGTCCTGAATCTTTGCTGAAACAGTGTACAACAATTTTGTCACTGACGTAGAATTCTAATGTACCGTCAAACTCACAATGAGAAGCCAAAATCCTTAAGGCGGACACCTTCAGCTCATTGGAAAGCTGACCTCTGGTGTAAAATGTGTGGTTTCAGGTCAATAGGTGCTTCATTGATGAAATGTGATTTTAATCTATCAATTGCCTCAGAAGATTCATCGTAATCCCCAGCAGCCATTCCATGCTGAGTAGAGTCGACTGGTATATTTTCAAATAAATTTTGTACTTCTCTTCTAAACAATTTTGAAAGTAAAACTTTATTCCTTTACTTCTCATCTTTTATGTTCCCTACATTGACTTTAAATAATTATACAATTTGAACCAAGACTCCCATTTCATGATGGGCTCACCAGGGGAGTCAAGGAAGAGAGCAGGTGGATTGCACAGCATGTTTTGGCAGAAAATAGGTTTAGAAAAAAAAAAAAAAACCTATACATCAAGTATGTGTAGAGTAAATGATAATAAATTGTGGTAACGAATTGATGGTCACGATTCCATACGAAAGTGACTGCAGACACCTCAAGTACCACCAGTAAAATTAGCTTGAAAAATTTCAGGGGAGTAGATGTGGTTTGCTGCAATTCCTTATGTACATAGATGTGCAGGAGCTTAAAAAGTCCAGCGGGGAGCGTAAAAATCCTAAATTTGTTGGTAAATAAGTTTTCCCAGAATCAAGCGAATGACGTAGTTACTTACAGCAGCCACTAGGGGTGCTGTGCCACATACGTTCTGTAATACAGGAGATGTGGCTACAGGTGTGCGCACCAATAAAGCTCAAGCCTGGCTCTGCTTGAGGTCCTGTTGAAACCTTGAGCCCATCACAAGCCGAGCTTTTATGTGACTTTGGTAAGCCTGCGTCCCTCTACCAAAGATTTGGCTTACGGGCAGAACTGCCGAGCAGGTTTGAGTTTCAGCGTCGGCTCAACATCCTTTGTTTCTGGGCAAATCACTTAATCTTCCCCTCCTTATAAACAATTAAGGTCACCTTCTGTAATGTAATTAACGTTCATGTAAAGCGCTCCAACTCCTTTGGCTCAAGTTCATGCTATATAAAAATTGCAGAAAAATGCAGAAAAATGCACAGAGGTAAACACAAAGCCTTACCAGAAGGAAAGACAAAAAGAACCATTTTCTGGTTGATTTGTACAGAGTGAAACCAGAAACCGCTTAAATTGTGTGATCTTATTTTATTTCACCAAAACTCTTTTTACTTCATTAACGCATATGAAAGCACTTTCAAATATGCGAGTTCAGAATACCAGTCGTACAAAAACCTATTGTGCTTGATTTAATTGACTATAATATGTTGCTCTATAAGAATCTGGGTCACGTACCTGTGTTTATATGACATCTGTCTTGCCTTCTTAGTTCACTTATAGTTCATGTTTAAAAACTAACACGTTTAATAAATACTTCTAGATGCATTGCTATAATGTGATTTATTTATGTCAAAGTTTCACATGTTAAGGAAGGAAAATGCTACTTACCAGTATGCATCTGTTCTTGGAATGTAGAGCTGTAGATTCGTATACTTGTGCATAGATCGCCATCTGGTGTTGGGCTCGGATGTTTGCACTTTGTTTTTGTCTTGGAAGAAGTCTTTGTAGTCACGAGGTAGGTGACGCCACCTTAGGACGATAGTGCGCATGGGCATCGACTCCATCCTCAGATTGTTTTGCCATGAAGGGTTATGATGGAGTTAGTAAGAAATAGAAAGAGATGTCCATGTGTAATGTATCCAAGTAAGATAGTACTGGAACAGATAGAGGTATCCGGGGAGGTGGGTGGGCGTATACGAATCTACAGCTCTACATGCCAAGAACAGATGCATACTGGTAAGTAGCATTTTCCGTTCGAGGCATATGAGCTGTAGATCGTATACTTGTGCATAGACTATACAGCAGTTACCTCTTTAGCGGTGGCTACCTGTATCTGTTGCAGTGGTTTGAAAAAGTGTTCTTAATACAGCCTGGCCCACATTAGCTTGTTGTTTTGCTTGCACACCTACACAATAGTGTTTTGTGAAAGTGTGCGGTGTAGACCAAGTTGCTGCTTTGCAGATGTCATCTAGGGGAATGTTCCCTAAGAATGCCCTAGAAGCCCCTAGTTTGCGTGTGGAATGAGCTCTAGGGGGAATGGTTAATGTGCGTTTGGCTTTAAGATAGCATATTTGGATGCATTTAACAATCCACCTTGCAATCCCCACTTTTGAAATGGGATTGCCCTTATGAGGTGGGGGAAAAGCTACAAAGAGTTGTTTAGTTTTTCTAAAGGATTTTGTCCTTTCAATGTAGTAAAGTATTGCTCTTTTAACGTCTAGCGTGTGAAGAGCCCGTTCTGCCACAGAGTCTAGTTGAGGGAAAAAAACTGGGAGTTCAACAGACTAGTTAAGATGGAAGGCAGAAACGACTTTAGGTAAAAACTTTGGGTTAGGCCTGAGAACCACTTTGTTATGATGGATTTGCAAAAATGGTTCTTGTTTGGTTAATGCCTGGAGTTCACTAACTCTAAGAGATGTGATAGCGAGTAGGAAGGCTACTTTCCAAGTGAGGAACTGTAGTTCGCATTTGTGCAGAGGCTCCAATGGGGGACCCATGAGTCTGGTAAGAACAATATTTAAATTCCATACTGGAGGGTGGAGCTCTAGGTGGAATTATTCTTTTAAGTCCTTCCATAAATGCTTTGATAGCGGGTACTCTAAACAAAGACAAGTGTTGTCTGTTTTGGAGATAAGCTGCTATTGCAGCGAGATGTAGTCTTATGGATGTATATGCTAGGTTACATTGTTGTAGGTGTAAGAGATAGCATATAATGTTTTGAATAGAAGCATCTAGTGGATTGAGTTTGTTATTTGTACAGTAAATTACAAATTGTTTCCACTTTGCGGCGTAACATGCTCTTGTGGTAGAACGTCTAGCCTCTTTAATAATGTTCATACAGTCTGGAGGGAGATCGAGGTAGCCAAACTCTAAGACTTCAGGTGCCAGATCGCAAGGTTGAGGTGATTGGGATCTGGATGTCTTATCTCTCCATGGTTCTGAGTGAGAAGCTTGGGTGAGAGGCGGAGTTTTTGATGAGGAACTACTGATAATTCCAAGAGGGTTGTGAACCATGGTTGTCGGGCCCATGTTGGAGCAACCAGGATCATTGTGAGGGAATGCTGTTTGAGCTTCCGAATCACTAACGGAATTAGTGGGAGAGGCGGAAAAGCGTAAGCAAATTTGCCTGACCAGTTGATCCATAGCGCATTGCCTTTGGAAAATGGGTGTGGATACCTGGACGTGAAGCTTGGGCATTTTGATGTGTGGCGAACAAATCTATTTCTGGGTGGCCCCACATGTGAAAGAATGGAAGAAGAACTTGAGGATGAAGTTCCCATTCGTGGATCTGCTGTGTTTGACAACTGAGCAGATCTGCAATGTGATTGTGTACCCCTGGGAGGTGTTCTGCAAGGAGATATATGTTTTTCGGAATGGCCCATCTCCATATGCTTTGAGCTAGGTGTGAAAGCTGTAGAGAGTGTGTCCCCCCTGTTTCTGTATGTAGTACATTGCTGTGATGTTGTCTGTACGGACCAGGACAGCTTTGCCTACCAGATGTAGTTGAAAGGATTTTAACGCCACAAAAATTGCCAGTAATTCCAGGTAATTTATGTGGTGTTGTTTTTGCCGGGGGGTCCATATGCCCTGAATGGTATGGTTTTGAAGATGAGCACCCCAGCCGGTGAGCGATGCGTCTGCTGTTAGCACTATCTGTGGAACCGAGTCGAGGAACGGCCACCCTTTGGAAAGGTTTTGTGTGTTCCACCACTGCAGAGTGCGATGTGTGCAGCTGTCCACCAACACCAGATCTGTTAGCTGACCTTGAGCCTGGTTCCACTGACGTGCCAAACACTCCTGTAAGGGACGCATTTGGAGTTTTGCATAAGGGACGATGAGAATGCAAGAGGCCATCATCCCGATCAACTGCATGAACACTCGAGCTGGTAATGAGTGTTGATGCTGAAATTTGGATATAAGAGCTTGCATAGCGCTTATCCTGAGAGAGGTGGGGTATGCTAAAGCTTTTGGAGTGTTTATGGTAGCTCCTAGGTATTGTTGTGCGTTGGACGGTTGGAGGTGGGATTTGGTGAGGTTTACCGTGAATCCCAAGCGCTGAAGCAGCTGGATTGTTTTGTGTGCATGTTGCACAGAGCTGCTGTGTGACTTGGCTTTTATGAGCCAGTTGTCCAGATAAGGGAACACGTTAATGTGTTGTCTTCGTAAGTGAGCCGCCACTACTGCGAGGCACTTGGTGAAGTCTCTGGGTGCTGTAGTCACCCCGAACGGAAGGACTTTGAATTGGTAGTGTTGACCGTCCACCACGAACCTGAGATATTTCCTGTGAGCGGGGTGAATGGGAATATGAAAGTAGGCGTCCTTTAGATCTAGAGTGGAGAGAAAGTCGCCTTGTTGAAGCAGTGGGAGCACCTGTTGGAGAGTGACCATGTGGAAGTGGTCTGACTGAATGTAGAGGTTTAACTGTCTGAGGTCCAGTATTGGCCTGAGAGAGCCGTCCTTTTTTGGGATTCAAAAGTAAAGGGAGTAAACCCCTGTGCCTTGATGAGGTAAGGGGACTGGTTCTATTGCATGTTTTTGTAATAGAGAGAGAACCTCTTGTTTCAGACGAGTCAGATGTTCCAGGGACATTGAACGTTGTCTGGGAGGGATATTTGGGGGAGTGGAGGTGAGTTCAAGGCAATAACCATACTGGATAATTTGTCTTACCCACTTGTCTGTTGTGATAGAATTCCAGACAGGTAGGAACTGTGAGTGGCGTCCCCCGACAGGAGTGGGATGATCGGGGGGAAGTGAAGGGAAGTCACTGTTTGGTGGTAGGGGAGTTGCAGGTATTGTTACCGCGACCTCTTCCCTTACCATTGTTGCCTCTGTACCCTTCATGAAAGTATCCTCTGGAGGAATTAGTTTGATTGGGGCTTTTATAGGAAGACGAGGGATGCTCCGAGCCAATAGTTTTGGAGCCAGCCCTGTAAAAGGAGCGACGAAATGAACCTCTAGGGGAAGGTAATTGCAAGGCCCCCATGGACTTGGCAGTGTCCGTATCCTTTTTCATCTTCTCTAAAGATGTATCGACTGTGGGCCCAAAAAGATGCTCTTGGTCAAAAGGCTGATTAATTATGGCAGACTGCACTTCCTGCTTGAATCCGGCGATTCGGAGCCAAGCGTGCCTGCGTAGCAAAACGCTGGTATTAATAGCACGAGACGCCGTATCAGCTGCATCAAGCACACATTTGATAGATGCATTTGTTATTAATTTTCCCTCCTGTATAAGGTCATTAGCTTCGTCTTTATATTGGTCAGGAAGATGTTGCATCAGCTTTTCAAGCTCATCATAGTGAGGTCTGTCATATCTGGCCAACAAAGCTTGGGCATCGGCAATCTGCCAATGATTTGCCGCCTGTTACGCGACACGTTTCCCAGATGCGTCTATGAGTTTGGATTCCTTATCAGGAGGAGGGGTGTCGCCTGTGCCTTTTGAATTTGCCCTCTTGCGTGCATTAGACACCACAAGAGAATCTAAAGGGACCTGACCTTTAATGTAAACTGGGTCATTGAGAGCTGCCTTATATTTTTTGTCCACCCTGGTGTTAAGAATCCTGGCTCTGACGGGGTCCTTAAAAACTTCTGGTGCATGTTTTAGGATGCCTTTTAACATTGGCAGGGTGTGCATGGACTTGTGTGGGTGCAAATGTTTCCAACAGAAAGTCTTCCTCTAAAGGGTCAGAGTGTAATTGTACCCCGTGGTATTGAGCAGCTCTATTAATTAGTTGCGCAAACCCAATATTGTCATCTGGTGGTGATGGCCTAGAGGGATAGAAGTCCGGGTCATTGTGTGGGTCGGGATCTGTGTTGTAATCATCCTAAGGATCTGTATTGTGTGGAATGGTATGTGCGTCATCATCAATATCTGGATCTCCATCCCCACCCTCATCAGTATAATCATCTTCATCATCCGGTGGTTGAGGTGAAAATGTATGTTGTGGGGGGTGTACTGGAGAAATTAGCAGATTTGGATCAGCTGGAGAAGGAGAGAGAGGTGGAGAAGTATTAGTGGCTATCTCCTTTCGTTTTATGGGTATTTCAGGGTCTTCTGAAGTGTCCAATTTTCTTTTCTTAGGAGGCTTGGCGACAACTTTGCCAGTTTCCGGGTCAATGTAGAGAGTTTTTTGCTTTGGATCCGAAAAATCTGGTAGAGGCTGTTGTGTGGGTACAATGTACTTTTTCGGTGCCAAAGACTTAGGGTCAGAATGCTGTTTAGACCGTGTCTCTGAAGCTTTTTGTGGGGTCTTGGACTCCTTAGCTTTTGTTATAGGAGTTTGTGGCTCCAAGACTTTTTTCGGCTCCGGAGGTTTGTTCGGCTCCGAAGATTTTTTCGGCTCCGAATGCTTGTCCTTTGTTTGTTTTGACGCCGATGGCTTCGGCGTCGAGGCTGTTTTCGGTGCTGAGGAAGAAGGGCGTGGCACCTCTTTGGTTTTGGACTTCGGTGTCGAAGGTGATTTTTCGGCACCGGAATGGGGTTGGCTCGAGCCAGAAGGCTTTTCCTTTGGTTTCATAGCCGGGCACGAGTGCGGGGCGTCTGAAATGCGTTGCCGGTGTCGACCTGAGCCCGAGGGCGAAGGTGTTACCGGAGCCTTAGGTTTGGTTTTGGTTGGGAGAGGGGTTTTGGTACTCACGGACCGCTGAGCCGGGGTGACTGTCGTCTTCGACGTCAGAGTCGTCGGCTTTGGAGACGGAGAGGTCTCCATCAGCTTGTTGCTCCGGCTGGAGATTGTGATCTGCTCCAAAGATGTCCGGAATCGAGCTGCTTCCGCGAGACATTTCGTGACGTCGAGCCCGATGGTCACGGATGGTTTTCTTCGACCTAAAAGATGCACAGGCCTCGCAGTTCTTGTCTTCGTGCTCCGGGGAGAGGCAGAGGTTACAAACCTCGTGTAAGTCCGTGTGTGGGAACTTAGCACCACACCCGGGGCATTTTTTGAAAGGAGTCCTTTCCATTGACTGCTGGCGTGGTCGGCGCGGATAGGCCCAACGGCCCGCGTCGAAGATCGAGGTCGAGGATTTTATATTTTCCGCAGATACGCGTCGAAAGGGAAACGCGATCAAGACAATACCGCTGAGTGGTGAGGGATTGCGCGTCGAAGGGGGTTCGAGAATGACACCGAACCGGAGTGCAACAAATGCCATCCGAACCCGATGGCGGAAAAAAACAATCTGAGGATGGAGTCGATGCCCATGCGCACTATCGTCCTAAGGAGGAGTCACCTACCTCGTGACTACAAAGACTTCTTCCAAGACAAAAACAAAGTGCAAACATCCGAGCCCAACACCAGATGGCGATCTATGCACAAGTATACGATCTACAGCTCATATGCCTCGAACATACACTTTCTTAAATTTTGAAGCGGCTTTATCATATTTACGTTATGTTTGTTGTGTGGTTTACACAGCAGACATTTTCAGGGCTCGGCTCGTGCACAGGCTCTAAGATCCAACCTAAGGCCAGACCCTTGGCTCGATCTGTAAATCTGCTGGCTTGCCCACCTCTAAGCGGGGCTGTACTGGTTCTTCATCTCAAGGTAAATTAGCAGTTGAAAAGGACGACAGGGGCAGAAGGCCTGAAGACGGGGCCCCCCCACCCACCCACCCCTGAGTTTGCTACTGGCCATTGCCACTGGAGCAATGTTAGGACAGAGAGGGTGGTAAAACCATATCAAGCATAAAGAGCAAATGCCAATCCTCAAAGACTGCGAGCATGGAGGTGGCTGGAATCCGTAGCGCAAGCTCAACTGCAGTTACCAGCTATTGACTTACTGAACCTTGTAGCACTTTAGAGTGCTGTGAGCAACTAAGGGAGCACATTGGTCCATCCAGTCACATGCAGCTGCTCACTTGGCAAGTATATCTCCTTTTTCTTTTAACCTGAATATCTGCCAACTAAGAGTTAAGCGACCCTTTAAAAGATAATAAAATAACCATTTAATAATACTTTCATGAGCTGCTACTTTGACAGGCACAGCTGCCATAATTTAAGGAGAATGGATGCACTTCACTTTATTAGAGCGATTAAACTTCTATCACAGGACAAATGATAGCAAGTTAGAAGGTAACAAGATTTTCACAACACAAACAGCAGAACAGCAACAACAAGGGATGGATTCACTGTAAAAAGATGCTTTCAGTCAGCACGCACTCTGATCCTACCAGGGTCCGAAGAGGTAGCAACGTGGAGTTAGACCCAGCAACAGCCGAGAACGCCTAAGAGGGAGGAAAGCTGAGAGAGGCAGAGATCACGGTCGCCTGCCGTTCCCAAGGCCTGCAGATGCTCCCACTGACAGGAAGAGGCGGACCTTAGGCACAAGCAACAAACAGTGGCGTTACGGCCAGTGCTGCTGACTATGGAGCTGGGAAACCAAGTTTGAGTCTCGGTATCAGCTCAACACCCTATGATTCTGGGCATATCACTTAATCTCCCCGTGCCTGCAAAAATGAATGTTTCCTTGTGTAAAGTAACTGAAAGCGCTCCAATAATACCTTTGGGTGGTGTTCGTGCTATATAAAACTGCATACATTTTTTTTTTTTTTTTTAAAACAGGAGACTGAGGACGGAGCGAATGAAAACACGAGCACTCGTATCGAGTGCTCCAAGACACAGAAAAAAGTAGCTCCCAAAACGGAAGCAGTGGATGGACACAAGTACTTGGTCCATGCTCTACGGGAGGGAAAATGCATGACGCATTAATGCCATGGACAAACTGGGACAAAGGATTTGAGAGCGACGATGGAGCGAGCAAATGGGAAGCCTATGGGCGGGCTGAAGCCCACAGATTAAACACGTCTCTTCGAGACAGCGCATGCACTGTCTAGCCAAGACCTAAAAATTAAAACTATCATTCTAAAACTGTTCTAGCACTGTTTGACCTCAGGGGTAAAATACTAGAACTCTCGGGCAAAAAGGAATAAATGACGGACTACAAATACAATTAAAAAGAAAAAAATAACAGTATAACACATTTTGGATAACTGATCCGATATTATTGGTAATTTTGTTTTTCGTAATATATGAAGATTCTAATCCTTCATTAAGTCTTCCACAAAAAATGATTTTGAATAGCACAAAGAAGCACCACTGTGTCAAAAGCCTCAGGAAAAGAGACTCTCGGCAAGATGTGCAGCTCCTGTGTATGTAAGTACTTGTTCGTGTTCCCACAACTGTTCCTGGACATTAGTTTCTTTTGTTAAGGCATTACACTGGTGTCTTTGACGCTGGGCCTGGGGTTTATGATCTAGTCCACCACGTGTATGATTACGAGGCTCTTCAGATCTGTTTACCCTTCTAGGGTTCTGGGAGTGTCATTGATGGGAGTGGTCTGTTGACACTGTATTTGGTTATCTTGAGAATTATTTGGAGGCGAGTTTAATTAGATTTACATAGAGCAGTGTGAGAAACCTCCAGTTCAACATATGGATGCCTTTCCTAGATTAGACATGTAGGGAGTGGGTGCCTGGCCAGGTAAAGGTTAGTGTGCTTCTTCCTTCAGGAGGGAGGCAAGAATCCCAGGTCTATGCACTGTTTGGGACGGGTGAGAATCACAGTGAAATCTAACTTCATTTAATGTGGGGCCACCTGCACTTATTTTTGGGGCAATTGTAGCCCAGGGGCCAACTGGAGAGGACAAGCAGGTAGAAACAAGTTGAAGCCAGGAATCTGCGATAGGGCATCACCCCCCATGCTCCATAGACGTACAAGATATGACTACCAAATATAAATAATAAACAATTTCACAATTGAAAGTACATTTGATTTAGGACATTGAAATGTACTACCTTCGTGCTGTAATTAGTGTTATGGAATAAACTTCCCCCTTAATACTCCAAACAAGCGGCTCGAGTACTCCCTTGGGAGGGAGGTAAGGGTTGACCAGGTGAGCGATTGCACAGGTTATTGCAGGAGTTAACAGCTGCTAAACACAGTGCCTGCAGCATATTAAAAGGCAAAAAAAAGAAAAGCGAGGGCGTTCTTGAGGCGTCAAGATGGCGGTCGCATTCTAAGAGTGCTCCGGACCCCTCCGTGATCCACCTCCATTACCAGCGGACCCCGGTATCATACGGACGAACGAGGGGCTGGAGCGGCTTCTCGCAGCCACTACAGTCAACTGGAACCCTCTGTTGGCAGTCGGTGACGAATTCTCGGATTGCAGCGAACGGCTGAAGCTCACAAGATGGCGGCCTCATCCGGAACCTGAGTGGTATGGCCAGGAACAGATGCGGTGAGCCATGGGAGGGGTGGTCGCAGCAAGGGATCGGCAGCAGAACCCCCTCCCCCCCGAAGGAACCGACCACGCCCAAGCCAAGCTGCGCAGTAACTTCAGGTGGGTGTTTTCAGCCCTGGTAGACAAACGCGCGCAGGCCCAGTGCACCGTTGAGGCCTGCGCCGCCCGGGGCCACACCTCCCAAACTATCAACGGCAGCGGGAGGACTTGCGATTTGTATCGAGCCCTCCTTCTGCCCTCTGCTGTGCATAGCGGATCTGGGAGCACTGGACCCGGGGCCTATAAATCTGCATGACCGCAGCTGCATACTAAGCAGCCCGGCCCGGTGAAAAAACTCCGGGGATTTTCCCTGTGGTGCTGCCATAGACCTTGCCCCTCTCCCTGCCTGCGAGCCTGAAAGACATACTACCTGGGGCGCTGCAACTTTGAGGCTGCTGGGGCCCAGAGTGCATCTCTCCTGCTGTGTTCCACACCATGTCAGGCCCGGACTGGCTGAAGCGAGGCTGGTTCCAGGGGTGGGGAAGGTGGATATCCTTCCATCTCCCATCTCTGATTATTACCGCTTGTGCCTGGGTAGTCCAATCGGGTTGCTTACAATACACATGAATGTTACTGTTTTATTGTTTATGCACTTTTCTTCCTTAGGTTGTTGCACTGACTTTACAGTATGTAAATGGCAAGGTGTCCCGTACACTTTAATATCCTCTCCTGCAAAGCGCTGCTTTCCTTGGCGCATGCGACTGAGACACTCCCTGCTTAAGCTCATATCGACACCAAACGCCCCACCATGACTCCATATAGTGTTATGTCGAGGAACGTTAATGGTCTTCTAGATAACATCAAGCGTTCCGCACTGTTGCGCTATACTCAGCGATTACTCCCTTCTATTTTAATGCTTCAAGAGACCCACCTCCTGGGGACCAAGTGTCCGTTTCATGCACGACAGGGGTACGACAGGGCCCATCACGCTGGGTTCACTAGGGGTCCCGGGGTGTGGCAATCCTTTTGAGATGTTCCTTTCTCATGGTGGTTACCCAAGCCCAATCCGACCCCCCCCAAGGCTGGTATCTTGCTCTAACGGGGTCTATAGAAGGCCATTCACTAAATCTCTTATGTATTTACGCTCCTCCGGTGGCACTGGACTCTTTCCTGACCACTCTCATTGAAGTGGTGGGGGGGGGGGGTTCCTACCTGGCCTTCCTCTCATAGGTGGAGATTTCAATGTGGTCCTTGATCCCCCAATGGACTCTACGGGCCCAATTTCAGAACACCGTCACTCATGAGTCGGATCATTGCAAAAATGGGTAACCACACTAGGACTGTGTGATATATGGAGGGTCTGGAGCCCTCGGCAACAGCAATATACACACACTTCAGCCGCACACCACACGCATGCGTGTATTGACATGATTTTCACACCAGCTACAGATACCCTTCTAGTTTCTCACATTCAGATACTTTCCCACAGAAGAACAAAAGTTACTTACCTGTAAACTGTGGTTCTCCAGTATTGGTATCTTTCATAGATTCACATGCTTGAATCATTCCCCATCATCGAAGTGGGAGTCCCACGGTCCATAAAAATAGCAATATATATGCATAACATAGCTATATCATAGGTAAAATAGAAACAGGAAGTAAAATTACTAGAAGTTAATAGGAAAAAACTTTCCTCTTTGATGACTCGTCCAAGTCATTATATATAGTCCAAACTACAGCCAATCAGGCAACAGCACCCTCTAGAATCTTCTCCTCAGAGGCTCAGGCTCTCAGATTTTCCAGCACAAGTGTGATATAAGAGCAAAGGAGAAGAAGGGAGCCTCTGAGGGGAGGTGGGTGGGTCGCATGTGAATCTATGAAAGATACCAATACTGGAGAACAACAGTTTACAGGTAAGTAACTTTTGTTCTTCTCCAGTATTGGGGTATCTTTCATAGATTCAAATGCTTGAATCAGAGTAGACAGCAGTAATTCCATAATAATGCTTGTGAGATCATAAAAGAAGCAGAACTGCGTACACAAGAGAAACACTGTACTCAGTCTGAGAAAACGTGTAAATATATAAATATATACCTATCAATAGATATATAGATATAAGCAAACCACATAAAATGTATATATATATATATCAATATATATAAACATAAATATATGAATACCATCAATGTAGGAGGAGGGAAGAAACAGAGGCTCACCTTATTTAAAAAGATTGCGGAGAACCGCTTGTCCCACAGATGTGTCGGCATTGCTGGCAGCTTCCAGACAGTAGTGCTTGGTAAAGGTGTGCCTGCTGGACCACGTTGCAGCTCTGCATATTTGATGAAGAGGCACACCAGCAAAGAGAGCAGTAGAAGAGGAGATTGCTCTTGTAGAATGTGCTCTAGGAGTTGCCTGCAGAGGTCTACCCGCTTGCTGATGACAGAAGGAGATTGCTGCAGAAATCCAACGTGCAATGGACTGTTTGGATATTGGATGTCCTTTACGCATTTTGCCATAGGCTATAAAAAGCGGATCAGATTTACGTATTAAGGATGTCCTTTGTAAATAACATTTTAGACACCTCTTGACCTCAAGAGTGTGTAAAGTCCTTTCCGCAGGTGATTGTGGAGTAGGAAAGAAAGTCTTCAAAATGACCGGCTCATTTAGATGGAAATCAGACGGTACTTTAGGCATAAAAATGGGATTAGTGCGGAGCACTACTGAATCTCTGGTGAATTGAAGGAAAGGCGGTTTAATAGCGAAGGCTTGAATGTCACTGACCCGCCTAGCTGATGCGAGGGCCAACAGCAGAGACGTTTTCCACGAAACAAATTTCAACTCAGCCCTATGAATAGGTTCAAAAGGGTGTCGCATGAGTTGTGACAGAACAATGTTAAGATGCCAGGGTGTAGGTGGGCGACGGATGGGAGGAAACATACGAAACAATCCTTTAAAGAATTGCTGAATGATCCTAGAAGAGTAAAGAGAGCGTGAACCATCCTGTCGGAATCTTGAGCTAGCCGCTAAGAATACCTTAAGAGTAGAGTGGGAAAGGCCTGACCTTGCCAGCTGTAAAAAGAAAGGCAAAAGTTGTTCTGGTTTTGCATGGATTGGGTGTATGTTGGAGCATGTAAGTCTTTATTGTGGAGGGCGCTCTGGCGTTAGCTAAGACCTCCCTACAGTCTGAAGGAATGTCTAGGTGAGCAAATTCAAGGTGCTCAGGCGCCAGGCCGCTAAGCGAAGAGATGCAGGATCCGGATGGCAGATCTGTCCGTTGTGTATGGATAGGAGATTCGGTATTGGTTGCAACTGAATGGGATCGCACTCAGATAGAAGAAGGAGTTCGGTAAACCAGAACTGGCGAGGCCACCTGGGCGCTATGAGAAGCAGGCGACACGGCTCTTTCTTCATTTTCCGGAGTACCCTGGGAACCAACGGTATCGGCGGAAAAGCGTAGGCATAGAACTTTGACCAGTTCATCAAAAATGCATTCCCGCATGAGTCCCGTTGGGAAAGCCAACTTGCGTAGAATGGGCATTTGCGGTTCAGACTGGTCGCAAATAGGTCCAAATCGGGTCGACCCCACTTCTGAAATATGCGATCCAGTGTTGGTTGATGGAGTTCCCACTCGTGGTTGGACGAGGTCGACCTGCTGAGGGAGTCCGCGAGGATGTTGGACACTCCCGGGACATGGACCGCTGCCAGAGTTATTTGATGCTGGATCGCTCACTCCCAAATTTGCTGAGCCTGCTGGGACAGCAAAGTGGATCTTGTGCCCCCTTGTTTGTTTAGGTAGTGCATGCTTGTTGTGTTGTCCGTCCGGATCAACACTGACGCTCCGAGAATGATGGTGCGAAAAGATTTCAGAGCCAGGAAAATCTCTAACAACTCTAAAAGGTTGATATGCCAAGTCCGTTGTTGAGCATCCCATTTGCCGTTGACTGAGTCCTTGAAGATGCGCTCCCCACCCTTCGAGGGAGGAGTCTGTGGTGATGACGAAACTTGGAGCCTCCACTAGGAATGAGAGGCCTGCTGCAACGTTCCTTATGCAAGTCCACCAGAGCAACGCTTTCCGTATCCGAGGTGTGATGAGGATGAGATCGTCGAAGAACCCCGAAATCTGTAGCCATTGTTTGTTGAGCTCCTCTTGCAAGGGTCTCATTTTGAGACGACAGTTGGGGACCAGGGGAATGCAGGATGAGAGCATCCCCAGAAGTGACGAACTGTCGGACAGAAACGCACCTTCTTGAGCGTAGTAGTTGAGCAAGCTTGCAAATCTTTTGTTGCCTTTCGTTTGAGACAAAGGCTCGTGTCTTCAGAGTGTCTATGGTGGCTCCCAAGAACGTTCTTGTTTGCGAAGGGATGAGTTGAGACTTGTCTAGATTGATGGAGAGGCCGAGAGATTGGAAAATGGACAGACAACTCTGAGTATGGGCGTTTGCGACTGCGAAAGAATTCGCCTTGATAAGGCAGTCGTCTAGATAAGGAAATATTTGTATTCCCTTCTGTCGAAGGTGTGCTGCCACCGGTGATATAACTTTGGTGAAGACACGGGGCGCGGAACGTAGTCCGAAGGGAAGGACTTTGAACTGGAAGTCTCTGCCCGCCACTCTGAAGCTCAAGAATTTTCTGTGTCTGGGTAATATCGGGAAATGAAAGTAAGCGTCTTGGAGGTCGAGGGTGGTCATGTGATCCTCCGGAGTGAGGAGTTGAAGGACTTCTTGAAGAGTTAACATCCGGAAGGATTGTTTTTTTAGATATTTGTTGAGGGAACGAAGGTCCAGAATGGGGCGCCATTCTCCCGATTTCTTTTTTATCAGAAAAAATCTGGAATAGAAACCTGCGCCTCTTTGTAATTTTGGGACCACTTCGATCGCTCCCTTATCAGATTTATTGTGGAGAAAAGCTCTGAGAGATGAGCTGGAGGCGGGCCTTTGGGGGGAGAATTTGGAGGAAGTTTGACTAATTCCAGAACGTGGCCCCTGGCCACTATGTCCAAGACCCATTTGTCTGTGGTTATAGCAGACCAGTTTGAGTAAAAACGGGAGATCCTTCCTCCAACTTTTGTAGGATTGAGCGGTAGGGCAGGTGGCAGTTGTCACTGCTTCTTAGATGTATCACATCCCCGGTAGGAGGACTTTCTTCTGTTTTGTGAATACGATGAAGTCGGTTGCTGCCGGAAGGATTGTTGTCGTTTAAGAGTAACGTTGGTTACCTTGATAGGACTGGTACTGTCTGGACTGGTTGTAACCTCCTCGACCAGAGAAGGATCCATGACCCCTTGCGCCTCGAAAAGGCTGCTTCCGAAATTGAAGCGTACCGAGGGATCTTGCCGTCTCAGTATCTTTTTTAATCGCTTGGAGGGCGTCGTCAATGTGTTGACCAAAAAGAGACTCGCCGTCAAATGGCATGTCGATTATCTTCGTCTGAACTTCCTGGCGAAATGAAGTGGACTTCAACCAGCCCTGTCGCCCAAGGACCGCCGCACCTGCCAGCTGGCGAAAACCTGTAGAAGCAACATCCACAGCAGAATCGATAATCTCAGCCGAGATTCGTTCTCCCTCCTGGAGGATTTTGAGTGCTTCTGACTTGGAGGGCTCAGGTAACATGTCGATAAAGGGAGAGATGTCCGACCACATCTGTCTATCGTAACGGCCTAAGATGGCAAGCGAGTTGGCTGCCCGGACAGTAGTGGCCGCCATAGTAGAAACCTTCTTACCAATGGAATCTAGACGTCTCCCTTCCCGATCAGGGGGAGCCAACAACGGAGAGGAGGGATTCCGTGCTCGACGCTGCGCTGCCTGGGAAATAACCGAGTCTGCCTTAGGCTGACCGATTAAACATGCTGGCGAATTATCAGGTGCCTTGTATTTCTTGTCGAGACGAGGCAGGACCGCAGGAATGGAGGCAGGGGTCTTCATGACTTTAAGCCCTTCCTGCCAGATAAAGTCAATAATAGGGATTGTGCGTACTTGTCTCCTTGGCTGGTCTTTAAAATCATAAAGGAAGCAATCATCCTTCTTGGTCTCCATAGGAAGAAGGAACCGTTGGGTTGCTCTCTCCATCAGAACATGAAAACCTTCGATGTCAACTGGAGGCGAGTCAACAGGAGCAGGAGTGGAAGGAGACGGAGTTTGTATCTGATACTCATCCCATTCCGTAAGGAGTGATCTGTCGTCCAACTCTCCTTCTCGGTCATCGTCCGTGGTGTGTGCTTCCTGAAGGTGATGGGACACCGAAACCACCGGAGAAACTGGTCTGGGCGATCTAAGCACTGATGAAGAACAGGCGTTTGTGGGACAGAGGAAGCCGATTCAGATGGAGGGAATCGGCGATAGTAGTCATCCAACATGTGCTGTAAGTTGTTTAGAAGAGACAGGCATTTGTGCAGTGGGGTTTGTCACTGGAGCTGAAGCAGCAGTCACAGGGTAATCGTCACCCTCTTGATCCTCATCCTGGTATTTAATGAAGAGCTCGGAAGGGCTCCTGGCAGTACGAAATCTATCGTCCTCATCAGATTCTTCCTCATCGGTTCCATAATCCAATAACTGCTCAGGCAAAGCAAGAGGAACCTTACTTGGGGAGGTGTGAACAGGTGAGAGGACCTCCAAAGAAGATTTGCGTCTTTGAAGTAAGGACGGCTGTGCTGTAGACGGTGGTACC
This sequence comes from Calotriton arnoldi, assembly GCA_963921515.1. Taxonomy (NCBI): domain Eukaryota; kingdom Metazoa; phylum Chordata; class Amphibia; order Caudata; family Salamandridae; genus Calotriton; species Calotriton arnoldi. The sequence continues at coordinate 1,647,887 of CAWUFW010000518.1, forward strand.
ATAGAAGACTTGGAGGATGCTGTGGCCGTAGACGAAGACCATACCTGGAGGTCAGTGCATGAAGATAGTGGCAGCGTCGACGAGTGAGCCGTCGACGAGGCAGCCTTCGACGAGGCGGCCGTCGACGAGGCTAACGTCGACGATGCTTTCTTAGTCTTCGTCGACGAAGGGGCGTCGACGGCAGTCTTCAACTTCTTCGTCGACGACGAGATGGAAGTGATTGACGTGGTAGGTCTCACGGAGACGGACACCAGCGTCGACGGCGAAGATGCCGACGACAGTATCATCTGAGGCTTTGGAGACGAAAAGGTTGTCGTTGACGTCGTTGACGATAGGCTTCGTCGACGAGGACATAGTCGTTGATCTCGTCGACGAGGGACCCCGTTTCTGAGGTAAATCTTTGCCAGGAATGGTTTTTGAAGCCTGAGATTTTACAGTCTTTCTCGGGGGTGTAGAGGGTAGAGCCTTACCCTTAAGAGATGGAGGAGCCTTTTTTAAGGTGGAAGGCAACTCAGCAATCTTTGAGGTGTGCTGTTTTTTCAACACCTTAGCCCCAGGAGAAGACAAGTCCGTGTCGTTAGCCCTCTTCCTAGAGGAAGCAGTCTTGACAGAGGAGGTACTCTCAATGTCAGATAAGGGGTTGTCCTGGTCTTTAATCTTCTGTAGCCACAGAAGAAGACGTCCCTCTCGGTCTCTCAGAGTCTTTTGAGGGAAAGTTCTGCAGATTTTGCAGTCTCTCACCTGGTGGTCCGGATACAAGCAGTAAATGCATTTCTTGTGGGGTCTTCAGAAAATAGCCGGAGCTTCCCACAAGACTCACAAGGTCTAAAGAGAGATTTCTTTGAAGAAGACATCATAAAAGAAGAAATTCTGAAGAAAAAACCTGAAGTACTGAGCAGCTGCTCAGGGAGACTCCCTTCACACGACGTGCGGTAGAAAATCTGAGAGCCTGAGCCTCTGAGGAGAAGATTCTAGAGGGTGCTGACGCCTGATTGGCTGTAGTTTGGACTATATATAATGACTTGGACGAGTCATCAAAGTGAAAAGTTTTTTCCTATTAACTTCTAGTAATTTTACTTCCCGTTTCTATTTTACCTATAATATAGCTATGTTATGCATATATATTGCTATTTTTATGTACCATGGGACTCCCACTTCGACGACGGGGAATGATTCAAGCATGTGAATCTATGAAAGATACCCCAATACTGGAGAATTACCGATCATGCTCCAATGCCGCTTCGAATAGGTGCTCCTGATATACACCACCGCCCAATGTGGCGGCTTATTGCTTGGCATCTTCAAGATAAGGCATATGTTAAAGCAGTGGGAAAGGAAGTTAGACACTTTTTTCAGAATAACATAGAATCAGTGCGAGCGCCGGGTAGCATGTAAGGCCACCATACGAGGTCATGCCAGGAACATGCTTAGAGAAGCTGAGGTGAAATGACATCTCCATGGTTCCACTGAAGATACCAGTAGGCGACTGACGTTTGTTCTGGCGGAGATTCGACTCCTCTCCTTGGAAGCGGCAAAGCAAATATGGCGGGCCTCCACAGCCTACGGGTGGGGGGACAAAAATGGAAAATTACTATACTGGCTGGCATCTCGGCCCTTAGCGTAGAAGGGCATCCCGGTAATTATTGATGATGCCGGCCGCTCTCATCTTACATTGCCCAAGCATTTATTTGTCACTTCACGCGGCTTCTCCACGCCCGGCGTGCGAAATAGAGACACCTCTCCTAGATGAGATACCGTTGCCCCGTCTCTCGCGCGCCGGGACACTCGTGCTGAGTAGCCGTGCGCTCTTAAATTAGGTCATTCATTCATTCATTCTCAGTTGCTGAAATCGTGCACTAGATGATCCTATTACCCTAGAAGAGATTGATGAGGCTATATCATCGATGGCGGTGGGCAAAACTCCCGGCCCAATAGGAACCCTATTGAATTTTATGCCAAGTATAGAGACCCCCCACTTCCTGGACCTATATAAAGAGGCGGTGGAGGTTGGGTCCTTTCCCAATGAGGTGGTTCAGGCTATTATTGTAGTTCTACCCAAATTGCACCCTCCTTCGGTCTCCTGCGCAGACTATCGTCCCATCTCCCTCATCAATGGGGAAGTGCCTCACGCCTCAGACGAGTCCTTTGGTCCCTCGTTCACCCTGATCAATGCAGCTTCATGCCCGCGAGGAGCACAAGGCACTGCTTGCGACATCTCCACGTGGCGCTTGCGCACCGACACCTCCTACCACATCCCTTGGCTCTGCTTTGAGTAGACTTCGACAAAGCTTTTGATACCGTGGATTGGGGGTATTTAGTTAGGTACTGGTAAGAGCAGGCTTTGGACACAGATTCCGGAACCTGGTTAGAGTTCTGTACTCTAGATTCTAGGTCAACGGCACGATCTCAGATTAATTCCCCATACGGCGATAGACCTGGCAGGGAAGCCCCCTATCCCTCCTCCTTTTTGCGTTAGCAATTGAACCTTTAGCGATGCACAGATTCGGGGATGGGAATGGGCCCAGGGACATGAGGACTGTATTGCCCTGTTTATAGACTATGTGCTTTTATACCTAGCAGACCCGGCTTCCAGTGGCTTTTACAGCTCTTTGCAGAGGCCTCAGGACTAAATGTCAATCCAGCCAAATCGGTATTGGTCCCACTGGCTCCTTCACAAGCATGTGTTGACTGGCAGACGGCCATTCCCATCCGCCGCCTCAGTTTTCGGTACTTGGGCATATGGGTTGCCCTAATTCTCCAACTGATGTGGTCCCTCAACATTACCCCGCTTTTCCACAAGAGTAAGGCAGATCTTAAGAGATGGCAAGCGCTCATGTCATGGGGAGGATAGCACTGTACAAAATGATGATACTGCCATGCTTCCTCTATCTCCTGCCAAACTTTCCCCACCTGCTTCCTCGCCGCTGGTTTCACAAGATAGACTCGGTGGTGATGGCGTTTCTCTGGCACAACTCATGACCAAGTCTAGTGTTTGGGACCCATCAGCGTGCCCCTTACGATGGTGGATTGGGCGCATCCACCTTGTACTTATATTACCAAGCGTCACACCTACTGGTCGTTAATGAGTGGCGGTTGGTCTGATCTGGCCTACAAATTGGAACTACGTAGCCTGAATTTCTCCCAAATCCTTGCAATGTTCTACGGAGACAGTTCCCTCGACGCTCCCTGAGGTAACCTGGCTGGTGTTTGGAGGGTGGAGGGCAGCTCTCCGGCCCACAGGATAGTGGTCTAAACTTACACAACAAACTCCTTTATAGCATGGCACGTGGCTGAGTGAAACTGCTTATCTGGAAGGGTTTATGCGATGGGACACCATCGGTATCACACTCCTGGGGGATGACTGGAGGGGGTCTCACATGGCCTCCTTTCAGGAACTTCAACGAACCTACTCCCGGTCTGGAACACAATTCCCCAAGTATCTACAATTACGACATGCGTTACGGGTGCACGTTCCCCCAGACACATCGATCCCAGAATTGAGTCCACTAGAAGCAAAAGTTATGATGGGAGCTTTGGGCATAGGTGAGGTATCCCAAATATATAGTACACTCATCATTAATACCCCCGACAATTTAAGGACACTCAAAACTCGCTGGGAGGGTTGGCTTGGCCCATAAGAGGCAGCAGACTGGAGAGATGCCCTGATGGTCCAGAGAGTGCTGGCCATATCATCGCAGCTGCGCTTGGTACAGACCCATTATCTACATTGTGCGTACCTTTCCCCCCGACAGGCTATACAGAGCTAAATTGCTCTCCAGCCCCTTATGCATTCGCTGCTCTCAGCCACCTGGTGATTTTTTCCATATGTTTTCCATACATACAGCGGTACTGGAGAAGAGTGGTCGCTGAACTCTCAATGATCCTGGGACTAGAGATCGAGCTCTCCCCGCTAGCGATACTGCTGGGAGTGCTGGAGGGAGTGTGAGGGAACCGGGCACTACTGGGGACAGCCTTGTTGGTGGCCAAACAGGACACTGCAGCTCACTGGAAGTCCTCCAGGCCCCCTACGCTGTCACTATGGAGGAGGGGGGTGGACTGGTGTGCCCAACAAGAGAAGCCGGTGTACCAGGCACAGGGTTGTCAGGCTAAGCATACCAAAATATGGAACAAATGGTTATAAAGGGGGGGATGTGGACTCAATATGATGAAGTTCCCTTGAGGATTATGATTGTACTGTTGTGCGGGGCTCCATGTAATGTCATTGTTATGCCTGTAAAGAATTTAACCCCCACTGGTGGCCTTGTAATGGTTCAATGTGACTTGCCTTAAGAAGTACTGAATCAATAAAAACACGTTTATCAAAAAAAAAAAAAAAAAAGAGAAAAGCAGTTAATGAAAAATAACTAGATCCCAGTCTGAAGACTGCTGCAAGTACAACCTTTGTGCAGACAGATCAGTGGGCCCCTCTAAAAGTTGGCACCCTGGGCCCAGCTCGCCCATCACAAAAGCCGGCCCTGATTGTAATTGTTTATTGGTGCCCGAGTAGTGTACGTACACTCGTCTTTGGTGCAGTTTAATATTTCTTCCTGACACTAATTAGGTACTGTATAGTTAGTTTCCAGGCAGGCCTTTTCCTCTGGGCTGTTCCACACTGGCCTTTCATTCCCTCAGAAGTTTCACAGTCATGCGCTGTCTTTCGCCACAGGGATGAAGAGAACCGCAACAGATACCTCTGGGTTGGAGCAGCGACCGTAACCTCTTGAGCAACCTGCTAACGTGCCCTAGATCCGACTGGGCACATATTAGCTGCAGTGGGCTGGGCAGACATTTTATTCGCCGGACCAAGAAAAAATGTTTTTAATGGAGCGCTACTGGTGGGTAGCAGTATGTGGCTGCTCCGCATTCAGATTTATGCTTTGAGCTCACGATATTAATAGCTGCCACGTAGAAATCCAATGCCTGAATACTGTAGCAGGCAAGTATCGAAAGAACCCTTCTGAACACCTAAAAAAACTGTGGCTTTTTAGCCCATGTTTGGAAAGCTTTAATGTACCACTTGGGCACGCTTTTTCTGAGATGTTTTTGGTGGGAGTACCTTGCAGGGTAAACATTTTTCGGGTCAGACTGTGGTGACTCCTTTGGCTTCGGCATTTACATGTGCTAAATTCAACCACCGTCTCGCGAGTCCAGCGTGTTTAGCAGGTAGGAAGAAAAAAATATTCATGTCCTAAATTTGTGTATTAATGTCAATTTATGCACATCAACCATCACCTGAACTAGTACAGCTTTATTTTTGTCAAAAATAGTTTTAAAATCGTTTTGATTGTAACTTTCCACCTTTTAGAATACCATGGTTTCACTGACAAATTTGTTGTCATCGGTCTTGCACATTGCCCCGCTTGGGTGATGCCAGGGGCTGTTGGCATGTTTGCCAAGTGAAAGGGCTACTTGCACACTGGGGTAACCTGACCTGACTGCAGGAAGCATGTTACTGGTCGGTGTCTGCTTAGTGACTTTGGGCCAGGGCTGGGCTTTTGTTCTGCTGAGCACAATACATTGAGGAGCATGAGCTATTTATTGCAGGTGCCATTCTCCCTGAAGCACTTTATTATTTAAGAAGTGTTGGCTCATCGGGGGCGGTAGCGTCCAGTCAGACCCTACCCTTACAAATAATGGGGAACGGTTATCTGCATACAAGGAAAGTCGGTGGGCCACTTTGCAGGTTGTCGCAAGCAAAAGGCTACGGGCCGACCCCCTCCGTTCCTATTTGCAGCTAAAGGAGGGGCCTAATCGGTGTGCGCTCAGATTGTGGGGATGTTGATGTCCGGGCATCCCTCACAAGGTTCCAGCTTAAAACTCTTAAAGGGAAGAAAGTCTGGTCTGTTTTGTGACAAATATACTGGGGCTGCACCCTGAAGACACTGGGCGGAGTGGGGGAAACTTCTGCATATTCAACAACACTTTAACACTCCTCGAGAGATCCAGGCAAACTCCCATTGCTGTTCTCAGACCCCAGGCTCACATGTTAACAGTTAAGGTGGCAATACGCCACAACACGATTTTTACAACACGAACAGCGGAATGGCAACCACAGGGGATGGATTCTCTGTATAAAGATGCTTTTAGTCAGCACACACTCTGATTCTACCAGACTCGAAGAGGTAGCAACGTGGAGATAGACCCAGTAACAGCTGAGAACGCCAAAAAATTAAAAAAAAAAAAAAAATGTAAGTCCGTTTTTATATAGCGCAGCTACTCACCCTTACGGGTCTCAAGGCGCTGGGGGCCGTCGTGGAAATTAAGTGAGCTATTGCCCAGAGTCACATGGTGCTAAGCTAAGCTGCCGCCGGAACCGGGGATCGAACCGTGAACCCTGTGCTCCGAAGTCAGCTGCCCTGGCCGCTGCACCACACCTCTCCACCCCGCCAAAGAGGGAGGAAAGCTGAGAGGGGCGGGGTTCATGGTCACCTGCCGTTCCCAAGGCCCGTAGATGCTCCCACTGACTGGAAGAGGCTGCCCTTAGGCACAAACAGAAAATAGGGGCATTTCAGCCAGAGCTGCCGACTATGGACCTGGGAAACTGGTTTAGAGTCTTCGTGTCGGCTCAACATCCTGTGATTCTGGGCAAATTATTTAATCTCCCTGTGCCTGCAAAAATGAATGTGTCCTTGTGTAAAGTAACTGAAAGCGCGTCAATAATAGCTTTGGGTGCTGTTCGCGCTATATAAAACTTCATTTAAAAAAAAAAAAAAAAAAAAGACAGGAGACGGAGGATGGAGTGAGTGAAAACACTAGCACTCGTATCTAGTGTGCCAATACAAAGAACAGAGTAGCAGTGGATGGACACAAGTACTTGGTCAATGCTCTAGGGGAGGGGAGAGGCAGGACGCATTTATGCCATGGACAAAGGATTTGAGAACAAAGATGGAGCGAGCAAATGGGGAGCCTATGAGCAGGCTGAAGCGCACAGATTGAACACAACATATCCCAAGACAGCGATTGCGCAGTCTAGCCGAGGCCTAAACATGACAAAGATAGCTGCAACAGGCAGAAGCACCAGAAGGCTGAAAGCCTGCGGTCTGCGAGGATCATCATCAAATTGTAGAAACAAAAACTTCCAGGACATGGAACTTAAGAAGGACCTTTATTGCTGCCTCTGGCCAATGACTGACCTAACAAATGTAGCCTCTTGTTTTTGTCTAAGAACCTACAAAGTGGAATCATGATGGCAGGAACACCATGGAAACATGAGGCTGGAGCAGCGCAGGAATAAAGGAAAGGGAAACGTACATGACACTGTATTGATAAACACTATAACAAGAGATAAATAAACTATAATAAGGAATAATTAAAAAGAAGGATAAAACAATGTGCAAAATAACAGAATGGCATCATCACTCGTTAACCAAGAGTTAAATTAATTCTAGCCTTGCACAATAATTTAAAAACCTTACATTAATTATCTGCAAGAAATTGAAACTGCTTAATCTTTCAACTCATCTTAAAAATACCAATTGCCATAATTACTGGTCTAAATGTATGTTACTTAAACATCGTGCTCTGAAATAGAGCAAGGAAACTAAAAAGCAGAGGTGGCTCAGGGGAAATCCCAGTGGACTTGTCGTGTGTTTCCTGCATGTCCCATTGTCGTTTTCCCTATGTTAGCCTAGTTGTACACGTTGTAGGCCGTATTTCTGTTGCACACGTTACCACATAAGCATGCTTGCTTTTGTGCCACATTGTATTTTCACACAGAACCTGCATATGTTTTCGTGTTCTGTTCTTTTCCTGGGATTTAGTCTGAACACCATAGCAAGGTCAAACAACAATGTCCCTTGTTATTCTCTCTGGTTGGACACTAGCACCTAGACATAACATGAGAATTCAGCTGCTATTCGTGAGCACGTCTGATCGTATAACTAAGGACGAGAATTTTAAAAAAAACACACTGAGTGAAGGTCCTGGGATAAGATTACCACGTCAGCTGAGATGTAGAACGTCCACATATGTATGCTAAAGTAAAGGGGCAGCCACTCATCCCAGATATCTTTTATATATAATCATTAGCTTCAGTAGGAAGGGGTGGGGGTTTAGACTAATCTGTCTTATAACATGACAGGGCTTTTTATGGTATATGGATTATTAACCATGCTAGCAATATTTTTGCTATCCATTTGCTTTCCAAATGTGGCATAAATACTACATCTTAGAGCAATATAGTTTAACTAAATATTCTAAACGTCCGTCGTGTCTCTTGTTTATTTTATTGTGGAGAAGTACGAGTGAGAGAGCGAAAGGGTGTGTCCTGTTACTGCGATCACAGAGTATTGAGTGTGTTGTGCTCTGGGGTGTCAACTCACTTGTTTCTCTGGAAAGGTTAGGTGGGCACGTGAGGCACTAGTGCTAGTTGGACTCAGGTTCATAGATACTGAGGTGGTAGGGTGACTCAGTCCCTACATACCGATGTCCTATGGTCCCAAGCATAGTTCTGTTACTGAGCAGAATCCCTGCAACAGGCTTTATGGGTGGAAGTGTATGGAAAAAAAGTGTGTGTGATAGAGTATCTGTGGCTGCACACTGAATGTGTGTATCTACCGTCTGTGTATGGAAATCAAACACATGCATGCACACAGAAGAGGCTGGCTCCCCCCCCCCCCGGCAGGCATACATTTTGTGTCTGATACAAGATCTCACTGCACAGGGATTTACAGGAAACAAGCAGTTCATTGTCATCTTTAACCTTGAAACATTTCTACAGGTTTGTTAGTGATCAATTGTTGTGACAAAATGCTAACTAAAATTAGCTGTTAGGGAAGATGTTAGACCTGACAGCCTTAGAGTGGTCTCCCCCCCCCCCCCCAACGTTTTGCCTTCCTCCTCCACTTTTCTGACCTTGTTTTTGCTGGTATTAAGACTGTGCGCTTTACCACTGCTAACCAGTGCTAAAGTGCTTGTACTCTCTCCCCTAAACATGGAAATCTTTGTCCATCCCCAATTGGCATATTTAATTTACTTAAAAGTCCCTAGCAAAGTGGTAATACATGTACCCAGAGCCTGTATATTAAATGCTACTAGTGAGCCTGCAGCACGGATTGTGCCATCCACTTAGGTAGCCCTTCAACGATGTCTCAGGCCTGCCATTGTAGAGCCTGTGTGTGCAGTTTACATTGCCATGTCGACCTGGCAAAATAAACTTTTTTGCCATGCCCAAACCTTTCCTTTTTATACATATAAGTTACCCCTAAGGTAGGCCCTGGACACCCCAGAGGGCAGGGTGCAATGTATTTAAAGGGCAGAACATGTACTTTTAAGTTTTACGTGTCCTGGTAGTGAAACACTATCAAATTTGTTTTTCACTACTGCAACGCCTATCTCTCCCAAAGGATAACATTGGGATAACCTTATTGCATTTTATAAGTGTAATTTCCAGTTGGGAAGAGATAAACCCTTCGAGTCTGGTGTCTCTGGAATCACAATTTAAAATCCAAACTTATGTTTAAGTCGGATTTTATATTGCAATTCTGAAAATGCCCCTTTTAGAAAGTTGCAACACAAAAAGATGGACGGAATGCTGAACAATGTCAAACATTCACCCCAAGTCACACATCTGGGTTAAATCCATCATTTCGTTGCTCACCATGCCATCCCAGTTTGGACCCTGTCATACACAAATCAGGCTTGACCCTCCCCCCCCCCCCATAGGAACAGCCCAGCCCGAACTGCCAAGCCAGGTCCTCTCTGGACCAGAAAAAAGGATCCTGGGACCGGTTTCGAAGTATTACCCCTCATTTGCATATGGCTGGGTCCAAACTGGAATGGCGTAGCAATAAAAAAAATGATGCATTTAACCCAGATCTGTGACTGGGGATAAATGCTTGAATTGTTCAGCATTCCGTCCATCTGTTCTTTTTACTTTTAGAAAGGTGGCAGTTTCTAGTCACATCACTGGGTAATGTTGGCGGTTGGGCTTTGTGTATTACTCCTGGACAGCCACACACAGTGGGAGCTGTGTCCTTTCCACATGCAAAGGGCTACATGCCCCACTGTAGTGAGTTTGGAGCCAGGGCAGAAAAGGAGGACATATGTGCACTTCAAAGGCATGTCTTTGAAGTCTACCCCACTTCAAAGGCACCACTGGGTATACGTACTGGACCTTCCTTAGACACCACCACTTCACTACCATTCTGGACCTGTGGTTATCTGCCAGGACAAAGGACTGCTGTGCTGCTAAAGGACTGCCACTCTGCTGGACTGCACTCTGCAGGACTCCTGCTTTGCTGATCTGCTGCCCTCTTGCCTGGGTGAGGAGGACTGGACTTCCACCTCTTGAACCCAGAGTAACTCAAAGGGCTAATTGGCTGGCATCCTGATCTAAAGCCTCAGGGAGGTAACAGGCTTCCAACCTACTTGCATCTGCACCTGGACTCTGCCATCTGTGAGTCTACTCTACCAAGTGTTGCCACCCCACCTAAAGAAGTGGGCCTAAGGTGCTTACCAGTGAACCACCGCATCTTCTCTGTTGAGTGATGCATCCCAGAGCAGAACCAACGTATCTCCCTGGGTGAGAGGCACATCCCCCGAAAAAAACTGCTGCATCGCCGCTGCTACGTAGATTGGACCCATTGCAAAAGACTTGCATCGCCGCCACATCCCGGATCTTGAAACCGACGCACTGCCTTTGGAAACGCCACTGTGCAACGCTGTCCCCGGTGCAGCTTCTCGCCTCTCTTGTAGACGGCAGTCTCGCCGCCGCTGACAAAACTACATCGCAGCTTCACCGTTCATTGGAACAGATTGTGCATTGCATCCCCAACACCAGATTTCGCATCACAAGCCCTGTTGACGGGATCCTTGACGTCGCCGCAACAGGACCGTGCACCGCACACATCTCGGGAACCAACGCATTTCTTCGGCTGAACAACACATCTTCGACGCAGATCCACACAATGCTCCACAGCCAGAATTTAAGGTACTCTGTTCAGCGGACTTTACTGGGTCCCTGTAGCCAGCCCACGCTCTATCGCGGTTGGCCTGAACTTGTGACTTTGTCCCAGTCGTGCACGACCAGATATCCCCAATAGCGTTTTGTGCTTTATAGCGCTATTTTCCACAATAAACTTTAAAATTCAGTTCTACTAATTGTATCTTCATCGTTTTGGTCTTGTTTTATTTATTACAATGAAGCTCCCTTTTTCTAACCTGGTGTGTACCTTACGCTGACTAGGATTGTGGTTATTGCTTGACCAGGGCTTATATCCCAGTCAATCAGTGACCCAATTTCTAACAGGAGACATTTTTAAAAAATGTGACCATAAGAGTTACTGCATAAGGAAGTTTCTTAATTGTAACTCCAGTTCTCTTGCAGGGGTATTTCCATGATAAGTCATAAGCACTTGAATAGTTCCGCCCACGTGCCGGGACCCCGAAGCACTTCTTTAGATATATCTTCTTAAGTGGATATTGTTTACCTTTCTTCAGGAAGGCCTGCAAAGACACTTAAGAGATAGAAAAGACAATAATGCAGCCTAACTAAATAGGCTACAATGGCCACAACTTCATCTTGAAGTGAAAAAGTTAGCCAGTATACTAGGTTTTGTGCCATGTTTTATGGTGTTTAACACACAGAAAACTCCCCTTCACAAAACTCCTTTTTTCATGATAGAGATGAAAGGATGGGACAGAGTAGCCCCATAGGCTGCCATTATATGTTTTAAATAGACGCTGTGCCTTTAAGAAAACTCCAGAGACCACCAGTATCCCAAGATGCACAGCCAGTGGCAGTTACATCAGTTCCTTTTGAAGGCGATGAGAAGTAAATGCTTATTCTGTATAATGGATACGTCTGTCTATTCCACCAGGGAGGAGGGAGGGTTGCTTATGACTTATCATGGAAATACCCCTACAAAAGAACTGGAGTTACAGGTAAGAAACTATTCCTTCTCTTGTAGGGGATTTCCATGTATAGTCATAAACACTTGAATAGACTAGCAGGCCATCCCTATAAAACAGAAGCGGTGGAAGAGACAGAGAATTGAACTGCACGATTATGCAAAGAGGTTCCGAAGGGAAGCCTGCCCTACTTGAGCATCTGCCTTGGCATCAGAGTCCAGGCAGTATTGACTTCCAGGTAGCAGCCTTACAAATCTCCGAAATGGGTATATTACGAAGCAGGGCTGCAGTAGCTGCCTTTCCTCTGGTAGAGAGAGCCCTAGGCTTACCAGTAAGGGATTTGTTAGCTTTTTGGTAACCGAGTAAAATACAAGAGACAATCCAGCTGGAAATGGATTGTTTAGAAGTCGCTAGACCTGTACGGAGAGAGCCATAGTTTAAAAAATAACTGATCCGCTCTCCTTATATCCTTAGTTTTGTCCAGATAGAATTTTAAAACCCTTCTTACATCCAGGGAATGAAGCGATCTCTCCGCTGGAGAAGATGGTTGCTGGAAAAAAGTAGGCAAGGAAATAGTTTGGTTCACATGGAAATCCGAAATTACCTTAGGGAGGAATTTCGGATAAGTCCTCATAACCACTTTAGATGTATCGAAAACTGTGTATGGTTCTTGACAGCAAAGTGCCTGGATTTCGCTAACCCTGGGAGCGGAAGTGATAGCCACAAGGAAAGCGGTCTTCCAAGACAGATGCTGAAGAGTAGCCTTATGAATGGGTTCAAAGGGCTCTTGCATTAGCCGAGAAAGAACCACATTAAGCTCCCAAGGAGGGGGAAGGACTTCTAATGGGAGGAAAAACCTTTCAAACCCTCCAAGAAATCTTTAATGACAGGAATTCTGAAAAAGGAAGTTTGTGAAGGGCATTTCCTGTAAGCAGTTAGGGCTGCCAAGTGAACCTTAATGGAAGAAAATTGGAGGCCAGATTGTGCTAGATGAAGCAAGTATGGAAGAATGACATCTTCCTGGCAAGTGGTAGGGTCCTCATTCCTCGATGAGCACCAAACACAGAATCTCTTCCATTTACGAGCATAAGCGGAGCGTGTGGATGGCCGCTAAGCTTCCTTAAGAATGTCCATGCAGTTTTGAGGTAAGTTTAAGTGTCCATATTGCACTAGCTCAGAAGCTTTGCTGCCAAATTCAAAGAGGAGAGGTTGGGGTGCACCATCTGTCCTCCGAACTTCGTTAGTAAGTGTGGTTTGCATGGCAGCCTGAGATGTGGACGGATAGACCGGTGAAGGAGGTCTGTGAACCACCATTGACGTGACCATTCCGGGGCTATGAGAATCATCTTGGCCCGTGATTGAGAGAGCTTGATGAGGACTGCCGGGATCAGGGGAACTGGAGGAAAGGCGTAGAGAAATCTGCCTGACCAGTTGATCCATAGGGCATTCCCCAGGGTTCCCGGTTGGTAGAACCTGGAGGCGAAGCTTTGGCATTTGCTGTTTTCTGCTGTGGCGAACAAATCGACCTCCGGAGTACCCCATTTTTCGAATACATCTCGTACCACGTCGTCGTTTAAGACCCACTCGTGATTTTCTTGAAGGAGCCTGCTTAAAGAATCAGCCTGAGCATTTTGAACACCTGGGAGGTGAGTTGCTGTTATGGTCAGATTTCTGGCTAGAAGCCACTTCCAGATTGTCTGGGCGAGATAATGGTCTGGATCTCGAGCCTCCCGGCTTGCTGAGGTAGAACATTGTTGTTGTATTGTCCGTCTGTACAAGCAGGGAGCTGGCACGGAATGACGGCTGAAAAGCTTTCAGAGCCAAATGAACTGCTCGTAGCTCTATCAGATTGATGTGGTAAGTGGATTCCTTGCTTGACCATTTGCCCTGAATTTGAAGGTGATCTGTATGGGCTCCCCATCCCAGGAGAGAGGCATCCTTGACTATAGTTTGAGCCGGTATATCCTTGTGAAAAGGAGTCCCTTGTAGGAGATTGGTGGGCGAACACCACCATTTGATGGACCGGAGGGCATGTTGAGACAGTTGAATCCGGTCTTCCCAATCTCCTGTTCGCTGGTCCCATTGGTCTTCCAGACATTCCTTGCAATGTTTCTTTATGATGGGGATGTGGAAGTATGCGTCTTGTAGGTCGGTCTATTGCGCTTAACCAATTCAATCGATGTAGTTGAGGATAGATCTGGTGTAATGGTAACATCCGGAACCATTCTCTCCGAATCCATTTGTTGGCCTTCTTTAGATCGAGAATGGGTCTGAACTCGCTCTTGTCTTTCTTTTTGACCAGAAAAAATCTTGAATACAGCCCTTTGCCTCGTTGTAACGAAGGAACAAGTTCTACTGCCTGTTTTCGTAAGAGAATGTTCACTTCTGCTTGTAATTGTGATATGTGGAACCTTGACTGTTTCGGAGGCACGGATGGTGGAGGGCTGATGATATCCATTGTGCACAATATTCAGAACCCAACTGTCTTGTTTGATTCTTTGCCACTCTGCCAAGAAATGTTGAATGCTTCCCCCTACCAGAGTGGGTAACTGAAGAGGGGGAAGACAGGATTCAGGGCTTGGAACTAGTAGGCATCTTGCCTCCTTGTGAATGTAGTTGTCCTGACCTTCCTCTTGGTTGTCGTTTTTGGTAAGGTTGGGAGGATCGTTGATACGATTGCTGTGTGCCTGACTGTCGACCCTGATACCATCGAGGGGTTTGAACCCTCTGTGTTGAATATCGGCGTGAGAAAGGACGGAAAGATTTTCGTTGATCTTTGGGTCTTTTGAGACCAAAAGTTTTTAATGTTTCCATCTCTGCTTTCATTCGGGCCATCTCCTCGTCTGCATGAGAGCCGAAAAGTGTAGTGCCTGAGAACGGAAGATTCAGGATGCGCTGTTGTGCTTCAGGATTCATTGAAGCCAAGCGAAGCCATGAATGACGTCGGAGTGCCACTCCGTGACAATATCCATGTGCAGCCAGAAGAGATGTGTCTGCAGCAGCGTGAATTACTTGGTTAGATACCATAAGTCCTTCCATTAAGATCTCGTTAAAATCCTCTCTTTTATCTCTAGGTAGATGTTCCGCAAATTGTTGGAGCGACTCCCACAGTGCTCGGTCATATCTTCCTAACAGAGCTGTGGCACTAGCAGCTTTCTTGGAAGTAGCTGCTGTGTTGCACACTTTCCTTCCCACTGAGTCTATCTTACGGCTCTCTTTGTCAGGTGGACATGTGGATGTTGGAGCCGTAGTATGTTGCTTTTTAGCTGCCACAGCAAACAAATGATGGACGGAATGCTGACAATGCAAACATTCTCCCCCAGTCAAAAGATCTTGGTTAAATCCATCGTTCTTTTGCCCACTACGCCACCTCAGTTTGGACCCAGCCATATGCAAATCAGTCTTGACCCTGTGCCACATGGGAACAGTCCAGACCGAACTGCCAAGCCAGGTCCTCCCTGGACCGGAAACAAGCATCCTGGGACCGGTTTCAGGGTATGTCACCCTTCTTCAGCCAGGCTAGTTTGAATCCAGTGGCACAGTGAGCAAGGGACCCACGTCTGGGCATAC
This sequence comes from Calotriton arnoldi, assembly GCA_963921515.1. Taxonomy (NCBI): domain Eukaryota; kingdom Metazoa; phylum Chordata; class Amphibia; order Caudata; family Salamandridae; genus Calotriton; species Calotriton arnoldi. The sequence goes on from CAWUFW010000518.1 coordinate 1,663,307, forward strand.
CCATCCCACTTAGGGCGAAAAGTGTTACAGCAAACAAATGATGGAAGGAATGCTGACAATGCAAGATCTTGGTTAAATCCATCGTTCTTTTGCCTTTAGCTGCCACCACAATGACCGAATCTGGGGCTGGATCCGGCCGTAGGAATGTGGGATCCTGTTCAGGAGGACGATACTTCTTTTGCAGCCTGGATGGAGCTGGCTTAATGGAAGAGGGTGTTAGAAAAAGCTCCACTGCTGGTTCCAAGAGGCCCGGCACCATAGGAAGCAAGGGACGAGATGCTTATCTCTGTTGAAGAGTCTCGAATATCACAGAAGTTGATGGCATCGGAGTGGACATTGGAATGTTCAATTTGGAAGCCCCCCGCATCAAAACTTCTTGAAAATTAGAAATATCGTCAACTGGTGAAATCCTTTGAGGAGGAAAGTCAGATAAGGTAGGAGAATATCTTCCTGTACTTTTAGAGGAAGTGTCCTTGGTGTGTCTAGAACGAGATCTTCCACCGTGATGTCGGCAGTGGGAACGAGTAGAGGAATGTCTATGGCTGCGAGAACGATCCCTCGTGTGAGACTTAGACCTTGGCCTTCGTTGTGTAGGAGGAGGCGGAGTAGTAGGCGGAGGAGGTGTAGTAGGCCGAGGAGGAGGTGTAGTAGGCCGAGGAGGCGGCAGAGGAGGAGGCGATGAAGGTAGCCTAGGTTGATCATCTGGAAGATGAGGAGGAGACTGAGCAGGTGATCTGGTCCTAGATGGAGGGTATGTTCGGGAATACTCCGAATCCGAAGAGTAGACTAGTCTCCTCTTTTTCCAAGCCTTTTGGAGTAAAGGAGCCGCAGATTCCACAGGCGACCCATCTTTCCCCCTCGACTTCGATTTACTTGTCGACGGCTAACCTTCGACGTCGTCTCGAAAGAGAACTTCCTCTCGACGTCGACTGCAGACTTCTCGAAGTCGACAGAGTCCGTGATCATCAGTGTTTTCTCGACGAACGACGGTGTTTTCTCGACGGCTATCGACCGTGGCGACGCCGATCGACGGCGGCGTGGCGACGCCGATCGACGGGGACGTGTCGACGCCGATCGACGGGGACGTGTCGACGTTGAGTGATGCGATGTTCTCGACGGCGATCTCGTTACGGTCTGCGGTGGGCTTCTTGACGCCGAACGAGGAGTTCTCGCCGTTGGCATAGCCACCGCCTTAGATCTTCTCCTCGACGTTGAACGTCGACGTCGTTTCGACCCAGAACCCTGGGTCAGCGGCGAACAGGTCGCCGCTGTGACTCCTCTCGACGTCGTAGCCTTCAACGTTGACCGGGACCGATACTGTTTATCAGCCCTTCTTCTGCTGGGGAGCCCCCCAGAGGCTGAAGACAGAGCCCTGGTAGAGGACTGATCCCCTCCTCGCCCTGAAGTCCCACCTGATGACTGGACCCGCTGTTTTCTTCGTTCTTCTGCTCCTTGAAGTCGAATTTTCTCCCGGTCACGCAGGGTGAGTCTGTGAAAGGTTTTACATATGGAACAGGAATCAGGAACATGAGTAGCAGGCAGGCAAATAATGCACACTCGGAGGGTCAGTTTTGGCCTTCTTCCTTCCACAGACTGGATACTTATCAAGAAGAGATGGCATTTCTGAATAAAACTGTGGTAATTCCAGTCAGGAAAAGACAGAAAAAGGTAGAGAAAAGGCAAAGACGTCGATTGAAACACTTAGTAGAGATTTTTGAAGAAAAAAAACAAATTTGGTAGAGCTCAATGCTCTAGGGTCCTGTAGCAGGAGCCGGAAAAAAGAACTGAAGTAACTGCCACAAGCTGTGCATCATGGGATACTGGTGGTCTCTGGAGTTTTCTTAAAGGCACAGCGTCTAGTTTAAAACATATAATGGCAGCCTATGGGGCTACTCTGTCCCATCCTTTCATCTCTATCATGAAAAAAGGAATTTTGTGAAGGGAGTTTTCTGTGTGTTAAACACCATAAAAAATTGCACAAAACATAGTATACTGGCTATCTTTTTCACTTCAAGATGAAGCTGTGGCCATTGTAGCCTATTTAGTTAGGCTGCTTTATTGTCTTTTCTATCTCTTAAGTGTCTTTGCAGGCCTTCCTGAAGAAAGGCGAAAAATATTCACTTAAGAAGATACATCTAAAGTAGTGCTCCGGGGTCCCGGCACGTGGGTGGGAATATTCAAGTGCTTATGACTATACATGGAAATCCCCTACAAGAGAATTTGTATTGTTTAAGACCACCTAACACTTAATGGATAAAGAAACAAAGCACAGAAAATAGTGTGACTGTTGACAAATGTGAGTATCATTAACCAGAAAGCAGTTAGGTTTCTGCACTCAAATTCCATTTATTCTAATGCTGCAAAGTGTTGCTTTTAGTGAAGGAAGCCTTCTTAACAAGAAGGCATAGATCTTTACCAAATAGTCCCCACCAGCAACTTCGTACATAGCAATGCAGTACACCTTATGAGTTGATATTTATGTGAAGCCCACCCAATGTAAATTTTGTAGAAAAGTAGTGAGAAAGGCTTTGGGAGGCAGCTGCACTGTCAAGCCAGACCGAGAAAGGATTACAGTAGTTACATGTGAACTGAGGCAATTGTTCACTTAGTGCCTGTTGAAAAACTATTCAGGCACAAAGCCTTTAGCAAAATGCAGAGGGATAAAGTAGAAAATTGCATCATAAGAGAAAGTATTTTCTTTCCTCAAGTTCACTGGATCACTTACCAACTCCCTTTTTGCTTCGTCAACCTTTGCCTGAGCAATGAAGAGATTCTTAAAAAAAGAGAAACATATGTTACAATGCATGCTTGCCACAAAAGGTTTTATTATGAACTATCACTTACATGTAAGCATTGAAATACTGAAAGTCAAAATGAAGTCAAACAATCAGTCTATTATTCTTTACTGCTCCCCATACCCCTTCGCTACCAACTGGGTTTATAACAAGTATATGTAACCCAAATCAGAGTTACTTTCTTTATGAAGGAGTTCGCTAAAATATTATGTAAACAAAACACTATTCAAATATGAATATATTTGTTTAAAAATGTATTAAAAAACAAGTTGATAAAAAAATGAATTCAGATCAATGTGTTATACGTTTACTTAAGAGAACCATGATCTTTAAGCATCATTATGCCCATGCCAGTCGTCAGTGATAACTCTTTGAGGTGGCCCCCCCCAAAGACCAACAACACTATCAACGCTAATAATCTTAAATAAAAGAAAATCTTTTGAAAATTCTTCTCTTTCCACTCTTAATTTATGTCACTTCCTGTATATTATCCCGGATCCCTCCCCAAGACATTCTGCTTGTTCCGGTCTCAGACGGACAGCTATAACTCAATACAAAAGATAAGTCTTACAACTGTAATGGCAGTCAGCTATAGCGTCCGCTAATGGAGCACTTCATTCCTGGACATCCTCCCTAATCAGGTTCTATAGCTGGGTAGGTAGGGAAAAGTCGTGTTCAGGGTTGAGACGAATGAAGAGCCAACTTGTAAGGCTTTTCCATTCTCACGTTGCGCCAGATTTAGTGTTTATGGGATGGCAAGCACAGGGAACATCAATAACCTAGCAAGATAAAAAACTGGGAACCTCAGCCCTAGCGCGGTTTGCATCACACACAGTGGAAGCAAGGAAATGGAGCATCAAGAGGAGGATAATAGAAAAGGGAGCATTTTCTGTCAGACAAATATTTAAACGTGCTTCTAGTCTTAAAAGATATTAGTGAATCAAAAAAGATTTGAAAAGATTTCCAATGTGAAACAAAGACAAAAAGGCAGAGCTTAGTGTCCAAGGATCCGGTTACCTGTAGAAGGAAATATTAACTGCCCTGCTACCTGTGGCTGTGGTGCATGGTGGGATAAAGGGGGAACAGCCAGTGAGGCCCTTAAAGGCACTGTGACACTTTGTGTGCTTTTAAGATTGCAGCCTATCTGCTAACATTGCTCTTCATTGACTTTCCTTTAAATAATAAAAAATAAAAAAAGGGTTGTGAAAGATTTTATTTAGTCACTTAACGAAACTAGTGACTATTTTATTAGACTGATGTTTTTTTTACATGAAAATCAAATGAAATTTGGTCATTCGCTAGCCTTTAATAGGCTACAAACATACTCAGTTTCATTATTGTGGCACTCTTTTCTACAGAACGGTATTGTGCAGTTGTACATATGTACAAACATATTTATATATTTTGTAATGTGCTCCTGGATCCTAAGTGGTGGTGGGACTATTCAGTGCTTATGACTATTTATGAGGCTCACTAGAAAGAGAACGACCCATGACTTAGTAGTTCCATGACCGGCTCATTCGTATCACTGACTAGAAGCCCCGGTAGAGTTGTCAAGGTGGGTTGATGGAGAAGGGTAGGAGGTGAGAGGATGGAGGACTCCCTGAAAAAGTCTTGGTGCTAAAAACAAATAGAATGTGCATCAATTTCTACCTTGAGATATACAACACAGGGCATTAGTATGGAGATAGTTTGGGATGCCCTTAAGGAAGACAGAAACCTAAGCTTCCAAACTGAAGATAATGTGGGCAGCACTATAAACATCAAGGTGAGCTGTGTGAGGCATGAGTTAACCCAATCTCAGAAAGTCTGGAGTCTAGTAGCAGATAAAATGTTAATACTAGACAAAAAGAAATGTACTTTTTCAAGATTTAAGCAGCAGCATTTTAAAGGGGGGGGGGTGTAAGGGCAGAAGATAGCTGGTAAGCAGATTGAAGGTGAAACAATTAAAGAGGCTTACTCAGGAGATGAGGGATGAATAAGCCATCCATCTTTGCAAGGACCAGGAGAATCTATGGCAATTTCACCTATATTATTAGCGTTTATATGAGAGAAATATGTTGCCTGGGGAATGCAGAGTTTCTCTGAGGAGTGCCATTTCCAAGCTGGATCAGGGAAGGAAAGAGATCCTGGCTGCTCCGTATCACAAAAGAGGAAGTGCTTATTGCAATACCAGGTTCAAACACCTCTTTCTCCCAGAACAGCACTTCACGACTAAGATCAATCATAGTGAGAGCACTCACAGCAGTTAAGACCGACTTTGAGGCATAGGGAGTAATTATTATGCAGATAATGACAGAAAAGACTATCCCTGTAATTCCCAAATCAAAGAAGGACAAAAGGGACTGGCACCTATAAGCCTAATTCAGAACTGAACTTGGAAGCAAAGCTGTTTAGGAAAGTGCTGGCTAATAGGCTGAGTAAGGTCCCAATGGGATTGGTCAGGCAGGCTTAATTAGGCAGCATTAGACACGAGACAACATGAAGTAGGTGCAGCACTTTTTTGATATAGCAAACCATAGTAAAAGGGAGGCCCTGTTCTTATCCCTGGATGCCGAAAAGACTCTTGATCGAGTAAATTGGCTGTATTATCCAAAGTGTTCCAGGGAATGCAACAGGCATGCACACTTGCTTTTTGCACACCGGGACACTTTGGTATTGCAAATCGAGCTGCAGACGCTCGCTAAATGTGCGCCAGCGTGATCTCAAAGGGCCCCATGCTGATGAGGAAACACTATACCTCTGTGCCTGTTCCGTATAATACACATGCAGGCTTACAGGCAAAGGAACTGTCAGAAGGTGCATGGATAATGCGCCACATTGAGGTGGGACAGTGTGTAATCTGAGGTCACCCCTTAAAAGAAGGGAAATGGGGTTCCCATGGGTACCCTAGGCCTCCCCCACAGGTAGGTCAATGCACCGAACTACAGGAGAATCACTGCCCGCTTTTCAAATACAGGTAGCATTGCCTCCGTCATGCTGAAAGGGGGACAGGCAATTTCAAACAGTCTGTCTGCTTTTCACTAATGTGCCCCCAGGGCAGGCACAAGTCTGGGGCAGCGCTTAGTACAGCACATTAATTGAGAGAGTACGTACTGACCAGGGCAACCTATCTGTGATATGGGCCCAGGCGTCTGAAAAGGTGTGAATAAGGTGGGGTACTTGTCAAGGATGACCATTTTCCCACTTCTGGAACTCCTGGCTCAACAGATATACAAAACAAATTGGGTACGAGGGGTCCATCAGGGCAGGGATAATTCAAAATGACCATGTTGCAGAAGATATCATGGTGCCACTGTCCAAGCCAATAATCTAGCAATGGAGTCAGTGCCAGTGTTTCAGTAATATTAAAACAAGCGAGACCCAAGGATAACTGGGGACCTGGGATAATAACTATACCAAAAACACACTGGTCCCTAGTAACAATACTTTAGATGCACAGAACCAAATGGTGAATAAAATTTATTCAGAGGAGTTTATGAAGAACAATGTCAAGACACATAGCGGCACAGGGAATATTGGAGCAAAATAAACGGGCTTGGTGCTATCTTTAGAGTTGAAACACTCAAGTGATAAACATGATCAACAAGTGTATCACGAAACCCAAAAACAGCATGGCACTTTACAGCAAATTTTCAACAATCATATAGGGTCTGTGTTTTTAGAGTCGACAGCGTTTCGATCCCAATAAAAATGGTGGGATCATAATCATCAGGACTCAGGAAGATACAACGAGCCTGAGAGAGAAATTATGAAAGATAATGCAATTGCTTAAGGAGGGATCCCTGGTGACAAGCCTCAGGAATAAGGTGGCCGGAAATACGCTGGATACCCATAGGTGGCTTCAATCAGCCCGCAGTGGGAAGCACGCATGTGGTCTGGGTCTCAGGGTTGATTAACAGATTCCTTCACTGAACTCAAATCAGTCCCAAAATGGAGATTCGGGACAATGATCGAGCCAGGCAACAAAGTTATTTACAGAGACCAAATGAGGCTTCCCCATAGCAAATCTAGAGTCAAGGCCAACCAAGTGGTTTGGACTAGTGATCAATTGGTAGAAGCAGTGTGCTTTCATGCTGGAGAGAAGGCTTGTCAAACCAGATGTTGGGGTCCCCGAGAATACACTGCTTTTTGTATCCTAAGTAATAGCTGGTCCGAAGTCCAGACAGAAATTCGCGAAAGCAGTGCTGAATGAGAGAGGTTGATGAACAAGTTACTTACCTTCGGTAACGATATATCTGTAAGAGACATAGATTAGTTATAGATTCCTTACCTTAGAATTACTCCCAGGCGTCAGACTGGATCCGGAGAATTTTTTCGTCAGCAGTACCCAGTGGCATCGGTCGACTCCGCATTCGTCGTTAGCGTCGTGGTCGCCGGAATGACGTCGCAGTTTCTACTTGGGCGTCGCCCTCGCGCACGGACGTCAGTTCTTTACAGGACATTCCACGCCAGAAGCGCAGAGCCATGCAAGACACTGACCACTGGTGCACAAAACTAGGGCCCTGAAAAGGATTCCCTGCCCCTAGAAGTCAGTTCGCAGAACGGGGAGGATGGGTGGGGCGGTAAGGAATCTGTAACTAATCTATGTCTCTTACTGATATATCGTTACGGAAGGTAAGTAACTTGTTCATCTGAAAGAGACAACTAGTTATAGATTCCTTACCTTAGAATAGATACCCCAGCAATACCAACCCCGGAGGTGGGTCTGCAAACTAAGTTCACACCAGAAAGTCCTGGAGAACAGAGCGGCCAAAGAAGCTGTCTCTCCGGACTTGGCTGTCCAGGCAGAAGTGTTTTGTGAACGTGTGCAGAGATGCCCACGTAGCTGCCTGACAGATGTCATGGAGGGGGACTCCACGTCCCAAAGCAGTGGTAGCTGCCGTAGCCCTGGTGGAATGGTCGCGCAATCCCAGTGGAGGCTCCTTCTTTGCCAAAGAATAGCAAGCTTTGATGCACAAAACGACCCACCGAGAGTTGGTCCGTTTGTGCACGGCCCTACCTCTTTTGGCGCCCACATAACCAACAAAGAGCTGGTCATCCACCCGAAATTGCTTTGTGCGATCCAAATAAAATATAAGTGCACGTTTTGGATCCAGACGGTGGAGCCTCTCTTCCTCATTAGAAGGATGCGGGGCGGAAAGAAGGTGGGCAAAGTGATGGTTTGACCAATGTGGAAAGAAGTAACCACTTTGGGAAGAAAAGAGGGTCGAGTTCGAAGGACAACCTTGTCCGGATGAACAGCCAGAAAAGGAGGTTTTGAAGATAGAGCCTGGAGCTCACTCACCCTGCGAGCAGAGGTGATGGAAACCAGAAAGGCAGTCTTTAAAGTCAGAAGTCTGAGAGTACAGTTATGTAGCGGCTCATAGGGAGCACCCATAAGATAAGTTAGAACCAAGTTCAAGTCCCACAGGGGCATTACAAAGGGAATAGGAGGAAAAAGATGAGTAATGCCCTTAGGGAAGCGATTTACAATAGGGGACTTGAAAAGAGAAGGCTGATCAGGAAGCCTAAGAAAGGCTAAAATGGCAGAGAGGTAGCCCTTTAGAGTCCCCAGAGCAGAGCCCTGCTGGGCGAAAGAAAGGAGGAACAAGAGGACCTCAGAAAGAGGGGCAGAAAGGAGATCCACAGCCTTTGCTGTGCACCATGCCACAAATTTGTTCCATCTACAGGCGTATACCGTTTTAGTGGAGGGACGCCTGGCTGCCAAGATAACACCACAGACTTCGGGAGGAAGGTCGAAGGCCGTCAACTGTCGCCGCTCAATCTCCACGCAAGGAGGTGGAGACTGGACAGGTTCAGGTGGAGGACCGTCCCCTGCTGCTGCGACAGAAGATCCTCCCGAAGAGGCAGTCCGATCGGAGGATCGATGGCCATGTGTAACAGCTCGGGATACCAGACTCTTCGTGCCCAATCCGGAGCCACAAGGATGACTTGGGCCCGGTCGCGCTTGACCTTCTTCAGCACTCTGGGCAGAAGTGGTATAGGCGGAAAGGCGTATAGAAGACCGCAACTCCACTCGCGACGAAAAGCGTCGCTTAGCGAGTGCCGCCTTGGAAATTCCAACGCGCAGAATTGCTGACATTGTGCGTTCTCTTCGGTGGCGAATAGATCTAACCAAGGCTCTACCCACTGCTGAAAGAGACCTTGCGCCACTTCCGAGTGAAGACGCCATTCGTGATCCATCATGCACCTGCGGCTGAGTTTTTCCGCCCTGGCGTTCAGAGAACCTGCCAGGTGTTGAACCACCAGGGATATGCCCTGATGTTCCAGCCATGCCCAGAGACGGAGAGCCTCTTGACATAGGGTCCACGACCCCACCCCGCCCTGTTTGTTGCAGTGCCACATGGCGGTGGTGTTGTCCGTGAACACCTGCACTACTGTTCCTCGGACGGAGGGAAGGAATGCTTTTAGTGCGAGATGGATCGCCGAAGCTCTAGAAGGTTGATGTGGAGTCCGGACTCCGCCAGAGACCAGAGGCCTCAGATCTCCGTCTCTACCATGTGGCCGCCACCACCCCAGAAGTGATGCATCCGTCACTACTGTGAACTCTGGTTTGGGAAGGGAGAGGGATCTTCCGTTGACCCAATCCTGGTTTGTTTGCCACCACTGCAATTGTCGTGCAGTGCCCTCTGAGATCTGAACGCAATCGGACAGATTCTCCTGATGCTGCGTATCTACTAGCAGGATGCAGGAGGCCATGAGGCCTAGCAGCCTCAGGGTCATTCTGACTGAAACCCGGGATAGAGGCTGAAAGATCGGAATCATAGCACGAATATCCCGGACTTGCTGCTCGAGAGGATAAGCCCGAAACTGCGTCGCATCCAGAACTGCTCCGATGAAAAGGAGCTTCTGAGAGGAAATCAGGTGCAACTCCGGCACGTTTATAGTGAACCCCAGCGAGTGCAGGAGGTCCGCCGAAGTCTGGAGGTGGGAGACGACTGCCTGGGGCGAGCCCGCCTTCAATAGCCAGTCGTCGAGATAGGGGAAGACTGGAACCCCTGATCTGCGCAGATGAGCTGGGACCACTGCCATCACTTTCGTGAACACCCGAGGGGCGCTGGTAAGGACAAAGGGGAGCATGGTAAACTGAAAGTGCTTGTGGCCTACCGTGAACCGCAGGTAACACTGGTGGGCCGGCAGGACGGGGATGTGAAAGTAAGCGTCCTGCAAGTTCAACGCTACCATCCAGTCTCCAGGGTCGAGGGCAGACAGGACCTGAGCTAGTGTCAACATTTTGAACTTCTCCTTCCGGAGGAAGCGGTTGACGTTCCTGAGATCCAAGATAGGACCCAGGCCTTTGTCCTTCTTGGGCACCAGAAAGTAGTGGGAATAGCAACCACGACTTACTTCTGGGGCAGGAACTCGCTCGATGGTTCCCTTGGGCAAGAGAGCCGTAACTTCCTGTTGGTGAAGGGCCAGATGATCCTCCGACATGCGATGGTGCTGAGGTGGCATGGATGAAGGGGTAGCCTCGAAGGGGATGGAGTAGCCCCTTCGGACTATCTGCAAAACCCACCTGTCCGACGTGATGGTGCGCCAGTGGGGGAGGTGATGGCGAACCCTGCCGCCCACTGGCGATTGGTGGCTCTGGAAGGTCGGACTAGGAGGGTTTGGAGGCTGCTGCAGAGGGGGGGTTGGTGGACTGGCCCGCTCGCTGGCCCCCAGACGCATGACAGTGGGTCCCACGTCCCCTGCCGTGCAGGGGCTGGACAGCTTGCGCAGGCCTGTGGCTCTGGGTGGAACATGGCGGGGTATCCCTTCCGTAGCCACGAAAGGGGGAAAACCAGACTGCGCTGGGCGGGTGGTGGAGAGGCCCAAGGACCTGGCCGTAGCCCGGGAGTCCTTGAAGCGCTCTAGCGCGGTGTCTGCCTTGTCGCCGAACAGGCAATGGCCATCAAAGGGCATGTCCAGCAAGGCAGCCTGGACATCCCCGGAAAAGCCAGGCATAGCGTCGAAGGGCTACCGACGTTGAAATTGTCCTGCCTAGCGAGTCAGCGGTGTCCGGTCCACATCTGATGGCAAACTTTGCGACATCTCTCCCCTCGGCAACTGCACGGGAGAGCACGGCCTGGGCCTCCTCCGGGTACTGTGGCAGCACCTGCGCTACCGTATCCCACACAGAGTGGGTGTAACGGCCCAAAAGACATGCAGTGTTTACCGACCGCAGTCGAAAGCTGGCAGAAGAAAACATCTTCTTCCCAAGATGGTCCAGCTTTTTGGATTCCCTATTAGGTGGTGCATTAGGGAATGCGCCTTTGGATGTAGAGGCTTGGACCACCAAGCTCTCAGGGGTGGGGTGTTGGGAGAGGAAAGAGGGGTCGCCTGGAGCCGGCGTTGGGCAATCATCCGATCCACAGGAGCCCCTTTGTTGGGCCTGGACCAGGTGCCCAAAAGGATGTCGGTAAGGGCTTTATTGAATGGCAGCAGGGGCTCCGAAGAGGCCGCTGCCAATTGAAGCACCTCCGTCAGGAGATTCGTCCTGACTGCCACCGTAGGTAGCTCGAGGTTGAGGGCCTCGGCCGCCCTACGCAACACCACTGCATAAGAAGCACCCTCCTCCGTAGCCACGCTAGGAGAAGACAGCATGTCAAGGTATGGGGAGGTATCCAGACCACTAAATGTAAGTAAGTCCGTTTTATATAGCGCAGCTACTCACCCTTACGGGTCTCAAGGCGCTGGGGCCGTAGTGGAAATTAAGTGAGCTATTGCCCAGAGTCACATGGTGCTGAGCTGAGCTGCCGCCGGAGCCGGGGATCGAACCGTGAACCCTGTGCTCCGAAGTCAGCTGCCCTGGCCGCTGCACCACACCTCTCCACTGGCTTCCTCCAACTCCTCTCTGCAGTCCGGTTCTTCCAACTGGTCTGCTAGAGGGTCCACAGACCTCTCCCAGTTCTCCTCACCCTCCTCTGGCTGCCAATCCGGCCTATAGGGAACGCCAGGGTATTACAAAGGTACAAAAGTACCGCAAGGCGCCGGATCTGGCGCCGGTCCGTGTCCAGGTCAGGGTGGAGGCAAGGGTCGACGCCGGCTGGGGACACAACCGGCATCGGTAGCCGACGCAGTGCTGGTGGTTTCGGTGCTGGGGGAGGTGTAATTAGGTCGACCGGCGCTGATCCGGATCCAGGCCTGGATCCAAGTGGCCCCTACGGCGCCGGAGCCGCCGGAATCGAAGGCCCAGGGTCCCCAACCGACTCCGCAGGGCCCGAAGGCGCGCCAGCGGAGTCGGGTTACCCAAAGATGGCATGCATCGCTTCGTAGAAACTCCGAAGCTGGGCAGGGGTCGCTCCAGCTCCCAGAAAAGGAAGGAAACTGAGTCGACCCTTCAGGCTCCGGAAGGGGAGCCTCAGGACGGCACCGCCCGCATCAGCCGACGGACAGGGAGAACGCGAAGAGCGACGATGCTTCTTCGCCTTCTTCCTGTGCTTCGACTTACCTGAGGAGTGCGAAGACTTCGAGGACGAGTGGTGGCGACTCAGCGACCAGTCCCTCGACCTCCCACGCGACCGGGACCTCGAACGGCGCGGAGCGGACTGCCGGGCCTCGAGAAGCTTTCGGGACCGCTCCCGCAAAGACTTCGGATTCATGGTCCGGCAGTCGGAGCACTACTTGGGATCGTGGTCGCGCTCCAGGCACCACAAGCACACCCGGTGCAGGTCTGTAACCGACATCAGCTTGCGACAGGTGTCGCAAGCCTTGAAGCTGGGCCGAGGTCGACTGGACATCCCTGCGTGCACTAGGAGTCAAGAAGACTCAAAAAAGGTGACAAAAGTCGCAAAAAGTTAGTCAAAAAGTGACTAAGGGTACAGCTCTCTCCGGATCTGCGCTGGCTGGCGCGGAAAAAGAAATACCTGACAGCGCACGAGGGCGGCGTCTAAGTAGATACTGCGACGTTATTCCGGCGACCACGACGCCAACGACGAATGCGGACTCAACCGACGCCATCTATCAACGCGCAGGGGTACTGCTAACGGAAAAATTCTCCGGATCCAGTCTGACGCCTGGGGGTAATTCTAAGGTAAGGAATCTATAACGAATTGTCTCTTTCAGATAAACGATTCAGAATAATAATAGGAGAATGTTGCAGATGAGAAGCACTGAAAACGCAGTGATTCGCATTCGAGAAGTTAAAATCCTTGATGTCAAATGTAGGCAGGGTCGTTTTGTGGAACATTGCTGGTCTTCAGCCTCTCTTCATGCGAGGCCAGTTTTTGAAATGTGTTTCGCATCCATCAGGTATTGTGTTGGGGTTGCACATCCATCAGGTATTGTGTTGGGGTTGCATATCCATCAGGAATTGTTTCCTTTCGTACAGCACCTGCCTCTTTGTCAGGAAAGGTTTCAGTAATTAAGAGGATGTTCATATTTGAAATCTTCCAGAAGTTCTCAGATAGGATTACTCTATGATTATAATTTTCAATAAGGTTGTGACATTAATTATTATGCATGGTAGGTGGTTGAAATCATGTTTGGGAAAGGTTGAGGATAGGGGTAGGTGGAGTCCTGTTGAAGTTTGGAATTCTTGCAAAAAAATCTGTATGGGGCACTTTTTAGCCATGTTCTTATCTATGGCAAATTAAACTCCTCCAATTGAAAGTGTTGGATTTCTGTGGCAGGAGACAGCACAATTATGTGATGGGGAACAGATGATTTAGCTTTCGGTGCTTTTTGTTGCTCATCTTGTAATTCCTTAAGTTCCAGTTGCACTTCATGTTGCACTTCAGGCTGGTGTGGCACCAGAGACAGGGAGCATGATCTGCCACATGGTTGTTCCAGCAGGTCTATTACTAACTTAACTGGGTTTGGTGGTAAGGGAGACCCTGTGTCCTACCTCCTGCCATCAACCAACCTTGCTGTGAACAGCCACCGACTATACGCAGCAGGAGTTCTTTGCTGCCAGGGAGTTGGACACCGGGCTGGTCGCAGCCCAGGCACTGCACTCAAACCCCACAGTGCACAGCCAAAGGCAGAGCAAAGCGGGGGTTAGCTAATGGTAGGGTGCAGGGCCTGCAGCCAAGCCCTACACAAAACCCACACTGCACACAGACGGGCTGTGAACAGCAGTGGCTGGCTAATGGTAGGAGGCTCACTGCTGGCACGGGGCTGGGTGCAATGCCTGTGCTCAACCCCCGCTATGCACGTGTTAAAAAATAAGCACCTTGTTAACAAACTAAACAAATAAATTCACTAAAAAACCAAAACTAGTAAAAAAGTGAGTTATGGTTCTGGTTCAAACATATAAAAGTGCCGAAATTCACCAGTCATGATTCAAGGTGCACACAACACACTATAATGTTGCTCGCCATGCTCAAACCTACTGATTTGACTACAGCACATGAAAAGAGCACTTGCTAGCAAAACTAAAACATGGTGGATAATGTTAGATATGGCGTGTGTTGTGTGCACAATGAACCATGACCGGGGAATTTCAGTGGTTTTAATCACTTGAGCTAGCACCATAGCTTACTTTTTAACTATTTTTTTTCATGAATATATATCATTCAGTTGGTTTCTTTTCCTCCTCATTAATGTGTCTTTTTCACTTTCTTCACTATGGATGAACTTATAGTGTCGCGCTTACCAGCTGCATGTGGCTGCTGCATGCAAGCTCAACGTGCTTTAGCAAGACTGTTGAGCAAATAATAGGCTGCAGATTTTGCTAAATATTTGGACTTCTATTGTCTCACAACCAGCGATGATGTTCTATTGGTCTTGGTGGTCCCACTTCCAATGCTCCTCACAAATTAACAGCAGCCTGATAACTCAATTGAAGACATTTTAATTGGCGGGGGACGTGGAGGCAGTTTCTGAAAACGTGTTTAAGTTTAGCCCAACAAGATATGCAGCACATTTGCAGAATAAATACAAAATAAATATTTACCGGAGACAGGTCCAGGTAGGATTCCAGTTTCTTTCTCATAGGCACAGATTGAGCTTGCAATTTACTCAGTTTCTATGAATGAAAATTAGAAAGTTTACATACTGTGCACCTGGTAAGAAAGGAATGTCGGAGAAATACTTATTGCTAAAGGTAGATTACAAGTCCGGTGCTCACTTTAAACTATTAGCAGAAAACTAAGATCAGGATAAATGTTTGCTTCAGCTACATTCAATGATTATTCTTACTCAACATGAATTATATTTTTCAGCTAAGGATTCCAATCAAAAAGCCACATTGACATATAAAGCTACAGGAGGCCATAGGTCTATACAAAATGGTACACAGGCAAACAGTGGCTGTAAATTACCTATTGTGATTCATAATGTGAATATGTGTTACCAATGTATACTTAACACCTAAAACAAATATTCATATATCTCAAAAGGGATGCACTGATTTTGATTAGCAGTGGGCTGCTAGTCAGTTGGACTGGAAATACAGGCAGAAGGTTACCTCCAGCTCAATGAAGACGTGACACTAAGCACAGACACATGACAACATTCAGTGACCATGATGCCTGATGTAGTCCCAAAGTCACATTTGGGGGTGCCATGACCCTGCCTAGTTGTGTGGAGGTTCAGCAAAGGGAATACCAGGCAGAATGCTTGTTTGCTAGACATAAAGAGTCTGAAGAAGGTGCTTGTGTGTACCATGTGTGCTTGTGCCTCATACCCTAAAGTCACTGAAGGTCAGAACCGTGTGAGATCCCAATTATTTGAAGATTGTTTTGTGTGTTCACTTAGGAATACAGAAATTCACCCAGTATGGCTAGCAGAGTTTAGAGTTATGAGCAGGTTTTCCTGGATAGAGCACAGAGAAAAAAGGGCAAAAACGTGTAGGTTTGTAGATATTCGAATAAGTGTTTGCAAGCAGTATCCCACTCTGGAAATATATGTAAAGTCAAAGGTATGAGTTAGTGCTTTACTAGGGTGGGACTTATGAAAGAATATCCTCATATTTGTTTCTGGTGCAATGGAATGAAAGTCTCAGCATGGAAGAATATTTTTCCTAGGCAAGAAAAAAGGGAAAGGTTACAAACAATAATGCACATTTGTGCTTTATTTACTAATGCAGAATTCTCACCAGGCTGGAATTCCTCATAAGTAAATTTCACATATTGCAAAAACCAAGGAAATATAGGACTGTCAGATTTTCGGGAAATCCATGGCTGCCAGATTTCCCACTGAACTGCTGTGATCACTGGTAAGTCTGACATCTACTACAACCCTAGAAGTAACTCTTTAGGAGCATATTTCGGGTGTTCTCACTTGGCCATTTTGTGAATTAGGCCCTACCTTTTCATCTCAAGCTTATCGCAATATTATGACAATTATACAATCCTACATAAGAAATAAAATAAAAATATCAATAAGGTAGGCTTGGTTTATGGACAGCAATCCGATTACTAGCAATTCTGTTTCTCTCCTATTAGAGCCAAGTAAGGATAAGTTACTTACCTGTAATCCTAGTTCTCTTCCAGGGGTATACTCATCAAAGTCATAAGCACTGAATTATCTCCGCCCACGTGCGGGAACCCGGAGCATATACAAAATACATATATATGTGTATGTAGTAGAAAAAGAGTACATAGTACTGAAATAAACACACATATACATGTATAACATAAAAATATGCAGCCCCAAACATATCCAATAGGCTAAGAAGCCAGAATTACATGTATTTCTCTAGTATGAAAATAACATATAATGTAAGATAAGGACATGTACAGTAAGAGCATTCCGCAAAAAACCTTTTATTTTCATCAAAGAAAACAGTTAATGCCAGGCAATTAGCCCAAAGAAGGCTGCATAAATAAATAACATCCCTGTACAGAAAAGGAAACTGGCACCTCGCCTTTAAGGCCTCAGAGACCCTGAGCACTTTGCCTTTAAGGCCTCCAGGAGAACCCTGCTCCCATCATGCACCACAGGTGACAGTTAGGTCAGTTCTTTTGTACGGTATAAGGAACCTGCATCAAAGATGCAAGAATATAGAGTAAACTGTTAATGCTCGTCCGGGGAGGCGGGAGGGTTGCTTATGACT
Source organism: Calotriton arnoldi (assembly GCA_963921515.1). NCBI lineage: Eukaryota > Metazoa > Chordata > Amphibia > Caudata > Salamandridae > Calotriton > Calotriton arnoldi. The sequence continues at coordinate 1,680,086 of CAWUFW010000518.1, forward strand.
TTGAGGAGTATACCCCTGGAAGAGAACTAGGATTACAGGTAAGTAACTTATCCTTCTCTTCCAGGGGATACTCATCAATAGTCATAAGCACTGAATAGAATAGCAAGCCCATACCCACCTCCGTGCGGACGAGCAAAAAACAGAGAACTAAATTGACGTACACATATTAAACAGTATTTGCAAACAAGTTTCTCAGCAAGGCTTGCCCAAATTGGGCATCTGCCTGCGTGTCAGCATCTAAACAGTAGTGGCGAGTAAAGGTATGAACTGATCGCCATATAGCTGCTTTACAAATCTCTGCCATGGGGACATTCCTCAGGAGAGCCGTGGTAGAAGCTTTCCCCTAGTGGAATGGGCCTTAGGCTTCCCCGGAAGGGATTTGTTGGCCAATTGGTATGACAGTAGAATACAAGAAACTATCCATCTAGAAATGGATCTCTTGGAAGCTGCAGAACCTGTGTTAACAGGACCATAGTTAATAAACAAACGTTCTGAGTTCCTCAGTGTCTTTGTTCTGTCCAAATAAAACTTCAGAACCCTCTTGAGATCTAGGGAGTGAAGAGATCTTTCCGGAGGATTCGAAGGATTCGGAAAAAGGTAGGTAAAGTGATAGTCTGGTTAATATGGAAGTCCGAGACTACTTTAGGCAAAAAGCTAGGATGTGTTCTGAGAACTACTCTGTTAGCGTGAAACACAGTATAAGGTTCCTTACAGCAAAGAGCCTGGATCTCACTGACCCTGCGAGCAGATGTAATGGCCACCAGGAACGCGGCTTTCCATGTTAAATGCTGTAAGGAAGCTTTATGAATAGGCTCGAAAGGAGACCCCATCAACCTTCTTAACACAATGTTAAGCTCCCATGGAGGAGAGGGAGACTGACTGGTGGGTAAACCTTTTTCAAGCCCTCAAGAAAATCCTTTACCACCGGAATTCTAAACAAAGAAGTCTGGTGGGGGGACTTCCTATAGGCTGTGATTGCTGCAAGGTGGACTTTGATAGAAGAGAACTGAAGACCAGATCTAGCCAAATGCAGCAAATAGGGTAAAATCACCTGTTCCTGACCCCGGATGGGATCATGTCCATTGTCCACACACCATAGGAAGAACCGCTTCCACTTGAAGGCATATGATTTCCTCGTGGAAGGTCTTTTCGCTCTTTGAGAATAGCCATACAGTCTGGATTCAATTGTAGGTGTCCATATTGTATGACTTCAGGAGCCATGCTGTCAACCGGAGGGAGGACAGGTTGGGGTTGAATACTCTCCCTGCCTGTTTGGATAGGAGATCCGGGCGGCATGGCAACCTCTTGTGTGGCACTTCCGATAGTTGAAGGAGGTCCGGAAACCACCACTGGCGAGGCCACTCTGGGGCTATTAGGATCATCCTGGAGGTGGTCCTGTACAGCTTGTTGATTACAACTGGTATCAACGGATTCGGTGGAAAAGCGTACAGTAAGCTCTGAGACCATTCGATCAAAAGGGCATTCCCTTGAGATCCTTGTTGGGGAAACCTGGATGCGAAGACGGGGCATTTTGCGTTTACAACAGGTTGATGTCTGGCGTTCCCCATTCTCGAAAGATGCTGTGAGCGACTTCGTTGTTGAGAACCCAATCGTGGGCTTCGACGAAGTCTCTGCTGAGGAAGTCCGCCTGAGAGTTGAGAGCCCGGTAGATGAATGGCTACTATTGACAGGTCTCTCGCTAGAAGCCAGTTCCATATGGTTTGAGACTCGATGGAGAGTGTTCTTGATCGGGTACCTCCCTGTTTGTTCAAATAATACATCGTCGTTGTATTGTCCGTTTGGATCAGAATGGAGCGAGACTTGAACGACGGAACCAGGGACTTGAGAGCAAGATGTACGGCTCTCAGCTCTAGCAGGTTGATGTGGTAGCTCTTTTCGGAGTCGGACCATAGACCTTGAACTTGCAGAGGGCCCATATGAGCACTCCAACCCTGGAGAGAAGTGTCCGTGACTAAAGTCTGGGTTGGAGGGTCCTGGTGGAAAGGGACTCCCTTCATCAGGTGCGATCGCTTCATCCACCACCGGATGGAGTCTTTGGCTGATTGATGGAGAATTACCTGATCCTCCCAGCGCCCTGATACTTGCATCCACTGGTCCTCCAAACATTGTTGTAGTGGACGCATGTGTAATTGTGCGTTTGGTACTATAAAGATGCACAACGCCATCGATCCCAGTACTGATGACATCTGTCGAACTGTCGGTAGATGCGTGTGAAGAAGGGTCAGGCATTTTCCTTGGATTGATGACAACCTCTCCTCCGAAGGACACACGCTTGCTTTTTCGGTGTCCAGGAAGGAGCCTAGGTAATGGATCTTTTGCGTTGGATTTAGTATGGATTTCTTGAAATTGACGTGAAGGCCCAAGTTGTGGAGAAGCTGAAGGCAGCACGTGAGATGATCCTGCAGCAGAGTTGGAGATGAGCTCTTCAGGAGCCAGTCGTCCAGGTAAGGATATATGAATATTTTCTGCTTGCGGAGAGAAGCGGCCACCACAGCCATACATTTGGAGAATGTTCGAGGAGCTGATTTGAGCCCGAACGGGAGAACTGAGTACTGGTAATGTTAAAAAGACACTCGAAAGCGTAGAAATTTGCGATATTTCTTTGAGATTGGTACGTGACAGTATGCGTCCTGTAAGTCGATGGAGCACATCCAATCCCCTTGGTGAAGCTGTGGGAAAATTTGATGGAGTGCCAACATTCGAAATTTCTCTCTGCGAATGTATTTGTTCAACAGTCTCAAGTCCAGAATAGGTCTGTATTCTGTGGTGGGGCCTCTTTTTTGCACAAGGAAATAACGAGAGTAGACTCCTTGATTTCTTTGAGGAGCGGGGACTTTTTCTATAGCTCCTTTCTTCAATAAGGTGTTTACCTCCCTTTGTAACAATCGTTGGTCGCGGTGAGAAATGCCTCTCGGAGGTATAGATGGAGGAGGAGTTTTGAACTTGAGAAGATAGCCATTCTGAACAATGTTGATGACCATTTGTCTTTTGTTATACGTTTCCACTCCTCCAGATGTAATAAAACACTTCCTCCCACCGGAGTGGACAACAGCTTTAGAGGAAGACACACCTCATTGTTTTTGTGGCTGCTTTGGTGCTGTTGACTGCTGTTTGTTTCCACCTCTGCCACGTCCCGGTCTACGTTGTTGGAACTGGGACCTTTGTTGCGTCTGACCTTGGTTCTGCGATGACCAGTTAGATGATTGACCTCGCTGTTGAAAAGAGCGTTTGTCATAGGGACGAAAACGACGACGAAATTCCTTCTTCTTTTCGAGGCCTACAGCCTTGAGAGTATCCAACTCAGTTTTCATTTTTGCCATTTCGTCGTCCGCATGTGAACCAAACAACGATGATCCATTAAAGGGCAGATTAACTATCTTTCTTTGAGCATAGGGCTTGAGACCCGTGAGTCGAAGCCAGGCTGATCTTCGCGAACAAATGCCATGTGCGTATCCGTGAGCTGCCAAATCTGAAGATTTGGCCGCTGTACTAATGATCTGATTAGCAACCAGGCCACCTTCCTGCACAATCTCTAGAAAATCCTTTTGATCTTCTTTGGGTAATTTGTCTGTAAATCTTGTTAGAGAGTCCCATAAAGACCGGTCCCAGTAGAGCGGCTGCACTAGCCACTCTCATAACGGATCCTGACGTATTGCACATTCGCCGTCCCAAAGAATCCATGTTTTTGCTGTCCTTCTCTAGAGGAGCAGATGACAGAGGTATTGGCATGTGCTTTCCTGGCAGCGGCGACTATAAGAGAATCCGGTGGCGGGTCAGACCGCAGAAACAAAGGATCTTGGTCTGGGGCCTTATACTTTTTTGAAATTCTTGCGGGACCCGAGCCCACTGTGGCAGGTGTCAAAAAGTCTTCATCGCAGGCTCTAACAATCCTGGCACCAAAGGTAGAAGGGGCTTTGCCAAGCTCGATGGTGCAAAGTTTCAAATATAACGGATGTAGTCACCTGAGGCACAGTCATGGTTATATTCAACTTGCTGGCACCTCTACAGAGCACCTCGTTGAATGTCCCCATATCATCAACATGGGAAACCCTGGATGGCGGAGTTGAAGATATAGTAGGGGAATAGTCTCTATACAATGACCTTGTTGTTGAGGTCGTTGTAGGAGACCTCTGTCTTCTCCTTGGCGTATGCGATCGGCGGGACCTTGAGCGCTCTTTTGAGCGTGAGCGCCGTCTTAATGGAGATCTGGAACGCCTCGGGGACCTACCAGCGGAAGGCCTTGCGGATTCCGTGGGAGGAGGTCTCTCAGTAGGTCTGGGTTGGATCTTCCAGTGCCTAATGTCCTCCAACCATCTGGGTGACATGTTGATGGGAGGAGATTTTTTCCACTCGCCAGAGAGCCCTCCGGTGTAACTTGGATAATAGTTATACCAGGCGAGGAAGAAGCTTCCCTCGACGTCGAGCACCGTGATCTCGACGATGGTCTTTCTAATCCTTCAGCAGGAATAACTTGCTTGTCCCTCGACGTCGAACGCCTCGACGTCGAACCAGAATGAGCCACCATCGACGACGACCGTGGAGGTGAAACTCTTGACGGCGGAGATCTATGGGGCGAAGCCCTCGACGTCGGTCTCTTCGACGTCGACCGCTGGTGTTCATGCGGTATCTTCGACGTCGACCCTGCCCTCGACGTAGACCGCTGACGGGTCCGAGAGGGTGAATCGGAGTGTCTCGACGCCGTCCTTCGGGAAGGGGGCGGAGATCTCGACGTCGACCTCTGTATTAATGTCGACGGACGTTTCGACGTCGACCGAGGTCTATCATGCTTCGAGCCCGAAGCATGTCTCGACGTCGACTTACTTTTCGACGGCGATCTTGTCCTAGACGTCGATCTCACTTGCTTAGGTCTCGACGTCTGTCTCGCTTGCGTCATAGGTCTCGACGTCGACTTACTTCTCGACGGCGATCTTGTCTTCGACCTTACTTGTTTGGTTGGTCTCGACGTCGACGACATGCTAAGATGTTTTTTCTTACTTCTAGCTTCTGGTGATGTAGATCTTCGCCGTTTTCTCGGAGAGGAGGGCCCTCCAGATGGATGATGACTTTCTGGGCCACTTTTCTTTCCTCTCACCATCAAGCCTAGAAGTCTGATCTTCTCTCTGTCTTTCAATGTTCTACTTGAAAGTTGACGACAGTGGTAGCATGTCTCTGTGTCATGAGAAGAAGGTAGACACGACACAGACCGAATGAGGATCGGATTTGGCCATCTTCTTCCCACAGGAAGGACATTTATCAAATAAAGGTGGCATATCTGACTAAAAAGAATGACCAATTAGTCAGAAAAAGACTGGTAATTACAACCAGTAAAAAGAAATATTGAAAAAATAGTTAGAATATAAATTCTGACTGGAAAAAGTCAAAATCAGTTAAGCTCAAGCTCCAGGTTCCTCACAGAAGGAGCCGGAAAAAGAACTGACCTAACTGTCACCTGTGGTGCATGATGGGAGCAGGGTTCTCCTGGAGGCCTTAAAGGCAAAGTGCTCAGGGTCTCTGAGGCCTTAAAGGCGAGGTGCCAGTTTCCTTTTCTGTACAGGGATGTTATTTATTTATGCAGCCTTCTTTGGGCTAATTGCCTGGCATTAACTGTTTTCTTTGATGAAAATAAAAGGTTTTTTGCGGAATGCTCTTACTGTACATGTCCTTCTCTTACATTATATGTTTATATGGTATTTTCATACTAGAGAAATACATGTAATTCTGGCTTCTTAGCCTATTGGATATGTTTGGGGCTGCATATTTTTTATGTTATACATGTATATGTGTGTGTTTATTTCGTACTATGTACTCTTTTTCTACTACATACACATATATATGTATTTTTGTATATGCTCCGGGTTCCCGCACGTGGGCGGAGATAATTCAGTGCTTATGACTATTGATGAGTATCTCCTGGAAGAGAATCTATGAATTCTGCAACACATTTGTTGCACTGTTCTTTCCACTAGATGCTTTCATTACCTCATCTGGTAAGCCATCCGCTACACCACCACATCTGCACCTTACATCCAAGCTACATTCTGCACTTTGTAAGACTTTAGCACAAATAATTTTAATACTTTTCTCGTGCATCACAGTCACCTATAAAAAGAAGTCTGATAAAGCAGCATTTTAAGGAGTGTGGGGGTTCACCTGAAGCAACATGGAGTAGAATGTGAGTTTCACTGCAAAGGACTGTTGCTACAGAGACTTCGTAAAATAAGAGCGGGAAAGACAACTAGGGACACGGGTGTCACCTGAGATAGGGGACTAAACCACCATAAGGCAAGAAGGAGGCTTCCATTAAGGAGATTTACTGTTAACTGAGCAGGAACAAATGCAAGCTCCATATCATCCTCCTGGAGGGTTTTGAAAACAGACTGACGTGCAACAATATTTGGATCGGAATCAGAGGGGATAAGACAAATCCCCAAGTTGCAGAAATTAATGGTGATCTATTAGCGCAAAGATCTCCTAATGTGGGATATCTTCAGCATTGTGCTTGATTAGCTGGGGGGCAGACCCAATCACGCTCAACCGAGAGCACAGTAATACCAATGGGCCACAGACATCTGACACACTTATTCAAAGTGAAATAATAAATAGCGGCAAGGATACACACAGATGATAATCTGTGAAGGCAAACTATACAGCTCTTCAAAGACTTATCAATGACAACACTACCAAAGCGTGAAGCATTTAACTAGTAATGCAACACTTAACGGAGCCCAAGATAAATTGATAGGTGAAGTCTTTTAAATAACATTCACTTGACAAGACCAACGGTACACTGTCAAATCAAGGAATGGCGTGAAAGGGCTATTGTGCACAAAATGCTAATAAATTGTGGGTTATGGCAACTTTCAGGGCTCAGATAGCAAAAGCATGAGAAGATGGAGTGTGAAGATAACCTGGGGCAAAACAGGGCTGTCCACTATCCTGCTGCTTTTGGTCCTAACTATGGAATCATTGACACATGGTGTGTGTCTTGACAGTACCATTGTTGGTTACAGCATCGGCAAGCAAAGTAAAATTGACCAAGAAGCAGATGATACCCTTATGGCAAATCTGCAGCTCTCCTTCCCCACTCTCCTAGAAGAATGAGACTTGTCAAAGTCTTGGGTTTAAAGTGAACTTAACAAAATCAGAAGTTGTTCTTCAGCTTTCCCAAACATGATGGTCAGAAAACTGGCAACAAGGCACCCTCTGCTGTCAGATGTAGCATACTACTTGCCCTGGCATAAGGAAAACCTACACAAATATTGGACCTTGCTTAGACATCGCTACCATGCTAAGCCAGTGTGTACAAAGGTATACAATAATCACAAATACTGACCATTTGAGAAAAATAAGGGCAAGAGTACTAACCTCTGATAGAGCCACCAACGACTGATGATGTAACGAAGGATCATCCCCACTAGCAGCCAGACAGCTCTAAAACAGAGAAACAGTTTAATAGTGGATACTTTGCAGCGCTGCCACTACATTAGATTAACTTGAACAACCCATCTGATTATACACAACAAATTGCGCTCGGTGGATCTGTATCTATGTGATTTATGACATTTTGTTTTTTTCACACTATAAACAAGTTATAATCATATAAACAAGCTATGACCAAAGGTATTAACTAAAATTGGAGCACAAGAGACAAATGCTTGCCCATGTCTACTATAAGAGTCATGACACTTATCTGAACCCACTTTAGTTTGTGAACTTTGTTACTGGAGTGCTGATTACAAGTGACTCTGAGCTTTCGCCCATTTATAGTACTAAGTAGCCGCCATATCCCAAAATTGGCGAGCGATGGGACAGTTACAAAGTCTAAGTAAGGTCAACAAGTGCTTCAACATGTGGGATATGGTCTAACAAAGGGGCAAATTAAGAACCTGTTCTACTATGTACTACTCCTAATGCTTTCTATCAAGTTTTAGGGTTTGCATCTCTCTCATCTCATACCCCGAGGTCACAGTTACGCTCAGTTCTTGTGCTCTTGTGACTGTCATTTGATATTGCTGTTTCTACAGTGGTCCACATTATAGTCATAACAAATGACAACAAAACAATGATACAAAAGACTCAAAATCTTTTGTGGAGTATTTTAAAAATGCAAATAGTACTTAACAACCAGGAGCACTTAATTTATAAAAAGCTATAGCCATGGCAAAATGTGAGGAATTTCCTTGATAAATAACCAGGCCAAGAATTTCATTTGAAAGATCTAACAGAGAAACCCAACCCTGCCCAAATCCCAAAGGCGTCGTACCAGGTCTCGCAGGAAGGGTGACCGCCGCGAAGCGGCTTCCCGATCGCCGGGTGCAGTGTCCCGTCGGCCTCTTCCCCAGGCTTTGTCTCAGAGGTCTGTAACCCCCAGCTCAACTTGCTCCATGATTGACTTGAGCCGCATCCCAGACCCCTCCGAGACAGTGCGCCCTGCCATATCTGATTCTGACCTATCGAGGAGTCCCACACTTCATGGACCTGGGGACACCGGGGAAGATTGAACTCAGGGGCCCACGGGCCTGGGATCCGTACACTACTTTCCAACTTGCTCCGGCAACTGAGGTCGCTATCATTTCCATGCCTTAGGAGAGGTCCACTTCCATCGCACCCACGCTCTGCTAATTGGTTCTTACCTTAATTACCGGACTTATTTGTATTCTCCTGTTGCTTAACTGTTTTAAATGTGCTTGCAGCTGTTAACGAATCTCATATCCGGCTACATGGAGGGGTCCATCTACGCCACGTTCATGTCCTGCTAACCGTTTTAGCTTAGCACTCAAACGTTGTTGTTTTAGGGGGTTCCTTTTCAGGGCGACAGATGCTTCACTTTCGGAAGTGTAGGGTTGGGGGTGTTGGGGGCAGGGAGGGTGGGTAGACCGTTGTCTCCCAATTGTTTATTGTTTTTGGCCGCCTACGGGCCGCTGTTCTTTGTTTCCCTTGGCAGCCTTTTATGCACACACACCAACGATGACGACATGAGACTTATCAGACCGCACGGCCTTTACCCCATACCCCGGCTAGGGATTGCCTCCCCTGGGACCCGGGTCTGCTGGCGCTGCTTCCTCCACACACTATCTGCTTAGATGGCGTCCACCATACATAGACCCCTCCACATTCTGTCGTGGAACGTCAATGGCCTACTAGACCGCATAAAACGAACCGCTGTTCTTCGCAGCGCCCAGCGCCATGCGCCTGATATCCTTTTTCTACAGGAAACACACCTGCTGGGCACCCACTGCACCTTTCTCGCTCGCTACGGGTTCGACAGGGTCTGGCACTCTGGCTTCACACGGGGCTCCCGGGGGGTGGCCATATTGCTCCGTAAGGGTCTCCCCTTTACTCTGGCACAAGCTGCGACGGACACACAAGGCCGCTATGTGGCCCTGTCCGGCACGATCGAAGGACACCCTTTCAATTTCTTGTGTGTTTACATCCCTCCTGCCACAACGCCCTCCGCCCTTTGACGACTCACGCTTGTAGTCTCCACTTTTCCCCAGGGTGTGACGGTCATTGGAGGGGACTTCAATGCTGTTATGCAACCTTCCCGCGACGCAACAGGTGCTCCCTCTGCGTCCCGTATTGCCTCTGCTATGCGCCTTTCTGACTGGTCCTCCGCCCTGGGTCTCTGTGATGCTTGGAGGGTGTGGAACCCCCGTCTGGAACAGTATACTCACACGTCGGCGGCCCACCATACTCACTCTCGTATCGACCTGTTCCTGTTGACGGCCCCTGACTGTCAGTTGCTGTCCGGGGCTGCTATCCTACCCCGAGGCATCTCGGACCACTCCCCTGTCTCTCTCCGCCTCGGGAACTCACCTGATGGCGTTCGTACAACTTGGCGGATGAACGCTTGGTTTCTGCAGGATGCGGATTTTGTTAAATCCCTCGGGCTGGAACTGAGGCAATATTTCATGATCAATACGGGTTCGGTCCACTCGCCGGGTATATTGTGGGAGGCTGGTAAGGCCACCATACGAGGGGTGGCTAGAGGCTTGGTCCACGCGAGGCGCACGGCTCAGGCCGCCCGACTCGTACGGCTGGAGGCCCGCGCTGCGCAGTTGGAGACAGCCCAGGCTTACACTGAAGACGCGGACTCTGACCGGCAGCTTGCACTGCTCCGTGAGGAGATCTGTCAGATCTCCTTGGAGTCCGCTAAAATGCTATGGCGCTCCTCCGTGGCACGTGTATACGGCTGGGGTGATAAAAATGGCAAGTTACTTCATAACCTAGTTTCTTATCCCAAAGCCAACCGCATCATTCCCGAGGTCCGTGATACGACCGGCGCCCATCACTTCACTTCTCGTGCTATCGCCCAAGCCTTTGCAGGCTACTATGCTAGCCTCTATGCCGTCCGACCCCCCGAAGCCTCCCTGGCTGCTATGCTGTCTGAAACGGGGACCCAGCTGCCCCGCCTTTCCCAGACGGTCTCGGAGACTCTGGATCTCCCTCTCACCCCGGAAGAGATACATGGGGCTATTTCGCTCCTGCACTCCGGCAAGACTCCGGGTCCGGACGGCTACCCCCAAGAATACTACGCGACTTACCGCGACACGCTGGTCCCACATTTACTGGCACTGTTTCAACATGTGGTAGACACAGGGTCCTTTCCCCAGAGACAGACGTGGCCACTATTGTGGTCCTCCCAAAGACACAGCCGCCCTCCCTTGCCTGTGCGGATTATCGCCCCATTTCCCTCATCAACACCGAGGTGAAAATCTTTGCCACTGCCGTGGCTCAACGTCTCCGCCCCCACTTACACGATTTGGTCCATCCAGACCAATGCGGTTTTATGCCCGCCCGGGGTACCCGGCATTGCATACGTCGCCTCCATCTCGCCCTTGCACACCGTCACCGTCTCACTCCATATCTGGCCTTGCTCTTCATTGACTTTGAAAAAGCTTTTGATACAGTTGATTGGAGCTATCTGGAGGACGTGCTGGAGGTGCTGGGTTTCGGCCCTCTATTTCGGCGCCTCATCCGTGTCTTATACTCCAGCCCTAAGGCGAGGGTATTAATTAATGGGGTGCTTTCGGAGACGTTTCCCATTCAGAGAGGTACTCGCCAGGGTTGTCCGCTCTCGCCGCTCTTATTCGCGTTAGCGATGGAGCCCCTGGCTTCTCTTATACGTCAGGATCCCCATATCCGAGGCTTGGCTTGGGACCCCTTTCGGGTCGACAAGGTCGCCCTTTACGCAGACAACGTCATCCTCTTCCTGGTGGACCCCGAGAACTCCGGCCCACGGTGCTTAGACACACTCTCCACCTTTGAACGGGTTTCAGGCCTCCGGCTCAACCCGGCGAAGTCTACTCTGGTCCCCCTCCATCCGTCCCGTGCCTGCTTCGATTGGCAAACGACCATCCCCCTGCGTAGGCAGTCCTTCAAGTATCTGGGGGTTTGGGTCGCCTTGCTCCCAGACCTCGAATGGGCCCTGAATGTTACGCCCCTGGTCACCAAGGCCAAGGCGGATCTCAGGAGATGGCAATCCCTTCCTCTTAACGCCCTTGGCAGAAGTGCCCTTTTTAAAATGCTGATTCTCCCCCGCTTTTTATATATTTTACAAAATATTACCTTTCATCTCCCGGGGAGCTGGTTTCGTGAGATTGATAGTACCTTCACCCGGTTTTTATGGGGGGCGGAAGACCGCGAATGTCCCTAGCACACTGCCGTATACCTCCTTATGACGGGGGTATGGGGGTAACCAACCTTCACCTTTATTATCTGGCCACGAGACTTATCGTGATTCATGACTGGTTCGCGGGCGGCTGGTCCGATCCAGCGTACCAGGTGGAACTCCGATTGTTGGATTTCCCGCAGCTCCAGGCATATTTGTATGGGGCCCCCATACCGCAGGTCCTCCCCCCCCCGTCACCAGGACGGTTCTCCTGGCCTGGCGCACAGCCCTGCGCCACACGAAATGGGACCGGAAACTTACCAGACAGACGCCCCTGTGGTGTGGTGTCTGGCTGCGGGAGGCCTCGTCTCTCCGGGACTTCCGTCGGTGGGATCAAATAGGGATCTCGCTTCTTGGGGACGTCTGGGTTGGGGACCACATCAGAACCTTTGCAGATCTACAGCAGCGCCACTACCTCCATTCCTCCCAATTTTATAAATATTTGCAGTTAAGGCATGCCCTCCGAGTGCATATTCCGTCCCCCACTTCCTTCCCTGAATTTAGTCCCCTCGAGGCCCAAGTAATGATGGGGAACCTGGGCAGAGGGGGGGGTGTCGCGGATCTACCGCTCCCTCGTGAATAACGGCCCCGCATCTCTAGATTTGCTACGTGCCCGGTGGGAGGGTTGGTTGGGCCCCCTGGAAGATGCGGACTGGAGGGACGCGCTCATGGCCCCCCAAGACCTTGACGACCTCCTCCAAGTTGCGTTTAGTCCAACTCTACTACCTCCACACCGCATATCTCACTCCTGCACGCCTATACAGCGCCGGTCTGCGGCCCTCCCCGACCTGCACGCGATGCAACCACGCTCCTGCAAACTTCTACCACATGACTTGGCAATGTACTGTCCTTGCACCATTCTGGGCGGGGGTGGAAGTGGAACTCACACGTTTGATCCTGGGTGTGTTTGATGGCCTCGATGGATCTCGGGCCGACAAGCGCTTCCTTGGCACTGCGGTGGCAGTGGCGAAGCGAGATATAGCGGTACTCTGGTCTCAGGCTAAGCCCCCTACTATACGGAAATGGAGACGGGGGGTGGACTGGTGTGGAACCCAAGAAGAATCCCTCTTTGAAGCCAGGGGCTGTCCGGAACTTTTTGGGAAAATTTGGGGTAAATAGTTTAATCTATTATCTTGAGGGGTGTGTATATTCCTTGAACGGGGATGACCGTATGCAAGATTCTACCCTAAAAAGGGTGTACAAGTCTCTGTCGTTTCTTCTATGGTTGTAAACTACCCAAATAATATGCTTGATTTTGCTGCCAATGTAATTGTGGTTTTGTTCTTTCCTTTAAAAACCAATAAACTTGATTATCAAAAAAAAGATCTAACAGAGAAAATTCTCCTGACCTTAGAGACCAGAGTAAATTTCCAAATCTAGCTTTTGAACAGAATGTTAGTCCTGGGAAAAAGCACTTTAGTTCTGTGTGCCTGAAATTTATGAACAGTCAGGTAAATCTGTGCTATGCAAAAAATGTACCCGTACAGTATGTAGTCTAATACTGCCACAATTATGTTCACTTCTCAACCATCATCTCCTGTACTTCTGAAATGCGCTGTTTGGATCTTACACCTGATAATTTGCTATGTAAAGCATATGAGGTTTGGGAAAGGTACTATGTAAAGCACTGCATTGGATTTTTTCAGGTATGACTGCTCTATATGAAATAGTTGAAAGAGGGCAAAAATAATAAGGAACACATTTAGGTTAATTTTGTTAAAATGTAATTTGATTCACATTACACTGGCAGATTGAACACCTTGCTCAGACCAACATATGCAATAAGTAGCAAAAATAGTGGGACTAGGTAGTATCGCACAGAGGTCTCTCTGAAAAACATTTTTTGGGACCCTCAACAGCTACTTTCGGTCAATGGCATGTTATCCCCACTGACGTACTAATAATAGGTAGCATCATCATTGGGTCTTCCCTCCACCAGGAGGGGGGCCTCTCAAAGTGTGGCATCCGTAACAACTAGTTAGTGATCTAAAATTACCTCGTGTCCCAAGGCAAAAGTAATTTATTAAAACATGGGCAGGGGTAAGGTTAAAAAAGAGAGAAGGGTCAAGGGAAATATAAGGTGTCCCTCACATCAACATACATATCAGGTCAACATGTTTTAGCCTACTTGAGCCCGTATGGGTCGATGGCTTTTGTCCGGACCACGTTATTGGATGGATCCCTGTTGTGAGCCAGTAGGGACGCTATCCCCTGACTTGGAATGTATTAGGTATGTTCACTCTGTGAGAGTGCTGAAGAAAACACTGTTCTCCTCTAGAAAGAGAAAAAGAGGACAGTAAAACATACACATATTCACATATAAACTGTTCTAATTTTCAACATTACATACATTCTTGTGACGTCGTTTGCACAATAAATGGTCTACTAAGTTGTAATGAAATACATCACCATTTGTGTGTGTCAGTGGCACATTGTGCAGTGAAAAGCGCGATGAGAGGAGATGAGTAAATAAGTTTTCCTTTATGAACTCAAAGAAATCACTGACCAGATGTCTTTTGAGACTATGAAATATAAACAAAACTCTCAGGTCGATTATGTGTAGGGGGACCACCGACGTGGAGTCAGCTTGAATAAGTTCTTTCAGAAGCACATACATTACACATGGTACACAAATATCCGGTAATTGAAAAGCCCAGTCACTTGGATTGTATGTCACAGGTATACTGGTATTTTTAAAATGCGTAAATAGGCAAAATATCTACTTCCTCTAGAGATGAGAAGGCATAAACACACACTCTCAATTAAGTGTGCTAATGAAATAAGTTTTTTTTTAAAACGTCACATAAGCACGGAACATCGAAGGGCAGCACTTTTGCCCCAAGTTCGGCCGGATTATATGCGAGTCATTTTGAAGAAGAATACATCTTATGAGACAACAACTCATTCATACTATAAACAAGTTATAATCATATAAACAAGCTATGACCAAAGGTATTAAGTAAAATTGGAGCATATGAGACAAATGCTTGCCCATGTCTACCTTAATGGTACTATGGAAACGATTCATAGATGATATCCTTATCACATGGAGAGGTCAAGAAGATACTTCACAGGATTTTCTGACATGGATAAACACACTGGATCGCTAACTCAATTTCACTCGCAATGTTAGTAGAATGACATTTACAATTTCTGCTAAGGGCGGTCAACTATGTACCAAGATTTATTAAAACCAGACAGACAAAAACAATCTACTCCTGTTTGACAGTTTTCACCCACGCTCGCTAAAGTAAAACATACCATACAGCCATTATTTACGCTTAACACAAAATTGCAGCAACAACAAAGACTTCAAGATGCAAGCCGAGACACTAATCAACAAACTAGAATCTAAAGATTACCCTGTTCGCATTGTGAGGAGATGTTACAAAAGAGCCAAGAATCAACATAGGGATATTCTTCTACAAGAAGGAGAAACCCCCAATCAAGACTTGCTTACATGTGTTCTCACCTAAAGTGAAGCATTGATTCATCTGAAGAAGTTGGTCCAAAAAAAACTGGAGAATCGTCAACACAGGAACATTCAATTGGCCCAAGCCCCGTTTTGCCCATAAGAGAGGGCAATCTACAAGATATGCACGACCCAGGAAAACCGAAGTGAGGTGTGAAAACATCACAACCGCATGGGGTCTCCCCCCCAGTTGTAGGTCATTAGTCCTGCGGGTCCTGCTCAGTCTGTCTTCTGACCACAGCCACAAAAATGATTGATCTAAAACCAGACCTCAAGTGGACACAGAGGAGACACTCAAACTGCAAAAGCTCCCATGTTATATACATGATCCTTGTAATTTACGGTACATCGGCATGACATGTAGAAAGGTCAAAACTTGCATATGCGAGCACAGGAGCAACATTAGATGCAGGAAATCAACGACAAGGAAGAGCAACCATTTTTTGACTATCGGCCACTATGCTAATGATGTGAAATGGGTGGTACTGGAACCTTGGAGAACATCGATACCAATGCCGAAAGAAACTTGCTACAGACGGAATAACAGTGGATTTACCGTCTACACACGTTCCAAGACGGACTCAATGACAATATTTCATGGGCACAAGTCACTAGATAAAGGGCCTACCTATAATCCTATAAGAATGGACAGGTTAGATACTTACCTATCACAACAGATCGATGCTTTAGATACCAGTCTACATATAGCTAGAGAGTAGAAGCCTTACTAATAGGTCAGCCTAAATAGACATTCAATAAGAAAATAAGTTACTTACCTGTAAACTGTGGTTCTCCAGTGTTGGCATCTTTCATAGATTCACATGCTTGAATCATTCCCCGTCGTCGAAGTGGGAGTCCCACGGTACATAAAAAGCAGTAAGTAATTACTCTAACATTAAAGTTAGTAGAGAAAAACCATTCACTTTAATATCTCGTCCAAGTCATTAGATATGGTCCAAACTCCAACCAATCAGGCGACAGCACCTTCTAGAACCCTCTCCACAGAGGCTCCAGGTTCTCAGATTTTCAAGCACAAGTGTAGTATAAACGTACAATAAAACAGGGGAGCCTCTATGGGGAGGAGGGTGGGTCGCATGTGAATCTATGAAAGATACCAACACTGGAGAACCACAGTTTACAGGTAAGTAACTTATTTTCTTCTCCAGTATTGGGGTATCTTTCATAGATTCACATGCTTGAATCAGAGTAGATAGCAGTTATTACGTGATTTGAATGTTCATACAGAAAGAATATAGTACACAGAGTACGAAGGAACACTGTACGTCACCCAGTGTCTATCACACTTATGAACCACTTATTTATAGATCTAAATACTTATATAGTAATCTGACAATGCCTATGCCCAGATTCATAGTGACCTTAAATATATATCACCCAAAACCTCCTTTCTTTGAAAAAAGAGTCCTTGCACTCCAGAGGGGGTTGAGCAGCAAACTTTATTTAAAAACTGTTCCCCCAGAGACGCGTTTCGGCAAAAAAATGCCTTTATCAATCTGGGAACTTTGTGCCGCCTTTTGGTATAAATGTGCTAATAGTCTTTCCATTCTTATAAGTTTGGAATGAATACTCATCATTACTTCTCTTTCACAAAACAAACTGGCGTTATATATATACAGCAATTTTAAAACTTAAAGGGAGGTGGAAATAATAGAGGCTCACCTTACAGAAAAAGATTACGTAGCACCGCCTGTCCCACTGCTGTATCAGCATTACTAGCAGCTTCCAGACAGTAATGCTTGGTAAAAGTGTGCCTGCTGGACCAAGTTGCTGCTCTGCAAATTTGCTGAATAGGCACACCTGCAAAGAGAGCTGTAGATGAGGAGACTGCTCTCGAAGAATGCGCTTTCACTGTTGAATGCAGAGGTTTGCCAGCCTGTTGATGGCAAAATTGGATCGCACAGGAAATCCAACGTGCTATAGTTTGTTTAGTCACTGGATACCCTGTCCTGACTTTTCCATAGGCCACAAAAAGCTGATCAGCCTTACGGATACAGGCTGTTTATTGTAAAGAGAATGTAAGGCTCTTTCCGCTGGTGTCTGTGGATTAGGGAAGAAAGTCTTTAAGATGACTCGTTCGTTTAAGTGGAAATCCAATGGAACCTTAGGAATAAAAGTAGGATTTGTTCGAAGTATAACAGAGTCCTTAGTAAACTGTAGGAAAGGATGTCGAGTACTGAAAGCGTGTATGTCGCTTACTCGTCTAGCCGAAGTAAGAGCCAGTAAAAGTGATGGTTTCCATGAAATAAATTTAAGATCAGCCCCATGAATAGGCTCAAACGGAGCCTTCATGAGTTGTGCTAATACAATATTAAGATGCCAAGGCGGAGGAGGGCGCCTAATTGGAGGGAACATTTTAAATAATCCCTTAAGAAATTGTTTTATTATTCTTGATGACCAAAGAGACTGTGATCCATTTTGCCGTCGAAACCTGGAAATCGCGGCAAGGAATACCTTAATAGTAGAATGAGAAAGGCCAGATTTTGCCAATTGGAGGAAAAAAGGCAGCAATTGTTCTGGTGAGGACTGAATAGGGCGCACGTCAGAAGTTGCACACCAATGACAGAATCTCTTCCACTTCAGTGTATAAGCCTGGATAGTGGAGGGCGCTCTGGCATTAGCTAGGACCTCTCGACAGTCAGTAGGTATAACTAAGTCGGCAAACTCATAGTATTCAGGAGCCAAGCTGCAAATCGCAGAGATGTTGGATCCGGATGGCAGACCTGACCGCAGTTCGTTGTCAGTAAATTCTGTAATGGGCGCAACAGTCTGGGTTTGCACTCCGACAGAAGCAGAAGTTCTGTGAACCAGAATTGGCGAGGCCAACTGGGAGCTATGAGAAGTATTCGGCAGGGTTCTTTCCTCATCTTCCGAAGCACCCTTGGGACTAAAGGAATCGGAGGAAAAGCGTAGGCATAAATCTTGGACCAATTTATCGAAAACGCATTCCCGCACGATCCCTGTTGGGGTACCCAGCTGGCGAAGAATTGGCATTTGCGGTTCCGACTGGTTGCAAATAGATCCAAACTCGGTTTGCCCCACAACCGAAAGTTGTGATCCAACGTTGGTTGGTGAAGTTCCCATTCGTGGTTGGATGTAATTGACCTGCTCAGAGAGTCCGCTAGGATGTTTGCCACTCCTGGAACATGCACTGCCTTCAGTTTTATCTTATGTTGTATAGCCCAATCCCAGATTTGCTGTGCCTGAAGGGATAGCATAGTTGATCTTGTTCCTCCCTGCTTGTTTAAATAATGCATGCTTGCTGTGTTGTCTGTTCGAATTAGTACTGAAGCTCCTGATATTATAGAGAGAAAGGATTTCAGAGCCAGGAATATTGCCTTCAACTCTAGGAGGTTTATGTGCAATGTTCGTTGTTGTCTGTCCCATTTTCCCTTCACTGTCAGTCCTTGTAGATGTGCTCCCCACCCTTCGAGGGATGCATCGGTTGTTATTGTGAAACCTGGTGGGTCCACTATGAACGATAGGCCTGCCGCTATGTTTGGGATGTTAGTCCACCATAGGAGTGCTTCTTTCATTTGAGGTGTTACTCTGATAACATCGTCGAAGGACCCCGAGATCTGCAGCCTCTGCTTGTCCAGCTCCTCTTGCAAGGGTCTCCTTCGCAGACGACAGTTGGGAATTAGGGGAATGCTTGAGGACAACATTCCCAGAAGCGATTTGAACCTGCGGACTGAAATGGACTGTTTTGTGAGCAGTAAAGTTGCTAACTTGTAAATCTTTTTTTGTCTTTCTTGTAAGACAAAGGCCTTTGCCTGATGAGTGTCCAAGGTTGCCCCCAAGAAAGTTTTTTCCTTTGAGGGGGTTAACAGACTTTGGTAGATTTATCGAGAGACCCAAGGACTGGAAGAGAGAGACATCTTCGAGTGTGACTGCTTGCCACTGAAAAAGATTTTGCCTTTATGAGGCAGTCGTCCAGATAAGGGAAGATTTGGACTCCATCTTGACGAAGATGGGCCGCCACCGGTGCTAGGCCCTTGGTGAACACTCGGGCGCTGAACGAAGGCCAAAAGGTAGGACTTTGAATTGGAAATCTCTGCCAGCCACTCTGAAGCGCAAGAATTTCCTGTGTCTGGGGAGGATAGGGATATGAAAATAGGCATCCTGAAGGTCTAGGGTCGCCATGAAAACTTCCTGATTTATCAATTGAAGCACTTCCTGAAGAGACAACATCCGGAAGGATTGCTTTTTTAAAAATTTGTTGAGGCAACGAAGGTCTAGAATGAGACGCCCCTCTCCCGATTTCTTTTTTATGAGGAAAAACCTTGAATAGAATCCTGTTCCCCTCTGTAAATTTGGGACCACTTCGATCGCTCCTTTCTTTAACATTATTTTTATTTGGAACAAATGCTCCTTTAGATGAGCAGGAGGAGGACCTCAGGGAGGGTAATTTGGAGGGATCTTTACAAATTCCCATTTGTCTGTTATTGCAGACCATTCGCAGAAGAAATAGGAGATTCTTCCTCCAACCTTGACTGGATTGATAGGAAAAGTGGTTGGCAGTGGGTGGTTGTCATTGTTTCTTGGAGTTATCCCTGCCTCTGTAGGCAGTCTTTCCTCTGTAATGTTTGAAGGAAGTGGCAGGAGGTTGCTTAAATGACTGTTGCGCAGATGTGTACCTTGATTGACCTTGGTACGATTGATATTGCTTATATTGGTTGTATCCTCCTCGAAAGGATGACGAGCCACGCCCTCTTGCTCCCCGAAAGGGCTGTTTTCTAAATTGAAGAGTGCCGAGAGCCTTTGCAGTATTCGTATCCTTTTTTATGGTCTGAAGGGCTTCGTCTATGTGTTGGCCAAATAGGGATTCGCCATCATAAGGCATGTCGATCACTTTTGTTTGAACTTCTTGTCTAAAAGAAGTAGCCTTCAACCAGCCCTGACGCCTCAGGACCGCAGCCCCAACGAGTTGGCAGAATCCTGTGGAAGAAACATCCACTGCGCAGTCCATGATCTCAGCCGAGATTCTTTCTCCCTCCTGCAAAATCTTTAATGCTTCAGCTTTGGGTTCATCCGGCAACATCTCTATAAAAGGCGAAATGTCCGACCACATTTGCGGTCGTATCTGCCTAAGATAGCGAGAGAATTGGCCGCTCTGACAGTTGTTGCCGCCATGGTGGAAAATGTTTTGCCGATGGAATCGAGACGTCTTCCATCTCCATCGGGAGGGGCCGATAATGGAGATGCAGGATTTCTGGCACGGCGTTGTGTCGCCTGTGATATCACAGAGTCAGGTTTAGGTTGCCCGATAAGGCAGGCAGGAGAATTATCCGGAGCCTTGTATTTCTTTTCCAATTTAGGCAAGACTGCTGGAATTGAAGCTGGCGTCTTCATGACCTTTAAGCCCTCCTGCCATATGAAGTCTACAATAGGGATAGACCGGACTTGTCTTTTAGTTTGTTCCTTGAAATCATAAGAAACAATCAGATTGCTTAGTGACCATAGGGAGCTGAAACCTCTTCGCCGCTCTCTCCATAAGGGTATGGAAGCCCCCAATATCCTCAGGTGGTGAATCTAATGGAGATGGAGTGGAAGGCGATGGTGTCTGGATCTGGTAATCATCCCATTTGTTTGGAAGGGATATCTCGTTCAACTCTCCCTCTTCTCTTTCTTCGTCAGTAGTATGAACCTCTTGGTCCTGATGCTGCGTTACTGCAGGTACTGGAGAAACCGGAGGAGGGGATCTGATGAGCAAGTAAGGCTGAGGAATAGGTGTCTGAGGAACGGAAGATGCCGGTTCCGAGGGAGGAAATCTGCGGTAGTAATCCTCTACAATATGATGCAAGTTTGAGACAAGAGACATTGGCATTTGGATTGTTTCTCCGCTTGTCTTTCTTGATTAGTAACCTCAGGGTAAATGACAGTCTTCATCTTCATCGTCCTGGCACTTTATAAGGAGTTCGTACGGACTGTGAGCTGCCCCAAACCTATCATCATCAGACTCCTCTTCATCTGCTCCATAGTCAAAAATTTCCTCTGGAGGACAAGGAGACACCTTACTTGGAGAGGTGTGTACAGGCAATAATACCTCCTGAGAAGTCGCTCTTAGGCAGTCCTAAATTGTCCCTAGAATCAGCTAGAACCGACGATGGAACAAGCATCGACGAGGATGTCAGGCCAACCACAGATGAAGGTTTCATCAACAGTTCTTCCGTCGACGATCTGGATCCGAAGTCTTCGGCTCCGTCGGCGAGACAACCGTCGACGAGGCAACCGTCATCGACGAGGGAGATTTACTTTGGAGAGCCATGGCCAGCCTCAGCGGCGACAATGCTTCCATCGATGAAGGACCTGACAAGGGCTGCTTCTTTTTCATCGACGATGATGATAAAGACGAAGTTGTCATCACAGACGGTCTCACCTTCACAGATACCAACATAGACGAAGATGCCGACGACATAATCATCTTGGTCTGAGGAGAAGAGAAAGTCGATGTCGTCGTAGTCGTGGCGACAGAAGTTCTCGTCGAAGGAATCGTCGACGGATCGTCTTTTTTGTGAGGTAAAATTGTCTCAGGAAGAGAGTTTGATGCCTGCTTCGTTTTTGAAGGGGATTTTGAAGGCGTAGAGGGCACAGAATGACCCTTAAGAGAGGCCGATTCCTTTTTTGAAGATGAAGGCTGAACTTCCAGTTTTGAGGTGTGATGATGTTTTTTCAACACCTTAGCAGCCTTAGGAGGGACCAGCTCCGTCTCACCAGCTCTCTTTTTTGACGCAGTTGTCTTTAAAGAGGAGTCACGCTCCTCATCAGATAAAGGATTGTCCTTTGTCTTGAGCTTCTGTAGCCACAGAAGAAGACGTCCTTCTCTATCTCTCAAGGACTTTTGAGAAAATGTTCTACAGATTTTGCAGTCTCTCACCTGGTGGTCTGGGTGAAGGCAGTAGATACATTTCTTGTGGGGATCATCTGAGTGAAGTCTTAATTTCCCACAAGACTCACAAAGCCTGAAGAGAGATCTTTTTGAAGAAGAAGACATGTTCAGAAGTAATATCTGAAGAAATCAGAAGGTAAAGTAGAAGTACTGAGCAGAGCTCAGGGAGACTCCCTTCACACGACGTGCAGTAGAAAATCTGAGAGCCTGGAGCCTCTGTGGAGAGGGTTCTACAGGGTGCTGTCGCCTGATTGGTTGGAGTTTGGACCATATCTAATGACTTGGACAAGATATTAAAGTGAATGGTTTTTCTCTATTAACTTTAATGTTAGAGTAATTACTTACTGCTTTTTATGTACCGTCGGACTTCCACTACGACGACAGGGAATGATTCAAGCATGTGAATCTATGAAAGATACCCCAATACTGGAGAATCATTAGTATATTCTCGTGTTCCATCTCAGGTCCCTTAAAACATCAGGATACAGGGACCTGACCGGTCAACTTTCATAAACAGAAAGCTTAGTGACCCTAGTCAGCCAACAGTGCCAATGGGACTAATTTGGTAAAAACAGAAGCCATAACACACAGACAGATCGGCTCAGTATTAAGACCCAAGAAGACAGCGCTCGCGGCCCCTCAACATACCACTGTTCTAAACCAAGCTGAAGGGACAATATTATAGGCCCTTAAAAATTTATTTTCATCAACAGAAGGCTTAGGGTCCGCCTTTGTCATGAGCATAAACTGCTTCTATTAGACAAAGTTGACCACTTAACAGAAGCCATTGTACTAAAACAAATCGAGACCTGAATTTAGGTCCTCATTTTTTGAGAATCTGACTACTGGAATATTCAGACTCATAGCTTGAATCCCACCTCCTCCACATGTTTAGATTTGGCAATAACATTACCCAACCCCTTAACAAAGGTCATCAGGCTTTTACTTTTAATAAAATATTTTCCAATTGAAATTAAAATTGGAACCCTTCCAACTGAAATTAGAATGACAACAAGATAAGCCAAAAGATGTCCCAGTATACTTAACCATAAGGTAATGTTAAAAACAGTTGGGAAACCATAGTTGGTTATTCTATAGTCTGTCTTCGGTGCTCCTTATTAGTGACGCATGCGTGAGCTAGGGCACACCTGAAGAATGGTACACCTCTTTACGGCGTAACTTAAAAGGAGCTCCCACCATCCCGCCTGGTAATATTCAGGACGGGAGGGACAGAACCAGTACGAAGAGTCTGCACTGAGAGTAAGTTGCAAAACCCATTCTGGTGCCGCACTGCAATACGTGTCCCCACCTTAAGCGGTCACACAAGAGTTTTCTCTTGTTGGTTTTATCGGATACCCTCTCCCATTTCCTTTTCTACAGAGGGCAGCCAGTTCGACTTCCTCTGCAACCTATAGGGCCTTATCGATAAGATAAGGTAGAAGAACGCCGCATTTATTTTCCTTACTAGAGCACAAATTTTCTTGCTTATGCAATGTTTTTCAAAAAACGTATTTCAACAGCGTACTTAATTGGGAGTGTCTGTTTATGCCTTCTCATCTCTAGAGGAAGTAGATATTTTGCCTGTTATTTTGTCTGTTTACGTATTTTAAAAATATTAGCATACCAGGGACATACAATCCAAGTAACTGGGCTTTTCAATTACCCGATATTTGTGTACCATGTGTAATGTATGTGCTTCTGAAAGACTTTATTCAAGCTGACTCCACGTCGGAGGTCCCCCCCTACACATAATTA
Organism: Calotriton arnoldi; assembly: GCA_963921515.1. Taxonomy (NCBI): domain Eukaryota; kingdom Metazoa; phylum Chordata; class Amphibia; order Caudata; family Salamandridae; genus Calotriton; species Calotriton arnoldi. Next base: position 1,703,912 of record CAWUFW010000518.1, read on the forward strand.
ACGACCTGAGAGTTTCGTTTATATTTCATTGCCTCAAAAAACATCTGGTCATTAATTTCTTAGAGTTCATAAAGGAAAACATATTTACTCATCTCCTCTCATCGCGCTTTTCACCACACAATGTGCCACTGACACACACACAAATGGTGATGTTTTTCGTTATAACTTAGTAGACCATTTATTGTGCAAACAATGTTACAAGAATGTATGTAATGTTGAAAATTAGAACAGTTTATATGTGAATATGTGTATGTTTTACGGTTTCCTTTTTCTCTTTCTAGAGAACAGTGTTTTCTCCAAAACTTTCAAAGAGTGAACATACCTCATACATTCCAAGCCAGGGGATAGTTTCCCGACTAGCTCAGAAAAGGGATCCATCCAATCTAATGGTCCTAATGAAAGCCATCGACCCATACGGGTGAAATTAGGCTGAAACATGTTGACCTGATATGTATGTTGATGTGAGGGACACCTTATATTTTCCTAGACACATCTCCTCTCTTTTTCAACCTTACCCCTGCCCATGTTTTAATAAATTCCTACTGCCTTGTGACAGGAGGTAATTTTAGATCACTACCTAGTTGTTACAGATCACCCACTGTCTCTGCTTTGAGAGACCCCCTCCCGGTGGAGGGAAGACCCGATGATGATGCTACTGGTTACTAGTATGTCAGTGGGGATAACATGCCATTGACCGTAAGTAGCTGTTGAGGGTCCCAAAATAAATTTTTTGAAAGCGACCTCTATGCAATATTACCTGGTCCCCCTCTTTTTAATACCGGACGCATTTTGGGGTCGGGGTAACATGGCGGCCGTCAGCTAAGCGGCTGCGGGTCGACAGTCCAGGTCGGGCGATGTGATCCCAGGACTTTCTAAGGCACCACCCGCACACCGCATTATCCGTTAGTCATTACCCCGTTTTTTGTTTTTTTTGCCGAGGTGCCCTTTTTTCTGTTTTTCTGCTCCCGCTCCTGCCCTTGCTGTTCTGTGTCGGCCGATGGTGCCGGAGCTCCGGGAGGCTGCTTTCGCTCTCCAAGCCCCGCGGTGGGAGGGCGCGGCTCGGGAGTGGCGTCGCAGTCGAGCGGCGTGTTTCCAGGCCCGGGCTCTGAGCGGCAGAGTCAGCACTGGAGACTGCGCCACGGAATTGCTGGAGTGTGCCTGGTGGATTAAGACAGGGGGGGGGGGGAGGAGGAGGGAAGAGCCCCCAAGGTAGGAGTTCAGGAGGCCAGTTCTGAGCCTCGGACTGAGTTTGATGTTGATTTGAAGGAACAAGACGGAGGTAAGGAGGCTCAAGAGGGAGGCAGGGTAGCCAATACTTCGTGTTTGGGAACCCTCCACAAGCCTGGTTATTGCTCTATTTGGCAGAGAGTCCTCGAAGTGGATGGAAACGGCCTTGGAGGAAATCTGTGTGCGGTGAAGCCAGGAGGAGGTGGTGTATTTCACTCTATGGAGAGGATTGAAGGTCAGCAGATAAAACCTGTCCCCTTAATGAAAGTGTGTAGGTACACACTTCGTACTAGGGCTGCTCAACTTTCACCTCCAACTGGTATTACCATTCAAGACCCTCCCGTCTTAACTAGTTTAAACTGTCAGAGTAGACCCAGACCACTCGAGGTGTCAGTGGCGCTGGAAAAAAAAAAAAAGAGGGGCAGGAGAAGGCAAGGGAAAAAGGAGTAAGAACAGAGCCTTTGGAAGGCGCCAAGAGTCTTAGACCCAGAGGGAGAGGGAAAAAGACCGACACCGGCACAGTACCAAGAGTGAAGATTACACCCTCTTTAAAGTCTTATTATAAGGTTCTTGCCACTCCAGCTTCAACCTCAGCTTTAACCTCCGCTCCCATCAAAGAAGGAGTTTTCTCCTCGATTACAAGTAAGATGGAGAAGAGTCAGCTCCAGACTATGTCGGTTAAAGTCTCTCAGTCCCTCCCTCCTTCCTCTGTCCTTACCCATCTATCTGAGATGACGCTCGAGGACTCTTGTAGCCCTCAAGTATCTGTTCATTCTGCAATCTCTATTTCAAATCGCTTCAGTGCACTGGAGTCACCAGATGTTCAGCTAGATGTCCATCCAGAAATAGCACAACATGTATTGTCTCCACAGCGCTCCCAGCATTCACCCAAGACAAGCCCTGAGTCTCTTGCAGATATTCTTCTAGCTCGGAAGGAAGAGATGGGAAACAGATTTACAGTCTCCGAGACTAATCAAATAGCAATTCAGTCCTCCTGTGCAGTGCTAGCCCAGAAATTAGAAGAAGTAACTTTAAGAACACATACCCTGGAGAAGGAGATTCTGACGATGAAAGTGGCACTTGATACATCTTCAGTAGAAATGGCCAGATTAACGAGGCAAAATAGAGAAATGAGGGATGATCTAGAGCGTCTCGAGAATCATTCTAGGAAGAATAATTTGAGATTGCTCAATATTCCTGAAGCTCTTGAAGGCTCTGATATTAGGGGTTTCGTGATTTCGCTATTAAAAGATACAGTTCTTAAAAATTCTCCAGATATAGATCTATCTACAGAGATACAACAGGTCCATCGGGACCCTTATAAAAGAAACCCTGCAAAACAGAAGCCAAGGAAAATTTTAATACATTTTCTTACCTACACTGTAAAAGAGACAATACTGTCAGCAGCACTTAAAGAAGGTGTCCTAACATCAGGCTCATTCTCATTTGCCATTAGATCAGATGTGTGCCATACCACTGCGCAGAAGCAATGGGAGATGGGCAAACGGATGGAGGAGCTGAACAAGCTGGGGGCAAGGGCACAAATGAAGTTTCCTGCGTCACTTCGCACTATGTGGAATAACCATATGTATGTACACCGCTCTGTAGAAGAGGTAGATGACTTAACTGAAATCAAGAAAAAAGCGGGCATATAAGTGCGGAAGATCTAAGTGGGGGAGGTTAGAGAGTCCAGGGAAAGGAAAATGCGGATGAAACAAGTTACTCTCGCCCCGGGGACTGAAGCCCCTTAGGCTTTAAGCCTAATATAGTAGGGAGGGTTCCCCAGAGGGTTGGGAGGGCGACAGGGTCACGGGGGTGGGGAGCAGCGGAAAAAAAATAAAATCAAAAAATAATCCTCTATCAGATTTTTTACACCAGATAGCAAATTTTATGTCCTTTTTAGGTCTCTGCCTGCACCAGCGCTGGTCTGGCCGAGAGTTTTAGTAAGCGGGTTTTGGAAGTGCAAACCCACTGGCGACCAGCTTGCGTTCACGATGGCGTGCACGCGCGCAGCTGCCATCTGGGTTTCCTATCTCTTCCTCATTTCCTCGTCATGGCTCATTAACTCTCTGGACTCTGATGTTTCAATCGCAGCAGCAGCTCACATTACCAACTGACGGCCCTGGACTACAGTCACATGAAAAACAACAGCGATTAGCATTGAAATGCAAGCTTTTTTTTTGTCTAGTTAGAAATATTGCTTCGGTGGGTTGATTTCACCTTATATCGCTATTTGTTTTATATTGGGAGTCACAGCCTAATTACCAGTATTTTTGTCTCACTCTGTTTTTTTAAAAATATTTATTCGCGCAAAGCACAAAGCTATATTTAAGGTTATTTTTTCCACGTTACTTCTTCACTCTATTTAAACTCCACACCCCCACTCTTATTGTCTCTCTCCTTCTCTCTCTCTCCCCTCTCTAATTCTCTCTCTACTTAATTAACTCTCCCCTCTATCTTTTTTAGCCTTTCATTCTCACCCCTTTATCTGTTTCTCTTTCAAACTCCTTCATTCACTCTCTCTCCCCTTCTTTCTCTCCCTCTATCCCGCTCCACTCTTTATTCTATGTACACCCTTTCTCTCTCTTTCTCTCTCACCACCCTCTCTAATTGGGCATTATATCTTCACTCCATCTCTCACTCAGCATCACAACAGCATCACTCAGCATTACCACAGCATCACCGCCGCATCGCTCAGCGCAACCGCCGCATCGCTCAGCGCCGCCGCAGCATCGCTCAGCGCCGCCGCAGCATCGCTCAGCGCCAGCGCAGCATCGCTCAGCATCGCTCAGCGCCAGCGCAGCAACGCTCAGCGCCAGCGCAGCATCGCTCAGCGCCAGCGCAGCATCGCTCAGGGCCAGCGCAGCATCGCTCAGGGCCAGCGCAGCATCGCTCAGGGCCAGCGCAGCATCGCTCAGGGCCAGCGCAGCATCGCTCAGGGCCAGCGCAGCATCGCTCAGGGCCAGCGCAGCATCGCTCAGGGCCAGCGCAGCATCGCTCAGGGCCAGCGCAGCATCGCTCAGGGCCAGCGCAGCATCGCTCAGGGCCAGCGCAGCATCGCTCAGGGCCAGCGCAGCATCGCTCAGGGCCAGCGCAGCATCGCTCAGGGCCAGCGCAGCATCGCTCAGGGCCACCGCAGCATCGCTCAGGGCCACCGCAGCATCGCTCAGGGCCACCGCAGCATCGCTCAGGGCCACCGCAGCATCACTCAGGGCCACCACAGCATCACTCAGGGCCACCACAGCATCACTCAGGGCCACCACAGCATCACTCAGGGCCACCACAGCATCACTCAGGGCCTCCACAGCATCACTCAGGGCCTCCACAGCATCACCAGGGCCTCCACAGCATCACTCAGGGCCTCCACAGCATCACTCAGGGCCTCCACAGCATCACTCAGGGCCTCCACAGCATCACTCAGGGCCTCCACAGCATCACTCAGGGCCTCCACAGCATCACTCAGGGCCTCCACAGCATCACTCAGGGCCTCCACAGCATCACTCAGGGCCTCCACAGCATCACTCAGGGCCTCCACAGCATCACTCAGGGCCGCCTCCACAGCATCACTCAGGGCCGCCTCCACAGCATCACTCAGGGCCGCCTCCACAGCATCACTCAGGGCCGCCTCCACAGCATCACTCAGGGCCGCCTCCACAGCATCACTCAGGGCCGCCTCCACAGCATCACTCAGGGCCGCCTCCACAGCATCACTCAGGGCCGCCTCCACAGCATCACTCAGGGCCGCCTCCACAGCATCACTCAGGGCCGCCTCCACAGCATCACTCAGGGCCTCCTCCACAGCATCACTCAGGGCCTCCACAGCATCACTCAGGGCCGCCTCCACAGCATCACTCAGGGCCGCCTCCACAGCATCACTCAGGGCCTCCACAGCATCACTCAGGGCCTCCACAGCATCACTCAGGGCCACCACAGCATCACTCAGGGCCACCACAGCATCACTCAGGGCCACCACAGCATCACTCAGGGCCACCACAGCATCACTCAGGGCCACCACAGCATCACTCAGGGCCACCACAGCATCACTCAGGGCCACCACAGCATCACTCAGGGCCACCACAGCATCACTCAGGGCCACCACAGCATCACTCAGGGCCACCACAGCATCACTCAGGGCCACAACAGCATCACTCAGGGCCACAACAGCATCACTCAGGGCCACAACAGCATCACTCAGGGCCACAACAGCATCACTCAGGGCCACAACAGCATCACTCAGGGCCACAACAGCATCACTCAGGGCCACCACAGCATCACTCAGGGCCACCACAGCTTCACTCAGGGCCACCACAGCATCGCTCAGCACCACCACAGCATCACTCAGCACCACCACAGCATCACTCGGCACCACCACAGCATCACTCGGCACCACCACAGCATCACTCGGCACCACCACAGCATCACTCAGCACCACCACAGCATCACTCAGCACCACCACAGCATCACTTAGCGCCACCACAGCACCACCACAGCATCACTCAGCGCCAAGACAATATCACTCAGCGCCAAGACAATATCACTCAGCGCCAAGACAATATCACTCAGCGCCAAGACAATATCACTCAGCACCACCACAGCAGTATCACTCAGCACCACAGCAGTATCACTCAGCAAGACCTGAGTATCATTCAGCATCACCTCAGCATCGTCTCCGCAACAGTCACCACCACCACTACCACCTCAGCATCACTCAGCACCACCTCAGCCTGCTCTCGGAATCTGGCATCTGTTGATTCTCCCTAGCGTCTGGCCGCTGCTAGTGTTATAATACAGGTACTAGTTCCCAACCTTCACCCTCCGATTGTTTATGCCCCTCAAAAAAAAAAGCTTTAAGAAACAACCATTGCAATAGGCAGAAACAAGTTGCCAGCATTGCAAGAACAAAAGAAAACTGAGGAAATTTTTTATTGTAAATACTTTTTTAATATGGTCGTTCAGTTTTACATAATGCCTTCTTGGTCATATATAAAGTAACAAAAATGCTTCTGACACTTTTTTATTATAACTTTTCAGCATGCTGCACAGCAGCCACACTTTTCTACAGCACAGCTTGAAGACATTGGCAAAGTCAATAGCTCTGGCTAAACACTTATAAGGCCCCAAAGGCGAGACCTATTGGCTATGCCAATGCTTGTTGTTAGTTATAGCTATGATTAGATTGGCCCCTCGACAGATTATCCTCTATGGGAGATAGAGATTTAAAATTTCTTTCGTGGAACGTCAATGGTTTAAGATGTCTGCGTAGACAAAGATTAGCTATGAAATACCTAGAGCAGAGCCCAGCCCAGATATGCCTTATCCAGGAGACCCATCTAAATCTCCTAGAGAGTCGTACCACTTTTTCAAGGTATCCCTGTATTAAATACTTTTGCACATCAGAACAGACTGCCCATTGTAAAGGGGTCGCTATTTTGATCAAACAAGGAGCGGGATGTGTAATAAAATCTTTTACAACAGATCAAACTGGGAGATGGGTTATAGCTAAATTAGATTTTGGCGGAACATAGTTAGCATGTATATCCTTCTACGGGCCAAATATTGACGATTCTACACATTTATGCAAACTTCAATAGAATCTGATGGAAACTACTATTCCCATAATAATTGGAGGGGACTTTTTAACGTGTTGCTTGATCCCCTGCTGGATAGATCGAACCAGAGCCGCTATTTAGGGGCGCCCGGGTCCGTCAGGCTTTAAACAATTTGATGCATGATTTGGAGCTTTTAGATATATGGAGGGCTAAGAAGGGTAATACACAAGATTTTACCTTCTTTAGTAAGAAACAAGGTCATTTTTCAAGAATAGACTATGCCCTGGCAGATAGATCCATTATAGACGATATAACGTCAATTAGCATTCAGCCAAGCCATATATCAGACCATTCTCCGGTTGCCTTCTCCTTAGCGGGGAGTAGGTATGTTTTGAGATCTAGATGGACACTTAAAAGATCAATGTTGGCAGATCCAGAGATAGTAGAGCTCAAAAGGGCTTGCCTTGATTATTTCGCTATAAACACTGGATCTACATCACCTGACTTTGTTTGGGATGCCTTTAAGGCATATCTGAGGGGCCTTCTCCATAGTCTTATATGTACCAAGAACAGAGAGGAATCTCGAGTTTTAAAAAGCATGGAAGAAAAAATCTCTCAATGTGAAACAGATTTGCTACGGTTGAACTGGGGGACTCCGAAAGAATGTTGCAAGCACAGAGGACGCTCGAGAGCGCCCGCCAGGATTATAGGATCAAATTAGATCAGAAATGTAAAGCACAATGGCTGACTAAGTCTATGCAGAACTTTGAGTATGGGGAAAAGTCAGGAGCACTCCTGGCCTGGAAAGCTAGGGTGGACAGGGCAAAGAACCATATAAATGAATTAATCATAAATGAAAATGGTGAGACATCAAATAAATCAGAAGATATGCAGGCCTGTCTACTTACTCTATTTTCTGAACTGTATAAGGAGGAGACTTTCCCAAATCCTGAAAATTTGGTTAAGGGAACAATCTTTGCCTATTTTAACAACAGACAGTCGTGCAAAGCTCGATGCTCCAATAACGGAGGACGAGATCAGATTGTTTTTTGGGAAAAGTAAAAATAATAAAGCGGCAAGTACAGATGCCCTTCCTAATGAGGTGTATAAACTCCTATTAGAGGAGTTGGTTCCGATAATGGGCACTCTGTTTAATTCGATCTATCAATCAGGGGGTCAGGTACCCAGGTCCTGGAAGGAGGCAACGCTTGTGCTCATTTTGAAGCCTGCTAAGGACCCGCTGAGGGCCGATTCTTATAGGCCGATCTCCCTGCTGAATGCGGACTATAAGATCTTCATGAGCATTCTGGCGGGGAGACTAGCCAAGATTGCACCACATTGATCAATTCGGACCAGAAAGTGTTTATCCCCAAGAGATACATCCAAGAACAGACGCAGCAACTCATTGGTAATATAGATCTGGCAACAGCTCGTTCTGAACCCTTGGCCGTGGTGGCACTTGATGCGGCCAAGGCGTTCGATAGAGTGTGTTGGGGGTGCTTATGGGAAGTGTTAAGAACTATGGGCTTTGGCTCCATTTTTATTCAGACTTCAGAAAAATGCTATCAGGGGGCTTCTGCTAAGATACTGTTAAATGGGGTTCTAACATCTAGTTTTAACATACTGAGAGGAACGAGGCAAGGTTGCCCCCTGTCGCCCTTGTTGTTCAATATATATATATATAGAACCATTTGCACAGGCAATAAGAGCAGATTTCTCACCAATATAGCTGTAAGATTGCCCTATGCGCAGATGATCTGCTTTTATTCACTGCCAATCCAGTCGTAGCAATGCCGAGAGTTGAAACTCTGTTAGAAGAGTTCGGATCAATATCAGGTTATTTAGCCAACACCTCTAAAACCGAGGTGATGTGTTGGAACATTCAAGATTGGGAGGGGAGAATAAGTCAAAGTTTTAAATATTTGGGTATCATAATCACTAAAGACATTGAGAAGATTCCACAGATCAATTTAAATAGGGTAGTAAAAGAAATTGATCGGCTTTTTGCAAAGTGGAAAAATCTTCCATTAACTATCTATGGAAGGGTTAACTTAGTCAAAATGGTTATACTCCCTAAATTAACTTACCTATTTAATGCCATCCCACTAGGGTTCCCAAAGTTGGGTATAAGCAAAATCCAGGGGAAGATTGTAAGTTTCATCTGGGCATACAAGGGCGTAAGGCTGGCCTGGAAGAAACTCAGACGAAGGCCGATTAAAGGAGGGTTGGCACTTCCGAATATTAATTGGCACTGTGTGGCTTTTCAATTTAAGAACATTCGGATGTTGCTTGGAAAGCCCGATGATTCAACTTGGGGAAGACTCGAGTGAAATGACAAGGCAGGACATTGGGGAAGGTTTTCTATATAAATGTGGTGCACCTAGGTACTTCAAAAAAGTTCGTTTAAAAGTACTGTGGTCCGCCCTTCGCCTGTGGTTTAAAGTCAGGAGCAGATGGGGGCTAGGCTATTACTCTGACTTCGCTCCAATTTGGGAATCCCCTGGGACCCCGGTATGCCTTATGGACAGACTAAGTACACCAATCAGAAAGGCGGGCATCACAAAATGGTCGGACTTGATAACATCCATGGAAAGCTTTAAGAGCAAAGATCGGAAGAGACTTTTCCAGGTTTAAATACATACAATTAACTTCATGGTTTATATCTGTAAAGAAAGAAACCTCAGGTGATTGGGAGTTGGAGCAATCTCTTCAAGATATAAACTTAAAGAGTAAAGAAATTTCTAAATGGTACGAGAAGCTTTTGGAGGCAGACGATAAGGAGTGTCTGCCGCTACACTCAGTGTGGAATGGGGTCTCCTTCGAGTGTGATACTGCAGTAGTGTGTGAATACTCTCTGAAGCTTCTATGTAAATTTATAAAACCGGCCAACTTAAAAAGAAATCACTTTTTCATTATTAATCGTTTGTACTGGACTCCAGCTAAGATAGCAAAGTTTGCTCCATCTCCCCCTCCCAAGTGCCCAAGATGCGATTATATAGAAGCAAATGATCTCCATATCTTTTTTGAATGTCCAAAGCTGAGAGGCTACTCGAAGGGAATTGAGAACGCTCTTAGCGGGATTTTTGGTAGGGAAGTTACTCTGAATGTGGCACTTGTTTTATTCGGCGAAGATGGCAGGATCAGTAAGTTGCTGAAGCAATCACATAGAGGCCTATTGCTTTATCTTATTCTGATAGCCCGGAGAGAAATATGTATAAAATGGCGGGATCCCCTACCCCCCAGGTTGGAAGATTGGGTAAAAGCAGCCACCAAAATGGCCCGACAAGATCAGGGAGCAGGGAAGGAAAACTGCCTTGATATCTGGTCGGACTTTATCTCATGGTGTAGAGACTTGGGACTGGATCAACCCCACACGGTCCAATGATTAAACCAAGGTACCAACAAAGGTGCGGGTCTGGATTGGTTTACAGACCAAAGCGAAAGCAGTGGCCGTGGGGTGCACAGATCAGAAGGATGGCTTTACAAAGTTTTGCAGACGCTTTTTGGTGATATGAGGATAAAAAAAAAATACCGGACGCATTTTTTGAGAAGCTGAGTGGGAGACTTATATTCCTTGCTTCTATCTCCGCCGTTCATATTGTTAGTTAACATATGCAATAATAATGAGCCTATTTAATGAGGAAATGTGTAAGAAAATCATTTTAAAATGGACTATCATACCTCGGCTGCCTGGATTCTAGAGACTGCATCACTTTTTTTTTGTTCAAGAAACTGCAAGGTTTTAGCGCGGGAAGCCATTTTCTCCTCTTGCGCTGCACATTGTTTTTCAGCTTCTATCAAATCTCTGTGGACAGGAAATAGATATAAACTTTACATTGCAACCAACTTTTCTTACAGATGCAAGATTTCAAAGTTTTAGTTTATCATAAGGATAACATTGGTTTCACTGGAAAGAAATGTAGTACCGATGGGGCCCGATCCAGGAACTGTGTCAGAGCAAAGAGAGTTCCTGGGCAGTTTCATGAATGGGTGTACTAGTGCAGAGCTGTGTGCCCGTTTTTAAGTCCTTGTATCTTATGAAGTGCATATGCTTAGTATGCAAATTCTCAATTTGTACAAGAGCTGCAGGCGAAACAGTGTGCTAAATTTCCAAGCTTTGCTTCTGCAGCTCAGAGAGTATCCAAGTTAACTGTAAACGCTTTAGACAGTGCTGGATATTAAGAATAGATACATAGTTCTGCTCTAGAACCAGCACACCCATCATGATACTACCCCGGTACTATTATCACACTGCTTAACCCATATCTTGCATGGCACACCCATAGAGAGAGTGAAAATTGCTTAGTCCTGTTTAAATATCTACCAACTCTATCACTTGGTCAGATACCGGGAGCTGAAGGAAGCACTGACACTTCAGCATCTACTAGCAGGTAGACACTATACGTTTTATTTGTGTAGCAACATTGAGCTTTGGAATACCTGAGACAATCATTACAGTATCTATAAAGCACTACATTGCAAGCAAATGGGTGGTGATACTCTACGAGGGAGGGAGGGCGGAAGATGGGAGAGAAGGGAAAATATTGTGGCAGAAGCTTAGCGATAATCAATTTTGCAGTCAAAATATATCAGGGAATTTGCTCCAGTTGGGTTGGTTTTGCATTCAACAGTAAGCCCAACAACCTATTGGATTGTGTTGGGTTATGTTTCCCAAAGCACAGAAACCTCAATGTTATTGGAATTTCCAACATAAGTAGCAATGTACAAGTGTCCTCTTTTCACAAGGCCCTATAGATTGTGCAGAGGGTCTGAAACTGTGCATTACTGTCAAGGGGGTTTGGCTTACAGTGTACAAGAGAAGAATGCCACAGAAATCAAATTTTTGCTCCTTGGCTCAAGTGTTCATACTGTTTTTGGGGAAGATGCCTTGTAGGCGGCGATTTACCAGAGTCATCCATTTATCTAAATGGGTGAACACAGTCTACATTATTTGCTAGCCGTATTTGCTGTCACTTTTACAGAATAGGTCTCCATTAAAGCAATTTCTAGGTTCCTGGAGGTAAGGGAGATTGCTGCACAGATTGCTGGAGTTGTCCGAAGCAGATTCAATAGGCCAGTTGAACGGTAGTGTAAAGTTGTTTAGAACCCTTATTGGGTGGATATTCAGCCTCATCTATATTTGAACACATTTTACGAGAGATGCTATTTAAGATAAGTACTTCATACCATCAGGCGCAGTTGGGTGTGATTATACATGTGGCGTGGGATAATATCAATTTAGAGCTTTCGATATACATGGAAAGAAAGCCTCTAGCCTTGGGGGAATTCTCTGGAGAGCTCAGCCATCTTTGTTTGCAATGTCATGTGCAAGTGGACGACATGATCCTGAGTGGAAAGGCTTAAGTGAAATCAAGAAGAATTAGCACTGCATAATCCTTTTCATCAAGAACAGAGTGCAAATTTTCTATTAGATGGAATAGAAGACAAGATGGCCTGATGTCAAGGACGTGATGGACAGTGATGGCATCCAGGTATGTCCAAACTTGTTAAGTAACAGTACATTCCAAGAACCTAGTGGATGAAAAAGATGGAGCTTCATAGTAATTTATAGGACAGATGACAACATACTGGGCTTTTCTGGATAGCCAGAGCCTGGTTCAAGACAAGGTAAACCATGCGCTAGGACAAGATGTTGATCACTAGGAGTTGCTGTACAGCACTCATTGCTGCTGCATTGGTTTCTGGGTAGGTTTGACTATCCTTTCAGCCTTCTGGGTAGGTTCGACTATCCTTTCAGCCCAAAGGAAGTGCCAAATGAAGGTTTGGACAACTGCCAGGCAGGGGGAGTAACAGCTGCTTCACAACTAGTCAGTTATATCTTGGGCCTCACTTTAGAGACGCAATTGTTTTCCTGCTAGCGTTCTTGTCAGTTTGCAGTGCTCAAGAGTCGGGAACGTAGAAAAGGAGCAGAATACCATTGAGGTACCACTGGATCAGAACATTCAAGAAGAAAAAGGTAAATTATGATGTATGTTTACCACAGAAGACCCAAATGTCTTGGGTGCAGTGGATATTCATAAGTTTCAACTCAGCCTCGTGGGCATTCAATGAATATCCTATCACGGAATCATTATAAATAGTATTCATGAACACAGGCAAAGTAATTTCCAAGTTGAGGTGTACAAATTAATATCATCTGCAAATGCGCCAGATTTAAGTGACTTTGTTCCTACTTATCTCCGGCCAGACTACCTTTTAAGAAGCTTCTTTGCACTGAGTGAATCAATTTAGATATGAGTGAAGATAATCTAGAAATTTAATTTTCACACAGTTTCCCATCAAGGTTCAGAGAAGTGAAAGAGGCCTGCAGCTGGCTTTATTTAGGAGCTCTTTGCCTATTTTCAGGGTGACAATGATCACAGCTTCTGAGATTCAGTCTTATACTTCTCACTCTTATGAAATTCATATAGTAAATCCAGCACCTTAGGGGAGATAACTGAAAGCTTCATAAAATCTTATAGTAAGGCCATTTGGTCCTGGAGTCTTGTTGAGGTAGAAAAAATAATAGCATAATCTCCTTTTACGGTTCTGTTAATTAGCACTTAATGGAGGGTAACTCGTTTGCATTTACAATTTTATCATCTTGGTAAGGAGAGACTTCTCAGTGTGCTTTTTTTAAGTTCACCTGAGAAGAAATGTAATGCTGTCTGTTTTAAGTCAAAGCCAGACAGTGTGCAGAAGCTTTTGTAGTTAAATAACTGTGCAGCTCAGTAATATGTAATATTCATAATACAGAGACTTTAATATATTTAACATGTATGTATATTTAACATCTGGGGTAAGTGCATTTTAATATTTCTTTTTCAGTGTATCATATTTGTTTCTATCAGATCCAATTACACTCTAATTTTTATCATTATAAGCAGATATAGCTATGAGTGATATTTCATCAATATTCTTTAAGGGTCCTGCCTACGCAACCCTCATTAGAAATTAAGGTTTTCAGCATATTGATAGTTTGGTTTCTTGACTAAAAAAAATTACTATCCGAATCATTTTCAATTCAATTCAGGACATTTGTAAAGAGCACAGCTACCTCCGTAGAGGTGTCCCGGCGCTAGCGACCAGACCAAAGGGAGGAGAGGAAGTGAACAAATTACTCAGCCATCCGATCCGTATCAAACAAGAAAGTTCTGAGCTTGCTTCTAAAAGCTGATTCCGAGGGGATGCAGCGGAGTCCAAGAGGCAGAGCTTTCCACAATTTAGAAGCCAAGTAGGTAAAGGAACGACCACCTCGTCTTGCTTTACAAATACAAGGAATATGGAGAGGTTTCAAGCTGTTGGATCTCAAGGCTCTGGACTGGAAATAAGGTCTCAGTCTCTTCCCCAGATATAGAGGTCCCTTATGGTTGAAGGCTTAAAACACTAAAGTAAGAGCTTCAAATTGAATTCTCTTGATCAAAGGAAGTCAGTGAAGATGTTGTAAATAAGAAGAAATGCAAAAATGTGAAGGAATTTTAAAAATGAGGCGGGCGGCCGAATTTTGGATGAATTGAAGCCATTGCAGAAGAAAGGCCGGGAGTCCCAAATAGAGACAGTTAGCATAGTCCAATTTAGCTGTGACCAAAGCATGGACAACCGTTTTTCGCAAGTCCATTGGAATGAGGTGGAGCATTCTTCCAAGGGATCTCAGGATGGCAAAACAAGAAGCAGAGAGAGATCTGACTTGGGGTTCAAAAGTAAGCTGCAAATCAAATTTGTTCTAATGTTGCAAATGCTCAGCTCCATTGTACGTTTTGGATTGCCTTCCCCTATTTGTCACCAGAGAAACCAACAAGTAGGAGTTAATTAAGTCTGAAATATCTGATCTACCTTATTTTCTGCAACAAAAGGTCTGAGTATGTGCCCCCACAACTCACCATAGACCACTGCCTACTCCTAGAAACACTGTTGCCATCAGTCACATTTGTGAATCGCTTACCATCTCCTGTGAGTTAGTGGTAAATTATTAAATGTGAACCGGATTTCGGTCACAAACCATTAATACATACCATAAGGAATTGATATTTGGAGGGATGCTCTTAACATGCCCCTTCCAAATCGCGATTCCTAATGGTTTCCTAAACCATTTAAAGATTTGGAAAACCTTTTCTGAATCATTAAATGGGTGTTGTACATTTAAAAAAGGGTTTTAGCAGTTGCAAAGCCTCAGATTTATCAAATCAGAGGGTTTGCGAACGCTAAAACCCTTTGTACATAAGACGCAAAGTGCCTAAACAAAGATGATATTTGATGCCTAAAACAGATACAAAACTGTAAAAGGATGAACACCCATATTGTGACTTGTCTTATGGTACTTTGTGCCCCTTTGTATTCATATCAAGAGTCTAAATGTTAGCACATGAACATTCTATTGCCATGGATTTGTTTTCCTGTGGCAGTTAGCAAAGCTGGGGCAGCTTAGGACGAGCAGGGTGGAGCTTTTGCTAATATCATATTTGTATCCTTCCATGTCAAGATAGAAACTAATGTGAGCATCTTTGAATGGTTCCCCTGATGCTTTTGACTTATTCCTGTTAGTATTTTAGGCTCTGAATACTAAAAGACTGCTTAACAGCATGTGCATGGAAAGTACATATGTGGTGTTAAAATTATTTAAATGCTTTGTATCTAGCAATTGATAAATATTTTGTGCAAAGGCTTCAGTAAATTCAAAATCAAGCTGGGAGGCTTCCTTATAAGCACCCCATTTGTCCACTGCCAAACCAATTCGCATTGAACTCCACTGGTTACCTATTCATAGTAGGATTTGATTCAAAATACTTTGTCTGGTCCATAAATGTCTTCATGGTAAAGTTCCCTTTTTTCTCGATAACAAAGGTAACCTGGTACTTTAATGCGTGCAGATTTCGATCAACCACTTTAAATCTTATGGTCCACAGACTGCCCTATCAAATCCCTTACCCTTTTGCAAAACCTCATGGTGAGGAAAAATCTCTCTCAGCATTGGTCTCCTGAATTTGGCAGGCAGTGCCACTTCAACTAGAATATACCACAGCTCTCTTCCATTTTAGGAAAAACCTAAGACCCTGCTTTGGAAGCAAGCACTGTTCTTCAAGAGGGGAGAGGTCACTGGTGAGGCTGGGCACGTTTATAGCCAAATGGGACATTGCCTGAGCCTGGAGTGCGGCTAACCTCCCCCCTCCCCCCCATCTATACTTCAGCTTGGCATAAAGGAATAGACTGGAGCACCAAATTTGAAGAACCAGTGTATGTAGCGAAGCATAAGAAGATCTGGGGTTTATGGTGGGCATACTAAGGATTAGAATGATAGACATACTGTTATGCAACATTGAGCCTGTACTAATGCTTTTCCTGACCAAATGCACTGTTTGGCTTTCTTTATTCACATTCACAAATAAAAATTTGCTTGATGAAAAAAATGTATTCTTGTATCTTTTATACTTTTGCCATCATAAATGTATACTCACTCTTTTAAAGATTTTTCTAATGCCAGCGCCTCTGTAAACTTCTTCTTCATGTAGTGGATTTCATACTCCATACCATGATTTTTATTTTCAACTTCATGAAGTTTGGAGGATAAATCATTGATTTCCAGCATAAAGCTAAAAACATAAAACACATTTCAAGATGTGGCTTTCTTCCTTTATTCAAAAACATTCTATATTGTCATTCATTCCTGAAGTCCAGATGTTTTCACAATGAGTCAGAATCCATCAGGGCTGGAGGGTTAATTTGAACTTAAGCCAATTTTAGCTAATTCAGGGAAAGGCATCTGCAACAATGGCGTTCTGGCACCACGTTTTAGAACAGGTCACATTTATTCCAGAAATAATACGCAATATCAAATACATGGGCAAGCACTACGAAATGTATTTAGCCCTAAAACATAGGAGGCTTACTCTAAATATTTTTTCTAATTTTCTGCCAAATTTCATGTGGATCAGGTCTACTGCAGATATAGGTACACATTTTAAATCTAAATTCCACTAATTATGCAGTAGTTGGTGATTATATACACACACACACAAATATATGTTTATATACATACACACAAATACATACACATACAAACATTTCTACTGCCTCTCTCTTGCCTATTACTGCACCTCTTGCTCCTTTCTGCACCTCTTGCTCCTTTCTGCACCTTACTCGCATCTTTCTGCACCTTACTCGCATCTTTCTGCACCTCTCTTGCTTCTTTCTGCACCTCTCTTGCTTCTTTCTGCACCTCTCTTGCTTCTTTCTGCACCTCTTGCTTCTTTCTGCATTCTCGTGCCTCTTTCTGCACTCTCTTGCCTCTTTCTGCACCTCTTGCCTCTTTTTGCACCTCTCTTGCTTCTATCTGCGCCTTTCTTCCTCTTTCTGCACCTTTCTTCCTCTTTCTGCACCTTAATTCCTTTCTTGACTACTCTTCTCTTGCCTCTTTCTTCACCTGTTGCCTCTTTCTGCATTTCTCTTGCTTTTTTGCACCAGTTGCCTCTTTCTGCACCTCTTGCTTCTTTCTGCACCTCTCTTGCCTCTTTCTGCACCTCTCTTGCCTCTTTCTGCACCTCTCTTGCCTCTTTCTGCACCTCTCTTGCCTCTTTCTGCACCTCTTGCCTCTTTCTGCACCTCTTGCCTCTTTCTGCACCTCTTGCCTCTTTCTGCATTTCTCTTGCTTTTTTGCACCAGTTGCCTCTTTCTGCATTTCTCTTGCTTCTTTCTGCACCTCTCTTGCTTCTTTCTGCACCTCTCTTGCTTCTTTCTGCACCTCTCTTGCTTCTTTCTGCACCTCTCTTGCCTCTTTCTGCACCTCTCTTGCCTCTTTCTGCACTCTCTTGCCTCTTTCTGCACCTCTCTTGCCTCTTTCTGCACCTCTCTTGCCTCTTTCTGCACCTCTCTTGCCTCTTTCTGCACCTCTCTTGCCTCTTTCTGCACCTCTCTTGCCTCTTTCTGCACCTCTCTTGCCTCTTTCTGCACCTCTCTTGCCTCTTTCTGCACCTCTCTTGCCTCTTTCTGCACCTCTCTTGCCTCTTTCTGCACTCTCTTGCCTCTTTCTGCACCTCTTGCCTCTTTCTGCACCTCTCTGCCTCTTTCTGCACCTCTTGCCTCTTTCTGCACCGCTCTTGCCTCTTTCTGCACCGCTCTTGCCTCTTTCTGCACCGCTCTTGCCTCTTTCTGCACCGCTGTTGCCTCTTTCTGCACCTTTCGGCATCTTTCTTCCTCTTTCTGCACCTCTCTTGCCTCTTTCTGCACCTCTCTTGCCTCTTTCTGCACCTCTCTTGCCTCTTTCTGCACCTCTCTTGCCTCTTTCTGCACCTCTCTTGCCTCTTTCTGCACCTCTCTTGCCTCTTTCTGCACCTCTCTTGCCTCTTTCTGCACCTCTTGCCTCTTTCTGCACCTCTCTTGCCTCTTTCTGCACCTCTCTTGCCTCTTTCTGCACCTCTTGCCTCTTTCTGCACCTCTCTTGCCTCTTTCTGCACCTCTTGCCTCTTTCTGCACCTCTTGCCTCTTTCTGCACCTTTCTTGCCTTTTTCTGCACCTTTCTGCACCTTTCTGCTTCTTTCTGCACCTTTCTGCTTCTTTCTGCATTTCTCTTGCTTCTTTCTGCACCTCTTGCATCTTTCTTCACCTTTATTGCTTCTTTTTCCACCTCTATTGCTTCTTTCTGCACCTTTCTTCCTCCTTCTGCACTTTTCTTCCTCCATCTCCACCTCTTGCTTCTTTTCCAAACCTCTTGCCTTTTTGCACCTCGCCTGCCTCTCTCTGCACCTCTCTTCTTTCTGCACTTCTCTTGCTTCTTTCTGCACCTCTCTTGCCTCTTTCTGCACCTCTCTTGCCTCTTTCTGTACCTCTCTTGCCTCTTTCTGTACCTCTCTTGCCTCTTTCTGTACCTCTCTTGCCTCTTTCTGCACACCTCTTGCCTCTTTCTGCACACCTCTTGCCTCTTTCTGCAACTCTCATGCCTCTTTCTGCAACTCTTGCCTCTTTCTGCAACTCTTGCCTCTTTCTGCAACTCTTGCCTCTTTCTGCAACTCTTGCCTCTTTCTGCACCTCTTGCTTCTTTCTGCACCTCTCTTGCTTCTTTCTGCACCTCTCTTGCTTCTTTCTGCACCTCTTGCTTCTTTCTGCACCTCTCTTGCTTCTTTCTGCACCTCTCTTGCTTCTTTCTGCACCTCTTGCTTCTTTCTGCACCTCTTGCTTCTTTCTGCACCTCTCTTACAGAAAGAAGCAAGAGAGGTGCAGAAAGAAGCAAGAGGTGCAGAAAGAAGCAAGAGAAGTGCAGAAAGAAGTACTTCTCTTGCCTCTTTCTGCAGCTCAGTTGCATCGTTCTACAATTCTGCTTCTTTCTGCACTTCTCTTGCCTCTTTCTGCACCTCTCTTGCCTCTTTCTGCACCTCTTGCCTCTTTCTGCACCTCTTGCCTCTTTCTGCACATCTTGCCTCTTTCTGCACCCTCTTGCCTCTTTCTGCACTTCTCCTGCTTCTTTCTGTACTTCTCTCGCCTCTTTCTGCAGCTCAGTTGCATCGTTCTACAATTCTGCTTCTTTCTGCACCTCTTGCCTCTTTCTGCACCTCTCTTGCCTCTTTCTGCACTACTTCTGCTTCTTTCTGTACTTCTGCTTCTTTCTGTACTTCTCTCGCCTCTTTCTGTACTTCTCTCGCCTCTTTCTGTACTTCTCTCGCCTTTCTGTACTTCTCTCGCCTCTTTCTGTACTTCTCTCGCCTCTTTCTGCACCTCTTGCCTCTTTATGCACTTCTGTTGCCTCTTTATGCACTTCTGTTGCCTCTTTATGCACTTCTGTTGCCCCTCTTGCCTTTCTTTCTGCCCCTCTTGCCTTTCTTTCTGCCCCTCTTGCCTTTCTTTCTGCACCTCTTGCCTTTCTTTCTGCACCTCTTGCCTCTCTTTCTGCACCTCTTGCCTCTCTTTCTGCACCTCTTGCCTCTCTTTCTGCACTCTCTTGCTCTCTTTCTGCACCTCTTGCCTCTCTTTCTGCACCTCTTGCCTCTCTTTCTGCACCTCTTGCCTCTCTTTCTGCACCTCTTGCCTCTCTTTCTGCACCTCTTGCCTCTCTTTCTGCACCTCTTGCCTCTCTTTCTGCACCTCTTGCCTCTCTTTCTGCACCTCTTGCCTCTCTTTCTGCACCTCTTGCCTCTCTTTCTGCACCTCTTGCCTCTTTCTGCACCTCTTGCCTCTTTCTGCACCTCTTGCCTCTTTCTGCACCTCTTGCCTCTTTCTGCACCTCTTGCCTCTTTCTGCACCTCTTGCCTCTTTCTGCACCTCTTGCCTCTTTCTGCACCTCTTGCCTCTTTCTGCACCTCTTGCCTCTTTCTGCACCTCTTGCCTCTTTCTTGCCTCTTTCTGCACCTCTTGCCTCTTTCTGCACCCCTCTTGCCTTTTTCTGCACCCCTCTTGCCTCTTTCTGCACCCCTCTTGCCTCTTTCTGCACCCCTCTTGCCTCTTTCTGCACCCCTCTTGCCTCTTTCTGCACCACTCTTGCCTCTTTCTGCACCACTCTTGCCTCTTTCTGCACCACTCTTGCCTCTTTCTGCACCACTCTTGCCTCTTTCTGCAATTCTGCTTCTTTCTGCACCTTTCTCCCTCTTTCTGCACCTCTCTTGCGTCTTTTCAGCACCTCTTGCCTCTTTCTGCAGTTCACTTGGCTCTCTCTGCACCTCACTTGCTCCTTTCTGAACGTCTCCTTTCTTCACCTCTCGCCTCTTTCTCTACCTCTTCCCTCTTTTTGAACCTCACTTGTTCCTTTCTGAACGTCACTTTCTTCTGTCTGCACCTCTTGCTTCTTTCTGCACTTCTCTTGCTTCTTTCTGCACTTAAGTCAAGCTGGTAACCTATTAGAAATAGGGTTAAATACTACCTCATACAATTTTAGGAGATTTTAATTTCCATCTGGAATTAGACAGACCCAGATACAGCTAATCTTCTAGACCTAATGACGGGAGGGAATCTAGAACAGCTGGTAATTGGACCCACCCATCAAGCAGGGCACACTCTTGATGGGATCTTTTCCAATAACCCTCAGCTATCTTTCACTAATCTTCGCCCCCTTACATGGTCCGATCACTCAGCAGTACTCTTTAAGCTTACCACGCCTAACCACTCAGGTATAAAACGCTCGAAAAAATACCTGGAAACAAGAGCCTGGAAAAGCATAGCAGCTGAGGATCTACACAACCTCCTAGCCTCAAATAATAACCCGCTTCCTACAGACCTTGACCATGCAACTAAATCCTACACGAAGTGGCTAGAAGAGGCAGGGAATAAGCTAACTCCCAAAAAATGGGTACGCCTCCACAGGCAACGACTTTCCGCACCTTGGTATTCACAAGAGCTTAAGGACCAAAAATTATCTGTAAACACCGGAAAGAAGCTGGAGGAAGGAATACAAAGAGGAAGGCAAAAAGAATACAAATCAAGCCTGGCTCAATACAAACAGCTGCTACATAGCACCAAACAAAAGTACTTCACAGAAAAAATTCAAGAGGCTAAAAACTTGCCCAAAGCACTGTTCAAAACAGTTAAAACCCTAGCCCATCCTACCACCCCATCTATCCCAGCGAGTCAAGAATTATGTAATAACATAGCCAAATTCTTCTTTGACAAAGTTAATGCCATTTTTTTTTAACATTTTCAGACTCATCAAACAGAAAGTCACCGAACTCATCCACTTGCCCAACGAAAGAAATAAAAGATAACACTGAACTCAACAGCTTCAGCCCTCTCACAGAAGGGGATACCTATAATCTCCTTAATGTGAAGTCAGGATCCCCGTAGGACCCATGTCCGATAGAGACATTAAAATTAGCTGCAAAGACAGTGGCGGGCAAACTGACATCTATTTTTAACTTAATGTACAAAGAAGGATATTTCCCAAGAGCCTGGAAACAGGCTTCCATTCTGCCACTATTGAAAAAAACCTAACCTAGACGCCAATGTTATGTTAGGTTGGTTTTATAAGGCGGACAGCTACCCAACAAGGGTTTCCCAGCGCCGGCCTGAAGGAACGGAAAGAAGCAGAGAAGTAAACTGATTAAACAACCAAGACTTTAAAAGTTTACGAAAGTTCGCATATATTGTTTTACTGCGAAGTGCTATGGGGAGAGAGTTCCACAGGGATGGTCCTAAGTAAGCAAACGAGCGACCTCCAGTCCTCGTAAGCTTGACTCTGGGAATTGAGAATTTTCCCTGGGTAGAGGAGCATAACAAACGGGAGGGTTGATAGGGATGAACCAGATTTTGCAGATATTGAGGAGCTGTGCCGGTCTTGATCTTGAACATATATACCAAGGCTTTAAACTTGGTACGGCTTTCGACCCTAAGCCAATGCAGATCTCTCAGGGCACTAGAGGTGGAAGATGTTTTAGGAATCTGGCAAAGCAATCTTGTGGCTGAATTTTGAACCACCTGAAGCTTCCGTATTACATCCTTATTAGCCCCCAAATAAAGGATGTTCCCATAGTCCAGTCTGGAGGTCAAAAGCACCTGGACTACGGTTTTTTGGGTAGGGCTGGGGAGCATCCAGATGATTTTTTTCAACCATTTCAGAATGGTAAAGCAAGTGGCTGCCACCTTCACCGCCTGCTGTTTCATCGATAATTTGTCATCGATGATAAATCCTAAGTTGCGGACTTGATGGGTGGCCTGGGGTAGGGTACCCATTTCGGTAGGCCAGTGCTGGGGGCCCCAGAGATCTTTATTATTACCCAAAATCAGGACCTCAGTCTTTTCTCCGTTAAGTTTGAGTAAATTAGCTTGCATCCAAGATGCAATGTTACTCAATCCGGCCTGAAGAACTGATGGTCCAGGTAACTTTCCTGTTCTAAGGGAGAAGATGATTTAGGTGTCGTCCGCGTAGGAGAAGAGGGACAACCCAGCCTCCTCTGCGATCACTGCCAAAGGTTTAACATGAATATGTGACGTTACAACGCGATCAAAATGATCGCAGTACGTTACATTGCAGTTTTTACAACGCAAGTCGTTACAACGACTTGCGCTGGAGGGCGTTGACTTAGGAATAGTATGATTTACTATTCCAACTCCAGTCTACGTACAGTAGGGAAGGTGTTGGAATAGTAAATCATACTATTCCTTAGGTTAGAGCGCCATCCAGCGCAAGTCGTTGTAACGACTTGCGTTGTAATACCCACGATGTAAAGGCATTGCGATGCAATGCCCGCGTGGTAATCGATGTCTCCCGTTTAACATATATATTAAACAGAAGGGGGCTTAACATGGAGCCCTGGGGCACCCCATGCGGGGAAAAATAAGTTTTAGAAGTAGCCTTAGATGAGAAGACTTGAAATGTCCACTTGGCGAGAAAAGATGAAAACCAACCAAGTGCTGGACCAGAAATGCCAAGGGACTGCAATGATTTGATTAACACGGTGTGAGACACCGTGTCAAACGCGGCGCTCAAGTCGAGCAATACGAGGGCCACCGTGTCCCCAGCGTCCAGGCATTGTCGTATCATTTCAGTAACTCCAAGGAGAGTTGTCTCGGTCGAAGAACTGACTCTAAAGCCGGATTGAGAAGGATGTAAGAAGTTGGAGGATTCAGTAAACTGAGTAAGTTGTAGGTTTATGTGCTTTTCCAGAATTTTAGAGTAAATAGGAAGCAAGGAAATTGGCCTAAAATTTGATGGCTGGGCAGGATCGGCATTAGCCTTCTTCAAGAGGAGAAGGACCATGGCATGTTTCCAGTCGGACAGAACCATTGCCTCTTGTAAGGAAGCATTGAGTAGCTCTCTGATTAACATCATAGATGGTAATTCAAGCTGCTGTAGTATTAAGACAGGAAGGAGATCACAAGGGGAGCCTGATTTAATACTGCCAAGGATATTTTTAAAGGAATTAATATCAAGAGGCACCCAGGATTCTAGCTTGGTGATCGATTCAACCGTGCAGGTAAGTCCAGAGACAGAGGTCAGTGGAGAAGGGGCCATTAACTGTGTTTTGCCAAGTGAAGAATGACCCGAACAACTTCAGGTCCATTTCCAGATTACCCCTCCCAGCAAAAATAATAGAGAGAAACATGAACGCCCAACTTAACCACTTTCTAAAACTATCTCAGGCATTGGACCCGACTCAATATGGATTTAGAGAGGGTCACAGCACGGAAACGGCGCTTATCAAATCCACGGAAGAGATCAGGTCCATTCTCGACCAACGAGGTAAGGCCGCCCTGATCATGCTAGACCTTTCGGCGGCATTTGATACGGTCCATCACGCCTTGCTGGTGGACCGCTTAGAGGAGATAGGAGTTAAGGGAATGGCCCAAAAACTCCTTGAATCCTTTCTTTCAGAAAGAATTCAAACGGTCAAACTGGACAAATATGAGGCAGAAGCATTCTCCCTACCGCAGGGGTCCTCATTAAGTCCGACACTTTTTAACATTTGTGTCCTCTCTAGCCCCCCTTATTGAATCCTTTGGTTTTAATTTGACATCCTACGTCGATGACACCCAAATCGTGGTAGCAATACGACCTGAGCGGCTACACGACACCGCATCCAGACTACAGGAATGTATGAATGCGGTGGGAAACTGGATGGCACAGAACTGCTTAAAGCTAAATTCCAGTAAAACAGAGGTTGTGCTATTCGGCAACAATCCTACTTTCTGGACCCCAGACTGTTGGCCGAACTCACTAGGATCACTGCCATCCCCGACCAGGAAGGTGAAGAACCTGGGAGTTTGGATTGATGATACTTTTAGTTTCAAGGACCAGGTTAATTCTGTGGCATCTACTACTTCGTTCATTCTCAGATCATGTAAAAAAATAATGCCTCTACTTCCTAAAGATGCACAACAAACGATGGTGACTGCATTAGTAATGTCCAGATTGGACTATTGCAACAGTCTTTACCTCAAGCTACAAGAAGGATCTATGAACAAATTACAAATGCTGCAGAACGCGGCTGCCAGACTCCTAACGGGAACTCCTAAGTATGCATCAATCACAGCATCCATTAAAAAACTCCACTGGCTGCCAGTCAGGAAGCGCACCCAGTTCAAGGCCTTGTGTCTGGTTTTCAAGGCTCTGCAGGGATCAGGGCCTGACTTTCTAAAACAACACTTTGGCTGGTACTCACCAAAAAGAGTACTTCGGTCATCGGATGCCAAATTAGTGACAATGCCCCTGGTGAAAAAAACTAACTGGGGTGGCAGAAGTTGCATTACTAATGCAGCCAAGGCTTGGAATACACTCCCATTACATCTGAGACGCATGACTAACTTGATGGCCTTTAGGAAGGCTTTAAAAACTTGGCTCTTCACAAATTAGGTCGCAAATTACACAAATCTAATGCATCTCTGGTAGGTCTTCACCTTAGCGCCAGGACACCTTCGGGTAGCAGCAGCGCTTTACAAATGCAATTAACATTAACTTCTCTTGCCTCTTTCTGCACCTCTCTTGCTTATTTCTGTAGTTCTTCCTTTCTGCGCCTTTCTTCCTCTTTCTGCAGTTCTCTTGTTTCATTCTGCACTTCTTGTGCCCCTTTCTGCGCCTCTTGCTTCTTTCTGCGCCTCTTGCTTCTTTCTGCACCTCTCTTGCCCCTTTTTGAACCTCTCTTGCCCCTTTCTGCACCTCTCTTGCCCCTTTCTGCACCTCTCTTGCCCCTTTCTGCACCTCTCTTGCCCCTTTTTGAACCTCTCTTGCCCCTTTTTGAACCTCACTTGCTCCTTCCTGAACCTCACTTGCTCCTTCCTGAACGTCACTTGCTCCTTTCTGAACGTCACTTGTTCCTTTCTGAACGTCACTTGATCCTTTCTGAACGTCACTTGCTCCTTTCTGCACCTCTCTGCACCTCTCTTGCCTCTTTCTGCACCTCTCTTGCCTCTTTCTGCACCTCTCTTGCCTCTTTCTGCACCTCTTGCCTCTTTCTGCACCTCTCTTGCCTCTTTCTGCACCTCTTGCCTCTTTCTGCACCTCTCTTGCCTCTTTCTGCACCTCTTGCCTCTTTCTGCACCTCTTGCCTCTGTCTGCACCTCTCTTGCCTCTGTCAGCACCTCTCTTGCTACTTTCTGCAATTCTCCTGCTTCTTTCTGTACTTCACTTGCTTCTTTCTGCAACACTCCCTCTTTCTGCACCGCTCTTCCTCTTTCTGCACTTCTTGCCTCTTTATGCACCTCTCGCCTATTTCTGCACCTCTCTTGCCTCTTTCTGCATCTCTTGCTTCTTTCTTCACCTCCCTTGCTTTTTTTCCGCACCGCTTGCCTCTTTCTGCATCTCACTTGGCTCTCTCGGCACCTCACTTGCTCATTTCTGAACGTCACTTTCTTCTTTCTGCACCTCTCTTCCCTCTTTCTGCACCTCTCTTGCCTCTTTCTGCACCTCTCTTGCCTCTTTCTGCACCTCTCTTGCCTCTTTCTGCACCTCTCTTGCCTCTTTCTGTACCTCTCTTGCCTCTTTCTGCACCTCCCTTGCCTCTCTGAACGTCACTTTCTTCTTTCTGCACCTCTTGCCCCTCATTCTCTACCTCTCTTGCTCCTTTCTGAACGTCACTTTCTTCTTTCTGCACCTCTCGCCTCTTTCTGCACCTCTTGCTTCTTTCTGCACCTCTTGCTTCTTTCTGCACCTCTTCCCTCTTTCTGCACCCCACTTTTCTTTCTGAACCTCTCTTGCTTCTGTCTGCACCTCTCTTGCGTCTTTCTGCAATTCTCTTGCCTCTTTCTGCACTTCTCTTGCCTCTTTCTGCACTTCTCTTGCCTCTTTCTGCACTTCTCTTGCCTCTTTCTGCACTTCTCTTGCCTCTTTCTGCACTTCTCTTGCCTCTTTCTGCACTTCTCTTGCCTCTTTCTGCACCTTTCTTCCTCTTTCTGTACTTTTCTCCCCCTTTCTCCACCTCTCTTGCTTCTTTTCAGCACCTCTTGCCTCTTTCTCCACCTCACTTGGCTCTCTCTGCACCTCACTTGTACCTTTCGGAACGTCACTTTCTTCTGTCTGCACCTCTCTTGCTTCTTTCTGCAATTCTCCTGCTTCTTTCTGCAATTCTCCTGCATTCTGTACTTCTCCTGCTTCTTTCTGCACCTCTCCTGCTTCTTTCTGCACCTCTTTTGCTTCTTTCTGTACCTCTCTTGATTCTTTCTGTACCTCTCTTGATTCTTTCTGCACCTTTCTTCCTCTTTCGGCACGTTTCTCCCTCTTTCTGTACCTCTCGTTCTTTCTCCACCTCTTGCTTCTTTCTCCACCTCTCTTGCTTCTTTCTCCACCTCTCTTGCTTCTTTCTCCACCTCTCTTGCTTCTTTCTCCACCTCCTGCCTCTTTTTGCACTTCTCTTGCCTCTTTCTGCACTTCTTGCCTCTTTCTGCACCTCTCTTGCTTCTTTCCGCGCCTTTCTTCCTCTTTCTGCAGATCTCTTGTTTTTCTGCACTTCTTGCCTTTTTGCACCTTTTGCTTCTTTCTGCCCCTCTTGCCTCTTTCTGCACCTCTCTTGCCTCTTTCTGCACCTCTCTTGCCTCTTTCTGCACCTCTCTTGCCTCTTTCTGCACCTCTTGCTTCTGTCTGCACCTCTCTTGCTTCTGTCTGCACCTCTCTTGCTTCTGTCTGCACCTCTCTTGCTTCTGTCTGCACCTCTCTTGCTTCTGTCTGCACCTCTCTTGCTTCTGTCTTTCTGTACTTCTCTTGCTTCTTTCTGCACCTTTCTTCCTCTTTCTGCACCTCTTGCTTCTTTCTGCACCTCTCTTGCCTCTTTCTGCATATCTCTTGCTTCTTTCTGCACCTCCCTTGCTTCTTTTCCGCACCTCTTGTCTCTTTCTGCATCTCACTTGGCTCTCTCTCTCTGCACCTCACTTGCTCCTTTCTGAACGTCACTTCTTTCTGAACCTCTCTTGCTTCTTTCTGCACCTTTCTTCCTCTTTCGGCACGTTTCTTCCTCTTTCGACACCTTTCTCCCTCTTTCTGTACCTCTCTTGTTCTTTCTCCACCTCTCTTGCTTCTTTCTCCACCTCTCGCCTCTTTCTGCTTCCCACTTTTCTTTCTGAACCTCTCTTGCTTCTGTCTGCACCTCTTGCCTCTTTCTGCACCTCACTTGGCTCTCTGCACCTCACTTGCTCCTTTCTGAATGTCACTTTCTTCACCTCTCGCCTCTTTCTCTACCTCACTTGTTCCTTTCTGAACGTCACTTTCTTCTGTCTGCACCTCTCCTGCCTCTTTCTGCACTTCTCTTGCCTCTTTCTGCACCTTTCTTCCTCTTTCTGTACTTTTCTCCCTCTTTCTGCACCTCTCTTGCTTCTTTTCAGAACCTCTTGCCTCTTTCTGCACCTCACTTTCTCCCTTCTGAATGTCACTTTCTTCTTTCTGCACCTCTCGCCTCTTTCTCTACCTCACTTGTTCCTTTCTGAACGTCACTTTCTTCTGTCTGCACCTCTTGCTTCTGTCTGCACCTCTCTTGCTTCTGTCTGCACCTCTCTTGCTTCTGTCTATACTTCTCCTGCTTCTGTCTGCACCTTTCTTCCTCTTTCTGCACCTCTCTTGCTTCTTTCTGCACCTCTCTTGCTTCTTTCGGCGCGTTTCTTCCTCTTTCGGCGCGTTTCTTCCTCTTTCGGCACCTTTCTCCCTCTTTCTGTACCTCTTGTTCTTTCTCCACCTCTTGCTTCTTTCTCCACCTCTTGCTTCTTTCTCCACCTCTTGCTTCTTTCTCCACCTCTTGCTTCTTTCTCCACCTCTTGCTTCTTTCTCCACCTCTTGCTTCTTTCTCCACCTCTTGCTTCTTTCTCCACCTCTTGCTTCTTTCTCCACCTCTCTTGCTTCTTTCTCCACCTCTCTTGCTTCTTTCTCCACCTCTCTTGCTTCTTTCTGCACCTCTCTTGCTTCTTTCTGCACCTCTCTTGTTCTGTCTGCACCACTCTTGCTTCTGTCTGCACCACTCTTGCTTCTGTCTGCACCACTCTTGCTTCTGTCTGCACCACTCTTGCTTCTGTCTGCACCACTCTTGCTTCTGTCTGCACCACTCTTGCTTCTGTCTGCACCACTCTTGCTTCTGTCTGCACCACTCTTGCTTCCTTCTGCACCACTTTTGCTTCCTTCTGCACCACTCTTGCTTCTTTTCCACACCTCTTTTTGCACCTCATTCTCCTTTCTGCGCCTCTCTTCCTCTTTCTGCGCCTCTCTTCCTGCACCTTTCTTCCCCTTTCTGCACCTTTCTTCCCCTTTCTGCACCTTTCTTCCTCTTTCTGCGCCTCTCTTCCTCTTTCTTCCTCTTTCTGCACCTCTTCCTCTGCCTGCACCCCTCTTCCTCTGCCTGCACCCCTCTTCCTCTGCCTGCACCCCTCTTCCTCTGCCTGCACCCCTCTTCCCCTGCCTGCACCCTCTTCCTGCACCCCTCTTCCTGCACCCCTCTTCCTGCACCCCTCTTCCTGCACCCCTCTTCCTGCACCCTCTTCCTGCACCCCCTCTTCCTGCACCCCCTCTTCCTGCACCCCCTCTTCCTGCACCCCCCTCTTCCTGCACCCCTCTTCCTCTTCCTGCACCCCTCTTCCTGCACCCCTCTTCCTGCACCCCTCTTCCTGCACCCCTCTTCCTGCACCCCTCTTCCTGCACCCCTCTTGCTTCTTTCTGCGTCTTTCTTCCTCTTTCTGCACGTCTTACCTATGTAATTCCCTGAAAAAAACAGGTTTCAGGGAAGTTATAGTTAGAAATTAGCATATAAAAAACCTTTAATATTCACTGAAAAAACCACAGGTTACAGGAACGTTATAGTTAGGCTGACATTTCACTCGTACAAAACCATAGAAATTCAGCCGTTATAGTTAGCTGAGCTAACTATAACTCGCGCCCCCGCAATGCACTGCTGATGACGTCACATATTACATCACTCGTGACATGGTCAGTGACATCACTGATGACATCTCAAATGACATCACTGATGACATCATCCAGTGAGTGTTTCTAAAAAGTTTAAGAATGTTATATATATGTACGCCAAGGTGTATTGAAGAATGAATGGGTGTATGAGTATGTATGGATGATTCAGTTAGTGCATGACTGACTGTGTAAGCGAGTGATTACATTTATCTCAGGGAATGTATGGGTGACCGACTAATCTGTGTGAATGCCTGTATCAGTCTGTCAGTTGGTGTGTAAGTGGCTGCATGGGTTGATGAGTAGCTACACAAGTGTCTATATGGGTTATTGATTGGTTGTCTGAGTACCTGTGGTGGGTGGGTGATGGGGTGTTAGGTGAATGACTGCGTCTGCGAGAGGCTGTATGGGTGAGTGAGTGTGCATATGACTGTCGTTGAGTGAATGGATGTCTCAGTGGTATATGGGTGAGTAACTGCATATATGTAAGACAGTATATGTGAGTGTTGGAGTATATGCATGACTGTATGTGAGAGTGATTGTGAGAGCACTTGTATGGATCAGTGTGTGCTTGTGTCAGTGATTGTATAAGAGTAAGTATGTGTTAGTATCTGTATGAATAGGTGAGGTGGTGTGTGTATAACTGTATAGTGAGTAAATGGCAGTGTGATTGACTCTTTGGGTGAGTGACTAGGTGTGTGAGTAACTATGGGTCAGTGGCGGTGTATGAGTGACTGTATGGGTGAGTGAGTGGATGTGTGTAGACCTATGAATCAGTGAGTGGGTATTTTAGTAACTGGTATTGGTGTGTCTATGGTTTCGAGAATGGTGGTCTGTATTTTAGAGTGAGTGTATGAAAGGTTATATTAGGGTGTGAGCAGGTACATCAGAGATTAAGTGGATGATGTCATCAGTGATGTCATTTGAGATATCAGTTATGTCATCAGTGATGTCACTGACCATGTCATGAGTGATGTAATATGTGACGTCATTAGCAGTGCATTGCGGGGGCGCGAGTTATAGTTCGCACAGCTAACTATATCGGCTGAATTTCTATGGTTTTGTACGAGTGAAATGTCAGCCTAACTATAACGTTCCTGTAACCTGTGATTTTTTTCAGTGAATATCTAAAATTTAATAAATGCTAATTTCGAACTAGAACGTCCCTAAAACGTGTTTTTTCAGTGAATATATATATTTTTGTTCACCAATTGCCCGAAAGCTGCAAGGGGGCACTCAGTAGCTCACCAACCATCCGGCTCTGTAATTCAGCTTGCCTCGTCACTCAGGTACAATTATATCAGTGCCGACGCGTTTCAGGGCTACTTGCCCCTTTCATCAAAGGCTGCTCAGTCTGCGCCATGAAAACTCTGTTTCAATTCATTTCAGCATTTTCTTTATTGATTTCCGGCCCCCAGCGGGCTGCGCTCAGTGCGCGATCACACCTAAAAAGCACAGAATATTGCCTTGGAACTTGAGACCTTACTAAAAGGAGAAACAAATTTGCTTTTAAATATTGTTTGCGCATGGAACCAACTATTGGGAACACTATGCTCTCCAAGGGACTACAGGTCCCAGCTATTTTGGGGATGTACTCCCGCACGAAGAAAAACAAAGTAGTATCCAGATTTAGAGATTTGGGCCTCATAACTGCAAAGAGACTGATCACCCGACGGTGGATACATAATGACCCCCAACGGTGACTAGTTGGACGAAGTCCCTGGCTATCTGGGCGCAAGCGGAGAGCACAATCCTACACAGGGAGGAAACGGCGGGATTGCGTAAGAACCCACTGGCGCAGTCATGGGATGTCATCCTCAAATCGCTCACACACCCTGACGCTGTGGCACACACGACATCCACGCAGACAGATGACGATGACACTGGCGCTCCCACCTAGTGACACTCCCCCTACCATATGAGTATGCACTAACTGGCCCCTCTGTCGACACCTGACCTATATTTACATCTTTGGGTACCCCTCCGCAGTAAAGGCCTCCATAACACCCTCTCGAATATTTACTAGGTAAGACACATGACGTTAGATGCAACACACACAACACACGTATAACCCAGATCAAAACTAGTAAGCTCCAAATGGCGATCTCTATAGCATTTCTGTCCCCCCAATTTGTGTTTTTATCCTCCCTCATATTTTTTTCCATTTTTAGTCCACTTCCCTCTATTCTATTAGTTTTCGTTTTCACCCCAGTTAGTAATTATTAATAAAAGACAATATCTGGCGGAGGGGGAGAATCTAGAGACATTGTGTAAACCACATTACGGAATAAGGGAAACTGAGCATGTTTTCAGACCGGGAAAGGGAGAAGCAGCAGAGAGCATTTTTTGCAAGAGTACGCGCAAATTGAATACTGAATCACAAGCAAGCGCGGGAGTGCAAACAAAATCCAATAATCTGAAATCAATGTACAATAAGTTGGAAAAAACATATGAATAGGAAACGCGAAAGTGGTGGGAGGCCACCTCCCTACAACGATACCTTGATGCTAATCGGATACCAAGGGGGCTTAGAATTTATACAACCCCATCGTATGAGAACCCAGACCCTTCGCTTTTACAGGAATGGTCGGAGTATACGCATGAGTCCTCTACAGGCATGGTAAAAATACTCATCAAGTACGCGTGGAGTGACAGACAGAAGTTATTGGATGAGATCAAAATCATTGAAGCAGAAATAGCCTTGGACAAAGACATCAAATTGAAGGAGGAACTACAGCAACGAATGAAAAACGCTTAACAGATTACGAAAGTGTAATCAAGCACCGCAAGCAAACCAAATATCTTCGGGACGAGGAGGATTATGAATCCGGAAGAATACTAACTTTTGCCAAGAAATTTGAAGGTCCTAGGAAACAATTGATGCAACAAAGAACACAGGAGGTTTCCTCCAGAGATACATCAGAGTCAGAGGTGGATGCATCGGAGGGAGAACAAACGGTGCGACAAGAGAGAAGTGATACCGACTTTTTTTCAAGAATACCAGTTAATACAGCAAGTGAAACAACGACCGGCTGCAAGAACCCATCCACCTCAGAGAGGAAGAGGAAACGGAAGACCAGAAGGGGTAAGAAGGGAGAAGGCAGCAGTTCCAGAACAGATGACAACACGGAGCAAACGTGGAGTGAAGAGAAAGTGACCGAGAGGCAAACAATCGTGAATTTATCTAAAAGACAACTGACATCAGAGGAGGAAAGAGTGCTTGAATTAGGTCTCACTTTCTGCCCCACAGCGCAATTTGACTATGCGAATGTGTGCATCGATCTATATAAATACATAAGGAAGATAAAACTAATGAAACTGCATCTCCTACGCCCAACAAAACCTAATCCTCCATCAGGATCCGCTCAGATAGAAGAAAACATTCTAACCGGAGTTGACATTGAGACTATACAGCTGTTGAGAGAGTTTGAATCCGAAGGGAACATCATAAGCCAAATCGACACAACGATAATTCTCGAAGAAGCTGGAATAACACAAGTGGGAGCGGCCAGCAACATGAAGATTAAATTACATGTCATTCCACAAATGGCACATGATGCAATTGACACCTTCCATGATTTGATCATAGGTGAACTTAAGGAACTACAAGCTGAAGGCCCTAACCTTAAAAAGGATAACATCTCAAAGAACCAATGGAAGGCAATCATGGACCTGAAGAATGACGACGAGCTAATTATAAAACCCTCAGACAAAGGAGGGAATGTTGTACTGATGGATAAGAAACAGTATCAGAAGGAAGCGTGGAGGCAATTGTCCAATAAAGACTGCTACAAAATAGTCACTCGGACTGCATATGAGAACAGCATTAGTGATTCCATAGAATCCTGATCAAGTGGAGGGATAAAGGAATATTGGGAGACGTGGACTTCAGATTCATTTATTGCGAAACACCGGAAATTCCAACATTTTATCATTTACCTGAAGTACACAAGTGTAACAAAAATCCACCGGGCAGACCAATTGTGTCCTCGTTGAACAGTCTGTTGGAAAATGCCTCTATATACATAGACTGTTTTTTAAACCCACTAGTTAAAGACTTGAGCTCCTATGTAAAAGACACAAAGGACTTTTTACGGATTATTTCCAATATCCAATGGGAATCTGATATGCTGCTAATAACCCTAGACGTAACAAGTCTATATACAAGCATAGAACATGATAAAGGATTGAGAGCGTTGGATTTCTTTTTAAAGAAACGAAATGCAAAATTTCTTGAACACAATCAGATGCTTGTAGAACTAACATCCTTTTGTCTAAAGAATAATATTTTTCTATTTTCAGGGGAGATGTACCATCAGGAGCAGGGAACTGCGATGGGCACGTGCTTCGCCCCCAGTTACGCAAATTTATTCGTGGGCTGGTGGGAGAAGCACGTGGCCTGGGCAGAAAACAATGAGAAGTGGCTAGAAAACATTGTGTTGTGGTCCCGCTATATAGATGACCTCTTCATCATTTGGAAGGGGACACGAGAGGAGGCGGAAATCTATGTAGCGGCCCTCAATCACAATACATGCAACTTGGCATTTACTGAATGCATCAGTGATACACAAGTACCCTACTTAGACTTATTAGTCTATATAGAAGAGAACAATATACAGACCACACTCTATCGGAAGCCTACGGCTGGAAACAGCACGCTACACGCGGATAGCTTCCATCCCAATAGTGTAATCAGTGGCGTTCCATATGGGGAACTTGTGAGAATCAAACGAAATTGTACAACACAAAGAATTCTTGAAATCTAAAATGGATGCATTCAATAGACTAAGAGAACGAGGGTATAAAGAAAGAGTGTTGAGGGGAGCGGAAAGAAAAGCAGAACAACTAGAAAGAAAGAATCTGATACTAGGAGGAAGAAAAACCTCAGGACAGGGACAGGAGAAGGAGAAATAAGGATGATAACTGAATATTCAGCCCAGTCCTCAGAGATTTTTCAAATCTTTCGGAGGAATTGGAAGATTTTGAAATCAGACATTATCATAGGGCCACATATACCGAGGAACCCCCTGATAACTTACAGGAGAGGTTCGGCCCTGAAAGACCAACTAGTGAGGAGCCACTTTTCTAAAAATCCCAAAAGGAAAGACACTGTGACAGGGTTCTATCCATGCATGAACTGTAAGGCGTGTAAAAATTGTAAAAAGGTTGAGGAATTTAACATCCCGGGCAGAACAACAAAAAGGAAAATCAATAAACTAATGAACTGCAACACTGATTTTGCAGTATATTGTCTGACCTGCCCATGCGAGCTAAGCTATGTGGGGAGCACCATCCACCCCACTAAAAAAAGAGTTCTTGAGGACATGCGTGCTATAAAGAACCGGGATGTCACGTATCCAGTGGCCCGCCACTTTCAAGATCAGCATAAATCCAATCAAAACCTCTTAAAGTTTTTCTGCATTGATCAGGTCCCCAAAGATGAAAGGGGTGGGGACAGAGTAAGGAAACTTAGGAGGTTGGAATCGAAATATATAATTGAACTGCAAACGAAACGTCCGGCAGGCTTGAACAATGAGGAAGAATTATGGATTCATATTCCTTGAAGTTAGTAAAGGAAGCTTTGTAAATATGGGAAGCATTTTGCACTGTAATTACACTTGCACATATGGGGGTTATTAATTGGGAGATGCTGATGTAACATGAATTAAAGCCTAAGCCACTGTATAATTTATGGTACACCAAAATGTTGATGGATTGTGATATATTGAATTTTTGATTGAAGTATTTATGAAAATAAGCCCATTCAGGGCATAATAACAGGAATGGTAAATCTTCAATCTGTAGTTTTGTTAACATAAATTAAGGAGTTATATGAAACTCACAATATCCACTGTACCATTCAGGGCTAGATTGTATAAAATTAGGTATACATGGTGTAAATAGTTGTACATAGGCTGAACAGAATGAATGTTTAGCAAACAAATGTAAATATTGAACAGTAGGTCCTATGATTTAACTGTTAAATAATATGGTTTGTAAGACATCTTAAGATGGCCGCTGTTTGAACCTAAGATTTGCGATGACTTACAATAACCCCTTGTTGCTCTCTACACACAACCCGGATAAACTGCTCTTCCCTTTCTATGTCGATGATTTTATTTTAAAAAGAAAGAGTAATGTTTACCCTACCGACATTGATGAAGGCGTGTAGCCGAAACGCGTCTGTCGGGTGTGTTTTTTTGTGTGGCTTCAATAAAATAAGAAGAAAATAATCCCTCAGTGTGCGCCTCGTGTACGGCCCCCGAGAAGAGCCAACAAAGAGGAATATATATATATATATATATATATATATATATATATATATTTTCCACTGAAAAACTGGAGGTTAAAGTGATACTTTAATTAGGTGTTGAAGTGAGATAAAAACTAACGTTTATAATCCCCCAAAAAATAATCATTGAAATTCAAGAGTTGTCATTTACTTAACTATGACATGCGCCCCTGCCACACACTC
Organism: Calotriton arnoldi; assembly: GCA_963921515.1. Taxonomy (NCBI): domain Eukaryota; kingdom Metazoa; phylum Chordata; class Amphibia; order Caudata; family Salamandridae; genus Calotriton; species Calotriton arnoldi. Next base: position 1,739,943 of record CAWUFW010000518.1, read on the forward strand.
TTTATGACCTTACATTTTACATCACTCATGACATCATTGATGATATCACTGATGAAATTACTGATATCATTATAGTCACATACAGCATAGAGTTAATGTGAGTATAAATGTGAGGGTGCTTAGAATGGGAGTAGTGTAAGGCCTGGAGGCAAGAGTGGCTGTACATGTTGAAAGTCATATAGAGCATCGTTTACAAATTAGTTAAGCATGGGGTGAAAGTTGTAGTCAATGTTAAATGATGTAAAGGCGGAGCACACCTGATGTGGGTTGCAGAGGTATGCTTTAAAATAGGCTGTGGATTAAAACCAAAGTCTCTTGCAAAACATCTTTGAGAAAAGCCAACACTTCTGTTGATCAGAGATTATCCACTAGTGGATGTCTGGGCATGTGCCAATGTTAAACAGTGCTAGAGACAAATTCGATGTAACAAGGATGTAAGGTTTGGGTGTTTATTTCTAGAACTTCTGGTTTTAAGGCATAACACGTTATTGAATACAGACTTAAGGGGTGACCTACTTATAGGTGGTTTAACTCACATTGGGGTTGTAAGCATATCAAATATCATGCTCATTCTTTAACAAGCACCAAAGTTATTTGCAAATGAACAACCCCTCTTCCCCGCCATTTAACTCTGCTCTTCCTTGATTAATTTGCATGGAACTCAATGTGTCAAAAGTAAGCTGGACATAGCCTGCCAAGTTTCGTGCAGATCTGGGATAAGGAGCTAAAGTGATTAACATCTAGTAAGAAATTGGGTAATTTGTTGAGGGGTGGAAGCCCCACCCAGGCAACAATCACAATCCTTGTCAGGGTGATCCACAAAAGTCACTATATCAACATCTGCTTCACCCGCTGGTAGCTTAGCACAAAGCAGTCAGGCTTAACTTAGAGGCAATGTGTAAAGTACTGATGCAGCACACAAACAGTAATAAAGTGAAAACACAACACAAGGAAAATCCCAAACCACTTCAGAAATATAGAGTACACTTTAATAAATAAGACCAGAATGACAAAACTCCAATCATTAGAACCATAGATATGCAATGTTAACGTTTTAGGCAAAGCTAGCGCATAAAACCACAGAGCACCATTAGCGGTCATCTAGTCTTTCTAGACCAGGGTAAAGTCACAAGTTAAGGCTGACTGCAATGGAGCGCGGGCCAGATAGAGGTACCAGGTTAGTCAAGCTGAAAGTTACCTTCTCACAGTCTGGTGTAAAGAGGTCCGTTCACAGTGGCGGCTGCGACTAGCAGGGAGAGTGTCGCAGACCGGCATTGCCATAGTGCGAAGAGCAGGTAGGGCGGTCATTGCTGGCACTTCGCATTAGCGGTCACAGTGGGCTGTGGTTGCTGTAGCGCAAAGTGCAGATCTCGAGTTCCTGGCAGTTGCTGTAGCAAGAAGAGTAGGCAGCAGAGCCTAGGCGCCAATCGGCCCGTCCGCAGTCGCGAAGAGCAAAAAACTTCATGGTTTCTTCTTTCTTCTTAGGAAGCGCTCATATGTTGGCATCCAAAGGTCCAGGACCAGGGGAAGCAACTCTTGGTGATCAAGAATTAACTCCAGCTCAGGCCAGTGGTGTTCAGGCAGGTCCAGCTGGAGGTCCAGTCCAACAGGTCAGCTGGACCATTGCAGGGATATCTCTGAGGCATGTTGCGTCCCTGTAGATCAAAAAGGAGGTCAGCCAACTGACCCTTGCAGTCAATCAGATTAGCCTGAGATGAAGGGAGCAGGTCCAGTCTTTCCTTCTCAGAAAGCAAGGCAGTCTGTCGGATGGCTTATACTTTCTCAAGCAAAACTGTGCATCTGTTGAACAACAAACGCTGGAGTGGTGAGAGACTGATTCTGAGCACCCCTCAGGATATGTTAGACTATAGTCCTGCTAGCTCACAGTGCACCATCTGTACCCCTAACCTTACAGGGTAACAAATGGATGCTTAACCTCAGAACATGACAATTCTGACTCCCCAAGGAAATCGTGGGCAGATCTAGAAACCCATTGCTTAGTTACTTGTTGTTAGACCTGGCACCTTTGGCGTGGTTGTCCCTGACGTTTTGCCTCTACCTCCTGTGTTTTTGATGCTGTGCTGGATTTCGTTTTTGCTGGCTTAGATGCTTTGGGCACTTTGCCACTGCTGATCAGTGTCAAAGTGCAAGTGCTCCCTGTGTAAATTGGTATTGTAATTGGTTCTCCCTGATTGGCATATTTGTTTTACCAGTAGGTCCCTAGTAAAGTGCACTGAGTGTGCCAGAGCTGGTAAATCAAATGCTACTAGCGGGCCTGCAGCACTGATTGTGCCACCCACATGAGTACCCCGGAAGTACGAGTTACTTACCTTCGGTAACGATGTATCTGGTAGAGACGTTGTCTAGCCGCAGATTCCTTAACTTAGAATATCCCCAGGCGACAGACTGGATCCGGAAACATTTTGCGTAGCAGTACCGGGGCTGCCTGGCTCCGCCCTGACGTTGTCCCCGGACATGACGTCAGTGGAGCTATATAGGACCCTCCCGGCGCGCTGACGTCAGTTTTCTTCGGAGGAACTTTTCCGCGCCACAACGCAGAGCCCCCAGCAAAACTGTGAGAGTATGGGAACAGTGTGCGAATAAAAAAAGAAAATGGGTAAGAAAGCACCATGAACGACAGTGAGAAGCACTGTTGACTGAAAGGTGTTGAAAAGGAAAGAGCAGAGCAATACATGGAGAAGCTATTTCGCAAAAGCGCAGTGAATGTCACCCCTGAGGGAAATAGATCTATAAAAAGAAGACCGAGGCAGACGACAGAAAGTCTGCACTAGATGAAGGGAATGAAAAGCAACCCAACAAAAGCGAGAGAATGCTCTCTCCTGAGGCAAAAGGGCAATGAAAGGAGCCAACAGCGACAGGCAAGAAAGCCCCAACCCACAGGATTAAAGAAGAGAAGAAAGAAATAGGGAGACTCTGTCCCCTATGATAGAACTAATGGACTGTAGGAGTGGCAACAGAGAAGGTGGGTGGGAGGGTAGAGAACAACAGTAGGCCCCATACGGGAGGAAACCGATGTGGAAAAACGCAGAAGGACACCTGAACCTATCGCCCAAGCATGAGATTGGGAGAAGCAGAACAAGTAAATCCAAGGAATAAGCCTGACGGGGAGGGTGGCCAAAGATACCGCCCCGTAGAAGGACAAGCCACTCCAAGGGAGGCGAATGCAGAAACCCCACCTGAACAGGTCCTTGCAGATCGGGGAGGATGGGTGGGCGTTAAGGAATCTGCGGCTAGACAACGTCTCTACCAGATACATCGTTACCGAAGGTAAGTAACTCGTACATCTGATAGAGACATCTAGCCGCAGATTCCTTAACTTAGAATAGATACCAAAGCCATACCCCATAGGAGGTGGGTCTGCGAGAGAACCCCACTAAGTTCCATGGGGAACAGAAGTGTTAACCAGCTGGCTAAACACAGTGGGGGCAGAACTGCCAGAGTGGCCAACACCGGACTAGGATACTCCATAGGGAGTGCCCAACAATGAGAGGCAAAGGCATTAAAGCTGCCGAGGGCGGCAGGAAATCCCTGTCGGTTAAACAGAGGAGAAAGTGAGCACAGAACCAGAAGGGCAGTGCGGAATAAAAGTGCATACCTTCCGTAAAAGGGGAGGAACCAATTGTATAATATGAGGGATCTAAAGGATCTGATGGACCTTCAAAAGAGAAAGGTCTAGCTAGGGTACAAGAACGGACCGAGTCCGAGCAGGCAGGACGGACATGCAGGACAGGGAAAGAAGCACTGTGGAAGTAAGAACAGCAGCGGAAGGATGCTGACGACTCCCAGGATGAGGCAGTGTTACAGGAAACACAAGACCTGCTAATGCACCATCGCCCATGCACCGGACATGTGAAAGGGCGGGCATCAAAAGGCAGAAGGGCAGAGAATAATGGCAACAACCAGTGCCACGAACGTGGGGAACAGAAGTACACAAGAGAAACCGTATGTACCGCAAGAACCACACCATGGAAAGGAGAAGGCCCCATGAAGTGCCACGAGCAAAAGCTGAGACACGAGAGACGCACCACTAGGTGTATCGCGTGAAAGAGAGCCGGCAAAACTAACACACGTAGAAGACTTGCGCTCACGAAAGTGAGGAACAAGACCACGGCCACCGCAAGGAGGACTGCGCCCGCGGGAGGTCTGGGTGTGTGTAGTACGTCGGACAGGAGAAAAGAAGACAGGGCCCAGCCCAGTGGATGAGTTGAGAAAGAAAAAACACCATAGCACCAACAGCTAAGTAACAGCGGTACCGGCCCAGAGCCAGACGCAACAGCCACAGGCGGTAGGAAAGATCCACTAGCTACCGTGAGACAGACAGGGAGGCCGAGCAGTACTGGAAGGAGACAGTACGAAACGTTCCGGAGGAACAAGAGTGGATATACGCACAATAGTCCACCAGAGAAAACAATGCTCGGAGGAGAACACTCCCGCTGAGAGCAGCAACCGCAGCCGGAAGGAAAAAACAGGACAACACCTGCGCGGAATGCAGCAGGGAAATTGGAAGCTCTGGCAGGGGAAGTGGCCAAAAAGCAAGGCACAAGACAATGAACAGCATCAACGTCTGGGGCCAGAATGCCACCATGGAGAGCGAAGTCCAACCATGAAAGGACTACGCAGCATCGGTATAGGAGAGTAGAACTATGCAACGGAAAGTTGCCGGAAAACGCACCAGCCTGCGAGAGCGAGCATACTAGGGAGCAGTCACTGTACGCAAATAGAACACAGCGACAGGGCCCTGTGGGAGGCAGTCCACAGATGGAACGGCCGCAGCGAAAGAACCACGACGAGACGGTAGGGACCTGAAAGCCCTTCCGGCCTCAAGAAATGGATCAGTGAGATGCAGGGGAGTGCCGCAGACCAGCAGCAGCCACTATGAGAGAGCCCAACGAATGGACCGCAAGAAGGCCCCGGGAGGGCCCGCAGCAGTAAAGGTGTACAGGCACAGCCGCAGGACAACCTAGTAAAAAGGACCCCACAGAAGCGTACAAAGACTGCTGTGGGAAGAAGGCAGCTATACAATAGCTAACAAATACCCCACATAGGGTAAGCATCAACCCCAACAAGGGGCACCTCTTGAGCGTGAGCTCATAGACAGAGGACGTAAATTGATAACTCAAACCACAGGTTCCGAACACATAACCCTTGGATTAAGGGCGTGCAACCTGAACCACTAGGCCATAGTGACTCAGAAAAATAAGCAGCTGACCTGCTGCATGAAAGAAAGCAAATACGGCGAGAAGCCGCTCATGCCGTTCAGGTATTACAGCATGAACCCAGGTCCAACATGAAGCAAAGACACACTACGGAAGTGTAGACAGAAGGCGGTGAACCGCAGAGTCCGCATGTGCGTCAAACAGGGACACACCATCAAATGGTAAGTCCCGGAGACTGTCACGGACCTTTTCGGGGAAACCCCCGTCACGCATCCAAGCATGGCGGCGCAAAGCAACGGACCTCGCCATTGCCCGACCCACCGAATCGGTAGTGTCAACGGCGGACCGAACGGTAAAGCGCGCCATCTCTCGGCCTTCGTGAAGGAGACGAGCTACGTCAGCGCGAGTACACTCAGGGAGGGCAGGCATAAGACACTCCACATGGTCCCAAAGGGCACAAGAAGCTCGGGCAAAGACGCAAGCCGTGTTCAGAGCACGTAAGGATGAATTAGCGGACGCAAAAATGCCGCGTCCACATGTCTCCAACCAACGAGACTCCCTAGTAGGAGGCTGCAACAGAGGTGGAGAGGAAGGCTGCGTGGCCAAAGACACCTGCACTACGAGGCCGTGAGCCCCAGGCTGAAGGGACAAACAGGCTGGGCTCCCAGGGGCCGGACGATGCCGATGCACCATGGCCCTGTCGACAGCATCTCCTGAAGAAGGCCGTGCCCACGTCCCGAGAAGGGCGTTGAACAACAAGCCGCTAAAAGGCAGCAAGGGCTCAATATCCACCGCACCCTGGTGGAGGAGATCAAATAATGGGTCGGAGGACAAGGAGACAGAAGGGGAGTGCAAGTGTAAAACAGCTGCAGCTCTGCGAACACCCCTCAAAAACAAAGCACCAGCTTTAGTGGGCGTTGTGGGGGGCGACAATAGCCCATCTGTACGGGACGGTTGCAAGCTGACACGTCCCACAGGAGGAGGAACAAGGGTCCACTGCCCCCATGGCATTGGAGCCAACCGGCGTGGAGACAAGTCCGGGCACACCGGGTCTGTGTCCTCTGGAAGCGGAGAACCGACAGGTGCCGGCGACCGCTCCGGCGTCGAACGACGCTGCTCCGACGCCGAAATGGCGTCAAACCCACCACCGAGAGGTGCGGAGAAAGAGCCTCAGGACCAGGAGGCGACAGGCATGGCGCCGGCGGCGCTGCCGATGTCGACGCAGAGAGCCGCCAGGGGCTATGCGGAGACCAGGCAGAATGGCACGGCGGGGGGCTGGAACGCCCATCGGGGTTGGGACCCCGAAGCCGGCACGACTCCGGAGCCGAGGCACTCGGCCGCCGGCGCCACTGATGCCGACGCAGGGAGCCGCCAGGGGCTATGCGGAGACCAGGCAGAATGGCACGGCGTGGGGCTGAAACGCCCATCGGGGTTGGGACCCGACGCCGGCACGACTCCAGAGCTGGAGTTGAGGCACTCGGTCGGCGCCGAGGGCGAACCCGCCGGCAGAGATCCGACCTGAATGCCTACCTCCACTGTGGGACCCAAAGGTGCGCCAGGGAGAGGAGGTGACCCGAAGATGGAGTGCAGAGCCTTGTAGTAGGCTTCCATCTGGGGCCGAGTCGCACCAGTACCCGGAAAGGGCGGGTAAATGGAGGCCGACTCCGGGGCGCACGGCACCGTGAGGGAACGGGAACCATGGCCCCCATCGCCACGTGGAAGCGAGGACTTCGACTTCCGTGACTTGTGTTTTAACTTACCTGTAGACGAGCGACGTTCGCGGGATCGACTCCGGGAGCGGACGCGGAGAGAAGAACCAACCGGAGAACGTCGGGGAGACGCCGTGCGGGACATCCGGGCGGCCAAGAGCTTCATCCGGGGCTCCCGTAGGGACTTCGGGCGCATCTGCCGGCAGGCGGCACACTCCACGGGGTCGTGGTGCGACCCAAGAGATCACATGCAAATGGCGTGCGGGTCCGACGCCGACATCTGGCGCGAACAAGTCTCGCACAATTTAAAGCCCGAAGGCATCGCACACTGTTCCCCGACGCCAAAGGACGTCGAAAAAGGGCCTGAAGAAAAACAGGCCAGAGGAACAGCTGAATCCCGGATCCGCGTTGGAACGTGGAAAAGAAGGAAACGGACGTCAGCGCGCCGGGGGAGGGTCCTATATAGCTCCACTGACATGTCCGGGGACAACGTCAGGGCGGAGAGGTACGGCTGCGCAAACCTTTTCCGGATCCAGTCTGACGCCTGGGGATATTCTAAGTTAAGGAATCTGCGGCTAGATGTCTCTATCAGATAAGATGTCTCAGGCCTGCCACCGCGGTGCCTGTGCGCAGTTTAACTGCCATGTCGACTTGGCAAGTGCACCCACTTCCCAGGCCCTACCCTTCCCTTTTCTTACACATAGGACACCCCTATGGTAGGCCCAAGGTACCCCCTGGGCAGGGTGCAGTGTATGTGAAAGGGAGGACATGTACTGATGTGTGTAACATGTCCCGATAGTGAAATACAGCCAATTTCGTTTTTCACTATTGAAGACTATCTTGCCCCATAGGACAGAATGGGGAATGCTTTGCAACATTTTACAAGCATATCTTCCCATAGGGATAAGATTGAAAGATGGAGTTTGGTATCCCTGAACTCAGGATTTTATAATACATCTTTTAGTAAAGATGGTTTTTAAATTGTGTGTTTGAAAATAGCACTTTTAGAAAGTGGATATTTTCTTGTTCAACCATCCTGTGTGCCTCTGCCTGTTTGTGGATTGACTGTCTGGCTTCAGTGTGACAGAGACAGAGGATGTGCATTCCCTGTAGACCGCCTCTGGGGGGTTGAGGTGTGCCTGGCCCTTCCAGGATGACTCAGCCCTGAGCTGAATAGACCTTGGCTGCATATAGAGTGGTGGGAGGAGATTTACCTTGCACCTGAATGGAGCCTGTCACCCTTGCACAATGCTGTCTCCACCTCCTGTGGTCATGCTGCACCAGGGAAGGCAGAACTGGTTTGAACTGGGCTCAGAGCCCCCTGCACAAAGAGAACAAAGACATTTTGGGGTATAAGTATCAGACCCAAAACCCCAGACTTTAGATCATTCCAGGAATTCAAGAGGAACCTTTGCCAAGGAGAAGAGCTGGAGCGACTAAGGAGAAGTACTGCTGTTGCTGTGTGTCTGGGGTTGGCCTGCAGTTGCTGTTTCTGCCAAGGAAAGGAGAAGGACCTTGCTGTGTGCTGTGTCCCCTGCTTGAAGGAGATCTCCAAGGGCCTGAAGTGTGCTGGCCTCCTGTTCTGAAGTCTCAGGGACACAAAGACTTCACCCCCAGCTCCCCTGAACTCTGCTGCTGTGAGTTCCGACCTGCCAAGAGGTGTCTGTGCCAGTTTTGGGCCTCTGGAGGTTGTTGCTGCTTTTTGGGAGCTGGAATAAAGAAGAAACTCAAAGAACTACAGAAATCGACGCATCGCTCTTCCACGGCACGAGAAGAAATCGCCGCGCCGCTGCGGAGGCTTCCCGCTTCAAGAATCGACGCATCGAAGGATAGCGGCTGAAGAGGACCGACGCAGCGCCGCTCGACAGCCGCATCGATCCCCAACGCATTCCGGATTTCCACGCATCGTACCTGTGCGGCAAGTCTTCCCGACGCATCACCTGTGGACCGGAACCGGCACGAAGAATCAACGCATAACCACCCATACAGACTGGATTCGACGCAACCCCTCCTCTGCGTGCAGCGGGACTGTCGCATCGCCTCCACAAGGTCTCAGGAGTCAAAAGACACACAATTGATGGACGGAATGCAGAACAAATCAAAACATTGACCCCCAGTCAAGAGATCTGGGTTAAATCCATTATTCTTTTGCTCACCATGCCACCCCAGTTTAGACCTGGCCATATGCAAATCAGTCTTGACCCTGTGCCTCATGGGAACAGTCCAAACCGAACTGCCAAGCCAGGTCCTCCCTGGACCGGAAACATGCATCCTGGGACCGGTTCAAGCTAGCCTGGCTGATGACGGCTGAATAGCCAGAAACCGGTCCCAGGATGCTTGTTTCCGGTCCAGGGAAGACATGGCTTGGCAGTTCGGGCTGGACTGTTCCCATGAGGCACAGGGTCAGACTGATTTGCATATGGCCATGTCTGAACTGGGGTGGTGGAGTGAGCTAAAGAATGATGATGGATTAAACCCAGATCAGTTGACTGGGGGTGAGTGTTTGATTTGCTCAAACGCTCCGTCCATCATCCCCTTTGGTATCGCAAGGTCTCAGGAGTGCCACATCTTTATTTCCCGACTCTGCGGTTGTTTGGCTTTTGGAACTTTGACGCATCTACAGGTACTTTGGTGAAAAGTCACGCATCCATAGTTTTCTATGGTACAAGTTCTTGAAACCTTATGAAAGTAATTTTTTTTAACTGTGTATGTTGGATTTTTGTCGTTTTGGTCTTGTTTAGTTTAGATAAAGAAATTTTATTTTTCTAAACTGGTGTGGTGTCCATTTGTGGTGTTTTCACTGTTACTGTGAGTGTTGGTACAAATACTTTACACATTGCCTTTGGGATAAGCTACCAAGGGGGTGAGCAGGGGTTATCTAAAGTGTGTATCCCTCTTACCCCGATTAGAAGCAAGGGTCCCTATTTGGACAAAGGTACCTACCTCTGCCAACTAGAGACCCCCATTTCTAACACTTGTACATACCCAAAGAGATACACAAGAAATACAGTAAAGCATTTCATTATTTAATGAAGCATTGTGATTCTTGAGTAAAATACTTACGCTGCAATTAATAGAAGGAAACAGAATGTGATTAACAAAGAGAATGGTGAGAAAGATGAACAGTTCAACCATTTTGCTAATTACAGAGGATATATGTATAATTGCATGTAAGTACTGTAATATGTAGTACTTCTATATGGTGAATTCTAACTTATGTCTAGGGTGAGTGGATCTGCCAAATCTTTATCAGGTGGTCTATCTTCCCATTACCTCTGGGTTATTATCAGCAAGCTGCCCATCTTGGTGTAGAGTTGGACAGCATCTCTTGCATGAGGTAAATGGAATAAACTGAGCTGGAATTCCGGCATGGACCAACCTATCAGTGCAAAATGTTCCTCTGTCCAAACAAAGCCTTGAAATATTAAAAATATATATATATATATATATATATATATATATATATATATATATATATATATATATATATATATATATATATATATATATAGGAACTGTTATAGGATAAGTTGCAATATTCTTGTATTTGATGGGTTTTATGTATGTTTTTACTTGGTATTGTCAATTATCAAATAGCAAATGTATACTGCATCCAATGAGTAGTTTTCGTGAATATCAGAAAGGAACCTCATGTTAATTTACCTACTATAATTGGTTTTAGGAATTTTAGGATATTTTTTAGGTATTTATTGCTATTTAGCAGTTGTTTTTATGGATGGTATTCAATTTATGTTATATTATATTATATATATATATATAATTGGTATGAATTGTTTATGAATTCGTTATGGGATCAACTGTGGATTAGACAATGATGTATATTATGTCCTTCATTGATTTGCACTGGTTAATCATCAGCATCTTATTTTCGTTAACCTAGACGTAATCCAAGAATAATAGGATCAGATATTTAGATGGTTAAAGGATTAATTAAATATAGTGTTGTCAGTAAATGACAACTCAGAGGAAAGTTTCTATAGAAATATGCTGCTAGAATTTCCATTAGGTTTATATTAGCTAGTAATCTGTAGAATAACATTATTTCAGCACTTGCACTTTTATATGCACTTTAGGCACTTTCTATAAGCACACCGTCACTTTAGGATGAGCATATACATGTTTTTTCCACATGACTTTTTAAGGAGAAATGGCATAAAGGAGGTCGCAACATAGGGGTAGCATAGTCACCCATGTATGAACCCATAATACTTATTTTATAAAACCCTTTATTTAGTTATGGCATTTAAGCCTGTAACAAATGGTATCTCAAGTGACGGTATACTTAATGAATATGGTGGTTTAGATAGGGATTTTTAGGGGTGAATACATTATTAATCTTTTAGCCATAATATGTAGAATACGGACGTTTTAAATGGAAAACAAGTTTTGGTATGATACGATTTTAGGGGTCGTTTTTATAAAATACAATTCTAATTAATCAATTTTATTTTAAATTTGGTCTTGAGATTGTACAAATGTTTATTAGCATTTATGCTTAAAATCTACGTATACAAAATGTTTTCTATGTCTATGGCATAACAGATTGCACTAGCACTTTAAAAATGGTAGCAATGTCTGGGAACGTGTAATGTGATCAAGGCCGATTATTCGGCCGAAACGCGTCATGGCGGACAAATGGTTGGAATAAAGTAAAAGGATATATGCACTTATCGCTGGGTCCTCGCTCGTTATTTCTGGCGGCAAGGCAGAAGTGAATGCGAGTTTACTATATATATATATATATATATATATATATATATCCACCAGACAGCTTACAAATCCTCGTAAGCACGAGCCACACCGATCCAGTTTGGTACAAAATATATTTTATTTCAGGGCAAAAAGACGCGTTTCGAGCTATCCAGCTCTTGGTCACATGTATATATAAAATCCCCAACCTTATCTGATTGAAGAGCCAGCACTCGCCATCGTGGGGGTTCTCTCGTTTATTGCGAAGGCTTCAAAGGACCCATGGACAAAACAGGAACGGTTGGGGATTTCATTTTTGTACATACTGAGCGGTAGCGCCACTTTCCAAGCACCACCAGCGATTTGGCAGCACACCAGTTTTACTGCAATTTGGATTCTGCAATATATATATATGTCCAAAACGATCACCAATTCCAAGCAATCCAAGGACACAGCGGGGTACTTGTCGGGAAGCCTTTATTCACAGGTAACAGCTGGGCATGATGCATTTCGGCTTGACGCCTTCTTCGGATGCCACTTGTTTACCCAGGTTTCACCTCCTCCCACCTTTAACCTCGCTCTGGCTCTCCCATTGGAGGGAGATCAGCTGACCCTGCTGCTCGGGGCAACTACAGTCCATAACATGACTACAGTTCCCAGAATGCACATAGGTGGTAAATACCGCAGCAGGAAAGCGCTGAAAATTAGCCTCGCAAGAAGTGGAGCCCTGTAGCAGCTGGTGTCCCCTATAATACAGTGTTAAGGCATCCCTTGAGTCCAACGCCTCAGCCTCAAAACACGAAACAAGCCGGGCCGTAAAAAGGTGTAATCATCCCTCTTCCCCGTGCAGTAACGGGCTGCCACGGACAGCGGCCACTTGCCAGGCCCGTTCTTGAGGCGGTCCTGGGAGAAATCAATACCTTGATACACACAGTCACTTTGCCAGCAAAGCTCCCGGGACACTTGTAAGGCAGGTCCTTGTATCGCGCTCCTGGCATGCGCGACAAATATGTCCAAAACGATCACCAATTCCAATATATATATATATATACGCAGCAGTATTCTGAGGGCAACACGAAAATGCTTCAAGTGTCAGATATACCAACATTGCTAACATTACAAGCACTCAGTGATGAAACCAGCTCAACTGATCAGGAACTCAATGAGTTAGAGTGCACTCAGGAAAGACTGCGAAGTAACAACATACTACAAAGAGGAGCTGGGAGTTGCCCATTTAAATCAAATTCTACTTTTCTGCCAGTCATGCCTAAGGATGCCATCGATATTTATCATGAGAGAGTAACTGAAGATATAAAAAAAACTATACCATCAAGTCAAACACAAAAACGCAGCAAACAGTACAACAAATTGCAATATGCCAAACTAATTAAGAAATTTAAAGACAATCATGAGGTGATCATTAATAAATCGGATAAGGGCGGGAACATTGTGTTATGACCCAAAAAAGAATATTTGCAAGAAGCCAAGAGACAGCTTAACAATGAAGAATGTTACAAGAAAAGTAACACTAAAGAATATAACAACGCCAAGGAAATCCTCAAAAAGATTTGCAACAGTGGAAAAGGGAGGGATTAATATCAACTGACGAATACAAATATATGTATATTGAACATCCAGTAGTCCCCAACATATATTTTATCCCGAAAGTACACAAGAACATCACACCCATACCAGGTAGGCCTATCATCTCTGCGATCAACAGTATGGGGGAACACATTGCCCAATATGTGGATTTTATTTTACTATACATTGTTACAGGGCTACCAACCTATGTCAAAGACACAGGGGATTTCTTAGTCAAACTGGATGCAATAAATTGGGCGGAAGATCTAATGCTCATCACATTAGACATTGAAGCCTTATACACAAGCATTGACCATCAGACCGGCCTTCAGGCATTTTCTTGATACAAGACCTATGAACTGTTATAATCATAACAAAATGATGCTTGACCTTATCTCGTGGTGTCTGTACAATAACTATTTTTTGTTTGGCACAGAAATGTATAGGCAATTGAGAGGTGTAGCCATGGGGGCCGGTTTCTCCCCCAGCTACGCATGCTTGCATGTGGGCTGGTGGGAGGAACAGGTCCTGAGAAAGGTCCACATAGACGCATATAATGAACATGTCATGCATTGGCTACGTTATATAGATGACGTTTTTATTGTGTGGAAGGGCAATGAGGAGAGTGCGAGGAATTCATCCAGGGAATTAACATCAATTCTGCTAACCTCAAATTCACCTCACATATGAGTCGGTAAAGTATCGAATTCCTAGATGTAAGGGTATATATAAATAAAGGAAATATAGAAACAACGTTATTCCGAAAGGAGACAGCTGGTAATGCTACATTACATGCGAGTAGCTCACACCCAATGCATCTCATAAAAAGTATCCCGTATGGTGAACTTCTTACGATTGAAACGAATTTGCAGCGTACAAAAGGACTTCTAAGACTGCACACAAGAAGCACTCAGCAGACTCAGAATGAGGGGATATAGTGAAAGAATATTGAGGGAGGCGAAAAGAAAGGCAGATGAAAGACCCAGAGCGTCACTCCTACCTAAGACAATTGTAGAAATAGAGCCCACACAGATGGATGAGAGTCCCAGACTCATCATGACATACAGTAAACAAGAAAGAAAAGTGAGATCCAGTATAAACAAGAACTGGCCCATTATTCTGACCGATGGGGTCCTAGGCACAAGACTCCCCCCACAACCTAATATCACTTTCAGGAAGTCACCATCTATGCGATCACAGTTAGTGAAAACAAGTCCCGAACTGAGTCCAATCACCACTTGGCTTAAACCTAGACAGGGATTTACCAAATGCTCGACGTGCCAATACTACACACTACGCAACTCCATTCTGCTCAGAAGAGATTGCCATTAGAGGCAGTTATAATTGCAGGACGGAGTATGCGGTGTATGTTCTGACATGTACCTGTGGCTCGCGATACGTTGGGAGTACCAAGCTACAGGTGCATGTCAGAATATTGCAGCATCTAAGAGCAATTGTTAATAAGGACACCGCATACCCCGTGGCACGACATTTTAAGAGCGTTCACAACAACGATTTGAATTGCTTAAACTATTACGTTGTTGATGCTATCTCTAAATTCAGAAGAGGCAGCAATAGGGAGAAGCTTTTAAGGCAACTTGAGACCAGGATGATCCATGAATTAGATTGCAAAACACCTAATGGCCTGACCAATACAGAAGATATGCATAACTTCCTGTTATTAACTGATTTGTGTTCCATTGCCACCTAAGTTAACTGTGCCAGTTAGACAATCCAGTATTAAATAAGAAGTTAATAACCTCTGTAACCCTGTTTCAACAAGATTTTTTAATTCCAGGTGTTTTCAATAGTTATTAGGGTTTTTACATTAGCACTAGCACTTTATTTTTAGACTAAGTATTGCACTTTTTTAGCATTTTCAGGCAGCATAGTTTGCACAAATATGCGGATGCTGCTAGACACTGAAGCACTTTTAGATGAAACGATCAACTCATGTTTAAGAATACAGAATATGCATTTACATATTTGGTAATATACAAATTATAAATATAAGTTAATGTATACAGGATATGACCCTTTGCACGTTATATCTGGGTCAAGAGTTTATATTTATATGTGGTGACTTCAAAACCTTGTTTAGTTTGGTAATAGTGCTATCCAGCATTTATGCTGATATTAGGTATTGTGGCGATTACATTTAGGCTTGGCACTTTATTTACTAAGTACATTAGCGAAAGTCTGTACAACAATTGGCTTATAGATATGTAAAACTATGGGCTGCAACAGTATTGCGATTAATTTACATAAACCGGTATATGCATTCTTTTTTATATATAGATGTATATTTATGTATTTATGATGTATTTTTAGATATTTATTTATTTATTTCATCTGTACTTATTTGATGCCTTTTAATTGCCCAGATTTAAGATTGATTACTATTCCATTTTAATGATTGCAGTCCCGCATACAGAAATATGCAGTCGTCCTATCGACAAGAAATTGTGATGAGATGATCTATAGTGTTTCTTCTATGTCAATTAAACACGTGACACTTGGTGGGTGTAAGCATAACAGATAAAAAGTATGGCAGACTGCGTTCCGATATGTGATCAAGGGCACTGTGTTGCTCGAAACGCGTCAAACCAGGTGTGTGAGGAATAAACTTGCAATCGTATCTTGGTGTCCGTTACTCTCTTTTTACACCGCATGGGAGTTTCTTGGTGTGTGTGTGTGTATATGTGTATATGTGTATATATATATATATATATATATATATATATATATATATATATTTGACCTACTATCCTATTTTGGCATTGACATGATCCTGCCGAACATCCGTGGTGGAGATAGGGAGACGAAGCTCAGACTACTGGAATCTGAATACATTATCCTGCTTGGGGGTAAATCCCCGGGAGGCCTCAATGAGGATGAGGAGCTGCATGTGCAGATTGGCTGATGTCAGATAGGATAAGTCCATTTAGTCTAGTTCACCGCTGTCTCTCTCTCTCTTTTTGATTATGTGGATATATATATACAGACATGTCATCTCTCCGGTCCTCACAACTATCTTAGACCAATTGGAATATAATCTTTCTGCGAATTTCAGTCATTCAATATTGATAACTATAAATCCTGTTAGCCTTGAAACAGTCTATATATGTGCACGTAGTGTTTTTCACAAAGTAACATAGGGGTGTGTGCCTGCAAATTATGTATAATTTAATGTTATTTTGTACTTGTATTTATTCTTAGCAGACTGTGGTTATATAAGGATATGGGCATTACCTGTACCAGGATTGAATTAGCACTGAGATACCTTTTTATGATAAAGACAATATCAAAAGCTAACAGAAAAGCTAAGACCTTACATGGTGAAATCTGCGATAGGTGCGAATAATTTATAAGGTTGCAAAGAATGTAGTTTGCACTCTAGGTACTTAGTTTGACCTCCTACCCCCACACCCACCCACTGCTTTTTTTGATTAGTATATTAAACCACATTAATTTTTGCATCTATAAAGTCTGTGATTTAATTGACTACTAGGGTACTTGTCAGTTATCACAATAAATTAATATCTGTTATGTTTGTTTTGTTTTCTTTTCCTGGTTTTACCGTTTGTTCTTGGGTAAAACGTTGTAGTTGTGGGGTGGTTTCATCAAGTACAAGTGTAATGTATTTATCTTTCACTTGAATCGTGCAATTATTAGGGCACTTGCCAATAATAATAAGATATCTGCAGTTACATTTCATCGTTTTGCATTGATAACATGCTGAATTCATGCCTTTTTCCTTGCTCTTAAATAGGTGTCAAAATGGAATGATTAATTAATTTCTCACTTGGAAATTAATTTAGTAACATGTATGAAAAATTGTGGAACATAATCACTTTTATTTACTGCATCTTTTCTCAAAAGCCTGCTGAGACGGAAAAGCTTTGTCATTTGTCTTTTAGGTCTATGGCATAGCAGGCCTTGGTTTTATTTTATAAAGTGACGGGGCACGTTGTACTCCGTTCTGGCCGTGACGAAGCCCGGTTTCGGGTGAAACGCGTTGGCGCAAATAAATCATTACGGACTAAACTGTGGAGTGTGAGCTTTTCCTTGAAACACACTCAAGTTCTTGGATACATATATACACACACATATATATATATAATGTAAAATTACGAACAGCAACCCACTAAGGGGAAATAATGCTCTCAACATGACTACATGTCCCAGCATGCCAACCAATGAACCACGCCCACTAAGGGCAATCAAATAAATAAATATAAAGGCATGCGTAATGAGCCCTAACTGTTGTAATTTAAAGCGAGCCTATGAGTAAGATGCTGCAATGCATCGAAACGCGTCAGGCGGTGAAGATTGTTTCGGAAGGCTAAGGAGAGCACGATGTGAAAACCGGATGGTTGGCCTGTTGCCGAGTGCGCTTCCAAAGCTTTGGGTGGGTATGGATATATATATATATATATATATATATATATATATATATATATATATATATATTATCTACTGGCGGTCGCCAGTAGATAGTTATAGTTAAAACCTATTATCCATAGGAAATCCGTGACATTCTATTTGAAATAACGTTGGCGCCGGTTGACGAATCTTCGCGAAAGTTTCCAACTTGTTGGGGCGCTCCGGTCCGCTCCTATCCTGAAAGTCTCGGGTGATACATCAAGCGGGGCCGAGAAAATAGGGGGTCCCAAAACGCGTTTTCCCATTCATTTTTCCATAGGAACCTTTAGTCGCAGCTACAGCCCGAACTGCTGAACGGAATTACACCAAATTTGGCAAAGAGGTAGCCCTTGGTTCAGTGTCGTGCCTTTTGCTTAAATGGTGTAAATCCGTTCAGTAGTTCCTGAGAAAATCAAAAGTAAAGTCACATATATATCTGGGCTGAGCCTAACCACACATGTCATCGTGAGATCTGATTGGCTGTCAGCACTTCATCCTGGAATTGCTGGCAGCCATCTTGGGACCAATATAAATGATAGTACCTCATTGAAATGCATTGTAGTGAATAGAAGATTTTGAGGGTCACCAAAAGGAGAACTATAAAGGGTGATAACAGGCTTTAGTTACATTAGAATTTATTTGTTGATGGTACCATACTAATTTTAGGAATTGTGGTGTATTCTAAGGTGATTTTACCATGTGAAAAACCTTCTGCTGGGATATCATGAATCATGTTTGAGAGAACACTATTTTCTCATGCTTGTCCCATGGAGGTTTGGAAGGTGCTCCAGAAGCTAAAATGAGAGCATATTTTCTGTAAATTCACATTATCTTTCTCACTCATGTGAGAATGAAGTCTGACATTCTCAGTAAAACATGTACATCCAACAAGGGCAGAGACTGTCAGTTGATGCCTTTGTGTTCTACTGCAGCTTCCCAGAGTGTTCTAAAGAACAACTAGAGTGCTAACAGCCTTACTTATGACAAAGGTATGGCACACCTGAAGTCATCTTGATTGGAATAAACTGGTAACACTTAAAACATTTAATTTAAAAAGGAACAAAATGATGGGGTTCATTTTGTCATAGAAATTATGGTTAGTGCTGTAGAAAGAAAAATTAGGACATGTTTCAAGTGTGATCTCAAATATCTTCCTGTTATATTTCAACAGGAGCAGCCTGCCAGTTGATGCCTTTGTGTTCTACTGCAGCTTCCCAGAGTGTTCTAAAGAACAACTAGAGCGCTAACAGACTTACTTATGACAAAGGTATGGCACACCTGAAGTCATCTTGATTGGAATAAACTGGTAACACTTAAAACATTTAATTTAAAAAGGAACAAAATGATGGGGTTCATTTTGTCATAGAAATTATGGTTAGTGCTGTAGAAAGAAAAATTAGGACATATTTCAAGTGTGATCTCAAATATCTTCCTGTTATATTTCAACAGGAGCAGCCTGCCAGTTGATGCCTTTGTGTTCTACTGCAGCTTCCCAGAGTGTTCTAAAGAACAACTAGAGCGCTAACAGCCTTACTTATGACAAAAGTATGGCACACCTCAAGCCATCTTGATTGGAATAAACCGGTAACACTTAAAACATTTAATTTAAAAAGGAACAAAATGAGGGGTTCTTTTTTAAATAGAAATTATGGTTAGTGCTGCAGAAAGAAAAATTAGGGCATGTTTTAAGTGAGATCTCAAATCCTCTTCTATTTCATTAGAAAATTCTGACATGCAGACTGAAACAATCACTTTCAATACCAGCAGCAGACTACCAGTTAACTCCCTGGTGAGCAGTAGCTTTACTCCAGTGATCTAATGAGCAACTAGAGTGCTAACATTCTGAATTTATTGCAGATGTGAGACACATCTGAATGCCTTCTTGATGGAATCAAAGTAAAAAACTGAAAGCATTTCCTACTGAGGAGACTGCAGTAAATGAGGAAATTAGGAAACTTCATAACAAAGAAGTCTTCCAAGATGGCCACCAGTGAAAAAAGAGCCCAAATGTAGCACAAATATTACCCAGATGTAGCCCACATATAGCCCAATGACAAAAGTGTGCAAAACACTTTTTATTTTTAGTTTTTTTGCAGTTTTATGTAGTGCAGACTGGTCAGGTATTGGAGCATTGCATCTTAAAACATGACCCCCTACACTACAAAAACACCACTGCACTACCTTAAACCCTAAAACACTACCCCCAGCACGACCCCCTACACTACACAAGCACCACTGCACTATCCTAAAAGCTAAAACACTACCCCCAGCACGACCCCCTACACTACCCAAATACCACTGCACTAACCTAAATCCTAAAACACTACCACCAGCACGACCCCCTACACTACCCAAACACCACTGCACTACCCTAAAACATGACCCCCTACACTACACAAACACCACTGCACTACCCTAAACCCTAAACCACTACCCCCAGCACGACCCCTACACTACACAAGCACCACTGCACTACCCTAAACCCTAAAACACTACCCCCAGCACGACCCCCTACACTACACAAACACCACTGCACTAACCTAAATCCTAAAACACTACCCCAGCACGACCCCCTACACTACACAAGCACCACTGCACTACCCTAAACCCTAAAACACTACCCCCAGCACGACCCCCTACACTGCCCGAACACCACTGCACTGCCCTAAACCCTGAAACACCAGCCCCTGCATGACCCCCTACACTGCCCGAACACCACTGCACTGCCCTAAACCCTGAAACACCACCCCTAGCACGACCCCCTACACTGCTCGAACACCACTGCACTGCCCTAAACCCTGAAACACCACCCCCTTCACGACCCCCTACACTGCCCGAACACCACTGCACTGCCCTAAACCCTGAAACACCACCCCCAGCATGACCCCCTACACTGCCCGAACACCACTGCACTGCCCTAAACCCTGAAACATCACCCCCAGCAAGACCCCCTACACTGCCCGAACACCACTGACCTAAACCCTGAAACACCACCCCCAGCACGACCCCCTACACTGCCCGAACACCACTGCACTGCCCTAAACCCTGAAACACTACCCCCAGCATGACCCCCTACACTGCCCGAACACCACTGCTCTGCCCAAAACCCTGAAACACCAGCCCCAGCACGACCCCCTACACTGCCCGAACACCACTGCACTGCCCTAAACCCTGAAACACCAGCCCCAGCACAACCGCCTACACTGCCCGAACACCACTGCACTGCCCTAAACCCTGAAACACCAGCCCCAGCACGACCCCCTACACTGCCCAAACACCACTGCACTGCCCTAAACCGTGAAACACCAGCCTCAGCATGACCCCCTACACTGCCTGAACACCACTGCACTGCCCTGAACCCTGAAACACCAGCCCCAGCACAACACCCTACACTGCCCGAACACCACTGCACTGCCCTAAACCCTGAAACACCACCCCGTGCATGACCCCCTACACTGCCCGAACACCACTGCACTGCCCTAAACCCTGAAACACCACCCCCAGCGCGACCCCCTACACTGCCCGAACACCACTGCACTGCCCTAAACCCTGAAACACCACCCCTGCACAACCCCCTACACTGCTCGAACACTACTGCACTGCCCTAAACCCAGAAACACCATCCCCAGCACGACCCCCTATACTGCACGAACACCACTGCACTGCCCTAAACCCTGAAACACTACCCCCAGAAAGACCCCCTACACTGCCCGAAAACACCACTGCACTGCCCTAAACCCTGAAACATCACCCCCAGCAAGACCCCCTACACTGCCCGAACACCACTGCCCTAAACCCTGAAACACCACCCCCAGCAAGACCCCCTACACTGCCCGAACACCACTGCACTGTCCTAAACCCTGAAACACCAGCCCCAGCACGACCCCCTACACTGCCCGAACACCACTGCACTGCCCTAAACCCTGAAACACCACCCCCTGCACGACCCCCTACACTGCCCGAACACCACTGTACTGCCCTAAACCCTGAAACCCCACCCCCAGCATGACCCCCTACACTGCCAGAACACCACTGCACTGCCCTAAACCCTGAAACACCACCCCCTGCACGACCCCCTACACTGCCCGAACACTACTGCACTGCCCTAAACCCTGAAACACCACCCCCAGCATGACCCCCTACACTGCACGAACACCACTGCACCGCCCTAAACCCTGAAACACTACCCCCAGCAAGACCCCCTACACTGCCCGAACACCACTGCCCTAAACCCTGAAACACCACCCCCAGCAAGACCCCTACACTGCCCGAACACCACTGCACTGCCCTAAACCCTGAAACACCACCCCCAGCAAGACTCCCTACACTGCCCGAACACCACTGCACTGCCCTAAACCCTGAAACACCACCCCCAGCACGACCCCCTACACTGCCCGAACACCACTGCTCTGCCCCAAACCATGAAACACCAGACCCAGCACGACCCCCTACACTGCCCGAACACCACTGCACTGCCCTAAACCCTGAAACACCAGCCCCAGCTCGACTCCCTACACTGCCCGAACACCACTGCACTGCCCTAAACCCTGAAACACCACCCCCAGCACGACCCCCTACACTGCCCGAACACCACTGCACTGCCCTAAACCCTGAAACACCAGCCCCAGCACGACCCCGTACACTGCCCGCACACCACTGCACTGCCCTAAACCCTGAAACACCAGCCCCAGCACAACCCCGTACACTGCCCGAACACCACTGCACTGCCCTAAACCCTGAAACACCACCCCCTGCACGACCCCCTACACTGCCCAAACACTACTGCACTGCCCTAAACCCTGAAACACCACCCCTCAGCACGACACCCTACACTGCCCGAACACCACTGCACTGCCCTAAACCCTGAAACACCATCCCAGCACGACCCCCTACACTGCCCGAACACCACTGCACTAAACCCTGAAACACCACCCCCTGCACGACCCCCTACACTGCCGGAACACCACTGCACTGCCCTAAACCCTGAAACACCACCCCCAGCACGACCCCCTACACTGCCCTAACACCACTGCACTGCCCTAAACCCTGAAACATCACCCCCAGCACAACCCCCTACACTGCCTGAGCACCATTGCTCTGTCCTAAACCCTGAAACACTAGCCCCAGCACGACCCCCTACACTGCGGGAACACCACTGCACTACCCTAAACCCTGAAACACCACCCCCAGCACGACCCCCTACACTGCCCGAACACCACTGCACTGCCCTAAACCCTGAAACACCAGCCCCAGCAAGACCCCCTACACTGCCCGAACACCACTGCATTGCCCTAGACTCTGAAACACCAGCCCCAGCGAGACCCCCTACACTGGCCGAACACCACTGCACTGCCCCAAACCATGAAACACCAGCCCCAGCAGGACCCCCTACACTGCCCGAACACCACTGCACTGCCCTAAACCCTGAAACACCAGCCCCAGCACGACCCCCTACACTGCCCGAACACCACTGCACTGCCCTAAACCCTGAAACACCAGCCCCAGCACCACCCCCTACAATGCCCGAAGACCACTGTACTGCCCTAAACCCTGAAACACCACCCCCTGCACTGCCCCCTACACTGCCCGAACACCACTGCACTGCCCTAAACCCTGAAACACCACCCCCTGCACGACCCCCTACACTGCGCGAACACCACTGCACTGACCTAAACCCTGAAACACCACCCCCTGCACCACCCCCTACACTGCCCGAACACCACTGCACTGCCCTAAACCCTGAAACACCACCCCCTGCACTGCCCGAACACCACTGCACTGCCCTAAACCCTGAAACACCACCCCCAGCATGACCCCCTTTACTGGTCGAACACCACTGCACTGCCCCAAACCCTGAAACACCACCCCCAGCATGACCCCCTACACTGCCCGAACACCACTGCCCTAAACCCTGAAACACCACCCCTGCACGACCCCCTACACTGCCCGAACACCACTGCACTGCCCTAAACCCTGAAACACCACCCCCTGCACGACCCCCTACACTGCCCGAACACCACTGCACTGCCCTAAACCCTGAAACACCACCCCAGCACGACCCCCTACACTGCCCAAACACCACTGCACTGCCCTAAACCCTAAAACACCACCCCCAGCACGACCCCCTACACTGCCCGAACACCACTGCACTGCCCTAAACCCTAGAACACTACCCCCAGCATGACCCCCTACACTACCCGAACACCACTGCACTACCCTAAACCCAAAATTCTCCCCCCAGCACGATCCCCTACACTACCCGAACACGAATGCACTGCCCTAAACCCTAAAACACTCCCCCCAGCACGACCCCCTACACTACCTGAACACCACTGCACTGCCCTAAACCCTAAAACACTCCCCCCAGCACGACCCCCTACACTACCTAAACACCACTGCACTGCCGTAAACCCTAAAACACTACCCCCGCATGACCCCCTACACGACCCAAATACCAATGCACTACCCTAATCCCTAAAACACTACCCCCGCACAACCCCCTACACTACCCAAAGACCACTGCACTACCCTAAACCCTAAAACACGACCTCCTACACTACACAAACACCACTGCACTACCATAAACCCTAAAAAACTACCCCAGCACGAACCCCTACACTATCCAAACACCACTGCACTACCCTAAACCATAAAACACTACCCCCAGCAGTACCCCCTATGCTACCCAAACACCACAGCACTACCCTAACCACTAAAACACTACCCCCAGCAGTACCCCCTACACTACCCAAACACCATTGCACTACCCTAAACCCTAAAACACTACCCCCAGCAGTATCCCCTACACTACCCAAACACCACTGCACTACCCTAAACCCTAAAACCCTAAAACACTAACCCCAGCACGACCCCCTACACTACCCAAACACCACTGTACTACCCTAAACCCTAAAACACTCCCCCAGCACGACTCCCTACACTACCCAAACACCACTGCACTACCCTAAACCCTAAATCTACCCCCAGCACGACCCTCTTCACTACCTAAACACAACTGCACAATTTGTTACAGGCGTTGCAACGCAGGCCTGTGGTGCTTACTGGAAGTACCCGGTGGGCTAGTTGGGCCCCAGGGACTCTCAGGATTCAAGGTGACCTAATCCCCCAACTTAAAACGCGCCACGGGGCGCGTTTGCACAGTGGTGAAGGGAGGGGCGGGGCCTCAGGTGACATGTGCGCAAACACGCCCTGTGGTGCGTTTTAAGTTGGGGAGTTAATTCCTTTGAATCCTGGGGGCCAACTAGCCCACCAGATACCTTCAGTAAGCACAACAGAGTTGCGTTGCAGAGAGGTGAAAAAGGTGCGTGGCCTCGGAACGCCTCTCTGCAACTCAGCTCTGTGGTCCTAACTGTAGGTACCTGGGGGCTAGTTGGGCCCCAGGGACCCTCAGGATTCAAGGGGACTTAATCCCGCAACTTAAAACGTGCCACGGGGCGCGTTTGCACACATGTCACCTCAGGCCCCCCCTCCCTTCACCACTGTGCAAACGCGCACTGGCTCTGGTTAGTCAGAGTCAGTTACCACCAGTACCCGTCTGAAAAAGTTGTGGGCACAGGATGATTTTGCAACAAGGCCTCTTTCTGCTCCTCTGTTGGTTCTTTCAGCACATCTTTTGCTTCTTTCCGTGCGTTTTTCTTCTTTCTTCACATGTCCTACCTCTGTTGGCATAGTTAGAAACTAGCATTTAAAAAACCTTTGAAATTCACTTAAAAAATCATAGGTTTCAGGCACGTTATAGTTAGAAATTAGCATTTAAAAACCTTTGAAATTCACTTAAAAATCATAGGTTTCAGGCACGTTAGAGTTAGAAATTAGCATTTAAAAACCTTTGAAATTCACTGAAAAACCATAGGTTTCAGGCACGTTATAGTTAGAAATTAGCATTTAAAAAACCTTTGAAATTCACTGAAAAACCATAGGTTTCAGGCACGTTATAGTTAGAAATTAGCATTTAAAAACCTTTGAAATTCACTGAAAAAACCATAGGTTTCAGACACGTTATAGTTAGAAATTAGCATTTAAAAAACCTTTGAAATTCACTGAAAAACCATAGGTTTTAGGGACAGTTATAGTTAGTTGGACATTGCACTCGTACAAAACCCATGAAATTCCCCTGTTATAGTTAGTTCAGCTAACTATAACTCGCGCCCCCGCAATGCACTGCTGATGACGTCACATATTACATCACTCATGACATGGTCAGTGACATCACTGATGACATCACTGATGACATCTCAAATGACATCACTGATGACATCATCCATGTGATAATTTCATGCATCTTCTCACACCCTAATATAACTTTTGATACACCCACTCTAAATTACAGACTGCCATTCTCAAAACCATAGACACTCCAACACCAAAAACTACATACCCACTCACTGATTCTTAGGTCTACACACACATCCACTCACTCACCTGTACAGTCACTCATACTTACAGTCACTCAGTACAGGACTATCATATGCACTCATACACCTATATAAACACTCACACACCGCCACTCATCCATAGAGGTACTCACACACCTAGCCAGTCATGCAAAAAATTAATCACACACCCATTTACTCACCTATACAGTTATACACACACCAGCTCACTTACTCATACAAATACTAGCACATTCTTACGCTCTTATGCAATAACTGATACAAGCACACACGCATCCATATAGCCACTCTCACAATAACACACTCTCACTTATAGCCATTTAAATACTCTAACACACATATATACTGCCTTTTACATATGTAGTTACTCGCACATGTACCACTGAGATATACATTCACTCACTAACACACCCATACACACACTCACCCACCCAAGCAGTCCATCACAGATGTACTCTTGAAATCATGCACCCAGTGAATCACCCACTCACACATCTATGTATAGAGTCACACACACCCCACCCACACAAACACTCAGGCAGCCATACAGATACTCAGAGAACCAATCAATAACCCATATAGACACTCATGTAGCTATTCGCAAATCCATGCGTCCACTTACACACCAACAAACAGACGGATACAGACATTCACACAGTTTAGTCACTAACCCATGCATTCAGTAAGATACGTTTAATCACTCACTTGTAGAGTCAGTCACTCACGTACTAAATCATCCATTCAGACACTTATACACCCACTCATTCTTCAATACACCTTTCCCTATATATATTAAACATATTTAAAATTTACAGAAACACAGTCACTGGATGATGTCATCAGTGATGTCATCAGTGATGTCATTTGAGATGTCATCAGTGATGTCATCAGTGATGTCACTGACCATGTCATGAGTGATGTAATATGTGACGTCATCAGCAGTGCATTGCGGGGCGCGAGTTATAGTTAGCTGAACTAACTATAACAGGGGAATTTCATGGGTTTTGTACGAGTGCAATGTCCAACTAACTATAACTGTCCCTAAAACCTATGGTTTTTTCAGTGAATTTCAAAGGTTTTTTAAATGCTAATTTCTAACTATAACGTGTCTGAAACCTATGGTTTTTTCAGTGAATATATATATATATATATATATATATATATATATATATATATATATATATTTCAAAGGCCCAAGAGCTTTCAAGGACGCACTCGACAGCAAGTGAAAACCGAAAGGTTTATTTTAACGAAGGAACCAGCATCTGCATTCCAGTAAAAGTTCATAGTGCCTGACGCGTTTCAAGGCTCCTGCCTTTTCTTCATAGGCGACTTGCAGATTGTGAGTGTTACCAGAGTTGATTTTATACCCAGCTGCATATTATTCATTAATTGTCTTGCTCAGTGCGTTTTTCTTTCCAATGCATGCTGGAATAGGTAGTTCAATTTAATACCAATCACCATGTCATGAGTGATGTAATATGTGACGTCATCAGCAGTGCATTGCGGGGGCGCGAGTTATAGTTCGCACAGCTAACAATATCGGCTGAATTTCTATGGTTTTGTACGAGTGAAATGTCAGCCTAACTATAACGTTCCTGTAACCTGTGATTTTTTTCAGTGAATATCTAAAATTTAATAAATGCTAATTTCGAACTAGAACGTCCCTAAAACGTGTTTTTTTCAGTGAATATATATATTTTTGTTCACCAATTGCCCGAAAGCTGCAAGGGGGCACTCAGTAGCTCACCAACCATCCGGCTCTGTAATTCAGCTTGCCTCGGGGGAATTTCTATGGTTTTGTACGAGTGAAATGTCCAACTAACTATAACTGTCCCTAAAACCTATGATTTTTTCAGTGAATTTCAAAGGTTTTTTAAATGCTAATCCTTGTGGGACCCCCTGAGCAGACCTAGGGGGTCAGGGTGTTTCTACCCTGCCCCCTTTGTGCGTTTTGCGCACTTGTTTCTGTCCCTCGGTTCTACCGAGGGACAAAATGGCTGCCAACACTTCCTGATTTGGTGTGTTGACAGCCAATTAGCATGCAGCTCGTGATCGGGAGGGTGCGCGAATCCGACGCGGCCATAGATATATATGTGATTTTAATTTTGATTTTCACAGTAACTACTGAACGGATTTACACCATTTAACAAAAAGGGTTCTTTCTGAACCAAGAACTACCTCTTTGCCAAATTTGGTGTAATTCCGTTCAGCAGTTCGGGCTGTAGCCGTGGCTAAAGTTTCCTATGGGAAAATGAATGGGGAAAACACGTTTTGGGACCCCCCTTTTTTCTCGGCCCCCGCTTGACGAATCACCCCGAAACTTTCAGGGTAGGAGCGGACCGGGCCATAAATTTTACGTTGATTCGTCAACCAGCGCCAAAGTTATTTCAAATAGAATGTTGCGGATTTCCTATGGAAAATAGGTCCTAACTATAACTATCTACTGGCGACCGCCAGTAGATAATATATATACACATATATATATATACACATATATATACATACATATACATACACACACACATATACACACACACACATACACACACACACATATACACACACACACACACACACATATACACACACACATACACACACACACACACACATATATATACACACACACACACACACACACATATACACACATACACACACACACACACATATATACACACATATATATATATATATATATATATATATATATTCAGGCTGCTATTGTTTATTCTATTGCGACAGCTCTGTCGCCAAGCAACCAAAAACAACATCTTGCATGCTGAACTTAGCCCTCGTACAGAATGTTAAAGGTGTTCTGATAGAGTGCCTATGAAATGGTATTGTAAGCAAAACTGAGTTCGAAGAATATTATCCTGTGTGTGCATGCAAATGAATGTGTGTGAAATGTCACCATGTTTTAGAGAGAGAAGGCCACTTAAGAACGTGAGCATATGAATTGACGTTTCTTAACCGGGCCCAATACCTCGACGTGACAAGTCCTTAAGCAGCAGGGCACTCCTCTGGTAGCAGCAGGCAGTCTTCTGGTGTCAGGTCAGTCTTTCGTTATATACACAGATCCAGGAGTATGCTGGTGAGTCGCTCTAGAGGTCCAATATTTATACATTGTTCCAGCCTGTGTGTGTGGGGGAACACTCTGTCCTATCCCCATATCTGGTTCCTGGCAAGGCTCCAAGAAGTCTGGGGTGACAATGGACAGTGCAGGCCTAGTGTCAGGTTCCTTTGTGTGTGTTGGAGAAAAGCCCTTTGAAGTGCAAGTGTGGCAGAGTACATGTCCGCTGCATCCATACTGGCAGGATGGCTCATCCTGCCCAGACCTAGTCCTCTTTATGTCACTGTCTGAGAGGAATACACAGAACGTAGCAGCAGAGCCATTCACAGTCATGTGAACCAGGACACTGGCAGAAGGCGCAAATGGTGAGGACAAGAAAACACTAACTTTCTAAAAGTATTGTTTTCAGAATTGTGGTTTAAAATCCAACTTTGCCGTTAAATTTATTTGTGAGTAAACAGCATATTTCTATCTACTCCCAATCCAAAGTTATCAAATATTAAATTTAATAAGGTAACCCAGTATTAGTCAATGGGGATAGGCATTGCGGCAGTGAATAAGGACATTAGGTGTTTTTCACTAATAGGACATGTAAAACGTCAACACACATGTCCTATTTTGAAATACCATGCACAGTAACCTATGGGCGTTTTAGGGCCTACCTTAGGGATGACTTAGGAGTATTAAAATAGAATGCTTAGGCCTGGCAAAAGTAATTTTGACAGGTCAAAATGACAGTTTAAAACTGCACTACAGGCTACAGTAGTTGGCCCGAGACAGGTTTGAAAATGTTACTTTAGTGGATGGTACAATGAGTGTTGCAGGCCCACTGATCGCATTTAATTTACAGGCCCGGGTTACATGCGGTATCACTTTACTAGGGACTTGCGTGTAAATTAGGTGTAGTCCACTTTTAACATGTTTTAGGGTGAGAGCACAAGCACTTCAGGCAAAGGTTAGCAGTGGTTAAGTGCACAGAGTACTAAAGCCAAGAATAATGGGTTCAGCTACAGAAGGCAGAAAATCTGGGGAGACCCTGCAGAAAACGGCCAGTTCCAACACGTGATTTTTTTAACCTTCTCCCCTTTAAATTTGCTCCCTTCGATTGATCTGCATATTGTGTGACACAAAAGAAACAATAAAACAAATATGTTAAAGGTTTGAGGAGTTTCATGCTGATTCATAAAAGTATATCACTGTTATCAGTAAAACACTTTACATTTTGTAATGGTTTATACGGTAATGGCTGCTGATTGTTATTCGGCAAAAGTAAGAATGAAAAATCTAATAAAATATGTTATAAAAAAAAAAAATCTGTAAAACACTTTTTGGAGCCTCCATACTTGATGACTCAGCACAAATTTGAATACACTAATAATGAGCTTAACAAGCTGAATGTCTATCAGCTTTCATGCCCTTTCATCAATTAAATGAATATGCATATATATCTATATATATATTACATTGGCAGCCAAAGCACAAGTGTCGTTATTGTTGGGTCAGTTTCCACAGGAAAGGCATTTTTGTTTTTAACTTTAGGGCCATTTGAAGAATGTGCATAAAACTAAATAAAATAAAAAATAAAGTAAAGTATGAAGCTTATCCAATCTAGGTCCTTCATGCCACGTGTCAAGTGGATCCATTATGCGGGAGCCAAGAAAGAGGTCCCAAAAGTGTGAATTCCCATTTTAATTCCAGCTGGGTTCTTGGCTCATCGATACAACAAAAGGTTCAATGAAATTACACTAAACGTACCATAAAATTAGAACTTTAATAAATGATTGCGCTTTGCCAGTATGCTTAACAAGCGTATTAAAGTGCCTCAGATTACAGTGCTGCTTAAAGTGCTGGATTAAAGATCTTCAGGCAAATTTATAAAGTGCTTAAGTGGCCGCCCATAGCCCTCTTGCTGGCCAATTCAAATACCAAGCAGCTTACTTGGTGCAGAGACTAAGATACTCTTGCTTTCTTTTTTTTTATTTTAAAAATCTTTTTATTAAACATACATCAGTTGCAGTGTTCAGTGTTATGTTAACAAAAGTCCGGAAATACAAATACATTGATTCCACACTTTTTCCCACTTTTTGGGGCAGCCCCTGCTCTCGTATATTGTCTTTTCAGCTGCACAACACCAATCAAGATCTGTTTCCCATTGACCTACCGTCGGGGGAAGGGCAGTCCCCCAAGCCCTGGCAATATTCCTCTTGGCCACCATTGCCGCCACTAATAGCCAGATTTTCTGAAATTTCAGCCAAGTCTGGTTCCCCGTTACACACAGTATGTGCCACCTGGCTTCCATGGGAACAGTCTGTCCAGTCACTTACGACATTACGCGCACCACCCTCCCCCAAAATCGTTGTATAGCAGGACACTCCCAAACAATGTGGAAAAAGGTACCTCTTTGATCGCAGCTCCGTAGACAACGATCCGTAGGGGTGCGCCCTAGTTTGTGCATGAGCATGCTAGTGGAATATGACCAATGGAGAATGATACTCTTGTTTTCTTGCCTGTGTGCAGCTGGGGAACAGAGCTGCACAGCACATATGAAAGAATAAAGCACTTCAGGCTAATATGTGATGTGCTATAGTGCCCACACTGCCCCATCTTACTAACTAAACAACATGCCGTGCAGCTAACTCGATAAGAGAGGCTGGGGGCCCTAGGATGCCCATGAGTCACCTATGGTCAGAGCTACACAAGGAATTGGGGTGGGGAGCCTGAAAAGCTTCCTGGAGAACTAAAAAGCTACTTTTAAGAATTTCAGGACACGAGCGGACAACTTGGTAGATTTCCCCTTTAAGCAACATTGCATTGCAAGCGCAAATATCCAATGACTTGAAGACTGGGCGCAACCAATATTGTCTATGTGTTAATAGCGTTTTGCAAATGCAGATTATATAGATGAGGGACTCTACACCCATGGCGCATAGCCTGCACTATGTGTCATTTTTTCTCTTTCCTCCTGTCATGCCAATTGGCCTTTAGAGGAATTAGTCCAAACCTTAATCTCATCAAATTCTTCGGGCCCTCTGCAAGGTGCTTATACAAGTAAATGGTTAGCACCCCAGGCTTATTAAGGTTGACGGCCCTGCTACTATGGACTTTCTCCTTCAGAACCTTTATATCACAGTCAGTCGACATAATTTTTGCCTGTTTTAATAGCCATCTCGAAGCCTGTTTCAGAGGAAAATTGGCAGACCAAATATTGTGAGCTTCGAGGGCATTCAGGGTGCTAGTCAAATACTGTTACCACATGGAGTGCTCCCAATTTACTATGGGCCACAGAAAATGTTTTAAAGTGACGAATTTTGTTGCGTCAATTTAAATTCAAATCGAACTAGGGCTTGCATTGTGCAGTTGGGTAATAAAAATATTTCTCTGTAACAATTGATTTGGGCTTTGTTCAGCCAATTTGCCATTCTGCCTTTGACGGCCTACGCGCTGTAAGCTACTGAGGGCATTAATTTACTGGTGACCACCGTCAGCAATGCTCTTAAGTAGGGTCACTGGAGAGACTTATGCAATTTGCAAAAGGCCCATGTCAGGTAGTTGACCAAGGCTTGCTGGGCTTAGGTTTGTGGCAAAATTTGGCATTGTTCATCCAACCATACACCTAGATATTTATAGGGTGCCACTCTTGAATAAACCATTACCCGCTTTTTATTAATTTGCGGACGATGATTAGACACATTAATCAATAGATTGTTTAGCTTGCAATAATTAGTCAATGCATCCAATGATCTCTATAGGCCAATTTGAGTCTGGTCAATTCGCACAGTATCATTTTCATATTGGAGCACTTGAATTTTGTGGCCTGCTATCTTGGAGTGAAAAGTTCTTGCTTTCTCTAAATGTACTTTTAGACCAGCTGGGTACAAATTAAATAAGAAAGGGGCAAGCATGTATCCTTGTTTTAACCCTTTATTAGTCTGGATTTTGGTGGATGTAGCCCAACTAGAGCTAACCTTTATTTTTACCCATGTGTCCCAGTGCTGGGCTATTATAGCGTTTAGCATAGATGGTGGAATGCCCCATTTATTTATTTCAGCCCATAGTTTGCCCCTAGAAGCGTTATCAAATGCGGTAGAGAAGTCGGTGAATCCCACATACAATTGACTGTCTTTTTCCCCCATAGTTTCATCTATCAAGTGAGTAAGACAGATTAAGTTGTCCTCAATATTGCAGCCCCTTGAAAGCCTGTTTGAAGGGGAGGGGGGGAATTAATTATCACCCGCACAGCATTTTTCGATCTCCTGGTTCAAAATACAAGCATACAATTTGCCCTCGATGTCGAGGAGGGCGATTAGCCTAAAATCCTCATGAGACTCCACCTTTTTTGTGAATAGGGACTAATAGAGACCCCCCCCTCCAGCAATCGGAAATTGAGCTACCGAAGATGTGGGGAGGATTAGGAAGAGATGGAAGGAGGCAGGGAGGGGAGGGGAGGGGAGGGCGGGGGAGAGCGAGAGCAAGAGAGAGAGAGCGTCTCTCTCTTATATAAAAGCACATGTGGTCCCAAGAACGTAAGGGACTACTTCTCGTGTGGATATGCACATAGTGCCAGGGCATGTGCACATAGTGCCAGAGCAGATTGCTTTGACTCACAGTCAGGCAAACTAATGACTGGATTGGGCCACCATGTGCCCCATGTTTTATACTGTGGTGGTTGCAGCAAAATGTGAATGACAGTACAGCAGACTAATGGATGAATAGGCTTAATTAAAGTCCCTGTATGTATGCATAATATAAATATCTTTAATTAAAAACAACTATACTGATACTTTTATGAATTAAAAAAAACTGTGCTCACAACTCCTTTTGTTATGCTATGCAGTTCTGTAAAACTACCTTTGCAGACTCTCACCTCTCTTTTTAATCTACTTTCAATAATTTTGATATTCAAAAACCACAAATGAGGATTACCTTGTCAATGAGGTGTCCTTCACTTCAAGTAACAGGGCACTCTCTATTAGTTCGTTCACGTAACTGTTGCCCGAACGACTTAGATTTGTGAAAGAAGGCCCAATGCTCTCCACGAGAAAATCTTTAAGAAAGTTGGCTAAAGAATCAAATAAATATAAGAAAAATACTATTGAATTTCATACTTACAGCCTTTAGTGATCAATACATTTGCAAAAGGCAAAAAGTAAAGAAAACGTGTTATTATTCAACATTGACAGAAAAGCAACATATGACATACTAGTACTAGTCCTGCAGAAAAATAAGAAATATAAAAATTAAATGGCTAAACTTTAAAGAACTGGACATAACAGTTGATTCAGATCAACTCATGTTGTTTACAACTTACCACTACTAAAAAGACTATCTCCAGAAATATGCGTCTTTTTAACCAAACCATGAAGATTCATGGAGGGTACGTTTCAGGCAATGTTCGTAACAGAAAAAAGGAACTCATAATTTTCTAAAACATTCTTCCTATTAAAAACAGAGCCAAATTCAAATATATTACCTGATTATAACCCTGTTTCCAGCCTCTTTTACATTTGGATGACAGTGTATAGCACTAAGGAGGGCCTTGCCATGCTACATAATGAATGGCATCTTCTACTTTCCATATACCAAATTTTCTGAACAAAGAAGAAACCACTTTGCAAGCAGCCCTTATATTCAGGGGGAGAAGGGTATATAGGAAATGTGCAACGTAGCAGATTCATTTTTGTGTTCCATTTTCTTCATTCTTTGTTCTCCAATGTTCTGAGAAACTATTTAGTGTAAACACATTCAATCTAAATTTCCCAAAGAGGAACAATTGTGTATTGATGATACTTTTATTTAGTGATCCATGCCAAAGTCACCTTTAACCTCTATATATCCATGCAGCCTGGTCGCGAACCCCCCTTTCACAATACCCATCTTACCCTTAGTGCTCATTATTTTTGTTTTACTGATCTTATTTATAAAACTTGGGTCAGGTAGACTTCACATGTAGGGCTGCATTACAATAAGTGCTCTGGGCATGCAACGGGTGTATGCTCCCACTTTCTGCACCCCAAGTGCACATTGGCACAGCAAAAGGGACCGCAGACACTTATGCAGCCCCTTGTGTAATACATATTGCCTCCGCGCACGTATAGCACTGGCGCCATCTTAATGGGGTGTTCCCTCACTTGCATGGGAATGTGGCCCCATACAAATGAGGGAAAAACTTTTCCTCTATGCCTGTGCTTTATTATGAACGCAGGCGGAGTGGCAAAGAGGCACTCCGGAGGCCCGCTGACTCCAACACAAAAGGTAGAGGCAGCCCTCTGGAGGGGATGAAAGGTTCCCATGAACCACCCGAGGCACCCCCTGCAGGCGATACATTTTTTTCTTTTAAAGTATAGGCATGGTTGCCGCCTGCACTGTGAAGGACTGAGCCTGTGTCTCAAACAGCGTCTAAATCCTTTCACTAATGCGCTGCCCCCAGGATGCATGCGAGTACGTGTCTGCCACTGGAGCAGTGAATTATCTGTAATAGGGTGCACTGTTCCGGTTTGTGCCCGGCACTCCTAGCTAAAGGTGAGCCATGGCGCAAACAGGGACAGTGTACCCTTTATGTAATGCAACCCCCTTATGTTAGCTTTTCCATAATGCCCACTCACTGGGGTATTTTAACTACCCCACATATCTTCATGAGTTAAATCAATGCCAGTTTGTATACAGACATTTGTTCCCTTATTCACATTATCCAGAACAAGGCAGGTTTAGGAACGATCAAGTCTGAGATGGCTTTTGTAACCAATTTTAGCCATGTGAGCTAGAGAGAATTCTCTGAGTACTCTCCGAGTCCAGCTGCAGTTTCCCTATCAAAAACTTGTTTGACAGTCTGAGTCTTAGCAATATTACAAAATCCTCCCATTAACATTACGTTAATAACTTGCTTTAGTGGCAGTGCAGACTTCTCAAATAGCTGTAGTTATGACAAAGCAACTACAAAACACATGGACCTCTTTTCCAAGTGAGGAAGGGTATCCAGGGGGAACGACAGGAGAAAAGGGTTATCAACGTTGGTCTTCGGTGTTCTTGGAGTTTAGACAGGGAAGACGCAAACGTGACCGGTCTCCAAGAGCCCTAAGAGAGGATCCCTCACAGGGAGGCGGACCCTCATTGTTGCATGGGTAACACTCAGGGAAATACCTTTGACAAATTCTTTGAACACTAGAATTCTCTCTAGTGAATGCGGCCTGGCCAAAGATGAAGCATGCCACGCCTTTTAATTTTTTGGTCCTATTCATACTGTGAGACACAACATGGATAGGAAGGGTTCCCAGATAAGGAGTAATTGCCTGTGAGTGAACCTCTATTTAGTCTCTTTGAAACCAGTCACGTTTATCTTTGTTGTGACAAAGCACTCACAAAACTCATGTCCAGCTTAATCAAACACCACCACCTGTGTGAGAGGACGCTCATTGGCCATCTTTGGTTTGTACCTATGTGCTAGAATCATTGTTTTTGCTTTGCTCTTGATTATTACTTGGTGCCAATCTTTGCAAAAACATGCAATTCCTTCAAGCAACCCATGCATGGATATCTCCATTCAGGTAGGCAAGACTTCACAGTCTGCAAACAAAATAGATACAAAAGCAACATTCTCTTAGGGAAAACTAGTTTAAAGACGCATAAAAATGCCTGAATATTATTCAAAGAAAAGTTCATAAAGCCTAATTAATTTACAATGGGGCCATCTGGGTCCATGACCCTGGGCCCATCTATGCACTCTCCGTAGTACCACCTAGGCCATGAAACACAAATCGTGATGGTTCTGAAATGCATGAAAACATGCTTTAAAAGTTTTTCTAATCTCCGAGCCTACAGGTAAAGTATTTTCAGAAGTTCTGAACCAAGATGACCCCATCAAAATTCTTCATCAGAAACCCACCGAATTGTCAGCGATATGCATCCTCCACAGCACACATACCTCACCACGTTCAGAGCAAGCACAGATTATCTATGGAACAAACTTGTAGAGCGGTCATTTGCCAAGGCATCCTGGTGCTAGAAAGTGTATGGCCTACTATAACCAATGAACAAAATAACTTAGAACAGTTATGTCTTCAATGTGTTGCTAAAGAAGGTGAGATTGTTATCAGAGCTTAGAAGAAAGTATTCCATACTTTCACTGCGGCGACAGAAAAAGCTCTGTCTTTGTATCTGCAGTGGCTTGTGCTCAGAATGGTCAATTTTTTCCCTATCACAATCTCTCTAGAAGAATCAGAACTGCATATCACAATTATTCTCCAAACAAATCTCTCCAAACGATTAAGCCCAAAACAACTTTAGACACATCAAATGTTTCACCTATACTCCAAAACTCTGTAGACACTTGTCTAACCCTTATGTTGCAGAATGTTACAATCAGAAAATGCACACTATGCCAATACCCCCACTCTCATCAGCACACTCACTATTAATATAACATGCATTACTGGTCCGTGCCTGAACATTTACACCCAAGGGCCTTCATTGTACCTCAGGTTTAACCCAATCACATTACAGAAAGATAGCTAAAAGAAGGCGGCATGATGATCATCATTAGAAACTCCTTAAACTGTAAAGCAAATCACAAATTATCCCACATCCAATTGCCTCCAGGTCACTATTTTACCAACACCAGACTTTCATATAATTTGGTGCCCTCCTAAATTTAAAACCAATTCCGCTGAACAGAATACATTACTCTCAATCGAATGCTATCTTCAGCAAATATACCTTAGAAATCTCAGCACTGACTGGGCAAATGAAACTTCCAAGCTCCAGTTTCATAGCCTCCGAATACTCAATCTATTAAGAACATCATCTGCTTCTCAAATGCTTGCTCCTGATCTGATCGAGACTGATTGGCTAGATCACTATCCATCCCATTCATATTCCCACTAGCAAACAATCACCCTCGCACCATGAATACACTGAAAATACTTGATCCGTCCCATGAAAAACATCATGAAAACAACAAATGGAAGCTCACCCAAGAAAGCAATAAGCTGGTTCCAACTGGCAATCTAGGCAAGTTAATATCCAAATATCATACTCTCAAACTGAAACTTCTCTGCAACAAATCAAGCCAACTAGGGTCCACTACCTTCATGAAATGAGAAGATCAATCAAAACCCTAGAGGAAAAATGGTTAGCCTCAAAATTTCCCAGGAGTGGATGCCATATAAAGGTCTCAATGAAAGAAGAATACAAGCTACCAATCTTAAAAATCCTGATTTAAGCAGATTGCATACAGAAACAGAACATCATGTCTGCCAAGTAGCTAGTATCCATGAAAATATCACTTCACCCGACAAAGCACAACTAGCTGCAAAAATGCAATGAATTCTTCATTGGAAAATTACCCAAATCAGAGACAATGTATTATCAATAAAATATCCGCACAAAATGACTTCCTTCAAAAATCGAAGAAATAAATGTGAAACCTACACTCAATCTCTTCAGAAGTCTTACAACTTAGACCAACTACAACCATAATGCAATTTCAGCAATTATTAAAATTAATTTCAATCTTCTAGAACCATCAAGTAGCCTGCTGATCAACACCTCACTGCTACAGGGAATCTTCCCGAATCACCTGAAAACAGGCAAGATTCTAAACATTTGATATAATGACAGGTTAATCTCTGACCCTCCTTGTTTGAGGAAAACAACTGACCAGAGTCTCTCCCCAACAAATCTTCTCCATAAATGACATACCGCTGCAAGCTAACCATGACATGGACACGGCAGTACTCATTCTCCTGCACCTCTACGCAGCATTTGACACGGTCTCACACCCCATCTTCATCCAATACCTACACGATATCGGAATCCAAGGACATGCACTTCGATTCATCTGCTCCTTCCTAACTGGTAGGACCCAGTCAGTCAGTCTGGCACCGTACACCTCAGATGCCAGCAACCTCATCTGCGGAGTTCTGCAAGGATCCTCCCTGACTCGACCCTATTCAACGCATACATGATCTCTCTAGCCAGCATCATTCGCTCTCACGATATCAACGTCGTATCCTATGCAAATGATGAAACTCATTCTCTCCCTCACAGACAAGTAGCCCAGTACTTGAATCATGTTCAATGCCTGCATGACTAAAATCGCACACTGGATGAAGACCAACTGTCTAAAGCTGAACACCGACAAGACCGAAATCAAGGTCTTTAGGAAGAGCACATAACTGTGGGAATCCACCTGGTGGCCAACAGATCTACTGCTGACCCCTAACCTCACCACCCATGGCAAATACCCTGATGATATCATCGCAGCAAACTCAACATGACCACCCAAGACAATGCCCTCACTGCCTCATGATTCCATACGCTGAAGAAGATTTTCAAATGGCTCCCAATCAGCACTCGGAAAACCATCACAAACGCCCTGGTCACAAGCAAGCTTCACTATGGGAACACCCTCTATGCCAGGATCAACAAAAACTCACCAGAAGGCTGCATACGATTCACAACTCAGCGGCCAGAATCACTCTCAACCTCCCACACGGCACCCCACCCACATTTTCAAGGCACTACATACACTGGTCCAGCATACCCCAACAGTTGCATCTGCTTTCACAAACCTTCTAGACACCTCTGCTCATCCGGACTCCTACTTGCACAAATCCCACTCATACAGTAGACCTGATTTGGCGGTTCAGCCTTCTCCTACATCGATCCTAAAGCATAGAACAACCTGCTGCTACACAACAGCATCCTCCTCATTTCTTGAATTCCGCAAGAAGCTGAATACCTGGCTTTTCGAGCAGTCACACTAAGCCTTAGGTGTGCCTAGACTCACACCTGCTCAGCGTGCCAGGACACCCTCCGGGTGATAGAACGCTCTACAAATCTGCACAACATAACCATAAGTCTGGTTTCAAATCCTGTTATTGAAACTGCAACCCCAAAATCCTAGCTCACATACACTGAATCACAGATAAAGGAGAATCTTGCTTAATCAAATTTAAGGATCGGTCAGTAGTGTTTGACACTGCTAATCATCTGAAGCTGCAACACAGAATGGGACTCAGGAAACAAGTATTAATATGATTTTACTCTTTCATTTCCCACTGTAACCAGTTTGGGAGAATAGCAAGCCCAACTCAAACTTTGAGTTCCCGAAGTATTAACTATGTAGGCTCTGTTCAAAGTAGGATATCATATGACAGGATTTGTAAAGCTTGACTGTTACCCAGAGGGTCATCCAGGTGCTACAAACACGTGTGAGGGTGGAGGACCTGGATACAGATCAAGTACAAATGAAAAGGAACCACATCCAGTTGAAGAGAAAGTTTTCTGTTTCTCCCTGAATTTGGCTCTGAAGTTGTGAGCACTTAGTCAAGCAGAAGAGCATTTCAATGTTTGGAGACTAGAAAAAAAGGAGACTGTTCCAATCCGGTTATGTTTGATATGACAAATGCTGATTAAGTAGTAACTCTAGGATCTCAAAGAGCGAGATGGATGGTAAGGACAAATGAGCTTTCAAGTGTAGGAAGGAATTTTGTTGGAGACAGACACATGCCATATAGATCCCTATAAAGATGAAACGCTTGCCTGCCAGAAGCTAGTATAATAAAAGATTGGTCACAGTAGTAACATTTTTTCAAAACAAAAAACATAAGGAAAAGCATTCACAATACCAATGTAGTTTAGTCTGCAGTGAATGCAATTTATTTTCAAAGCAAATATTCACTTCTATTTCGGCAACGCAGTTGCTCCTTCATGATACGGCAATTTCAATGTTTCAAGGTGCTCAAGTGTGGGGAAGGGAAAAGGTGGTGTGCTTGAGGTAACAGTGAATAAGTGAAGGTGGTGGACAAGGGAAAGGTGATGTGACATATAAAAAACATCCGATTCACATCGTACGACCAATCCGGCCTAATACCGGTCAATTGTTCCAGTTATACCACATAGCATCTCATAGACACGGATATTGAATTTCAGTCGTCGTGGCTCGTGCAGTAGTAGTAGTCAACGTTTCGACCCCTCAAAAGTCCTAGGTGAATCTAGCCTTAGCTTGGGGTCTTCATCAGGACTGTGTGAACGAGGAGCACCTAGAGGTAATTGGATACTCCGTATTAAGGGGGTGGATTTACAAGGTAGTAGGTGAAAGCTTGACAGTTAAGGGAAAATGATTACCTAATATATCCACCAGCACACGCTTTTTCATTTATTTATTGATCATGAATTAATGATTTTATGCTTTTGGCGCCCATGTGGATGCTCATTGGCTATTCAACTTTGTGACTATTAGATGTACAGAGTAATATTTCCTTATGATAGGCTATGATTGCAGGCCTCCTAACCCAAATAACAAGCTAATTTCCACTCATGCAGCCCCGTTTTTTGTCTTTTAGATAGTGCTGCACTACTGACTACCTTATATGTTAGGACCCACCTTAATTCCTGTATTGTTCTGTCTTGGCAGATTTTTCATGTCACTGCTAGGGATCTCCTGACCCACAGTAGAACACTTAGACCTGTACGCGCACGCTTGGCCGTACGCCAACACCCAAATCAGTAAGTCTCACGCCAGTAACTGAACGGATAGTTAATACCCTGTTCTTTCTATACAGTTTTAATTTGAATGTGCATCTTCTCTGCATTTAGGAGCTCAAATGAGCCCATCTACTTTGACTGCCCAGCCATGATTCGTGTGCTGGTGGATATATTAGGTAATCACTTTCCCTTAACTGTCAAGCTTTCACCTACTACCTTGTAAATCCACCCCCTTAATACGGAGTATCCAATTACCTCTAGGTGCTCCTCGTTCACACAGTCCTGATGAAGACCCCAAGCTAAGGCCAGATTCACCTAGGACTTTTGAGGGGTCGAAACGTTGACAACTACCACTGCACGAGCCACGACGACTGAAATTCAATATCAGTGTCTATGAGATGCTATGTGGTATAACTGGAACAATTGACCTGCATTAGGCCGGATTGGTCATACGATGTGAATCGGACGTTTTTTATATGTCACATCACCTTTCCCTTGTCCACCACCTTCACTTATTCACTGTTACCTCAAGCACACCACCCTTTCCCTTTCCCACACTTGAGCACCTTGAAACATTGAAATTGCCGTATCATGAAGGAGCAACTGCGTTGCCGAAATAGAAGTGAATATTTGCTTTGAAAATAAATTGCATTCACTGCAGACTAAACTACATTGGGATTGTGAATGCTTTTCCTTATGTTTTTTGTTTTGAAAAAATGTTGCTACTGTGACCAATCTTTCATTATACTGTAATTCTGACCCGGGTCTGGTAGCATTTCGGGTAACCCCATTGATACATAACATGCCAGAAGCTAGAGCAGCTCCTTCTAATGAAATGATGCAGGTAGGTCTAGGAAGAGGCATGCAGTAGAATGTTTTTCAGTATTTGAAGATGATGTAGTAGGTAACCTAGTAAGCTCAGGAGTAGTGAGTCATCAGATTCTAGTCAGGATGTTGCCAGGACATGGACAACTGTCTTTCGAGTAGGAACCAGATTAAGAGGAAGGGCTTTCCTAGGAGTTATAAGTAAGGCAAAGCAACTTGCTGGAACTGTGGATACTTGAGTGGAAAAAGATTAGTTTTGCTCAAATCTGATACCAATGTTCTTGACAGTGCAGGAAGGTTTGGAGGACAAGCCTAGCTCTCATGGCCACCAAAGTTTTTACCAAAAGGATGGTCCTTTGCCAAACAAGGGGATCTGTCTTGTTGCAGCTTCATTTAAAACGCTTGGCATTCATCAATTTAGCTACTAATGACATGAAAGCACAGAACTAATCTCGAGCAGAAGAAGGATGTTGAAGCCATAAGAGCAAACCAAAGAGGCCAAGGGGGAACATATAGATATTAAACAAGGCAGAGCTTAAAGAAGTGCCCTGAGGAATGCCTTGGGGAAAATAAGTGGGAGAAGAGATG
The DNA here is from genome assembly GCA_963921515.1 of Calotriton arnoldi. Lineage (NCBI taxonomy): Eukaryota > Metazoa > Chordata > Amphibia > Caudata > Salamandridae > Calotriton > Calotriton arnoldi. The sequence goes on from CAWUFW010000518.1 coordinate 1,782,934, forward strand.
AAAGGAGATAATGAAACAGATTAAGACCTAGTGGGGAAGAAAGAACGGAAGAGGTTGAGGGCAGATTTGCAGATACCAATATTGAAAATATTGAGAAGAAAGTTCACAAGTGTAATGTGTGAGACCATGTTGAATGCTGCAGATAAGTCTAATAATATCAGGGAGCCGTGCTACATTGATCCAAGATGGCACTAAGATCTTCTGTAATGGCAAGAAAGACAGTTCTAGTACTGTGAACACATAAGCACACATTTTTCCAACTCAAGAGTCAATGTTCATGCTTACTCTGACAATACGCATCTCAGTGGAAAATATTGTCCACGCATGACATCCTCATCTTTCAAACCTGCCTCAAGAAACTTCAACACTGGATGTCTTTGAATTTCCTGATATGGAACCTGCAAAAAAATGAATACTTGCTCATCTCTACAAAATCCAAAAGCAAAACTGACCATGTTACTCTCAAGTAATTAAAAATAGAAGGCTTCTTTCCCTTGCAATTACTTGCGACAAAACAAAATGGACCCATCAACAAACTTCTACTCAAACTCACTAAGGATAATTGAGAACAATCTGCTAATTCCTAACAAGTTAAAATAGCAGCTCACACCATGATCATCTCCCACCTGGAATCGGGATACGCTATTCTGTTCGGTATGTCAATATCTCCTTCTGCACCAATCAATAAAAGCTTTCAATCCACAGCCAAAATAGATTTGAAAAATAAAATATGACAACCACTGCTCCACAATCCTACAAGAACTACCCTGGCAACAGCTAGAACAACATTTACACTTGGCTGCCTTACATACAAAGCCATTTAGCAGAACAAACTGAAGTTTACAGCCATGCTACTTGTTATCTCAGGTGGTCAACAAAGCCTGCGAAAACCTGGTGCTTCTCAAGACTCAGACAATTTAGGGCCATCCAAGCCATTAAACAGTCCCTCACAAGAGCAGCACCCAAGTTCTGCAAGCTCACTCCCACTCTGTTGAGAGCCCACCCTACCCTCATGTGTTTCAAAAGGCAACTAAAAAATTCTCAACGTGTATGTAATCTAGATCTTCATATCCTCTGAGCCCTTACCACCTCTCCCAACCACAGGCTGCTGACCACATTCTTCAAAGCTCCAAGCTTCCTTTCACCTTCTATAGCTTCTGATGTACTCTCAATTGTCCTACAAAAGAAAATCAGTTATCTGTATATGCTGGTTTCTCTGTAAAGTGAATGAATTCTACTTGGTGTACATACAAAGTAGAAAATTGTTATGTAAATAGTAAATAAAAAATAATTAGACTGAAGAAGTTTTCCAAACTTTGATCGATTTACTAGCCACCAAACCAGACCTGGCTTTTTCTGACCAGAGATGGCGTTAGCTTCGGCATGTCAATACCAGCTCTGAGTAGCAAAGAGCTGTGCTACAGAAAACTGTAAAACATCTTGTTAATGGCAGGCGAGGTCAGTATGAAAAAAGTGTGCAGTGCACAAACTGGAATTTCTTGCTTGAGGAAAGCTGCATATTGGTTCGCTCAGCAAAGCACTCACATTGTTTAGGGTCCACACTTGGGTTCCTGCGAACGAAACCTATAGCAACCATTGATAATAAAGTAATGATCATGGCCAGTCTATCCTGGTGCAGCTTTACTTAATGCCCAACAAGCATCTCATTCAGCCAAACGTATGTAGCTGCTTCGCTTATTTAAAAAGCCATTTTGCTTTAATATCAGCAAATGTTAAACCCTAGAGTGTAAACCCTTCACTCTCCACAGGTTTGTCAGCATCCCTGCTAAATGTAGGCTGTTTTAGATAACAAGGCTCTCTTCCATCCAGTGGCTGACTGCTGTGTGCAACACACATTTTTATTGCCCTTAAAAGATACTATTTTCTGTAAATGTTACACTGTTAACAGTTGTAATATTTGTGTTAAATTATTTACATAAAGAGTACCATAAGTGTCTGGTTATACATTTACAATAATGAACATACAGGTCTTTCCAAAATAGCACACTCCATTCATTGTGCAAATTCAATGCATCTGATGCTGTTTTAACAGCATCCAAAGAGTCTACAATTTGTTTGTGCTTCGACAAATTACAAATACTCGTCAGAAAAATGTATGAAATACGGTTGTAATAAAGCTAAATGCATACCTAGAAAATCATTTTAAAATAGTTATCTCTTCTAATTGAAGCAGGCTGTTGAGGGGAATATTCAGAATTTTACAGCACCTAATTCAATGTAAAGATATAAAAAAAAACTATCTAAGATAGGTAAGTTAAATGTTGGCCTTAGAGGACTGGATCTATGTCAGATTTTCAAGATAGCTACAGACCATGCAAGTGATTTCCAATCAGTTTACACATAAATAAATATAACCCATGTGGACTGCCTGAAAGTCGGACAGATACAGTCCCCGTGGGACAAGGTTAGATCCCTGTGCTGTAACCCAAGCATCAATGCGAGCAGAGCTGCAGGCAACAGGCAACCAATGCCTACCAGCCCTCTCCTTCGTACAGATATTCTGCCAAGAAACCGGGCTTGGCCAACACCCCAATCATTTGAGTGGGAGTTTAACTGTATCCTTGATGGCACAATAAACAGGTTTCCGCAGAGACAAGACAACCAGGGATGACACGCACGTTGCAGGAGGTCAAGGCAAATATTGGGTGTGTTGCTATCTGGAGGGCGCTTCACCCAGCAGCCAGAGAGTACTCCTGTCGCTCACTGACTCACAAAACATATAGCAGATTTGACCAAATATTGGTCACAGCCTGTGATGCTCCGGCTGTGCAGTAAACCCAATACACTTGGAGAGACCTCCAGAACAACTTACTCATGGAGACTACACCTGGGATCGCTTATGGATCCCACTGCAATTAATATTATAGGGACAGCCCTGGTGCACTATTTTGATGTCAACTAGGGCACCAGAGCGTTCCGGGGCAAAGAACGTGAGGCGATGAAGGTGGTGGATCGGGGGAGGTTATATTTAGGCCTGTTTTGTGGGGCCAACTCCATAAATATTTAAAGGTTCAAGAGGCCAGACTAGCAGAGATACAGCACAGCTCGCCCACTAGTTCTACTTATAATGCAGTGCTCCTGTCTGTAGAAAAAGACCTGGGGTGGGGGACTTGGGTTAGACTAGAAAAACACACTAAGGGACTTTCGACAGCGCCACCACATAGAGGGGGATAAACCCAGCAAACCGTTGGCCTGGTTATTGGCCAACAAACATCACCATCTTCCAATATGAGCACTACGAGCACTCAACAATAGATAAGCGATGACGCAGAGAGCTATTAATAGAACATTATCAGAACGTTTCCAGCAGATATATAGCAGGGGAACTAGTTATCGCCCGACCATTTGATATGTTATGTCAAACTCGTTATTTCGAAGAGCAGTGTCCCCCATGCGGAGGAGCTTGAAAGAACTTCACTCTGGAGGACTTGCATGAGGCACTGCAGTCGTTATAAAAAGCAAAAATGCCCAGGAGCAACTGGTTTCCCACGTTGTTGTATCAAACTTTTATGCTCACCAAAAAATTATAGGAAAGTTTTCTGGAGGCACTCCACGATGGGATCCTGCCCCCATCTGTGCAAGAGGGAGTCATATGTATGATGCTAAAACACGTGGGGGACACTCTACTGACCCCTCCTCTTACCGGCCAATAACCATGATTAATTCAGATACGAAAATCCTTTGTAAGTCGCTGGCTATTAGACAGGTTATTGGAGGCCTGGTACACGAAGACCAATGTAGCTTTGTTCCTGGCCGTAACACAGCCGTGAACATGTGGTTGACGCATATACTTCCTTCGGTGAAAGACAAACGAGGAAATGGCCTTGGTGGACGCAGACCTGGAAAAGGCCTTTGGCACCGCAAATTGGGCATATATGTGGGAAATCCTTGGTCGTATAGGTTTTGGTCTACCATAAATGGGTGAGTTTACTGTATGCAGAGCCCACCAGTAGAGTGCGGACAGGTAAAATTGTGTCGAATAGTTCAGTGAGAAACATGTTAGGGCTGCCACCCTCTCCCCTTTATTGTTTGCTCTGACTATTTAGCAATTGGCTTAGGTCTGAAATGAAGGAATGATGAATCACTGTACGGGATGTCTCATCTGGTTTCCCTCTATGCAGAGGATGCGCTATTCTATTTGCGACTCCCATGAGTGTTTGTTCCTTTACTAATGGCTCATATGGAAAGTTTTGGGTAGGTCTCTGGACTGAAAGTAAAATCCGAAAGAGCCTACTCTTCCCCAATCGAGCTATCGAACCTGGGACAATTGGAAACGGACAAATTTAGCTACTTGGGGATCATAGTGGCTCATTCATCGGAAAACCAGTACGATTACAATATGGGGTAAGTGCTACGGGGCTTCTGGCCCTCAATCGGGTTTTGGACCTCGCTTCCCTAGTCTGTCATGGGTGGGGTGGCAATAGCATGAAAGGTGGTTCTACCACGATATTTGTTACAAAATTACCTTTTCCCTCTCAAATAGTCCACATTCAAGAACCTTGATAGTTTACTGGTTACTCTGATCTGGGATAGGAGGAGAAGTAGAGTGACCCTTGTCCTTCTAAAAGAAAAAAAAAGAAGAAAAAAAAAAAAAGAAGGATAGGGAGGACTAGAGCTTTCGGACATGGAGACTTACTACTAAGCATCCCACATCCAACATCCAATATGCATGCCGGTGCATCGCTGAGGAGCATAATTGAGAAAGAGGACTACTGAGGGGCACGTAGGGATAAGACTCCTTTCTGGTGTTACTCATGAGGGGTTGTCGCATTCCACCAGGGTACACATAAATAGTGAGACAGATGCGAGTCGTCTGGAAGCAGATCAAAAACTGCGTGTTCCACAGACCGTCCTTTGCCAGGGAACTTACTCTATGGATCCTACAGCCTTTTATACACATAACTGAGGAAATTATGATGGCCCAATGGCAAGAGGGGTGGAAGGTTGCAACACACTAGGGCACCCTTGCCCTAGGGAGGCATTTCTCTAATTTCAAGAAGCCCAGGAGGCATTTGGAGTGGGTCCTGGACACTTCCTGCAATATGCCAAATAGGAGGGAATAGCGAAAGAAATTTGGACAGGGTTCCCATCTATACCAACACCCACACGGACATTCAAAGCCATTTTACAACTGGACACGTCACGGCACACCATCACACACATGTATAGAGCACTAAAACATGACAGCCCTATAATAGGGACGACTAAAGGCAAATCTGCATGGGAGGCACAACACAGTGTGGGATACTGCCTGTGCACAGGTACGCGAGGCATCAGTCAATGCAAGATTCAAGTTGATACAATTCAATTTCCTCCATCGAATCCTACTGATACCGGTGGCCCTAAGCAAGATATATCCTGGGAGGAATGCATCCTGCCCCAGATACCACACAGACAGGGCCTCATTTCTTCATTTAGCATGAGAGTACGCCCCCTCCCCGCACTCCAACCATATTGGGAAACTGTTTTCCACACTGGAGGCGGTCAGGGGATATCACTAGAACTAGGACCCATGCAGGGCATATTTGGACTGATCGCCAAGAGAAAAGGGAGGAAGATGCCCTTTCAGCTTGTACAGGTTTCTGAGATTGACAATGGTGTTAATACGCAGGCGTGTCGCGATGGGGTAGATGAGTGCCAGGGTTCTCAAGCTCTCCCTGTGGCATAAGGATGTAGCAGAGTGGATCTTAGCAGAGGAAAAGCACATCAAATTAGTCAGAAGGAACAAAAAAGTGCAAAAAGACCTACAAACCTGAAGGGAGCTTTTAGATAGGCTTGTGTAGGGTGAGGACCCGGAAGGGGGATTCTCTATGGGGGAGTGACCCGTGGCAAGTTAATAGTTGCTGCAACTTGGCTGGGGGGGAGCAGCCTTCCCCCCCCCCCACCCTGGTACTGGTCATCTACTATACGGTCGCACAGTGGGCTGGATCGTCAAAACATGCTTAAGGGGCGGATCTGGGACAACAACTAACATTTCGAAAATGTGCCTTGCATTATTTGTGTAGCAGGGTGGTGTGGATGGAAGGACTCAGAGGGGGTATTAATCCTTACGTCACAATATATCATGATTGTTGAAATGAATGTCGTCGCTTGGGAGCATTGGATATCCTACTGTTATCATTGTTATATAACAAAACACAAATCTACTAAAAACAGGTTTTTAAAAAAATTGCTATAAGTCAGTAATGTTTCAACTATTCAATATCATGCACTGTACAAGTATTTCTTTCACTTTAATAGCTGCAAAGCACACTCAGGACCTAGAAACAAGATACCGGCACCCCAGAGTCATACGACTAGAAGTCCCAGGCCAGGAGTGCTTGGAACTGAGAAAATGTCTCCCGGGGTCATGAATTCCTCTACCTATGAGACTTAGGGTGACACAAACAGGAATTATGGAGAGGTCTTTGTCAGGGCCTGTCGCTCTATTGGCTGTCCCCAAACACTGAATTGATTTTGATGGTGGTGCCCCTGGCTTCCTGTGAAACCACAGAACTAAAAATACAAATTCATAGCCCGCAGTATGTCGCTTGTGGGCCCATCCTTTAACCCGCTCCTGGTCCTCTGCAAAGCCTTTGATGTGGACACGGGCAGCGTGCTCTCCCCTCCCGCTCCCTTTAAAAAAATCTTTTTTTTTTTTACATACAACTGCTATGGGGTTCCATACCATAAACGGGCACCAGTCGCTCTCTTTGCTGTTGACACAAGGCAGTCCTCACAGCGCTCACTGTCCTTGCCGGCCCCCCGCCTGCCGGACTCAACTCTTATGTTGCCACAGGAACCAGCTTCATTCTTTTCCCCCTATGGTCAGTACGGATAAGGATATTTGTGCTGGTTGTTTACCTGCTTCACCAGACAAGGGCACTGGGAGCATGAAAGGGACCTAGCAACACTCCCAGCCTGGGAGCCTAATGTAGGAAGGCCAGCTCCTTGAGGCCACCAGGCGATCCATGAGCTATCCCACCCGCCCCCATCTATCTCGGGGGAGGGAGTGCAGCTTGGCTTGGGTACATCTCAAGATAGTTTTATCCTTAATTGGATTCCTGCGATTATCCAATATCTGTTTGTGTAAGAACTCCCAGCAATGGTTGAGTCCGCCACTTGTCCTACAGGTAGATTACCACGTAGTGACTTTGGATGAAAACTGTCATACCTCAAAAAGTTGTTCCGGTCCGTTGGTTTGTAATATACTTCAAGCTTGAGGCTGTTATTCCACGGTTGTGTGCGTTATCTTTAATTGGATCCCTGCGATTATCCAATATCTATTTATCTAAGAACTCCTAGCAATAGACGAGTCTGCCATGGAGGTATTTGCCTATCGTGGTGTGGAATGTCGCCTATGAAGAAGCACGCCACCATAAGTTCTGGGTGAGGCAATATTTCCTAAATCTTCTTTTGACTCAGGTAGAGCTCTCCCTAAACTCGGGGGCGCTAGAGTGCCGGCTGCAAGATGGCCACCACATAGTGAAGCTCTGCAGGCTGGACCGACGATCCAGCATTAATCCAGCAGTCCGGGCGAACATCGTAGGCTCTATACGCGGGGGAATGACTCCTGACACCTGTGGCAGAAAATAATTGCGCTTTGGACGGCCCAGATTGCTCGGTTTGAGCTGCAGAGGAGAAGGAGGGGAGCAGTCCGAGGAAGCAAGATGGCGGCCCCGCAATGAGCAGAACGAGAGCCCTGCTCACATTTCTTCAGAGACGTCTGGAGTGGGAAGGGAACTATCTGCCACAGCTGAGTAGGCGAAAATCCTATTTATTGGCTGTAGGTTTATCAAGCTTGAAGGACAAACAGTTCCTATTGTGCATAAAACCTTATATCTCAGTTTCCTTGAAACTCTTCCTTGAAACTTTTTCAACAATGGCCGACGAAGACACCGCTGTGCGAGCACAGCCTGCTGAAGCAGGGAAGAAGAAATAGAAGGGGAAATAAACATTTCAGAAAATGTTAGGTATGCCCTTACTCAAAAGCGAACAGACTATGGAGTCACAGCTAGGGGTAGGACAGTAACCTTCGTGATTGAGGATCACGAATCATATAGAACAGAGGTATTCTATTCATGGGTTAAATTCCCACAAGCAGACGCACAATCAAATACATTTCATTCTTACACTGAAGATGAAACACCAAATGAATACTGTCCGTATGAGGACATTGAAATTACGCTCACCTACCAGAGCACATAAACTGGTTTAAAGGCGCCCTTCTCCATACAAAAGTCAAAGCAAGACTAGGTCCACTCGGAAGAGATGGAGCCACTTGGCCAGTCCTTGCGGCTTACACACCGCATCCAGAGATTGACACAATGCCAGTAGCAGACCTACGTCCACTTCACAGAGAAATAATAAAACTTTGCAGAAACCTGACAGTTCGTGATGAGAACACTCACACTTCAACCAACAAGAGCTACACAAGCAGTACAAATTCTGGGTTCTACAAATAAAATTACACCACAAAGGCTATACACAGTTATGGGTAAAATGTCGACTAAACGTGAGCAAATGCCATTCTGGATAGCTCAAAAAATAACACAGCTAGAGGCAGTATTTCCACACACAAGCCCTCAAGAAAAACACAGAATGCTAACAATCTGCTTGCCAATGGGGGGATAGCTCCCCAATTAGAGGATTGTACCACTTGGGGTACAGTTTTAACTGCCATATATACCAGAACTCATGGTATCCCGTCATCAGCAGTAATACCCGACGTATTAAGACAGATACAGACGGAGTACGGAGCAGAACCTGCTCTGAACTTAGGGATGAAATTATTAGATAATTTTGCCCAGGTATCAGCTATAATATTAGCAAATATAAAAGGGGAGGCAGCAGCAGTGGCAATACGCCAACGCCGGAGGGATTTCACTCCTTTACAACAGGAACATGAATTACCTAAAATTATCACAGACACCTATGCTGAATTAGGTAGAGATAGTTTGGGAGCTAGAGCAACAAAACCTCAACTCACGGTCCTGAAAAGGATAACACCAAGCAAGGACCTGATTCTTCCAAGAAGAAGTGGGATAATAACAATAAAATAAAAAAAATTAGAGAAAATAGATCTCTATCTAGGAGTGGGTCTCCTCAACAGGAGTCCTCCGAAAGGAGATACAACCTTAGGAATAGAGATAACATTAAAAAACCTGACAGGTATCAGGATACTGATACACGTTCCTCTCGTTCCTTTCAGGGTCCACCAAGAAACTCCGAGAGAGAAGGACGGTCAGAACATAGACAAGAAGAGCGTACAAAGTCCAGAGACACGCCACGCGCTTCAAGCTACACTTCTAAAAAAGAAGACAAGCCACAATCTAAACCTCAATTTAAAAGAAGAAAGTAGCAGGTCTTAAAGGTAGACATGCCCAGAATTCTGAGGACTCAACTACTGAACGGGGAATGGGCTCTGACGATGCTAGACAGCGCAGCAGAGGTAACAATAGCTCGCCAGAACCTGATGGAATTTCTGGTGACAGCAGAGTTGAATGAGCACATCACGGTGGAAACACCGGATACGAGGGTTAGTGTCCCACATAGGTTACATGAAATAACACTCCAAATGGAGGGGGTCAAACCCAGAAAATTTAAAGGTCTCCTTTGGGAGAACTTGACTTATGGCTATGACATCCCTTTAGCTGAAAATTATTGGCCGCCTGAAATTGTTATGGATTGCCCAAAGGGAGAAACAGTAATCTTACCAGCTTTTTCCGACCACGTTCCAATATACTTAAAACACACATACGCGGGGGAGTGGGAGGTAGTCCTCGCTCCAGCACTTTATCACAACCATGTTGGGTGGGATGCTGAGTCACCACACCATGTAATCCCAGTAAAAACTACTCCAACTCCACAGAGACAGTACCCAATAAAACAAGAAGCGAAAAAACAGGTCAGGGAGATCTTCGATCAACTTGAATACAAAGGTGTTATGAAACTTGCACCTCCCCAATAAATAATCCTTTGTTTCCCGTAATAAAACCCGATAATTCATACCATCTAGTTTTAGACTACCGACATCTGAATACATGCACTAAAACATTTGCTGTACAGAATGCACATAGTGCCGCATTAATGAATAACATTGTGCAGAAAAAATACAAAACACTAGACATCTCAAATGGATTCTTCTGCCAAAATATAGCGCCTGTAAGCAGGTATCTAACAGCATTTTCCGCGCTAGGTTCCCAGCGTCAATTTTGTTGACTGCCCCAAGGGTATAAGAATAGCCCTGTGTTGTTCAGCGCTAGGGTAAAAGAGTTACTTCAGAATTTGGATGAAGAGGCATTGTACTATGTAGATGATATTTATCTGACGGATGATGATTTACAGGATCACTTGACCACGGTGAGCACCATAATTTTGGGGTTTGCCTCTGAGGGCTACAAATACAACTTTAAAAAAATCAAAAATAGCCCACCTCAATGTCCTATTTTTAGGATACGAGTTATCTAGTGAGAGAAAAAGCCTTGCAGCTAACTTTTTAGAAAAGTGCCCGCTGCTCCAACCTCCTAAATCTTTGAAGAACTTACAATTCATATTGGGATTTTTAAATTTTGGCAGAACATACATTTTAGATTACGCAGAAAGGGTAAAACCTTTCTACGACTTAATCAGACCTGACTTCTCAGTTAGGCATTGGGCACAGGAACACACAGATATCCTTCGTTCCCTACAAGCTGACATGATAGCTTCAAAACACTTGCAGACGCGTAAATGTACGCAACCTGGTAATCCGCGTTATAGCGGGTCAATCTGGGTACACCTACCTAACCTTCAATGAAGGCGAAACAGTACCCAGAGCATACAAATCACATTTGTACACAAACGCTGAAATGCGCTTTGCTTCTACAGAAAAAATACTGACAACAGTACAGACCGCTGTAGTGAGAGAAAGAGCACTGGCTCGGGGGAAACTAATAATTGTCGTAACTCCGGTATCGGCCTTAGAGGCTGCTACAAAGGCAAGCGTTTCTAATGCTAAAGCCTTACATCCAAGATGGATACAATGGGCTAATTCTCTCACTGCTCCGGATGTAGAATACAGATATGACCCAAGGTTAAAAACACAAGCATTCCTGCAATATGAACAAGAATATCTTCTCCCAAATGAAATAATGCCTCTAGATCAGTATGAATACATTATTTACTCTGACTGATCTGCTCAGCCGGCCATAGGAAGTAAACAGCAATACAGCGCCGCTTGTGCGATTGTAAAAGGTTGTATGCTGGAAGGCAAGTTCCATCCCAGCGATACGAAGACACAGTCTCTAGGAGACTGCACAGCTCAGCTGGCAGAACTAAAAGCCTTATTGCTGGCCCTAATAAATACGGATCTGGAATTCCCCACACTGATTGTGTGCGATTCTTTTTATTGTGTCCAGTCATACAACGAATATCTTCATTACTGGGGTCAAAATGGGTTTAAAGACTCAAAAGGATGCACAATTAAGCATAAATTGCTATGGGAACAGGTAGCTGAGTTGGAAAACGAACTACCAAGAGCTCACATGATACACACAGAGTCATCAACGTGATGGCGTTCACGTTTAAGGGAATTCATTGGCCGATGAAGCCGCAAAAGGGGGGAGGGGGGGCAGTACGAACTGCTGCCGTAGTTGCAATCACTCATTCAAAAACGAGAATAGACAGACAGATAATGGTAGCTGTCATTGCTTCACGCAAGAACAGCAAAGCCTTACCGAAAGGTTTTCCACTCAAATAATCCTACAAGTTAGATGCAAACAACATTCCATATGCTCAGATTCCAGGAGTGGGGGATAGAGTAATACCAAACATGGATCGCAGATTAGGCTTAATACTAGCTGCACACGAGGGTCTTAGTTCTGCACACGCAGGGATTACTGCGACAGTTTCTTTACTGAAACAACGCTATTGGTGGCCTGATTTAACAGAACAGACGAAGCATTTGGTCTTAAAATGCGACATCTGTTAGCAGATGAAGGGGTCCACTGTAGCACGTCCAGCGCAGACACCTTTACTAACATCAGACAGACCCCTAGCATGTGTCTATCTGGACTACTGCGGCCCCCTACATTCGGATGGGGCTTACAAGTATATCTTGGTGGCAGTGGATTCTTGCTCAAGATTCCTATGGGTATGGCCTCAGCGCTCAGCTGACGCTCGACCTGTTATAAAAGATTTGCGAATCTTCACAGGGACATACGCAGTTGGCACATTACATTCTGACCGTGGTCCCGCGTTTAGCTCTAGGGCTTACAAGGAAGCCATGGAAGGTTTGAGTGTAGCATTGCGGTACACCTCTCCGTACCATCCCGAGGGAAATTCGGTAGTGGAGAGGAAAAACCGGGACTTAAATCAGTCTTTAAGAACAAGAGTATTAGGTTCGGGTGGAAATTGGGTCAATCACCTATATGGGGTACAGCGTGCCCTCAACAACATGCCAAGAAGTTCTCTAGGTGGTGTCATTCCTTATTAGGTCCTATTTGGGACAAGAATGTGGGTACCTGATCTCGATTGTGAAGGCACAGTGGCGGATGAAAAACCATTTGACATCAATAAACATTTGGCTGTTTTACAGGATCTGAATGAATCCACAGCACTACTAAGTAACGTGCAAGTAAAACGGACCACCACTGGGGAAGTCAAATCAGTCACGGCAAGACCTGTCTGGGTCCCAAAAGTCAGGGATCTGGTCAGAGAAAAGATAGAGGACAAGAAAGAATTTGGGCCATCCTACAGAAAGCCTGTACCTGTCGTGGCTGTCGAAGGAACAAGAACAGTACTTCTTCCGCCTCTTGCCGGCAAAAAAGAAAAGAGATTCGTCTCCATTGACCTGATCAAACCACACAATGTGGCCGATACTGAATAGTAGGCCTCGTGGGCTCCCGGGTAGCCGACGCTCTCCTCTCGCTACCATACAGGAAGTTCAGGCAGAAAGACTCATAACATTTGAAGAGTCACCAATTCGAAGTGATGGAATTTCCAACAATGAAATGGAACTCGTTCCTCTGGAATCAGTACTTCAAAATTCAAATGAAAGACAAATATCAATTCAGCCAAACACCGATGTCTACATCAATATGCCTCGACAAGAGACACCTGCCGGTTCAACACAACCTGCCGGGCTACCAAATATTGATCGAACTGCATCTGGCTAATTCATCGATTTTGATACCTTCTCTCTTGATCCCAGTGAACCCGAGACAACGCCAGCTCCAGTCTCCCGTAAGCAACAAATGTGTAAATTTTACACTTTTCTAAAAAAAAAAAAAAGAAAAAAAAGACTTACTTGGCATCACCTTGGCTCCAGCTCTGGATCATAACTGAAATATTGTTTTTTCTGTTCTGGATTGGCCTAGTGCCTGTCTGTTGCTTACTCATAAATGGAAAATATCTCCCAGAACGCTCTGCAGTATCTAATGTGAACTTGGTCTTGAAACCTCATACATCATCTCATCGTGAACAAAGAGACTTGTTTTCCGTGAACATTACAGCTGTTCTAATTCCTGATGGTATAGTTTGGGACAAAGTTGATTATGATGTATTTGGCCCCACTGAACTTTTGAAGATTCCACATTTATTTAAAATTTCTCTAAATGATATGATTACCTCCAGTACATTTTCTGATGATTGGGATTTTGAAACTGTAATTAATATGCGGTCTTATTTGAAAAATTCTGCTGCATTTTCAAGCAATGAAATGTTAGAGGGCACATCTGACTTTGATAGCTTGTACTGTTACCATCATTATGGTCATCACTTTTTACACAAATCCAGTATCCCACGAAGTGTTTTTACATACCACCAATGGGAACATTGCCCAACACCGCCGAAAGGTAGTTCAAAACATTTTGCACAGAAACTTTCATATTTTTCAGGGTTTAACACTTCTGACCCGACCTCATTTTTATATAAGGTTGCACCTACACCTGCACAGAAAAATATGCTGACTAACACCTTTTTTTTTTAAATATCTTTTTATTAGATTTTGAGTTTGTTTTGTTCCCTTAAATAAAAAACATGAACAAATCAATATTACTGCTGATACAACAAGACCTGGGTCAATGACAGATCTGTAAAAAAATAGAGGATAGAGATGACCATACAGCAAACAATACAACAAACATTACAGAAAACACCGATTATAGCATTCGACAAGATATGCAGGGCTGTCGAGCCTCCAGACCAGATTAAATAGCTACAGAAGAGGAATGCAATTCGCTATATTCAAATCAAGATATGTTTGAGAAAATTAAATAATTCATTATGTTCCTTACTTCATTGACAAAGGAAGAGCAATTAAGCACATCAAAAATTAGAATAGAGAAACAACAGGGAGAAACAGATAGCCCTCCTAATCTTTTACTCAACCAGGTCCGCAATAGGAGCCCAGATTCGTTGTCCCAGCGCTTTCTTCCTACGACCTCTAAGTTAATAAATTGAAGATTCGATATTATATGCAGCGAATAACCTCGCGCGCCAATTAGTAAAAGTTGGAGGATCAGCACTAATCCATTGGGAAGTAATACACAAGCGGGCAATAGCCATGAACACAAAGCCTGTCTCAGATCTTACCCTACTACCCGCTTCAGTATTATTCCCTACTCCCAGAATGAGAAGAGCTGGTGTAACAGAGACTGATATCCCCAGAGTCGTAGTCAAGAATGTTTCTATATCATGTATAAAAACAGCCAGTCTTGGACAGGAATAAAACATATGTACAGTGTCCGCTGCCTGGAGATCACATCTATTACATTTCCCTCCCCTCAATTTGGCAATCTTCGCGGGGGTATAATACAAATCAAAGACTGACAAAGTGTTGGCTCCTGAGGCTTCCCGTAATCAGAATCTGGCTCGCCAGAGACAGGGAATCCTCAATGTCCATTGCTTCCTCCCCGCACTTGCTTGCCCATTTAACTGAATATGCTACCAAATCATCAAGGAAAGAATCAAGCAAAATATGAAATCTTTCCCAGCCGAGACTTCTTTTGAATAGCTTCCACTAGGGGTATCTTTTCAAAATTTGACGACACCCTGCGCATATTTTCCCCCAAGAAGCTCCGGATCTGCAGATATTTCAAAAACTCACCCCTACAAAGACCATATTCTTCCTGTAGTTTTGCAAATGTTGCAAATTGCCCATCTCTATAGAAGTCCCCCAGGGAATAAATACCCTTATTAGCCCACTCAAAAGTAACCCGATCCCGGAAGATTGACGGCAGTGTACCTGTGGCTACAAATGGAGTGTATGCATTCAGATTAGAGATCTTGAGTTTCCGCCGGACCTGTTTCCACACCTTATAAGCTGCTCTCACAATTTTAAATCTGGTCTTTTTATAATAGCTAGGTTCGAGAACCGAGACCAGACAGCCCTTAGCTTGGTTCCCCAACCCCAGTTCATATATAGACGGGCTTCTTTCCATTGATATATCAGCCTTAGCCCCGACTAGCAAGATGGCCATATGCTGTAACACAGCGGCCCAGTAATAAAGCAGAAAGCTGGGGATAGCCATACCCCCACGCTGTCTTGGGAGATTCATCCATTTGGCCGCTCTCCTTGACCTGCGATAGCCCCAAAGAAACCTAGAACATACCCTTTCTAGCTTCACAAAGCAGGAAGAGGAAAACTCAAGAAGGATGGTCCTAAAAAGATACAGAAATTTGGGCAAAATTGACATCTTAATAACATTGCTTCGCCCAAAAAGGGAAAGGTGTAAGTGATCCAATCTCTCCAATTTCTTATTAGCGATTTCTATTATTGGATTGATATTTAAATCGGGTATTCTGTCAACCGCGGCTGTAATTGTAATACCCAAATAGGTAGCCTCTGATACAACTGGGAAGTCCGGGGGGCAGATCATACCTGAACAGAGAATTTTAGTCTTATCCACATTCAGCTTGTACCCCGACAGAGCGCCAAACTGAACTGCTAAATCTTTCGCCACTGGGAAGGCAGAGACAACATCGCTCGTAAGAACCGCAATGTCGTCTGCGTATGCCAAAGCCCTATACTCGATCTCCCCAATCCTGACCGCTTTAATATGGGTACTTAGCTCGAGTTTTTTTAAAAAGGGATCAATATACAGGGCAAGGAGGAGGGGTGAACATGGACACCCCTGCCTCGTGCCTCTGCTGATGGTAAATGGCTTGGAATCCGGCCCTGAAATCCGGATCACCGCCTCTGGAGAAAGATACAATGCTTTAACTGCTTGTATAAAGCCCCTACCCAACCCCTTTCAACATAGGACAGACCACAGGAACCGCCAGGAGACCATATCGAACGCTTTCTCAGCGTCCAAGAGGAGAACCCCCAGCGGTGATCCCGTGGCCTGTGCCCAATCAAGAAGGGCTATTACACGGCAGACAAGATCCGCCGTGTCCCTTCCCGGGATAAACCTATGCTGGCGCAGAGATACCAGAGGGGTGATAACCTTTCCAAGTCTAACTGTCAAAATTTTTGAATAGATTTTACTATCGCAATTGATCAAGGTTATAGGCCTGTAGGAAGCTGGGTTAAGTTCTAGCTTATCTTTTTTCCTAAAAACGATAATAGTTGTCTTCCGCCAAGAGTCAGGAATATGATTTTTTTTGCGAGCCTGTTCAAATAAGAGCATAATATCCTGCTAAAGAACTTGGCGGAATGTTCTATAAAATTCCAGGGGAATGCCATCTGGGCCGACAGCCTTGCCCATGGCTAAAGAGGTTATTGCAAGGTCTATTTCCTCCCATGTAAGCTGGGCTTCAAGTGCCTCATTTTGATCCTGAGTTACCTTCATTGGTTCCATACCATTAAAAAAATCCCCTTCCAGAGAATCTATCCCTGCCAGGTCAGGTCCCTCAGCATAAATTTTGAAAGACATTCAAAATTTCTGCCGGCGAATCCTGGACCTGCCCTGCATGATCCTTAATTTTGCAAACACGATTAGCTACTTCACGCTGTTGCAAGCGTTTGGCTAAAACCCTGCCTGTGTTTTCCCCCAGCTCGTATGACTCAGCCCTCCACTGCATATATTGGCTGCCACTTCCGTGCCGAAATGACGATGAATTTTAGATTTAATGATGGCAATACGCTGTTGACATTCCTCTATACTTGTGCCCCCCTGGATTATACTCATTAATTCGCATTCTGCTGACCTCAATTGTTCTACCCAGTTTTTGATTTCTTCCTGTATTGATTTTTGACGGGCTAAGGAGAAGCTCAGAGTTTCCCCTCGGACAGCTGATTTAAAAGCATCCCACACAATACATACTGAGGCTGTATTGCGATTAAAAGAAAAAGAATTCTCGATCCATTTGGCCATATGAGTACAATATAGCTCGTCAAGCAAAAGTTTCCTTTCAAAGGTCCATGGTCTCTGAACCTTTGAGATGCCCCTCAATGGAATCTCAATCGTTAAGGGGTTGTGATCTGAGATAATTCTCGGAAAAATCTCAATCTTACTTGTCTCAATCAATTGACTGGAAAGAAAAAAATAGTCCAACCGAACTAGCTTGTTGTGGGGAGCTGAATATAACGTGAACCCAGGATCGGGTGATTTGAGTTTATGCCAGCTATCAGACAGCCCATGTTCCTTCACCAATCCTTGAAGAGCTTTAAAAACTCTAACTTTCCTTGCTTGATATGGAAAAGTATTGCATATATCAAACTTACTATCTAGATGGATATTAACATCACCACAAAGTATTAGAGGGTGGGGCCATAGGGCAAGTTCAACACTTAGAAAGTTTAAAATATCCGGGTCATCTAAATTAGATCCATAAATTGAACAGAGTGACATAGGGGTATTATTCACTATGATTTCAGCAATCGCCCAGCGGCCTAAATTGTCTACTTTGACTCGTTTACATGAACCCACCCCGCGCCTGGCTAAAATAGCCACCCCCTTAATTTTTGTACCTTGCCGGGTACAGGCCAACACTTCCAGCCCAAGATCCCTCAACCACCACCGCTTGCTCCACGGTATATGGGTCTCCTGAAGGCATAACAAATCAATCTGCATATAACGGAGCTGTTTGGCTAACTTGCCCCGCTTTCTCCCGTCATTGAGACCACATATATTAAGTGAGCAAATACGTAGACTACCCATCATCCTTGTAATTTATAAACTCAGGACCACACTCCGGACCACACATTGCCCAAAAACACGGAGCGTAAGGCATAGTAATAAAGCACATTCCAAACTTCCTTATCCATATAGCAGCATAGTAACAATAAGAGAACAAAACAAAACCCCCAAAACACTCCCCCTCCCCCATAACCCCCACACCTTTGACCCCTGACCACCCTGCCCTCCCCACCAAACCCCTCCCTTCCACCCACCTCGTGAGGCGTAAAGACCGACCGGTCCTCTGTGATGGAGAGCGGACTAAGACCCCCCCCGCTCCCGCCCTCCCCCCACCCACGAAAGGAAAAAAGAATCCCCTCCACCAATTTAAATCCAGAACAGGCTTAAAAAAAAAAAAAAGGGCTACCTTTAAGCCAGTGTAAGCCAGCACCAACATCAGCATGAGTATGGGAAAGTCAAAATAATCCCCCTACCTCTCCTGCAGTGTATGCAAAAATTCCTTTGCTGAAATTTGAGAGAAAAAATTTCGCCTCCCCCTTAAAAACCACTTTCAGCTTGGCAGGGTTAAGCAAGAACACCTGAGCCCCTTTTTCCTGAAATCATGGAATTAATTGGCGAAGCTGCTATCTTTTCTCGACTGTTGCCTGGCAATAGTCAGGTCTCACAAAGAAATCACACCCCTTCCCTGCCCTTTTCCTATCTGGCCTAGCTAGATCATACAGTGCCTCTCTGGCCAAAAAGTTATTGAGACAGATCAAAATGGCACGAGGCTTTTCAGCAGCTTGACCAGTCTTTTTACCTTGATTAAAGGGAAACCGGTGGGCCCTCTGAAGTTCAGTTTTACAGTCCCATTGCTTCAAATCGGGGAATGCTTCGGTAAAAAGTTCCACAACGAACTGGCGAGCATCTGTGCCTTCCTTGCCTTCTGGAATACCCAATATCCGTAAATTATTTCTTCTTGACCGATTCTCAAGGTCCGTCAGTTTCCATAATGTATCCGTCTTCTGGGCTTCCAGGGAGTGAGTAAGGGCCTCTTGCACCACCAGTTCATCCTCCAATGTGGAGATTCTTGCTTCCGCTTCTCCAATTCTAGCAGCAAAGTCCGAGCAAGTTTTAGCCTCCCTGCGTATTGAGTTCTGCAATTTACGATAAGCCCCCTGGGTACGTGAACTTTCCATACGAGTCTCTTCCCTGTGAGCTAAATTACTCTGATAAATGGTAGTGAGGGTTATTTCACTAGGCATGGCTTGATCTAAGCTTGCGGCTCCTAAAGCTGTCGCTCCGTCGGTTACGCCATTACCATCCAGTTTAGGAGAGAAAGAATAGTCCCAGACCATTGAACCTGCTAAGCCAGAGGTCTTGTCTGGAGCGAGGGTGCCAAGTTCCCTTTTACGGACAGTTGCAGAAATATGAGGAGTTCTCTCCAAACTCTTTTCCTCCCCCCCCAAGCAGAGGCTGCTTGCATCGCTCTCATCTTCCGCCCAATACCTCCCCGGACTTTCATCCCCTGAAGACAAAGAGGGGTCGGACATAGAATAAAATTTATCACCCGAGTCCCCCTCCTTCACAGGGCCCGGAGCACAGGTTTCCATATCTTGGAAATCAGAGAGGTTTCATTGCCATTAGGTCTGAGCTCAATACATTCAGCGCACTCCCCTGGCCCCCACTTGGAAAGACTACATTACCCATAAGGCATTGTTCTTGCCTTCTGGCCATTTTTCCACTTTCAATTATTCCTGGCTCCAAAGTCATAGCTAGTTCATCCTGACTTGCTTCATAACTGACAAATTCAGTTCCTTCACATAGCACGCCCTGCCTCCCCACCCCAACAGTGTTGCCTGCAGCTAGTTCGCTGGAAACTGTCCCAGAAGGGATCACAGTACCTTGATTCAGCGCCTCGTCTAATAGCCCAGGAGTTTCGGATTCCGCCAGTGATTACAGGGGACGCTGCTCGTTTCAACGAGGATTTACCTCCGGTTACCGCTTCTTCAGGAATTTTGTTTTTTTCATTACGCGCCTTAAACATTGAGGAGACAGTTTGCCGGACGCGAGCAGAAGTGCCTCCTCCGGCCGCCTGGCCCGCAGCCCGATCTGTAGATCCTCCCATCCCCGGCCGGGTAACAGCTGTCCCTGTTGCCGACCGGCCTGTCTCAGCGTCCCCATCGATTTTCCCGGGGCTTCCGGAGCCCGCTGGCAGTCCCCGGGTCTTGGAACCCTTTCCTATCGTCTTTGGGGCCATCGGAGCTATCGAGCAGGACCAAGTCGAGGAAACCGCTGCCCAGAAGAGAGGGGTTACAGACGCTAAACGTGAAGGTGCCGGCAGCTCCAAATGCCACAACCACGAGCGCCAGATCATGCCCAAGAGCACAGTGATTCTTTTTTCTCCACAACACACCGCCTCAAGCCACGTTCATAGAGGGGGGAGCGTTGCTCAGGAGAGCACAAAAAGTCAGCTCAATCAGCCGGCGTCGCGGCCGCCATCTTGCCTCTACTATGCTGACTAACACCAAACAGATTTATTCTGCATCCTTTATTGCCCAACTGTCTAAACAGGGTTTCGACTTATGGAAGGACACAATAGATCAGTCTGGGGTTCTAAAGAATGGCAAGTTCAGGGAACAGAAGCACTATTTAGAGCGGCCTCATTCCACAACAAATGATATTTCTGAATTAAACTGTGCAACAGACTTCCTGTCTTGGACTAGCCAAGAACAAGGATTTGAACACACCACGGTTTCCCACACGTTCACACATCAATTTTACATCAAGTGGAGGGGATACAATAGATGACATAATGCAGTACAATACATCAGACCCCAATTGGAAGGGATGGTTAGTTTGGCCCACAGACACAAACAGATGTCAATCAAGATTCAGGGGTACAACCGAAGGGTTTAGTATCCATAGGCCAGACCTACGATATGTACAGAGAGAACATCCGGGGGTGGTGACATCATACAGTGTTGGTAAGTTGTGCCTCGATTGGCTAAAAACCTCGACACTGTCCCAGGTGAAACAGCACTTATCCTTACTCTCAGATGAGGTGGATTTAAGGGATCTTTTTACTAGGTCCCCGAAAGCCACGTCAGAAACGTTTCTATTATGCAGTCTATAATGAAATATGGAAAATCTCTCAACAAGAAGCTGCGGAGAGACTTCATGAAATAGATCAGATTAACCTAGATAAGGCATTAGCAGTAGTTGACAACGGTCTGACTACATTAACATCCAGGATTTATTTACTGGGCAACATTGTATCTTCTGCTATAGATATACTAGAACAAGACTTGTCCATACTACAACACGGACAATCAAAATTGCGTTCTATTATGCTATTAAGCTGGACGCTGCAATCATTGCGCGCTGGTTATATGCCTTGGTGGTTTATCAACAGTACGTCAGTCTTTTCTGCATATAATCTAACTGAAAAACAGATAATGGCACAAAGGTGAGAAAAATATACAAAGCTGCATATTGAAAAACTTGACAAATTACCTTTTACTGTGGCAGAGTCACCATCCACAGAATGGTTAATCCATGGCCATATAACACTACCGGTCACAACTTTCCAGTTTCAGTATTGCCTAGAACAACAACAGGCAGGCAGATATGAAGCGATGGGTAGGGAATTCATCAAGGAATCTTGGGAATTACCATACAGATTTCGATGTAGGAATGGGGACACAGAAGTATTTCTTAGCGGTACCAACTGCGAGAATTCCTTAAGTGGATCTCTCATATGCCAGGATAAAATGCTCCACGGGCCTGCAATGGTTCCATTGCTAACTTATCCTGTCACTTGAAATGTTCCCCAGCTGCCGTGATTAATCTGGTGTTCAAGTTGCTTTCGAAATGGGAGTTACTTGATGCTGAATGATCAAGGTTGTTGCGGGATGCTCCCGGGCATCGCATATCTTGTCACTGTAAGCTCCAGGGTTACTTGCTGTATGCAAGTATTGTTTCCACCCACCCATACAGTCAGGGAGGCGCCGTTATGGCCTTCGTTGAAGGTTTCCTTTATATGGTTTGATACTCAGACGAATGAAAGCCATGCTTTTACAGCAAACCGAGCCCTTAACCTCCGCCCGAGAAACTTATGATCGCCAGGTTGCAAGGTCCTCGGCTGAGATACAGGCACTGGTACGAACAAACTGCCCTTTCCATTTCACAGAAATAGTACAACGTATCTTTAACAGGTCTGATACGACGGGTATTGTCCACCTATTTAAGACCATAGATTCTATACTGTTAAGCACCTTTCAGACAATCCTCGGAGTTGTTCCCAACTTCATACACTCCGTGTTCGGAAGCATTTTTGGAGGGTTTCCGATAATCCTGTTTCTAATAGCAGGTTTCCTGATTGTTTTTTTTCTGCTACACAATGGACGTCCCAGTCACCAAGGAGATGGAAAAAACGCTCTTGGAGCGCCGATACCGTGATCGCATGGTAATCCATCTGGGCACACCTCGTCTTCGAGAGCTGAGCGAGTCTTGGTTCTTGTCTTTTAGACCAGTCTGGATCGACTGTATTCGGCCTGTCCTCCAATGCCTGTTCTGCGGACAAGAATGCGTGTTGGATCTCTGTCTAACACTTCCAACGATTTCGCCACCGGACGTTGATGCTTTACTTGACCCGATAACGGCCCATGTCCTCAGTGTATTCCAATGTTGATGTCTGCATTCTTAGAGCCACCACAGGATGCTTCAGCTCCTGTCGGAAAGGATACCGGCTCCTCAACAAATACTCAGGCCTTGGATGACACTAGTACATCCCCAGCAGCGGCTGTGGTGAATACGGAGGAACATCTGTGCTCGATTGACCTGATCTGCAAGGTGTTGCAGGGACTGTCGTCTGCGATTGCAGGCAACAGTGATGTTGAGTCTCCGAGCCAGGACACAAACATTTGGCTCATCGTGTATTGGGAAAATTCGGCCTTTTCAAGAACAACCAAATTTGAAATTTTCAACAAAAACACTTTCTAAACTGCATGGCTTTCAGTCTCTCATTGTTCGGACTATATATACGAACTTATTTAGTACAGACTTCTATTGCATGCACTATTTTTCTTTTCTATAATGTTTTTAGAAATTTTACATTTTTAAGTACTGTTTTTAATGGACTTATTTGCGTACCACGTTTAGCCGTACGTAGAATTTTTAGTATGTCGTCCAGTCGGATGAGGAGTGGGTGTTATGTTCCAGATAGGTAGCCCAATATAGGCTCACGTAATCACCTAACCTTTCGCCCTACCATTACACTACATAACGGTTCTTAGTACTGACCTTTTACCTAGTTGCAGTAATGTCCAAAGATGACATGGGGTTTTTCTCCGAAAAGCTTAAGCCTCATTCATTATGCAGGAGGATTCTTGGAATCACAGCAGGCCTACCATCTCCTGCATATTAACTATGTATAAGGGTCATTCTTTCCGTCATCCTAGTCCGACATGACACAGCAAGGTATATACCCAGGGGGTACCACTTTGGGTATATATACACACCATATCTTGCTGAGGTAGTCAGAGGAGAAAAGGACTTCCATGCCGACACACTGAAGCGAGACGCTGAGGCTCCTGCACGCAGACACTCCAGCTCGCAGTGCTCTTACATCCCTTGCGGGGTGTCCATCTCAAGACCAAGACGGGGTGCCACAGTCTCTCACTTCAGGTAATGGGGTTGACTTTATCCTAGAGGGATTCTTGGCTTACACCCACATACGTGCTAGGTACATTTAGGTACATCTAGTTAGGGTCGCATCGTAGGAGTACGCATTTTATTGTCATGTATTTTATATACTTGCCTGTATTCATTGTTTTAGCAGGATGGTAGAAATCTACCATCCTTTTACGCTGTTAGTGCTTATAATCCTTTATATCTCTTACTGTCTAGTGGTTGTTTCAGCACACCTATTTTACACTAGAATGACGCTGGTTCAACAAATGTTTATTGAAAAACGTCCCCACCGTTTATTCTGTGTATCTCTCTGAGACCAAGTGAGCACGAGTGACTGAACGAAAAGTAGTACACTGTTTCCACGATCCCTGATAGGACAGGGTTGTCATGTGCAATAGTTGCCAACACCTATTCTCTCCTTGGTAAGAGGGGTTTCTAGTGGCACTGTGAGCTAGCTGATATACAGGCTAACATACCCAGTAGGGGTGTCTAGAATCAGTCTGACACCAATCCTATAGTGTATGTTGTCTAAACTTGCAGATCCTATATAGGTTCATAGGAACTACACGACAGTAGGAGCGGCTGCGGGGGCAGAGGACAGGGGACAGGAGAGGCCTGGTGGGGTTCGGCGCTCCCCCACCCCCCCTCGTTGTGCTAGCCGCTGAACGGGGTGCCTGAATTGCTTGCGGAACCCGATTGGGGGGGGCCATAGCGCCATGCGAGGGCGGCCAGCATTGTGAGCTCCCGGGGACGGGGGCACTACCAGTGCTTCACACCTCCCGCCTCGTTGGAGGCGAACACATGTTAGACACTGTACCAGCCCAGTAGATCACTCTGTCATCGCCTCGAGGAGGACGTTGCTCGCGTGGGAAAGCTCCTAGGTGAGCTGCGCCCCACAAGACGGACACTGAAACGGATACGGTTGCCCTGGTAAAGCACACTCCCCGA
Source organism: Calotriton arnoldi (assembly GCA_963921515.1). Lineage (NCBI taxonomy): Eukaryota > Metazoa > Chordata > Amphibia > Caudata > Salamandridae > Calotriton > Calotriton arnoldi. The sequence continues at coordinate 1,807,620 of CAWUFW010000518.1, forward strand.
GGCACGGAAACAGATGCTCGCCATGGGCAAAACAGACGCAAGGCAACCAAAGATCTCCTTTGAACAGCCAAGACCCCCCCCCCAGAAGAGGAGCCGCCAGAAATAACCATGAACCCCACGTCGGTGCCAGAACCAAATATCTGCGAAAAGTTCACGATCTAAAGCAATCTCTTTCGGCCATTGATCTCAAAATTGATTCCATGTCAGATCGCCCAGACCGGCTCAGGGACAAGGTCTCGAATCACGACGAACGTATTGTGGAGGTCGAGCAGCGTACCTCTGCGCTAGAAGATGAGGGAACCGCTACTCGCGAGAAATTGCTTTGTATGGAAAAAGTGCTGGAAGTCATAAGAAACAAGAATGAAGACCTCGAAGCTAGGTCGCGACGTAATAATCTGCGACTTCTGGGAATCCCAGAGACCACAGCAATGACCTGGGTCGAGGACTATGTTGAAGAGATGCTTCGGTCCCTATTTGGAGACTCCCTGTCAGCGGTATGCATAGTTGAGCAGGCTCATAGATCCCTTGGCCCGAGACCCCTCCTGGAGCCCCGGCCAGACCAATAATCGTGTGACTATTAAACTATAGGGACCGTGATGTTGTACTACGCAAGGCCAGGGACCAGCAGGAAACGAGATACCAGGGCAACGTGGGTTCATTTTTCCCCAAATTCACTTTAACTATTCAGGCTCCCAGGAGAGAGTTTGCGCCGGTAAAGAGGCTGCTGCAGCAGCAGGACATCAAGTACTCTCTGCTTTACCCTGCGAAGCTGCGAATCTTTCACTCCGGCAAAACCACGTTCTTCACAGATCCTACACTTGCTGCCAAATTTGCACGTAATCTCAAGCATTCCAAACCGACCGCATGTGCAGATAAAAGCCCAGCGGCAGATGACCCTCTCAATGAAAATGACTGAGAGCCTGGGCAATCACCAAGACGTCTGCTGTGCTATTCATGGCTCAGAGGAGATAGGGTTTCCCCCTGCATTTTTCTCCACGTTGACTTTACCCCTTACAATAACTACTTAGGAACTGAACATGTTTGCCCAAATGCTTGAGAGGATCCCCCTCTCGAGCGCACCTCATCCAGCCACCCAGCATCCAACCGCTGGGATATGCCTACCCCCTAGTGCTACCCTCTATAACAAGTCTTATGTTATTCCTAACAGTTGGCCACTTGCGGCCGGGTAGGGGTAACACTTTTCAGCCATGTTGGGCGACTGTAGTGGGTGGGCGGTGGGTTTTCCAGGTGTGTGGCAGATTAGAATGGCTGCAATGTTCTCTTTTTCCTTCCACCCCCCCCCTCCCTCTCTCTCTGGCCTCCCTTCAACAGCACCTCAGTGCGTCATGGGTCCGGCGCACAAGAAATTGGGTGATTGCATGCGCGGGCGCGACTGCTAAAGTGTGACCACAGAGAAAACAGTAACGTGGAATGTACGTGGCCTGAACGACTGTAGAAAGGTTCGACTAGTTGCGGCATATCTTAACCACCATGGTGCAGAAATCTGCTTTTTGCAGGAGCTGCACCTGACGGGGACCAGCTGCGCGCACCTGCGGGCGGGTTGGATGGGAGAGAAATTTATAGCTGGTTATTCAAATTATGCTAGAGGCACATCTATCATTCTTAGGAGGGGCTCCCGTGGCGCACGCGCACCGCAACCCTCAAAGGAGATACGTAATCGTCGCGGAGGTGCTGGGGGGACAACCGGTCAGGCTATCGGTTTATGGTCCAAATGTGGACGATCCGCACTTCAGTGAGGTTTCATGGCTAGCTGAGACACTGGGCCCCGGAGCCATTTTGTGGGGGGAGGGGGACTTCAATGTTATATTAGATCCAGCCAAGGACAGATCGGGTGACTCCCGTCGGCCCCACCCGCGGGCGGCAGAGCACCTTCAGGCCCTTATGGAGGACCACGAGCTGGTAGACGGTTGGCGCTGCCGACACCTACACAACAGGGAGGGCACGTGTATCCACAGCGGGCCCCACTTGGTCCAGGATTGATTACTGGCTAACGTCACGGAATGTAGACACATGGGAGCATACCACCACTCACCTTGCTCGCACCCTCTCCGATCACGCTCCGGTGCTGCTCCAATTCTCGCTGCCTGGTGCCCCAAGCAGGGCCTTCAGCTGGAGACTCCCCTCCGGCGCACTTCGGGACCAGGTCTTCCGGGAAGCGATCCGATCTGCCATAGTAGAGACGGTAGACTCCCCTCCACGCTGTGGGAGGCATTTATTCATCAGAGGCAAGTGCATCGTCAGGCAGGTGTCCTGCGCTCGCTTAGAGGGGATTTCAAACGCCTTGAGGGGGAGATACGGGTGCTCGAGTCGGAGTACTTCATGTCTAACCAGTTAGCAACCCTAGGACGAATCAAAGAAAAGGTAGTGGAATTTGAGGAGGCAGCTCACAGAGAGACACACTATCTGGGGAAAGAATAACGCGCTCGCCGATATGGCGAAGGAGATCGAGCTGGGAAAACACTGGTGGGCCTTTTAAAAAAGCCATGGGCAAGCGAATACATTAGCAATGTACGCACTGGTGACGATGGAGTAGCTGCTGGACAGGAGGCTGTATAAGCAGAAAGGATCGCCTTCTACTACTCGCTCTATGCCGCACGCCAATCAGAAGCACACCCCGATCTGATTCCCTTCCTTGAATCGATTGAACTCCTATGTCTAAGTGATGGCCAGCGCAGATACCTCGATGAGCCGTTTTCAGAGGAGGAGGTGATTGATGTGATCTGGGCCATGCCCGGCGACAAAGCCCCCGGGCTGGACGGACTCACATCTGCGTTTTACAAGGAATTTGCACCACTTCTCGCACCCCACCTCCTCAACATGTACGAGGAATCACTGGAGCGGGGTACTCTCCCCCCTCCCTTCGAGAGGCGCTAATTGTAACCATTTTCAAATCAGAAAAGGACCCACAGTTGTGACTCCTATAGACCATTATTGATGATTAACCTTGATAATAAAATTCTTGCACAGTTGTTAGCCACCCGATTGCTCCCTCTGCTGCCCACGGTGCTAAGGCCTGACCAATGTGGCTTCGTCCCTGGCAGGGGCACATCACAATCTCCGCACCTTTTTCGCGACCATGCAAGAAATAGATCCTTCCCTCTCGGCCGCTGCTGTTTTTCTGGATGCTACCAAGGCCTTCAACACCCTGGAATGGCCGCACCTTTTCACACTCCTCTCCCGCATCGGCATCGGTTCCTCTTTTAAAAAAAATAAAAAACGTTCTGCTATACTCTGCCCTGACGGTAAGATTGTGGATCAATGGCACAGTCTCCCCACCCATTTTGGTGGCCTGCAGCACGAGAAAGGGGTACCCGCTCTCCCCCCTCCTTTTTGCTGTGGCCACAGAACCACTGGCAGCCAGACTAAGGCAACACCACGTACAACGCGGCCTCGCTTTTACTCCCCGGGTGATCCTAGTGTCCATGTACGCTGATGTGACCCTATACGTCAAACACCCAGCGGTGAATCTGGGCCCCCTAATTCACGAAATCATCCGGTTCGGAGGCCTGTCCGGCATTACCATAAATTGGGGAAAGTCTACTATTTTCCCGCTCACTCCCGCCACCGACAAGTTCCAGTCGGAATTCCCACTCAAATGAGCAGACTCCCCAGTGAAATAATTGGGAATCTGGCTTAGCGGGGTCTTTGAAGAGTTATGGCGTTGCAATTATGGCAGGCTTATGGAATGGCTGGAGAGCCGGCTGAACCGCTGCATGAGGATGCCATTGTCTCTGGCGGCGCCGGCTTGCCATTGCAAAAATGGTGGTACTCCCCCAAGTTTTTATATGTCTTCGTCAACCTCCCGCTCCCTCTCTCCGTTGAATTCAAGCGGAAGCTACGCTCGAACCTGATATCTCTCGCATGGGCGGGAAGGCAGCCTCGAGTTGCTTGGGCGACCCCAACGCTTCTGTTCGAACAGGGAGGCCTGGGTGCCCCCGACATGGAATTATACTATAATTGTGCACAGGCTCAATTTGGGTTCCACTGGATATATCCGACCCAATTCATGGCGCACACCGCCCCCGAGAGTGATCAGGCGGATCTGACGCCACTACATATGTCGCTTTATAGACCACAGAACCGACCACGCGCTGAGGTAAACACGGTTGGCTGCACAGTATAGGCGTGGCAGGAACTTAGACGCAGAGCGCGCCTGGAGACACTATTTGCCCCCTCGATACCACTTACTAGACACCCAGCGTTGCCCTTCACTGCAGAGATGGGAATATGCCAAAGATTGCGGAAGCTTCGGCTCCACACTATGGGGCGGGCGTTTCCAGACAGCGCCTCTCTCTCCATGGATGCTGCGCTCAGGGACGAAAACACAGGGATGCTGGACAGATTAACATATTACCAGCTTAGAGCAGCGTTGCGCACACTCTGACTCCTTCCCGATAGCGCCACCAACGTTCCAGGTATTGGAAGAGTTCCTGGTGAACCCCTCGCCACGCAAACTCATCACTCGATTATACTCTGGTATGCAGCGCCTGTCACCCATATGTGTCCCCCCCAGCATAACGTGAATGGGAGAAGATCCTGGGAGCCCCCTTCGAGGAAGGCACATGGTCATATTGCTGTGCGCAGGCAAGGGAGATGTCACCTAACTATAGATTGAGGCTAATCCATTGTAAGCTTATTCATAGATTGTATAGGATACCTGTGTGGTTGCATAGAGCTGGCCTGAGTGAGGATGCGCGATGTGTGTGATACCGGGCGCCGGAGGCATCCTTTCTGCACTTGGCCTGGGAGTGCCCGGATGTTGCGAGATACTGGGGGCGCATTGTGATGTGATTGAGGCGATGATAGAATGCAGGTTCGAACGCTCCCCTTTGACTGCTTTACTCGGATACGTGCGCAGGGTGCCAGCGGAGAATAGGAAACTGGCGGCTCTTACTGTTGGCAAAACGGCGGGTTGCGATTTGCTGGGGCCGTAGGCGAAGTCCACGAGTGATTGAATGGCTCAAGGACGCATCATTTTGCCACAATCAACAGTCTGATTTCTGGGAATTAATGCCCACGCAGGCGCGTCCTCAGAATATATGGGAACTGCTGCAGAGTTACCTTAGATCCCGCCCCCTTGACCAAGCCGAGGCCCCCGCTGCGGATGAGTAGATACTGTGTGGAGACTGTGTAAATCATCTGTGATGGCGCTGGACGTGCCGGCGCGACACGTAAAAATCTTTTTGTGGCGACCAAAGAGAATTCCCCTCCCCCTCTTTCCCCTTGTTGTTCTGCACCCTGAAATTCGTTCGGGTGGCCATATGCTGCATTGATATTGGGGCATTGAGTGCCCTTCGGACTCTCGACAACATTATAATGCATGCTAAAGGTGAATATAGCCTGATAATCTTACTATAGCTATGTCCAGATGGTTTCTGTATGCTAGCAATGTTCTTTGCTGTTGTTTGTTCTCAAAAATAAAAAATAAAAAAAGAGCTCTCCCTAAACTCAGTTTTAGTGACCTGGCCACTCGTAGTGTGATTATGTGTAGGTGAGGAGGATGTAATCAGGCCTTTTTCCTCTTTCTCTCCCTCTGTAAACACATCCACGAGACTCTAGCCTTCCTTTTGGGGTAAAGATTTTATCTGCCTGGAGGGCCTCAATCCAGAAGGCAGGTTAAATGCAGGTTTCTATGACTGAATTTCACACAGTTTGGTGGCACTCTTTGCGGCCTCTTGGCACACTAAATTTTGGGGAATTTTCAGGAGCTTGCTGTTAGACTGCAGAGGGCCTACCCATCTACCTCTTACCTCCTCCCAGCCTGCTGGTCAAGGTCACTTTAAAGCACCCAGGACCTGCTCCTCTCTCTGGGTTGCTGGCAATCTCCTTGGCCCAGGGTCTTCCTAAGCAGCACCCTGTGGCCCTCCAGACAGGTTACACTCCCTACCTGCACTCCCAAGACCTCACTGCCTCCTGGCCACTTGCAGATCAGGTGTGTCCAGCAGAAGACAGGGGTCCCCCTTTGCGTCCAGAGAAGTTCCAAGGGAACCCGCTCCTCCAGTGTCCCCTGGACCTCCACCCTCTACTGTCTTCCAGAGGAATTGGAGATGCCAGTGTCACTGACCCTGGAGGCACAGGTCCAAGAATCCAAGTCAATACAAGTCCAGATTGTCCCACAACTCAAGACAGGGATTCATCTACGACAATCCTTTGGTCTTTGTACCCTGCAGGTTCCAGTGCTTTTCAGACGTTTTCTCTTGTAGAGAGGTTTCTAGGTGATCACCTCTGCCCAAACCAAAGATGGCACATTTCTACACCCTTGTCTCATCTGTCCCGCACAGCATTTTGGGGCTTTCCAAGATGGAGACTTGGTGGTGGTCACGGTTCCCTGAGAGCTTTAAGCCAAACTGCCTTTTTCCTATCAAAACAACAAAGGGGTTTCCTTGAGACACTGAAAACAGAGGTCTGGCTCATCCCCTACTGTTTCCCAAGGAAGTGCATGCCATACTTGTCAGTCGGTGTGAATGTAATTAACCTATACAGATTCTGCCTCTACCCTCTTTCCCTCCCAGGAAAAGGTTTAGTCCCTCTAAATGGGCCTATTTTGTTGGAGAAAAGCTTTGATCTACCCACGAGCCAGTAGATTAATTAAAGTTGACCAATCATGGGCACAAATACCACCTAGAGTTCGTACTCTTTTAGTATTGGCTCCTGGTTTGCAAGCTTATTGGGCATGCTTGTACAATAGTAGGAATGTACTGCAATAATGTCACCTTGATAACACTATTCAGAAAATATGTAAAAAGGTATATCCTGAAAGTAAATTTTCTTAAAGGAACATGCTGTACAGATATTGCCCAGTGATCAGGTTGTGGCATCCGGCCTTTGAAGAATCCGGGACTTTGACTGCGTCTGGTGGGCCTTGCCATCAAGTTTCATAAGATCTACTAATCTCTCGAGACTGAGATGATAACAGCTGCCATTTCGGGAGTGGTTGATACAAATACAGCGCCCTCCAGATTCTCAATGCTTCACATTGAGAATCTGGAGGGATTCTCAGTGTAGTCAGCACATTCCAAGAGCCCTCTGATCCAGTCATCCACCCTTGAGCAAAGTATTATTCTAATAGTCTGGGGAACCGAGAGTGTGGGAACATTGGATTTCCTGTGCACTATGCATATTATCGTTTGGTCTTGAACATGTTATTGTTTAATGTTCTATTACTAATTAGACCCAAGGTGGGAATTACCACAGTTACAGCATTTGATTGCGAGAAGTAGTTATTCTATAATCATTTGTTTCACAAAGGTGAGGCATACAGCAAGTACAAGCTCAAAGGGCATTACAAAATTAAATGAGAATCACAAGTTGGTGACAAATAATCCTTCATGGAAGGCTATTAACTAACTAATCTATGCAGAGAAATATTCAAAGAGCCCACGATAATTCCAGTCTTTGCATCTTTACACAGGGATAAGTACAAGTTGTCTTCTTTCTAATTGTGCCTTCTTTTTTTAGTTTGCTTTTTGGTCCAGGCCCTCTGCCCCTTGGGTCATTCAACCACTACCATGTATAGCTATTCCAGAGGCTACTGCATGGGCTTAACATACCGAAGGATTCATGTTGTTTCTGCAACTCAAACAGGGAGAAACCTAGTCTTGCATGAGTGACGTTGTGACACCCAGTAGGGTAGTTCAAAGCTTGAATCCAATTAAGGGGTGATTGAGAAATATTCATAAAACCTAAACATAGGGAAAGGAGTACAAATAGGCTCAAATTATTATTATATATGTATTCCAGGCCTTTGTTTACCCATTGAAAGAGAGGTGAAAACTCTTCTCTAGGTTCAGCAAACGTGAAATTGGCATTTGGTGCAGATTTCACCTACAATGTGAATACCATAAATCACAACAGACTTACAGGAAAGCACTACAGAATCCCAATATAGTCAAAAAGAAAAGTGCATATGTATTTTTGAATTCTCAATTAAATTAGAAGGCCTGCAGAGACCATGATCAATTCAGTAAAGGTCTCATTTGCGACACGCTACCGGTGCACAGATATTGGGTTGACTTAGACAGTAGTCACACTCGCTCGCTCAGCCCACACTCAGGCGCACGGAGTCACATGTAACCAGCCAGATCCTTTTCCTAACAGATGAGCAACAGCGATCGTGCTTAAACAGGCGGGCACTGATGGCACTCAAAACTATTTTATACGAGCCTACAGTGAGTGAGTCTCAGTTATTGATAGCCACTCACATCCAAGATACAAAACCCGGGTGGTCCATCAGCAAACAAGTCTAGGACTAAATCGGCCCAGAACCCCAATCATCACAGCTTAAATTTATCGAAGACAGTTTATACTGACACTTTGAAGAACAGATTGACAAAATCTTTGCTTAAAATATAGTCATAATTTTTCATATGAATAAAATTCTCTGATTTTGTGGCTGTTTAAATAGTGAACAAAGTTTCAAGAAAGTTGATAACTTCGCTTCTCGTTTATTGTTTTTAAACAAAGGGCAAGGTTCTGCAGACCGTAAGTTAGTGAAAGGGTGCCAAGACCTTTACTGCTATGAACAGATGTTGCGTAAGCTAAGAAGAGCATAAGAGATACTTCATACCCGAGATCTTTGTACCAGGGACTTTGGATCGAGGTTATACAGAACCGTATCACCTTCCTTAGCAAAAGGCTACTGGGAGCCACATTTAGCCTTCGTTTGGCAGGTGTATCTGCCCATCTTCCGACACAGATAAGAATAGCAGATGCTGCTACTTAACTCAACATTGACTTTATTGTTCGAATGAGGAATGCAGGTGTAACCCATCTTTGAAGCTCGAATTAGGCCCTTTCTTTAGTGTTACGATCAGTTTAATTAGCCAAAGAGGTGAGGGTGGGATTGTAAATACTGATATAAAGAAACATTATGATTTTACCAACACGTTACAATGTTTTTTGCTTTTGACAATTCTGGTGAATTTTGTTGCTACTATATTGTTTCTATTCATAACAGTCACTATTCATATTATGTGCACTAGAATAAGGTTTTGATTTTTTTTTTTTAAATCTTTAAAGTGTACCCCTGGTTTCCTAGTGTTCTTGAATGTGCCTTTCCATAATGTAAAAGGGTTTGAAATCTAAAAATGATTCCTGTAACATCTCATAGGATTGATAAATACCTGAAACACATCCAGTCACATATTACTCAGTGTGTTACTGCATGGTTGCTGTGCAGTTGGTTTTCTGTATTGGGTTGGCACTAATGCCAGGGAGACGAGAAAGCCTATTCCCAGGATGTGTTCCAGGGTAAAATCTAGACCACAGAGTAAATGAGATTTTTGGCTTTTGATTTCAGAGATCCTGGGGACTACAGGAGGAAGAGAGACAACAAATGTGCTCAGAGAACTCGCGAGAAGAACTAGGTTTTTCTTATAGACATTGTTGCATAGTCCAAGATATTGTTTAGAATCAGTAAACATTAGAAGTTCACATATAAGATTCTAAAAAGATAGATGGAGGCGACAATATTGGGTGGGGGGGGGCAATGGAACTACTATACCTTTGCTGTACAATAGTTTCTATCCAAATGGAGCTGTAGTAAATATAAAACAAGCATTGAAAATGCAATAGGTCTCGCTTTGATTAAGTTAAAGCCATTTGCTTTGCTAATGGTATTGTATAGCAAAGCAAATGGCTTTAACTTAATGAAAGGCGAGACCTATTGCATTTTTAATGCTTGTTTTTTAGAGTTTTATATAGCGCGAACTAGACCCGAGACATCGGGTATCAGAGCACTTTACATGAGCACCATTTTGCTACAGATGGACACATTCATTTTTGTTAGGCACGGGGAGATTAAGTGATTTGCCCAGAATCACAGGATGTTGAGCGTGGTTGCCGAGACTCGAACCCAGTTCCCTAGCTTCAAGGTTGACTGCTCTAGCCGTAAGGCTACATCCTCTCCCCATTACTGTGAGACAGGCCTAGGTCATGGCACACATGCATGACCAGTGTTCGCCGATGACCAAAAATCCGACTAGGGATTCCGGGCACTCTGTGCAAGGGATGCACGTCCGTCACCTTGCAGGGGACTTTTCCATCCATACATGAGCAAAACTCTGTGTTGAGCAATGACCTGCATCGCAGGAGCTACAGGTACCTTCATATGTACCTGTTATGAGCTGTGTCTTGCTTGTTATATGATCGAATTTATGTTCTTGGTTTTTCTCATTGTATTAATTTCACCTTGCTTGGCAGGTATTCGGTCTAATAAAAACATCAGGGCTCAGTGTTCAAACGGGACAGGCAAGATCAGAAATGAGGTCCCAGGCAATCTCTAAGGCACAGGGTCAAATCGCCTTTCAAAGGCCAACTTACTACTACGGAGCTCTGTGTGATCTTGTTCAAGCATCGTTCTTTCTGCGGCCTACTTACAAACTGCAGTGGGGAATTAATAACAGATTGTATAATATCTAGGTCAGACGCTCTAAATATACTGCCTGGCATTTTGCAAAGCAGCTAATGTAAATAAAGGGCACTGACTGTGCACATTTTCCACATAATAATCGCTTGTTTTCGCATGGAATGTCTACCACAGTTTTACCGTAGCACGGTGTAACAGCTGGTTACCATTTACGAACTCAGTATATTGACCTCATAATGGTGAAAGACTCAGTAGGCCCTGTGGTGACCCAAGCGTGTTTCCTGCAAGTCATAAAGATCTCAGCAACAACCACTGAACTCGCTAAGCTGCCTTACCAGCTCATGGTGTGCAGTATATTAAAGTGCCAGCCCTTGCAGAGGTTTATCACCTGACTGTCTGTAAGCACGTGCTAGAACTGATGCTCAGACCAACTGAGCTAACTCATGCATGCAGTGTCGAAGACATATTACAGCTTCTTAGAAAAAAAACTACTCACCAGGAAATATTACACCAGTTTTTCACGTATTTGTGAAATAAAGTGCTGGCTTTTGCCAGAGGCCACAGTAGGTGGATTCTGTTGGTTAGCGCGCTAATTGTGGAATAACTGAGTACTAGCAACAGTACAAAATGTCAACCGCTGTGTGAACCGGGGCGAATCTCGAACTCCCTGTCCCCCAGCGCCTCAGAGCGTCATTCTTGCCGCTAGCAAGTCCAAGACGATAAAACTAATTGCTTTAATAGACTTTAAAATCCATCACAAACATTTATTATTCCAGGCCCTTTTATCTGCAGACAAACGAGCTCCTTGTCAACACCTTCAACTGGCTGCAATAGCGACCTATCACTGGAGCCACCTTAAAGTGTTGACAATGTTGAAAGTTGGCATCAGTTCTTAAATTGCGCTAGGGGTTGCCTTTGGTGGGAACTGGCGTTGACTTTTTACGAGGCATTTTCTTTTTTTGGGGAGTTTTATATACCGCGAACTCGACCCGAAGGTATCAGAGCGCTTTACTCTAGCACCAGTTGCGTCACACAAGGACACATTTTTTTGTTGGGCGCGGGGCGATTAAGTGATTTGTCCAGAAACACAGGAAGTTCAGTGTCCCTGCCGAGATCCGGTTCCCAGCTTCCACGTCGACCGCTCTAGCCGTTAGGTCACATCCTGTCATTATTATTATCCCTCGTGAGAGACTGACCAAAGAGAAGCGAGACAGAGACAGAATGGGGAGAAAAGACACAGAGAAAACTGTGACAGATGAAGAAAGCAGGAACGACAAATAACCTACAATACTGACAAAGAACCAGGAAGGCCAAGGTGATGGGAGAGAGAGACAAAGAGCCACGAGGTGGCCCCAAGACTAGCCAGCCCTGATAATCGGTAGCACTGGCGGCGAGTTTTTTTTTCTTTTTACAAATTAAGTTCCGTAAGGAGGCTGACGAAGAGGCGCATCTTCGGCTTTCCCATAAACCAGGTGAATTCTTGTGGACAATGGCAAGTAAAGCGAAACTACTGAAATTAACCTTGATGTCAATAACACAACCGGCCCGTGCTGAGATTCCGGTATGATGAGAGTGCACCGATAATATGTTACACTGTCGTGCCCTGTGTCACACTGCCCTCTACTGTTCATTTACACCCGTCTCCCAGTGTCAGCAACCCGGCTAGGGCCCAGGCTGGGGCTCAGTGGTCCAACCATTAGGCGAGGGATACCGAGACATCTTCCACCGATATCTGGCAGGAGAGCAACAACATACTCAAACAAGAGACAAGCACAATGAAGAAAACGCAGAATTATACACTTGAGAAAACAAACAAGAGACTAGCACAATGAAGAAAACGCAGAATTATACACTTGAGAAATCAAACAAGAGACAAGCACGATGAAGAAAACGCAGAATTATACACTTGAGAAACAAGCTCTCGGCTTTGGCAAAGGCAGCCGCTTGTTTATAATTGCATCGCGCTTTCACTTTAAGTGAAAGCGCAATGCAAAAATAAACACGCGGCTGCCTTTGCCAAAGGCGAATGCTAACAAAAAAGTGCGTAGCGGCTAATTAGGAGACACTGTCTCCCGCCGCCAGTAAGAGATCCAATCTCGCTGGGCGTGGATAAAAGGAGACAGGGTGGCAACAAGCAGCGATTGACATGCCTTCGGTGCAATCATTGCACTGCCTTTGGCATAATTCGTGACGCAAAACGACGCGCACAAATCAAAACTGAAGGCGGAGCTGGGACACGGCTTCTGGAATCGTATCGATTCCAAGAAGCCTCGTATGACGAGAGCAGCGCATGCGCTGCTTACGTCAGGCCGAGACCTAAACAACACTAGCCATTAAGCTCCTTATAATTCCAAAAGTGATTATATTTGGAAAACTAAAACATAAGAGCTATGCAGATAAAATCGAGCAATAGTGGAACTATAGAGAAATGAGAGAGAAATGATGGAAGGTGAATAGCTGCAAAGAGTAGAAAGGAGAAAATGACATATGCCTTAGAATAATACAGAATGGGGGAGGTCATAAGAAGGTCCCATTTCTGAAGAATCTAACTCTTAAATTCAGGAAGTTCACTTCCTCCAAAAGGTTGAAAGTGCTGATAATGTCCGTATGTTAGAGTTAATTGGGAAGAGGTGACTATAATATAACAAAGCAACAATCAACTAGGGAGAGGTGGTAATAAAAGTTTGATTAGGAGAATGTCAACGATAGGATGGGAAACTGCGGATATAGATTAATATTTGCATATTCTATTTTGTTGCTATCTTTCAATAATTTCTTTTGAACACCGAATTTCTGAAGAAATGCCTGAGAACCTTCTTCCATCACATGGACACAACTATGCATATTCAAGGAGACGGTGGTCAGCTGTGCGCCACAACCTGTCTCTTTAGGAATAATGAGCGAAATTCTCTTGGTGTTTCTTTAGGCTTCCTGCAGCTTAAGGACTGCCTCGATATTTGCCCCATCAGTAACATTCGAGAAATTGAGTTCAAGATTATATTGGGACCTTTTTGCAGCTATTTTCAGACCCTGGATGTATCCCTATTTTGAACCCCTTTCAATCAATCAAAAATAAATCTTTATTCAGTCGTGTACGACCATAAAAACTCATAATAAAAACAATTCGAGACATCAGCATGCAATAAAACATTAAAAACAAGAGCTAAGTATTGAATAAAACAGATCTTAAATCCAGTCAAAGATGAGAATTCATGATGCATACTTTTTTTCTTAAAATAAAATTTAAAACAGCAAAGCAAATTCTTGGGGTCTCAAGGCGCTGTAGGCGGATCAAAACCTCTTGGTGCAACTTAGATCACCCTCTAAAAAGGGGACATAAAAATTGTGATCTATGAAATGCACACAATGGACAGAATAGCAGCACACAATGGACAGAATAGCAAAGTGCTTAGTGGTTTGGCAAGAAACCCAGTCACAGGGACAAATCGGTAGGGAAGCAAACCAAGATCCTGTAATGGGGAAAGCCCCTAAATAATGAATCATATTAAGTGGAAGCAGCAAAAGATAAAATCGATGTTCTGGGGCTTTAACCCACGACAGAAAGGGTTCCATGCCATTACACGTGGAGAGCAATATGTAATGTTGGACTGTTACCATGTCAATTGCTTTCTCAAGTCTTCGCTTTTCTTTGTGTTCTAAAAACTTTAGCTTAATCTGAGCCTTGGAGAGGGAACTGATGTTATCTGTATTCACCAATAAGTTAATCAACCCAAGGTCTCAAAGCGTAGTTTTAACATAGCTAATCCACGGGATAGACTGCACATTATTTTGTTTCAGGCAGTTTTCGACAATATCATGAGTGAATTTTAACCCCAGAGAAGGTCCTATTTTGGCCCATAACAAGATTGGAGCCAAGCCTACCAGGTCTTCTAGGTATCCTATCTCCACTTCATTGTGGGTAATCAGACTTGAGGCAGATCTTGCGAGTCCTAAAGGTCTGGACAAACATTGGTTCTCTGCCGACTGAAGGGTTTTCGCAGAGGCGTGTCCCCCATACTCCTGCTCCATATGTAGCTATTGACAGGCACTTGCTTTTATAGAGCATCACCATTTCTTTAGGAGGTTTGTGGCACAATTTTTTGGCAAATCTGAAAACCGATTCACGTGCTGTTCCATTAGTTGTGACCTCTGATTCATCAATCTGTCCCAGCTCAGAATCGCAGAAAATAGAATACCTAAATAGCTAAAATTCCAAAATTTCGATATAGGTAGGCCTCCCACAGAGGACATTTTGGAACTGGTATTATTAGGGACACTAATCAAAATATATGATTTTTTGTGGTTAACCTTGAGCTTCAGGTTCTCCATGAAGGAATGGAATCCATCCAGCAGAATTTGCAGACCGTCTGCAGTGCGAGATAACAGCATTGCATCATCCGCGTGAAGAAGTACGGGGACCAATCGCTCGCCAATTTTGGTATATCAGGGGTTAGGGACCTTTAAAAAGTGTCTTACGCTTTAATATAAAATAAGAATAAAAAGGGGGACAGTATACAGACTTGTCTAACCCCCCGGGTGACTAACATGGGGGGCATCTGATCACCATCCTGGGTATAACGAACCCTCATAATAGTATCTTTGTGCAGTCTTCTGAGGACCATCAATTGGGAGGGGGGGGGCGAGGGGGAAATCAACCCCTGCTCGCCCCATAATTTGTCTCTATCCACCAAGTCAAAGGCCGAAGAGAGGTCCAACAAAATAGATTAATCTTTTTTTAAAGCTTGTTTTTCCAGAGGGGTTGAACCTTTGCCAACAAGATACTTAGATCTTTTCTTGGTTAGGATGAGGGGCAATTTAGGCAACATTTGTAAACAGTTTATTTCCTCTCCATACTGGCTGACATGCACTGCATTAACCGGTGTGTTTTGTTGATGACATTGATATAGGGTCAGGATTGCCCTTAACATGAATTGAGGTGAATAAAGTCGCCCAGCTCGGCCTTACATGTCCCACCCGACCCTTACTGGAATTCTGGCATCATGTCCAAATTGTTCTTTGTAGAGCATACCGATATCTTTCGGTTGAGTGTGCTAAATACCAATGCAAGAAACCAAATAAATAAATATGTGCAGCTCACATCCATATATAAATACCTGATGGCATCCACAAGAGAACTAAGACGGTCTATGCCTGGGCGGACTATTCACCCCAGAGAACTCATGCTGCAGTTTTGCGCTTGAAGTCACACTAGTGTGACTTCATATGAAAGGAAATCCATATTAAACCAATTACCATCCTTTGAAAAAAATAGCCTGTTTGAAATAGTTCAGTGAAAGTTAATGTAGATTCGTAAAAATGTGTTTAGGAAGGCTCAATTTCCTGCCTAGAATGAGAAAACAGGAATGCCCATGTTGTGAAGCAAGCAATATCAGTTATGACATTACATGGTATTCTGTGTTTACCTGCAGCAGCAGTTTCCTTCGTCTTCAACCTTAAGTCATCGATTACTAAAGCAACGTCATGATCTCTCATTTCATTACATTCTGCCAGATGGGACAAGATTTCTGTGGTCTGCGTGTTCACCTCGTAGGGGGTGATGGGTTTGTCACCAAGTTTCTTTTGAAGCCATGTGATAATCTGCAGAAGAAGTCATTAAAACCTTTTTTAGCAGGAATAAGAAAGGTCACAATAAGAATGCATGATGAACAAGGGCGGATCAATCTCAAAAGCAATAACCCATTGTTGTCTTGTAACAAACAATAAAAGGCTGAGGCAATTGGACATTAAGTGTATAAAGAGATTCAAGAAGCAAACTCAACAGGACAAGGTTGTGGTTACCTATTACAACTGTCTTCCATCTTACCTTATGCCCCACGTCATCTTGCCTGTCATGGATTCCTTTGGAGGGATGTTACACTGCTGCTCTGTCCCAATGCTTCCTATGATGGCAGTTAGTGGGAGAGCTAACCCTCAGATGGTTATGTGGTCCGTTGCCTCCGGATTTCTTACTGAACAGACTACACAAACTTCTCTGGCTTCTGTGGCTGTGTCTGTGGGGCAATTAACACTGGAAATGACATGCTGCAACCACCAACTTCCCCCTTTTTTGGTGACTTTGAATCCATGTTCACACCATCTGACTAGAGAACACTGTGAGGGATGTGAGCATCTCTGCCATTTTATTTTATTTTGAACACTGCTGGAAGCACCATCCAGAAAGGTACAGGCATGTGCTATCTGCTTAGCACCCTTTCATATATGTCACATGGTCCCTCTAAGCAGTGCTGTGGACACCGTGTGCACATCTATTAACTTGGATTCCAAGCCTTCTGCGGCTGTCACATTGACCCTTGCGTCTCAGCCAGCCTATGCAGCTTGACCGGGACATTGCTGATGCTGTCACGTGTGACCATTTTGGATCCACACACTACTCCAAACTCACAGGGAGGTAGGTGCCCCGATCCCCAGCTTAATCCCACCATCAACTTAAGGGCAGCGATTCTCTAAAAACCATAGTAGTGTACATTTCCTTTCTTTCAAGGATAATAGGAACATACTAGTTGCCCTCCTTGCATCACTCCACTGCATGGCATAAAGTAGACTTTGTTTTAATTCTATATTCATACATTGTGGCATGAACACAACTGCATCTTGAAGCAACTTCATGGTTGACTCCGGAACATAGGGAAGCTAAGTAAGTGCTACAGGGGTGGTAGCCTTGGACATTTGTCCTATAGTCCAGGTTGCCGTCCAAAGAATTCTACACGGAGGAATTGTGGCAAGAAGGGCCATTACTCCAGATCATAGGTGCTGATCACAGTAGGGCCAACTCAGCTGTTCATCCTTCTGAGGCAGATGACAAAAGTACCATTCATTTGGATTATGGTCAATTATTTACAGCATTATGAAAACAGCAAAACTGTGGTATCAGACTCAATGTAAAAGAACACCAGCAAAATTAACTGCCACCGTAATTTTTTTTTAACTGAATATTTAAGGAGCAATGCTGAGCTAGAAATGGCCTTGTGCCATTTTTCAGCAAAGTGCTTAAGCTTAGGAGTAGCCAGTGCCATCCATGTCAAGCTAAAAGGTGCATTTGATGTGACAGATTTAGAGTGCTGGTGGTATTGTAGATATAAAGGAGTAACTCCCCATCTGAACTCCCCACCTTAAGACTGGGAACCACAGAGAGTTGACCAGTTTTTTTGCTCACTGTAAAATAACCATTTGGCAAAGACAATAGGTCTGGCCTTGACATGCTGGCGCAATGGTTAATTTTTTTTTTTATTGCATGCATACCAAAAACAATAAAAGAAAAAAAGAAAACATTTCACCTGAAGATAGCGGTCATATGTTTCCAAAAACAATTTACATTTAAAAACAACTTCCCAATCAATGAATATCATTTTAATAGAACAGTATGGTGTTTACTAGCAGGCAAGCAGAGGTTCTTTTACCTTTAATGCACATCACAGACAAAATAGGATTCTTAATGGTACAAATAAAAGTTACTATTGACTTTGCATTACTGCAACATGAATACATTGTTTAAACACAAAGGATGATTAAAAAATAAAAGTAGCAGGGGTGTGGAATTTAATAAAATATTTACTCGTCCAGGGGATGGGAGGCACCAGAAATGTATTGATCAATAAAAAAAAAAAAGTCCCTTTTGGAGCCAAGCAATGACGTGAGAAATTAGAGAAGCATTTTCATAATATCATATTTCTATATGTGAGTGATCCTATTACATTAAGGTTTGGGTTCTAGCAAGACTCTGATTTGCTACCTTTCTACAAATCTATATAGACAAGCTGGAAGTAAGTGAGAAGCAGGAGTTCCAAGGTTGGAATGCCCTACGAGTCTGTGCATGCCCACAAATGTACATGTTTAAGCGTACTTGCCATCTCACCAACTCCTCTTCAATCTCTTCCTATACTGAAAAAGGTTGGACATTTACTCTTAACAGGGTGGGAAGAAGGAGGGGTAGGAAAAGTAAATTTGCAATTGCTCAGCAGATTTTCGTATGAGCAACTATATGTGTGTTTATCTGCTCATGTGAAAATTAAATTCACAAAAGTTTCCTAGGAGTTCAGTTTAAAGGTCTACCTCTTCAAACTTCTGTGAATGTTACAAACCTGCACCAATGCAAGGACTTAAACCAGTGGGTGGACTTTCTTTGAGTATGCTACGCTATGTAGATTTTTATAGCATGCTACTCACCCCTGAGGGTACCCTTGCAGGGTAAGGCGGAGGGGCGGGGGGGGGGGGACAGTGCTTGCCTGGAGTTAATAAAAAACAAGCATTGGCATAGCCAATAGGTCTCGCCTTTGGGACCTTATAAGTGTTTCGTTATCCAGCACAATATCCTTGGTGCAACAACATTAACTGTTGCATGGCTAAACACTTATAAGGTCCCAAAGGCGAGACCTATTGGCTATGCCAATGCTGGTTTTCATTGACATGGCATACATGTACATACATGCATGTCCTCAGAGGCAAAAAGGACAGCGTTACTAAACAGGTATTGCTGTGCTTCCATGACAGTCAATTGTATTAATTTCAGGTAAATATCAATGTGTATTGGATCACCTGAATGTGTGTAGCGGACTTTCCTCAGAAACATGTTAGTGTGGCACACCGTTATCAATGTATGTCAAAACAAAGGTGAAACAGATAGAGTAATACTTCAGAATATGCCGATTTATTGTATGCATATAATATGACACTTCATGATGCTGAAACAAACATGAGTTACTAACAATTGCTTGACAACAGAGACAGAACCAGTGCCTAAGTAGCGTGCGTGGTGTTTCAATGCACACTGTAGTCCTCTTTTACAGGTCAGTTGATCGCACTGGCCAATTACAAGACGCCTGGCGTGCCAGCACCTGGGATCAGAGGCCGCGGAAACACCGGGCCTTATATTACTTTGCAGAAACGCACCCGGTAAAATCACGTGCAGATTCGGACCAGTGGCTGCAGGGAGAGGCACTCCTCACCAGACCCACACCAACACCACATAGGGAGCATGGACGTCCCTCAGCACCCCGTTTGCCTGCCCTACCCACGCATGCCATCACCCCCCCCCCCCCCCGGACAGGTTTTGCTCGGCTGCTCCGATTTTCCACCTCCTTAGAGGATTTGATGCGAATCCAATGTTGCTCAACATTTTTCATGTTTTTCTGTGATGAAATTATTGCTGTTGGAGCCTGAATAGTGCTACTAAATAACAGCAATGGAGAAAAAAGCAAAACGAGGTCAGTTTACGTGCACGGAGGGCTAACTCCTTTGATTCCATATATATTGTCCAGTGAATTCAGTACTCGCATATCTTTCACCAGGGCATAAAAAGCAACAATATTGACAGGTTAATAATATTTGCACAAAGGAATTAAAAGTGAATTCCATAACATCTCCACTGTATACAGGTTCCCGATGCTCTTAAGTTTTATTAGCGTTCAGGCGCGATGCGTGGCCTCTTGGCGCCTCTTCCGCGCTGGGAGGAAGGAGCCAGTAGAACGCCTATTAGGCCAGTGTCTGAATCGGTTTGTAAAGGCGTCTAAAGGAGAAGTGAAACCTGCTCCAAGCACGATTTTCCGAATGCGCTAGACTGTCTTATCCTGTTACTGTCTCGTGCCTATTCTTAGCTGACATTTAATACTGCGTAGTCAGCGGCCGCCAACCGAGGCACCCACTGCTGCTCGACAAAGGAGTGCAAACCGCTCTCCCATTTAAACGTGAACAGAAGCATCTTTTGTTTTCAATGTTGCGTAATGGCAGCGTTTTTGGTGGTATTCAGAGTGCTGTAGTGCCGGGGAGGAGTGGCCGTCTTCGTCCGGCAGGCGGCAGCTGGTTAATGGTCGCGCTGCCCAGCCTGCACAGGGGGAGGGAGGGGGCAGGCACAGAAAGCATGAGTGCGGGGGAAAAGGACGCAGAGAGGAGCTGCGGCAGAGGAGGGGTCAGAAAGCATGGATGTGGGAGAGAAAGCAGGAAAAGGGAGCACTGAAACATGAGGGAGGGGACATGGAAAGGACGAGAGCAGAGGTCCGGACCAATGCACGCGCTGCTGTGATCGGAAACATATGGCCCCTGCGCGCCTGTAGACATGTCTGGCGTTTCCCTTGCGGGAGCGAGCAGCAAGGCGCGATAATTGCTAACAGATGGCGCCGCTGCTCGCTCCCGCAAGGGAAACGCCAAACGTGCACGAGTGCCCATAGAGAGCAATGCAAAACGTGCACGCTTTTAGGCAAAATGCTGATCGATTCCAAAAGGTCCCCTCCTATGGAGCGCATGTGCGCTGCATAGGCGAGACCTAAACAGGTCTTCAGCTTCTTACGGTATTCGAGAAGAGATGCAGAGGACCGGATGTGGTAGGGAACATTGTTCCAAACTTTGGGGACAATGTGTAAGAAGGCGTGACCTCCCGCTCTGTTCCTGTGTATGCGGGGGATATGCACAAGGGAGAGATTGGCTGATCGGTGAAGCTTGGAGGGTTTGGTGGAAGTAGATGCGTGTGTCGAGGTAAGCATAGAGCCTTGTATATATGTGTGAGGAATCTGAAGTGAGTGTGTTTGTGTATTGGGAGCTAGTAATGTAATGTAAATTGCATTTATATAGCGCAGCTGTCACCCAACGGGCATCCTGGCGCTGGGATTACCTAAGACACTGTGCAATCTGTAAATTTTGAGATCACGACAAACAGGTCTCTCAAGGCTATTCTCTTGGGAAGAGCCTGGTTTTTAGCTTCTTTCTAAACTGCAGCAAGTCGTCAGTTTGTCTAAGTTCACTTGGTAGTTCATTCCATAGTTTTGAGGCTGCATAGCTAAATGATCTACCTCCCAGCCGGGTTTTCTTAACTCGTGGGGTACATACTAAGTAGGCTGCTGAAGAGCGGAGATTTCTAGCTGGGGCGTACCAGTTAAACATTCTCTGTAATTGTTTAGGCCCCATTTTATGTGCCGCCTTATGAACAATGCAAAGTGCTTTAAATTGAATTCTTTGCAAAATAGGCAGCCAGTGGAGATCCCTTAAAGCTAGCGACGCAGAGGATCTGCGTTGTCTTTTTAATGCAAGCTTAGCCGCGATTGTTTGTATTCTTTGCAGCTTTTTGTTAGAGCCGCCGGTGCTCCAAGAAGCAGGGCATTACAATAGTCCAATCTACTCATGATGATACTCCTTACCATCTGGGGTCTGGCCGAGATTGATAAAAATGGGAGTATTTTCCGTAAAGCTCGGAGTAGAGATATACATGTATTCACTGTTTTATTCACTTGTGATTCTAACTGTAGATTACTGTCCAGTAGAACCCCCCAAGTCACGCACTGTCTTGGCTGGCTGCGGTGGATTGTTCTTAGGATCCGGCCAGAAGTCCACTGGCAGTGGACGGGGTATTTTCTTTGCTGTACAGTATATAACCTCAGTCTTGTCTCCATTGAATTGCAGCGAGTTCTCGCTGAGCCATCCTGCAGTTTCACGCATACAGCTGTGAAAGTTTTCCAGACACTGCTTGATTCCCTTCAAATGAGAAGGCAAGTTGAGTATCATCTGCATAGTTAACCACTTCAATACCAAAAGATTTAATAATGGACATGAGTGGACGCAGATAAAGATTAAAAAGAATGGGACTTATGGCTGAACCCTGCGGGACCCCATGCTTTATGTAGCCACTGTGAGAAATGAAAGGTGACATAGCCACTGCCTGTTGTCTACCTGTTAGGTACGACTGAAACCAGTTCAGTGCCCTTCCCACAACTCCAGCCTCCTTTAATCTTTTGATCAAGGTCCTATGATTGACCGTATCGAAAGCGGCCGACATGTCCAATAATACCAATATGGCTGCTTGGCCAGTGTCAGCACGCATTCTAAGAACGTCCAGAACTGTCACCAGAGCTGTTTCTGTGCCGCGACGAAACCCGAATTGTACTTCATCCAGTAAATTGTTTTCTTCTGCATATTTCGAGAGAGTTTTGCTAACCACTCTTTCCACAATCTTTACCGGGTATGGCAACAGAGATATAGGTCTATAATTTGATGGGCAGTCAGGGTCAAGTGTAGCTTTTTTTAGCAAAGGAGTCACCACTGCCTTTTTCCAGCATTCTGGGACTATGCCACTGATTAGGGACTGGCAACAAATTTGATGGAGCTGAGGGAAAAGCTCTACTCGGAAGGCTTTCCATAGCTTATGTGGGAGAGGGTACAAAGGGGAACCAGAGGAGATGTTACCTGCTAACATATTAAACTCCTCCTCTGTAGGAATTGGGAAGGACTCAAAGGTTACTACGATCTCTTTATCGGTTCCCTCCTCCTGAGTGTTTTCTATTGCTCGTTCCGACTTATAGTTTTCCCTATCTATCCCTATTTCCATGTTAGAATTTAGGCCACTAATGATTTTATTAAGTTTATCTTCGAAGAACACGGACAGGCCATCACATAGCTCTTGTGAGGCTGTAGTCTTACTTTTCACACAGTCCGGGTTCGACATGTCTCTTACTATACTAAATAGAGTTCCGGTCTTATTAGATGCCTGCAGGATAGTTTCTTCATAGTATTTAGCTTTGGCCTTATCAATTTTCCCTTTATAGCTGTGCAGTACAATTTTCAGAGCAACTTTATCTTCCTCTTTATATTGCCTCTTCCATTTTCTCTCTGCCTGTTTGCATTTTTTCTTGAGTAACTTTAGCTCCTCGTTGTACCATGGAGCTGACGGTTTGTTTCTGTTTTTAATATTTTTCATCGGGACCAATTGATCTAGTGTGTGGGTGATTTGGTTGCATAGATTCAAATAGTTCTCATCTACCGATTTATTAATATCAAAGGTAATTTTTTCGGTGAGTTGTGGAAGCCTCTTATTTTTTAGCAATCTCGCCCAATCCCTTCCTTTCCTGGTGTTAGCCCGGATATTGGCTATCTTGCTGAGATTGTGAGGTTTTAACAAAAAAAGGACCAGAAAATGATCTGACCAGCAGAGTGGCAGAATTTCCCCCACCTCTACCTCCAGATGATTGGCAAAAATTAGGTCCAAAATATGTCCTCCCTGATGAGTAGGGTGTAACACCAACTGTTGAAGGTTGAGATTCTCACAGGCTTGTCGTAGTTCATTTAAGGTCAATTCATAATTTCCATTCTGCCAGAGATTAAAGTCTCCCAAGATGATTAGTCTAGAATGAGTAAGTGAAAAATTATATATCACATCAATCAGGTCTTGATGTAGGGGGCTCCTCCCCTGGAGGTCTGTAGCAGAGTATGCCAGAAATTACTTGTCTACTGGCATCCTTGAGTGAGAATCCCAATAGTTCAAAGCCCTCTACTGCGTCTATGTTCATGGGAGTAAGCGACCACTTTTCATTATATATCACTCCTACTCCGCCCCCTCCCTATTGGCCTAGGTTTGTGGAATGTCTTAAATCCCAATGGACATGCCATCCCTAGCTCAACTACAACCTCAGGGCGTGTCCAAGTTTCTGTAAGAAATAAAACATCTAAATTCTGATCTTCTAATAGGGAATGGATTTCTTGATAATGCTTTACTAGAGATCTAGCATTAATTAACCCGCAGTTAAGATTTTCTGCCGTGATATTTGAGAAAGT
The DNA here is from genome assembly GCA_963921515.1 of Calotriton arnoldi. Classification (NCBI taxonomy): domain Eukaryota; kingdom Metazoa; phylum Chordata; class Amphibia; order Caudata; family Salamandridae; genus Calotriton; species Calotriton arnoldi. The sequence goes on from CAWUFW010000518.1 coordinate 1,831,558, forward strand.
GGCCTTAATGTCCAGCTGTCCCCTATTATTATGCTCAACCAAACCCTGCTCACCTATGGTAATAATTTGTTCCCTAGTATAGGGAAGACCGGCTTTCCTAGGAGTACCTGAGTCCAGTGCGGCAGCATGACTGGCGCTGAGCGCGACCGATGCGCGGACAGTCGCAGACGGGCTTGCCTTTGGCGCGCCACCGGCGCGCCCGCTGCGCACTCGCGCTGCGCGCTTGCATTTCTTCTCCTTAAGTAGTGGAGTTCCTTCAGATGTGGAGTGGTGTGGGTGTGTCTAAGGAGGCGAGGTTTGTTGATTCCTGTGTAGAGTGTGTTGCCGTAGTCCAGTCTGCTTGTTACGAGGGCTTGTGTAACAGTTTTCCTTGTGTTTTTTGGTAGCCACTTGAAGATTTTTCGCAGCATCTTCAGCAGATGGAGGTAACTGCCTTGACCTGCCCAGTCATGAATTAGGGCCATGATTTACTTTCATGATACCCATGATAGTTTTACACTGATTTTCCTATATTATCTTTTTTTAAATGGCATGCATAAAACACGATTTAATAAATGATGCCTCAGAGAAATGGCATTTAAAGTTGCACAACATGTTTAAGTAAAACGTTTTTTTCAAGTTGCAATTTTGATTGTATATTTTATTTTGAATGCAAACAATCAACTAATCCTGCTTACGCATGTATTTGCATATAATCTGAGAGCATTATAAATTGCCAGAAAATTTTACCTTTTGCAAGCATGCATTCACGTTTTTATACCGGAACCGCTATCCGTAAAGCAAGCGGAGCTCACAGCATGTCCTTACAGTGCAGGCCCTATTGTTAAAGGTTTTACATTAATGAACTATATATGCAAGTTTGAACTGTTACATATAGATAAAAACCTTATCTTAGTGACAGACAATCCTCTAACATATTCACACTGGCAGCCAGAGGTAATGAGCTGCTGGGAGTTGGGCCTACTTGTCTAATAGACAAAACAAAAATAAAATCTTTTTGTCCTTTATCTCAAATAAAATACCCCGAGTGTTGGGCCATGAAAATTCCATGTCCCTGGTTACAATAAAGAATGGGATGAAAAAAACCATTGGCATGGTCAAGTACTGACCCACCATCCCGGGCATGATGGAGATGTGCACAAGTGATCAGGTAAAATGCCATCACTCAAACTGCAAGATGCCAGTACGCTGACCCACTGCCCCAGACTGCATGCTGTAGTGGGCTGAAGTAACATGTGACTGACAGTAAACACAACAGGGGATGAAGAGAGCTAGCCCAAAGCCCTTCAACAAGATATGTATATTCAATTTATATTTTTGGACATATAAGGTTGGCGCAACCGGATTGATGAGGGCTGGTCCTTCAGTACAATCCTAGCTTGCATTAACTCAATATGTCCTGGATAAAGGTTCCTTATACAGATCTAGGACCCCTTGGGAATACTTTGAAATTGAAAATCAAAGCAGACACTGTGCTATCTGCGGAAGACAAAGACAGAGATCTTCCAGGATGTCTACACCTGCACTTGCATGTAAATCTGACTTACTGCTATTACCTAAAACCTGAGGAACCGCCAGTGCCTGCATTCCCCAAGAAGACAGTCGCGATCTGCAGACTTTAAAGAGACATACACTCTTGCTAGAAGGAAGAACAGCAATAATAAAACCAATACCTGCTGAAGTGATCACCCTGGAAGTCGAGATGGCATCTAGAAAGAAAGATTTCCCGCCTTTGACAAAAATTATCTATAGAGCTGTCTGTTGGAAATGCAGACCAAATTGTGTATATCGTCGGCTGACTAACTACAAAACGTAAAAAACAAATATTTCAGGGGCAATTGCTAACACTGGAAAAGAAATACAATTAATTGACAACCGCGAGGAGAAGAACGTCTTGACCCATGGGCTGCCCTCTAAAGATACTCAAAGCATTAGAATAAAAAAATGGAAGAGGAATTAAAGACGTGAGATAAATGCTATCTCTTGTACGATCGATTGAGAAGAGACATATCAGATTAAGAAATGCCGAAGGAATCAATTAAAAATGGGGAAGTGGGAGCATTCTGACATATCTTACAATTTGATGGCAGGCAAGAGATTGGCATAATTTGAGTTTGTAGAGTGGACTACCAGGGAATCACAGAGCGCTCACCCCACAGATGTAATAGCCAAACTTGCCTGCTCCTCCACAAAGGATAAAATCTTGAGAGAACCAGGACACCTGAATCAATCACCTTCAAGGACAGTGAAATACAATTATACCAAAATCTCTCTCAAAACACTTTGAATAAATGCAGAGCTTTAATCCTGGTCACAACAGAACTCAAGCCTAATTATATTTCATTTGCTGTTGCTTATATCTTTGCAGTGCTATTTCAGTTCAACACTAAATCCCATGTGATTTGATTAAAGAAGAAAGAACTATTGATTCTGGGCACAGATGAAAAGCATGATCGCACTGAGGACTCCTATACGGCAGATGGACTTCCTAAACCAGGGTTAAGATTCGAAAGACAACCGTAAAAAAGATGCACAAGAGGTGGTATGCAACATTCCTTGACTAAATGTCTCCAGGAGTTGGACAATTTAAGGCCTGCGGAGGAACCTCTATCCAGCAGACAAGAGAATATACATATTTTTCCCACATCCAGAGTGTCCATCAAGAATCAACCTTATGTTGAGTACAGGCACAAGAATACGCGCTACGACAAAGATAGATAATAGGTTCCATCACTGTTTCCAACCATTCTCAGGTGGTATGAGGTATCATTAGAGACCCATACCCAAGGAAGAGAGGGGCATGAAGATTTAATGCCTTCCCATAAGGGACAAGGTGTATGCCACAGTCTTACAGACAAAAGATACAGTATTATTTTGAGATTAATCATAAAGGGAGGGATCCACTGCTACACTATGGGATGCTCTTAAAGTCACGGGGGATCAGACATGGCTGCCCAGTATCCCCCAAACTGTTCATGTTGGCTATAGAACACTTAGAGGCACACCACATGTAATCTCCCTCTTTGCAGAAAACATTTTGTGCTATGTTAAGGACATCAGGGAAGACCTCTTCCAATTAGCCTCCATCACTAAGGAATTTGGGGGGTGTCTGGACGGAAGGTCAACTACTCCAAATCCTACGTGAACCTCCTCACCATATCACAGCCCTAGAGAGTGGTAGCGCCGACGGGAAGAACCCTGCGCTGGGGACCCCACGTTTCGTTATTTAGGTATCCAAGTATACCATGCTAAAGATGATATTCTAGACGGAAATATTGGTACAGCGATTAGATCCATGAGGGCACAAGTAGCATTCTGGTTGGAGCACCTTTTGTCGGCAGCGGCCCGCATTGCACCAGCCAAAATGGTCATGTTGCAGCACCCATTATATTATTTTACCAACAGTCTTTAGGGACCTAAATGCACTGCTGGGCGCGTTAATATGAGGTACGGGTAGGTGACGAGTGCACTGGCCAAGCTGAAGTTGCCGACTGAGAGGGGAGGTATGAGCACCCCGAACTTTAGGGATACTATCTAGCAGCGCAGCTCCAATGGCTGGCTGACCAACAATCGCATGAAACAGGATTTACACCCAAACAATTGCGATCAGGAGCGGTACAATCGCTAATGCTGGCCCCTGTGAGAGAGACTACACAATAGCACACTGCTGGTCCAACTAGCTAGAGTCCATCTGCAACGTAGCATAGACTACACGAAGTGTGTTGGACAATGTGTGCTGGCTATCCCGTTGCGAGGTCTCATTAAAACAGGAATACATTACACAATGCAAGCTCAGGCCATGGGAGGAGGCGGGCCTTAGTAGCGTGGGCCACCTGTTTCAAAATAATACCCTTATCCCATTCCATACATTAGAATCAGACTGGAGGTTACCTAGCGGCCAATTCCTGCTCCATACAAGAATAGTATACACACTACGACAACCTTGGGGAACAGAAGAGGCCGAACCCCTTATCCAAACACTATACACAGCAGGGGGCAGGGATAAGAATGGTTTCTTGGCTTTATAAGCCAATTTTGGAATGCACAGCAGTATCAATGCAACCACTAAGAGACAAAAGGGGAGATATAGCACGCAGAGTATTCAACAATAAGGAAGGGCAGAGGGCCCTTGAGTACTCCAAGAAGGTGTCATGTAAAGCCCGATTTCATTACATTCAATTCTATATTTTACAGAGCTTACCTTACCCGCAGTGCATTGGGCCTAATGTTACCTACAACCAAGCACTCTGCCCTAGATATGGGAGCAATGAGGCTCACGTCAAAGATATGATGTGGGAGAGCCCCAACTTATCAATGTATTGGCAGGCTATTATCGCCAACATAACCTACACGGTTCGTAGAGATGTTATAGGGACCATTGAGATCACACATCTGGGTATGCACAAGAGAAAGGCGAACCTCAAAGCAGCCACGAGATTCATGGACTTAGCACTGCTACTAGCGAAAAGAGCTATTACTAGAAACTGGAAGGCGTCTCAACCTCCTAAGTTAGAAACATGGGTACAGACTTCCTGCGCTGGGTTGGAGCAGAGGGTAGAGTGCTACTCGGGGAGAAAATGTGGGGCCTCCGTACAGACCCAATTTCAGACAGCTGGCACTCACTGGTCCACACATTACAATCAACAAGGAATAGTGGTCATAAACCTCCCCGACTGCTTAGTGGAAAGCTCCCCCTCCCACAGCGGGACAAATGGAAACACCCTTCCGACCTAGACTGTGCTGGACCACAGCTCCATGTCCATTTCAACACTACCTAAGCATGAAGTGGACTTAACTGCGAACTGATGAACTGCTGCACCAAGCGGTTGCTCGCTACGTTTGCTAAATGATTTAGTCACCACAAACTCTAGCAGCTCCAGGCTTAACAGACCTGGACCAGATAACAGACGTTATGGGCCTGCAAACAGTTATACGTCTTGGCTCTCCAGTGGACCCACGGGGGAAGGCGTGACGGAGAGGGGAAAGTTCTAGTAGAGAGAATGTTTTGTTAATTACCTAAATAGCTGAAGTGTACTAAATACTAATATTTGACATTACTGTATTCTACCTATACTAAACCTAAGAGAGGATGATAAATAGGCCTCGCTGTGAAAAAAAGAAATCAATACAAATTCTGTTAAAAAATGTTATGCTTTCAAAGTCGCAATAATGGCAAAGTGTATAGTAACTAAAGCTGATCAGGGATGAATTTGATCACCAACATAAAAAAGATTGGAAGAGAAGAGTGGCATAAAAAAGGGTACAATAGCTTTGCTTCGAAATATTACAGCTCTAAGAGGTCAACTCATCTACTGCAAACTCAGAGTTCTGAAAGAGCGCTCCTACAAATTAAACAATACTTTTATGAAGAAACTAACACATCAAATAGGCTATTAGTGGCAAGACTACGAATGGGTGAGACTCAAACTAGAATCCTCAACTTTACTGCCCTGAACGGCCAGCTCATTAACTCAGAGCAATAACAAAACAGACCTTCATGGTTTTTCACAGGTTATGCAAAAGAGAGCCCATACAATTAGATAAACTGGATGCTTTTTTCACTGATTTTACCTCCCAGTGTTAGATCAAGAATACACACACTAGAGGACAAAGATGGCCTGGTACCCTCTGCTGAAACAAATTTTTAAAAAAACTTTCTTCCAGAAAACGAATTTAGAACTGCAGTTCAAGCCGTCGTACTGTTGCATCTGGATCATAGTAATGTCCTTCTCCGTGTTCTCCCAGATTCCACCCTACCCCACCCCAAATTGCAACCCATCATAATAGGGAGGGAGACCAGATCAGGATGTGCCCCCTCTTTTCTCCGCTTATCGCCTTGACAGGGGACCCACTGGCTTTAAAGCTAAGAGACCACTGTCATGTGGAGGGGATGCAATTTAGTATGACACGCCACAATGTGATCTTTTTGTGGACTGCATTCTGCCCTAGTTCAGGAAACCCTCCGAGTCCATCTCAGGCATCTTAAACATTCTAGAGTGCCGTGGCGCAGTCTCAGGATTTAAAATGTACCTAGATAAGTCTTAGTTTCTCTGCAACGGTGTAGGTTCACAGAGGAGGGACAAATGATCATCCATTTCCCCATTTCGATGGGACAAGAACAAAATCAAATATTTGGTAATTCATACACCAGTCGAACATTAAAAGAATTACATAAAACTAACTATTTTACTGGCCCTGCCCTCACTGATTGACCACAAACAAAACCTTCACCACTGGTGCCTCCCCATTTCTTGGCTAGATAAAGGGGCAAATTTGTAAACGAATGCAATCCCACAACATTCTTTTTCAAGCTATACCAGTGGCTTTTTTATAGCAAGACTTACTCTTGTTACAGTGTCAGCCTGCAATTTATTCAGATGACCTGGGGTATACAATTTTATAAACTTTCTACCTGTCCAAGGGACAGGATGGTTCAGAAAACTACCGGTCCTGTAAAAAAATCCAATTGTCCATTTTGGTGTCATGCAATGAGATGACAAATTATAGCAGTATTCCCTTTATATCAGAGCTCCGATAACAGCATCCCTGATTATGCCAGGTATGATGTTATATCAGGGTTTGAATGTAACAAGGCTGTGGATTTGCCACCTTGTTCCAGATTATCTATAGGGACTGGAAGGAAGAGGGAAGAAGTAGTAGTACGATTAGAATGCCCTGTAACTAGTTTGTTGTTTAATACTATTCACAAACTCCTCTTCAATCACGTCCCACATTTTAAACAGCTGGAAATAAGTGAAGGTGAGTGGGTTCAGGGAAATCTTTACCAACGCAGGGACATGCATTCAGGTGCACTTTTGTGACCTTTTTTTACGAAGTGGGACTCTAATTTATTTTCATAATACACATAATGGCTTTACACATATTGTCAATTTTTAAGATTTTTAAAATATTGGCATGCATCAAACACATTTAACTAAATGATGCCTCTGCAAAACGGTCATTATAGTAGCCCAACAGTTTAGCAAAATGCTTTTTTCCAAGTTCCAATCTTTAACTGTTCTCAATCACTAGTCTTGCTTTCGTGGTTCTGCGGGTATTTGCACATAATCAGGGAGCATTACAAGTATCCATAAAATTGTCATATTTTATTTATATGTTTTTTACTGGAATCACTGTCAGTAATGCAAGCCGAGTTCACAGCTCACTGCAGTCCTTTAAAGCTCTCACTGCAATAGTAAAGTCTTCTGCATTAATGAATCATATTTACAAGGTGCAACAACTTCTACATATGGATACAAATCTTGCCGTAGCGCCAGTTAATCTAATCAGGTAAATCAGGTAGAAAAGAAACTAATTTCCCAGATCTCAAACAATATGTACTGGGCATCGGCAACAGGAATTCCATACCAATGATTTACCATGAAAATGATCCGAAGTGGCAGAATAAGACTGCCCAATATTAAAAACTCTTATCTAACGGCATACTTGGGAGTGGCCTTTTTGTATTCTTTAGGTGAAACTGAGAAACAGTGGTTACACATGGATAGATCATTGTAGGAGAACCCGCTTTGGGACCCTATGTTGTTGTCAAGATATAGAAGGCGTGCTGTAGCTTAGGCTTCAGACATAAAAGAACCTCTCATGAATACATGAATATATTAAAAAAAAAAAAAAAAAATTTAAAACACATTTTCCTTGCACCTCACACCTATATGCTATAAGCCAGAATTTACACAGGTGGCAACAGGGGACTACTTTGCATGCTGCAGGGAAGGAGAGAGTCGCACGTAAAGCACAAGTTACTAACTTGTGTAACGATATATCTGTACGAGACAGTAGTTCGTGACAGATTCCTTACCTTAGAATATCCCCAGGCGTCAGGCTGGATCCGGAAAGTTTTTGCGTAGCAGTACCCTTGCACGTCGGTAGGCGGCGTCGTGCGGCTCCGCGTCCGCCGTCGGTGTCGGGACCGCCGGGATGACGTCGCGGGCAGTACTTAGACGCCGCCCCTGCGCGCTGACGTCAGTTCTGTACACGACTTTCCGCGCCAGGAACGCAGAGCCATGCAAGAAGCTGACATAGGTGTCTGAAAAATACTAGGGCCCTGAAAGAAATGTCCTTAACCCTAGAAATCAGTTCGCAGAACGGGGAGGATGGGTGGGGCAGTAAGGAATCGGTCACTAACTACTGTCTCTTACAGATATATCGTTACACAAGTTAGTAACTTGTGCATCTGAAAGAGACACGTTAGTGACAGATTCCTTACCTTAGAATAGATACCCCAGCAATACCAACCCCGGTGGTGGGTCTGCGAACAAAGATCAGACGAGGAAGTCCCGGAGAACAGAACGGCCAAAGAAGTCGTCTCTCCGGACTTGGCTGTCAAGGCAGTAATGTTTGGTAAACGTGTGCAGCGAGGCCCACGTAGCTGCTTGACATATATCCTGTAACGGAACCCCGCGGCCTAAGGCCGTGGTAGCCGCCGTTGCCCTGGTGGAATGGGCACGCAGCCCAACAGGAGGCTCCTTCTTAGCCAAAGAATAGCAGGCTTTGATACACATAGTGACCCAGCGGGAGATGGTCCTTTTGTGTACCGCCAGACCTTTTTTGGCGCCCACGTAGCCAACAAAGAGCTTGTCATCCACCCGGAACTGTTGTGTGCGGGTGATGTAAAAAGAAAGCGCACGTTTTGGGTCCAGACGGTGGAGCCTCTCTTCCTCTCTGGAAGGATGCGGAGGCAGAAAGAAGGTGGGCAAAGTGATGGTCTGCCCAATATGGAAGGCAGTAACCACCTTTGGCAAGAAGGACGGACGCGTCCGAAGAACAACCTTGTCTGGATGAACAGACAGAAAGGGAGGTTTGCATGAAAGAGCCTGGAGCTCACTCACCCGCCGAGCAGAGGTGATGGCCAACAGGAATGCTGTCTTCAGAGTAAGAAGACGAAGAGGACAATTATGTAGAGGCTCAAAGGGAGCGCACATTAAGAAGGTAAGAACCAAGTTCAAGTCCCACTGAGGCATTACAAACGGAACAGGAGGAAAGAGGTGTGTAATGCCTTTAAGAAACCTGTTAACCACAGGGGACTTGAAAAGGGAGGGCTGATCAGGAAGCCTGAGGAAGGCTGATATCGCACAAAGATAGCCCTTGATGGTACCCAGGGCAGAACCCTGTTGGGCCAGAGAAAGAAGGAACAGAAGAACCTCAGAAAGAGGGGCAAAAAGGGGATTCACAGCCTTTGCTGTGCACCATGCCACAAACTTGTTCCACCTGCAGGCGTATACCACCTTAGTGGAGGGATGCCTGGCTGCCAGAATCACATCACAAACTTCGGGAGGCAAGTCGAAAGGAATCAACTGCCGCCGCTCAATCTCCACGCAAGCAAGTGTAGACTGGACAGGTTCGGGTGGAGGACCGTCCCCTGCTGCTGCGACAGAAGATCCTCCCGAAGAGGCAGACGGATCGGGGGATCGACGCTCATACTGAGTAGCTCGGGATACCAAACTCTTCGAGCCCAGTCTGGAGCCACAAGAATGATTTGGGCCCGGTCGCGCCGAATCTTCTTCAACACTCTGGGTAGAAGTGGTATAGGCGGAAAGGCGTACAACAGACCGCAACTCCACTCGCGACGAAAAGCGTCGCCGAGCGAGTGCCGCCTTGGAAATTCCAACGCGCAGAACTGCTGACATTGCGCGTTTTCTTCGGTGGCGAAAAGATCTAACCAAGGCTCTCCCCACTGCTGAAAGAGACCTTGCGCCACCTCCGAGTGAAGACGCCATTCGTGATCCATCATGCACCTGCGGCTGAGTTCGTCCGCCCTGGCGTTCAGGGAACCTGCCAGGTGTTGAACCATCAGGAATATGCCCTGATGTTCCAGCCATGTCCAGAGGCGCAGAGCCTCCTGACATAGGGTCCACGACCCCACCCTGTTTGTTGCAATACCACATGGCGGTGGTGTGGTCTGTGAACACCTGCACTACCGTCCCTTTGACAGAGGGAAGGAATGCCTTGAGTGCAAGTCGGATCGCCCGGAGATCCAGAATGTTGATATGGAGCCGGGACTCCGCCGGAGACCAGAGGCCTCTGATCTCCGCCTCTCCCATGTGACCACCCCATCCCAGAAGGGACGCGTCCGTCACAACTGTGTGCTCTGGCTGGGGAAGGGAGAGGGATCTGCCCATGACCCATTGCCGGTTCGAGAGCCACCACTGCAGCGGTTTTGCAGTCCCATCCGAGATCTGGACGTGATCGGACAGGTTGCCCTGGTGCTGCGCCCACTGGAACTTCAGGTCCCACTGCAGAGCCCGCATATGCCATCTGGCATGATTGACCAGCAGGATGCAGGAGGCCATGAGGCCCAGCAGCCTCAGGGTCATCCGTACCGAAACCCAGGATAAAGGCCGAAAGATCGGAATCATAGCCTGAATATCCCGGACTCGCCGTTCGGGAGGATAAACCCGAAACTGCGTCGTGTCCAGAACTGCTCCGATGAAAAGGAGCTGTGGAGAAGGAATCAGGTGCGACTTCGGCACGTTGATGGAGAACCCCAGCGAGTGCAGGAGTTTGGCCGTTGTCTGGAGGTGGGAGACGACTGCTTGGGACGAGCCCGCCTTCAGCAGCCAGTCGTCGAGGTAGGGGAAGACTGGAACCCCTGCCCGGCGCAGATGGGCTGCGACCACCGCCATCACTTTCGTGAACACCCGAGGGGCGCTTGTAAGGCTAAAAGGGAGCACGGTGAACTGAAAATGCTCGAGGCCTACCGTGAACCGCAGGTAACGCCGGTGGGCCGGCAGGACGGGGATGTGGAAATATGCGTTCTGCAAGTCCAACGCTACCATCCAGTCTCCAGGGTCGAGAGCAGTCAAGACCTGAGCTAGGGTGAGCACTTTGAACTTCTCCTTCCGGAGGAAGCGATTGACGTTCCGGAGGTCCAAGATAGGATGCATGTCCTCCTTGTCCTTTTTGGGCACCAGAAAGTAGTGGGAGTAGCAACCACGTCCTACTTCTGGGGTCGGAACGCGCTCGATGGCCCTCTTGGTCAAGAGGGCCGCAACTTCCTTTTGAAGAAGCACCAAGTGATCCCCTGACATGCGGTGGAATTGAGGTGGCATGGCTGGGGGATGGTCACGAAGGGGAGGGAGTAGCCCCTTCGGACAATGTCCAAGACCCACCTGTCCGAGGTGATGGCACGCCAGTGGTGAAGGTGATGGCGGACCCTGCCCCCTACTGGCGTGCTGTGCACCTGAAAGGAAGGACTAGGAGGGCTTGGAGGCCGCGGACGGGGCGGGGTTGGTGGCCTGACCCGCACGCTGGTTGCCTGACCCGCCACGGCGGGAGCCACGTCCTCGGCCACGCGAAGACGCTTGCTGCGCGGGCCGGTGGCTGGGCAGCGGACGTGACTGGGCACCCCTTCCGTGGCCACGAAAGGGGCGAAAAGCAGACTGTTGCTGAGGGCGCACAGCAGAAAGGCCCAGGGACTTGGCTGTAGCCCGCAAGTCCTTAAAGCGCTCCAGCGCATGGTCTGCCTTTGTCCCAAAAAGACCAACTCCATCAAAGGGCATGTCCATAAGAGAGTTTTGGACATCACCCGAGAAACCAGTGGTCCTCAGCCAGGCGTGACGGCGCAGCGCCACTGTCGTCGCAAGCGATCTGCCTAGCGAGTCGGCGGTATCAAGGCCACATCTGATGGTGTACTTTGCCGCATCTCTTCCCTCCGCAATGGTGCGGGAAAGCAGTGTCTGGACCTCCTCAGGACACTGGGGCAGAACTTGCGCCACCGAGTCCCACAAGGAGTGGGAATATCGGCCCAAGAGGCAAGTGGTGTTGACTGACCGCAAGCCAGCACTGGCGGAAGAAAAGACCTTCTTCCCAAATTGATCCAGGCGTTTGGATTCCCTATCCGGGGGAGCGGTAGGGAAGGCGCTTTGGGAAGCAGAGGCTTGGACCACCAAGCTCTCAGGGGTGGGGTATAGAGAGAGAGAAACGGGGGGGGTCACCCGGAGCAGGGCGATGGCGTCGGGCCACGTTCCTATCCACAGGAGCCCCTGTGGTGGGCTTGGACCAGGTGCCCAAAAGAACATCTGAAAGCGCCTCGTTGAACGGCAGCAGTGGCTCCGAGGAGGTAGCCGCCGGCTGAAGCACTTCCGTCAGGATGTTAGTCCTGACAGCCACTGTAGGCAACTGGAGGTTTAAGGCCCCAGCTGCTCTACGCAACACCGTTGCAAAGTTTGCTCCCTCCTCCGTTGCCACGGATGGAGGAGACAGCATGCCAGAGTCAGGGGAGGTGTCCAGACCACTGGCATCCCCAAGTTCCTCAGCCCAGTCCTGATCAAACTCATACTGCTGTGTGAGAGGGTCATCAGACCCCTCCCAGTTATCTACGTCCTCCAATTCAGGTTCAAAATAAGGAGGAGGGACATGTGGGACCCAAGGTCCCAGCGGCGTCGGAGCCGGCGTCGAGCGACGCCGGTCCGGCGCCGTGTCCGGATCCGGAGAGAACCGGGGAACGACGCCGCCCGGAGCCCCGGGCGGCGTCGGGAACGGCACCGGAGACATCGGCGCCGGCGTCGATGGGGGTTGCGGCAGCACCGGAGCCGGGACCGAGGCTGGTGTTACAGGCGGCGCCGGGGAAACCCCATCAGGGCCCGCGGGGCCCGAAGGCGCACCTTGAGGCCCGAAGAGGCGGGCCATGGCCGACAGGAATTCCTGTATCTCGGCCGGAGTCGCCCCCGAACCCGGGAAGGACGGGTAGTGCGAAGACTTGGACCCCGAGGACCGATGAGGACTCCGCGACCGGCCCCTTGACCTCTCACGTGACCGGGGCTTGGTGTGGCGCGGAGCCGACTGCCGGACCTCGAGGAGCTTTCGAGACCGCTCCCGCAAAGCCTTCGGGTGCAAGGCCCGGCAGTCGGGGCACGACTTTGTGTCGTGGTCGCGGCCGAGGCAGTAGAGACACTCTAAGTGCGGGTCTGTGATCGACATCATGCGACCACAGGCGTCGCAGAGCTTGAAGCCGGGCATCCCTACCGACACCTTCGGAGTCGAGAGACTCGTTTAGAAAACAGTGAAAAATCACCCAAAAATGTAGTCAAAAAATGACTAGGGCACTGCTCTTCCCGGATCTGCGCTTACTGGCGCGGAAAAAGAAGAACTGACGTCAGCGCGCAGGGGCGGCGTCTAAGTACTGCCCGCGACGTCATCCCGGCGGTCCAGACGCCGACGACGGACGCGGAGCCGCACGACGCCGCCTACCGACGCGCAAGGGTACTGCTACGCAAAAACTTTCCCGATCCAGCCTGACGCCTGGGGATATTCTAAGGTAAGGAATCTGTCACTAACGTGTCTCTTTCAGATATAAAATTGACTATTGCAAAAGAGAATTTTACATTGATGAGAAACAAAGATCATACTAACTTTAAATATGTCCCTGGGCGTTTTTTCCCACTTAAAAAGGAAACAGGATGAAGGGAAAGCCATTTGGAAATCGCTTTAGAAAATGTGATACAACAAAAGGCTTTATCTATAATATATATGCAATATTAGAAGACAAGTGCACTCCATCAAATTTGCCCTATATGCCAAGATGGTGGTGAGTATTAGAAGTGGAAATATTGCAAGAACAATGGTAGTCCTTATGGCTGGATCTAATGAAAACAAAAAGAAGTGTAAAGAATTGAGAAACGTTATATAATATAATGTTTAATTAGTAGTTTGCATCAACGATAGATGTTGGAGATAAGGTGGAGGTGAAGGAGATGGCTTGCATGGTGGCTGCACCCATAAATGTAAATCTTTTGGAAGGAAGTGCTGAGCCATGTTAAAAAAAAACAACAACAAAAAAAACTTTGGGCTTTCATATTCAGTCTTGTCTAGATATTGTACTGTTGGGTTTGAAACCTAGAACTAGACGAAATGTGACAAACAATAATTCAGCACTACTCCTGGATATATTATAGACAGCCAAACATGCCACTGCAGCCAACTGAAAGAAATCTCTTCTGCCCTCCAGTACGACTGGTCCAATTGTGTAGGATAAATACCAGCAATTTAAATGTTGACTTCTGATTTGAAAGATGAGTGACAAATTAGGATGGATCTGGAAACCACTGATCTCCTATGACATGACTTTGTCACTCCCTAGGACATTGAGGGCATTGTTACTGTGGGGAAACCCATGATAAGTCGCACCAGATTTCAATGACTGCTGAGAAGACTACTAACATTTTAGGGGATCCAAAAGCAGTGGCGTAATAAAGGCCCCCACAGTGCGGGGGGGCCCCCGAGCTACAGGGGGGCCCCTCAGCACTGTACCTTGGACTGAGAGCTCCTAAGTGAGTCCAGAGAGGAGGGGTCCATGTACTTTGCAGTTGGGGCCCCCTCAAGTTTCTTTACACCACTGTCCAAAAGCTATTATTGGACATGCTTCTTTCTTGTTTTTTTAAGTTTGAGTTTCAATAGAAGTTCGAGATTGGATTTACTTACTTAGCTTACTGCCAGGGGGAGTAGGGGTGTGAGAGACACCCACTGTAAACTGCTAATGGGAGTTCAATTGCTTGCATTATTCTCCTGATGTCAGTTCTGGTGTCAGTCTATAAAATAAAGTTATATTTAAAAAAAACTATAACTACGCATCACTGTCTACGGCAAACCTAGAACCTCAATGCTGACTAATATATATGAACCAATTAGCGAGATAAACAGAGCTGTAAAGACCAACCTAGTATTTTTCACTCCTGTCAAACTTCTTCAATATAATCAATGGCCACTTACTCAGTGGTCCACAAATCTGTACCTGAGGCTATGAAGACGCAGAATGCAGACTTCGCTTTAACAGATATGATAATGGGAAGATCTTGGTGTGAGCCACTGAGATCAAATACCATTTGTTATCAACAGTTTACACAAACCTTAAAGAGAAATGCTGTAACAAGCCTAATCCATTTAAATCACATAGGCAACTGATTAAACAGGGGTTGCTTGGAACTATATCCAGTTCCCTCTTTATAATAGGATGTCAGGTGTACTCTCTGCTTGACTGTTTTCTTCTGATGGGGTATCCAAAGATTTTGGAGTAGACGCCTCACTCACTTATCGTGACATGCTTCATCATTTCCGCCTATCCACACCCTGGTCAGATGATACTACCAGGGCTGACTCAACCATAGTTGGTAATGGGAGTTCTTAGATAAAGCTAAACTGGATATGCAGTGACCCAGATAGGTGATATGTTAAAAAATACCTCAAGGTATACCCTAATTATTATTTTATTCCGTGGGTACCTGGGGTATGAGTTAAAACCAAATATATTGAGGGTTCTATTAGAAAGGTATTGTTCAATTATACCCTCACTTTACTGCCAACATGTTTCGGCCCTCGCCAAGAGCCCAATCGGGTCTGAGGCCTTCGTCCGGGCTGACTCGTCAATGTCCCTGCCTGTTACTCATGCACGCACTCCGTGCCAAATGTGAGGCCTAGTGCTCTCACCTGTCTCTCTACCTTTATTTCCTTATTCAGAGGATTTTCTGCAAAGTGGAAAAACAAGAGAAAGACAAGAAAACAGAGTAGACTTTAGTATATGTCATCTATCCCGACTTTTTTGTGTTTTTCATGTCCAGACTCTTAACTGTGGTGGACCATGTGCGTGATGTACACAGCTAGCTTTAGGCATTACTTCATGTGTTTATGCAGACTGCATTTCCCCGATTCAAACGGTGTTATATTCTATTTAAAAACGCATATTTTCCTTGGTGTACCTGAACTTTACTAAACGTGATTATATGTCCAGATAGACTGTTCAGGTAGAAGTGTTTATACAGAGATCTAGTCTCTAGGTCCAGTTTTAATAGTGTAGAATTAGTGAAGGTGGCTGTTCTTTTGGTGCAGTTATCCTCGTCAGTTCTATATCGTGCCATTCATATCAATCGCCAGTATGCTTATCCTCTGAGGTGTTTCTTTGAGGGTCATTTGCGGGATGGTGCCATCTTATAGTCGCACACTTTTTTTTTTTTTTTTAAAAGAGAAGACGAAAAGAAAAGGTTGGGGCACAGGGTGAGAATAGTCAACTGTTTTTGTAAAAGTTTTTTACATGTATTCTCTTATTTCTTGTTTACAATGGGTCTGTGATGGTTGTGATCGCCCTGGTACCATCTCCATTTAAATTGTAGAACTCCTAACGTGTGCCACCCTTTTTCCAAAAGGAGGTCAGGTTGGTCCCTGGGTTAATTTTTCAACATATTACTCTGTGTATTGACCTCATATCTCCATGTTTGGTAGTAGCCTATCCATCAAACCTCTTATTCGTTGCACTCTCTAAGTATATATGGCGTTTATTACGTTTGTGGAAGTGACCTTATCTAGCACAAAACATTCCCAAGCTATTGATATCCAGGGGAAATAGCCTGAATGTATCGAGCCGTATTTTTAACAACCATACGGAACATAGTGTTGGACCTGCCTCATATATGAAATCTTGATGAGGATTGTGCTCCGATTAACAAGGGGTAGGAGGCCCCTTCTGAAGAAAGGTTTGGGTATTGGCGGAGGTTTTTGGGGCTGTATTTTAAAATGCTCAAGCGCTCGATTTTTCTTCCTTTCAGCCTCGTACAGTGGGACAGGAGGCGTGGCGGTTATAGTTATACCAAGTTCCCCTTTAGAAAAACGGGGCCAGCTGTCAATAAAATAAGTGCCCTGTTATCACGCTCACACATTCTGCATATCCAGTTTTGCTTCATCTAAGAACTCCCATTACCAACTATGGTTCAGGGATGTGGAATTCCTATAGCCCGACGCCCGGGACATATTGCTTGTGGTCAAGGGCAACAAGTTTTCATGTGTATTTTGTCCTTGGGACAAGTAGGCCCAACACCCTACAGCACAAGCCCTTTGGCTGCCAGTTTGCAGTACCACATTATGGATCAGGGAAAGGAACTGCCTGCAGTTAAGGTAATACTTGTGTCCATGTGTTGATGCTGTTCAAACTTGTATTTATGGTTCATTAATGCAAAGCCTTTATTATTAAGGTGAGCGCTCCAAGTAAATGTTGTAAGCTCAGACTGCACTACTGACAGTGGTTTCAGTATAAAAATGTGTACATGTGTTCACATGTTTTCAATAATTAGCAATATGAGGCTATGTATAATGCTCCCAGAATGCTCTCTGATTAGATGCAAATATTTGCAGATACTTGAAAGCAAGATTGATGATTCTTTGCTTTCAAAATAAAATGTTCACAAATAAATGCAAAAACATTTCGCTGTACTACTGTAAAATTTTGGGTATCATTTCTTTGCACCATCATTTTGTAAAATGTGTTGTTTGCTAGTATTTCCAAAAATTTTCATTATGGAAAATCAGTGTAACCAGTTTTAATAAGACTGTGGGAAACAAAAATAAACAAGCATTTGTAAAGCCAGTAGGTCTGAAATTATTGGTCAGCCTTTTGGTTTTGTCAATGCGTGACTTGTTTTGGCATGGTTATTGTAAAACCTTATTGGTGTGGGAGCTGCCGGGCCCTCACCATTATAACAAACATTGGCAAAAGCAAAACTTTTTGGTCTCAAAAAGCACACATTGCCTCAGTAGTTCCTGGCACTGAACAAAACGACTGTGTCGATATGCTCCTTGTGAAAGAACAGAATGCTGTCATTCACAGTGAAGCTAGCCGATAGAGAGAGAGAGACAAAATTTTAATAAACACAAAAGGTCATGGTTAACACCAGACCTAATTAGGGGCCCAATTATTAAATAAAGTCTCAAAAGTGCACCCATGTCCTTGCATTAAGTGCAGATATACGGCTTTCGTGAATTCACATGAGTTTACAGAATTAGGCCAAGACCTAGTACTCCTAGAAAATATTTGTGAACTGCATTTTAGCATGAGCAAATATGCACGTGTAGATTTGCTCAATCAAAAATCTGAGTGTTTGCAAGTTTACTTTCCCTCCAACCACTTTTTTCCCCCAACCCTGGAAGAAGTTTCATGTTTGCCATTGTCAGGAGTAAATTTCCAACCTTTCTCGGTATGGGAAAAGATTAGAGAAGACTTGGTGAAAACCCTTAAAACATGCAAGTTAGTAGGTTTGCACAAACTCAAAAGGGCATTCCAACCCTCGAACTGTTGCTTACCATTACCTTCAGCCCCAGTATGTAGAACTGCGGAAATGTGGCAACATAAGGGAATTGCTAGTATTCAAACCCTACTATGGAAGGAGCCCTGGCCTAATCAGAGAGGCTGTTTCAGAGCTCTTATACAAGGAGATTGCTGCCATAATTTGTCGCTGCATTACATGGCTCAAAAGGGACAAGTGGATTTTGCTACAGGACAAGTAGATTTATGAAGAAACCTGCCCCATAGACAAGTAGATATTTTATTAAATTCCACATCCCTGATGGTTGAGTCCACCCTGGTAGTATCATCTGAACAGGGTGTGGATAGGCGCCAATGATGAAGCATGTCACAATAAGTGAGTGAGGTGTCTACTCCAAAATCTTTGGATACCCCATCAGAAGAAAACAATCAAGCAGAGAGTACACCTGACATCCTATTATAAAGAGGGAACTGGATATAGTTCCAAGCAACCTCTGTTTAATCAGTTGCCTATGTGATTTAAATGTTTAGTAGTGGGAGAGAGCAACTGATTTCACTTTCTCGCGCTCTCCAGTAGTGATTACAAGCCTAATCCAAACATTGCAACCTAAAGACACTACAATTAACCTGTCATTAGAAACCTACCGCTGCACAGCATAGATATCCACAATGACCATCACGTAGACACTCAACTATACAAATAGGTCAACTGTACCTCAAAACACTACACATGCACATGTCATGTTATTCCCGGATTACTACTGGGCGGTACAACGACTACGTACCTCATTCCTGGAGGTCAAACGCCTACTCCGACAAAAAGCAATTCAATACTGCCAACTCTTCCCAGCTCGCCTTAAAATCATCCATGAAGGCCGCACTACATTTTCACAGACCTGAACAAAGCATATGACTGGGCGGAACAACAACTACAGGACAAAGGCACCCGAGAGACCCCACGAAACAAACGAGAACCCTGTGGCAGGTGGTTGCAAAAAAGGGAATGCCAAATGCAATCAGGAACACGATCCGGGACATCGACGAGCGCATCCCCCTCCCCCCCCCGACCTTGAGCAAATAATTGTGGAACGCCGGAAAGCGCTACAGGCGGCAGCGGAGCTGGGCCCAACTGCAGGTAGCTCGGATGGAGAAAGAGGCCCACACATCTTCACGTCAGAGGAGGACATAAGCGATACTAATACCTCCCAGGAAGGCTCGATAACCCCACCACTGGTGACCCCGCAGACAGCGGACACACTTATCTAAAAGTCATCAGCAACTGCTTGAATGTTTTTATTGCTTTTATCTCTTTTTCCCCCCATACAGGGCCTTTAACTTGGTTTCAATTTCACTGCTAGACAATTCCATAGCATCCTCACAACAATTAGATGCCAGATGGCACAGCACTGGAGCACCTGGTGCCCCACCGGACACTCATATCCATTAGTCAAAGCGGGCCACACCCATCGCACACCCCGGGCGCACTAGACCGCGACCCCCTATAAAATACTAGTGTACTCGCATAATGTGCAGTTTGGACGTACCACAAGGCGTGGTAGGCCCGCAGAGTTGGGACCAAGTCCCCATACAATTATTACCCCTTCCCCCAGCGGATCCTCAACCCCACTACAAGACACTCACTACAGGCGGGCAGCACGACTACATAACACGAGCCAACCTCAAGGTGGGTGGAAGATGCATGCCAATGGGCCCCAAGGACGCCCCACTCCAGGCCCTGCAGATACTCCGGCATGACCATAGACACGGACATTAATCTCATCACACTAAATGTAAGGGGTATGCACACAGCGAGCAAGCGATATGCCATTTACTCCTACATCAAGCGGCAACAAGCGCAGATAGCCTTGTTGCAAGAAACGCACCTAACAGCACATGAGCTAGAGTGCCTGCGCAGACGGTGGCGGGGTACCCTCTGTGCTACGACATACTCAGCTTATGCGAGAGGAGCTATGACCTGGCTCAGACCGGGGGTCCCTTTCCAGGAACTTCGGAGGACGGTAGACAAAGAGGGGAGATGAACGCTCCTAGAGGGGCTCCTGAGGGCCAACATTTGCAGCTCGGCAGCATATACGCCCCAAACACAGAGCAAGGTAAATTCTGGGACCACCTCTCAGGGATCCTAACCCAATACACGTCAATACCATGGATATTAGGGGGCGATTACAATTGTGTGCTGATCCGCTCTCTAGACAGATCCCATCTCCCTACCCCATGCTCCCCGGCCCACAAACAGGCGGAAAGCTATCGGTCATGGGTGTCTCACTGGGCACTCGTGGATGTATGGAGAAATCGACAACCAACCACCAAACTTTATTCCTTCCACTCCATTCAGCACGATCTACAGGTAAGACTAGATCGCTTCCTATGCACCCCAACAATAGTTCCCATGACCCAGCAGTCAAACTACCTAGGCCAGGTTCTCTCCGATCACGATGCACATATCCTAACCCTCAAGTGGCAACCTACCCACCCCCCGGTTCCCACCTGGAAACTACCACGAGAATGCCTGGCAGGCCACGTATTCAGGCACGACCAAGGGAATAGTATACAGGACTACTTCACAACGAACACTGGCACAGCATCATCTAGGTCGTTAGAATGGGACGCATTCAAGGTGATCGTCAGGGGAGCATGCATTAGACAGATTGCGAGATTTGGGAAGACCCTGGAACACACACTAACAAAGAGAGACTAACCTAGCAGCCATGACCAAAGCAGCAGATGCAGACACAGTATCCCCGAACCAGGTTGCGGAGGCCAAAACGGCATACGCAGCAGCCCTACTAGACTTACGCAGATACAATTTCAGAGCATACCCAGCAAAGACGTATAGGGAGGGGGACCACTATGGGGCACTCCTGGCCTGGCAGGATGCAGACAAAGCCAATCACAGAAATTGTAGGCCCTACTGGGAATTTAGTTCATTCACAAGCAGAAATACTACAACTCATCCATAACTACTACACGGGTATATACACGAGCCCAACGCAGAACAGCCATAGATTAGCGGAATGATTCCTGGGCCCCCTAACCATACCCCAAATCTCAACAACAAACAGATCTTTCCTTTGACATAGTGATCTCGTCCGCAGAAATCACCCATGCAATCCAAGCCCTGGCACGTAACAAAGCTCCGGGAATGGACGGTTTACCAGTAGAATATTATAGCACCTTCTCCTCACTACTGGTGCCCCGTCTAGCAGGCATTTATGGAGAGGCACTAGAGAGAGGTGAACTCCCAGGTTCACTCGGGGAATCTCTCCTGGTGTCATTTCTGAAGCCGAATCGCGACCCAACACTACTAAATCTCTTACAGACCCATAACACTACAGACAGCGGACTGCAAAATCCTGGGGAAAATACTAGCAGACCGGAATGCCCAAATTCTCATGACATTAATTCATTCAGACCAATGCGGGTTCGTCCCAGGTAGAAATACGTCACAGAACATATGCAGGTTATTCCACATTCAGGACAGAGCACGAACCACATATCCTAGGGCCACCTGCCTGATCCTAGATCTGGAGAAAGCCTTTGATACCCTCACATGGTCGTACCTTTTCGCAGTGCTCCATCGGGTGGGGCTAGGCCCTACTCTATTAGCATACAGACAGTTACTATGCACTAAACTCACGTCCAGAGTGCGCATAGGACGGTATATCTCGGCCTCCTTCCGGGTGGAGAGAGGCACGAGACAGGGGTGTCCTCTCTTCCCCCCTGCTGTTCGGCATGGCGATAGAGCCGCTGGCGATCCACCTCCGCCTGGAGGGGGAGACCTGGGGTATCCCCATAGCAGGTACCACACATAGCGTATCGTTTTACGCAGACGACCTATTATATGTGCGAGATATCACGGCCGACCTGGCTCCGATCTGGACCACGCTTACAGAATTCTCTGATGCTGTCTGGGACTAAGGATCAATTGGGCAAAATCTGTGATTTATCCATTGAACCCAGATCTTACCTCTCAGAGGATCAGCATGGGTGGCTGGGATCTCACCTGGTGCGCATATGCCCCCCGGTACTTAGGAGTCAACATGTACCACTCCCCCACTGATTTATACAAGGGCAACCATCGTAAGGCACTGGCAGGGATAAGGGCGGCGGTGGGTTTCTGGAAGACCTCCCCCCTGGCTCCAATCGGAAGAGTGGCCCTGGCTAAAATGATAATAGTACCCCGACTACTATATCACTTCACTAACATCCCGGTCATTCCCCCGATCCTTTTTCTTTGGAACTGGACTCACTACTCAGTTCCATTATCTGGGGCAACGGCCGACACAGGGTTGCCTTGGCTAAAGTACAACTTCCGACCGACCGTGGGGGACTGTGGGCCCCATCCTTCGAAGCATACTTCCTAGCCGCACAACTTCAGTGGCTATCCCACTGTACAGCAGAGCGCCACCTGGGAGAAACCACTACAGAGACCAGGCCAATACCTCTGCCAGCAATTCGACAATTGCTTCTACCCACCACCCGACCCATGCAGACATACCCACTGCAAGTGACTGTGGCCCGAACATGCATGCAAAGTATACACCGCATGTCCTTAGGAATAACTCTCTATTCCCCATTGTTGCCCTTGGTCGGTTTACCCAGAAACGAGGAATACTATACGACACGAATGTTGCAGACATGGACGGACCACTCACTTCTCGAGATGGAGTCCTTATTCGAGGATGGACAGTTGTGTCCATTCGTTCAATTAGCGGAGGACAGCGGCCTCCCCTCTGGGCAATTCCTTCTCCATAGACAAATCATTTCCAGTTGCCGTCTGCACTGGGACCTGACTGAACGGGAAACCGCAACACACCCGGTACTACATACCATTCTCCATATGGGCGCAGGCCGGCACCTGGTTACGTGGCTTTACAAAGCCATACGAGAACTCACGGCCAAACCACTAGACTTATTACGACAGGCTTGGGAAGACAAGCTAGGACGACCACTACACGATAAAGAATGGGAACAAGCAGTAGAGTATCCCAAGAAAGTATCCCAAAATGCGCGTTTTAAAAATATACAATTTTATATTTTACACCACGCATAGCTAACACCGGCGCGCCTCCGCCGCTTCTACCCAGACACGCACTTTTCATGCCCCTGGTGTCAGGCTCCCGACACAGCATTTCAACATATGTTTTGGAGTTGCCTAACCATACAACCTTACTGGAATTCAATACACGAGAAAATACAGGAAGTCACAGGATTAACAGATGTGAACACATGGGAGGCCAGTGCACTAGGAGTGTTTCGGCATCGAAAACACCACAAAGTTCAGACAAGCTTTGCATCGCTGGCTATATTGCTGGCAAAAAGAGGAATAGCCATGCACTGGCAGGCCCCGACAGGACCCCACTAGCAGCCTGGGTAGGAGCGGTTAATAAATGGGGAGCAGCAGAAGAGGATGCGATCAAAAATGAAGAGGTGAGGGGGTTACGCAAGCGCCACATTTCCACAGACTGGGCCTTGCTTCTATACTAATTCAGACAACAGACAGCGCACAGCCGACCACCCACGGGCAGCACGACTACATAACACGAGCCAACCTCAAGGTGGGTGGAAGATGCATGCCAATGGGCCCCAAGGACGCCCCACTCCAGGCCCTGCAGATACTCCGGCATGACCATAGACACGGACATTAATCTCATCACACTAAATGTAAGGGGTATGCACACAGCGAGCAAGCGATATGCCATTTACTCCTACATCAAGCGGCAACAAGCGCAGATAGCCTTGTTGCAAGAAACGCACCTAACAGCACATGAGCTAGAGTGCCTGCGCAGACGGTGGCGGGGTACCCTCTGTGCTACGACATACTCAGCTTATGCGAGAGGAGCTATGACCTGGCTCAGACCGGGGGTCCCTTTCCAGGGCACCCCGGACCCCGACGACACAATTGGATAGAAACCCCCGCCTACCAGGCCTCATTTGGACCTCCAGCTATCATCGGACCTCCGAATCCCCACACAGACATCAGAAACTCCGGACATCCTCGCTGGGACCGCCGCATCTTCCCACACACCTAATTCCATAACACTAACGACATAGCCCATACGCGTAATGCACCCGCCTGGGCACATCACAACCTCTCCTACCCGACCTCCGTTCGATCCATAGTTAATAGTTAATAAATCACACCGGTAGTTTTACATACCGGAACTCATAGGAAGGACGTAAATCCTGGAGATATATTAGAGCACACAACAATACCATCAGATACGCCCATACGCTCATACTCCACATATTACACGTATTGTCTTTCCCTCCTTGCTGTAAAGATACCCACTTTGAAAAGGAATGTATAAAATACATGTGAATGTAGAAAATTTGTGTGACTCACGTAAGCTGAAAAATAACAATGAAACGTTTTTCAAAACACTACACATGCGTCAATTTTAGCACTAGTAGATAAACTACAAACTGTCAACAACAAATTTGGATCCATTAAAAAAAAAAAGAAAAACATCAAAATACCTAAAAGCCCTAGAACACATCAAAAGTGCATCATTCAATCTCACAAGATTTTCAACACCCATTCCATCGAAAAATCAGCAATTTATTTTCAAGTAAAACGCTCTCTAAATCAGTCAACCTCCTGGACACCCAAAAACACGACAAATTAAATTATGCAGAACCTATATGATCTAATAAATGTGCAGACTGATACTTGTGATTCTCTATGAACGAAGCCAGACAAGATCTTTAATTGACACCCCAAACCCCTCAGACTATACTGCAAAAATGTACATTCAAATCTGTGTCTGGAAGACCATTCATTAGCAAGCATCTCCCTTCCTGAACTTCATCCACTGACTGACCCCACAAGCAAAGGCTTTCTAAAGATGCTCATTCTCAATATCACTTGACTAGCTCCAAGGAACAATAAATATAATAACTGCACTCAAAATCAGAATCACTCCCAGAGACCCAAAAAGCTTCAAACACACCAACAGACAGACATCAAATAGAGGCATATATTAGGACACTGGTGAAAAATATCAGGGACAGAGAAGCATAGATTCATTCAGCTTCCAGATTATCAATAGTTTAATCAATGAGGAATGAATCACTTGTGTCAACAATCCAGACTCTCAAAGAAAAATGTATCGGAGACTCTCAGCAGCACTTTCACAGTCCACGGTATATGTCTTTTCTCCGCTCGTGTGGTAAGGTGGATAGTGTCATCATAGGGTCGTAATCACTTGAGGGTTCTATTCTCCAAGTGATTAGTCATCCTCCACCAGGAGGGAGACTGTCTGGGTGATGGCTGTCGTGAAAAGTGGTTAAAAATATCTCCTTTCCTGAAAAGCCCATTTATTGATCAGGAGAGGGATATGATTAAAAAGAGGCAGCGGTGCTTAAGTGGATTAGTTACTGGTCCACAGCACGTTGTGGAAGGTTGACATGTTTCGGCTCAAAAAAATGCTCATACGAGTCAGGTGGCCTTCATCAGGACCAGAGTGTGAGTAGGTAGTCTTATTTCCAGAGCACCTAAGTAGTAGTAAGGGTGAGTAGATTCACTTACCCTTCTTCGTCAGTGAGCTTAATAGCTCATAGCGGACGTGGTCATAGGTGCAGACTTTTGCCTATGACTAGAAAAAGAAGAAAAAACACAACAGGGAACATAAGAGTGATTTATATATTGTGTAGGTTTTTCTAAAAAGTCCCAGAAATTACACTATAGTTTTCTGTAGTTGCAACTTAGAAGCATATTTTGCTTTCATTAATCAAATAAATATGAAAGAAAAGTGAACAGAACAGTCTGATGTCTGTATAATAAGAGGCTCTGCCTTTGTGTGTTCTCAGGGTCTTGTACATCTTCTACAGTGCACTGATAATCGATGTCAGTGTCAGATGATGTGTTTGTGTGCTTTAGATATAGATAGAAGTTAATGCCATCATTGTCAGTAGCATCTGTTTAAGTAACTGATAATCAGCGGAAAGTGTGATGGCTATCTACATCATTTCCAAAATGCGTAGACAAACAAAGGAAAATATGCCTTGTGAGTTCAAAATTGCTGTATGTCAACACAGGATTGAGAGACCGTTACAGGCGTCTGGGTTGTGTCAGTCTGTTTTACATAGGTTACAAAAGGTACCTAAGTGGCACCTCTTTAAAGACCAAATCTCATTGCAGTAACAATCCAATAACTAGCTGCCTCTCTTACAAATCACTGACTGTATGCTTGCATTTGACCCTGTACCGCACCGCCCAGCCTTTTTTTGGCTAGGATCACGGTATACAAATACCTCATACAAGGGGTGTTGCTAAAGTTTTCTCCTTTTTTTTTTTTTTTTTACACAGTATTGACTACTGCGAATTGTTACAGTTTATAAGTGGGCCTAACATTTGCAGATAATTAAGTATAGGCAGAAGGGGGCCTTTTATCTGTATTCTGGGGAACAAGCGGTTAAATGGCAGTATTTGTGATAGATACTGTTCTGTTGGTGCTACAGTGCCTAAGGTACTATTTGAGTCCAACTGGGCAACTAATTTCGATTATATACTTGGCTCTTTAAACAATGGCAAGTAGCCACAAATTACTTTTGGCAAAAAGACTGGAACAGCGAGTTTATTTAGGGACAAAAGGTGTAGAAAGAAACCCCAGAAAAAGCCCGATGTGAATTATATACTTCCTTCCACTCCAACTGTACCTCTTCTGACAGCTCAGTGTGCACACTGTCTCTGCACCAGGGCAGGCACTTGGCATGGGCAGCTGCCCAGGGCCCCGCGTCAGCCCACAACTAGGAGCCCCGCGCCGCAGCTTCCCACATTTATTCATCCCCACATTGATCATCTTGTGCCACCTCCCAATCTAACTGAAAGTGAAGTGTGTCTCCTTGCAATTGGGCCTAGGCGGTTCAGCGAGGACAAGGGGAGTCAGCCCCCTCTACTGGGCCCAATTACATCAAGAAACATTCTGCAGGTTTGTTCTGCGATGTGGGCTCATGTCTCACTGTCCTCAGAGGCCAAATTGTCCCACATTTTGGTGCCCCATAACTGTTAAGCCTCTCAAAGGGCAAGCAACCATCCCCCTCTCAGCCCTTTATGAGCTATTTTAGAGGTGTATGTAGGCGGCTGTAAGGAAGGAGCTCCAGCATGGTGAGGGCTCCTACAACTTGCAGCTTCAGGCGCACGTTCAGCTACTGAGAAGCAAACAGCCTTAAATGTGTGAAAGAAAACCGCTGGGGACTTGTCCTGGTGGCATGCCCTTGGTGTCCAATTCTTCCATTAACCCTGTTTCAAAGTGCTGGCAAACTGTAAGATCAGATGACTGAGGCACAGAGATTGTTTGTTCCTAAGCAAAAAAACTGTTTGTTAAATTAGTAGATCCAAGACTGCAGCACGCCGCTACTTGCTGCAAAGACTATACATTTATCACTGTATTGCATTCTGGTGTATGTACCATGTGGTTGGACACTTTTCCCCTCGGTTAATATCCAATCCATTTTTTTAACCGTATGCTTACCAGCGGCTTTTATATTGAATCTAAATACTCCCAATCTTGCCAAAAAGGGAGCAGAAGAATAAGTTAAAAAGTGACTGCCTAAGCACATGCAATATATCCTAACGGGAGGCCAGGAGACCCCTTGGGGTGTTCGTGTGCTTAATGAATGATAAGACATAACATAAGATGGCCTGAGTTTAGAGAAGGGGCAATTAGAATGAAAAACCCCAAAATGTGCTATGCGACTCATAGCGCCCAAAAAAAAAATTCTGATGTCTCCAAATTTGCAACATGTCTCTGCATGCCCAATGTGTCTCCAAGGACACAAAGTGTTCTGGTGAGTGGCAATGGAAAGTTGGCCACCCTAACCGGTCCTCACAAAGCTAGAACATAGTTGCCAGGTCCAGTGAAGGGTGCCCCCTCCCCTGTGATTTAGAGAGCTGGGTCATACCTGTGAGAGACTCAGGAAAAGGGGACTCTCCTCCCCTGAGCCTTGCACAGTAGACCATGGCTGTGAGCACGGGGCAGGGGGCCCCTCCCCTGCATCCCGCAGTGCTAGATCATAGATGCGAGTTCTAGGGGAAAGCCACCCGACCCCCCTCCTCCATTTGGCCTCACAACTCTGGATCATAGCAGCAAAACCAGAGGAGGGGACTCCCCTTCTCTGGGCTTGCAGATCTAGACCACTGCTGTGAGTCTCGGGTAAAAGGCTCCCTTACCCTGGGCTCCACTCTGCCTCGCAGCGCTAGACCATGGTTGCATAGCCTAGGCCAGTAGGGTCCCATACCCTAGCCCTCTTAGCTATGGTGTGACACTGCAAGGCCTAAGGGAGGGGTGCTACTTGCCTCTCATCCAAGAGCATCACAGCAATGTTCCAGCACTGCGAGGCCCAGGAGAGGCCATGCATGCCCAGAGCCTTGCAGCCATGGTTTGGAGCTCAGGGAAATGGGCACATGCCTTTTCCTTTGAAGAGTTAACCCTTGGCTATGAGGCCTAGGGGGATTGGGCCTCACTCAGGGGTGTATCTATCAACAGTGCAGCAGATACAGTGGCACCAGGGCTCAGGGATGTTATGGACCTAATGCACCCAAATTATGGCTGTGTTCTACTGTCCAGCATCACTTACTTGTCTCAGGGGCCATGGTGCTATAGCTATGCCATTGGCACGTCACCCATGTGCCTCACAGCCATGTCTACAGAGCTGCAGGCTTAGAAAGGCCCATCCTTCACTAGGCACTAGGCCTTGCAGCCATGGTCCAGTGCTGGGAGGGCCAAGGGTGGGAGCCTCGATACAGCACCGGATCATGGCTGCAAGGCCCAAGGGAACAGGCACCCCCGAGGGGCATAGTATCAATAGTGTAGCAAATGCGGTGGCACCAGGGCCCTGTGATGTTATGGGTTCAATGCACCCAATTTATGTCTGTCCAGTCAGTGGCGGGGTGGAATTTACCTTACTTGCACAAGGTCCCAGTGCACAATTGATAGCCACTGGATCCCCTCTCCTGGGCTTCTCAGTCATGGTCGTCCACTGGGACTCGCAACACAGGTTGAATGTTGTTCTACAAGATGTTTTTTCTTGGAGCTTTTTCCTCGGGGGATATGCTGAACTGAAAACAATGACTTAGGATACTTTTAAATCACATCCCTGACCCCTAAAAAAAAAAACAAGCATTGCCATAGCCAATAGGTCTCGCCTTTGGGGCCTTATAAGTGTTTAGCCAGAGCTATTGACTTTGCCAATGTCTTTAAGCTGTGCTGTAGAGAAGTGTGGCTGCTGTGCAGCATGCTGAAAGGTTTTAATAAAAAAGTGTCAGAATCATTTTAGTTACCTTATATATGACCAAGAAGGCATTATGTACAACTGAACGACCATATTAAAAAAAGTATTTACAATAACAAATGTCCTCAGTTTGCTTTTGTTCTTGCAATGCTGGCAACTTGTTTCTGCCTATTCCAATGGTTGTTTGTTAAAGCTTTTTTTTGAGGGGGCATAAACAATCGGAGGGTGAAGGTTGGGAACTAGTACCTGTATTAGAACACTAGCAGCGGCCAGACGCTAGGGGAGAATCAACAGATGCCAGATTCCGAGAGCAGGCTGAGGTGGTGCTGAGTGATGCTGAGGTGGTAGTGGTGGTGGTGGTGACTGGTGCGGAGATGATGCTGAGGTGATGCTGAATGATACTCAGGTCTTGCTGAGTGATGATGTGGTGGTGTAGTAGTGCAAAGGCGATGCTGAGTGATGCTGTGGTGGCGCCGAGTGATGCTGTGGTGGCGCCGAGTGATGCTGTGCTGGCCCTGAGTGATGCTGTGGCGGTGCTGAGTGATGCTGTGCTGGCCCTGAGTGATGCTGTGCTGGCCCTGAGTGATGCTGTGGCAGTGCTGAGTGATGCTGTGGTGGCCCTGAGTGTAGCTGTAATTTTATGCGTTGTATTATATATCTGGATGCAATGACAGAAGCAGCAAAATACTAGTCGGGCGGCAAACCATATATGCTAAGCGCAGGTTTTTAGCTTACATGTTTTTGAGCAATGCCCTTAAGTACATCGACCACGCCCCTTTGTCTTTGACAGACCGCCCCCCCCGTTTTTTCATCCCACTTAAACCCCTGAGTATTATCTATGAGTCAGATGCACACTAATTACTTTCAGCAGCATCCCTAGTCTCAAAATCATATAATTCACGTGAACTCTTCGAGTTTCTTTGCGCAACCCTTAGCGGTCGCACTATGTACGAGTCCAGTCACAAAAGAGAGCTGTTCGACACTGACACTTCCGGACAGGTTATGGACACGGGTAGCGATTTAAGGGCAATAGGAGCCCATCACTTATGCGTAATTAGGGTATGTAGTGTACAGGAAGTGACGTACGCGGAACACTGAAAAGTAAATGTTCCGTCATGTTTAGAACAGGCATGGAAAGTGCAGGTGTAGAGGAATCCTCTGACGAAGCGAAGCTGAGGACCCTCGAGGAGGAGGGGCCAGAGGTTCGGGGGAAGGGGAATGAGCTATCCCTGCAGGTGGAACAGCAACCAGGTCCTGAGGAAGAGGAGCTGCGGCGTGAAACCCAGGCTCTGTGGGAGAGGTATGGACATTGAAAGAGGACGAGTCTACACCGGGACGGCCAAGTAGTAGGACTAGACTAGTCCGTGCTAGTAACATTTTGTAGAAAGAGCAATGAATGCATAAGAGTTTGGAGTGGTAGGACTCTGGCAAATCAGTGTTAGTTTAAAAACAATTTTCTCGCAAAGCGGCTCCAGTTATTGGCGGAGCGTAAACGAGCTGTCAGCTACACGGGGTGGGTGGAACTGCTTTAGATTTTTTTTTTGTTGCCCGTAGACGCGCCCCGTGAACCTACGAACAGTGTAGTTTGATTTTTAGTATCTACAGCGTCTCAAATCATGCACGTAGAAGGCGCTTGCAAGTGTCACAACACATTAATCAGCATCGGCGGCAATCGTTCTATTAAAGATAACCCTTGCTAAGATTCGCTGCCCTGCGAGCGCACGTCTTTATGCCTGCGCAGTTAGACAACAGCGAAAAGCACTAGCAAAGCCAATATCTCAGTATTGAGAGCCCGATGCCTATTGGCTTTGCTAGTGCTTGTTTCAACTTTTGCAGTGTTTCAACATTCATTGCTTGGCCACTAGATGGCAGTGTCCGGCAGCCAATGGAGATTTTGAAAAAGAGAAATGATGTAATAAGCAGTGGCGGCTCTCGTGATAACCTTTCAGGGCTGTTTTATGCGTAGATGACTGCAGTTCCTCGAATGCACAGTAAATAGATTGTATAAAAACAATTAAAATGTAAATTTTTTGTTACAACTTAATTTAATCCAGAATCATCTGAAAATGTTTCGAAGTATGATTTTTTTTTTAACAAAGTCAGTAGGAAGTATAGCACAAACAAGCAAATGGTGCGCGCGAAAGTGATCGCGAGCAAGACGTGCAACCGCGACTTGTGTGCGCGCGCAAAAAG
The DNA here is from genome assembly GCA_963921515.1 of Calotriton arnoldi. Lineage (NCBI taxonomy): Eukaryota > Metazoa > Chordata > Amphibia > Caudata > Salamandridae > Calotriton > Calotriton arnoldi. Next base: position 1,863,047 of record CAWUFW010000518.1, read on the forward strand.
GACATTAAAAAAAAAAAAAAGGCTCGCGAGGCCAGCAAGTTCCACATTGACTGGGAGATAAAAAATAACGCTAGGCGCGAGAGGGCGCGCGCGCCACAGCGAGCCATGTGGTTTCAATTATCGCGCCCGTGTCTGGGCATGATAATTGAAACCACATGGCGGCCGTGCGCGTAACCGCACGGAAAAGGCCATGACGCACGAGCGTCTGGTCAGCTTTCAAAAGCCCACTACATAAAGTCTTCGCCAGAGCAGCGCTTGCGCGCTACTCTAGGCTCAACCTAAAAACGAACATCCTAAATTGCACCAATCCCAGGCCACTAAAATCCCTTAACAGTAGTAAACTTCCCCCATCCAGGCACCATAAAAACTCTCACCACTCTCAAACTGCACCCATTCCTGACCCCTAAAAACACATCAGCACCTTTAAACTCCACCTATCCCCAACACAAAAAAAGTCATCATTTCTACACTCCTCTCATAACTGAACCCTAAAAACCCTTCACCATCCCTTACCTCCACCCATCCCTGAACCCAAAACCACCACCACCCTAAACTCCACTCATCTCTCATTGTAGATAAAGTGATGTAAGATTTTGTGTACTATTTTAAGGGCTTTGAAGCCAACTTTAGATCAAGAGGTAGCCGGTGCAGGGTTCTTAGGAATGGTGGTATCCGGTCATGTCTTAAGATGACGGATATGAGACAGGCATCAATATTTTCCATGAGTTGTAGTTGGTGAGGGTTTTTCTCAGGGACGGCTAAGTAAATGGTCTTGGTGAAATCCAAAATAGATGGGCTAGTTCCTGTGGCTGTCATCTAAAAGTTTCTTTAAATCCCTGTGTTGGCCAAGGCACATGGACACCTTGTCACTGCTCTTTTGCGTGAGATTGCGGTGGAGATGGATTCCCAGATAACATATGTCCTTAGGTAGGATTGAGGGAGTAGGTTGCAAAAATGCAGGCCAGCAGGCGGTGAGCCAGGAAGGAGATGCTTTGGTTGTTAGAAAAGCTCAGTTTCGGTAGGATTTATGTTCAGGAAGTCAGAAAACATCCAGTGGCAAGTTAAAGAAAGACACTTGGTCAAAGTCTTTCTATCTTGAACAAGGATCGCGTTTATACTCACATTAGACAAGCTAAATATGATTGGAGTTTCATCCACATACATATAGAAACTGACTCCTAAGTGTTCTAGGAGCGTGGATAAAAAAAGTGGGGACAGGATTACCACAATTCAGTTACTTGAGTGTGGAATGGAAAGGTGGTAAGTTAGTGAATGGCTGGCAGTCAGATGGAATGGTGTAATCCATCTGATGATTTAGCAACCCAGACCCAGTCCCACTTCATCTAGGATTTTGTCAGGATGGAATAATTTATAGTAATAAAGGCTGTAGAGAGGTCTAAAAGTACGTATGCCCCCACAGACCCATTATAAACAAGTGCTGAAGATCATCCAAAACCAACTGGATAACCAGGCCTGTACTGTGTGTCCTGTCCAGAATCCAGCTTGTAAGTTATTCAAAAGATTACTGTATTTGACAAATTGCTAGAGACATTTAAACTAGTTTTTCCAAGCGCTTGCCAAAGAATGGGGGAAACATATTTCACTGAGGCATTTTTCTACATGATGGTAGAAATACCCTGTACTAAATAAAAGTTATAAAGGACTAATCTTAGGTTTTTAGAAAAAGAAAAAAGAATTTCCATGAATGTAGCTAGGCATAAGCCGACCAGATGACAGTTGTAGCAGTGCCATCAAGATCAGTGTGAAAAAGTTTAAAGTAAACACAATTTGGACACTAAGTTGTCGTAGAAAGATTATCAGGTGTAGGAATTTTTACTGCCTTGGTTGTCACGTATTCATTTAATTTCATATTTATTTTATTTAGGCTCATATAAGGTCATAAAAGGCATCAAACATACGTTGATAAAAAAGCATAATGCATACAATCAATTAAAAAGGTGACATTAAAAAGAATTTTTGCTTTTAATAGGTTAAAAAAACAGAATCAAAATGTAATCGTCAGTGTAATGAGACCGATGAACTCCATTAAAAGCAATGATCTTCGTCTCCAGGCAAGGGCTTTTGACCTGATATACCATAAAGCTGATAGCAAATTAACAATTAGGAACACAAAGGGGGCACTGGTGTTAGTTTTACATGCCCTCGGGGCTAGATGACGATCCCTAAAGCCCATGAGTTTACACAACAGTTTAATCCAACGTGATTGTTGCCTTATGAAGTTTCAGTAGGACACTTAACTTTTCATTTGCATCACATGGGAGCTCCAAGGGATGTATCCAAAAGTCCTCCAGGCCTAGCTTGAATAGCCAGCTTTTTATATTGTATTTTAATTGCATTTTGTATAGCGCTTACTACCCCTGACGAGGCGTCGAAGCGCTTTTTCGACTAGTAGCACGCTACTCCGGGACCCATAAAGGATTAGTGTTGAATTAGTATAGTGAAATATGAAAGTAATTTAAGTGGTGGATAGGTTAGTCAGTTATTTGGATTCGGAAGGATAGAAGAGGAAAAAAAGTATGTATTTATATAGCGCTTGTTACCCCTGATGGGGTGTTGAAGCGCTTTTTTGGCGAGTAGCACGCTTCTCCGGAAACCCATAAAGGATTAGTGGTGAATTAGTATGGTGAAATATGAAAGTAATTTGAGTGGTGGATATTAGTCAGTTATTTGGAGTGAGAAGGATAGCGGAGGGATAGAAGGGGAAGAAAGGTTTGCATTCATATAGCACCTGTTACCCTTGATGGGTGTTGAAGTGCTTTTCTGGCGAGTAGCACGCTACTCCGGAACCCATAAAGGATTAGTGTTGAAAATTAGTATAGTGAAATATGAAGTAATTTGAGTGGTGGATATGTTATTCAGTTATTTGGATAGAGAAGGGTAGGCGGTGAGATAGAAGAGGGAAAGAGGTTTGTATTTATATAGCGCTTGCTACCCCTGATGGGGTTTTGAAGCGCTTTTTTGGCGAGTAGCACGCTACTCTGGAACCCATAAGGATTAGTGTTTAACTAGTATAGTGAAATATGAAAGTAATTTGAGTGGTGGATATGTTAGTCAGTTATTTGGATTGAGAAGGGTTGGGGAGGGGTAGAAAAGGGAAAAAGGTTTGCATTTATATAGCGCTTGTAACCCTGATGGGGTGTTGAAGCGCTTTCTTGGCGAGTAGCATGCTACTCTGGAACCCATAAAGGATTAGTGGTGAATTAGTATAGTGGAATATGAAATTGTCATAGCAGTAGGAGGAGGCTTTTGGAGGAGTAAAAAGGGGTTGTGGAGGGGAAGAGTCAGAGGGAAGAGTTTAGAAAGGTTTGTTTTGGGGGATCGGTATAGTAAAAGAGGTGTCAGATGATGCAAGGAGGGGTAGAGTAGGGGAGAGTCTAGTAGGGGTTATTTTGGGGATCATAGTAGTGGTATGGGGTTTGGGATAAATGAGAGAGTGAATGTAGAGGATATATTGATAGATGTATAGGGTGAGAAATAGGGTAGTGCATTGGAAAGAGTAGTAGAAAGAAGATTGAGATGAGTCAGAAAGTTGGGCTAGAAGATATATTGAGAGAAGTATATGCTGAGAAATAGGGCAGTGCATTGGAAATGCTAAATTAGAAGAAAGTGATACATTTATAGATCCATAAGTATATAGATGCATAAAGGAGGTAAGTATATGTAGATTAAAGATATTGATGGAAGTACAGGATGAGAAATAGGGTAGTGCATTGGATATGCTTTTTTCAGGAGAAAAGTAACAAACACACAGATCAAAGTACATGGAAGTTACATAGATGCACAATAGAAGCAAGTACATGTAGACCAAAGATGCACCAGATAAACTCCGGTTTTCAAGTGTTATTGTACTTTAGTTTTTTGTTTTTTTTGTTTGTTTTTTAACATAATTATTCTACATGTTTATACAAAGCAATACACAAAGATAGGTACATATCTATAGTGAAAAAATAAATGCTTATATACAGAGGGATATGCTGTAAATTTCTGTTTGCGTATGGTGCTTATGTGGGGAAGAGCCAATTCTAGAGTAGTTTTCTGAAGATAAGGTGGCTGTCCGTGGATCTTATGTTGGGGGGTAAAAGTTCCATAGTTTGGCTGCTTGAACAGAGAAGGATGTGCCACCCATGGTTTTTTTCTTGTATCTTGGGATTTTGAGGAGAGGTGCCCCTTTAGAGCGGAGGTTCCTTTGTTGAATGTGTTTGGTGATTTTATTCCTGATGAAGAGCGGTCCCATTCCATGTATTGCTTTGTGGGTGATACAAAGCAGCTTGAACGTGGATCTTCTGGCAACCGGTAACCAATGCAGGGCTTTCAAGGCAGGTGAGATGTGGTCTCGCAGTTTGATATGAAAGAGTAGTCTGGCAGCAGAGTTCTGAATCCGTTGTAGTCTTTTCATGGTCGTTAAAGGTGATCCGTGGTAGAGGCTATTGGCGTAAACGAGTTTGGACAGAACAAGGGAGATGGTAGCTTGGACCTTGTGTGGCAATCCCAAATGAGGTAAAATTCGTCGCAGCGTTTTTATAGTGACAAAGCTTGATCTTGCTAGTTTGTCCACTTGGGCATTCATCGATAGATTGGACTCCATGGTCATTCCAAGGTTTTTTACTTCCTTCGATACTTTAGGCGGTGATCCCAGTTCATCAGGCCAGGCGGCAAGCGGGTCATAATGTTTCCAATCGCCACACGTGAGTATTTCCGTTTTGGAAGCATTCAATTTGAGATGGCTCCAAGTCATCCACTGATCCACGGCTCTGAGACAACTGAAAATTGGTGATTTTCCAATGTCTTTGGGGCATTCCAGTTGAAGGAGCATTTGCGGGTCATCTGCATAGTTATAGCACGTGAGGTGAAATTGATTGATCAGTACCGGTAATGACTTCATGTAGATGTTGAAAAGCATGGGCGAGATGATAGAGCCTTGAGGGACCCCTGCTTTTGTGGAGTATGGTTTGGACGAGAAAGGTGGCGTATGGATGACATTAGTTCTGCTTCGAAGGTAGGACGCGATCCACTCTAGAGCAGTCCCCTCTATGCCGGCTTCAAAGAGTCTTTGTTTCAGAGTGTCATGGTCAACCGTGTCAAATGCAGCCGAGAGGTCCAAGAGGAGTAGCGCAGCAACCCCGTTGCGGTCTACTGTATTCTTCAGGTCATCCCAGATGGCAAGGAGGGAAGATTCAGTGCCTCTTCCCGGACGGAATCCTGTTTGGAAGTCTGAAAGTATGTCATTCTCTTCAATGAATTGTGACATCTGGGCGAACGCTGCTCTTTCTATCAGTTTGCCCAGGAAAGGTCCATTTGTAATGGGTCTGTAGTTGTCAGGGTTCAGCCGGTCCAAGTTTGTTTTCTTCAGTAAAGGGCGTATGTATGACTTTTTGAGTTCTTCTGGAAATATTCCAGTAGTTAAGGAATCGTTGATGATTCTTCTTACTGGAGTGGCAGCAGAGGTTGCTGAAAGAATTGTCTTGAAAGTTTGTGGTGGACACGTGTATATATATGAATAAACCACGGAATCTTGTTAGCATGGAAGCCACCCAACAGGTCATGGTTCCATTCCCTATAGGGCTCTAGCTCCACAATTGACTATAATGTTAACCAATATTGAATAGGACTCAATGCCGCTATAGCAGAAACAGATCTCAAATTTAGGTCCATGCGAATAGGGAGTGTTGGAGCACTCAGAAGGATTTTAATAGAGAATTTAGGAATGTGTTCTCTGCTTTTTCCAAGGTATCCAGATTACAATGCCCACATGTTAGAAATAAGGGCATCTAGTTGGCAGAGGTATGCACCCTGTCCAAGTAGGGATCCTTCCTTCTAGTCAGGGTAAGGGAGTTATACACCCAAGATAACCCCTGCTCACCTCCTTGGTAGCTTGGCACGAGCAGTCAGGCCTATCTCAGGGGCAATGTGTAAAGCATTTGTACATGAAACACAGTAACAGTGAAAACGCTACCACACCAGTTTAGAAAAATAACCAATCTTAATCTAAACCAAACAAGACCAAAATGACAAAAATCCAACATACATAAGAAAAGATATAACTTTTTAAAGGTTTAAGCATGTTTGTCCATAGAACTCTATGGATGCGTCAATTTTAGCACAAGGTACCTTTGATGCGGCAACATCCGAGACGAAAAACAGTTGCAGAGGAGGGAAGCGTTGGAAAACACATGGTGCGTTGATTCTTGAGTCCCAGGGGAATGGAGGCATCAGTTCTGCTGCACGCAGGAGAAGTGTTGCTTCAATTCCTTACTGCAAGGAGAAGCGTTGCGTCGAATTCCGAACAAGCAGCGTTGGCTCCTTATGGCGTCGCCAGATACTTATCACACAGGTGCGATGCGTGGAAAATCCAGACACGCTGGGTCGATGCGGTGGCGAAACAGACGCTGCATTGATTTTCCCAGCCGCAGACAACTGATGCGTTGATTCCTTCAGCCGCACAGCAGAGCCTGCATCGAAGTCGGAGCTGGGGTCTCGGACGTCGGCGAGATGGTGCTCTGGACTCGGGCTGCAGCGATCTTGGAGCCGCGCAAACCGGAGCTGCATCGATTCCTCGGCCATGGCAATGCGTTGGTTTTTCAACCACACGTCAAGCTTGCCGCAAGAAAAACAGTCGCTGAAGGGCGATGCGTGGATTTTCAGTCCTTGATGCAGCAAAAACACCTCCAAGTGCCCAGAACTGGACTTAGCACCACTTGGCATGTCAGAACTATCAGCAGAGGAGTTCAGAGGAGCTGCAGATGAAGTCTTTGATGGACCTGAGACTTCCAATAGGAGGCAAGCACACACAAGCCCTGGAGAATCTCGATAAGCAGGATAAGAAAGTACAGTGCAGTCCTTCCTCTGCCCAAGACAAAAGTAGCAAGCAGCAGGCCAGCACAACACAGGGTCAAGCTGAGTGGCAGTTCTCCTCCTACAGCTTTTTCAGCTCTTCTTTTTGGGAGAATCTCCTCTTGATCCAGAAGTGCTCTAAAAATGTGGGGTTACAGGTCCAATACCACTATCCGTCTTTGAAGTAGGCATACTTCAAAAGATAGTCTTTATAGTGCACAGATCCTGCATTGCCCCAACCTGGCTCCAGACACACTACAGGGGTGCGGAGGCAGCATTGTGAGAGGACATGCACAGCCCTATTCAGGTGTCAGTGACAACTCCTCCCACCATTCTAGTTCAGGGAGGCCCATTTGCCTGGTGGTGGGCAGTCAGGATATGCTGGGCAAACCTCAGCTCCCTTTGTGTGACTGCCTAGAGTGAATGCACAAACAGCCCAACTGCCAGTTTAAACCAGACGTGGATTCCACAGGCAGGAAGAGGCACAGGATGGTAAAGCAAGAAAACGCCCACTTTCTAAAAGTGATACAAAAGGGGATGATGGACGGAACGTTTGAGCCAATCAAACACTCACCCCCAGTCAACTGATCTGGGATTAATCCATCATCATTCTTTAGCTCACTCCACCACCCCAGTTCAGACATGGCCATATGCAAATCAGTCTGACCCTGTGCCTCATGGGAACAGTCCAGCCCGAACTGCCAAGCCATGTCTTCCCTGGACCGGAAACAAGCATCCTAGGACCGGTTTCTGGCATTCCAGCCGTCATCAGCCAGGCTTGCTTGAATCCAGTGGCAAAGTGAGCAAGGGACCCACGTCTGGGCATACCCCCGCCAACTTAGGGGCGAACAAAGCGATACAAAAGGGGATGATGGACGGAACGCTTGAGCCAATCAAACACTCACCCCCAGTCAACTGATCTGGGATTAATCCATCATCATTCTTTAGCTCACTCCACCACCCCAGTTCAGACATGGCCATATGCAAATCAGTCTGACCCTGTGCCTCATGGGAACAGTCCAGCCCGAACTGCAAAGCCATGTCTTCCCTGGACCGGAAACAAGCATCCTAGGACCGGTTTCTGGCATTCCAGCCGTCATCAGCCAGGCTTGCTTGAATCCAGTGGCAAAGTGAGCAAGGGACCCACGTCTGGGCATACCCCCGCCAACTTAGGGCGAACAAAGCGATACAAAAGGGGATGATGGACGGAACGTTTGAGCCAATCAAACACTCACCCCCAGTCAACTGATCTGGGATTAATCCATCATCATTCTTTAGCTCACTCCACCACCCCAGTTCAGACATGGCCATATGCAAATCAGTCTGACCCTGTGCCTCATGGGAACAGTCCAGCCCGAACTGCCAAGCCATGTCTTCCCGGACCGGAAACAAGCATCCTAGGACCGGTTTCTGGCATTCCAGCCGTCATCAGCCAGGCTTGCTTGAATCCAGTGGCAAAGTGAGCAAGGGACCCACGTCTGGGCATACCCCGCCAACTTAGGGCGAACAAAGCGATACAAAAGGGGATGATGGACGGAACGTTTGAGCCAATCAAACACTCACCCCCAGTCAACTGATCTGGGATTAATCCATCATCATTCTTTAGCTCACTCCACCACCCCAGTTCAGACATGGCCATATGCAAATCAGTCTGACCCTGTGCCTCATGGGAACAGTCCAGCCCGAACTGCCAAGCCATGTCTTCCCTGGACCGGAAACAAGCATCCTAGGACCGGTTTCTGGCATTCCAGCCGTCATCAGCCAGGCTTGCTTGAATCCAGTGGCGATGTATCGCTTTGTTCGCCCTAAGTTGGCGGGGTATGCCCAGACGTGGGTCCCTTGCTCACTTTGCCACTGGATTCAAGCAAGCCTGGCTGATGACGGCTGGAATGCCAGAAACCGGTCCTAGGATGCTTGTTTCCGGTCCAGGGAAGACATGGCTTGGCAGTTCGGGCTGGACTGTTCCCATGAGGCACAGGGTCAGACTGATTTGCATATGGCCATGTCTGAACTGGGGTGGTGGAGTGAGCTAAAGAATGATGATGGATTAAACCCAGATCAGTTGACTGGGGGTGAGTGTTTGATTGGCTCAAGCGTTCCGTCCATCATCCCCTTTTGTATCACTTTCTAAAAGTGGCATTTTCAAACACAATTTAAAAAACAGCTTCACATAAAGATGTGTCTATAAATCCTGAGTTCAGGGAACCCAAATTCCAGATCTTGATTGTGTCCTAAACGAAAGTTACACTTGTAAGGTGTAACAAGGCAGATCCTATGATAACCTATAGGAGAGATAGTCCTTGCAGTAATGAAAACGAAATCAGCAGTATTTCAATATCAGGACCTGTAAAACACACCAGTAAATGTCCCACCTTTCACATACACTGAACCCTGCCCATGGGGCTACCTTGGGCCTACCTTAGGGGTGCCTTTCATGTATTAAAAGTGAAGGTGGGGGGGCATGGCCTAGCGATCCATCATGGTGGACGCGTGTTAGGCGAGCTCCGCTCAGCCGGAGCGTAATATCCTTCATTTATCCTACTTCCCCGGTTTCACTGGGCGACTACATCACACCCCGTATATAGCACGGTGGTGAGCTACCTTTCGGGGCCCTGATTGAAGTCGAGACGGCGGCTGAGGCAGTGGCGGACTACACTTCTGCCGGCGTTGCAGTGGAGCTGAGGCGGGGCCTCTCAGGCGGCTGCCGCGGTTGAGGAGGTCGCGTGCCGCGACCTTGAGGTTTATTGCAGCGGAAGAAGGCGCCCGTACATGAGGAGGCTCCAGAGAGCGCTTTGCTGTATAGGATGGAGTGCGGTGGAGCGGTGGAGCTGCGGAGGTCCGGGATTGCCTGTGGACAACCGGTGTGCGGCCTTGGCTCCCTGCCCCTCCCCCCCCCTTTCTTAGATCGGCGGCCAGGTCGCGCGAGCAGCGGGGGACTGTGTGCTGGCTGCGGAATTGTGGGGGCACCTTCAGTGCCTGAGCGGTGAACAACGGCTGGTTGCCGGGGGCCCCGGAGATCATGAAGACCGGGGTGGGCCCCCGTGCTTCCTTATATCAGGGTGACACGTGTGGAGGCTCCACTTAGCACTCTCGCAGCACAGGAAGAAGCGCGGAGGAGCTACGGAGGTCCGGGATCGACTAAAGACGACCGGTGAGCGGCCTCGCTTCCCTGCCCCCCTTCTTGGTCGGCGGCCGAATCGGGTCACGCGAGCCGTCGGGGGTGACCTGATAGTTGTGGGTCTGTGGAGACACAATTGGAGAACGGGCCTGTGTGGTGGAGGGTTGACGACTGCGGGGGGCCCCGGAGGAGAGCGTGACGACCGGGGTGAGCTCCCGTGCCCCCTTATTTTGAAGTGACGTGTGGTGGAGCTGTCCGGCCCAACTGACGTGCGGGGCGTCTTGATTTGGGGACTCAGCCCCGGTGCCATGAATGATAGCCGCTCTGAAAGACTGTGACGCAGATTGTATGGGAGGCATGGCGGCTGGACACTGAAGGGCTGAGGTACGGCCTGGGTGGGGAGTCGGACCGTCAATCACCCTGAAGGATCGTTGGGTGCGGGGCGCCCTAGGGCCACTGTATGGATTGCTCTGTCTACCGGGCCCCTGTTGTATGTAGGAATCGCGGCCTGTGGGAGATCTATGCCGATAGAGGCCAGCTCTGTGGAACTGGGTGCTGCCTCCAGCGGAACCGCGAGCTGAGGCCCAGGGAGGAAGAGATCGCGGGCTGGGTATTGGACGGCCTACATTGTGGTTACTGTTCCAGTGGAGGGTCGAACTTGGTGACCACCCCAAGCGCTGGAGACGGGGGAGGGACGTAGTTATACTTGCCCCGCTCAGTAGAAGCTGCGGATAGAAGCGCGGTGGGGCACCCATTAGGGGGGGAGGGGGGACACGTCTGTCCGACGAGGAGGCCGGGTTAGTACTCGGTGCGGCTTGCGGGCAGGCGGTCTCCGTCCGAGCCCAAGCACCCTTTGCCAATTTGTGTTGAACGGAGTCAGGCCGGATACTTGGGTGGGTCGCAGGCCTCCCCGCTATATCGGCCTTGCAAGACTGGATTATCCTACACGAACTGTACGGTGATCTGTGGTGCGACCCTCTTGGGAAGATACGCTACCCGGTGGCGACTATGACGAAGGATAAAGCGGGGGGAGGCTCCGCCAAACAGAGCACGCTGGATACATTCACCGGCCCTGGGGCTGCTGCGATGGAACATGGAGGAGCGACTGGGGGAATGCCGGATAACGCTGCCCTTATGGCAGCTATTACACAGTACAGGGACGCCAAAATCGGGGCAGTCTGTTCCGACGTCATGCTCCTCCGGCAGGATTTGCGCAATGCGGTGGGGCGCATCACGGAAGCAGAGACCAGGATTTCTGGAGTGGAGGATATCGTTGCTACTGTGCAGACAAAAGTTGCTTCTTTGGAAGCAGTCCAGCGGGGCCTGGCGACACGTGTGGAGGATGCAGAAGGCAGGGCCAGACCGAATAATCTCCGCTTTGTCGGTTTCCCCGAGGGCTGCGAGGGGGGAGACATGGAACGGTTCCTTACCCTCTGGCTGGAGAGCTGGCTTCCCCGGAGTCCCTGTCCCGCTGCTTTGTGATGGAACGGGCCCATAGAGCTCTGACACAGAAGCCTCCACCAGGAGCCCGGCCGAGGCCTGTTATAGCCAAACTATTGAACTATCATGACCGTGATGTCATCCTGAAGCAGGCCAGAGCCAAGGAGCCATTGATGTATGACAATGCCCGTATTCTTGTGTTCCCAGATTACACGAGGCTGGTTCAACAAAAGAGACAGTCATTTTTGGCAGCTAAGGCTCGTCTGCGGGACTTGAAGCTCCATTACGCCTTGTTATACCCCGCCAGACTGCGTATGATCTATCAGTCACGCACCCACTTCTTTGAATCACCAGAGGATGTCTTTCACTGGACGGATGAGACGGTTAAGGTCCGACATCACACACCGCCCAGGAGGGAATCGGACTCGTCATCCAGCAATGTGGTTCGGAAGCCGCCAAAGCCTAAAACCAAAGGAAATAGGCGCTCCAGGTCCAGACGTCGATCTCAATCCTGCAATGATCCTAGCAGGGCCGCGTCGCTGCCTCAGCAGGGGACTTCATCCTCAGACATTGTTGGGAACCCCCCCGGCCGGGGAGGTATGGAACGCTACTTGCCCAGACCGGTGAACCACGAGAGAGGGCCAGTACCTTTGCCAGACCTTGCCTGACAGAGGGAACGCCTGCTGACAATGGGCTGGAAGCTGGGGATCCATTGGTGGGGGTTGGCCGGGCACTCCCGTTGGGGTCCGCAGGCCGCCCTTGCAGCAAAAGATACTTCAGCGGTTTTGAGGTTTAGGGTGGGGGGGTAGTTGGGTTCTTGTTTTCTAATTGCACTATATCACAGGTGTACAGAGCCACCACACACACTCCGGGTGTTTAATCTTCCGTCTGTAGTTGCTATAAGGGTCTTTGATGGCAGTCCCATTGGATAGAAAGCGAGTCCACTCCGGTACTCTACGGATAGTGAGCTGGAATGTTAGGGGGCTTTAGATAAAGTAAAAAGAGGGGCCATACTCCAACAGGCCAAACGCTCTCATGCAGATGTCCTGATGTTGCAGGAGACGCACTTAATGGGGACGAAGGCGCTATGCTTTCTCCGTTATGGTTACATTCAGGTTTTCCACTCTGGGTTCATAAGGGGATCCCGCGGGGTTGCGATCCTGATCCATCGCAGGGCTCCCTATCAGCATATTAAAACGTGGACAGACACTCAGGGGAGATATCTCTTTCTCAGGGGTACTATTCATGAGGAGCAGGTGGTTCTGGGATGTGTCTATGCCCCTCCGCCGCTGTCCTGGGTGTTGGTTGAGCGACTCATGACCTAGTGGGCGGATATGCCAGACGGGCTGGCCATAGTAGGGGGTGATTGGAATGATGTGATGGACATGGCTAGGGACAGATGGAGACCGGGAGGACACGCCGATGCCCGTCCAACTACTAAATTGCATTCCCTGGTGACGGGACTGGACTGGGTCGACCCTTGGCGTCGGTTACACGGAACGGAACAGGGCTACACATCTCTCGGCAGTACATGATTCATACTACCGGTTAGATTATATATTTGTACCTCTGAGTGCTGCCGGCAGAGTGGTGGCGGCCGACATCCTCCCGCGGGGTTTATCGGACCACTCACCGGTCGCTCTCACTTTACAGCTGGGCCCGGCGCGGCAGCCTTTTAGATGGCGTTTATCAGTCTGGAATTTGCAGAATGAGGAATATGGGGCACATATTGAGCAAGCAATTGAGCATTACCTGGAACTCAATGTGGGATCGGTGGCGGGGGCTGAACCCCTGTGGGAGGCAATGAAACCCACCATACGGGGAATTGATATTTCTTTCTGCTCGGCGGCACACAGAGCTCGGAAGGAGTCGCTGTTGAAATTGGAGGCAAATATTATAGAACTCGAGCGCTGTAGCAGGGGGGGAAGGGGGAAGTCTGGTGCGTCGCCAGCTACTGCTGGCACAGCAGACACATGCGGACCTCCTGTTGGATGAGGCCCATCTGGCATGGTTGGCTACCCGGAGCAGGATCTATCAGTGGGGGGATAAGTCCAGTAAGTTGCTCCATAGATTGTGCCAGGGAGTCTTGCGCCCTCAGGTTCTTCCAAGTATATCGGGCCCGGACGGAAAGCTTCTCGGGGACCCCTCCGAGATCGCTGAAAGCTTTGCAACGTATTTTACGGAATTGTATGCTCCTAGGGAATGCCTACAGGAAGACACGATCTGCCGCTTTCTTGATGATCTTCCGCCCAAGGCCCTGTCTGACGAAGCACGTATGGAGCTTGATCTCCCACTCACAGAGGAGCTGGGCGCTGCCCTAGGGGACTTGAATTCTGGGAAAGCCCCTGGTCCTAATGGTTTCCCGTGCGAATATTACAAGAAGTATTTCCCGCAGCTGGGGCCCCACTTCCTTAGAGTGGTACATGAAGCAAGAGAGCGTGGATGTCTCCCCCGTGATTGGAGGCACGCAGAGGTGGTCGTGTTTTACAAGCCAGGCCGCCCCCAGATCAACACGCCTCGTATCGTCCCATCTCCCTGCTGAACGTGGAGGCTAAAATCTTGGCCAATCGCCTTCGATCCCATATCACTGACCAGGCTGGTTTCATGCCCCAAAGAGCACCGCGCCATAATATTCGCCGTGCACATGTTGCTATAGCCGCCATTCAGGGACTGGGGGAACAAGCTGCGTTGCTACTGGCGGACATGGATAGGGCATTTGACTCCCTTAGTTGGGTATATCTATTTCCACTTCTGCATCGCCTGATTATTGGCCCACGCTTCCTGTCCTAACTGACACGGATCTCACGGCATCAGTGCGCATTGCGGGTTCCACTTCCTCCACATTCTCTATCGGGCGTGGCACCCGTCAAGGTTGTCCCTTGTCGCCATATCTGTTCGCTTTGGCGATGGAGCCCTTGGCTGCATGGGTGCGGATGGATGCACAGGTGGCGGGCTTTGAATGGGCACACGGGCTCTCGGACCGCATTGCATTATATGCTGACGATGTTTTGTTCTTTTTAACAAATGTCAATAGGACGGGTCCGAGGTTGCTCCGCATTATGCAAATCTTTGGGGAGTCATCGGGATTGTTCATGAACCCCCGCAAGTCCACTTTGTGGGTGTTGAGGGATGCGACGAATTTGGGGCCTTGGGCATCGGTAGTGCAGGTCACTACGGGGCGGGGTGGGTGAAATATTTGGGTGTATTTTTATTTGACTCGCCCATTGTGTCGTGGGACAGAAATATTGCTCCGGTATGGGCACGAGTGCGGGAGGATTTTAAGACTTGGTCACACATGCCCTTATCTATATACGGTAGATCTGCCATTTTTAAGATGGTTTCGCTGCCACGCCTGCTGTATCAACTGCAAAATCATCCGTATCCAGTCCTTTCCAAATGGTTCCGGCAGGTTAATGCGGCCCTGGGGCAATATCTCTGGGCGGGAGGAGCGTCTAGGGTCGCGTTGCGAACAGGTTTCCAGTCAACGTACTGTGGGGGGCTAGCCACTTTGGATGTTCAATCATACTATATGGCTTCGCACCTGCTCGTATTGAACGAATGGTGGTATAGAGATAGAGCAGACCCCGCATATGCGGTTGAGCGACGATGCATGGGGGACTCTACCTTGCATACTATCTTATACTCGGCACCCCTGCGCAACTCCTTGCCGCCAGCCACAAGGGTGGTGTTTCAGATATGGAAGCAGGCTCTCCGTAGGATGGGGTGGTGGGACAGATTGATGAGGGAGACCCCCCTGTGGCATAATGGGCGCTTGCCACAATTGGCTGCCTTACCGGGATTTCGTGGTTGGGATAACATTGGTATCTCTACCCTGGGAGACGTAATGCTGGGCCCGGTTTTGAAATCCTTTCATGATCTCCGGTAGGACTTCCAGATGCCAAAGACCCAATTCTATAGATACCGTCAATTCCGACATGCTATCTTCCCTAGTCTTGCGGGATTAGAGACCCTTTCTGAATTTATCCCGATCGAGGCTAAAGTGTTTATGGGAGACCTCCAAGACCATAAAATCTCCCAATCACTGGTTACACATAGCTCTACCACACTACAGAAACTCAGAGAGGCTTGGGAGGGGGATCTAGGCCCATTAGAGGGGGAGGATTGGACAGAGGCGTTGGCCTCCCCGCGGGAGGCCGCGATTGCGGTGCGGCTACGCCTCATTCACTTTAAATACCTCCATCGTGTATATTATACTAGAGTCAGACTCTGGAAAGCGGGCCTTGTGGCTTCCCCTACATGTTTACAGTGCGAGCGGGAGGAGGGAACTCTAATACATATGATATGGTACTGCTCTACACTTGCAAAGTTCTGGAGGGGTGTTATGGCTTGTCTCACAGAAGTGTTGGGTTGGGACCTCCCCTCCTCACCAAAGCTGGTACTCTTGCATATTATGGAGGGGGTTGGGGGCAACATCTATAAACGCCATCTTATGTTGTTAGGATTTACATTGGCAAAAAGAGACATTGCAAGGTTATGGAAAGCATCTGTTGCGCCTTCTTTGTCCACTTGGAAGAATGGCCTGGACTTCTGTATGGGGTTGGAAATCCCAGTCTTCAAAGCAAGGGGATGCCCGCAAAAACATTTCAAAATCTGGAAAAGATGGGCGGACTATCGGGGCATGCAGTTGGAGCCATTATCTACTGCAGATGCCACGGTCTCAGGTTAACTACTCATCTACATGTAATAAGGAACTAAAGGTGTGGCAATGTATTCTACATGTTGGTGTGGGTGTAGGAGTGGCACACGGGTTAAGGGAAGATAATAGTGCAATGGGAGGGGGTTTTCTTGTTGTTTTTCTTTTTTTTTCCTTTTGTATTTCCTTTCTTTTCTCCTTGAACTTATAAACTAAATGTCAAAGTCATGACCCTGTAAGTTTATTGTGGCAGAAGTCTTCTGGGGTACAGAGCTCTGCATTATATTTGATATTTGACAAATAAAATATGTTTAAAAAAAGAAAAAAGTGAAGGTGGGGGCCTGGCAAGTGGGTGCACTTGCCAGGTCAACATGGCAGTTTAAAACTGCACTTGCAGACACTGCAGTGGCAGGCCTAAGACTGGTTTGCAGGGCTACACATGGGGGTGGCACAATCAGTGCTGCAGGCCCACTAGTAGAATTTGATTTACAGGCCCTTTGAACGCACAGTGCACTTTACTATGGACTTACCAGTAAATCAAATATGACAATCATGGATAACCAATCATAATCACAATTTACACAGGTAGCACTTGCACTTTAGCACTGATAAGCAGTAGTAAATTGCCCACAGTTCGAAAACCAGCAAAAACGAAGTCCAGCAACAGTCAAAAATACAGGAGGCAGAAACAAAAAAACAAGACAGGGGAAACCACTTGCCAGGTCAAACACCCTAATCATCCGCTCCATAAAGGGCGACACCACAGGCTTGGATCTTATACATCTCCATGGGAGGGGGGGGGGAGAGATAGGAAAGGTGGATGCCCTTTGGCAAACCTTACAATAGACCCAGCTCTTTGCTTTAAGATCATAGTACTCTTCTGCAGCTGGGCTGCCCATCTGTGGAACTCCTCTAGTCTGACTCCCAAATAGTCAAATTCGTGGACTTTCTCTAGCATCTCACAACCCAAAGATATATTTCTTCTTATTTTCTTCTTGCAGTCGCCAAACACCATGCATTTTGTTTTACTGTTATTGATTTACAAACCAGGATCTTTACAAAAAGAGGGAACTTCTCCAGAAGGATGGATAGGCTTTTGGGGCTTTATGGTAACAGCAAGGTGTCATCTGTGAAAAGTAAACAAGGTCATTTTCACAATTAAAACAATACGGGATGCATGCATTGATGTACAGAAGGGAAAGCGTGGGGACCAGGACGCACCCTTGGCGCACTCCTCTCTGTATCAGGATTTCGTTTGTCAATTCACCTAAAGGGCCCCACCTAACTCTCGCATAGTTAGCTGTATACAACTCCTGTATATGGGTCAACAGGACCCTTGGCACCCCAATCCTGGACAAGACCTCCCATATTCACATATTTGTTTAATCTCGCTGAAGAATAATTGTGCAAAATGATCACATAGTTGTTTGGAGTGTTGCAAGGTAGCTAAGGAAGCTGAAGGAGATTGTAGTTTGGGAGGTATGTTGAGAGAAGCAGATTTTCTTGGATTCCCAGATTTTTAATTTGTACGCAGAACATGTGTTAATATATCCTATTCTTTTATTTATATCATAGTCTTTACACTCTTCTCACTCATCCCATTTTGAGAGCTTTTACTTCATTGGTGGCCGCAAGATTTTTCGTTCCTTATAGGTATATCACAACAACTTCTGTTGAGAAGAAGACAAAAGGTGATGGATAGAATGCATACATTAATTCCAGCCCTTGTAATTATTGTAATACGCATTCCAGGCTGTTTTGCCTAGTGTGCTACTCCGGGGGACCAAGCAAACCAACCTTGGTCTTCTGAAGAAAACAAACAAATATCAATCCGCTTTTGTTCTTTTATCCAATTTTACTTCTGGATTAGACATGATAATGCTGGTCATGGCAGTAAAATACTGACCACGTGGCAACTCGAGAGGCTTGCCATCTTTCTCCTGGGCCTTGCAGCCCTAGCCCAGCACTGCGAGCCACAAGGAAATGGACTGGTTAGTGACCGAGGCTTGTAGCATCATTTAATGGCATTTGGAATGGTGGTGCAGGGGTGTTGCAAAACTGGGAAAATCATTGTATGTAGGTGAAAAGAGATATGTCTCAAAACTTAATTGAATCTGCATCATGCTAATTTACAAAAGGCAATGCACTCTGGAGCCACTTAAATATATATGAATAGTTAATATCATAATCTTTAAAGGTTACAGAGAGTATTGATAGGGTTTTTTTAGCCATGGCTTAGGACATATGCCAGTAAACCCAGTGGCTTGAAAGCCTTTAATAGACAGCAAGCTATTTTCATCCTTTTTGTTTTCTTTCATATCTTTCTTCCTCAAAAATCTTCTGTGCCACACATCTTTTCTTGCACTTGGTATCTGGAAAACAATCTTGCAATTTTAATCCACCTTGGCCCCTCTTACGGGCATACTACATGTTGCAGCACACATTATCAGAGCCTGAAGAAATATGATCACATCACCCCGCTCTAATGGAACTCCACAGGTTCAACTTGCCAGCCCACAACACCTTCAAACCCTGCTGCATCATACACAAATACATCTAGTATAATGGGGTGACCCAGTGCCCCTCAGAGCCTGGGTGTACAAGAATGTGGAGACTGTGGTTCTGTCGGGTACAGAGTGGATTCCTGGTATACTGAATAATAACCAATAAAACAACAATACTCAAAACTTTTCAGCAATAATCAATAAAACGGAAAGACCAAATGAGTCACAAAATGAAAAACACACCAAAAATAAATCAAACAAAGTTTCTATTTAAGGATAAATCCATATATTTTTTTACATTTTATGGTGTCGAGCTGACATTAGAGGGCTGTCAAAGTTCATGAACATACAATTTGTTCCAACGGCGCAAGTGATATGGTGCAAAAAGTGCGAAAAAAGTGCTAAATGTGAACAAGATATATACAGTGTAGCAATAATTGTTGAAATTAGTCATTCAAAGGACATGAGAAGTCTCATTTCCAGAGCTGTGCCAGAGAGCTACAGTACTGTGCCGTGCCATTGATGTGATTCACAAGCCATCAAGGACCTCACTTCAGTCATTGCTTTGAATCCAACCGAACGGTGGACCATACCCTGCAAATCTCCCTTGATTCGGGCTGTCCCTTGGTTCGTCTAGTCCTGAGGAAGACCCGCTGTGCCCACTAGTCAATCACGCACGTTTCTGGGTCGAAACGTCAACGTACTTGTGATAATCCTGACCCTACTCTCTCCACCCCACGCGAAATGGAAATTTAAAATCCCAAGCAGTGTGGAGCTTCATGTACCTCGGGATGGATGTCCTTTGAATGACTAATTTCAACAATTCTTGCAACACTGTATATATCTTGTTCACATTTAGCACTTTTTTCGCACTTTTTGCACATTATCACTTGCGCCGTTGGAACAAATTGTATGTTCATGAACTTTGACAGCCCTCTGTCAGCTCGACACCATAAAATGTAAAAAATATATGGATTTATCCTTAAATGCAAACTTTGTTTGATTTATTTTTGGTGTGTTTTTCATTTTGTGACTCATTTGGTCTTTCCGTTTTATTGATTATTGCTGAAAAGTTGAGAGTATTGTTGTTTTATTGGTTATTATTCAGTATACCAGGAATCAACTCTGTACCCGACAGAACCACATTCTCCGCATCATACACAAAGCCATCACGACTGACATCCCTGCCTACTTTGATGACAAGCTTTGGTGGAGCTCTGCACACACGTAGCCTGGACCCCTTTCAAATGGAAGATGAAAAAGCCAAAAAAAGGCTAAAGCGATAGGCCTTCTCCATCTATGTACCTAGCATTGTGAACAATATTCCTACATCCATCCGGACAGCTCTAACTGAGCTCAAATGTAGGAAACTGCTGAATATTCACCTCTTGAAAGAACACTACATCACGATGAAGTAGCAGTCCACAAACCAGCTACCCCCCTTAACATGCACTGAATGTCTTTGGCTTTAATCCTGTTGAGCTCTCCACTGACTTTCAGGTAGGTTTAAGCTATGTAAATACTTAATAATGCACTAATCTGCAAACAATTTGTTAACTTTTAATTAAATATATAAGTTTAGGAAACTCTAGACCAAATGTTTTCATCCAGTGATTACTACAATGCATTTCCACTCAATAGAACTTTAAAATACATGTACCTATGAGAAAATATTATTTAGGTTTGTATTGTTTTAGTGATATCTGCATAAAGAAAGGTGCTTCTAGCAAAGTCGCATTAACAATGCCAGCGGATTAATAGTATATTGATGGTATTGCGATATGATTTCCTGCAATGTCCAATTGGTTGCAGATTAGAGGAGCCTCATACATTTCCTTTCAGGTCTCGAAAAATCTTAAAAATGTCACTAGACCTGCAGGTCTAGTAATTTGAATTATCTATTTGACCTAACTATAATGTTCCCGACCTGTAAACTGGTCTCATTATGTAATCCTAAGCAAATATTTTATTTTGCCACTTTTTCCTTCATTATCATGGTAATATTGAGAAAGTCGATGTCAATATGAATAACGATACATTCATGTATAAAAACGAAGTTGTTTTTTTATTGACGAATTTGCTTGTTATGAACTCCACGTCAACCCCAACTCAGAAATGAGTAGGCAGGCAGGCGCTGAGACCCAGGCCCGAGGTCACTGATTGGCAGGCCAGAACAGGAAACTCCAGATCAATCCCACAGATAGGCACAGCAACATCACAATGGTCCAGGGAGATTGGCCCCAATAAAGCACACATGGCTGGAGCGTTCACAAAATACCATAAAGTCAGATGCCACATGAAGTTAGGAACACATAGCCAATCAGGGGACAGCACACTCAGTGATCACGCGCTCCCCATGCCGGACATCCGGACACTTTACCCACTGGCCGCATAGTGTCCACGCAAGGTCAAGGTCCACCTGGATTCCTCATCGAATACATTAAGTTATGGCTCCAAAGACACCTGTTCACATTCCTTACCAAAAATGTATCGCCTGAACTATTTTATGGCATTCAATGAATTGTATAAAAACCCATGTCAGAACGATTATAAGTTAAGACAGTCCTCAGACCCTATGCCTTTAACTATTCTCCCGGTCGCACTGTTTAATTAAATGAACTGTTCCTGTTTTGACAAACGC
This sequence comes from Calotriton arnoldi, assembly GCA_963921515.1. NCBI lineage: Eukaryota > Metazoa > Chordata > Amphibia > Caudata > Salamandridae > Calotriton > Calotriton arnoldi. The sequence goes on from CAWUFW010000518.1 coordinate 1,884,256, forward strand.
CTCTTGTTTTTTCCAAGGTATTTCACGTTCAAGCCACATTTTGGCGAGCCACCATTGGAGTGGATTGGTACCTCGAAGCTGACTGCAGCCAAAGGAATGAGACCCCTCCCAGACAGATTCACATTTACGCATCATGGAAGGTGAGCAGAAACCGCAATTGACTGGAAGTTCTGCTGAATCCGTGGGGTGGAAATCCACCCTGAAACAGCCGTCACAGAGGGTAAGAGACTACATCAGAACGTTCGTAAAGCATGTGGCATATGGCAAACTAGGGAGAAGTGTAAAAAGATAACCTAAGCGCCCTGCCACTGACAGAAATCTGGCATATTATCTATTTTATATGTCCTACCTGAGTAGTCGTAAGACAGCCTCGGTGGCGATCCCGCGGAAGTCACCTTTTAATCGATAGTCACCACGCTAGGGAAGGTGATTATTTATTGTACATCCCTTCATGGCTCCCAGTACGCTATTTTTGAGGTAAAGCTATCCTGATTGGGAGGAGTTAGCACCGCAAACTTACTTTTTTGTCTAAAAGGGTTTCTCAGTGCCACCGGTTTCATAACACCGTTGGTATCTGAAAGGGGTGAGAGGAGTTGGTCGCCCGAGCCGCTGGCCGTGACACAGATGGTACGCTTGGCCCCAGAGTGTGATATGGGGTGTGGTTTGGACATTTAGGGAAAAAGATTTAGACCTGGAAGATTAGGTGAAACTTGTGTTTAGCCAGGAGGGGCCTGTGGTTCTTGAGATATTCCCTTTTTACAGCGAATCTATTGTTATCTTTGTCCCGGAGCCGATATTGACAGACCATCAGGCTCACTTAGTCCTGTGTACAGCGCAGAGCTCCCCCTGGCCACAGGATAGCATGCACTAGGAGCCGGCTAAGGGATATTTGACAAAGTCATCATTTTTTCTCTGTCAGTTTTTTAGGTCTCGCCTAGGCAGCGCGCATGCGCTGCTCTAGGAGGGCCTTTAGCCATCGGTCTTCACTTTTCAAGCCCTCACTCGTGCTTGTGGCGGCATCCACCTTGCGGGAGCGAGCAGCGGCGCGCCACAAGCACGAGTGCAGTGCTTGAAAAGTGAAGGCTGCGCGCGCACGCACGCACCACTCCCGGGCTTGTTAGGTCTCGCCTAGGCTGCTTGTTTTTTTCTTTCCACTGCTTGTTTAGTGAGCTGTGGTAGTCCTAATAGTTTGCCGTGAGCCGTTCCTTCGATCACGTGAGTTCGCAGATGCAAAGAGGCGCCCATCTTAGAGTAGAGACAATGAAGGCAAATTTCCACAACAGCTCACGATAATGCATACATAATTGCAAACTTTTAACTCGCACTTTTTTAAATGTTCTTTGCCAATAAGTCTCAGAATTTTACTTTTTTGACAACAAATAGTTCCAGACTATCACTAATCTACAAAGAAACGGAAGGTGACTTTAAATGTAATCTTTTTTCATTTGTTTTAATATTAAATGTATTTAAAAAATAAAACATATGGTGTTCAGTCCAAACCAGCAGGAGAAGGTCGCTTTGTTTACATTCTCGCTTTAGACAGCTAGCTGACAGCTTTAGTTCCCGCCCCTGGCTGATGACGACAGAAAATCACACGGCATTGTAGAAAATTCACAGTTGGAACACAGTGTTACACTGCTGACTGGTGGTTAAAAAGAATAACGCGATTTCTTTCCACGGAGGTTGATCGGCAGTGCGCATTAACCTGGAGAACAGCCGATTCTGAAACACGTTACATTATGCCTGCATTGTTTTTTGTTTGTTGCAGAAGCATAATCCCAGGGTGTCTCTTTTAGTCATGATGCTACGTGTCTCAGGGCACGTTTAACTGCCGCTGCTCGCATTGCTTGGGAGTTAATAAGGAATGTCTTTTTCCAGTTTGCCAAGGAATGCTAATTATAACCCATTAGCCGCGAGATGCCCAGATTAGCATCTGAAAGACTTTCTCTGCCCTCCCCCCCACTGGGCTGTTTAATCCCGGTTTGCTCACAAGAACAAGCATTTTCAATGCAATAGGTCTCGCAATTACATTATTTTGAGCTATTGACATTGTAAATGGCAATGCCTTTAAAAAAATTAAAAGGCATTGTTATTTACAATACCAAAAGCAACACCTATTGCATTGCATAGCACGGTGTCCGTGAAGACGGCGCCACGCTTATTAGAGTAAAAAAATAAAAATTTAAAAAAAGAGTGCGTTGGAGGGGTGGGGGGGGACAGAGAGCATTGGCATAGCCAATAGGTCTCGCTTTTGGGAACTTATACGTTTTTAGTTATGCAGCACAATATCTTTGGTGCAACAGCATCAACTGTTGCATGGCTAAACACTTATAAGGTCCCAAAGGCGAGACCTATTGGCTATGCCAATGCTTGTTATTATTGAGCTTGATGTAAGGTATATGTGACGTTGTGGTGCTGTTAATTACTGCAAACTGTGTTTTGTCTTAAGTATTGTGTTTTTGTTTATGTCTCAATGTTTCATATGAGGGTGCTGCTATTTCTCACAAACTATTTGATTCTAAAATTCAATAATTGTTCAGATACTGTTTTTATTGACGACTGCACTTTTCCTATGTTGCAACCCTTCATATGCATTGTTATTTGTGTTCATGAAATGTTCATGTTGAATTGCTGATGCATCTGTAGATTGTGCTGAGCTTGTAGTAACGTAATTATAAGCAGTACCCTCTGTGTATATTTTCCACACGATTAGATCAAAATCAAAGATTCCCTAAAACAAAGGAGCTAAGGTGTATCTTGCCCTCTACATCTACCAAACATATCATGGAATCACCATTAAAACACATGCAAACCAGGTTTCCCACATGGGCTAAAAAATATCATACATTTGCCAAGAATGGCACGCACACACATTTCCCTGGCCAAAAGAGGGAACTTTTGACACGAACGCAATTGAAAACATGAGAACACAGATACAAACCAAATATACAGGTCAAAAGAAAGACAGGAGAGAGGAATTATTAGAACTATGGGCCATCTACGAGGAAGCCCATTTCGACAGTCCTGCACTACAGATGGCAAGCAAGGCGTCAGCACCACCCCTACCATATGCAGGTATGGAGGTGCTCTCGCCTGCTCTCCCCGAATTCGGATACTCCAATCCGTCAGTTGAAGAAGTTGGCAGGCCACATATAGAACAATGAACAGTTAGGCCCAGGCATGAGAAACTAACAGGCCAGCAGGCCCAGGCAGTCCCAGCGCAACCCCAGTCCGGTGCGAGGGCTATCAGATGTTCGACCCCCCCAACACCGTCCACCGCCCCCGACACATAGAACCGCAGCAGCATGGAGAACACTCACTCCCACTTGTTCAGGCGAACATATAAGAGTGACAGGGAGATTTGTGGTGGTTCAAGACGATGCTACAGCTAGTGGGGGTGAGGACGGGAGCCCCAGTCCTCGGGGAACCAATGACTAGGACGGGCACTGCTGCACCCAAGCACATGACAGTTATAGGTCAACCTCCCAGGGAGAAAGTAGCAAGAGAGGAACTTTGCACCCTGTTCTGCAACTTGCTAGCAGACTGGACTGAGGAGAGGAACAAATTTGACCAGTCTTGGCCTAGGGGAGGGTCATTTGAGCCAGAGGATATGGCTATAGGTGATGTCTGCATCAGCTATGGAAAGGGAAATCCTAGCTGGAACTCCCCCTACATGCAACAATGCCTTGTGGGGTAGGACAAAAGGAAAGGCAAAGAAAGAAAGAGAAAGTACAGAAAGAAGTTAGGTCAGAACCAGGACATCACTGCAAAACCCTGAGCTGGGAGCGGGCAGCCCTGGTTAGAACAGCTGTGCCCGCAATGGTACAGAAGGCGGCACCAATGGGGTACCGCCGCATTGGTTCAGAAGAGATAAAGTGAGTAATAGTAGGACCCTAGGAAGTTGTACAGAGAACTCGAAAAAATCAGGACCTGGTCCCAATCCCTCCTCCGCTCCCAGAAGTAAATAAGCCACGGGGTCAACAACAAGAGTCGGTTATGCATCTGGTGGATGACACACACACACCCCCACTCTCACGTTTCCCATGCTGTCAGTGACTCGTCAGTCTGAGAAGGAACCCACAGTAACAGTGCTAGTAAATAACACACGCTACAGATTCCTGATTGACACAGAGGCAACCAAAGTCATGTCTAAAAGAAGGGATTGTTCCCCTATTCAATGAATCTAAGGTTACACAGGGGTTCTTGGGTACGGTTATGAGGGTCACCTTCACAATACCCCTGGAGTTCGATGTGGGAGGCAGCCAAGTAAAGGGACAATTGTTATATCACTCCTCATCCCCGACTAATCTCCTAGGAAGAGACTTAATGGCCAAACTAAACATGACCATTCATTTCTCAAAAGATGGGACAATGACCTGCTCGACCCCTGGGGTTTCCCCATTAAGATTCATGTCCTTAAACCGCCCTCATCGCACAGAGGGCCCGATAAGGGCATTGCCCACCGACCTGATGGCTTTCACCAACACAGTCCTCAAAATTATTGCTAGCACACCAGAAATGTTAGGCCAAAAGTTACAGTTGCCCAACGAATTTGTGTTAAGCTGGGAGGGACATCAGGACTTGGAACCCCAAGAAGAAGTGTTGTTCTGCTTGGGGGCCATCGAATTACGGGCCGATTATGGGGTCTTGTTAGCCACCAACCAAGCAAATGTGTTGTGGGCGTGTATCATCTTCATTACACCCAGCCTCCATGTACAGAATGTAACAGATGATCAGCTGTTCGGCGAATGCCTGAGGGCCACAGAGGTTGTGTTTGTCGGTTCAATAAAGGTCAGGGTAGAGCTATGAAATGGGACCCCACTACCCATGGCAGTACTGACAACATGCAAGGAACAAGACTGGTCAGCAGTCCCGCAATGGGGCTATATGACGTGAGCCTCATCAATACCACTGTACCGGTAAAGCTAACGCTGAGGGAAAGGGCCATCCTACCCCGGGTGAGAGAGTACCCGCTTTCCAAGGAAGCTGATGAGGGTATAGCACCCATAATCAAGGCACTAATCGATCAGGGGGTCCTCCTCGTGGGAGTATCTCCCTGCAATATGCCGATCTTCCCAGTCAAAAACAGTAAGGGGGGACCTGGCGCCTCGTACAAGACCTAAGCCCCTTGTTAAGAACAAAACACAATCATGAACATTCTGCGCCATCTTGTCTGATGAAAGTTCCTACGTGCACATAAACTACAGTCATTCTGATTTACCACAGCCATTTTGTACTCTGTTGGACACCTTCATTTCACCCTGTCCTCTAGCAGCCTTCTGACTCTCTGACCAAACCTGATATGTGTGCTGGGGGCTATAGACTATTTCCACGACAAACATCAACATCACCTGCTGCCTCAAACTAGTCTTTCCTCTCATCCCTGCACAAACGGGTTACAAATACCAAACAGACTCTTGCAAACATGGTTTATTGCACTACACACAGCAAGACTGGTTTTTTGCCAACAATGGGACCTGTTCTTATCAACAGAACGGACTCTTAGATCTGGCCGGTCTCACTCGTTTTTAGACCCTGAAGCAAGGTCCAGCTGCAATTAAATTGTCTGTTTTTGACCTGAGTGGGAGGAGAGTTAATGTTGGGCTTGTGTAACCATGTTGATAAAACAATGTCAGGCTTGTGCGACAACCTGCCCGGGGCGGAGACTCCAAGCTTGTAACCATGATAAAAGAAACAAATACATTGTGTAAAACTGTATAAAAGGAAGAGTCAGAAGCATTGCCAGTAGAACACCTCCCTGAAGACATCCTGGTGTCAGCAGTTGACGTGGTCTCCTCTAAGAGTAATAAACCTTTTTCTTGCCTTCCAGCTTCCAGCGCCTGCCTCGTTATTTTAGATAGTGAATCCAAAGTGGATTAAAGGTGACTTTGCGCCGGGCAGCATTGGGGATCCCAGGAGACTCGCTGCTTTTCACAAATTGGCGACCCAACGGGGGGCCCATCAGAGACACGTGGGTCCAGTAGAGAGGTCCTAACGACGGAGTGAACGACTAAATGATTGGAGTGCACCTGCCTGAAAGAGACCCTCGTCTGGCTGCCAATTGACTGAACTTCACCGGTTCCGAACGGACCTCTCTCGAGTGACCTGGGGTCCTGACTGGGGCCTTACAGGAACGCCGCATTGATTGTTGGAGTAAGAGGACAACCAGGCGCTGGAAGGGGAATACGAAGAACTGTCCATACGGTCCGGGTAAGGTCGTGAGAAAACATGACTTAAATTGATTGATTGATAGAAATACTAGTATTCCTTTTTGAGTTATTTGAGACATTCCCTGCTTGCAAACAACGTAGAATAGGAATATTCTCTCTTTGCAGACAGCGAAGGACAGGTAGTGCAGACTTTTGTCTAACATTAATTGAGATATTCATTTTGACCGCTAAATACGTCATGCCTGTTTTCTCTAGATTGTTTGATTGTTTTGGACCGGACCGTTTGTTAGAGGTCAGTCATCCGGCACCGCCGGAAGGCACCCCTAACAAGGACATGTACGTAAAATATGGATTAGCCACTGTAGCTTATAGCAAACTATGGCATAAGTACACTAGGAAGGACCGGGTAAATCAGTGGCCACTGACGGGATCTTTCGATCCCGCTAAAATAGAAACGTTAGAATTAGCTCTCCACAAAAAGAAAGCTAGACCAGCCATGTTTGATAGTTTTGGTTTATGGCGAAAAGAAGCAGCTCAACGAAAGAAAAGAGACGAAGCTAGACAAGATAAAGAAACGCGAAAATCAGCTTACCAAGCCTGTAAAAAGTTAGAAGAAGAACTAAAAGAAAAGGAAATCGATAAAAAGGAACAGGAATCAAAAATATCAGGTCAATGCCCTGTTAGAACGCCCTTAACTCTTTACCCCGAGTTACCAGCAAAACAGGGGGTAGATGATGATTTATTGTTAGGTCCCCCAATGATATACATGCCACCCCCTTATGCCCCTACTCATCCCGTAGTACAACGCCAGGACCCCCAAAGTATAGCTGGAGATGGCACGATCGCCTCAGTCTCCACCACCTCTGCTCCCACCGAGCCACCCACACCAAATGCCTCATCAAAGGAGGCAGTAGTAGAGGTAGGAACCAAGGAAATAAGGGCGCCCAGGGTCCCGCAATTAAGTAAAAATGAGCGAGCAGGCATTGATAAAATAGTTAAAACCCTCATAGATAGGAAAGAAACAGAAGAACACGTAACAGACATATGCGACTCCTATGTTGAAAACCGCAAACGATACTTTATTGTACGTCTGTTACCACACCCTTACTGCATATGAAGAGAAGTACCAAAACGTAGGGCCCGAGCGATTAGTGGCTCTCTACAGGAAGGTAGACATCGGAGATGAAGGCGACAACGATGTTGCAGAACTATTTTCATCCACACTAGAAGTATTGCGTCACCTCATAGAACAAGGACAGATAGATAGGGACAGGACAACTAAGGTAGCAGGACCCCCAGTGGAAAAAACAGATAGCATGATGCCAATAAAAGAAGCTGCCCCTTACTGGGTACCTCCTAGAGGACAAGGGACTAATGACGATATAAACCATCAAGACGCTAGAGGAAGGGTGGTCTACAATTGGGTGTATCAGCCATGGGACAGACAGGACATCCTGACCTTCCGTAAATCTTTGCCGGATTTACGAAAGAACCCCACCGCCTTTTACGCCGAGCTAGGTACCGCTCTGGGATCAACAATAATGACACTTGCCGACATAGACTTGTTCTTCGGGTTATGTTTGCCAGCAGATGTGTGGAAACTGGTTAAGAAAGTAAACCATACCGAACTGTTTGGTCATACCTGGGAACAACTCGACACACTAGATAAACAGCGGAACCCTGGTCAAAAACCAGTTAAAGCAATATTAGACCTCCCTGACAAAATAGTGCAGAAAGTGAAAACGCTGATCCCAGAGAAAAAGATAGACTGGTCCATAGTAACCGCATGCCGCCAGAAACCACAAGAGGACGTCTCAGAGTACTTCTCCAGATTTGAAACTGTGTTCTCTGATTACAGTGGACAAGACATGTCCACCGCAACCGGACACCACTTATTTGTGCAGAACTACGTCAAAGGATTACTGCCAGATGTATCCCAGAAACTACAAGCCAGCGAAAGTAGTTGGGCAGCATCTAAACCGACGGCCATTCTCCAAATGGCCCAGTATTACGAGCATCAGAGAAACGAAAATGACAGGGCTACAGAAAGGAAAAAGAAGGACTTGAAGGAAAGGGTAATGATAGCACAACTCCAGGGGGCGAATACAGGAGGGGAGCAATATAGGGGAGGAAACCAGCAGAATACCCCTAGAGTACAGCCACCTAAGAACAATCCATCTACATCATATGTAGGACGCCAAGACCTAGGACAGGATCAATGTGCATTTTGCAAAAAATATGGACACTGGAAATCCCAATGCCCGGCTGTTAGGAGCTGCTAGGGGCAGAGGGGCGAGGGAAATAGCAAGTGGACAGAGAGGAAGAGGACGTGGGAGAGGGTACGCGAGTGAAGCAAGCGAGGAAAGGCCAGGAAGAGTGAACGCATTTGACCATCCCAGACAGAATCAGTACCAACAGACAGATTATGACAATACGTACGACTTTGCATAGGACAGCCAGGGGCAAGGGAGGGATCCAGTCGAGCTCTGCGTTGATCAGCAAGGCCCTTATGTTACCGCTGAGGTCCTGGGCACAAGGTCGCCATTTTTGGTAGACACAGGAGCAACACGTAGTGCACTATCCAAACGACTGATTCCAAGGGCACCCTTGTCAGGCTCACATGTGACCTCAATAGGCTTTGATGGTACGCCCTCCACCAACCCTTTGTCCCGACCCATCCCTTTTAATCTTGACAGCAATGGCGTCGAAACGACATTCCTCCTCTCATCTAACACCCAAGACGCCATTATGGGCCTCGACCTTTTGAAACACTTCCATGCGACTATCAGATGCTCACCAGACGGAGTGCGTGTCATCCTGTATGACAACCCCCAACGCCATAGAGAGAACCCTTTTCAGCACGTTTTCCATCTCTGAGACTGACACATCCCTACTGGACACTTTGCCATCACACTTATGGGCTAGGGCTGATTCAGACGTAGGACGAATGATGATTGACCCAGTACACGTAACAATACGACAGGACGCAACCCTACCGAAGGTACCGCAGTACAAAATATCGCCAGAGGGTGAGAAAGCACTAACAGAGATCATACACTCTTTGGTAGAGGCAGGGGTGGTAGAGGAAGTAGTGAGCAACATTTGTAACAGTCCCATACTACCGATTGTAAAGAGACAGGGAGAGGGAGATGGGAAAGCCTACCGCTTCATCATTGACCTGCGGGAGGTAAACAAAATCGTAGTACCACAATACCCAGTAGTTTCCGACATCACGACAATTTTGACTTTAAATCCCCTCCACTGCCACCACCTTCACTGTGATCGACCTCAAGAACGCCTTCTTTTCCATACCTATACACGAGGACAGCCGCTATCTTTTTGGATTTACCCTAAATTCCCGTTCGTATAGATTTTGTAGAGCACCTCAGGGGTACACTGAGAGCCCAAGTATCTATAGCCAGGCGCTTAAAAGACAGTTGGACGCCATACAATTGCCAGATGGAGTGGCACTAATACAATATGTAGACGACATCCTTCTAGCAGCAGACACCATACCAATAGCCGTCACAGCCACCATCAAACTACTCCATTTCCTTGATGAGAATGGTCACAAGGTCTCCCGAAAGAAACTGCAGTTCTGTAAATCACAAGTGACCTATTTGGGTCACCTTTTATCAAAAGAAGGGAGAAAACTCACGCCTGACAGGATCCAGACAATTCTAGACACCCCTGTCCCCAAAAATCAGAAGCAAGTCCGCTCTTTGATAGGCCTCACCTCGTTTTGCAGACAGTGGTTACCGAACTTTAGCCTCATTGTCAAACCCCTTCTCTCCCTCCTAGCTAAGGACATCCCCTCACCTCTCCCCTGGACCCCCGAATGCCAGACAGCCTTTAAAGAACTACGCAATACCCTTTGCTCAGCACCAGTCCTAGGAACCCCAGATTACTCCAAACCATTCTTCCTCTACACACACAAAAGGGAGGGATGTGCATTGTCTGTCCTAACACAATCAATTGGTCACAAACAACGCCCTTGTGCATATTTTTCTGCCACCCTCGATCCAGTAGCCAGAGCACTGCCAGCGTGCCTGCGCGCTGTGGCAGCTGCAGCGGTATCAATACGCCAGAGCGAAGGAATAGTGCTCTCCAATCCAGTCACTGTTTTAGTACCCCATGCAGTCGACACACTACTGAACCAGACCAAAACCCAATCAATCAATCAATCAATCACGGCATTTATAGAGCGCGCTACTCACCCGGGAGGGTCTCAAGGCGCTGGGGGAGGGGGTAAGTTACTGCTCGAACAGCCAGGTCTTGAGCTGCTTCCTGAAGGAGAGATGGTCCTGGGTTCGCCGAAGGTGAGTGGGGAGGGAGTTCCAGGTCTTGGCTGCCAGGTAGGAGAAGGATCTTCCTCCGGCGGTGGTTCTGCGGATGCGTGGTACGGTGGCGAGGGCGTGGCTGGTTGATCGTAGCTGGCGTGTGGGCGTGTAGAAGGTCATGCGGTCGTTGAGGTACTTTGGGCCCAGGTCGTGGAGGGCTTTGTGTGCGTGGGTGAGGAGTCTGAACGTGATTCTCTTGCTGACGGGGAGCCAGTGCAGGTCTTTCAGGTGTCCGGTGATGTGGCTGTGTCGGGGGATGTCCAGGATGAGTCGTGCGGAGGCGTTCTGGATGCGCTGGAGTCTTTTTGAAGTTTGGCTGTGGTTCCGGCGTAGAGGGTGTTCCCATAGTCCAGTCGGCTGGTGACGAGTGCCTGGGTGACGGTCTTCCTGGTTTCAGTGGGGATCCATCTGAAGATCTTGCGGAGCATGCGCAGGGTGTTGAAGCATGAAGATGAGACGGCGTTGACTTGTCTGGTCATCGACAGGGAGGAGTCCAGGATGAAGCCCAGGTTGCGTGCGTGGTCCGTTGGCTTGGGCGCGGTGCCCAGGGCCGGGGGCCACCAGGAGTCGTCCCAGGCGGAGGGTGATGAGCCCAGGATGAGGACTTCCGTCTTGTCTGAGTTCAGTTTGAGGCGGCTGTTCCTCATCCAGTCGGCGACGTCTCTCATCCCGTCGTGTAGGTTGGCTCTGGCGGTGGTGGGGTCGTTGGTGAGGGAGAGGATCAGCTGGGTGTCGTCGGCGTAGGAGATGATGTTGAGGTTGTGTTGGCGTGCGATGGCTGCGAGGGGGCTCATGTAGACGTTGAAGAGGGTTGGGCTGAGTGAAGATCCTTGTGGAACGCCGCAGATGACTTCGGTGGCTTCGGATCTGAACGGGGGGAGGCGGACTCTCTGGGTTCTCCCGGCGAGGAACGAGATGATCCATTCCAGTGCTTTCTCTCGGATTCCGATGTTGCTGAGGCGCTTCACTAGGGTGCGGTGGCAGACGGTGTTGAACGCCGCGGAGAGGTCCAAGAGGATGAGGGCAGCTGTTTCCCGTTGTCGGTTAGGGTTCTGATGTCGTCGGTGGCTGCGATAAGGGCGGTCTCGGTGCTGTGGTTGGCCCGAAACCCGGACTGCGAGGGGTCGAGGGATCCATTCGTCTCGAGGAAGGCGGCAAGCTGTCTGTTGACGGTCTTCTCGATGACTTTGGCCGGAAACGGAAGGAGCGAGATGGGACGGTAGTTCTTGAGGTCGGTGGGGTCCGCCGTTGGTTTCTTCAGGAGGGCGGTAAGCTCGGCGTGCTTCCAGCTCTCCGGGAAGGTGGCGGTGTGGAAGGAGGAGTTGATGATGTCCCGGAGATGGGCTGCGATGGTGGCGTCGGCTTTGTTGAAGACGTGGTGTGGGCAGGGGTCGGTTGGTGATCCGGAGTGGATGGAGTTCATCGTGCGGATGGTGTCTTCGGTGCTGATCGGGGTCCAGTTGCAGAGGGTGGTGGTGGCGGGCGTTGGTTCGGCGGTAGGGTGCGTTGTTTGTGCGTCGAAGCTGTTATGTATGTCGGTGATCTTGCGGTGGAAGAACGCGGAGAGTGAGTTGCAGAGGTCTTGCGAGGGGGTGATGTCGTTGTTTCCGGCGCTGGGGTTGGAGAACTCTTTGACGATGCTGAAAAGTTCCTTGCTGTCATGGGCGTTGTTGTCCAGTCGTTCTTTGAGTGCCGACTTCTTGGTGGCACGGATCAGCTGGTGGTGTTTGCGGGTGGCGTGCTTGAGGGCGGTCCTGTTGTCTGTGGTCTGGTCGAGTCGCCAGGTTTTCTCGAGAGTGCGGCAGTTCTTCTTGGATTCCTTGAGTTCGTTGGTGAACCAAGGGGTTTTCTTGCTTCCGGGTCTGCTGGGAGGGTTTTTAGTGGTGCGAGGTCGTCGGCGCAGGCGGTCAGCCACTTGGCGAGGTTGCTGGCTGCTTCGTTTGGGTCCGTTGTGTTGGTGGGTGTGTTCTGGCTGAGGGAGGCGGTGAGCTGCTCGGCGGTGATCTTGCTCCAGCTCCGGCGGGGAGCCTGTTGCGGGTGGTGGTGGGTCGCAGTCTTTCTGAAGCTGAAGTGGACGCAGCTGTGGTCGGTCCAGTGGAGTCCGGTGGCGTGGCTGAAGGAGATGTGCTTGCTGGACGAGAAGACGGGGTCAAGCGTGTGGCCGGCGTAGTGGGTGGGCGTGTTCACCAGTTGCTTGAGTCCGAGGTTGGCGAGGTTGTCCAGCAGGGCGGTGGTGTTTCTGTCGTTGTTGTTCTCCAGGTGGAAGTTGAGGTCCCCTAGGAGGATGTAGTCGGCGGAGGGCATGGCGTGCGGGCTGATGAAGTCTGCGATGTCTTCGCTGAATAGTGTGCGTGGCCCCGGGGGTCTGTAGATGAGGGTGGTCTTGGGGTCAGTGTGTATCTGGACTTGACTAGCGCCCGACTGACAGGATATGAGTTGACCCTGCTAGCACCGCACATTACCCTAAAGCGATGCACCACCCTCAATCCAGCCACACTGTTACCCCTACCCGAGAACGATTCTAACGTGGCTCCACTACACGACTGTGTGACACTAACCGATGAACAAACAAAAAGTAGAGTAGACCTCAGAGACACCGCCTTTCTAGAGCCAGATGGAGAACTATGGGTGGATCGTTCGTGCATCAAACTCCCCGACGGCACCACCTCAGCTGCATACGCTGTCACCACAGCCCGAACCATTCTAGAAACAGCCCGTATTGCCCAACGTTCCGCCCAGGCAGCAGAACTCATTGCCCTCACACGAGCATGTATTTTAGCAGCTGGCACGACAGTTAACATATACACCGACAGCCAATACGCCTTCGGGGTCGTTCACCATTTCGGGATTCTATGGAAAGAAAGAGGGTTCCTGACTTCACACGGTACACCCATCCTGCATGGAGATTTAGTCTCCGCCTTGACGGAAGCAGTCCTCCTCCCCAAAAAGCTAGCAGTGATAAAATGCCAAGCACATAGGAAAGTGACAGATCTCATTGGACAGGGAAATGCGCTAGCAGACGTTACTGCCCGAGCCACAGCAGAAGACAGAACCATGACACGAATGTATGTGACCAGGTCACAAGCTGAACAATGGACTGATGCTAGGACCACTGTAAGGGACATACAGACTACAGGCACACAAGACGAATTGACCGAGTGGGAAAAGGTGGGACTAAAAGACGAGGAAAATTGCTGGAGAACTAAAGACGGAAATAAATGGCTGTTACCCAATGCCTACCTCATCCCCATATTGACCATGCCACATTTACCAGCACACATAGGCTCCACCCCCATGATTGAACTAATCACAAGAGTATGGCATAATGTCAAGATAACAGAATCTGCAAAGCGCCTAGTACAACAATGTATAGTATGCCTACAACACAACCCAGGGAAAGGGACAGTAGTACCACGGGGAGGGTTTGGAGTCCCTGATCACCCCTTTGAAGTCCTTCAAATGGATTACATCCAACTAGAGAGATGCCATGGTCTAAAATATGTCCTGGTGGTTGTGTGCGCTTTTAGCAAATGGGTGGAGGCATATCCCACCCGCGACAATACTGCCATAGCCACTGCAAAAGTATTGTTGAAAGAATTCTTCCCCGGTACGGCCTTTGCAGAATTTTATGGAGCGACTAACGGCCCACACTTCGTAGCCGAAGTGATACAGAACATACTGAAAGGGTTGGGGGTAAAACAAAAATTCCATGCCGTCTTCCACCCCCAATCAGCGGGCCTGGTAGAGAGACACAATGCAACATTGAAACTAAAGCTAGCCAAAATAGTTGCCACAACCGGGTTGAAATGGCCCGACGCCCTTCCATTGGCATTGCTATCAATGCGCTCCACCCCGACCAAACACAGACTGACCCAGTATGAAGTGGTCTTCGGCAGGCCTATGAACATTTGGGCGGCACCAAGACCCACCTCCATTAACGATGTCCCGAACATATTAATGGCAGACTATCTGCATAAATTGACAAACGAGCTAACAATTATCCACCAACAGGTGCAGCAAGCCTTGCCTGACATATCCAGGGGCCCAGGACATGTGATAAAGCCTGGGGACTTCATCCTAGTTCGCAACTTCCAAAGAACGAAGAATCTGGAGCCCAGGTGGACGGGCCCCTGGCAAGTCTTGATCACCACTCGAACTGCCCTCCGAGTGGAAGGAAAAAAAAATTGGCTGCACGGCCACCACTGCAAGAAAGTCCCTCCAACACTGGCAACCTGTGAAGAGGTGGAGGTGCAAGAGGAAGTACTCGCAAAAGACCGACCAGCTCTGAGTTGCTACCCACAAGAAGACACCCTCCAACTGTCTGAATTTCCCGACCCCACGGTGCCATCCAAGGAATGGGTACAACCTAAAATCGACGAAAAGGGGGGAGCTCCAACAACCAGGCCACTAACTGAGTCAGAGTCTCAGATCGGTAGCACAGCCAAACGACGCTACCAGGAAAAACACCAGACAAAAGTCTGTGGTCCTAACAGTTGGTGAGCTCCTCGAAGATGATGGAAGAAACGGAACACCTGCAAAGCCACCGCAAAGACACCAAGACTTTTGAACTGCACAGTACAAAGACAATTGCACTTGTAGCTGCATTTCTCACCTGCCTCCTGCTAATGGTCACACTCTGGATCATTGAAGAGAATGCACCTGCATACAGAACATTGTCACCAACCATGCAACCAATCACAAAGAAAGAACACTACCTGGTATCACTACCGCCACATCTCCGAGAACGACGCAAAGAATTCTGGAATAATTCTTTCGTACAGATGCTGCACCAGCACAATCTTGCCACCAATGCCACTAACTGTTGGGTCTGTGGGCTGCTACCACATGCCACTGAACATTCCATCCCTTCACCCTTTTCTGTTCATGGATCTTGCCTTGCCTGGATGATGCTCCTACAAGAAAGCTACAAAGACAATGCCACTTCCGATGGGACAATCGCTCAGTTCTACAACGAGTTCTGGCTAAACCAAACAGGAAGAACAGCAGCTCCCTTTGCCCTCACACCTCCAATACGACATTCCCAATGAATGTCCCCTCCAAAGAACGAGTGGAAATACAAGTGTTCAATAATCCTGTCAGAGCCACATTTTCCTACCTGAAGAAAAGAACTGCTGCAACACTGACTGTGGCCCTATCTGTGGTGAACGTCTCTGGCCTTGTATGCATTGAAGGCCGTGGGACTAAGAATGTGGGTCACAGCACTTGTAACATTGTAAGGACTTTGAACACTGCCAATCCTCCAGCATTTGTTGCACCACCCAATATGTACTTTGTCTGTGGAACCAAAGCCTACACCTGGCTCCCAAGAAACTGGGGGGGGCACGAGCTACATCGCCTTTGTTTTGCCACTGACCTACACAGCCCCTGCAGAGCATCATCGAGAAAAGCGTTCTAAAGACACTGATCAAGCAGACTCTGCCGCATCACAGTTCGTTGACGCAGCAAAAGGGCTCGTCCCGCTATGGGGTCCGATGGCAAACAGCCGAGCCATCAGACATCTGTCTCAAGCGGTAGAAACCGCCCTGAACGTCACAGCTGGCATCCTCACCAACAACACTGCCGAGCTTCAAGCGGTCCGTCTGGTGGCCCTACAAAACCGCATGGTCCTGGACGTGGTACTAGCGGATCGTGGAGGAGCATGTCGCATCATTGGTGCCAGTTGCTGCATATACATCCCTGATAATTCACCCTCTGTCTATGAAGCAATCGAACATCTCCACAGACTGTCTTCAGAAATTCATCAAGGATCAGAGACTTGGACAATTGGAAGTTGGCTTTGGGGCATCTTGAAGGACTGGGGTTGGAAAATATCAATGTTTCTCTTGGTCCCAGTATTGGCAATATGTGGTTGCTGTTTGGGTGTACACTGTATACCACCTTTGTGTTCTCTTTGCATAAGTGCCTTGCGCCCTAAGACTATGGACACTCAGTTAACAAAAATGAGAGTAATGTATGAACAAGAAATACAGGACATTATGGAGATCGAAATAGACTGACAAGATGGCTAGTTATGTTCAAAGGGGCGACTGTTAAGAACAAAACACAATCATGAACATTCTGCGCCATCTTGTCTGATGAAAGTTCCTACATGCACATAAACTACAGTCATTCTGATTTACCACAGCCATTTTGTACTCTGTTGGCCACCTTCATTTCACCCTGTCCTCTAGCAGCCTTCTGACTCTCTGACCAAACCTGATATGTGTGCTGGGGACTATAGACTATTTCCACGACAAACATCAACATCACCTGCTGCCTCAAACTCGTCTTTCCTCTCATCCCTGCACAAACGGGTTACAAATACCAAACAGACTCTTGCAAACATGGTTTATTGCACTACACACAGCAAGACTGGTTTTTGCCAACAATGGGACCTGTTCTTATCAACAGAACGGACTCTTAGATCTGGCCGGTCTCACTCGTTTTTAGACCCTGAAGCAAGGTCCAGCTGCAATTAAATTGTCTGTTTTTGACCTGGGTGGGAGGAGAGTTAATGTTTGGCTTGTGTAACCATGTTGATAAAACAATGTCAGGCTTGTGTGACAACCTGCCCGGGGCGGAGACTCCAAGCTTGTAACCATGATAAAAGAAACAAATACATTGTGTAAAACTGTATAAAAGGATGAGTCAGAAGCATTGCCAGTAGAACACCTCCCTGAAGACATCCTGGTGTCAGCAGTTGACGTGGTCTCCTCTAAGAGTAATAAACCTTTTTCTTGCCTTCCAGCTTCCAGCGCCTGCCTCGTTTTTTTAGATAGTGAATCTAAAGTGGATTAAAGGTGACTTTGCGCCGGGCAGCATTGGGGATCCCAGGAGACTCGCTGCTTTTCACACCCTCAATAACGTCCTCATCCCAGAATTCCCTGTGATGCCAGACAGCATGAGCATTCAGTGTTTGTGGTCATACGAAAGAGCAAGAGCACGCTAACTATGCAACGGGTCTCGGACTACGAGCTGATGCTCTCCAGACCATCATTAAAAACAATATGGTGTCATCTAGTGAACCCAGCCACCTTCCTAGCCCATGAAATTCAGGAGGGGGAGGAGATCCATGATTGTGCAACTACACTACCGATGGGATCAGCCAGGCAGAAGACAATCCCATCCTAGAAAGTGAGGCAATATTCATTGATGGGTCCTTCATGATAGACCAAAAGACAGGGGCATGATAGACACATAGGAGCAGCGGTAGTAATGGCTCGTAGCCACGCGACTTCAGAAACACTGCAAGTCACTGCGCAGTTAACTCTCTTCCCCCACCTCTCAGTACAGGCAGCAGAGCTGACAGCACCAATCAAAGACATCACCCAAAACACGGGGAAAACAGTAACAATTTACTCAGACTCAGCCTATGTCACCACCACAGTGCATTCCAGCAAAGCGAGGTGGAAAAGGCGAGGGTCTCTGAAGTCAGACGGCACACCCGCTATACACATACGCATTGACCCTGCCTAAACGTGTGGCCGTGGTGAACTGCGCCGCTCATACCAGGGGCAAAGACTTTGTACCACGGGGAATGCACTAGCGGACCAGTTCGCAAAGTGGGCAACTTACAGAAAAGTTGGAGAGACACATGTGATTCCCTTGCAACATGCATCAGAGATGGAACCCCCCCTCCCCCCCAGGACAAATCTTACACAGAAACAGCAGGGTTGCACGTGAGGGAGTTGCAGGAAACAGCGTTACCCGATGAGAAAGAACGATGGGAAGCCCGGGGCTGCACGTAGACCACACACGACCTCATATACCGACACCCATGAGAAAGCTAGTCATGCCTCAAAGCGTAGCATAGCATTGCCGCCATTACACCTACCAGCACACATACCAAAAGAAAACATGATAGCTGAACTTCAGAAGGACTGGTTTATCCCCAACTCTACAGAAACCGTTACAATATATTTGATCGACTGCACCATTTGCCAGTTATATTCGTCCAAACCTACACTCAAGGTCGTATCATCAACAATCCCAAGACCAACTGGGTCTTTCAGGGCGTTACACATCGACTTCATTAGCATGAATGATCGATGTGCTAACTACCTATACCTGATTGTAGCAATCACCATCTCACACCAGATCGCGACTGGCAGATTGATGGGGAATGCCCATCCCAGAAACCCAGAAAAAATTAAGCTCTGAGGCTAGCTCCCAAGTACTGGGAGACTAATTGCATATATACCTCTCAGAACTAACTAAAACCGCTAAGTTCCTATCCAAATAGCTTAACCAGCGGAGCTTCAATTGCACCACTGCCAAGCTACCATAGCAAACACCCCAGCTTGGACAAGAAGCCTATGTTCGCAATTTTTGGAAGTGGAAGTAAGCTAAGTTTAAAGGACCATATCGGGTGGTCTTAGCAATGCCAACTGCCCTCAAGATGGAGTGGGAAAATGGATGAATTCATCTTTCTGATGTGTAGCTGAAACCTTCCACGGCAAACCCTGCCATGAACTGCATTGTGATCTTTTTGACTGAACTGTTAAACGAGAAAACCCAATCACCAGAGAACCCTAGACACATGCCCTGGATCCATATCCAAGATCTGCAATGTTCAATAACAAGTTGTTAGATGTAAACAGCGGACACAGGAGAGTCAAGAGAAGCTGTTTATTGAACCAGAATCCTCAGGCACCAGCTGGTAACGGAGGCGCTCCTACATTCCAAGGTAAGCTTCACTCCAACGTTCTAAGGCAGGGATGTACCAATGAGGGACTGAAGGAGGGGTGGAACGGGTAGGATGGGAGGAAAGTAACAATGAGAGGTAGGGGAGATACAAGCTAATAGTAAGGTGGAATATACATGTGAATTACAAGGCAGTATATTACAACACACCTCCCTATGAATAGGGAAGGAAAAACACAGGTAAATATAGTTAATACAATCACCCTGAAGGTTTTACCAAACATTGTAAATGGAAAAATAGCATTACATTTCATAGTCCTCTTGCCACCGTGGTGGACGGGGAGTTCTGACATCCACAGGTTGTTGCGTGTTAGAGACCGAAATCTCCTGACGTTCCCTATTAGTAGACATTGGGATACACACTTTGGGACAGCGGGCAACATTGTCCATGCTCCAGGTACTTCCGTCCTCCAATACCACTGAATTGCTATTAACTCGTTGGATTCTAAGAGGTTTGGAAAATGATGATACTTTGGAACGACCTATATTAGGTCTTTTGATGACCACCCATTGGCCTTCAAACCAATCCTTACTGGTAGTTCCCCACTTCTGGTCGTATCTAGCTTTGTAATCACATTGATGACGACCAACTTTCTCCATGACTGACTCCCTATCTACCCAGACGGGACATCCACCATTTAGCCAATTGGGAGTGAGTTTAGAGCCAGGATTCCTCCCTTTTAAAGAGACAAATGGAGAAACACCAGATATGGCATTGGGTGAAGTGTGATAAGACCATAGCATCCGTCTCAGGGCTTCCTCTATTGGTTCATGTGATGTAAGAGCCAGTTGAATGGTGTTCTTTATCATTCTATTGGCCCTTTCCACCAGTCCATTAGCTTTCGGACAATATAGAGGAGATTTGATATGAGCGATAGCTAATTTGGATAAGAACTGCGTCATTTCATGTGATGCAAATTGAACACCGTTGTCTGTGACAAGGGTACTGGGTATGCCTTCTTTAGAGAAAACTTCTTTTAGAAATTCAATAAGTGATGATGTAGTGATAGAAAAAACCATTTTGGTAGAGATCCAGTGTGAATGATAATCAATAAGTACAAACATGAATCTTTGAGAAACATTTAGTAGGTTTAAGGGACCAATTATGTCCAGGCCCAGTTTGTCCCAAGGTTTGGAGGGGACAGACACTGGAATGAGGGGAGCTTTGCGAGTGACTTTGGATTTGTCACATGACCCACAGGCTAGGCAGTCTTTTACCATTCTTTCCACCATGTAGTCCATGTTAGGGAACCAATAGTCTTGTCTGATTTTACTTTTGGTCATACTCCTCCCAGGATGTCCTTCATGTGCCACTTCTATAATGCGTTCCTGCATGTTTGTGGGTGGGACAATTCTGTAACCTCTGTAGATTTGATTCCCTATTATAGATAATTTGTCTCACCACCCAGAAAGGCTTGAGATTCTCAGGAAGATCTTTACTACTATTAGGCCATCCTCTGCAAATCATATTTTTCAGTTCCGTTAAAACAGTATCTTCTTGTAACCCTTTCTCCCATTCTTCTTTGTTAAAGGCTGGAATGTCAATAGCAAGGATGGTTTCATCTCGAGGGTTGAATTGTGAATTTCCATTAGAAATGGGGAGTCTTGACAAACAGTCAGCAATAAGGTTCTTTTCGCCTGAAACATAACACATGGAGTAATTGAAACCTTGTAACCCTAACACCCATTTGGAGATTCGGGGAGTGGCCCTTTCTATGCTTTTAGTGGAGAACATGGGAAGTAGGGGTTTGTAGTCTGTACGCAGAGTAAAGGGAATTCCCCACAAAAAGAATTTAAAGTGGTTTATCGCCCAAAGGCAAGCAAGGGCCTCTTTCTCGATGGTGGAATAGTTACATTCCGGATCTTTCAATGACCTAGACGCAAAAGCTATCACTCTCTCTTTACCATTAACCAACTGAGTGAGTGAAGCTCCTAAACCTTTCATGCTGGCGTCCGTAGTTAAGGTTGTCCTAGCATTGGGATCAAACATTCCTAAAAGGGGTGCTTTAACAATAGCTTGTTTGATATAAGTAAAGTCGCTTTGGCATTGGGAATTCCAATTAAAAGGGGCCCCTTTTTTTAGCAATTCTCTTAGGGAGTGTACATGTCCAGCAAAATTTTCCACAAACTTAGACATATATTCAACAAGGCCCAAGAAGGATTTTAGTTCTTCCTTGTTAGTGGGAGCTGGGGCAAGCTTGACCGAATCCACTAAGCTGGTTTTTGGTCTTATTCCTTCCCCAGCGATGGTGTGGCCCAGGTACACTACAGACTCCACACCAATTTTGCATTTGTCTCTTTGAGTGGTGAAACCTGCCTTGCTTAATTTACACATAACTTCTTTCAAGATCTTGTTGTGTTCCGTCTCTGACTCCCCCTATATCAGTATGTCATCCTGGAAACACAACACTTTGTTGGAACCCTTCAAAATGTGTTGCATTTTACGTTGGAACATTGCCGCGGCTGATGCCAAGCCGAACGGCATTCTGCAAAATTGGTAGGCTCCAAAAGGTGTTATGAAGGATGTAAGGGCTTTGGAATCAGGATGGAGAGCTACTTGGTGGTACGCTGAGGAAAGGTCTAGGACACTGAAGTATTTGGCACCTTGTATTACACTGAGCATCTCGTTGATGTTAGAAAGAGGGTGTCTATCCACCCAAATGTTGGTGTTCAAATCTCTCAGATCAACACAGAGGTGGATACCTTTCCCTCCTTCCTTAGATGCAACCCCTATGGGAGCCAACCACTCCGAGCTCTCAATTCTCTCAATCACACCACAGGTTTCTAATCTGTCTAACTCTCTTCTAAGAAGGTCTCTTATTAGTAAAGGGACAGATCTAGCTTGGTGGACAGAAGGTTTATGTTGTTTCTTCAACTTGATTTTATGTAAGCAACCCTTCAACAGACCCAATTTTTCTGAAAATACTTCTGGAAATTCATCACAAACTTCTTTCCCTACTCCAGACCTCTCCATTAAATACACAGGTTCCGAAGCATTGGGATCTAATTTGATCCCCAAGTCTTTTTGGTGTTTCCACCCTAATAAATTCGACCCATTTTTTGTAATGTAGACTTTCCCTACTGTAGCCCGGTCTTTGAAGTTGATCTGCATTACAAGCATGCCCACAAGTGGTATAGGATCATGATTGTAACCACCTGGATTGACATCAGGGGGCAACATCTCATAATCCCTGCTCCCTGAGTTAGCCTTGAATGTAGCTTCATTGATAAGGGTATAAGGGGAACATGAGTCGGCAAATACGGAACATCATCAAGGAGAATCTCGCATTTAGGTAGTTACTGTTAGAACTTTCCTTAGGGTCACCTACTTGGAATATGATGTCCTCATTAGAAACTGGTTCCTTGTGAACCATGTGAGTGACATTACTTCTATCATTGCAAACTTTTGAGAAATGTCCACGTTTGTTGCATTTCCTGCACGTAACATTCCTAGCTGGACATCTTACATTGTTGGCTAAGTGATTGGGATTACCACAACGAAAACATTTGAATTTGGAACCTTCTGTTCTTTGTTTTACATGTTCAGTGGAAGAAACTTTGTTCTTATCCTTTTTAGACACCTCAAGTACACTATTGTCATTGATTTGTTTGACCTCAACAGCATCTTTCATTTCATTCATAAAATACGCAGTATGCTCTATGCTTTTTGCAATATCTACTACTTGTTTTAAGTGAGGAGCATCAGCTAATAATTTTTCTTGGATTTTCTTATCACAAGTACACCTCACCAATTGATCTCTAATAAGAGATTCCGTTAATGTACCGAATTCACAAGTGGAAGCTAACCCTCTTAACACCGCAATGTAATTACATACTTTTTCATTCTTCCCTTGTGATCTAGAGAAAAATTTATGGCGGTCTAGGACCACATTAATTATTTCTCCAAATTGGGTTTCTAATTTTTTAAGGGTATTTTGATAAACATCATGTTGAGGATCTCCATGTGCATCCTCACTTCCACCTTCAACTATAGTGTCAGGGAGATCATCAAAGATTGCTCTCGCGTGTTTACCCAGATTATGTAATAAAATATGCTGTTTGCGTACTGAAGAAAATCTGTCTCCCCCAATTGCAATTAAATAAGATTCAAAAAGATTCACCCATCTCTTGCATGGAATAAGCGGTTCTCCCTCTTCATTCAAGAATGAAGGAGGTTGAGACATTGCAAATGATGCCATAATGGGTGGGAAAAGAGAAGGAAGGAATATAGGAAAGAATAAGACGGATAGTAAGAAGAGGAAAGAAGAATAAAAGGAGAGAAAGAGAAAAATGGGAGAATGAACGCAGAGAAAAATGGCCAAAAGCAATTACAATATAAAGTTCAAATTTAAGGACCACCATCCTACAGAGAATTTGTAAAAAAAAATGCTAATACACCAATGTAAATGTAACGAGTTCTTCATAAAGAGTTCAAACAGTACCACTATGAAAAGTTCCAACTTTCTGAAATGAGGCAGAAAAGGTTGCCAAAAAAATGTGGTAGTACAGTGTCCAGGCGTACTATTTGGCTGAAAGTGAAGAAGGAAGGTTATAAGCTGTGCCTGTCAGCGACGATTAACCAGGTAAACAATAAAAAATGAACAACTCTACGTGGCAGAAGTAGCATGCAAAAACAATTCCAGAATATAAATTAAGCTGTGCCTGTCAGCGGTGTGTAAAACTGGCAGGCAATTAACATGAAATAATTGTCACTTTGACAGAAAAACTTTTCAGATGCCAGGCACGAAAGAAACAATGATTAATAGACTGAGGCAGCTGAGGAGACACCGCCGCGCTCAATAGAAATTGCACTTCTATTTATCCTTTATCTATTTGGAGAGCTGCCGCACCTATTCACTGCTAAAGAACTGCCTGGTCAAACTCATCCGCAAACTCCAGACCGCCCAGAACGCTGCAGCCAGACTGATCCTCGATATCCCACGGCACAACCACATCACCCAACACTTCAGCGACCTCCACTGGCTCCCCGTCGAAAGAAGAATAACTTTCAAGCTGCTCACACACGCCTACAAGGCCCTCCACAACACCGGACCCCAATACCTCAACGACAATCATCTTCCATGCCCCCCAGAGAAACCTCCGCTCAGCCGACATCTCCCTAGCCACCGTCCCACACTTCTACAGGACCCGAGCAGGTGGAAGATCCTTCTCCTACCTCGCAGCCAAGATCTGGAATGAACTCCCCCTTCACCTCCAACAGAGCCCGACACTGCACCAATTCAGGAAGGACCTGAAGACCTGGCTCTTTGAATGACCCCAACAGAGCTGCTCACACCTTCCCCCAATACCTCGAGACCCTCACGGGTGAGTAGTACACTCTACAAAACCCTGATTGATTCCGTTCAAAAACGATCACATCGCTGAAGCAGAGATCTCTCCCATGTCACTTAGAATTAATACACCAATCCAAACACTAGCATTCCACATGCACTACACAGTGCCCTTTTACACAACATGTGGTATCAGCACTTAGACTTAAATAAGTTTACTACTTTATGGTATTCACAAAGGTACGTTACTGCTAATAACTTTACTACTAGTAATAACTTTACTACTAATAGCTTTTGTACTTGTACATTTACTTCTAGTAAAGTTACAAGTAGTAACTTACCTTTGTGAATACCAAAAAGTAATAAACTTAGATACAAGTCTAAGTTTACCTTTGTGAATCGGGACCTTTGTTTCCACAACAGGGAACATAAAGGGAGTCTAAGGGATAAACTGCGGTGCTGATTAAGGGCAAACCTGGGGGTTACGAAGCGAGCCCTTTGTAGCCACGCGAGAGACGGGGGTCAAAGATGGCTCATCCCACCTTGGCGCTCTTGTCTTCCACAGCTGCCATCGCTGTACAACCCAGCAGATCACTTCAGACTTCCCGCGTCTCAACAGCGTCCAGAGAGGAAACGAGCCAGTGGCGTCACGTGACCAGCAGCAGCCTGCGACCGGAACCGCCCATCTCGGGCAGCCTCCCTCAATCGGGACAGTTACGACCGTTGCCATTGACGTAGAACGAGTCTTTCCGTGAGTGGGCGCGGTTCGGTTCTCCTCGGGTTCCTATTGGTGTACTTCTGAAGAAGGGGTGGGGCCAGATCTAGAGAGCCAAAATATGCAGCGCCGAGGCAGACATTACTTACTAGAATTAAACGGGGAAGCCCGGTCGGGGGGATGTTAACAGTGTGCTCAG
This sequence comes from Calotriton arnoldi, assembly GCA_963921515.1. Taxonomy (NCBI): domain Eukaryota; kingdom Metazoa; phylum Chordata; class Amphibia; order Caudata; family Salamandridae; genus Calotriton; species Calotriton arnoldi. Next base: position 1,909,674 of record CAWUFW010000518.1, read on the forward strand.
TCTGCAGACAAGGGGCTCATGAGGGTACCAAGGACATTGTGGGAAGGCGCGGTCGAGCTCCCGCTATAAACTGCAAAAAAGTAGATCAGCTGAATGTAGAGAACAAAACTAATTGCTTAAATACTACAACATCCTTCTTAATGGATTAAGAAAAGGGCAAGGCGAGAAACTGTGAAAACATAACATATTTACATAAAGAATATAGAACAATGAAGACAACACAAGAATCGGCGATAAAATACGGGATAAATAATAGTAAGTATAGTCAACAATGCATACTCACAAAATCGCCATCAAAAAGTATCTGTTTGTACACAGTGTACAGAAAATATTCAAATAAAAAATTATATGTTTGTCGTGATCGTATTGTTTTTAAAGACCAGGTCATTAACGACCTGGTCTCTACTGAACCTACGTTCATCAACTCCCCATAGCAAAGTCCAACTTGAGCTATCCCTAACATTATCCACCAGACACAGTAGAACAATTACACCTGCAAGAACTGTTGTCAGCGCACAAACCCACACTTGAATTTGCTCTCCTGGGCGCACTGGCACCTAAGTGACGTCTTCTTGGCCCCAGCCCCCACAGCCCTCCTAGGTTTGATCACGCAGATTGTTATTGTTGACATTTGGTATCTGCCCTTGTATTTTGTGTTTGCCTGGTTCCTGTTGTATTTTTACTTTAATCTGAGCCATTTTGTGCTTGCTTTGTTTCCTTGTTGGTTTTGTGTCGGCCCTCTCATGCCATTTTTCCTGCTCCAGATTCCCACTGGTTTCCCACCCTCCCTGCTAGCCCCTCCTATATCCCAGGACTACTTATGCAGGCCGCTGTGCGGCTTCCAAGGCGTTAGCCCTTGACACTGGTCTTGTGTGCTGCCCACCCCCGGCCTGGCCTGAGCTGCGATTGCTCCGTGAACTAGGTAATGACTCCTTGGCCCAGCCCATGAGTTTCTCCTAGGTTCGATCTCCACTGATTGCAATTATTGATATTTGGTGTCTGCCCTTGTATTTTGTGTTTGCCTGATTCCTATTGTATTTTTACTTTATTCTGTGCCATTTTGTTTGTTTTCATGTTGCTCCTTGTAGGTTTTGGGTCGGCCCCCACCCGCTCCTGCCATTTTCCCCGCTACCGACTCTCGCTAGTTTCCTGCCTCCCTGTTAGCCCCTCCCAGCAGGGGCGTAACAAAGGCCCCCGCAGCCCCAGCGGTGCGGGGGGGCCCGAGCTCCAGGGGGCCCCTTCAGCCCAGTACCCTGTCAGCAGAGCTCCTGAGTGTGGTCGGAGGGGGTCCCCTTCATGTACTGTGCAGGTGGGCCCCCTCAAGTTTCGTTACGCCACTGCCTCCCAGTACTACTTATGGAGGCCGCTGCACAGCCGCGCCACTGGCACAAAGGCAAGTCCGTCTGCCTGTGCAACGCAACTAGTGCCAGAACCTCTGGCTCTCCTGCCATTCACAGCTACACCACCTACGAGTCATGGCCCCCAGAGGCTGCAACAACAACTGCTGCATTACCTCGCCTAGACACACAGAAGGACCTTTCGCCTACCATTGTTGCCGGTTCACCTGCAACACCGAAACCCCTGCTGTGCCTACACAGCAGGCCTCCAACCCTTCGGACCACCTCTAGTGCATGCTGCTCAACGCCCGATCCCCCTGCAAGCACGCCACCGAAATCTGGGATACCATCTCCACCTCAAGCCCCGACGTGATGTTCATCATGAGACCTGTCTCACACCGTTCTCAGCACCCGGCATCGCGACCGCAATGCCCCACAGCTACAAGACGATGCACAGAGACCGCGCCAACAAACATGGAGGAACAAAACCAAACCACAGGAGGTTTCCCCGTTGAGACCTGGGTGATTAATGTATATAACAAATAACGTCTCAATAGGTAATATTCAAGGACAGTTATATAAAACATGCACAATAGTTGCAAAAAGGAGGAGACAGGGATGCATTAATGGTTATTAGAACAATGCAAGGAGCAGTCTATATTTAGAAAAAGTCAAAAAGCAATTGCAGCACTATTTACATTGAATGTGCGTGTAACCCGTATAATCTTATGCACGAATGTGCTTGTGAGAAACAAGGTGAACGGCACAAGTGACAAGTGAAACAGCGAAAAACGTCACAGGAAAAACAACAATGTCAATATTTACCAAAAACTTTAACGGTTCATATTCATTTGTTACAAAGATTGATGGAGGTTGACAATTTGGTGAACCAGAGAATTGCGCCTAAAATTGCACTGGATTGTCGACGACGTTTCGACCTGTAGTCAGTTCAAGTCATCTTCAGGACCAGGTTACACATTTGTAAGTGCTGTGTAGAAACTGGAGCGCAATTCCAATTATGGGGAACATTAATTCATGCACCCAGGGTATGGTGTGCAGATGGATAGGGAGAGAGAAGGGGGAAGCACCGCCAGCCAGGGTGGAACCGGTGGGGTTCGGTCACGCGGTGCCGGAGAGCGAATTAGGGCAACTGGTATCCGAAAGGAAGGCAGGTAGGGATCAAATCATAGCAGGCGTCGTGTGGAGGACGTCCGGTATCCGTACGGCACGATAACCCAGGAGCCGGCGTCGTGAGGAGGACGTGCGGGGAAGAAGACTGGTGATTCGGAGGAGCCCAATTCGGAAAGCAGAAGTCAGCCGAAGGATCTGTGCGTATATCTTTGCACAATTTGGACTCTTCACTTTCAGGGAGTTGTGTCACAAGGGTGGGTGATACATAAACTGCCACGGTGTCTTCATTGAGTGCCTCTGCAGTATATAAAGTAGAGTAAAATTGCTCATATTCTTCCGCAATGTGATCATCACAGTACACGCGAGTTCCCAGCTAACCCACAATCTCAGGAACTCGCTGTTTGGGTTTGGGCCTTGAGCCGCTGTGCAAGTAGTCGACCGGCTTTATTGCCCTTGGTGTAGAATCTCTGTTTAGTGCGCAAAAGTGCATATTCTGCTGTGTCCATATCTAATGCTCTTAGTTTTTACAGAACGCCGTAAGTTGGTGTCTCGTTTTTAGAGAGCCGGTGCGTATGAATACTCCTTACAATTCCTTAATTTCCCTTTCCAGTTGTTCGCATTTGTCTCACCTACCCTTGTTAAGCTTGGGCAATATGTCAATAAAATGACCTCACACAACCGCCTTTAAAGTGTCCCAGACCAGCGAAATGGGCATGTAATTTGTGTTGTTGATGTCCAAAAATGCCCGGATGGCCTCAGCGATTTTGGAAATATTAATGTTGTATGTGAGTAATTTGTGATTCAAGCACCAAGTGTGTTGTTGGCGTGTCCCTCTGGGCAACCACAGTGTGAGAGTGATAGATGAGTGGTCCGATAAAGTAGCCAAAGTGAGGAGAGGGGAGGTCAGGAAGTGATCTATTCACGCATAAGTCTGGTGTTTGGTGGAAAAGAATATGTATGCCCATGTGTTTGGATTGTGTTGTCACCACACATCCACCAACCCCATATCAACTAACCACACCTGCATTGCCTCAGAAAGAGCTCCTGAGTGTCCACCCACTGTGTGGACCTATTCAGATGTGCATTACTCACCACATTAAAGTCACCCCTATCAGTATGTCCTCGTCCGGAGATTACACCACCCTCCATAGTGTATTTTCAAGAAAGATTTCCTGATGATAATTTGGTGCATAAACCGAGGTTATTGTGAAAGTGTATCCCCTCACCTCCAGCTGAAGTGAGAGCAACCTGCCAGGCAACTCTGCATGGGTTTTAACCATCTTCCCTTGAAAGTGTGAACCAAGTACTATGGCCACTCCTGTCTTCTTCCAGGGCCCTGAGGAGAAAAACATGCGGTCAAACCAGCGGGAATGGAGGCGTTTCCAGTCAGAGCGAAGAAGGTGTGTTTCCTCTTACATATGTTACATTTTGACTCTCTGAGAAAAGAAAGAAGGTCCAACAGCGTTGCTGAAGCATTTAGACCCTGTACATTGAAGCTTGATATTTTAATCATGAATTAATAGGAAGTGGCATGTTGATGTAAATGAACAGAGAGAGAAAGGGTTCACAAATCCCAACCTCATTAAACAAAGAAAGATGGGTGTAGTGCTGTAATTTAAAATAAAGGGTTGTCGAGTTGAAGGAAAAAGAGTCGTTCACAGAAAAAAACTCGAACAAATTCCAAACTGAGGATGGTGCGAGCCCATATCGAAATACTCCTGACCCCATCTAGAGCCGGTGTAAAGAAATGACATGACATTGACTGACATAAGGCCTCATCCACAAATATAGAAATGTGCTTTATAGTCAATTTCCTGAAAATAAGGCATTGAACTAAAAAGTCATACCCAACAATCATAATGTAAAGTGGAATGGGGAGCTCAAGGCACTAGAGCCCTTAAATGTAACAGAATGTAGATAATGTCCAAAGTCCCAGGGGAGCCAAGGAGCATTAATGTCAATGACCCAGAGGAATACATAGACACCAATAGAAAGAAGGTGAAAAATATTAGGGAAAAACAATACAAGAATATTCCCTCTCCCAGGAAATAATATCACCAGTCAGTAAGGGTCCGTCTGCCAGGGTAGGAGCCTCACTGTGCGAGGACCCACTCTTCCTGATCTCCAGATCTTTTTAGCTAAGCCGAGCCCCAGGGACACCGCCATGATTGGAACCGACCCTCAGCTGAGAGCAAACTTCTTCTGCACCTGTCATCAATCCTTCTCAGTATCCGATGTATCTTCTCGGCGTTGAAGCTGATGCAGAATGTTCTCTGTAACTCTCGGATGCAGATGGTTTCGCTTAAGATTCATTCACAGTACGACGTCGGCGTCTCAATTTGGTGTTGGGATGGGTGGGGACCCGGGCCGCAACCGTTCAGTCTCATCTCCTGAACGAAGCTCGAAGCCCAGCACGGTGTGTGCTTCTTCCAGCGTGCGGACTGTGTGCATTTCTTGGTTCTAAATTAATATTAGACGGAAGGGATGGCCCCATCTGTAACAAATGCCCTTCTCACGCAGAGAGGCCATCAAAGGTTATGACAGGCATGTCTCTTACCACTGACATGATCAAGTCCTCTGCTTATACAAGTGGAGGCAAGTGAGAATGTCCTGTGGCATCCCTTGGGTCCTCGCCAGGCAACCCGCTCTGTGGGTGCAGTCAAGCGGAATGTCTTTATCCCCTAACTCTGGCGCTACATGTTTGTCTTATCACATAGTCCTCTAACTTTCTAGCATCTGCTTGAAGAGGCACACCCCTAATACGAATATTAGCTCTACAAGACCTATTTTCCAAATCTTCTAGGCGGTAATACAGTTCTTAATTCTTATCTCGCAACTGTAAAAGTTCGGGAGTATGGTCGTGGAGTTCTTCATCACGTCTGTCGCCAGAGAGTTCTAGGGAATCCACCCAGTCTCCCAACTCACCCAGATCAGCCCTGATACCTTTAATGTCTGCTGTGACATCTCTCCTTAATGCTGCAATATCGTCTTGTGTGGTACCAAAGAGTTCCTCCAAAAACATGCAGGTCACTGGTCCTCCGATAGTTGGGCATCCGCTTCAGCACCTCCCTCAGGGGGGGAGGTCGCTGGTGGAGTGTCAGGGCAATTATCTGCTTTTTTGGTGGAGGTTTTGTTGAGCAAGTCCTTAATGGAGGCATTTTTTTTTTAACGGTTGGGACCATTTTGAACAATAACGATGACTCTTAATGCCGCGTCCAATCATCCAGAGCCGATCTGCAACACCCCAGGAGCCCAGTCACACCACTCCAGCCAAGTAGTCCCAGATCTGGGACTAAAAGTTACCCCAAGTACAACAAGGTCCCGCCAGCCAGTACCAAAGTCCCTTTATGGCTGGGCCAAGTTGGTCGGGAAGACTCTGGGTTCCTTCCGGCGGCCACAACTCCCACGGCGGCCACGATGCCATCAACGCAATTCTCTGCACCGCCGGTACCGCACAGGGTCCCCGCACCAGCCCAGCATGCACCGCTCAGCTTAAGGCATAGTCCAGGTCGCTCACCACCCCCTCCACACAGCGGTCCCCGGCCTCGAGTTCTGTATGCCGCTCCTGTACCACGGCCATTGGCAGTCACCAACTCTAGTCGCCGCCTCGCGGGAACCAATCTCTCCGGATTATCCTCTCTCCGCTGCAGTTCTCAAGCTTGCAGGGAGCATCCAATGTGTGGGTGAATGCAGGGCCACATTTCGGATGGGGTGCAGCCCTGGTGCCATCCCAAATGGTGCTTCAGGGGCTACACACAGTGGAGCTCCACTAAAAGGCTGCTACACCGCCACCATCTTGAACAATTTAGCCTTTGATATTAATCTTGTTAATTTATTGAATAGAAAAGAGTCTAATGTCAACAAGGCTGTGCCCACATTTAAAGGCGTGGGGCCAGATCCATCATTGATTACATCCTTGAATCAGCTGGTTTATTTCCCTCTTTGCTTAGCTTTAGAGAGGACTGGAACCTTTTAAGTGAACATAACCCCATCATGGCTAATTTTTGTTGGGAAGTGAAGTCTGTGGGCCATGGGCCCCTTTACCGGGAGCCCGTCTCCTTAAAAGATCAGGGGTACAAACTAAAAGGGGCCAAGATTGTTCCAGAGGCCTTTAATTCAGATTTGCTGTATGTGTGTCAGAGGGAGGTCCAAATCAACCTAGATGAGGCTACCTTGGATGACTACATTATGACAGCTTATCCTTGTTTGTCAGGGTCTATCAAATCTGCCCTTACCAAGTCGGGGTTGTCGCCACCCCCTTCTTTATGTAGATGTTTTGATAGGAGCTGTTCAAGGGCACGCAAAGAGTTGTTAGTGGCCCTTCACAAGAAACTAGGAATAGAGATGAGGTCAAAACACTCAGGGCATCATACCAGAGGACGCTCAGGAACAGAAAGAACGACCTAAAGTAAAAGATATGTGGGAGGACTTGTTGGAGATAAGCATCCAGCGGGACAGCGCTGCCTTCTGGAGGGAGGTAAACTACTCCTTTTTAGGTCGAGCCTCGAGTAGCGCGCAAGCGCTGTTCTGCGAGACTTTATGTGAGGGGCTTTTCAAAGCTGACCAGACGCTCGTGCGTCATGGCCTTTTCCCTGCGGTTACCCGCACGGGCGCCATCTGTTTGCAATTATCGTGCCCAGACGCGGGCATGATAATTGAAAACAGATCGCTCGCTGTGGCGCGCGCGCGCGCACCACTCGCATCCTTGAATTCCTTTTATAGTTGTCACCGTTCATGGCTGAAGCTTTCTAGTTTCAGAAGGTTTTTGTTCGCACGCTGCTTGCGATGAAACACTCTGAGGGGTTGGGTTCACGAGATGGGCTGAGCCTCAAAGTGCAAGGTGTGTGCTTGTGTGAACAGAATAAGCCGGGAGGGGTCTACTTATCCACAACATAGTTAGGGATAGCATCAGCGTCTGACTTATTCCAATGCTATAAATGAAGGCAGGACTACACTTTAAACTCACGAGACAGCGGTGTTTCTCTTGTTGGTGCCGTGTATTTATTTACTGGATTTTCGATCACTGTGATTGAAACTATCAGTACGGGCACGAGAATGGAAAGTGTAACGCAATATTTGTCTCACGTTCATTGTCAATGGAGTAATATAGAAGATGAAAGGTAGCACCGCCCCCCGCCGGACCGGACGATGGTACGCGCTGAAACGTCGGAGAGACGTTAATGAAAAGCACGCGCCCCGGGAAGAATGAATGACGGACGGGCCTCTTTCAGAGGGATACATAGGCTGTAGCTTGATCCCTCTACATTCGTATCGTTTAATGTAGATGTAACAGAGACGGGGTGCTTTCAGGGGTCAGAGTTGATCAGAAGGCCAGACACAAAGACATACACATCAAACCACTCTTTGAAGGTACAGTTTCCGCTCTATGGGCAAACTGAAATAAAATTGTTAAAAAATGCATGAGTGTCAAATAAAGTATATACACGGGATCTCAATCACATAAAGTTCCCAGCAGAGCACAATGCACGTTTGCGCAGTAATGGCAATTCCTTTAAGGATAGTGTAAATCAATAAAAGAGCATCGCTAATGCACATTATGATAAAATGCACTACTTTTTGCACCATTATGGAAAGTGCAGTTTGGAGCAGGTAACAATGTGCAGGTGCATGATAACAGGGGGACGAGCAAATGAAAGCACAGAGCACCTAGAGGCCATGCTGGAACCGTATGGGCAAGGCACCTAGGGGCCATGTATGATTATGACCCCTTTATGTAAGGTACCGTTGCTATACTGGGGTGCTCTTGTCATGCATGAGCACAGCTGTACAAAATGGCTGCCTTACAGTTCTACTACAGAAAAAGCAAACTGTTCAGCAAGCATTCCAGTGCATAGGCTGAGCTCTATATTTCCATCGTCTGGAATTTATCTCTATTGTCTCCAGCAGGCCGCCATTCCTGATCCTACGAAGTGGGCGGCCCAACTGACTGAGTGAATGTCAAGCACACACACGCCTCATACATATGCATAGAGGAATGAGCTGAGTAGCCCTACGCTGCCCGGCTGGTCCTCCCACAACTACAATTCATATATGTAATAACAGGGCCTGCTGAGTGTCACATATGAATATTATATATGTGCATAATAAGCAGGTATAGCTGCATGACTGAGAATCTCTCCCATTGTGTAAGAGTGAACCTTTATGACTGAAGTGAGCAGACTTTCTTCCTTCACCCCTCCAGCACCTGAAAAGAAAAATGTCTTCATTGTCTTCCTTTTTGCCTTCCTCATCAAAAAGGCATTTAAGCCTACACTACCATGAAATAATGTTGTGCCCTTTTTTTGCCCCTTTTTGCCCCAGCCTCATTCGACCACTCAGAGACGAGACCCCCTATCAGGGCCGGCTTTACGGCAGTGCAACAGATGCGGCCGCACTGGGAGCTGACCTGTGGAGGGGGCACTGACCTCAGGGGGTGGGGGGGGTGCTGTTTTTAGCAATAACTTATGATTGGCGAGATGAGGGGCTCTTTTGCCTGGTGGTAGTGAGAGAATCCGAGCAGGTCATGGGGTGTGGGGGCGCCAAAAAGGATTGTCGCACCGGGCGCCACCAGCCCTAAAGCCGGCCCTGCCCCCTATGTGTGTGCAACCTTCAGTGCAAAATCATATGGTTCAAGAAGAGGACGGTGCTTGGTTATCTGACACAATGATGTAGAGCTTTACAAATCAAATCAAAGTAAGGGAGTTACATCTTGTTCCTGAACGAATCAAGGGAGTCCTGTCCAGTCCTGGATCTGAAGGATGTCAAATGCTTCATTTCCCCATGGTGCCATTCAAAATGGTGACTCTCCAGTGACCCGTCCATTCTCCAGATGAGCCTTCCTGGGAACTACACGGTATTACTGGATCTGAAGAATGCTTATCTTCACATCCTGATCCACAGTAATTGATTTGTAAAAAAATAAGTGACAGGGTCCTTGTCAGGAGGCCACTTCAGATTGCACCACCAATTTCCACTGCCAGAGCTGCCAATGACAGTACCATCACAACTATCACACTCATACAAATGTGACAATTCAGACTTTAAATATACATTAAAAATGGCTAATGCATGCTGCCCATGCTATTCTTATAGTTTTGGGTGGCAGGTATTAGTGGTTTTAATATATATTTATTTATTAATCAACTGTTGTTGTTTTCCTCACAAAACTATTCAAAGAGTGCCACCATGTGGCAGACTGTTATAAGAGCAGGTGTCGACAATAAAAGCGCAGTTGCTAATCACCGGAAACCACTGGCTCAAATTGAGCACCGCTGATCCATCAAAGGCCAGAAAGGTTCCTTGGTTCTGAGTCCTCAATCAGCATTACCAGTTCACACTTCTCCACTTCAGCCTCTTGTCAGCTTCAAGGGCATTCTCTAATTCCCAGGGATTTTCGGAAACTTCACAGTGAGAGGGGCAGAATGTTGGTTGTGGTGTCTTGTTTGCCAAGATATCAGTGGTACCCGGTTCTAGTTCAACTAGCAGTCTTCCCATCGCTACTACTGTTTCCGTCCCTTTGTCAGTCAAATCTCGGCCATCTTTGCCTGGGGCTTGGCTCTTGAAAGGTTTGAATTAGACGTTAGGGGCTGATCAACTGGTGTGGTTTTATGTATTCAACAGTATAGAAGACCAGAAATGCAAGAAGATTTATGCTAGGCACTGGCAAAACTTTGAAAAGAGGTCTAGAAAGAATTCTAGTCAAATTCTGGACATTTTAAGAGATGAATTTTGCTAGGCTTAGCAGTTTCCATTCTTAAGATCCAGGAGGCAGCAATTACAGTTTTAGAACAAGTAAAGCATCCCTCTTCCTCAACACTAAGTAAATGGATTTGTTTTGCTATAACTTCAGCTACCAAACAAAGTGTGTTCACTTGCCAGGTACAAACCAGAGCTTCTTTACGAGAGGCATACCCACTTCATGGGCGGAATTTAAAAAAGCACATCTGAGAGACATATACATGCTGCAACATCGGCTTCCATTTACACGTTTGTGTTCCCTTATCACTTGTAGGCGGGGAGAAAAGGAGATTATTTGGGGGATTTGTCGACTCATGTTGTGAGTGCTGGCAGCTCATGATTTCAATTGCTTTCATTAAAAACATTCATTAACTCGGCATCCGCAGATTGTTGTGGTAAAACACAGATCCGCCACTAACTCAACAGCATCAAGCCCGCTTAATCTCTTACGCCCAGCCCTTCCCATTGAATCATGCAGGGGTCAGCTTTCAGAACCCTATGTCTCACTGATCTCAATGACTTACTCAACTCCCTTAAAGACACTTCTTATTAAGATGATGTCTTACCCTCATGCTATATATTAAAGTTCTCTCTGGGGATACTTTCTCACCCCATCTCACCATTATCAATGCCTCCCCCACTCAAGGCATCATCTCAGAAGCTCATACGACAGGCCAGATACTTACACTCCTAAAGAAACGTGCACTAGACCCTAATGACCTCGCCATCTTCCGGCACATCACTCGCCTGCCATTCATCGCAAGATCATTAAACAAGCATTGGCATAGCCAATAGGTCTCGCTTTTGGGACCTTATAAGTATTTAGTTATGCAGCACAATATCCTTGGTGCAACAACATTAACTGTTGCATGGTTAAACACTGATAAGGTCCCAACGGCGAGACCTATTGGCTATGCCAATGCTTGTTTAGCATGAATCGGGGCTCAGATCAGGCCCTTATAGTAACACCACAGGACTGTTATGATCACTTTTCACCTTTATATGACTGTGACCATGGGGAGCTCACAGTGCCGTGTTCCCAGGGGGCAGCAAGGCCAGTGATACTCTGGGAAGAAGTTAGGGATGCTATGCTTTCCCTACCAGTGGGCTAGGCACCAGGTCTAGATGGGGTGCAGCGGGATCTGTTTAAGTCTTTGATCGATCTGTGGGCATCTATTCTCACCCGAACACCTTCTTTTTTTGTTTAATGTTTTTTTTAATGTTTTCCAACAATACATACAACACCGGCCAGGTCTAAGCTGTGCAATAGTTAGTATCTACACATGTGTTATATTTCAAGTGTCAAATAGTTGCATTGAGCATAGCAAATAATGTCAATACAAGACATGTCATGTAAGAATTATTGCAGACCTTTCCATTCAAGATAAGAACACTCCCCACCCCTGTAACCCCTAATGCATTTCCCCACCCATACATGTGACTCCCCGCCCAACATTGCTCTTGTACCCTGCAATAGTGTGGAATCCCTATCCACGGAGTGCCCTACGCCTTCTACTATGCATAAAAGGTAAGAAGGATTAGTCTTGTTCCGCTGCTTGTTCGTCTAGGGTAGAGGGGAATGTTTGGGGCTCTTTAAGTCAGGTTCTTTCAGGCAGTCTTCTAGGTGATCCCATGCTTTAGCCTTATCTATCGAGCCTCTTCTCGCCTCTTGGAATAGCACTGCACTTTCATAGCCCACCCATTAAACGAGGTCTGCCCTCCATTTAACCAAGCTCTGGACTCTTTGGGGCCTTCCAGTGCATGGTGATCTCCTGCTACGCCAGGACCATAGCTAGATTCACAAACCCGGTAGTGATCTTACGATTGCTTGGACGTGGGTATCCCCCAAACAGACATGCCAATGGAGTCTGCGGAATGGACCTTTGGGTAACCTCATTGGTGCACACGACCACCTCTTCCCAAAATTCAGTCAATTCAGGGCAAGATCACACCACGTGAAGCTTTTCGGCTCCCTGCTCTCTGCATCTGGGACATGCCACCGTGGCTGCTCAAAAAAGGCGAATGATCTTACCGGGGGTGAGGTATGCTCTATGCAAGAAATAAAAAATAATTAATTTAAAATGAGAATTCCTTGACATCATGAATACATTGGTAAGTATCGTGGTCCATTCTGCTTCGGTGATTAGTAGTGCAATATCCTCCTCCCATTTCTCCTGTGCAACAATATCGAACCGTAGAGCTTGATACAAGCAAGTTACTGCCCTGAAACAGCCTGTTGAAGTGCATAGGACTTTGCAACTCTTGTGGGGGGATGTTTCAGCTAGGCCTGTGTGCCAGTGGGTGCGCAGAGTCACTTCCACTGCACGATGTAAAATAAATTGGCCACACGGTATCTCAAATGTAGTTGAGAAGTTGTCATACGTCATAAGTTCCCCCTCTTGGTGGAGATCCCCCACCCATGTGACACCATATTGGGACCAATCCGCCAGTCCTCTTAATATTGCTCCTGGGGCTAACTGTTCTAATCCTCGTAGCGGGAGATCTGGTGAGTAGGGTTTACTGACACTAGTACACTGGCGAGAGCACCACCAACAATGGCGGATGACCTGCAAGGACGTAGTACTCTCATGAAGTGGTCACCCCGGGTTCAGAAGGATCTGGAATAAAATGGAGGAGCTCGGAGTTGCTCCATCAATTTCCCCTTCCGGGCTCAATCGGGAAGCGATCTACTGGTTGAACCACTGGAGCTGTGCTGCAAAATAATACACCTCAAAGTCTGGCACCGCCAGACCTCCGTCTGCTGTTGAGCGTTGTCATTTGGTCAGCGCTGCTCTGCGTCTGCCTGATCCCAAATAAGTTCAGTCAGCAACAAATTCAGGTCTCTGAAAATCTGACGGGGGATGGCAATGGGCAGAATAGAGAAAAAATACAACCGTCTGGGGAGTGCCACCATCTTTGCCACTGCTATTCTTCCAGCAACAGACAAACACACTGGCGCTGAGCCTCTGAGGGCTGCACCAATGTTGCCCTCCAGGAGATCAAGGGGGTCATGGTAAATCTTGATCCCCAAATATTTCAGGCAGGACCCTTCCTAGGCAAGGCTGTGGAGTTCCAGAGGTTGGGGGACGTCGCTTCATGGCGGGAAGAGGTGAGATTTTTACCAGTTAATACAGAGGCTGGAGACACCTTCAAATTGTTCCAGGAGTGCTATCGCTCCTGGCAAGTCTTCGTCTGTGTTTCGCAGGAACAGGAGCATGTTGTCTACGTAGAGGGTGGTATGATGTATCTTACCCCCAATGTCCAGTCCCCTGAATGAGGTGCCAGATCGTACCCTACCAGCAAACGGTTCTACAGTGATGGCAAATAATAACAGGGAAAGTGGGCATCCCTGTCTAGTGCCCCGTCCTACAACATATGAGGCGGAGATACATTTACCAGTTCAGACTCGGGTGGTGAGTGCCGAGTACAACAACTTGGTCCACTGTACAAACCCTAGCCCAATGCCCATCTTCAGCATTGCCTGGTATAGGAAGTCCCATCTGGGGTTATCAAAAGCTTTTTCGATGTCAATTGCTACAATCACTGCCCTGTGCTTATCAGGGATCTCCGCTTCAAGGACCAAAATTAGTCTGTGGATGTTAATTGCTGTGTTGCGCCCCAAGATAAATCCAGCTTGGTACGCATGTATTCATATAGACATGAGAGGGAGAAGGCGGGTTTCTAAAATGCGGCTAAGGATTTCATGTTCATCATGGATAAAGGGTGGTATGCCCTAACATCATATTCTCACCCAACACCTTAATGCTGCTATGCGTGGCTCTCTGCCAGTTGGCTGGCACCACTCAGTGATTGTGCCTGTGTTGAAGAAGGGAGATAGAGTGGATCCATCTTGTTACAGGCCAATCCCCCTAGTGTATGCAGAGGTTAAAATACTGGGGAGAGTGATACTTGAGAGACTCAGTGATTGGGCCAATAAGCATAACATTTTATCGGACATCCAGTATGGGTTCAGGCCGGGCTAAGGCATGGTGGAGCAAACCCTGAATTTAAATCTGTTAGTTAATAAATACACAAGGGCAAAGGGAGGCGTGATGTAGAGACTTCATGGATCTCAGCTTAGCCTTTGACAGGATAAATGGATCTAAGCTCTAGGACAAACTGGGCTCCATGAGGGTCAACCCAGCTCTTCTTGCGCTTCTGAGAGATCTCCACGCCAGCGTACTAGCATCCGTAAGGTATGGCCCTTCTGGAGAATGCATGCAGCACTTTAAATTAAATGAAGGCATGCGCCAAGGCTCCATCTTATCTCTTTTTCTTTTTATTCTGTATATTACTAGTTTGGAACACGTTTTAGGTGAGCCTGGGTGCTATGTACCGAAGGTGAGTGGCAGATTGCTTCCTGCTCTTTAATACGCAGATGATACTGTTTTAATTGCACAGCAAAGCATCTCCAGCACCTTTTAGATCATTTTATTTATTTTATGGACATAATGGACCTGGCAACCAACTTTAAAAAGTCACACATTATGGTTGTTGGCTCCAAGACCACTAGACTGTATGGGGTTTCAGCCAGCAGACACAGCTTGAGTAAAGTAGATATTTTTTCCTACCTGAGCATTCTATTAGATTCAGGCCTTAGTTGGCATTCCTTGATGAGGAAAAAGCTGATAAAGATTCTTCTCGATATATACAAAGCTAAGTGTATCCCAACTGCCAGTTTTGGCTGTGAAATCTGGGGACATGCCACAATTGCTCCACTCCAAATTAAAGTGTCACTTTGCAATCAATGATTACAGGCGGGAGAGAGAAAGACACATAGCAACACCTACAGATCTTACTGTTGCACACATCAGGGACGTTTCCACCCTTCTGTCCCTGGATTCTGACAATGAGTCATCATTAGACCATATACTAGAGAGTCTAAACATATCACAGGACTATACATGTGACAGTGGTTTACATACCCGTAGTAGGTTCACATCTAAGGGGACTCATCTAAACAGTATAGAGGTCTTTTACAACCTAGTTACGGATGATTTGTACAGTTTAGAGGATAAACGACTGCAGTCACAGAGGACATATCAAAAGGACAATCTTTCATCTGAGGAGAGGACAGCTCTATGTGATCTTCAAGGTAATGACTCTCTTGTGATAAGGGAGGCAGATAAAGGTGGAAACGTGGTTCTCATGAACAGATGCAATTATGAGGGAGAAGTGTACAGACAGTTGAACAATATCACACATTAAATTAGACTGCATAATAATCCATGTATATTGGCCTCGGCTCGTATAAATGAGAAACTAATACACTGGAAAGAAATTGGTCTTCTCTCAGTTGCTGAATTTAATTTTCTCATAGTAAGCAATCCTAGATTTCCATGTTTATACCTACTCCCGAAGATACACAAGAAGGGACGCTTTCCACCAGGTCTCCCCATCATTTCTGACTGAACCTTTATCACAATTTGTGGACTCATTTCTGCAGCCCCTGGTTCGAAATCTTCCATCTTACATTAGGGACACTATGGACATTCTTAGTAAATTTGAGGACTTACCATGGGAGGAATCAATGTGGTTTGTCACCCTTGATGTCGAATCACTCTATGCTTGCATTAAAAGGGATCTAGGGAGGATGGCAGTAGAATTATTTTTATCCACTAGAAAGGCCAACCTTTTGAATCACAATGAGATGCTATTGGATATGGTTGATCTTATTCTGGATAACAACTACTTTCTCTATGACAAAAACAGGTACAAACAACAACAAGGAACTGCGATGGGTTCTAAATTTGGCCCATCGTATGCCAACCTCTTCATGGGGTGGGTGGAGCATACTTATGCGTGGTCTGTGGCGACTGCTGAATGGACCAAGAATATACAATTCTAGGGCCGATACATTGATGATATCATCATCATCTGGACTGGAACTGATGTCCAGTTGAAAGAATACTTTGGCTTCCTTAATAGTAATATTCTGAATGTCACCTTTATACTAAATATGTCCCAAACAAGAATTCAATTCTTAGATGTAGAATTTTATGTCATTAACCATGGGTGCAAAGTACATTGTACAGGAAGGAGACAGCTGTCAACAGTATACTACACTACGACAGTGCACATCCTCCGTGCACCAAGAAAGCTATTTCCTTTGGTGAACTACTACGTATCCGTAGGAACTGTAGTGATGAGGCCAATTTCGAGTTCCAAGCTAAATTGGCAACCACAAAGTTAGGTAAAAGGGGATACAAGCAACTGGTCCTCCAACAAGCAGAATTGCGAGCTAGAGACGTAGAGACTGGCTCACAAAGGAAAAAAGGAGGGAGGGAAACAACGTTTGTCTTTCATTACCACGTACTCATCCCTTAATCATGACATTTACGAGGTTTTGAACAAACATTGGAATCTTTTGAATGGGGTATCAGGAGTGGGTGATTTGATTCCTGTAAGACCATCCATCACTCATAGGGGGAGCAAGACCATCAAAGATACTTTATGCCCAAGCTATACGCTATTGAAAACACCCAGAACCCAAAGTTGGCTAAAACTTTGGGCTTTTATACCTGTGGGGATTGCAATATTTGCCATCTGGGGTGCAATAAGACTCAGACTTTTAGTTACAATACAGCAAGAAAACACACTATTCGACATTTCATCAATCGCTTAACTAGCTTTGTTGTATATGTACTGATTTGTGTGTGTAATAAGGTCTATGTGGGCAGCATGACGCGTCAACTCAAGACGCGAATACAAGAACATCATAGAGCGTGCCTGAATAAGGACATCACGTATGCCTTAGTGTCTCGTGACTGTAAAGGGGGGACTGACAGGTCCAACTTTAGGTTTCATGGTGTCGATGTAGTGCTGCCTGATAAAAGAGGGGGTGAAAGGGAGCAAAGCTTGAGACAACTAGAGGCAAAATGGATTTGTAGTTTACGATCCGTGAAACTAGGATTGAATGTAGATAATGAAATGCATTACTTCCTTTAAGGGCAATGTTCTGCTGATGCATATCCTATTTAGTGCATTTCTGCATGAATGGACAATGCTTGGATCTCTAGAGTGGAACTATCCTGCTGTCTTTTGTAACAGCTTGGTGGTTTGAGTATGCCACCGAGCTGGTCTCAAATCTAATGCCCTAGGAATGTTCTGGTCTTAATGAAAATATTTTCCTGTTTTTCTATGTATTGTACTGTTTGTGAATTTATCATGCTGTTAAATTAAAAGTTGTCCCTTCTCTAAGTACTTAATGTATACGAGGTACAACAAGTATCTTTGCGGTTGCAGTCATTTTCTTCTGCTGAATATGCCACAGAGCCTTGTTTCTAAAAAATCAAAAAATAGATAAGTGCAATCGCGGAGAGCTTCGCGCAATACTATGCTGCACTTTATGCCCCAAAGGAATTCCTACCGGAAGATCTGATACATCGCTTCCTGGGGGACCTTCCGCCCCATACACTTTCTGATGCAGCCCGGGCGGAATTGGATCTTCCATTCACAGAAGAGGAGTTGGGCTCAGCGCTGGGAGACCTTAACACTGGAAAGGCCCCGGGCCCCAATGGGTACCCGTGTGAATTTTATAAGAGATATTTTACGAAATTAGGACCCCATCTCCTTCGATTGGTGGAGGAGGCTCGAGAACGCGGTTGTCTCCCACAGGACTGGAGACACGCCGAGGTGGTAGTGTTTCACAAACCGGGTCGACCCCCAGATCAGCGCGCTTCCTATCGCCCCATTTCGTTGCTGAATATAGAGGCTAAGATCTTGGCCAAGGCCTTGGCTAATCGCCTTCATCCGCATAGCGCCTCGTTGGTCCACCCGGATCAGGCTGGCATTATGCCCCATAGGGCGACGCGGCATAATATTCGGCGGGCGCACATTGCTATAGACACTATTCGGGGGCTTGATGTACCAGCTGCACTCCTGCTGGCGGATATGGACAGGGCGTTCGATTCCCTTAGCTGGACATACTTATTTGCTCTCCTAGATCGCCTGAATATGGGCCCACGCTTCTTGTCCTATTTGAGATTATTATACACCAACATCACAGCTTCGGTCCACGTCGTGGGGTCTGCCTCCTTCACTTCCCTGTTGGTAGGCAAACTCGGCAGGGGTGCCCATTGTCGCCGTTCCTCTTCGCCTTGGCCATGGAGCCCTTGGCGGCATGGGTGCGAATAGATGCACAGGCTGCCGGCTTTGAGTGGGCTCAGGGGTTGTCGGACCGTATTGCCTTATACGCCGATGATGTCCTGTTTTTTTTTACGGACATCAATAGGACGGGACCAAGGTTGCTTCGGATTATGGAAATCTTTGAGGAATCGTCGGGTTTGTTTATGAACCCCTGTAAATCTACCTTGTGGACCCTGGGGAAACAAATAGAACTCGGTACTTGGGCCTCAGCAGTGCAGGTAACTAGAGTAGGGGTTAGGTACTTGGGGGTTGTTTTATCGGATTCCTTGGAAGTATCGTGGGAATGTAATATTCTACCGGTGTGGGTGCGGGTGCGCGACGAGCTGAGGACCTGGTCTCATATGCCCCTATCTCTCCCTGGTCGTTCGGCCATCTTCAAGATGGTGTCACTACCGCAACTGCTTTATCAGCTACAGAATTACCCCTTTCCTGTGCCCCCTTCGTGGTTTCGCCACGTCAACTCTCCCTTAGGGCAGTTTTTGTGGGCAGGAAAGGCCTCTAGAGTGGCGCTGTGGACATGTTTCCAGTCAACCAATTGTGACGGGCTGGCTACCTCGGATATCCAGTCATATTACATGGCCTCGCATCTACTGATATTGAATGATTGGTGGTACGGGGATAGGTCTGACTCTGCCTACATGGTGGAGCAGAGACATATGAGGACCAACACTATACATACTATCTTATACTCGGCCTCGGTTCATAAGGCCCTGCTAGAGTGGTATCTCAGGTGTGGAAGCAGGCGCTGCGGAAGATAGGGTGGTGGGGCAGGTTGACGAAGGAGACTCCACTCTGGTCCAATGGAAGATTGCCTCAGTTGGCTGGTCTGGCGGGCTTCTGCGATTGGGATAATATAGGGATCTCTACCCTTGGGGATGTGATGCGAGGTACGGTCCTTAAGTCCTTTCAACAGCTCCAGCAAGATTTTCAGATGCCTAAGACTCAATTCTATAAATATCTTCAGTTTAGGCATGCCGTCCTCCCCAGTGTTACCGGCCTGGAGTCCCTCCCGGACTTTAGCCCTATCGAAGCCAAATTGTTTATGGGGGACCTACAAGACCATAAAATCTCCCAGATCTACCAGTCTCTAGTGACGATTAGCCCCACTATGCTTGATAGACTCAGGGAAGCATGGGAGGAGGACCTTGGCCCATTGGAGGGAGAGGACTGGACGGAGGCACTGGCCTCCCCCTGGGAGGCTGCAATCGCGATGCGCCTCCGGTTAATCCAGTTCAACTATTTACACCGGGTATATTATACTCGAGTCAGGTTGTGGAGGGCTGGCCTGGTGGCATCCCCGCTTTGCCTGCGACGTGGTCAGGAGAACGGTACCCTCTTTCACACAGTCTGGCAGTGTAGTGTGATTGCGAGGTTCTGGCGGGGGGTAGTGGCTTGTCTTGCGGAGGTCTTGGGTTGGGAACTCCTCTGCTCACCTAAATTAGGGCTGTTACATATAATGGAGGGTGTGGGGGGAAATATCTATAAGCGCCACCTGTAAGGAAGTGGGTTTCTGTTGCAGTAACCCCCCCACTTTTTGCCAGACCACTGATGCACTTTGACTTGATGTGCCCTGGGTCCCTGCAATCAGGTTCCCAGGGCCTGTGTTCTTTCCCCAAAACTGTACCCAATTGGCATCTCTGGCCATAGGTCAGCCCCTGGTAAATGGTACCACAGGTACCCAGGGCACTGTGACCAGGGAAGACCTCTAAGGGCTGCAGCACTTATTGTGCCACCCTTAGAGGCCCTGTACCTTTACACACACTGCCTTTGCAGGCTGCGTGTTTTGGTGCAGAACAAATTGAAGAGTCGACATGGCACACACCTCTGTGGGCCATGCCTACAACACACTGCCCTGGCATAGGTCAGTCACCCCTCTAGCTGGGTGCACTATACCAGTGGTGAGGGTACAGGTGCATTAGCCCTGTACCCCTACAGTGTCTAAGTCCATTCTTAGACATTGTAAGTGCAGTGCTGCCATTAAGAGTATATGGTGCTGGGAGTTTGTCATTACGAACTCCACAGCACCATAATGGCTGCACTGAAAACTGAGAAGTTTGGTATCAAACTTCCCAGCACATTAAACCCACACTGATGCCAGTGTGGGATTTAATGAAAAATGCACACAGAGGGCATCTTTGAGATGCCCCCTGAAAAACGACCAGCCTCTGGTGGGCTTCCTGACTGGTACACACCAGCCTGCCACCACGAGACATGTTTCTGGACCCCTAGGGTGGGAGCCTACGCTCCCTGAGCCCAGAAACCAAGCCTTTCCTGGGCGGAGGTATACACACCTCCCCCAGGCCAGGAAGAGCCATCTGTGGCAGGGGAGCTTCAAAGGCCTGGCAGCCTTTGTAATGCGACCCCCAGCCTCTCCTGCTATCAGGAGCAGGCCCCTTCCTGTCTCCCTCCCTTTCGGCGGGAAGACAGACGGGAAAAACTAGCCAGCCCAGGAGGTGTGCCCACCTCTGCCAACTCCACCCCTCAGGTGGGGGAGGCGAGGTGAAGCCCACTCTCCAGTGCTCGCCATCTTGCAGATGGCAGGAACTTCCCAATCAGGACTCGGGATTGTGCTCACTCCCCCACCTGGGGTGAGCACACCAAGGGTGTAGTCACCCTAAGGTCAGTAGCCCATTGGCTACTGACCTCAAGACCCCTAAAACGCCCCTAAATACAGTATTTAGGGGGCAGCCCTGAACCAGGAAGGCAGATTCCCGCAACCTAAGAAGAAAAAGGATGAAAGAAGACGCCCAGCAGAGGAGACTGCAGAGAACAACTGACTTGGCCCCAGCCCTACCGGCCCGTCTGCAGTTTCCAGAGATCCTGCGCCAAAAATCGCCTTGTCCTGCAGCCAGCGACCTCCAGAACCCCGGGGAGGACTGGCTGCCTTCAACAAAGACCGGATCTCCTGTGAACAGCAGCTCTGTTCAAAAGAAACACCAAACAAAGACTCCGAGCCTGCTGAGGAAAAAGAAACCCGATGCCTGGAACCACCACTGCACCCGTCGCCTACAGCCCGAGTTCAAGTGGCCCACCGGTCCCAGCGAGGTCCCCCAG
The DNA here is from genome assembly GCA_963921515.1 of Calotriton arnoldi. Lineage (NCBI taxonomy): Eukaryota > Metazoa > Chordata > Amphibia > Caudata > Salamandridae > Calotriton > Calotriton arnoldi. The sequence continues at coordinate 1,931,081 of CAWUFW010000518.1, forward strand.
CGCTCCATAGTCCGAGTCCACCGTGGGTTGACCCCTCCAGGACTCCCCGACGTCGCCTGCAGCCTCTGCACGGAGACCCCCCCAACCGCGAGTGCCCCGGTAAGGTGAAATCCGACCTCAAAAGACAACCCTGCATCCAGCCGCCCTGCACCCTGGAGAAGAGAACCAGAGGTGCACCTACGTCCCCGAGCCCTCCAACTTACCTGCCCAGCTGTTGGTTCCTCCAGGAAGTCTTCCTGGACCGAGCCTGCAGCTGAAAACCAAAACCGAAAATCCCCATTGAAAACAACAGGGCACCCGACGCCAAACCAGCACCCTGCACCCAGCCGCCCCTGCGCCGCTGCGGTGCACTTTTTGTGCTAAACAGGATCCCCTTTTGCCCTGAGCCTAACACCAGGAGCTTGGCTCCCACTAACCAGTGGCCTGCTTGCCAGCAGCCACCAACCGGAGACCCCCTATCCTCCATAGATAACATTAGGCCTCAACACTCTGCACCCGGCCGCCCTAGTGCCGCTGAGGGTGCAACAACAGTGCACCCTCAGACCCCTGAGTCTGACCCCAGAACCCTAACTCCAAAGACCGAATACTTACCTCGAAACCGATAACCTGTTTTTCCTCATAGGATAACATTGACACTTTTTTCTCCCAAAAAGTTTCTAAGTGTCGACTTTTGAAAACTAAGAATATTCCTTAAAAATCGCACAAATAACCTAAACGAATTTTCTCAACTATTTGCAGGAAAGGTCCCAGTGCTGAATCTAGGTATCCAGCACTGAGTAGGAAAAGTAACTCAAAAGTAACTTACCTGTGAATTGAATTTCCTTCCATAGGATAACATTGGTGGTTCTATGTGAAAAAGTTTCTGTCAACTTTTGAAATACAAGAATATTCTTTAAAAATCGTACATCTAACTAAAACGCATTTTCTCAACTGTTTTCAGGAAATATCCCAGTGCTGAATCTAGGATCCAGCACTGTGTTAGAAAAAGTAATCCGAAAAGTAACTTACCTGCAATTTACAGGAAAAGCCTATGTATTTCAATGTACTGGTCCAAAAAGTTTCTAAGTGTGGACTTTTGAAATCTGAAAATATTCTCTAAAAATCGTACAAACTACAAAAACGTAATTACTTACCTGTTTTAAGTAAATGTCCCAGTGCTGAATCTGGGAGTCCAGCACTGGATTACAAAAGTAACGCAAAAGTAATTTTACCTGCATTTACCTTAAAAACCAGTCATTTCAATGTACTGCATTTACTAAGTATTGCAAACTACTGCATCCCCTGTAAATCAAATCAAGTGCAATCTTCATTGCTTTTTAAAACTGTGTACAAGTAACTTATTACTGAAAAGAATTGAATGCTTACCTGTATCAGGCTTGCTTGGTTCTAAAATAAAATAACAGTATATTTTTTATACAAAAACAATTGGCCTAGAGTTCAGTTCTTGAGTGTGTGAATTCATTTTCTGACTGAGTGTGTACATCAAATGCTTAACACTGTCCTCTGATACTGCCTTACTGCTCGACCAAGCTACCACTATTAGAGAGTAAGGTTCTATCTAACTTTAACCTCTGCCTACCTTTGGGGACTCTTGGACTCTATACACACTGTACCTCACTTTGGTGCAGTATATATAGAGCCAGTTTCTTACACCACCTGATGTTATTGGAATTTAAATTAGCCAAACGAGACATTGCGCGGAGGTGGAAGGCGGAGGCACCGCCTTCTTTATCAGCATGGAAGAATGGGCTTGACTTTAACATGGGCCTGGAGCTCCCTATCTTTAAGGCACGGGGGTGCCCACAAAAGCATGTAAAGATCTGGAACAGGTGGGCGGATTACAGAGGCCTTCCCCTGGAGCCTGTCTCTACTGGAGACGCAGCGATTCGGGGATAAGGGGGCCGGACTGCGGTACAGGAAACCAATGGTGCAGAGGGATTTCTCATTGATGCGTTGGGAGTGGAGGTGATGCATAAGATGTGGTGCAACGACAGTGCATTGGGGGGGGGTTCTTGTTGCATATTATTATTTTCTTTTGCAAGTTATATCTATTAAATGTCAACACAATTTTTGTATTGTAAAATGTAGCAGTTGGCTTCTGGGTCACAGAGCTCTGCATGGTATTTGACGATTGACGCAATAAAAATTGTTTAAAAAAATAAATAAATAGATAAGGCCCTAAAATTGATCCGTCCTTGATTAGAATATTCTTTCTGTTTCATTCTTTACATTATGCTATTTGAAAAGTTACCATGTTGCATTAACATAACTGTCCCTTTTCAGTACATTTGACTTGTATAGGCATCTTTGTAACCGCTCTTGAAACTGGCTTCACAATTATCTTTCCTGATATTTTTTTCTTTTTCTGTCCCTCTTAGATTACTTTCTTTATGTACTACACACGAGGTGACATTTGGACTGCCGTTAAGAATACTAAGTAGTACTAGCTAGTGTGCTTAGAGAATTTTTATACAGTACCAATCGGGTCTAGTAATTATTAGGTGACTATCCTATCTCCGTGCAGGCCATTTATATAAAAACGGTTTTTGATTTCAGCTAATATACTTTTCTCTGTTTTAAAATGGACAATCACTAGACGTAATGCGACGCGGAAGTGAAGTTGGCTGTATTACTGGTAATGTCCAGTTAGCGGTCTAGTGTTGCCCGGAGGTCACATACTGGGCCGCTCCAACTTCCGGTAGCCGGAAACGCCTTAAGAAAGGAGGAGAAGCGGGAAGAGTGGGATGACAGATACGATTTGGGAGAACCCGATACGGATATGTACTAGGGAGGTCCGTTCGCGCACCCCAAACCCACCCTCAGACAAGAGGTTCACAGCCCTTTGTTTGGTGGATATGTCTTTATTTCGTATACTTCTTGACCCAAGGATTATTCAGTGTTCCTAGCATACTTTGTAGAGCGTATATATAGTTCCTACATAGGGCCAAATGTCCACGTCTCGGGTCTCTTGCTCCTTTGGTCCTTGTCCACATCGGGTGCGTGGTCCTCAGGAGGGATGCAGAAACCCAAAAGAAACAAAACAAAAGAAATGTTCAGGCTGTTGTCTCCCTGGCGTACAAGGTCTTAGGGAAATGTGCTCCTCCACCAGTGCCCTACCCGTGAAGTGCCTAGGTGAGGGGAGTAACGGTGCTAAAGGGGTTGTGGCCTCAACCCTGCCCACCAACCCTTTAAAGAAGAAGAACGTGTTGTAGGCACTTGCCTGAGTCCACGACCCTCCTGGGCCATGGTGATGGGAGATCCAGCCTCCTTGTCCCTCCTGGGAGCACTGGTCTCTATAGCGGTGCTTTGTGAGCGTGTCTCGGGTCGGGGTCCTCTCCCTCCACTCGCTGGACATCCACAACCTCTGGGGGCTCTTCTCCGGCTTCCTCGGTGGTTCCGGTTTTTGTGTTCTCCTCTGCTCCGGTCTTCTTGCTCTCCTCCACTCCTTCTTTCGCTATTGGAAATCCGCGCTGCCTCGTTCGTCTTCCTCCTTCTTCTTCCGCAACGCTCCCACAACGTATTTGGACATTTAGAGCGCGTCCCTCTCTTCCGGGTTGGACCATCACTGCCACCATGTTGGGTTCCTCGCGTTGCTCGTGAGGGCCCTGGCTGGGCTCCTCACAGGATACCTGTAAGTAAGAATATGTGTGCACTGTATAGAAGTATATAAGGTGGTTGTCCTTGCTGGCCGCGGCTATGCGGATCGGTCTGGCGGTTATGGTGGATGACAGACGGACTGTACTTAGGTTGCAGACTGTCTTTATTGTTTTAAAAATAGGGTGTTGGTTTAAAATTTTTTGTAAATTTCCACACACTTTACCAGGAGGGTTAATGGTTGTGTGAAACTCTTAGCCATATCCAAATGAAGGGAAATGTAGCCTCATATTGCCACGTGCTACTAACTGCGGGGGTCTGCAGTTGGGTTGTATGCAGAGGCTGCAGGCTTACTGCGGAGTCTAGAACCGAGTGTTGGGAACATACACAGTGAGTTGCCATATGCACTGTCAAGCTTACGTTTCAATTTCTTACTAGTCGACACAGGAATGTGAACTTTTAAACCATGGCTGTTCCTTTACATACGTTGGCCCGTTTCTACAGAATGCCTGATGATAACGTACTTAACTGAAACACAATCATCTGAGGTAAGCTTTTACAGGTATCGCGAAATGCGTGCTAATCCAGACTTGCATGTCAACATCAAGGGTATATGGGCATTCACTATGGGATATAGGTACTGTTGTGTATACCGATTACATGGCTTCTGTATAGCAGAATCACTTGGCGAATAGTTTGCTATCTCACATTGGTTCACAGGGCGAATTTCTCTAGAATTATTTCCTACACATGCACACGATGAATTTTGTTGAAATTCCCTTCACATTGATATGGTGTGATGGGACTCAATTTTCCAATCTCATGGAGAATGTATATAAAATTTGTTCAATAAATTGCGCGTATTCAACAAACTTCGCGTACAAGTTTCCTCATCTTATACATTTGTGATTATTAATCTTTGAAGGGCGACAGTATAAGGATTACTAAGAGGAAGTGAAGAACTGTGGCAGAGATCTGGTGTTTCTTATCGTGGTCAATACATAGTGATATTACATTATAGTGGTAAGCCTATGTTTATATGGCTTTTTTTCACTATTTGGGCTATACGGTGGTAGAGTGCACCTGTTGGTGTTTTTTGACTTGGACCCTGGTGTTTTTTCTGTTCCAAACCTCTTTCTGCATACAACTTTCTGTCAGCTACTAAAGGATTCTTTTCTTTACTTTGCACTATTTCTTATATGTGCACCTGCTTGTTCTGTGTATCATATGGGATCTGGACTTAGGATTTTATGGAAATAGATTTTGAAACACATCTTTTTGATGTATTTGTAATTAGAAATGGATTTTAATGTATGTCACATGAATTTTCTCTTTCGTGTTTTTGATTTTTTTTTGTTCACTGTTGGGTTTCTTTGTTGAAATTTGTTTTCTATACTCTGTCAGGTGTTTTGTTAAGTAGTGTGTTAATGTCTAAATTATATATATGTCATTCTAATGTACTCTAGTTTTAAATTGATATATACATGTGTATTTTTATATGTGCTTACAGCCCTGAAGAAGCCCTTGCAGGGCGAAACGCGTTGGCTGTGTCCACATGATATTGAAGAATCTGAAATAAAAAATGTCCTACTTACATTAAAAACAGTGGATTAAATATCATTGAAATTTGGACGTTTCTATTAGGCTTATATTGCGTCTCATCTTTCTGTTATAGGTGGAAAATACCTTTATGAGAGGTCTCTTAAGTGTTGCACAAGGTACTTCCTCATTGATTGCTCAAGAGTAGCTGGACATGGGGTATCTTTTAGATTTTATATGGTTACACCCACTCTTAATCTGACTGTCAATATGGGTGAAGAAAGAGTTATTTGTTAAACAGGCACATTATCATGGACTGCATGGGTCTGGACGATATGCTCTACATCCCATGGTTGCATTATGTAAAGACTAATCTTAAGACCTTGGCAGACCAGAGCTCTTTCTGGATCCTGACCGCATTGTCAAAAAAAGATCTGGTGTGGCTGAAGGAGGCCTTCTTGCTCAGAGCAGCAGCAGAGGGAGAGGCCTCCGCACTAACCAAGCAATCTTTTTCGCCCGTGATTCAATTCTCTTCGCCATAGATTTACTAGGCCTCTTTTACTTCCTATGCACTTTAGACAAGCTAGACCTGCATTTTTATATTTGCTTCTTTTATCAACGAGCAATATTTGTTTTTATGTGACACGGTTTTTAGCAGGAATTCTGCATTCTGATCTTAGGATGCTGACAGCTGGAGGGACTGTCTTTTGTGAATGCTCTGGTCTTTTTTTGGGAAAGTCATTATAATGCATTTTATGTTTCATCGTCACGTTCCTATCTCTTGACCTAATTATTTGTATACACCTAAGTGATTGTATTTTTTAAACCAGGTTTTATTATATTGTTTGTGGCATCTTCTTTTTTATGTATGAACCGGGTTGGTTGTTATACTTTTATGATTTTTAATATAAAATCGAATAAAGTTTCTTGATTGATTGATTGAGTTAATAGCATTTGCATCTTTACATGTTAATGTTGACATAATGCAAAAACACAATATGAAAAAACCTTATCAGTAACATGGCTACCAATCAATAAAAGCGAAGAAGGGAATGGATAGTTCTCGCCTCCATTTCCATAATAGTATTAAAAACTAAGTTCACGATTGTTATAAAATGTTCTATTACGCAAAACCAATCTTCTTCTATTGATTGTATTGTATACTTTATTTAATAGATATGGTATTTATAAAACGTAACATCTTACTAAGTGTTGACTCACTTTGAATTGTTACGTTTTGAGTTCACAGATTAAAATATTTTTCTACAGTATTTTTTATGTTTATGTTAACTGTAACATGCCTGCTCATAATAAGCAGAGACGAGATTGCATAACCTGAAACATGCAGTCCTGTCATAGAATAGTGGATGATCCCAATACAGCCCTGTGATAACCCATCCTTGTCCTTTACAAACATAAGAGGCGCAGGCTTTGCTTCCTTCTCCCTAAGAACGGGGCCGGGGTTACCCACACCCATTATGGCTGCCAATCTAGAACCCGCATGTATTAAATGCAGCATGCGGTTTAGTGTTTGAAGAGTCCCAGGCTGTGAGTGCTTCCGTGATAGGCCCAACCCCGTCCACCGCCTCATCCCTATGACCTTCCCCTAGAGGAGCTCGCCGCGCGGCGGCCATTTTCTCACTCTGCCCCTGGAGTCAGCCACAGCGGCAGCAGAAGTTGGAGCTCCCCCTCCCCACCTAGGATACAGATATGCTGTCAGTCCGTGTGGCCGCTGCGCTGGCCCGATCTTTGCCCCGGCAGGCGGGCACGGTAGGTGGCTTCTTCCCGCGCTCTGACAGAGGGTGGGAAAACTGCCTTTCATTTCTCCTTCAGGTGTCAGTGAGGATAGGCATCGCCATCTTGGCCGGCATGGGCCTGAAAAGCCCTGCAGTGTCAGGAGAGTGTCCAAGTAACAGCACTGATTCAGCCTGCGCCGTACATTGGTGGCATCCTGTGGTGGATTTCTTGTCCCCATGATAGACTCTGTCCCTGATATGTCTGAGCAGCAAACGGTCGGAGCTTGTGCAAATCGCCTGCACAACTTGCAACCATACAATTGAGCGTATTCCTTATGCTGAAATGCTGCTCCGTTATCCAGTAGGATGCACAAACGGTGTAGTTATGTGTGCGTGTTGTATTAGTTATGGTTACCTGCCACAGCAGGCCCGAGGTCGTATAAGTCATGACCCGTAACTGTCACACTTCCCGGTTCCTTGCTGTGCTTTCTGAAACTCGTCTCGATTTTCTAATGCCTTTAACAGGATTGCAAGTCCAGCATGCAAAGCTGAAACCTGGACTGGATGAGACACTTGTTCGCTCGTAGACCTTATTTACCTGGGAGCTCCCACCCTGTCCGAGTGCCCTCTCCTGCAGCTGTATTCTGTTTGCGCCCAGACAGGCTTGTCCTGTAAGCCTTTCGCTTCTTCTTTGTTGTACTCCTTGCAGTTTTATTCAAACCCTGAGATTCGCCAGTTGTTTACTAGCTGTGAGTGATCTGCCAAGTGTTAACCTACCCATATGCGTAAGGGTTTGCCCGTGAGCTTTTTATGCCTTGTCGGCCCTCCAAAGTGAATGCATTTAATCGGGAAATAGTCCTTCCCTTGTGTGTACTTGGCAGATAGATGGATGTGAGTGTACAATGTGTCGATTTGTTTGAGCTATGAGTGAGGCATCTTTAGGAATTCTTCTGAAAGATTAAATAAATTACATCCACGTTAACCTATTACTTTAGACCTTGACCCGAATTCTGGGCCCCACAGGTTGTGACCTTTCCTTCCATTTCCAAAGCACTTTTTGCGCATGTCGTGTCAATAGTAGGCCATTTTATAGTTTTGGGTGTCTTCATTCCTAATGAAACCATTCAACACCTGTTCTGGAGTTTGTAATACGAGATTATCACTTAAAATGTACGCTGTAAGAAAGCATTCTCCTTTGTGTGATTCGCAGATCGTGGACTGTTGCTAATTATTAAATGAGATACTGTCAGTGGCTGTATGTCTTTCTTGACGATGCTTCTGGTTCATCTAGAAAATTTAATTGTCGAATCTTCATCTTGGTTATTGAGAGCTCCCTTTGAGTTGCACTAAATTTGCAACACGATTCAGACTGTTTCCATTTGCATTAAATAATTGAATGACCGCATTTTTAATAACAGTTTTGTTGCATAAGTAATTCTTTCCGTTTCATGCCAGTTTGGTCTAACGTTTTGTTAGGCTGCTAGGTTTTGTAAGTACAGCTGTCAAGGTGAACCTAGTGCTCTATATGTCACTGTTCAGTGCCCATACAATTATAGTTTATACTGTTGTATCATCACCTGTCGAGACTTCAAAAACAAGTTTTGATTACGTTTTAAGGGCTTTTCATGCTGTTTTCCAATTTTTAAAATGGAAATGTCTATCGTGACAGGTGTCCAGAAATGCCCTTGGTGCGGCCTTTGTTGCTACAAGGAACCTCCACGCGTCCGGGACATGGCTTCAGAAGACTGGTGAGTGAAAGCCTATTTAAAAATGAAATGTAGTGCCCAGAATTATTTGCCAGAAAATGTTCATTCTGCACAACGCAGCCAGATTGTTTTTTGCATCTGGTGTTGTGTTAACTTTGTGACCTTGGTAATGTAATTGACCAACTTCCACGTAGACTGTCAAACAATAATATGCATGACATCAGTTTCTCTTGCCTGACAGTTTTCCTTTAGCACTTCATGCTAGCTAGGTCCATGCGTTTCTTGTGTGCATTTTCTAGTTTTCATTTTTAGATGACTTTTCCGAAAGTCGTTGATGCACAACAGGTAACAAGAACATTGAAGTCTTGTCAAATCATTGCAAGTCTAAGGCTGCTACCTTGTCTGTAGATTTGCTCTGGGACTTCTTTTATAACTGGGGATGTTTTCAGGGTCCTTTGTAATGCCATAAATCTGTCTGAAATACGTTTTCAGGCAGCTCGACCTTAGAAGTAAGAATGAGTGTTTGGCCTCTTGGCCTATTTGGGTTACTGCAGGTTTTTTCTCAAATAGGTTTTACATCATTTTTTGCAAACCCATTGAAATAAAGCTAACGTACAGTTCAGACATGAGTTTCATTGTGTGTTTTTTTTTTTGTTTTTTTTAGTAGACCCAGTGCACCCCTCAAGAATATATTTTGCAGCCGTCCATTAAATGTGAAATGACAAAGTGCACCAACCGTGCAACTGCACCAAAGTTCTCCTGCAAAATTGGTGATATGAATAGTGCAAAGCCGTTTCAGATCTTTACATTCTTAGTCTAAAAATCAATCTCCTCTGTGATTTTTGACATGCTTTACTTTTTGGAAGGTGATGTCTTTTTGGGAAGTTAAGGAAGTAACATTACAATATTGTGAAGAAATGGTAAACTGATTGGGGATTTCTAAATTTAATGCATCCGGAAGTGGCTCCTTGGTGCACACAGAGCTAGTGTGGTTGTGCACGCTCTTTTTTTAATTTTATTAACTTTGCTTTCTGTAGGTGGTTGCAATGATGGACAATTGACCTGTGTATAGTGCATTATTTTAAGACTTGCATTTATCATATATAAAACTCCCTACGGTGTTTAGGTCAGGGGTACGTTGGTCATAAAACTCTTAACGTGCTTTAGTTGAAGGGTTCACTTGGTCACAACATTTTTCTGTTCTAATTCTGGCAGACATTCAAAGCCATCTGAACGTGGTTGTTTGACAGAAGTAGGACTGTCTTTTGCACACAGTGTTCTTTGGCAGTGTGTTGAATGAATTTTGCATCATGCCACTGGTGACCACTGTGGGGACTGGTATGATGGTTGTACAACTCCTAATTCTCCCAAGTTGAATACCCAATTGTAGAGTTTATTCCTTGCATTGCCTTCTTTTGAAAAGGTAGCAGTTTCTACCAAATTAAAATTCTGAAAGACTGTGCCCTTCTCCATGGTAACAGTGCCTTACTTCACGATAACCTGCTTAACTTCCAACCGTACTGCAGTACCGTGACTAAAATGGTGGTTGACCATAGCCTCCCGATGAGATAGTTGACCATTGGCCCTTAATCAAGGCAACATCGATGTTTCTGGACTACTCTTACTTAATACTACACTTGTTCGATGAAATCGACATTGTCTGTTTCTGATCAGGACCCAAAAGATTGGAGTAAGGACCAGAGTCTAGGAAGGGCACAAAAGTTGCATCTTATCACCAGTTGTTCTCAATCTCTGCACTGTCTGAGTCATCTAGACTAACCATGCAGTTAATATCCATATTATTGACTGGTCTTGGTCTCTCCTTGAACAATAACTTTGACTGACTCTACATGCTTGGCTCTTATCCAGCCATGGATTTCCAGTGTCTACCTTTTAACTGAACTCCTCTAATACTCAAAGGTAGTTGCCAGTTGCTCCAACTAAGCTTGGTTTCGACCGCCTCTTATGATGCTGGAGTGGTTTTCTCCAGTTTTTACCTCTGTAAAAGCCACTTACTCACAATGACCTTTTCTTGAAGGCCCCCCACGACTAAGAAAAAGCAAACTGCCTGGCACCAAATTGCACCTGGGGGGAAAAAAGCACTTTCTCACAATCAAACTATATATCTAGAACCACTGTCCAATCCCTGGTCTTCTTCCACCTGGGCGGCATCAGCATTCTACTTGCTGGCATCCCTTCCTGTGTGGCTCCAATGAAGTATCCTGCATGCCAGTGACTGACTCTACAGAGATCCATAGGTACTCTTCAAGGAATGTTATCCATCATGAATAATAAACCTCGAGTGCTTTATTACTGGAGGAAATTGGGTTATTAGTTGAAAGGGCTGGAAGCCCCATTCAAATAAACACCATCCATCTCGGGTGAATCACAAAATTAGCCTGTGCTTAATTAATCCTCCGGTAGCTTGGCACGAAAGCAGTCAAGCTTAACTTGGAGGCAATGTGTTAAGTATTTATGCAGCACACAACTGGTAGTAAAGTGAAAACACAACAAGAAAAATCCCTCACCAATGTAGAAAAATAGAGTACATTTTAATAAATAAAACCGCACCAAAACTAATTAAATCCAATCCGTAGAATCAGTTTACATTTAAAAAAAAATAAATGTTTTTAGTGAAATCTAGTGCCTAAAAGATCTAAGCACCGGTATCCGTCTGTGCGAGACGGAGCAAAGTAAAAAGCTAAGGCTAACGGCGATGAAGCGTGGGTTGAAAATATGGGGTGGATCGGGCTCGGTATCGACTTACCTTCCAACTTAGAAAAGGGGGGGTTGGGGTGGAGTCGTAGATTAAGGTAACTCTGTGTTAGTCATTGGGAGAGATGGGCCTTCCCAAGGTGAAAAACAACTAAGAGTTTTTCACTGCCAGGACATGTAAAACTTAAGCACACATGTCTACTCTTTAAATATCGTGCACCCTGCCCTAGAAGCTGTTTGGGTCTAACTTTTGGGTAAATTATAAGTATTAACAAGCATTGGCATAGCCAATAGGTCTCGCTTTTGGGACCTTATAAGTATTTAGTTATGCAGCACAATATCCTTGGTGCAACAACATCAACTGTTGCATGGCTAAGCACTTATAAGGTCCCAAAGGCGAGACCTATTGGCTATGCCAATGCTTGTTACCCTTGGGGTGGAAAAAAAAATCTTAACTCTGCAATAGTACAACCTGTCACTGCCTTTGATGTAACTTCAAAGAGACTCGTTTTTTAGTTTTACAAAGCGCAAACTTGGAGCGCTTTACATGAGCACCAGTTACATCACACAAGGACATACTCGTTTTCTTTTTAATCACAGTACCTCAGGCTCGAACCTGTTTTCTCAGCTCGAAGGTCGGCTGCTCTAGCCTTACGCCACAACCTCGCCCACAAGAACGGAAGCATTTTGAATATTATATACAACAAAGTGATAGTTGTTGCTCATTTATCTTATGAAATTTACAACCAATTGACAAAGCCAATAGTCCTGGCTTGTTGTTGGTGTAACGCTACTTGTTGTGTTTTATATCTGGATGAATGGACAGAAGCTGCAAAATACCAGTCGGGCGGCACACTATGCTAAACACAGATTATTAGCTTGTGTTTTAAGCCACACCCTTAATTACAGCGGCCAAGCCCCTATGAGAGAACCCCCCCCCCAGTTTTTCCATCCCACTTAAAGCCCTGTGAAAGGTATGCATAAATGCATGACATCGTTATGCAAATATGCACCTAGAAGTCTAATTTACATACCTTCCAGTCTAGGAGCCGTAATTCAGTGTTTGTGACGTGGCGAGGTTTGTGCTGTCAATGCCGTCATGGATATTGTGAATGTCTGTGTGTTTGCATGTCTACTGGCACTCACGAGACAACCACGTCACTGTAGCCCCCAGCTGGCATGCGTGGAGCAATCAGACTGCCAGAAGAAGGAAGTGACATGTCTTGCACTGGGGACATTGGCACACACATGTATGATGTGTTTAATCTGTCTTGGTGAATATATTGCACTATGTGCAGTCCAATGCACGGGCACTCTTTCAACATTGTGCCCAACATTACTCTGCTGTGCCACACGTTGGGTCCCCTGCACCAGGTGCAGCACGGTTAGGTACTGCCAGAGCACTTGGAGCAGCAGTCCATACTGGCCACCCTACGACATGCCACCAATGATGCCATAGCATGAATGACCAGCAGCGCAGCAAGTACCTTGACAGGGGCAGACATGGCGCCGGAGCGGCAGTCGTTCTAGTGAGCTCTCTGATGATGCCCGTGGTCACACAGTGAGAGTAAAGCCGCTGCCATCTCACGAGGAGGAGGGTTTACTCTGTAGAACGCAGACCCAGTCCCCAATTCCTTCAAGCATCAAAACAACCACAACGTGTGGAAAACATATACAGTCCGTTACCCGCCACTTCAATGCTGCGATTCTGCTAGAGACCTTGGAGAGGATGTGGCGTAAGGGCCAGAGCTGCCGAGTTTATAACTGGGGAACCAGGTTAGAGTCTCGGTGTTCTCTCAACAACTTGTGATTCTGGACGAATCACTTGATCTCCCCGTGCCTACCAAACACGAATGCGTCCTTATGTAATGTAACTGGTGCGCGTGTAAAGCGCTCAAATACCTTCGGGTCGAGTTTGCGCTCTTAAAAACTGAAAAGACAAAAATTATGTGCAGGGCAACAGCTCACCAGTGCGGCAGAGACCGCGCTGCCCCGAACCTCTCGCACAGCCTGTCCCTTCTGCACCCTCGCCTGGATCTTCTCCCCGTTAAGCATACAGCCGGGTCCCTCAACCATGGTTTCCCCCCCAGGGGCCGGAGCGCTAAAATCAAGAACTGAGAGCGGAAGAACCAAAGTTATATAAATGCTGGGCGGGGTTGCGAGATGGAGGGGGGGATGGGGGTAGTATACACACTGTACCTACTGTGTTGTCTTATCCCACAGTCACTGGTCAATGTTTGAAATGTGGCGGCCTGGGATAAGCTCCTCCCTATGTGGGAGGAGCAAATGACGACACAGACCTGCTCCAGAGAAGTGAAACATGTCCGTCCAAGGTCCCTCGATGAGATCTGGCTCGTCAGTTTAGCGGCTAAAAACCAGAAAGCTGCTATATAAGTATGAAGTGAGTGTATACATAAAGAAACTTTAAAGAGCACACGAGTCCTTTTCAAGCCAGTGTTCGCGAATTATGTTAATTTAACGCATGTAGTAGTAGCTAACAGAGTATGGACTCGCTTAATCTTCGCGTTCAAAGTGCTAATGCTTAACAAGCATTGGCCTCGCAACAAGCAAGACGTGCGGCCGCGACAGGGAGTTAAGTGCGCGCGCAAAAAGGAAATAAAACAAGCCTTGGCCGCGCGGCCGTAAAAGTGACGCAGCCGTGAAAGTGAAGGAACAAAGGTCCAAGGGCAACAAGCCCGGGAGTTGTGTGTGCGCGCGCGCGCGCTCTGAAAGGAAATTAAACAAGGCCTGGAAAGGAACACCAGCCCTTGTATTTGTGCTGGAGAGGGAGTCACTTGATCCTTGGTAAGACGATAGGACGGGAACAATAGGGGACCAGGCAGGGCTGAGAAGGAAGACGAGCGAAGGAGGGGCGCTACGCGGGAAGCTTGTGATAAGAGAACAGGCGTCAGATTCAGCCCGGTGACTAACAAGGAGGGAGGGGGAGAAGGGAGGGGGTAGTGAGAGGGAGGGAGGGGGAGAAGGGAGGGGGTAGTAAAAGTGATTCGCGCGCTGTAAGGCTTAATGAGCCATAACAGAAAGCCAGATAGCGGCTGCGCGCGTAACCGCAAGCTTGAGGCCAGCAAAAGCGTGTGGTAGCACTTTTAAAAGCCCACTTACTAAATGTCTCGCAGAGCAGCGCATGCGCTGGCTCAGGCGAGACCTAAAAAGGAAGGTTTAGGCCCGGCAAAAGGTTTATTTTGCCAGGTTGAAATGGCGGTTTAAAACTGCACTGCAGTGGCAGGCCTGAGATGTTTTTAAAGTGCTACTTTAGTGGGTTGCACAATGAGTGCCGCAAGCCCTCTAGTAGCATTTACTTTACAGGCCCTGTGTATATGTAGTACCATATACTAGGGACTTACAAGTAAATTAAATGTGCCAGTCGGGTGTAGGCCAATTTTACAATGTTTGAAGGAGAGCATAAGCACTTAGCCACTGGTTAGCAGTGGTAAATTGCACAGTCCTAAAACAAACCAATTCTGAAAAACATGAGGGGTGAAGGCAAAAAGTTGAGTGACCCTGCATTGAAGCACTTGGACATGGTTTGGGAGGGCTCATCTGCTTATTAAAGGTGTTTTTCTATTTTTCCTGTGTGATTGGTAAGTGAGAAGGAAGGATCTATAATAGCTTTCATTGAGGTTGGCTTGCTAGGTTCAGCCAGCTGCCTTGATGCGTTACCAACTTTGTAGAGCTTTAAAGTTAACTGACTATTAACCAAAAAGAACTAACTACCTTTGTTTTATTGCTGCTTAATTTGATGCAAGGCTCCTTTATACAGAGGGTCAAATCACTAACGGAAGAGCAAAAATGGGATTGAATCAAGACGATTGTTTCGAGAGAGATGGGGATCTTGGTATTATCGACATGCAACATTATGTGAAAGCCAAAGGAACATACCAGGCAGGCTTAGGGGGGTGACATAGAAGTTGTGACAAGGACTCTGAGCTAGACCCTGGGGAATGCCCACATTTAGATGAGTTGGTTTTGAGCAAACAGGAAGAAGGAGATTTGACTCTGTTCCAATAGATAAGGAGCCTGTCCATTTGAGGTTCGGTGTAGTTGTCTAGTGAGCTGTTAGGGGGCTTTAAAATGTTGAATTAGATTGGCTTTAAAAAGAATTGGGTTAGGAATCTCGTGTGGAGAGCAAGGCTTTGTCTTTACAAATGCCTGGGATTGTCTCAGATAACTGACTAAATTTAGATCGATGTAAAATCTGCAGAAAGCCAAATGGGTATTGAGGACAAACACTTAAGTAGTTGGTTTAAAGTGTAGCGTTGTGGGTAAACATCAATTGGTAACATTATACACCAAGAGGCAGAAGTGCCTGTTGAAGTCAAATTGCTAACGTATTGTAAAGTTTTGTGACCCAGAAGTACATTATACTGCTTTATTAATAAGCTGAAAGTTCTAGAGTTCTGTACTAAATTAACAAATTGCTTATTGAGTGAGCCATGGCCGATATCCAATTCTTCTTTAAGTGGTAACCATTTTTGATTTCCAGGTACAGCCGAGGTGTCCTCTATACTAGAAGAGCGTATCCTAGGTGCTGACATATCTGCTAATCTAGAGGAAACTGGACGTGTGCTTTCCATTGGTGATGGTATTGCTCGTGTGTATGGTCTGCGTAATGTGCAGGCAGAGGAGATGGTGGAGTTCTCTTCTGGTCTGAAAGTAAGTGAACCAAATTTGGTGAAAGCTTTTTTCCTAAGTGTACTTTTTATCCTGGGTGGCCTAGCACCCTCCTAAATGAAAATAATACAAAATGAATAGATGTGCAGTCTGTTGGCTGGTGAGTTGAGAAATGTCTGGTTTGCTCACATAGTTCTTGTCCAGTTGCTTTTATGGGGCGTACTGGTCAAAGACATTATTTATTCTTTACATGGAATGTAGGGCTAAGGCAGATGTACTGGACTCCTGGAGAGGCTCTGTTGCAACAGATATATAAGAAAGGTGGCAAAACGGACCCTAAAAATTACAGGCTAATAGCCTTGTTGGACATAGAAGGAAAAGCATACACCAGCTCTCTTCTAAATGAGCTAAATGACTGGATCAAGGTAAACGACATCTTACCATTCTACCAAACCGGGTTTAGAAAGGGTGGTTCAACAGTTGACAACATAGAAGCACTATCATACCTGGCTCAGCAGGCGAACATCAATAACTTGCCACTGCTCGCCTGCTTTGTGGGCTACTCTGCGGCATTTAATGGTGTCTCGAGAAACAAGTTGTGGAAAAAACGAAGGCACTGGAATATCCCAGATAACTTCTTAAATGCTGTCATCTCACTATATAGCAACACCTGGGTGAGGATAAAACTGACAGGGGACACAGTCTCCAAAAGGATGTACACGGATCGGGGCCTGAAACAGGGCTGTGTCCTAGCCCCAACGCTTTTCAATCTTTATACAGCAGATCTAGGTAAGGCCCTGCAAGGAGCCACATTATTTACTCCAAAAATAGGGTCCACAGACTCCACCTCCTCCAGGGCACGGATGACTTAGTCTTCGATCATACCAGATTAGGTCTACAAAGGAGTCTGGATGCCTTGAACCGATCTAACGAGACCAGTGAGTTAGCAGCAAATGCAAGTAAGACCAAAGTGGTAGTATTCGTGCAATACGCAAGAAAAATTGGGCTCCGATGGAGACTGGGAAATCAGACGATAGAAACAGTAAACTTATAACTACCTGTGGGCATGGCTATGCGACACAGGGACCGCAAAGACACATCTGGCCAAAATAAAAGTCAAAACACAAGCGACCACATATGTACTGTAGGAGGCCGGGTATCTGTTGCAGTAAACCCCCCCCCCCCTGCTTTTTGGCAGACTACTGATTCACTTTGACTTGATGTGCCTTGGATCCCTGCCAATTAGGGTCCCAGGGCCTGTGTTCTTTCCCAAAACTGTACCTTTGTACCCCAGTTGGCACCTCTCTGGCCACATGTCAGTCCCTTGTAAAAGGTACCATGAGTACCAAGGGCACTGTGGCCATGTAAGGCCTCTAAGGGCTGCCGCACTTATTGTGCCACCCTTGGAGGTCCTGTACCTTTACACACAAACACTGCCAATGCAGGCTGTGTGTTTTTGATGCAGAACAAAGTGAAAAGCCGACGTGGCACACATCCCTGTGTGCCATGCCTACAACCCACTGCCCTGGCATAGGTCAGCCACCCCTCTAGCTGGGTGCACTATACCAGTGGTGAGGGTACAGGTGCATGAGCCCTGTACCCCTACAGTGTCTAGACCAATTCTTAGACATTGTAAGTGCAGTGATGCCATTAAGAGTATATTGTGCTGGGAGTTTGTCATTACGCACTCCACAGCACCATAAAGGCTTTACTGAAAACTGGGAAGTTTGGTATCAAACTTCTCAGCACATTAAACCCACACTGATGCCAGTGTGGGTAGTTAATGAAAAATGTACTCGGAGGGCATCTTAGAGATGCCCCCTGAAAATCTACCAGCCTCTGGTGGGTTCCCCGACTGGTACACACCAGCTTGCCACCACAAGACATGTTTCTGGACCCCTGGGGTGGGAGCCTTTGCTCCCTGAGCCCAGAATCAAAGCCTTTCGTGGGTGGAGGTGTTCACACCTCCCCCAGGAAAGGGAGAGTCATCTGTGGTAGTGGAGCTTCAAAGACCTTGCCGCCTTTGTAATGCGACCTCCCCACCCAGCCTCTCCTGTCAGGAGCAGGCCCCCTTCCTGTCTCCCCTCCTTTTCGGCAGGAAGACTGGCAGGAAAAAGTAGCCAGCCCAGAAGGTGTGCCCTCCTCTGCCAACCCCACCCCTCAGGTGGGGGGAGGCGAGGTGAAGCCCACACTTCAGTGCCCGCAATCTTGCAGATGTCAGGCACTCCCCAAGGATTGGGGATTGTGCCCACTCCCCCCACATGGATTGAGCACACCAAGGGTGTAGTCACCCTAAGGTCAGAAGCCCATTGGCTACTGACCTAGAGACCCCTAAAACTGCCCCTAAATACAGTATTTAGGGGGCAGCCCTGAACCAAGAAGATAGATTCCTGCAACTAAAGAATGAATGAATATTAGATTTATAAAGCGCTAACTTAGCCCAAGGGCATCAAGGCGCTGCAGAGGACTAACGTTCAACCGGATAGGATGCTCAAGCTAAAGTCTGTGTAAAAAGCCAGGTTTTCAGGGCCTTGCGAAAAAGAGTATGACTCAAGACCCGATAAACCATCCGGAAGAGAATTCCGCAGCAGCAGTGGAGAAGGCTCTGCCTTCCCCATCTAACCTTCTTAAACCTAGGAACCACCAGCAAGTTCTTGCTGGCAGATCTAAGCTGCCTGGTCGGGATATAGCGTTGAAACATTGCCTTGATGGCCTCAGGGCCAGATCCATAATGGGCATTATGAGTCAAGCACAAAGTCTTGAAAAGGATTCTACGATCCAGAGGTAGCCAATGCAGCGAGATGAGGGAGGCCGAAACAGAGTGATACTTTGGCAACTCCAACACCAACCTCGCTGCAGCATTCTGTACCATCTGTAACCGTCTCACCAAGCCCTTGTTAATGCCCAAATAAAGGGCATTACAATAATCAAGTCTGGACAGTATCAAAGCAATCACTGCCTGCTTTCGTGAAGAAAATGACAGGAACTGTGAAATTTTCCTAAGCAGCCTGATTATTCCAAAACAGATAGACACTGTTTTGCTAACCTGTAGGTTCATGGACAGTGAAGTGTCAACCATAACCCCTAAATTTTTCCCATGGGAAACAGGAGAGGGACAGCTGCCCATGGTGTCAGGCCACCAGTCATTAGACCATATATATCGTGTTGGTTGCCAAAAATCAGGATCGCCGTTTTTCCCCCATTCAATTTAAGATAATTCTCAACCATCCAAGATGAGACTGCCTGCATACAAAGAAGGACGAAAGAAGTCTCCAAGCAGAGGAGACTGCAAAGAAGAACTGACTTGGCCCCAGCCCTACCGGCCCGTCTGCAGTTTCTAGAGAATCCTTGCCAAAAGTCAACCTGTCCTGCAGTCAGCGACCTCCAAGATCCATGGGAGGACTGACTGCCCTAAACCGGGCAGCTCTGTTCAAAAGAAACTCCAAAGACACTCTGAGCCTGCTGAGGACAAAGAAACTTGATGCCTGGAACCACCACTGCACCAGTCGCCTGAGTCCAAGTGGCCCACCAGTCCCAGCGAGGTCCCCCAGTGCTCCAGA
Organism: Calotriton arnoldi; assembly: GCA_963921515.1. Lineage (NCBI taxonomy): Eukaryota > Metazoa > Chordata > Amphibia > Caudata > Salamandridae > Calotriton > Calotriton arnoldi. The sequence goes on from CAWUFW010000518.1 coordinate 1,950,560, forward strand.
GTCCAAGTCCACTGTTGGTTGACCCCTCCAGGACTCCCCGACGTTGCATGCATCCTCTGCATGGAGACCACCCCCGACCACGAGTGGCCCGGTAAGGTGAAATCCGACCTCAAAAGACACCCCTGCATCCAGCCGCCCTGCACCCTGGAGTGGTGCACCTACATCCCAGAGCCCTCCAACTTACCTGCCCAGCTGTTGGTTTCTCCAGGAAGTCTTACTGGACCTAGCCTGCAGCCAAAATCCAAAACCGGCAACTCCAGTTGAAAACGGGGCACTCAACACCAAAACAGCACCCGGCACCCAGCCGCCCCTGTGCCGCTGCAGGTGTACTTTGGGTGCTAACTCTGATCCCCCTTTGCCCTGAGCCTAACACCAGGAGCTTTGCTCCCACAACCCAGTGGCCTGCTCATGAGCAGCCACCAACCGGAGGCCCCCTATTCCTCATTGGATAACATTGGGCCTCAGCCCTCTGCACCCGGCTTCCCTAGTGCTGCTGAGGGTGCTTTGAGGGTGCATCCTTTACCTTGGGGGAACCCTTGTTCTAACCCCAGAAACTCAACCCCAAAGACCGATTACTTACCTGTTAACCGATAACTTCATTTCTTTCCATAGGAATACATTGACTGTTTTTCCTTAAATTGTTAAGTGTAGAGTTGAATTGTATGAAAACCTGAACCTACAACTGTACAAAACTGATTTTACTTACCTTTTCTCTAGGAATGTTCCAGTGTGATATCTAGGCATATCACACTGAGTAGAAAAAGTAACTTAAGAAGTAATCTAAAAGTAACTAAAGTAATCTGTACAGTAATTTCAAATCCTGGACTTGCCTGTATTTCAAACAAATGCATTTGAACTTGCATTCACTTGTAAAAACTGCATAATATTTTGCAAAGCAATTATTTCACTTACCTGTGCCAGGCTTGGCTTGGTTCTAGAAATAAAATAACTTAATAATTTTGTACAAAACAAATTGGTCGGAGTTGTCTTTGTGTGTACAATCATTTGCTGACTGAGTTTGTACAACAAATGCTTAACACTACCCTCTGATGAAGCCTTACTGCTCGCCCACACTACCACAAATAGAGAGGTGCTATCTACTTTTACCTCTGCCTACCTTTGGGGTTCCACTGGACTCTGCGCACACTATACCTCATTTTGGTATAGTATATATAGAGCCAGCTTCCTATATGCACTATGTAAATTATAGCAAACTATGTAGTCCAACAACGATACCAATCAGGAGAGCAATCAAATCAAAGCGGTTAGCAGTAGCAGGATATGTCCAACAAGCGTTCCCAGGGCAGATGGAACTCTCCCTGGAAAAAGCACAGCGCCAGTGCTGCAAACACATCTTTAATCTTCCAAATTATACGAGCAACTGCTTGATCAGGCTGGAATTCGGACTAGTACAACAAAAGTATGAATGCATGAGTACCCTCGCAAAATACTGCTCCCAGTTACTAAAGGCATCTCTGCTTTTGAGGGCGGAAGACCTAGCCAGGTGGAATGAAAAGGGAGAATTAACAGGCCTGACTTATTCCTATGAAACAGACATCGCGCAGCCATATTTGAAGAGCACGCTGGGCAAGAAATGTTTGAAAGACATCCAATGGTGCAGGATAGTACAACTTCCAATTAAGGATTTTAACCCAGGATGGAAATGCTTGCAGCAGGCGATCAAATGTAGGCTGTGTAAAGACAGAGTAGAGACCCTGTTACACCTGGTATGTTGCTGCCCTGCTTTATTACAACAACGCCGGACAATTCTAAAGCCAATGTTTCTACGATAAGAGATAAGAACGTGGTTGGAGGCAATTTCATGGCTTTTTTACTTGCATAGTACCCATGGACCTGGCCAAAATTGGAAAGTATATAAAATTTGTCCGAAATTAACTAAATAAGACAATGGGCCCCGAAAAGTACCAAGATCCAGCAAGCAAGCGAATCCTGGACCAAGGAGGCGCAGAACACTAAGGCCCAATCAACTGAAGTCATCCACTCTGGTAGTTCAAAGGGCATGGCTAGCAGCAGAGTGCAGACAAGGGAGAGCTCTCATGATTAGTGCAACACTAGACGGGGAAAGACGGGCTGTCCATAGCTAACCCAAAGTGTATTGCACTCCAACAAATGGAGAAAAAGGGCACATAAGATGGGGTACCTGTACTATTCTACTGGTATCAAACAATTTACACATCTAGCACTGCACTTTGCACTTTTTATGGCAGGTGCCAATATGCCTAAAGTAATTATGAATCTTTTTAGAATAAGCATCGAGCTTTCATTTATATAAGTGACATTTTATAATTTAAACACTTTGCACCACCGCCCTAGGGGCATAAGTTAGGGCCCAGTAACATCTCAGTTGTCTTTAACTCTACAAGACCTCAGCTGAAGTTTGCACAGAGCAATAAGCTAGCACACACCATATTCAGGACTGCATTAATTTCAACATGTCCGAGAACTCTTGATCTAGGAAATGTTATTTTTATGGGTCTTGTTTTATTGGTGTTTTTATCGAAATCTGTTATTTGTGCTAATCATATGATTTTAAGTAATCATACATTTTGTTTGTGTTGAGACTAGATGAAGTAATAGTTGCAGGTATTGTGTAGAAACACTGACGTTCCCATCCTTACTTTAATACTTGGTTTTACTTTCATTGTCTTCACACCTCCTTATTTTGGTACCTTCGTTTTCAGTACTTTCCATAATTTTAATGCATGCTCTTTTGTCACTTACTTTGTCTGTGTTGTCTTAAGCTTTGTCAGGCCATTATGTCCATTGTTTTAAAGTTCTAGTAGGCCTAGTCTGTTTTCTGGTGCAGGACATCTGTGTTGCTAGTCAATCAATCAGATTTGTGAAGCATGCTACTCACCCTTGAGGGTCTCCAGGCGCTGGGGATGGGGAAGGGCGTGCAGCTCCGAATCAGCCAAAGACAGGTCTTGAGGCTCTTCCTGAAGCTGTGCAGAGTGGGGGAACGTCTAATGTTCAGCAGGAGTTCGTTCCAGGTTTTTGCCGCGATGGAGTAGGCTCTTCCACCCGTTCTGGCTCTGCGGATGCGTGGGGGTTTCGGTGATGGCTAGGTCAGTGGAGCGGAGGTTTCTCTTGGGTACATGGAAGGAGACTTTCGTTGAGGTATTTGGTTCCAGTGTTGTGGAGGGATTTGTAGGCGTGAGTGAGTAGCTTGAAGGTTACTCTCTTCTCGACGGGGAGCCAGTGGAGGTCTCGTAGGTGCTGGGTGATGTGTTCATGTCGTTGGATGCCGAGGACGAGCCTGGCAGCGGTGTTCTGGATGGTCTGGAGTTTCCGGAGCAGGGATTTGTTGATCCGGCATAGAGGGTGTTTCCGTAGTCCAGTCTTCTAGTTATGAGTGCATGGGTGACTGTCTTTCAGGTTTCTGTGGGGATCCACTTGAAGGTCTTGCGGAGGGTGTTGAAGCACGTGGAGGAGACGGCGTCTATCTGTCTCGTCATGGTGAGGGAGGAGTAGAGTATGATACTGAAGTTCCAGGCGTGGACCATGGGGGTGGGGAGGTTTCCGAGGGTGGTGGGCCACCAGGTGTTGTCCCACCAGGTGTTGTCCCAAGGAGAAGGGGGTGAGTCCGAGGACAAGGACTTCTGTCTTCTCCAAGTTGAGCTTCAGACAGCTGCTGCTCATCCAGGATGCAACATCTTTCTTTCCTTCCTGGAAGCTGAGTCTGGTGGTGTCTGGTTGCCTCGTGAGGGAGAGGATGAGCTGGGTAATGTCGGCGTAGGATCCTATGCGGAGTCCATGCTGTCCGACTATGGCGGCAAGGGGGGGGGGCCATGTAGATGTTGAAGAGCGTGGGGCTGAGCGACGATACTTTGGGTACTCCGCATTTGATCTCTGGGTTCGGAGAGGAAAGGCGGGAGTCTGACTCTTTGGGTTCGGCCCGTGAGGAAAGAGCGGATCCAGTCGAGGGCAGTTGCCTGTATGCCAGCGTCGTGGAGTCTGGCGGTCAGAGTGTGGTGGGATACTGTGTCGAAGGCTGCGGAGAGGTCTAGTAAGATGAGGGCTTCCGCGTGTCCTTGGTCGAGGAGAGTGCGGATGTCGTCTGTGGCAGCGAGGAGGGCAGTCTCTGTGCTGTGGCTGCTGCGGAATCCGGATTGGGGCGAGTCGATGATGGAGTTTGCTTCGATAGTCTGTGAGCTGGATGTTGACTATCTTCTCGGTGACTTTAGCCGTGAAGGGGAGGAGAGAGATGGGTCTGTAGTTTTTGAGGTCCGTAGGGTCTGCGGAGGGCTTCTTGAGGAGGGGCTTGACTTCTGCGCGTTGCCAGTTGTCAGGGAATGTGCAGGATTCGAAGGTGGCGTTGATCGTGCATTGTAAATTGGGTGCTGTGGTGGTTCTGCGAAACATGTGCAGCGGGCAGGGGTCTGTGGGGGCCCCTGAGTGAATGCTCTTCATGGTCGCGGTGGTGACCGGGGTCCAGGCGGAGATGGTAGGCTGGCTGGTGTTGCTGGGGGTGGGTGTGGTTTCGGAGTTTGTCTGTTCGTTGAAGTTGTCGCAGAGGGACTTGATCTTGAGATGGAAGTAGGATCAGTTTGTTGCAGAGGTCCTGGGAAGAAGTGACGTTCAAAGCTTCGCTGGGGAGGGGGCGGGGGGTGTTTGGTGAATTCCTGAATGATGCTGAAGAGTTCCTTCGAGTTGCTGGTGTTGGCGAGGATTTTGTCCTGGATGAAGGTCCTTTTGGTGAATCTGATTAGTTGGTGGTATTCTGTCATGGCATTCTTGTAGGTGGTCCCTGCTTCTGGGGTTTTGGTGTGTCTCCATACTTTCTTGAGACGTCCGCAGGTGCGTCTGGATTCTCGGCGGTCTGTGGTGAACCTGGTGGCTTTCATGGGGCACTGTCTGTCGGGATTACGGAGGGGGGCGAGCTCGTCTGCGCAGTTGGCTATCCATCTGTGGAGTTCGTTGGCTGCAGAGTTGACGGTCGTGGGAGGGGTATCGTGGTTGAGGTGCTTCTCGATGACCTTGCTCCAGTTCCTTCGTGGAGGGCGTGGTGTAGGTGTGTGAGCAGTGGTTTTTTCGAAGAAGTGTACGTAGTGGTGGTCCATTCAGATGGGCTGCGTGGTGTGGTTGAAGTGGATGTTTCTTCCTGCGAAGATGGGATTGAGGGTGTGTCCTGCCTTGTGAGTAGGGGTGGTGACGAGCTGTCTCAGTCCGATGTTGGCGAGGTTGTCCAGGAGGGCGGTGGAGTTGGGGTCGCTGAGATTGTTGAGGTGGAAGTTCAGGTCTCTGGGCAGTATGTAGTCCATGGAGGCTGGCGTGGGGCACGATGAGGTCCGTGATGGTTGTGGTGAACGCAGTTCGTGGTCTGGGAGGTCTGTAGACGAGGAAGCCGCGTAAGGTCGTTCTGGGGCTGGTCTGGATCAGGAAAGTCGTTAGTGCTGGAAGTGGCGAGTAGGAGGGAGTTCTTGTGCACAATGGCAAGCCCTCCTCCTGGGTGGCTGGGGCGGTCCTTTCTCTGGATCTTGTATCCGTCGGGGATGGCAGTGCCGCTGTCGGGGGCGGAGGTGGAGTTTGTCCAGGTTTCCGTGCGGAAGGTAACGTCTGGCGAAAGGGTGTCCAGGAGGTCCCAGCTAGTCTGCCCAGTACTCTACATGATCATGGTGTGGCCTAGTATTCACCAGAATAGTGCTAGCCTGTTGTAACATTTGTTGCTCTTCTTATCATGAGCGAGACTCCATTCTCTGATGCTGGCAGCAGGGATTTTAATAGTGGATACAGGTGCCTCTCGTTATCTTTATCCGAACTTCAGCCCTAGTATGGATACTACCTGCTTGCTCTTCCTGGTAAATAAGCATAGTACTTTATGATTAGGTCCACACATTCTCCCTGATTGTAAGTTGAGTGTGGCTGTGTAGAGTCAGGTTTGTTTGTTTACCTGTGAAGTCTATTGTGCACTATAAGATTAATGTTAGTTTGCGTTTCAACCTCAGACCCCTCTCCGTCCTTCCCACTGCCCGTTACTATTCTCAGCTCCTTTGGTTCCACCATGTACCTGGAATTGATTGTGAAGCAAAGTGCTCTGCCTGACTTTGTTACAGAGAGCTGAACTAGTTCCAGCTGGTCAAAAAGCAAGACTTCAGTAATGATGGTGACCTTGACGCATGGCTGTTCGAAAGTGGATTATTGGTAGGGGCAAATGTAGGTCTGCCACTGGCAATAAGGCCACTAACACATGATAGGACTCAGCATAGGTCTTGGAAAATTATTCCCATGCTCAACCCTTGGTAGCTTGGCTGCGAGCAGGCAGGCTTAACTTCAAAGACAGGTATGTAAAGCATTTAAAAACACCAATTCAGTAAATAAAGACACAATGCACAATAGAAATCCAACACCAATTTATAAAAATAGGAAATATTTTTATCTTTAAAATGACACCAAAACGACAAATCCAATGTAGGGAACATATGAATTTATAAAGATTTATCACTTTATAGCACTTAGAAACCTATAGCACCTTATTGGGATATCTGGTCGCGATAGACCGGCTCAAAGTTTCAGGCCGACCGCGATGGAGCCCTGAGCGGCTACCCCTTGCGGTAGGTCCCGGTCAAAGTTTTTACCTTCGGACTTAGAAACTTTTCTGGAGCTTTTTCTCGTGGGGTCCCTCGTTGCTCTTCACCAGGCCGGATTCGGTGAAGGTTCGCCGGCCTCAGATTTCTTCTACTCCCGGTCAAACTCTGGAAGTCGGACCTACGGAGCTTTCAGCGGGACGTACCTGGATGGCTTGGCCGGCTCGCGGTTGAAGGCAGGCGGCAAGGCTGGCCAGGTTGAGTCGGTCCCCCCCCCCCCATGGAGCTTTTTTCCAAAGTTGCTCCAAAGTTCTCCAAACTCCTGGAACTTCTTCCTGAAGTTCCCCAAAGGGTCCCAAAGTGTCTCAAACTCACTCGAAGGGTCTGGAAGCTCCAAGATGATCCTTGAAAGTTGAGAACTTCAGTTCCCACAATCCACTTGGACAAAACCCTTACAAATCCACTGGTAGTTTTCCAGGTTGCAGATTCTTGGTGATGATCCAGGTGAGCTCTGTTAACCTGTAGCTTGCAGGGAGTCCACTCTCCTCTTTTTCACAGCAAAGTAGTCCACAGGGCTGTAGTTCCAGATGGTAGTCTTCAGAGTACAGGCCTTAGAAATTGCACATCAAAACTTCTCAGCATGGCACAACGTCTTGCTTTCTTAAGTTTCTAGCAGCAGATCTGAGAGGCTCTGCCCTTCTCAGATACTTATTCCAAGTTCTCTGGGTCAAGCAGGAGGTCACTCCTGACCAATGGGGGCAGGGTAGCTCCCCAAAGATATGACCACATCCTGTAGAGTGTGGCATTATTTTGTCCCAGAGTGCATCAAATCTTCCAAATTCATAATGGCTGATTTTCCAGCAGTTAAGAGCTGGCTAAACACACCCCTAGGATGGCTATTTCCATAGTCTCTCCCCCTTGCATCTGCTCATTCCTTCCTTAACCTAGCATCTGGCTTGGGGGTCAAAAGTTTAGAGTTGTAAATGACACTGGTTTCTTCCCTCCCCTTTGAAGACCATGGTTTACGACTCCTCCCCCTGCCCTGGCATTCCTGTGGAACAGCACACTGCCCTCCCAGAAGAGCAGGGTAACCCCAGGGCTCTTTATCACCTCTTCAAAGCAGCCTGGCTAATCCACTTAACTCTGACCAATCAGGACAGACCCCTGGAAGGCTGAATCTGGACCTACAAACAAGAGTCTTAACTTCTTGTCTGTACATTTTAGGAGAAATTCAACAATATCATATTGTTGGATTTATCACTACCATTCTGGGAAGTCTTTGAATGGAAGTTCTGTCATTCTCCTATCGGGAGTTATTAGTTAATAACTTCTTGCCATGTTAACCTATGTGGCATGGGATTTGCAATGGGAAAAAATGACTTGGGCCATTATTCCAGCACCAGGACTTACAAAAACATATTTTATAAGTACTTCGCCTATATCTACAGGACCCCCACCCCATGGATCACTTAGGGGAGATTTTAGGGGTTCTGAATCTGTAGAAATATTGCAGATCCTCCCTTCCCAGTGCTCCTAGCATCAAAGTCGAATTTGGGCAGCACTTTGTGGGGAGTGAAATGTGAAATTTCACTTAACCCAGGGCATATAGAACTCATTTTATAAGGGTCCACCTTATAAATACCTGACCACCCCCCCCCCCCCCCCCCATTGGACACCTAGGGGAGACCCTGGGGGTTCCTAATATGACAAAACATTGTAGGTTATCCATTTTTAGGTGCCCCAAACACCAAAGTCGAGTTTGGGCACAATTTACTTTTTAAAAGCAGTCATGGCACCCAGGGCTGCTTTTAAACTGACCTCAGGCTTCAGCAGTGCACACATGCAAGTGCAGAAAAGGCTGCTGGCCTGTAAACTGCCATGCCCTACTATATACTAGGGACTGATGGGTAGTTTCAATCCCCCTGCCCTATTATGTACTAGGGTCTTGTAGGGTAGGTCATGCCAATCACAGGGGTACCCCAACCCATAGTGTACCCTAGTGTATGTAGGTGTTTTCACTGTATCCTAAATGCCTTTCAGCATTGCACTGGGCCTGGTTAGGCAGAGCCCAGGGTCAGTCAGTTACCACCAGTACCAGTCAGCAAATAGTTGGGGGGGGGGGGGGGGGGGAGGTGCCCAGGGCACAGGATGACTTTGCAACAATGGCCCAATGTGCACCCTCCTAGAAAAACATTGGCTGCCTGTGCATTCACTTATTTCCTCCCCACCAACCACTCCCACCCCCGCTAGCTCCCAATAAAATGCTGTACTTGGTGCTGAGAAGTTAATTGTCTGCCTGGAATTCCTAAACGAAACATGGCAGCTCACCTATCAATAGGTGCTAGGGAGCGATATTTAATTAAAAAGAAAATGTATGGGGAACGAATCACAGTAAGTACAAGTTTGGGGTAAGCTTGGAACATCAATGGATTCTTTTCTGAGGAATTGAACACGTCTACTGCTCAGTGAGAAATTAGTGTTTAGCGTAAAGGGAGTATGCCCTTTTCAGTCAGTGACCGAACTAAGTGTGAGGCCGTAAACTGAGCCTTCAAGGACTGGGAGCTTTGAGCCACTGCTCAGCCTGATGTGTATTTTCTGTGTGGTCCAAACAGCATCTGATAATGGAGAGACTCGTGTTTCTACATTACCACATCACAACAAGCGACTGACTGCAACAACCATATGCTAAAATCTTGTCTTTGTGAGACTGGCCATGTAAGACCAGTGTACCTGTCCCTTGTGAACCACTCATTTTCTTGAAGTAGGGATTGAGTGTAAGAATTGGACCTCTTCTAGTTGCTGCTCAATACTCCTTCAAATCATTGGTGGCTTTTAGCAGGTATAATTTTATCCCATGAAATGAAACCGGAACTCATGCTAAAATTGCAGTTTGCCATGGAGTACTGTTTCTGGACCAGAATAATTTAAAAACATTATTTTTTTTTTTTTTTTTTTTTAGAAGTGCATAACATTCTGTGCTGCTCGTCCAGTTTACAAGGGACATGCCTTATTAGAAGGTGGCAATTACCCAGCCATTTGATCCTGCAACCCTCCCTCCAAAAAAAGCATGTGTTTAATTTTAGCGAGCCTCACGCTGCCTCAAGTTGAATGGTGATAAAACTGCAGTTTTGGTGGTCGGTAACTACCCGTTACTTTGGAACCAGATAAGCTGGCCCTCCTCTGTCCCCAAAGCCAGATGTTAAAGCTTGGATATCCCCCTGGACAGTAAACTCACTATGGGAGCTCAAGTGAAGAAGCTGGCATCCAGCTGTTTTGGCCTCTGAAGAGCCCTCAGGAGGAAGCTTAACTGGCTACGAATTGCTGTCCGGAGAACTGTGATGCAAGGTCTAATACTATCCCGCCTTGATTACGGGAACTCTTATCTGGGCAGTTTACTCTGTTACAAAAAAGACTTCAGGTTATACAGAATGCTGGGGTGCGCAGCCTTCTGGGTTTTCCCAAATTTCAATCGGCCTCCCAGGCACTTGTCACTCTACGTTGGCTGTCCATAATCAAGAAGATTCAGTTTAAAGTGCTCTGTATGGTTCACCATGCGAGGCACAAGGAAGGGCCTTATATCCTTAATCACCTTATCAGCCCCTATTGTATGAAAAGAGCTGAGATCCAGTAACCGGAGTCTTCTCTCCATTCCCAGGGTGAAAAAAGCCAGATGCGATGGGCTGCGCTCCTTTGCCTACCTTGCACCCATAGTGTGGAACACCTTCTCTCTTAGGCAGAACGATAATTTACTTCGCTTTAGGAAACCACTCAAGACCTATCTATTTGCCTAAGATCGCTGTACTTGAGCCAAGTATATCTTTGCTCTGGGAAGCTCGTTCTGGGTAGCCATGCGCTCAATAAATCCTTCTGAATTTTGAATTTAATAGTAATGATGGAGAACCCCCGTGCAGGGCTCCAATCATTTAATTTTTACTAGACCTGTAGGTCTAGTAACCTAAAAAATTGACTCGACCTAACTGAAATGCACTTGACCTCAGTTTCTGGAAGCGGAGCAAATGTGAAAAGTTAACCAGATTTAAAGGCATTCTTATTGCTCATTCACTTTGTGAGCAGTAAAGATGCCTTTAAATCTTGCTATCTTGTCACATTTGACCTCTGTCTCTGAAAACAGAGAAAGTCAGTTTGTCTTCCTATTTGCCAGAAAGGGCGAGTAGGACCTAAAAATAGCTTGCCCTAATTGAGTCTGGCTCGCAAATGCAAGCGGGTGAGTGGTTTTTTTGAGCCCTGCCGTGCAAGTGGCATTTGTTTATAGATCAATATAAGGGGGCAGCAAAAGGTGGTAGGTTTTACACTGAGAAACCGAAAACGCATTCCTTTTGAATGCATGTCCCCTCCTGCCCCATCCCCCCTAGCTAAAATGATACCCTCTGAGGTTGCAATTGACTTTCATACTCCTCCTATGTGGTCTGGGGTGTAGAGCACTGTTTCGACTAGGGAGAGTGTACCGTACCAAAGCTTGCTAACTCCGGCCTGTTGCAGCTTCTTCAATTTAAATGTAATGGCTACATTCAAACTCATTGAATGTTCAGCACACTATGCAATGCATAAATACAGTTGTACAAGTGTATTGGTTTGGCATTCCTAGGTGACCCCTTTTCACTGCATTGACTCACTACAAATCGAATTGTACAATAAGGATACCCATTGTAGTCTAACTTCTATTTTTAGGTCTCGCGCCTAGCGTTGCACTGCTTAGCAGTGCTCGCGCAGCGCGAGACATTTAGTAGGGGGAAAAAACGGGGATTCAGCACTGACCTAGGAATCGCACACGCCCGTGCGCGTTCGATTCCTTTTGTGCTACCCCATTGGCCTTTTCGTGCGTCTTTGTATAAAAGACTGCACGCAATTGGCCAAAGGCGGGCGCATTGCTCCGCCCATGGCCTATTGGTGTCTATTACGCGCTTGGTGCGCGTAATAGACACCAATAGGCCATGTGGTTTCAATTATCGTGCCCAGACACCGGCGTGATAATTGAAATCACATGCTTAGCTGTGGCGCGCGTGCGCGCACCACTTATGTTTCTCTTAGACTGGGCGATTCATCTGGTTTAAGAAAATACTCCTCTGGGGCGTCCCCTGTTGGTACCAGGGGATGAAAGACGCTTTTGCACGAACCAGGCAAGCAGGAGCTGCATGAATTGAACACATGCGACAGGAACTGATGTAGGTCACCAGTTTGAGCCCTCACAAGAACAACTTAGCTCTCAGTCCTTCCAAGGTCGGTAAATTCAGTGCGATAAAGTAGGTAGTTGTTCTACCGGTTATTTATAGCGCTTGGAAATTATTATTACTTGTACCGGTTATTGTTCTCCACTTGCCTTTTCTGTACAGTGCTCTGTTTTATAGCTAATTTCATGCTAAACGCCTACTCATACATGTAGGTGCTCATTAAATGCACGCTAAAAGTGCCTCCTGTCGGAACAGTCATCCTGTGTGAAACTTCCAACCTCCCCCCGTGTCCTGTTGAGTGCTGTATATTTATTGTATAGGTTCTCAAACGAACCCTCCATTCCGAAGGAATAATGCCTGCAATACAGGGTGTGGATGTGGCGCAGCGCCAGAGCAGCCAGGGATCCGGTTCGAGTCTTGGCGTCGGCACAACATCCCGTGATTCTGGGCAAATCACTTAATTTCCCCGTGAACATGGACAGCGCCTGGATACCCCGGAGGTGATTTGATAAGCTGCGCTATATAAATCTACACAGTACTCACCGAGGACCGATGAGACGCCCACCCCCTCCACCCAGGGGAAAGTTACACAGGCACAGACCGGAGTGAGGAAAAGAACGGGTGGGAGGTGAACTGATCGTCATCACCAGGAGCTCGCGGACAGCACAGCTCCCTGGTGGGAGACAGCAGCTGGGAAGGAAGGAGCACCGGTAGCAGACACAGAGAAAGAGAGACACTGCAGGGGCCGCGGGGCACTTTCCAAGGATGTGGCATTAGGCCAGAGCTGCCGACTTTGCAACTGGGGAACCTGGTTCGAGTCCCGGCTTCGGCTCAACATCTGGTGATTCTGGGCTACTCGCCTAAACTCCTGTGCCTAAAATATGAGTCTGAGCTTGTGTAATGTACTCGGTGCTCAATTAAAGCGCTCCAATGCCCCCGGGCCAAGTTCGCGCTGTAAAAAACTGTCCAAAAACATAAAATGGGGGAAGATCGCGCAGGTGAGACCAGTGGCAGAGATGAGAGGCGCAACCTGCGTGGGTGATTTCTCAGAGCAATACAGACCCCAGGGATGAGACAGCCACGGGTGACAGAGGTGAAAGGTATGCTCAAGGTGGGCGGGGACCTCTCAACGAGACCGGCAGATACGGGAGGAAGACAGCACACCTGAGGTATGGAATGGGAGTGACTTATCACAGGACCCGATGGATAACCTGAGAGGAGGCAGGAAGAGGTGACAGAGGTGAAAGGTGCACCCAGGATGGGTGAGGAGGTCTCAGCGGTAAAGAGACAGACTGGGACAGAGGCAGCTCGAGTGAAATATGAAGGGAGATAAACTTTGTTGGCAGGAAAGACACAGCCACAGTTGAAACCTTCCACACGTCTAGGGATAAGTGACAGACTGAGTGGGAAGTGACAGCTCAACTGAGACCGGAAGTCGCAGATGTATAAACCGAGGCGGGTCCTGAGATAGAGCCTGGATTACCCCAGCGGCAGGAGATCACTGCATAAGTACTGTAGAGAAACTATGACCTAAAGGCAGGTTTTTAACTTTGTTCAACCCCCTATGTGAAAGATGTGCATGCACTGTAAGAATGCACAATTTATCTGTGTATGAGTAATTATACAAATAATGATTTATATGGCACTTACTCATTTTTTTAAATAGCACTACTCATACCAGTGTAGGGTGTCGGAGCGCTTTACATCACACAAAGAGACACAATAAATTATACAAGTGTGTAAATCAATGTACAGGAAATGTAACATAAGACAATGAGGATTATAAGGTGTTGGAACAACATATCATCCAAACTTGTAGACATTTGGGGACACATTTACTATTTCCCCCAACGCGGTTAAGCAAGGGAAGTTACTGGCCTGGAGAGAATAGAAATATGCCATGTCTACTAAGGATGGTGCACTTCTGCTCTCCCCCAGCACTGGCGCACTGTCTGCTGCCCAGCGTCAACGCAGGCACCCTTGCACCATAGTGCAAGGGTGCCTGCATTGTAAGCAGGATTGTTTTTGTACAGGAAGAGATGCGTTGTTGCACAAAAACAAGCCGTAGAGGCATATTCCTCTTTCTATGTGTGCTGCAGAATGCACCACACATTGATAGAGGAAATAACGAGGAGAAATAACTTAAAATAAGGATATTTCTCCTCGTTACGCCTCTGTTGGGTATGCTCACCATGTTGGTGCAAACCCAGGTTTACAAGTCTTTGTAAATCAGGGTTAGCATCAAAATACATGGGTGGATGCTTGCAAATGCCCATGCTCCACACATGTACCGGTTACCCACGTAAAATAGCCCAAGGTAGCTCTATGTGCTGTGTTGAGTTAATTTGAATTTACTAAACCATGCAAAGCGGCTTTGTGTGGATTAGTAAATGCTAAAACATTATTTTGCTTAGGGGCTGTGCCACAAAAGTGACACATCAATGACACCAAATCATAGTAAATCTAGGCCTGTATGTTAAGAGTGAATGTTCGGGAGAAAGACAAAGTCAGAATATAACAAGCATTGGCATAGCCAATAGGTCTCGCCTTTGGGACCTTATAAGTTTAGCCATGCAGCAGGTTATCCCCTATTAGCATGCCCACATACAACATTTTCGAATAATCGTACACTTTTGATTTAAAGTCGATATGAAATGAGCCAAGATGCGTTGGAGATGAATGGGCAGCATGGCTGGAGTATGGGTGCCAAAGCGGGACGTGGCAGGTGTAATGGTGACGAGCACGCACGTGTGACTATTGACCTTGGCAGCATTATTATGATATATTGAGAGGGTGGCTGTATAAAAGGAGGCATGCTGTATTCATGCTGTTGCAGCGTGAAAACAGGTTTGTTTTGTTTGCTGGTGCGGGTAGAGGACTAGGGCTAGGTAGAGGGAGAGAGAGCAAGAGAGATGAAGCGCAGCAATAGAGTACTTCAATAAAAAGAAAATTGTAGCGCATGGAAAAGTGAACAGTGGAAGGACACAGTGATAATAGGTCTATGCTCCAGGGAAGAAATACAAGAGGAAGGAAAGCCCACACACACTAATGATTAAAAGGCAATTCAGAGTGCAAATTAAGCCAATGAATGGTAAGCAGTGGGCTTGTTCTAAGCCCACTGTAAGCTAACAATATGTCTTGCAACACAGTGCATGTGTTGTCTTAGGCAAGACCTAAAAATGTAAACCAATTAAAGTGCCAGGTAAACTATACGCATGATATCAATCTAATAAGACAGCTGAATGAATCTGGTTCTGTACATTTCAATCTGCTTAAGGAGCTCAGCTTCCTAACAAATCACCACATTGTCATCAGTTTAGAAGGAATGATGGCAGTCGCAAGTAAAAGTGAAGATTCAAGAAGATTTAGCGCAAGTGCATTACATTAGTACCCCAAAGACTCATGCAGCACACCTTTCCAGCCTGGGATCTTTAACAAATATTTTCATACTAAGACCTCCCTTATGCACGTGTACAAGTGCTTACAGTTGAGAGGAATTAGACTTTGAGCAAATGTCAAGACCGTCAACACTTGGATCAATCCATTTAACTTTTAATTCTACTGCTTGCCGCCCACCAGTGCAATGAAAGGTTGATTCCCTATTGAGCATTAGGGGAGTAGGTCACACAAAGCAGAAAGGGAAGTAGAGGAAATAATCTTTTTACTGCGTGTCCCCAAGAAAAGTCATGGACTAGTTTGTCACTTAGCCAGTAACAATGGCACATGGCAATGGCAATGGTTGCCTGGTTTGTATGAGTGAGGAGGCATACAGAAGAACGTAGTCTGGGCAGAACGTGAGGGATCATGCTGTGTCGGAAGGGAATGTTAGATTCACTTAGAAGTATCCTTTGCTCCTGAGAGTTTAACACCCCCACAGCGAGCGTTCAGCAGCTCAACTGTTGCAGTTAAGCAGCAGAGGGGTTGAAAAAGAGTTGAAGAATTTGAAACCTCCAAGCACCTGCTAGCATTCCTCTAAGGAAGCAGGAGTCGCAATCACGATTAGTTGGGGGAGGAGGGGGAGGGAAATGCGATGGTGGCATAAGATGCTGCCTGCAGTGTACAGGCCTCAAATTAGAAGTCCGTTGTGGGCAGGCGAGCCCCCCGCGGTTACAGATGAAACAGAAATACTACTACCTCACATGTTAATAGGGGTGTTTTATAGAACCAAATTGCTCCTCTGTATTGAAATATTTTAACAAGGAATTTATTACAGCAAATAATTTGGTCCGCAGGTACACAGCCACCTACCCTTCATAAAGAAGGAAACTGAAGTGCTGGCAATGGCTTCAAATGCTCTTAAAATACTAAAGAGCTCCTGCCACGTAAAAAGTAAGCTCAAAGGGAGGTCTAAAGCCAGATCAGCGAGAAAAGCTAAATAAATCTCAATTTTTATTTTTAAGAACAAAAGTAAAGCTTGAAGGTCAATATTTCAACTTTCTACATAGGCACTGTGTATGAGCCATGCACTGCTATCGTTCAGTAGTCAACTTCTTAAAGAACTGACTGGGTGTTATTGTTAACGAATGTGGGCAGAGATGCTAACTGTATATCGACCTCGAGTCCAACAAGTATAACGTTAGTGAAACGCCACCTAAGTTATTGCTATGCACAGAATTTTCCCGGTGGTTCCACAATGGGCAGAATTCCTGGGAATAAGCAAAGGCATTGTTAAGATTGTTATTGTGAGGAGCGCACACCTATGGGGACCTTTAGCATGCGTGGGATGATGACCTGTATGCTTGAGTGATAATACTTCAAGATTCTACACAGGCACTCCTACAGCGGATCTCGGCCCATGCAATAGACTAATCTCTCACCAGTAAGGGTGATTTAAGCTGTTCTTGGAAAATGCATATTTGTCACCAAACCATCATTACACAAAAGAAAACAAGCACTGGCAAAGCCAATAGGTCTGAAGTCTTTAATGTGTCAATTATTGTTAAAATAAAATATAAGGCACTCGTTAACGCTCTTTGCAACCACAAATGCTTTGCTCTACATTAAAGTCTACCCTTTTGACTTTGCCAACACTGGGTAAAGAGCAGCAATCAATCAAGGTCTTGCATTTGGGACCAATTGGCTTTGTCAATGATTTTTACTGATTGTGTATGGTATATGTAGAGTATCCCCAACGATGTGCAGTATTGTTAAAGAGAAATGCATTTTTAACAAGCATTTGCAATGCAATAGGTCTCGCATTTGCAAAAGTGTGAGCTATTGGCATTGTAAATGACAAACCTTTTATCTATGTGTTGGTCTTCAAAATTTACGCTACTTTGAGCTATTGACATTGCAAATAACAATGCCTTTTATTTTTGTTTTCGTTTTTAAAACATAAATAAAAGGCTTTGTCATTTACAATGGCAATAGCTTAAACTCACGTAAATGCAAGACCTATTTCATTGCAAATGCTTGTTCATCAAGGTGCTTCCTTTATCTACGACTTACACCTTGTTTGTTCTGGAAGGTCAGGCAGTGGTTGATGTAGGAAGGGGCCGGCATTGTGGAGTTCCTTGTAGGCAACTTGAACTGGCATCTCTTTGGGACTGGGAGCCAGTGGATGTTTCTTAGGTGAGGGGGGGGAGAGGATTTGGGAGGTTGTGATGCTAGTCAGTTTGGGGAGGTTGCAAAGTAGTCTGGCTACAGCACTCTGTATGGTCTGTAATCATTTGAGGTGGCAGTTGTGGCATAAAGTGAGATTCTGTAGTCTAGACGGCTGGTGACGAGTTTGGGTTACTGTTTTGCTGGTGGGGATCCACCTGAAGATCTTGTGAAGCATGCGGAGAGTGTGGGAGCAGGAAGTGGTGACTGCATTGACCTGGTGCTTCATGGAGAGGTAACTGTCCAGGATGATGCAGAGATTGCGGGCGTGATTCATGGAGTTGGTGATGGTCTGAGTGCTGGGGGCCACCAGGCGTTGTCCCATGGGGGAGTGTTTCCAAAGATGAGAGCTTCGGTCTTGTCTGTGTTCAGTTTCAGGCAGTTGGATCTCATCCAGTCGGCGACTATGGTCATGGAATTCTGGAAGTTTGGTCTGGTGGTGTCCTCCATGAGGGAGAGGATGAGTTGGGCGTATGAGTATGTTGATTCCATGGGTGCGGATGATGTCAGCCAGTGGGGTCAAATAGGTGTTGAAGAGGGTGGGGCTGAGCGATCCCTGGAGGACTCCGAAGATGATGATCTTGGGATCTGAGGTGAATGGAGGAAGGTGGATTCTTTGTGTGTGTCCTGTGAGGAAGGAGGAGATCCACTTAAGTTTGTTGCCTCTGCTGCTGATGTGGTAGAGTCTAGCGATGATGGGGTGGTGGAATACGGTGTCAAAGGCCGCTGAGAGGTCGAGGAGGAGCAGGGCAGCTGACTCGCAGTGGTCATGGATGGCTGTCTGTTGCGGTTGTCAATGCGGTCTCTGTGCTGTGGTTGGAGCGGAAGCCTGACTGGGTGGAGTCGAGTAGGTTGTTTCCTTCCAGGTGACTGGTCAACTGGTGGTTGATTGCTTTTTCCAGGACCTTGGCCGGGAAGGGGAGCAGCAAGATGGGGCAGTAGTTTTTAAGCTCGCTGGGGCTGAAGGGGTTTCACCTGTGTGTTTACACACAGGAGTAAGCTCCCACTGTGAAACTTGCAGAGGATACGGCAGCTGATAGTCCAAGTCCTATGCAATTTCTTTTTAGCTATTTGCACAAATTCACTAAAATGTGGAACCCAGTTCTAATGTACTTGAATAAGGACAACATAGGAATAATATGCCTGAACAGACTACGGGCACTTGGACTCCTAGATAAGGATGGGCATTAACGTGATTTAAATTGGATCTCTGACTCCAATGAATTAATGAGACAAAAATAGTAGTAGAGTGCGTGGAGGGCGATGACCTGAAGGGAAGATGGGGGAGGGGAACAAGGGGGATAGTTTCCTTTTTTGTTGGGCACTCTGTCTAAATGACATGCGATACAAAACCGCAATAAAAATCATGGAAACTTAACATTGTGAATCACGGCTCCTGTCAATCGTGCCAAACTCACTGTTTGCCAGTGGTAGAGAAACAACAAAAGCTATCACTAGAATATGGTGAAAGGTATGAGTAATGGCCTATGTTGTCTTTAGTGGTCACTATAACTGGGGCCATCTCATTGCATGTTTCACCTAGAACCATAACTTAGTTGATAGCTTCCTTCCCCCCCCCCGTGACTCCAAGGTAAATGTATCTATAGATAATTAGTATCTAAAGTTACAGGTATCTTAACAGCATGTGGGCATTGCTCTTATTGGCTGCAATAGTTTAGAAAAATTAAAAATGAGTTGCGAATATTCATTGCAAGCTTGACTTCCACAGCCACTATAATCCCACCAATTGTCTTTAATGATCAGTGCAGGGCCGTAGCAGAAGCTTTTGGCTCCCATTTTTTGAGCGACCTTGGTAATTGTTAGGGGGGTGGTGACGAGTTTGCACACGTGTGCAAACATAGCTGTCATTGGATCAAGTCGGTGGTGGTTACTGATGGTCCTGCTCCTTCTGCATACTCCTGCGGCTCTGAAGTCTGGTGACCTGTACAAATCTAGCATTGACTCGGCGATCATGAAGTTCGTATGAACGATTTTAGCAAGTAAAAGCACCAATTGTAACTGGGCAAAGCAAATTTTCTGTGTATAGTTAGTGTTTTCACATTGAATAAAGGATACACATGTAGTTTTGTAGTGGTTAAACTTAGTCACCTTTTAAGGGGGTCCAGATAAAGGCAAGTGGTGCAAACAATCCCAGCAAATTGGGGGGAGCTTCTGATAGGAGGCTTCAGCCTGGCTCCATAATGAATGCAAACGTTGCATAGAAAATAGCCATGTAACCTTGAGTCCTAATTATTGAACCCTCACTTGCTTATCTAATGTCAAATTTAAGGAAATACATGGACTGCTGGATTATGGTTTCTTTTCTTTAGAAATTGCAAAACAGTTTTTGATCTCCAGTATTCAGGATTAAAAATTCAATTAGTTCTGTTCTACAGTTGTTGGATATGCAATTTCTTTTGGGTCAAAATCGGGGAAATGTATTTGTGTCTTGTTTGTGATGAGTTGTTTGTGGCCCTCTTAAGTGCATATTATAAAATGTATCTTTTGTTCCCTCTGCTTATACGTAGGGTATGTCCCTGAACTTGGAACCTGACAACGTAGGTGTGGTCGTGTTTGGTAATGATAAACTGATCAAAGAAGGTGACATTGTGAAGAGAACAGGAGCCATCGTCGATGTTCCTGTTGGTCTTGAACTGCTTGGCCGTGTTGTAGACGCTCTGGGCAATGTCATTGATGGAAAGGTAAGTGTAAGGGTGCCTCGCAATATGTAGAGAACTCTAAAATAATGGATTCATTTATAATGTAGTATTTACATGTTTGTTTATTATTATTTTTTTTTTTTTTAGGGGCCACTCGGCAACAAGATCCGCAGAAGAGTTGGTCTGAAGGCACCTGGAATCATTCCTAGGATCTCTGTCCGAGAACCAATGCAGACTGGTATTAAAGCTGTTGACAGTTTGGTACCCATTGGCCGTGGTCAGCGTGAGTTGATCATTGGCGACAGGCAGACTGGGTAAAGAAAGACTTTAATTTGAATGGCTTATTGAACTATACCACTGTTAGTTTTTAGTTTTTTTTCTCTATTAAAGTATGCAAAACATGAGCAACTTAAAATCCGTGTTTGTCCTACAGTTGCCTGTGGCTAGGTCATTTATTTGTTGTTACTTGGTATTTAAATTGGGATATTGTTTATTTTGAACTGCATTCATTATTTTTATAGGGTTAAGAGATATCCTGTATGTGGTCATGACTATTTCATTTTATTTGAATCAATAACTGGATGTTCAAGAGAAACGGATCATTTGTGTTTGTATACGTTTTCTATTTTAGATCTTGTTAATTAATTGTCGGAGGTTGAGGATAGTTGGAGATTGCCTAATTATACTGCCAGTTTTTAGAAGTATTGTTGAGGAACATTTTTCTCAATGAGCAAGACTAATGTATAGCTTCACAGTGAAGTGTTTGGTGTGGTTCAAGAAGAGGGTTCCCAGTGACCGTGTCTTACAGTAACTTAAAAGAAATTTGCGTTTTAAATTGCGAAGTTGCAGTGACTGCCCCTTGGCCGCAGGGTGGTGTGGGAAACCTGCAGCGTGGACTTACCGGAACCACCTGCATCATGGCCCAGAGTGTTGCGGAGGGGGAGCGGGCAGCAGTCTGGCCTGAGCTTGTGGGTTGAGGCTTCCTGCTACTGTTTGGAGTGGTCCCGGGCACTGCCTGCCCTGCTACCAGGGCCTGACTGCCAGGGTGGGAGTCTGCCCTCAGGGGACCCTGAGAAGCCATGGAAAGAGTCGGCAGCCCCTGGAGTTACTGGGTAGGCTTAGGAGAGGGGCCTGGGGACAACGTGACCCCCCTGCTTCCTTGGAGTGGAGGCCTGGAGCGTGATTGGCTGCCCACCACCACCCCAACCAGTTTCCCGGGGACATTGAGGTACTGTGCGGATCCTAGGGTGCACAATGCTCTGGAACTTTGGAACCCTAAAGTCTGCTTTAATACCCTAACGAATGGCTCCATACGCTGCACCCATGGGCAAGACACAGCAACAAAGTAAAATAGATAAATTTATTAAAACCATCCCACAGCCTTGAGGGCCGAATCGTACCCTTGGACAGTCCTCTCCTGGTCAAATATTGTAAGACAGTTGCAGCACTAGGAGCGGACTAGAGATGAATATTGGCAGTGTGGGAATAGAAGTTGGACTCCTACGCCAAAACCTCCAGAAAAATAATCGCAGAGATCCGGATCTCCACGGCAGAAGACACCATGCTGGCCCTAAACACGAAACAACATGACTAAAGAGGGTGGTGAGCCGGTTGGGACAAAAGACTGAGGATGCGGAAGGATGATCACTGAGGGACAAACTTGGCTTTGTTGGGTTTCCTGAAGGAGCCGAGGGATCGAACCAGAGTACTTCCTGGCCACATGGCTGTGCTCCTGGGTCTCAGCGGCCAAACTCTCCACCCGTTTCATTATTGAAAGGGTGTAACAGTTGTTTGCGAGAACTGTGATTGCTCTCTTGCTCAACTATATAAACGGACACCATCCTCTGCTATTCTCGATCCCATCAAGATCTCAGATTTTAGGGGACCTGCTTCAGTGTCTACCCAGATTACAGACAGCATGTACAGCAACTGCAGCGCTCCTTAAGTACATGCTCCTTTTCCTTCAAAATTGAAAGTCTCACACAGTGACAAATTGCACCCCAGGAAGTTTGGGACTGGCTGAAAATCTGGCACCCGGGCACCAGAAATAGAAACACTGCTCCCCCCCCCCAACTAGCTGACCCCTATAGAATCAGCTGCAGCATTTAATTAATCTTACGCGCCTCACTCTGACATAAACTGAAGGCCTCTGCTGCCGTCTCCTCCCAGTTTTGCATATATGAGGTGGGCGATAAGGCCAGCAAGGCCCTACACTGGCTGGCTCAAAAAGATCTTGCTCTGCGGTTCATGCCGTGTCTGAAAACTGTTGGAGGGGTGTCACAGACCCTGCAGATATCGCCAATGACTTCGCATAGTACTTTGCATCCCTTTATGCAGCATCGGACCCACCGGTCACTGACTGAGGTAACCTATCGCGTAAGACCTACCCCTTCACACTTGTCCAAATTATGGCGGTCTGCATGAGGCAGTCGCTCAGTGAGATAAAAATACAGGAGGTCATTGTGGGCTTACTGCATGGAAAGACCCTGGAGCCCAACTGGTTCCCCTAAGAGCTGTTTCTAAGGTACTCCGCCCTCTTCACCATTTTGAATGTGTATGAAGAGGTCCATAAGACAAGGGTGCTGTCACAGGGCCTCTGGGGTGCCACTATCTCCGTTCTACTAAAACCGGGCATGCCCCTAAAGGAATGTGGTTCCTACACCTCAAAATGTTCTGGCCAACATACTGCTGACTATGCTCGATTTGGTAGAATAGGTAGGTTTCTAGCATGACTGACTACCAGGCACTGCCTCAAGCAATTGAACACTATCTTATCCGTGTGCACCAATTGCCAGGAGACACAAGCCCTAGTCTCCATTGATTTTGAGGGCCTTCGATTCAGTACACTGGTCCTTCATGCTTCGCTTCTTGGAGGGAATGAATTGCTGCCTTGTCTATTGCCACTACTTTACTCTATTATGCAAGGAGCCCTGGGCATGTGTTAAAGCTAACCGTGATGTCTGCACCCTTTCCAATTAGACTGGGTACCAGGCAAGGATGCCTCTTTCCCCGCTCCTGTTCTCACTCACAATCAAGCCCTTGGATCAGGGGAGATGCGCAACTTAACAGCTTCTCATGGCCCTCCACATGGGAAGATAGTCTCACTATATGCTTATGCTCTTTTGGTAAATATTAGTGTCTGTCCGTGTTCATTACCCCGACTAATGAATATATTAAGAATTTATGAAGAGGCGTCTGGTCTCCTGGGGAAATGGGCGAAAACAACATACTTACCAGCATCTGTAGATCATTGCAAGATTCAATGCTCCTTGCACCTAGGTTGGGCCCCTGAACACTTTAAATATCTAGGCATACAGATAACCATAGATGAGCTGCTGTCGTGGGACCTGATTGGTGTACCCAGAAAAAGACGTCTGGGAAGGGCATTGTAGCCACCCCTTCACATATCTTGTAAAGACCTACATCTGTGATTACGGCACGCAATAGGACATAAATGTGCTTTGCTTAAATTACCAGCTCACAACCCCTTTGACGCACAGGTCGCACTATCTGTTATTGAGAATTGGGGCGATGCAGATCGTTGGTAAGTAACCCTCCCGTTCCCATGATAGGACAGGGGGGTGCAAGATGTTGGTGCCATCTTGGTTTCTGGCAGGTCAGCCTCATCCAATGGACCAAGAATACTGGTGAGCTCCACTGGACTCTGCCTCATCTAACTGAAATACACAGGGTCTACTATAGCCTATCGAGGCTCCGAAAAATGAAGCGGGGTCTAGATCCCAACTGCAAAAGATGTAAAACTGAGTTAAGGACCACAATCTGGACTGCCCCATTATATAGAGATTGTTCCTGAATGCACTCTACTCTCTCCGAGGTGACAGGCAGTACTATTAAAACTGACACAGAATGGTACTCTTTAGGACTGATGGGCGAATGGGAGGGGGAGGGCCATGGGCTGCTAGAGACTTGGCGGCTATCGGACTGTTACTAGCCAAGAGAGGCAAAGCCTGATACTGGTGTTCTGCAGGGGCACCTCCCATGAGAGAATGGATATATGGGATGAACTAGTGTGCAAGAGCGGAGGACGAAGCCTAGAAGTCCAGGGTTTACAAAAAAACAAACCTATGCGGTATGTGCTTAAATTAATCTGCCATGGCTAATGTCCAAATGATGATTCTTACAGAAGTATGCACTGTTAGTTACTTTGTACTATTCTAAGCTATGTTGAAGTGCCAGTTATCTGGTTTGCTTATGGCTTTCAAACAAACACTGTGGTAAAAATAAAATACCTAGATTACTGTTCTGTTGAATAAGCCATCAAAGGTAGTCTGCTCCTCAATAGGGTCTTGCCTAAAACAGCACTTGCATGGTCTGGTGCAAGACCTTTTGTTAATGTGCAGTGGGTTTTGAGCCCGTCCATTGCTTACTGTTGGTTGGTTTCGTTGTCCATAATTTGCTTATCTTTTGCAACCACTTTCATAGTTTTCACTTACCTGGAGCATGGGCCCATTAGTTGTGTTCCTACACTGCTCATTTTTCGGGCACTACTTGTTTAGTTTTTGTTTAAGAACTGTATAAGAGTGCATGTGTTTTCCAATTGTCTCTCTCGTGTACTTCTCCTGTGTTCCTTTCTCACCCTCTCTGTTGCTGTTCTTACTTCCTCAACATCATGTCAGTTTGCTTCCCCGGCCATCCTCTGTTTTCCCCAACACACCCTTGTCAATGTGCTTTTCCAGACCTTCATCTCCACCCTGTCAACTTGCTCCCCCAGCCCTTTTCGCCCACCCGCTGTTGTCTGTGTGCTTCCCCATTCTCTTGCGGGTCCTTTCACACCTGCGACCTCTCCTCCCTCTTGAGTTGCTTTGTGTCCCCGCCCCAACCCACTCCCATTTTTTTTACATAAAAAAATATAGCCCACCCGCGCTGGCCACGGCATAGCACTTTCTTTAAAAATCGTGGTTAGCCATGCTGCATATGCCTGGTCTACTAGTGCCCTAATATAGTATCTTGGTAATGCGTTAGAGCATTCTGTTTGTCTGGTTCAACATCCCAATAAGCTTGATTTTAGCTGCTGTCAAGATTGATGTATTTAACTTGCCTTACCCTTCCCCTGCCCCCCCTACCCCCCCTTTTTTTTTTTAGGTCGAACCTAGGCAACGCGCCTGTGCTGTCTGGAAGACCTGTTGTAAACAGAATCGGGAATGTAATCCCGCCTGCTGGTTGCCATTGGTTAGGTCCTCTGTTGCTCTTAGTTCCTGGCACCTAATTGGTTCCCGCAGTCCATACGTCAGTTCCTTTCCAGGGTGAGCAGCACTGGCCAAGTACAGTTTCCCTACGTTTTCAGGGCTTATCTCTGATAAGGCAGAATTTTCTTCTGCTTCCCTTCCCTACACTACAAGCCCAGCTCCTGTCTTCGGTGGCCCTGCTCTCGCTATCTATCTCCCCGCGCGTTGCTCTTCCCCCCCCCCCACCACTCTTGGGTTGTGCGGTAGCCTTGCCCCACCGCTACCTCCCGCGGCACGCCCCTCATGGCCCGTGCAGTGACTCCCCCCCCCACCACCTCCCGGGGCATGCCACTCATGGCCTGTGCGGTGCCCTTCCCCCGCTACCACCTCCCGGGACATGCCCCTCTTAGTCCGTGCTGTGCCCTTCCCCCGCTACCACCTCCCGGGGCATACCACTCTTAGTCCGTGCTGTGCCCTTCCCCTGCTACCACCTCCCGGGGCATGCCACTCTTAGTCCGTGCTGTGCCCTTCCCCCGCTACCACCTCCCGGGGCATGCCACTCTTAGCCCGTGCTGTGCCCTTCCCCCGCTACCACCTCCCGGGGCATGCCAACCGTAGCCCGTGCGGTGCCCTTCCCCGCTACCACCTCCCGGGACACGCAACTCTTGGCTCCTCCCATGACAAGGGAGCAGCAGAGACAAACTACACTGTTTATACTTAAATGCTGCCATACTGACCTTCCTCCGCTACCACCTCCCAGGGCACGCCACTCTTAGCCCATGTGGTGCCCTTCCCCCACTACCACCTCCCGGGGCACGCCACTCTTGGCTCCTCCCATGATTACTCTGTATTTAAACTTAAGCCGGTCAGTATGCCAGCATTTATTTTTGTTTATTAGGTCACCACAGGAGCCCACGTAGCTTCAAAGTGAGCGCTCTCACCCTCCGGATTGGTGTTGTGCCCTCCCCACACCCTCCGAGCACGAATGCAACGTTTCCCTCAACCCACCCTTTCCCCGTGCATATAGTAAGCAACCATCCATGTCCTTATCTGGAAGAGGGGCAACATTTAGGCCCTTTTCTATGGCATTACTGACCGACTGACCGGCTTGCAATGGTGAGTCATCCGTGACCCCTGCATACAACCAACACACGTGTGACCCTTGCCCTGTCAGCGCTTATAGATGTTAACACCTGCACTCAGTAACTTAGGCAGGGGTTACCTCACCCCTTCATCCAGTATGACACGCACTCATTAAGCTGGGCAGGACGCTTTGCAATCCAACTTTTTTAGTTTAATATTTCTTTTATTGCTACAGTACACTGAGCGAAGTTTTATTTGCCCATCTAGTGCTCTATATTAGTGCATTTGCAGGCAGCCATCTCTCCTCCTCAGCGCTTCCCCCCCCCCCCCCCCATTGCATTCTTTCCTCTTCATTGCTTGCCCGTCCTCCAACCCCTCCTGCCTTAGTGCCTTGCTACGGTTTTCAGACTGCTGAGTCTGCTGTGAAACCACTCTGTTTTGCCCTGCCTGTGTTTATGCTGCATGAGTTGTTTCTAACCCTGAAGCAACATTAATTGCTGGGGTTATATGCAAGGGTATGGTCGGTGCTTCGGGGCTGAATGATTAAAATAATGTATTCTTTAAAGGGAAATCATGCTGACTTATTTAAGCATTGGTACAAAAAAGTGATTAATGTTTATATTAAAAACGTCTCGAACTGGTTCCTTCAGTAATTTCCCGAAGAAACTCAATCGCACATTTATTAACATTCCATTCACGCAATACGAGCAGCACAGGACACTTCCCTCACAGCTCCTCTTTATGCAATTAATAAAGTTCCAATATGAGCTTTGCACTTAAGGCTATTATTGAAGACATGGGGCTTACACACAGTGCTTGAAATGATACTCCACGTAGAGGTACATCTAATAATACTCTGCACATATATCTAGACTATCATTCAATATTTTGGACTGTAGGAAGATTCAGGATAGGCACAACTTCTCTAGGCCATCTGTCCGTACGCTGCCTCACATTACGCATGCAGGAACGTATTTAGGAAATGTTTTTAGGAAAGCATTGTCAAAGCAATAGGTTTCGTCTATGCAAAATCTATTGGCTTGTCAATATTTTTTTTTTTATACTGTGCACAGCAGTTAAGCTTCTGTACAACATGTAAAAAAATAAAATAAAAGCGTTTGCAATTCAATAGGTCTCGCATTACTGAAAGTTTGAGCTATTGGCGTAGCAAATAATAATGCAAAGCCAAAAGCTCAAACTTTCAGTAATGCAAGACCTATTGCATTGCAAATGCTTGTTTACTTTGTATCTCAGATACTTTTGAGACTTTGAGGGTGGTTTAAGTAGGACAGTCCCAGTCCTGAATATTCACAGTGGAATAATACTAACTGTTTTGAGTTTTAGCCCTCATGTTATTCATTTAATGAGCAGAGCCTCTCCTTCAAACCTGCCCACCCAATTCTACCTACCCTACAATGATGTCTCTGGGCAAAAATTAGTTTTGTACTTGTTTAGAAGGTACTTTAAAGGTGACATCAATGTACAGCATATAAATTGCTTTGGAGTTGCTTGCATATGCCGTGAACTTTCTAATATGTTTGCACAATCCTTCTGCAGCCAGTGTTGAACTGTTTACAGCTTACCTACAATCTGCACTGTAATATAAATTTGAATGTTTGGAGGATTTTTTTTTCTTTTTTTTTTCCCTTCTGCTCGCTTCCCTAACAACTTCTGCGAGCTTGACACCCACACTAGTGTTCATGGAGAACAAAATATAATTGATGCTGGAAAGTTTTCAATCAACGGTTAACCTGCTTGAGTTTGGGTGCATGGATTAGTGGATTTGTTTTGGCACACCTGGAGGCCGTATCTTATACACACACTTTGATTTCCCTTATTGTCTCCAGTTGTGCGTGTGTGTGTATATATGTGTATAATATATATTTCTCAAATGACTGGCTGGTTTTCGTAGTTCTTGGAATTGAATCCCTAACAGTGGAAGAAGAGGACTGCTTTGGTTCTCTCGCTGGCTATTGAGAGAAGATCAATGTGTATATTCAGTGATTTCCCAAGCCCATGGGGTAATCTGGGTGACTACTTATTGGCCTCACATGGCCAGTCATTTAGATTACAAGAGGGAACAAATGATATAACTAAACTTTACTTGCAGCGTGAATCTTTTATGGATTCACATGCAGTGCATTATTCCGACATCTAGTGGTTGGGTCACGAATTGTTGTTTGTCCTTGTTTTTCGTTTGTTAGTGGGTGTCGACATCCCACCATTTAGTGTCCTCCTGTGACGTCGACGTGCTTCCACCGGAAGCTGCCACCTTTGGTTGCCATCTTCAGATTCTTTTTTTCTGCCGTTGGGTCTGGATCGAAATGGAAAGAGCTCCAGGATTTGGAGCGAAGAATCTACACAAAATTGCGAAAAGACTTCAAAAACGACAATTCAAGGTACCCGTCTTCGAATCGAGGGGCCGGACGGCGACAACGGTGGAAACAACAACCTTGTTGACGATTTAACGGATAATGCGCGTACAGGACAATGTGGTAATGGACAACACACCATTCAAATTTTGCCGAAATAGTCGTCGTAAATGTGCCCAGAAGGACCAGCATCCAGTCTGCAACGTCTGCTTACTGGAGGATCACCGAAATGAAGATTGCAACGCATTTTCAGAGTTCACCCTGAAGATGTTGAGGGTAAGGGACACCGAGAAGAGCCAACTACAACATGCCGGGCCAGAGCGCAGCACCATCGCTACGAGATCTGGGACTCTCGAGCGAGGAAGAGGACAATGTCGCAGAAGGTCCAGAAGGCGAAACAGACATCAACATCCAAGTCGTTGAGGTCAAACAAAACTTCTGAGAGTGGTAAGAGAACCGTCGTCCTCGAAGAAAGTGGACTAGTCCAGAAAAATTGACTCCAGGGTCTCAGAGGGAGCAGCGGCGTCAAAACACTCTATGTCTGCAGTTGCATCCCAAAAGAAACACTCTGTAGGATCCTTAGACAACAACTCTAACAGTTAAGACCCTCTCAAAATCCAACACGTCGAAAGAGTCAATGTAGAGACACGTCGAAGCAAGAGGTCGAAACCCGAAAAGCATGGCCCGATGCACGCGTCGACGGAAAAGGCACTGTCCGCCGCGAAAAGAGGAGAAACTAGACACCGCATTTCACGCTTCGGAAATCGAGAGGAAGAGACTGGAGGCAGAAATGGCCAGTATTTTGCAACGTAAAAGATTTCGACGAAGGCTTGAAGCAATTCAAGATACCGTTGAAAATCGCGATGGAAAAGATCGTCTGAGTTGGAACCTCCACTGACGCCAGAACCTTTAAGGAACAGGAGGAGTTCTTTTTCGAGGAGGAAGAACAAATCTACCTGGAATCTGAAACCTCAGATTCAAGACCTACAATGGGAAGACCTCGACACAGACTCCCCAGAGGAAGCTGTCAAAACCTATCCTTCGAAACCTTCCCCACCAGACGACATTGGTATGTACAAACCAGGTCATCAGGAAAGCTGTTTAGACCTATGGGGTACAGCTGGAAAAAGAAAAACCACAATCGTGTTTTTTGCTCTAAACATTAATGCTTATAGAATCAAGGAACCAATTCCTTCCTACGATACCAAGTGTACTAGACCAAGGAAAGGAAGCATTTAAGGAGCCGGCCACATGTAAAGCAGTCAAATATAAACACTCCTCCAAAGACCCTATTTACATCAAAGGGTCAGTAACTGCGGACTCCATCATAACCGCCACAGCCAGGAAGAGGGCTAATGTGCCTTCCACTACTGGTCCACCACCGGACAACGAAAGCAAAAGAATGGACCTTATGGGGAGAAAGGTTGAGAGAAGTGTGGCAAACCAATGGCGCATCGCCAATTCCAATGCCTTGCTAAACAGACGTTCATACAAACATTGGGAGGCGGTAGGAGATCTACTGAAACACCTACCAGAACAATACCAAAAAAAGAGCAAGCCACTTAGAAGAGGGGAAGAATATAGCAAATACATGCTTAAAATCTGCCCTAGATGCCGCAGAAACATCAAGCAGACAGATAATTATTGGCATCACAGAAAGAAGATATGCATGGCTGCAGATCTCGGGATTCACGCTAGAAGTGCAAAACAACATACTTATCTCACCTTTCAATGGGAAGCTTTTTGGAAGCGCGGTGGACGACACGCTGAACCAAATAAAGAGAGACCATGAAACAGCAAGGTCTATGGGTGCACTACAGTTCAGAGGGAACATGCGTAGAGGAACCCCCCCTCGAGACCAGCGGGGAGAGGGAACCATTACCCCACAACTTCACATCAAACTTTCCAACAAGGTTACCAAGGTGAAAACCAGGGACAACAAGGACCGCAGCAAAATTGGCAATACCAACAAGGAAGACCATCCTTTCAAGGACACCCTGTGGAAGAGGCCTTCCACAAAGAGGGGGAGCAGCCACACAAGCTAAATGACTGCATTGCAAACATGGCACACACTCCAGAAAGATCACGGAGGGTGCACACAGAATCAAAGACATCAAACAAACTATCAGTTCCTCCAACATTCTACACCAGTAGCCGGCAGACTAAAGAATTTCCACCAAAAATGGAAAGAAATCCCTTCCGAAAAATGGATCTTAAACATAATACAGTACGGTTACTGCATAGAACTAGTCAAAACACCTCCCAACACCAGACCAAAGAGGAAAATAATTTCCAAAGGAGAAACTACTGTTACTCCAAGAAGTACAGGAACTACAAGCAAAATAAACTATAGAACACGTACCACACAAGGAAAGAAACAAGGGAAATGACTCTACGTACTTCCTAATCCCAAAGATAGGACTTGGTGTTCCGTCTATCTTAGATCTCAGATTCCTCAAGTTCATAAAAACACAAATGGGATGGGGAGCTCACATGGACAACCTCAAGGTGAGGGGGGACTGTGGACACAGCAGGAAGCTGTACAGCACATCAACATCCTAGAGTTAAAGACCGTGTTCCTAGCCTTAAAAGCCTTTCAGAAAGAGTTGTACGGGAAAACAATTCTAATACCAACTGACAACGCAACCACCATGTTTTACATAAACAAGGGGAACACATTCTGTAGCACTTTTGACTCTAGCTCAGCAACTCTGGACGTGGGTAATTCCACGGAACATAAACCTAATAGCAATCCACCTGCCAGGCATGATAATGTAGAAGCGGACAGACTCGGCAGACAAGCTTCGTCATCCCACGAGTGGGAGATAAATCAATACGAACTCAAGATTTTTCGCAAATGGGAACTCCAGAAGTCGACCTCTTTGCAACACCCCAAAATGCCAAGACTTCGCGTCCAGGCAACCTTGCAATCAGTCCCTAGGAAATGCTCTATGGATAAACTGGTCAGGGAGATTTGCTTGCGCTTTTTCCCCCGATACCACTACTCCACAAAGTAATCAACAACTGGAAGGTCAGCCACATGACCATGATTCTTATTGCCCCACAATGAGCGAGGCAAACATGGTTCTCGGAGATAATGGAGGTATCTTAAGGGAAAATTCACAAATTACCAGACTTACTAACCATGCAAGAAGGAAGAGTGCTCCATCCAGATCCAGAAAGCCTGAGCCTCGCTGCATGGCTCCTGAAGACCTAGAATTTGCACACCTAAAGCTACCAGAAAGTACTATGGCAGTCCTAAGGGAAGCAAGAAAGCCAACCCCTAGAAAATGCTACACAGCAAAATGGAAAAGATACTCTCTATGGTGCCTCGGAGAAGGTCTTTCCCAAAAAATCACAAAAGAAAAGACCGTTCTAAGGTATTTAACACATCTACTACAGAGTAAACTAACGTAAGCGTCATTGAAAGTTCACTTAGCAGCAATTGTAGCATATACAAGAAGACTCGCAGGGAAGAGCTTCTGCACTTCTCACGTGGTCAAAAGGTTCCTGGAAGGGGCAAAACATCGCCCCACCAAACAGTGCCAGCACCCACAAGGAATCTAAATGTAGTACTCGCTCAGCTGATCTGATGAAGGCACCATTTTAACCACTACACAAGGCGATGCCACAAATACTCCCACTGAAAACAGCCTTTTTAGTGGCGATAACTTCACTACGTAGAGTTAGTGAGTTGCAAGCACGAACATTACAGGAACCCTACTTCCAAATACATAATGACAGAGTCGTCATAAGAACAGATCCACATTTCATGCCAAAGGTGGTATCAAAATTCCACACAAACCAATCCATACAAATACCAAGTTTCTTCCAAAGACTGAAGCGGTGAAAGCATTGCGCACACGACGCTAGAAGAGCAGTCCTGTATTACATTGAAAAGACACAGGAATACAGAAAGACCAAGCAATTCTTTGTATCTTTTGCAAACCGTTTTCTGGGAAGGCCAGTAACCAAGACCACAATTGCAAGATGGATTGCACAAGCCATACAGTTGTGCCACAAACAAGCAGGACAAACATTACAAGGGGCCCCGCGGGCTCACTCAACAAAGAAAGGAGCAACAATCTCCTTTCTAGCCAATACTCCAATTCAGGACATTTGAATGGCAGCAACGTGGTCTTCAGTGCACACGTTCACGAAACACTACTGTGTGGACATTCAAATGAATAAGTAAGAACAAGTAGGACAAAGTCTTTCAACATCAATTCACAAACAAATGCTCATTTTCCACCCAGCCACCACAAGACTAGCAAACCGCTACAAAGTCTATGCACAGCATGTGAATCCAGAAAAGGTTCACGCTGCAAAACGTATAGTTTCTTACCTGTCGGTGTATTTTTGCAGCTTGAAGTATTTTCTGGATTCACTAGCGAACCCACCCTCCTCCACCACCAAGAAAGGTGAGACCAGGGGAGAAAAAAAAGAATCCAGAGATGGCGACCAAAGGTGGGAGCCTCAGGAGGAAGCACGTCGACGTCCCAGGAGGACTCCAAATGGTGGGATGTCGACGCCCACTAACAAACTGGGGGAAAAAATACAATTCCGGACCCAACCACTAGATGGCGGAATAATGCTAAGCAGTGAATCCACAAAATTCTTCAAGCTGCAAAACTGCATCGACAGGTAAACTATTCGTTTAGTGCCGGTGCCTTTTGCCTCTGTAACAAAGTTTAGCATGGTCTTCCCCTGCCCACATTAACACTTCCAGAGACATTCGGGCTTCTCAACTAGCCTGTCCTAGTTTAGAGTTATCTTCCCTAGAGTGTCGGGCATTAAGACAGTGTGCCAAGATTGGGGTTGTGCGAACTGCTGTGGAGATAGTAATCCTTCTAGGTTTCTCATATTTCCACTGGAAGTCTGAACAGATCTAATTGGCTCTGTGCAAGCCTCAATGCAGATTGTTCTCTAGACTTTGAAATGAGGTCCTACTTGGTAACTTGCTTACTTCTATTAGTAGACCCACAGTGGTACTTTGCTATGTTGGCCAGTCACTTCTTGCTGGACCCTCGTTGGAGGCTTAGTCTTCAGTCTCTGCTGGTGAGGTGGTGTCAGAAGTAGGCCTGGGTAAAAAGTTAAATTACACCTGTGTAATTTCAGGTATTTCGTGTTATGTAAATTTCCTGAAGTTACACCACTTTGTGTAATTCCACTACTGTTTGTGGCAAAATTATAGCGCACAAACCACCAGAATGCTAGAGGTTGTTTGCAGCAATTGTTTCCATGTTCACCCCCCCCACCCTTATCAGAAGATCCCAGGTAAAACCTCTGCTGGTAACTCCTGCCTGTCAGTCGCTGTAGTGACCACGTTCTTTCGTTATTGAGTGAAGCCTCGCTCAGACCAGGGCCCTACATAATCTTAATCCTTCCCTTTCTTCCAGTTTGATTCTCTCCTCACACATGCTTTTCCTTGCTGGCATACACACTGTACTGTCTAGATGCTGTTGGAGCTCATTCGTTACAATTTTCTCACTCTGCCTTTATCCCCAGGGTCTCAATACGCTAGTAGCAGCCGTATAGCTTCCATTCGTTCAGTGGCACTGGGGTATGGAGGCTTGAGAGGCCCACTGAACCTGTTGGAACTGTGAAATACAGCAATAAACAGTGGCTTTGTGGCCCATTTCCTTCCTTCCATTAGGGCCTATGACACACTGGCTGGCAGCCCTTTGGGGCACGAATGGAAAATTCCCACAGCTGCACAAACCTGAAACCTGGTTTCCAAGCATCTTTGCAGGTCCATATTTCGGCATTAAGATAATTTGTATGTTTATCCCAGTTTATCTGCACAACTTTCCCATTCCTTAAATGTAACCATCCACCAAGAATGTTTTAATATATTGTATGTACACTGCTTGTGTTCGGCCATTTCGGAATACTTACAAATATTTGCTTTCCTTGCAGTAAAACCGCCATTGCTATTGATACTATCATTAACCAGAAGAGATTTAACGATGGAACAGATGAGAAAAAGAAACTATACTGTATTTATGTTGCCATTGGTCAGAAAAGATCCACAGTAGCTCAACTGGTCAAGAGACTCACTGATGCAGGTACGACAATCTGTTAATTAAATTAAAACCTTTATGAAGCAAGTTGCAAACCATTACCCATTGTAAATAAAATGTACGTAGGCTCTGAAGCTCACCTGTTGAGCAAGCAGTGCAAATGGTCCAATGCTCATGTTTGTGTTCTGCATGTCAGCCACTCACTAGGAGCCAGTTCATTTCCATGAAAATTGGGAAATGCACGCCTTGGAGATACGAGATATTGGCTGTCTATATCAGTCTTTGGTCTAGCCAAAAGCAATTCTCCGGTGGAGGCGATGAGAAGACACTTGGAGTTGAATTAGTCCTACCTTCAGTCATGGTGTATGGACCTACACTGGGCAACGCTGGTGTTGACTCAGTCATGCCGGATTGTCAAGACATACGCAAATGATTCATTTACAAATAAGTAACCTTAATGGCAACATTTGCATAATAGTTATCCTGAAAATGTACCATTGATTTGGCCACTCTGGACCTACATTGAACTCAACTGGTCTGTGTAAATATTTGTTTCGATTCCCACCTAAGTTGGAATGTGTATTTTACCCTTTTTCTGCTGTACAAGTGCCATTACACTAGTCTTTATTGCTTCCCCACATCTGCCTAAACTACATGGGGCTGAAAGGTTTTTCCAGTCTCCTCAACCCATAATTTGCTCACAGTTCAACAATTGGTATACTTTAGTGCAGAGCTTCGGATGTCCAGTAGTAGCTATTGTTGGAAACACAAAAGAATTGGTAAGTCACAAAACTCAATTATGCTGTAGGTAAGCTATCCATCTTTCCTTTTCAGATGCCATGAAGTACACCATTGTGGTTTCTGCCACTGCTTCTGATGCTGCTCCTCTTCAGTACCTGGCTCCCTACTCTGGCTGCTCTATGGGGGAATACTTCAGGGACAATGGCAAACATGCATTGATCATCTACGATGATTTATCCAAACAGGTATATTAAAGACACGTTTTTAAGTAACTTTTTTTTATTTTTACTTGGTTCATGATTTGTTAACTTTAGCTTTACAAATGTTTTTAGGGTAGAATATCGGAGTGCAGAAGAATAAAACTGTCTTGCTCGTATCCTAATGTGTGGTTGCACCACATGAATGGTACCAGAAAATATACCAAAGCAATATTATAGTGTAGACTGTTTTCCTGCCCTGCAGCTGATCCACACCTAACCTTGTGCAACCTTCTCAGCTGAAAACTCCTCCTTGTGGAGTTCGCCAGTTGACCACGATGCAAAAGCATCCCTGCTGGCAACGAAGACTGAAATGTCTTTCCTGCTGTTGAATGGTTCTTTACCCCAAGGAAAAAGCACATTTAAGCCCCTTCCACAACTGAACAGTGAAGCCCTCCTGTTCAATCTAAAATTAAATAATGCCTATGCTGTTAATGGCTCATTGTCTATCGCTCTCCAAGCCCTAGGAAAAATTTCACCCAATCTCTATTAGACCTTATGGAATCTTGCCTAGCTTTCCCTAATTTAATGATTTTGGGGGATTTTCAAATTCTACCTAGGAAGACACGAGGATAAGGGTACAGAATATTTAGTTGATTGTATGCAAAGGTTTAATATT
This sequence comes from Calotriton arnoldi, assembly GCA_963921515.1. Classification (NCBI taxonomy): domain Eukaryota; kingdom Metazoa; phylum Chordata; class Amphibia; order Caudata; family Salamandridae; genus Calotriton; species Calotriton arnoldi. Next base: position 1,986,836 of record CAWUFW010000518.1, read on the forward strand.
ACACAACTGGTGAAATTACCGGTTCACCAGGCTGATCATACGCTTGACGGCGTTTTCAATAATAACCCCGACCTAGTTGAAGGTTGTGCCTCTGGCCTGGACAGACCACAAGGCCATAATTTTCAAATTAAAAATACCAACCAACACCAACTACTAAAGCATCCACAGTGCTAAAATCCACAGTGCTAAAATATCACCACACTGAACTAAAGAACTTTTTGAGTGATGTCGAACAAGTGTGAGCCAATTATGCCGATTGGATTGACCCAGTACTTACCCACCTAACTCCCCTAAAAACTAGGGGAAACCATAGGTCCATGCCCTCCGCCCCATGGTACTCTCCAGAACTCTGAGTTAAAACAAAAGTGCAGGTGCCAGGAGCAAATCTGGAAACTAAACTATAGCCCTGATGAGAAAATTAAATACAAGGTCATGATTAAGGAACATAAAATTCTAATAGGAGCAGCTTAGACACAATTTTTCACATAAATTAATACCGCTAAAAACTCCAGTAAGGAGCTCTTTAACACCGTTAAATCTCTTTCCAATTTCAACAATAAAAACACTGTTGCCTCAGATTAATTCTTGTGCAACAAAATAGACATTTCATCAAAAGTAAAGATATATTCCTGGGTTCACCGCTCACCTGGACATTTCCTCAAAGAATGTGATGTTAGAAGCAATCTCCCCTAATCCAGAGCAAGGCCCCTTAACTTTTACTGCTTTCACTCGCCTTACAGAGAAGGCTGCAAAGCTAATTGGAACTTCTAAATCGGTTGCTCCACCGGACCCCCCCCCCCCCCCCCCCCATCCCTCAGGTCCTCCACTATATATCCGAGACTGTTTCAATCCATCTCACGAAACTCCTGAATACAATCTCAAGGCTCTTCATCCGCTTGGAAAAAGCATCCATATTGCGCCCCCAAAAAAACCTCTAGATTTACCACAAGGTAAACTACAGGCAGATTTCCTGCATTCCCCTCCCATCCAAAATTCTAGAGAAGGCAATGAATCCAGAAATTATGGCCTTTCTTGAAAATGCCAACCATGAACCATTGCAGCACTGGTGTAGACCTTATTACTGCACTTCGTCAGCCCTTGTGGCAGGCAAGGAAGAAATTGGAGCCATTGTAGAGACTGGTGGTAAGGCAGTCCTGATCCTAATTGATCTTTCATCCGCGTTCGATACTGTCAGTCACTCTCTTCTGATCAACCGGCTTGAAAGTATCCTTATGAAAGGCCTGGCACTATCATTGTTTAGCTCCTTTCTGTTCAATAGAGAGCAAGTAGTTGCCCTGGAGGGTTTCACCTCAGACCCCTTAACGCGGCTTCCCAAGAGACCCAGCAGGGAAGTGTTAAGTCACACCCTTTTTAGGTCTTGCCTACGCAGCGCACATGCGCTGCATAGGAGGCCCTTTAGCCGTCGTTCTGCTCTTTTTCGAAGCACATACTCATGCTTGTGGCGGCATCCACCTTGCGGGGGCGCGCCACAAGCACGAGTATGTGCTTCGAAAAAGAGCAGACTGCGCGCGCACACATGCATGCACCACTCCCGGGCCAGCAAACACATGATTGCAGCATTACTAGCTAATCAAACTGCAACAGCGAGACATGCCACTGCGCCAGCGGGGCGCTTCCAAGCCAGGTTTATTTTACTTGTTCCTCTAGTTTTCCCCTTGTCTGACTACTTGCACCTCATGCTGCCAATTTTCCTGTATGTTTGCTGTCCCCAAAGTTGCTTGTTTTCACTGTTAGTCATTCCACTTTCCCCTGAGTATGCTTGCTTTCCAGCCTCCCTTGTTTGACTGCTTTCCCTGGAGACTGCCGTTTCTGATCCTTAGCCTGCCCTTTTACCGCAGTGTCTGTTTTGCCCTCGAGTTTTTCCATGTTTCCCTCGAATCAGCCCCTGAATGTTCTTTCTCCCCTTAGTGTTGACTCGCTCCCCTGCAGTCTCTGCTCTCATCTGTCACCGCCGGTCTGTTCTTTCTCCCCAGTCTTGCTGCTCTCCATGCATGTATCTACCCTTGCCGACCTCATTCCATTCACTCTCCTCTCTGTCTCCCCACTCCCCTGCGGATCTCAGCTCTCCTCTCTGCCACCCTGCTTCTGTTCTCTTTTTCTCAGTTTCAACGCTGTTCCTGCTGGTCCTTCTGCCCTCCTCCCCGTCACCTTCATTTTTTTCTCTCTTCCTTCAGCCTCTCCTTTTAATCTCCTCACTCTCAGTCTAAGCACTCACCCCTTCCACCCTTGTTATGTTCTTTTCCCCGTTGAGCTCTTCCTCTCAGCGCCTCTCCTCCGTGTCTCCGCTTTCTCTGCCCGTCTTGCCATCCTTGGTCCGTTCTCTCTACCGTCAGCTTCTCTTCAGTCTCGCATCTCTCCTTTCTCCATCTGCCAGCATTGGTCTGTTCTCTCTCCCTTCAGCCTCTCCTCAGCCTCACCACTCCCTGCCAGTCTTTGCTCTCCTTCCTGCCATGCTAGTTCTGTTCTCTCTCCCTTCAGTCTCGCCCCACAGCCTTGCCACCCCCTCCACCTGTCACCCTTGTCTTCTTTCTCCCCTCACCCTTACTGCACTCCCAATCCCTCCACTCACCTCCCTGCCACCCTCATGCTGTTTTTTCTTCTCCTCAGTCTGCTTGGTTCAGGGGTCTGAGCTCCGTGAGGAGCTGTAAAGTGATGTATCGCGAGATGTGTTGGTCCAGGCAGATGCATGGTTGCTGGGGAAGCTCAATACTCATTCTTTTAATGGGAATGAAAAAGATTGCAAATGTATAAAAGGTATATTTCTGATGTCAAAGACATCCAGTCTCGCGCGTTGTGGGTGAGACTCAAACATTTGGAGATTAGTTTGAGCTCTCTCACTCAAGGCAAATGCCACACCACCTGGGAAGAGTAGAACCTGGTCTAAATATAACTCTTTTCAGACCTCTGCTTTGTGCAAAGCAACTCCTGGGAGCTGCAGAAGGTTCTGGAAGCAACACCATCTTTGGAGAGTCCTCCTACAGACTCCTTCCTTTAAGGGGAGTAGCCGCTTTGAACACTTATTCCTACTGCTCCACAGATGTTGTCAGCCATTCGTCTACCTTAGTGTAGTTTTTGTGTTCTTTTAATTTTACATTCATTTTGATTATCGTTCAACTGATATCAATTCCTATGTTGTCATTCATGTCAAAGTTAATGGCAGCGCTTCCTGTGATGTTCTAAAATATGCCAATTAGTACTCTCATTAACATTTTTTTTTTACTTGAGAGAACTGTGATGTACTTGTATTGACATTAACGAAGCTTGCTTACCTATAGAAAAGAGAAATAGTAGAATTAAAAACATACTTCTCACATTTTACCACTGCGGGCATTGTAAAATACTTTAGCACAGATGAGCGAGTGACAGATAGTTTACAGTGGTCCTGACGGTTCAGCACTTGGCATATAGAGCAAGCAGGACAACACATACATATATCCAACCATGCATTTAGCGTTACTACAGTGGATGTCATTGTACTAAGAATCTCTTCCTAGAAAAGATGCACTTTTCCTTGATAAGAGCCTTTACCATTGGCCATCCTCCCTGTGAGCCTCTCAAGCTGATCTCTTTGGCAGTCTACTGAGATCTGGGTACCTACAAATCTGTGTAAAGTGTGGCTGCTCTAATCAAGAAATGTTGCTGTTGTCGCATTTGCCCGGCTTGAGCTGGTTTTGAACCACATGAAGTTGCTTCTGCTTATGTTCTTTTATATTCTTTCTTTGGGTGCAGTTTTTGGTGCACGTGTTGCATATATTTGTTCCATAAAATTGTTTTCTGAATGCAATTCACAGACCTTTACATTTTTTTTCTGAAATGTTTCTTAAATAGTCACAAGTCTCTTAGCTCTGAGTTTATTCATGTAGCATAGTGCTTGATGATTAGTCTTAACCAGTTGCCTATGCTTTGAATGGGTGAGGTCCACCGTTCTGAATGTGTATATGGCTGGCCCTGGGTAATCTGTGAACGTGGACCTGCCTATTTTATCACTTTATTTACCATATAGCACCATAGTGCTTGAGTTGCTAAGTAACGGGGACATTTTCACCTAGAAAGGGCTGCAGGGTGTTCTTTTTGGTAATGACCGCTACTGGTCATTGGGTTCACGGTCTCTCATTGACCTAGTTTTCATCAAGATATGCACTCCAGTGGGAAAATAATACTATTTGTTGTCCCTGTGGAGTAATCTACAATCACTTCTCTGTCCTTGCCTGTTGACATTTCCTAGTTTGTTTGGCTTAGTATTTCCTCGTAGTTGGGGGATACAGGCAGTATGCACAAAACAGTCCTGCCTTTGAGCTACGCACGTGTTTGACGGGTTCTTTCTGTTAAATTCTTACAAGATAATTTTAATCTGTCACTGGTTAGTTGCAGATTGCATCACAGAAGTTCCCAGAAGCTCAGCTAGAACATGTCTGTCTTCACTGACAGGGAAAGAAGGATTGTTTTTGCTTGACTAGCTTTTTGTTGTATTGCGATGCACTCAAAATAATGAATAGATTTGGAGAGATGGGAATATGCCCTGTCTGACTGCAAACCAGCAAAATGTGGAGTAGGTTTCCAGAATTAGGTACAACTCAGTGTGTCATGCTACGGCAGCACCTTTCTTAGTTAAAAAAAAAAAAAAAAAAAAAGTTAAACGGGTGTTAGGCCAAGGTGTGTGTGAGCATCTTTGCATTTTAACTTTTATATACAGGGGCGGACTAGCCATAGCAGGCATCAGGCTTTTTGCCTGGGTGGTTGGAAGGGTGGGGGTCGATGTTTCAGCAGCAGAGGCTGGTTTTTTAGGTCTCTCCTACGCAGCGCGCATGCGCTGCATAGGAGGACCTTTAGCCGTCGCTCTGGTCATTTTCAAGCACAAACTCGTGCTTGTGGCGTCATCCACCTTGCGGGAGCGAGCAGGGGCGCGCCACAAGCACGAGTGCAGTGCTTGAAAATGAGCAGACTGCGCACGCAGCACTTCTGGGCTCTCTCTCTCGCTCTCTCTCGCTCTCTCTCGCGCTCTCTCATTTCCACCTTAAATGAGAACATGTTATAAAGTCCAAATCTTGGCAGAAAACGCATGCTTCCAAGAGCGCAGAACACATGTCTGCCCACGCCCTCAATCTCAACATCTGCAGTTACTAATAGCGCTGGCTGGAAGTCCAAAACTTGGCCTGCCTTTTTTATTTTTTTTTATTTTTTACAGTAATATGAATGTGCCTCTTGGTAGACATTTACGCAAACACATTTACGCTTTTCTTTTACACTCTCCTTTCTCCTCATCGTTTTCTCTCCCTCCCTCTGTACTCTCTTTTCTGTCTCTTGTTTTCTTGTCTCAAGCAGCGAAGACACCCACCTGAAAATTGTATTTTCGTTGTTGTGCATTTTGTCATGATTGCGTTTTTTGCGGATTTCCACCTGCTTTGTGTAAAAGTAATTGCAAAAACAGCCTAAAGGCAGGAAACGGTCATCTGCCAGTCGGCGCTACTGCAAGAATTAAAAGAAAAATTGGGGGCGCCCATTTCTGTTCTAGCACACTTCTCCTGTCACCCCTGCAGTAGAAAGGATACAGACCAAGAAACAGACGCATGAGCTGGCTCACTTCACATGCTTCACTATTACCCTAACACACAACATGCTAACACGTATCCCCCCCATACAGTACAAATCACTACAGTCACATTTTGAAACAGGAGGAGCAATTTTCAGGTGTCCACAAAAAAAGTGGTGTGTTTCCACACAAGGGTCTGTGGACTATATAAGGGATTTTAAGAGAGCAAGCCTCACGGGGCAGTTTAGCACAGCTACATGTTGCAGTGCCAGTCACAATAGTGCCTGTGGAATTTTGGGGTTCTTGCAGCCGGGTCACGGGAAATTATGCCCAGCTGAGAAGTAACCTTTCCTTAGTCAAGTCTTGACCAGATTATGTCAGACTGCTAAATATTTTCTCTCCTGAGTAAGGGGGGGCATGGGTTTGTCTAATTGTTTAAGACCATGATAGAGCAGCAGCCTGGCAGTCATCATATTTGGAGGGAGTTCTTTACCACTGTAACTAGCAAAGACACTGTGTCACGGCAGCATCACTCAGTGCCACAACAATATCAGCGCCACCACAGCATCACTGGGGGGGGGGGCCACCACAGCATCACTGGGGGGGCCACCACAGCATCACTGGGGGGGCACCACAGCATCACGGGGGGCCACCACAGCATCACTGGGGGGGCCACCACAGCATCACTGGGGGGCCACCACAGCATCACTGGGGGGGCCACCACAGCATCACTGGGGGGGCCACCACAGCATCACTGGGGGGGCACCACAGCATCACTGGGGGGCCACCACAGCATCACTGGGGGGGCCACCACAGCATCACTGGGGGGGCACCACAGCATCACTGGGGGGGCCACCACAGCATCACTGGGGGGGCCACCACAGCATCACTGGGGGCCACCACAGCATCACTGGGGGGCCACCACAGCATCACTGGGGGCCACCACAGCATCACTGGGGGCCACCACAGCATCACTGGGGGCCACCACAGCATCACTGGGGGGCCACCACAGCGTCACTGGGGGCCACCACAGCGTCACTGGGGGGGGGGCACCCACAGCGTCACTGGGGGGGGGCACCCACAGCGTCACTGGGGGGGGGCACCCACAGCGTCACTGGGGGGGGGGCACCACAGCGTCACGGGGGGGGGCACCCACAGCGTCACTGGGGGGGGCACCCACAGCATCACTGGGGGGGGGCACCCACAGCATCACTGGGGGGGGGGCACCCACAGCATCGCCCTGGGGGCGCCGCCACAGCATCGCCTTTGCACTAGTACATCACCACATCATCATCACTCAGCAAGACCTGAGTATCATTCAGCATCACCTCAGCATCGTCTCCGCACCAGTCACCACCACTACCACCTAAGCCTGCTCTCGGAATCTGGCATCTGTTGATTCTCCCCTTGTGTCAGTCCGCTGCTAGTGTTATAATACAGGTACTAGTTCCCAACCTTCACCCTCCGATTGTTTATGCCCCCTCAAAAAAAGCTTTAACAAACAACCATTGGAATGGGCAGAAACAAGTTGCCCATTCCAAAGAAGTGTGGCTCAATGGTTAGAGCGGCAGACCCTGATGCAGAGATCTGGCCCGGGACCAGGGTTCAATTCCCGCCTCGGCGGGTCTTGGGCTCAATTTCCTCGGACCTGATAATTCTCGCCTCGGTGCCTATTCTAATCATGGGTCCCACTCTGCAACTCTGGGCAATAGCTTGCTTAATCTCCACAACGGCCCCAACAGCGCTGGGATGCCTGGCTTCACCCTGGGGGTGCCCAGGAGTGGACATTTCACAGGGAAAAGCCAGGAAGGGTTCCACAGCGGTATGCGTACAGCGCCTGGACACCCCTTTGGGGGTATGGGTGCGCTTTACAAGTACAAATTTCATTTCATTTCAGCATTGCAAGAACAAAAGAAAACTGAGAATTTTTTTATTGGAAATACTTTTTTTTAATATGGTCGTTCCGTTTTACATAATGCCTTCTTGGTCATATAAGGTAACAAAAATGCTTCTGACACATTTTATTATAACTTTTCAGCATGCTGCACAGCAGCCACACTTCTCTACAGCACAGCTTGAAGACATTGGCAAAGTCAATAGCTCTGGCTAAACACTTATAAGGCCCCAAAGGTGAGACCTATTGGCTATGCCAATGCTTGTTAATATTGGTCACCTCTTATTGAACTCAGTCTTTTCCTACGCCGATGTCACCCAGATAGTGATGTCAGTCTCTTCTAATTCGGAGAAAGTAGTAAAACAATTCAACAAATGTAGGAGTAACCATATTAATTGGATGCAGAGCAATTGTTTAAAACTAAACTCTGAGAAGACGGAATTACTTTTTTGCAGTGACATCTCATTTTGGAGTACTGCCTGGTGACCCCTTAATCTTGGGTCTCTCCTGCCTCCGGTCCAAAAAGCAAAACATTTGGGGGTCAATTTTGACGTCAAACTTGTCTTCACTGACCACATTAATCAGGTGACGACATCTTGCTTCCTTACTCTAAAACTTCTAGGGTAAATTCTTCCTTTTATTCCTACAAAGTTGAAGAAAAGTATTTTAGCTCTAGTAATCTCAAAATTTGATTACTACAATTCTCTGTGGGCACACAGCAGCTCCTACAAAAAAACCTACAGGCTCTCCAAAATGAGGCAGCCCTAGTATTGATGAAACTCCTCAAATTTAGATCAATTTCACAAGTTATCATCGATCTGCATTGGCTACCAGTAAGGGCGCGGATCAGGTTTAAAGCCCTGTGCTGGGCCTATAAGGCTCTACACAAGGCTGGCCCTCTCTTCCCAATTTTTTTTTAAATGGCACATACCTACTTGCAACCTGTGTTCTAGCTCTGCGAGAAAGGTAGTTAATCCCAGAATAAAAGTCTTGTTGTGGCGGTAAAGCTTCTCCTACTTAACATGCGAATGGTGGAATGCGCTGCCTGACCTTCTTAGAACCCAGCCAAACCTGCTAAAATTCAGGAAACATTTGAAAACCTGGCTTTTCGCTCCTACTGCTAATTAGGCTTTCCGCCTCGTTTGGGCACTAGTGCCATAGCGCCAATTTACATTTGCACGCTCCACAAATTATTAGCATAACATATGGGTGTGATTGAGGGGGACTGCTCTTCCTCTTCCCATCTGGCTTCTGGTGGTGTCCACTACTATGGGTAACAACCTCAGCCTCCCTTCTTTTTGCTTCTGATGGGTACCTTGAGGGTTGCAGCTGTCTTCCAGTGATACTAAGAAAAATGCATTTCATGGAAATTGCTATCCTCTGCAGTTCTAACTTAATGAGACCTGGAAATGAGCTTGTAAGAGTGGTTCTTTTCAAACTATTGTCTGTCATAGATTGCTGGACAAATTGTAGGGTCCGGTTTGGCAGTGCCATGGCCTCTGGTCATGTGAAGACTAGTCAAGCCATTTTTAGGTCTTGCGCCTAGCGTTGCAGTCGCGCAGCGTGAGACTTCTTGTAGGGGCTTCAGAAAGCTGACCACACGCTCGTGCGTGTGCTTTTGTTTTCGTCGGCTGCAATTGGCTTTTGTGTGCGTCTTTTTAAAAAAGACAGCACGCAATTGGGCAAAGGCGGGTGCATGTCCCGCCTTTGCTCCGCCCACGGCCTATTGGTGGCCTGTTACCCGCACAGGCCACTTCTGTTCAATTATCGTGCCCAGACACGGGCGCGATAATTTAAAACAGATCGCTCGCTGTGGCGCGCGCACCACTCGTTCGGCTTTGTGAACTCCACCCTCTGTAATACACGGTGTCTTTCTACTCCTTTTAAAATGAAGATTGTAAAGGTAATAGTGCGATCCACCGCTCGCCGTCAAAAGTAGGTAAAGGATGGACACTCCCGGACGGCAAGATGGGTGCCTCGCAGAAACCAACATATTATTGGAATACTCTGAAACGGATTGTATAAACCTGGCCTTCGCAAAGGTGGGCGGGGGGCGTCTTGTGCGGACCAGAGGTCTGTTCTGATCTTCCGAAGTGCCTCCCTACCCCTGGCTGGCATGTTGTGGTAAATTCACCATTCCAAAATTGTGCTTCGTGTGGTTTGTATTTTCAGATGTCTGTGTGGCATGTTATGTGCGCACCAAAGCATCGAAAAGGTATTTTGTTACACGCCAGTGTTTTTGAAACCAGGCCCCTGATTCTAAATAGGCTGGCGTCTCGTAGATCCAGATTTGGGTGCCATTCCTTCGGAGCGGCTTGCATAAACTCATTCATTGGGTGTCGTTGATGCACACCGAATGTAGTATTGGATGGAGTCCTCCAAAAGTAGCGAGTGTACACTCGCCGCAACAGAAAGGACACGTCTCGCAGAGAGATCTCTAATTTTCCGAAGAGACCCTTGGTGACATATCGTAAACACACCGTGACTGGAAAGGAAGGTTTTGCACAGTTTGTGGGTAGGGCTGCGGGAGCCAAGGTGTCATAATTAAGTGCTTGGAGACTTGGGTTCATTTCATCGAAGTGCCGGAATGTTTGTTTGATTTCACATCTGACAATCCAGGTTACTTTTTGCGTTCTTTCCTCTGGCTAGTAGTAGGCTCTGCCGATGGGGAAAGGAGATATGGGGGGGAGGGGGGAGGGGTTATCCTTAGTTCTTTACAAAGGTGGAATGCGGCCCAGATATGTTAAATTGTAACGTCCTGACTTGGACAGAGGGTGAACATGCTAAGAATGGTGGTCACTACATTCTGGTTTGTTAGGCCATACACAGATCGTGGTAGTTCTGTCAAGTTCGCATTGTCCGCTTGTATGAGGGTAGCACTTCAAAGGCCGTCGCTGCATGGGTGCTGCCAGTTAAGCCTTGCACCTATTCACGGAATGAGTCTGTGTGGGGCTCGCTCGGACCGCCGGTGAGTGTCTGCTCTGGGTTCTAATCTTGTCTTCTCGACTTTTTGTTAATGTGAGCATTGCACATTCAGTCCCTTATTGCAAGTGTCGAGAGTGGTGTCATTTTTGTATTAGAACTCTGCATATTTATTTACTTGTAAATATTTTTGGCAGGGAGTGTGAATTGGCCTTCGTAAAATGATGGGTGGGGATGTTTCACAATCTCCAGTGACACTTTCGCTTCGCGACGCTGCCCCTTTAATGCGTTTCGGATAATATACCTGTCCGTATCGTTCTATTACCTCCTCTGTGCCCACGGGATTGGGATCCTTGGTAAAATCACCTTGAATCGCAGAGATAAAAAACAAGCATTGGCATAGCCATTAGGTCTCGCTTTTGGGACCTTATAAGTATTTAGTTAAGCAGCGCAATATCTTTGGTGCAACAACATTAACTGTTGCATGGTTAAACACTTATAAGGTCCCAAAGGCGAAACATGTTGGCTATGCCAATGCTTGTCTATACAGTTAAAGTGCACTGTTCGCAAAGGGAAACAGACTTTACCACAAGGTTTTTACAACGCACCACAACTACCACGCATTTCTTACATCGTACTTAGTGTTTCCATGCGAGTCATTTGAACGCACACTGACAATTTATCCGCTTCCAGAAGATGTCTGAAGGAGCCTGCGGTGATGGAAAGAGCCATGTACATGGCAACCGCTACCCAGGCAGCCTGAAACGAGAAGGCTCTTCAAAAAATAACCACTTTCCTTTTGTTGCCCACTGAGACGAGAGTAGAATCGTAATGTAGAAGCACATCCAGTACCCCGGGCCTTAGAACCCGAAGAGCGCAAATACATGTAAAACTCCTGTCACTCATCAAAAAATAATTAAACCCACTTACATTTTTTTCCCTTATGTTTACCAGTGCATTTATGCATTTACTCCTGCGATGGGGTGCAGAGGGTTTAGGGGCAATGGGTGGGTTAATACTCTGATATTTTATAAATGCCTGAGTATTAATTTAATATGTTTTTTTAGTATTAAAAAAAACAATACCTAAGGATGAGAAGCATAGGTTTTAGGAGAAAGGGGAGATTAAGAGTACTCATTTTTATACAGTACATGCAACATTTAAAAAAATAAAAAATGATTACATTAATTATTCTGCTGTTTTGAAACTTCAAAGTCCAGTAGGTGGCAGTGTTACTCTGCGAGTTATACTCCGGTAAAATACAACGTTTAAAGCATATTTACTTCTATTTAAAGCGGGTTTTCCCAATTTTGTGGTCTAATCAACACTACAAGTTTAAATAACACCTAAAAGTAATATTACTAAGAATCTGAAGTAGTGGTGAAAGTGTGCGTGCTAGTCGTTTGCGTGGCACGTGTATTTATAATGTAAGCAAATGTAAAAGCGTGCCAAAGGTATGCGTGGTAAATACTACGGAGTAAAGACATGCGTAGTAAAACCAGGCGTGGTAATGTCATCCATCCTTCGTACATCCCACTAGTCGCACATCCTGTGTCTAGAACGTGAAGTTATGGTAGGAGTTGCATTCGGCAGCGACTGCAGGTTAAAACCCCAAGCCATGAATCTCGCTAGTCTTGGACTTCTGGTATGGATGGCTTCATGTGTGGTCTCTCATTACAGGCTGTCGCATACCGTCAGATGTCCCTCCTGCTGCGTCGCCCTCCAGGCCGCGAGGCTTATCCCGGCGATGTGTTCTACCTGCACTCTCGTCTGTTGGAAAGAGCGGCCAAAATGAACGATCAGTTTGGAGGTGGTTCTCTGACTGCCCTGCCTGTGATCGAGACCCAAGCTGGGGATGTGTCTGCCTACATTCCAACAAACGTGATCTCCATCACTGACGGACAGGTGAGAGAGCTGGCATCTTTTGGGAAGGTTCTTTTCTTCATGTTAATCGGTAGCTACCTTCTGAACATTCATTCTGGTTTTATTTTGATAATTTTCATGTTTCATTGAGTGTCCCTTTCATATTTTCTTTTCTCCTTAGATCTTTTTGGAAACTGAATTGTTTTACAAGGGTATCCGACCTGCCATCAATGTTGGGCTCTCTGTATCCCGTGTTGGATCTGCTGCTCAGACTAAAGCCATGAAACAGGTAAGATTCAAAATGAATAGTTTTTAGTGAGAAATTAGGTTTCCAGTGTTTTAGATGTATATTTACTGTTCAGCAGCATCAACTTAGTTTTCAAAGTTGTAATGCTTTTAAAATGGCGTTAGATCTCAGCGGATTAATGAGCGTATCGCACAAAGCTCTGTATCCTGCCATCAATGGCTTGAATCCCCACAAAAACAACTTGTTAACAAAACTATGAAGTGGGACGGGTTATGAAGGAGAGTGTGTGTGTGTGTATGTATGTATGTGTATATATGTGTATATATATATATATATAATCCTCTATTGTACGTACAACAGTCGGTGCTAAATATTGAGTTGGCAGTGCAGTTTCTCATTCCTCAAACACTAGTACCATCCCCAGAGGTTTCAAACTGGAGCTCTTGAGCACCACGCAGTGTGATCTTGTACATTAAATGTGAACACTCTCAACCAAAAGTGCTTCGTTCCTGAACCGGTGTTTTCCCCCTCTTTACCACCTCGTAGGTGGCCGGTTCTATGAAGTTGGAGCTTGCCCAGTACCGTGAAGTTGCGGCTTTTGCTCAGTTTGGCTCTGATCTGGATGCTGCTACACAACAGCTGCTGAATCGTGGTGTGCGTCTGACAGAACTGCTGAAGCAAGGCCAATACGGTAGGTATCACACACACCTTTCAATTATTAAAGACCAGGTGCTCCTGTGCCTATAATAATTATTCCACACGCCCCCAACTACTATCAAGTGCCTCCTTCCAGCCGCACTGCCTTGAACCAAGATGTCTTCATCTTTATATGATCACTCCGTTGTGTCCAATGGTTCAACGGTAATCTTAGCGGGGGGGGTGGGTAGTAAACCTAATGTAGGAACTGAAGTTGAATGAAACTTAGTTGCTATGACAATTGTGAGTGGAGTCGTTTAGGCCTCCTGCCTTTCATTCTACAGTTAGCAGTAATAGGCTTTTTACTGAGCAGGCTGCCTAGTTGGGAAAGACCTGTTGTAAACTTACAGCCACCCATTGGTCGGCTTTATTGTCCCGCTCATTTGCTTGCTGCTTGTTAGGTGGGATGCCTTCCTCTACTGGTTGTGGCCTCCCATTCCTTCTCCGGAGCATAGCCTCTTTACAATCCTTTTGATTGGCTGACTTGTCTTCTACCACTGCTCACATTTTGGGAACTCCTCTTTTTCATTCAGTCCTCCATAAGTGTACATTTGTTCTAGCTCTTTCCCTCCTGTGCTGCTTTCCCCCTTCAATAGCAGTCTCTCCACCTTCAATAGCTGTCTCTCCACCATCCCTCCGAGCTCGTCTTCATAAACACAGTAACTGTCATACTTTTGAGTATGGCTGAAGAGCATACTTGAGGGCAGTGTTTAATTTGTAAAAGTGTAAGTGCCAGGGCCCTAGTTAGGTCATTGGAGCTTTCACCACCCATTACCCTTACCAGCGCTTCCAGAGACCGCACAATACAACTTCTAACTATCACACCCCTACAATTGTGACAGTTCCGTCGATTCCAGGCCCCAAACCTATAAGAATGGTTTGGGCAGCAGGTATCAGTCTTTTTTAATATTTGTTGAATTAAACACCTGTTGTGCTCATCTCTAATCGGACCAACAGCGCCACCATGTGGCAGATGGTCATAAGTGCTGGTGTTGACAATTCAGTACCAGTGCTGAGCATGGGAAACCACCGGCTCAAATTAAGCACTGCTTAAAGGGTTTTTTCCTGCATTCCACATAGTGCATGAAAGCACAAGCTTTGACATCGAAGGCTTTTATGGTGCTGGCAGAAGAGCCATGTGCTTCTCAGTAGTGTCTGAGGCAGAAGGCGTACTTTGCATGACTTCTGGGGGGTTGAAAATCTGCTCCCTTGGCGGCTGCAGAGAACCAAATGGCTGAATCCTTTGGAAAGTAAATTGGGCCTTGGCAAGCATTCCCTTTGCGTTGTTTATAAATTCTGTTCAGTTTCTTGAATGAAAAGTGTTTGGAAAAAATAAATCATGCCATTTATAAAGATTAAAGACATTGAATTAATCTTACAGTTTTGAGATACCACCATGGGATGTTTTCTTATCCTCCAGTATTTTGGAATGTATTCGTTTTTTTTGTTTTTTTTAAATATACTTTGCAAACATTGACAAGGTCAGCTGCTCGGCCCTCTAAATGTAAAGGCGAAGCCTATTGGCATTTCCAATGCTTGTTGATCCAAGATCACTGTTCCATATCAAGCGTCTTCATTGTTTTTATGGACTTACTTGGCTCTAGACATCTCCTGTCGGACCTCTTCTTCCACTGGAGGGCATTCCTAGACACACTGTGTAAGATGTCTACCTCCCTCTACTACCAGTTTTAGCTTAATTGGTTTCACCAAAGAATTTATCTAGTTACATTACATACACCCTATGCACATATTTAAATACAGGCTTTTTAATGTATTTTGGTGGTAGCATGTTTATATTTTTCCATTTGAAAACCATACCTTCGGCTAGTAGCCATCGTAGTTCTGTTTTAATATAGGTTGCCTAGATTGGTAGCTGCACCTAGTTGTAAACGTAGGTGTTCCAGTTTACTTCCAAAATTGATAAAGTAAACTTTGGAGGAAAACAAGAGAATGAGTCTTAAATATTAATCCAAAGGCCCAGTGTCCACCAGATCATCTGCCTGCACAATTGGTCGACAATATACACAACTAAGAATACACATATGATTGACCAGGGCACCACAGAAAGCCATATACTGCCACACATGATCGTTGACAGCACTCCACTACAGGAGAACGGTTAATGGTACTGGTGACATCCCATTCGCAGAGTGCAGACCCTATTCTTGCATGTTCCATAGCATACATCCAACACATTGTACTAAAGCGCAATCTTATGGTATGGCGAAGCATGCACTTTTTTTTTCTAAAAGTGGTACCTGCTTATTTAGCACCGGATAAACCTGCATGGCTGGTAAACAATGTGAATGGGTTCAGAGTTTTTGAGGCGTAGGGGTGATTTGCGGTGGTGTGAAAGTAACCTGCGGGTAATTTGAAACTGGGTTGACACTGAGCTTCCGTTTAATGACTTGGCAGCCTATACATGTATGTGTAAAGAGGTTCATCTGTCTGAGATGAGCCCAGTTAATTGGTTCCATGTTTTCTACATATTTTCATATTTTATTTTTAGTAACTCAATGCAATCTTTCATGTTAATTTTTTTAATTCCGTTTTTAAATTCTGTTTTTTTTGTTTCTGCTGGGAAAGCGACAAATGGAGGCACTTAACAATTTTTGCAACTTTTTTGTAGTCCCTATGGCCATAGAAGAGCAGGTAACGGTAATCTATGCTGGTGTTAGAGGATACCTGGACAAATTGGAGCCTTCAAAGATCACAAAGTTTGAGAGTGCTTTCGTTGCTCACATCCGTAGCCAGCACCAGGAGCTTTTAGCCACTATCAGGTAATGTGTATTTTAAAAAAAATATATATTTATATTTTTTTTTTATTCTTAATTTGTATTTGTCACAGTTCATTGCTTCATGGTGCAGTGGACCCAGGAAGGTTTTACTGACTTGGAGCTATTGGGAGTGGTATTATTCGGTGTGTTTGTGGTTTTCTTTCCCAAGCCACGTCTTTCAGAAGGGAAGTTGTGCCATGTCTGTGGCTGATTGTCACTGAAATGTAAGAATCCCCAAATTATCATAATTTAGCAAAGAGCTTTTCTGTGCAAGTTTTTCACTGCACTCAGACATCTGGAAGATGTGATGGGGCATCAGAAGTGGGTGAATTTGGGCAGAGGAGCATTTGTTCTGAGGTGGTGGTAGTAGTACTAAGGTAAGTTGCTACACTGAAATAAACTATTTTGTCTTGTACCAGATTCCACTGCAAAAACATATTATGGGTGGATTGCTGGGCATGCTTGCCAGAGACATTGCCCATAGCTGTCTTTGCTACGTTTTATGAAGTGAAGCGGTGGATGAATACAGCCAAGAAATGACACACCAAGTGGCCGTCTGGGGGAGTCCATATCCAACAGTGGGAAGGCCTGTCATTTTAAGACTACACTGTTGTGTAGTGAGTTGAAGCTGATGGGGGGTGTTGTATAGTGTAGACTTGAGTTTTGAATGTCTTCCTCATAAAATGAAGTCCTCACTCACTGAATAAGACTGTTGTGAGTGGCAGTCCTTAGCTGCTAAGATGCAGCTCTTTTATAGAGGTATGCTGGTGTGCCTTTAAGCACTGTACCTGGTACAGATAGTAAAACTGTGACCCTTGGCGCTTTGCCAGTGTCTTAGTAGGAAGAGATGTAACTCTTGTTTAGAGGCTGCCAAAAAGTAGGGCTTAAATTAGTTAGCGTAGTCCATCAAAGAGATGCTGGCATAAAAGACTTACTACAGTACTTATGTGATCCAAGTAGAGGCTAGTTCTTAATAGGCTCCAAACCTGGCAGATGGAGCCACCAAACGATGCAGATGATTCATTGGGGAGAAGACTAAAGTTTCTGAAGGAACATTGACTCCATAGAGAGGGACCGCCTCCTCGTTTCATCGGTTCCTTAAAGGGGCAGAGTGGAGCTGAGGACCAATGGTTGGGAACAGATCCTTGAACGTTTTTGTTTACTGTTCTACTTAGCTGTACATGGTTGAAAATTTGCAAGAATGCAGTTTATTTCTACAGATACCTGTTCAAGCGCTTCATAGATGTATCACTTTTTTTTTTATTACCCAGGACCGATGGAAAGATTTCAGAGCAGACTGATGCCAAGATGAAGGAGCTTGTTGTTAACTTCCTGTCTACCTTCGAACCATAACCATCCAACAGACTTAATTTTGGAATTGCCAGTCCTCTTGACACACTTTGAAATTGTACTCTGGTCCCATTCTCCATAAACTATTGAAGCATTTATGCTTTTGTTGTACAGAAATGTCTCTAATTGAGAATAAATGTGTTCCATAAAAAGTGTTCATAATGGAATTGCTACATTGGTTTGAATGATCTCTTCTATTGGCATGCCTCCTATATCCCATCTGAGTCAGTTATGACGACCATTTTCTACAAAGTGTTTGTTTAACTTTGAATTTAACAAGGCATTATTTGCAGCAGTTAGAAATATTAATACAGGTCACATCAGGAACCAATTAACAACAAAAACCAAGAGAATTGGAACCAAGTACAACAGGTGAGTTGTTTGTATTAGAGGCTGACCCATGGGGATTCAGCTACGTTGCATGTAGTATCTGAAAGAGACACGTTAGTGATAGATTCCTTACCTTAGAATATCCCCAGGCGTCAGGCTGGATCCGGAAAGTTTTGCGTAGCAGTACCCTTGCGCGTCGGTAGGCGGCGTCGTGCGGCTCCGCGTCCGTCGTCGGCGTCGTGATCGCCGGGATGACGTCGCGGGCAGCACTTAGGCGCCGCCCCTGCGCGCTGACGTCAGTTCTTCTTTTCCGCGCCAGCAGCGCAGATCCGGGAAGAGCAGTGCCCTGGTCAATTTTTGACCATACTTTTTGGTGATTTTTTCACTGTTTTTCCAACTTTAAGGTGTCGTAGGGATGCCCGGCTTCAAGCGATGCGGCGCCTGTGCGCGGATGATGTCCGTCACCGACCCGCATTGGGAGTGTCTCTTCTGCCTCGGCCGAGGCCACGACACCGAGTCTTGTCCCGAATGCCAGGCCCTCAACCCGAAAGCTTTGCGAGAGCGGTCTCGA
Organism: Calotriton arnoldi; assembly: GCA_963921515.1. Classification (NCBI taxonomy): domain Eukaryota; kingdom Metazoa; phylum Chordata; class Amphibia; order Caudata; family Salamandridae; genus Calotriton; species Calotriton arnoldi. The sequence continues at coordinate 2,005,037 of CAWUFW010000518.1, forward strand.
AAGCTCCTCGAGGCCCGGCATTCGGCTCCACGGAAGCCCCGGTCGCGTGAGAGGTCCAGGGGTCGCTCGCGGAGTGCACACCGGTCGTCGGCGTCGAAGTCTTCTTCGTCCGGTAAGTCCAAGCACAAGAAGTCCAAGAAGCATCGTCGCTCTCGGACTTCGCCTCGCCGGTCTCGCGACTCGGCTGAGGCCCCTCCCGGCACCGTCCCCGCCCCGCGGCCCCGGACTTGCCTGTGGAGTCGCCCCCGACATACCCGCCCTTCCCGGGTTCGGGGGCGGATCCGGCCAAGGTACAGGAGTTCCTGTCGGCCATGGCCCGCCTCTTCGGGCCTTCAGGCCCCTCCGGTGCGCCTTCGGGCCCCGCGGGCCCTGATGGGGTTGCTCCGGCGTCGCCGGCGGCTCCGGCCCCGGCGTCGCCCGTGCCTCCAGCCTCGATCCCGGCTCCGGCTTCGGCCCCGGCCTCGATCCCGGCTCCACAACCCCCATCGACGCCGGTCGACCTCACGACACCTCCGCCGGCGCCGATGTCTCCGGTGCCGTTCTCGACGCCGCCCTGGGCTCCGGGCGGCGTCGTCCCCAGTTCCTTCCGGACATGGACCCGGAGCGACGTCGCTCGACGCCGGCTCCGGCGCCGATGGGACCTTGGGTCCCAAATGTCCCTCCTCCTCCTTATTTTGAACCAGAGGAGGACCAGGAGGACTGGGAGGGTCTGATGACCCTCTGACACGCAACTGTCAGTATGATGAGGACTGGACAGAGAGTCTAGGGGAGGCCAGTGGTCTGGATACTTCTCCTGACACTGGCATGCTGTCTCCTCCCGTGGCTACGGAGGAGGGGGCCAATTTTGGTACGGTGTTGCGTAGGGCTGCTGGGGCCTTACGTCTCCAGCTCCCTACTTTGACGGTCAAGACTAACATCTTGACAGAGGTGCTTCAGCCGGCAGCCTCCTCTGCGGAGACTGTGCTGCCGTTTAACGACGCCCTCACTGACGTTCTTTTGGGCGCCTGGTCCAAGCCCAACACAGGGGCTCCTGTGGATCGGAACGTGTCACGACGCCATCGCCCCGCTCCGGGCGACCCCCTGTTTCTTTCTGTCCACCCCACTCCTGAGAGCTTGGTTGTCCAAGCCTCCGCTTCCCAAACCGCCTTCCCTACCGCTCCTCCGGATAGGGAATCCAAACGCCTGGATCAGTTTGGGAAGAAAGGTTTTCTTCCTCCAGTGCTGGCTTGCGGTCCGTTAACACCGCTTGTCTTTTGGGCCGATATACCCACTCCCTGTGGGATTCGGTGGCGGATGTTTTGCCCCAGTGCCCTGAGGAGGTCCAGGCACTGCTTTCCCGCGCCATTGCGGAAGGAAGGGATGCGGCCAAATACACTATCCGTTGTGGCCTTGACACCGCCGACTCGCTGGGCAGGTCGATTGCAACGACGGTGGCGCTCCGGCGCCACGCCTGGCTGAGAACCACTGGTTTTTCAGGGGATGTCCAGAATACTCTCATGGACATGCCCTTTGATGGAGTCGGTCTTTTGGGTCCAAAGCAGACCATGCGTTGGAGCGCTTTAAGGACTCACGGGCTACTGCAAAGTCCCTGGGCCTTTCTGCTACACGCCCTCCGCTACCTTCTGCTTTTCGCCCCTATCGTGGCCACGGTAGGGGCGCCCCTTCACGTCAGCAGCCCAGCCACCGGCCCGCGCAGCAGGCGTCTTCGCGTGGCCGAGGACGTGGATTCCGCCGTGGCGGATCGGGCAACCAGCGTGCGGGTCAGGCCACCACCTCCAACCCGTCCGCGGCCTCCAAGCCCTCCTAGTCCCTCCTTTCAGGTGCACGGCACGCCAGTAGGGGGCAGGGTCCGCCATCACCTTCCCCACTGGCGCACCATCACCTCGGACAGGTGGGTCTTGGACATTGTCCGAAGGGGCTACTCCCTCCCCTTCGAGACCACCCCCCAGCCATGCCACCTCAATTCCACCGCATGTCAGGGGATCACTTGGTGCTTCTACGGAAGGAAGTCACGGCCCTCTTGACCAAGAGGGCCATCGAGCATGTTCCGACCCCAGAAGTAGGGCGTGGTTGCTACTCCCACTACTTTCTGGTGCCCAAAAAGGACAAGGAGGACATGCGTCCTATCTTGGACCTCCGGAACGTCAATCGCTTCCTCCGGAAGGAGAAGTTCAAGATGCTCACCCTAGCTCAGGTCTTGACTGCCCTCGACCCTGGAGACTGGTTGGTAGCGTTGGACTTGCAGGACGCGTATTTCCACATCCCCGTCCTGCCGGCCCACCGGCGTTACCTTTGGTTCACGGTAGGCCCCGAGCATTTTCAGTTCACCGTGCTCCCCTTTGGCCTTACAAGTGCCCCTCGGGTGTTCACGGAAGTGATGGCGGTGGTCGCAGCTCATCTGCGCCGGGCAGGGGTTTCAGTCTTCCCCTACCTCGACGACTGGCTGCTGAAGGCGGGCTCGTCCCAGGCAGTCGTCTCCCACCTCCAGACTACGGCCGAACTCCTGCACTCGCTGGGGTTCTCCATCAATGTGCCGAAGTCGCATCTAATTCCTTCTCCACAGCTCCTTTTCATCGGAGCAGTTCTGGACACGACGCAGTTTCGGGCCTATCCTCCCGAACGGCGAGTCCGGGATATTCAGGCTATGATTCCGATCTTTCGGCCTTTATCCTGGGTTTCGGTACGGATGACCCTGAGGCTGCTGGGCCTCATGGCCTCCTGCATCCTGCTGGTCAATCATGCCAGATGGCATATGCGGGCTCTGCAGTGGGACCTGAAGTTCCAGTGGGCGCAGCACCAGGGCAACCTGTCCGATCACGTCCAGATCTCGGAGGGGACTGCAAAACAGTTGCAGTGGTGGCTCTCGAACCGGCAATGGGTCATGGGCAGATCCCTCTCCCTTCCCCAGCCAGAGCATACAGTTGTGACGGACGCGTCCCTTCTGGGATGGGGCGGTCACATGGGAGAGGCGGAGATCAGAGGCCTCTGGTCTCCGGCGGAGTCCCGGCTCCATATCAACCTTCTGGAGCTCCGGGCGATCCGGCTTGCACTCAAGGCATTCCTTCCCTCTGTCAAAGGGAAGGTAGTGCAGGTGTTCACAGACAACACCACCGCCATGTGGTACTGCAACAAACAGGGCGGGGTGGGGTCTTGGACCCTTTGTCAGGAGGCTCTGCGCCTCTGGACATGGCTGGAACATCAGGGCATGTTCCTGATGGTTCAACACCTGGCAGGTTCTCTGAACGCCAGGGCGGACGAACTCAGCCGCAGGTGCATGATGGATCACGAATGGCGTCTTCACTCGGAAGTGGCGCAAGGACTCTTTCTACAGTGGGGAGAGCCTTGGTTAGATCTATTCGCCACCGAAGAGAACGCGCAATGTCATCAGTTCTGCGCGTTGGCATTTCCAAGGCGGCACTCGCTCGGCGACGCTTTCGTCGCGAGTGGAGTTGCGGTCTGTTGTACGCCTTTCCGCCTATACCACTTCTACCCAGAGTGTTGAAGAAGATTCGGCACGACCGGGCCCAAGTCATTCTTGTGGTTCCGGACTGGGCTCGAAGAGTTTGGTATCCCGAGCTACTCAATATGAGCATAGATCCCCCGATCCGTCTGCCTCTTCGGGAGGATCTTCTGTCGCAGCAGCAGGGGACGGTCCTCCACCCGAACCTGTCCAGTCTACACCTGCTTGCGTGGAGATTGAGCGGCGGCAGTTGATTCCTTTCGACTTGCCTCCCGAAGTTTGTGATGTGATTCTGGCAGCCAGGCGTCCCTCCACTAAGGTGGTATACGCCTGCAGGTGGAACAAATTTGTGGCGTGGTGCACAGCAAAGGCTGTGAATCCCTTTCTGCCCCTCTTTCTGAGGTCCTTCTGTTCCTTCTCTCTCTGGCCCAACAGGGTTCTGCCCTGGGTACCATCAAGGGTTATCTTTGTGCTATCTCGGCCTTCCTCAGGCTCCCTGATCAGCCCTCCCTTTTCAAGTCCCCTGTTGTTAACAGGTTCTTAAAAGGCATTACTCACCTCTTCCCTCCTGTTCCGTTTGTAATGCCTCAGTGGGACTTGAACTTGGTTCTTACCTTTTTAATGTGCGCTCCCTTTGAGCCTCTGCATAACTGTCCTCTTCGTCTTCTGACTCTGAAGACTGCCTTTCTGGTGGCCATCACCTCCGCTCGGCGGGTGAGTGAGCTCCAGGCTCTATCTTGCAAACCTCCCTTTCTGTCTGTTCATCCAGACAAGGTTGTTCTTCGGACGCGTCCGTCCTTCTTGCCAAAGGTGGTTACTGCTTTCCACATTGGGCAGACCATCACTTTGCCCGCCTTCTTTCCGCCTCCGCATCCTTCCAGAGAGGAAGAGAGGCTCCACCGTCTGGACCCAAAACGTGCGCTCTCCTTCTATATCGACCGCACAAAACACTTCCGGGTGGATGACCAGCTCTTTGTTGGCTACGTGGGCGCCACAAAAAGGTCGGGCGGTGCACAAGAGGACCGTCTCCCGCTGGGTTACCTTGTGCATCAAGACCTGCTATTCTTTGGCCAAGAAGGAGCCTCCTGTTGGGCTGCGTGCCCATTCCACCAGGGCAACGGCTGCTACCACGGCCTTGGGCCGCGGTGTTCCGCTGCCGGTTATCTGTCAGGCAGCTACGTGGGCCTCGCTGCACACGTTTACTAAGCATTACTGCCTTGACAGTCAGGTCCGGAGGGACGGCTTCTTTGGCCGTTCTGTCCTCCAGGACTTCCTTGTCTGATCTTTGTTCGCAGACCCACCACCGGGGTTGGTATTGCTGGGGTATCTATTCTAAGGTAAGGAATCTATCACTAACGTGTCTCTTTCAGATGCACAAGTTACTAACTTGTGTAACGATATATCTGTAAGAGACAGTAGTTAGTGATAGATTCCTTACCGCCCCACCCATCCTCCCCGTTCTGCGAACTGATTTCTAGGGTTAAGGACATCCCTTTCAGGGCCCTAGTATTTTTCAGACACCTGTGTCAGCTTCTTGCATGGCTCTGCGTTCCTGGCGCGGAAAGTCGTGTACAGAACTGACGTCAGCGCGCAGGGCGGCGCCTAAGTGCTGCCCGCGACGTCATCCCGGCGATCACGACGCCGACGACGGACGCGGAGCCGCACGACGCCGCCTACCGACGCGCAAGGGTACTGCTACGCAAAACTTTCCGGATCCAGCCTGACGCCTGGGGATATTCTAAGGTAAGGAATCTATCACTAACTACTGTCTCTTACAGATATATCGTTACACAAGTTAGTAACTTGTGCGTTTAGGAGCAACCCTCCATGGTTTTAAACCTTTGTTGGATCTATTAATCTGCTATAACCCCGACTTGGAAAGTTAGGCAAAGGACAAGAGAAATTACACCATTTTATCATCCGATTGGGGGACAAGTTAGCTGTACCATTCCCTTTGCCTGCCCTAGATTTCAATCGCCTATTCACCACTTCATTTAAATAACTCTGCTTTCCATTCCACTTAATCGTGTGTCTGGGGGAATTTCCATTTAAGTGATATTGCCCTCTTGGCCAATAACAATGCTAGATCAATGAATTTGCAGTTTGATTTGTCTGACATGGGTCTGGGTGTAAGGCTTACTAGGCAAGTTTTGGGGTTGTCTAGGTTCTGTTTCTTAGTCTGTGGACATCAAGAGTTCCGAGTGTTGCCCAGTGGGAGTGCAGCATCTGGCTGAGCCACATGCAGTTTTCATGAAAAACCCTTTTCATCTGGGTCACGTGTTCTCCTTTTGGAGGTAACATTTCAGCCTTTCTGGCGGGGTCTAGATCTAGTATAGCATTTAGTCCCCTAGATGAGACATTGAAGCCCTTTTCACCAGGCTGCATGTTGCTTCAGAACCCAAGGTTGGTGGTTAGTATAGTGCTCCCAAGGAAACCATTCTATGCATTTGCTCTAGTTTATTCCTGGTACTTTAAATTAATCCGAGTTGTATGATCGATAGTGAGTAGTGTGTGCATTCATGTAGATGACTGGGAGATTAATAGATGAGTAGGCATTATGTTGCAGGGACAGGACTTTCATCAAAGGAAAGGCTGTGATCTTCGCAATGAGGTCTGAGCAATTTACAGAAATTCAATAATGGAGATTCTCGGACAGGCATGTGACTGAGTAGTCTGTGCTCCGAGAGAGGAGACCTGCACAGGCTAGAAAGTGAGGAGAGTATATATAGTGTGAACCCCTTTCAGAGGGCCTGCAGGGGTTATGGGGCCGAACCATGGGTGTTGAGGTCTTTAACGCCTAATGTTCCTGGGCCTGGCCTACTATGGATTCTGAGCAACTGGGCCAAGTACCTCTTCTGCACTTGACTCCATGCTAAACGTAGTTGAGCAATCCAAGGCTCCCTCTGGGGGAGGTGTGGATTAAAATGAGTGAACATGGGCTCACAACTCAACATGCGTGCAGCAGCAGTAATAAATCGATGTAAAGCCAAATACTTTTTTTGAAAAAAATTCTATTTCTTCCGCTAACCACAGAGGAAAAATACAGTTCGAGTCATGTGAGCTGCAGAGCTCACACTGTGCATTAGATCGCCATCTGGTGTTGGGCTCGGATGCTTGCACTTTGTTGTTGTCTTCGAAGAAGTCTTTGTAGTCATGTGATAGGTGACTCCTCCTTTGGACAATAGTGCGCATGGGAATCGACTCCATCCTCAGTTTATTTTCCGCCATCGGGTTCGGATGCAACTTCGACCCTCCGGTTCGAAACTTCATTTTCAGCGTTTTCACACTTCACGACTTGATATCAACATCTCGACGTCCCTTCCTCGATCTCCTTTCCAGCCGTCGACGCGGGCTGTTGGGCCCATCGACACCGTAAGGCCTACTGCCCATGGAAAGGACGCCCTTCCGGAAATGCCCCCAGTGTGGAGCAAAGTTCCCCCACAGTGACCACCACAAGGTCTGTAACCTGTGCCTCTCACCTGACCATAACGAGGCCACCTGTCCAGCCTGCGCTTCCTTCCGCTCTAAAAAGACCATTCGCGATTGTCAAGCCCGAAGGCACATCATGGCGCAACGGTCCGCTCCGGAACCTGTCAATATCTTCGATGAGGGTCCCGATGTTCCGGAGGAAGATTCCGAAGACCTCACTATCGTCTCCGAGGCAGAGGACTCGGACGGTTCCATCACTCCAGGGCAACAAGTGAGTACTACCGCCCCTGCCCCAACCCCACCTGCAAAAATGAAGGCACCGGTCAACACTTCGCCTGCGGGCCCCAGTCGCGACCGTAAACGTGCTTCGGACGCCCCGCCTTCCGGCTCGGCGCCGAAGAAGAAAATAAAGCCTTCCGGCTCCTCGGCACCGACCAAACCACACGTGTCCGTTCCACCGGCACCTTCGGTGCCGAAACCGAAAGAACACCCGGCGCCGAAATCCGGTTCAGTCCCAAAATCCGCCTCCAAGCATGCGGATCACTCGGCGCCGAAACCCAGGCTCCACGACACAGCCCCTAAACCGAAGCTGTTCGAGCCGATAGCTAAGCCGAAGGACTCCCCTACGCCTTCTAAGACAAAAGAACATCCAAAGAAGCCATCACCGCGCTCGGAACCGAAAAAGTCGGCGCCGAAGCCAAATATTCAGGAGGAGGAACTGTTTCGACCGGATCCCATCGATCCTAATCAACAGAAAATACATAATAATCCTAACACTGGACATATCTCCTCTGTGCCACGCCACAACCCTGTCCCTCCAAACAAGGACTCTTCTACTTCCCCTATACCTCCTTCTCCTATACCTCTATCTAACACCCCTCCTCTCCACATCCCTGTTACACCGCCTCAGCCTGTAACTTCTCCACCACATGAATATCAGGACGACATTGGGTATGGTGATGACCCTGATCTACTTCTAGACCCAGATAACCCACCACAGGACGACGGGGGCTACGACGACTCCCTAGATCCTACAGACCTCCCCAGCCCTCCACCTTATCCCACAAAACCATCTCCACCAGATGATCACATTGGTTTTGGACAACTTATCCAAACGGCTGCTGTCTTTCACGGGGTGCATATAAACACCAACCAACCAGAGGAAGATTTCCTTCTAGACACCTTTGAACAGTCTCAAACTGTTCAAACTTTACCCATGATCAAAGGTGTCATTAAACATGCCCTTGAAATATTCAACGACCCTGTAAGGGCCAGGATCCTTAACCCTAGAATAGATAAAAAGTATAGACCTGCCCCTGATGACCCCGCCTACATCAAAGGTCAGCTCCCTCTTGACTCCCTGGTCGTCTCTAATGCTCGTAAACGAGCTAATTCCCAAACTTCAGGGGATGCTCCGCCTCCTGACAAGGAGTCAAAATTATTGGATTCATCTGGCAAACGTGTAGCTGCGCAGGCCACCAACATCTGGCGCATAGCTAACACCCAGGCACTACTAGCTAGGTACGATAGGGCCCACTATGATCAGCTAGAGACCCTATTGCAACACCTACCTGATCAGAACAAGACACAGGCCAATGACCTCATTCAGGAGGGCAAACTTATTTCAAATGCCTCCATTAAGTGCGCCCTGGATGCAGCCGACACCGCCGCTAGGTCCGTCAACACTAGCGTACTCCTCAGACGGCACGCCTGGCTCCGTATTTCAGGTTTTAAGCCAGAAGTCCAAACTACCATCTTAAATCAGCCATTTAACCAAAACCAACTCTTTGGTCCTGCTGTTGACACAGCACTGGAAAAAATGAAAAAGGACACTGACACTGCCAAGTCAATGGGAGCATTGCAGTCCCCACAACAACGTGGCTCCTTTCGCCGCTCCTTCTACAGAGGGGCTCTAGGAACACCACAGACCATTCCTCTTCATATAAAAGCACCACCCAAACCTCTCCCAATAGAGGATACTTTAGAGGTGGTTACAGAGGCAACAACACTAAGGACAGAGGTCGAGGTAATAACACCCGTACCTCCACCACTCCTAAACAGTGACTTCCCTCCACTTCCCCCGACCACACCACCCCTGTCGGGGGACGGCTATCACAGTTCCTACCTGTCTGGAACTCCATTACAAAAGACAGGTGGGTACGACAAATTATCCAACATGGCTACTGCCTGGAACTAACAGCTACCCCCCCCCCACATACCACCCAAGCAGCGTCCAATGTCCGCAGACCATCTTACGCATTTACAGCAAGAGGTACTTTCCCTGCTTAAAAAGCACGCCATAGAGCCAGTTCCTCTACTACAGCAGGGCACAGGGGTTTACTCCCTGTATTTCCTAATCCCCAAAAAGGATGGCACTCTAAGGCCTATTTTAGACCTCAGACCCCTCAATCAGTATATACATTCAGATCATTTTCACATGATCACTCTCCAAGTGCTTCCCTTACTACAACAACAAGGCTTCCTTGCCACATTAGACCTCAAGGACGCCTATTTCCACATTCCCATACATCCTGCTCACAGGAAGTATCTAAGGTTCGTACTCAATGGACAGCACTACCAGTTCAAAGTACTTCCATTCGGAGTCACCACTGCTCCAAGAGTGTTTACCAAATGCCTTGCAGTAGTAGCAGCGCACCTACGAAGACCACAAATACATGTCTTCCCATACCTGGACGACTGGCTCATCAAAGCCAGATCATTCAACCAGTGTGTCCAACACACTCACCAAACAATACAAACATTACACAACTTGGGGTTCACAGTAAACTACACCAAGTCGCACCTTCAGCCCTCCCATATACTTCAATATCTGGGAGCCACAATAAACACTTCCACTGCTCTAGCTTACCCCAGCCAGGATAGCCAGTATACAAACCCTTATCCCCAGGTTTCAAATACAACACTCTCTCCCAGCCAGAGTGTTTATGCAGCTAATCGGCATGATGGCATCTTGCATTTTCATCGTCCCTTATGCCAAACTTCAAATGCGTCCTCTACAGGAGTGCCTAGCGTGCCAATGGAACCAGGCTCACGGACAACTTACAGATCTGGTGTTGGTGGACAGCCGCACACATCGCTCTCTGCAGTGGTGGAACACCAAAAATTTGTCCAAAGGGCGGCCGTTCCGAGAGCCGGTTCCACAAATAGTACTAACCACGGACGCATCACTCACAGGATGGGGAGCACACCTGTTAGATCATACAACACAAGGCAAGTGGACCACTTAACAGAAGCTGCTCCACATCAACCACCTAGAGTTACTAGCTATATTCCTAGCTCTCAAATCTTTTCAACTCCAAGTACAGAACAAGGCTGTCCTGATCCGAACAGACAACATCACAGCCATGTACTATATACAAAAACGGGGGGACACACTCTCCGCAACTGTCCCAACTGGCACAGGACATTTGGAGGTGGGCCATTCCACAAAACATATACCTTCTAGCAGAACACCTACCAGGGATTCACAATCAGATTGCCGATCTGTTAAGTCGACAGACACAACAGATTCACGAGTGGGAACTACATCCACAAGTTCTTCTACCTTTTTTCCAGATGTGGGGCCAGCCAGACATAGATCTGTTCGCCACACACCAACGCAAAATGCCCAACCTTTGCCGCCAGGTTTCCACACCCGCAGTCCCAGGGCAATGCGATATGGATGAACTGGTCCGGCAGATTTGTGTACGCTTTTCCACCGCTACCACTGATCCCACTTGTAGTACGCAAGCTCCGACAACAGTCTCTAAAAATGATACTAGTAGCTCCCACATGGGCACGCCAACCGTGGTTCACCACACTACTAGAACTATTGGTAGTCCCATGCCAAAAACTACACCTCTCCCCATCAATGCGAACGCAGAGCCAAGGAGAGATAAGGCACCCAGATCCATCTCAACTGAACCTTGCGATTTGGCTCCTGAAGTCCTAGAATTCGGTTACCTTAACCTACCGCCAGACTGTATGAACGTTATTAAAGAGGCTAGACGCCCAACTACCAGAGCCTGCTATGCAGCAAAATGGAAAAGATTTGCTATTTACTGCACTAACAATCATATCCAACCATTACAGGCCTCCACGCAAAACATAATTTGCTACTTGCTACATTTGCAAAGATGTAATCTTGCATACTCATCCATACGTCTGCACCTCGCAGCCCTTGCTGCTTACCTACAGAACAGGCAACACTTATCACTCTTTAGAGTCCCCGCCATTAAAGCCATTATGGAAGGCCTTAAGCGGATCATACCTCCCAGATTACCACCTTCCCCAGTGTGGAATCTTAATATAGTACTTACCAGGCTCATGGGACCACCTTTTGAACCCCTACATAAATGTGAACTTCAATTCCTTACATCAGTGGTTCCCAAACTTTTTCAACCCATGGCTCCCTTGGCTTATTGATCGTTGGCCGCGGCTCCCTATTATGTGACATTTTTTTGCAGGTGGAGTGGACGGATGTAGAATGGGATGGAACGCCTAGTTCCAACTTTCCATCCTTGCTGTAACGCGGCTGATGCAGGACATCTTTCTGGTCGGTGATCACTTATGAACTGTAAGGTGAAGCACGCAGGGCATAGATGAAGCTAGCGCCAAACCTGATATTATGTTTTCTTTAATACTTTCTGTGTATCTACGAATTGGTAGTGCATTTTTGTCTAGCTTTTGAATGGCAAGGTTGCTAAAAGTTTTTGTAGTCGCAGTAGCCCAAGAAAGAACTCTGCCTGTTGTAAGAAGCCCTCAGTTGAGGCCAAAGGTAACCTATTTTGAAGGAACCTTTCCAATCATGCTGACTTCGCTGCGGCGGCGTGTTACCTATTTAATGGACCGGAAACGAACAAAGACTGTATTGAACTTCCTCTTTCTGAATCTCGCAGGCTACTTTTGTGAATGTAAACACGTGCATGGACTTACTGCATTGTGGTCTCAAAGGCAATGTTCCGCTCTACTTTCGTTCTTTGTGTGTTCGGTAAAAGTGCTGCATCCTACATGTAGTTCGGGTGTGCCGGGTAGATTTACAACCTACTTCGCTCTTAGGTTAATGCCACTGTTGACCCATTTTGCCATGTTTACTCTTTATTTTTGGCTACTTCTGCCATATGTCAAAGCACCAGGGTGTTTTTATTAGCCATTGCCCACATAAAACCGTAATAACTACCGCTGGTTTCCTGTCATGCTATTTATGCTTGTAACTAGTCCGTTAACAACAAAATGGCACTCTTGGAACATTGACTTTTGAAGGTTGCCGTTTTTTGGTGTAATCTCGTTGTGGTAAATGTTTCTTTAACTTTGAACAGGAGTTATGGCCAGTCACAAATGACCTAAAGGAATGCTCTGCTGCCATCTGGTGGACAGAGGTGTTACGCTTTTACTAAATAACTGCACATTTCAAAGATGTTACCGGCAATTTATGTTAAATTCGAAAATCTGAAACATTTGAAGCGCGGCGCCCCAGGCTACTTTGGAGGGCGCACCAGGGCGCTGCGGCGCACAGATTGGGAACCACTGCCTTACATGGAAAGTTACGTTCCTAATTGCAATCACTTCTCTCAGGAGAGTCAGTGAGATACAGCCTTTAACTATACAAGAGCCCTTCTTACAAATACATCATAATAAAATAGTTCTCAGGACAAACCCAAAATTCTTTCCCAAAGTCATTTCGCCTTTCCACCTTAACCAATCGGTAGAACTACCTGTGTTCTTCCAAAACCCAGATTCCGTGGCAGAAAGAGCTCTCCACACCCTAGATGTCAAGAGAGCCCTTATGTATTACATTGACAGAACCAAGTCTTTTCGCAAAACCAAACAATTGTTTGTAGCTTTCTCTCCACCACACAAAGGTAATCCCATCTCAAAAGCCGGGGTTGCAAGGTGGATTGTTAAATGTATCCAAATCTGCTACCAAAAAGCCAAACGCACATTATCAGTTCCCCCTAGAGCGCACTCAACACGCAAACTAGGGGCTTCCATGGCATTCTTAGGGAACATTCCCCTAGAAGACATATGTAAGGCAGCCACATGGTCTACAACACACACCTTCACTAAACACTATTGTGTTGATGTGCAAGCCAAGCAACAAGCTTCAGTGGGCCAAGCTGTCCTTAAAACCCTTTTTCAAACTACTGCAACACATACAGGTGACCACCGCTAGGGGAGATACTGCTGTACAGTCTGCACAGTGTGAGCTCTGCAGCTCACATGACTCGAACGGAAAATGCTACTTACCAGTATGCATCTGTTCTTGGCATGTAGAGCTGCAGATCCTCACACGCCCACCCACCTCCCCGGGACCTGTATGTGTTCCAGTCCTATCTTAATTAGATACACACACATGGACATCTCTTTCCTTTTCTACTAACTCCATCACTCCCCAATATGGCGAAAAACAATCTGAGGATGGAGTCGATGCCCATGCGCACTATTGTCCAAAGGAGGAGTCGCCTATCACATGACTACAAAGACTTCTTCGAAGACAACAAAATGCAAGCATCCGAGCCCAACACCAGATGGCGATCTAATGCACAGTGTGAGGATCTGCAGCTCTACATGCCAAGAACAGATGCATACTGGTAAGTAGCATTTTCCTTCTCAATTACACTATCCCCCTTTTGTTCCGGTGTTTTATTGGCAATTTACTGTCCCACTCCCTTGTATTAGCGGTGTTTTTTTGTCAATTCACTGTCCCACTCCCTTGTATTAGCGATGATGGTTATTCCCCATTCACTGTTGGCAACATCCAAGGAATGCCCTACTAGAAGTCTCTTGTCTGAAGAGTTTGTCCTGACTGTCTCAAGTGTCCTAGCACCACGACGCTCTCGGCAGCGAGTTTCCCCCGGTGCTGTTAGGCCAGAAACAAGTGTTACCTGCTCCTAGGATTGAATCGTGCAGAGTCCTGGAGTACGCCCTGTCCTCGGGTGCCGCAGCAGCTCCTGTCCCAATCAGATGAGTCTGCTGCGTGCGGGCTCAGCTGTTGCACTCTGCAGGCACTTTCCCTTGTGGACACACTCCAGCAGAGACCTGAAGTTTTTGACACTCCTACAGGGTAAGTGTTTCCACAGTCCCGATTTCGGGGGCTGGGGAAGGCATGAGGTGATTCTGCTGCTTCTTTCCTCAATACAGAACTTGGGTGACCATGATGTCCTCACTTGTTCAACCGGGCTGGACCAGTCTCAGTCCTCTTTGCTCCCTGTGGCCTACAGGTCACCACCACTCAGTCTATGGGCTCTGGCTTGATCAACATGGCACAAGAATTCCCAGTAGCCCCTCCTGGCATACGGAGTTGCTACACAAGTCTTTGGCTCTTATGGCTCTGCAGTCTTTATCATGGCAGCTCTCCTGGCATATGGGGTAGGGCAGGCTTCAGCCCTTGGCGCATGGCAATATTTGCCATGGCTATCTTCACATTGGCCCTCTCCTGGCATAGAGGTTGCCAAATCAGTCATGCACATGGGCAACAACCAGATCGGTGCAGCAGCTGTTTCCTCCCACTGGGAGTCCACACGATAGGGCTCCCCACTGGACTTTGCTCCATCCAACACGGTCCTCTTCTCACAGGGCACACTAGTCATGGCATGCAGGCTGGTGCTCCAGGACAGGTGGTCTAGGAGTCCCTGGTTGACATCCTTTCACCCAGCAGGGAGACACTAGCAGGCCTTGGCTCCCAGTCCTGGACACAGGCAGAAGTCCTGCAGAGCTTCCTATCCTCGCACAACATGTCTAGCTGTTTGGCAGATGACAGTTTCTGGGGTCTCAAACTTCCCTCATACACTTTTTTTTTTTCTTTTTTTTTTTTCTTTCAGACACCAGATGTGATTTAGGGTCTGAGTCTTTGAAGTCTTAGGTTGGAGGGGTTCTGCTTCTTTTGAAGTGACTACTTCTTTGCTCTCTTCCCTTGAAAAGCCATCTGTCTTAACAGGGATGTCTTCAGAGTTGATGGCCCCACAGCACATGCCATGGGAGTGACTAGAGTTCGTTCCTGGATGGCAGCCACAGTGATAATGTGCATCTAAAGGTTAAGCTCTGGCTCACCGCCCTACTCTTTATGGTTCTCTTAACAGCTGCCTGAGATGTGCCCAGGTCCCTTCCTTGTGACCTCTCAATGTATCCAAGAGCACCATTTGAAGTGTACAAGGGGAGGCCTGGTCCTCTCCAGTGAGCCCCACCCAGCTTACAGGAATGCAACAATCCACAAATCTGTCTGGGGGATTTTTCTACCCCCACACCAGGTTTCACAATGTAGGCCTGGGTCTACCAAAATGGAATCCGGGGCCCTCCATGTATTTTACCATTTACAGGCACACATACACTCAGTGCGTGCAGGCCTCTCAAAATCATAAAATTTTTACTAGAACTGCAGGTTAAGTAACTTGAATAATCTACTCGACCTAACTAATTTACTTGACCTGTAAGCTGGTCTCAAATCGTGTGATCATTGGCAAATATTTTATTTTACAGTCACCTTTTTCTTCATTCTCACGTGCACCTTCAAATATGTGAGGTCAGCATTTCTGCTGTACAAAAAAACCTAGTTTGATTAAATAGACTAAACGTTTGCTCCGTGTCCAATAAGAATCTAGCCCACATATAGGTTACACATAATCCCTGACTTGCTTCTCAGTTTACTAATAACATTGCCATCAGGGCAGGGGCAGGAGTGTTTCTCAGTTCATGTTTAAACACTCACTTTTAATAAAAGTATTAAAGCATGATGTGGTAGCGCACAGTCACTTACACAGTAGATTTCCAAGAAATGGCCAAAAACCTTCCCACTACTTTGCCACTTTACTGCTAAAACTATATAGTGTATTAACAATCTGAGAAAATTGCATTTCAGAAAACCTATTCATCATTTGCACATCACCAAGTAAAGTGTTCTGATTTTGTTTTCACCCTTTTAAAATATTTTTTTCATCAAACAGAAGTATAGAAAATGGGCTTTCACAACTACTGAATGTATTTTGAAATGTTTATACAGTTGATTTATTAGCTATTTAAGAGTGTTGGGAAAAACCTAATGCCCTACAACCTTTCATTTCACACTTCGTACAGCAGGATGGAAATTTTACTTAACAAAATCCTGAAACTATGCAGTCAGAGAAGGAAAAGTATTTGTAAACGGACTTCTGACCTCTCTGAACACAGAGCAAATGTGACAAGATAAAAACAAGATTTAAAGGCATCTTTATTGCTCCTTCACTGAACAGAAAACCTGTATGTCAACTCGCCAGAACAGGTGAGTAGGTCCTAAATATAGCTCGACCTGATAAATTCTGACTCGCCATAGCGAGTGGGTGAGTAGATTTCTTGAGGCCTGGCATTGATACATGCACTGTACAGTATCCTCCAATTACTGTACCACTCACAAGCACACCTACAACGGGCACATGCACTTATCCTGCACGTGCTGCACAGCACTACAACCTTCAGGTACTGTACCGCTCATGGGCACATGCACCTCCAGCTTATGCATACACTGTGCATGCACTACACGGTACTGTATTATCCCCGTTTGACCCCCACACCATTTCTGCGCTGTGCAGCACTTCACACCAACCTGATGTAGGATAAGGGTGAGATGAGCACTCATCAGCAGAACCTTAGTTAGTGAGCCTGTAGGCCTCACTCTAGTGACACAGGAGAACAAGCCTATGCAAGAGCTATTGGCTTTGCCAATATGTTTTAGCCATGTACACCAGTGTGGCTGCTGTTCAGCCTGGCTAAAAGTAAGTGGGGTAAAGGAGAGTTGCATGGAGTGTTGTAAAGTGGATTGGAGTGGAATAGTGTAGTGTCGGAGTGAGTAAAGTGTCAATGAGTGAAAGAATGTAGAGTAGAGTTTAGTGGTGTAGAGCTGTGGAGTGGCATAGAGGGTGTCTCGTAGAGTGGATTAGAGTGGCGTAGAGCAGAGTAGATTGTCCTACAGTGAAGTGGCATATAGTCGAGCAGTGTAGTAGAGTGAATGGGATAGTGTGGATAGGCATAGTGTCACAGTGGAGTATGTCATAGAATAAAGTAGAGTAAAGTGGCATAGAGGGAGTTGCGTAGAGCGTTGTGGAGTAGTGTTGCAAAGTGGAGTAGTTTTGGAGTGGCATAGTGGAGTAGAGTTGGACTAAGTAGAGCGTCAGTGGCGTAAAGTACAGCGGTGCAGTGTACTGGTTTTGAATAAAGTGGTGCAGAATAGATTAGAGTGGCGTGAAGTGTATTGACGTAGAGTTGAGTGGTGCAACATAGAATAAAGTGGCGCTGAGTGCACAACTCTACATCATTGTGCTCTACGTCACTGCAGAGTGTAATGGTGGTGCAGAGTGCAGTGACATACAGCGCAGTGGTGTAGTTAGCGTGCAGTCGCTTAGAGTGCAGTATTGCAGAGAAGTGTCAGAGTAGAGTGGCACAGCACTGGCGTAGAGTACAGTAGTGCAGAGTACTATAGAGTGGCTTAGCGTACAGTGGTGTAGAGTACACTGGCGGAGAGTTCATTGGTTTTGAGTAAAGTAGTGTTTAGTGCATTGGCAACCCCTGCTACTGTTTCTGAGTTATGCTGTCTGCATTTGATTCACTAATGTGAAGAATTCCTTTCTTCAAGTTAGCAATAGTAGTATGTTAATCTGCACTCTGGTTTTCTACATAGGACCGCTGGCCCTTCCCCCAATGAAAATAGCTTTTTGGGCGTGATCACTGATGGGACATGGTAATATTTTTCTACATGTCCAACTTTTGAATAGGAAGAGGTGTGGCGCAGCGACAAGGGCAGCTGACTCCGGAACTTGGGGCTCTCGGTTCGATCCCCTGCCCCGGCGGCAGGTTAGCCCAGCACCATGTGACTCTGGGCAATAGCTTGCTTAATCTTCCCGACGGCCCCCAGTGCCCTGAGACCCTTAGGGGTGATCAGTTCACGCTTTACAAATACCGGGTTTATTTTTTTTAAATACTGTGCACTCTACTTTGTAGGCTACAAAATTTATATAGAGGTGACTTATTAATAATTAAAACGGGGTTTCTCCTGTCAAAAAGAGCAATTTTGATAGGTTGGGCTGCAGGTTTAAAATTGCAGCAGTCAGGCTACGGTGGTAGGCCTTAGGCCGTGTCTGTACTGCCACTGTAGTGGATAGCGCAATAGGTGCTGCAGTCCAGTAGTGGCCTTTAACTTCCAGGCTTTTGGGTACACCTTGTACCATATATTTGGCACTTATAGGTAAATTAAATATACTAATTAGGAATTTGTCAACTTGATTATGTTGAAAGGGGAAACAAAGTAATTTTATCCCTGGTTAGCAGAGATAAAGTCCTAAGAGTTCTCCAGCCAGCGAAAATAGGGTCCAGCAAAAGGTGAAAAATTCGGGGTGACCATGCAGACAAGGCAGAGTTTCTACTGTGATCATAGTCCAACTTTCCACTCAAATAATTTAGTCCGGCTGGATAATCACTTAAGGTTTAGGCGATTTAGGTGTGGAGATACTCTCTATAGCTAAATCGTACAGAGTATGGTGACAGTTTTGCAGCGTGAATCTTTCTGGATTCACTATGCTGTGCATTATTCCGCCATCTCGTGGTTGGGTCCGGATTCGTAGTCTTTGCTTTCTTTCTTTTTTTGTTGTTGGCCCAGGTGGGCGGCGACGCCCCCACCATTTGGTGTCCTCGGTGACGTCGTCGCGCTTCCTGCGGAAGCTCCCACCTTTGGTCGCCATCTTCAGATTCTTTTTTCCGCCGTGGGGTCTGGATCGTCGACGAGAAGTTCCAGAAAGTTGGACGAAGAATCTCGAGGTCGAAATAATCACCAAAAGATCGTTTCCTGAAGACACCGGACGAGGAGACGAGTACAGGAGGCGACGAGAAGGACTACGAGGTAGAAGGTCCACGATCAAAATCTCGACGCCTACAGAGAGCGCGGGTATGGACAAGACACAGTTTAAGTTTTGCCAAAACTGTCACCACAAGTACGCCCAGAAGGACCAGCTCCAGTCTGCAACATCTGCTTGCCGCTCGACCACATCAGCGAAGACTGCAACGCGTGTTCGGCGTTCACCCCGAAAACCATCCGGGTGAGAGAGAGGCAAAGAAGGGCGAAACACAACATGCAGGGCCAGGGAGCACCTCCATCGCTCCGAGACCTGGGCCTCTCGAGTGGAGAGGAAGACAACATCGCAGAGGGACCAAAGGACTGCTCAGTCGTCGAGGTCCACAAGAAAACTTCAAAGGAGGTAAGGGAGACGTCGACCCCGAAGCACCCAAGCGACGCTCGAAAGAGTGAAGCTAAGGCCCCGAGCGACACTCAGAAGTGAAGCCAAGTCCTCGAAGGGAGCGTTGCCGCCGAAACACTCGACGAAAGCAACAGCAACCAAGGACAAACAACCGAGCGGATCCTTCGTGAAGGACTCCCAATCGGCAAAAGCCTCCGAAAAACCAAGGGCGTCTAAGGTAGGCTCCGAAAAGGAAGCCTCGACACCCAGAAAGGAAGGCCCGGCGTCATCCTCGACGTCCGAGACTGCGAAGAGGGGCGCTTCATCCGTCGACGCCGAAAGGGTCCACGAGATGAAGAAGAAGAGAAGGCTCGAAGCAGAGATGGCGAGCATCCTGCAAAGGAAAAAAGACTTCGACGAAAAAATGAAGCAATACGCCATTCCGTCGAAGCCAGCACGCGAAACACTCGCGGAGGGCGACAACGAAGACATCGAGCCCCCGAACCGCTCGACGGACAGGGCGAAGAGGACTACTACTTCGAAGGCGAAGAAGAGTTCCAGTCTTACCGGGACTCGGCGCCCTCAGAAGAACAAGACCTAGACTGGCAAGACCTCGACGCAGAATCACCAGAAGAAGGGGTAGACTCTTATCCCTCGAGGCCTTCGCCGCCAGACGACATTGGAGCCTACAATGAGGTCGTCCAAAGGGCTGCAGCAACGTATGGCGTCGAAATGCAAGAGGAGAAGGCAAAGGCATGTTTCCTTTTGGAAACCCTACTTCCTCAACAAACGAGATCCCAGTTCCTACCCATGCTCCCTAGCGTCCTGGACCAGGGAAGGGAGGCCTTCAAAGAACCGGCAGTCTGCAAGGCTGTTACACCAAGGAGCGAAAAGAAATACAAGCACTCCTCTAAAGACCCTGCGTACATACAAGGGTCAGTGCCAGCAGACTCCATTATCACTGCAACGGCCAGGAAAAGGGCAAATGTGCCCACTAACACAGGTCCACCTCCAGACAAGGAGAGCAAACGAATGGACCTCACAGGACGAAAGGTGGAGAGGAACGCAGCCATACACTGGCGCATCGCCAACTCCAACGCCCTCATCAGCAGGCATGCATACCAGCATTGGGATGAAATGAGCCAGCTCATAACACACCTACCACAACAACACCAACAAAGGGCTAATCACCTAGTGGAAGAGGGCAAGGCTATGGCAAACACTTGCCTAAAATCAGCCTTGGACGCAGTAGAGAACTCCGGCAGGCAGATGATAGGGGTGACCGAAAGGAGACACGCATGGCTCAGGATCTCAGGTTTCAAACCTGAGGTACAAAGCAACATCCTGAACACGCCATTCGACGGCCAGAAACTGTTTGGAGCCCCAGTGGACGAGAAGTTAACGCAGCTCAAAAAAGACAATGAAACTGCGAGGTCCATGGGAGCACTGCAATTCAGAGGGATGAGAAGAGGAACCCCCTCAAGGCGGCCCAATGGTAGAGGGGGCAATGCGCCCGCCACTTCCCACCAATCTCCCCAACAAGGATACCAGGGGAACAACCAGGGCCAGAGCCAACAGGGACAACAGCAGCAAAATTGGCAATATCAACCCAGAGGACGGTCCTTTCGAGGACGCGGGTACGGACGGGGACAATCCCGAAGAGCCCACCTCAAAGTGACTCCACAAACAAACCAAACCCTCCCCTTTTAACACCAAGGGAGAGGAGAAGTCAACAAAAGGACAAAATAAGAAACACACACAGCAAACAAATAACCACCGAGCATACAACCCCGGTGGGGGGCAGAATAGGAAACTTCCTCACACAATGGAGGGAGATTACCACGGACAAATGGATACTAAACATCATACAGCACGGGTACTGCATAGAACTCCAAAGACACCCCCGGGCAAAAAACCAAGACACCAGGCAATTCCCGCAAGGAAGCTCGCCCTCCTACGTCTAGAAGCAGAGGAGCTGCTACAAAAAAGAGCAATAGAACCAGTTCCAATCAATGAAAGGAACAGGGGAGTCTACACAACGTACTTCCTAGTGCCAAAGGTAGACGAAACACTAAGGCCAATACTGGACCTCAGATTCCTCAACAAGTTCATAAAAATTCAAAATGACGTCACTTCAGGAAGTAATACCCCAAATCCAAGAAGGGGATTACATGGCGACCATAGACATGAAAGACGCACATCTGCACATACCCGTCAACCACAAACGTCTACTAAGATTCGTGATTGGCCACAATCACTACCAGTTCACAGTGCTAGCCTTCGGGCTCAAGTCCGCACCAAGGGTTTTCACAAAATGCCTTGCAGCAGCAGCAGCGGCAGCGCACCTACGGAGAAAGGGCATACATGTATAACCCTACCTCGACGACTGGCTTGTGAAAGCAAGATCATACAGACACTGCAAGGATCACATCAAACAAGTCATACAAACACTATCCAGACTAGGTTTCTCAATACATTGGGAGAAATCGTCAACAGAACCTCAGCAGGTCAAAATATTCTTAGGGGCACAAATCGACAGCACACAGTCCAAGGTGTTCCCCAGCGACAAGAGAACTATAGCGCTCCTGAGGGAAACACGTCATTACCAGAAGGGGCAAGTTCTGACAGTGAGGACGGTCAGCAGACTAATGGGAATGATGGCATCATGCATCCACCTAGTCCCACATCAGGCTGCACATGAGACCGTTCCAAGAATGGATACAGCAGCAGTGGTCACAAGCGACAGGGAGTTGGGAAGATCTAGTGGTTGTCACACACGCAGTGCAGCAAGAAATAGTGTGGTGGAAGGAAGAGAACATATTACAGGGGAAGCCATTCACACAGCCAACTCCAACAGTGACCATCACAACAGACGCCTCACAGCAGGGCTGGGGCGCGCACATGGACAGACTCCGCGTCAGGGGGCTGTGGTCACAACAAGATGCAGTGAAACACATCAACTACCTAGAACTAAAAACTGTGTTCCTAGCCTTAAAAGCCTTTCAGAAGCAGCTTTACGGACAGCGAGTGCTGATACAAATAGACAACACAACCACCATGTTCTACATCAACAAACAAGGTGAACACAGTCAGCACCGCTATCAAGCCTGGCACAAGAGATTTGGAGATGGGCCATCCCTCTAGGGATAGACCTACTGGCAATACACCTTCCAGGAATAGACAATGTAGAAGCAGACCGACTCAGCAGGCAGACGTCTGCGTCCCACGAATGGGAACTCAACCAACAGGAGGTGCAGCGGCTGTTCCAAAAGTGGGGTACACCACGGATAGACCTGTTTGCAACACTCCAGAATGCAAAATACCAACATTACGCATCCAGATAACCGGACCAAAGGTCCCTAGGGAATGCGCTATGGATAAGTTGGTCGAATGAATTTGCATACGCTTTTCCCCCCGATACCACTGTTACACAAGGTACTCAGCAAATGCAGGAGCAGCAGCATGACACTCATACTGGTGGCACCTCAGTGGGCCAGACAATCATGGTTCTCACAAATAATGGAAATGGCACAGGAACCAGCGCACAGGTTCAGCAGAAGGAAAGACCTAACAATGCAAGAAGGAAAAGTGCTCCACCCAGAACCAGAGAGCCTCAGCCTAGCAGCATGGCTCCTGAGGACCTACAATTCGCACACCTCAAGTTACCACCAAGCACCATGGCAGTACTCAGAGAAGCAAGGAGACCCACTACAAGAAAATGCTACATTGCAAAGTGGAAAAGGTTCTCGCAATGGTGCATTAAAGAGGGACTGCAACGAAAGGTCACAAAAGAATCAACGGTACTACAATACTTAACGCACCTACTACACAGCGGGCTAAGCTACTCGTCACTAAGGGTTCACTTAGCAGTAGCCTACACCAGGGGAGAAGCGGGGAAAAGTTTCTTCACCTCACAGGTGGTCAAAAGATTCCTGGAGGGAGCTAAGGGAATAGCCCCCCCAAAAAGGATGCCAGCCCCAAGCTGGAACCTCAACACTGTGCTAACACAGTTGATGAAATCACCATTTGAGCCCATACACAAGACCACACTGCACATGCTCACACTGAAGACGGCATTCTTGGTGGCTATCACGTTACTGCGAAGGGTCAGTGAACTGCAGGCTCTTACACTACAAGAGCCCTACTTGCAAATACACAAGGACAGAATTGTCATGAGAACGGACCCACACTTCCTGCCAAAGGTGGTGTCGCGGTTCCATATTAACCAGACAATACAGATACCAAGTTTCTTCCAGAAACCATCAACGCCCACAGAAAAGGCGCTACACACGCTAGACGCCAGAAGGGCAGTGATGCACTACATAGAAAGAACGAAGGAATGCAGGAAAACAAAACAACTTAGTTTCCTTCGCAAGCAGTTTCTTGGGACGACCAGTAACAAAAAATACCATAGCACGATGGATTGCACAAGCAATACAACTCTGCCACAAGCAGGCAGGACAAGAATTACAGGGAGCCGCCCAGGCTCACTCAACAAGGAAGGGAGCAACGGTTGCGTTCCTAGCGAACACACCTATACAAGACATTTGCCAAGCGGCAACATGGTCTTCCGTGCACACGTTCACCAAACACTACTGTGTTGATATCCAGATGAACAAAGAGGCACAAGTAGGACAGAAGGTCTTACAGCACATTTTCAGCAACCAATGCTCATCTTCCACCCAACCACCGCAATAACAGAAAACCGCTACAAAGTCTATGCACAGCATAGTGAATCCAGAAAGATTCACGCTGCAAAATGAATAGTTTCTTACCTGTCGGTGTAGTTTTGCAGCTTGAAGACTTTCTGGATTCACTAGCGATCCCAACCGCCTCCGCCAGGAAGATAACATAGGAGGTTAAGGGTAAAACTAGACTACATACAGAGTTTAGAGGGATCAAAAGGAAAATAAAAGGATAAAAGAAAAAGACATAGACGACAAAACAATAAGAGGAAAAGAAAAAAGAATCCGAAGATGGCGACCAAAGGTGGGAGCTTCCGCAGGAAGCGCGACGACGTCACCAAGGACACCAAATGGTGGGGGCGTCGCCGCCCACCTGGGCCAACAACAAAAAAAAAAAGAAAGAAAAGACTACGAATCCGGACCCAACCACGAGATGGCGGAATAATGCACAGCATAGTGAATCCAGAAAGTCTTCAAGCTGCAAAACTACACCGACATTTAAGAAACTATTCGTTATTTCACTTGGAAAGTAGTGGCCATTCAGTATTCGGTATGGGAGGTGTCATTTTTCCTTAAGAAATTTCATGATACCCACTTTTTGGAAATTCTATGAGAGCCTTGCATCATTACACTTTGTAGCAAAATGTGCTTGGCTGCTATCGTGACAAATTTCACAAGAAACTAATAGGGGACCAGTCTCCTCTGATATATCATTAGACTTTTTAATGCGACATGTGTGCCAAGTTAAAAGTTGCAAAATCACGGAATGCGAAATTCTGAAAAATAACACAAAATTCATGTAAAGTGAAATTTGGGAATTTTGCAAATTTCGCCAGCATAATAAAAATTCTCCCAGGCATATTGAACACATTGTAGTCTAATTTAACGAATCAGATAAGTGGACAACTGAGTTGCAAGAGATTATTTTGAGGTTCCAGAAATGGAGAGAGCCCTGAAAGTGAGATAATGGTAAAACTTGTCAAGAACCACGTGGATTAAAATCAGCTAAAATTGTGATGAAAGATGGTAAACCTCCTTTTCAAGTGAGTGTGCAGAAAGGGATCAAAACTATGATGGTGCCTGCTGATTTAACTAAAAGGAGTGTCTGAGCTATGGCAAGAGTTGAGCAGATTATCTGAATTTAACTGATATCCTACTAAAGTTTTCTAAGGTAAGCAGCCTCAGTATAGTGCCAACTTAAGATATAGGTGGATGCTATGCAAGTATCACAATTTGATCCTAAAATGCTCTCCCATGTATTTTGAATTGTGGACAATCTTAGACACCCAGTGTCTGTCAGATGTTATGTTACTTTGGAAATAATGAATCTGGACATGTTAATACTCACCTGGAAATCACCCGATGGGCTTGACAAACCCCATATGACTTTGAAACATGCTCAATTGTTCTCCTATGCTGATGGTTATAATTTTGGCTAATGATGTGATAATCCCTGAGGGTGCCCAAAAATTCCCTATTCCTAGAAAATTGGAGAAAGGACACACTATCCCAGGAACAGGCTAGGATTATCTTAATGCATTCGCTGGCATCTACGCGCGTGCCAGTAAATAAATAAAAAACTTTACTGGGCAAACGCGACGTCCTGCTGGAGCTGGAACTCCCTTGACCAGTCAGGGCTCTGCTCTAATGCAGTGCAAGCAGCACCTTGAATGGAGGGCGCAGCCTTAGTCTGTGCTCCACATCGCCCTGGAGACCTGTACTAACCCTAACCCAGCTGTCTTGATACAGTTGGGCTATAGATGTTTAAAGTGTGCATGGTCGTCTCAAGACGACCGGCACAAAAAGACATGTGCACTTTAAACATATTTGCATAGACAGCCCAGCCTCCTCCCTGCTCCTGTCACTCATTAGCGACCCCGCACCATCCTGACGCTTGGCTTGGACAGGTGTTGAAAAATAAAATGGTAATAAATTGCAATTTTATTTTCCATGGGATTTTGGGGGAATTTTAAGTGGGGTGATGCTCATCCGCTCCAACTGAGGAGCTGCCCCTGAGTGAATATGTCCAGGAAAATAGTGTAAAAGCGCCTTATTGACCAACCGTTCACATTTTTCAAGAGAAAATAACCCATCCGATTGACAAATGAAGAAAGGTATATTGATGGGGGTGTGGCAGTGGTTTGTAGAGGTGGTTGGGTTGATTTCGACCAGTCACACCATACTGTGTAGGAAGAGTATGATGCTAGACCTTTTCTGTTGCTGGCCCTACTGAGATGACTTTATTGCCACTGTGTCTGTGATCTGCAGCATCTTTCAAGCTATACTGTGCTCAATTGGTAAAAATGATGAGTGGTGTTATAATAAAGTACCACAGACAATGGGTACAAGAAGGATCCAAGAGATACGGCTTTATTGGTCGTCTCCACTACTCCACCACACAACAGCTGTCTTGCCTCAGATGAACCAACATTCTAAGGCAAGCTCACAATCCTATCTGTAGGAACATTCTAATGCTCTAAAGGGAGGAGGGGAGAAGGAATGTACTAAGAAGATAACAAACAAGATTACAACAAATCTTCCCCCGAATGATTGACAAACTTGAGTTTACTAAGGAAGCCCTTCCCAGAAGATGCAATAAAAGAAACCAGGAAAAACCCCAAGGATAGGGTGAGGACCACAGGAGAGGGAAAGAAACCAAAACAGGAGGAAAGCCAAAGGACAAAACAGGTTCATCTGATCATTGCATAGTCTTTGTGCCATGCCCTTTGGCACGGGGTCAGTACAGAGCAGTTTTGAGATGAACTATGTTGAGATGAGACAGGAAGTAGGCCATCACCGATGTTAATTGCATCCCATTATCTGTAACTAATGTGGCAGGGATGCCTTCCACTGAAAATGAATCCTTTAAAAACCTAATGAGGCACTCAGTTGTGACTTGATGCACCATCCTGGTTACCACCCAATGAGAATGATAATCGACCAACACAAAGGCCAAGCGTTTCGCCACCCCCAATCGATTAACCGGACCAATTATGTCCAGAGCCAATTTCTTCCAGGGTTTGTACAGGATGACCGCCGGAGAAATGGGAGCTTTGTGGACAAATTTTGATTTGTCGCTATTGGCACAAATGGAGCAATCTTTTACTTTGGCTTCAACCATAGAATCCATGTTGGGGAACCAAAAACGTTCCTTAACATGAGACTTGGTGAGGCTTCTACCCAGATGACCTCCATGGGCAAGGTCAATAACCTGATATCTCCTCTTCATGGGAGGTATGATCCTATCATTTCTGAGGATAAAGCTATTTTATTAATTTCATACCTCACCTCCCAATAGTTTTTTACAACATCATCCACTTAATTTCTGCTTTTAGACCACCCTAGATGAGCATGTGACTTAAGTTTGGTTAAAACTTAATCGTCTGAACTTGCTGCACCCAAATCTTCGTTGGTGAGAGCAGGAAAATTGATCACCAAAACTGGATATTCACCGGTATCAAACTCTTCCTTAATGTCGAGAGGAGCTCTCGACAAGAAATCTGCAGCAGTATTTTGATTGCCCGGAATATATTCTAGCCTGTAACAAAAGCTTTCCAAACCCAGAACCCATCTAGCAATCCTGGGGGGGTACTGTTGTAAGACCATTTGATTTGATTTTTGGTTTTGTATAGCGCTCGAATGCCCGGAGGCGTCTTGGCGCTGCTGTTGCCGCCTTATGCGTTGCTGACGAGAGATTGGTTACTGCTAATTACTAGCGTGTGAACAGCCAAGTTTTTATTGACTTCCGAAAAGCCAGAAAGTCGGGGCATTTCCTTATTGCCATTGGTAGGCTGTTCCATAGTGTAGCGGTTTTCAATAGAAAGCTTCTGCCTCCCCAGGTAGTACGCTTTGCTCTTGGAAGGGATAATAACCTTGCATCTGAGGATCTGAGCTTTCTGCCTGGGGAATACCAGGCACATTTTGCACTAAAATAGCTTGGTCCTGAGTTATGCAGTGCTTTTAAAGGTTATGCATACGGTCTCAAACTCCAGGCGTTTTGCTATAGGTAGCCAATTCAACGTGACCAGTGCCTGAGCCACCGATTTATATTCGGGAATTCCGGAGAGAAGTAGAGCTGCAGCATTTTTCAGTGTTTGAAGATTTTGTATTGACTTTTTCCGGATCCCGATAGAGGGCATTTCTATAGTCTAATTTGGCTAGTATCAGAAGTGATAATTGTTTTTTGAAGTTCATTTGGGATATATGGACATATCTACTTTATTAATTTTAGTGTACAGAATACAGATGAGTGCTTTTACTTGATGGTGAAAATGGAGTTTGTCGTCCAAGATCACTCCCAAGTTCCTTCCTTTCTGTACTGGCGTTGGTAGGGGTCCCTTATTCTGGGGCCACCAAGTTGGTGACCAGAGGCATCTATTGTTTCCGAAAAGTAGGATCTCTGTTTTATCCGTATTTAATTTTAGACCATTTGTTTTCATCCAGTGATCTATTTGGACCATGCAAGAATTGAATCTATGGCCTACTTCTTCCTGATCTTTGGAAATTGACACCACAATTTGAGTGCCATCGGCGTAGGACACAACTGAAAAACCTAGGGATTTAATCAGTTTGACCAAGGGGGCGACATACAGATTAGAGGGTGGGGCTCAATGAAGAGCCCTGCGGTACCCCACAGGGCAAGCTAAATTCTTTTGGCGTAAAATTGCCCAAGGCTACGTGGTTTATTCTAACAGTTAGAAAGTCTTTAAGTAGGGTCAGAGCTATTCCTCTTATTCCCAACTCCATTAGTTGGTTGATCGAAATGGTGTAGTTGACCATATCAAAGGCCGCTGAAAAATCAAGTAATGTTAGGACGGCTTGACCACCACTATCCATAATCCACCTAAGTTCTTCTGAGGCAGAGAGCAAGGCTGTTTCTGTGCTATGTTCCTTTCTAAAACCGTATTGGGAAGGGTCCAGCACATTATTACTGTCAATACATGCCATCAGTTCGTTATTTAGTGCTTTTTCCAGTAATTTGGCCGGGAAAGGGAGTCTAGAGATGGGCCTGTAGCTGCTGAGTTCCTCGGGGTAAAAATGTATTTTCTTCAGTAGGGGCAGGATCGATGCTGCCTTCCAATTGGAGGGGATATGTCCTTATTGATCACTTTATTCAGGATTTTTGTAAGCTGTTCTTCAAAGACCCTGGGAACTAGGTGTTCAATTTTTTTGGGGGGCAAGGGTCTAATGGGGACCCTGATTTGCATGATTTTATAAGATTCAGAACCTGCTCTTAAGATGCGAGAACCTATCCAAAATTGTAGAAGCTATTCAAAGGTGGCATGGACTCTTCGTTGTGATTTTAATGTAAAGGAATATAAGACTTCTGTGACTTTGCTTTGAAAAAACAAGCGAGGGAATCACAGAAGGTCCTATTTGCTGTGCCATCAGTGGTTGTAATTATTTTTGATAGTTTTGTTACCGTGCTAAAATAGATCTTTTTTTTTTTTTTTTTTTTAGCACGGTTTTTCTGCTAAGAGAATTTTTTTCGGTGAAGTATTTTGATTTCTTTGTATGAGGATTTTGTATTCTGAATGGCTTTTTTTTATAGGTCTCTCTATCTAGAGCATGGGTACTCACAAACTTTCTCTCGGGGGCCAAATTTACAGTGTGGTTTGTGGCTGAGGGCTGCACTGGTGGGGGCGGGGTCATTGGGGGAGGGGGCGGGGCTAGAGCTTAAAAAAAACTGTGACCATGAGGTGGAACACAGGCCCCTGCAGCGGACGCCTTCGTCCACTGAGCCACCGGACCCGGCATACACATCTCTCTCTCCCTCCCCTCCCTCCCTCTCTCTCCCTCCCTCCCTCCCCTCCCTCTCTCTGTCCCTCCCTCCCTCCCTCCCTCTCTCTCTCTCTCCCTCCCCCTCCCTCTGTCTCTCTCCCTCTGTCTCTCTCCCTCCCTCTCTCTCTCTCCCTCCCTCCCTCTCTCTCCCTCCCTCTGTCTCCCTCCGCCCTGTCTCCCTCCGCCCTGTCTCCCTCCGCCCTGTCTCCCTCCGCCCTGTCTCCCTCCGCCCTGTCTCCCTCCGCCCGGTCTCCCTCCGCCCTGTCTCCCTCCGCCCTGTCTCCCTCCGCCCTGTCTCCCTCCGCCCTGTCTCCCTCTGCCCAAGGAAGGCTTGCCGGGCCGCTGGCGACCCGTAATGAGTACCTGTGATCTAGAGGATCGTACTTGGTTCTCCACGTTCGCTCTAGTTTCCTACATATTCGTTTCTGAGTCCTCAAACACTCAGAGAACCAGGGTTCCGAAGTGGTACTGCGACGTTTATTTTGTTCTTTTACAGGTGCTAAGATATCCATGGCTTTTTTTTACCTAATTTGTATATCTTTGTGTAGCTGTTTCAACGTCTTGATTGGGCTCTACACATTATAGGAAGAGTGTCTAGCAAGGTCTTTTCAATCAATCAGGGAATTGTAAGCGCGCTACTCACCCGTGAGGGTTTCAAGGCGCTGAGGGTCCGCAGATCTGTTTAGCCGAAGAGCCAGGTCTTGAGGGTCTTCCTGAAGGTGTTCAGGGAGGGGGTGCGTCTGATGTCTGCCGGTAGCTCGTTCCAGTTCTTGGCTGCAATGTGAGAAGGATCTTCCGCCTGCTCTGTGGATGCGCGGGGTTTCGGCCAGTGCGAGGTTGGAAGATCGGAGGTTTCTTTTGGGTACGTGGAAGTTGATTCTGTCGTTGAGGCATTTGGGTCCGTTGTTGTGTAGGCATTTGTAGGCGTGAGTGAGAATTTTGAAAGGGACTCTTTTCTCCACGGGGAGCCAGTGGAGACTTCGTAGGTGTTAGCTGATGTGTTCGTGTCGGGGGATGCCGAGGACGAGTCTGGCGGCGGTGTTCTGTACTGTCTGGAGTTTGCGGAGTAGCGACTTGTTGATGCCGGCGTAGAGTGCGTTTCCATAGTCCAGTCTGCTGGTGATGAGTGCGTGGGTGACTTCCTTGACTCGGGGGGGGGAATCCACTTGACGGTCTTGCGGAGGGTGTTGAAGCAGCTGGAGGTGACGGCGTTGACCTGTCGGTTCATGGAGTGATGAGTCGAGTACGATGCCGAGGTTCTTGGCGTGGTCTGAGGGGGGTAGGTGGGCTTCCGAGGGCGGTCGGCCACCAGGTGCTGTCCCATGCAGAAGGGGTGGTGACGAGGACTTCTGTCTTCTCGGCGTTGAGCTTCAGGCAGCTGTTGATCATCCAGACTGCGACGTCTTGCATTCCTTTCTGGAAGTGGAGTTTGGCAGTGGTGGGGTCTTTGGTGAGGGAGAGGATGAGCTGGGTGTCGTCGGCGTAGGATACGATGTTGAGGCCGTGTTGTCGGACGATGGCTGCGAGGGGGGCCATGTAAATGTTGAAGAGGGTGGGGCTCAGTGATGAACCCTGTGGGACTCCGCAGGTGATTTTCGTGGGGTCGGAGAGGAAGGGTGGGAGTCTGATCCTTTGGCTTCTTCCGGAGAGGAATGATCGGATCCAGTGCAGGGCTGTTCCTTGTATGCCTGCGTCGTGTAGTCTGACGACTAGTGTGCGATGGGAGATGGTGTTGAAGGCCGCTGATAGGTCGAGTAGGATGAGGGCTGCGGAGTGGCCTTGGTCCAGGAGGGTGTGGATGTCGTCTGTGGCGGCTAGTAGGGCGAGTAGGAGTTTGAGTTCTTCTGTGTTTATTTTATCCCAAGCTCTGCATTTTTGGGTCCCTAGAAGTGATGCTATAGCTGCTTTTTGTGGTTGTGATGGGCTGATAGAAAAAAAACACAGCCTTATGGTCTGACCACAGCAGGGGAAGAGTATGCATTACTGCCAGATAAGGATTGTTTGTAAAAATCCCATCTAGTGTATGACCCGCAGTATGAGTGGGGCCCTCAACTCTCTGGTCCAGACCTATCGTCTCCATGAGTTCTAATAGTTGGATGGTATAATTGTCGTTTGTATTTTCTAGGTGGAAGTTAAAGTCGCCCAATACTAGATAATCCGAGCTAGTAACACTATGCTCTACCGGGGTGCTTATGTTGGAGAGAAATGTATTTTTTGTCCCCGGGGGCGATACAGTAGTATTCCATTTAGCGAATAGTATTTAGTTAGTTCATTTTGAAAGATGTTTTCACAGTTTGCGACAATCATGCCTGGGGTATACTTTATAGTCACTGTATTTCTAATGATAATAGCTAATCCCCCTTCTTTTTTTGTAACTTCCTGTCAGTGTGCATCATTTTGTAACCTGAGGGAATAGCTTCCATCAGGTCAGGGCCTGAAGCTTCGTCCGCCCAAGTTTCTGTAATAAATATTATACCTGTTTTGTATGTATCGACCTGGAGCGCGAATTCATGTCTTTGTTTAACTAGAGACCTTGCTTTTAACAAAACTCATTTAAACAGCTTGCCTTTGTGTGCCTCCTTTGGTTTGTATTCCCTCCTCTCATATTGTCTAATTGGTAGATCCGTAGGGGTTAGCTTGCAATTGTGGCAAATAGTTTGGGTTGCGGTCCGGTTTTAATATAGAGCAGCTTGGATGCTTACTTACTGCTCCTAGAGCTCGAAGTTCTTCACGTGTATATTGTATTGAGTGCTTCCTTCCTGATAAGAATTGGGCAGGGGTTCCGGCCCTCGGTGCGATCCGGACGGGCTTGCCTTTGGCGCGCCCGCTGCGCTGACGTGACAGGCTGCTCATAAGTAGCCCCCCACTCCAAACCACTAGAGTGCTAACTGTGATGGTGGACCCGCTCTAACTTACGGGTACCGCCACATGCAAGTAGTCAGTTCAAATTCAGGCAAGTTTAAAATATTAAAACTTTAAAAATTAAGCAGGTATTGTTAAAAATTGAGACCGTGATCGCTATCTAAAGCACACGATCAATGAGCAGCTTAGAATCTCACTGGAGCAGAGACAGCGGCTTTTGGTAGAAAACATGAAAACGAGGGGTTTGTGATCATTGCGAATATCAAACTAGATGCCCCACAAGTAACATTTAAAGTGTTTAACAGCCCAAAAGCACACCTGGGCCTTTCTCTCCACTGCAGAGTAATTGGACTCTGACTTGTTTAGGGTCCGAGATGCGAAGGCCACTATTCTCTCTTTTCCATCAATGATTTGGGAAAGCGTGGCACCAAGACCTCTATTGCTGGCATCTGTAGTGAGAATGGTTTTCCTATTATGTTCAAAATTACACAGATGGGGAGTAGATAAAATGGCTATTTTTTTTTTTAACCTTTTCAAAGGCTAGCTGATGATCCTCAGACCATATCTAGCGAACGTGGTTCTTCAACAGGTCTCTAAGGCAGTGAGTAAGGTTGGCAAAACTTTTAACATGTTTTGCCTTAAATTCAGCTAGCCCCAAAGAAGATTTTCGTTTGTCCTTATTCTTTGGGGCAACTGCTTTCTGGACGGCTTTCAATATGCAAATCTTGGCCTTAAATCCATCTTTAGATATGGAATGACCTAGGTTCTCAACAGCACTCACACCAATCTGGCATTTCTCTTTCCTCAGCGTGAGCCCAGATTCACTAAGCTTGTTCAGGACAACTCTTAAATATTTGTCATGCTCTTCCACCGTGGCCTCATATATCAAGACATCATCCTGGAAACAGAGTTTTAGGAACCCCTTCTATTATGTGCTGCATACTTTTCTGGAAAACGGTGGCAGCAGACGCTACCCCAAATGGCATCCTGCAAAACATAAAAGATCCCATGGGAGTGGTGAAAGCTGTTAACCATCTGGATTCCAAATGAAGTTCCACTTGATGGTAAGCATTAGAGAGATCCAGGACTAAGAAGCAAACGGCTTCTCCCATAGTGCTTAGCATCTCCTGAATGCGCGGAAGAGGCTCTGTCTATCCAGATGTTCCTATTGAGGTCTTGAAGGTCCACACACAACTTAATATCGTTGCCATGGTTTTTCTTGTCTATGACAACGGGTGCTAACCAATGTGAGCTCTCAATAGGTTGAATAATACCCAGCATTTACAATCTGTTGAGCTCCTTCTCTAAAGGTTCGTTCATGAGATGGGGTATAGGTCTGGTCTTGTGTATAGCAGGTATAGAGTCGGACTTTAGCTTAATTCTGTGTTAAAAATCTTTTAATTAGCCCAATTTGTCAATAAAAATCTCAGGGAATTCCTCACAGATCTGTTCCCCTGTAATAGACTGGCTAACGATCCAAGACTTGCTCTGGATTATTATGATCTAATTTTATTCCCAGCTCCTTCTGATGCTGCCAACCCAGCAAGTTGGACCCCTCTTGAACTACTAACACTTTGTCCACCGTGGTGCGATTTTTTTTTTTTGTAATTTTTTTATTTATTTATTTTTTTTTTTTTTTTTTTTTTTAAGCATATTGGAGATTTAAACATGCCCTTGAGGGGAGTAGGATCTCTATTGTACCCACTGGGAGAAATGTCTGGAACCAGTAGGTCCACCTCCCTTGCAACTTTAATTTGATTAAATTCAGAAAAAATTATTGAAGTATAAGGAGAGCATGAATCTGCAAAAACTTTGACAGGGTTAGCATCTATGTTAATATTGCATTCAGGATAATTAACAGAATGAACCACGTCAACTTCCTTTAATTCTAAAATTTCTTGACAGCTTGTGTATTCTCATCAGGGACTTTATCACTGCGCTTGTCTTTATTAGGAAGATCCCTACACAACCTCGCAAAATGACCTTTCCTATTACACTTCCTACAGGTAGCAGTTTTGACCTGACAGAAAGGAGAATTGGTTAGATGGTTATTACTACCACAGCGAAAGCATTTAAACCGATTGTTCTCACCGTCAAACTTACTTTGTTATACTCATATTTCTTATTTTAAACACCTCTTCAGATTTTGCATCCCCTATCTTAGGAACTTGTTTGACCAAGGAAGTGGATCTGATTTCTTTTAGGCATACAGCCGTAAGTTCAATGGACTGCAATTTCCACAGCATCTTGCAAATTGGGTTGTTTCTGTAATAACCTCCTGAATCCTGATGTTGTTCGTGCAGCGTTCCATATGATTTCTGAGAGTCATTCAATTCCACAAAGTCATATAAACTGCTCAACCCTCTGAGAACAGCAACATAGTTCAAAAAACTTTCCCTGCATGCGACAGAAAAATTTGTGACGTTCCAACACAATATTAATTTTATCTCCAAATTGCTTCTTTAATTTGAGATAAGTAATTTTTGTATACATCTAGCTCTTCCTAGTCATCATCCTCCACTATTACTGGTTCAGGAAGGGATTCATAAACTTTCCTCCCATGAGTGCCTAAATTGTGGAGAAGATGTTGTTTTCTAACTGGACTAAACTTTTCAACCCCAATGGCTATTAAGTAGGATTCAAAAATGTTTACCCATTCTTTCCACAGAATATTTGGCTCCACAACCTCATTTAAAAACGGGACAGGTTGAGACATCCCTGCCGCTGCCATCACAACACAGCAATAAATACCTTAACCAGTAGGAAGGAAGTAGCAAGGATTAAAATCCCAAAAAGGATGACATGAGTACAAAAGTGTTAAGAACAAACAGCATAGCAAACTGTTATGAAGGGGGGCGTGGCCGGCAGCATGGCGGACTAGACGCGTCTGACCGAGGCTCCGCTGGCCGAGCATTTATCCTGACATTACCCTGCCTTAACCAACTGATCTGGTACACAAAGTACGTACCGGAAGCCTGAACTTGGACGGCACGCTCGGAGAGCGGATTTCGGGAGACTCCGGGCCGGTAATGCCTGAAAGCAGCGGAGACAGTGAGGTTCGCGCGGCGAGCAAAATGGTGGCCGATTGAGGGCTGGACACAGCGGCCGCGGCTACGTACCAGCGCGCACTGACGGCGGCCGACCTGCATGCCTTAGAGGGGTTCCGCGGAGGAAGCCAGGGACCGCGGGAACTGCGGTGACTGATCCTGACCCCAGGGGACCGGTGTTGGAGTGATCCCGGCTCCGGAGACGAGGCCGATGCGGCGCCGAGGAGCCTCGGGCTGGATTCCACTTGACCCCGGCGGAGGAGCCTGCAAGCAGTAAGCGGGAGCTGGTGTGTGACCAGTGCTGCGACTGGGGGCCGAGAGTTCCTGCGAGGTTGGGGCGGACCTCTGGGGCCGTCGGGCAGAGCTGCGAGAAGCGAGTGGGGCGGAGAGGCGGGCGAGATCGAAGCCCGGGAGGCAGTGGAGAAAGCGACACCGGTGATTCGCATGGAGCGCCACTACTGAGACCGGAAGAGCCGGTAGCCCATTGCGACAGGGGGCATGAGTGATAGAGACAGTGACCAGCCGCCTGCCCCATTTTCCCTTTCTTTCCATTTCCCGGCATGTGCTCAGGATTTCCTGCGAGGAGGCAGGGCGGTGCACCGTGAGGGCGGGACGGGCACCTTTGTTGGGGAAGGCGGGCCCCCCTGAGCTAGCCTACTGGCTCGAGCTGCAGCAGGAGGTCTGCCCCTTGTGGAAGGACTACCACGACCCGCACCTGGGGAGGCACCCGGGATTGTCAAGGTGGACCACCGCTTGAGCCCCAGAAGCGACGGCTCGGAGGCCCGGGTAGCGGCCTAAGGACAGATCACAGCCCTTAAAAGTGCGGCGACAGGGTCCCCAGATCCACCGGGGCATACTGCGTTGGGACTGGGCTTGCCGCGTAGTGGCAGTATCGGCGGAAGGACACGCAGATAGGGAGCAGAGGTGCTTGCACCAACCAGCGGACCACCACGAGCCCTGGAGGGAGTGCCTAGCTGAGGTGGTGAGCCGTCCATGGTGCTTTCTGGTGAGTGGGGGGGGGGGGTGCAGCGGGCGGCTTGAGATCGACGACACGTGAGCGTGCCCCCATCCACGGCTGGAACCGAGGGATTTGCAACTCATGGGGAAGCAACGGGGCAAGCAGGGGGGGGCCCATCCGGAGCCTGAGGTGGACGTGGCGGAACCTCGACAGCAGGACAAGGTGGAGCCTCACCCGGAGAGCCTGATGCAGAAACAGGTAGACCAGATCCTCAAAGCTATCACAGACACTAGGGATGTGCTACAGCAAGACATAGCGCAGGTGACCCTGGGCCTCCTCAGAGCAGATCACGCAAAGCTAACTGACCGGGTGAAGCAGACCGAGACCACCTTGGGGACTCCGGAGCCGGCACAGAAGACGTTGGATGCCCAGATGGGAGAGGTGCGCCGGCGACTGCAGGTGATGGAGCGCAGGACCGAAGACGCGGAAGGGCGTAATAGGAGGAATAACGTCAGAGTGGTGGGTCTGCCGGAAGGCGTGGAGGGGGCCAGCATGGTTGACTACTTGGAAGCCTGGCTGCGGGCTGTGGTGGCGCTGGAGGGCCTGTCTCCCTTCTACACCTTGGAACAGGCGCATAGGGTCCCGGCTAGGCAGTTGGCGCCTGGGAGGCCCCCCAGACCGGTGGTGGCGCGACTCCTCCATTATAAGGACAGAGATCTGCTCCTGAACAGAGCTCGCTTAACGGGCCCGTTTAAGGTGGATAACAGCAGTGTGACGCTCTTCCCGGATTACACATTCGAGGTGCAGCGCCATCTGGCCTCGTTCTTGGAGGTAAAGAGGGCGCTCAGAGAAGAAGGTATCCAGTATTCTCTGCTGTTCCCCGCACGCCTAAAGGTGATGATGGATGGAGCCACGTACTTTTACACTGACCCTGGGGAAGCCTGGAATTGGCTGGACTCCTACAGAGCGGGATTGGGAGAGGCGGGGCGGCGAGAGGAAGCGCCACGCTCGCGCCGCACGAGACGCACTAGACGATATCGCCCAGGCGCACAGGGCCTTACTGTGACACAGACTGAGACTGAGAGATTGTCAGCACTGCAGGCCGTCGCGGAGATATCCCGGGCTCAGGGACGGGAGACGTCGGCCCCGACGGACTCGGAGAAGGGATCTGTGGGGGCAGACTCTGATGGCACTGATGTTGGGAGTATCCTGCTGCCACATGTAACTCCTGGGACTGCAGACGAGGTTGCGGACGCCTGAGTCAAGTAACTGAGTTCCATATGCTCTGTGGGGAGCGGAATGGCAATAACATGGGCACCCCTAAGGGAGAGAGTGAGACCGGGGGGCGGGAACAGTCTGGGTGGGGGCGGGATACCTGCCCGGAGCAACCCGCCTTGCAGCGGAATATTTGCGATGGTACGGAGATCATCTTGATAGTGGGGCGTAGGGTTAGGTTCCACGGCGGTAGGGACCCAACTCTTCTCGGCTATGGGGCACCCACCCCCTAGTTTCGGTCCTTCAGTGGACCCCTGGTAGAGACCAGGGATACAGCTCGAGATAGGTTTGGATGGGTACTAGAGTTTTAGGACCTATTCTGGGGAGGGTTAGTTGGGGATTTTCAGTTTTTAGTTTGGGAATAGTTAGTGCCACCGGTGTGCCATGGGTGGGAGTACTTTTCAGGATGTGGACAAGGCATCAATATGGGGATGTTACCTGAATTGAAATGTATTACCTGGAATGTACGGGGAATGCACACGATGCAGCGGCGATACAAGATACACGCCTATTTAGTGCGCAGGGGGGTGCAGATCGCCTTTCTTCAGGAAACTCATGTCGACCGAGCTGAGGGGTTAGCGCTGCGGCGTAGGTGGAGAGGGCAGCTGTTCTACACGGCTTACTCTGCGTTTGCCAGGGGCGCACTGATATGGGTCCGAGCTGGGGTTCCCTTTCAACCGACACAACAGCTGGTAGACCCGGAAGGGCGGTTTGTAGCGGTCATGGGGAGACTGGACGGTAAGGAGGTGACGTTATGCAGCGTGTATGCCCCCAATCTGGACCAGGCTGCTTTTTTTGCTCGGCTGTCGGGGAAGCTGGCGCCTTTCATGACCGGCCCAGTGATCATGGGAGGAGACTTTAATTCTGTAACTGACATTCATATGGATAGATCCCATCCCCCGTTACCCGAGGCTCCTATTCATAGGTTATCTCGAGTCAGGAAAGACTGGCAGGATAAATGGGGGCTCATAGACACCTGGCGGGTGCAGCACCTGGAAGAGAGGGATTATTCCTACTTTTCTGCGATGCATGACTTACACGTGCGGTTGGACGCTGTGTTGTGTTCTCCGGATATCCATGCTACTGTCCGTCTTAGTGAGTACCTGGCACGGACGATTTCGGATCACAAACCCTTGCTGCTGACACTGAATTGGACTAGGGAGAGACCTTTGGTCCCCACTTGGCGCTTGCGTCCAGAGGCCTTGGAGGACCCTGTCTTCCGTGCGGGGGTACAGGCTGGCATAGAGTGTTACTTCCATGAGAATGAGGGCACAGCGTTGAGCCTAGCATTGGAATGGGATGCTTTTAAGGTCGTAGTGCGGGGCCTATGCATATCCCAAGCGGCAGGGGTACGAAAGACTCTCCTTTCTGACGTAGATACAGCGGAGCAGTGGCTGCGGCAGGCGGAACGAGCCCACTATGGGAACCCAGAAGCGCAGGGCGCGGTTGCAGCGGCTAGGGAAGGTGTGGCCGTACAGGTGGAACGGCTGCGCTGTTTCGACCACAAGGCGTATCTGGTGCGGGCACATGCAGAACGGGATAAGACGGGTACTCTATTGGCCTGGTTGGCTAACCCGGTCCCTAGGGGCTTGCCTATTTTGGAGTTGACGTCGCCTGCGGGGACCCCGGTTTATACTCAGGGGGACATTAATGGGTTGTTCTTAGACTATTATGCTGATTTGTATGAGAGCCGGCTCCGGACATCGAGCGCGGAACTCGA
The DNA here is from genome assembly GCA_963921515.1 of Calotriton arnoldi. Classification (NCBI taxonomy): domain Eukaryota; kingdom Metazoa; phylum Chordata; class Amphibia; order Caudata; family Salamandridae; genus Calotriton; species Calotriton arnoldi. The sequence continues at coordinate 2,044,448 of CAWUFW010000518.1, forward strand.
GGACTTCCTAGCGGAAGTAAACTTACCACAACTGGAGAGGTTGCAGGCGGATAATCTGGGGCGGGAAATCACCGAGGGGGAAATACGGGGAGCGATTGGACACATGGCACGCAATAAAACGCCAGGCACCGATGGGTTGCCGATAGTTTTATTCGACCTATGTTGATCTACTAGCTCCTAGGCTGCTGGTGGTTTTCCGAGAGGCCCAGACCCTGTGACGATTACCTGCCTCCGCTCGCGAGGCCATCATCATCCCTTTGTTGAAATCGGGCAAGGACCCCTTGCTCAGGGCGGCGTACCGCCCCCTGTCCATGTTAACCACTGATTATAAAATTCTTAGTAGGATTCTTGCGACGCGGCTCCTCCCATACATGGTGCGACTAGTCCATAGTGATCAAGCGGGATTTATCCCAAGGCGCACCACGGCGACTAATGTGCGACGCCTCTTACGTATTTTGGGGGAGGACCATTCTATGACCCCTGAGGCGGTGATCCTCTCAGTAGACATTGAAAAGGCCTTTGATAGCCTGGAATGGCCGTATTTAATTGGGGTTTTGAGAGCGATGGGACTCGGAGACTCCTTCGTGAGATGGACGGCGATTCTATATCAGTCGGTAACAGCTCGGGTGCGTACGGGAGCGAAGATTTCTCCCTCCTGTTCGGTGGGCCGGGGGACACGGCAGGGATGCCCGCTCTCACCATTGTTATTCGCACTGGCCATCGAGCCGCTAGCTGTCCATGCCCGACTAGGGATATACTACACCGGGTTGGCCGTTCGTGGGGACATGCAGTATATATCACTCTATGCGGATGATTTGTTAATCTTCCTTGTAGACTCGGACGAGGCTTTGGGGGGAGCGAAGCGATTGCTCCATAAGTTCGGTAGGGTATCCGGGCTGGGGGTGAACTGACAGAAGACGTGTTTGTTCCCGGTGTTGCCATCAGGGGGGGGAGCTTGAACAGGTCGCAGGGGTCCGCTGGGAGTCTCGATGCCTACCTTATCTTGGCACTAATATATATCATACTCCCGAGGACTTGCTGGAAGGTAATGTAAGAAAGGCCATGCGAGGCCTCAAGGGCAGTTTTGCCTTTTGGAGCACACTGCCGCTCTCCGTGGCGGGCCGGGTGGCGCTCTTGAAGATGGTGGAGCTCCCCCGGCTTCTGTATTACTTTTGGACGCTGCCGATCTGGGTCCCTGACTCCGTCTTTAGGCAGCTCCGTGCCATGGTGGGAGGGTTTTTGTGGGGAGATGGCAGGCGACGGGTGGCCCTGGCGACAATGATGCGTCCGAGGGGCGATGGGGGTCTGGCGGTGCCGGATTTTGAATTATATTACCTTGCGGCCCAGCTACAGTGGCTTACTCAGGCGGTGGCTCGGGAGTTCCGGGGCCCAGATGGCCCTGAGGGGAAATGGGTTCAACGGCACGTCTTATCCTTTATTGTTCTGCAAAAGCGGTTAAGTCTTGGGCAGCTCACTGGTGAAGAGAGGACGTTGCGACTCTGCTGGAATCGGTGTCAGCGCAGGGCGGGGGTGGCTCGTCCTTATGCTCCGGAGATCCCTCTGGGGATGTGCACGGCCTTCCCGCATGGCGGGGATTGGTCGGCACTGGCCGAGTGGGAAGCCTTGAGAGTGCAGATGGTGGGTGGTCTTTATGGGGACGGAGAGCTGTTGCCATTCCAGGACTTGCGGGATAGGTACGGCCTCCCCCGGGGAGATTATTTACTGCACTCTGCCCTAGTGTCGGCCCTACAACGCCATTGGAAGGAGGGGCTATTGGAGCCACCGACCTCGCTGGCGTGTCAATACGTGGTAATGGCAGCGGGCACCTTTAGAGCGATTACGTGTCTTTACAGGTGTATGCTGACTGAGAAGCTGGAACAACTGCGAGATTTGCAGGGGAAATGGGAGGCGGACCTAGGTAAAGAGATTCCTGTGACGACCTGGGCGCTGTTAGTCCGGAGGAACTGGAAAAGTACGAGGAACGCCAGGTTTCAATTAGTTAATTTTTTCATTTTGCATAGGGCATACTTAACACCTGCCAGACTTAATCGATATTTTGACATGGACACTGCCAAGTGCCCACGCTGTCGGTTGGAGGGGGCGAATTTCCAGCATATGATGTGGGGTTGCCCCCAACTGGGACGGTATTGGGAGACCGTGATTGAGACACTGCGGGAGGTGACTGACCGTAACATAGAAGCAGACCAGGGTACTTGCTTATTGCATTGGTTCCCGCATACCCCCAAGACAAAAGTGACGAGCAAGTTCATTGATTTAGGACTGGTATTAGCTAAGAGAGAGATCACATCCCATTGGAAAGCAGCGAGTGGGCCCGTGGTTGGAAGGTGGAGGGCGGAGTTACTCAAGTGGGCACGGAGTGCGGCCACGCTTAGATTCCAGCAGGCCGCACGCATAGAGAATGTAAAATCGTTGGAGGCAGCGCAGTCGTGGGAGGCACTGGTAGCAGCGCTGCAGGCACCTGAGCAGGAATCAGAGGGGGACTCGGACGCAGCAATGGCGTCGCCGTCGCGTGAGGCAGCGAGCGAACAGTAGAGAGCCTCCCAGGTGTAGCAGTAATCTGATCCCATAGGGGGCGGGTGTGTCAGAGAGACATTGTGTTGCGAGTACCCGGAACATTACAATGATCAGGATTGTAATGACTTATTAGTTAACTGTGAATGGATCTGGCACACCGGTGGAGCGGGCAGGGAGGGGTAGGAGGGTGGGATAAGGCGGGTTTTATTGAGTTTCTTTGTTAGATAAGGAGAGTAGAATCTGCAATTGCTCTGAGTTATAGTACTGTGGTGCAATCAACCAAGACTATGAGATGCGCTGATGGCTGCGAGCATGTAATGAGAGGGAACAATGTCTTAATGTGTAGATGCATGTTGGTTGATTTTTGAAAATCAATAAAAATATATTAAAAAAAAAAAAAATAGCAAACTGTTATGAATCCACTCTAACATAAATAGATATGGCTAAGGTTGTATAAATATATATGCATGCATGATTTTCCGAAAGAACCAAATGCACAAGAAAACCAGCAAGGAAAAATGACTCCTATAAAAATAACACACAAGAAAGAACACTATAAGCAATACAGACACAGGTTGGATATACTTCACAGAAATAGCAAACTACAGTGCCTGTGAGCGTGTAAAGATTAACATAAATGCTAAAGCTGGGCACACTTGTAAGAAGAACCTCCTCCGGAAAAGGTCAACACAATATTTCCACGTTTGTGCAGGAATCGAGGGTGAACACTGTAGAAGAAAAGTGGTAAGCGTCACTGTAGTGAGAGAAGGCTGATGCACAACATAAAGAGGTGTGCGCACCAGCGAGGCTAGAGCGTACCAGCTTTTTCTTTCTTTGACTAGACGAAACCGCCCCCAAAAGGAGGAGCAACACCACAGGAAGCAAATCCCCACACAACTACCAAGCTGTGCCTTTCAGCGCAGCCAGATCACGCAGCAAGCAACCATAAATCAGCTCTGCCCGTCCGCGTGAAGAGACCCCATGCAGAGAAGACTGTCACCTGAGGTGAACAGAAGAGCCAGTGTGTTGGAGCGACAGCAGCGCAGCAGGGCGAAGACTGCCGTACAACCTCCAAGCTGTGCCTGTCAGTGTAATCCAACCACACAGCAGGCAACCCAAATCAGCTGTGCCTGTCGGTGTGAGGAGAGCTGGAGCGAGAACTGAAGAGCTTTCTGACCAGTGGCAGAATAGCATGGCGGCAAAACCGTAGGGAACTGACGCAGCCTCGTTCTCCAACGAACCAGAAAGCAACTGCTGCTTCAAACAAGACTGAAGGAAGCGGCGGCGCAAATGCTGATAAACAGCCAAAGAATGGATGCAACTGTGGGACAATACAAGCCACTCCCAGCCAGTTGATGCTCCCAAAGGAGTGTCATGAGCCTCAGCAGGAAGAAGGCTCCTTAAAACAGCACAGAATGAGAAGAAATGAGCCAGGTAGGGAAACTGCTAAAGGATTTGCACTAGCACCTCTCTTAAAATAAAGTACAGTACCTTTTGCGGGAAAACTTCCTTACAGAGGAAAAACCACCATCTCACATCACCAACGTAAAGTGGAGAATAGAAAAGGGGGGGGGTGGGGGAGACGGTAGATGTCCCCTTACACAAGCCAAAGACTTGCCTGTGTTCTAATCGAGTACTGCAGACAATGGGTGCAAGAAGGCTCCACGCAGGTTCCAGGAGATAAGACCTTATTGGTCGTCTCCACTACTCCACCACACAACAGCTGTCTTGCCTCAGATGAACCAACATTCTCAGGCAAGCTCACAATCCTAATTGTAGGAACATTGTAATGTAAAGGGAGGCGGGGAGAAGAAATGTACCAAGAAGATGACAAACAATATTACAACAAGTGGGAGATTATTATCTGCAGTCTTCATCTTTTATGTCCCATGAATAATGACGGTGGGTGAAGAAGATATTTTCAAAACCTTTCAATTGCACAGATCTCTTAGACCCCCAAGGTCCTTCAGGATTAATAAAACTGTTCCAAAAATAGAGGATTTTAAAAACTGTTGTGTCTAACGTTTTGTATATTGCATAGTGTTCAAAAACATAGGCTACTTTTGTGGGACAGAAACCTTGTGGTATGTGTTGTATATTCACTGCATATCTTGTTTTTCGATTGTTCACAAACAAGGAACAGGGTGCACACTCTTGTGCAAAGTGAAATGCAATATGTTTTATGTATGTGTTGTCTGTTTCCAGGGATGTATGTTTATAGCCTGCCAAGGTGTGGGCCTTTGTGTGGTCCATAATTTGTGTGTACGTTATATGTCTCTACTATGTGTCCTATTTACATTATTCAAGAACATCAAAAATTGTGCAAAGCAGTTTGGTGCAAAGTTTCGGGCTAACAGCCCTCATCAGTCAGGCTAGCTTGAATCCAGTGGCAAAGTGAGCAAGGGACCCACGTCTGGGCATACCCTGCCAACTTAGGGCGAAGAAAGCAAACGCAAGGAGATGATGGACGGAGCGCTGAAAATTTTCAGACTCTTACCCCCAGTCACATCTGGGTTGAATCCATCATCGTTCTTTAGCTCACTTCGCCACCCTAGTTCAGACACAGCTATATGCAAATCAGTCTTGACCCTGTGCCTCATGGGAACAGTCCAGCCTGAACTGCCAAGCCATGTCTTCCCTGGACTGGAAACAAGCATTCTGGGACCGGTTTTGGACTAACAGCCCTCATCAGCCAGGCTAACTTGAATCCAGTGGCAAAGTGAGCAAGGGACCCACGTCTGGGCATACCCTGCCAACTTAGGGCGAACAAAGCAAGCACAAGGAGATGAAGGACGCAGCGCTGGAACTTTTCAGACTCTTACCCCCCCCCGTCACAGATCTGGGTTGAATCCATCATCGTTCTTTAGCTCACTTCGCCACCCCAGTTCAGACACCGCTATATGCAAATCAGGCTTGACCCTGTGCCTCATGGGAACAGTCCAGCCCGAACTGCCAAGCCATGTCTTCCCTGGACTGGAAACAAGCATCCTGGGACCGGTTTCGGGCTAACAGCCCTCATCAGCCAGGCTAGTTTGAATCCAGTGGCAAAGTGAGCAAGGGACCCACGTCTGGGCATACCCTGCCAACTTATTGGCAGGGTATCTGTCCATCAATTGTTCTTTTTGCATTTGTCACCCGAGTGGGACGGGTATGCCCAGACGTGGGTCCCGTGCTCTCCATGCCACTGGAGTCCAGCTATCCTGGCTGATATGGGGTGAAACCCCGAAACCGGTCCTAGGATGCTTGTTTCCAGTCCAGGGAGGACCTGGCCTGGCAGTTCGGGCTGGATTGTTCCCATGAGGCACAGGGTCAAGACTGATTTGCATATGGCTGGGTTCAAACTGGGATGGCATGGTGAGCAAAAATGCGATGGATTTAGGCCCAGATCTCTGTACTGGGGTGAAGGTATGACATTGTTCTGCATTCTGTCCATCAATTGTTCTTTTTGCATTTAACCCTGAAAAGGGTGCACGCTGTTTGGTGGAAAGTGAAAATTCATATCTCAATATAAAGCATTGTGGTTCACCGAATGTATGTTTATGGTCCGCTAAGGTGTGGGCTTCTGTTTTGACAACCTTGAGGCGCGTGTGTTGTGTGACCTGTCTGTCCTCTTGAGTAAGTTCTACCTTCATTGTTTAGGAACATCACAAATGGTGCAAAGTGAAACACCATATGTCACAATAATGTGTTGTGTGTCTGAGGATGTAAGTTTATAATTCACCAAGGCTTGGGTTTTGCTCAAGCTGCCATAAGGATCTGTGATATATGTATCTTGTGCGTGTTTTATCAAGTGTTTGACAGCAGCTAAAATAGTGCAAATAAGTTTGGTGCAAATATAATTCATATGTACCAGTGTGGTGGTGTGTGAATCAGAAGTTTTGTAATCATGGTCTGTGATTTAGGTATATCTGTTGTCTGTCTATTGTGCATATATTTCCTATTGTTAATGAACAGTGGTGCAAAGTGCTGTATTGCAAATCTAACAGTCTATACACCCCATGGAGGAGTTAAGCTTGTCAGGGCTCTTGTTAGGTTCCGCCAAGGCGAGAGATTGCTGATTTCGGGGCACAGATGCTCTTTTCTCCAAACCAAATTGCATTTCCTTGTGTAGACACAGGGGCCCCACTGCTCAGAGCCAGAAGCAAAAAAATAAAACAATATTTCATTATCGCACCCTCCCGGAGTCGCGAATGAGGTCAAATGACTAGATTCCTTGAACAAAACTACCTGGTGGTATGCTGCTGACATATCTAGGGTGGTAAACATTGTAGCACCCTCCAAAGTACTCAACATCTCACTGATGTTGGGAAGGAGTTCCTTATCCTCCCAAATATTTTGATTGAGATCACGCAAATCAACACAAAGGCGCAAAGACATGTCACTCTTACATGCTAAAACCACCGGTGAAAGCCATGCTGAGCTTTCAATAGGCTCGATCACATCCAACTTGCACAATTTATCCAATTCCATGCGCAATTCACTTCTCAATGATAAGGGTACTCTCCGTAATTTATGTGCTACAGGGATGGCGCCAGTTTTCAGTATGATTTTGTGCTTGAACCCAACCAGTTTACCTAATAGTTCTGTAAACACCCTGGGAAATTTTTTAATCCAAACACAAGCAGATGACACATTGGCAACAATTTGGACCTCAATATCACGCAATCTGGGTGATTAGGATCCAGAATTATGTCTAACTCTCCTTGATCATGCCACCCCAATAAGTTCGAACCTTCCTTTACTATGAATACCTCATCACTTGCAGATTTACCCTCAAACTCTAACAGACAGTTAAATTTACCTTAAACTTCAATTTTTTTTCCCTTTGGATGGTTGGAGTTCTTGAGGTTTAAACTTCGAGAAGACTTCGGGGCCAATTTATGTGAAGGGTGATCCTGAATCTGCCATTAGACACACCTCCACACCATTAATTATTACATTACATAATGGCGGTTTCCTACGTTCTGGTTTCAATACACCCACCACCTCCTCATGTGCCTCGTTGAACTCCTCAAAAGCAACACATGCATCATTATCACAAGCTGTGATTGTCAAAATCATATCATCATCATTCTCACATGCGGACTCACCCACCTGAGATATCACATGTTTGCGCGCACTTCTGAAAACCCATGCGAAATGCCCCTTATGATTACACGCATAGCATGTGACGGACAATGCCTGGCTGAAGCTAAGTGCCCCTGACTACCGCATCTAAAACATACTGTAATGTCATTATTCCTATCTAAAGGGGTGTACTTATTTCCCTATTTATGTCCTTCTTTAGCTTATAAAGCATTCACTGTTTGAGGTACCTGTATCACCATGGCTTGACAATTCCCTAAAGTAAGCATCAGAATTCTCTGCAGCTCTTTCTATGGTGATTGCCACCTCAAGACTTGGATCGTCAGAGGACAACAACCTTTCTTGAATCTTTTTGTTATGAGTTTTTTCTATTAGCTGATCACAAATAATCTCGTCTTTGATTTCTCTGTAGTTACAAGTAATTGCTAGTTGACGTAGAGCTGACACAAAATTGACAGATTCACCCTGTTGTTGAGCTCTCTGTAGGAACGTGTGTCTTTCTAATACAACATTCCTTGAAGGAGAAAATAGTTTATCCACGGTCTTAATCACAGAAGCATACTCGTAAACTATGTCAACTGCTACCACCTCACCAGATGCCTCTTCCTGGTGTACTTGTACCTTGACTTCTTGTAGTGGCAATGTTTTTTAAATGGATCTACCTTCTGGGCCCAAATTGTATACAAGTAATGCCTTTTTCTTTTTATTGGTGAACGTTTCACTATCAATGGCATCCAAATACGCCTCAAATGCCTCTTTCCACTGAATACAACACAGATGGGGCTTCTCAGGCATAGATAAAAATGCAGGTCGGGCTGCAATGCTGTCCATTATGAAAAGTACCCTAGGTAATGGAGTGGTAACTATAAGTACTCTGACAAGAAAGCTTGAAGTAAATGTTTTCACTTGTCACACACTGTAACTCTGCCACAGCAAGGATACACAACTGTGAAAATACAGCAGCAGCCGTTTCTGTTGATGTTCCAGACATTCACAGCGCAAGTCCCTCCCCTACTTAATGGCGGCCGCACGCAGCGGGCACGCCACTGGCGCGCCGAAGGCAAGCCCTTCTGCGCCCGTCTGCGACCTGACCGCGACCAGTGCCAGGAACCCTGGATCTCCGACCATCCACTGCTACAACTCAACCACACTCTTTGCACTCAACCCCGGAAGGAACAACAACTGCCAGCTGTCTACGCCGAGCACCACCCTTGGACAGTTCCCCTGCTGCCAAACCTTTACCACCGTCCGCACCCCCACAGCCACTGCCCCCGCACCGAACGCCAACACTTCCGAAGTCCTGAAGTGCATACTCCACCACATGCGCTCCCTGCACATACACGCCGTAGAGATCTGGGACCTCCTTGACACCCTCTCACCAGACGTCGCCTTCTTCACAGAAACCTGGACCATCGCCACCGCCATCCCTGACGGATGCAAGATCCAGAGGAAGGACCACCCCAACCGCCCAGGAGGAGGACTCGCCATCGCACACAAGAGCTCCCTCCGACTCTCCACCACGAGTGACCCCTTCTCCACCACCGAACACCTTCATTTCCAGATCCAGACCAGCCCTAGAACCACGCTTCGCGGTACCCTTGCCTACAGACCCCCCCGGACCTCGCGCTCCGTTCGCCACTACCATCACCGACCTCATCGCGTCCCACGCCATCGCCTCCATGAACTACATACTCATCGGAGAACTGAACTTCCACCTCGACAACCCCAGCGACCCCCACTCCACCACACTCCTGAACAACGTCAACATCGGACTGAAACAGCTCGTCACCTCACCTACCCACAAGGCAGGACATACCCTCGATCCCATCTACGCAGGAGGTAACAACATCCACTTCAGCCACACCACACAAACCCCATGGACGGACCACCACTGCGTGCACTTCCATGTCGACAAACCCACGCCGCTTAAACCTGCACCACGCCCTCCACGAAGGAACTGGAGCAAAGTCACTGAGGAGCAGCTCAACTTCACCCTCAACCGCGACGCCCCCACCAACTCGACTGACGTCAACCTCGCAGCCAAAGAACTCCACAGATGGATCTCCAGCTGCGCAGACAAGCTCATACCCCTATGTAACTCCAACAGACAGCACCCCAGAAAGGCCACCTGGTTCACCACCGACCTCCAAGAATCCAGATGCACCTGCAGACGTCTCGAGAAGAACTGGAGGAACAACAAAACGTCAGAAGATCACACCACCTACAAAGACGCCATGACAGAATACCACCCACGCATCAGATCCACCAAAAGGACCTTCATCCAGAACAAGATCCTCGCCAACTCCAGCGACTCCAAGGAACTCTTCAGCGTCATCCAGGAACTCACCAAGCCCCCCAGCGAAACCATGGACATCACCCCCTCCCAGGACCTCTGCAACAAGCTCGGATCCTACTTCCATCTGAAAATCAAGGGCCTCTACGACCATTTCAACGACCAGACACCTGACTCAGAAACAACTTCCTTCGCCAGCAACGCCAGCCAGCCCACCATCTCCTCCTGGACCCCAGTCACCACCGAAGACACTACTGCGACCAGGAAAGGCATCCACTCATGAGCCCCCGCGGACCCCTGCCCACTGCACATCTTCCACCGAGCCACCACCACCATCGCTCCAGAACTACGACGCACCATCAACGCCACTTACAAGAACGACATCTTCCCCAATGAATGGAAACGCGCAGAAGTCAGACACCTGCTCAAGAAGCCCTCAGCAGATCCCACTGACCTCAAGAACTACAGACCCATCTCCCTCCTCCATTTCGCAGCCAAAGTCACAGAGAAGACCGTTAACGCCCAGCTAACAAAATCTATCGAAGAAAACTCCATCCTCAACCCCTCCCATCCAGATTCCACAGCAACCATAGCACCGAGACTGCCCTACTCGCCGCCACAGACGACATCCGCACCCTCCTTGACCAAGGACACACCGCGGCCCTGATCCTACTCGACCTCTCTTCAGCGTTCGACACCGTCTCCCACCGCACACTCACCGCCAGACTCCACGACGCTGGCATACAGAGAACCGCCCTCGATTGGATCCGCTCCTTCCTCACCGGCAGAACCCAACGAATCGGAATGCTACCCTTCTTCTCAGAACCCACGGATATCAACTGCGGAGTACCCCAAGGATTGTCGCTCAGCCCCACACTCTTCAACATCTACATGTCCCCCCTCACCGCCATCGTCGGACAGCACACACTCAGCATCAAATCCTACGCTGACTACACCCACCTCATCCTCTCCCTCACCAAGGACCCCATCACCACCAGACTCCGTTTCCAGGAAGGTATGAAGGACGTCGCATCCTGGATGAGCAGCAGCTGCCTGAAACTCAACTCGGGGAAGACAGAGGTGCTCATCCTCGGACCCTCCCCCTCGGCATGGGACAACACCTGGTGGCCCACCGCCCTCGGCAGCCCTCCCACCTCCAGGGACCACGCCCGAAACCTTGGCATCGTACTCGCATCCTCCCTCTCCATGACCCGACAGGTCAACGCTGTCACCTCCAGCTGCTTCAACACCCTCCGCATCCTCCGAAAGACCTTCAAAGGGATCCCCCCCCGAATCAAGAAAGACAGTCACCCACGCACTCATAACCAGCAGACTGGACTACGGAAACGCCGGGATCAACAAGTCTCTACTCCACAAACTCCTGACCATACAGAACACTGCAGCCAGACTGATTCTCGGCATCCCTCGACACGAACACATCACCCAACACATGCGGAACCTCCACTGGCTCCCCGGCGAGAAGAGAGTTACTTTCAAGATTCTCACCAACGCCTACAAATGCCTCCACAACACCGGACCCCAATACCTCAACGAGAGAATTTCCTTCTACGTACCAAAGAGAAACCTCCGATCCGCCGACCTCGCCGAAACCCCGTGCATCTGCAGAGCCAGAACAGGTGGAAGAGCCTTCTCCTACATCGCAGCCAAGACCTGGAACGAGCTCCCGATCGACATCAGACGCACCCCCTCCCTGAACATCGTCAGGAAGGCACTCAAGACCTGGCTTTTCGACTGAGCGGAGCTGCCCACCACCCTTCCCCCCGCGCCTTGAGACCCTCACGGGTGAGTAGCGTGCTTACAATTCCCCTGATGGATTGATAGAGTACTCAAAAGGAGCAAAGAGTCAACTCACCGCAACTGCAAGATGACTCTCAAAATCCTGCCATGTCACAATCCAAGTAGAGAATTACATCTTTAAACACCAGACAGTGCTGCTCAAGTAGCTGGCTCACAGAGTACATGGGCAATATCCCAATACATAGGGAACACAGTCTGCAGCAAAACGATTCCCCAGAAAGTCACCACACCAAGAGCAGCAGGTGCTGACTTACCAGAAGTCTGTTGATATTCCTGAACTTTGGTAAACCTATGCCAGGAATGGCCAGTAGGTGGCATTGTTATCTGAAAAATGAGCCCAAGGACAACTTAACATGCAGCTCCACTGGAAATGTGACAAGTACAAGAAGAAAATTGCCCAAGCAAAGATTGGAGCTGGAAAACTAAGCCGGAAGGGGCGTGGAGGCCCACCTCAAACGAAGTAGAGGGCGGCAACGAAGAACAGGTACCCGGAACCCGCAGTCAGCGCACACTTGTGGTCAGTGTACAATGCAATGCGACTCCGTACACCTTTGCCGAATCGGAAATGATCTCAGCTGACTGCTCAGTCCTGACGGCTGCAGCTGTAGGAAGAAGGCACAATACTCAATGCGGAAAGCTGGTGGCAGGCACTGGGTGCAACTCCCGCTCGTCGCCACTGAAAGGAGGAGGCACATCCCCAGAAGTAAGGTTGGTGAGTTTTATTTTTGTATAAACTGCCATCAGCACATCACACCACACGTCTCACTTTGCGCTGACACCAACTGCCCCTCCTAGAGTCCCCAAACCCGACATTCCACCTGTCACCTGGACATAGCCAGGGACCACGCCAACAGTTTTATTTTAAAGCAGCTGGCTCAGCTATCGTGTGCAGGGAGGGGTGGGGCCGGGGCATGAAAGGAGAGAGGAGGAGTGCTATGTGCACTCTCTAAGTGAGCATGTGTGTTTGGCCGGCCGTCTGAGGCCGACCAAAACAAATATGCACACTTAGGGTTCTCTAACCCGGCTGCAATGAACAGCCGAGCTGGAGAAACCCCACGGACTCCCTGAGCGGAGTGTCTTTCCAGCCTGCTCAACCCAATCCCTGCGCTGCTCTCCTAGTAGGAGAGAAGCACGGGGATTGGTACAGGGAGTCTGTGACGTAGTCCCAGTGTCTGCTCGAACCAGCACAGAGGCGCGATGCGGGAGCTGGCCGACAGCAGGTAAGTTTAACTTTTTATTATTATTAAACTCCCTCCTCCCCTGCGCTCCCCCTCCCGCAGTATAAAAAAAGTACAAAAATCCAATCAGTAGAACCGGAGATATACAGGTTTAAAGATTTTAGTAAAAATAGCGCCATAAGGCATGAAGTGCCAATTGTGGATCTCTGGTTATGCTGGATCAGGACAAAGTCACAAGTTCAGGCCGACCGCGATGGAGCGCAGGCCAGCTAAAGGGACACAGGCCTGCTGAACAAAGTACCTTAAATCCTGACTTGTGTAGCGTGGTAAGGGCCCACTTCGAAGATGCATTGCACAGCCAAAGCAATGTATTGGTTCTGAGATGCGGCGAGGCTGCGATGCGAGGTCCTGCATTATTGTTGAGGGTTTGCCATGCAAAGTCCGGCCTCGAGGATGCAGCGTGCAGTTGGGTTGATGCGTCAGTTCCGAGAACTGTGAAGCTGCGATGCAGAGTGCGTCGTCGTCGCTGAGGCTGACGTAGACAAGGGATGCAAAGACCTGTGCCAGGATGCGATGCACAGCAGCGGTTCTGATAACGTGACAGGTTGAGATGCGATGCGGGTCTTTGCGATGGAAACAATCCACACAGCAGCGATGATGCGTTGGCTCTGCTCAGAGTTGCACCACACAGCAGAGGAGATGCATCTGTTCCGCTGGATCAACAGAGGCTGTCCGAGCACCTTCAGCACACTTCCAAGGGTCTACTGCAGGGTAGACTCACAGATGGCAGAGTCCAGGTGCTGGGTTTAAGGTTGTTGGAGCCTTCTGTCCCTGAGGCTCTAGTCAGGAAGCCTGTCAACTAGCCCTTGGAGTCACTTTGAAGTCCTGGGTTCAACAGATGCAGGTCCAGTCCTTCTCACCAATGCAAGAGGGCACTAGCTAGCAGGGCAGCACATCATGGCAGCAGTCCTTCAGAGCAGTGGTCCAGCTGAGTGGCAGTCCTTTCAGCAGCACAGCAGTCCTTCTTAATGTCAGAGTATTCACACATCCAGAAGTGTACTGAAGGGTTGGTTTCTGAGGTCCATTTACGTGGTGCCCTTTCCCTGGAAGGTGGTAGAAGCTTCTAGAGGTTTCCCTTTGAAGTCCCCAGGCATCCTGCCTTCCCTGTCCTTGCTCCAGACCAACTACAGGGGTAGGCAGCCCATTGTGTGGCGGCAGGATACAGATTATTCAAGGGTAGGTAGGGCTGTGCCCAGCTCCAGCCTCCCATCCTGCCTGTGATGGCCCATCCAGGTACACCTAAGCTCTCTATTGTGTGTGGCTGTCTAGGAGGAATACACAAACCCCAACTGTCAGCTACACCATCATGTGAACCGGAGACAGACTACAAGTAGTAAATGACTACGGCAGGAAAATGTAAACTTTCTAAAAGTGGAATTGCCAACATTGTAATTTAAAATCCTACTTTCATATAAGAGAGGATTCCAATTCCAAAGACACTAAACATGAACTGGTTACCTGCTCCCATTTGTAAATTACAGCCTATTAAATGTAATAAGGTAACTCCAATGTTGTCCTGTAGGAGAGGTAGGCCTTGCAGTAGTGAAAAACAAATGTAAGAGTTTTTCACTACCAAGACATATAAAACTTAAAAGTATATGTCCTAGGTTTTTATTACACTGCACCCTGCCCGCTGGCTGTCTAGGTCCTTTACTAGGGGTGACATATGTATTAAGCATTGGCATAGCCAATAGGTCTCGCCTTTGGGGCGGGCGAGCAAGCATTTTTTCTCATCAGGCCTTGACTCACAGCAAGAGAGAGAAAAACGCAAAAAGGAGAAAGGAAAAGGAAGAGAAAGATGAACAACAGTGATAATGGGAAAAACTGGCGTCAAAAACAACCAGCAAGAGTGAGGTAAAGGGGCAAAGAGTATCCGGTGAAGCATAAAAGACACAGCGCCCAGGTCCCCCTAGGGGTGACAGTGTGGCGCTTTACAGATGCTGTTTGAATGAGTGATTGAAAAGAGGCTTGAGGTAGAATCAGTACTAAGAAGCCTTGGTATTTGGCAGCCACGACCTTCAGGTGCGCTGGGCGAAGGCTTCTGAGCAAAGCCTTTGTTTTTATTCCTGACAGCTAAGCATGTGATGGTTGAGCAACGTTGTAGGCGTGCTGCAGCCTGCATGTGGTGTTGACCAGTAGGGTATGCTTTACTGCAGGCATTGGTGCCTAGGCTGATGCCTCAACTAGGTCTTGGAGAGATAGCTCTGTTGTCTGAGGCTTTAGCTGTGTAACCTGACTGGTCTCTCTGGTCCCTTAGGCATCAGTCCGTAGGGTCTGCGTAACTTGACCGATATGTCTGCTATCTAAGGCTTGAGTTTGTAGATTTATCTAACCTGAGAGATAGTTCGGCCTGAGGCTTCAGTCTGTAAGATCTGTGTAACCTGAGGGATAGCTGTGCTCTCTGCAGCCCGAGCCTGCAGGTTCTGTGTAACCTGAGGGATAGCTGTGCTCTCTGCGGCCCGAGCCTGCAGGTTCTGTGTAACCTGAGGGATAGCTCTGCGGACCAAGCCTGCAGGTTCTGTGTAACCTGAGGGATAGCTCTGCTCTACGCGGCCCGAGCCTGCAGGTTCTGTGTAACCTGAGGGATAGCTCTGCTGTCTGAGGCCCGAGCCTACAGGTTCTGTGTAACGTGAGGGCTAGCTCTGCGCCCCGAGCCTGCAGGTTCTGTGTTACCTGAGGGATAGCTCTGCTGTCTGCGGCCCGAGCCTGCAGGTTCTGTGTAACCTGAGTTGTGTGAGTTACATTCATACGTTCGCTGCTTCTCTCTGTGCCCGGTCCCTCCACCGTCTGTACAGGCCTCGGATGGTTATTTTAAGGACGCTTCCTGTAAGTGACCTCCTGACTGTTAGCACGTGACTGCTTCCCTGTGTGTGGCCCTCGCCAGCCGCCCCCCAGCTCAGTGCTCATGTGACGCCTGGGGGGGGCGCCTCCTCCACTGGCGTAGCAAGGGGGGGGCGGAGGGGGCGGTACGCCCCGGGCGGCACGAGATTTGGGGGCGGCAGGTAAATTTATCGCCAGCACCCCCCCTGCTCTTAGGCGCTCGGCGGCGGCAAAGGCAGGGACCGCCACGGGCGGCAGAGTGCCTAGCTACGCCACTGGCCTCCTCTGTCCAGCTGTCCGAAGCCATCTTCTCATCTGGGTCTTTAATAGTGCCAATATCGGCAACACTCGCCACCCCACCATACAGCAATCTCCTATAGAAATAACCAGACAAGACACCTTTGTGGAGAAAACTGCTGCAGGTTTATTAGCATTACAAATATGCCAACATGGTGGGTTATCTTACGGGCGATCCCAAGGCAGGCAGCCCCTCGCCGCCTGCCACCTGATGAACCAAATTACACCGTGGCCTCCCCAACGGCGTTTGCCATATTTTGGGGGAGGGAAGACCCCTCCCACCAGTGGACCAACAGCCCACGCCCCTGCCCCATACGGGGGCGGAGCCTGCCAGGCAACCCCCGGTTGCTCAGGTCCACAACCGCCCGTAGGACTAACGGGGCGCCGTCGCTCCTCCAGGGTCCAACGCGAGGACCTCCCTGTGGATATTTGGCCTTTGCACCCTTGTTGTGCTTCTGTACATGGTACCCGTATGTACCTACAGCCTCTGGATCGCCCTGTAACTCCGCCTGCAACACAAAATAATACATTAGACAAAAAACCCCCCCTACACCCACTGCCTGAACGCCGGGTATGCGGTAGGGAGGAAACGGCGTCAGGGGAATGGGCCAAGAGGGCACCCAGGGGGCGGGGAGAGGTATATGTACCTCGCCCCCTCCCCGGAAGTGACGCGGCACACTGGACCCGAGGGTCCCAAACACTGGAAGGCTGCCTCCTGTGCCCTCCTGTGGCACTAAGGCGGCCGCCCTCTTAGCGGGTCTCCTTCGTGGACCCCGGGCAGCCTGCATAGTGCCAATATCGGCAACACTCGCCACCCCACCATACAGCAATCTCCTATAGAAATAACCAGACAAGACACCTTTGTGGAGAAAACTGCTGCAGGTTTATTAGCATTACAAATATGCCAACATGGTGGGTTATCTTACGGGCGATCCCAAGGCAGGCAGCCCCTCGCCGCCTGCCACCTGATGAGCCAAATTACACCGTGGCCTCCCCAACGGCGTTTGCCATATTTTGGGGGAGGGAAGACCCCTCCCACCAGTGGACCAACAGCCCACGCCCCTGCTCACGCCCCATACGGGGCGGAGCCTGCCAGGCAACCCCCGGTTGCTCAGGTCCACAACCGCCCGTAGGACTAACGGGGCGCCGTCGCTCCTCCAGGGTCCAACGCGAGGACCTCCCTGTGGATATTTGGCCTTTGCACCCTTGTTGTGCTTCTGTACATGGTACCCGTATGTACCTACAGCCTCTGGATCGCCCTGTAACTCCGCCACAGCTCTGGGTGTGGCCACCGTCACCCCAGAGCTCCCCACCAAGGTAGACTCCCTTACTTACACCCCGCTGTCTTCAACGCTTCCCCCAGATCAAGCAGGAACAGGTCCATCCCCACTCTGGATAGGTGAACCCTGTCCTCTTCCAACACCCTGTGACCTTAGAGTGCAGTAACCAATGCCGGATGAAACCAAAACCCCTTTGCTCCGTGAATTCTCTCATGGCATTGTTAACCTTCCTGCGAGAGACCTCCATGGCTTCCTTAGATCGTGCGCCCTGCCACACCCACCGGGGCGTTATCTCCGACCACCATATTTCACATGCCCCCAGCTGATTGCTCAATTTACACATGGTGCCAGTCATGTCCTGAAGCAGTGCCCTTCTCCCGAGGGCTGCCAGGTCATTCCCTCCCAGGTGTATGACCAACACATTAGGAGGAGGAATCCCCCCCCCACATTCTGCTGCAGCTTCTTTAGCAAGCAGGTCCAGCGCATGCCTGGGTATCCTAGCCAGATAGTGTCTGTGGCCGTTAGGCCGTGCCTCCAGTTCCTGCTCTCGGCCCACCGTGATACTCGTAAGATGCCTGAATGGCCAATCACCCAGACCATTGTTCCTGGCAATTAAAGAGATGAAAGTTTGCAAAGTTTCTTTCTTTTTTTTTTTTATTTCTTTTTTGACTCACTGCACATCTCCAAAATTAACATGTACACATTACACTTCCGTGCAAGCCACCGGCATCTAGTGCCGCAGAATGTTCTGGACGTCCCTAAAGTTGTCCTTGCCAGAAGTTATTGTTGCCTCCCTGCACATCTCTTAATAAACAAAAGCACTTATTACACTGCAAGCCACCGGCAATAAAGTGCTGCAAACATTCTGGCCGTCCCCAAGAGTGTCCGTACCTTCCCTTCCCCTCAGTCCGTAGGCTCATTTCAGTGGCCTTCAAGACCGTATGTATCTCTTGTAACACTGAGACTCCCAGCGCCCCACCTGTTTGATGCGTTCAGCTGGCAGGCCTGCCCTAAACGCTGTGGTGGCTGCTCCTATGCGGAATGAGTGGCTGCATAATCGTTTGCCCATGCCTCCATTTCATGCTTTCCGCCCCTCGTGCCACTCTCAGAACGCATGAATGGCCAATCACCCATACCTTTGGCCCCGGAAAATTAAAGCAATGCCAGGAAGCCATTCTATATAACTACTCAAGCTGGCACTTAATTCGGCACCATAAGACCACACCACACCAAGCATCAGGTGCATCACAGGGGTACCTTCGGCAAGCTCAAAATTCACCTGTACGTGATCTCTTAACCTGTCTTCCGGCCCCTCCCCAGGGTGGCTTACGGCCGGCTGTACCCTATAGCCCTTGGGATTCCCATCGCCCCACCTGCAAGCATGTCCTGCTGAGTCTGAAACACTAAGGGGGACCCCGTATCCGGGGCACTCGCCTTGCCCAGATGTGCCAATGCAGGTAGAAGTTAGAGCATCAAGCCCGCCTTACTTCCCCTCACCCAGTTTTGTGTATAGCGCTTGTGGAGCATGCCCCTCGAATTACGCCAGTCCCCACCCTAGGTGACGTCTTGCCCTCCCAAACTTCTGCTAGTATACCAGGGAGCAGACAGACAGTGGGAACAGGAGGGGAACCATATGTATAAATATCTGCCCTTTCTTGAATACCTGTAATGCCACCTGTTCTTTAGTACTTTGTAGCCCCTTAGTGCTTTAACCCAGAGTTCCCCCAATTTTTTAACCGCAGCACACTTGTTGGATGACAACTTCCACAACCTGGCTGGCTGCCAAGGCTATAGGGCGGGAGAAATTACCGCAAAGTCTCCCGCTTTCTACACTGCTGAGTGAGCCCGGTACCTTCACAAAATCCTTTCCAATTTCCGTTTCTGACTGTAATTGGGAATCCGATCACCCCATGATGTCTTGGCGCTGCATAACATGTTTATTGTTACTCTACTCGATGGTACTCGTTATATCGACCTCATAAGGATAAAATTCTAAGTGGGCCTACCATGATCTGAACCTGTGACCGAGAGGTCAAACACAAGCCCCTTTCATTTCAGCCACTCCACCGGCCAGTGAAATTGTATCCCAGGGCCGACTTCTGGCTCCTGAAACCTTACCAGGACACGCCTGAGCTAGAACCCCCATCTAGAAGGCCTGCCAACCGGCTGACCACCTCCAACACCAGAGTGTCCCGCAGCCACTCCGTGGCCAGGAACTAAACCAGGTATAGATGTATCGAAAGACCCATCTCTTGGCGCATGCCTGCCACAAAATTCACTGCATATCCTAGTCTGTTAAAACCAGGGCGCAGTGTAGCCTGCAGAGCTAACCCCAAAAGAAATCGCCTGCCCCTGCGTGCAGACCAAGCATCCCTTACTCGCCCCGCCACCGAGGCTTACATGTGGCTAGTCGCACCCTGCCAGGGTGCGCCTAGGGGGTTGCTGAGTCCCTGCTAACAAGTTCTGAATCTTATGACCCATCCCTGAAATTATCCCCGCAGAAGGGGTATGCACAGGATGTCCTGGTCGACCAAAGGGTGGGATCTGGCCTGAGTCTCCCTGCCCAGAACTTACCACAGACACCATAACACCCAAAGTTATTGCTCACCTGACCTGAGCGCAAGAAGACTCACTGGCCAGTCAAGGGCAGTTAAATTCCATCCGCATGGGGGAACACATACAACTGACACGTGAATAGCCGTTGGCAAGTGAGCACATGTCCTGTAAACAGAATGCTCCCAGTACATCCAAATAAGGGCTCTGCGACCAATGATCGGGCCGCCTAAGCGTGTTCCTAACCGCACACGCCCCACCAACATACATCATGTGACGTTGCCTGTTCTGAGCCACCCCGTGGCACCGCATTCCTTCTACACGAAACTGATGCGTACTGTGCTGATATAAACCTTCCTCACAGCAGTTATGGTAAAGCAGTACGACCATAACGAACTTTGTATCCAGGCACATTAATCAGACTTTTGCCACCAGAACCGCAGCCTGTGCCCAAGGGAGATTGAATATAAACTTTTCAAGCGCGAATAGCGGACTCTGCCAATGTAGGTCTACCTATTTAGAAGGCAAAAGGAATGTGCAAGGTCCCATTGAATCTGTGGCCTAAAAACTTGCTAGAAGCGGACCTTAAATGACCAACCAAGTAATTCCCCAGGTGAGCTCACATATATCGTGAAATTGGGTATCCCTTACATTCAACAGCAGCCCACAAAAGTCAGTCATGTTCCCTAGTGGGATCAGTGGCTAGCCAGTTCCTGCCCGCCTCTACTAGCCAGCAGTAGCAGCATGCATCCACTAAGACAGAGAGAGGGCACCATCCCTCACTCCCAGTGGCCCAAGGACCTTGTTGGCAGAGCCGCGAGGATCCGCTCAATGCACTAAATACAAACCCTACTCTTACTGCGTTGTCCCCTTAGTCAAACGGCACCAAGGATGTATGCCTTGTCCTATGTCTGCAAATTCACCCCCCGCACAAGTTGGCCCTCCTCACTTCAGAGGTCACTTCAGTTTGCGCCAAACATGTCTCCTGCCCTGCTGCAAATCCTAGTAACATCACAACTACAAACCAAGCATTTGTGCAAGTGTGACACTTCCGACTATTCCAGCCCCAAGTGCTATGAGAATGGCATGTTCAGCAGGCAATGGAATTATAAGGTATTGGATTAATAATTGCCCGTTGTTGTGGTCATCTGTAAAATAGAGAGACAGCGCCCATAGTGGCGAGCTGTCACCATCGCCGGTGTCGAATTAAGTGACGGTGCGAGCACCGGGAACCACCTGGTCCAATTTAGCACAGGGAAACTTTTCCCACCCGCCTCGATATACAGGAGAATACTTGTTGGCCAGATGGTCCGAGAACCTCCTTCCCTCCACATGGAGGTCCGCCCAAGCCATACCTTCCGTAGCCTAGTATAATGTAACTGGTCCCAGAGGTGTTGGTGCGCCACGCCGAGGAAAAGGATCGCACTGTCTGTCTAGGGATACAAGTCCCCAGTGAACAACCATCCGCCCGCGCTGAGTCTAGGGACCATGTAGTGACCTCGCTGTAAAGAGACGCTACCGGGGACACAACAGACCCCAACACACGTACATAAGAATTTGTGCCTAGACTAGTGAGCCGCCCGACTTGCCAGTGTCTGTTTCCTTCATTGCATCCGGATATATGATATAACAAGTAAGATGCCCACAGCCAGCATAGCATGACTAATTGCTTTGACAATGGTCGCTAGTTGCATGATGTAAGTAAGCAGTACTCGCGATACAAGTCCGGACTGGGGCTTTGTCCTAGAGATGAGGCCACCCCAATTTGTGCCACACCTTGCCCCTGCCAGCGCCTGACCTTTCCCAACTACTAACCATCCCACTGCATAAGTGTGACCATTCAGACTGGTGGAGCCCCCCCAAGCTTTAAGAATTGTTTGGCTGGCAAGTATTAGTTGTTTTTAACATGAGTGGGATTGTAAAGCAAATAATTTTCTGCTCTTTTTTGATTGAGCAGCTATCGTAAGTGCCGGTGCCCACATTTAAGTGCAGGTGCCGGCCCCAGAAAGCGCCCTGACGGACTCGTGCGCCAAACCAAACAATGTAGACTGGTTTAACTGGCCGTCAGCGTCCGTTAAATAAAATACTGTTCCATCGTAACGAAATTGCATTGCTCTGATGATGCAGAATCTGTAGACTGCAACCTGAAAACAACACACAATATACCTTGTGCACTCCATATATCAAGAAACCGTGGAGGGTGCCACCTGTAACGTTCGAGCAGCTCACCGTTTGTCATGACCCGCCTGCACGTGACTGGCCTCCATCCTTGTCCCAGTGTTTCACAACTCCTTGCATAAATCAAACAGCAATCAGAAAACACACAGCATTGCCCCGACGATGAGTAGTACATTCGCAGATGGCCGAGTGAGGTGTAAATAACTGTACTCCTAAAACACCTGCATAACCCTCATGTATAGGCCGCAACACTGAAATCAACGTGCACACATTCATTGTGCCGTCCTGATTTATCGAGCAACAAGGAAGAGACTCAACTGTAAGTTGGCATTTGGGCGAGCGTGGTTCCACCCTTCGTACATACTTCCCTATCGTCTCAACATTGTCGACCCCGGGGTCTGCGCTGGACAAGCCTGCGGTCCGCCATCCGGTGCCAGGCCGCCCCCGATCGGCACAGTCGTGTGAACCCCCAACCCGCGAAGGTGCTGCGAGTAAGACAACGAGCAAGTTGTTCAGACAATAAACTTAACTTCCCCATAAAACCAATACACTGTCACGAGGCGACGTAACTGACTTCAGGCTGCTGGCCCCGGCACGACCCGCAACAAGCAGCACAAAACCCTTCTGCTGCCTGTGCCGGAAACGAGAGGAGCGGGAAGCGCCTCTAATGCCGCTACCCTGGACAAGTGAACGGAAGGAGCTCGCGCTCAGCTGGCTCCCCCTCCCTCCAACCCTGGCACCCACCGTGGCCAGGAGCTGGCAGCTCAGCCCGACGCCACACCGCATGAGGCGGAAGACCGGGCCAGCAAAATGATTTTAATCAATCGCAGTACATGTGATCAGGAGCATGCATATCAAATTGCGCTGCTGTCCTCCCCACCGACCGGAAATCTAGCTAGACGGGGGAAAGGTGCCTTATATCTGAATGGGTAAAGTCATCCGTCACTGCAGATACCGCGTCGGCCTCAATGGCCTAAGGTCCACCCGGAGCACACTTTACAATGATGGCAGGGAGCATGAAATACAGCCATTTAGTTAAGCAGGGCACTTTTAATGACCGGAACCTTTTCATACACAAACAGAGCCGCAAAGCAGACCACCAACTGTGCCCCAGAGCACCAGGTGAGCCCCGGCTCCCCTATCTCCGGTATGGCAGTATTCACCATTTCCCATTCCTAAACCGACGGACCATAATCAAACTTGTTCCCCCCCCTTCCCCATACGGTGAAGATACCCCTGGCAGCCTGCAACCCCTTCCCGGCCCCCCCTCAGGCACTCCGTACCGTTGACACGATGCGGAGATGCAGGAACCAAACCCCGACATATCCCATTGTGGGGCCCGGGCACAGCCCCACGCTCCCCAGCGAAGAGCAGCGGGCCCTCGGCCTCAACCATCGAGCAGACCTCCACCTGTGCGGCAG
This sequence comes from Calotriton arnoldi, assembly GCA_963921515.1. NCBI lineage: Eukaryota > Metazoa > Chordata > Amphibia > Caudata > Salamandridae > Calotriton > Calotriton arnoldi. Next base: position 2,067,966 of record CAWUFW010000518.1, read on the forward strand.
CCTGGTGTGTACCAAGCAGCCGGGGCATAGGCAGGCCCGACCAGTGACCTCCCCCCATGTGATGCCAGTCACGTGTTGTGAGCAGCTCCCTGTGCCAGGACGGGGCGGCCGAAACGTGGCCGGTAGGGGGTCGAGATGTCCAGTACAGGGGCAAAAATAGAAGCGGCTCAGGGCCCGGCACGACGGCCACGTCCGGACTGCGTGACCACCGCCGGAACATAGCTCCCAGAAGGGAGAGCCTCCGCAGCACCCGCTGCAGCCCCCAGATACCACTACGGGCCAATAAGCTCCCCCACGCCACAAACCCACGCGGACCGAGGGCACCCGCAGCCACGTAGGCTCCCAGCTGGCGCGGCCTTCTGTGCCTCGCCCCCCCCCCAGAGAAGGGGGGAAGAGTACCTCTTGCCACTACCCGGTTCCATCCAGGAACACACAGTGTGAGCGCTGTTCTACCCCCCTCCTCCCAGGACGGACCGCCAGAAAGGCCTGGCCGCCCTGCCCTGGATACTACCCTGATAGGGAGATCGGGGAGGGGCTAATTGCACTCCCGCGATCAGAAGCGCAGCAGCAGCAGGGGCTCGATATCTGAAACCGGCGGAGGGGAAGGAGAACGCCCCCCTGATCAGAGCACCAGAGGCGCCGAGGCCCGCCTGACACTGACCCCGTGGCACCAAGCAGCTGATGCGGTGAACAGCTACACCGCTCCCTGCTGACTCGCCCAGTACGGCTAAGACCAGTTTGTGCCCGCTGCTGGCCGCTCCTAGCTGCCACTCCACCGAGGCCTCCCAAAGGTGCGGGGGGCGAGATCGCATGCGGAGCCTATGGTTAATGAGCTTGCCGCTCATAGTAATCGGGCTGCACGGTATGTGTCGGGTTGCCAGTGCGGTGAGGGGCTGGGATGACCAAATCCCCAATGTCCTGCCCCCGTCCCCCAAACCCCTCCTGCAAGGACCGGCCCCACCACCGGCAGGCCAAATGCTGGAGCCAGACAGAAGGATTTGAAGCAGGGACGGTGTCCCACCAGGGGTAGCCACGAAGTGGTACCGGGGTGGGGGGCATTGCCTGCACTCACCTCGCACGGCGCGACCTCAGGACAGCGTGTCCACCATACCAGCAGCGCGACAAACGGCGTCAGGGGAATGGGCCAAGAGGGCACCCAGGGGGCGGGGAGAGGTATATGTACCTCGCCCCCTCCCCGGAAGTGACGCGGCACACTGGACCCGAGGGTCCCAAACACTGGAAGGCTGCCTCCTGTGCCCTCCTGTGGCACTAAGGCGGCCGCCCTCTTAGCGGGTCTCCTTCGTGGACCCCGGGCAGCCTGCAGAGGCAGACCTGGGATGTGCGGCAGATGCTCAGATCTCTCTCGTGTACGAACACGCTCTCTCGTTATCGATTCATTGGACAGCTTTCAAACGGTGCCACGGCGCACTCTGCGCCCGTGTTATTGTTTTTCCACTTGAACTCTGTGATAAACTCAAGCTCTTGCTAGTGTATAAGTGGACACACAAATATATTGACAGTCGGCAGAACACTGTTTCTTGCATTTCTATCAGTTTAATACATACCGCAACGCTGAAATATTTTACCGCCGAGGGTAAAAAAGATATACATGCCTGGCGTGACAAGTTAAACGTTCCGCAGCAGGTACAGGGCCCTGTAGAGGAAAGCGCACTTGAAGCCATCATGCCTTCAGTGTTATGGAACAGAACAGGCATTGCCCACTTTTCACGCTGTACGCATTCCGTTCTTTTTTTTGTTGCCGTTTTTTATAGCGCGAACTCGACTGCAAGGTATTGGAGCGCTTTACACGAGCACCAGTTACATTACACAAAGTCATTATTATTATTTATTTTTTTAAGGCACGGGGAGATTAAATGATTTGCCTAGAATCACAGGATGTTGATCCAAGGCGTCTTGAACTCGGTTCCCCACCTTCTTTAAAAGTGATTTTAAGGTCTTTGTTATTAAATAGAACCATAAAAATACTAAGCGCTTGTCTTCGAAATAGTATTTAACAGAAGGAACAAACAACAGTTGTGCCAACACGGTAGTTATAAATATCTTCAAGTTGCAGAGAGGCTTTCCCAGTTCCAAAGTCGGCAGCCATGGCACAAGCAGTATACAAATGTCATGTATGTATGTGGAGGTTTACAAGGAAGGCTGGGTTATACTGTGTGCGGGGGTATGAGAGAAGGTTTGGGTACACTGTGCATAAATGGGGTATTCGAGGAATGCTGGGGTACACGCCATGTGTTGGGTATGCCAGGAGGGTTGGGGTACACTCCGTGTGAGGGGTATGCAAGGATGATTGGGGTACACTCCATGTGGGGTATGCTAGGGAGGCTGGGGTACACTGTGTGTGTGGGGGTATGAGAGGAGGGTTGGGGTACACTGCGTGTGTGGGGGTATGAGCGGAGGGTTGGGGTACACTGTGTGTCTGGGGTATGCAAGGTGGGTTGGGGTGCACTGCGTGTGTGGGAGTGTGCAAGGATGGTTGGGTATCAAGTGGGTGATATGAGAGGAGGGTTGGGGTACACTGTGTGTCTGGGGTATGCAAGGTGGGTTGGGGTGCACTGCGTGTGTGGGAGTGTGCAAGGATGGTTGGGTATCAAGTGTGGGTGGTATGAGAGGAGCGTTGGGGTACACTCTGTGTCTGGGGTATGCAAGGTGGGTTGGGGTGCACTGTGCGTGTGTGAGGGTAGTGGTGGAAACGAGGCTATACGAGAGCGGGTTAGGTAAAGCTGCGGGCTGGAGGTAAGGGTGGGAGGCCACATGCAGGTGGGTTGGGTTCTATATGCTGAAGTGGAGCGATGGGGGAAGCAGAGGGTGGTTGAAGAGGGGGTTCAATCGCCCCTGAATACACGTCACGCAAGGAGGCTCCGGTCTTCCTGAACCGTGGGCATTCCCCAAGTGGAACTAGAAGACAAGTTGTAAGACTGCCCTGCATTTGTTTACTCGTGGTGCTGTCTCTCTCAAGACTTTAAAAGCGCTGAGATGCAGTTCGCACGAGGTGCCTGTTTCTAAAATCCTGGCATGCTGTTGCTTTACTCTGTGCACTGGCATTTGTTTTATTTAAGTTCGCAATGTTTTATTTAAGTTCGCAAGGTGCAGTTTCTTTACGCTGTGCTCCGAGTGTCTGTTTTTATTTTTAAATTCCTGCCATGACGTTCTGATTTTTAAAGCCCACGAGGTCCAGCGTCTTTTCTCTGTGTTTGGTGTCCCAGTACACAAAGACCCTGAGTTACAGTATGGTTACACTGGTTGCTGTGTAGTTTTGTTTTGAAAGACCGTCTCTCTACGTTTTCATCCTTCAGAGTTCAGTGAAATACATGTTTTTGGAAAATACAAATGTAATTCCCATCTTAATGCACCACTTATTTACATTAGGAGAGCAAAGGGGGTGTCAGAGGCTACGCAAATGAACGCACTTACAGAAGGCATGAGGGAGCCCGGGGGGGGGGGGACAGAGAGAGACAGAGGGGAAAGGAGCGGGCTGACACCTTTCCCAGGGCTGTTTTGGGTTCCCAGTCGTGCCGTGGTCACCGTGTTCGCCGTCTCGCCATCAGCCCTCACTCCCAGACACTCGAACCCGCGCCGCCCCGGCTGACAGCTTTCGACAGCCTCTTGTTCAGCCCTCTCTGGAAGGCCCGGTTCCCACGACTGCCGGGTTCCTAAAAAGGAACCGAGTCACGAGACGATGCGCCCTGGACTTAGCGTAAAGGGAACAGGAAGTGCCGGGATTGTTTGACTGAGAAAAAACACACAGAATGCTTGGGTTATTTAGCCAGGGAGGAGGAAACAAGAGAGGGGAAGCGAGCCGCAGAGGAGCCAGCGAAAGGGAATCAGAGCTGCTCCGGAGAGAAGGGAACTATAGAAGGGGGGGAGGAAGAGCTCAGAGGGAACAAAAAGGAGAACAAGTGGGGGGAAAAGGAGGAAGGGAGAGGAAAACGGGAGGAGAACAAGTGAGGAGGAAACGACGAGAACAGCGAAGAGTGTGTCTGAAGAGGAAGGCAGAGGAGAGGAGCGCGAAAGAGAAGGAGGAGGAGAGAGCCACTGTCTGCCTCTAGTCCGTATAGCGCCATGAGGCCACTCTAAGCTCCCGTCTTAGAGCCGAAGCGGGGAACAGACTACGGAACCTGCACAGGTAATTCGTTTTTATAAAAAAATAGTTTTAAGAAGCCGGCTGTTGATATTAAAAAAGTGTATACCACAGTGATGAGCCCCAAACATGGCGAAATGTGCCCGTGACTTAAAGTGACATTTATTCTGAGTGCTTGGTAGGAATACTGGATATTTAAAAGTAGGCGCTCCTGCTGAGACGAGGCATCCCGCGGTTCCTGCACGAGCCTTGGTTCTGTGGCAACATTCCTAGGATGCTGTAGATGGGGTGTGTGTGGATAATCACCGCTGACTCATTTGTCTAGCGCTCAAACTTGTTAAAGGCAGCCAGGCGCTAACGAAGCATTCCCTTACGACATTCGAATGCCAACTAGTTTGTCGGCACACTCGGCGCGAGATTAATTGCTGCTGGAGTGTAATGGACGTGACATCATGCTGAACGCTGTAATATTTGTTGTTCCGTGCGGCCCTCGGTAAGATGCTAAACAAGCCCCTGAGTGGTGCGCGCGCGCTGTAATGAATGCAGCTGCCATCGTGCCCGCTGCTGCCTGTGAAAGGGAAAGATAACTGGAAACCTTATCCAGAACAGATGGCACCCTGCGCGCTCCCGAGACCCCTAGGCCATGGGAGTGAAAGTTTTGAGGAAAGGCGGGACATGCACCCGTCTTTGGCCATTTGTGTGCTTTCAATTATTGAAAGCCACACGCAAAGGCCAATGGGATGTGTGGGAGGAGGCACACCCACACGGAGAAGGCTCTTGGAAGTCTGAAGTGATTCCAAGAGCCCTCTCCTAGGGCAGCGCTTGCACGCTGGCTAGGCGAGACCTAAAAAAGGAGGTTTGGTCCTGGCAAAATGTTTATTTTTCCATGTTGTAATGGCAGTTTAAAACTTCACACACAGGTTGCAATGGCAGGCCTGAGACCTGTTTAAAGGGCTACCAAAGTGGGTGGTACAATAAGTGCTGCAGGCCCAATTGTGGCATTTAATTTACAGGCCCTGGGCACATATAGTACCACTTTACTAGGGACTTATTAGTAAACTAAAAATGCCAATTGAGGATAAGTCAATGCTACCATGTTTCAAAGAGTGAGCACATGCACTTTAGCACTGGTTAGCAGTGGTAAAGTGTGCAGAGTCCTGAGGCCAGCAAAAACGAAATCAGCAAAAAAGTGGAGGTGGTAGGATAAAGGTTTGAGGGTAAAACCATCCTAAGGCTGACAGGTCTAACAATAGCATCCATCTCAAGCTGTACATCTTGCTGAGAAAAAATATTCCGTAATTGAACGGGAATTGTTAGTGTGCACATGGGAAGTGGTAGATATTAGAACATTTGAACGGGGATTGCACATTTTTGCTGAGGATAACCACAATCCTTTGGTGAATCAGTCAGCATCTGGTGATGGTAGATCAGTGACTCAAAGACTGACCAGACTGGCATCTTAGTTACAAGTATATCATTACTCAGTGGAAGCTGAGTGTTCAAGTCGATGGACTGTCCAGAGTATCCTTTACAGTTGCAAGAAGGGTTGGGTGTGCCTAGAGAAGAAGAGTGCAAGGTTGCGGTAACATATGAGGATGTTAAGCAGAGTTTTAAAAACTCAAAGTGGTGTGTTGACGGAGAGAAAACAGCAGGCAAAATATAGTGTGATGGTGATATATCACTGGTGATGAAATATTTGGTGGAAGTTCAGCCATCTGTGATAAATTTGAATGGCAACTGTGTTGCTTACTGGAAAGTTAGGGATACATTGACATTGAAGGGGAATGTGTTAATGGGATGTGACATGGTGGCACCACAGTTAGCTTAAAGAAGAAAATTGAGTGTTGTTGCATGAAATGCACAGAGGAATGTCACCTATCAAAAGAAAGGTGAGAACTTAATTTTGGTGACCTGGGATAGAAGGGAATATTGATAAGTGGATGAGAGAATGACAAGTGTGTGGAAAGAGTAATACATCTGCACAAATGTGTACTGCTCCGATATGCCCAGTACAGTTGCCAGAAGGAACATAGAGGAAGTTGGTCACAGACATAAAGAGCCCCTTTTCTGTGTTACCTCAGAAGGAGTCTTATGAGTTGGTTTTAATTGATTAGTTTACAAAATGGACATAAGTGCCAATGGTTCCCCAGGGCTCTTCATTGAGCCCTACCTTATTTAATATCTACATTAAACCACTGGCACAGGTCCTAAAATCCTAGGGGCATACACTGGTATCATATGCAGACGATACCCAGCTGACTGTCAATCTCTAAAAATACAACGCAAGACATGGTCAACCTTCAAAAAGGAATGCTTGCTGTTGCAGAGGAGATGGACAACAACTGCTTGCATCTGAATGCAAACAAAAACAAAATTATTTTATTAGGCAAACAGTCCCACTCTTGGGGTGACCATTGGTGGCTGACTACCCTTGGGCCCCCTCCTACGCCCAAATAGACCATTAAAAACTTAGGAATCTGGATGGACAATACCCTGGCTTTTGAGGCTCAAGCCAAATCCAAAACAGGCACTTGAATTGGGCTCCTGAGAAGCCTCAAACCCATCTTGGGAATTTTCGGCCCATGCATCAGCCAGACCGTTGTTCAAGCTGCAATTTTGCCAGGTCTAGAATGCTGCAATGTCCTGTATTTAGGCTCTAATAAAGCTGTCACAAGAAGACTCCAGTTGGCCCAAACGCTGCAGCTAGACGGTTTTTCTCCCTCCCTAAATTCTGTTCCCCCTCTGGACTTCTGCGAAAGCTGCCTTGGCTCCCCGTGGACAAGCGTATTCACTTTAAAACCCTATGCATCACCCACAAGACCTTCCACTCCCAGGGGGTCTCTATCTTTGACAATCTCATATCACCTTACCTGCCTTCACAACCTCTGCGTTCAACCGACCTCAACTTGGCCATCATTCCTTGAGTTAGGAGAACAAGATCGGGAGGCCGCTCCTTCCGAGCTTTGGCCCGTCACTTTGGAACACTCTACCTCTCTCCTTCAGGAACAGCCAGAATCATTTGCACTGCAGGAAATCCCTTAAAACCTGGCTCTTTTCCACCTAGACCTTCCCCCTCCCTCTATGGTGCATGTAGTTTCTGGCCCCCATGCTCTTGGGGTTCAGCGCTGGGAAGCCCCGTTGCTGGGGCACCTACGCACTACACAAGTTCCCATAACAAAACAATGGAAGGTTGTTTAACCAAGGAAGTGGTCATAAGCTCTTTAGAAGTTGTCCATTGCTACTTGGGTCTTCCTGAAGAACTAGCATCAGATAACAGCATACAATTCACATATGAAAAAAATGCAGCAGTTTTTATCCACAAGTGGCATCAAGCACACAAAGGTGTCTTTAAACCATCCGGAGAACAGTGGACAAATTAAGCGATTCAATTGGGTGGTGAATGAATCCATACAAATGGCGCTCTAGTCAGGGTTATCTTGGAAGAAAACTTTGCAGGCGACATTTTTGTCATATACAGTGACCCCTGGCACTCTCATGGGCAAATAACCATTGGAATTACTTGGGTGGAGATGGACAACTAAGATGCCTTTAGGCTAATTCGACACTAAAGAAATGAAAGTGCAGTTTTGCAGAGTAGGTGGAAAGGAAGTAGAAAGTGAAGATATACCAAGAGAAAAGGAAAATGGCTGGAAAAAGTGGAAGTAAGTGTAACAACTTACCCTCAATAAGTAGGGAGAAGTGAGTGAGCATTAAGAAGCCAGGAGTCATTCCTAGTGGAAGCGTGAGGTGGTGTAAGACTCAGAAAGCAACAGAGGTTTTGAAGACAGCTGTCAAAGTCTAGGATTGGAGCATGTGGAACTTAATAGGAGTATCTGTGAGCTGGGGTATCAAGGAACAGGTGGCGTCTGAAGGAGAGGTTGGAAGTATGCATGAGGTTAATATGTGTTAGAAATGGGGGTCTCTAGTTGGCAAGGGCTTGCACCTTTGTCCAAGTAGGGACCCTTCTTCCTAGTCAGGGTAAGGAAGTTACACTCCTAAAATAACCCCTGCTCACCCCCTTGGTAGCTTGGCACGAGCAGTCAGGCTAATCATAGAGGCAGTGTGTAAAGCATTTGCACATAACCAACAGTAATACAATGTAAGCACTACAAACTGACACCACACCAGTTTAGAAAAATATCCAATATTTTTATATACTTTAAAACAAGACCAAATACGATAAAAATCCACAGTACAGTACTTTAAAAATCTTCTGTTATCACAGTGTCCTTAAAAACGGTTCCTTGATGTCGATAGTTCCGTCCGGGGCTATCACGGCGTCGTGAACAAACAAATCCAAACAGTTCTGGCTGACCGCGGCGTCGCGGGTCAGCTACGGTGTCGGGAAGACCCGCAAACAGTACCTTTCAGAAATGCAGGGCGTCGATGACCTCGCGGTGAGCTTCCGAACACACGGCGTCCGCAGGCGTCGGTTCCGGAGGTCGGTGCGTCGTCGTCAGGGCCCTCGAAGTCACACGCGTTGCAGATCGATCTCCTCTCTGTTGAAGTCAGGAGCGCTGGCGTCGGCCGGCGTCTGGTGCTGCGGTGCGAAGTGCAGCGGTACGGCGTGCAGTGCCCTCAGATCGCGGTGCGAGCAGCGGCTCGGTGGCGGTGTCGGATGGCGTCGTCGGTGAGACCAGGGTCACGGTGTGAGATGAAGGCGGTGCTCGTCACGGTGCTGGCAGGTCACGGTGCAGCAGCGGCGGCGTCGTAGCTGCAGCGCTGTCGTCGGCTGACGAACTTGGAGTCGATGGCACCGGCGTCGGTGGGCCAAGGCTGCGGTGCGGGATGAGGGCGGTGCGTCGTGTAACTTACGAGCGGTGCCCCCGAACCACGGTGCAAGCAGCGGCGTCGAGTCCGGCGTGGAGCGGCGTTGTCGGGGATACCACGGCGTCGTCGTGAAGCGAGGCGGTGCGGAGTGCGGTGCCCACAGGTCGCGGTGCAAGCAGCGGCTCGGTGGCGGCGTCAGCAGGCATCGTCGGTGAGACCAGGGTCGCGGTGCGGCGTTGCGGCGGTGCCCTCTGCGGTGCCTTCAGGACACGGAGTCGGCAGCGGCGTCGTAGACTGAGTCGGCAGCGGCGTCGTAGACGGCGTCGGGCTTGAAGTCTTTGCTGTTCCTGAGACTTCTTGAACAGAGGGCAAGCTCTACCTCAAGCCCTTGGAGACACTCACAAAGTAGATTGCAGAAAGTTCAGTTCCAGTCCTTTCACTGCCCAAGACAGAAGCAGCCACTGCAGGCCAACACAGCAAAGCACACAGCAAAGTGGTAGTTCCTCCTCACAGCTTCTCCAGCTCTTCTTCTTGGCAGTCTTCTTGATCCCAAAGAGTTCCCTGAAGTCTTTTCTATCCCTGAGACTTCCAACAGGAGGCAAGCTCTACTTCAAGCCCTTGGAGAAAACTCTAACAGCAGGATGATGAAAGCACAGTCCAGTCCTTTCCCTACCCAAGACAGAAGCAACTACTGCAGACCAACCCCACAACACGCAGCATAGGGGCAGTACTCCTCCTCCAGCTTTCCCGGTCCTTCTTCCTGGCAGGTTCCTTAGTTCAGAAGTAATCTAAAGTTCTGGGGTTTGGGTCCCCCTTTTTTATCCTCAGCTTCTCTTTGTTCTCTGAAGGCAGAGAGGCCTTTGCCTAGTCCAAACCAGTTCTGGTCAGTCCTGGAGCACTTTGTTGACAAGGCTCCTTCTTTCCTTTCACAGTGCAGGCCAGGGACATCAGACGCACCACAGGAGGTGCCAGCATTGTGGAGGGAAGGCCCAGCCCTATTCAGGTCCCAGGTGCAACTCCTCCCACCCATCTACATGTAAATCTTGCTATTCAGCCCTGTGCTGACTCACCCTGTCTCCTGGCATCCCCCAGCCCCTGTCACTCACACTCCAGACAAGGAATACACAACCTAGCAGAGGCAGGCTTGGATGGTTAGACAAGAAAATACCCACTTTCTAAAAGTGGTATTTTCAAACACAGAATGTTAAAACCAACTTCACTAAAAGATGCATTTTATCATTCTAAGTCCAGGCATACTAAACTCGAATTTCTACCATGTTCCCTGGGTCAGTTAGGATTATAAGCTGTAATAATCAAAACTGCCCATTCTGGCCTATGGAGAACAGGTAGCCTTGCAATAGTGAAAAACGAAATAGGCTGTAATTCACTATCAGGACATGCCACACACACCAGGGCATGTCCTACCTTTCACATACAATGCACCCTGCCCACAGGGGTACCTTGGGCCTACCTTAGGGGTGACTAACATGTAGAAAAGGGAAGGTTTAGGGACTTGCAAGTGTGTGCACTTGCCAAGTCGACATGGCAGCCCCAGGCTGCACACAGGCTCTGCAATGGCAGGCCAGAGTTACACTTTACGGGCTGTTTGCGTGGGTGGCACAATCCAGTGCTGCAGCCCACCAACAGCATTTGATTTATAGGCCCTGGCACTCGCAGTGCACTTTACTAGGGACCGACACATAAATCAAATAGGCCAATCATGGAAACACCAATCTATAACACATTTTACACGGAGAGCATATGCACTTTAGCACTGATTAGCAGTGGTAAAGTGCCCAGAGTCCTAAAACCAACACACACAGGGTCAAAAACAGGAGGCCAAAAAGCAAAAAGTCTGGGGGTAAACCCGCTGAAAAAGCCAAGTCTAACAATATGTATTTGTATGTTGGAGATAAAGAGCTGGGTTTGGATGTTGGCATGCACAGAGCACATGAACAAATCTTAAGACCCACTTTGGATTATTTTGCTGTTGTTGAGGCTGAAGATGTGTGCTCTGCGGTAGCCGAGGGAGAGGGATATATATATATATATATATATCTATCTGTGTGCATGGTTACCTGAATGACTGGAAGCCTGGCTGTCAATGCTCTTTTATTTATTGCTTAATATTAACTTTCTGTGTTGTAAATGGAGTGGGCTTTTCGATGAAGAGTGGAGGTGCAGAGAGGTGGTGGAAGAACAATGCTAAGCAATGGGAGTGGCCCACAAAAAAAGAACTTTGACACCCTTACTTATATATGAGATAAAGTATTTCCTGCCTTACAGTGTAAGGTATTGCAAATCTCGAATGTGTTCCATAATTACATAGAGTAAAGAAACCACAGGTCAAGTTCCTTTGTAAGGTCTCCGAGATTACTTAGAATATCCTTTTAACGTTTGGCAGAGGATATTTTATTCCTTATATTACATGAACACACCATCACTCTTGCCAAAAACCGCTTAAATTCTTGGGGGCATATTCACAAGGACTTATCGCTTAGTTATCGGCACTTTAGCGCAGCAAAAGTGGCGATAGAATTACCGCCCCATTCGCAAGCTGGTGCTAACTGCCTACATTACCACATAACCGGCGATAGCTGCCGCAAAAAACATCGCCACGGTTGACACCGCCAACTAACGCTAATGAGATGCAGAATAGGCGTGTCCGTGCAAAAACACACAAAAAGACAACACCGCGAGATTCTCAACGGACAGCCAGATCTGCGATGCGAGTCAAAAACAGGCGATAAGCTGCGATAGCAGCAGTGATTTAACACCTGCCTTTTGCTGGTGCTAAGCAGGACGACTACCTGCACCACAAAAGGGAGCCCAGCCCACAGCCACACCTGAAGAACAACAGATGCCATGGAGCCACTGCCCATGCAGCTCAGAGACCCTAGAGGCAAACAACACCAAGCACCACCACCCCCAAGAACCCCCCCCACACCCCTGCCCCTCCCCCCCCCGGCCCACCCACCCCAGACAAAGATGTGCCACAGCAACTTTACGAAATCACGAGAAAAATAAGAGCCTGATGTCGCACAAATACAACAACAAACCTACATGTGTGGTCAGAATAAGGAGAAACAAACATTCAACTTAGAGAGGGGGCGTGGCTAGCGGCCGTCGGACATGGTCGCTCTCTGAAGCGGCTCCACAGCCCTCGCCTAAATATCCGACCATCTATCCGTCAGAAACGAGGCAGATCTCCCTTACAATACGGGAACTGCCTCCCAATCGGATTCCGTACATGACCGCTGCTCGATGACCGAGCTGTTCCAGCGCTGAGGCGGTATAATTCTGCTGACCCGGGAAGGGGGCGAGAAAGCTGCGAACGGAGCAGCGTGTGCGGTCGGCACCGCTGGTGAGCGCGACTGAAACGCGGGCAGAGGACCCCCGGACTCCGCTGGTGAGGCAGAGAAGATCGAGCGCCGCCGCGGGGGGAGGTGCGTGCAACCCACGATCGCGACCTGCGAGAGGCCGGCGTCGGCTGACTGGCGAAGCGGGCTCCCCGGCTCTGCGGCCCTCCCGCTGGGGCGCTGACTCACCCTCGAGGTGACTCCACCCGCCGGCGCAGAGCTGGGAGCGAGACGCCCGGCGGGGGAGGTGGGTGAACACATTTGCCGCGGGAGGCACCTGCTACACTTGAGCCCCCGGCTTTGAGGCCTACCAGTCCCTGCCTCGGCCCCACAAAATGTCACAGCTGCGGGGGAGGTGGCTGATAATGCCCGCTGAGCCGTGAACGGTGTCGGAGGGCTTGCAACCAAGGCACGAGCGGTGGGAGAAGCTGCAGGTGTGTCGGGTGGTCCCGCTCATCGGGGTGCTGTAGAGACCACGGAGGCCTACATGACCAGCTAGACGAGTGCCGGGAGTGGCACTGGGACTTCATCTTGGTTGGTCCCGCTGTCCCCCTCGGCAGAAGTTACGGCGGGGAACCGCACAAGATTCCACCAACTAGCCCATCCTGTCTGCCGGGAACGAGGGGGGATGGACCCACCCCCATGGGCCTGATCTGAGCGTGTCCCGCGGCTTGCTGACTACCTACGAGAGGGATCACTTCTCGCCGGGTGCAACCCATCACGTGCAGGGTGCTGCTGCCGGGCTGGCCCCATCCAACGACTTGAGAGGGGACGCACTCCTTCCTGCTCTGGTTGGCGCACCTGGAACCCTGACAGGCCGACGGGGGATCACCCTTCTCCTCCGTGCAGGCGGCGGTTATTACAGGCGTGTTTGCCGGATCTCTGGGGGGGTTTCTGGGCGCCCCCTTGCCGGCAGCTTGTCAATTATGGCTACTACCAAGGGACTTAAACCTCAGACCCAAAAACAGCTGGCAAAGTTTGCGTGGTCTACCAAGGGAGATGATACAGGAGTGACGGCAGGCGACGACCCCAAGACATCGAAACCTCGTTCCGAGGCAAGGGCCCCCACCCTCGAAGATGTTATGGAGGCAATTGCAGGAGTACGATCATCACTGGAGACCCGAATTGACTCAGTGAACATAGAGGTGACTCTCCTCCGAGCGGATTTTTAAAAAAATGGACTCGAGAGTTGAGGACGTTGAAATCGCCACAAAAGCTTTGGTATCCGACACCTCTACTCTACAAAGGCATGTCACCCAGCTGCAAGACCAACAGAAAAAGATGGAAGAGCTCCTGGATGATTATGAAGGGAGGGCGAGGCGAAATAATGTTCGCATCCTGGGAGTCCCTGAAAAATCGGAAGGACCGGCCGTGGATCTCTTCGTAGAGGACTTGGTGCTCAATAAACTTCAACCTAAGCGCCTCTCTAGTTATTTTTCCATCGAACGGGCTCACAGAGTCCCTGGCGGACGTCCAAATCCTGGAGCTCCCCCCAGGCCGATAATTGCAAGAGTCTTTAACTTTCGAGACAGAGACGTTATCTTACAAACAGCAAGAGCCGGCCCTCCAGTAAAGATTGACAATGCTAACATCACCTTCTTCCCGGACTTTACCGTCGAAGTCCAGGCCCAGAGACTCAGCTTTGTGGCGGTGAAGAAGGCCATGCGCGACAAAGATATTAAGTACTCTATGCTATTCCCGGCTAAGCTCCGAGTGGAATCGGAGGGAAAGTCATGGTTCTTTCTCTCTCCTGAGGAGGCTTGGGAATGGCTTGAGGGGTGGCGTAGAGTGGGACGGTCATCGGGAGGAACCCACAACAAAGACCCTAACATTAATCATCATGCTCCTCTGGCGTCCAAAGACCGTCGACGGGAGGAAGACCCTGAGGGGTGACTCCGAGCTGAATGACTGACCATTATATGTCCTCGATGACTCCGCTGGATCTCTTTGGTACCCGGTGAGCTGTAGATAGCAGCCCTTTTCAACTGCTAATCGGAAATCTGTTAACCATGGCTGCGGCGCCACATTCCCGGCTGGGACTGCACCTCAGTATCTTTTTGTTTCTATATCTTGCTGTAGTAAACGGTCATTGATATCAGTAGGTCAGATTAAGGATTGGACTTTACAATATGTACCTAAAATTTATTTTATACACTATGTCGCATTAGGCGAGGGGGGATGGTGGCAAACCAGGCGCCTTCCACATACGATGGGGTGGGCGACAGGCACTCTGCCTTGTTGGGGAGTGGGAAACTGTAATTCCACTGGCAGGGTAGCAGGGAGGGGGTAAGGGGTGGGGGAGGGGGATAGATGGGTTGTTTAATGTTATGCTTAGTTTTACACAGAGAAATCAGAGAAATATATTTGCATCCGAGACGAACTCTACAGTGTTCACATCGTCCGTAGGATCGGGAGGCTGGGGCGGGAACCGCCTGGTCGGGGCTTTCATGTTCAATTATTCTCCTGGACGGGTGGGGCAATCCGCGACGCCACGGCTCGCAGTCCCTACCCCCTTGGTTTTCTACTACCGCTCGCTATGACAGATTTGAGAGAAACGAAGCTGTCCATACTGACCTGGAACGTTAATGGGTTGGGGAGTAAGATAAAAAGGGGGATCGTCTTGCAATACCTTAAAAGGCAACTTCCAGATCTCATATTGTTGCAAGAAACTCATCTAGTGGGTACTAGCTGCAAGGCCCTTAACAGATGGGGCTATAAACTTTTAGTTCACGCCGGGTTCACGTCCGGCTCTAGGGGTACGGGTATACTCATACGTAAAAACCTTGCCCTCACACCTATTCGTGTGTGGAGTGACCCGCAGGGTCGGTTTGCTGTACTCGAGGCGGTGTGGGAAGGTAAACCACTCAATGTACTCTCTGTATACCTTCCGCCCTCACTAGGTAGAACTGCACTGCAGGATCTGGGTAGAATTCTTGTGGAACTTCCTCAGGGTACACTAATACTTGGGGGGGACTTTAACATGGTAGTGGACGAGACGTTGGATAGACACCCCCGTAGACCTTCTCCCAGACGGACCACACACATGGCTGACTTCACCCAGGCACTAGGTCTCACTGACATTTGGCGGGCATTAAACCCCACTACGGCATATTTCACGCACTACTCCAACGCGCACAAAAGCATGTCCCGAATAGATTACTTCGTTACGTCATCCGCAGATATAGGCCTGTTCCAGCATCCCGCTGCCTCCCGAGAGGTATATCAGACCACTCTCCCCTCACTGTAGACCTCACTTTCCATCGACAATGTACCCAAGGCCCCCTAATCATAAACCCATGGCTCTTGACGATTTCAGACATTAGGGACGACCTTGCCGAACACACGGACTATTATTTCAATGAAAATGTTGGTTCTGTCGACTCCGCCAATACTATTTGGGAGGCCTATAAGACAGTGATTAAGGGGCGTGCACTGGCATTAAAGGTCGGCTATATTAGGAACCAGAATTCTCAATTGACTCAACTAGAAAGTGACTTACTCCGCCTAGAAACGGTGCACAATACCTCACCCACTGTTACTACGGCCCAAGATCTCCGAACTAAACAGACAGAATATAAAGCGCTTGCTCAGGAAAAAACTCAGGCTAGACTCCTCCGCACACGTCACAGAGTGTACGAAATGGGTGAGCGCGCCGGGAAAATGCTGGCGTGGCTGGAGCGCAGAGACCAGGCGGCCAGATGGGTCCCGAACTTATACTTGAGGACGGGACGCAAGTAACTGATCCGCAAGAGGTGGCAGAAGCGTTTGCTGATCACCTAGAGGCGGTATATTCCTCCAAGATCACCACCTCCTCTGATGAGTCACGTCAGCTTTTAGAGGAAATGCCCCTACCCACAATCTCAGGTAGTGACAGAGAGGCCTTAGACGCGGACATAACGGCAGAGGAAATTTGCACAGCCATATTTGCTGTTAACTCCGGGAAGGCAATGGGACCCAACGGAGTTCCCATCGAATTTCTTAGGGGCATGGCCCTTAAAATAGCCCCACATCTCAAGAATATGTATAACGAGAGCCTAGAACAGGGTGTTCTTCCCTTGGATCAGAGACTGGCGTCTATCGCTGTCATACGTAAACCTGGGAAATCGGCGACCAATTGCAGCTCATATAGACCCATCTCTTTAATAAACTCAGAAGCCAAGGTACTTGCCAAACTTCTGGCGACACGCCTGATCACATTTCTCCCCTCCCTAATCCATGATGATCAATCAGGTTTTATACCGAGCCGTAATACAGCCTTAAACATCCGTCGAGTCCATAACGTATTGAGCCGACAACCTTATCTACAAGAAGACGCGGTTATATTGTCATTGGATGCCGCCATGGCGTTCGATTCAATAGAATGGCCTTATTTATTTGAGGTCCTGGCAAGGTTCGGCTGCGGTCCTCGATTTCGACAGTGGGTGGCATTGTTGTACACCGAACAACTGGCACAAGTTAGAGTAAATAACCATACGTCGCGTACGTTTAGGCTGCGGAGGGGGACTAGACAGGGTTGTCCCCTGTCCCCTCTCCTGTTTGCACTGACTTTGGAGCCACTTGCACACTGGATTAGAAGCGCTGTGTCGATACGAGGCATGCGATGGAGTGAAGATAGAAAGGATAAAATCTCATTATATGCGGACGATATACTGATTTACTTGGCGTCCCCAAGAGCTTCCCTTAATAGTCTCCTCAATGTCATAAATAACTTTGGTAAGTACTCTGGGGACACCATAAACTGGTCTAAATCAATACTATATGTTCTACACGGCCCTCCACCCAAACTACCCCGTGGGTATGAAATAGATGTGACCTCCGAAGGTTTTACATACTTGGGAATCTACATTACGTCAGATTCCAAAATATTCTATGAGCGTAATCTTCTAGGCCCCCTCCGGCGGCTGCAAGACGATATAAAACATTGGAGAACGCTGCCTCTACTGGGACGAGCAGCCTTATTCAAAATGCTCGCACTCCCTAGATTTTTATACGTTCTCCAGAATTGCCCATTCCCAATTGCTGACACCTATTTCACAGCTATAGAGGGAGAACTCCGTACTTTGCTATGGGATGGGAAAACGCCTCGCATAGCTTTCCGCAAATTGACAAGGGGGTGGTACGATGGCGGGATCGCTCTCCCTGACCTGCGCTTATACTATTGGGCCACACAATTAGTGGCAACAAACCACTGGATCTACGGCTCCCCGTTCAATCCGGCCTTCCACCTGGAGAGCTACCAAACCGGGAGGGAGGGTTATATGGGTGCCTTCTATAGTAAGACTCGACGGGGCCGATATCTAGGACCTATGTCGCAGACTGTGGCCATTTGGCATCAGGCAACTAAACGACTGGGATGGGCAGACAAACTCACAAAAGCTACACTGCTTTGGTCCACGCAGAGGCTGGGGCTACTCTGCCACCACATGGGCTTTGATAAATGGGACACTATTGGCATTGCGAACATCGGCGATCTGGTACACAAGGGCAAACTCCTCACCTTTAAAGAGCTGCAGATCAAATATAACCTTGCACCGGGGGAAATTTTTCGATACTTGCAGATCAGACATGCACTACAGACCAATATCCCGGACATGTCCTCCTTGCCAGACTCTTCTTCCCTAGAGGACCGTCTACTTTCTGAACCGCTCTTAACAAAAGCTGTCTCTTGTACGTATCGCAAGCTCTGTAATAATTTACCTGATCCCTTACAGATCCTCCGGGACCACTGGCAGGGGGACGTGGGGCCCATAGAGGACGAGGACTGGCAAGCAGCGCTGATGTCCCCTAGGGAGACGGCGATAAATCACCGCTTCCGTCTTATTCAACTGAAAATCCTCCATCGCTCATATCTCTCAGGGGTTCTCCTCGCCAAGATAGGCAGCAGGGCAACCAAGCTCTGTCTTAGAAATTGTGGTCAAGATGGCACCTTTTATCACGTCCTCTGGGACTGCCCCGATATACGCCCTTTATGGAATAATGCGACCCAAAAAATGAGAGACACGTTAGGTAAGCAAATCAATCTGACACCGCGGTTGGGAATCCTGAACATATGGGAGGCCACTGATCTGACGGAAACAGAACAACAATGGGTGGCATTAAGATACCTATTAGTAAAGAGAGCCATTGCGCAGTCCTGGGGCTCCAGCACACGGCCTTTAACAGTGGGGTGGTTGGCAGAAATGGACCGTTGTATGATAGCGGAGAAGGGGGTTTACAAAATGCGGGGTTGCCCCAAGAAATGGGATCGGAAATGGGGGGGATGGAACGAATTTAGAGGCAATATTTGTACGTCACCAACGGATGATATGGCTATGCGCAGGAAAACTACACAGTAAATTCACTAGATGCTTACAATGTATAATATGTGATTATGTATACACTGTACCTTTTTACTGACATGTACCCTGATGTAAACTGATGACTCTGTGCTTTGATTTAATAAAAAGTTTAAATAAAAAAAAAAAAAAACATTCAACTTAGAAATCACACAACAGAACTTTATTAATACACAACACAAAACAACAATTCTGAAGAGTCCATGCGGATCCACTCTGGACAATCTGGAAGTCACAGCCTGCAAGAAAAAATCTGTGATAAGAACGTGTGTCATGCGCTCATCAAAGGACAGAGAGAGAGAGAGAAAGAAAGAAAGAAAGGGAGAGAGAGAGAAAGAAAGGGAGAGAGATAGAAAGGGAGAGACAAAGAGAGAGAAAGAAAGGGAGAGAGAGAGACAGTGAGAGAGAGAGACAGTGAAAGGAAGAGAGAGAAAGAAAGGGAGAGAGAGAAAGAAAGGGAGAGAGAGAAAGAAAGGGAGAGAGAGAAAGAAAGGGAGAGACAGAAAGAAAGGGAGAGACAGAAAGAAAGGGAGAGAAAGAAAGGGAGAGAGAGGGAGACAGTGAAAGGAAGAGAGAGAAAGAAAGGGAGAGAGAGAAAGAAAGGGAGAGACAGAAAGAAAGGGAGAGAGACTGCTGCCCATGCGCACCCCGGCCCCACTGCTCACCTTCCGCCACCGGTGTCTCCAACCACCTGCTGGTGCACGCTCCGAGCCCGGGACACGCGACCTTGGCAGCCTCCACATCACGCGGACCCGCCCCGCGGCCCACTAGGTCACACACCTGAATCTGGGCCTTGAGTTCGGAATGGGAGAGTCCATTACAGTGCACACGTCACCATCACAGGCTGCACACCCGCTCAGCTCCATAGGTGCCACTAACTCCGTGAACCTTGAGGCAACGCCACGTGGCGGTAGGCCCGCGTCGCACGCAGGCTCCGGCCAATACTGCAGTCCACCAGGTCCCCTATCTGAAACGAGTACACAACAAATAATTGCAGAGTCCAAATCATTGCACACGGCATCATCGCCTGTCCGCCCCTGCGCACACATGCTGCTGCACCCCAGCCCCTCCCGCCGCCCAGCGGTGAATGTCCACCCCTGCGCACCCAGGCCCCACTGCTCACCTGCTGCCACTGGTGTGTCCCCAAGAGGGCACACCACGTGCCGGTGCTAACTTCAAGGCCGGGGCCCGGAGCCTTGGCAGTCCCCACATCATGCGGCAACCCCCCCGCGGTCCAGCAGGTCCCACACTTGATACTGGGTCTTGAGTCAGAAATGGCAGAGATCATATCAGTGCACCCGTCATCATCGCAGGCTGCACCCCCGCTCAGCTTCATAGATGCGACTAACCCTGTGCAACTCAAGCCAGCGCCACGTGGTGGTAGGCCCGTGACGGCCGCCGGGGGCGACTAACCCTGTGCGCCACAAGTCATGGACCCTCCATGATTGAGTCCCGTTGCGCGTCTGTCGTCAGGTCACCTCAGGCAGTGGGGAATGTGACGTTGCAGACCCCTTTTATTGGCGGTGTCACATGGCCCGTGACGTATCTGCTGGATGGGTGTGGTGTGTGTGCAAACCTGCCCTCAGGGAGTGGTCGTGGCATGCTGGCAACTAGACCAGTGACCAGCAGATCCCAAGCGTGGAATCCTGGGACATGTAGCTATGTCGTCCCCCCTCGGAGCGTAAGCGTAGTGGTCTGGCCTGGCGTACGCCGGACCAGCGTCAGGCGTGCAAGAATGATCCCGGGGCTCTGGTTCAGTCCTTGTCCGGACAAGGAAGTGACGAATGCGTGTGTCCCTGATGTCGTGACTACGCCGCCCGGAATGCAATCGGCAATGTAGCACCCTGTGACTCATGTCCCACGACGTGTGCAACATGGACGTCAGGGGGAATTACTGACCCAACACACATCCACACTCACATACTTGAATGATCGAAGACATGACACAACTGTGCAATAGTGAATGATTTATTGTCATCCAGTGGAGTGTTGCAGCTGGAGCAGTACAGGGCCATGCAGACCCCACTTCACATCATTGGCACGTGGCGGGCCTGCCAGAGTCCTTTAGGGCATGACAAGTACATCAGAAGAGGAAGAGTCCAGACAGCAGTCTGATCGCTGTGTCATCGGTCATCTGACAGAATATGGCAGTCCATGTCGAGGTCCAAGGTGAGAGTCAATGAGTGCATCGGGGGGCAGTGGAAGGTCATGATGCCAAGGGCAGAACCAAGATGAAACAGGCCAAATGGGTGGGAGGAATGCTACTGCCGCCTCATGATCAAGAAGTCTGGATCATCCACATCCTCGTCCTCTGATGTGTGCTCTGCCTCACCTGTGGGTGCTGCAGTTCCGGCTGCAGCACTGTGTGCCACTGACACATCAGGGGCCGGAGGTGGATTGTCGGCCGCACCGTGTGGCAGTGACACATCAGGTGCAGGAGTAGAAATGTCTGCCGCACTGTGAGGCACTGACACACCAGGGGGCGCAGATGTGGATGGTGTAGGAGCAGCAGCATCCATCTGCGCCAGGCCTTGTGGCAGCAATGCCATGACGAGGATCTGCAGTGCATGGTATATCCCAGCTACATTTTGCTGATGTGCAGCAGTGACAGCCAACCTTTCCGCCTCCATCCGCACCATGTCCTCCATGACCCTCCGCATTTGTGCCAAGTCACTGCTGAGATCGCTGGAGCCACTCTGACTTGACAGGTGTTCTTGTCTCCGAGTCAGGACTCCAGCGATGTCGGCCAGGGCTCGTTGGAGGCCATAGAGCGGACTGTGGGTGTCCGTCATGGACTGTAAGTGGTCCCCGAAGGGACGTAGACACCCATGGATGGCATCAAGTTTGGCTGCCAGGAGGTCAAACCCCACCCGCACCTGATCAGCCAGCTTCTCCTGGGCCTTAACACACGGGTTTGGAAGGCCAGCTGTGTTCCGTGGGGGTCTTGGGAGACAGCCGGTGTGGCAGGTGCTGCCTGCTTTGTGGTCTGTGCAGAGGGTGGGGTCTCCTCGATGCAGCTGGGCTGCCCTGATCCTGGAGGTGGGGAGCTGATGCGGCCGATGAGGTCTCTGAGGGCTTCGGTGTCGATGATGGGGTTGTCATCCTCGTCATCAGTGTAGAGTTGTTGGGTCTGCTCTGCAGGTGGTGTTGATGGTCCCTCTGCAATGTTAAGGGGAGATGCTGCATTACATCGTGTTGACATGTTTGTCCAGGCATTGTACAAGTTCACATACAGACTACATGACGAGGTACATTGTGACTGTGTAGGAGGAGATGCCTGTTGGATGTGGGACAGTTGACATTTCAACACCATCAAGGATGTGAGGTTGTACTTGTGCAGTTTCATCTCACATCCCCCTGCTATGCCAAATGTAATTGGCCAGTATCTTCACACAAGCGGCAGCAGTTTCGCCCTCTGTTCACGTGTTGCAGTTTGTACCACATTGTTGTCTATGCTGCTATGCTCTGACTGTCATATGTGTGTGCTGCAGTTTTGTGAGAGTTGCCCCTGCAGCTCTGATTCTGCTGCCTCTTGTCCCTTGCAGGCGGTGTACAGGGGTGGGAGCACACCGCTTCACCCCCCAGCAAGGTTCGCCCCTGGTATTTTGGTAAATGCAGTCTCTTGTTGCTTACTTTGCTCTAGTATTCAGAGTGTTTCGCCAGAGTTGGCGCAGATCGTGCTGATCTCTAGACACGTGTTTCTGGTTCTTTAACCGTCATCAGTAGAGATTACAGGCTTCAAATTTGGGGTTTGCTGAGTAGGCTGCCAAACATTGCATCAGGTCAAGTACCTCTCACTGGCACGCGGGTGCTTCTTCCACGGGCTCGTCAGCTCAAGGACTCACTGGAGTACTTTTAAACAGGAACAGGGGTGGGAGCACACCGCTTCACCCCTGGCATTCTGGTAAATGCAGTCTCTTGTTGCTTACTTTGCTCTAGTATTCAGTGTGTTTCGCCAGAGTTGGCGCAGATCGTGCTGATCTCTAGACACGTGTTTCTGGTTCTTTAACCGTCATCAGTAGAGATTACAGGCTTCAAATTTGGGGTTTGCTGAGTAGGCTGCCAAACATTGCATCAGGCCAAGTACCTCTCACTGGCACGCGGGTGCTACTTCCACGAGCTCGTCAGCTCAATGACTCACGGGAGTACTTTTAAACAGGAACAGGGGTGGGAGCACACCGCTTCACCCCTCAGCAAGGTTCACCCCTGGCATTCTGGTAAATGCAGTCTCTTGTTGCTTACTTTACTCTAGTATTCAGAGTGTTTCGCCAGAGTTGGCGCAGATTGTGCTGATCTCTAGACACGTGTTTCTGGTTCTTTAATCGTCATCAGTAGAGATTACAGGCTGCAAATTTGGGGTTTGCTGAGTAGGCTGCCAAACATTGCATCAGGTCAAGTACCTCTCACTTGCACGCGGGTGCTTCTTCCACGAGCTCGTCAGCTCAATGACTCACGGGAGTACTTTTAAACAGGAACAGGGGTGGGAGCACACCGCTTCACCTCCCAGCAAGGTTCGCCCCTGGCATTCTGGTAAATGCAGTCTCTTGTTGCTTACTTTGCTCTAGTATTCAGAGTGTTTCGCCAGAGTTGGCGCAGATCGTGCTGATCTCTAGACACGTGTTTCTGGTTCTTTAACCATCATCAGTAGAGATTACAGGCTTCAAATTTGGGGTTTGCTGAGTAGGCTGCCAAACATTGCATCAGGTCAAGTACCTCTCACTGGAACTCGGGTGCTTCTTCCACGAGCTCGTCAGCTCAATGACTCACGGGAGTACTTTTAAACAGGAACAGGGGTGGGAGCACACGGCTTCACCCCCCAGCAAGGTTCGCCCCTGGCATTCTGGTAAATGCAGTCTCTTGTTGCTTACTTTGCTCTAGTATTCAGAGTGTTTCGCCAGAGTTGGCGCAGATTGTGCTGATCTCTAGACACGTGTTTCTGGTTCTTTAACCGTCATCAGTAGAGATTACAGGCTTCAAATTTGGGGTTTGCTGAGTAGGCTGCCAAACATTGCATCAGGTCAAGTACCTCTCACTGGCACTCGGGTGCTTCTTCCACGAGCTCGTCAGCTCAATGACTCACGGGAGTATTTTTAAACAGGAACAGGGGTGGGAGCACACGGCTTCACCCCCCAGCAAGGTTCGCCCCTGGCATTCTGGTTAATGCAGTCTCTTGTTGCTTACTTTGCTCTAGTATTCAGAGTGTTTCGCCAGAGTTGGCGCAGATCGTGCTGATCTCTAGACACGTGTTTCTGGTTCTTTAACCGTCATCAGTAGAGATTACAGGCTTCAAATTTGGGGTTTGCTGAGTAGGCTGCCAAACATTGCATCAGGTCAAGTACCTCTCACTGGCACGTGGGTGCTTCTTCCACGAGCTCGTCAGCTCAATGACTCACAGGAGTACTTTTAAACAGGAACAGGGGTGGAAGCACACCGCTTCACCCCCCAGCAAGGTTCGCCCCTGGCATTCTGGTAAATGCAGTCTCTTGTTGCTTACTTTGCTCTAGTATTCAGAGTGTTTCACCAGAGTTGGCGCAGATCGTGCTGATCTCTAGACACGTGTTTCTGGTTCTTTAACCGTCATCAGTAGAGATTACAGGCTTCAAATTTGGGGTTTGCTGAGTAGGCTGCCAAACATTGCATTAGGTCAAGTACCTCTCACTGGCACGCGGGTGCTTCTTCCACGAGCTCGTCAGCTCAATGACTCACGGGAGTACTTTTAAACAGGAACAGGGGTGGGAGCACACCGCTTCACCCCCCAGCAAGGTTCGCCCCTGCCATTCTGGTAAATGCAGTCTCTTGTTGCTTACTTTACTCTAGTATTCAGAGTGTTTCGCCAGAGTTGGCGCAGATCATGCTGATCTCTAGACACGTGTTTCTGGTTCTTTAACCGTCATCAGTAGAGATTACAGGCTTCAAATTTGGGGTTTGCTGAGTAGGCTGCCAAACATTGCATCAGGTCAAGTACCTCTCACTGGCACGCGGGTGCTTCTTCCACGAGCTCGTCAGCTCAATGACTCACGGGAGTACTTTTAAACAGGAACAGGGGTGGGAGCACACCGCTTCACCCCCCAGCAAGGTTCGCCCCTTGCATTCTGGTAAATGCAGTCTCTTGTTGCTTACTTTGCTCTAGTATTCAGAGTGTTTCGCCAGAGTTGGCGCAGATCGTGCTGATCTCTAGACACGTGTTTCTGGTTCTTTAACCGTCATCAGTAGAGAATACAGGCTTCAAATTTGGGGTTTGCTGAGTAGGCTGCCAAACATTGCATCAGGTCAAGTACCTCTCACTGGCACGCGGGTGCTTCTTCCACGAGCTCGTCAGCTCAATGACTCACTGGAGTACTTTTAAACAGGAACAGGGGTGTGAGCACACCGCTTCACCCCCCAGCAAGGTTCGCCCATGGCATTCTCGTAAATGCAGTCTCTTGTTGCTTACTTTGCTCTAGTATTCAGAGTGTTTTGCCAGAGTTGGCGCAGATCGTGCTGATCTCTAGACACGTGTTTCTGGTTCTTTAACCGTCATCAGTAGAGATTACAGGCTTCAAATTTGGTGTTTGCTGAGTAGGCTGCCAAACATTGCATCAGGTCAAGTACCTCTCACTGGCACGCGGGTGCTTCTTCCACGAGCTCGTCAGCTCAATGACTCACGGGAGTACTTTTAAACAGGAACAGGGGTGGGCGCCTTTGCCTGTGACTTCTGTGTCCATGCAGTGTTGAGACGTTACCAGACTTAGGTGGATGTGTGTCTTGGTGGGAGTGGGGACTCTGGAGCATGGTTTGTCCGCAGCTGTGTTGTTGACGTCAGGGGTTGATTGTGCACGTGGATGTGTTAGAGTGTGACCTGCTCCTTTACGGATGTGGTCCACACTCAGCCACCTCATTGTCGTTGCGCGCACCATGTCATGGTAATCGGACTGCAGGCATGGTATTCGTCATGCAGTGTCACTTACGTTGTCAGTGTGGCTCACGGACCAGCAGCTTGGCTGGGTTCAGCACATGTGCATGGGTTGTATGTGAGCTGTGTGGGGTGGGCCCACTCTGGGCAGATGGTCGAGGGTGACGTACTTGGTGTTCCTATGTGTGCTGCAGTATGGCAAGGGGATCAGGGACATGATCCATAGTCATTGTGGGTGTGCAGTGTGGTCTGCTTATTTGTGCATGTGTGCCATTGTGCCCATCTCCCACCGTCCCCCCCAGTCCCTGGTCGCTACTCACCCGGTTGCTGTTGTGTCCGGTCCTGTAGAGCAGTGTCTGGGCCCCCAACTCCTGCCACCGTATCTACACTGATGACTGTTGACACCATCTCCTCCAGCTCCTCCTGCGGCGCAGGACTCTCACCTCCAGTCTGCATTGCTGCTTTGAGGTTGTTGGCGAGTTTGCTCTTGGTATTGCGCTTGATATCACTCCATCGCCTCTTGACCTCGTCCATTGACCTCCTCTGCACTCCGACAGCATTCACCTTGTCCAAGATGGACTACCATATTCCAATTGTGCCCAATGACACGGTGGAGGTGATGAACAGTTGTTGATGGTGTCCTATCACCTCCGTGACCAGGATCTGATTCTCCTGCGGACTGAACCGTGGCTTCCTCTTGTCCTTCCCTGTCCCCGAGGGCCCTGGCTGGGGCTCCGGGGGGCTTGTGGGGTTCCGATCGTCCCCTGTGCCTGCTCCGCCTGATTCCATCATGCTTCGCTGTTGGTGTTTTTTTGTTTGGTGTTTTTTTAATCTGTTTTTGTAGTGATTTTTCCCGCCTGACGTGTGTGTATTGCAGGCCTTGCGCGCCTTATCGCGGATTGTCTCTTCGCGTTTGGGCCCTTCGCAACTTTTTTCGCGTTGGGGTTTGGATTTTTATCGCCGTCGCGCTAGTTGTTTTGCAGACATTTTCCGCGTTCGCGTGCGAATATCGCACGGTATCGCCGTGTTGAGAATGCCACGTTGACACGGCGTTATTTTCCTGCGATGGGCTGCGATGTGAGAAGTTGCGGTAAGCTATTTTGGCGATGTTTATCGCACGTTCTTGTGAATATACCCCTTGGTGTCTTGCTCTTTCATAGCAAAGATATACTATGGTTGCAGACATGAAAAATTAAAGAAAAATGTGTAGCGCAAAACTAAAAACACCAAAAAATAGTAATTTGTTGCAACAAATATTAGAATCTGTTTTTATAAAAATTCGATTTAAATAAAATGCGTGTAGCGTATCAATGAATCTTAAGCACCGTTTTATGTTATGCCACAGGAATGGGAGGGGTGGTTCACAGAATGTTGTGAGCAGGGTGGAATTTTATGGGGAGCCACGGATAAGCGGTCTGTGAGTGGGCTTCAGGAGGGTGAAATGAAGCCCTGCTCCTGGATTGTACCGGAGTAATGCTTGGAAGATTACTTGCTGTGTTAGTGCATTCTGTGCTATTGTTCAGCACACGTAGAAACATGGAGAGAGATTATATATTTCCTGTAACGACCTTAATGTGTGCAAAAAAATAAACATGCTGCCATAAATAGCTCCTGTCTGCTGATCACTGTTCACTTTAGAAAAAAATCAGATGGAAAAAACCAGTTTTCGTTGTTTAAACTACAGCAATGTAACTATGCTCAAACTTGCCTTTCACCTTGTGTGTTGGTTCTGGCATTGTGATATCACAACTCAACTGCTACAAATTATTACAGTTGACCATCCACGCCATTTAATTATTACAGGTGAATAGAAACGTCACACTACCGTTATAAGAAAATTAAAGGCATGCTTTCTTTTTATTACAAAAAATGCAGGCTGCTATGTATTATTATGGATGTACATTGTATCACTGTGCTAACATTTCACTTTATCATCTTAAGCATTTAAGTTGAACTTTTGTTTAAGTTTACGTTTGCGATTTTGGTAAGTAATATTTGTCAACATCTTCCAATCGTCAATCAAAGAACGGCGGGATATGTAGCTCACACCGAGGTCGGTCAGCTGTTTTTGCTTCGGTTCGTAAATAGTTTTGTGTCCAGCAGGTGGCAGCAGTAAACCTCGCATCGGCAGAAGAACTAGTTTGCCTTCATGGAGGTCATGCGAATCAGAAGAGTAGTAGGTAGGCGGCGGGTTTAGGACCCGGAGAACGTGTTCTACCGCAGAGGGAAGGAGATTTGAGGAACTAAACAGTTACGGTATTTCTCGGTGCACCAGATTAACGACGAGGATTTTCACACCGACTGTTATATTTTTCATTTCCGCCTCGAATCACAGGAGCAACACCTTCCTCCAGCTCAGCGAGGTCGACAAAATGAAGGGCACCAACTTTAAGGACAACTTTTGGGTAAGAGTCTTCTGCGTCGGCGTGCGCACAGCACAGGTGGGAAACAGCTTTCACACACCGGTTCAAAGCCGGCCGACCGTGCAGACAGCACAGGTGGGAAACAGCTTTCACACACCGGTTCAAAGCCGGCCGACAGCTGCCTGCTGTGTGCTTTTACTGTGTACAGGCAGGGCTCGCTTCCTTTCCCCTGGCTGCTCTCACAGGCAGGTCTGACACATTCCTACAGCAGGTGTTAACTATAGAACAGGCGCGGCCGTTGCGCATGCGTGTACACTGTGATGGAGTGGCATGTTGTGTGTCTTTACACATGCTAAAATCGCATTGAGGGCAACTCATTGACGTAAACGATGTTGCCCCTGATTTCGATTTGTGTACGTTATGCCAATATATTGTACAGCATTATAATAATGGTATCACCCAAGCTCGTTCTGGCATTGTTATAATATATGTTAATATTATCCAACTGATGCTGCTCATTTTATCGGCTTTGTAATGTTGAAAGGATGAGCTATCCGTGACTTGGCTCCTTGCCTCAGCGCAAGGATATAAACATTTTCACTTACAAAGTTATAGGCGTGGGACAGCTGTGACTGTGTGGCAGCTTCACATTATGACAGTCTTTCAGGGCCCTGGGCGGTCGGTAAATATGTAATTTATTGGTGTCCTTGTTCCAGTGGGAAGGGTTGACGCTTGGCATTGCCGGTGGCAGGTAAACTGTTCCCCTCTCGGAGGAGGGATGTAACCATAAGAGTCCTTGGCTGAACGTTGCCTCGCTGGCTGGCCTGTTCACATACCCACCCATTCAGATTCAAATAACTTTATCCGGGTGCAGAAGCAGCTATAAAAGTGCACAATTCAAGAACAAAAACATAAGGTATGAACAGAATGCAATAAATACAATTTAAGACAAAACTGCAAGCAGTCTCATAATAAAAGAGTACAATAGAGTGCAGTAAAGCGCATACATAAATGGGCACGAAGATACAAAGAGATGATGCATTACTCGGAGTGCATTGTGCTTGGTGAGCGCACAGCGGCTCTCAGAAAGGAGCCAACATGACTCATCATCCGTTAATTGTTGTAAGAAATTCACAGCTGGGCTAGACGACCTCAAATTCCACGACTTCATAAAAGGGATCAAAAATTGTTTAGTGCACTTTTTATAAAGTTCACAAAAAAAGTAAAGTGCAACATTGTTTGTCTGGATCTACCGTCACCATCACAGGGACACACACCTGTTCAAATCACCTTCGAAATACAGCACTGCAGAAACCTGCTGTTAGCAGAGCTACACTGAACCTCACAAGGCATACCTGGTTCAATGCATACCTGGTTTAATGCATACCTACTGCAAGGCGTACCTACTACCAGCCATACCTACTGCATGGCATACCTATTCCAAGGCATAGCTATTGCAAGGCATACCTACTACCAGTCATACCTACTGCATGGTATACCTACTACAAGGCATACCTGGTTCAATGCATACCTACTGCAAGGCGTACCTACTACCAGCCATAACTACTGCATGGCAAACCTACTACAAGGCGTACCTACTACCAGTCATACCTACTGCATGGCGTACCTACTACAAGGCGTACCTACTACCAGTCATACCTACTGCATGGCATACCTACTACAAGGCATACCTGTTGCAAGGCACACCTACTACCAGTCATACCTACTGCATGGCATACCTAATACAAGGCATACCTACTGCAAGGCACATCTACTACCAGTCATACCTACTGCATGGCATACCTACTGCAAGGCACACCTACTACCAGTCATACCTACTACAAGGCGTACCAGGTGCAAGGCGTACCTACTGCAAGGCGTACCTACTACCAGCCATACCTACTGCATGGCATACCTACTCCAAGGCATACCTACTACCAGTCATACCTACTGCATGGCATACCTACTACAAGGCATACCTACTGCAAGGCATACCTACTGCAAGGCGTACCTACTACAAGGCATACCTACTACAAGGCATACCTACTGCAAGGCATACCTACTACAAGGCATACCTACTGCAAGGCATACCTACTACAAGGCATACCTACTGCAAGGCATACCTACTGCAAGGCATACCTACTACAAGGCATACCTACTGCAAGGCATACCTACTGCAAGTCATACCTACTGCAATGCATACCTTCTGCAAGGCATATCTACTGCAAGCATACCTACTGCAAGGCATACCTACTACAATGCATACCTTCTGCAAGGCATATCTACTACAAGGCATACCTACTCCAAGGCATACCTACTACCAGTCATACCTACTGCATGGCATACCTACTGCAAGGCGTACCTACTACCAGCCATACCTACTGCATGGCATACCTACTCCAAGGCATACCTACTACCAGTCATACCTACTGCATGGCATACCTACTACAAGGCATACCTGGTGCAAGGCATACCTGGTGCAAGGCATACCTACTGCAAGGCGTACCTACTACAAGGCATACCTACTACAAGGCATACCTACTGCAAGGCATACCTACTGCAAGGCATACCTACTGCAAGGCATACCTACTGCAAGGCATACCTACTGCAAGGCATACCTACTGCAATGCATACCTTCTGCAAGGCATATCTACTGCAAGCATACCTACTGCAAGGCATACCTACTACAATGCATACCTTCTGCAAGGCATATCTACTACAAGGCATACCTACTGTAAGGCATACTTACTACCCGGCATACCCACTGCATTCTTTCATGCAGTACTGTTGAGCAGACTAACCGTTTAGCATATAATTACCTGCAACATTATATTGTTGAGTGGCTTCTATTTTTCAAAACAGAGATGCGTGTGTGCTTCCGGGTTAAGTGACACTATGAGGTACTTTACTAGGGCATACCTTTTCTAACATACACCGCTAGGTCATACAGTTCTTGACAGTACACTGTAAGGGCGTATGATAGTAGGGCATGCAGTGCTATTAAATGCATACTGTAGCCTACAGCACAAACACTAGCACATGGAACACTAGAGCAAGCTACACAGAGGCATACAGCACAAGGGTATACACTACTAGGGAATAGAGCACTAGGATATGCAGCATTGGGTCATGTACCACTGGGGCAAGCAGCACTAGAGTATACAATACTAGGGTGTAAAATACTGGGATATAGAGTACTAAGGCCTAAACTGCAAGACCATGCAGCACTTGGGTATAAAGTGTAGGAAGCTGCCTCTGTATATACTATACCAAAGTAAGGTATATACAGAGGCTTTACAGATGCTCAAGCAGATAATACCAATGCTCTCTTTTGTGGCAGTGTGGGTGAACCATTAGGCTTATCAGAGGGCAGTGCTAAGCATTTGTTGTACACACACAGGCATGAAATGATTACACATACTCAATGACTAAATCCGAGACCAATGGTTTGTAAAAATATTACTTTTAGTATGTTTATTTTATAAAACGAAAGATACTTTGTTGCAGTAAAATATGTTTTGCAATATCACTGATTTACAAAAAGTGAACACCGTGCATTTTTCAATCAGTAGAATGTTATCCTATGGGAGGAAACACAATCCGTAATATGCAGCTAAGTAAACGATTTACACTGTTGAGCTTTTGGTTGAAGAATCAGTACAAGGCAAGGTTCAGGTTATTGACCTCACTGCACCACCAGCGGCACTGGGGCGGCCGGGTGCAGAGGTCAGACTCGGGATCTTGTACCAATGTTATCCAATGGAGAAAGGGGACAATCGAAGTGATACTAGTTACAGGTAAGTAGAACGGTTTGGTAACCCAGTCTTCGGGGTTAAGGTAAGCACAGGGGGGCCACAAGTCAACACCAAACGTACACCCTCAGCGGTGCAGGGGCGGCCAGGTGCAGAGTACCAGCACAGTGTCGGGTGCCCAATGTAAACAAATGGAAAATCTTGAAATCGGATAAAGGCTGCAGGCTCAGGCCAGGAGGCTGAACGAAAGAAACCTATAGCTGAACAGGTAAGTTGGGATGTGCTGTAGTGTGAGGACAGTGTCAGTAGATCTCCCCAAGGTCCAGGGACTCTGGGTGCAGGGGTGTCCTTTTGCGTCGGAAGTCAGCTTATCAGTGCGGTTGGGGGTGGGGGGGTCATCGTGCAGAGGCTGCAGGCATCGACGTGGAGTCCGGACAGGGGTCAAGGCACAAGGGACTCTTGCGCAGGATCGATGGCGAACCTTTTCTTTACCGGTGGGCCACTTGGACTCGGGCCATGGGCATAGAGTGCAGAGGTGGTCGGCTTCGCAGTTCCACAGGCAGAGCACTTTGTCTTTAAAGTTGTTTTTTCTTCTGGACAGGTCTGCTGTCCACAGGAGATTTAGGAGTCATTTTAGCAGGCAGGCAGTCCTCCCAGGGTTCTGGAGGTCGCTGGGCTGTGGTACGAGTTGCTCTTCTGTGGCAGGGTCTTTGAGGGCTGCAGACAAGCCGGTAGGGTTGGGGCCAAGTCAGTTGGTGTCTTCAGTCTTCGCTGCCGAACGGCTCTTCTTTGTCCTCTTCTTCGTAGGTTGCTGGTAATCGGTAAATTATGGTTCAGGGATGTCCCTAAATACTCAATTAAGGGACATTACAGGGGTTAGAAGGTAGTAGCTAGTGGGCTACTTACCTTTAGGGTGACTACACCCTTTGTACGTCCACTCTGGGGAGGGGGCATACCCCTAACCCTATTGGCTTAAGTCCTTCAAAACAATATGGATGATTTTGAAAGGAGTGGGTCACCTCAGCTCAGGGCACCTTAGGGGTGGTCCTGGCTGAGGGGGAACACACCTCTCTTGCTTATTAATTTTCCTGCCACCATTATGGGGGATTTCAATTACTACCTGGAGGCTCCCACCAAACCGGACACAGCGATCCTCATCGATATGATGAAGAGCGCGGACCTCTGGCAGCATGTTATTGGCCCTACTCATGTGGCTGGACATACCCTGGACGTAATTTTTACGAACCACCCAGGTCTCCGGTTTATCGGGATACTGCCTCTTGTCTGGACAGACCATGCTGCTGTTCAGTTTGAGCTAGCCCTTAGGGACCAGTGCGCGGGTGGGGCACGTATCAAGAGGCAGACAGAATTCAGAGCCTGGAATAAAGTGGATGGGAACGCTCTACAGGAACTCCTTACATCGACGGCGGACCAAATGCCTCTGGGTTTGGAGGAAGGGACCATCGCATATACCAAATGGTTGGAAAGAGCTTGCGGCAAACTAGCTCCAGTTAAAACCATCATTCCCAAAAGAGCACTCCCCTCCGCTCCATGGTTTACAGAAGAACTGAGAAATGAAAAACTCAAGTGTAAGCGTCATAAGCGGAGTTGGAGGAAAGAATATAAGGAAACAGAGAAGAAGGTTTATAAAAATAGCCTTCTGAGCTATAAACAACTCCTGTTTACCACCAAACAAAAGTTCTACGCTAACCGAATTGATTCGGCAAAAAACTCGGCAAAAGAACTTTTAGAACAGTTTCTAGCTTGGCATCACCACACCCAGCTAAAGTTCAGTCGAGTCAGGAACTTTGCGAAGATATCGCCAAATTCTTCCTGAATAAAGTGGAGGTCATTTTTCGGCGTTCAATGGTCCAAGCGCAGCTGGGAGGGCCACGGTAAAAGAGGAACATAAGCTCTTTAAAGCGTCCCCCCATATCCTTGACAAGTTTGAGCCATTAACCATGGACAATACTCGTAGCATGCTCGTGGCAGCAAGTTCAGGGTCACCTTATGACACATGCCTGGTTGCAGTGGCCAAACTAGCCGTGGAACCAGTTACCCTCGCACTTACGCCCATTTTTAATGCTATGATTGAAACAGGATATTTTCCCA
Source organism: Calotriton arnoldi (assembly GCA_963921515.1). Taxonomy (NCBI): domain Eukaryota; kingdom Metazoa; phylum Chordata; class Amphibia; order Caudata; family Salamandridae; genus Calotriton; species Calotriton arnoldi. The sequence continues at coordinate 2,101,648 of CAWUFW010000518.1, forward strand.
AACTCTGGAAGGTGGCTTCGATTTTACTCCTTCTAAAAAAGCCCAGCCTGGACCCAAGGACCCAAACAGCTTTCGTCCAATTTTGCGGCACCCATTACCAGCAAAAATGATAGAAAAAGCTATAAATGTACAATTTAGTGCCTTTCTCCGAGAGACCCAAGCCTTGGATCCCACCCAATATGGCTTTAGAGAGGGACATAGTATGGAGTCAGCTCTCATCAAGGCCACTGATGAGATTAGGAAAGCTGTGGATCAAGGTGGCAAGGCCGCCTTGATCCTACTAGATCTCTCCGCGGCCTTTGATACGGTCCATCACGATCTTTTGATGGACCGTTTAAGGGCATGTGGGATCCAGGATAAAGCATGGAAATTCCTACAATCTTTCTTAACAGATAGAGTACAAATTGTATCTCTGGGTGATCACCATTCAAAACCTTTTGCTTTGCCTTGTGGAGTCCCGCAAGGGTCATCGCTGAGCCCCACATTGTTCAATGTATATGTCGCATCCTTGGCCCCAATCATTAGTGCCTTTGGCTTTGGTCTCACCTCCTATGCGGATGACACCCAAATTGTGGTGTCTCTGCTTCCAGGACAGGAGGTGGGCATGGATAAACGTTTCCAGGATTGTATGGAATGAGTTGCCAGCTGGATGGCGGAAAATTGCCTAAAGCTTAATTCAGGCAAGACGGATGTTATACTATTTGGGAATGACGCCAATTTCTGGAACCCAAACTGGTGGCCGTCCTCCATGGGCTCTCTTCCTATACCCATGAAAAAAGTGAAAAACCTAGGAGTAATTGTAGATGACAGACTTAATTTCGGTGACCAAGTAAATGCAGTCTCTTCTTCAACTGCGTATGTTCTTAAAACAGTGAAAAAAATATTGCTGTTTTTACCAGCTGACAGTCGGCAAACAGTGGTCACCGCACTAGTCCTATCAAGGCTGGATTATTGCAACAGTCTCTATTTAAATATTCAAGAACGTTTTATGAACAAACTCCAAAGGCTGCAAAACGCGGCTGCCAGGCTATTTACGGGTATGCCCAAGTTTGAATCAATCTCCAAAGGAATCAAAAAATTACATTGGCTCCCGGTGAGGAATCGAGTGCGCTTCAAATCTCTTTGCACCGTATTTAAAGCACTTCAAGGAATAGGACCCGATTATCTACAAAAACAGTTTAAATGGTACATACCCAAAAGAAATTTTCGTTCGCTAGGAGCCAAGTTGGTTACAGTTCCAGCTACAAAAAAAGCAACGTGGGGAGGCCCAAGCTTTGTCTTCGGGGCAGCTAAAGCCTGGAATGACCTTCCTGTCCACCTTAGAAATGCCACAGATCTTTTAGCCTTCAGGAGGGGTTTGAAAATATGGCTTTTTGATAAGTAACTCTGCCTTTGCTGCTTTAGTTGAAAGGATAGGTAACTAGCGCCAGGACACCCTTGGGTAACCGTTGCGCTCTAGAAATATCCGTAACATAACATAACATAACATAACAAAGTTGGGCTTGGTGAGGGGGCGGGCATCTCCACTAGCTGGAGAGGCACTGGCCAGTATAACAAAAGCCAGGAAGCCTTTGAGGCTCACTGCAGTGCTATGCTGTTTCTGCTTGGGGGTAGGTGTGAAGCACCTCCACCAGAGCAGGCTTTGTTTCTGACCCACGAGAGCAAAAGGCTCTCGCCTCAGGGGGTCAGAAACATGTCTAGAGGGGGCAGGCTGGTGCAGACCAGTTAGGCACACACTAGTAGTTTGGTAGGTTTGCAGGGGGCATCCCTGAGGTGCCCTCTGAGTGCCTTTATTAATAAATCCAACACTGGCATCAGTGTGGGCTCATTAATCTGAGATGTTTGATACCAAAGATCTTGGAATTCGGTGAAGCCATCATGGAGCTGTAAAACTTGTTGTGGCAAGCTCTTAGCCCATGTACTCAGTATGGCTTCACCGTGCACTTATAATGCCTAAGAATGGTCTTAGACTCTATAGGGGCATATCTGCTTATGCATTTATGCCCTCATATGAGGTATAGTGCACCCTGCCTTAGGGCTGTAAGGCTTGCTGTAGAGGTGACTTACCTAGGCCTCTTGCAGTGCTGGTAGGCCTGGCACACAGAGATGTGTGCCAGGTTGACTCTTCTCTTTTATCTGCACCAAAACATGCAGGCTGCAGTGGCAGTGTGCGTGTGTTTGATGAGGGTTCTCTTAAGGTGGCACAATACATGCTGCAGCCCTTAGAGACCCTCTCTGGTCGCAAGGCCCTTGGTAGAACTGGTACCTTTTACAAGTGACTTATATGTGTGCCAATTATGGCAATAAAGGTAGTTTTGGGAAAGAACACAGGCACTGGGTACCTGATTAGCAGCAACCCAGTGCACATTCAGTCAAAGATGCATCAGAGTCGAGAAAAAACTGGGGGGTAACCATGCCAAAAGGAGTATTTTCCTACATAAAGTACTGGGATAGAGAGTTGTAAGGCATCAAGAGGAAGGCCATGCAGCACTAGAATATACAATACTAGGGTATAAAGTACTGGGATATAGAGTACTAAGGCATAAATTGAAAGTAAATGTAGCACTAGAGTATACAGAGTATACTAGAGTACATTAGGGCAATCTGCACTGGAGTATACAACACTAGGGTACAAAGTACTGAGGTATTCTGTACAAAGGCATGTAGTACTGCCAGATGAAGCACCAGAGTAGACAGCACTAGGGTATAAAGTACAGAGGTATACTGTATGAAGGCATGTAGAGCTGCAGGTGCAGCACTAGAGTAGACAGCACTAGGGTATAAAGTACTGAGGTATACTGTACAAAGGCATGTAGTACTGCCGAATGAAGCACCAGAGTAGACAGCGCTAAGGTATAAAGTACTGAGGTATACTGTACTAAGCCATGTAGTATTGCTGAATGAAGCACCAGAGTAGACAGCACTAGGGTATAAAGTACAGAGGTATACTGTATGAAGGCATGTAGAGCTGCAGGTGCAGCACTAGAGTAGACAGCACTAGGGTATAAAGTACTGAGGTATACTGTACGAAGGCATGTAGTACTGCCAGATGAAGCACCAGAGTAGACAGCACTAGGGTATAAAGTACAGAGGTATACTGTATGAAGGCATGTAGAGCTGCAGGTGCAGCACTAGAGTAGACAGCACTAGGGTATAAAGTACTGAGGTATACTGTACAAAGGCATGTAGTACTGCCGAATGAAGCACCAGAGTAGACAGCGCTAAGGTATAAAGTACTGAGGTATACTGTACTAAGCCATGTAGTATTGCTGAATGAAGCACCAGAGTAGACAGCACTAGGGTATAAAGTACTGAGGAATACTGTACTAAAGCTTGTAGTACTGCCGGAGGCAGCAGTAGAGTATACAGCGCTAGGGTATAACGTACTGAGGTATACTGTACCAAGGCATGTAATACTGACGGATGCAGCACTAGAGTATAAAGTACTGAGGTCTGCTGTACTAGACATAGCAGTACTGCCGGATGCAGGACTGTATGCAGCACTAGAGTATACAGCGCTAAAGTATCAAATACTGTGACATATAGGGCTAATGCATGCAGTACTACAACACACAACAGAAGTTATATTAGGAAATGCAGAATTGGGAATACAGCACTTATGCATACTGTGCTAGTGCGTACAGTGCTAGGGTATTCAACACTCTGGAATACTCTTCCATCATTGCTCAAATTACTGGAAAATCAACTACCTGGTTCTACACAGCGTTTTTTGAAAAGTAATACCAGGGGCGTAGCTTGGTCAGTAAGATTAGGGGAGATGTGAGTTTCAGATTTCCCAACAATCATTATACGACAAGCAAGCTGCATGAGAGGGGCTTAAGGGGCAGTGGAAAGTGAGAAGAATGCAGATTGATAGGAGTACCAAGTGAGAGAAACGCAATATTTTGTAAAATAACCAACATTTTGAAGGCTTTCAAAACAGAGATGAGAGAGTGTGTGTGTTTTTGTCAGTGTGTGCATACAAAAATCCCAGGTGAAATCGGACAGGCACCTCACCATACCCGACTGAAAGCATCTGTACCCAACTCTTCATCACATAATACATTTATAAGGTGGGTGTAACACCCCAAACACTCCCCCTGAAGCTACGTCCTTGAGTAATGGATATAGGATGTTGCATGTTGCTTATTTTATTCTCTTTCAAGCACCAAGAGGCCATGTTATGGCATACATTGCACTTTAGAAATGTTTATGAATAGCATACATTGTTAAGTCTCATGAGACAATTGCCTGAATTGTGGTTATTGAAAAAAACATGGTCTGAATGTACCCTATGTCTTCTATCGGTCTACGAACTGTGGTGCTGTGTAGCGGACAGCAGGGTCCCACATATGAAGTCCGGCTCATTATCCTTTAGAGATGTATAGAATCTCCTTGGCAGGTTAGGGAGCCGAAGAGTGGCTAGGGACTTTTAGATCTTATTCAACACCGCGACCAGGAAGACTTCCCAGGGGCGATCCATAGATGTCCTTCTAGCATGCTTCCTCACCCTTTAGTAGCAGTGTCACGACCAAGAGTTACTCATAGGGAGGTGCTGAGAGGATTGTACTACAACCCAACATGGGTATCCTATTGCAAGTAGTGGGATGGTATCAAAGTGATTCTGCGATTCTAGCGCTACTGCGAAAAAAGTCACACTAAGGCCCTGAGTGTGAGTTGCACTGTACTGGTGAGCAGGGGCGTAGCTTGGCCTGCAAGATTGGGGGGGTGTAAGCTTCAGATTTTCCAACAATCACGCTAGCACATAATGTTAAAATACATTATGCGACGAGAAGTGTGTATAAGCGGGACCTAAGCCCGGGGCAGTGGAAAAGGAGAGGAGTGTGGATTGTTAGGAGTATTAAGTAAGACCAAACATAGGGGGTCATTACGATGTCAGGCGGTTCGCCCCCGCCGGGCCGGCGGTAGCCACCGCCGGCCTGGTGGGGGCGAACCGCCCGACACCACACCAGAAATACCCCCGCCATATTAGGATGGCTGGGGGGTCCGCGGCAGACGGAAAGACCGTCCGCCGCATTTCCACCGGTCGGCTCATCGACCGGGCGGAAAACACCATTAATATGGTGGCGGTGTCTGCAAGACACCGCTATCCATATTACGATACATGCGGAGAGCAGCCTTTCCATGGCGGCTTTGCCGCCATGGAAAGGCATACGGTGTTTGCTTTTGGGGGCCCGTTGTGGGCCCCCAGGGTGTTGAGGGGGTGGGGGGTGCACATGGGGGGTACCTATGGTACCCCCCTGCATTTGCATGCACAAGGTGGCAGGCACCGCGCGGTGCCTGTCACCTTGTGCATGCAAATGCACAACGTGTATTTCCAGCATTGTGGCGGGCGGTGCTGTGAGCACCGCCCGCCACAATGCTGGGAATGGGGGATGCCACCGCCACGGTGGCGGTGGCATCCTAATTGCAGGTGCGGGACCGCCGCACCCCTGGCGGACGGTCCCGCATTCTGTTACGGTGGCGGGCAGACAAACATCGTAATGACCCCCCCTATTATTTTGTAAAATATCGAACATTTTTTAGGACTTTCAAAACAGAGAGAGGGAGAGTGTGTGCGCATTTTTGTCTGTGTGTATGTAAAAATACATTGTGAAATCTGACAGACACCTCACCATACCTGGCTGAAAGCCCCTGCACCCAACTATGTCAGAAACTACATTTATTAGGGGGGTGTAACACCCCAAACACCCCCCTGAAGCTACGCCCCTGCTGGCGGGAAACAAACTCCACATCTGTAATTACCAGTAATATGCGGTAAAACACCACTAATACTGTGCAATTACGAATTAGACCCCTTGGAATAGAAAATAACTATGCGGGCATGAAATTACCATACAGAATCCCACAATGTATGCCCTGTTCTAACACTCCCATTAACCACCTGTTCTAAGCAGGTGGTAAATAGGTGCGGTGGCTTCTCTGCGGGGAGGGAGAGAGGCTTGCGTGGTTAGGTGAGAGCAAAGCCAGCCTTTAGCATAGGCGCCCTGGGTCCAGGCCCGGGGCGCCATATTTAAGAGGGGCGCATGGACCTGTGTGCATTAAAGTTATGCCCACAGCAGCGCTTTTCACATCTTGCTCCTGCTTTGTCTTTGTCCCTGCCTGTTCGTTTCTGTCTAATTTGCCAGTTTCAAGTGCTTTTACTCCTTCATTAGCATACGGCGGGCGATGTTTTAAACACCCCTGTAGCCCCCTTCTGTGCCCTCCCTTCACCCTGTGATCCCTGCTGGTACACATCAATGAGGCAGCTAAGCCATGGGTGATTTAGGTGAGCTGGGGGAGGTCCTGGGATGTTTGTGTTCAGGGCCAAGTCCCTGCTTATCCAGGCACTGACCAGTGAACATAAAAGGGACCAGGGCTGGCTCTAGCACTGGTGGCGCCCAGTGCGGCAATCTTTTTTAGCGCACCCCCCCATGACTTACCCGGCAAAAGGGCCCCTCATCTCTCCATAGCCCCTCACGCTTACATTTCATTTGTTTTAAAGCGCTGGTAAAGGCTGGCTTTACTAATCCACTCAGCTATCCTCTTAAAATACAGATCTGTTCTTTGCAGCAGCCATATTAACCTTCTGCAATACTTTATGGCAAATCAAAACTGCCACTAGACAAAACTCAGATCTCTCTCTCTAGCAGCAACATTAATCACAAGAGTTAACTTTACATTTTTTATTGCTGTTTGAAATCTGCAGGCACAAGGAACTCTGCATCAGCTGCTTGGAAATCCTAAGTTATTGCTAAACACAGTGCCCCCCCACACCCTCCTTTTCCCGGTCAGCGCCCCCTCTCCATGTCAGCGCCCAGTGCGGCTGCACCACTTGCACCGCCCTAAAGCCGGGCCTGAAAGGGACCATCTGCCTCATTTAATTCACTACCGCCAGCAAGGGCGCCACATTTCTCTCGGCCCACGCCCAGGGCGCTATCCTAGCAAAGGCTGGCTCTGGGGGAGAGAATGGGAAAGATGCCCTGGCTGCTGGAAGAATTGCATGCTTCTCCCTTGACGTAGAAGAGATTGTGGGGAGGGGTTTGGGGGGAATGGAGGCAGAGCCTGGCTGCTGTTGCATACAAAGCCTTTAACTCGGGTCTAGTGTTACCGCATTCGGAGAAACCTGGTGCATGAACTGCAGGCCAGAAATTCCGGGCAGAGGGAAATTTCAGGACTGTGACGTAATGGGGGCCTTTCTCGCGAGTGCACTCGGTGCAGGAAGGTTTCTGTCGCGAGCTCCGGGACGTCAGACGGGGTGTGCACGAGCTCAGGGTAGAGCAGGTTTGGAACAGCTGTGAGCAGCGTAAATGAAGAGTTTGGAAAGGCCGGGTGGGTTGTATCTTTCCCGGATTTCTGCTGGTGCTTGCTCCAGTCATTCAATGATGGGTCTTGTAAAAATTGCACCGATGGTAGGTTTTACTGCCGGTGCTTTTCGGCGCCCTCTAGATGCCACTGGCAGTATTGCATGCTTTCAGTCAATGATTCTGGACATGGACGTCAGACTGGTTTCTTTAAGCTGCAGCACAACTCTAGTCTAGGACAGCAATGATGACAACCGCGGGTCTGCTTCTTGAGCCTGAGAAGCAGCGATGCTGGATCAGGAATGAATTTCCACCAGGTTTGTGGAGACAGCCTCCCATATATATATATATATATATATATATATATATATATATATAAATAAATTCCCTATTCCCAGGGCTTTAAGTGGGCCGGGTCTCACCGGTGCTGAGCACCGGCAGTTTTTTAAAGGGGGCCTCGAAACGGGTCTCTATCGGGCTCTGTTTTGTGCCCTGGCACAGGTGGTCCGTTTTTTTAAGGACTTCAGTGACAGCAGGCACATCGATGTGCGCTGCTCACACTTCTCACTAGTGAAGAAGTTACGGCTTGAGGTCATGCCAGGTGAGCGTTGTAGGGGAAGGGAAATCCTTTAAAGAGAGTCATCTTCTCTCTGGATTTCCCTTCTCTTTTTGAAACTCAGGAGCAGCAACATTTTCGTGGTGTCACCAGGGCTTTAAGTGGAAGCTTTTTCAATATTATATACCAGCCATAGTTGCTGCTTATTTATCTTATGCAACAACAACCATTGACAAAGCCAATAGTCCTGACTTGTTGTAGGTATAATGTTACTTGTATCATATATCTGGATGCAATGACAGAAACAGCAAAATACAAGTCGGGCGGCACACTATGCTAAGCACAGATTTTTACCCTATGTGTTTTTAAGCCACGCCCCTAATTGCATAGGCCACGCCCCTTTGAGAGACCCCCTAGTTTTTTCATCCCACTTAAAGCCCTGCATATTCCTATTGTTGCATTTTGAAGACTGTCTTAGCACCAAACATACTCTTTCCATAGGCTGTCCTTAAATGTAAAAATGTAAATCCGCATTTGTAAAGCGCGAACTACTCACCCTTATGGGTCTCAAGGCGCTGGGGGCCGTCGTGGAAATTAAGTGAGCTATTGCCCAGAGTCACATGGTGCTGAGCTGAGCTGCCGCCGGGGATCGAACCCTGTGAGCCCTGTGCTCCCAAGTGCTCCCAAGTCAGCTGCCCTGGCCGCTGCACCACACCTCTCCTTCATTCCTCCATTCCTTTTACACCAGACTGACTACCAAAATATCCAAGGATTCATCTCAGGGTGCTACAAGTTCTGCCATTTATAAGATGGCTCAGACTTTCACTTTCTGTTAAAATTATAAATCTTGTATATTTTACATTAAAGGAAACTGTCCATCATGGTTGGGTGGACACCATTCACTGGCGTGAGAGCCCGTGTTCTCAGCTGGTCCCTGTGATTAAAAAACAATGCAATCTGAGGAAATTAACTCCCCGATAGGTCTTGGAGAGTAAAACATGTTAGTCAAAATGTTTCCAGTGACGTTGGCATTCGCATGTACATGCTCCAATAGAACACCAGTAGATGGATGTGTATTTTCTTTGACGATTAAAATAAGAGAACATTTTTAACATATGTATCAATAAGCATTTAGATTCAGGTGTTTTATATCCAAATGTCAGCCCCTTTCAAAATTAGTGACACGGATCTTGAATTATGCTTGGAAGCATGTCTAGAGAAACTAAGGTTTCTCCCGCTTCTGCTTTTAGGAGGCAGGTGTTTTTCTGGTTCTTCCTACATGTGCAGAAGTCACCCCTCCTAATGGCAATACACGTTTGTGCTTGGGTACTTACTAGTAAGCCTGACCGATGCAAGGCCACATTTCTTGCTGGTGTGGTTGTACAGGGCTAAAGGTTGCACTGAAACACAAGAGAGTTGTAGCACAAATACAGGCTGCAGTCCTCAGTGGAGGTTAAAAACAAGGATACACAGAATGTGCTCTCACTGACCAGATTGGATTCTTCACACCTGCATGAAGCTGAACCTCAGAATTCGCACTGGAATTGACCAGGTGTGGTAGAGGACGACATGTAAATGAATTTTATGAGGCAGGAGATTTCAAATTCTTGTTCGAGGATTCGTCCTCAAACACAGTGAATACATGAGTTGACTACAAAAAAGCCTGTCTCTTTAAACTACAAGCTTAAAACCGAAAATGATCCATGGGCTCCCTTCGGCAACACGCTTGGTGGCCTTCAGACAACACGCTTGGTGGCCTTCAGACAACATGCTTGGTGGCCTTCAGACAACATGCTTGGTGGCCTTCAAACAACACGCTTGGTGGCCTTCAGAGAACATGCTTGGTGGCCTTCAGACAACATGCTTAGTGGCCTTCAAACAACACGCTTTGTGGCCTTCAGAGAACATGCTTGGTGGCCTTCAGACAACATGCTTGGTGGCCTTCAAACAACACGCTTGGTGGCCTTCAGACAACATGCTTGGTGGCCTTCAGACAACATGCTTGGTGGCCTTCAGACAACATGCTTGGTGGCCTTCAGACAACATGCTTGGTGGCTTTCAGACACGCTTGGTGGCCTTCAGACAACACGCTTGGTGGCCTTCAGACAACACGCTTGGTGGCCTTCAGACAACTCGCTTGGTGGCCTTCAGACAACACGCTTGGTGGCCCTCAGACAACACGCTTGGTTTCCTTCAGAGAACACGCTTGGTGGCCTTCAGAGAACATGCTTGGTGGCCTTCAGACACGCTTGGTGGCCTTCAGACAACACGCTTGGTGGCCTTCAGACAACTCGCTTGGTGGCCTTCAGACAACTCGCTTGGTGGCCTTCAGACAAAACGCTTGGTGGCCTTCATACAACACGCAGGTGCAGGCTCCACGGCACAAATAAACACCCTGAAAACTTCAGACTTAAGGCCAAATAAGATATATAATTTGGAATTCAGATAGAGGAAACAGGACACCCATGGTACAAAGAGACTTTGCTTTTGCAAACCCTGCGATAAACAAAATCATAGGGTTTGCGAAACCAAACTGGCGGAATGGGGATGTTAATGGGTCCCCTACTCTTAATTGCGAGTTACAATGTTATTTATCAGTGGTTTGAAACTGCGGTTGTGATTTCTAATCATGGATCAGTTTCAACACCTCAAAAGAGGTGGTAACTGCTTCGAAAACAGGACGGTGTCTCCTTGGAACATCCTGTCGGGCAGCCTCAGGGTAGGAGGCAGTGGTCCAGAGGAGCACTTCCTGCTCCTTCCGATGTATTTTCAAATGAGAATTTTTTTTTTTTTTTTTTTAAAAGCAGCACCAGTTTCTTTAGTTAACACAGGCTACCTTAAAAATCAAGCATTGGCAAAGCCAATAGCTCATGCCTTTTTAAAGCGGGCACTACCAAAGCCAGTGGGCCAGGCTATAACTGAAAGTGCCTGGATGCTTCCATCCATGAAGGATGCATCCATCCATGAAGGAGATTGCTGTCGAGGCTTAAGAGCCCAGCATCAGCAGTTAGAGACTGCAAGATGGTAGTGCTGGAGCCAGGAGCAGAGGATTGAAGGATGGCACAATGCAGCATAAAGCTGTGATAATAAAATAAAGCACCGACTGTATAATTCTCAAAGGACTTGGCATTGAGTGTCACAGTTACGAACAAGAGCTGGGTGTAGTGGATGAGTTGTGATGCCATATGAAGCCGGGGTCATCTTTACTAAAACAATAAGTATTGCCAATGCCAAAAGGGCAGGCTTTAAAGTGCAAATGCAAAGAAACACAAGCATGCATAAATGCACACTTGTAAGTGCTTGTGTTGGCATGTGTTAGCACTTTAGAATTATACGTTTAACATGCAGACTTGTTATGTTCATCGCTTTAAATGACCATATTGTGCTTGGCATGGCTGTTTCGCTCATGGGATAGCCATTCTCTTCCTCTTACCTCACACCACAAAGCTCAAGTATAGTGAGTTGCTACGATGTGAGGCCAATAGGAGGCCACGTTTTATTAATATAACATCAGATTGAACACAATATGGTCTTACGATTTGTAATCAGTACATTCAATGACTCGTTTGGGAAAGGACTGTGCAGTGTAAGTGTGCAGCGGGAACAGTATGTACGCGATATGAGCAGATAAACAGCCATGGCTAGTGGGCCAGTGCTAGCTTTTTGATCTATCCCGGAGCGGGCACTAGATAAGCTGTTTCTCTCTGATTACATTGCTGGAAGAGGGAGAACCAGAGTTCTTCTGAAACAAAGGGGTTGAAATATCTGACCTAAAGAATGCCAATGACCCTCTGCGGTCTAGACCTGCTCAAAAAAATAACCATTAGGCTGCTTAAGGATGTTTGCTTGTAATGAATTAATAAAATATGTGCTAATCATTTCGAGTACTTTAAAAAAATAACAATTTGATAACTTTGCCTTGTGTGTTATGAAATCAGACTGACTCGGTGCATCAGAAAAACACATAGTTTCAGACATGTTATCTTAACGTTTCATTATAAAAATAGTAACTCTTTACCTGTGTGCCTGGGAGCGAGTCATGAAGACCTGCACTGGTCCAGCGCAGAGCTGAGTGCCACAGTATTTGTGTGCTTGGGAGCGTGTCATGAAAACCTGCACTGGCCCCGCGCAGAGCTGACTGCCACAGTATTTGTGTGCCCTAAGAGCAAGTCATGAAGACCTGCACTGGCTCAGCACAGAGCCGACTGCCACAGTATCTGTGCGCCCTGGGAGCGTGTCATGAAGACCTGCACTGGCCCAGCACAGAGCCGAGCGCAACAGTATCTGTGCGCCCTTGGAGCATGTCATGAAGACCTGCACTGGCCCAGCACCGAGCCGAGCGCAACAGTATCTGTGCGCCCTCCGAGCGAGTCATGAAGACCTGCACTTGTCCAGCGCAGAGCCGACTGCCACAGTATCTGTGCGCCCTTGGAGCAAGTCATAAAGACATGCACTGAACCAGCGCAGAGCCGAGCGCAACAGTATCTGTGCGCCCTGAGGGCGTCATGAAGATCTGCACTGGCCCAGCTCAGAGCTGACTGCCACAGTGTCTGTGCGCCCTAGGAGCAAGTCATAAAGACATGCACTGGCCCAGCGCAGTGCCGAGCGCAACAGTATCTGTGCGCCCTGAGGGCATGTCATGAAGATCTGCACTGGCCCAGCACATAGCCGACTGCCACAGTATCTGTACACCCTGAGAGCGAGTCATGAAGACCTACACTGGTCCAGCACACAGCAGAATGCAACAGTATCTGTGTGCCCTGGGAGTGTATCATGAAGACATGCACTGGTTCAGTGCAGAGCTGAGCGCCTGTTTTCTTGTATTTGAGGTATCTAAAGTTCACACATATAATTCAGAATTTTCTCAATCTTTTTATTAGATTTTAACAAAGAGGTTAACTTATAAAGAAACTCAATACTAGTCTGGTATGGTCACAGACCAGTATCCTGTCTAACAAGAGCAGTATAATCCGGCACAAGAGTGATTCAACGAAAGATAGAGTTAAACAGCTGACAATATCAAACATAATCTTATAAGAAATTAAGTAAGCTCCGCCCATAGGCATATGGGGAAAAAAATATAAATGATAGTGAATGGGGTGAGTTTACTATAGGGTCGTAGATCAAACAATCACGAAACTAAAAAATAAAACAACGTAGCTCAGGGTCACACTTAGTAAAAACATCTAGGTAACATGAAACCCTGTCACCCCTTGAAGGAGGACACTACTCTAGGCCAAGATGGACAGAAACTCTGAGTTTGTGATATAAATATGAACCCCAAATGCTTTAAAAGTTGCCACCTTGTCATTTAGTTGGTATATCAACCTTTCGTGCAGGGCCATTTGTAACATGGCTTCAGACCATTCTGTATAGGTCAGAACCGAGGGAGGTTTCCAGTGTCTTAGGATGCACACCTTCGCCACTGCCAGGACTGAGCCGAGCCATCTTTTTATGTGATTAGTAATTCCCGCTATGGCTTGTGTATCATGAAGTAGACTTAGTTTTGGGCATTGCATGAGCTTTGAGTTGCTGGAAGAACTTAATTGAGACCGTACAAAGCTCCAAAAGATTGACAGCCTTGGACATGACCAGAGGATCTGGACCATATCTCCTATCTCGTTTTGGCACCTCCAGTGAATTTCTCAATATTAATGCATAAACAAACAGACGCCTGGCTCTGAGCCAGCACAGCTCTTCATAATTTTAGTAAATGTGGCACAATTACCTTTAAGTACTGTTACCCTTTTTTCACGCCAAATTCTATTCTCAAGGTGATGAATCTTTGCCCCCGTATTTTGACCAAAAGAGCTCCTTCATAAACACAGGCAAGTAATTAAATTCAAAGTATATATTTTAGTTAATAATGAGAGTTGTGAGTAGTTTTAAAGGGATTTATTTTGTAATTAAAGTTTAAGATTCTCTGACTCTTCATTCATTAGTCAGGTATCAATCAGGTTACAGAATTGATAGTAGAAAAATAAAGTTAGTGCAGAGGATATCATAATTTGCATACAGCGTGTTCCATAAAGGAAAGATTCCCTATTCTAAGAAAATGTGGCGCAAATGATGTCAGTCAGAACTCATGAAGAATTCAAGAATAAAAGCAAGAGTGAGATTGGCATGAAGCTAAATGAATAATTAATAATTGCAGAATCTCCCATAAAGAGAAGTAAAGCATAGAGCAAAAAAGCCTTGGCAAAGCCAGTTAGTCAAAGCATAAAGCTTGGGGATTTTAATAAAAGTCAGAATGGAACAAAACCTGCATTTAATCTGCCTTCGTCTGCATCTGTTCTGCTCTCCATCAAAGTCTGTCCTCCCCTCTGCAGGCCTCTAAATCTGTGTCTGAAAAAGTCTGTAAAGGTCTCGGTCCCTAAATCTGTCTGAGTCTGAAACTTCTAAACTAGGAACACGTTTATAAAACTAAACATGTTGCAAAGCATGTGGCATGATCTTCGTTCTTCATCCAATTGGAATACAGCATTCTCCAGAAGGGCATCTCCACTTCCCTGCTGTCTGCGAATGTCACCCATCAGGCAGCGAAATCCTTCCCAAAGCAGATTTTGAATCGTATTTAATATAGCTTCATCTCCTAACCTTCTTTTAAAGAAACATTTTATTTGAACTAAACACATAACCGCTGCAAAAGAACTTATTATTTAAGCAGGAAACATTAAAACATAGCATGGTAATACATTTTAAAATGCGTGTGTTTTCTATTCTTTCTAAAGCAGAGAAAGAAATGAGACTTTGTTTGAAACATTTTCCAGCAACTAAATACTATAAGGCAGGTTAGATGCTCTAAATTATGTGAGGTGGCCTTTAACATGATAGGAAACATTTCTCTGTTATCTCGAAGGTCAAACTGGAGCTCTTAGAACAAGCTAAATCATGAGCTGCTTTCTGTGTTCTACACTTTAAAATGTCATGTTAATTCCATACAAATATATGCTACTACTGCACACATTTAAACATTGTAAGTTAAAATCACATTCTATTAGTGAGGACAAAATCAAAACTGGTCACATTAAAATCAAACTAAGAATTAATTTTGCATGTTTTACATGATTTATTAAGTGGAAAGCGTCTAAGGGCCGCATGTTTTCATTTTAGGGCACCAAATGTCTGCGTGTCACTTTGTAAAATGCATTTTTGTGTCTGAAGCGCAATGCAGGTTTGTCATTAGTAGCGCTTGCATTGTATAGGAAATTTTCACACTCATTCATTGTCATCAATTTTGTTTTAGTCTATGTAATCCTGAAACAGAAAAAGAGAAGGATTCTCATGCAGCTCATTCACTTTTGATTTGTATCACGCATCACATGACCTCTAGAAATTTAAGGACGAAAAAGAAACCTTAAAAGAGAAAGTCTTCAAGTCTAGTATCATTCATGCAAGCATTTTGGAACAGAGGTTGGGTCTGTAGTAATGGACTTCTTCAGCAAGACCACATAGTGCAAGAATCAAAGAAAGTGATAACATTATTTATTATTGTTAAATTAAATAATTAAGCAAACAAGAAATATATTTGTACTATTACATTTTTTAGGGAAAGCATTAAAAGTGTGCTGAAATCTTTAAGTATGTGAACTATATAGAATTAATAAAGTAAATTTGCAAACTAGTTGCTTACATGTCTTTAAATACAAGAACGCTCCAAGACTGGGGGCAGTTCTGAAGCTGAAGGAGCCCGGGAGAGCTGAGACAGAGCGAGTGTGGTGAAAGACCTGGGTAGTGTGGGGAGTCCCTAGTTCCTGAACAGTGCAAGCTGGGTGGGAGGGTGATGGCCACCTTGATCCTGCCTCATGCCAACAAACTAAGCTTGCTCAGGTAGAATGTTGCGCTGCTTGCCATATTAAGTTTACAGAAATGGGTGTGGGTTGACATTGGCACTGTCATTATTTTAGCAATTTATTCGGACGCCAAAGCACTGGTGAGTTGCGCATGTCCCTATAGGCTGCCACATCCTACAGTTTTGTGAAGCCCACCATGCTGCTAACAAGAAAAATAAATACATAGAAAGACACTCCCTAGGATAGAAAAGTAAGAGGGAATGATGACATGCAAAGTGGGACAGTGAATGCCTGCTAAGCAACATTAGCCACTCATAAGGCATTCACTGTCCAGCAATGCACTGAAGCAGACTTCTGGTGCTGCCAGAGTCAGTGAATGGTGAGTGGACAGTGCCGGGGGGAGGGGGGTTAACCACACAGTGATGCTGTGGGAGGATTTGAAACTTCACAATGGCAGCTGAGAAGATGGCAGGTTGCCACACGTGGGTAGTGCCACTATAAGGAGGAGGGCGGGTTGCAGCTAACGGACTGGCAAGGAGGCCACCAGAGGGGGTGGTTAACAGAGGTGTGGTGGTGGGGTGGATTGTGCCATTTGCCACATGTTGTTAGCTGAAATGCGCAGCAGGCACTCTTGTGAGTCTGCCTACCTGTACACCAGATGATCGAGAAGTTAGGACGTCTTCAGGAGCTACAGATGCAAATACAGCCGGGGTGGCACTCGGTACAGGAGTACAACAAAGATATCACTTCAGCCTTACATGCCATAAATTCTGGTTTGTTCTCTGGGTGTTTGGGTGGTACCAGGTAACTGTCACAGTCCTAACCTCGAGTGGTAGGGAGGAAGTTGGAAGCCACGCAGCTGAGGGAAGTGTCCTTCTTGAGGTGCTACAGAATCCACTCGTCAAGGATGCCCTCATCATGTTGACATAGTGACCATCTCGAATGAGAGGATTCCCATTACTTACAGCAGATTTGCTAGATGATGATTGGAGGCAAACACAAGCACACTAGTCTTTCTGCGTGATGCAGACACATGATTTCTTAGAAGTCGACAAGCTATCTTTGTTCGCAGCAGCGTGCGTGGGGCTGGGGTAGAGTGTCACCAACCTCGCTTCCCAAAGCACAGCAGTAAGTACGTTTCTGTAGTCTGTTAACCATTGATGGACATTGATGCTTCTTCCATTCCTACAAGAAACTCCTTGTTGTGACCACATCACTAATGAAAAAAAATATATGCATATGCCATGGATTGATGCTGAAGCTGATGGATATAGCCCTTTAAGCCAATGCTTGAAACCAGTTAAATCAAACAAGTCAATAGTTAAAGGAGGATGTCCAAAAGTCCTTTTCTCTTGCTTTATGAGTATGCCTTTGTGCATTTTGTGTGGGGTGATTAGTGGCGAAAACAGGGCCGGACTGGGCACCGAAACCGGCCCTGGCAAACTGCTCGGCCGGCCCCCCTGGGGGAGAGGTGGGGTGCCGCCGAGCTGTTTGCAAGGGCCAGTTTCGGCCGATTTTGTTACATGGGGCCAATATTTCCGGCCCCCGGTAACAAAAACGGCCCCCCAGGGAGCAAAAACCAGCCCCCACCCTGGCGGCCCACTGGGGAGACGCCCGGTGCCCGCTACGGCCAGTCCGGGCCTGGGCGTAAACAGGTCTTTCGACACACAGCTAAAGCTGTCTGAATGAAAAATGTTTCCCATGTGGGAATGCAAATAGAGGGATGTTGGTCTGCTGCTCTTTACAGACCACCATCCCTTGTTTGTAGATAATCACAGATTTTCATAAGTAGTGACCTGCCTAATTAATAATAATTATCCAGGTCATTCTTTATCCTCCTGTCACTGAAGAGTGAAAACTTTACAACATGTCCTATTATCAGTGCTTAATTTGAGCTGGTGGTTCCGGTGCTCAGCACCGGCACTTAATTATCAACACTTGCGCTTGTGACAGTCTGCCACAAGCTGGCACTGCCTGGCTAATTTAGAGATGCAAACACAAGGAGATGGTGGACGGAGCGCTGAAACTTTTCAGTCACAGATCTGGGTTGAATCCATCATCATTCTTTAGCTCACTTCCCCACCTCAGTTCAGACCCTGCTATATGCAAATCAGTCTTGACCCTGTGCCTCATGGGAACAGTCCAGACCGAACTGCCAAGCCAGGTCTTCCCTGAACCGGAAACAAGCATCCTGGGACCGGTTTCGGGGTAACACCCCCTCTTCAGCCAGGCTAGCTTCAATCCAGTGGCAAAGTGAGCTAGGGACCCACGTCTGGGCATCCCTGCCAACTTAGGGCGAACAAAGCAAACACAAGGAGATGATGGATGGAGATCGCTGTACTGGGGTGAATGTATGACATTGTTCTGCATTCTGTCCATCAATTGTTCTTTTTGCATTTGTCACCCCGAGTGGGACGGGTATGCCCAGACGTGGGTCCCGTGCTCTCCATGCCACTGGAGTCAAGCTATCCTGGCTGATGAGGGGTGAAACCCCGAAACCGGTCCTAGGATGCTTGTTTCCAGTCCAGGGAGGACCTGGCCTGGCAGTTCGGGCTGGACTGTTCCCATTGGGCACAGGGTCAAGACTGATTTGCATATGGCTGGGTTCACACTGGAATGGCATGGGGAGCAAAAAACGATGGATTTAGGCCGATCTCTGTACTGGGGTGAATGTATGACATTGTTCTGCATTCTGTCCATCAATTGTTCTTTTTGCACTTTTTTTTATTTAGAGATGACCAAAAAGTTCATTATTAATTCAATGTACATAAAAAAACGACTATTGCATGTCGCTCAAGCCATTCTTATATCTTTGAGGGCCAGGAATAGTCCGAACTGTCACACTTGTAGGACTGTGATGATTAGCAGTTGTGTTACTTTCATTTTCAGTATGAAAGGGGCAATGTGTTGTGCAAGCTGCAGTGGCCTCGTGTTGAGAGCCCTGCCACATTTTATTTTTTTTACAAATTAAGCGCTGCCTATTAGTATATAGGTCGCATCACAAAATCCGAGACAAGTCAGTCTGCAGTTTGTGAACTGCCTCTTAGTACATCAGGCCCATTGAGTGGATCAATATATTCGTTGGTTGGAAGGAAGGGGGCTGAGTCTTATGCTGGATTCATCTTGTAAAATGTATCAATCAAGAATGAGCGCTACCACTCGAGAGGTTATGGAGGTTTGATCAATTTGCAGTCCTCATTAGATCATTGATGTGCAAATCCCAATTCAGTTGCTGGATTCTGTCGTCTGATTCGAGATTACAAGTACAAAGTTCTCATATACCTACAATGTTTTCTATGCACATATTTCACTAGGTAAAACCTAGCAAAACCTGTGCTGGTGAAGTCTGTTTGCATCGCTGAGTCGGGGACGCTTGCTGTTATTCCTCGCGGTAAAACTTCCTCCTCTGTTAGCTCACACTTTGACATTCTAAACTTGCTTTGAGATAGTAATTTTGCCACAGGGCTATACAGACCTGTGTGATGTCAGTGATTCCCTACTGTAAAACTACAGGTGGTACACCCAGTGGAGAGGTGTGGTGCAGCGGCCAGGGCAGCTGACTTCGGAGCACAGGGTTCACGGTTCGATCCCCGGCTCCGGCGGCAGCTTAGCTCAGCACCATGTGACTCTGGGCAATAGCTCACTTAATTTCCATGACGGCCCCCAGCGCCTTGAGACCCGTAAGGGTGAGTAGCTGCGCTGCGCTAAATAAAAACGGACTTACTTACATTTTTTACCCTCCCCCACCCAGGATTTGGAATAATTCCCAGAGTGTGGGTATGTAAGAGAGTTGAAGACTATTCTGGTGAAACTAATCAACATGGTGATTTCAAGACTGTTTGATAAAATATCCAGGGCATGAGTCTTGCTTTCTAGGATATTCCTAAACCTCTGTGGGTATATTGAATAGGACGCAAAAACTATGATTTTAATCTAAGGGGTTGGAATCTAAGGGGCGGTCTTTCTTCCGTGTTACTGTACTATTGCATGCATCAACTATTTCATAAAAACAATAACATTTTACGTACAAATGTTTGAAAAATACTAGCTCAAAAAAACTGGACAGGATCTTTTTAATTTGCGACCATAGAGCACATGAGATAATATGCTTGTAAAAACAGTCCTAAATCGGTTTTATTGCAGGAGTGCCATACAAATTGTCCGGGTGTTTTAAGTTGTTGAAATACAGACAAGCAAACTGCAAAAATGTTAAAAGGACCAGTTGAAAATACAAAAATCACAGCATGCCAAACAGCTGTTTTCTGTAATTATAAAACCCTTCTTTTAGCTTTTAACAGATGGACATGTTCTATCCTTTGTTTTGTTTTATTTTAAAATGGTAACTTTATTTTAAAATGTGCGAAGAGATCTTGTTCCCTCTCAGTATCCTAACTCATACCCGATTACACCCTGGCACACTCTTTACCCACCTCACTCAAACCGCCCACCTGCTGTCACACAAATCTTTCTTTTCACTTGTAGTCTGTGGTTGCATGTGGTGCTCTTTATTCTTAAATATGTTTCTTGA
Organism: Calotriton arnoldi; assembly: GCA_963921515.1. Lineage (NCBI taxonomy): Eukaryota > Metazoa > Chordata > Amphibia > Caudata > Salamandridae > Calotriton > Calotriton arnoldi. The sequence goes on from CAWUFW010000518.1 coordinate 2,121,829, forward strand.
AAACGTGGGTGCTGCTAGAACTCTCTCTGAAGCAAGGAGGGTTCACTCGGATTCCCAGTCTGACTTTTTGACCTCTTCCATTCTCTTTTACTACTTTTGGTCATAGATTGTCTTGAGAAGTCAACTTTTAAAAAAGTTTTTGAGGGTTCTTTTTTCCCTCAGTGATGCAATCAATCAATCAGTCTTGTAAAGCGCTGCTCCACACCCCTGATGTTATCTGGGCATTGAGGTATGGGGTGGTCTCATTCGAAAAGCCAGGTCTTGAGTTCTCTTCTGAATTCTGCCAGGGAAGGAGATGTTCGTATGTGAAAGAGCAGGTCGTTCCAGGCTTTCGAGGCGAGGTAGCAGAGGGCGCAGTCTCTGCTGCGGCGGATGCGGGGGGTGCCTGCGAGGGCCTGGGAGGTGGAGCGCAGGTGGGCGGGTTGGTGGAAGATCATGCGGTGTTTGATGTAGGCTTGTCCCTGGTCGTGTAGAGCTCGGTAAGCGTGTGTTAGGAGCTTGAACTGACATGTCTTCTAGACAAGGAGCCAGTGGAGGTTCCTGAGGTGGGGGTGATGTGGGTGCGTTTGGGAAGGTTGAGGATGAATGAATGAATGAATGAATGAAATGACATTTATAAAGCGCGATGGCTACCCTGAGGCCTCCCAGCGCTACGGACGAAACAACAGAGGACCGAGCAGGTAAGAATTAGATACAGTCCCTAAAGAGCCATGTTTTTAGGAGGATGAGTCTAGCTGATGCGTTCTGTATGGTCCGAAGTCTCTTGAGGAGTTGGATGGTGATTACGGCGTAGAGAGCGTTTCCGTAGTCGAGATGTCTGGTCACGAGGGCTTGGGTGACAGATTTCCTGGTATTGATGGGGATCCATTTGAAGATTTTCTGGAGCATGAGAAGGATGTGGAAGCACGAGGAGGTGACTGCATTGATTCGGCGCTTCATGGTGAGTTCGGTTTCGAGGATTATGCCGAGGTTGTGGACATGGTCTGTGGGTGTGGGGTTGGGTCTGAACTTGGAGGACCACCAGCTGCTGTCTCGAACCAGTATGTATTATTATTATCATACTAAAGTTTTTGTGTTGTTTCATCTTGAATGTATATTGTATTTTAAATATAATCACAGAGTCCCCAGTTTAAATAATTTAGTCAGTTTTCTTATCCCTTCTTAGTACCTACGTTTTGATGGGGTGATGTGAATGGTTACAGTCAATGGACATATACAGTCTAATTATTGTCTTTTATGTAACCAGGGGATTCGTTTTCATTTGTACTAGTAATATTGTAATCTTTGTAAATATATAGGCATTTCTGTATATGCATTTGCCTACCATCTTTAGTGTGCTGCCTTATAATGAATAATACCTTGATTTCCATATGCAAAACAAATTTTCAGAAAGCCTTTTTGTTGCACGAACCGCTCCTGAATGTATTTATGTGTGCCTTCGGGCATTCACTTACTCATTATCCAAATTACAGCCAAATTTTAGGTTCCGCTGGTAAAAAGCGTTCAGGTTGCCTGTGAATGTCCTTCCTTCTGAAATTAAGCGATAAGGGAAGGCCAATATGGTCTAGACAAAGGAAATACAGTAACATACCTATTTTATGCAAAATCCAAATGCTATCGTATATTAGATCTGTGTGCTTCATTTTCGTTTGATCTACGCTACTGGTAACTAATGTATAAAAGCTGATAAAACATGCCGTGCAGTGTGTTCCTCTTGTATTTCGACAATTACTTGGCATGCATAAAAACAAATTAAAGAGGAGTTGGCCTAACGGCTAGGGCGGTCGACCTCGAATCTGGGGAACTGGGTTCGAGTCTCGGCAATTACTCTGAACATCCTGTGATTCTGGGCAAATACCTTAATCTCCCCGTGCCTAACAAAAATGTATGTGTCCTCATGTAACGCAACTGGTGCTATGTAAAGCGCTCTGATACCCGATACCTTCGGGTCAAGTTCGCGCTATAGAAAACTCTGTTAAAAAAAGAAAAAGACTGTTAATTATTGAATTGACATTCCTATAGTTGTGCAGAGGTGCACGGTTAGAGTTCTGCAAAATAAATAATTGAGTTCTACAAGAATTGATACCATGATGGTGTAATGTGCTATCATTCACTCTGTCTCACGCTAAGCTTTGTTTCCACACTTACTTCACAGTAGCATTTAGCAGCCAGAACTAATGATCCCCTTCCTTTCCATCTAACTTCTTTCTTATCAACTTTTATGGTCTCAAGGAGCATGCAGTCTATTATTTTGAATGCAGGTTAGCCTGATTCTAGACAGATGATCTGCAGCACCGTGTCCAGGCTCTGTATTGACACTGGAGTCCCATTCATCTCTCTGTCCATCCAGTCCCAGTCTCTCATCAATGTAAGGCAGGCAGGTAAATCTGCACAATGCCTACCTATCTTTGAATGAAGCCAGTAAATGGGAAATGTGTGCTGCTGAGGAAAGCAGAAAGGAGGAGGCTAGCTTAGCCCAACTTTGATTGTGACTGTTCCTTGGCAAGATAGCAGAAAACCTCTTGTTGCCTTCCCTTTGTAGGGCTTCCAAGTATGGGGCACTGAGTAATCGCTGAACGGTCACCAATAGTACAACAGTTCACATAAAGGCAATTGTCCTCAGGAATTGGCCTTGGTCAACAGGGGTTGGTGCCGGGTGTTTCCTGGTGAGCGCCTTGTACTAACTCACTCAGGGATTGCAGGGGCCACAGTAAGAGGCATGCATGAATGACTACGCTGGGGCAGCATTATCTCTAAAAGGCTGGAGCCCAAGGAATTGCCACATGTCAGGAATTGCGGTAGAAGCAGGAATCAGGCCAAGCTTCCTTTGTTTGAAATTGGCCAGTTAACCTCATTTGGAGAAGAAGTGGTCTCTTCTACCAATCTTCCTAATCCTACAAAGGTCTTTGAAGTTGTTGTCTACAGAGTAAATACAAAACAACAGGTGGGTAAGGGGTCCAAGGGATAAGTTTAAAGACCTGCGCGGGCACAATCCCCAATCCAATTTACTACCAACAATACAATCCGCGGGTCTAGTACCCTCCCCCTAGAAACATATAGGGGGAGAAGGTCAGAAGCAACTACAGTACAAGCAGGCAATATTATGTGTATTTGAGAAAAGAGTCCTATTTAAGAGGACGGAATCCCATCACCCACCAACGTGGCATGCTTCATCATTTGGGATCTCCTCTTAGTTGCAAGGCCTAGTGCAACCAAGGGCTGCAACCCCCTTACTGTAAGGGAGGAGCTCACGGATGTTTTCAATTGGTTCAGTTGGTCTTATCTCCTAAGATCTGAGAAGCATGGAGAATATTTGTAAAGGTGGCTGTAATGCAGTGCAAAAAAGTGATGTATAAAGTGAAGTTAAAATTGACTACCAAACGAAAAGAGAACTTTAATAGTTAACGCTTGGTGTCAAATGTTAAAAACAGTGCACACGCGCCCTGAAAAAATTGCCGAGCGCATTGGTCTAAATGGAGGGTCGATCCCAAATGATGAAGCATGCCACCTTGGTGGGTGATGGGATTCCGTCCTCTTAAATAGGACTCTTTTCTCAAATACACATAATATTGCCTGCTTGTACTGTAGTTGCTTCTGACCTTCTCCCCCTATATGTTTCTAGGGGGAGGGTACTAGACACGCGGATTGTATTGTTGGTAGTCTACAGAGTAAAGCCATGACTCCAGCGTCATTCTGTGTCCACAAACATTGGCACGTTCTGGGAAGAACAGCACCCAGAGATTGGTGGAAGTTCAAAGCCCTAAGGGAACCTCCGAATTTTCGGATGCGTTCTCAGTAATCTTCATTACATTAGGGCATAGGTATTGGCTGCAACAATGATGCCTGTCTTACATTAGGGGATAGGTATTGGCTGCAACAATGATGCCTGTCTTACATTAGGGCATAGGTATTGGCTGCAACAATGATGCCTGTCTTACATTAGGGGATAGGTATTGGCTGCAACAATGATGCCTGTCTTACATTAGGGCATAGGTATTGGCTGCAACAATGATGCCTGTCTTACATTAGGGGATAGGTATTGGCTGCAACAATGATGCCTGTCTTACATTAGGGCATAGGTATTGGCTGCAACAATGATGCCTGTCTTACATTAGGGGATAGGTATTGGCTGCAACAATGATGCCTGTCTTACATTAGGGGATAGGTATTGGCTGCAACAATGATGCCTGTCTTACATTAGGGGATAGGTATTGGCTGCAACAATGATGCCTGTCTTACATTAGGGCATAGGTATTGGCTGCAACAATGATGCCTGTCTTACATTAGGGCATAGGTATTGGCTGCAACAATGATGCCTGTCTTACATTAGGGCATAGGTATTGGCTGCAACAATGATGCCTGTCTCTGTAGTGCAGATTCACTTTATGAAGTAAGAACTGATATTAAATATCAGATTGAGAAAGGCTGTGAGACAGCCGAAACGTGTCTCTGGATGTTCTTTTAACTGCTGGGTCGTGAGAGGCCCAACACATTAAAGAGAAGTGAATACTTCAGTCTTCGTGTGCGTGCTCTTTGTAAAGATACAGGAGGTGTTTTGGGATATATAAATATATATATATATATAGTTAGGTGAACATTATATATGTAGTTGCAGATTATTTACAGAACAGTAACATCCGTAAAACGTTTATGTTGCACATAATCAATATGTGAACATTGTCATAACCGGGCAGGATATGGATTAGTGAAGTAAACAAATTACTTTCTGTAGATTTCCATACATTTTATCTGTCCAGGGCACAGGTCTGTACTGCTCACAAGGGTCGAGGGTTATCAAAAGTGGACGAAAAGCAATCTCTAGACATAAGATACACTAGTCAAGATAACTATTTACAGTAACTGACAGCGACGAGAGTATTTGACATAGTTGATATTATAGCTAAGGTACTTGGGGTTCACCCGATAAAATGAGACTGATGTTACAAATTTGAAGAATTGATTGTTGCCAGTGTTTCTAATAGCACCTACATGAGATAAACACTATCTTGTGGCGTTTGCCAATAATGATACAAACTCGAACATCAGATGGCCTCATCAGAGCTCTTACGCGTAAGTGCTTCCTTTAAATAGACATTATTTAATTTGGTCACCGAAGTATTTGGTAGGCTCATTTGTTCTCTAAGATAAGCCAGCAGTAAATACTTCTCCAGAGAGAGAATGGACAAAGATAGCCATGAAAATTAGCTGTGTTATAGGGGAATGGGAGATGGTGAGAATATGTTTGGAGAAAACGAGAAAAATGAAAGTTAGAAAGATATTCAGTTAAGCAAAAATGCATGTGTATATCTGCAAATATGAAATAATTCCGGGAGCAGTCCCGGGAAAACTGCAAGTCACATCCTTCCGGTGATGCTCCTAGAAGTCTTTGCAAATTCCAAAACAATAAGTAATGTACACCGATCATAGGAGGAAACTATCAAAAGTAACATTTCAAAAGTTTCTTGAGAATTGGTCCCATGGTGGTCTAAAATGATAAGCGTAGAAAGAGGATACTGCAACAGATATGACACTCTTCTAGGGAGAGACCATCTTAAAACAGAACATGTATTGACATCTTGATATAGTGCCACAGGACTGTGTTAGATCTCTAAACAGTAGAGCTCTACACACTCCTGTGAACGATGGTATGGTGCATGTAGAGTTTAGCATCCACCATCATTACAAGCAGTTCAGAAGTTTGTAGTTGTTATGGTACGTGACAGTATAAGTGATTAGATAATGACTGTTGGGGCTACTCACAAAGATTAATTACACTTGCGAGTAATTCACACATGAAATTTACTCTTACACTTTTGAGTAACTTAACTACTTTTGACTATTCACTAAATCCAAGTGTAAAGTTACTCAAAAGTATAGACTTAACCTGACACCATCCCCTAAAAGGGGTGGAGCCAAATTTACAAAAGTAAGTTACTGCTGTAAAAAAAAAGAAAACACTAGTGAGTCCAGCACCACACATGGCCAGCCACTGTACTGCAACACCTTCCTATTAAAAATAATGGTAGACACACATGCAGTTGTTACAAAAAAGGTTATTTATGATGCACTATTTGTACATAAATCTTATGCATCAATCAATCAAACAATCGGGGTTTATAGAGCGCGGCTACTTACCCGTGAGGGTCTCAAAGCGCTGAGCGGGAAAGGGGGGCTGCTAATCGTTCTGGGTGCTGGGGTTCAGTCGAAGAGCCAGGTCTTGAGATCCTTCCTGAATTCAGAATGATGTTAATTATTATGGTACATAAACAAGGTGAATAACTGAAAGATTTACATCACACCTCCTTACTTTCCTTATTAGATTAGTATAGACCCTACTGAATATCTGTATGTATGTTATCAGACTCATAAATATTGTATTGTCTGAATTGTTATTAGACTAGTCTAATTATTGATATGCCAAGCCATGTAACTAATCTGGCATCCCTTAGAAATCCATTGGGTCTGTAGTTGGAAAGCACTTCAGCATGTCCACTTAGCAGTCAGACTTCCTGTCTACCACACCCAAAGCCAATGTACTCTTCATATCTTATAGAACAGATAATGACCTTACAGTTACAGAAATTGCTTGCAATTATGCAAGGTACTATATAAAGGTGAGGGTAAATGACTGTCAATCTGACAATAATCCCACTAGATGGGGGTATTGTGTATGGCATGGCTTTCCTGGTAATACATACATTACATACAAGCAAGGTTGTATGCCTACATGAGAGCACTAACTCTTTAGAATACGTGTGGCAGGATTACAAAACAAATATTCTAAATGGTAAGGCTAACACCGTGTGTACGAGATCCCCATATCATTTTCAGACATTATTTTCAGGACCGCAAGTTAACATTAGTCGCAGTAACCATATAGAGAATCAAAACTTTCCGTTCTCTGAAAGCTGCAGGACTATGTGCCATGAATAAGAGCTGCAAAGCCATCTGACCTCGCACAAATCAAGCTTGGAAGTAAATACAAATGGGAATGTTTGCCTGCCTTACCTATGCTTCTGTAACAAAACCACCACTAGTGTTACAGAGTGATGATACCAGAAACTGCACAGGCCTTACCCTCCTCCACTCCCCTCCTCATAGAGACTCATTGGATTCTTCCAGTTGTACTTGTAGGAAGACTACTGCTAAAACACGCTTCCCATTGAATTTATTTCTGTTACCGCCTAGATGAAACGCTGACGTTTGTAATACACATCAGGTGAGCAATTCACCTTTGAAAGGGATTAGCTGACCTTTTGGCTTTGTCAATGCGTATGCATCAACAAGAAAAAAATGCTTGTTAAACAGCACCAGCAACAAGTGAAAAAGGGTAAAATGTCCAAGCCCAGCTTCATGACGTATACAAATATGTCGCCACTCAAACGCATGTCTGTGTCATGATGCTGTGGGGGCAATTTTGTTTTCTTCATTTACTGTTCCAAAATAGTGGACGTCAATCTTAGAGTGGTAATTTTTTTTTAAAAGTGCACAAAAAGAAAGGGGCGGCCACGCAACAAGTTGCATATGCTGACCTCTGAAAATGGAAAAATAAAGATACTAAAAAAAATGGGATGGGGAAAGTTGGGGAGAACAGTGGGCAGGGCATGTCATTTTGCCACCAAGTGGCAGGGAAACAAGCAATGGAGGAGTGGGGAGGGGAGTGGAAGAGTCAATACTGATTGACCATCAAGTAGCAATAGAGTAGCTGGGAGAGGGGGGAAGCGGGAAGGGAGAGGAGAGAGAGATAGAAAAGCAGAGTGGTTTGGGGTGTGGTGATGGAAGCAATCGATGAGGTTGAGGGAGCAACACAGAAAGTGAGAGGGAAGTAACCCATGGGGAGAACGCAAGCAAACAAATGTGCTCCTATGGAATGTTTGAACAAAAAGAAAAAAAGTAGTTCTCTGAAAACAGTAGTGGAAGGATACAAGTCATCCAGTCAAAAGGATGGTAAACAAGTTATGCTCCAAGGGAGGGACAAACACAAGAAGAGGAAGGAAAGATATAGAATAAGAAGCAAGGGAGCCAAGTAATAAACAGTGGGTTTACCCAAAGCCCACAAAAGTCCTTTCGACAACAGACAGCTAGCAGCTAAAAGATGTAGGTAAAACCTAAAATGACTGAACAATAACACCAATAAATCGTCCCCCCAAAATATTTCGAAAAAAATCTGAGTGCGTACTACATATAAAAGTTATAGATTTTCGTTGTATGTAGTCTTATTTCCTCAATTTGTTAGAGGTTTTGGCCATGCTTTAAAAAGCCCCAAAACTGATTTTCACTAGCCTGGGGACGTCAGCCTGTGGTGCCCCATTTAATTTTGTTCCTGAAATAAAGTAGAAAAAAATATTTAGAGGTAGTCTTATTGGTCAAGATTGTGGTGAACTTTCGACTCAGTTATCTGGGGTCAAAAGCACCGTGCATTATTTTTATGAGCTGCAAGAGATTGTAACAGTGCACATGAACCAATGGATCTCCTGCTTGTGTGGGTTTGTGGTATTGGACAAGTAAATGCTGAAATTTCATGGAACGCCATAACTCCTGGAAAGCATATTTTGCAAAATCAACCCAGCTGTAGTTGTGCAGTTTTCGAATGAGCTGGGTAGTTTTCCATCCTTTATGATCTAAATAGCTTTTCTTTGAACGTATATATTTATTATAAAGATTGGCCTCGGACCATTTCTGTAATCATTGTAAGAAGTGCTAAATTGCAAAACTGTGCTCTGTAGAAAAAAAACAAATTGTCTGTCGACAAAATTTCTTAGTGCAAAGTCATAGCAAAAAACTCTTGCACCTCTGCACAGAATGAGTGCCTGTGAGAAGGAGATCGCCACATTATATTTCATTTAACATAAGCAATTGCATGACAACAGCGCTGATGCAATGAACTCTGGGACATCCTGTTTTACATGGGACGCATCACCACTTCCTTGCACGACTACATTTACTTACAGGAGCAGCACAAGAGCTAGTCTGCATTTTAACGGAATATTATTATTTATTCTATTCTATGTATCTCCAGCACGTGCTCAAAGCTTTGTAAAGAGAAGAATATTATGCGTAGCTAGAGTTTTTTTGTAGGCGAGTGAACTCTTGAAACCAGTGGGTACCTTCAGTTAGCTTCCTTGTTTTGGATCCTGTCTCACTTCTCCAAATTCTGCAGTTTTTCTTTCCTTTTCTTATTTTTTTTCAGATTGCGAACGTTATGAGAATACAGTTACTTTAAAAAAAATGCGGAATCTGAAAGAGACACGTTAGTGATAGATTCCTCACCTTAGAATATCCCCAGGCGTCAGACTGGATCCGGAAAGTTTTTCGTCAGCAGTACCCCTGCGCGTCGGTAGGTGGCGTCGTGCGGCTCCGCGTCCGTCGCTGGCGTCGTAAGCGCCGAGATGACGTCACGGAGACTACTTAGGCGCCACCCATGCGCACTGACGTCAGTTCTTTCTTTTTCCGCGCCAGTAAGCGCAGATCCGGTTAGAGCACGTACCTTAGTCACTTTTTGACTATCTTTTTGAGACTTTTGTCTCCTGTAAGTGTGAGTCTACTCTGGTGCACGTAGGGATGCCTGGTTTTAAGTCTTGTGGAGCCTGCCGTCGCAATATGCCGGTGGCGGACCCCCATGACGTCTGACTCTACTGCCTGGAGAGCGACCACGACTCCCGGTCCTGCATGGACTGTCTGGCCATGGCCCCAAAGGCCTTGAGGGAGCGGCGCCGGAAGCTGCTTGAGGTCCGGCACTCGTCCCAGCGCCGTTCTCGGTCTAGGGGCCGCTCCAGAGAACGCTCGTGGGGCCACCATCATCGCTCCTCGGGCTCCAAGTCTTCACCCTCGGATTCGGGTAAGAGACGACACAAAAAGAAGTCGAAGAAGCGTTGTCGCTCTCCGATGTCCCCCCGTCGGTCCCCGGATGCGGACGAGGGGGACAGGGGTTCTGCCCCTGCGGCTTCTTCGGAGCCCGGGAGTCCCGCGGCCTACCCACCTTACCCGGGTCCGTCGGCGACTCCCGCAGAGGTGCAAGCATTTCTTGCTACCATGGACCGCCTGTTTAGGCCTCGGGCTCCCGCCGGCGCGCCCTTGGGCCCCGTGTCAGGATCCTGTCGGGCCGTCGGCGCCGCCGGCGGCTCCGGCCCCGGCGCCGCAGGATCCTGCACCGCTGGCTCCAGCCACGGCGCCCAAAGGTCCCACGCTGCCGGCTCCGGCCCCAGCGCCACCCTCGGCACCGCCTTTGCGCCGCTGTGGATGCCATTTGTTCCGCCCCTGTCCAGGTTCCAGGACAATTTTGTCCCTACCTGGGATCCGCATTGGGACACGGTGCCGGTTTGGCCCCGTCCGGCGCCTTTCACGGCGCCGTTCCCGGCGCCGTTTGTTCCTTCCCCGGTTCCTGCCCTGCCGCCGCAGTCTGTTCCACATACGGCGGAGGTGGAGGACGACTGGGAGGGGTCCGAGGACCCTCTTGCTCGTCAGTGTGACTCTGAGCAGGACTGGGCGGACGAGTTAGAGGAGGCCGGCGGCCTTGATGTCTCCTCTGACCCGGGGTTTGCCTCTCCTCCGCCTACCATGGAGGAGGGTGCTTCTTACACGATGGTGCTCCGTCGGGCCGCTGAGGTCCTCAGCCTTGATCTCCCTATGGTGGCTCTGAAGACTAATCTCCTCACTGAGGTGCTCCAGACGGCGTCCACTTCGTCGGAGCCCCTGCTGCCATTTAATGACGCCCTCACTGACGTCTTACTGGGCACTTGGTCGCGGCCAGCCACAGGGGCCCCTGTGGATAAGAACGTCGCCAGGCGTCATCGCCCGGCGCCGGGTGACCCTGCCTTTCTGACCACTCATCCTACGCCCGAGAGCCTGGTCATCCAAGCTTCGACGTCCCAGAGTGCCTTTACCACAGCTCCGCCGGATAAGGACTCTAAGAAGCTGGAGCAGTTCGGCAAGCGGTTGTTCTCTTCGGCCAGCTTGGGGCTGCGGTCGGTGAACACCGCATGCCTATTGGGCCGCTATTCCCACGCAGTGTGGGATACAGTTGCACAGGTGTTGCCTCAGTGTCCTGAGGAGACCCAAGCTGTGCTGTCCAAAGCTGTTGCCGAGGGTAAAGATGCGGCTAAGTTCGCCATTCGGTGTGGTTTGGACACCGCAGACTCACTAGGTAGAGCAATTTCTACGACTGTGGCGCTTCGTCGCCACGCCTGGTTGAGATCTACCGGGTTCTCGCCAGATGTCCAAAGCTCACTCATGGACATGCCCTTTGATGGCACTCGCCTGTTTGGCGATAAAGCCGACAGTACGCTGAAGCGTTTTAAGGACTCGCGGGCCACGGCCAAGTCCTTAGGTCTTTCCACGAAAAGCCCAGCCACTCCTGGTTTTCGTTCCTTTCGTGGCCACGGAAGGGGCGCCCAGGCACGTTCTTTCAGCAAGCCTGTGCAGAACCAGCCTCAGCGCGGCCGCGGCCGCGGTTTCCGCAGGGGCGGGTCTGGGAATCAGCGTGGGGGTCAGTCCACCTCCGCCCCCGCTGCTTCTACCTCCAAACCTTCCTAATCCGAGCTTTGTGGGGCACCCCACGCCAGTGGGTGGCAGGATCCGCCATCATCTCCCCCACTGGCACGCTATCACATCGGACGAGTGGGTGTTGCAGATCATCCGCAAGGGTTACTCCCTTCCCTTTCAGTCCACCCCTCCAGCCATGCCACCTCAGTACCACCGCATGTCGGGGGAACACTTGGCGCTTCTCCAGCAGGAAGTCACGGCCCTCTTGGCCAAGGGGGCCATCGAGTGTGTTCCTGGGCCAGAAGTAGGAAGTGGTTGTTATTCCCACTACTTTCTGGTCCCCAATAAGGACAAGGGGGGCTTGCGCCCCATCTTGGACCTCAGGAACGTCAATCGCTTCCTCCGGAAGGAGAAGTTCAAGATGTTGACTCTGGCTCAGGTCTTGGCTGCCCTCGACCCTGGAGACTGGATGGTGGCGTTGGACTTGCAGGACGCATATTTTCACATCCCCGTCCTACCGGCGTTACCTGCGGTTCACGGTAGGCCAGGAGCATTTTCAGTTTGCTGTGCTCCCCTTTGGCCTTACCAGCGCCCCTCGGGTGTTCACGAAAGTGATGGCGGTGGTCGCTGCTCACCTGCGCAGGTCAGGGGTGTCAGTCTTCCCCTACCTCGACGACTGGTTGTTGAAGGCGGGCTCGCCCCAGGCAGTTGTCACCCACCTTCAGACTACGGCCGACCTCCTGCATTTGCTGGGGTTCTCCATCAACGTGCCGAAGTCGCACCTGAGTCCCTCTCAGAAGCTCCCCTTCATCGGAGCGGTTCTGGATTCGACGCGGTTTCGGGTTTATCCTCCCGAGCAGCGAGTCCGGGATATTCAGGCTATGATTCTGATCTTTCAGCCTCTATCCCGGGTTTCGGTCAGGTTGATCCTCCGGCTCCTGGGCCTGATGGCCTCCTGCATCCTGCTGGTGCAACATGCCAGATGACATATGCGGGCTCTGCAGTGGGACCTGAAGTTCCAGTGGGCACAGCATCAGGGCAACCTGTCCGATCATGTCCAGATCTCGGAGGGCACTGCACGACAATTGCAGTGGTGGCTCACGAATCGCGATTGGGTCAATGGCAGATCCCTCTCCCTTCCCCAACCGGAGCACACAGTGGTGCGTCCCTCCTGGGATGGGGAGGCGACTTGGGAGAGGCGGAGATCAGAGGCCTCTGGTCTCCGGCGGAGTCCCGGCTCCATATCAACCTTTTGGAGCTTCGGGCGATCCGACTTGCACTGAAGGCATTCCTTCCCTCTGTCCGGGGAAGTGTAGTGCAGGTGTTCATGGACAACACCACCGCCATGTGGTATTGCAACAAACAGGGCGGGGTGGGGTCCTGGACCCTATGTCAGGAGGCTCTGCGCCTCTGGACATGGCTGGAACATCAAGGCATTACCTCGCCACCGACGGGACATGACGCCATCCGAACACGGATTACGCTTCGTTTCCTTAAAGAACTACCCCCTGCCTCTGACACGGACCTTCGCTGCAGAGACAGAATCACTTGACCAAGGTTTCCGATATGCACCTTTATCCTTAACGGTACCTATCTTCATTCCACGTCCTGACACGGACCTGAATCTTGCGGATCTCCTTACCTTGGCAAGATTCTACGACCCAACACGGTTCTACCTTTTACGGATACCACTACTTTACCTTGGCAAGATTACGTTACCCTTCATTCGCCCTGAAGAAGCCCATGTTTGGGCGAAACGCGTTGGCTGTGCATTTATGAAAACCCAGCATTCCTGCAATAAAAACACACCAAGGCTACAAATAGCGACGTGGACTCATTTTTTCAATACAGAGACCTTGTAACTTACTGTCTATACATGTTGCCTCTCATACCCCCTGTATGAGCATTACCTTGGTGGTTCAACACCTGGCGGGTTCTCTGAACGCCAGGGCGGACGAACTCAGCCGCCGGTGCTTGATGGATCACGAATGGTGTCTGAACTCGGACGTGGCGCAAGGTCTCTTTCAGCAGTGGGGAGAGCCTTGGTTAGATCTATTCGCCACAGAAGAGAACGCGCAATGTCATCAGTTCTGCGCGTTGGAATTTCCAAGGCGGCACTCGCTCGGCGACGCTTTTCGTCGCGAGTGGAGTTGCGGTCTATTGTACGCCGTTCCGCCTATACCACTTCTGCCCAGAGTGCTGAAGAAGATTCGGCGCGACCGGGCCCAAGTCATCCTTGTGGCTCCGGATTGGGCACGAAGATACTGGTATCCCGAGCTACTCAGCATGGCGATCGATCCCCCGATCCGACTGCCTCTTCGGGAGGATCTTCTGTCGCAGTAGCAGGGTACGGTCCTCCACCCGAACCTGTCCAGCCTCCACCTCCATGAGTGGAGATTGAGCGGCGACAGTTGACGGCTTTCGATCTTCCTCCCGAAGTCTGTGATGTCATTCTGGCAGCCAGGCGTCCCTCCACTAAGATGGTATACACCTGCAGGTGGAACAAATTTGTGGCAAGGTGCACAGCAAAGGCTGTGGATCCCCTCTCTGCCCCTCTTTCTGAGGTTCTCCTGTTCCTTCTCTCCTTGGCCCAGCAGGGCTCTGCTCTGGGCACTATCAAAGGTTATCTTTCGGCCATCTCCGCCTTTCTGCGGCTTCCAGATCAGCCTTCTCTTTTTAAGTCCCCGGTTGTTACCCGTTTCCTCAAGGGCATTACGCACACATTTCCTCCCGTGCCGTTCATAATGCCTCAATGGGACTTAAACCTTGTCTTGACATACCTGATGTGCGCTCCCTTCGAGCCCCTTCATCACTGTTCTTTGCGTCTTCTCACTCTCAAGACGGCTTTCCTGGTAGCTATCACCTCTGCCAGAAGAGTGAGTGAGCTCCAGGCTCTTTCTTCCAAACCTCCTTTCCTTTCTGTTCATCCGGACAAGGTGGTTTTAAGGACCCGTCCTTCTTTCTTGCCAAAGGTTGTCACGCCCTTCCACATCGGGCAGACCATCACTTTGCCCACCTTCTTTCCGCCTCCGCATCCTTTAAAAGAGGAAGAGAGGCTTCACCGTCTGGACACAAAACGTGTGCTCTCGTTCTATCTGAAGCGCACACAACAGTTCCGGGTGGATGACCAACTCTTTGTTGGCTACGTGGGCGCCAAAAAAGGTCGGGCCGTGCACAAACGAACCATCTCTCGGTGGGTTGTTCTGTGCATAAAAGCATGTTACTCGTTGGCCAAGAGGGAGCCTCCTGTGGGGCTGCGTGCCCATTCGACCAGGGCAACGGCAGCCACTACTGCCTTCGGACGCGGCGTTCCCTTGCAGGACATTTGTCAGGCAGCTACGTGGGCCTCGCTGCACACGTTTACCAAGCATTACTGCCTTGACAGTCAAGTCTGGAGAGACGGCTTCTTTGGCCGTTCTGTTCTCCGTGACTTTCTGGTGTAATCTTGTTCGCAGACCCACCACCTGGGTTGGTATTGCTGGGGTATCTATTCTAAGGTGAGGAATCTATCACTAACGTGTCTCTTTCAGATGCACAAGTTACTACTTGTGTAACGATATATCTGTAAGAGACATTAGTTAGTGATAGATTCCTTACCGCCCCACCCATCCTCCCCGTTCTGCGAACTGATTTCTAGGGTTAAGGTCATCCCTTTCAGGGCCCTAGTTTCATGGCACCAGTGGTCAGTTTCTTGCATGGCTCTGCGTTCCTGGCGCGGAAAGTCGTGTACAGAACTGACGTCAGCGCGCATGGGTGGCGCCTAAGTAGTCTCCGTGACGTCATTTTGGTGCTTACGACGCCAGCGACGGACCCGGAGCCGCACGACGCCACCTACCGACGCGCAGGGTACTGCTGACGAAAAACTTTCCGGATCCAGTCTGACGCCTGGGGATATTCTAAGGTGAGGAATCTATCACTAACTAATGTCTCTTACAGATATATCGTCACCCAAGTAGTAACTTGTGCATTAAGCATTATGGGGGGATTTTGTGATGTTTTACTGTTGCCTAGAACGCAAGTTTCTGAATAGATCCATTTTTAAGCATTTCCTGCTAAGCAAGTGGTTGTGTTTGGGTCACAGGGAAGGCTAGAGGGTATTCCACTTACAACGCTGCGTAGACAACAATAAGTAATCAAAGCAGTGATGGATGGAATGCTTGAATTAATCTCAGCCACTGGTAATCACTTGGGCCCCATCCCAGTCCATCGTTATTTTGCACACCATGCCACCTCAGTTTGGACCCGGCTATATGCAAATCAGCCTTGACCGTGCTCCAATAGGAATGGTCCAGCCTGAACTGCCAAGCGAGGTCCTCCCTGAACCGGAACACAAGCAACCCAGGACCGGTTTCACCCTGGTTATAGGCTCATCAGCCGGGTACACCTTGGTTCCAGTGACACAGTGTGCACAGGACCCACGTCTGGGCCTACCCATCCAAATTAGGGCGACATATTATGTATACAAAACATTGACGGATGGAATGCTTGAATTACTCTCAGCCCCTGGAAATCACTCTGGCGCATCCCAATCCATTGTTATTTTGCACACCATGTCACCTCAGTTTGGACCCACTGAGGTGGCATGGAGAGCAAAAGAACGAAGGGTTGGAGCACTACCCGAGCGATTGCCAGTGGTTAGACTTATTGCAAGTAGCCTTCCATCACCTTTAGTGTGTTTCATGCGTAGACAAGCAAGCACCTTCCAGAGACTCTAGAATACTCTGTGTGAATTGGTCTAAACTGGTGTGCAAGAGATTCTGTTTCATGACTGACAAATGTTCAAAGAGCAGCAAACTCTGTGGAATAGTTTCAGCATGGGTTAGTTTGAATTGGTTGGTTTGCACTGCACGTGCATTAGAGGTGGTCGAGCCACTGAAAGCCTGAGCCAAGCTCGAGTCTGAAGCCTGGCTCTGACTCAGCTCTAGGTCGTGTTGAAACCTCGAGCCCATAACGAGCCGAACTTTCATGTAGCATCTGCCTGCCACCCTCTTTCTACCCAGGATGCGGTGTTATGGCCAAAGCTGCCGAATTTGAAACTGGGGAACCAGGTTCGAGACTCGGCATTGCCTCAACAACCTATGATTCTGGGCAAATCACTTAATCTCATGGGGGCCTATAAAAATGAATGTGACCTTATGTAATGCAACTGGTGCTCATGTGAAGTGCTCCATTACCTTCTGATCGAGTTACTCTATGTTAGAAACTGCTGAAAAATGCACAAAGAGGTAAAAACAAAGTGTTACTATAAAAAAGAGAAACAGATACTCATTTGATAGCTGATTTGTACAAAGTGTAATCAGTAAACCTGGCTAAATCGTGGCTTCTCTGCTTAAATTATGTGATTTTAGGCAAATATTCCATTTAATCCAACCTTGTACAATGGTGTGGAAAGGGTAATTATAAATTTCAAAACACAGCAGATCTTTGATCAGTGTTGTTATGTTCTGTATTCCAATGTGTGCTATGACTTTTGTAGAAACGTGCCTCTTTGTGAAGGTAGATCATTTCTTGCTTTTTAAGCTAGAAATGTAATTAATTTGTCAAATGTAAGGCCAAAAACCTTCTTACACCTAAGCATAAATACGAAATACCAATGTATGCCACGTGACTCGCCCCAGTTTGTTTCTCTCAGTTTTTGGACAGCATGCAATTGATATGTGTTTCGGTCATTGTAAAACGAACCACCCATCTGCGGCAGGCTGTAATGATTTAAATATTCAAATACCCCATTACCAGGAAATGCAATATGCAGACATTGTTGCAAAACAACGCAGACAGTGTTTGCAATCTGATAACAAGATCTGAATTGCAAAATATCCAAGAAAAGGTCCAGAAAAAGGAGAACTAGCACTCAGGCAGAATTTCCTCACGCTCTTATCAAAACTGTTAGCAACTACTTTCAGACCAGAAACCACAAATTGGAATTGAATGGCATGCCATGTCCTGTCATCTTCTGTCCCATGTCTTGGGCCCCTATATTGTGATGTTACTGTTCTGTGAGTCATGACATTTTTGGTGTGGGACAGTATTTGAGTGAATGTTCTGCCAAGTTTCAGTTGGCGAGATTAATTTGGATATGGACATTGTATGTGACAGTATATCGCGCCTGCTGTATTGTCACACTATATTTACCTGGATCCTGTCAGTTTAATGGATGACACGTGGGAATATGAACTTAACACCGGTGATGAGGAGGCGGCGATAAGGTACACTGAGGACGGGGTATATGAGCTTCAAGGAACCTCAAGAAGTAGACACAAGAAGCATACTCCACTATACCCGCTCAAGGGGCTGAGCAGCACCTATTGCGCTCCCACTGCACAGGTAATAGGCAGGCATTCCTTCTAATTTCAGGTGCTTTGATGTGCCATAGCTATTCTTCTGTGTGCTAGAACCACGCTGCATGCTTAAAACAATTGAACAGTAATCTCCTATGTACAGGTCTTACTCTTCCCATGATAACTATAGCAAGGCACGCATGGGGCTGATGTGGTGTTGCCACTGGTGATGGAGACTCAGAGACACCTGTTGGTGGGGGGACTGCATTCTTTATTGTCATCTCTCACACAGGAGAACACAAGAGCCCTACACGTGCTCAAAGTGTGTCCTTAAGCATGTTCTCCCCGATGGTTCCCCTCAAGGCTTTTGCCCCTTTCCTTCTGTGATTGCACATCTTCCTCACTTCTCATGTTTCTTCTGGCTGGGTCATGGGACAAACACTTTCGCCACACTTTGGTGCTAGTTTTGATGTGGCGGCAGTCTTGTCTTTTTCTTACTGCTCGTATACTTGATCTCTGTCGGCGCATTGCAGTGAGCCCAAGTGTGTGCATTTTCCATCCCTGCAATATTCTTTGCATATGTCCCTTTTAGGACACTCCAAGATGTGATTGGATGAGCAAACTTTGGCAACAGAACGTTTTGTTGGCTAGGTATGGTGTGGTGTTGAGTTTTATATGGATTCAAATAGAAGTAATGTTCATTTTGTTCCCTCCTGCTTACTTGCTTTTGAGGACAGTGGTGTAAGGCTGATTAGCAGCTTGTCGTAATGCTGGAGGATGGTCATCTTGACTTAATGCTGGAGGATGGTCAGCGGGACGTAATGCTGCAGGATGGTCATCTTGACTTAATGCTGGAGGATGGTCAGCGGGACGTAATGCTGGGGGGTGGTCAGCGTGACGTAATGCTGGGGGGTGGTCAGCGTGACGTAATGCTAAAGGATGGTCAGCGTGACGTAATGCTGGAGGATGGTCAGTGGGACGTAATGCTGGAGGATGGTCAGTGGGACGTAATGCTGGAGGATGGTCAGTGGGACGTAATGCTGGAGGATGGTCAGTGGGACGTAATGCTGGAGGATGGTCAGTGGGACATAATGCTGGAGGATGGTCAGTAGGACGTAATGCTGGAGGATGGTCAGTGGGACGTAATGCTGGGGGGTGGTCAGCGTGACGTAATGCTGGAGGATGGTCAGCGGGACGTAATGCTGGAGGATGGTCAGCGGGACGTAATGCTGGAGGATGGTCAGCGGGACGTAATGCTGGAGGATGGTCAGCGGGACGTAATGCTGGAGGATGGTCAGCGGGACGTAATGCTGGAGGATGGTCAGCGGGACGTAATGCTGGAGGATGGTCAGCTTGATTTAATGCAGGAGGATCGTCAGCTTGACATTATGCTGGAGGATGTTCAGCTTTAACATGGAACGACAGATTGATGAATATGTGGTAGGAACTGTTTTTGTTTTTAAGTAGAGACTTTATGTCATTCTAAGGTGTGATTTGGTCAATTGTTTCAGCGGGTTCTCGTCAGCTGCTCTGCTCAGACACTCTCATGCTTGAAACCCAGTCTTCACCATAACCGCATCTTGAATCAGTCCCCCAACTCTGCTCCCAGAGTCTGGAATGCCGTTCCATCCTCAATATGGACCATTGCCTCTCTGTCCATGTTCAACCTAGAACTTAAATGTTTCCTTCTTGATCATTACTCATGCCCTCCTCTATCTAATTTTCTGGCTCTTCACCCTCCTGTTGGTCTTTTGGAGCCTGTAGGGTTTATGGCGCCTTATGATGCTGTTTTGAACCATTGCTTCTTGCAGTTGTTTTCTCCTTTGTTGACAGTCCTACTCTGTTGTTTTCATATTTGTGAACTCACCTCTTTGTTACTCATCTTCTTGTTTCCCATTTGATTTTGAACACCCTATTCTGTGTTATGAACTCGTCATTCCATATTTTTTAATTTGTCTGTTTATACTCGTTTCCTTATATAGTTTGTATTTTATCTCCTATCCCTTTGTAAAGTGCTCTGATGCTCGCGGGCCTTGAACGTACTATATCAAAACTATAAATAAATAAATATTAAATTATTGTATCCTGGTTACATGGATCTGATTGTAAGCAGCAAGGTCTAGCCTTTTAGAGATATTTGTTTTAATGTCGTGTGGTTCTGCGAGCACAGAAACTTACATAATTGTAAGTTACTAAGGAACAGTTATGAAGCAATTTAAGGAGTGTTTCAATGTTAATGTCCATTTTGTTTTAAGTTTTTCAGTTGTGCAAGTGCCTTTTTATTCCAAGCACTGTGGTGCCTTTTTTGCCAAGCACTGTGTTTATTTTACATCAAACGACATACGCATGGAAAATATTGCTCGTCTCTGGGTTAAATGCTAATTCTGTGTGTTACATTTGGTGTGTATTTACATTTAGTTTTACTACTTTTGCACTTAGTTTATTCCTGTGCGATGCTCTTATTTATTTCAAAGTGTGATGTGAGTCCACCTTTCGGTATTGATGGTGACAAAGGATGCACTGAGCGATGGTACTGGTGTTTGTTTGATTTGCATTCTTGAAAAGGGTGATGTCATGAGCTGTGTGGTTGGCCACGAATCGGTGTGCAGCGGTCATCATGTTATGTTCCAGGTATACATTAGTGGAAACTTGATAGGGAGATGCACATTGTAGTGGTAGGTGTGCATTGTTTTTAGATTACATACGGCATGAGCAAGTCTTTGGCTGTGCTCCTGTACTGGATTTCTGCATGCAGGTAGTTCTGTATTTGGTGGTGAGCACTTTGTCAGTCCTTCCATGTATTTGTTAGGCTTGTGAGTAATAGTTTTTAGGTTCTGCTGAATGTGTGAATTTGTTAATGCTGGGTGTTCATTTGTCGTGTGACTGATATGCTTTTGTCGTTGCTGACTGATAGTTTGGTCTTTTATTTGGCCTGTTCTGTCATCTGCTGTCCCATGTCTTTTGCCCCATGCTGTGATGGGACTGCCCTGTGGAATGTATGATATTGGAGTATTTTGGAATGTGAGGGTTCTGTGAGCTGGCAATAAATTGGAGAGTTGGTATAGCCATGTGCAACACTGCTCTTATTGAGCTGTTTACTGTATGTAACTGACTCCGGTGAACTTAACTAAATAAACTTGACTTATGTACCTTACAACAGGTGGACTATGGACTTGACAGGCCAGGCCGAGGACAATTTTAGTGTATCTGACGAAAAGTTAATGTTTGAAAAGAAAAATAGCCATGTGTGTACTCCATTAAAGCAATAGGATAAAATAAGCTCGCTTTTGACCAAAGTGAAAAAAGGCACCACAAGAGTGACCTGGGTGAGAGTGGGGACATCGCCCTGTAGTCACACTTGCGTCAAGGTGTAACGTTTCCTGCAATTGCCACTCTGCGCCCTCCACTCTCACCCTGGGTTAGGAAAGCAAACAATGAGACTCGGGTATTTCCTTGGAGTGTGTCTACAAAGGGCAAGTATTGCCAAAAACCAATCCATACCATATAGGTATTAACTAGGAGGGATCTGAATAAAAAGGGATCTG
Source organism: Calotriton arnoldi (assembly GCA_963921515.1). NCBI lineage: Eukaryota > Metazoa > Chordata > Amphibia > Caudata > Salamandridae > Calotriton > Calotriton arnoldi. The sequence goes on from CAWUFW010000518.1 coordinate 2,143,133, forward strand.
TATCCTGAGGAAGGCCACTGACCCAGTTGGGCATTTGTTAAAGGCTGAAACATGTCGGTACACACAGTCAGTGTAATGGGGATGTTGTTTCCCTGATATATCCTATTCATTTTAATCCTGCCAAGGGGGACCCAGAATAAAATTACGGGGGGTACCCTCTTAGACAGTTTTAACTATTCTTTCTTCTATAGGGATCACTCTAAAAATCTTTCAAAATATGCACTCCATCCTGAGCGTTGGTCTGTGCCAGCATGTCTTAGCGGCCCTATGGTGAAGCATGCCACTATTTAGTGGGTGAGGGCAATTTTAATAACCTAAATGGTTTTCCAGAAAGTTATTTCCTCTTCGTTTTTTCCCCCTTAGTTGATGTCATTTGATACAGTCATTCTTGTGGAGTGAGCTTAATTGTATGTTTGGGAGAGTGAGGGAAGGCTCAATCTCTGGTCCCTTTCATTTGTGTGTACTGGCTGTGGGTGTATGTGTGCCTGGGAAGGGTACAGTACAGGGATAATGCAGTACTGAGCATTGCATGCATGGTGGATGTATACTCTGGATATGAATGCGCCTATGAGGGGTACAGTAGCTAAAGAATGTAGCGCTGTGCAGTGTGTGCATGATAAGTGCATGTGCTGGGTGTATGTCTACCAGTGAGTGGTACAATGCATGAAGGGTGCAGTGTGTGCATGTTCAATCCAAATACTAGATGTATGTGTGCCTATGAGTGTTACAATACATGAAGGATACAGTTCTGGTCAGTGCGTGCATAATAAATGCAGCTGCTGGGTGTATGTGTGCCTATGAGTGGCAGAGTACATGTAGAATACAGTTCTGTGCAGTGTGTGTATGCAATATACATGTACTGGGTGTAAGTGTGCCTTTGAATGGTACAGTGCATGGTGGGCCCTGGGTTCCATTTTGGGAGACCCAGGCATGCATGGTGAAACTTGGAGAGGAGGTAGAGAGACCCCCCAGGCAGATTTGTGTATTGCTGCCTTCCTGTAAGCTGGGTGGAACATACACTGGGGAGGAGAGGACCAGGCCATCCCTGTACACTTCAAAGGATGCTTTTTGATTCAGTGAGTGGTCACGAGGAAGGGTACTGGGCACATCTCAGGAAGAAGATAGGGTTGATAAGTGAATCATAAACCGTTTGGCCGGGAGCCCTGGGCTAACCTTTTGATGCACATATCACTGTGGCTGACATCCATGTGTGAACTCTAGTCATTCCCATCGCCTGTTTTGTGGGACTATCAGCTTTGGAGACACTCTTGCTGTGACAGACTGCTTTTCAAGAGGAAGAGGGAGCAGAAGAGTGGACACTTCAAAAGAAGCAGAACCCCAACATAAAACTTTAAAGACTCAGACCCTAAATCACATATGGTGCTTGGAAATGGACTATAAGAAGGAGAGGTTGAGCCCCCCAAAAATATCATCTTCCAAGCAGCCAGGCAGGCTATGTGTGGAGGGGAAGCTCTGCAAGACATCTGCCTGTGACCAGGACTGGAGGACTGCTGGTCTCTCTGCTGGGTGAGGGGACATCACCCAGGGAATCCAAGACCACCTGCCTTGGAGCCTGGAGCACCAGCTTCTGCCTGCTTGCCAAGACCAGTGTGCTCTGTGATGAAGAGGAGAGTGTGGGAGGGAGCGAGGCCCAGTGGGAACCCTTGTCAAGTGGACTCCCTGTGCAAGATGTGAGGAAACAGCTGCTGCACCGATCGGGTTGTTGCCTGTGTGCAGGACTGAGTTGGCGACCCAGTATGCCAGGAGGGGGCCGCCGTGAAAGAATGCAGTGCTGTAAGGGCCGAAGCCATGTGCTGTAGCGGTGAGGCGACCTCGTATGCCAGAGGGACCCGCATGGGAAAGACTGTTGTGTGTTAAGTGCTGAAGACTTGTGCAGTAGTGGTGCGAAGACCCTGTATGACAGGAGGTGCCGCCGTGGGGAAGACTGCATGCCATAAGGGCTGAAGACTTGTGCAATAGCGTGGCGGCGACCCCATATGCCAGGAGGGGCTGTTGTGGAGAACTTCACTGTGCTGACCGGACGGAAGCCTGTGGAGAGTGAGTCCCGGAGACCCACTATGTCGAAGGGGGTCACCGGGAGCAGCAAGGACAGCGTCTTGTTCTTCCCTTCCGCTGGAGAAGTGAGTTCACCGTGGGGGCGCACCTGCACCTTCACCCAGGGCAGAGACCCAAGTCGGGATAGTTATAACCACCCCTCATCAGGAGCCAAAAGAATACTTACCCCGGAGGAGAGTTGCAGAAAGTCTCTGGTTGCTTCAGGAGCATGACTGCAAGTGAGAGACTCTGCACTCGCTGAGTGCAGCCGGGTGGGCTATGTGCGGCTGGCTTACCTGAGCTCGGCTGCAGTCACTGTGAGTTCCTGTGGGGGAGACGCACGTCGGAACTTCAAACACTCCACACCTGCTGGTGCCAGTAAGACTTAATGCAGGCCTGTTGGCCCTGGGGGAACTTTCTGCTATTTGAAGCTCAATAGCGCTGGAACACTATTGACTTTAACTCACAATTGTAGTGGACTCTTTAGACTCGGACTTCTAGTGGGGCATAACCTGGATGTTACCAATAGTGAATGGGGCATAACCACAATCGCTAATAATAGCAGTGAGTGGGACAGGGCACTGCCAAAGAAACACCTGAGCCCGACCTTGAGGGTGGGCTGTGTAATTGTTTGTGGATGTATCTTTCCATTGTGTGAGTTGCGGCAGAAAATAAAATACTTCTCTTTTTATGAAAGTGGGTATACGGCTTGACAATGATTTATTGCTGCTGCTGCGTGCATGTTGAGCTGAGAGCCCGTGTTCACTACCCTCTAGTCAAATGCTTGACAAGACCAATGCTATGAGCATGGTGCAATGATGTTTGATTTGATTCTATTTTCTCCAGCCTAGCACCTTCTTCTTCCCCTCTGACACTAGTCACACTCCATCATCTGGAGGCCCTGACTGTTGCATATAGCCCTATCTACCTTACACAATGCTCAAGAACTCCATGACTACCCATGTGGACACTTCTTCCATGCATTTCACTTATGGTTATCGTGAATGATAATCAGATGACACAATGGCGTAGTACGGAACATTACCAAATAATGTATAAGGCCTGGGAATGTCCAAAGCAAGTTTGATCAAATGATGTTCTGGTGCTTTGAAAGTGTTTTGAGCCGTGGATGCCATTCTTAGGGCACTTGTCACTTACAGTGCAAGAAACACAACTGCATTTGAAATTCTTGATCTGTCCAGTGCAGGCTATCAAAAATCCACCCTAAACCTGGACTTCATGAGTTCATTCTAATGTGAGTCTTGCGTGCCATTTACATCATCTTCTCGGTCAATTTTTAACAATCCACCAGCATTCCTAACCTATGTCCAACTGCCTCATTTAAAGTTACTTTCTCAGAAACATTCCAATAATAAAATAACTCCCTAGGGATTATGTTTTTTTAATGTGTATTTGTATTTTACAACAAATACAGGCGAAGACTACCAGTTCAGTTTGCTGAACATATACTGTACAAGCTATGCTGTTTAACTTCTCAGCTTTTTACATGGTAAAACCAATAGTTTGCATTACATGAGGAGGAGGCATGATATGTCACGATAATGCAAGCATGACAAAAGGGAATACAGATAAACATAGTTTGCATTTGTAGCCGGCACCGTTAGTTATCTTTCCCAGCTGGGTAGGTACGCCGCGGTGTCCAGACGTCCTTGGGGGCGGGATCTTCCTTGTAGTAGTGTCCCATATGTTTCTGAATTTATAGAGTATATAGTCAGGTCACAGAGCCAGCGAGCACAGCTTGGTGTGGCCCTCCCTTTCCAGTGCATGGCAAGCCCTACTTTTGCCCATTAGTAGAACTATAGCAGCAATTTCCTGCAGGGCTTGGGGAATTGTTTTACATATCCCGGCAGGGTCAAAAGTGGAGTCATCTCCAGCGCTGTAGCAGTGATCTGCTGCAGGTCATTGACGAGTTGCTGCCACCATTAATATATTGGTGGACAGGACCAGGACATGTGGAGAAAATCAGCATCTGAGGCCCCACACCTCAAACAGTTAGAGTCAGCGGCAATCATATAGCATAACATAGTGACAGGAGTAGTAGGAACGGTGTATTTATTTCAGCCGAATGATTCTAAATTTACCATGGAGGGAAAAATCTTTAATTTCTCAGCAACAATATAGCCATTGTGCTTCTGTGGCGTTGATTCCCAAGTCACACTCCCACGTAGCTTTCATATCTTCATTATTATTATGGATGGCAAATCCCAATTTGGGGTTTCATTTGGGAACGAAGGGTATAGGCCTTTCAAGGAGTTGTAAAGCTGCTGATATGTTAGCGTGTGCCTTGGTTTGATGGGGGCGTTTTTCAGATAACCTGTGATTGTCAGAAAGTGGCTATTTATTAAAGATCCCCAAGATGACCTAGTCCTCTAGCATAGTCTTTGCCAGCAGGAGGTGCAGCAAGTATTGGTCTTCTGTACCTGTTAGATCTGCTATCCAAGCCCAACCCATACGTCTCTCTGTATTGATTTGGGCAGAGGGTCGACATGGCTTCAGCAGTATGCTGGTGTGACTTGGGACGGGACGGCCAGCCCAGCCTCTTAAGTCATGGAATGTTGTGCTTGTCTGGTGGGATGTAACTGATAGTGTGCAAATCGGGCTTGCGCCACAAGATAATACATTTTGAAGTTGGGTGCCCCAGACCCACTCATGGTAATCATAGTGTCTGCCATGCAATTGTGGGTTGTCTGCCCGTCCAGAGTAATTTAATCATCATAGAACTGAGTCGCTCAAAGAAAGCATGAGCTAGCGTGATAGGAACTTTTCTTGAACAGGTACAGCAATTTAGGTAATACCACCATTTTCATGACGGCTGTTCCCCTTGAGGGCTCCATCGATCACAAGCCCAAGCCAGGCAACAACATGCTTGTCACCTTCATCCACAACCACTACCTCCTTAGAAAACAGATGCAGTGGCAAGAAAAACTGTAGTGACGTGTAACAGTGGCTTAAACTTATTTGCAAATGTCTGAGGTTTGTGGTGGCTCTTGGGGAGGGTAGGTCACTCTGTTGGTTTTGAAATGATTCATCAAGCGGTTTGTGGTCATGTAGACCACAACTCGGTGCCACATACGTGCAGGCTCTTGGGGTTGTATCTGTATAGGTATCAGACACTTCCTGCCTGTATTAGATTTGTTGTCAGCCGTAGAGGCAAGTGTTGTTTGTAGTGCTGATTGACTTTATTTTATTTTCTGAAATGCAGGATTCACCAGGCATGCATTTTAGATATTTAAACTAATAGTGACTAAGAGAGCTCTGTGATCTTTATGGTTCATAATTGAGCTGATTTTATATTATTTATATCATTTTTTTATTCACTCTGAATTGTGATATTTTAAGACATTTTAATGTGTACACATTTGTGTTTTGTAGCACATAATTGTTTACTAATCGCATAATTTGACTGTATTATACTATTAGCAAAATAAAAGTTTCCTTACTGTAAAATTACCCGCCTATGAGTTCCTGCTGGTGAGTTTGTAACTCGATATGTTGCGAGTCTGTGAATTGACCCGGCTCCCTCTAGGCCAGTGGTCCCCAAACTTTTTCGACCGCGGCTCCCTTGACCCATTGGCCATTGCCCGTGGCTCCCCACTGTTACTTTTTTTGGAAGGGTGGGGTGGATGCAAGACCGGCCTCGGGAGTACTTGCATTTTTCTCCCTGAAATTAATTGGGATGAAGCTGATGAAGGTATTATAATCATATACTCAGGGTGTTTCGTATTACTAAGGCGACGCCTCTAATAAAATATTCCTAGTTACACTTCTTTGCCCATGCCTTTTATAAAGTACCCCCTCAGACTTTTTTATCCCACTTAGAGTGCTAGATAGCACCTCTATGCATGTAGCTCCCATTGCTAAAGTGTTTTCTGCGCTTGAAGAATATTTGCATGCACTTCCATTTCTACCCATGTCATACGTGCAAACACATCTGTCTCAGCAGGGTGACTCACATTTTTTTAAACGCATACAACTTTATTTTTGCTGTCTCCTCCCTAAAATTGCCTCCAAATCAATGCAAGTAAAATAAATTCCTACGATTTTTTTTATTTTTTTTTACACGTCCCTCTTTCTTGCTTCCAAATGTTGCCATTGTGCCGTATATGATGATTTACTGTGCTCAAGGAGATAGCAGGCCTGTCTGGAAATGTGTGTGTACTGAAATGTGTAGTGGAAGTACCTATAATTCAAGTAAAAATGTCAATACTTAATAATACTTAGTGTGTTTAATAGACAGGACAACTGTACTTTCCTGATAACTTGCATTGGTGTAAAATGCATTTGGGAAAAAACAAAACTATTAATGAGTCTAACAAAATAAATCAGGCATCTTCCGCTTACTTTGGGAGTGTTGGAATGTGGGGATCCAGTGAAATATGGAGGTCATCTCCCTCCATATGCCATCAATCAAGCACAACATTTACAGCTTTAGGCATGTCACTTACAAATAATCGACATCATGCTTTTATGTCAAATTAGTTTAACTGAAGCCAACAGACCCTTCAACATTAAATGCATTAAAGTGCTTGGTGTGTGGCTCCCCTGGCTAGGTTTGACGGCTCCCCAGGGAGCCACGGTGCACAGTTTGGGAACTACTGCTCTAGGCGGATACTGTGTTCTGTTTACCATTCATTGAACAACAACTCTAATTGTCTCTTAGAGCTAGTGATATTTCTTTCGGGATCTTTCACACACATACCTCCCTCTACAGCAGCTTTCTTTCGGGATCTTTCACACGCATACCTCCCTCTACAGCAGCGTCTGCAAACAATGAGGTATCTTAGCATCTTCTTTCATGGAATTTAACCGCCATAAAACTTCACTTCCCAACACAATGAGCAGTGACCATTTCCTCCCTGCAGACCTTCTTTTAATGATGTCTCCACCAACGGGGAAAACAAACCTGCGGGGCTGGGTATGTGGCAGGACTTCCGGTAATATTATCCTAAAAACCCCATTGCCCTGGATCCCGTAAGCTGGTCAGGCCCTACAAGTTGAATATTGACATTACTAACTGACCAATTCTCTAATTTTACTGAAATATATTATAGCCTACCTATATCTTACAGAACAGTGCTAGACCCCCCCCCCTACTGTTTGCCTTACCTCTCCCTCTTCTTATCACCCTCACCCACTTGTACGCCCAGGTACTAGCCTCCCCGCAGATGGACACAAGAGCACTGTTGGGTTAAAAACTAATTGTGGCTTGTTCCATCACATAACACCTGGATCTGAAGAGTATCAGGAAACTATTGATTGCTTGTAACTTGAACACCGAACATGTGGGTGTATAATATGGAGTTAACACTTGTCAAATGACAAACAGCATTATAACATCAGTCTTGTACATTTTGATCTTTAAACTAGACTTTAGACAGTGGCACTAAATAACCTTAGAGGCACCATTGCTCAAGCCGATGACCACCCCATCGAAATGTAAACACAACAATGTGAGCAAGTCTGGAGTAAAGCTGAAATGTAGAGTCTGCCAACAGGTCACCCTTCACCACAAGCTAGCCCCTAACCTATATACAAAGTCATTTTACAGCCTACTTTAATCCACGGAAGACACCATTATCTTCTGTTTTCCGTCTTTCCCAATTACTTTCTTTCAGGGCCACTAACATAAAGCGGTGGTTGGGCGGGGAATTGCCACTCGGCATAGGCAATATTTGGTTCATGGAAATGAAGAGAAAATGGGGGCTAGATGGTTGGGGCATCTTGACATTTAACCCCCATAGGCCCCAATGCCATGCTTCGCTTGGGTGTGCCCTCACTAAGGCAAAGGCCCTCCCACTATCAGAGGCATTATCCAACCTTACCGCCCCAAGAGATCTTTAAGATCAGACAATAAACAACTGGCAGTAGTCCCAAAAATAAAAAGAACTCGAAGCAGAGGACGTCGTTTTACATTTAATGCCGCAAAGTTGTGGAATCATCTACCTACCGTTATCCGCCTGCAACCCAACCATTCGATTTTCCGAAAGCAACTTAAAACGTATCTGTTTCCTTAGGACTGCTTGTAGTGGGAACCGCAACGCTACTAGCGCTGGGATGCTCCCGAGTAGCCATGCGCTTTAGAAATGCCTTTCCATTCCATTCCATTCACTAAGACCTGCAAAATTAGCCAATTAAATAAGGGAATCAGACTGATGAGGGGTAGTGGCTCCTTCCTCGTGGCTGACATACTTTTGCCCCTAGCACCATCTTCCCAGCACTTACTGGTGATTTTTCTCATAGTAGTTCTGGGAGCCTATTGGGTGATATCACCCTCACCTCTCCTCTTCCCTCCTCTCCTTGTTAATACATTGCTATCTGGTATTTGTTATATTCAGTAACGTTGACTCCGATTATATTTCATTGTATGATCATGTTCTGTCTGATATATGACCTTTATGCCATGTTTACTGTTCAACAAACTCCTGTGACATCTCTTTGGTCCTGTCTACACTCTTAAAAAACTAGCAATTAATATAATTAATAAATAAACTAGCCGTTTGCATACCCTTATATGTGATAAGGTGTCTAAGTGCAATGGTACTCCACACCATATGGCCAAAGGAAAATGTGGGTATAATTGGAACACCTTTCTGAAGGTTGTGATTACCTTACTTGCAGTACTATATGCAGGGTATAGTATCAAAATATTTTTAGTTAGTCAAATGCTTTACTTGGCTAATTTAAAAAAGACATAAAACAACAATGAGAGCAATTTGCAAAAAAAACAGCATTTATAAGAGAATAACAAAAAAAAAAGTACAAGCTGACAGTATTAAAAAACTCATAGCTGTAGTAATGAGTGAGCATAGCCTCCCATGGATCTTCTAATCTTACGCGAACGAGAGATAGAACTGATTACAGCCTGGTATATAAACTCACTTTCCAAGCATTGAAGATACTTCAAAATCACTGCTGCAGATCTAAAGTTGAGGGAGCGCAAGATAGGACGCTCTCGGGACTGAATAAAACTTAGAAAATGGATAAAAGATTGTTGGCAGGTATTATCACATGGGCAGCAAGGCAAGGAAGAAAACCAACTGCCTTGAAGAGGATAAGCTACCAAATATTGAGATGTAGACAACCTGAAACATGTCAAAAAGAACCTGTATTCTGGATTAGGAACCTACAAAAATATCCCTCGATTCAATCAGATGCTGTAATCTCTAAATACGAACTGACCGTGTCAATACGCATGGACTTATTGGCTCGTTTCAGATCTATGTTTGTTTGAAAAAGGGTACTAATAAGGGCCCTTTAATTAGCATTGATTTCCTTAGGTGACTAAAACAAATGTGGAATGCCCAATTTTGACAATGTTTTTTTTATGTAGGCAAGCCAGGGAATTTTTTTCCTCCATGATCCAAATTAATACAATCGTTTAAAGCTGAACAAGAAAATTTTGTATATGGGGAACACTAGAATTTTACGTAAAGTAACAATGGTGCCAAATTGACCAAATTCTCTATATAGGGCAATCCAACATCTGAATGGGTTTTTATGTTTGCAGTACTGCTAGGTACCGCCAACAACCTAGCAAGAAATTTGTTCTCAGCAATCTGAAAAGGGTAGCAGTCCGCATACCTCCAGACTCTAGCTCCATAAATACCCAAGGAAAGACATTTGGACTTATAAAGGGAGATAAGTTCGCAGACTGGCTTTTGATTAAGCTGCTTAGAAAATTCAAAAACAGCGTCAGCTGCATTTTCCATCTTACGTCTTCTCTGGGTCAGAGGTTTATCCTGTTTATAATTCGAATTCAGTAAAATCCTGAGACAATTCAAATTCGGGACTTTAGTAATTGGGATCTCATCAATGACAAACCTGCGGTAGTGGGTACTTTTAGGGCAGAGAGTCATTACAAAAGATTTCTTGTGGTTAACCCTTAAATTTAAGTGCCCCATAAACTAATTGAAGGAGTCCAGCAATATCTGGAGCCCATTTGTAGTCCGAGATGAGGGTACCGCATCATCTGCGTAGAGCAGGACGGGACCATTCGAGTCCCCACCCTCGGTAAGTCCTTCCCTTTATCTTGTAAATATTGGTCCAAGTGCATTAATATAAAAAAGAAAAACAAAAGTGCAACCTTGTCTTACCCCATTATGGACTTTAAAACAGGAGGTATATTCCCCAAGGGGGCCATAGCGGTCTTGGGCATCTCAATGTAGACGCTTAAAAACATCAATCAGTGAATTTTCCACACCGGCTATTGCCAATAGGTCCCATAACCTACCCCTGTCTACCAAATCGAAAGCTCTGTAAAGGTCCATGAAGGCAAGATGTATAGAGCCACGTCTAAAACCAAACTGGACGCCAGAGAAAAAAACACTCTCTTCTGCCCGGTCATACAATTTCTGGAGGATCACCCTTCCCAAGATCTTGACCGAGGAGTCCAAAAGAGGAATTAGACTATAAAATGAGGGATCTCCTCCGTCGCCTTTCTTAAAAATGGGGACTATAGTTGATTTCCTCCAAGAACCAGGTATTTTGGCTGCAAATTGGCTTGAAAAACATTTGTTAACAAAGGGGCCCAGAGCATTATATTTTGTCTAAAAGCATCAACAGGCACCCAATCAGGGCCAGGAGCTTTGCCAGGTGTACTCTTCATGATAGCCAAGGATACATTGTTAACATCAATGGAAATAGAACAAGAGTTATTACCATTGATTTGAAAGGTGGAGGGTGGATCTTCATCTGGGTGGGAGTTTGTGGAATCTGGTGTTAACTGAGTGGCTGAATTCGCCCCACAAATGTTTGAGTAGTGGCACAACCAGACATCTGATGGAACGTGGCCACCAATCTTAAGTTTTTGTCCTCTTGAAAATTTGAATGGTTATTCACCTCCCAGAAAGCTCTAGAGTTCTGGAACTGGGCAGCTATTTGCAAATCCTCCTAGGCCTTTTCCCCAATCTCCCTCTTCCTGATGTCAAGAATTGACTTATAGGATCTCCTAGCATGACTAATATCATTCGCATTTCTAGGGCGAGACTTAATTGCCAATTCAAGGTTCTTGTGTGCCACTGAGCAAGCGCATCTACGAACCATCTACGAAGAGGGGGTTCAGTGGAGGTCCTCTTGATGGTAGTAAGGTTAGACATGGCCTTACAGAGGGCATCAAAAATGCCCAATACTGTGAGACAGTCTCTCACATCGTCTCTTGTCTCAGCGACTAAATCAGGCAAAAAGCTTCTTTGTCCATGTTTCCCCATTTAAATCCGGACCCCCTGATTCACACTATATTAAGAGTCAGCAGGACCCACTGAAGCGGGCGGTTCCATAACTGGACAGATAACAGATATGGTAACTAAATTAGAGTTCCTCATATTAGATGGCAAGTTCTTAGATTCTAATACTGTAGGAGATAGGGAGGAAGAAAATAGAATAACATCAATAATGGATTCCCCACCCCTCCCAGTAAAAGTTGACCAAGCCAGTGAAGTCTGGTCATACAGGTCTGAATTAAAAAATAAGTTATGTTTGAGGACAATTTGATTCAGTGACTCCCCATAAGGATTGTGGATGAAATGAGAAAAATCCTCCCCCACCAATTACGTAGGCCACAAACTCGTTCACCCGGCAAGGAACATTTGGTTATGTCAAAGTGTCCAAATCATAAAAATGGATACCCTATCTGAGCGTTTCTCTAAAAATTAAGAAATGAAAATTTTCAGTTCCCGAATCATCTCTACCGGGTGATTTCAAAAGAATTTGTAATATAAATTAATCAGAAGAAGAGAAAAAGAATCAGACAAACTCAGAAACAAAATTTGATACCATGGAGAACACCGCCATTCAGTGACTACAATATTAGACAACTTAAGAGAAACAAGAACTCCTAGGTCACCCTTGGGTCGACCTGATGGTGAAAGGATAGCTGTAACACAAAAAGACTGGAAGCCGTTTACATAGAAATCATTTGTAGTCCAAGTTTCTTGGCAACACACCACTTCAAATAAATTTAAAGTTCTCATCCAGTCTAGTTCATCTAGTTTCTTTCAAATTCTGGCCACATTCTCAGAGAGAGAGCGCAAAGAGCAAGGGTCAGTTGACTTAGGTGGTAAGCAAACAGTAGAGGACGGGACTCCTCCAATGATAGCTGGTTCTACCTCGAACTCGATGTTAGAAATACTCTCTGACAATGGAGTGAGACAGTCGGTATCAGGGAGACCGGACCACAGAGCAAATTGGTTTTCATAGATAAAAAGGATCTGGTACTAACTAGACAGCACAGCTCCTGCACCACTTGCTCCTTTCAATGAACCTAGTAAGAATGTAGGGTGATAAAAGAAACCAAGGGGAAGTGCACAGATCTTCGATTGGCTTGGAGTCAAATAATTCAAATGATGGAGCAAGGAGCTGACCAACCACTTGTTTCTAAAATTAAAAACAATGCAATCTCCTGGAATAGTTTTGTGGACTAGACCAACCCAACTAACCCTTTGCACAGTAAGAATTTCTTCCATCAGGTCATGGTACCATCCAGACATAGAAACGAGCCAATGGGCAACTCTCAGTTTAAGTGACTGCCAGTCATTATGAGAATGTTCACTTAGTGGAGTTACACCTGTAAGGACTATGACAAAAGGCATGCAATCAGGCAGTAATTGCAAGCAGTCCATGTGTCTGTGATCAGAGCTGCAGGACCCCTGGACCTCTGTTACTGGTACTGCTCTCTCTCTCAAGAACCTGGTGCAGAGTTAGAATTAGTATTAGAATGGTCCGTTAGCTGACTGGAGCTCCTAGCAATTATTTGACTGGGCAAACAAGGGGCTGGTGAAATATTCACCAAAAAATACCAAAATATTTTCAGTCTTTAATATTGTGTTAGCAAAGGCTTCTCCGACAAGTAGCGCGTGAGCCTCTGGTAGCTCTCCAGCTGCCTGTAAGTAGCTCTCCTGTGTGCAGCCCAGCCTATTAAATTAGAAGGTTTGCTTGGTTGAATTAATATATGTATACTAAAATTGAAAACCATGTATTCGTGGTGAAAATGTGTGTATTTTCAAAAATCATAAGACGATGTCTGGAGAAAAATGGTTGTATTTCCAAAATATATTTAAAGCTGGTATTAGAGTGATAAAAATCAAGTGGTGTTGGGGAGACTTATTACTAATATTATTAACTTGGTACCAGAGACATTGCAGCTACGGCTGTTATGTATTACCCGTGCAGAGGCATTCCACGTTGACAAAGCATTTTTACATTACTGCTGGCAACCGTGCCTGATGCACTGAGATGGTCACTTCTAACAATCCTGTCTGATTTGGTAACTATTACATCTCTAATAATCTTTGTACCTTGTGAGGCTTTTCATTGAATCTAAGTAGTTCTTACTACAGAAAATGTAGGAGAACCCTGTGTTAGCATAATATTATAGTACGAATATCGCCTACCACAATATCCTGAAGGTAACTTTATCTAGCTAAGTACAGGTTTACTATACTTAATTTCACGTGTGTGTGTGTGTGTGTGTAAAAATTAGGCCCTATATGTTTTTGGCCATTTTTCTAGGAATGTTTTGTTCATCTGGGTTTTGTAGAATTTTATTTATGTTGGCATTGGCTTGTGGGCAGCGAAACCTGATGGCAAGGTAGGTTTCTGTGACTTGGAGAGTGTACTGATTGTTGTGCTGGCATAGTTTGATAGGCAGTATGAATTATGATGGTGCAGGGTTTGATGAAGATTGCGGTAGCAGCATGGTTATCAAACAGTAAACTCAAATCTCCCCTTGGGAAACTGTGGTGTTACCAACAAGCCACTCAATCACTATACACAAGGGTCTTCATACAAATCACTCAAGTCTGCAAAAGGGTTCTTCAATCGAACGAGTACCACAACAATATGGACAAACTCATATTTAATAAATGTGTTTCATAACACCATGTACACTTTAGAATATATTATAGTAATCCAGTGATAAAATCACCATCATGTAAGTTAAATCATTGTTATAAAATAACATGTTAAAATACAGCACATAAAAACATAATTCAAACATTAAAATTAAAAAGATGAAAAAGAGAGAGACATATAAGAAAACAAACACGTGTCTATTTTGCTAATACCAATCTGCTCAAAACATTATGCCCGATACACGATATGCTAAAAGAGTAAACATCTATTGTATCGAGAAATCACAGCAAATTTGGTACTGGTCTTTCCCTTTTTCATATTTTTAATTTTAATGTTTCAATTTATGTATTCCTCTCAGACATACATGCACCCAGTACATGCACTATGCACACATGCAATGCACAGTACTGCTCTATTTCCGAACTGAACCCTTCTCAGGCACACATACAACCACGCAGAGCCACTACTCCTGCAATCTGCAGCACTATACATCTACCTGGTGTAGGCCAAGGGTGAGTTAAGCACATAGCAGAGGAAGTTTTAAAAAGTTGAATGATCCTGCAGGCCTCACTCCAATGACACAGAGTAAAAAGGTCCTGTTCACCACTACTGCCACCACTGCTTAACCCCTGGTGAAGGGGGTAGCCTTCTACCACTATGAGGGAAGCGCTTTGAGCGCCCCTCCAAGACCAACAAGACCGGAATCCGTGAGGCAGGCCTGTGTCAAGGCGCACATGCATGATCCATGTTCACCTATGGCAAAAGAAATCAACACTCGGGATCCAGACAACAGTACAGTTGGGCACTCAGGGCAGGGGTACAAGTTTCTTACCATGTAGAGGATTTTTCCGTCCTAACAGCTTGGCAGTACTTAAGCATATGTGCTAGGGCTCTCGTCGGGAGGCAGCTACAGCTTGCACCAACCATTGCCCCTGCCAGCGCTGCCAATGACTGTCCCTACTCAACTACTAACCATCACAGTCCTACAAGTGTGACAGTTCAGACCGTTCCTGCGCACCCAAAGCTATAAGAATGGCTTGGATGGCAGGTATTAGTAATTTTTAATGTATATTGAATTAATAAACAACTGTTGTTGTGCTCATCTCTAAATTAGACAAACAGCGTCACCGTGTGGCAGACTGTCATAAGAGGCGGTGTTCACAATTAATCTGGTACCGATCAAATTAAGCACTGAGGCTTGTAAACATTCTTCGCAGTGTAATTGAGATATCAACGGTATATGTTTTTAAGCTAAAACCAAGGGACAAAACTCATGAATACCAGCTAGGGTAATATGTTCTTATGGGATTTAAATTTAAAAGTGGATTTAAATTGGATTTAAATTGGCAGGTTTCATCAGACATAGGTAACTTGTGCTTCCCATGTTGCCGCCCTCTTCCTCATAGAAAATCTGAAATCAACAGCGAAAAACATCCCCTTCATGCCTGGAAAATAAATATTGTTACCTCATTGGAATGCCGATAGTTCTATTAAACACAGTGACTTACCAGTGAGCTGTAAATTCTAGACCAGGCTTCCTGCTGTCAGCATTTCAATACACTAATCCATAGACTTTCTCTCCTTCACCTATTCCTCTCCTCGGGATATGTGGTTTTGTGTGTATGAGTGAGAGATACAGGGCCTGTGTTTGATGGAAAAGCGTAGAGTCTTACCCCTGCCTCCTTCCATGGCTCCTGCTATAAGTAATACTCAGATCCAGTGGTATCTGGAGCCGCAGAATGAAGAAGGGGGACGTCTCCATGCCCTTATCTTTCCCTCTGCCTTGCCAAATGAGACAAAGCAGCTTGTAGAGCAGAGGGAGAGGCAGGGGAAGCGGATACTTCCTCTCCATTCTTCCATGTCCCTCGAGGTCCATTCACATAAGTTACTACAAGGGTCATACAGATTTAATTCAGACATGCTGCCTTAGGAAGGTATGTTCTTAAACTTTATAGCCAACCGTAGGAAAGTATCCCAGTCAATAAGGTACTGCTGCGTATTATCATGATGATGTTCAGAAACACAGCTATGCTACAGATTATACCTAGACTTACTTAGGGCAATACCAGACTCACTCAGAGCTCCGTCTCTGCCCTGAATCATTCAGAGCTCTACGCATGATTATGGCCTGACTTACTCAGAGCTCTGCTTCTGTGATTGCCCAGATCCACTGAAACCTCTACTCCTGATAACGCAGGTCTCACCCAGAGGTCTACTCAAGACAATACTCTGTCGGAGGCCTGCTCCTTATGATATCAAGACTGTGTCAGAGCTCTGCTCCTGATGATATCAAGACTGTGTCAGAGCCCTGCTCCTGATGATATCAAGGCTGTGTCAGAGCCCTGCTCCTGATGATATCAAGACTGTGTCAGAGCCCTGCTCCTGATGATATCAAGGCTGTGTCAGAGCCCTGCTCCTGATGATATCAAGGCTGTGTCAGAGCCCTGCTCCTGATGACATCAAGACTGTGTTAGAGCTCTGCTCCTGATGATATCAAGGCTGTGTCAGAGCCCTGCTCCTGATGATATCAAGGCTGTGTCAGAGCCCTGCTCCTGATGACATCAAGACTATGTTAGAGCTCTGCTCCTGATGATATCAAGACTGTGTCAGAGCCCTGCTAATGATGATATCAAGACTATCAAGACTGTGTCAGAGCCCTGCTCCTGATGATATCAAGGCTGTGTCAGAGCCCTGCTCCTGATGATATCAAGGCTGTGTCAGAGCCCTGCTCCTGATGATATCAAGACTGTGTCAGAGCTCTGCTCCTGATGATATCAAGGCTGTGTCAGAGCCCTGCTCCTGATGATATCAAGGCTGTGTCAGAGCCCTGCTCCTGATGACATCAAGACTATGTTAGAGCCCTGCTCCTGATGATATCAAGACTATCAAGACTGTGTCAGAGCCCTGCTCCTGATATCAAGACTGTGTCAGAGCCCTGCTCCTGATATCAAGATTGTGTCAGAGCCCTGCTCCTGATATCAAGACTGTGTCAGAGCCCTGCTCCTGATATCAAGACTGTGTCAGAGCCCTGCTCCTGATGATATCAAGACTGTGTCAGAGCCCTGCTCCTGATGATATGAAGACTGTGTCAGAGCCCTGCTCCTGATGACATCAAGACTGTGTCAGAGCTCTGCTCCTGATGATGACCAGATTCAGTGAGAGTATTCTTTCCAGATATCGCAGTCACCTCAGTTCAATCATGTCATTAATGCTAGATGTTTTTATGGTGCTTAGGCTTTCCTCAGGATGTTTTAATTAGCTTAGTGGGACACTCATATTCATTCACAGTTCTGTTCCTGATGATACTCAAAGCTACCTCTGAGACTCCCTCGATGCAGGGGAGAAGATGTGGCCTTAAGGCCAGAGCTGCTAACGTTGGAACTAGGGAACTAGGTCAGTGTCTCGCTGTAGGCTCAACATTTTGGGCTAATCACTTAATCTCCCAGTGCCTAAAAAACATGAATGTGACTTTGTGTAATGTAACTGGTGCTCATGTAAAGGGTTTCAATACCTCTGGGTCGAGTTCGTTCTGTGTAAAACGGCAAAAAAAAAAAAGAAATGCACTTACCTATCATTCTGCGATATGCTGAGTAATAGTGGTGCTAGGTGAGGAAAGACAAGTGTATTTTTAAGATGGGCAAAGAAAGAAGGAATATAAAAACACCTTTTGGAATTCACCTAGGAGGCTCTGCTATGTATTAGTCTTGGGTGGAAGTTAAGAGAAGCTAAACACTTCCGTTTTTTCAGATTATACTGTTTTTCGAAGGCCCGCCCACCTGCACACCCAGTCATAGGCGCTGGAATTAAGGCTGTGGGGGTGCTGCAGCACCTCCAAAATCACCATACTGGAGTTCTGAAGGCGAACTAGCATTAAAAATGACTTTAAATGTTGTTTTTATCTTGTCACATTTGCTGTGAGTTCAAATACAGAGGTCAAATGTCAGTCTAGTCTTCTGACAAACTGATGCTTATTCTTCTAATATGGAGACTGGTGTTTACGTATCTTTCTCGTACTACAAAGAGAGAGGATTTTGTAAAGTGAACTATGTGACAATCTTGCTGGTGTGAAAGAAAGGGCTGTAGTATGTCGTTTTCTTCTAACACACAACAACATTTAAATACCTACAAATTAACTGTACAAATATTTCAAAATAAATAAGCATCTAGGAAAGCACAAATAAAACACTTTTTTTCAAATTTTTAACTGTGATGGATGCGAAGATTTTAATAGGATCAAAGCAAATCAAGACACATTACTTGGCGATGCACAAATTACAATACTCGCTGAAACCCAATTTCCACAGGTTATCGTTTGTGCACTATATAGTTTTAGCAGTAAAATGGCATGCCTGTGCACATTTAGTAATCATTTCAATGGAAATGTGCTGTCTGTAAATGACAGTGGCTACCACATCATGCTTTAGTAATATATTTGTGACAGTGTACTCCCAAATACAACATCAGTTACATATTACATCCTTAGCACTCTCCTGCTGAATAGTCATGAACCATTTGTGACATTTGTTCTTTGTATGTTGCTTGGATTTTTCAGAATCCCTATGAGTTCACTGACGTAACATTGATGGAAGCACTCTTCAAGCACCACTGCACCCATGAATTTCTCACCCTTGTTTACCTGCAGCACGGACGGGTTCTAACTCCCCAGTCATTCCAAACTTGGCCCGGGCATCTGAATACACCACCCTGCTCATCGCGTAGCTGCAAGTGCCAGCTTTTGGATTTTATACCATGTTCGCTTTTTCAATTTCGACCCACAACTGTGGGTGACAAAGTAACAGGAATGGCGTGCACATAGGCTAAGTTAGGCTAAGCACTTATGAAAATTCTATACAGTATTTCTCCCAAAGTAAGACTGGCTTTGAGCTTGAAATCATCACTTTAGAAATCCGAAGCAGAAAACATGCCAGAACTATGTACTATGGATGCTCATACTTTAGCTGAATTTCTTGCATTTATATTTACTGTAAGACCAACAGATGCATTCAATTTCTTCTGTGGTATCATAGGTTATCTAGCCTGGATATTATGTACCCAAAAATGACTACCTTAAATTGGGCTGTCTGTGTTTCGTTGTTGGTAGTGCCAGTCGGATGTTAGACTAGTGAAGTTGGTGATTTATAAGGAGCCTTGGAGGACAAGTCCATGGGTGCTACAGAGATCAGACATCTCAAGAGAGGTTCCTCTGACACTGTCCTGCTGTCTTGGTGAGGGGGAATCAGCAGCAGCACCATTGACTTATTATCTATAGGGGGAGACAGCCAGCCTCTCCGTCACCCCTGTCTAGACATGCGCAATCAGACCTCCCAGGAGGAGGCAGCCTCTCTCCGACCGGTTTCCTGTTGCTCCACTTCACAGTGACTTTACTGTCTGTGGTGTGACAGTCTGGCCTCTCAGGGGAAAGCAGAGTCTCTGTGACCCTGCTCTTATCTGCTGCACTCCATTGTGGCCCCATGGTACTTCTGAGGACCAGTCCTCGCAGAGAACCTCTGCGGTCGAGGCAGGTTCTGCTTGTTACATCTGTGTGTATCAACAGAATACCAGACATCTTGAAACCTGAAACACATGAATGTTGTTGGGTATCTTCTCATCCAGCTATGATGGGAGGTCCCATCTGCAGGCATCTGCACCCCACAAATCAATGATTGAATTATATGCCTAGAGAGCGGTAACGTTTCTAAGATCATGTTCAGTAATACCCTGTAGGGCTTCCTACAGGTTCCCGTACCATTAACTGTCCAATCCTTGCCAAGTATTACAAATATGCAACCTATGGCTAAGTTCCCTGTATGCGACATCTGGATATCATACGTGCCGGCATGAATGTGTCCTGTCTTCACTTTCTTTGACTCAAGCACAACTATGTGCAGCATTCACCCACACTCCGCTGACCACACTTGAGGTCCCATCCATGACACCAGAGTCTATCCGTTGTGTCTAACCTTTCCAAGACACTATTCCAACCAGGCATGCAGGCTCCAGTGTGCAGCTGATCTGACATGCAGGATGCTGTCTGCAGCCCTTTGGACAAGGCATTTCCCAACTTGCAGTTTACCAGGCAAGGAAAGTGTGCTGTGAGGCTATAGAAGTTCACTATAAAAAATGACAAGCAAAATAAAATTAGCTTTTTGTATAGTGGTCCTATCGCTCCGGGTCTGCTTCCAAGCGCTTCAAACAATGAACATGGGGAAGCAAATCAGTTTGAATTGCATTGAAATCCTTCTTAAAAATGTTAAAAAGACATTGCAAGTGCAAGAATTCTACTTCTGTCGCAAGGTGGGCATATACAAGTGTAATACTTACATTACATAATTCCCATTTACCTTGAGGATGAAATCCTGCTTTCCTGTTGCAACTTTATTAGGCTTCACCTATCAGTATTCTGACAGAACAAAGGCAAACACCAAGAGCCCTGAAGTTTTGGCTGACTAATATTTTATCTGTCACTTGAAATATGATGATCTAAGTCTGTCATTATATTTAACCACTTATCTCATCAAGGCTTGAATCATGCTTGGTGCTAACGCAGAAAATGTTTTTGACATGAGAACCTGGTGGGAGATTTTAATCCACAATTTTGTACCTAGTTGGAGAAAATCCTACAGAGGTTGATTTTCTCTTGATTAAGAATTTCCTCCAGAACGAGTTTTGCTACCAGCCATCTCTAAACAACTCCTTTTCAAACTATTGCTTCCAGTTTGTGATTAACTGATGCAAATGTTTTCCTAGCCTTTAACATAACACATCCCTGATAAATCTGCTTGTCATGCTGCTGTTCATGTGCATAGTCCAAACGAAGTTAAATAGCAGCAGATCACACGGTTCAGGGTCGAAGGCAAGTAAAAAGTCAACGAGTGATAGAAGTAGCTGGTTATTGTACTGTTACAGCATCATGATGTAGTGTTTTTTTTTTATAGAGGAGAGTCTTCAACTCTTTCCTAAATTGCTGCAGCAGTGGAGGAGTCCTGGTGGATAAGGAGATGTTGTTCCAGTTCCTAGTTGCATAGATAACCTTTTTACACTTTTTAGTCTGCAGTCTGATGGTTTCCTGGCTGCAGTGTACAGTGTCACAAGCGCCACCGGAGACAGTGCCATTGTCTGCACGATAAG
This sequence comes from Calotriton arnoldi, assembly GCA_963921515.1. Classification (NCBI taxonomy): domain Eukaryota; kingdom Metazoa; phylum Chordata; class Amphibia; order Caudata; family Salamandridae; genus Calotriton; species Calotriton arnoldi. The sequence goes on from CAWUFW010000518.1 coordinate 2,164,184, forward strand.
TGGGGGTGCTGGTCATGATGACTTTGTAAATGAAAAAAGAACAATTGATGGACAGAATGCTGAAACAATGTCAAACATTCACCCCCAGTACAGAGATCTGGGCCTAAATCCATCGTTTTTTTGCAAACCATCCCATTCCAGTTTAGACCCAGCTATATGCAAATCAGTCTTGACCCTGTTCCCCATGGAAACAGTCCAGTCCGAACTGCCAGGCCAGGTCCTCCTGGACAAGAAACAAGCATTCTAGGACCGGTTTCAGGGTATCACCCCTCATCAGTCAGGCTAGCTTGACTCCAGTGGCATGGAGAGCACGGGACCCACGTGATGTAATATGTGAGGTCATAAGCAGTGCATTGCGGAGGTGTAAGTTATAGTTAGCTGAGCTTACTGTAACTGCTACATTTGACTGGTTTCATACGAGGGAAATCTGAGCCTAACTAGAACGTCCCTGTAACCTTTGTTTTTTTCAGTTAATTTTTCAGTTTTTTTAAATTCTATTTCCTAACTATAGCGTCCTTGTAATCTTTGTTTTTTTCAGTGAATTTCTAAGTTTTTTTTAATGTTGTTTCCTAGCTATAACTTCCCTTTAACCTTTGCTTTTTTAAGTGAATATATATATATATACATACAAACACATACGCACACACATACATATATTTATGCATTTTTATTTATTGGAAAACAGGCTAAATTGACAGCTACAGCTCTTTATGGGCCAGACCTAAAAACTAACAGCAATCGGTTAATTTTCCACATTTCAAAAAAGTAAGCAGGTGACGTGATTAATGATTGCAAGACCACAAAGGAAGACCACCACATGCTATTTCTTGTAGGCTTCAGCTTTTGCAGTATTTATTGCTGAATCAGGAGAGGAGATTGGAAGTTGTAGACAAAATATATTTATAGGGAACACGTACCATGTGATTTTGTAATGGATTACAGGAAGGCTAGGCCATTCCAGTTTATTACATAGCAGGCCTCACTTAGAGTTGGCCTGTAATAGAAAACCCCCAGTTTATTCAAGAATTGTTAAATCTGGAATTTCCTTCACTATATTACTCCAAAGTGGGAAACTTCAGTGCTCTGCTATTGTTAGTGTGGTCACCATACACACACCACGGTCTCTTAGGCCCCAGACTCAGAGCTCTCAAGTTTCCCAGTTCCATGCATGAGCAGCTTATCCAGTCCAGGATTTTTTGGTGCATAGAAGGTCTTATAGTCCTGTTTAACACTCTGAAAAAAATCAGTGCTACAAATTCGAGAATTCAAAGAAAATACTTGGAATCGATGGGCTACTCACGCATGGAACGGGAAAGTTTCAGAGTTCCTTACTTATCACCGCTACAAGACCTGGAATATAGGGAGATAAAATATATGTCCACAAGTAGCAAAGCTTGGATTCGATCTTTCATACTTACCTGTTCTAACATAACGCCTCCTTGATATTGTTCTCCTGTCCAGAATACAATTTCTAAATGAATATTCATCCTGGGCCCAATTAACAACTTCTTTTGCCTAATTGAAATGCACAAAAAGTTCTACGGTCGTAAATGGAGATCATGATGCACAGAAACAAAATGTGTGGACATTTACATACATAAATGTACTGCCACATTAGGTTGAAGTGAGTTTGTGGATGTAGCGAAAATTATCTAAGTACGAGCATTCTTGATGACAGTGTAAGACAACTGAGTTCCCCAGCAAGAAAAATATTTTCCAGCTGGAAACGAATAAAGTAAGTTTGTATTGTTGCATTTCTGTACCTTTTACTACCAGTAGAAAGGATGCTGAAGCACTTGCCAACACAGATAGCTTGTTACACTGGCCTTGATTGCGAGTTTAGGTATTTATCGCACATGATAAATAACCATTCCATGGGGTACATTATTTATTGTGTGCGGTAAATAATACCTATCATGAGTGTGTGGGGAGTAACATGCGGATTTTGGTGTTTAACGCATAAAAATTCGCTTGGTACGGTAAATACTGCAAATTTCCCCTGGTAAATTTTAGCAGGTTTAAAACGCCGAAATGTAACGACAGCTGAGGTATTTTATACATCCGATAATTATTGGATGTGTTAAATACAGCCAGACAGGTAATTCCACTCCATGCATAAACAGGAGTTTACGCACAGGTCGGAATCTACCGGCTCTCTCGTAATCAGGGCCACTGTGTATGGTCTGTGGTTGAAAGACTGTTGTCTTAGTTTTGAGCCTGTGTTGGAAGCATTTCCATGTTGTGCAAGATGACCACCAATGTGCGGTTATCGTGTTACGGGACACAGTGCTTTTCAGTGAGGTGAATGAGTAAGTGTGTGGGATAGACCCGCAGTTTACGGTTTTAAGTATGCTGACAGCAATGGCCTGCTCTACAGGCCCCTTTGTGGTGGCTGTAACTATTATATAAGGTTCTAGCCCATTTTTCTATATTGGTTGCGTCATTGGGGGCATTCTCTCTACGATTGTATGGGGCAAGACAGGGACCATGCATGGAAGAGGGTGGTTGTCAGAGTCTGCCCCAGTTGGACTGCGATGCAGCCCTCCTTTATATCATTGTGACTAAGGTGACAAGTGAAGGTCACGTTATATAGCCATGCAGTGTGGAACTATTTTAGAGTCCCCTGTGGGCCAGCATTACTTTTTAAGCACCGGCCGAGGCTGACGAAGCGAGCAAAACGAGTTGCAGAAAAAGGAAGGCCCAGGCGAGGAAAACAAACTCCCGCGCGCTTGCCCTCAGCGTTTACTGCAGTCCGTGCGCGCTGACGCACTGCAGGTTTGCGCGCGCCCATTGGCTCACCTTTCCTCAGGCACTGCCAAGGCCGGTGACATGGTTGGATCTTCCTGTCGTTAAGTCACATCATTTGGGTTGCCCTATTACACAACCTTTTTCTGTAGACGTGACACACAAAGCTGAGAAGGCTGGAAAAGGGAAACGTGCGGGCCCGTCGTGGATTTTCCTGCTTGACTGCTCCATAAACTGTACTCCACCCTGGTGCTGTTGGCACAGGTCTGGGCCTGATATAAGAAAAAAAGTTCAGAGCGCATCCATATCACGTTTGCTGCTGCCGGGTGCTTATTATACACCAACACCCTATTAAAAGGAGTTAATTCAGGCTCTCTGAGATACAGCTATTGTCTGTAGAAATATCAAAACAAAGCAGACATGCATTGTTTTTATTTCTTCGCCAAAAGTATCCTGAAAACAGGAAGTAAACATGTCAGGTCACAAAGTCAAAATGCAGCCAATCAGCAGTCCACGGTAACTGCTGCACGTCTCTCTACACCTGTTAGCTCATGACAGGGCTCGTGTTCAGGAATGTCCCCGGATGTATCCTCTCCCACGCACCTTTCATTCACTCCTACACGACTAAGACAGGGTCTATGCTCCCTTGAGTAGGTTGCACTGCGTGAACCCACGATGATTTGAAGCGGTCAGCGGGGACTTTGCTAAGAAAAAACGAGTTTGCATCACGTTGTTGTTACATTCAGTGTTGCTGCATGGCCGCAAAGTAGAAAAACACCTGAGCAGAACTGGTTAAATCTCCACAGTGAGGTGAAATTTCAGGTAGGGCACAGGCGTGCCTGTAGGCACGAGAAAATAGGCCAAGCACATGAGGGCTAAAGTTCGTCTCCCATTCACCGTGGCAGAGCGTTGTATCATTCCTCACTAAAAGAGAGCTTTCCACGTTAATTTTACCCCTGATAGTCATCACAGCCTGAATGATGGCCTTGAACCACTCACAAATATTTAGCAAGGGGTTCTCCGGGTTTTTCCTCAGTGGCCAAAGACTAGCAAAAACAGGCATTTAAAAGTTTTACATATATATATATATATATATATTTTTTTTTTTTGTTTTTTTGTTGCAGAAACTGATAGGAGTGGCACAGGGCGATCTGTACCAAAATCGAAAACAAAAAAGAGCTACGAAGTACAGTAAAATGAAATATTAAAACAAATACTAAATAATTCCAGCGTGAAATATGGGAGTGACTGAACCATAATATCATGCAACTACCCCAAAAATTCCTAAAAAAAGCAATGAGGCCAATGTGCGAAGGCGCAATACCGACTTGCGAGTCTCTAAAAGCCCGAAAAAGCCCATTTTATTTTTTGAAATTCCCAAAGTGATGTATGATTGAAACATCTGAAACGATTTTACAAAAATATGTATCTCACTCTTGTTTTTTTTTTTTTGCACGTTACGCCATCATAAACACAAAGTAATTTTTTGTAAAATGCACAGGAGCAATACAAATATCAATATTACATATGACACGTGGGTTGTGGAACAGAAATTTGACATTCAATGTCACCTTCTTGGACCATATATAAAAGCCCAACCCACATGCCACGTCAAGTTTTTCTCCTCACCCCTTTACTTAGCTGTCTGTGTAGCACTTGTCGAAGATGAAAAAGAAGCGGAAGTCAGAAACACTGTGATTCTCCAAACCTGCTCCGTTGCCTTCTCTGAACCAGGCTCTATATTATCATTATTTATTTGTAAAGCGCAACGTTCACCTGGCAGGCATCTTGGCGCTATCAGAGTTAATCCGAAAGATCAAAGCTTGTAACAGCCGTTTTGTTCCATTGAGTAGTCCAGACTCCATCCTTGGTTTATTTAGGATAGAGCCAAGTTTTTAGGTCCTTCCTGAAACTAAATAGATCTCTATTTGATCTAAGGGAGATGGGGGGCTTATTCCAGGCTTGTGCTGCCTTGACTTAAAAGGCACATATACCGGTTTAGCTGACGACGATCTCAGCCTACTTGTCCTTTTGGAGTAGGTAAATTTATCCTGTAGGAGTCTGGGTCCTGATCCATTTAAGGCTTTATGGATAATGCACATTGCTTAGAAAATGCCTCTATCTTTCACTGGCAACCAGGGAGTTCTTTCAATGTTTCTTTTGCAGAATCAAACCATGATTTGTTGAGGGCTAATTTGGCCGCCACTACCTGTGTTCTACGGAGTATTTTAAGCAGATATTCTGGGATTCCCAATAGGTAGGCATTACAGTAATCAATCCTTATTAGAATTGTACACTGCACCACCAGCTTTCTTGCTGGCTGTGGAAGCAAGGGAACAATTTCCCTCAAGTTTCTCATAAGACCATGACAGGTGCCCAGTGTCTTATTAACCTGGGTTTCCATAGAGAGTTTAGTATCTATCTGCACTCCCACGTTTCACACCGATTTAGCCGTAATCAAATCCGCGGCTTTTGTCCATGGCCAGAAGTTATTTGGAAGTTGGCCGGGAACTTTGTTGGGAGAGCAGCACATGAACTCTGTTTTGCTTCAGTTAAATTTTAGTGTGTTATTACTGAGCCAGTTTGCCATTTCTGATAGGCAAATGTGGAAGTCATTCAACTGGTTCGGGTCATCATTGTTCAGAGATATAATTAACTGGGTATCATCTACATAGTTTATGAAAGACAGCCCAAAATATTTAATTAGGGTTAGTAGGTAGCGTAGATACACATTAAATAAAATAGAGTTTAGGGCTGAACCTTGTGGCACTCTATGCAAATGCGCTTTAAACTCTGATCTGAACAAGGGGAGAGAGCGAGCTTGCCATCTCACTGATAGATGGGATTCAATCCACTTTAGGAAGGTGCCTTCCACCCCAATCTCTTTTAATCTGTTGAGTAAAGTTCGGTGCTTGATGTATGTAATAAGGGTGGTATCAGACTTTTCCACTACGTCTTCCTGATTGGGCTTTTCCTGGATCAGGGCTAGTGTTGAAGGCTAAGATTGTTTCCCTATTGGTGGACGTGTCAGTCAGTGTGATTTAAGGTGGAGTCCATACTAAAGCTAGTCCCATATTCTTCTCTGCTGCTATCCTTCCTGGACCCTTATGATGTTCAGGATCTTGCCTGAACTGCTGCTGCCCCGCCGTTTGCCCTAAGGTAAGGGCTAAAAGTTGGTACGCTGCTTTACCCTGCCCACGGGAACCAACCTTGTCACTGGCATCCACCTTCCTGTGAACTTTACGAAGGTATGACTAAGCGACACACATCTTCGCATCCTGCTACTCGATCTTCCTAACAGGTACTCCTGGCTGTTTGTACCACTGGGGTAAACCCTTGATCGTGAATTAGAATAATCTCGAACGTCTTGTTTTAATTTCTGACTTTGGTTACACAGCCCCACTGCTACAGACCATACAGAACGAAGCAGCCAGACTCCTCCTGGATCTCCCTAGATAAACTCACATCACCCCCTACCTCAGGGATCTCCACTGGCTCCCTGTACAGGAAAGCTGCCAGTTCAAGCTCCTGACCCACTCTTACAAGGCCCAACACAACTGCGGACTCGTCTACTTGAACCACCACCTGAACTTCCATCAACCCACCGACACCTCTGCTCTGCGTCCCTTTCTCTAATCCTCCCCCCTGAATCTGACGTAGCAGAATGCAGAGGTCGCTCCTTCTCCTGCCTCGCAGCGAAGACATGGAATTAGCTACCCTTCCATCTCCAGACCTCCTCATCTCTTCCAGAGTTCCAAAAGTCCCTGAGGACCTGGCTATTCGGCTAGTCAACTGGACCCTGCCCTTACGGATGGCAAGAAGTGCTCTACAAATCTAAGGATTGCTTGATTACTCATTTCTGAAAGAGATAAGAGTAGGACCATGGCATAATGAAGATGTAAAAGTAATCCAAAGGCTAGAGCGGAAGTGAGAAAAGTCTGATTAGTGGTGCATACTTTTATGACATAGGGAATGCACGGACAAGTCATAGAGTTGAGCAAGATTCCTGTTCAATCATTTATTCAACTAACAAATAAGATAACTAGCTAGTACAATGGTGTTATATTATTGCATCCCAGTGTAAACATGACACATGCCTCAAGCAGGAGCCAATGTTGGGATTTCAGAGTGGTTGCAATACACTCCATTTCTTGCCACCCACAATAAAATGTACCATTGAGTAAAGCACAGTCTTCATCAAGAAGGCTTTTCTGGGAAGCCCCACTAGCATGATACTGCTGCCATCGAGATGTTACTGCCGGAAGAAACAACATGGCATCGATACCCAGAACAAGTTATGTAGTGTAGAAAGTAAAGAAATTACCATTGCGCAAGAAAGAGAAAATTAAAGCATGGTTGAGAAGGGAAGTCTCACCCATGGATGACAATCATCCAGCCACAGATTTGTGGTCTTGATGGATGCAAAATATGCAGCTAGAGACTCGACTTCCATAATTATTGAGGTTTTTTTTTTTCTCCCAGTGCCACTCTCTTGACATACCAGGTACAGCTCAGTAGCTTGGGAATCACAATCCCCAAAGCCTCTCCTAATCTTTTTCTTAGTTTTATTCTCCTGGTGACAATCACTTAGGACACATCAAGGAACAAGAGTAATCTCCAAACCTGGTGTATTACTTTCACACGCGCTGTGGGATCAAATCATGGTGAGTTTCCTTTTGCAAGACCAGCAAAACTGTTCCACAGTTGATAGATTCACTGAGCCCTATTCACAAAGGCAAAAATACATGTGTAGATTTACTGCAAGTAAATTTACTCTTACCCTTTCAAGTAACTTTACTACTTTTGGCTATTTTACATTTATGAGTATAAAGTGACTCAAAAGTGTATATTTACATATCCCTACCACATGAAACAGGGGGTGCAGTCAGTAAAATTATCTTACACGATTCCAAAGTTTCTATTTGTAGTGACTTTAAGAACGTATTTGACGTTCTGCACACATGGTGGAGATTCCGCATTGGGTGGGGATCTCCTTCTGATAAAGTATATGGAAAAGTGTAAAAGTTTATAAAAACTTTTTTAAAATTATGTTTATGTGATCTCTTAATATAAATTCATAGTATTTATTTATTTTGAAGGCAGAACAATATATAAATGTTACAGAACTGATAGTGTTAATTTTAAATAAAAAATGTAATTATTTAGAATATATTAATTATTTTTCTGAAGTTTAAATTTAAAAGCAGTCTCACTTAATGTAAAAAAAAAAATATATATATGTGTGTGTGTGTGTGTAAAGAGGTGTATAGAATTAGTTAAAAGTAATGTAATTATTTTTCAATAAACATATTTGTTAAATTATTTATTAAATTAAAAAAGGTTATTAACATATTTAAAAATAAATGCCTTATTTGTAGATTTTCTTTACATTAAATTAAATGTATTTATATGTCTTACTAGTTTAAATAATTTAATTTAACATTAGGTCTTATGTGGTTTTATTTTATGTCCATACCTTCATTATTTTCTAGGTGAGGGTGTTGCAATGCCATATTTGGACTTGTGTGGTGCTGGACTTACTCCAGCTCTGAGCTAAAGTACATTTGCTACAGTTTTGGGTCCTTTTTAGGTCGAGCCTAGCATTTCAGCGCATGCGCTGCTCGCTTTGCGAGGCATGCAGTATTCAGTATAGCGTGGAAGCTTCGTGTAAGCTCCGCCCACTCTCCGCCCATCTTTTTCATTGGCTTTTGTCTTAAATGCTGCCTTCCGATAGGCTTGTTAGTCCCTCCTTATGACGGCCATGTCGTCATTTGTGTCCTTCCATGGCCACTGGCCCCTTTACTTTCAACACTATTTTCTTTCCGTTCCTGCTGGGGGCGTGGAAGGGGCGGCACGAATGCCGGGGTGCTCCACGAGTTGCTCTGGAGAAGCGCACTGCACGGCGATGTTTTCACAGAAGTCGGCACCTGCTCCTTGTGGAGGAGTGAGGAGGAACTCCTGATGCCGCGGCTGTGATTCGCACTCTCCCGCCTCCTCGCGCCCTCAGATGCATGTGCTTGCGGACTGGCTCGAGGCTTGCGAGAAGTGCCCTCTTCGGACGGATGGCCTTGGCGCTCTCTGTCCTGGCTCTCATCGTGGTCTCGATCGTGGCTGTGCTGCTCAGCGTGCGCTTTGAGGAGTGCGGCATCAATGGCCAGAGCCTCGGGGACGGTAGCAGCAGCAAGCTCGGCAACTGCAGCTTGCAGGAGGCTACGCCCTTCAACCAGCAGCAGGAGGCACCTGAGGGCGATCCGCATTCTGGCAAGGGAACCGCCGAGGAGGCAAGCGGCCCTGGGCCCAGCCGTGGCTGCCCACCGACATGCGGCCCCTGCACTACAACCTGCTCATCACTGCCTTCAGGGACAACTTCACCTTCTGCGGGTAAGTCAATATCCAGGTGGAGTGCTTAGAAGCCAGCCGCTATATAGTGCAGCACGCCGACCGCGTGGCCATCGAGCGGGTGCAGGTGGCTGAGGACAAGGTGTCCGGCGCCGTCAGGGTGTCCAGCTTCTTCACCCACCCCGCCAACCAGGTTTTCGTGGTGGTGCTGGAGAGAGCGCTGGAGGCATAGAGGAGCTATAATCTCAAGATCGTCTACACGGCCTTGATCGAGAATGAGCTGCCAGGCTTCTTCCGCAGCTTCTATCTGATACACGGTGAGAGAAGGTAATGTGTGTGCGGCCACGCCGCCTCAGCACGCTGTTTACAGGTCCACTCACTATAGTGCACTGCCCACCACACTGCAAGCCTGCTTTGTGCCCCCCGCTCTCTCAGCACCACAGTTTGTGAGACAACTTAGTGCTCGGCAATATCCCAGTCCCCCCACATGCTCGCGCTATACGTGAGTGTGCATACTTTTCAACTCGCGCTGCCACCTACTATCAGTGGTTAAAATGGAATTATAGAAGTGTAGATACACACTGTCCCAGGGTACCTGTGTGCTATTGAGAAGGGCCGGTACTCTCCAATTAAAAGTATTGAACGCCCACTAAGAAGTGTAGGCACTCTCGGTTCCAAGTACTAAAAGAAGTGCAGGCACTCAGTAACTGAGTATCTGCCCATTTAAAGCACTGCCTGCTATACTTGTACCACCAACATCCGTGGGGCACCTAGGCATTCTGCCATGTCCCCTCTGATCTGAACGTCACCGTAGCTCGTGCGCTGTTGACCTCGCGCCTAACCTGTCCTCACCATCTGCATTGGCACCATGGTGTTTGTGACGTGCTCAGCAGCATACTCACCCTAATCTTTACCTGTCCCTTACGCCATGTTGACATTTTGTTTTACTAGGATGAAACCCTCATGGAAGCACTTCCGCGATCAAAATTACTGCTTTCCCAAACTTTCTTTACATAGTTCTTTTTTTTCTCTTAATAGCCCTCCACCTCCCCGAGTCCAGGAGTGGACTTGGATTAGTTACTACGGCTACTGGCCCATGCTGTGGAAATTTGTCTTTTCCCTACAAACGTCCTTGTAGTACAGCACCATGAACTGCTCACATTTCTCTGAACTCGCCCCGCACAGTCGAACAGCAGTTATGTGGCATGTATGCAGCTCATCTCACCTCAGACTTGTCAGCGTCCCCTACACACACATCAAACCACCACAGTGTTGTTTGTGGCAGAGCCCCATGCCCTGCTCACCTGTCTCTGAACTGCACCCTCGCTCTTCCCACACAGTTCGTACATCACTCTAGAACTCCGCGGCGCTCAGTACAGAGTTTTCCTTGTGACCAGCATACTTTTTATTGATTTATTTTTACTTTTTAATACAGCGCAAACTAATCTTCAAGGAGCAGCTTAGTTCCTTACAGAGAACATATCTGTTGCGCCAGGGACAGCTCTTACAGAAGAGGAGGTGTACACAGAAGAGTGATTGAAATCTACTTTATTTTTGATGCATTAGGCCTTTTAAGAGGTGTCCTGCGGGGATATAACTATGTCAGATAACCTAATATGTATGGGAGTGTGGTGAAAACATGACTTTTGGGCAGTAGTCATTTTTACTTCACACTTTAGCAATCCTTATTTCCAGTTTGAAGACGTATTGATCATTATTTATGTAGAAGTATTCAAGTTTTGAACTATTGAGAGAGCGGGATTAGGACCCAACACTAGATGTTTCAGCCCCCAGGCTAATGTGCTGCATAGCTAAATACATATATGGTCCCAAAGGCGAGATCGATTGCATTGCAAATGCTTGTTGGCTGTAGTAGCTAGTTTGTGAATAGCAGTGGGATTACTCTTTTGTGGGTGGGTGCATGTCCCTCCCCACACCTCTCCCAGCCCTCTCTAAACCCCACCTTCTTCTTCTATTAAATCCTTCCCTTTAGTAGTAAAACATTCCCAATTTTCCCACCACTCTGTCCCTCTCGCATATACTTCTATAAGTCTAAAAAATATATCTGACCTAGTGTAATGTAATCTGGTGCTCATGTAAATGCCCTGCTGCCATCAGGCCAAGTGTACATTATATAAAACTGCTAAGTGCAGAGATCTCCACAGTCAGAGTGCAGATCTCCGCACATAAAGGATAGGAGAAGCAGAAACCTCCAAACATAGGTATGTGATAGCATTTTGTAGTACTCTTGTAGTACTAGTAAACATAATAAAACTTTGTAGATAGGCCCCAATGTGTCTATTTTGCGCAAGGAACCTCACAGCATGTTTCAGCGATAAATAACCTCAAAGTCTTGAAAAGCCTTGAGAGAGCAGCAACAGGCAGAGCTGGGCACTTGGTTGTTGTTTTCAAGCTTCTTAAGCCTATCTTCCATATTCATGATAAAGGCCATAATGGAAATTCGTAAGCAAGTCAAAAGTCTCCTGTTGCAATGCTTTAAAATCCTCCAATACACTTACTTTCTTCTCCAGTGCCAATGCAATTGTCTCCATTTCGGAAACTCTTGTGAGAGCCATCAGTGTCTTTCTCCACTGGTGTTATCATTATCTCAGTGCCATTCACCTCCTTGAGGAGGCTCTTGATGGTAGCTGTTTGCACCTTCAACTCTTTCCAGAGGTCGAAAAGATTGCAGCCAGTTGCTCCTGCTCCAGGCAAGCCTCGAAACCAGAATGCGATTCGGAGCAAAAATATTCAGTCATTGAAGTCAAAGTCCTAGCCTTCTTTGGGATCACTTGTCCCATTTTGTGGTGGAAGATCCTTCTGTTGCTTCCCCATGTCAACTGATGCCAGAAGGATGCAGAATCCTTGGCATCCTTGACTCCCTGGTGATCAGGTGAATGGAATTTCACGCTCCTTCTTAGAGTGTGGGGTTGATTAAATTATCCAAAAACACATCATCTATGAACCGCCGATCTGTTTTTTGGTCATTGCAGTTACTGGGCTTAGGTGCAGTACAACACTTTTGCAAATGGACCACTCTCTTGCTTTGTCAGAAAGCACTGCATAATAATGGAAGAACTGCTCCGGCTTCCATTTGGATTCACAGATGTAACTGGGGAGGGGCCACTGTACTGTTCCAAATTCTTTTAGTTGGGCCTCAGATTCCCCACACTGCCTCACGCTTTGAAGCAGCGTCGGGTTCATTGCAATATGTATGCCCAAGAAACCGGAGAGTATCTCCCAAGGCATCGTCATTGGCAGATAAAGGTCCCAGTGGCACAGCACGGAGAAGGCCGTCTGTCTGAGTCTTGCATGACCACACCCTTTAAAATATCCTTTAGACAAAAACAGGGATGATACGATCATAAGACGTCACGGGGCCTAATATGTGCTTGTTAAACACAAGTGAAAGCCCTCTCATCATTTTTCCAATGTAGGGTAGGTTAGCAATAGGTTGAAATTGACCTTGGGCCAAAAAGACATTAAAAACAATATTCAAGGTAACTAGAGTTTCCTCAGGAAGTTCTTTGATGATATTGACTGGAATACTGCCTTCTTTTAGCTGGTTTAGTGAAGGGACCTGACTTAAGAAGTGATCTCTGACACCATGAGTGCATTCAACTGACTCCAGGGAAAGCTGATGGGGCATACTGAATCATCATCAAGAATCAGGCAACCAATATCTAATTCCTTTCTGGATGAAAGTGATTTTGTCCACCACTAATTTATCAATATGCGTACCAATCTCAATTCAAAGCAGCAGCCAGGGTAGTGTTCCTCAAGCAGCTTCTATATTTACTTTAAGAACATATATGGTCTATATTTACCTTAAGAACACTTATGGTCTATCGCACGCACTGGCTGAATTAATTTTGAGATTATGAAAGGCCTGCTGATTAATAAACTCTGACACACAGGTTCTCCTCATTATCTGACACAAAAACGTTTCGGAAGGCTTTCAATCATTGCATAATTTTGGGACTTCTTCTCGAGACAAAGGCCTTTAAGAATCACGGCATCAAGGCACACTCTGTCCCAGGCTGTGCCCAAATAATTTGAAACTTCGTCGCCCCAAGCTTTCCATAGTGTTTAACAAGACGTAAAACACATTTTGTATAAGAGACTTCTCATATCTATTTCCCTTTAAAATCTTAGCTACTGCCCTGATTCTGGAGGCTCATTTTGGGTTCCTCTGTTGATGTTAGCTGTCTGCCTTATAGTTTTCTATACACATGAGCTTATGATTATTTTAAAATGTACTCTTTAACTAATGTTGTATTTTACCCTGTTTTTCTGTTCTATTCATTTTAGTGAAGTGATAAGTTTGGGTTACAGTAAAAAACCAACAGCAAATAAATAAAAAATATAATTTACTCTGCTTCCAGGAATCAAAATCGAGATGCCGAGGCTACCCTTTACCTGCTTATCTTGTCTGCTTCTCTGTTGAGTGCTCTGATACCCTGACGGGTCATGTTCGCTCTATATAGAACTTTTCAAATAAATACAAATAAATAAATTGTGGGGTCATCAGAATCCAGCATAGAATACTGAAAGATTTGTAATATATTGATATATTACTTCCTCATCATAATCTTAATGTAGAACAATCATCTCTAGTAGACGTTAGCCTATGGAAATAGACGGCAAAAACCTTAGTACTTCCCCAAATTCTGGAATAGCATTATTATTCGGTATGACTGCTGATAAAGCACTACATTGTGTTCTGATCAGCAGGGACCTCTTGACACTGGACTTAAAGAGGCAATTACACACTTCTGAAACTAGTACAGGCCCGGATCTTTTATGTAGATGTTAAGGAAGAATCTTATATACAACCTGATTGTGAGAAACTGGGTTGTTGGTTGACTGAGGTGTGAGCCCTTCTCAAGCAACAGCTTCAATCCTTGTCAGGGTGAACCACAAAAGTGATCTAAGTGAACGTGTGCTTAACCCTTTGGTAGTTTGCCTCAAAAGCAGCCAGGCTTACTTAAGTTAGAAGCAATGTGTAAAGTATTTATGCAGCAAACAAACTGTAATCAAATGAAAAAACAACGCAAAGAAAATCCCACAACAATTTAGAAAAGTAGGGAAAAATTTAATAAATAAAATGACACCAAAACGACAAAAATCCAATCAGTAGAAATGGAGATAAGCAATTTTAAACATTTAGATAAAAGTAGCACCAGAAGGTGCAAAGCTCCAACTGAGTGTATCTGGTCACTCTGGACTGAGACAAAGTTCAGTCTGACCATGATGGAGAACCTGCCGGGCACAGGACCAAGTTTGACCAGCTGAGAATTGTACCTTATGTCCTTAGTGTGTGGTCTGCACGGGGTTGCTATGCGGGGCTCCGCGTCGCTTCATGCTGGATTTGGTGGAACCTATAGTTAGGCTGGTACAGCACCTTTAACCCCACTTCCAAAGGTCCAGGAGTGGAAGGATACCACATGCAGGGCCAGGACCCACTCAAAGTGGGTTCAGGTGCAGGTTCAAGATGGTTGGAGCCTTTTCTGTCCCTGAGACTCTGATCAGGAGGCCAGCCAGCTAACCGCTGGAATCACTGTGGTAGTCCTGGGTGCTAGCAGAAATGCAGGTCTCAAGCTGATAGGCAGTCCTCTGAGGGCACAAGGCAGGCTTCAGGCAGCAGGGCAGTCCTCTTGGTCAGCAGGGCAGTCCTCTGAAGTACACAGAAGGCCACAGACAGCAGGGCAGTCCCCCTCAGAGTTCTTCTGCAGGTCGAGATGTTACCTGAAGAGTTGATCTGAGGGTCCTATTTGTATACCATGTGCCCCCTTAAAGTGGGAGAAGTTTCTGGAGTTCTCCCCCCTACAGAAGTGTCTGGAATTTCCTGCCCCCTTGCCCTGGTCCCAGGTTGCCTGGGGGGACAAGGACATAGTGTGAAGCCCTTTGTGAGTGTGCTGAGGCAGCCACATTGAAGTGCAAGTGTAGTACGTGACAACTCCGACCCATCCTGCCTAAATGGCCCATTCTGCCACCACCCAGTTTCTCTATTGTGTGGCTGTCTGGGAGGAATACTTAAAGACCAACTGCCATTCTCACCATGTCAACCCAGGAGCAGGCTGCATGCACCTAATGGTTAGGACAAGGCTTGGCAGTTCGGGCTGGACTGTTCCCATGAGGCACAGGGTCAAGACTGATTTCCATATGGCCAGGTCTAAACTGAGGTGGCAAGGTGAGCAAAAGAATGATGGATTTAACCCAGATCTCTTGACTGGGAGTGAATGTTTTGATTTGTTCTGCATTCCGTCCATCAATTGTGTGTCTTTTGCTTCCTCGCCCTAAGTGTGCCGGGTATGCCCAAACGTGGGTCCCGGGCTCACTGTGCCACTGGATTCAAGCTATCTTGGCTGATGAGGGGTGAAACCCCGAAACAGGTCCTAGGATGCTTGTTTCTGGTCTAGGGAGGACCTGGCTTGGCAGTTCGGGCTGGACTGTTCCCATGAGGCACAGGGTCAAGACTGATTTGCATATGGCCAGGTCTAAACTGGGGTGGCATGGTGAGCAAAAGAATGATGGATTTAACCCAGATCTCTTGACTGGGAGTGAATGTTTTGATTTGTTCTGCATTCCGTCCATCAATTGTGTGTCTTTAACTTTTTAAAGCTGGCATTTTCAGAATTGTGACTTAACACCCGACTTTAGCATTAAAGAGAGTTTTAAATTAAAATTCCTCAGACACCAAGCATGGCTTTCCTACCTGCTCCCAATCAAAAGGTATCACTTGATTAAATATAATAAGGTAACCCAACGTTATCCTATGCGAGAAGTAGCCTTGCTGTAATGAAAAACAAATTTTAGAGTTTTTTACTACCAGGATATGTAAAACTTAAAAGTACATTTTCAACTTTTTAGATACACTGTACCCTGCCTTATGGGTTGTTTCGGACCTACGCTAGGGGTGACTCATATGTTTAAAAAAGAAAGGTTTAGACTTAGCAAAAAAATTATTTTGCCAGGTCGAAATAGCAATTTAAAACTGCCCACGGGCTGCCAGGCCTGAGACATGTTTTAAATGCCTACTTATGTGGGTGGCACAGTCAGTGCTGCAGGCCCAGTAGAAGCATTTAATTTACACACCCTGAGTGCCTTCAGTGCCACTTTACTAATGACTTACAAGTAAATTAAATGTGCCAATTGGGTGCAAGCCAATTTCACCATGTCTAAAGGAGAGAGTGCAAGCACTGTAGCACTGGTTAGCAGTGGTAATGCGTACAGAGTACTAAAAGCTAACAAACCTGGGTAGAGAAAACAGGAGGGATGAAGGCAAAAGGTTTGCAGAGAGGGTCAAGTCCAACTCTGACTCACATATTCAATACGTCCATTTTATATTTAATTTCAAAAACATGTGAAAATGATAGGCGGTGCTTAGTTCCTGCCATTCTGAAGCCTACGTTTGTAGCCTACAGATGGTATTTCAGGCAATACTGAGAACAATCTGTCAGGCACACACGCTTCTACTACTTGATACCTCAGTGTGTTATGAGAAGTAAAATAATTTAGATATCACCACTAACAGAGTATAGATGAATGACTCTGGGGTTAAAATAGGGATGTTACTCTCTTTAAAAGTTAGCAACATGTGAGTATGTAAAATTCATGGTTGTCTTAGTCACTACCACAGTTCGAGCAATGCAGTTTGGTAAAGGGAAACATCTGGACTCTCTGCATTTGACGGACAACTGCTTCTTTGAAAGGGTCTTGAAAATTGTCCAAGCATCCACACCACCTGGTTTGAGGTTTGATTTGGAGTTCTTGGTAATCTCAGTTAATTTAAGACAGGATCCTGTTTTGCAGTTTCAAAAAAATTGAATAATAATATTTGTAAATCTCATTGCCCCATAAATAAATCGATTAGAGTACAGATCTGTTATTGTGGTGAGTTACCTTTGGTGAATTTTGGTCTTTGTGATTCCCAGCTCCCTGCTCTTGAAGAAATCATGAAAAGATACTGCACCCGACTTTCCTTGAAGGGGTCGAACTCGCACGCTTAACGGACAAGGGCAGGGAACTTTTGGTGGGGGAGAGATCAGTAGGGAGGAGATCGTGGCGGCCATCTCCAAGTTACCCTACCACAAGGCCCCGGGGGAGGATGGCTTCCCCGCGGAATTCTACAAGTGGTCTGGGGAGGAGGTAATAGATACCCTCCATGCAGCCTTCCAGGAGGCGGAGCGGGCAGCCTCTCTGGGACCCTTCTCCAATAGGGCAGTGATTGCGGTCCTGCCCAAACCGGGGAGGGACCCTTTGCTATGCGGCAGTTACCGCCACATGTCCCTCTAGAATGGCGATATTAAAATCCTCACCAGCTTACTGGCAGCACGCCTGAGCAAAGTTAATCCCTCCCTCATGCACCACACACAAGTTGGCTTTGTCCTGGGCCGATCTTCTAGGAATCATCTCTGTACTCTGGCTCACACCTTTTGGGCCGACAAAGACCTCCCAGAGGATGCGGTGGCCTTCTCCCTAAACACCAAAAAGGCGTTCAACAGTATTGAATGGGGATACCTCTTCGCCACTATGAGAAGGTTTGACCTAGGGGATCAATTCATCCCCAAGGTGCGACTGCTGTATGACTGTCCTGTGGCCCAGGTCAACTGCAGAAGGTTCCTCTCGGATACCTTCCAGATCTAGAGGGGCACCCGGCAGGGCTGCCCTCACTCCCCCCTCCTGTTCCTCCTGGCCATGGAACCCCTGGCCTCTGTCATCCGCCACATGCCGCTTATAGTGGGCGTACCCATCGTGGGAGGCCTTTCCAAAGTGTACCTATATGCCGATGACGTCCTGCTCACCCTTGTTGATCTCCGCCGCTCTCTACTGGGAGTCATTAACGACTTCACAGCCCTGTCCGGATATAAGGTGAACTGGGACAAACGCAAGGCCCTCCCGCTTTCGGCAGGCACCGCGAAAGCGGCAATCCACGGATACCCTTTTCGCTGGAAACCCTCCCGGCTCAAATTCCTGGGCATACTGGTCAATAGAGGTCTAGCCGGGATGGTCATGGACAACCTGACGCCCCTGATCACGCAGATGAAGATGGACTTTGATAAATGGTCCCTTCTGGGATTTTCCATGTGGTGCAGGGTGCAAGCGGTAAGGATGGTCACACTGCCACGCTTTACCTACACATTAGGCATGCTTCCTGATGTGATGTCTAGTAACCTTACGCATCATTGAATCCTGGATCCGGACCTTTGTGTGGGGTTCCACTTGACCCCACTTGGCCATGTCCAAGCTCATGGCATGTCCCTCCTGCAGTGGCCTGGGTCTCCCGTATGTGGAGCACTACGCTTTGGCCCTTCATCTCTCCCAGCTTGCCTACCTGCTCCCAGGCACCGAGGAGTGGGTCCTCACGGAACGCTTGATCCTTTCATGCAGCAACGGTCTTCTCGATGGAGACCACGCCCCCCCCACTCTCCTCTCCTGCACCCTATACTGCAGGCCACGCACAAAGCTTGCCACTGTGCCCATTGCCTACTTGGAGTGGATCGCCGGTTGCACATCGAAGCACCACTGTGGGGCAACGATAGCATTTGCGTTAACGGCCAGACCCTCTAATAGACACAGTGGAAGGAAACGAGCATACAAACTCTGAATCAGGTGCTGCTGGACGGTGACCTGAAATCTTTTGACTGGGAGGAATTTGGTTTACAACCACGACAGGCCTGGCAGTACCTACAGCTACAGCGCTGCCTGAGGCTCTGTCTCGGCCCCCGACCATGGTCTCTGCAACCCTCACCGGTGGTGGAATATTTGTCCATGTGGGGCCGGCATAGGGGAGTGATGTCAGGGCTTTACGGCACGCTCATGAGCCACCTTTTCTCCCAACCCCTCGCAAGCAGCCACCATACTAAGTGGCAGGACCACCTACAGATCACCATTGAGGAAGAGGAATGGGCTGACGTTCTGGAAGCCCTGGACAGAGGCGCCTGGGGAGCCCAGTTAAAATTCTGTCTAATTAAGACTGGACGGTGGCAGTGATACAGACAGCATCGCATGAGAACGCTATCTACGGAATGCAGGATCAAGCAGAGGTGTTTGCACAGACATGGGCCCCCTTCCTGCATGATGCCCCCTGAAGTGGGTCATGCCATCACTGCCCCTTCCCCTCTCTCCACTAACCATGTGGAATGTCGTGTTCAGTTCACAGGGGAGTCAGGCTGCTGATCCCTAGCTTCCCCTTCAGTGGCCATTGGTCCGATCGTCCCGATTACGGCACTCACGTGATATCACGACCCCTCCCAAGCAGACACCCCTACCCCCCTCTCCTCTTCTTCCCCCTCCCCTCCCCCTTCACCTCACCACCCACTCCCTCCTCTCCCTCACAAACCCTCCCCAGGGACCTTGCCCATCCCACCATGCTGGTAGCTGATGGCTCTTCCAGGAACAACCCGTAGGACCCCTCCACACCAACAGCATACCCCACTTCTTCTTCACATTCTCATCATTACGGAACAAAACTCACGATTTCCCCACCACACAACCTGGAACGACGGCTCACTCCCCCAACCCTTCTGCTCCCTCCCCTATGCGAAGGCTCGCTTAGATCCTCATTCCCTCTCTCCCCCCTTTTTGTGGACCCACGGCCTTTACCCCTGCCAGGGGGATGGCTCACTGCTCGCTGCTCAACACCTAGCACCCACAGCTCGGGGTCCGGCGCCCAGCGCCAGGTTGATTGTTTAACTATACTGAATCTGCTACTGATGTTATGTATATTTCCGTTGCTACACCTCCCTCCCCATCTCCCCATCTCCCCTGATCCCCCCCTTCCCTCCCACCTCCCTCTCCCATTGGTGCACCAACTAATGTTCCATGTTTCCTCCATTGCTACATTGTTCCCATGTTGTAAAATTGTGTCTAGAAAATCAATAAAAAATGAAGACACACAAAAAAAAAAGACGTTGGGGCTGGATCGGTCACATCCTTCCCAAGCCCACATCAAACACCACCAGGCAAGCCCTGTCCTGGAGCCCTCAAGGGAAAAGGAAAAGAAGAAGGCCAAGAAACACCTGGCGCTGAAGCCTCGAGGCTGACTACAATGAGATGGATTGCACCTGGAGTCAGTTTGAAAAAAAAGCCCAGGACAGTGATGGCTGGAGAGTCCTGGTTGATGACGTATACCCCAGGAGGGGTAGTAGCTAAAGTAAGTAAGCAAGTAGGGTGCAGGAACTCATATGTTACATCCAGCAGAATCCAGTCCATATTTTTGTTTAAACTTGAGACTATGGCAAAGTGAGAGGTGGTGCTTAGGAAGTAGATATGACCTCAGAACAGGATCAAGAAGTAGAGTCCATCCGGGGTGGTAAGGGTCATGAGCAATGTTCCCTCTAATTTTTTTCCTCTGTGTGCGGCAGTGTAAGGTCTATGTGCGCTGCAACCAAGGCTAAGTGTGCCAGTAACCAGACTGCGCGTGTGGGTGCAGCGCCAAATATCACTCCAAACTTTTGCTTAAAAATGTGAAAAGATGGTGCATTTCCTCACATACAGATCCACGTGAACGGTGTTAAGGCAGGCTTGAAACCTTCCCACGTAGCAATTTGAACCTTGGCAGCTATGTTGCTGCATTTGTTCAAGTTTTCATGTTAATTTCAGCTCATGATGGGCGCTGCGATTAACATGAAAACTTTAACAAATGCTCTCTTTGAGCAGGAAAAATAAAATGATAATAACGTTATTAAAATTTTACTTTTTGCAGTTTCAGGGCTGGGTTAGGGTAGGGCCGCATCAGGCTTTCGACTAACGCATTTTAATGCTAGTGTCCGCATCACCGCATTAAAATGCATTAGTCACGTATTCTAGCGCCCCTCTGACAATATTGCAATTGAGGCACACTGCCAATGAGGCAGGAACAGCACGCTAAAATTGTCTAACATATATGAGCATGCAACTGCGCCTTCAAATTTAAAATGCTATGCATCAGAGATAGAATATTCATGAACAGCGCTGAGCAGGCAGGCCAGAATTTAACAGATCAATTAGCCGTGCCCCAACCAGCCTTCCTGTGAGTCTACTCTGGGGGTACCAGCCATCACGTGGGTGATCTATGGAGCGGGTCTTGCCTGCTGTTTTCCCATAATCACACCACCCTTTTAGTGACCAGAAGCACACACATGCTTCGAAGATTGGACACACTGGCGGGTGGTAGCTTTGTTTTTCCTTCCCGCACCCCCCAGCAGAGAAGTCACATTACCTGAGCCTCTTGCGCAGGATGTTATAGTTTTACAGCCTGCTGGACCCATTCCCTCCTAAGCCCCCGCATCAGCCTGGACAGACATTGTTGACAAAACAGTCAACTTCTCACCCCATGCCGTGCCCTCTGAACATGTGTACTTTCGTGAACCGGAGGCACAGTATTGGTCTTGTCACTTGATCCCGGGACTTGATTGTCGTCAGAGCGGCACACAAGTGTTTAAGTGCGACCGGCAGAGGTAGGAGGAGTTTTTAAAAACAAGCTTATAATCCATATTTTCAGACATTCTGTTTGTATGATCTGGGTTTAAAGCAATAATCGCTTGTATATTTCAAAACACTTTGTTTTGGAAATAATCTGCTTTGCCACACTTTTCGAATCATCGTCGTTTAATTAGTCTCACCGTCAATAAACCTTGCTTTACCTCTCAAAAGGACAATTCTTTTTCTTGGAAAATGGACTTCGGGAGATTCAGGTTGTTACCCAACCCTTACCTCAGTTACCACCGTCTCCACAAGGATGGGGCGCCGCAGTCTTACTGCTTTGTCACACGGTAGCTGCTGCTGAGGGCACATCATTTCAGGGGTCAAGAATTAGGTTTTCAGGTAATGAGATTGGTAATTCCAAGTGTACGTGATTCAGGACCCCAAGCTGGACCAGGGGGGCAAGGCTGTTCTGATACTACTCGATCTGTCGGCGGCCTTTGATACGGGCCCTCATGAGAGGCTCTTGGATAGACTTGCTAACATCGGCCTGAGGGGGACCGCCCTAACATGGATGTCCTCCTTCCTGGACAACAGATCTCATCTGGCTCCCCCCTTTCTCATCCCCTGTTCCGGCCATGAATGTGGGTGTCCCTCAGGGCTCCATTCTCAGTCCAACCCTTTTTAACATATATCTATCTCCCCTTGCACTTCTGGTAGAGGAAGAGGGCGCCAGAATTGTCTCCTACGCAGATGATACTCAGCTGATTTTTACATGCAATAAAGGAACCGACTTTGACGGGGCAATGATTAGGTCTTGCCTCACAAAGGTTTTTAATTGGCTCAAGATTAATCAGCTGAAGTGTAATCCTGACAAAACTGAAGTTGTTTTCTTTGTAAAACCGGAAATGCTTGACTGGAGTTCTTGGTGGCCAAAAGATCTGGCACCACCGCCCACGGCAAAGGAGAAAGTCGAAAACTTAGGAATTGTCATTGACAACGCACTCTCCATGCGTTTTCAGATCCGTATTTTAAAAACATTCCTGCCACTAACTGCTACCGCTTGATAGCAGAAAGATCGTGGTGCAGGCTCTGGTGACGTCAAAACTTGACTATGTCAACAGTTTGCACCTCGGTCTTCCCAAATCTCTTATCCAGCGCCTACAAGTGGTACAAAACACGGCGGCCAGAGCCATCTTGAGGTCTAAACCCAGATCAAGTATGACCCCTATTTTAAAGTCTCTACACTGGCTACGCATAAAGGAACGGATTGACTTCAAAGCGATGATCATCTTCTTTAAAGCTTTCTACAGATTAGGTGCCGACTACCTGAATAAGTGCGTAAATCGATACACCACATCTAGACCCCTAAGATCTACTAATGCCAACCTGGCCATCGTGCCTAAAATACGCGTGCCCGCACGGGAGGCAGATCCTTCGGCTGTTTAGGCGCAAAATTATGGAACAGCCTCCCTGAGCCTCTGAGACTAACCACAGACCTACTATCCTTCAGGAAGAATCTAAAAACCTGGCTTTTCAATAACTAATTGGTCCTTTCCCACGTTTCTTCCGCTGTCACGCGCCAGGACACTCTAGTTTGAGTAGCTGTGCGCTTTATCAAATACACCATTTCATTTAATTTCATTTCATAAAAAGTAGAGCTTTCATTAAAATACTCTGCATGCTGCACAGAGAAGGGAATTAAACATCTTTCAGCAATAGAATGAAAATGCAGCTCTGCCGGGGTTTTCTCCTCACTGCCAAACAAACTATGTCCATCAGATTCCCTTTCTTTTCTGACTCCAATCATGTTGATTCACCTCATGCACTCTAGCGCAGCCATTCTAGTAGCAAGACGATCGTTAACCCTCAAAGTAGTCTGCTTGCTTCCTAAAAGCACCACACATGCAGAGGTCGAAGTGGGCGAGATCGTCAGGGCACAGCGCGCCCCTACTTCTTTAATTTAATAGATTCCGTTCCCCTGCTTTTTTATTTTAAACATGCGTCCCAGGATGGCAGAAATAGCCACGGCCCACAGATAAGGCTCGGCGTTCGTGGCAGTTCGGGGCGGGGCGTGTAGAGAAGGAAAAGGACTCTGTCTCTTCCTTCTTGCCCAGAGAAGACAAGGACAGTGTCCACTCCTGCTCTGCTGCTGGCAAAAGCACTCACTGATTTCTGAATAATGATTGTAAAAGCGGGTAAGGTAACCATGTTGTTCCTGCTTACATTTCACATGCTTTACTTAAACTTGCATTACCTATGAGTGTTTGCTTTTTCCAGGATGTTGTTACTTTTTTTTTTTAGGCAGCATATTACTCTCGTCTAATGCGAAATTTGAATTGTGTCGCATCCAGGAGTTTATAGCGGGGCACCATTGGGTTGTAACTGAAGGCAGTGCACGTTTCTCTCAATGGGGCAGTATGGTGTTCAGTGGAGGAGAGGATGTGGCACTATAGTCAGAGCTGCCGAATTTGGAACTGGGGAACCGGGTTCAGCCTTCATGACCAGTCCACCAGACCACTCTCCTGAGGGAGCACATTACCTTGCTAGACCTTAGAAGCCCTGGTGTCTTAGCACCAGCATGTGGACCCTAATGGTGGCAATTGTGGGATAACCTTAAAGGCCTGTCACCCACAATCCATACTAAAGTTCACCTCCAGTCTTGCAGGCAGGCCTATGAAGCAGCACACCCTAGCGTGACAGTCACTGAGGTCACAGGACCCTTGAGCAGGGTGGCTCTAGGGCGGTGCGATCGCACCGGGCGCTGACTTCCGGTGGGGTGTCATGCTTGCAAGTATATTATGTATTTAAAAGCACTTGCTGCCTCCTTCCTGGCCTCCAGCAATTTCAGGCAACAATAAAAATGTCATGATAACTCCGGTGATTAATGTTCTTCCTAGAGAGAGATGGAGTTTTGTCAAGTGGAAGTTTTGACTCATGGAAAGGCAGCGCAGAGGGCTAATTTGCCTGCTGCAAAGAACATGTACCATCCAGATCACAAAGTGCACATAATGTAAATGGGTCAGTGGGTTACTGCTTTTGTCAGTGAGGTCCTTTTGGTACTTGCAGTTTATAAGTCAAAATCCTAACATAAAACAGTGAGCTATTAACTGTCATCTAAGAGCTGCATGTTTTTTCCCCAGTCTGATTATCCTAATGTTGCAAAAAGGGTTCATTTGAATAGAAATCAATTCTGGTTATTAAAGAGAACCCCCAATCATGGTATTACGTTCTAAATTCAGTGTGTTTCGCCAGACCAATCACTATTAAACTATACTGCCTACTAGTATGGATGTCATGTGACTCCTACACCTTGTAGTCCTTTGTCTTATGTAACATTTCCTATGCAGAGATTTACACACATATGATTAATTGTCTCTGTGTAATGAGTGTGATGTAAAGTGCTCTGACACCCTACACTGGTATCAGTGGTGCTGTAAATCAAGTTAAATTCATCTGAGCGAGAGTATGGTTATGGAGACTTGAGGGGCACTGTTAAAGGGTGGTAGTGAGGGAATCAGTGGCAGAGGGAGTCATTGGGGGGGGGGCACCAACAAAGATTGTCGCACAGGGCTCCACCAGCGCTAAAGCCGGCTCTGCCCTTGAGGCCAGGCCGCCTCACCCATTGGTCCCTCCGTTGGCCTTGTTTCAGCAGTAGCAGCTGTAACTCACCAGGGGTCGGCAATGCAGGATTTGCAAGCACACCAAACTAAGTTCACAAACTTCACAGTCTCTCTGCTTCATGCACAAGCACTTTTAACATGTGCTGCCTGCTTTGGGGCCACTGGAATTATGCAGCAATGGAGGACAAAATGATGCCGCAGTGTTGACTAAATTATGCAGCAAAAAAAAGGCTGCAGCGTCATGCAGTATATTTTCTGATACTTTATTATTTTTACATTTTTACAGATGCTAACAGTCTCTGGAAAACTGTTGCCTTATTAGTACCAGTGTAACATACAAATCCAGCAGTAACAAAGGTGATAAGTCAACCTTTGCAAAGGGCCGTCCACTTCGCAGGAACACAAGTCACATTTTTTAGTAACATTTGATCCGTTTGAGCTACAAACAATTTATTAGTTAAAATCGTCAAATTATGCAGCAGATGATGCATTATGCATTAAATATTGCAGAACCAGAATTATATAGAAAACATTTGCAAACTAGGATATTTTGTCATTCATGCTTGAACTGCTCTTGTGGAAAAAGGGAGGAGAAGTGCTGATGACAGAAGCTGCATGGCTCGGAGACAAATGGTTTGTGCTTCCACTTTTAAGCTTATGTCACCTGGAAGCAAATGTCGCGTTTGTAGGCTTCCTCAGCCCTGCCAAGTACCACGCATCAGGCGTTAGTCTAACGTATTTCAGTGCGGTAGTCCGCATCACTGCACTGAAATGCAAAATCACGCATTATAGCACCTCCTCAGCTGTTAAGCTGAGCGCTGCTATAATGCATGACTGAACTCCAGTGTGGCAGAGCGCTGCGCGCCCGAGATAACAGTGCACATACTTCTCAAAATGAGGCTCAGCAGGTAAGGGACGTATGGACTAGTGTAGACAAAAGACGTACATTTCCCCTAACACTAAGAATTCCCAGGCATGCAAATGCGTGGTCAGAAGCTTGGCACCGTTTGGCGGTCATGGCATCGCGTACAAAGGCGTTACAGATAAGTGGATAGAACTTAGGCTGTAGACATAAGACATTAGCACATGCTCGCGACACAGAAGAAGGTCAGGAAAACACGCAACTCTTCAAACTGCACTCGGTGTTAAAATCGGGTGGCCCTCTTAAACTAGCCAGGCGCGGTTATGTAATAGTGAATAATTGAAGGCTCATTCAGAATCGAAAAGTTGGAGAAAGGTATAGAATACTGAATGCATTATAAAGAAACAGATTAATTGAATTTATAAAATGCATTTTACACATTTTAAACGCAATTATAAAACATTAGTACAAAACTTAACCTTAGTCTACCAAAACGTACACAATAGGTTTAAGATAGCATCCTAACGTACACATTTTATTTTTCTCACAATGACAGTAAAGATTCAGAAGTGAAACATTTGGTTTCGATATGGCACACATGCGGTGTGCTGACCCGGCAGCAGCCTCCTTTCCGTGATGCTAGTGCTGCACAGCTCCTGAGGCTGGGACTGTCGTGCTGCTCGAGCTGTTACTGATGGTCTGCGGACTCCTGACAGTGCGAGTGTCAGCATTACTGCTACCACTGCACACTGTGCAGGTAGTAGTATCATGGTTTTCTTTGCTCGCCTGCCTCCTTGCTATTTATCACATGCCCCTGTGTCTGCTTGGAGTTACCTGAGCGCCCTCGGTGTCCGGAGCATGGCACGTGCCTACTGACTAGCGCATACAATGGGGCGTTATTTTTGTGCCAAAACCTGTCCATAGAAAAAAATATTTTTGTCCTGTGCCGGCCTCTTGCATCACACCTGTTCAGAACATGGAACAGCTTACCCCAAACACCAGGCGTGCCCCATCATACCTGCTGTTTAGTAAGTGTATGAAGAGGCCTCTCTTCAAGACCACTGAACTGTATTTCCGACCGGGTCAGCATTTTGTTGTTTTAGAGTCAAGGCACCTGATGCACTGAGAGGTTGTCTCCAAGTGCATAGAAGGCATTATTTGTGTTTTTTCCTGCCTGCAACCATCAGGCCTTTCATGGCGATCATGGGCAGGAAGAGCACTGTTGGGACACTTTCCCTAAGTGGGCTGATTTGCCTTCCTAAAGTTCGTCTACCGTAGACGTGAAGGTGTTGTGGTACTGCTGAGCGGGACAGGGTTTTCGACTGTGGAACTGGTTTAGGTCCCCCGTACTTTAAATGAGGCAGGGCAGTGCTTAATATATAAAATAATAAGTGCCAGGGCCTGAACCAGGAGGCCACTGCAGCTTTCAGCACCCATCGCCCCCATCTCTCTCGCCAGCAAGTGAGACAGTTCAGATTATTGAAATCTCTGCTTAATATATTGTTTCTCTGCAGCCTCGCACGGAAACAGGTGTCCGACCTAGGCTGTGGGCTGTGCCATGCTACTACTAAGTGTGGGTGACATTATACTGTTCATAAGAAAGTGTCACTCATAGTCGCTGAATGTCACTCATAATTTCACTGAAATTATGAAAATGTCACACGTAAGCAATCTGAAACCTTGGCAGTATGCTTCCTGCATTTCTTCTCTTAATAGAGCGCAGCTGCGGGGTGATTGTGTACCTTTGTTAACGTTTTCATGTTAATGGCAGCGCCCTTCATGAGCTGCATTAACATGAAAACTTTAAAAAAGGCACACAATCACCCCGCAGCCCAGCTCTGTTAAGAGAAGAAATGCAGTAAGTCTACAAACACAGCGTGTGCTTTTAGGTGATTCTAAAAGCACACGCAGTGTTTGGTGCTGCATTTCTTTTGTTTTCTAGAGTGCGGCTGCGGGGCAGATTGTGTGCTTTTGTTTAAAGCATTCATGTTAATCGCAGCTCGTGACGGGCTCTGCAATTAACACGAATACTTAAACAAAAGCCCCACTGCCGCACTCTAGAAAACAAAAGAAATTTAGCAAGTGCTCCCTCAGTGGGAGGGAGCACTTGCTAAATGCCTCTTCCTCTGTAAGTTGGAAATGCCCGTTTTTCGCGCTGCAGCGGCGGCGCGAATGCTCTCGGGGGATGTGTGTGCGTGCCACACACACAGCAGTGCATGCTCGGGGGTACTGAGGTGCGCAGGCGCGCACCTTCAAGGGAACACTGGTCATGAGAGGCAGTGCAGGTATCAAGCATCAACAAGGCCTGTTAGTGCCTTGCAGTGGTAGTGACTCTTGCTCACATTAGTTTGTCACCCGGCTCTGTGTCCCTTCTCTTTGAGATTGTTGCCCTTTTCGGTTCCCACTTATTTTTTTCCTTGTGTTATTAAGTTGCCTGTCCTGGTAGTTGTCAGACACTTCTTTTAATCTTGCTAATGTACCCATTTTCTATAATACATCGGTTTGAAATCCACCTTTTCTGAGAGGCCACCCCCGAATTTCTGCCTTTTGCTGGACCCTATGTTTTTGCTGGTTTTAGAACTGTGTGTAGTTTACCCCTGCTAACCATTAGTAAAATGCCTGTGCTCCCCGGTAAGCATGGTTGAATTGGTTGATTCATAGTTGGTTACAGCCTCTACAGTATTTGTTGTTTCCTTTAGCAAGCCATTTAGGGCATAGATCCAAGGTTGGAAAATCTCCTAAACGCACACACATTAATTTCATTTTCATATAAAGGGAATAACAAGAGCCTACATACGCCTGCTGCAAGAAAGTTTTATAGGAGTGTATAGTGGTCCATGAATTAGCTCATTTTGAGAAGCTGTTTTTATCATCCAGTAATGACAGCTCACACATAATTTTCTTGACATGTTTCTTAAAAACTTGAAATGACTTTGGGTGCTCCCAAAGCCCATTTATTTGTGAGTTCTCCATTGCTAGACTACAAATGATCTCTGTAAGGGCAATACCTTGTGTCAGTGGATAATGCTGTCCAAAGCCTTAGGTCGTCTAGTGAGTCATCCTTAGCAGCTCTTAGTTTATGGCAAAATTTAATAAAGGCACATTGTCTTGCATATGTTTTCCTTCACGATCCCGAATCCCAGCATGATTGGGCTGTGGAAGCATTGAGCGGTAAACGGAAGAGCTGCCTGTATGTGTTGAGCGCTTCTAACCACTCCGCCAACCAAATCGCTTCACAGCCATAAGCTATAGTGGGAAGGAGCTTTGTTCTGATGATCTCCAGTATAGGGAGGAGCAAGTAACCTCCTAACCTTTTCTGGAGGGACACAAAACCGCTAGAAGGGCCCCTGCTTTTGATATCATTTGATCCTTGTGTCGAAAAATGTACCTTTTGTGTTGATTATGACTCCTAGATACTTATAACCTTGCTCAGGGGCTCAAAAAGGGATATTAAATTGTTATTGGAATATCTTACTTTTTAAAATTTTGTAGTATTGTTAATTATGATTGTATGTATGCTGTTATGATCATGCGATTGATCGACAATAAAATCTATCTATCTATCTATAACCTTGCTCCTGGATTAGTTTGTGATTGTTTATGAACCAGGGTGCAGCGCTCTTGGGTCTTTTACTAAATGTTAGCACTTTTGTTTTGTTGAGGTTAATTTCCAGCTTGTTTGCTGAGGTGTAGTCGATTCATTTATGCAACACTCTTTGAAGGCCCACCTTGGTTCTACTGAGTAGAACGATGTTTGCATGTAGCATGCTTGTTAGTGGTTTTCCCCCTAATTTGCTTGGGCATTGGTCAGATCGAGGTCTAACGTGAGGTCCACCAAGAAGAGGTTAAACAAGACTGGCGCAAGCTCACAGCATTGTTTGAGGCCTGTTGTGGTGTGGATCTTACGCAAAACCCTTGTTGCATCTCCTGTTTTTGTCCAACTCCAGGTTTCGGTATGAAGCTGTTGGATTGCCTTCAGTAGTTTCCCTGGGATCCCCCAGGCTACAGGTTTAGACCAGAGCTTTATCCTGTCGATGTGGATGAAAGCCGTCTCCAGATTCACAAAACAGGCATGCAAGGAGCTTTCGAGCTTCCGGGTCTATTTATTATCATGGCTAAGGCTGTCATATTGGTCAGCATACCCATCCCTGGACGAAAGATGGTCTGAATGTATTGAATTATCTGCCGCTCCTCCACCCACCTATTCAGATCATGAACTAAAAGCCCTGCAGACACTCTCCGTCCTCACTGTAGTGATGGCATTTTTCTTTTGCACATCCGCCAAATAATTGATCCACATCAGGGCAGGGCTGCTGGCGAGCATCTAATTAATTTATTTTGCCTTTACCACTGTTTGTTTTTATTTTTGACGGCCTGACAAGCCCCAGCTGAAATTTGTTTTTGTCAGCATTTGTGAGGGAGCGACGTCAGATATAATGGTTGTTAACAAGTCTTTTTCATGTCCATGCTTAGCACAAAGACTTGGTGTTCTTCAAAGTTGTTGACTAAACTGAAAGTAACTCAGGCTATTGTTAATAGAATTAACAGTACTCAGTTGACCACCTCTGCAGATGGAAGAACTCAGTTAGCAATGGGAACCTAATTCATGACTTCCTGCTCTCGCATGCTGCATAAGCAAACATTCAGCTGACTGAGCCATACTGCTGGAAGCATTTCTTCAACATCAAACAGTGCTGTCCAAACTTTGAAATCTACCTGTTTAATGTTCATCGCCAGCTTATAGAATGATTTCTGTAAGGTGTTGAAGTTTTTGTGCATTTCATATTTTGTTTATTATTAACAACGTGCAGAACTTTGATTTATTCTCGGAATCACATGTGCACACTGATATGATGCTACTACATTTTAAACTAATTTCCTATGACATATGGAAGTGTGTTTTCTTGGCTTTTGCTACCTAGGCATCACTTTAGGCCTACATACCATCTTGTTCAAAATGGATGTCTCCTCCTGCATGAACACTGTTTATTATTTCTGCAGCACAGAGTGTCTGGTTATTTCCAGTGACGTCGTTCTTGCTGTTCTCGATTAAAACTTTCCAGCATAGTCACAATAATGTTTCTTTTCCCAAGGACCTTCTGCTAGCTCACTGTACCCTATTTATTGTCCTGCCATCTCCGGGTGACATTAGCATAGAATGGGCAGAATCAATATTCCTGTAGTGGGATAAAGCTCAGATGCTAAGGCAATATGTTTTTATAAAGCTGTGTTCTGATTTGCTAAGAATGTAATTCCTTTTCTCACACCATGATGATCTTGCTGAACATGATGAATTTCTTTGTGGATAAAGTGTTTATAAACATCTGATTTTAGGGGTGAGCAAGAGAACGTTCCGTAGCTTTCCGATGCTCCTGGGCCTGCTTTCTGTTTCTCTATTGAATTTGCTGCTCACTTGGGATTTAGGATTATTTCTGATTTTCACACTGTTTTGAGAGCTATTTTATTGCCTTCATGCTTTTTGCATTTATTATCACTGCGCCGCATCTTTGGAATGTTTGTTATAAATCTTTCACATTTTATTCCTGATCTAGAACTCAATTATTGAGTGGGCCCTTACTTAATTGACTGCATTTTGAAATGCTGTGGGGTGCTGTTTCTCGGGGACACATTGCCTCATGAAATTGAGGTTTAACACCATCTTTGATTCATCAACCTTTGGACGATATATTGAGGTAATATTATGGGGGTGCACAATTTGCAAAAGAAATAACTTGGCCACTTATAGGACTGAAAATCTTAAAACAATGCATCATAGCCGTGAAGAGAAGAAAAAAAGGGAGTGTTGTTGGGAGAAAACAGACACACCCAGAGGTTGTACTGTCCAGTGCTGGAAAAAGGAGACACACTCATCATGTGCCATAACTCTCTTAGCAAGGAGTCCCATTCCAAAGCTCATGGAGAGATTTTGTGTATTTCTTTGCAGAGGCACACTGATGCTGTTCCTGTATTCCCTGCAGCCCTAGATAGCTCTTACCATGCTTGTCAAAAGAGGAACCAAGTGCAGATATCCCCCTCTTTGGATGTAATTTCATTTTCTGTGTGAGTGTTCTTTTTCACGTAATACTGCTTGTGCGCGAAGAAGAACAAAGTGTATATTTCCTCTTCTTTGGATTTAATTTCATTTTCTGTGTGAGTGTTCTTTTTCACGGAATACTGCTTGTGCCCGAATGTTTGTTTTATGTGATGGCTGGGACATGTTATGTTATGTTATGTTAACAGCATTTGTATTGCACACAGCTACTCCACATGAGTGTCCCGACGCGTGCCCAGCTAAGTGGTTAAACAGAGAACAGAGCCAACTAAAGAGAAAGGTCTTCAGTCTCTTCCTAAAGATCTTAGGATCCTGAAGAGCACATAACTCCACTGGGAGTTGGTTCCAGGTATAGCAGCCATACATGTAAGGGAGCCGCCACCTATCCTTTGTCGACGGAACCTAGGAACGCATGCCATGTGCTTTGTTGAAGAGCGCAACTGCCTAGCAGGGGCATAGAACCTAAATCTGAAGTGTGGCTTAGATCTGCATCGGGGCTGTCCACAGAGATAAGTTACACTTCTGAGTAATTAACTTGTATAACTTTACTCTTACACTTTTGAGTAACTTTAATACTCTTTAATACTTTTGATTGTTCATAAAATTGGAATGTAAAGTTACACAAAAGTGTAGAGTTACATGTCTCACCCCCCCCCCGAATAAGGGAGTGTAGCCAAATTTATGAGTATTAGAAATGGGGTTTCTGGTTGCCTAGGGTATGCACCTAAACCAGGCAAAAGCCACCACTCGAGTCAGGGCAAGTAAGTTACACACCAAAGATAACCTGTGCTCACCCCCGGTAGCTTGACACAGGGCAGTCAGGCTTAGCCCCAGATGCGATGTATAAAGCGTTTGCGCAACACACTTTCATCAGTGACACAATAAACACACCACAAAAGAGACTCCACAGCAGCTTATATAAAAAATATATAGTATATTGCGCATATAAACATAGATCAAAACAACAAAAATCATGAATTCTGTGCATATTTTGCAAATTTGTCATGCGCTGTAGGAAATCCCAAAGGCAGCAGCAGCAGCACTCACCATGCGCTGAGTGAAAGTAAAGATGCTAGGGATAACTGAGGAGAAACTATAAAGCGCTCGCTAAGCGCTATTACTGCAGGGGCCTGGGGAAGGAACCAACAGCCCAGGAGAACACTTAGAGCACCAAGCAAAGCACAGGCAGGTAGGCCAGCACAAGGGTGATTTGCAAAGTAGGCAGCAGATCAGCACAGCAAAGCAAGTGGTCCTAAGGACGGTTTCTCCTGATAGCATACAGTCCTGTTGCAGAACAGAGTGTGGGAGCAGCTGGCAGCAGGTCAACTGGCAGAAAAGCAATCCAGTGAGTCGTTTGTGCAGCACAGGCAGTTCTTCTGACAGAAATTCAGTCTCAGTTCCAAAAGTGCTCTAAAAACATGGGGTCAGAGCCCCGGTTCTTATAATCAAAATATCTTTGTTTAAGGGGCAACTTCAAAGAAACCTTTTCAAATGTAACACAACCCCTTTCAAACCAGCTCTGGTTCCAGACATCAGTTGGGGGTAAACGAGCCCTTTGTGTGAGGGCAGGACACAGCCTATACAAATGTAAGTGTGCCCCGCCTCCCTATCTCCCAGCCCAGGAAGACTATCAGTATTCAGATGCCTCTTTTGTCACACCCAGCCTTTCCTGTGTTGTGGCTGTCTGGAAAGTATGCACAAAGTGTAACTGTCACTCGGCCCTAGACGTGGATAGGGGTCAGGCTCCAAATCACACAGAGTTATAAGCACAGAGAAATGCTCACTTTCTAAAGGTGCCATTTCTAAAATAGTAATAAAAAATCCACCTACAGCAGTAAGTATAATTTTTTACTATCATTCTAAAGATACCAAACATGGCAGCGCTACTCCTTTCAGATCAGGAATGACCACTTAACTTATATAAGGGAATTCCCAATGCTAGTGTAGGAGAGGAGTAAAAGGAACAAATGATGGATGGAATGCAGGACAATGCAAACATCCACCCCCACTCACAAAGATCTGGGTTTAATCCATTGTTCTTTTGCTCACCATGCAACCCCAGTTTGAACCCAGCCATATGCAAATCAGTCATGACCCTGTTCCTCATGGGAACAGTCCAGCCCGAACTGCCAAGCCAGATCCTACCTGGGCCAGAAACAAGCATCCTGGGACCGGTTTCAGGGCATCACCCCTCATCAGCCATGCTAGTTTGACTCCAGTGGCGTGGTGAGCAAAAGAACAATGGATTAAACTCAAATCTTTGTGAGTGGGGGTGAATGTTTGCATTGTTCAGTATTCCGTCCAACATTTGTTCCTTTTGCTAGTGTATGATAGTAGCAGGACTCACAGTAGTGAGAAGCAAAATGGGGTGTTTGTTACTACCAGGACATGCCACACAATAAAGGCACATGTCCTACCTGGTACTTACCCAGCACCCTGCCCATAGGTCTACCTAGGCAGACCCTCCAGGATTTTGCGATTTCGCGATTTGCAAAAAATCGCGAAATCGGCAGTTTTGTAAAAATGCTGCAATTTTAACAAAACTGCCCTCGAAATTTAGGAATGTGATCTTTTTTTGGGGGGGGCACTTTAACTGTTGAAATGATGAGCAAGGTAATGGTGGGCCAAATTCTGCACAATACTTAGGAATGCAAAACTATTTTCCAGAGAAGTTAATGCTGAACGGAGCTGTCGACCACTCACTCCTCTGTCTGCTCTGATTGAATCAAGCCACAGGCTGGTTTCAAAGCAGTAGGTTAAGGCATACCGGAGTCCTCCGTCTGGCACCTAAGGGCAGGCAAAACACCATGTCAGCCCTTCGCTGGTGCAGGTGTAGGTGTTAATTTTGTTACCAGAGTTGTACAGAGAGGGAGCACTACCATACCATAAGGAAAGAGGTGGTTTCTCCATTTGGAAACTATTTTCCTGGTAGATAAACAAAATACGCTGAATGGCCAATTCGCATTTTCGTCAAATTTATGCATGCATAATGTTCTGCATGGAGGAAATTCTGATTGCATTTACAGTCTGAAGGGCACATCTGAAAGGACAGTACATCTGGAACATATTCATTCCGTGCGAGAGGCGCATCTGTCAAGCTGGTATAGCATGGGTAATAATCTCAACCAGAAGACAGTGCCCCTCTGAAAAGGCAAGTATGGCTGAAGCAGAGCTGGAAACGTCAGGCAGAACTTGTAATGGCCACTGAAACTTTGGCAGTCAGATGCACCACTTAACGAAAAGTAGGACTGACGAAGAGCACGTCACACTTACATCCTAAAGGGCAGTATCAACGAGGCAGAATATTACATCTCAGGCATGTGCTTGAAAGGCTGGCAGATATGTGGAAGAGTCAGTTACATGTTCAGTCTCGAAGCAGATAGGCCTGAAGATGGGCCAGTCACTAGCTAGTTACATCTCTCAGAGGTGATTAGGACAGAGGTCGCGGATGCAGGGCTGGGGTACAGTCAGTTGCATGCAAACTGCACTTTGTAAATGACAGAGTGCTGCCAAATTTGGTCACATCAGGTGTGTTTGTTGAAAGATCAGTAGGGCTGGGGTAGAATCAGGCACCTGCTGTGGGTACATATGATAATCCAGTAGAACTTGGGAAATGTCAGTACCGTCTCAGGAACACTACTGGTAGGCAGACAGAGCTCACACAGACTCAGGCACAGGTCAGACTCCCCTTGACGGACAGGCATGGCAGGGGCAGAGTGGCGCGCATGCACCTCTGAGGGCTCAGTAGAGCTGTTTAGAAATCACTGGATGTCCTTAAGAACAGGTACTGCCATGCCTTAACAAGTAATGTCAAATTCAATAGGTTTGACTTCTGTAGAGGACATGCATGTAGAAGGACACATACATGTACAGACAGAGTAAGACGTACTGGCTTCCATGGTCACACAGAGACCAACACATAAAGCACCCACGAATGATGAAAACTCACCAACACACATTGACAACACTTTGTGTTTGTGGGTGCATGTGTTTATCTAAGGAAAGCTTGCACTACTGATGTCTGTGTGGTACTAATTCTTGTGTGTGCAGGAAGCGTGCACTTCTGATGCTCGTACAGTACCTCTTCTATTTGCGTGGGGAAGGGTGCATACATGGGCACTAGAACATCCCAGGGAGAAATACAGCTCCCTCCCACGAGGTTAGGACTGGAGCTGTGCTTCCGTAGAGCTGCAGACACTTTAAACATGCCTATTTCAAAGTGGAATACTCTGCTAAAACAGTTTCCATTGATTTCAGGCTGAAAATGAATGATTATGAGTAAAATAAAGTGCCGCAAAAATGCTGCTAAATTTCCATATTTGTGCTGCTAAATTTCCATATTTGTGCCGCTAAATTTGCTAATCCATGCCGCAATATCCGGGGGGGGGGGCCTTTGCCTAGGGCCTACCTTAGAGGTGACCTATATGTAGTAAAAGGGGAGTTTAAGGCTTGGCAGTACTTTTACAGGCCAAGTTGAAATGCAGTAAACCGCATGCAGGCCCTGCAGTGGCAGGCTTGAGACAAATTGGAAAGGCTACTTCTGTGAGTGGCGCATGCAGCTCTGCAGGCCCACTAGTAGCATTTAATTTGCAGGCCCTAGGTATATGGGAAACCACTGTACAAGGGACTAAATTAAATATGCCAATCAGCTGTAAACCAATCATACCATGATTCCTTGCCCCAAGCCTATTTAATTTATTCATGGCAGATATCAGTAATCACATGCAATCAGCCGACTGCCATCCGCCGAATCTAGTCAAGGAGCCAATACCCTTCCTACAGTACGCAGACGATATTGTGGTACTGAGCCAAAGCCCTATCGGGCTGCAAAGAGCGATCAACAACTTAGTCATCTATCTGGATAGAGATAGCTTGGAAATAAATAAAGATAAAACCAAGGTTGTACGGCTTGTGGACCCAAAAAAAACTATGTTTAAATGGTACATAAAAGGGACCCCAATAGAAGAACAAGCGGCCTACAAATATCTCGGCTTAAAACTAGGGCAAGGCTCAACACACAAAGAACATAAAATGGACCTAAAGGCAAAAGCACAATCATTAATCTTTGCGTACAGACTTCTGAACAGGAAACTTGGCTGCCCGAGTTATGCACATCTTCTAAAAGTGATGGCAGCACAAATAGTACCAACATTGTCATACGCCCTAGTAGTTTGGTGCGGCAAAGAGGCGGATCTGTTAAACGATCTTCAAACAAAGGTCTACAAAGCTGTCTTTAATTTACCAAAGTCTGCCGCTCCAGCCCAGGTCCGGCTGGAGTTTGGCCTTCAGAATCAGAAATTCCGGAGCATGAGCGGCTTCGTGAAACTATGCCACAAATTCCGTGCATCTGAGCCGGGGTCAATGAACAACACTTGCTGGAAAGAAATTAAAATCCAGATGGACCAAGACATTCCACATTCGTGGGGAGCATACCTGAGAAAATCATTAGTGGAACTTGATATACAAACAACATGGGATAGCCAGTTAGAGCGGGTAGCTTTTGGTAAATTGGTAAATAAAACATCGAAGACGAAGTCTTTCGTGGAAGACAAAATAACAATCTCGAAACGCAGACCTGGGTGGACCGTGATTAACTCTTACATATCCACAAAGCCTCAGGCATATTTACTATCACATTTCAGTACCGAGTTAAAAAGAGTTTCACAAAATATCGCTTGGGCATGCATGATTCGAAAGATCTACAACCATCCTGGCAAAGTAACCATCAAGCTGCACATTGTCGACTATGCGGCTTCTGTAATGAAACGCTAACACACTTGCTGTGTACCTGCCCAGCTGTGAAGGATATAAGGAGGGGGCTTTTAAAACCCATTTTTAATGAATTGAATATTCGGACTTGCAGGCAAGCAGTGATACGTTGGCTGGAAGGATCCTCAATCATTCTGGCTTGCCGGGCGTCAAATACCTAGTAAAAGTAAGGAAACTTTTAAGGCAAGCCGATTTAGAGGCCAAGAATAAAGCATGATCAAGGACGGCAGGGGCTTTGCATACATGGCCCAATAGCCCAAACAGCAAGCAAAAAAACAAAAAACGCGACAGGATGAAAGAAATAATATAGAAAAATGGCTACGTTTGGAAATTTAAAATGTTCACTTTATCTCGAACAGGATTTAGCTGAAAGTAATCTTGGACTTTTTCAGACATTTGCATAATTCTGAAAGTTTTAAAATGTTAGATAATATTTTATGTGTATTATAGTGTTATTTAGATTTTAAAATTGTGGTATCCACGACACTGAAAAGTAGAATTGAATGGAAGACTAAGTTTAATATTTTTATTTTTTATTTTTATACATTGTAACGATTTTAAGTAATCATATACAATAAACTATTTGACTGACTGACTGACAATCATACCATGTTTTAGGGGTAAGAGCACATGCACTTTAGCACTGATTAGCAGTGGTAAAGTGCCCAAAGTTCTAAAGTGAACAAAAAGAGGGTCAGAAAAATACAAAGAAGACAAAAAGTTTGGGATAGCCCTGCAAAAGGGCCAACAATGAGTGTAAGTTACTATTAAATAAAAAAAATAGTAGTAACTCCAGCACCACACGTGGCCAACCAGTGGTGCTGCAACACCCTCTGATAGGAAATAATGGAGGCAGGGACTTAAATGTAAACCCCGTATGATACAATGTTAAATTACATTAAATTGTTTAAAATACTTAAAATTATAATTTAATGTAGAAAAAAAGTATAAAAATAGTAAATGTTTTTAATAAAATAATTAAATAACATTTTTGTATTTAAAATGAATATAACAGTATATTTTATTAAATATAATTGCATTATGTTTAATTAATTCTGTACATCACTTTCAATAATTATTAGTGCATAATAAAAAATATGTATTTTCTACATTGGGTGGGAATTTATTTTTAATGTAAACTTCAGAAAAAAATAATGTAATATGTTGTTAATAATTTTATTTTTATTTAAAAATGAAGTTAATAGTGCTGTCGCATTTTTATTTAGTTCTACATCTAAAAAAATATATAATTAATTTACATGATAATTTTTAACATAAAAATAATGTTACCGATTTTTGTCTATGTTTAGTTAGCTTTTTACTTTTTCATATACTTTACCATATGGAGATCTCTGCCCCAACTGCAGAGAATCCCTACTGTAAAGTATAGGAAAAACGAAAAAAGTTTATGAAAGTTGGAAAAAAGCTTGCATGCCATACCATGTTTGTATCACAGGACAAATTGTCCAGGTAACAATATTTAGCTGTAAAATTAAATGTAAATGTAGTTTACAGTCACAGCATACACAGTTTCAGAAGGTACAAAGCTGACTTTTTTTTAACTCTCCACAGAGAAAACAAAGCAAGCATGACTTTGCATTGTTTTTTCAAACTAACTGTATGCAGCAACATAGAAGATGAGTCAAGAGTTAAAAGGCTCATACTGCTCAAAGTGGGACCTCTGCAGACTCTTGTGATAATCTACGATTGATACTGGCACAGGTCAGTAATTACAATGGGTAGAAGTTAGAAGATGTATGTCTAAGGAAAATCGGCTTTCTTGTGCACTAGTGCCTCTCTTTGCTTGTCCTTGCTCTGCCTTCCCCCGTGCACCCTGGTCCTCCACCGCATATAACATGGGACGGTCCACTTCTGCCATTTAAAAAAAAAATTTTTTTTTGAGTTTTATATAGCGCAAACTCGACCCGAAGATATTGGAGCGCTTTACATGAGCACCAGTTACATTACGTATTCATTTTGTCGTGCACTGTGAGTGACAGCATTTTTCCTGATCACGTGTGCGCATCTGCCTTAAAAGAAGGGCACTTCAGGGGCCAGGCTTGTGGTCCAATACTTTACTTTGCCAATGTTTTTTCCTTTACATTTGTTATCCATACTTTTTAAATCATCTTTGTGTGTTTTAACTGTGCTTCAGGTTGCGCTAGTTCAAAGCCTCGTGTCAATAGGAATCATGTATTCCTGTGCTACATATTAAAACTAAAAAGAGTTATGAAGCTATTCTAAGTGTACTTGTCTGCTATGAAATGTAAAATTTGTTGCAAGCATTTGGCAACCAGGTTCAGATGGTGGCATGTTTTCTTGTCTTTTATTTTGTGGCGTAGGCTTCCAATAAAATAATCAAAAATGTAACTATCGAACCAGTTTTTCTTTTTGCCAATAGGGAACAGCATTGGCAACAAGTATCGGCAAAGTCAAAAGGTTAGATAACTGCATTGAAGGGCATGGCCTATTGTTTTTGCCAATGTTTGTTTCTTCACCTGCCCAGCGTCCTCCCAACCCCCGTTCCTGCCGTGCTATGTAATCCAGTGGTGCACTGCAGATGTTGATCTAAGCAGTGCGTGCAGCCTCAAGGGCATCTGTACCTTCCAGCAGTATTGATGCAGGCCAACTATACAAGGAACAAAGTTGAAAACTTTGTTTCACAAAGGGAAGCAGCAAACTAAGTAGCATTGGAATCAGATGAAGGAAAAACAAACAGCAATCCTGAGAGCAGGCCTGGAGCTCAGAGCTCCAAGGTCACATCACTATTATCATTGACTTACTTCAGTCCAGGCCCTCGATGCTAGGGCGGTTCTATTGCACTCAGTAACTCGGCAAAAATGTATGTAATGTGGGTTGCGTTGTACGTGTTTCCAGTCATTGTGGAGAAGCGGCGTAGTGGTGACGTAGAAAGCTGTGTAGGATGTGTGAGCGTGACCTTGATTGCGTCTACTTGTCCTTACCTGGTGCTCGGAGGTTACATTTCAGAAACGTTTCAGTCGCTTTATAATTCATTCCATGCATAACACCACGAAGTTCTGTTTGGGAGGTTGGACAATAGAGTGATGTGCAGAGATACTGAAGTGTTTGGATACTGCATACTCCATGGAGTTATGTTCTTGTGTCAGCTGAGTTACATTTAACACTACCCTTTCTACAGCGGTAACTAACCCTTACTAACGGTAAGCGGTAACTACTCCTTTCTTTTAGATGCTTTAAAAGTAGACGCGTTTTTTTGTATTAATTGATGTGTTTATGCTGTTTATGGCCTTGTTTCTACTATTCTGTTCTTGTATATTAATGTTTATATATTACATGAAAGACTGACTTGACAGGGAGAGACTGAATTTAATTGGCACTGAGTGGAAAGAAAACTACTCAACTGTTTTTTAAAAACTTTGTTTGAAAGTAAGGGTATTTTTTAATATATGCTGAAGCTTTGGCCTAAGCCTAAAACCCTGGCTGTTTTTTCTTTACAAACTGATGCATAGGTCTCAATCGTCCGTAGTATAATTTTTCCCTGTGTCATTTGTCATTTAAATATATTTTACCCATTCCTGCTAA
Source organism: Calotriton arnoldi (assembly GCA_963921515.1). Classification (NCBI taxonomy): domain Eukaryota; kingdom Metazoa; phylum Chordata; class Amphibia; order Caudata; family Salamandridae; genus Calotriton; species Calotriton arnoldi. Next base: position 2,205,546 of record CAWUFW010000518.1, read on the forward strand.
GGATGCGTGTTGGAAATTGTGTCAAAGGTTGAGGGGTGAAACCCTACTCAAGCAGCAACCACAATTCTTGTCAGGGTGCAACACAAGTAAATCCCAAATTATTATTATTATTTTATTTTTTTAAAAGAGTTTTATATAGCGCTGGCTAGACCCGAAGGTATCAGAGCGCTTTACATAAGGTCAGCAAAGTTACAACAATAATAACAATTTACGTTACATCAAAATATATGAGACACATTAACAGGAGAGAAGGAGAGATCAGTAGAGAGGGAAGGGGGAGAGGGGGAGTGAGAGTGAGACCTGTGCTTAACCCTCTGGTAGCTTGGCTCAAAAGCAGTCAGGCTTAACCTAGAGGCAATGTGTAAATTATTTATGCAGCACTTCAAACAGTGATAAAGTGAAAGCACAACGCAAGACAAATCTCATAACAATTTAGAAAAATAGAGTAAAATGTAATAAATTATTTGAGACCAAAATGACAACAATCTAATCAGTAGAACCAGTGATATGCAATTTTAAAGATTTAAGTGAAAACAGTGTTTAGAAGCACAAAGTGCCAACTATGGGTTTCAGGTCGCACGGGACCTGGACAAAGTTACAAGTACAGGCTGAGTGCGATGGAGCACTGGCCGGATTTTGGAACCGAGTTAGGACCGCTGAACAATGTACCTTAAATACGGGTTGCATTGCCAAATCCCACAACAAGGATGCGTCGCGCAGTGGTGGTTCTGAGGAGGCTGCTGGGTTGCAATGTGGAGTCCTGCATCACCGTAGAGGATGTTATCCATGATGGGCTTGCAATGCGAAGTCCTGTGCCGAGGTTGCGTCACGTAGCAGCAGTTCTGTAGAAGCTGAGGGCACCAATAAAAAGTCCTGCATCATCGTTGAGGATGTCCTTGATGAGGGGCCTGCAATGCGAAGGCCTGCGTCGAGGATGCGTCATGCAGAGGAAGCTGCGATGCGAGGTCCTGTTCGGGGCTGCGTTGCGCAATGGCAGTACTGCTGCGACTACGAGGAGATGCATCGCACTGTGTCGGTTCTGCTCACAAGACTACCGTTTGACTGGCAGAGCACCTTCAGGTGCACTTCCAAGTGTACAGGACTGGGGTGGCACCACTTGGGGAGTGACGGGAGTGACAAGACTCACAGCAGCCAGAGTCCTGGTGCTGGGTTCAAGGTGGTTGGAGCCTTTTCTATCCCTGAGACTCTGAGCAGCTAGCCAACCAACTAGCCCTTGTAGTCACTCTAGTGGTTCTGGGTTCAAGATGCAAGCCTAGTCCTTCTCACTCAGGTAGCAGGGCAGCAGGACAGCAGAGTAGCAGTCCTTCTTGCAGAGAAGTACAGCAGTTCTTCTGTGTCTTCCACGGTCCAGAGGTGAACTAAGTAGTTGGATCTGAGGGTCCAATATTTATACCCGGTGCCCACTTTGAAGTAGGAGAAGATTCTGGAGGTTCCCACCTCCAGAGGTGTTTAGAATTTCCTGCCTCCCTGCCCTGTTCCCAGGTAGTCTGGGGTCACAAAAGACTAGTGTCAACCCCTTTGTGAGTGTGCTCAGGCAAAGGCTTTTTGATATGCAAGTGTGGCAGGTGACTCATCCCTCATCAAGCCAGAGATGGCCCATAATGCCAACACCTATTCCCCCCTTTGTCTCACCGTCTGGGAGCAATACACAAAGACCAACTGCCAGCAACACCTAGTCATGTGCCTCAGGATACAGGCTGCAGGTATGCCTAGACGTGGATCCTGTGCTCACTGTGGCACTGGAATAAAGCCATACTTGACTGAAAAGCCTTTATCAAGGCAAAACCGGTCCAGGATTGCTTGTATTCCAGTTCAGGGAGGACTTAGCTTGGCAGTTTGGGCTGGACTGTTCCCATGAGGAGCAGGGTCAAGGAAGATTTTCATATAGCTGGGTCCAAACTGAGGTAGCATGGTGTGTGAAAAACAATGGATTGGGATTCGTCCCAAGTGATTCCCAGTGGCTGAGATTCATTGTTGCAACTTTCTAAAAGAGGCATTTTCAGAGTTGTGACTTAAAATACGACTTCACCATTAAAGAGGTTTTTTTAAAATTACAATTCTTTAGGCACCAAACTCGATATTCCTACCTGCTTCCAATTGAAAGTTATCACTTATTAAATGTAATAAGTTAACCCAAAGTTATACTAGGGGAGAGGCAGGCCTTGCAGTAGTGAACATCAAATTTAAGAGTTTTTCACTACCATGAGATGTAAAAGTTAGAAGTGCATGTCAAACTTTTTAAATACACTGCACACTATGCTGCAAATATACTGCATCCTAGGGGTGACTTGTATGTATTAAAAAGGAAGGCTTGAGCCTGGCAAAAGGTTTGTTTTGCCCGGTCGACTGGGCAGTTTAAAACTTGCCACTTAGGCCGCATTGGCAGGCCTGAGACATGTTTAAAGGCTTCTTAAGTGGGTGTAGCCCACTGGTAGCATTTAATTCACAGGCCCTGGGTACATGTAGTACCACTTTACTAGGGATTTACAAGTAAATTAAATATGCCAACTGTGTGTAAGGCAGATTTACCATGTTTAAAGGGGAGAGCTCATGCACTTTAGCACTGGTTAGCAGTGGTAAAGTGTGCAGAGTCCTAAGGACAGCGGAAACGCAGTCAGCAAAAACAGGAGGATTGAAGGCAAACAGTTGGGGGGGAAACCGCGCCAAGGATGTTAGGTCCAAGAATGTGGTATTTGGGTTGCTAGTTTAACCTATAATCCTTATAGGTGCAGCGGAAAGGCAATGTCTGAAAATGAAGAACACCTAATAAAGAAAGCCAGTAACCAAGAATCCAAACTAAAGAAATGCAAAAATGAAGAAAGTCAATAATGAAGAAAAAACATAGGGAAAATTATGTCGGATTACATTCTCAAAATGTAACTTTGATTAAAAAGGATCTAGGCCTCAAATTAGGGGTTGGTGAGGGTTACAACTAGAGTTAGTAGTACTGGAGGAGAGGGTATGGTTAGGAAAAGAGTATGGGTTTGTGCTATGTATATGTATATCCAATGGGGGTGCAGCTCCAATAGGCACCATCTGCTCCTCTCTACTTTCTTGTTCCAAATATATATATTTATAATAGGGTACTGTTTCCTTTAAGGGCAACAGGCTGCATTTTAAAGAAAAGTTTATTTAAAAGTGATCGCAAGCATGATGGTCTGCTCACCCTAACAGCTCACCAGGCCTGTGATGGCCACCAATTGGAGTGAGCTGCAATGTGCAAGTTACCTCAGTAATATTCATGAAGTAGTTCGGATCATGACTTAGGATATTTTATTAACCGACCTATTATTACATAGGTCGGTTTGTAAAATTCTGTACAGGTCACAAAAATACTGGTTGCAAATTGCGGCCAGCTTTTTGTGACTAGTATTTAGTACATCTGACCTTTAATTTATGAACGTAGCAAACATGGGCATGTCCTGATTGACTTTTGATAAAGTTAGGCTTTTCGAATTCTGGGTTGGTCAGCTAACTACCAGATTACCAAGGCTTCCACCCTGCGGTTTAAAAACACAAACCACAAAAGTGCAAAGAATGGGATACCACTCTGGCCTTCGTATGCTCCTCTTTCTTCAAGGATAGACTCACTGTAAACCTGATGCAAATCTAATTCAGTAATGATAAAGGATGGTAAACAAAAACAGGAACCTTTCCTTTCCTCCTTCCCCCTAAAGAATATGGTACAAAGTTGATGATTATGCAGTGATCTCAAAAAGTAGGGGATTTAGCCTGACCCTTCTGAAAGTGTTGGGAAAAAGTAGGGTACAAGTTTATGCTGCTACAGTTCCTAACAACTGTAAGGATATCAAAGTTGAAGGGAACAGATTGAGATAGTAAAACATAGTCCTGCTGACTTTACTAGAACCTTTAGTGGTACTAACTGTAAGAGGATGTTCTCTAAATATAGTACATTGTGTTATTACTTAGGAACCTAAATCACAATCATAAAAACTTTCACTTGGTATTAACCAACTATTTTTGAGGGTTGCAAGTATGTTTGTGCTTTCACTTATTGAGATGTAATTCTTAGAATGATGTATCTTCACTAACCAAACCAGATCAAAAACTGAGTACCATTAAATTGGATAATAGTAAATTACTGATATCTATAAGCTAGAGATAGCAGAAGTGCAGTCTGAAGCGCTGTATAGAAAGACAATTATTAATATTATTATAAAAATTGTGATAAATATCAACAAATATCCAAATATTGATCCATTGCTTTACTTTGGTCACCACCATATTAAAGGAGACCCAAAGTGACTGTCTTCATTTTATGGCCTTGGTGTCCCTCTGCTTAGTAAGTAGTTTTCCTTGCTGTTCACTCAAGCTGGTTGTGGTACAGAGTATCATTCTATGGGAGGATGTAGACTTCAGTTTTGTGTTATCGATGTAGGGGGTCCCGCTATAGATAGCAAGTGTTTTCGATAATGCTGCTACTAGATTACTTGAGTGTATTTGGATATGTGGGATGGCTGTGTCCTTTAACGGTATGTGGGATGCCTGGTTCTACATGTAGGTATGTGGGGGTGACTGGGTCTGTATGTGTGCGTGTGAATTGGATGTGGGAAGGATCACTCTAAGTGGGTAAGTTGGATGCTTGGTCGTGTACTTGGATATGTGCTATTCACGAGGCTGCATGTCATACGGTCACCATGTCACCCCAGGTCATTACAGATACTGGTTGTGTTCTTGAACTTACACCTAATCCAAAACTATCATCTAATGCATTAGGGTGTTTTAGTGTTGCTTTGCTGTCATTCAACTAAATTGACACACATCTAAAAACGATGATTTCTAGGTGAAAGTTGGTAAGGTGTTCACCCTAGAATGGTCTGCCTATATTTGAATAGCTAAGAGGTTTGAACTTTTATCTGTCTTTGTGGGGTGGCTGGATCTGTATTTGAATATATGTGATGTTTGGCTTTCTTATATATATGTGAGATGGCTTTATTTTACATGGATTCCATGTGTCTATATGTGGAGATTTCGGGTGACTGAGCCTGTATGTGGATGCCTGTTTTACATGGCCACATAGTAACCGGCTGTTGGTACATTGTGAGTGGTATGTTTTAGCTGATATGGTTTGTGTGCCTCTGTGAAACACTGCAGAGATCTTTTAAATGGTGGTGCCTTCTGCGAGAGAAGACCAGAGAGCATGTACTTTTCAGTAGCTGTATGATAATATTTGTTTATGCAGCCGAAGCTAGGGTGAGGAGAGTTTTTAATCGGTTGTGTACAGCATGGAAGCTGAAATGCTTGTCCAGCTGGCAGGGTCTGTGATATTTACTTTCACAGGTTCGTGTGGAATTTGACCTGCAGTGTTGAAGACAAACTTTTCATAAAGTCTTTCTTTATTTTGATGAGTGTGCTGTGTGCAGGATTTTTAGCTGGTGGGGGAGTCACTAAAGTTGTGATAGATTTGAGATGCAGAGGTCAGTGCAGCGAGTGATTGTGTTTTACTGTTGTGTTAAGTTACGTTATGGGTATTTACAGAGGGGAAACGGCCACTACAACGCGGCCGTTTCCACACATAACCATAACCACGCATGCATTACAACGCATGCGTGGTTACAACGAATAGCCTTTACCACGCATACCTTTACTACGAGATACGTAGTAAAGGCATGTGCGCTAAAGTTAAAAGAAAAAAAAAGGGGGGGTTTGGGAGGGTCTCCCCCCCCCCCCCCAAAAAGTGTGGGATTAAAAAAGGGGGCTTGGGGGGGCACCCCCCCCAAAATAAAATTAAAAAAAACGCACCTGTTTCCGTCGTTTAAAGAAAAAGATGTGGAGCCAATCGGCGTCGTTAGAGGAAACGGAAGGACACTTCCTCTTAACGACGTGCAACGTCACCGCGGAAGATCAAGGAGAGGAGAGGTAAGGGGGAATGAGGGGGTGGTGTCGCGCAGGGGTAAATTTAAAGGGTACATTTTTAGGGTGATATCCTTTAACATGAAAATGCCATTAACATGCATATTTTAACAACGAAAATCGTTGTAAAAGTATGCGTGTAAAAGGCATTTTCGTGGTAAAGGATATGCGTGGTGATGGCATTCGCGTTGTAACGCATGCGTGGTAAAGGCATGCGTTACAATGGAATGCGTTGTAAAATCATATAACCTTTACAGAGTGTCTGCTTCTAATGGGACGGTTTCCTGGCACTGAAGAGCAGGAATGGCGTGGACCGAGCCTGGGTCGAAACTAGGTGACGAGCCATATCTTCAGTTTCTTGCAAATGCGGCTGCCCGCGGCCCCCGCAGGGGGCCACCCTAAACGGGCGGCCCCTTTAGTGCCATTTGGGCACTTCCCCACCCCCAATGATGTGCGGGACTCAAGGAGGAGTCCCCTACCAGACAGCGTCACTTCCGGCACGCAGAGGAGGTGGGGAGGTATTTATGCCTCCCCCGGCCATCTTGGCGTCCTCTTTGCGCCGGACACGCCGTGAGGGTGTGTGCCACTGTGACCCTTGCCGAGATCGCCTGGAGTGTGCGGTGAGTCAACCCCCCTCTCTACATCCCCACTAAGGGGCAGCCCCCCAGGCTGGTTTGCCTAGCCTGGCCATCGCCGAGGCTTCTGTCCGCCTGAGGGCGAGGGGGGTTGGGGCTGCTCCAGGCACGCTCTGGCCGGCAGCCACAGCTGAGGCCACTTGGTCAGTTCATGCGGCCTTGGGCAGGGCCCGGCTTCGGGTCGGCCCAGGGTGCACAGGGGCGTTGGAGGGCCAGGAGTCTGGCCAGGCTCCCGCCTCAGAGCGGCGTGCCATGCTTGAACGCGGATCGTGGGGGTTGGTGCGCAACGGGCGCCGCGAACCCCTCCTCCGGTAGAGTGGCCAGCTGGGCCCTTGCGCACTGGACTTTGGCTCCAGACTTTCGTCTATGAAGATAACGGGGTCGAGTGGTAGAGATCGCGGGTAATAAGGTGAGCGCAGGGGCGCAAGGCCCTGTCCGGCGCCCCACGATGTCCACACTGCAACTTTATCCATGGGGGGGGCACGCGTCAGGCGGGTGGCTTGGGTCTGGAGCCTTCATGCCGCGGCATTTGCGGTAGCTCACGCCCTGGCCTTCTTTTCTCGTCTGCAGTGTCCGTCTCATCAGCGCCGGGCGTGGGTTGTGAAGGGGGGGTATGAGGGGTGGCTAGCAGGCGTTGTTGGTAATGCTGCTCCGGTCGCACTGCATACCTATACCCCCCTCCTCCACCCCCCCTTTTCGCAGTCCCCGGCCTCGTGGCTGGTCGGGTCACTCGCATCACGGCCTCAGATGCAGCGGCTGCACAGGGCTGTGAGGGGGCAGCGCTGTGATTCGGGGTTGAGGGTTGGGGACAACCTCTAATCGGCGGGCTCCCAAATATGGTTCAAGCGGCAAGGGATGCTCCTTCAATGGCAGGGACACGGGTCCGAGTTCCTGCGCCAGTCGGCACCTACTACCTCTGGGCTCTTCAATTTACCTCCACCCCCAGGAGAGTGTGACTTCTGTGTGGGAAGTTCGGTGCTGCTTAAAATCTTCAGTAGGGGAGCTTGCGTGTCTGATTCTGGCCTTGATCTCCACTGAGTAGCGGAAGAGACAAGAGAGCTGCAGAACGTTTTGTACACAGATTCAAGTTTCTACTGTGATCTTAATTGCTCTGAGGGCAGTGCACACTTGTATGTGTGTGCAGTTATGTCTAGGTGAAATATAGGCACGCTGTGCAACCCCGCTTGTGGGCCCTGTGGGCGGGGGTAGGCAGTTTCCGCACAAGTGGATCCCCTGGTGCTCTTCCCCCTCCCCTCAGGGTCAAGGATACACGATGCAGGTTTTGGGGGTCTCACCAGAGGCGGAGGTCACCCGGCAATGGCGCGCGGCGGCCGGCAACATTATTTCCTCGGCCTTCCGCCCCCTTGTTGTCCCTCGCGCCAGGGGCCCTTGGCTGGGGCCCGCCGGCGGCCTCCTGGCTGCTCTCTCTGCGCGCTCGCCCTGGGGTGCGCTGGGTCCCCTGGTGGCGGCGCGGCAGTGGGCTGGATGCCCTGCACCCAACGGGGCATGGCGCGGCGGCGCTACTTTTGCAGCGAGCGGGCCCGCATGAGCTCAGTCAGGGGGGGGTCACTGCGGCACGGTGCCCCACTGTGGGGTTTCCTGGCCCCTCGGTGCTCCCGGCAGTATTGCCGTTTACGTGGTTGTGTGCCGGGTGGCCTCTCCGTCGGAGCCCTTTTCCGGCGTCGGGCTGACTCGGTTCGGCTCTGCGGTGCTTCGGTCTTTTCCCCTGGGGAACTCTGGGGTTGCCGGTTCGGGCCTGGGCCGCGCCACGCGCCTGGACCGGTCGGAGCACGTGGCCGGGAGGGAGGGGTTGCCCTGACCGTCCCCCCCCCCTCCTCAGCCACATGGTCCTGTCCCAAACTGCGGTGCCTGGCGGGGGGGGGTGCATAGTTGTGGGACACCTCGGTGTTCAGCGGGTTTCCGCAGCGAACCTCCCTGGGCTTTCGCCGGCTCCGCGGTATGAGATGAGGGCGCCTTGCTGGAGGGAGCCCTCATCCCAGCATGCGACTTTTCATTGCGGGTTTGCCTAAGTAAGCAACCTTCAGGTTACATCAGCGTTGTAGTAGCGATGTATATTAGTGAGGACCACATGTGGGTGGCACAGTGGTGTGAGGGTGAGGACAGCTGGGGGACCTCCTCTGGGTCATGCTCCTGGTAGTTTCCTACTTGCAGATGGTTAAACTGGGCCGCGTCCCAGCGCCTGCTGGTAATGCGCATCAGACTGCGGTCAGTCGGGCCTTCGATTTGTCACCAATGCCATCAATTAACAACTTCGACGTATTACATAATGATCACCAGCCATGGAGATAAAGTTACATACAATGCATTGTAACGGTTATATTTCAAAACAAATCAATGCTTTCATGTTATGCACAGCGCCTCGGTGAGTCATGTCATCATTAGTGATGTGTGCTTTATATTTGCTGGTATTCAGAGATGCGGAGAATTTGCGGTTAAATAATATTGCAGTTATGCCATCATGCGAGTCACTGAGCCTTAATCAGGCTTATCGTGGTGATAACCTGAAAGTCCCGGTCAGGCCGGTAATCACCGCATTTCACGTAGGAGGCCCCGCGACCAACAACCATAGACAAAGATAACAGTCCTGACTTGCTGTAGGGATGATGTTACTTGCTATATTACATATCTGGATTCAATGAACGTAACAGCCAGAGGCTAGTCGTGCGGCACACTATTCTAGCACCCGTGGCTGCGGGTGGTGCAGGATGGCCTCTGTCGCGGTCTGCTCGTGGCTTGAGGGAGCTTATGGCACGTGGCACAAATGTGTAGTTGTGCGTGCCTCTTGGAGGTGCTCCACTGGCCACGGCTGGGAGGTTTGGTGGAGGTTCCACACATTGTTTGCAATGTTGTCCCCTTCCACTGGTGCATGTCACAGGTACTGTTAATCTTGCAGCCCTTGGTGTGTGGGGCAGCAGATGGGGTGGTTACCAGTCGACTAGGAGACCGTTGCCTGCATCTGCAAAGAGTGTTTGCACTGGATAGGGCAACTCTGTCCCTCGTAATTCGGTAAATCTGTCTGTGCGTAAGTCCTGGTACAATGTAAGGGGTGCTCATGTAAGGCGCTCCGATACCTTCAGCTTGAGCATGTGCTAGATAGAACTGTGAAGTCACCCAAGAGCACCTTGCACTTTGGAGTAAAAAGTGACTGTTATACAAGCATACATGTGAAGAATTACTAGTGTCACTGAAATGTGGGAGCGAGTTGAGCACAGGTTCAGGACCTGTCTCTTTTCCTCTTTCTGTTATTTGTTACTTCGGATACCTCCCTGCCGGTGGTTTCAGGTTACGAACTGGGTGGCAGCAACCAGACGCAGAGGGAAGCTGGGTTCTTAGTAGGCCATGAGCCAGTGAGGGTGCTGTGACTCCTCAGCCCATGACGCTGCACAGGCCGCTAAACTTTGCGTATGGTGGGCTGCACCTGGAGCAGCGAGTGCGTTGCACAGTTCCATGGACAGCCATGCTTCATTTGCAGTGGGCACGAGGATTGTTGTGCTGAATAGGTGATGTAACAGGCACTCATGTATAGCGTTGCAATACCTTTGCGTGGCTCCATTGTGCTACATTCTATGATTGTGGAGCCAAACCTGAGCCAGGTGGTAGGGGTAAGGGCCAGATTTGTGGGCTAAACAAATGTGGATGGGATTTGCATGGGCGCAGGTGGCTGTGTGCCCAAGGGGGACGGGGATCCGTAGGCCCCCACGCTTGATTCAATACTCAGGGCACCAGTGTTTCTTAACTGGTCCGGTGATTCAGGGTGCAGTCTGTGCTTATGTGGTTTACGGGGCGAGGCTCCGAAGTCTGGCGGTGGCAGCACGTGCATCTTTCTGCAATGGTGGCCTGGCTGCTGACCAGGCGATGCCAGGCATAGATGGAGCCTAATGTTTCTGTCCATTTAATATTTTGGACCCCTGGGTGCGGCACGTTGTCTGCTTGGTACTGTATCTCTGGGGAAGGGGTTTGATTCATTAAGCGAATGATGCCACTCTCGCAGAGCAGTGTGGGGCCTGGACAATAGTTTGTGTCCATTCCATCTACCCTTTCTGGCAGGAGCTGACTGCTGCAATCTCGGTCTGAAGTGTCAATTGTTGATTATATTATGGTTTCAAGTGCATGCAATGACAATCGACACTGCGTTCCTTTCAACACTTTACCCTGGATGGTGCTTCAGGTGGTAAATTCAAGCTATTGGTATTCGTAGGTATTTTAGCTGAGTCGAAGGGGGATCGGAGTGGCTTTAAGACACCCCCCCCCCCTCTCCCCCCTGAACTTGACTAAGTCAGTTTGCCTTACATTTTCAGAGTCTTGTTAAAGGCCATTGTAGATAGGGGGAACCTTTTACCACTTATTTTCAAACATGCAAAGCGCAGTGCCTAGGTGCTAGTGTGCCATGGCCTGCGTGGTGATAGTTGCGGTTTGGACTGTGACTGTCAGGAGGACTGTACTATGTGGCCATTCCAGTGTTGGGAACTGGAACACTGTGGGCACGGCACTGCGTCTGGCAGGGTGCAACCACGTTGCATGGGCTCTGCCTCCCTGCCCTGTCAGGGGTGCACAAGCCTAATCAGAGCCATAATCATTCCGGGCCTTGGCCCGTTGATGCATGCGTCGGTTTGTGCAGCACAGTTCTTGTGTCAGGGCTTTCTAGTGGTTTCGTTTGGCTGCGGCTGGGTTTTACACACGTCTACCTGTTTATTGGCTGGCGCAGCACTTGGTCATCAGTCTGTACCCTTGTACTGGGGATCATCCAGGGAAAGGGGCACATTAGGGCTTAGTCAGCCCAGAATATGTACAAACTGGCACGCGGTGCGTTAGGGTTTGTACCACACAGAGCTGGGGGTGTCTCAGTGGGCACACTCACTGGCCGTGCATTGTGCTTTGACCGGTTTGTTTAATCTTTTCATAAGGAAGAGATATGTGGGGTATCTAATTGCTCACAGCATGGCACATTAAGGTGGGCGCAAACCGGGTTGTTACCCATTAAATGTTTTATAATAAATGCTTTGGGGCACTTACAGCAGTGAGCGAGCTTCCTGAGGACTTTAGGGTTTGTAGCACTCCCTCCCCCAGGCACACAGGGCTTTCAGCAGAATGGCCGCTGTTCAGAGGGGGATTTCTGTGCAGTGCTTGTAGAACGTCATGTACCATTAAGGGCATGTTCTACGAAAGGGCAGACCATTGGAAGCTGTCCAATAAAATCAACGTTTGCGGGTTCTTGGACTATTTCCACTGGCGCATTGTCTAGCTACTGTATTAGGGACGGCCCCAGTGTCAGTGACTATAGTTGGTTTTCGGATGTAGTCCCCAGTTACTGCCGGCATTTCTACTGGCCTATCGCTGAACGGACTGTGTGTCCGGGCTTTCCTAGTAGCGAGGGTAGAGTGTGGTGGTGTCCTCACAGCACTGGCGATGGCGTCCTTCATCCAGTGATTGCACCCATGCCGCACTTGGTAGTTGTACGTCACTCTGTGTCTTGCGGACTACATGCAGCGCCCCTATGGGAGACTGGAGAATACTCTCGCCGGGCGACAAGCTTATCCATGGGTTCCAGCTGAGCGACTTTGAGTTTCGCTTAAGTGCCTGCGGGCAGCACTGGTGTTTTGCGGGGCGAGCCCGGGGACCGTCGAGCTGGTTTGACTTGCCCTCTGGGCTGCCGGCCAGGCTCCTTTCAGGTATGGGGCGGCGGTGGCAGGGGTTGAGGGTCCGCAGCCAGTGTGTGTTCGGGCCCTGTCTGGCGTGCCGTCTTCTGACAATGGCGTCGTGAAGAACTTCAGCTCGTGGGCATTGGCAAACTTTGCCATGATGGGGGCTCCGAGATATGTTGCCTTGGGCTTTGGACACAGGCCCCAGTCTTTTGGCGGGGGTCAGCGGATTGACCCTGCACTGACATGAAGCCAAGTTTACTTCGCGGGGCTCTGCTCACACTAGAGGTGGGCCAAGTCCACACCAAGCACAGGATGAGAGTGCGGTGTCAGTCATATATGGCGATTCATGCGAATATGCCAGATGTAGCGAATATGACATCACAGACTTGGCCAGTGATAAGACCACAGTTCATCTTTTGTCCCAAGACAGACAATAGTTATGGACAGGCTCTGTTTTGCTAAGAATAGTTGCTTTGTCTCACTCGAGTGCCGCACATGTCTGTCGCGGTATAACAAGGTCAATTTTGTCTCCAACGCGGGTATTGTGCTCGGCCATTCCGTTGGCAAAGGGCTGCTGGTTTCTCCACCTGGCATGCGCGCAGGTAACCGTCGGGATAAACTGCTGCTAGTGGTTTTGTTTGGCTACGGCTGAGTTTTACACACGTCGACATGTTTATGGGCTGGCGCAGCACTTGGTCATCAGTCGGTATCCTCGTACTGGGGATTTGCCACGGCTGGGTTGTTGACAAGAGTGTACATGTTTATGGGCTGGCGCAGCACTTGGCCATTCAGTCCGTACCCTCGTACTGGGGATCATACAGGGAAAAGGGCACATTAGGGCCTAGTCACCCCAGAATGATATGTACAAAATGGCACGTGGTGCGTTAGGGTTTGTACCACTCATAGCTGGGGGTGTCTCAGTGGGCACACGCACTGTCCGTGCATTGTGCTTTGGCCGGTTTGTTTTTTCTTTGCATAAGGAAGAGATATGTGGGGTATCTAATTGCTCACAGCATGGCACATTAAGGTGGGCGCAAACCGGTTTGTTACCCATTAAATGTTTTATAATAAATGCGTTGGGGCAACTGCAGCAGTGAAGGATGCTTCCTGAGTGCCTAGGACTTGAGGTTTAGTAGCACTCCCCAGGCCCACAAGGCTTTCAGCAGAATGGCCACAGGCTCTAGCAGGTCAAAGGGGGATTCCTGCGCAGTGCTTGTAGAATGTCACATACATTAAGGGCATGTCACTACTAGAGTGGAAGCTAGGTGGGTAGGGGATCCCGCCCCCTGCCTGCGCTGGCCTTACAGCTGTGTGGAGCCAGCCTCATTTGAGGTGCGCCCAGGTGGAAATTGTGTACTTCGTAATGTTCATGACCAATGCGGTTTGTGGTACCTCCTAGCGGATCCACTGAAGGTGTACTGCAGCTAAACAGTAATCTGGGGATCTGGGATTCCATCACTGTTGAGGGTCTGAAGCAGCCAGGGACGGGCAGTAGGTTCTGTGCATCTGTGATCCGTTGGCAGTTAAGCAAGCGGGGTGCGTTGTGTAAGTTATCACTGCACAAAAGGGTGAGGTGCCTCCAATAGTGGGCACTAGACATATATTGTTTCAACCAGATTGACACCATTAAGGTGTTCGCCAGGGTTTTCAAGCAAAGTGGGCCTGTGCAAGCATCTGGTCAACGGGGCTAGGTAAGTGCACCCCAGAACCAAGGGTAGGTGACTTGTTCCTGCAGTTAAGCTCATATGCCCCGCCCTGTTAGCTACATTAACCCCGCTGCGTGGGACGCTGTCAGCCAGCATAGTGTGCTACCGTCCCAGGAAAGGGGGAACCAAGGTGCCAAGCACAAAAGGCTACTATGTAATAGAGCATTTGGCCCCTCCAGTGTCCACCACAAAAATGAACGGAGGAGGCAATTTTCCGCCGCTGGGGCTGCTCAGGGTGGGCAGTGTTCCAATTCTAAGGACTCCTCTTCCCCACGGACTGCCCGAGGAGGTGAGGGCAGTGGGATTTGCAATGTTACCGGTATTTTCTCGCCCATACAGGGGCAGAAGGGTACATTGCAGGATTCAGCATAAACAGATTGGGGGCGGACCTATAGACAATGCACCGGTAACCTCAAGAGCGAGTTGTAAGATCAAAATCTCGCAGCGGCAAGTCAGCCAAGTGACATGCGTCAGTTGGTTAGGCCTGAGTGTGTGCCGTGGCTCCAATAGCTGCATGAAAGATAGGTTTGGGGCACAATCACTGACAATTCAAGAGCACACACGGCACCCGGTCCAGTAGATGAAGGCCATATGCTCAGGTGCGGCTTGATCTTGTGGAGGGCTATTATTCCTGGAATAACAAAGTGCTAGGTCATTAGCTGGTTGAGCATCTAGGGTCACAGCTGGTTAGCAGGCATGTGTGTATCCGTGATCGAGCTTTAGTTAAAGCAAGCCTGGCAGGTGGCGTAAGTTGTCACTGCAGCGGTTGCTGTGACTGCAATAGTGTGCGCAAGGCGGACAGCCATGCTCGCCATGGTTTATTAACACAGAGGTCGGTGCACATGTCTGGGCACCCTCAACAAAGTAGGTGCACTCTGCTCCCTGGGCAGGTTACGGGTTGCTTCAGTTAAGCACAGCCAGAGTATTTAGCCTGGTAGTGGAAGCGGTCTTCAAGCATGTGTGCTGCTGTTCCATATATTGGGGAAACAGGTGTTAGGGAGCACGAACTGCTAGAAGGCCTGCAACTTCAGGTTGCAGGAGGTGGGAGCCACATCAGCTTGTAGGGTAATACAGCGATGTTTAAGAGTAGAGCTCCCTCCTGGGAGGCCATCAGATTCTTGCAGCGCATGCGAGGCACTGGTACATTCCCAGAGAAGGATAACCCGCTCCATGCGCTAGTTTGCAGAACAGGGGCTTTGACTTCATCAGGCATGAGCTATGCCGGGCGAACACCAAAGGTTAATTTGACAGTGTTTGGGTGCATTTGGCACAGGTGGGCTTGGATCTGTTCCTACTGGACAGGAATGAGGCCCGGGAAATTGTCAGGTTGCTGTGAGAAAAGGAGCTGTTTTGGTGGGGGCTCTTTAGGCGACGGGGGCCGCCTCCAGAGCTGTGGAGGAGTTACAGGGCGATCTGGAAGCAAATGGGTACAGAAGAGTACCTCTGCAAGAGCACAATAGGGGTGCCAGAGCCAAATCCCAGGAGCCTCATGGGAGGGTCCTGGAACAATTACGTCGGCGCCCCGTTAGTCCTTCGGGCGGTTGTGGGCCTGAACAACCGGGGGCTTGCCTTGCTACGCTCCGCCCTGAAAGGGGCGTGAGTAATAGGGACCAATGTGTCACGTGATCCAGTAAGGGATCACCCCCATAAGGGTAGCGCTGATTGGTTACTCCACAGTGCTTGGCTCATCAGGCGGGCAGGGCAGCATAGGTTGGTACAGCTGCCTGCCCTTGGATCGCCCGTAAGATAACCCACCATATTGCATACTTTTGTATGGAATAAACCTGCAGCACTAATTTTCCCAAACAAAAGTTGTGTTGTGTATTTATTTATGCATGCATACTCTGTTGTGGTGTGGGTGGGGTGTGTTGCCAATATTGGGACTATGCGGCTGCCCGCGGCCCGCAGGGGGCCACCCTAAACGGGCGGCCCCTTTAGTGCCATTTGGGCACTTCCCCACCCCCAATGATGTGCGGGACTCAAGGAGGAGTCCCCCTACCAGACGCGTCACTTCCGGCACGCAGAGGAGGTGGGGAGGTATTTATGCCTCCCCCGGCCATCTTGGCGTCCTCTTTGCGCCGGACACGCCGTCTCCCACCCTACCGCTTACCCGGGCGTGGGGTTGGCAGGCGAAATACATAGAACGTTGTAATGTTTTCTTTCTCGTTGCAGGAGGAGTTACAGGGCGATCTGGAAGCAAATGGGTACAGAAGAGTACCTCTGCAAGAGCACAATAGGGGTGCCAGAGCCAAATCCCAGGAGCCTCATGGGAGGGTCCTGGAACAATTACGTCGGCGCCCCGTTAGTCCTTCGGGCGGTTGTGGGCCTGAACAACCGGGGGCTTGCCTTGCTACGCTCCGCCCTGAAAGGGGCGTGAGTAATAGGGACCAATGTGTCACGTGATCCAGTAAGGGATCACCCCCATAAGGGTAGCGCTGATTGGTTACTCCACAGTGCTTGGCTCATCAGGCGGGCAGGGCAGCATAGGTTGGTACAGCTGCCTGCCCTTGGATCGCCCGTAAGATAACCCACCATATTGCATACTTTTGTATGGAATAAACCTGCAGCACTAATTTTCCCAAACAAAAGTTGTGTTGTGTATTTATTTATGCATGCATACTCTGTTGTGGTGTGGGTGGGGTGTGTTGCCAATATTGGGACTAATTCAAGAAGTGAGGAGAAGCCTCTGAGATGCTGAGGTAGTTCGTTCCAGGCTTTGGGAGGGAGGTAGGAGAAGGCACTCGGGTATTACTTTAGGTTAGTAGTATAGTTAAGGATCGACTTTCTGGAATTTCTTGATCAGGGGACTCTGACTAGAACAGTGTAAGGATGTTCGGTGCTCCGAGCAAATTAGCGGTTCACCGCTGGAGCCTTCCCTATGCACTAAGAAAAAGACTGTTGGCCATTTCCAGGCTGTTTGATGTTGCCCGGTGGTGACAGTCTACTGCTGCTGTTTTAATTTGCTTTAAGATTCAGGGTGAACAATATAAGGTATGAAGCTGTACCCTTCTGATAAATTCAATGAAGAAGGCCCGACGTATATACATTGACTGCTCCTCAGTGGCATGACAGACATGGAGGAATGCCTGGGATTTGGTCACCTTGTTTACCTCAACTACTTCTGAGCTCCCCCCGCCCCCCCTAAGGTGACCCCATCACTCCATGTCATGACTGTTTGCAGTCCTGAATGTTTCACTTCCACTGAAGCGAAGTATCACTACGGCACCCAGAATGCATTACGTCATCACATGAAAGCCCAGGGCCCACAACAGTGTCTGTGATGACCAGGAGTGAGTTGGTCACCCTGAAGGCACATCGTCTGCCACTGATAAGAGAACTTCAGACTCTTCTGTTCCTGAGATCGAACTGTAAAACAACCACCAGCCCCTCCTCCCATCACCTTGATTTATACCCCACACACCCACTCAATTAGCTGCAGTGCGTGCTGCCTCCGTGGAATTTCACTACCTTAGGTAGAGTGCCATTTGTGGTACCCTGTCTCTTTAGCATGGAGGATACCCTCTTCTGCTTGAAGGGGGAATGTAGCATCTTCTGCAGCTGACATCCTGGGTGCTCACATAGTTAGCCCTTTATAACCGTGAGGGTGAAAGCGACACTGGCATCAGTGGCATAGTTTCTTATTTAGGGAAATGGCCTGATTCACAAAGGGCCTCCGCACTCGTGGCGGAGGCGGCCCCGCACTTGGGGCAGAATCTCCACGATGGGAATACTCATTGCGGAGATTCCACCATGAGTGCGGAGACCCCCCCACGACTGCAGGGCCTCGGCCACGAGTGAGGAGGTCCTTTTTGAATGAGGCCAAAAATGTTTATTTTTTGTACTTAGCGAGTGCTTAAATTTTACCTTGTAGTTTAATTTGTGTGAAGCCTGGCTGTTCGCCGGCTCTTGCTTTTTGTTTCCTCTCTGATTTTGATTTTGTGGGCTTTCAAGGTTCAGTAAGCCTGCCCTCTCTCTGAGGTGTCTTATCACAATCCCTTCTGTTCGCTGTTCCAACTATGTTATTTGAGATAATCCCTATTGTCGTCGGATTTCATTGACTGTGAAAGCGCATGGCTCCTGAATGTAAACACCTCTTCATTTATTGCACATGAAAAGTGGCCTTATCGTATCGGGACATATTTACAAAAGCATTTTTGTGTTTGGAAACGGTCCGATTCACGGAATCGAGCTGTTACTGTTTGCAAAAATGCTTTTTCATATGTACAGAGCACAAACTGAGATTTGATAACTTGTTATCGAATCGTAATTTGGGTTTTGTGATTCAGTATTTGGAAGGGGCGTGTTGAGGGCGTCCCTTCCTAATACCGAATCGCAGTGTTGTGTACGAATGTTTTGGGACTGAAATGCACTCGCAAAACACTTGAAATTTACCACCAGCTCAAAATTGGGGGTAACCCATTCGCAAATGGACCACTGTCTACTCTTAAACAAGCATTGGCATAGCCAATAGGTCTCGCCTTTGGAACCTTATAAGTATTTAGTTATGCAGTACAATATCCTTGGTGCAACAACATCAACTGTTGCATGGCTAAACACTTATAAGGTCCCAAAGGCGAGACCTATTGGCTATGCCAATGCTTGTTCTCTCTTATACCAGTTGCATAATATGTAACCTTCAATATGAAGTTGGCACTAGCTTTGGAGAGCAGGGCAGACATTTTTCCGCAGCAGGAACATGAGAGCTTCTTGGCTGTTGGCTTGTTCACTGCTCAAGGCTTCATTTTCAAAGCCTTTGAACCTGCATTAATGCACAGCTATAAAAAAAAATATGAGTAAAATACTCCAAGCTCAAATGTTGCCGGAGGTAAGGCTTAAGAATGAGTACATGTAAAGAATATAAATCCTGAAGTAAAAGAATAGAAATTAATAGAATATAAATCCTGGGTGGAGAGGGAAGACTGCATCCGCCCTAGAAGGTTCAATATGAGTTTGGCAGGGACTGCAGCAATCTATCCATAGGGGATGATCAGAAATGGTCGGAAACATTCTTTAAAAGAGAAGAAGTAAAGGAGTGTAGCAAGCACTCAACAGAAGAAGAAGAGTTACAAATAATGTAATGGATTAAAGAAAGACTGGGACGACAGCAATGCGAGACCAACTCTTTAACTGCAGACAAAGGACGGTTTGTGGCGTCGAGAGTAAGAAGGGAGCGATGGGCAGGCAGGATGTCTCGCAGTCCTCATCAAAAGCTATAGACAAATAAAAGACCAGTGAATTTGGAGCAGAGGGTTGAGGCGCTTCCAAGAGCACACAAGAGGCACCGAGCCCTTTCAGCATTAGTTCATCAACAACTAAGCAACTTCTGTAAAACAGAAGGGTTTCATTTTATAAGTGGAGCAAGGCCGAGGTCTGTAGTGTACTGCATGAACTGGAGTGAAAAGAAAAAAAAACACAGATGCAAAGCTCGAACAAAGGAGTTACATCTGAAAACAAGCTGCTGCCTAGCATGTGCGTGATTTCACATGATAGAAAACAAGTGAACCACCACGAGAAAGAGGTTTGTGGTGTGCCGAGGGTGAGTCATCACAGCTAACAGGGCAGAGCCCGAGCTCGTCAAGCCGGTGAAGCTTGTTCTGTGTCTGGTTAGTATGCGCATCAATAAAAGATAGAGGCACGAAGCTCAGAGGAACAGAAAAGAAGCGGCTTAAGAGAAATAAAGCCAGAAAGAGTGGGCTGCATGTAGGAGCTAGAAAGGCGGAGATAGCAATGGTCTACCGCAGGGATGAGAGCCGGCTGCTTAACCTTACCCTTCACTCATGATGGCGTATATGATGCTTGCGCTGGGACGCAGTCACTTTCACATCTTTTCCACCTACTCTCGACAAGTCACATACCACTAATGGAAGTGCTGCAATTTGCTAACGTGAAAGCAGCATGGAGGTTCAAAAAGCCCCATACCTGAGAATAAAGCGCCGCGGTTTGTTAAAGAGTAGCGCCATGAAAACGAAATAAGTCACAGCGGTTAAATGCATTAAATGCGTCCTAACCCGTAATGTCCTAAAGGGAAAGAGTGAGAAAGAGAGAGAGGGGGAGAGCGAGAGAGGGGGAGAGAGAGAGCGAGAGAGAGAAGGAGAGAGCGGGAGAGACAGAGAAAGCGAGAGGAGAGAGAGCCCGGGAGTGCTGCGTGCGCGCGCGCGCAGTCTGCTCTTTTTGGAAGCACATACTCGTGCTTGTGGCGCGCCCCTGCTCGCTCCCGCAAGGTGGATGCCGCCACAAGCACGAGTATGTGCTTCCAAAAAGAGCAGAGCGACGGCTAAAGGTCCTCCTATGCAGCGCATGCGCGCTGCGTAGGCGAGACCTAAAAAGTGTGTCTGCATTTCTGATATCTGATCCTGCAGCATCATACATGACAATAGACCCGATTGAGGCCTCAGAAGTCAATGGTGGTAATACATTCTCCTGATTATTGTTTTAAAATCTCTCACTTTTCTCTTCTAAAATGTTGCCATGAATATAACTTGAAACACGGCTTTAGCCCCTACATTTAAATGAAAAGTTGGGCATAAGTTTAGGCAAAAAAAGTAAATGAATCAAATGAAAAAAAATCGTGGGCAACAATTGCATGGACCATATAGGGCGCCCATTGCTCGCAGATATTCAAGGTCTAGCACAGATATTATTGGGCGCTGTGCATCCGAAGCAGGTCTTACTATGAGGCAGTGCTTGGAATGGAGAAACAGAAGTGCAGGTACCCTATACCAGAGTACCTACATGCTTCTGAGAAGTGCCGGAACTCTCCAATTAAAAGTATTGGACCTCTGCTGCGAAGGGTCGGTACTATCCCTCTCAAAATAAAGAAGTGCAGGTACTCAGTAGCGGCTTATTTAAAGCACTGCATTGTGGGCAAGGCGAGGAGCTCGCAATGCGCGCAGAACGGGCTGCGTCCCAACCCATCATGGATGCTAAAGCCGAACCGCACAGAATATATCACCTCTATTAAAAGCGCGCGTTCCTGCGGCTGACAACGCTGATTGGTGGTAACAATATAAAATAATTCATAAGTGAATGGCTCCTTAACTTTAACGGGACTGTGATCGGACTGGATGTTTACAATTTTAGAAGTGCAACCACGTGCATTAATATAATAAACCATTACTTGATGGCTTGCTCTGTTGTATCAGTCGATTTGCAAGGATGTGTTGGGCCCCATTCGAATACGGAAAATGGACCCCCGACCCCCGATTTAACAGTAAAAAAACACATCTATTATTGGCGTTGCAGTGGGGACCGGTGCCACTGCACCTCCTGCATTGCTGATGATTACGCCTCTGATGTATATGGTCGCACTATTGGCAGAGGCAGTGAATCTGTGGCAGAGGGGCCGCATTGAGCGCAGAAGCCCAACGACTGATAGCAGCAAAGCACTGTAGGTGGTAAAAACACAAAACATGCGTGAGGCGTGTTGAATTTGTATATTTTATTCTGTTCTGAATCTCCCTAAGACATTAACAGGAGCCTGGACGGCTTCTCTTCTCCATACAATAGAGTCCGACTCCTCAGACATGCCCCGAAGCGGGGAAGTTTGGAACCCACAGAGGAAGTCCAGTGACAATTGAATGCAAATGGCAGATTCAGGCTGGGGCACCCGTAGGCTGCTTCCTCCCCGACTTACACCGACCTGCGCGTGCAGCTTTGCATTTCACCGCCCTGGGAGGGGCGCTGCTGTCCAGGGGCCCTCGAGACTCGACCCCAAGGACACAGGAGTCTTTCTCACCAGTCACAAGACAATGTGCTCCTGGGACCGGGTGCTTAGCAGGCCATGATGCAAGCACACTACCCCGGGTGTGAGGCACAGGGACCTCGCGGCACCTGCTAATGTCACACTTATGTCTACAGTGGTGCCTGGAGGAAAAGGAACCAAGACACGCGGAAATAATGATGCACCCAGGGCCACACAATAAGCGCTTCAGCGCCTCGTCAAGGGTTGTGAGCGCTATATAAATGCAATTACAATAGAAGACAATTTAGCTATGTGTAAAATTTAGGACTGGGAGAGGAGGTCGTGCTTCCTGGCTGTATACCGCATTGTTCTCCCTTATGTGTGAAATTAAACAGTTCTGTAAAACGCTCTAGCAAATTCGAAATTTGACCCATGTAAAAAATTCGATCTTAGATGAACTAATACCTGCATGGTTTGTTTTTATTG
This sequence comes from Calotriton arnoldi, assembly GCA_963921515.1. Taxonomy (NCBI): domain Eukaryota; kingdom Metazoa; phylum Chordata; class Amphibia; order Caudata; family Salamandridae; genus Calotriton; species Calotriton arnoldi. The sequence continues at coordinate 2,227,612 of CAWUFW010000518.1, forward strand.
GTTGACTCAAAGATGAGTCTCAATCGGATGCAACAGAGAGGACACTCTATTCGCACTTCACTGGCAGGCCCGCTGCAAGAGACTTAGCGGCCTAAAGTTGCTTAAATCCCCTCCTGTTTCATAAACATATGGCATGAAACCGTTCATAAACGGCGGTAAGCGGGAAATACTTATTTCTGCAGCCAAGTGAAGGCTTTCTACAAAAAGTCCGTGAAGGGCGAGGGGGGCTATCTACATTCTGGATGTGTCGCTCAACAGGGCCCCCTCAGCCTTTCATCTTTCCGACATCGATAAAAGTAATTCAGTTAACTTGGGAAGTAATGTTCGAAAGCAATTTTTGTGTGTGAAATTACCACCTTGTTAGCGATGCCAATGGCATATTAGTGATCGAAGAAACTGAAATTATTTTGGGGTTGCTACTTGTTAAACCGAGATTCCGCCTACTTGATCTTACACGACTGGCTGAATCTCTTCTGTTCGTGCTATATTCAAGCGCTAGCTCGACAGGGCTTCCAACGTAAGAAAGACATCTAGATCCTGGATTATTATCCCGTTCAACCAGCAATAAGCACTTCATTGTCCAAGGGGTGAGCTGGGTAGAACATGGGATGAGCTGCTCTTTGACAGGAAAGCGAGGCGCGGTTGTAGTTAACATTTCATCCTGGCACGCTACACTGCGACCCAAAAACCAGGACATTTCACAAAAATAGAGGAAGGACAACACTTTTACATCAACGGAAAGGGCAAAGAATGACAACCCTCATCAACACAGACACACAGAAGAGGCACTAAGAAAATAAATCAAATGTTATGTGCAAAACCAGCATCATACCTGTTAATTAAATTGCTAACTTATAACAGCTGCTAACTAGCCCTGATTTGGAAACACCTAATAAAAGGCTCCCTTTGTTTTAAGTTGACCTCGGCCTCTAAAAACCGGGACATGACCAACATCTGCCAAATCTGTCGGGGAAGCTGTTGAAAAACCGTGACTGACCCGGCAAATCCGGGACGCCTGGTCACCCTATACACTGCCAGTGCAAAGCTCCAGCTGACACCCGATGACGTCATATCTACCACACCCATTCACCTACGCCACACCGCCCTGATCTTTGTAATCTGACTCTTATGCCCTGCTACGGGAATCCATTTCAGGGGCCTGTGACCCCTGCTTTTGACCTTCCCGTTCTGTTGCTCAATCCACGTATATACCGGCTATGCTACCTGATGCTCGTGCCACCCCTCCCGTTTTAAGCTGCATCTACGAGTGCCCATTCGGCCACGGTGGCTCGGTCCTCCATTCCGCATGTGCCCTCTTTCCCTGGTGCCATGTCCCGTGCTCCTCTCCTGCAGGGCCGCCTGTAAGCGTTCACGCCAGTTGCAGCAGGCTGTCAGCCTGTGCTACCCGTGCCCTGCTGCCAGTCCCGAGCTGGTACGTCCAGTGGACTCTTGCCATCCTACCCACCCTTGTACCTATTTCCATCAAAGCAGCCAGTGCCCTGCTCCATGCCGCTCGCATCCTCCCTCGGCGTCCCTTCCGCAGACCGGGCCGGCTCCCAATCCACATCCGCGCGACAGGAGGGCACAGATAACAAAGGCCTGTCTGCCCTCAGAGGGCAGCGCTGATCAAACAGGCTGGCCTGGCTTACACATTCAGGGCCCACTTCACACCCGGCAGCACGATAATTAACGAGCCACAGTAGAGAGTCATTTGCAGGCCTTGTTAAAACAATTCGCCATCTCGGGAAAAGGAGCAACAACAGCAAATTAATCTTGTTATGTGTCGCCGCCCTCCATCGCGGGCGGCTTTGAGGCCTGGTCGCCATCGAGGCCTTGATTGAAGCCGGCCTGACAGGCCTCAAATTAACGGTGCAGTGATCTTAACTGATAGCCCCAATACAACATCCCAGCTAGGCCTGGGATAAGGCCCTGGTGGGGGGCTTCTAGTAAGAACAAGAGAAGCGCTGGACAGCAGAGACGTCGGCAGCGTGAGAGAGGAGCGGGGGCGAGCGAGCCCGGCAGCCTGCTGAGCTGACCACACGCTCGTGCACAATGGCCATGTGTTTTCAATTATCGCGCCCGCGTCTGGGCACGATAATTGCAAACAGATGGCGGCCCTGCGGGTAACCGCAGGGAAAAGGCCATTGTGCACGAGCGTGTGGTCAGCTTTTTGAAGCCCCTTACATAAAGTCTCGCATAGCAGCGCTTGCGCGCTACTCAAGGCTCGACCTAAAAATGAAAATTCAATTTTTTCTTTTTAAACAGCATGCTTTTGAAGTGAAGGCCTGGACTTGCTGGCTTAAATCCTTACCATCGGTAAGTAAACTGAATTGATTGAGTAACATGTTTGCTTTACTGTCAAAAACTGTATTACAAAAGGGTGAGCATTTTGTCTGAAATACCAGGTAAATAATCCACCAACGCTCATTCATTAAAGATGGAAGTCATCCGACTTAGAAATGCAGATCAAACACACTTTAACTTTGCTGCTGAACAACAATGCAGTTTTGACTGCTGAGTCCATGCTAATGTTCCGTGACGCTCGTGTGCACGTCTTCGCGTTTAACATACATGTCTGCCATCCCCCATGTTCCATGAGAGCACAAGGGAGAATAACCAATGAACATTCCTAGCTGCTCTGGGCTTAATTTGTGCCGGTGCTTGCCGGTGCTTAGCACCGGCACTTAATTGACAGGGCCGGGTCTATGAGTCTCAGTCTACACACGGATCTGCTGCGCACACTCAGTGACGCACATCACATTTTTCAATTCCTTTGAGCAGCCGCAGCGGCAGCCGCAGGCCGGCGTGTTTTGGATGCCCGACTCGAGTGAGTCAGAGTAGTCCGCGCCGGGCTGCCTTGTTAAAAAATTCCATGAACCAAACGTGCAGGACTGCAAACGTGATTCAAAAACGGCAGTGTGACACTGACAGACACATGAGAAGGACTAGTATCATCACTATAGCCATATTACACACACACGCAAAGAAAAATGTCCATCGTCCGAATATACACAAATAAACGTGATTCAAAAACGGAACCTGCGCAGCAGTGACTGTGACAGACACATGAGAAGCCTATCACTATAGCCTGCCATATACACACGCAAAGAAAAATGTCCGAATATACTCAAAAAATATACCTTATTCATTGATTCATTCATTTCATTCCAAATACATTTAAATATAATAATGGCGGGGCGGCGCGCGCACTGCGCTACGTGCCGCGGCCCTACCTTAGTGCTTCAGTGTTGCCAGGCAGACAGTGCCACTAACTTGCCTGTGGGTGGGCGGGCTGAGATTTGGGCTGGATTTTTGGTTATGGTAGGGGGCTGTGCGCTGCGGGTGGCAACGTGCGCAGATTTTTTTCACATTGCCAGTTTGCCACGCCCCAGCATAACCACCGCAGCGCGCAGCACGACGACACCACATGCGGCCTGCCATGGTGCCACTGCCACCACGACGAGAGACGAGTCATCGCCAAGTCGGCCCCACACCCGACGACACTGGACCGTGGCGTGTTGAGTAGTGTGCACTCACTGCACTGCAGGCTGGCTGTGTGTGCGCGTCGTCGTGTCCCGAGTCCCTGCGCCGGCCGCCCACCACAAGTAACGGTAAGTTAAGTAGAGTAGACAGTGTATTAATAAACTTACCTAGCGCAGCGCTGCTAAACACTGTAACTAGCGATGCCAAATTTTAATTGCCAATATGCCATTGCCATCATATTATTGCCTGGCTGCCCCGCCGGCCCTGGCCTGGCTTTGCCAGCCTAAGTCCAACTGTCTTTTTTTTGGTGAGCGTGGTGGCCAATGTATGAATGCATCAATGTCAGAGACTGCTGCTCCTGCTGCGTCCGTGCCGTGGTCCTTTCCGAGCCCTGCCTGCAGCGCGGGACAGGGGACACACGTCGTCACCTCACAGTTCTGCTGCAAAGTGTGAAGTGTTGCACGCACACTCTCAGGTTTGAGGCTCGGGCGGCGGGCCTGCCCACACTTCATCCTCTTCCTACTGTGACTGCCTACCCTAAGTGCTCCCTCACGACCAGTCCTGCTCACGAGTCCACGTTAAACATTATGGTAGGCCCTGAAGGTGGCATTAAGGGGCAAGCTGATTGAACTGGCAGTAACAGCCAAACGTCCATGTGGCAGTTATGTTTGCTTTCTCCTAGGTTCCCTGCAACGCTCGCTGACGATTTCACTGCCCCCCCCAAGACCCTCTGTACCGAAGAAGTTACGGGGAATATACTTATATCATCGTATATGATATAACTGTGGTTAATGTTATGCCAATGTACTGCCACTGTGAAGAGTAAGACCCACAATATGTTATTTACCAGCCTTCACTTCTTGTTGTGAAATAATAAAAACATATATTTTTCAAAAAGTTGAAAGAAGCAGAAGATATACATACATTGCCCGGGAAACTTGCTAATTTGAGGGTGGTCACGAACATAAGGGGCACATTGAATGCACTTTTAGTAAAAGATCAGAGAGACTGTTTAGCTCTAATTAGGAAGACACACAAACAATGGTAATAAATCACACACTCTCCGGGAACTCTGAGCCAGAAATATCAAATCCAGAATAGCGGGATAGCGGGTCTAATTAGTGGAAAAAGATAGGAAAAGAGGAGAAGTGAGCAGGGCATACTAATAAAAGGCAGGGGAGGGGCAGACAAATGAAGCACAGACAACGATAATACAAGTCCTACTCGCACCACAAACATCATGACGTTCCCATCCCTACTGACACCCATTTGTTGTAATAAAGATTTTACATCAGCAAACGAAGGTAGGAGTTTCAAGAATTGACAGGATGGAGGAAGCAGGGCACTACCAAACCTTTATGGTGGGGGGTCGGATCATTTGAAAATGATAAAAAAACGCTTTTGGGTTAACAGAGGGAGAGAGGTTAGGTACCAAGAATTACACTACTGCGCACTCCATCCCTTGCTGAAATTCAGATCGATCGGGTATTACATCTGACTTTTAGCAGTGCCAGTTGAGGATGTGGGTGGAGCTAAAATAGTGGGTGGAGCCAGTGGAGAAAATGGGTGGAGCCGAAGAAAAGTAGGTGTGGCCTCAAACAAACATTTGAGCACCTGCACTTCATATTTTACAAATTAAGCACTCACCCAGTGTTAGGTGGTGCTCCCGCCAGAGATTGCAAAAACATCCCTAACCACCGTTGCTGTCATGCAAAAAACATTTCATACTATGAAGACACCAAGGCATTCTAAACATGCTATTAATATACCTACCGCATTGATAATAACAATTTCACATTAAACTAGTAACATCTGCATAGAATGCATACATTACAGTAGAGCGGTGTATGCTGTGGAGCTGGTTTCATTTTCACTTCTGTGTAACACCTTTCTCATACTTCAGTGAAGGAATGTTAGTGTCACATTCTCGTTTGCTGCAGTAGCCACAGGTAAACTGTTAAAAAGAATCCAGTGCTTTGAGCTATACACATTCCAGTAAGTGCGTCTAAGTATGCCTTTGAATAAAAGGATTTGATAGCTACCTCCCAGTTCTATATTTATGAGCAGTATCAATGGCAGAACTGTGGTACTGGAATCTTGTTTGTAAATCTTGGCATACGAGGGTACCCATACCAAACTGCTGGCATCAGCATGATGAATGTAATGGGGAACTTTCACGGAACAGTTTGAAAAAAATGAAGTGAATTTCTGGCAACTACTATGCCCCGTCACTTTCAAACATTACTAGCCACCATTGATGGGGATACACAAACGCATTGAGATTACACATTACGGTTTACAGACAGTACTTTCATTTCCGGCCAGTGGCTCGCTCTATCTGTGCCACAGACAATTTAGCATGCCTTTTATTGAAGATCATATTAGGTTCCACCCACTCCTGCTGTTGCTCAGGGTACGGACTAATACGCAGGATTTGTTGAACCCGACGAATATTTCATAACTGCTTGGTTTTGGACGGGGCTGTCTCTAATCCTTGATTTAGAAACATCAAAATGTTATGCAATAAACTGGAGCGACCACACTTATATGATGATCTGGAAACACTAACTCAGGTGTTAAAACACAGTGTATTTCTTTATTTGAAGAAGAGAGGCTAACTCTAGCCAGGCACAAACACAGTGTTGGCCAGTATATCAATGTATTTTCCAACCCAGGGTATGTAACCATATCTAGTCAATATTGTAGACTCTCAACATAGTGTATCCTCACCAGATTTAGATAGACTTCACCTGGTTCATCCCATGGTCACCTTTCCCAGATGTAATGGTTAGGCAACAGAACTACCTAGTTTTCCATGTGACAGTTTGCCAACACAAGGCCCATGGCTCTTGATGTGTTTTTTGTTGTTTTCATGGTGCACCTAGAAATTACTATATATTACGCCTTTATTAAGAGAATACAGGTTCAGACAATGTATTCGTGCACTGGCACTGTCTTTTTTGCAGCAACTACAGTTAGACGAGGTCTGTTTTAAAGTTTGCACCTACATATATGATGTCTTATTTATTAGAAAGAACTTGGCGTAGGTATGTTGTACACCTTATATATATATATGTATTACCTTCTGACGGTCACCAGTAGGTAGTTATTGTTATGCCATAGGTAAAGTGTTTTTTGACTTGCCTATAACCTTGGCACTGTTTGACAAATCTTCACAAAATAATCCAAAAAAGTGTGCTGGTGATTCTTGTGTCAGTGCGAAATGCAAAGTTTCAAGTTGAGCTGTTGAGCGGGGGCCAAGCAATGAGGGGGGGGGGCAAAAAAAGTATGTTTCCCATATTAATTCCCATAGAGATTTTAGACACGACTACAGCCCGGCCTGCTGGAGGGAATTGCCCCAAATTTAGCAGAAAGGTAGCTCTTGGTCCAGAAAGCGTGCTTTTTGTGATTTGGTGTAAATCAGTTCAGTAGTTTTGGAGATATTAAAGGAAAAACAAATTTCTAAATCTTGGCGGAGCCTAAGCACAGATCTCATGGTGGGATCTGATTGCCTGCCAACACTAGCAGTGGTGGCCGCCATATTGGGACCAATATACATGATAGCACCCCACTGAAATGCATTGTCGTGAATGGCAGGTTTTGAGGGTCACAAAAAGGAGAACATATAAAGGGTGGTAACAGATTTTAGTTCCAATATAAATCATTTGTTGATGTTACCATACTACTGTCAGGAATTGTGGTGTGTTCTAAGGTGATTTTACCCTGTGAAAAAGCCTTTCACTGGGATTTCATGAATCATGTTTGAGAGAAAACTGTTTTCTCATGGAGGTTATGGAAGGTGCTCCAGAAGCTAAAATGAGAGCATATTTTCTGTAAATTCACACAATCTTTCTCCTCCATATGAGAATGAAGTTTGACATTCTCAGTAAATCATGTAGTTCCAACAGGAACAGCCTGTCAGTTGATTCCCTTGAGTTATACTGCAGCTTCCCAGAGTGTTCTAAAGAACAACTAGAGTGCCGGCAGAATCAAATTGCTAAAACTTAAAACATTTAATTTAGAAAGGAACAAAATGAGGGAGCTCATAGAAATGATGGTTAGTGCTGTAGAAAGAAAAATTAGGACACATTTTAAGTGAGTTCTCTAATATCTTCCTCTTCTATTTCATTAAAACATTCTGACATGCAGACTGAAACATGCACTTCAGCACCATCAGCAGACTGCCATTTAACTCCCTGGTGATCAGCAGCTTTATTACAGTGTTCAAATGGGCAACTAGAGAGCGAACATTCTGTATTTATGCCAAAAGTGTGGCACATCTGAACGCCATCTTGATGGAATTGAAGTGGAAAACCGAAAGCATTTTCTACTGAGGATACTGCAGTAAATGAGGAAATTAGGGAGCTTCATAACAAATAAGTCTCCCAAGATGGCCACTAGAGAAAAAAGAGCCATAATATAGCACAAATACCACCCAAATGTAGCCCAAGTATTGCCCACTAACAGAAGTGTACAAAGCACTAAATTCATTCGTTTTTTTGCAGTTTTATATAGCTCAGACTTGACCCGAAGGTATTGGAGTGCTTTACATGAGCATCAGTTACATTACACAAGGACACATTCATTTTGGTTTTAGGCATGGGGAGATTAAGTGATTTGCCCAGAATCACAGGATGTCGATCTGACGCGGAAATTCGAACCTGGTTCCCCAGTTGCAAAGTCTGCAGCTCTGGCAGTACTGCCATGTCCTCTCTCTTAAATGCAACACATAATCAAATGATCAACTCGATAAAAAAACCCATAAAGATAGCAAATTATTTAAAAGTGTTTTGTCGCTAATTGAGAACTCAGAAAATATGTCCTCATTTTAGTTGTTTACAGCACTAACCATAATTTCTATAGGAATAAGACCCTCTCATGGAAAAGGGTGCCGAGGCAACAAGTTGACCAAGCTGGGCAGGCGGGAGGGGCAGTGGCAGCACAACGGACCATGAAGGGCAGGGGAATGGGGGGCAGGGGCAACAAACCAACCATGCAGTAAAGGCAAGAGAGGCAGTGGCAATATAAAAGACAATGAGGGCAGAAGAAAGAGGCAATGGCAGTACAACCATACATGCCAACAGACTTGATTCAGGCAGGAGACTCCCAATGTTTTTAAGCCTAAAAGGGCTTTATTTGTCTCCTGCCTAAAATCTCCTCTTTTTCAATGTAAATCAATGGGGAAAAACAATTCCCCAGGTTTATTTGTCCAAATCTCCCTCTTACTATGATCAAAATGTTGGCAAGTAAGGTACATTGGATCGTGGAGGGCAGGAGGAAGGGGGGTAGGGACCTGGACTAGGATAACAGAGGGCAGGAGGGAGATGGGCAGGGGCACTAAACTGACCTTACATGGCAGGCGTCAGGGGTTGCTGCACCACAGTACACCACACAGGGCAAGCGGGACGATAGTGCATCACAACAGACCATGGAAAGCAATTGGGAGGGGACAGGGCCATGCACAACAGAGAACAGAGGGGAAAGAAGCAAGGGCAGCAAGCTGACCATATTGGACAGACAGGAGAGACAGTTGCAGCATAACGGACCATGAAGGGCAGAAAGGAGTGGGCAGGGGCACGACAATGGACCAGACAAGGCAGGAGAGAGGGGATAGGGGTCTGCACATGGAAATCTGAGGGCAGGGGGTAGAGGGGGCAGGGCAAGACCAGCAAGCTGACCATGGAGGGCAGGCGGGATGTGCACTGGAAGTGCAACACACCTTCGAGGGCAACAGTGAGACCACACAGAGGCAATGAAGGGCAGGTGGGAGGGGCTGTGGCAGCACAGAGGACCAAGCATAGCAAGCATGAGGGTTAGTGGCAGCACAGCAGCCATGGTGGGCAAGAGGGAGGGTGCAGGGGCATGCACAAAGGACCGTAGAGGACAGAAGGGAGGGGTAGGGACTGGACACAGACAAAAGAGGGCAGGGAAAGGGGCTTAACAACAGATCATGCAGGGCAGGCAGGAGGAGTGGTTGCAGCACAACAGAGCATGGAGGGCAGAAGGGAGTGTCAGCAAAATAGACAGTGGAGGACAGGAGGGAGCGGATAGGGGCATGGAACTTGGACAGGCAGGGTGGAGGTGGCAGGGACAGGTGGCAGCCATCTGACCATGCTAGACAGGTGTTAGGGGCAGTGGCAGCTCGACAGAACACTCAGAGTAGATAGGAGGGGCAGTGGCAGGTCTATGGAATATGGTGGGCAAAATGGAGAGAGCAGGAGCATGCACACAGACAACAGAGGGCAGGGGGAAGGAGAGTAGGGGCAGCAAGCTAAGCACAGAGGCTAGGCAGGAGGGCAATGATGGGGCATATAATTGTGCAACAGAGGGCAGTAGGAGTGGGCAGGGTCATCAAGCTAAATGGAGGGCAGTGGCAGCACGTCGGAACATGGAGGGCAGGAGGCATGGGGGTGGTGCATGGACTCAGACAACAGAGGGTAGGGAGGAGGTGGAGGGGACAGCAAGCTAACTGTTCAGGGCAGACGGGAAGAGCAGTGGCAGAACAAAGGCCACACAGAGCTGTAATGAGGGACCAATTGTTGCCACGTAGGAGGGGGGGCAGGAGCAGCAAGTTTGGGTTGGGGCAGCACAATGCCAGGCCAGCCCTGTGTCCAGTCCCCCCCCCACCGTGAATTGTGATGGTAATCTTACTTGACGTTAAAAAAAACCTTAGAAATTCACTGAAAAAAAACAAGGGTTACAGGGACATTATAGTTAGGAAATAGAATTAAAAAAAACCTCAGAAATTCACTGAAAAAAACAAAGGTTACAGGTACGTTATAGTTAGGCTCAGATTTCACTCATACAAAACCAGTGAAATTCAGCAGTTATAATTACCTGAACTAACTATAACTTACGCCCCCGCAATGCACTGTTTATGACCGCACATATTACATCACTTACAACATGGTCAGTGACATCACTTATGACATCACTTTATGGCATCTCAAATGACATCACTGATTACATCATCCAGTGATTGTGAGTATTGTCTAAAAGTTTGAGTGTTAAACATATATAATAAGGTACTACAAAAGTCAAATTAGTATACTTTGTGTACTACTGAGTGATACTATTTCTAACATATATTATGCGAGAGGCTGTGTATCAGTGTGAGTGGGTGAATGAGTTGCTGTATGGGTAAACAAGTGGGTGTGTGAGTAACTGTATTGGTATGGGAGTGGCTGTAGGACTGGCTATATTGGTGAGTGAGTGGGTATGTAAGTGGCTGTATGGGTGAGTGAGTGGGTGTGTGAGTGGCTGTATGGGCGAGTGAGTCGGTGTGTTAGTGGCTCTATCAATGAGTGAGTGGGTGTGCGAGTGTCGGTAATGCTGAGTGAGTGGGTGTATGAGTGGCTGTGCGGGTGAGTGAGTGGCTGTATGGGTCTGTGAGTGGATATGTGAGTGGCTGTATCCGTGACTAAGTGGCTGTATGGGTGAGTCACTGTATGGGCAGTGGCTGTATGGGTGACTCAGTGGCTGTTTGAGTGGGTGTTTGGTTAACTGATTGGTTGTGTGAGTGACTATATTGGAGAGTGAGTGTCTATGTGAGTGGTTGTATGGGTGAGTGAGTACACATGTGAGTGCTTGCATGGGTGTGTGAGTGGATGTCTGAGTGATTGCATGGATAAGAGAGTGGCTCTGTTTAGAGGCTGTGTGGGTTAGTCACTGGGTGTGTGAGTGGTTGTATGGGTGAATAAGTGGGTGTGTGAGTAGCCATATGGGTGAGTGATTGGCTGTGTGAGTGACTGTATGTGTTAGTGAGTGGCTGTGTGATTGGTGTATCGGAAGTGAGTGGCTGTGTTAGTGGCTATATGGGTGAGTTGGTGGGTATGTGAGTGGCTCTATGGATCGGTAAGTGGGTGTGTGAGTGATTGTATGGGTATGTGAGTAGGTGTATGTGTAGTTGTGTGGGTGGGTGTGTGAGTGGTTCTGTGGATGATGTCATCAATAATGTCATCAGTGATGTCACAGACCATCTCATGAGTGATGTATTATCTGAGGTCATAAGCATTAGTCATAAGCAGTGCATTGCGGGTAGGTAAGTTATAGTTCAGGTCACTATAACTGCTGAATTTCAGTGGTTTTGTGTGAGTGAAATCTGAGCCTAACTTTATATATGAAATGTGGCTGGGGGATGGGGTCCCCGGGGCCAAAATCGGTCCAGGGAGGGGGGCATTGTGGCCCCCTTCCTCCATTTAATCTTAACTGGGCCGTGGGGGATGGGATCCCCGGGGTCAAAATCTGCCCGGGGAGGGTAGGCACGTGGCCCCCATTAAGTTGTGGCCAGGCCCTGGAGGATACCCCAGGCCCATTCTGGCCCTGATGCTCATTTCAAAGAAATTAAACCTCAACAGGAAGCACTTATAAATATAAACATAGCAGGTGCCCCAGCTGAAGCTCCACTTCTGTAAAGGGAAATTGATTCTAACTCTTGAATTGGCGAAGGCAAAGCAAGTGTGTTTTCTCGGCATTCCATATTGAAAGATGAACTGAAATGCTTTGTGGAGGTGAATGCATTGTTGAGCTATTGGGGGCAATCTGTAGTGATCATGACGAGTGTGTCCTTTCTTGTCCTTGCCTGGTGAGAGGAGAGTCCATGGTTCTCTCTTTAAATTGCTCCAGGTATTCCAATGCTCCACTTTCACTCGTACAAAACCATAGAAATTCAGCAGTAGTTACCTTAGCCAACTATAACTTACGCCCCCGCAACGCACCGCTATTGACCTCACATATTACATCACTCATGATATGGCCAGTGACATCACTGATGACATCTCAAGTCACAGCTCACAACATTCCAGTGTTCTAATAATATGTACTTTTATGGTTTTTAATTTATAAAACAGAATAAAGTTTATGATAATGCATGAGTAATCACAGCCATAACACTCTCTCGAGCGGGTTCCAGACTTTGTGTTATCTCTTATGTGTAAGCTTGCTGGTGTGCAGTGCCCCCTATACAGAATCTTGAACTGTGTTTCTCTGCCTTGGGTATGTCTAGTGTTCTTCATATTTCTGATAGGAATCTCCTATCATTATTTCCTTGTCTACCTTAATCCCTTGCACTCTCTCAGGCCGGCTATTTGTGCTGGAAGATAGGCTTGTGATCTAGGAGAGACTTTAGTAATGCTTAGTAGTGATGAGGAATGACTCGGGTCACTTCTCCATGCTCTTTGATGCATTTCTCCACCCCTGTGACCTCTGGTAGCTCCTTTTCTTTCTTCAGGTTATTATACCTGTGCCTTACTGGGGTATATACAAAAAGCATTCCCCATATGTCAATCCGTATTCTTGTTTTAGATCTTCAAATCCTTTTTATCTGATCTTTATTAAACATTTCTCCCTGGACGGAAGCATCCCACCTCTTTCCAGTCCCAAAAGGTTTCACTCTGTAACGCTGGAGTGAAGTTCCTCTTTCCCACAGTGTTGTTAAAGGTGAGAGCTATATGGTCACCCCCCCCATTTTCATCCCTGTATGGTCCAAGTTCCTAATCAATGTATGGAGTAGCAATGACTTGAATAGATTCACATTATACTGATGATTAGGTATTCAAGAGACCTCCCCACTAATGTATGGTTTAACATGCAGCACCCCTTTTTCTTCGCCGTCTCCCCTTTCATGTTCTCTGCCAAGAAACACAGTTGTGAGACCTGATAATAATAAGCAAGGTGTGTAATGCCTAGTCCCTCTTCTTTGGGCAGCAATGTGCTCTGTGCTTTCTCCATTCCTGTCTTTCCTAATGCTCAGATATATCCTTCTGTTATATGCTGGAGTTGTAGGAGCTGTGAGTCTCTTATCCAGATCGGTGGACCTTGAAATATGGTGCGTATTTTTGGGAGCACCGTCACTTTGATACCTGCAATCCGTCCCACCAAGGATATTGGAAAAGAGTGCCAGTTTTCGACAGTCACATTAACAATTAAGAGTACGGTGGTGAAGTTTCTCCTAAGCGTCTTCCCCATTTTGTTTTCGGTGTCAACACCCAGCTTGTGTATGTGTGAAGTGGGCCATTTAAATGGTTCAGCGTCTTAGATGTGTGTTGCTGCGTCTTTATTGAGTGACACTAATGCCTTCGGATTTCCTTGGTTCATCGTGAAGCCTGCTACAACATGGAATCTGATCAGTTCTTATAGCAGATGTGTTATGGATAATATGGGATTGTTAGGATACTGTCATCGTCAAATAGAACAATTTTGTGTTTATTTTCAACTTGATTCCTTTGATATTTTTATTATCTCAAATCTTTTGCACCTGTGGTTTGATGTACATTACAAATGGCAATGGAGACAGAGGGCACCCCTGCCTTGCACCACAATAGATGCATGTTCATTTTGACAAATTTTTATTTACCGTCTTGTGGCTCTAGCTGACGCATATTCCACCAAGCCTATCACTTCTTCTTGTAAGCCCATTTGTAACTGTACTAATCCTCCTGAATGCCCAGTCAACCATATTAAAGGCTTTTGGCATCCAGAGAGAGCAACACCAGTCACCCCCTCTGTTTTTCAGAGATATCCGTCAGGGAGAGGACTATATATCCATCAGCCATAACCATAACCAACACTATGTAACCTAGAAATGAGTTAGATAAAGGTGGGTTTGTGTCCATGAAGTCCAATATCTAATCTTTAGTTGGTACGTTAAAATGTCAAAAGTGATGTGGAATAGACATTGACATTTTGGTCTGTAGGACCATGTGTACTAAAGACTATGCTCAGGGTGACATTGCATTTGCAGGATGGCAGAATCCAGTCACTATAAAAAGAATCAATCAAGAGAGACAGTGCACAAAAATGTGCATGTTATATATGCACAGAGGCAACGTTGTAAATCTCTTTGCCGACATAGCAGCTACTGTTCGGTGGCTTCACCGGCACCGACTCAGCTCAACGCATCTCGACACCAGAACTCACATGGCAACTCCTGTCGACGGCTTCTCGACGCCAGCACAGCACATGCCCACGCAGGACTTTGCATCTCTATGATCAAGAAACAAAGTACATTCAGTCCTGTATCTGGCTGCGCTCCATCGTCGTCGGCCTGAACTTGTGATTTGGACCCAGTCGACTGCGACCAAATAACTGCAATTGGCGCTTCTTACTTCTTCTTTTAAAAAAAATGTTTTATTTCTTTATTTATCAAGCTTTTACAAAACATACAAAAAGCAATTCGGGACATCACACTCGCTAAACCAAGGTGTGTACATGGAGAACATCTAGATGCATTCAGGCATATTACCATCAGATCAAGTATCTTTCGGCATTTCTATATAGAAGTAGTACATTATAGCCTATTGTGATCCGTGGTGGCGTCTTCCACCAACCCTTTTAAACCAAGCCATAGAGACCAACATAGAGGCACTACCCCAACTCCGGAGCCCGTGTGCCCACCCAAGGACGTCACTGGGGTGATCATGCAACAGTCAGCGAGCAGCCCTGGAGCCTCGTGTCACCTTCGGTCCCCAACCCCTCCGGTCCTCTGGTAGATATATATGTCATGTAATGTCCCCAGAAGTTTTTTGGGCGACTCCTGGGGGGGGAGTAATTCGCTAAAATTCTCCGACTGCGTGCAGCAAAAAGCATATCCTGGGACCACTGCGCCATCGTAGGGGTAGGGCCGCGAAGCCAATTGATCGCTACTCTGCGTTTCGTGAGAAGAAGCCCCATATCTATCAGTCTGCGCCTCCCTGGTGGGATCTTTTTTGAATAACCTAACAGGGCTAAGGCCGGATCCAAGGGGAGTTCCGATTCCGTCATTCTCGCCAGTTCACCAAATACCAAACCCCAGAAGTCATGTACCCCTGGGCAAGACCAGGCCAAGTGCATAAAATCAGCCGTGGGTTCCGCACATCTTTCGCAGGTAGCCGCCTCTCTCAACCCGTATCTACACAATCTCTCGGGGGTGTAATACGTCCTATTAAAGTACTTAAAATGAATCAGACGGTGCTTGCCGTTAAGTGAGATCCGGCGTGTACTGGTGCAACAGTATGCCCACATCGCATCGTCGATTGATTGCAGTAGGTCTCGTTGCCAGTCCAACCTGGCCTTAGAGTATTGATTAGCCCTGTGGGACATGGCGATCGTATAGAGTTTAGAGACTATCCCCCGGGGCGACTGAGCCTTGATAACATAGGTTAACTCCGCAACCTCCGGCGGCTCTATGAGGTCCTCCCCCAGTATATCACGTAAGGCATGTCTCGTCCTGTGGAACTGAAACTGTTGCAGCAGGGTATGAGGGTTGTCCCCTCCCGCCAGCGCCTCCCAGTGCTTAACCGCCCCGTTATGAAAGAGGTCTCCAGCCGTCTGAATATGCAGAGAATTCAATGCTCGAATCACCCCTTGGTCACGACAGGGAGGCAACCAACGGACCCAGTTAAGGGGCATAGCTGGGGAATATAGCAGGGCTCCAGCTTGGAGCTGCAATAGAAAATGCCATGCGTGTCGAGTAGTATTAATGGAGTCGAGTATACCCGTCCTGCGATCCGCCTCTTCAAATATTACGGCCGGGAGAGGTAACGGGTCGGCAGCCAACTTCTCCAGGCGAATATGCGGAGCGTCTGAAGGACCATGTATCCAGTGGTACGCATGAGCACACTGTGCAGCCCTATAATATAAGTTTAAATCCGGAGCTCCCAGCCCTCCCATGTGGTAGGGCAGAGTTAGTGTCCGCCACTTGACCCTGGCCTGTTTGCCCGCCCAGGCTAATTTTATCAGTAGCGACGTGACCCGGCAGAAGAAGGAGCTTGGTAATACCATAGGAATATTTGTAAACAGAAACAGGAACCGCGGCAGCACCACCATCTTCATAATTGAGACTCTGCCTAACAGAGACAGAGGAAGCCGTATCCAGGTCCTCCACGTTCTCTTCCAGTTTACAGACAGCAGTGCCATAGTTTTCCCTGAATACGATCTCTGAGTCTGGATGCACCCGTATTCCCAAGTACCGAATCGCTTCCGTGGACCACTGCAGCGGGTATTCTGGCTCGTGCCATGTCGTGGCAGGCGTGAGTGGAATCACGACAGACTTGGGCCAGTTGACCCGCAACCCTGACAGTGCACCACCTCTCTCAAGACCGGTGAGAGATTACTTTCCGGATCGCGGACGTACAATAAAGTGTCATCGGCGTAAGTTGACAATATTAATTCATATTTCGCCAGTCTAATACCCCGTCGGCCGTGGTATTCACGCAGTGCACAAGCCATCGGCTCCGCCACCAATGCATATAGCATTGGGGACAGCGGGCATCCCTGCCTTGTCCCTCGAGTGATGTTAATGGCATTCGTCACTAGATTACCTATTCGGACTCTGGCAGAGGGATGGTTATACAGCACCCCTATCAACTGTAAGAAAACCGGGCCCAGACCCATCCTCGTTAAGACTTGGCGCATGAAGGGCCATTCGACAGAGTCAAAGGCCTTTTCCATATCGAGGAAGACCGCCACCGCTGTGATATCTGGCCGCGTATGCTGCATGGCCGAGAATACCGTACGTAGATTGTAAGTGAGGTTCCTATCCGGGATGAACCCTGCTTGTTCAGGAGCGACAAGCGTCTGCGCAAAAGGAGCTATCCGATTCGCTAGGATCTTAGCGTAGATTTTAGTGTCGACATTTAGCAAGGAGAGAGGGCGGTACGACCCGCATTCCTCAGGCGGCTTCCCCGGCTTGGGTATAGCGACTATCACCGCCTCCCTCATTGAAGGGGGGCGCTTTTTACTTCTACGTGCAACTTTTCTCTAAAACCTTTGAAACTGCATATTTCTGGTTCTACTGCTTGAATTTCTGTTGTTTTGGTGTCAAATAATTTATTCAAATTTACTCTATGTTTGTAAATTGGTGTGTAGTTTTTAGGTCTCGCCTGAGCCAGCGCGCATGCGCTGCTCTGCGAGGCTTCTAGTAAGGACTTTCAACTCGAACCACACGCTCGTGCGTGTGCTTTTTTTTTTCATCACACGCTATTGGCCTTTGCGTGCGTCTTTCTAACAAAGACAGCACGCAATTGGCCAAAGGCGGGTGCATGTCCCGCCTTCTCTCTCCCCTGGCCTAGGGAGCCCGGGAGCGAGCAGCAGCACGGCCGGGTGCCAGCTGCATACCTCACAATCCTTGCAGTGCGCGCGCACCGCGCTTGTTGGGAAATGTAAGATAGGATTTATTTTCTAATAGCTGTTTGGGTTTCTCTTTGAAGATTTTGATTTGTAGATTCCTACACAACTGGTTCTTGTGAGGTAAGAGAGAGCACGGTTCCCCATCCATGTCTTGGCTTATTTACACTACTAGGTGTGTTTCATGAGCGCAGAACACGTCACAGCTTCATGCATTCATTTAATGCCTACTGAAGACATTGCCCGGCATAATGGTGAACACTAAAACCCAAATCTAGCTTTAGAAATGCCATCTCGGGAACAAGCCCGATTGGAAAAAAATGACACCGAAAAAGACGAGGCATGAAATGAAAGCTAGACTATGAAGAAAGGGAGGGGAGAAAGTTTCTTTAGAAGTAGAGAAAACATTCCCAAAAGTGAGCGTGGGGGGAGAGGTCAGGCGCTGCGGTGACACTGCAGACAGCAAAACTAATTCAAACTCTCCTCCTGTTACCCCTGCGCCGCTTGCATTCTGGGAGCCGACAGAGAAGCGCGCGCCCTTTCACTAATCCCCAACACTGAAAAGGACAGGGGGGATTTACTAATCTAAACACATGCCTGTCCGTTGCCATGGGAACGCACCTCCCGCCCGCGTCCGATGGGAAGCATGGCGGCACAGCTAGCCAAGTTTATTTAGTTATTCACTCATTTCAGTGGCTGGTGAGCACGTTTCCTGGCACTTTCAGGCGTCGAAGCACTATGCAGCGTATGTATAAAGATTAGAACATGTACACGTGAATGCAGTTTGTAATACTGCTTGAAAAAGGCTCCACTCAAGCATTATCTACCAGTCCCCTCCATCCCGCCCCAACTGCATTAATTTGTACTCTTCGTTTTCAAATCTGGTTTTTAAAGTTTCTTTAGTGCAGACCGAGCCCAGAAGTGTGTCAGACTGCTAAACATGAGATGCGGGTATTAGTTTATACAGAGACGGCCCTGTTCAGAAAGTCAGGCAGTGTGACCGTGATACAGCTACAGGGCAGTCTTGTAGGGTGTGTCAAAAAAGAGGGTGCCAGATTGCCAGGTACACAATTTTTCAACCTGATAAGAATTCAAATCTGAGTTGGCCCTGGGAAAGTATGTAAATCACTGAGCCATCTTGCCTGCTTCTTATGGTTGAGAGTGTGAATGAAACCAGTATTAATTATATAAAGCAGTTAAGAAAGTTGGTATACTATACAGCCTATGTAGCCGGATATAGAGCTGTAGCTGACCAATGAGAGAGAGCTTCCGCTAGAGATGGAAGCACCTGTTACTCTGACATTGGTGTTTGGAATCTATTGAGCTAATGACTCACATCCTGGCTCAATGCATCATTCATGCTTCAGGAGGCGCTTTGTCTTTCTACATTTAAATGCCAGTTCTTTACACTCCTGTCACCCTATGACTCACAACGAAGCAAGAGGGAGGGACAGTGACTGCTGCTCAGAGCTCAAATTGAAAAGCTCACAGAACTGGCACTAAAACCCAGCAACTTTCTTCTGTTGTTGTCTAAGGACATCCGATCGACTTTGTTGTAGTTTCACAAAAAGCTCAACTCTGCTTGAGACTCCCTCCCCACACCCCCACCCGCCCCTCCACCAAAAGCAACATTGGTAAAAAAAAATTACTTGCAGTCCTTGTTTCAAGACAGTAACTGTGAGCGGGGACGCAACGTGTAAGGATGCTTTCAAAATGTGGCAAGAGACCCCAAGATTTCAACATGTCACAGACAGATCAGAATCTTAAGCTGGTAGAATGCATGTTTTTACGACATCAAGTGACAATCTCTACCTCATAGCCAAGAAATCAATTGTCTTGAAAACCTTACCATGAAAATACACGTTCACGATTTTTTGTGTGAGTCGAGGTAGGAGTGATCAGATGTGACCTCAGTATCAGGAGACAAGGGAATTTCTGCAACCGATGCAAATGTAGCAACTATGAGAAACATAATAATGGAACATTTGTGGGGATGGTTTCTTGGTAATGGGAGCAAGTCAAAGAGGTTCTCCGTAATCAGTTTCTTTAATGTTTCATAGAAACGTGTTGTCTGGTCATTTCTAAAGGCACCTCCCTTCTCAAGGCCTGGCTGTTACACAATGTGAGCCCAATTCACAAAGGTAAAGTTAGACTCAGTGTGACATAGTTACATGCCACTTAATTACACTCTACTCAATGCAACATAAATACACTCCACATACCACTCAGTACCACATAATTACACGCCACATAATTACACTCTACTCAATGCAACATAAATACACTCCACATAATACCACTCAGTGCCACATAATTATATGCTACATAATTACACTGCACTCAATGCAACATACACTGCAAATAATACCACTCAGTGCCACATAATTACATGCCACATAATTACACTCTACAGAATGCAACATACACTCCACATAATACTGTGCCACATAATTACATGCCACATAATTACACTCTACTCAATGCAACATAAATAAACACATAATACCACTCAGTCTGACATAGTTACACGCCACATAATTACACTCTACTCAATGCAACATAAATACACCCCACATATCACTCAGTACCACCTAATTACAAGCCACATAATTACACTCTACTCAATGCAACATAAATACACTCCACATAATACCACTCAGTGCCACATAATTATATGCTACATAATTACACTGCACTCAATGCAACATACACTGCAAATAATACCACTCAGTGCCACATAATTACACGCCACATAATTACACTCTACTGAATGCAACATACACTCCACATAATACCACTCAGTGCCACATAATTACACGCCACATAACCACACTCTACTCAATGCAACATAAATACACTCCACATAATACCACTCAGTGCCACGTAATTACACACTACGTAATTACACTCTACTCAATGCAATATAAATACACTCCACATAATACCACTCAGTACTACATAATTACACACTACGTAATTACACTCTACTCAATGCAACATAAATACACTCCATATAATATCACTCAGTGCCACATAATTACACGCCACATAATTGCACTCTACTCAATGCAACATAAATACACTCCACATAAATGCACTCTATGCCACATACCACCAATCAACATAAATGCACTCCACACCATGACACAATTTCACTAAGCATAATTTCACTCAACACCGCAGTTCCAGGCCACACATTTCCAATACACACCACATAATTACACACCAAACATATTTCAACTCCACAACTCCACAATCCACAACGTACCTCCAATCCACACTATATAGTGGCACCACCTAAGCACCAAACATCACTCACCACCACCATTTTGCATCAGCGCACCACCTAAGCATCACCTAAACATCACCTAAGCATCACGTCAGTCTGCCCTCGGAATCTGGCATCTGTTGATTCTCCCCTAGTGTCCGTCCACTGCTCGTGTTATAATTAAATTACTGTTTTCCAACCACCACTCCCCCGTTATTTATGTCCCGCTCCCCCATAACAAAAAAAATTATAACAAACAAGCATGAGAACAGGCAGAAAGAAGTTGCTTGCAGTGCAACTACAAAAAAACTAGAAGACATTTTTTATGTTAAAATCTTTTTTAATCAGGTTGTTCATTTGTATATAATGTCGTCTTGGTTTGTATAAAGGTAACAAAAATGCTTAACACTTTTTATTATAACTTTTCAACATGATGCACAGCAGCCACAATGCTCTACACCATAGCCAAAAGTTCTGGCTATACACATAAGGTCCCAAAGGCGAGACCTATTGGCTATGCCAATGCTTGTTCTTGTGTTGTGTTTTCACTTGTTGAAAATGGCCCTCTCTGAAGGGTCACCCCAAACCTTTGCCTTCCTCCTCCTATTTATCTGACCTTCTTTTTGTTGGGCCTTGGACTCTGAGCACTTTACCACTGCTGACCAGTGCTAAAGTGCATGTGCTTCTCCCCTAAAAATGGTAAACATTGGGCTGTCATTGTACAGGCCCAGGAGCCAAACCAAGAAGAAATGTGTAGGAGGTAGAAGAGGCGGGGACCAGCAGCTGGTTGCTGACGTCATCCGAGTCCTGTGGGTAGAGATGATAGAGGCTTCCGCTGTCC
Organism: Calotriton arnoldi; assembly: GCA_963921515.1. NCBI lineage: Eukaryota > Metazoa > Chordata > Amphibia > Caudata > Salamandridae > Calotriton > Calotriton arnoldi. The sequence continues at coordinate 2,249,307 of CAWUFW010000518.1, forward strand.
CAGCAGCTGTGACGTACTGGGCACCCTGGACAAGATTAAGGATAGGGGAGCTTTGCAACAGAAAGGAACATCAGCTGCAAGCTGCAATATAAAACTCCCCTCAACCTTCAACGCATTAGCTGGCAGCAGGAGGAAGAACCGTTGCAGGGAGTGTGCCGCGATGTCACCTCCGTTCAGCTTGTCTGCGGCACGGACGCGCTTGATGGCAAGGCTGTGTAATTGTCTTTACATTAAGCTTTTTGATAATAAACAGCTTGTCTGAGGCACGGATGCGCTTCACGGCAAGGCTGCAGGGAGTGCGCGCTGCCGAGCAGGAAATTAACAAAACAAGTAGTGCGCAAGACTAACCTATATGGCCCATCATGAAATAATGCATGTAACATGGGCAGCCTCCAGGGCGTGACCAAACCAACAAAAGGAGAGACAAATGTAAGCTATAAACCAATGAAAACAAAGGATTTTTGAAAAGCACAAGAAGGAGCCAATCAAAATCGATGGGTGTGCTGAGTGTCCATACACTGGATACAGCATGCCTCAAAGAGCAGCGCTGATAGGCTCGACCTAAAAACAGGTGCCCGTGGTAGCCAAAACCTGTTCTTTCATGGTAAGCAACTGATATAGGTAAACACCCAAGTTTTTGACAGACAATTTAGGAATTGACACTGAACCTAATTCTGAAGGCCACCATTCAGGGGTCCAAAGCTGTTAGGCCCTTCCAAACAGCATAATCTCGGTTTTGCTGGTATTCAGCTGGAGGCAGTTTTCTGTCATCCTGGCCGCAATGGCTTGCACCCCGGCTGAAAATCATGCTTTCGCATTATTCAGTTCTTTATCGATGGAGATTAGAAGCTGTGTGTTTTCAGCATATAAGAGAGGTTCAAATCCAAATGCTCTGATGGTTTTGGCAAGGTGGGCGACATAGATGTTAAATAGTGTGGGGCTAAGACAGGAGCCCTGTCTAGTTCTATGGTGGGTGATTTATAATAACCCAGATTGAAGGTCTGGGTTCTGTTAGATAAAAAATCAGCGAACCACTGTAGAGCATGCCATGGATTTCTATCGCCTGCAGCCTCTGGAGCAACCTAGGATGAGATACAGTATCAAATGCTGCAGTCAAGTCCAACAGCACAAGCAGAGATGGAGTGTTAACATCAAGAGAAAATCTTATAAGCTCAGTGACCGCTATAAGAGTTGTCTCAGTGCTGTGCATAGGTCTGAACCCAGATAGTGATGGGTCCAACACCTTGTTTCATTCTAGGCACTCCATGAGTTAATTGTTTATTTTTCCTTCGAACATCTTGCTCAGTAAGGGAAGCAGAGAAATTGGTCGATAGATGGTGAGGTCCATAGATGGTAAATTGGCCTTCTTTTGAATGGGTATGACCTGTGCTGCTTTCCAAGCTAAGGGGATTTTCCCAGTGCTGATAGATACATTCAGCAAAGTGCAAATAGCAGGGGTGAGCTGTTTGGACAGTGCAGCAGAGATCTTGACAGGAGCGGTGTCTAAAGGAGACCCTGATTAGGCAGATACCAATGCTTTCCGAATAGAATCAGGCCGGAGTAGTTTGAAATTGCCTAAGGTGAAAGCACTGTTGTAAGGCGGCAGACTGAAGTTAGATTCCAGGCTTTCTTGCTCACCTGGTCTGAGGAAATATTTGTAAATCAGATTTATTTTCTCTTCAAAGTGATTAGCAAGAGAATCACATAGAGCTTGTGAAAGCTGCATGTCTGATGAACAAGCATGAGGGTTATTGAAAGTATTTAGTTGGTATTTACTTGCAGTTCATAAATTGTATTCCTTCTAATATAGCACAGTGAGTTATGAAGGGCATGCGACTCCTACACCTTGTAACCCTCACTGTCTTTTATAACACATCCTGTACATTGATTTACAACCATATGATTTATTGTCAATGTATAATGTGTACATGTGAAGTAAAGTGCTCTTACACCCTGCAGTGGGAAGACTAGCACTATAAAAGAAATAAAACAAAATAGTGGTATTTAAATTGTTTTTCATATAAATACTGCTACATACCAACACATCTAATATTCTTACAGTGCATGCATATCTCTTATATGCAGGGACTGAACAAAGTCCAAAGCATGCCTCTCTTAAGTGCCTGTGAAGTGATAAGAAGTGAGGCTTTGCTTCCCGTCCATTGCATCTTGGTGTGAGGTTTCCCGATAGTTCCCAGCCAGGATACTTCAACAAAAGGAGGCCTGATGGCCTTTTAACTTCTGCCTTTGTTTTGGGCCCAGTTGGAATTTAAAATAACAAATCCCCCTCGCCTGCACGTTGCTGCTCGGAACGAAAGTAGGGCAATGTACAGGCACTGCTGAATGTGTCCCGGTGTTACACCAGATTACACCAGGTCAAGTTTACTATATTTCTGTGGGGCCCAATCTCTTGGCAGGGTAGACGACGTCTACCCTGTGAAAACGTGAGTAGACGGCACCTACCCATGTGTACCCTCGACTTGTGCCCTGCATTAGGCCTTATTTAGAGACTGGCAGATGGGTTACTCTGTCAAAACGCGGCTCGTCCACAGTTTTACAAATGCCAAAGGCAATAATGCGCTGGTTTGTGACAAAGTATCATGCTGGCCAAATTCTAGTTCAGGCCCATTGTAGTCTTGATATGAGAACAGCCCAGACTGGCCGCTGTCTGTCTTGGGTTGTTATGCCTGGTGCGTACAAGGGAGGGGCTTACTGGCGGGAAGATTTTTATTTTCCAGGTTTGTTGTACGGAGCTGTTGTTTATATGCTCAGTGGACTCTTGTCTAGGTGGACTGTATTGGACATTCACTGTAGGATAGTAGGTAGTGGGAACCAGTTATTGGAAAATGACGGCAGGGAACTGAGCTAAAATTAGGGCAGAAGTAGAACAGGGGATTACACCCTGTCATCTGAGGAAGTGTTGGAGGGAAAGTTAGGGTCCTCCATTTTGAATCCTAGTGTGACTTTTCCATACAGCTTCCCAGATATTAACAGATTGCAGACTATGTAATTCTTTTTTTAAATTTTTTTCTAATAAATCTTTTTATTTTATTTCAAGTTTCATGAAAAACAGACAAACCTGCAAAACCAAAATAAACTTCCCAAATGGGATGGACCGTAGTGCTCAAATCATCTCAGCCTTTATGAATACACACAGTTTCAATGCACATCAAATTGTACCATGGTGTTTTACCCCTTGCCCCAATTTCAGGTGATGACACTGCCCCTAGGCAATATCGACATAGCCGTTTCTCTTGGATAACAGGGGATTGCAGTCATATCTATTACCCATCATTAGGGACTTATGTGGCCTCGCCTTGCAAACTACGTAATTCTTTATCCATGCTACTAGTATTGGTTCTGTGTCTTTCCCATTGTACTTACATTCCGAGGTTTTGTGAACAATAGAGGTTCGCAAATATTAGAACTAAACGCAAATCCCTACTCGTCGTCTCTCCCAGACATTGTAGCTCTAAGACTTACCTCCTCCCTGCTATTTGACCCCTAACTGCTCCTCCCCGCCCCCTAAGTGGTTCAACCCCAAGACAACGTGCACTCTATGAGGTTATCTCAGGACTCACGGACTACCTCAATGCTGCTCAGCACACTTGGACTTCCGAACCTATATGTAGAATACTGCTTTATTGTATCAACCCCAAGACAACATGCACTCTATGAGGTTATCTCAGGACTCACGTACTACCTCAATGCTGCTCAGCACACTTGGACTTCCGAACCTATATGTAGAATACTGCTTTATTGTATGAATCTTGCTCAAAAACTGTTGTGAAGCGCTCCGATACCCTCGGGTCTGGCTAGCGCTATATAAAACTCCTTAATAATAATAATAATAATAAACTAAACACAAACATTGTACAGTGCACTTCTCCAGGGACCCTGGTTTCATTACTATACTGTACTATCAATCTAGTAACATTACCGGTCCTAGCACTGTCTCATTCTACTATCTTGTGTGCTTTAGTGATGTTGTTTTTAGTATTGTATTTTGTGTATCTCATTGATCTTACTTGCTTATACTAGGAATATATATATTGAAGATACGATTTATTGTTAAACGTGTTGTGAACTCCTGAACTTGCCTGGGCATTTATCCTGTATTGCTGCTTTGAAAACCATGTTACTTAGATGTACCCCATCAACCCTCTGTGGGGGTAAGCCTTGGGGAGCCTGCCCCTGTCTAGCAAGCGAATCAAGGATGCTTGATTGAGACCCACTTTCTGTTTCTGACTTGGTCTCCGGAGTGCTGGTGACCAGGAGCGCTTATGTTTACTCCTGGTGGAGAGGAGGGCGCTCAGTGAACCTGACATGACAGATAAATAGACGCAACGGAAAAATGCCTGGGGGCGCCAGTGCCAGTCGAACTCTTCTGCCCATCTCATTTGCAGTTGAGTGGCACATCACTGTCACAGTAACATCTTTGTGCTGGTAGGTTGGATGGAGTAAGCCCGTGGATTCTATAGGTTTTTGGTAGGACAGTGTTACTTGACAACCAAGATAGTAGGTTGGGTGGGACCCTGATAGGAAGCTTGAGAGCTCAAAATGGTCTTCATGAAGCTAATCCAGATTGAAAGGGTGGTCTCACAGAAGTGCATGCCAGCACCGCATGATGTGGTGGGTGTGGAAGGAATTGTATCCTAAGTTGGAGGAGTTTTCTGTATAGCAGTTGCCACAAACCAAGTGTATTAGACTGTTCGCATCATTCGATATTTGATTATTTTAAGCGAAGAGGATCATCAATTAATACTCAGATGTTTTTGCTTACAGAGTCCTGACATCACAAGCACCGCGGGCTACGACTGTATCATCCACTACTCGAATGAAGGGAGGAAGAACTGCAAAGAATTTGAAGATTTCCTGAAAGAAAGGTATGTACTGTTCTTATACAATCATTGATGATTCTTTAAAAAAAAAAAATTATGAGACTTGTCTCATTTTTGAGGGTTTGTTTGCCAAATTGAAGCCTGTTTTCATGTACTCTCTTATTCCACAGTGCAATTATTAGCAGTAGCGGTTCCTCCACTAAGGCGGAGGAGCGCCGCCTCACTGCATTTTGAGCAGTGGAAAAAGGAAAAACAAAATGATAATAACACTACGTTATTATAATTTTATTTTTTCGTTGTCAGGCAGGTTTTCGGGGCGGGCTTGGCTGTCATCACAACCAGCAAGGGAGGAGTGGTGGGCACTTAAGTACCCATGACGGTTTGGCCGGCCGTCTTGGGCCGGCCAAACCGTCATGCACACTTTGCATGTTCCCCACCAGGCTGTAATACACAGCCTGGTGAGGAACATGCACAGGCTCCCACTGCCTGTCTGAGCGCCAAGCCACGACGCTCAGACCAATCACAACGCTGCATTGCAGCGTTGTGATTGGTTTAGGGGAGCCTGGGTGTGCTTCGTGCTTCAAGCAGGAACAGAAGAGGATGGCGCAAGGCGGCGGTCCGGCAGCAGGGTAAGTAACTCTTTTAAAATCTATTTTTCTGTTCACCCCCCCTGCCTCTGCCCCACTCGTGCTACTTGGTGGCAGCCGCCACTGATTATTTTTTTGATAACCAATTTTTATTGATTTTAAGTTAACACATTTGCAACAAGTAACAATCCAGCTTTCCGCCCAATGATCAGTATCCAACAGTGATAGAAGTCAGAATGATAATCTCACACGCATGGGTCCAGCAAAAAATTGCAGGCAAGATTGTCCACAACCCTGTTCAAGGAGCAGCCTCAGGAAGTTCAGTTTTCCACCCACCCGATCCATTTACCCCACACCCTTCGAAACTTTCTGGGGCAGCCGCGAGTGACATACATTGGCCGCACCTGCGCCGCACACCAGTCCAGCCCCCGTCGCCACCGTGCCACAGTGGGGGTCAGTGGGTCCAGCCAAAGGGCTGCGATATCTCGTTTAGCAACCATCAGTGCCGTGGTAAGGCAGAGCTTCTCGGCCCTGTTCCCATTTAATCCATCAGTAACCCCTAAAAGGATGTTGAGTGGATTCAGTGGGACCTCCCAACCCAAGACCTCCGTAAGTTCAGCTGTCACTGATTCCCAGTATCGTGTAACTGCGGGACAGAGCCATACCATGTGATAGAAATCTGCTTGGGAACGTTGGCAACGGGGCAAGACGCCCAGGCCGGAGCCCAGAGCGATGCATGCGCAGTGGTGTGATGTAGGCCGCGTGCAGATAGTATATTTGAACTAAGCGGAGTCGCGCTGGAAGCAGTAACAGTTTTAGGGGCCATCAGCGCGTCTCTCCAATCAGCATCTTCTAGGAGCCTATCCAGCCCTCCCACTTATCCCGGAGAGAGGAGAGGGAGTTGGGGGTATTGTTCGTGAGGGATCGGTAGATACGAGAAATTCCCCCTTTCCCAGGTTGCCAGTCATGACCTGTGCCTCCGGTGGGCTGTATGCAGGCAGGGAGGTCCCTTCCGAAATGTGGACATGAAGTGCGTGGCGCAGTTGAAGATAGCGATAGAACTGGGAGGCGTGGAGGGAGAACCGGGTCTGCATGTCTGAGAATTCGCGAATGTGGCTTCCGTGCCAGACATCTCCCAGCTGAGAAATGCCGAGGAGATCCCAGACTCTGAATCCGGTGAGAGAAGCAACATCTTTGAGCCATGTTCCACTCCACAGAGGGGTACATTGGGTTAGTCTGCCCGACCAGCGGGTATGGCGCAGGGCCGCTCGCCAGGCCAAGAACACCCCACGGGTGATCCCTGGAATAGTGTGGGGGATAGTGGTTCCGTACAGCATCCCCTGGATATCGGAAAAACCCAAAGCATGTAATTCCAATCGGTAGGCCGGATCCGCCCATCCACCATTGAACCAATCGTGCACAGTGAGAAGCCTCGTCGCCAGGTAATATAGGTGCAAGTTTGTCATTCCCAGCCCCCATCAAAGGGTGGAATTCTACAATGACCTAGAGCCAGTCTCGGCCGCCGCCCTCCCCAGAGGAATTTAGTGGCCAAACTGTCCATCTCTCTGAACCAGGACCGCGAGAAGGTGAGGGGTGTATTTTGGAGCATGTAGAGGAATCGTGGTAGGACCATCATTTTAAAAAGGCGATCCTGCCCCTGAGGTTCAACGGCAATGTTTGCCAGCGAAGGAGATCCGCGCGTACCCGTTTCACCAGTGGAGTGACATTGAGAGCCCAGGCGAGATCAGGAAGGAGCGTCACCCAGATCCCCAGGTACTTAAATGACTGGCGCCGGAGTGGGATCGAGGACTGCCAGTCGAAGCATTCTCTCGACAAATGAAGGGTGACCAGGACCGACTTGGCTGCGTTCAATCTGAGACCTGAGACACGTTCGAAGAGACGCAGGGCCCGGAGACATCGAGGCCCCGAGCGGGCTGGATCCGACAGGAAAAGCAGGACGTCGTCGGCGTAGAGGGCGATCTTGTCCTCCTCCAAACCGGGCCACTGCCATCCTGTAAGTATCGAGACGGCGCGGACGAGCGAGGCAAAGGGCTCCATCGCTAACGCGAACAGGAGGGGCGAAAGGGGGCAACCTTGCCTCGTGCCCCTCCCAATGGGGAAGGGGCTGGATAGACCTCCATTGACCATCACCTGGGCCTGCGGCTTGTAGTAGAGGGTCTTAATCAGGTTGCGAAAGGGAGTTCCAAATCCTGTCTCTGACAACACTGCATCCAGGTACCGCCAATCCACCGAATCAAACGCTTTCTCAAAATCCACGAGAAGCAAGGAGAGATAAGGAGTCAGTTGTTGACGGTGCGCCAGAGCCAGGTAGAGCCTTCTCAGGCAGTGCCTGGTGCCCCGGCCGGGCATAAAACCGCACTGGTCCAGATGGACCAATTTGGCCAAATGAGGGCGTAGACGTTGCGCCAAAACTGAGGCAAAGATCTTGAGTTCTGAGTTAATAAGGGAAATGGGGCGGTAGTCCGAGCAGTGGACCGAGGGGGGTTGGGACTTGGGGATCACCACGATGGTGGCAAGATCCGTCTCAGGACGGAAGAAACCACGGTCCGCTGCCTCACGGTATACCTCCAGCAGATGGGGGATCAGCGTGGCCCGGTAGGACGCGTAAAATTCTTGCGGGAGGCCATCTGGACCCGGCGTCTTGCCCGCTGCCATACGGGAGATAGTGTCGCTAAGTTCTTCTGGAGTGATCGGGAGATCTAGATCACCCGCTTCCGCGTCAGTGAGCCGCGGGAGTGAGAATCCTTCATTCTGGAGAAGTTCCGATAGGGCGAGATCTGGGGGCCGAGCAGAGTATAAAGAGGCATTATAAGAGGCTGAAGCACTGGGCCACCGCCGTGGATTTTGGTGTGTCTGCCCTTGGGGTCCACCACTTCGGGAATAATACGGTTAGCCATTGGATAGGTGGCCAGACGATGAAGAAGTTTCCCGTTTTTATCCCCCCATCCATACACTCTCGCCACGGAGGACCTCCATAGCAGCTTAGCGGACTCCATGGAGGCCTGTCTAAGCTCGTCTGAGGAAGGTAAGTCTCCGGTCCCGCGACTCCGTATGTTCCTCGGGTGGGCAGGCTTCCAGCCTGATTGCTTGGGCCTCTAGGAGTGAGAGCCGGGCCTCCTGCTTCGTGCGTTGGATTTTGAGTTGGCCTTTGGCGAAACCGCGAATGGTTGCCTTGGCGGCTTCCCACAAGGTACCAGGGGACGAGACCGATCCTTGATTATCCGCGAAGTAATGATGGAGCTCAAGCCCTACATGTTTCTTGAAGTCTTCATCCTGGAGAAACCAGGCATTGAGCCGCCAAATCGGTCGTGAAGAGGCCGGGAGGCTACCCAGGTGCATAGCCGCCACTGATTATTAGCGGAGTTATTAACAGAGATGAGCCTTGAGGAGTGACACGTGTACTTCCTATTCATGTAATAAACCTTAGAGCACTACATGTAAAAACAGTAGCTTGAGATACATAGCTGTACAGTCATCGGAATAAGGGGAAAAGCCAGAGTGGTTACAACTATTATGAGCCGCTTTGATCCTGGTAGTGCAAGGCGGGTAAGCATAAAGGTAAATATTTAATTGCCCAGACAATGACATGACAGACAGACAAGAGCAGGGAATACAGTACCATAAGCTCTTGACTACTGCAAGATGAGGGCACGAGTGCTATTATCGAAAATACCTTTGATGCCCTCTCTCCAGCTCTGCTACTTGCCCACAACATCCTCAGTATAGGGACCACGTCCTACTTTGATGTACAGCACAACCACGCTTCTAGCATTTTTGTCCATAGGATCATGGACAAGTTAATCCTAGAGTTCAAAAACATGATGATGGGTCATGTTCATGTGAATCCATGAAAAGCATTTATAATGAGTATATATATTCTTACTGGAGGAGAATTCATAATGGGTACAATAGATCCTTGATTCCATCTGTAGAGCACTTGCCTATAATTATCCTACTCAACAGTTTTACAAATCGGACTTGGGCTAGGTTTGAAATACTATTCTGCATTTATTTATTTAATATTTTGTATAGTGCTGGCTTGTGACCAATGCTAGTGTCAAGGAAGAATTTGGAGAGGAAATAAAGTGTTGATTTGGAAGCAAGAATGGAATAGATAAGCATGAATTATGTAACTAACCCAATCCATTGAGATGTTTTACATTTTAGTTAGACAATATATAATACTAGTATTAACTATATATACAATGCTGACTAGTTAACTAATAGTTTCCATTATAATCAAACTCATATTTCTGGAAATTAAACCCATAACCTCCTACACAGTACTCATGGATTTTCATGGTATTCAAGTAAGGCATAGAAAAATATCTATACTGTTTAAAGGACTCCCTGGAGATCCTGGGCTGGCAAAAGTCTAGGATCCAGTCTCAAAATGTGACTTTTAAAAAATGTGTTAAATAATCATGAGACTGGTTCGGTAGGTCTACAGACAAGCTTTGCCAGACCGCCACATCCCCTAACGGCCCATCACATAGCTTCCCCTACAACGGCCTCACTGTTTCACTTCACTTGTCATCGCCAAGTCTATGCAAGTGAGATATCACCCCAGTCAAGGGATCAATTCAAGGGTACACTTTCATTCTCCTGAGACTTACAGTTTGCTCATTACCACAGTATGAGGAACCATATTGTATTTTGGTGGCACTAGTTGTCTTGGCATGTACCTGCACTGTTTTGTAACTTGAAAAAACAATAAAGATGTTAAAAAAAGTAATCATGAGAATGGTTAAAACAGTTACTTTAAGGTAGCTTCACATTAAATTATGTGAGAATCTGCTGGCTTTGGATTAAAGCCATCTACATTGGTAGCCAAAGAAAATTAAACAAAGACTGACTTTCTAACCAACCACCAACAGACCTCCCATACCACCAGGGACATTGTAAGGATTTGGGGGCCCAAGGCCAAGAGTATTTTGGGGGCCTATGTCCGGAACCGCTTTGAATTTATGATCCAGTTTCAGCTCTTTCATGCCCTCTTTGGCCAGGTCAATGATAGTGCACGGGCACACTTGTCCAAATTGTAAATGTGGTTACATCTAATATTCAGGGATAGTGATGTGTGTTTTCAGTACAGTAGCACAGCAGCAGCTCACTAAGGTTACTGCAAATAACCTCCGTGACCCTCTCCCATTTCTCATATGTGAGGTCCCGTTTTGATCTAAAATAAACTTTTTTTATGGATGTTGCATGAAACAAACACAACATTTCTCTGTAAAATATCTGTCATAGACTCTCACTCATCACATCACCCACATTAAAAATAAATTAAAGGAAAATGGTATTTAAAATAATCTGTTTAAGATTATTGAAGGTCATCAGGGCAAGACTCTCTGCAGAAAAGAATTGGCTCTAAGGGGTGCGCCCTGAAAGGCTGGGGCCCTGGGGCAGGGCCCACTTTGCCCATGCCTTAAAACGTCTCTGCATGCTACCTGTTCAAAACCCTTAAGTAAGCAAGCTAAACATTACTTCTGACACACAACATCATTACTCTCACCTTTTCACCAGGAGTATACAACTTCATTCACTTCTCCCAACCTCTCCTCTTATGTATATGTAACAATGTCTGTAAGTTCCCTTAAGTAGCAGTAAGGTGCCAAACTTGGCATTACTTACAATTTCTCGAATAAATGAATATATAAACTAGTACAATGAGCCGCGTCAAGAGCGAGGGGTTGCCATAGGTCAGTGGAGCTGATAAATTCAAGCCAGTACAGGACGGCAGCAACTGGCGAGTTATAGTATTCGTCTCTCAATGTCTTCGAAGGTAAGAGGACGGTGTTATGTGCATCATCAGGTCTTCTTCTAAAATAGAAGACAGTGAAATAGAGACTCACCTTTAAGGCTCTCTGTTACTGTTACAAGGCGCTTGCCGGGCAAGGCTGTGTCTATATATAGACTACGGTTACCACCTATACCCCAGCCAGAAATCTGAGGTCGGCTGCTGCCGAATTGGCCTCCGTTCCCAGATTTAAAAAAGCTAGAATTGGTGGCTTTGTCTTCATTCATCTGACTCCTAAAATCTGGCACTCATTACCTGTGGAACTTCGGCTAGCCCCTCTGAATTGATCTTCAGCAAGAAATTGCCTTTTTGGCTCCAGTTAAGCTCTTTCTGTCTTGGCACAACTCCTTTCCATATTTAGCATTCTAGCGCTGAGACACTTCGTTAGAAGTAGCCATGTGCTCTACAAATGGCACTATTATTATTATTATTAAAATAGACACATTAATAGAGTTATACAGCAAAGACATGTTGGGAGATTGGCAGATCTATAGTCTGAAATCACGATCTACATAAAAATGTATTTTTAATAGTTCAATATGTTTGCGGCTCAGATTACGTCAACCGAGTGCTCATGTGCTCTTCCTATGTGCAAGTGACCAACTCTGCAGTAATATTTGAGTATAAGAGAAGAGTTGGCGAGGCACTCAAAAAGTGAAAAGAATTTCCAACCATTTATACAACAGTGTATAATACACAAACTAATATTTTTTTTTCACAAATGATTTATTCTTCTTTCCAATATATCTTCAAATGTTCTTAATACACATGTTTCACAGTTTGAAAATAGCAGCTTCTCAAGGTTGTGCCAAAGATAAAGAGTAACAAGAAGTAAATGAGCACAAAATAGAAATGAAAAGAAGAAAAGAAAGCAATTAGAGAAATTAGTAAATCAAAAGATTCTGGAATTACAAATCAAGATGACATTGTGCATTTTTACATTTATTTATTTCTAAAGTCACTGTTTATGGAAATGTAGCATTCCAAAATAAATTAGGTACATAAATAATGATGGAAGCAAAGCATTCTACTAGCATTTAAATTCTTAAACTACTGTTACATAATTAAAGTTGAAGGTGGTTTTAAAATACACCCCACATATATTACAAAGGCATAATCAACATCACCTTAATCATTTCATCCCAAAACACTGTCACATTTATAATGTATAATTAGGTTTCTAAAACATCAATAGACACTACCTTTAGTAATTTTACTGTTTGCACTTGAAGTGTATTTATTTAGCCTTGATGTCATCATAAAACATTATTATGTCTATTAATTGCTTATTACTCATTTACCCCTATTCCTTTGTCACTGCCACCCAGGTAACTTAAAATGCTACTATTTTCTGTGGAGTTATATCTCATATGAAGGTTGAAATCTGCTTTCCTACAGAAGGCACTAATATGGTAATCTAATTGTAAGAATATATCTGTGGAGAATGAATAGAAAATTATATAATATTTATTTCTTATCAGAACATATGAATGAAGAGCTCACCATTGAATTGTTGGTGTCTTGGGTTTTAACAGTAGAACATTAGTTCTACAATCTGATGTTGCTCCTAATAAGGCATCAATGATATCTAGTAGGAAGAAAACATAAACGTCACGCTCTTTCTGGAGTTTGGTCTATGACCATAAACAAAACAAGTCTGAGAGGTAGTTCTATAACTATGACATTGGACCTTGTCTTGAGTCAATATATTGCACAGAAACAAATTGCAACATTTCATATATCGTATATTCTAAAACAAATACTATGCCACAATAACATTGAATTGAATAACGAGAACAGCCAGGGCAGCTAAAACAATTAGCTACATGTTGTTAAAAATGAAGCAACTGTGTATATTGCAAATATGTTTTTTACATATCTAAGGAATTTTGCAACCAAGATAAGAATAACCTCTTTAAGAGTCAGACCTTCATCGATAGTGACTCCATAAACATGACACCCACCAGAGTAGATAGAGGGCACTCTGGTTTATTATCCCTCTCTGGGTCATGCTGAGAGTCTTAGAGTCATACTTCAGTAAAACTCTGGCTGATAGAGCCCTGTTGGTTGTCACTAGAATCCTTTTCCTTATGCTCTACTCTAGATCAATTTGTTACAAAAATTATTAACAGAAATGACCATTCAACTAAGTTGAATGCTTTCTTTGCATCCGAAGATACGATTGGGCTTCCCTACCTTCCAAATTTATCTATGAGCTATGTTATCCATTTTGTGTTTTCAAGTGTTTGTTGCGCCGTAATAAAGCCACCTCTTCCACGTCTTCCTCCACCAAGAATGGGAGGACCTTTTTTAGTCTGGCAGCAAATAATTTTGGAATCAAGACTGAGGAACACTCTTGTGCCAGGAACATACAGGTTGGTCAACTTTAGCAGGACTGTGATGGCCACCTCAGTCATCGTCTGACTTATAGCTAGTTCTAAACGAGTAATTTTGAAAAAACTAGGTAGAGTTTCATGATTGGAGGTGCATTTCTCATGTAAGATAACTCTTTCATGGATTGAATGATCTTGGTTTATGGCAGTTTCATGGCAACCCACATTAAAAAAAAAAAAGTAAGACAAGCCAGTGACTCAATAAAGTGTTTGTATAGACATTGTTGAGGCTCCCCGTAGAAAGCACTGCTTCTGAAATGAATCTGATGGAACGCACTTCCTGTTAACATTTACATTACCTAAGTTCCTGGGAATCCTGGGTTTGCCACCTGGTTTGTTTTGGTCATAGCTGTACCAGACATAATCTCAGACGCTTGCTTGTTTCTATGGAATATACGAAAGAGGTTTAAAACCAATAGCAATTTCATCGTTAGACACAGCCTTTGATTCTGTGAATTGGCCATATTTGCTGCAGGTAGTAGGAAAAATGGGGTTTGGTCTTTCATGTCATTGATTAGAATTCTTAAAAACAGTTTTCATAGCTATAGTGGTACTTTCTGATTTTTTTGTCCTTTTAGAGAGGGGGTAAGACAAGTTCCCTCTGCTATTCTTTGCGGTGGCACTGGAGGAACAAGTGGTGTGTGTTAGGAAAGATGTCCTTGCCAGGGGTCTTGGGTGAATGAGAGGCTTCACCTGAATGCCGATGACTTCCTCTTGTATGTAGTGGACTCCAGATCAACAATAGATAGAATTTTATATATCTTCAGAAAATTTGGTAAGCACTCCCAGATTTAGTAAACTTTCATAAATGAGTTACATTCCGCCTCTTGGTGTGGGAACTGATGGTAGACCACTCCTTCCCTTTTAAGATAGCAACAGAGACATTCTTCTATTTGAGCATTGATATAACCAGGGTGAAGGATGATTTCCAGAAGAGCAATGTATATAACACCCAGCTAAATTTAAGGGAGCTATCCCTTTCCCTCTCACTGAAGGGTAATAAGCAGTGTTATACAAAATGATATTTTCCAATTTCCTCTACCTCCTTCAGAATATACTGTTTAATGTGCCTGAGAACTTCCTCTGAAAATTGATATACTTGTCTATATCAATATATGCTTTTTTATGGGACCGCGGTCCACCATGGATTGCCCTTGAAACTCGAACACATGTAGTTTATGATGGAGGAATTGCGTTAATAGACCTGTGGACGTATTAGTGGGCAACACAATTAGTTGTGATCATTAACTGGACATTCTCATCACAGCAGGAACCCTCAATCCAGGTTGAAAAACACGCCATGGGGGACACTGGTTACCTAGCATCACTGGACTAGCTCAACTAAAGTCCTTACCGAGATATATGACAGCAGTAATTGGCATGTAGAGACAGAGCTACAAAAAGATGGCACGAGAAGGTAAATTAATGGGCAATACCCCTCTATGGGCATGTAAGAGGCTGAGAGAGCCAGATTGTTTTCATTGCTTCCAAAACTAGGACCTAATTGGGATTTTTACCCTGGGAGATGTCTGGGGTACAGATAACTTAAAGCCCATTATGCAACCTGCAGAACAAAATAACCTGAAACCTATAGAAATACTCGTTATATATAATTCTGCCATGCCTTACGGACCCATATAAGAAAGGACTCACAAATCTTGATCGGACGCCATTAGAATGCAGAGTAGTCTCCAAGAGACTATCTAGAAAAGTATGGTCTATGACCTATAAAATACTGATGAATAATGCACCATGCAACCTAAATAAATGAAAAACATGGTGAGTGACCGACCTAGGAGAAACTGAGGTGTCCGATTGGGAAGAGGCCCTTCAGTACCTGAAAGAGGTAACCATATTAGCAGGATTCAGACTGCCACAATTAAAAATATTACACCAGTGCTTAATTTGAGGGAGTGTTTGCCGGTGCTTGGCACCAGCACTTATGACAGATCACCACATGGTGGAGCTTTTTGTCTATTATTGAGGTGAGCCCATCAACAAAGTCTACAATAATACAATATACAATAAAAATTAATAATCCCAGCCGTCCAGGCCATTCTTGTAGCTTTGGGTGGTCTGGAATAGTCAGAATTGTCACACTTGTAGGGGTGTGATTTTTAGTAGTTGTGTTGATAATGGTACTGGCAGCGTTGGCATGGCCTGTGAGTGGTGCAAGCTGCATTTGCCTCTTGAGTTGGGTCCTGGCACCCACGTGTAGTATACCTGAAGAAGGTTAAAAAGGTTCGGGAATATGGAATCTGATGTTCTTGAGAGGGTGTGGCCAGCTGAGTGACTTTTTCTACATCATATGGTTAAGTCTGACATTGACACAATTCTTGGAGAGGGCATTCATATGATTATAGTTCTGGAGTCCACAGTATCACATATGCAAAAGTAGGGCAGTTGGGAATATGGTCGCTTGAGAATTTACTGAGAAATAAATTCAATTTGGGTCTTGTGATTGCACTCAGTGGTGTGGCCAGACTTAAGAAAACCCAGAGGTACCAAAATTGGTGAAATGGAGGCTCAATATGGATTGGGTCATCCTGGCAGAAAAATGTGGATACAAGGGTAGACTATGCCTATGTAGAAACTATCGGGACAACCAGGACGAGGGCTGGAATGTAGAAAATAATACTCGGGCGTGATAAAGATGAGATAGGATAGTCTGAAGTGCACTGCCCGCCATCATTTTTCCCTCACTGTCCCCCAGCAACATCCCCCCAAAAAATTAGTAGAACATCTGTGACAGTACATAATGTCCCCTCCATCATCACCCCTATGCTTATTGAGAGAAAAAATGTGACTTGATGCATTTGCGCTGTTTATTGTGTTCAACTAAAATTGAAAAGTCAAATTGTTTTTGAAGAAGAAGAAAAGTCACAATAAGTCAAGGGTGGGCTGTCATCATGCCTGAGATAGACAGACATTTGTAAAGAATGCCCACAATGTGGAAAGGATTTCTTCAAATATTTCTATTTGATTGCTATTATATACTGTACATTTAAAATACATTACATTTCGAACAAGTTGCATGTACTCAAGTTTGTAAAGTAGGAATTATTAAGCAAACAAAAAAACAAACTTAGGGAAGTGGCAGTTTCAGACATGGCACTTTTAGAAATAGCTTAATGTTGTTGATTGAACGTTTTCCCACTGGACGTGGTCTTATACTACAGGGGTGCAAGTTGGCACAGCGCATCTCTTGTGTGATTATAATTACTCAATATAGGAAGTATGGGCGACTGTTGTCATGGAAGTCCTGAATATCGCCGGGAACGCTCTTGGTATAGCTAGGTCGGGCCATTGTTATGCCAGGGATAGCCAGAATGTCGTGAATGCTGCAAATCTAAATCCTGATCAGGTAACTACACTGGCTCTCGATACAGAAACAGTCAATTCAAACTCCTCACCCACACATTCAAGGCACTACACAACTCAGGCCCCACCTACCTAAACAGTCGCATCTCATTCCACCAACCAGCCACACACCTCCGCTCTGCAGGACTCCTGTTCGCACACATCTCATGCATACTCAGAACCAGATCAGGAGGACAGGCGCTCTCTTACATCGCTCCTAAAACGTGGGAGGGCCTCCCACTCCACATCAGATCCTCCTCCTCTCTTCTTGTATTCCGCAAGAAGCTGAAGACCTTGCTTTTCAATTAACAAACCTACTACAGGCAGGGCTAGGCACACACAACCTGCTCAGCACCAGGATACCCTCATAAGTTATAGTGTACTTTACAAATACACATGACATAACATATATACAGTGCCTAAACAATCGGATAACAAGAAGCTTGCATCCATTGTTGGGTTAGTATGTAAATTAATTAAGAGGTGGTTTGGGTAGGACTGTGTATCATTAGTTTGTCTCTGGTGGAGAGGCAGTATGTTCCACAAAGTTACTCAAATAGAATGCAGCCCGTCCCGCATTCTGTTAAGTGTGCACTTTTAATGTGAGACAAATCATCTCTCTTCTTGACCCTCTTTGTACAAGGATCTGTTAATATGAAACAGGCTTCAAAATAAGAGCAACTCCTTTATTGGGAGCCAATGCAGTTATCAAAGAAAGGTAAGATGTAATCAAATTTTACACACACTCCGTCCACAAAATGTTTTATCTTTTGCAGCCTGCTGATGTATGTTTTTGGTGGGCAGAGAAAAGTTTGGTACAGTGGCACTGGCGGCTGCTCCAATTTTGGGGTGGTGTGGCAACGTGGAGGGGGACAGGGGACAGGGGTGAGGGGAAATAATAAAAAAAAAATACATAACCTGCGCCTGCCGCCTCGTGCTCTTCTTCCGACGCTGGTCACGCTGTACAGGCTTCCAGGGAGCAATCACGGCGCTGCTCTCATGCTGGCAATACCAGCAAGAGAGGAGGGCTGTGATTGGCCTGAGCTGGCTGACTTGATGCTCGCTTAGGTCCAGGGACAGACGCAGCTGGGTTGGAGACACATTAGTGCGCATGTCTGTTTTGCCGGCCTAACATGGCCGGCCGAACAGACATGCGCACCTATAAGTGCCCTACACTCCTCCTGTGGCGTGTCGCTCGGCAGGATGGCCCCGCCCCTGCCCTAACTTTGGCTGGGAGTACTGAACAATAAAATGATAATAAAGTGGTTTTATTATCATTTTATTTTTCATTGGGGTGACCCTCCTCCCCGATAACGGAGGAGCCGCCCATGTACGGTAGTCATTCTTCAAGCCAGTACTGTTCCAGGCCCTGAGTAGTAAGGAAGGGAAGACCATTGTAAGTAAGACATGTAGACCACGACAGGTAGGAAATGTTCGGTTATTAAATAAAATGAACACTGCCCCAACATGAGGCTCGAGTCAGTCAGTTATAGTCATAGCAGCCACTCTATGAGATGAAATACCAACATTCGATAAGAGAGTTCTAAAGGGCAAACCAACATGTTGACAAGGAAGTGGAAGAGGGAAGAACTAGAGAATGGGTGAAAGGGAATGTTCCATATTGCCAACATAATAACAAAGAGCTTCCACACGAGCTGAATAAATGCCTTCCGTTTCTAGCTGAAGAACTTACTTGCTTTTTGTATACCAGATTCTAACTGAATAGGAACCCCATTGCCGTTAAGGACTTAATGGTGGGAATATCAAACCCTCTTGATTGAAATGGTACCATAACTTGAGCCAAGCTTTTGTTCCATATGTTAAGTTCCTACTACAATTAGTTCAGTAATACAGGTGTTGAGAGCAAGCCAGAGGGCTTGCATTCAGGCCTGCATGATAGCCACTCTTCTTTTCAGCTCTAAATTGTAATCAACATAGCTTCCTTTTAATTGGTAAAACCCAAACAGGTTTTAACCGCATATATGCATAAGCCCTTCCTATCAGGTTTTACGTGTGTTATCCGCTGTGTTCTGATGACTATCCTACTCACTCCCTAGAGTGTGTCCTTGTCGGTGCTAACTAGATTGCACCAGACAGGGTCTAACACTGGAGGGGTATGGGAATGGATATAAGAGAGAATGGGAGAGAGAGAAAATTAGCATGCCCATCTCTTCTTTGGTATGGCTCGCTTTGGTGTTACATCTCTGGTCACAAGGCAGGTGTTCATGAAGAATAGGTAGCACGACTTACTAGTCGAAAAATGTACATGCAGTATTTTAGTATTAGTCAGAAATACATGATATTCCAAACAAACATTTGGTATAGCCTTATAGCCTGCAGTAGCGGGCTACACCGGCCATTAAAGGTCAGCTCCAGCGCTTCGGCTCGGGCCTTTAACAAGGCAGCGGGACTTTAATGCCAGTATAGCCCAGCTACTGAGGGCTATAAGGCTATTAGAACATTCTGCCACTAGAGGGCAGAATGTTCTAACAAATAAAACAAAGGCCTCAAGGAGCCCGAGGGGATTGAAATCCCCTCGGCTCTGTGCGGCCTATGTTCACAGCAATAGCTCTTGGAACTCTGGGCTTTAACCGGCCATTAGAAGCCCGTAGCCTTCCATTGTTTTCAATTGAGCTCCCAACATTCCACTGTTCTAATAAGCATGTATACTCACCAGTTACTGAAAGATGGGTCACAGTGAGCTTACCCCAGGAGAAAGTGTAGTCGGAAAGCCACAAACGCAGGCAAGGATTCAGAATATGTCTCACCAGGGAAAGGGAATGGGTGAAACACAGCAAGACAACAAAGCCAAAGCAGAGTCCAACGAGCAAAGTCAGCATAACAGGGAAAAAAGGTCAGAGAGCTATACAAGTAATTGTGAAAGTAAAACCCTAGAGCCAAAACAGTATCTGAAGAACAAGGCCAGGATAAACAGGCAAAGGGTCAAACAGAAAGCAAAGAGTAAGGTCTGTATAAACAGGCAAGGAGGTCAAGAAAACTGAGGGAACGTAAAGAGAGAAAACTACAATGGTGCAGTACGAAAACAGTGGATGAAGTAGTGATAGCGAAGAGCCGAAACAACGCAAAATTGCCAGGTAGCTTATTAGTGTTTTCCTGAAGGTTAAATACGGCCACTGTCTGTCGTGGCCCAGTAGTCCTGCCCTTGACCCCAGCCGGCCATCCACCATAAACCTGTATGATACATCCTTAAAGGAAAATGTCTCACTGCTGTTCTTTAATCTTCCTAGCACCTCGAAACCCCTGCTGATTCTTGCACATCCTCCCCATGCTGGTCAGGAGTTCATGCAGGATTGTAGGTAAATCTTACATAAGAGCGGGATCTAGGGAGCCTTGTGGTACACCACAAGTCACCAGAGACCTCATGGGTAGATGTTCACCCAGCACCTTGAATCAGGGGAATTTCTTTGTGTAGGAAAATCCAACTCTTCGAGTGGTGGTGCAGCAGTGTATTCTGGTCGGTGGTTTCAAATGCTACAGAAAGTTCCAGCTTCACTATGGGTTGCTGAACCCCCGTCGGCTGTCCTCAGACGCTGTTCCTTCATGTTTAACGTGCCTGACTCTGCCAGCATGGAAGTCAGACTATCTTTCATACAGTAGGATATGTTCTTGTAGATGGTGAACCAGATGTCAGGCCACATTTCTTCCTAGGATTTTTAGCAAGAGTGGTCCCCCTACAATGGGATGATAATTAGCTAGCTTCACTAGGTTTTTTTTTAACCTGCAGATCTAAGCCTTCTTAAGCAAACCTGGTAGCTTATTGTCCAGGAAAAAGTGAGAAATGCTCATTTCAGTGACGGTAGATGAGCAAGGTATTTAGTGGGATTCATGCTCCTAATGGCTACTTGAACCTTAGGTGAGTTAAGCTGAACCTGTACAACAAATGGGTACCAATTTCTGCTAGATAAAGGCCTCTTTATCACCTACTCCTGGCAATGCAGAAAGGCGCCAACTCAGCGACGACTACTATCTGGCTTGGATTACTCTGTACCACAATATGGTTCTTGATAGTGTTGACTTTCTCAGAGAAGAACTGATATCTCAGGTTTCTTGGGAGTAACCTGGTCCAGCTAAGGATATGATATTGCTTAACTCTTTTAAGGTGCTGAACAGTTCTTTCGAGCAGTTATCTATGGGCAGTGTTAGACCCTAGTCTTGCTCAGAAGCTTGTGGCTGGTGCTATTGAATGTCGGGACTGCTGAATACCATGGCTACGTAGTCTTGACTCTAGCTCATGCCTCTTTCATCCACCACTAGACACTCTCTGTCCTTTTGTCTCACTCTTCCATATTATTTTTCATCCCTGCTTTCTTATCAATATTTCTCCGTCTTTCTTTTTCTCCTGTCCCCCTTTTGTAATTTTCTCTCTCTTGCTTTGGGTCAAAGTCTGATGAGGAAAAATAAGTGCCGGTTCCCACACATGAGTGCAAGTGAACCCCACCTGCAATCACCTGCTCAAATTAAGCACAGATCACTCTTGTTAGGTGGCTGAACAAATATTAAGAAAACCTGTGGCTTTGTGTCTACCAATGTGTATGTGCTACACATTGGTTCACATGAAGCCGCATGTGAACAGTGTGTGTGGGAGCATGTACGTTAGGTGATTCCAGCCATCTTTATGTACCACCATTTACTGCATTGAGTGAAATTCTGCACCATAATAATTACTCTGAAGGAGGTGTGAGATACCTGTGTCTGAGCACTGAAACATGTAAGCATACTAAGTATAAATACAAATATTGAGCTGACCCACACACAGTTTGTCATGTATGGTGTTTTATGTGGTTTTTGAGATGTATCTGAATGAAAGCATGGTAGGAAATTTGAAAAGAAGAGCCTTCACAGGTTTCTTTGTAGTTTCTTGTAGTTTATTGATTAAACAGCATCCCAGCGGAGAACAGCTTCTTCCACATCAATAGCTCTCCTCTAACTGTTCATCATGGAATTCTCCTCCACTTTCATTCTACACGTAGCTAAGTAACCAAAGCTATGACATAGGCAAGTAGACATCTCTACATATCTCCCTTCTATACAAACACAAAGAAATTATATATGTAACATATAAAATAATAATTAACCAAGTATTGAACAATAACAACTAATAACTAAATTGTTCAATAAATATAAAAAACATAGAAAGTAAATAATAAGAATCTATAACTAATATTCTGCAGATATTTCCTAAATAATATTCTATGGCCTACATACTTTACAAACATTTCCTAAACTCCAGATTGTATCATCTTCCAAAATTACAACATTGGATTTTACATTTTTAACTTGAAAAGGTCCTATGTATTTGCTTTCACCCTTACGAACCCATTCATTTTTCCGCACTACTACCCAATCACCCACTTGAATAGACAACTGTTTTACTCCTTTTCTGAAATTGTACACACTTTTCATCCTTTCTTGACCTTCTTCAACTTTCCTTGACACCTGGTCACGATCAATCCATATTTTCTCTTTTTTACACAACCAAACAGGACATTCCTTTTTTCCTGGTTCTCTTCCCTTGAGAGACACAAAAGGAGCTACACCAGTAGAAGAATGGGGAGTAAGTCTATGCATCCACACCATTTTCCTTAATTCTTGTCTCCAAGACAAACCGTTTGCAAGAGATAACTGTATATTTTCCATTATAATTCGATTAACTCTTTCTACCAGACCATTTGCTTGAGGTCGAAAGAGAGCTACTCTTTCATGATTAATACCCATCCTTCTAAGATAATCCACCATCTCCTTTGAAACAAATTGTACTCCATTATCAGTTACAATACTAGCTGGGATTCCTTCCTCAAGGAAAACCCTTTCAAGAAACTTTATAACGTTATTCGTATTGATTTCTCCCATGGTTTCTACCACAAACCATTTGGAATGATAGTCAACTAACACAAGAATAAACCTATCTCTCATTCCTAACTTACTAACTGGTCCAATAAAATCCATAGATAATTTTTCCCAAGGTCTTGATGGAAATTTCGTGCATTCCAAAGGAGGTTGACGCACAACTTTGGATTTATCACTGTTCAAGCAAAATTGACAGTCCTTCACCAAGGCCTCAACTTCACTATCAACCCCAGGCCACCAAAATGATTCTCTAACTCTCCGTTTTGACATTCCCTGACCTGGATGACCCTCATGAATAATCTCAAGAATATGTTTTCTTACTCCTCCAGGAGGTACAATTTGCCATCTCCTCATAATATTTCCATTACTTAAACTCAATTCTTCTTTCACCTTAAAAATTCCATCAGTTCCAAATCTTTGCTATCATTAAAATTCCAACCTTCAACGATTTTAGATTCCACTTTTTTCAATACAGAATCATCTTCCATGGCCCTGCTCCATTCCTCAGATGACAAAGCAATGACTCCTTTGTTAACATCCATGTCGCCATTTATATCCCCACAAACTTCATTACAATCTATATCTAGAGGCATCCTCGATAAAAAATCGGCAATCACGTTTTTCT
Organism: Calotriton arnoldi; assembly: GCA_963921515.1. Taxonomy (NCBI): domain Eukaryota; kingdom Metazoa; phylum Chordata; class Amphibia; order Caudata; family Salamandridae; genus Calotriton; species Calotriton arnoldi. Next base: position 2,272,802 of record CAWUFW010000518.1, read on the forward strand.
TCCCTTTAACGTATTCAATTTCATAATTGAATTCCATAACAGATAGTAACCATCTAGAAATTCTTGGAGTTATGCTACCTTCTAACCCCCTTCCACCTTTGAAAATGTACAATAATGGTTTATGGTCAGTACGGATTCTGAAAGGAAGACCCCATAAATAAAACTTAAAGTGACACATTCCCCAACAGCAAGCTAAAGCTTCCCTTTCAATTACCGAATAAGATCTTTCTGCACCTTGCAGTCTTCTCGAGGCAAAACCAATGATTCGTTCCTCACCACCAACCACCTGTGACAATACTGCCCCAACACCAACACCACTAGCATCAGTAGTCAATAAAGTTTTTCCAACAACTTCAAAACGTCCTAATGTAGGTGCTTCAGATATCCTCTTTTTTATGAGTTCAAAAGCTTCCTTGCACTCAACAGACCATTCGAACAGAACATTTTTTTTCATAATTTTTCTTAAAGGTTCAACAAGTTCAGTAAAACTGTTTACATATTTCGCGCAATACTCTGCTAATCCTAAAAAGGATCGAAGTTCATCCTTATTCGTTGGTTCAGGTGCCATTGCGATTGCTTTCACAATACTTTTCTTAGGCCGTATACCCTCTGAACTCACTTCATGTCCCAAATAATCAACTTTTTTTTTCCTCAATTGACATTTTTCTCTTGTTATCGTTAAATTATGTTTCTCCAGTCTTGTCATTACTTCCTCAAATAATTTATCATGGTCAAAATAATCATTTCCAGCAATTAAAATATAATCTTGGAAACACCAAACCTTCTTCATGTCCCCAAAAATATTTTTCATTGCTCTTTGAAAACGGCCGAGGCCGACGCTAAACCAAAAGGCATCCTCTTGTATCTAAACGCACCAAGAGGTGTGGCAAAGGAAGTCAGATGCCTCGATGACTCATGCAATTTAATTTGATGATACGCTGCGGACATATCTAGAACACTAAAAATATGCCCATCACCCATGGTTGACAACATTTCTGATATATTAGGCAGTGGTTCTCTATCTACCCAAATATTCTTGTTAAGATCACGCAAGTCTATACAAAGATGAATTTTTCCACCATCCTTTGGGGCAATCACAATCGGAGCCAACCATTCGGAGGCTTCGATTGGCTCAATGATCCCTTGCTTCAACAATTTATCAATTTCTTGACTCAAGGGCTCTAACATTAAGTTTGGTACATTTCTTATCTTATGAACAACAGACTTAGCATTTTCCTTTAAAATAATCTTATGCGAAAATCCTTTCAATAATCGTAACCTTGAGCTAAAAACATTAGGATATCTTTCAAATAACTTATTATCATCACATATGTATTGAATAGATGTTCTTTCTAGAACCATAACAGGTTCTTTGGCGTTTGGGTCAATAATGATGTTTAAATCTCTCTGATGACGCCATCCAAGAAGATCAGAACCAAAATCTGTAATATATACTCTACCTCTAACTGCTTCACTTTTAAATTTTAAAGTCATCCAACACATTCCCAGAATTTCTATTCTTTTTCCTGCATACCCCACTGCACGAATATCAGGACTGTATATAATTGGACCACATTCCTTGGACCAATTATTTCCAAAAGATTTGTTGGATATAAGAGTATATAAACTTCCAGAATCTGCCAATACCCTTGTCTCCTTTCCATCAAGTAAGATATTACAATGGGGTTTTTCTAGTTTATCTGTGCTTTCCATTTTCACATTATGGGAACATAACTCATCAGTTTTCTCTATTTCGACTTCTTTTTGATCTCCTTCAACCATCAGTAAGACATCATCAACATATTCACAAATATCCTCCACTTCTTGAACTCTACTTCTCCCAATTCCTTTCAGTACGGCACATTTTGGAAAAATGTCCTCTTTTTCCACAACTTCTACACAATGTTCCTCTTGCCATACAATTAAGACTGGTAGCTATATGCCCTGGAGCACCACATCTAAAACATTTAATTTCCCTAGATTGATAACTTCCTTTTTCAAGTTGAGATGGAGGCCTTTTAACATCTACGTTAAATTTTACTTCTGTTTTCCTATCGGTTTATTTTTCAATAACTTCAACCTTTTCTTGTTTCGAATTACTAACAGAACTTTCCATTTCCTTTATCCACATGTCAGTATGTTCCATTCCTTTTGCAATTTGTATTGTTTCATCTAAGGTATACTCTTTTGTCAACAACTTTTCCTTTATCTTTTTGTTATTAGTACATCGTACTATTTGATCCCTTATTAAAGAATCATTTAATTGTTCAAATTTACATGTTATAGCTAACCCTCTTAAAGTAGATACATAAGATTTAATGTCTTCACCTTCCTTTTGGTTCCTAGTAAAAAATTTATGACGTTCAAGTACAACATTAGTTTTGGGTGTGAAGTGTAGTTCCAACATTTGTAATGACATATCGTAAATGTTAGAAGGTTGCCCATCACTCATTCCTAAAGAAATTTCTGGTATTTCTTCATATATCCTTCTCCCTTCAACTCCTAAATGATGCAAAAGAATTGCTTGACGTCTAACTGGACCATACTTATCTCCTCCAATGGCTAAAAGATAAGTCATGAATAGTTTTTTCCATTGTAACCAAGGTATGGATGGTTCTCCAGGTGATGTTAAAAAGGTGGTGGAGATGACATAGATTGATCTGACATGGTACCTGTAAGGGAAAAACAAAATAAAATTTTAAAATAAAAATATAAAATAAAAATTTAAAATAATAGGTTAAAATAATGAAATCCTTTGTTGTAGATGTAGAGTTTCATTAAAGTTATTATTTAACAGTCATTTAACAGTCCCATCTATTGAAAGCAGAAATTCTCTTTTTTGAATTCTTGTATATTCACTGGAAGCATTAATTCCATGTGTTCTATCTTATCTGTACATATGGTATATAATAGTAGACAGACATGCAGCACACCATTAATGAGACTTGGTTTTCTAATAAGGTCAGGATGAAACAATCATGTTTGTTTGCCTTATGGTGCTGGTTCTATCAACATATGTATTTCTTAACAAAATATACCCCAACCACGTAGAAGTTGTACAATGATTACAACATGAGCATAGGAAACTAGTGCTTTAGGGTCCCCTTGCCTTCTACTAATGCATTTGAGTATCTTGCATTGTAGGTAGACCAGCTCAAACCTCTCTCATTTCGTGAAAGAGAATGGATTTTGGACAATAGTTGTTACACAAGTCAATTAACTGTTTACACCAGTGGTTCTTAACCTGTGGTATGAGCACCCATGGGTGTCCGCGAGGCCTACTCATGGGGTCCGCGGCTGTGTAACAAAATTAAATATTATTAAAATAGCTCATTAAAATTAATAAAGTATATACAATAAAAACAACATTTTAAAAATGTTTTTTTTTCCTATATTTGATTGTGAATTAAACTAAATATTTCAATATTTAAGCATTTATTTGATGTATTGTTTTGAATACCAAATTATAAAAAATTGCGCCCCCAGTTTTCAATAATGATTCAGCGGGGGTCAGAGCCGGACTGGGCACCGAAACCGGCCCTGGCAGACTGCTCGGCCGGGCCCCCTGAGGGTCAAGGGGGGGTACGGCCGAGCTCTTCTGCTCGAGCCGGTTTCGCCGATTTTGTTACAGGGGGCTGATATTGCAGGTCCCCTGTAACCAAAATGGCCCCCCAGAGGGCCAAAACCGGCCCCCACCCTAGCGGCCCACCGGGGAAACGCCGGGTGCCCGCTACAGCCAGTCCGGCCCTGGCGGGGGTCCACAGAAGTTAAAAGGTTACGAACCACTGGTTTACACCTCGGGGCAAAGTGTCCTAGAAGCAGCAGAAGACTTTGCTTTGCAGATGATCGGTTGTGCTAAGTTGTACAACCAGAACCTTCAGAGTGAAGCTAGGTCACAAAATGTCCCAGATGGACTACGGGTATGCCGGCATTCCCAGAATATTGCCAAGAAGTCCCATAATATGGCAATGATGATCCCCTCTTTTGCCAAGGATAGCCAGAATGCAGCCAGAAATGGCCACGGTATGTCTCTGTGAGCTGCACAAATGGTTTTGGCTCAGAAAAGTGCTAATTTCATTTTCTAGTGGTTCCCTGAGGATATCTGGTACACTGTAAGTTTAGTATCCAGATTTCACAGACCATGCAGGCATCCGGGAGAGAGAGGCCATGACAGACAGTGGTATCCTGGACCCAGAGTGGCACCCCACCCGGGTCTGACTGGGGCGTCCGATCGAATGTAGTTGAAATATCCACACATTTTCACCCCCTTTACGGAAAAATTCATTGATTTCCCGTAAACTCCCCCACTCTCCTATAAGGTAATTATATAGCATTCACTTAGCACCAGATTACTACAAAAGTCTAGAGAAATGTGAGATTAGAGAGCATTGAAAATGATATCAAAACATTTATAACTGTTGCATTACAGTTTATGCAGTGACATACAAACAGGAAAGGCAGTTTCCAAAATGCCTGATTCTAGTTCTGCCTGTGCTTTACCCTGCGGGGGTTCAAAGTCCAGTGGGAAATCCCAGCTCTCAGTTTATGATTCTTTGTATACACAGAGCTGGTGTTATTTTTGCTTCCCAGTAACAAAGGATACAGGTATTTGACTCCCCGTATCATTTAAATGAGTGCACACTGCGTTCTGTGATCGATACCTGTATTTGCCAGCCCCAGGGCACAAGTAAACACCTTCCTCGCCTGGTACTTCCTCATTTTTTAATCTGATTAAAACGTAGCCTGGCGTATTTCCTCTTATACAAATTAGTTTAGCTTTCTCACCCATTGCCTTACTATTTTAGGAACTTTTACAAAGCAGCAATGTACCAAAATATGGTTTGTAATATATTTAGAATATTGCCACAATCACCTCGGCATGCCGTGGGGGCTATTGACAAGTACTGGTTTAACAGTGATGAGTGTGACTTGCGGATTCGGTTGCTTTCTGCCCCAAAACAGCATGTCTCTGTATTAATGTGTGGCCTGGGCCTGTCGAATGCAGACTGTATCCTACCTGGTAACTACCTGGTGCAGTAAACATTAACATACTTATCTTTCTGACACCAGTTGTACTGGTGTTGGAATTTAACGAGACACTCATCATCGAGGCCACAGGATATATTTTCTGCTTTGACAGCAGTTGAATCTAGGAAGCCTAGAGGCTCTCCTAAGGATCCTCTCCCCATTCCCATTCTTCAAAAACTGGAATTACCAATACTTAATATTATTATGGAACTGCGTAATGCTTCACTACGTGAAGCAATAGTGCCAGCGGCTTGGAAACATGCCATGGTCCTCCCCTTGCTAAAAAAAGTGAATGCTGATCCGGAATTTCCATCTAACTTCCGCCCGATCTCATTACTTCCAGCGTTTTCGAAAATTTTAGAAAAACATATCAACCAACAGCTGACGCAGTTTGCTGACTCCCAAAATATCCTACACTCATCTCAATCAGGATTTAGAGCTGGCTTCTCTACGGAATCCACGCTCTTGGGAGTCACAGAAACTCTTCGCCAACGTCTTGATATGGGAGAAACTGTAGCACTCATACTGCTTGACTTGAGTGCTGCTTTCGACACTGTGTCTCACATGGCCCTTCTACAAGTGTTACATTCTAGGGGCATTGTCGGATCAGCACTCAAGTGGCTGTCGAGCTTTTTGTCGAGCAGGACTTTTCAAGTTTTTTCCCCTATGGCAAGCTCTAAGGCCCATGCTTCCCCGTATGGAGTACCTCAGGGCTCTATACTTAGCCCATTACTTTTCAACATCTATGTCAGCCCCCTGGCCACTATAGCTGAAGAGGCTGGGCTAACCATATATTCATATGCGGACGACACCCAGCTTATCTTCTCCTTGTCTACCAAGGAGTCATCCAATGTGTCCTCTCTCCAGGTAGGGCTACAAAAGATAGCTGGCTGTATGCATACTAATAGGCTGAAATTAAACGGGGGGAAAACTGAACTTCTTATCCTCGGCGAAAATAAAGCTCTCTGGGGCCCCCAACATTGGCCGACTCAAATGGGTGATCTCCCCCAACCGTCACAATCCGTCCGTAATCTCGGCATAATCTTAGATGACCAACTATCTATGAGACAGCAAGCGGTTAAGGTCGCCTCAACCTGTTTCTCAATTCTAAAATGGCTCAAAAAAATACTTTGGATGCTGCCACATTCTACGCAAAAAACTGTTATCCAGGCCTTGATCGTCTCCAGACTGGACTATGGCAACGTCCTGTACTTAGGCGCCAATAAGGAGGTGATTCGGAAGCTGCAAGTGGTCCAAAATTCTGCAGCCAGACTTCTGTGTCGGTTACCTAGAATGGCCTCTATCTCAGGATCCCTCCGCGACCTCGATTGGCTCAGGATGGAAAATCGCTCCAAATTTAAAGCCCTATGCTTTATGCATAGGATTAAATCGGGTGCAGCACCACAGTACCTCAGTGCCTTGGTACACCCATACCGACCTACGCGTCTTCTTCGATCCTCGAATCAGGCAAAATTTCAAGGCCCCAGGATCAAACGAGTGCTTATGGGTGGTCGGTCTTTTGCTTACTTGGCTCCTTCACTATGGAATTCACTCCCCCTACAACTCCGCCACGAAACTATTTACTACAAGTTCCAAAAAGACCTAAAACGTGGTTATTTAACCACTAAAGTTCTCTCCTTTTCTTTCTGGCGTGTGTCCGTAGGCGCCGGGAAACCTCCGGGTAGCTGTGCGCCATATAAATTTAACAATAATAATAATAATAATAGAGGCGCGATACCAAAATTCCAGCTGACGGCCTTTATTACATCTGATAACTTCCGGGTGTGATTAAATCCGACAAACTCATATTTCCGACACTATTGCAAACAGATGTTTTTACAGTTTGCACCGGTGGCATAATTTATCGAGGCCCTCGTAAACGAGGTCAAAGTCATAGATGTAAACTAATTTCATGTTCCTTAAAACATCTCCATATTGCATGCTAATTTTCCAATAGTTCAGTTTTGTCTGGTTCAATAACATGGGCTGTGTGAAGAATGAGAGCATACTTTTTATAAAAAAAATACTAGATGTGGCAACTATGGAAAGAGGAAGCTGTGGAATAATTTAGAAATGAAGAGTAGGGCCAAGAATAAGATCAGATATGGTCATTTCTGCTTTCCATGGTTGCATCACTAGTCAATATTGCATTTTGCGTGTTAATCACATTTTCTGTTTGTTCTGTACGTGTACAGAGGTGACAGCATGTTTTACCTCTTTAAACATGAGGTATCTAGGAAAAATCTGCAAAATTTAAACTTGTACCAACAGATCAACAGCAACCAAGTGCAGTGAATTCTGTAATGTGTGTGGTGTAGCATCTATTTCTTATTAATTTAAAATGTAACTGCAGTGTTTCATTGATCATTTTCATCAGTATTAATTTATAATGCTAAAGGGGGATTTTAATTATAGCAATAACAAATTTATAGATATTGTGAGAAAGTCACCCTTTTTGCTCTGATCACCCCCATTTTTTGACTGATTCTGGGGGTAACTGACTCTTACTGTGCCCTGGGCTCTGCTAACCAGGCCCAAGGCCAGTGCTCTGATTGAAAAGGTATATGGTAATTAGGCATGATTACAATTGACAATGACAGACCCCTATAAGTCCCTCGTATATAATAGGGCAGCCAGGTTTAATGGCCCAGTAGATTTCCTGCACTGGAGTGTGCACTGTTGTGTTGTCTGCTGTCCTTTTTATTATTATTATTAGTACATTTTATAGAGCGCACGGCTACCTCCAACGGAAGTGTCCCGGCGCTAACGGTAGGTGCAGATTACAAACAAGGACTGAGGAGTTACACGATGTTCTAGGTTAGGCTGAAGAGCCAGGTTTTCAAGGCTTTTCTAAACAAGGGCTCTGTCTTCGCCTTTCGAAGGTGGACTGGCATAGAGTTCCACAGTGTGGCGGTTTTTACTGCAAAAGCCCGACCCCCCATCCTGGCCTTTTTAAAGCGCGGGGTCACCATTAGGTCCTGATGATTAGACCTCAGAGATCTTGATTGGTGATATCTCCGAAGTCTATGCTTCAGATATTGGGGGCCAGTGTCACTAATGGATCTAAAGGCCAGTATCAGTGCCTTAAACTCGATCCGTCTCTTGATCGGGAGCCAATGAAGGCTTCGCAGGTGAGGAGAGATGTGGTGGCGAAGAGGAACATTTCTGATTAGCCTGGCTGCAGCATTTTGTATGATCTGCAGTTTTCTTAGGAGGTAATCCGGGAGCCCCAGATAGAGACTGTTAACGTAGTCCAGTTGGGAGGTTACAAGCGCATGGACCACATTTTTCCTGTAATTCATTGGTAATAAATGTAGGAATTTGTGTAGACTTTTTAATTTCCAGAAACATGCAGAAGAAACTTAGCAAATTTGAGCACTACCTGATAGGCTGGAATCAAATCGGAAACCTAGGTTCCTAGCTGAGCTCACCGGGCTAGGAGGGGGGTTAAGCTCAGCCGGCCACCAGAGTACAGATGCGGGAGGAGAGGGTTGGTTAAAAAACAGTACCTCTGTTTTATCAGTATTCAACTTCATGTAATTATTTGTCATCCATGCTAGGATTGTGCGCAGACAGAGTTTAAAATTCATGAAGGCTGCCTCCGTGTGTTCTTTAAAAGAGAAGACAAGCTGAGTATCATCAGCATACGAGACCACCTTCACGCCACACTGCTCAATCAGTGTGGAGAGAGGGGTCAAGTACACATTGAAGAGGGTAGGGCTGAGCGCCGAGCCCTGTGGGACCCCGCAGCTAATAGATCTGGTAGCCGAAGTAAATGGACGCAGGAACACATTTTGAGACCGGCCCTCTAAGAAGGTGCGGAACCAGTTTAAAACAGTACCCTTCACACCTAGGGACTCAAGTCTCTCTAGTAGAATCTGGTGTGACCCAGTGTCAAAGGCTGCGGACAAGTCCAACAGCACTAACATTGCACATCTGCCCTGGTCTACCGGTTCCCGTATGGTTTCTGCCACTTCCAGGAGGGCCGTTTCTGTGCTATATCCCTTCCTGAAACCCGACTGGGAGTTGTGGAGAAGATGGTTGTTCTCCAGGAACTCCGATAGTTGCATTTGGACAACCTTTTCCAGCACTTTGGCCGGAGCCGGGAGGAGAGAGATAGGTCTAATTTTTTTTAGATCTGATGGATCCGCATCTTCTTTCTTTAGAATAGGTTGGACATAAGCCGTTTTCCATGGCACAGGGAAAATACCCAAGCTCAGTGAAGCGTTCCATACAGCATTTAAAACGGGATTAAGCCGTGGGGCCAGGAGCTTAAAAAAGCTGGCTGGACAGGGGTCGGTCGGGGCACCCGATTTAATTTTACTTAATTCCATCAAAGAGGTCGCAGTATCTAATAGGTGAAATTCCGACCAAGTGTTGGAAAGGTTAGAATTGTCGACTACTATAGCTGATGATGTAGAGATCCCAGCTAAGGGGAAAGAGGAATAGATTTTCTGAATCTTGTCATGGAAGAAACTGGAAAGATCTTCACAGAGGGAGGCTGAAGGGGAGATAGTGCTCTTCAAGGCTAACGGCTTCAGAAAGCCCTGAACAATCTTGAACACTTCTTTAGTCGAGTTATCTGAAGTTTTAATCTGGTTAGCAACATAATCCCTGATCGTATTACGTTTTAAGATGTGAAATTTCTTTAATGCAAGTTTATATCTATATTTAGGCGTCGGGGTGATAGTATTTCCTCCATGTGCGCTCCAATTTCTTACATAAACTTTTCTCCAGCCTAAGTTCAGTGGTGAACCAAGGGGCAGAGGGATTTTTCCTAGACAGTTTCATGATTTTAAGTGGAGCAACTATGTCCAAGGCAAGTGTAATCCAGTTATTAAAAAGAGAGGCATCTTGACTGGGCTCTCCCGTCAAAACTGGGACTGTGTCATGTAGCACATGATCAATGGCCTCCGATGTAACCTTTCTCCAATTTCTTCTCATTTCGGGTGTAGAGCTGACCTGATTATTATTGGAAGGAGTAGTCACGTGAAAAGGGACTAAAAAATGGTCTGAGCAGGTCAGTGGGAGAGGAGAGTCCACTCTTAAAGAGGAAATGTTGGTAAAAATAAGGTCCAACATATGGCCAGCCATGTGTGTCGGGGCTGACACTTTTTGAACCAAGTTCAACCCTTCAAGGGTGTGTAGTAATTGAGCGGCTAATGGGCATATGTCATTGTCCATATGGACATTAAAATATCCGAGAATAGTGCAATTTGCGTATTTTAAAGAGAGGTCCGCAATAATGTTATATAGTGCAGACCACTGAGCAACTGGTGAGTCAGGGGGTCTGTATACCAATAATCCAGCAAATGGAAAAGTGGGGGTGATTTTGACGCAAAACGACAGTGCTTCAATCATCCCAGTGTTCTCAATTTTCTTCACCGTGATCTCCCAGTCCCTTCTATAAATCACTGCAAGTCCACCCCCTAACCTATTGTCAGGCCGATTGACTGCTATAATCCTGTAGCCTTCTGGAATGGCAAAAGATAGGTCAGGGTAGGAATGGTCCCTTAACCAAGTTTCGGTTAGGAACATAAGGTCCCAAGAATGGGACTCTAAATGATACCAAATGTCATCAGCGTGCTTGGGAAGGGATCTACAATTGACTAGGCAGGCCCTGATGTCTGAACTAGTTGTAACAGTAGAAGGGCCGGCCAACTGTAGGGATATGTGTGGAACACAAGTATTACTTTCTTCCCCCTTTATCCTATTATCCAGTGAATAGGAACAGGCATTGCATCGTCCTGCCTGTGTGTTCCACCCCTCTTCCATGAGACCCGCATTTAGACAGGTGGGACTAACACATCCCGTTGATGCTAGCCTTAGTAATTGTTCCCTGGTCCAGGTGAGGCCTGCTGGGTCCCCACAAGCAGCGTAGCTGGCGCTGGCCGCTGGCCGCTGTCCGGTCGCGGACGGGTGCAGACGGGCTTGCCTTAGACGCGCCTTCGGCCGCCTCAGCATGGTTCCTTTATCCACACCCCCCGGAAGTAAGAGCCCGGGGGGGAGGAGCCACGTCCCTCCGCAACGATCGGCACAGCAGCCGCGGCGGACCGGGGACAGGTAGGGATTACAGCGTGTGAATGCAAGACTGATTAAAAACACAGCATTACACTATTAAAAACAGAATTAAAACAGTATTTCAGCGCTCTAGTGCACCCAAACAGCAGCCCGCTCGGTACGCGCTGCAACTAACCGTTGAGCGACCGCCTCAGCAGGGCTCTTTTATCCACACCCCCGGAAGTAAGAGCCTAGGGGAGGAGCCACGTCCCTCCGCAACGATCGGCACAGCAGCCGCGGCGGACCGGGGACAGGTAGGGATTACAGCGTGTGAATGCAAGACTGATTAAAAACACAGCATTACACTATTAAAAAACAGAATTAAAACAGTATTTCAGCGCTCTAGTGCACCCAAACAGCAGCCCGCTCGGTATGCGCTGCAACTAACCGTTGAGCGACCGCCTCAGCAGGGCTCTTTTATCCACACCCCCCGGAAGTAAGAGCCTAGGGGGAGGAGCCACGTCCCTCCGCAACGATCGGCACAGCAGCCGCGGCGGACCGGGGACAGGTAGGGATTACAGCGTGTGAATGCAAGACTGATTAAAAACACAGCATTACACTATTAAAAAACAGAATTAAAACAGTATTTCAGCGCTCTAGTGCACCCAAACAGCAGCCCGCTTGGTACGCGCTGCAACTAACCGTTTTAAAGGCAGCCATGCTTTGCAGGCTGTCTTTAAAATATATGCAGATTCAACTTTAAAATTAAAGGTACTTCCAAAGTGGTAAGCTACCTTATTTTTACATATGTCACCCCCTAAGGTCTCCCCTGGGTGCACCAGGGGTAATAGGAAAGATATTTCATATGCCCTGGTGAGTGAAAAACTGCCAATTTCATTTTTCCACATTGTAGATTATTAGCTCCATAGGCTAACATTGGAATATTTTATTTAAGTATAAATATTGATAGGAAGGAGCTAAAGAAATGTCACTCAAGGACTTAAAAGGTTGGTAATGATAAACCCAACAACTTGCCACTGTTGAATTTATCATAAGTAGTACAGTAGAGAAGTTATAGGACTTTCTTTTCTGTGAGCCAAAATCCAGCCTTCTAGCAGCCTCTCCTGATTGGTCAGCCTTAACAGGCTTAGCCAAGCTGCTTTGATGAGGTGATCAGTGGCCTGCATAGAGCAGAGGTTATCTGACGGGGAGAGCTCTGCAGCTGCAGAGCACAGGGCAGAAAGGGGGCTGGATAAATCAAACTGGGTTTCAAAGAGAGCAGGACAGTAAGAAATGCCAGCCAGACCTACCCTCTTTTCCTGTACCCCCAGCCAGATGGCAGGACCAGGAATGGAATTTGCAGAAGGTCTGGAGGGAGAGTGTTAAGGGAAATGAGCCACACCAGTAGGTTGGTTTAGCAAGGTGCCAGGTCTTACTCTCCTGGAGAGGAAGTCTCCATCTTGAATTTTAAAGTGCAGTGTGATAAAAAGTAGGATAAACAGCCAGGAGTCCTTTAAGTTGTATTTATTCAGGAGGAAAGATAACAGACCACCAGCCCAAGCAGCAGCTCAAATCCAACTGCTCATAACGCAACTGGACAGATCAAAGCATTCCGTTGTCATGGATGACAAATGGAATACTATGGTGCTGCCCAGCAACAAAAACAAGTGGCATAACATAGAAGAAAGATGAACAGTAGAAGTACAGCCTAACATAGCCCATAACACAGTGCTTTATGGGACAAGAATATGCCATAATCTGGAGGAAGCTGTCATGCTTTTGGGTGGCACTCTGCACCTCATTGGACAGGGGTGCCCCCCTGCTTGTCAAACTAGATCATTGAATAAATATGTGAGAGCCGCATAGCAACTCAGATTTACTGCTTGAAACTACAAGGAGAAGCACTGCCCTGGCGGAACCCTGGTCTACACCCCAAACGATTGCAATCTGGAGGACTGCTCCTGCTGCACACTTGGAACTACAGCCCTGAGGACTTTGCCTTGCTTCAAAAAGGATTAAGGAGTGGACTCCCTTGAAAGCAACAGGTTAACAGAGCTTCTCTACACCATTTCCCTCAAGAAGTCTTCAGCCTGGAGTGCATCTAGTGGACTTTTAAGGATTTGGCCGGGTGCATTGTGGGAATTGTAGTCCCAAACTTCCAAGGACCATCTCTGAGCTTCTAGACCCTTGGATTTGTGTTTTGGACACTCCTGGGGAACTTCTGGAAGAAGTTCCAGACGTTTGGCGCAACGTTTGGAAAAAGCTCCATAAGGGGACCGACTTGACGTCAAGAGTCAAACTGGCTACCTTCCACCGCGACCCGGCCTGGATTTCAGATTCGTCCTGCTAAAAGCTCTGGAGCTCCAGACTGTCAGGATTTAACCGTGACATTGCGGAGAAGCAATCTGATGACATTGTATCGAAATCGGCCTACTGGAGGGGACTGCACGACGTCAAGAGAAAATCTTCCAGAAAAGTTTGTAAGTCAGAAGGTAACATTTTGACCGGGTCCTCCCGCTTAGTGTATCCGACCAGGGCTCCATCGCGGTCAGCCTCAAACTTTGACTTTGCCACGATCAAGCGCGACCAGAAGTCCCAAGTTGGCGCTACAAGTTTTTAAGCACTAGGGGGCGTGGCAAGGCAGAGCACCAAGATGGCTGCTTGACCGAGAAGCTCCGGAGCGGCTGCTCAATAAACGCAGCCATGCTCCGCTCCGTCGGTTTAATAGCAGCACCTGCCCATACCCGCAGATGCCTGCCGGCCCCTGGAATGTCCCGGGCCCTTTGGCGATGAGGATCGAGGACTTTTAACTCGCGCGAGGCCCCTCGCCGGCTGTGGCCTGATGCGGCCCTCGGAGGCCCCGTGATGACAGAAGTCACTTGCGAGCCTGTGGGCGGGGCTGCGGCCGAGGCAGAGCGGGCGCACGAAAATCGAGGCTGGAGCAGAGGAGATGTCGGACTGTGCGGAGGTGCGATAGACATCTTATCGCCTCGCATGCCCAAATTATTCAACAACCTGTGGCGGTGAGTCTCTTCTCCCCCTATGCTGCCTCATCGCGCCAACTCCCTGGCTCAGCTGATCGCCACGAATATCGGCCTGATTTACCAGCATAGAGGGCCGCTGTCCTTAGGCCCCGGGGCCGAGGAGTGCTGAAAGGCACCATGTGGGGTGCACCCTCCACCGGGGCCTCATTGATTGCTGCTCCCTGGGTCTGGCACAAAGCCATACAGAGCGTTAAGTGAATAGGAAAGAGCTACAATAGAGGATTCCTATCCGTGTTCACATTATGGGCAGACCTGTATGTCGGGCTGAAAACGACATTTGGAGCAGACATCAGTGGTTTACGCCCACGTTCTTCTCGCCCTGATGGCTACGGGGGGATGTCACTCAACTCAAGTGCATGAATCTGCGTTGCTGGCCCTCATCTATGACCGCTCTCCCCAATGCACACTGAGTCTCCCACTCATCAGCGGCACTACCACCACTCCAATATTGCCGCACACCATGGGTCGCGGCGACCCTAAACAGCGACAACTCACCTTCGAGGCCGCGAAAACCCCCAGGTGCGAAGACAACAAAGGTCCCCCACATGGGGAACTCCCCCGGTCCCACAGACCCTCCTGAGTCTGATCTCCCCTCTACAGATGGCATTACGGCTATCATGGCTGAACTGCGAGCCGGATTCAAGGCCATAGATGCGCGGTTTGATACATTGGCGGCCCGTTTGGACCACATTGAGCAGCATGAGACCTGTATCGATGCTGCCGAACATCGCATTTCTGAGGTGGAGGATACACAGTCGGCTGCGGTTAAGCGCCTAGAATGCACTGAACGAATTCTCAAGGCAACAGCGGCTAAGGCGGAGGATTTGGAGGCCAGATCGCTCCGCAACAATATACTTATTGCTGGGTTGCCTGAGTCTACCAACGAAGCATACGTGGAACGACTTCTTATGGAGCTCTTTTGTAGGGAAATTTTCTCCTCAACATTTGCAATTGAGCAGGCCCATAGAGTGCTTGCCCCTAGATCGGCCCCTGGCGCTCCGCCGCGACTCATAGCCCGGCTCCTGAACTTCCTCGATCGAGACACTGCTTTGCGCATGGCTCGGGATAAGGGAGAAATTCAGTATCAGGGCATGTCGCACTCCTTTTTTCCTGATTTCACTCCAATAGTTCAGGAGGCTCGTCGCAAATTTCAGGGCATAAAGCGGGCCCTGCGGGTGGCGAACATTCGTACGGCATGCTTTACCCGGCGCGCCTACGCTTTCAGCTCAATGGAAAGACCCACATTTTTGATTCGCCCACAGAAGCTACAGATTTTTGGAAGCACCATAAGCCGAATTCAAACTCACCCTCTGGGAAATGATTTGCTGCCTTCCAGTCTCCCCCCCCCCCCACGATCTGTTGAAGCCAGATGCTCAGTGAACTGCTACATTGGGCTCGAACTCACTTCTACCTTTCAGATGCTCCGACAAGATCTCTTTTGTCTGTAAAACTCTTCTTCTTTTCAATATTGGCTGCACATGTTTTGCTGTAATAGCTATTTTACCCTAAAGCGGCCTCCTTGGTGGGTTGCCTCCCCCTTAGGAGGTCTCCTACTGTTTGGTTGGGAAAAATGGGATTCACCGGATACAAGTTGGCTGGATATCCAATGTGTGTGGTGGGTGGAGGGTTGGGAGTTATTTCGTGTTTTGCAACGAATGTTTGTTATATGCAGTATGTAACATATCTCAACGGCTGGCCTTACGCAATTCTCGATAATGATGCTTCCCCATACTCCTTACCATGGCTGCAATGACACGGTAGGGTGGGAACGCCAGGGTGCTGGAGTTAAGGTGCATGTCAAGGAATGTGAGGGGCATGTCTAATCCCCGCAAAGGGAGACAGGTATTAGCCTATCCCGCCAAACACACTGTGCATATAGATTTTTTACAGGAGACCCACTATGCTCCCACCTCAGACAACCGCTTTGCCTCTAAATGGGGCGTCAATCAATTTTTTTGTTAGTTGCAGCATCTACTCCAGAGGGGTCTGAATCTTGATTCACAAGGCAGTCTAATTCCAGGTTCATAAAGTAATTAAAGACCCAGAGGGACGATATTTATTGGTGGCAGGACGCCTCAGCATGAAGCAGATGCTACTGAACAATGTGTATGCCCCCAAAATAGATGCATATGACTTTTTCCACATGGTACGTGGTCCCGTATAGACCATTGGTACCTGTCCCCCGATCTCTTGATCCATGCGCTATCAGTGGATTATCTAGCCCGTACCTTATCAGACCATTCACCAGTGCTACTGTCTCTTACGGTTCCAAATATTGCATGACCATACAGGCCCTGGCACTATCCAGCTGAAGCCCTCCTTGATGCCGTATTTAAGAGCGAAGTCAACAAAGCCATAATTGAATACTTCCAACTCAATCCAGGCTCGGTGCCCCGCTACGCCACATTATGGGAAGCTTTTAAAGTTTATATATGCGGCGTCTGCATGACTAAGCAGGCTGGAGTACTGCGCACTATTCGTCGTGATCTCAACACAACCGAAGGGGCATTGAGAGAGCTTGACGCACGCGCCCTGGTGAGCGAACCCCCCTCCTCCCTACATCAGAGGACAAAGCACCTTGTGGAGTTCCAGGAACTTGCAGCCCGTGAGGCTAACTACTTGGGCAAATACACGCAAGCCAGAGTGTATAAGGAGGGAGAGAGACCAGGACGGACCTTGGCCAGACTGCTTAGCCCCCGACATCAATCCTCCTATGTCAACAAGTTGCAATTGGATGACGGCACATCTATCACCCAGAGCACAGATATCTCATCTACCTTCCTCTCCTACTATTCTCACTTATATACTACTTGTTCCCCACCAACAAATGCCGCCCTCACCGACTATCTGGCTGAGGTGGCAATGGTCTGGATAGAGGAAGGCCAGCGCCAATTCCTGGCCTCACCTATAACCGCTGATGAGATCTCACAGGCCATAGATGACCTTGATGGAGCTCGTGTCCCTGGCACGGATGGCCTCACGGGCATATTTTAATAGACATTAGTTCCCCATCTTTTGGAGGTCTACACGGAAGCACTCGAATCGGGGGCACTCGCCCCCTACGATGCGAGAAGCCTTAATTTCCTTACTTCTTAAGCCGGGTAAACCATCCGATAGATGTGCCTTTTACAGGCCCTTATCTTTACTTAACCAAGGCTATACAATTCTGGCTAAGGTGCTTGCGACACGCATCTCACTCTTAATAGATCACATTATTTCTCCTTTCCAAACTGGTTTCGTTCCGAACCGATCGTCTGTTAATTTACGTACAGTAGTCCCAGTAATCAATCAAATTGAGCCGGACGTCCCTGCTACTGCAATACTATTAGATGCTGAAATGGTGTTTGATTCCCTAGAGTGGCCTTTTCTATACGCCACGCTCAGTAAATTGGGCTTCCCTCGTGGCTTTTGTGATCTCGTCCGCCTCCTATATACAAACCCAGTGGCCCGGCTTCCGGTGAACGGGGAACTCACAGACCAATTCACTTTATCGCAAGATACCAGGCAGGGCTGCCCTACTGTTTATTATTGCTATGGACACCCTTCTACGGCATCTCCAAGAAAGACATCTGCAGCGGGGCCTCAGATTCCATCGGGGCTCTCTCTTGACCTCACTTTATGTAGATGACATTCTATTGTTTGTCCGTGAGCCTGAAACTAACCTTCCTCCACTCCTTCGGGAGGTGGTGCGATTTGGCATCTTTTCTGGCCTGCTATAAATTGGTCCAAGTCCGAAATATTTCCACTGATGAATGCCACACTCCCCTTCACTCTGGACTTTCCCCAATGCTGGTGTGACAACCCCCTTGTTACCTTGGCATTATGCTGCATAGCCCTGCATCAGAAGTCATCCGCCTAAATTATGGCCCGCTATCGACCGATTGTCAACGCAAATAGATCGGTGGATAAAACTCCCACTATCAATTGCCGGCAGGATAGCCATTTTAAAGATGGTTGTACTACCCCGCTTTTTATATCTTTTTCTAAATATCCCCATTCCACTCACGTCTAAATTCTTCTAGATGCTAACGAGATTGGTCTGGTCTGGCGGACAGGCCTGTATTGGCTGGCAGACACTCACGATGCCTTTTGCACGTGGTGAATTTGGAACCCCGGACTTTTATCTATATTATTTAGTGGCGTAAGCACACTATGCATACTTTTGGTATCACCCGGACGCGAGGCTGCAGTACCTGAAGCTTGAATGGTCGCAGGCTCGCCCTTGCTCTCTTTCTACCATTTTCTCCCTCTGACTTACGAGATCGCCCACACACCACATACTGAGTCTGGGAAAAACTTTGCCAATATTTACAAGCCCAGCGCCTTTACTCCTCGCACTTGCCGTTACCAAACAACCCATAGCTTTCCCCGACCACCGAAACGTTGACTAGACAGATCTTATCTCGGTGTGGGCTTCACACTATAGGGGACCTATTTCACGAGGCCCAATTACTTTCCGTGTCTGACCTCGCTGAGAGACATAATGTATGCTTTCTGGACAGATTCCTTCTGCATAGAACGTGGGCCTCCATATTTGCCACACTACAATCCTCTGTAGTGGAACCGAAGGATTTCCCCCCGCTTTCCACCGTTATTACATCGCCCGACAATGCTCATCTGGTTTCCCGTTTATATCAATTAGCTCAGACTCTTTGACTAGCGGTGGGGGGAAGACTCGTGCAGCGTGGGAGAAAGACTTGGGCCAACCCCTGTTGAATAAAACATGGGCGTATTGTTGTCAACAGACCTGTTTCATATCTAACAAGTACAGACACAAATTTCTCCATTTCAAATACTTACATAGAGCTTACATTACACCAAAGCTTCTTGCCAAAATGGACCCCTCTAAATCCCATAGTTGCCCTAGATGTGCAGCCGACTATGCCGACTTCATACACTTGGCGTGGAACTGCCCACCGGACTTGTTGTACTGGGAGACAGTCTTCAGGCATCTCGCACTAATGATTGATTTTGAACTAACCCCCTCCCCATTACTGGCACTTTTGGGATACGTCAAAACATTAGGTGCTGGAATTAGACACATCATTGCTATTGCTTTATTACTGGCCAAGAGACAGATCTCCATACATTGGGGCAGCCCTGCAGCACCAACAGTTAAAGCTTGGATGAGGGACCTAATACACTGTGACACTAGCAGCGGTATTTATGCGACGTTATTACCCCCCTCCTCCAGGCCTAAAGATATTTGACAACCACTTCGTTCTTACCTACTGCTCCATCCTGAGGAGACAAATTGAAACTGGCCACTCCGGAGCCGATCTGAGACCTTGTGGTTGGGGATGGGTTGGGATTACAGGGAATATTATGTAAAGACATATGTTGTAACAACGCCATGTTGGCTCCTCCTCTGGCACGAACCTCGATCACCTGACCTTGCACTTGTCAACCATTCATACTGTCATTCCGTATTTTGAAATGCTAATGTACTAAGATACTATTTCAATTACGGAAAATGTCGTAGTCGCCAGCTAATCATGAATGATTCTTCATCTCCTTTTTCATTCTTTGATTTACATCCCTGCACTGTTAATTGGTTTTGTCTAAGTTGGATGCTGCTACTTCGATTTCCACCACCACTTGTCTCACATGACCCTGTATGTATGTATTATGGAAGCTGTTTGTGAAAAAATGCAATAAAAAGTTTTAAAAAACAGTTTTTAAGCGCTAGAAAGTGTTTAATCTTTAAAAATTCATATCTGGTTCCCTATATTGGATTTTGGCGTCATTTTAAAGATAAAAATATTTCCTATGTTTATAAATTGGTGTGGGATTTTTATTGTGTGTTGTCTTGCTTATTTAATGTATTGGTGTTTTTAAATGCTTTACATACCTGTCTCTTGAGATAAGCCTGCCTGCTCGCAGCCAGCTACCAAGGGTTGAGCCAGGGGCTAATGTATTGAGACCTGGACTGGACCTTATATTGCGTTGGTGGCCTTTTTGCTAGTGGTAGGTGCATACTTACCCCTACTAATAATCCACTGTCCAACAGATATTGAGAGCTCATTTTAAAAGCATTTCAAATATCTTGTTAACAAATCCATATCTAACTACACATCAGTATAAAGCGCTCCTCTTTCACAATGTAAATCTCTTATTTAAGATGGATTGACAAACTATATTCCTTTAAATAAAAACGCATTCCAGCGTTCCAAGCTACTTCGCAGGAAGCAAATCAGTTGCTGTACCACTGAGATTTAATGATTGTTGAGGAACGTTCCCAAACTTGGAACAATAATGAAATCACATCAAATTTTATTGCATTCATCTAATATTAAACTTCCATTGTGTCATGTTCAAACATTTCTACTTTCAAGTAAATATGATAGTTGTAATGCATTTCATGACTCGGGTGGCCCCTTCTTCAGAGGGCTCAAATAGGACAAAACATACAAAAAGCATGTCACACACTATAAACTGTGAAAATAAATGGTCATCCAATCCTAAATATAGAACAACTAATTAAACTAGAAAGCACAACATTGATATAACGAAAAATTGCAGAGTGTAGTACATCTTCAAAAAAACAAATTAGAAGTAAAAATGTATACAAAGTGCTTGGATTAATTAATGGATCAATAGATATCAAAACCAATATGTTTTAAATTAGATTTTAAAGAGTATGAGTAAAGAAAAAAAACATTTAAAAACTGCAGAAGCTTGAATCGATGAGAACTTAAATAAAGAGTACTCAAATGACATTAATCTAACATCACTGTGCTCTTATTTGCATAGCTAATATCCCATACACATACAAAACAGGCATATTGTGAATATAGATTTGCATTTACCAAAACTTATGACAAAAAATCAGGAGAGAGGCATCTGATGTCAATTGATAAACTATATAGTGAGTGTAGATTTACACCTACCAGGAAGTGTGATAGACAAAAGCTCGAAACGTGTGCTCTCAAATGGCATTTGACGTCAATTGGTAAACTAGAAAACCCTGAATAAAATGTTTCACTATAAATAGTAGGTGCAGTGATGCGTAAATTTGAGTTGCGTCTAACATCAATGAGTAAAGTAAAAAGAAAAAAGAGTATATCAACACTATATCACTATATACAAAGAACGTAGAAACGAGTGTCCTTGAATAATGTAAACCATGCTCAAAAATAATAGAAGGTCCTTGGAACGTTGAAATATATTGTTGAGTATCTCATATTTTTAGTAGTGACAAGAAGGATCTCTACCAACAGTTTCTCAAATACAGAATGTTTCAGATGTAAAGATTAGCAGCCAGCGTAAATAGTATTTCTATTTTTGGGTATTTTGTGCCAATTAAAATTTTAGATAAAGTAGAAAAATCTCCTCGTCATAATTTACTCCTACAATATTAGTAGATTTCTGACATTTTGCCAATTTACAAAGATCCCACAGGGGAACCTAAAAAGCCATATAAGTTGTATTACTACCCTTTTGTGTGCATTTCAGAAGATTGTTGCAGGCCTAATATTCTGTCTGAATAATGCATTTAAAAAGAGATGGGTGGAGCATGTAATATGGCAGGACAAGATAGTTCTCATATTCAAATGTATATTCTTTATTAAGGCAAAGAAAACCATGTTAAAGCAAACTCTAATGGTTCTTGTTCGAGCTGGTACGTGAACCTTTCACATGTCACTAGGTATTAAGCTCAAAGTAGCCATGTATTATGGCTAGGAATGACCATGACATACTAATAGAGTGGATAAGATGTTCAATTTGCAACCTCTACAAATGCATCTAATAGGGATCTTCTCAAGGATCATCCTTGAATCATGAGTGCCTCGATCAGTTGTATAACTTTCCTCCAGAAATTCACAATTTCTGGACATTTTCACCTAATTTGCAGCAGTGCAACTTCGAAAATCATCTGAGAATTTTTTGTAAGAGGGAATTGCACTAGGTAGCTTTCTAAAATGATTTTGTACTCTAATTCTCTGGACAGTTTTTGAAGTGCAGTCTCTGTATTTTAATTGTGGTATGAAGGGTCTCGTAAATTGCTGAGCTATAGCACTTATTTTGTCACTAGATCCACGTACCTCTTCGAATCTTGGACCCAACCTATGACCATTTTCTTTGCCTCTTAATATACGAGCATCCATTGACCAAAGCCAGCCAGGAGACAGGTCTAGTTTGTTATGTTGACATGTGCTAAGAGTTTGCCTTTTGTTAAAAGGTGCAGTTACCTGCATCCGATTTCATGGCTGCCACCCTATTTGGCATCACTGTAAAATGTGCATTTCTGCTGCTAGGGTAGAATAGGCAGGTATTCAGTGAAGGCTTTCTTGGAAGTCTGAGGAAGACTTTTCCATCGAAAGAAAGGCAAGTCAAACAGCGCGTCAGTTCCTTTTCTATTTCCACCAATTTCTTTATAAATCTAGCTTTATTTTTTTATTGTTTTCAGCTTAAAAAAAGCCATTACAGATATAAAACATATAATAAATATTAATCAGTATCATACCACAGCAGTCGTGCAAGGAAAAATATGCAACTTGTGCTACTCAGTTTAATATGAAATTCATTATGCTATTCATAATTTACAATAAGGCTAAAACAGTTAAGTACAAGTATAAAACAAATAGTTTTTCCTAGACTCTGCGATTTTTCATTTTTAATAGTCCAGAAGATACTTTAATTCTGAGGCATGACAATTTGACATTGCAATTTGCATGTAGCTGTAATGTTAAATGTTGTCCAAACATAAGGGCCACAGCATGAAATATCAGCTCTAAATCTGCCCTATTGAAAAAGGTAAGGTCATCTCTGTATCGATTAACTCTCTTAAAGAGAGAAATCAATCACTTCTTATGGCTATCTTGTGTTTTAGTACAACAGATTGTTAAAATCTAGAACATTTTCGCTACCACCAAAATTTTACTCACAATGCTCATTAAAGACCGCATACACTCGCTTGCAGTCACATGAAGGGAGTGCGCCAAGTCTAAAGTTGAAATAAAGAAAGCATTGGGCTTCCCATTCGATCTTGTTCTGCCTAAGACCAATATATCTATATGATGGTGGTCCATGATTGGCTGCTTGGAGACGTTTCACATTATTGTTGCACCGATGCTTCTCTGTAATCATTTTGGCTGTATTTAGATTGGCAGTAGAAGGGTTTTTCCAGAGATGCTCTATGCCTAACGCCCTCGGATGGCCTATAAAATGCTGAAACCACAACGATTTAGCTGCCTCAGGTAGCTCTGCAATGTCAGACATTCCTTTACTGAATACTTCTGCCAGATTATCCCTATACAGTTTGTCAATATAAACCTGTGTGTAGTGCAATGACATCATCTATCTCTTTTACCGAGCTGAAGGCACAGGGGTAATAATGGAGAGTGCCGGCCATATTGAAGCAAAGCATTGAGAAAGCTGTTAAAAACTTTCTCAATAGATTTGTCGTTTAGCTGGCTCCTTAGTTCTGCTCCATGGATTGCAGCTGCCACTGCCTTCATTTGATTAAATTGGAATAAGATACATATTGGCTTCCCTATCAAACTGTGCATCTAACAACAGCTGCACAAAATCTTTTGTGCATATTTGCAATATTCCCATTGCACATATTTACATTATACAAGTACAAAAATGTGTGTTACATTACACATATTTACATTTTCAGCCTATGGAGGTATGGTGTTTCCCCCAAATTAGTGCATTTTTTGGTCAATAATCGTAGGTACTAAATCTCCTCCCTGTCTTCTGCCCTTCATGCAATTTCTAAGTTGGGGATATTTGTATCACACCGCCTCGCCAATGAACGCTGTCCCTAGATTTGAATTGATCTCTATAAGTCATACAGGTAGCATTATTTGTAGCATTTAGAACAAATATAGCTGTAGATGACATTAGCAGCAGTGAAATAAAGAAAGCATAAAATGCTAATAACTCGAGGTTATTATCATTTTATGTTTACCTGCTGCGGCAGGTTTGCGGAAAGGGCGGGGCTGCTCCAATGACAGAGGAGCAGGGGGGGAGTGGTTTGCCCATTCCAAATGCGCATGAGCAGGCCAAACCGTCATGCACACTTTACATGTTCTCCACGCAGGCCGCATTACAGCCTGTGTGGAGAACATGCCCAGGCTCCCATTCAGTGGTTAATTTGTAAAAATATAAGTGCCGGGGCTCTCACCAAGAGGAAGCTTGCACCAGCCCATTTCTCATGTTAGCGCCGTCTAAAATAGGACAACCACGAAAGTGGGGAGAGTATGTGTCGTAATGGCCAGAGCTGCCGACTTGGCAGCGGGGGTTCGAGTCTCGGGTCGGCTCAACATCCTCTTTCTGGGCAAATCACTTCATCTCCTCGTGCATAAATGTCCTTAACTGGTGCTCATGAAAAGAAACGGTGCTGAGCACCGAAAACCACCAGCTCAAATGAAGGAATTACCAAAGGCAAGAAGGTTGCTTCCTCTAAGAATGCACATTGTCAGTGCGCACCTTGATGCTGTCCTGCCCACCAATGTAACCATCAAAACACCCACTTCTGTTCCCTCAGCTAAACTGCAACTGAAGAGCACTGCACACAGAGAATAACACCGTTCTCTATTTTTCCCGTATTGTAGGGTCGCCAGCTTTACTCTACCGTTTCAGAACATAAACTCAGAACATTTAGTGATAGAAACGCTGCGTTTTCTTCAATCCATTTTATTACCCGCGCACTTTAGGCTTGTTGCTCGTTTTTTCCTTTACAAAGAATATGCCTCTGGATGAACAATTGTGTTTACTGACTTTTTTTTTATAAGTGTGGCTTATTGACTGTTGACAACTGTGGCATACTAGTGCTTAAGGCCTGACCTGCTCCATAGTGCTAGACAGGTGATCCAAGGAAGCTAGGGCTCACCAGTGTATGCATATTAATAAACTTACATGCATATGCATTACGTTTTCCGGCGCTACTCACGGTGGTGAAGTTCACACGTCAAAGCCACATTCGTCATTGCAGTACTGGCAGCAGATCAGCATGTCCTCCATGTTGTGGCCTGTGTGCTGGAAGAAGTCCCACATACTGAAGGACTTGCCGATTTGGGGGAGTTGTCGGCAAGGCCTAGGGCCCGCAAGTAGTCACCGTAGCTCTCCTCGTCCTCTAAGCCCAGGAGCTGGCCAGCCCACAGCATGTCATTTTTGGTGATGGCCGAGGAACCGGTTGTAGTTGCAGATGGCGGGATGATCATCACAGTGCTCTCTTTCTCGTCCAGAGTGGTGACGTGGTGGAACTCGGAGTAGTACTGCGGCTCTTGTTGCTTTTAAGCAGCAAGTAAATCCAATATATAAAAATTATACCTGTATTAATTGTGGGCGCCGGCACTCGTGTATATTCACTTCTCCTGGACGTTAAAACGTTTATTGACAATCCCGCACACTTCCAGCATGCCGTGCCCGAGCTTAGCCAAAGCCCGCCCTCGGCCATTCTTCAACAGAAATTAAACAATGTTCCGTAAAGGCATACGCAATCTGCTGACGTGACATCACTAACGTGATGACGACGCTCTTGCAGTATGCGTGGACCAGGGTGGGACTTCCTATGAGGACATACCAGGCGGCATACCAGGCAGCAGCCACAGAAGGAGAGCAGAAATGTATTTATTTTTTATCGATCTGCCGAAGGAGAAAAATCATATAGACCCGGCCCGGTGAAATAAGTGCCGGTGCTGAGCACCGGAAAGCACCGGCACAAATTAAGCACTGCTCCCATTCCCTGACTGAGCGCCGAACCACAGCGCTCAGACCCATCACACTGCAGCATTGCAGCGTTGTGATTGGCACAGGGGAGCCTGGGTGCTTCCTGTTCTGGCTCCAGTGGAGAGACGGAGGAGAGACGCGGCGATCAGGTAAGTTTTTTTTAATTTTTAAAGCCCCTTAAACCACCCCTCCCGCCCCTTGCCCCCAGCCCGATCCGTGCCGGCCGCTACTGGATGACACCTTTTCACCCAAAATAAAAAGAATTACCTCCTGCTAAGAGTGTCAGTACTTAAATCACTTACCAACCCTGCTTAGCAACCATGTGGCTGGCTGCTGGAGAGCATGCAGAAACCCATGGGGACGCGGCCGTTCTTAGGGATTGTCTCATGAGAGCACATATCCAGTCTCCCACTCTGGCACAGGGGAATTCAGGGATTTCACCGGTCCCACCGCATGTACCACCACAAGATAAACTAAATATTACTGAAGAGCTGCCTGACAAGACTGAGTTGATCTTGGTGCTACTACCCTTCCATCTCCTGGCTGCCACTTCCGGTGAGGGCCTATTGGGGTTAGCAGTGGGGACTGAACCTGTGCTCGTTGGTACCTCTGCACAGGTGTAAACAGTGACCTAAGAAACACATTGACACCACTTATAATGGGTCCATTATTTCTGTTGGAGTGAATCAGAGGGCATCCCAATAAACAGTAGATGTTTTCAATTCCTTTGCACCAACAACAACCTAGGCCTGAGGTGCACCACTTCCCTTCCACCTAAGAAATCCCTGGTATGAAGCTCTGGGGGCCTCAGTTCCAGTGGATGCAGGTATACAGGCTTCAATTTTCTCTGTAGCTTATCTCCTTTCAAATCTCATGTTTATGTGGGAGGAAGGAGAATATAGACTCCAGCATGGGTAAAGGAAATATGTGATTTTTATCATTTTATATTTTCACTGTAGTTTCTGTGTCTATTCTGAGCATCAACTGCTGTAATATCAAATTCACACCATGCCCCTCTGCCCAGCGCTAGCTCAACAACATGTATTCTTGGTTTCCCTTTTACTGCAAAGGTCACCGGTGTCTGTTGTCAGCTGGGCCTGGTCAAACCCCAGTCAGGTTGTTAATACACTCCCCCTTCTCATAAGTCTGACTAAGAACACGGAACCGGCTGGAACACATGCTCCCCGCAGTCAACAACAGCTCCCAGACATGAAAAGAGCATAACAAGAACAGACACTTCTCCAACCTTTGCTGATTGGTTGCATTTCCTAAATAAGGGTTTCAGTGCGTCAACCACACAGCCTAGAAATACAGACAGGCTTATAAATTGTTTGGGGGGTGCTAAAGGGTGTCCTATAAACATATGTTAAGCTGTCGTTTATCGACAGAAGGAGAGAGCTTTAACACTTGCATTTTATAGAAGCGACGCTCTCATTAAACCTGATCTGGATACTTTGAACCTCTGGGAGTGTTTGTCTTCATCCAGGAAGCTGTGTCTACTGTGCGTACACGTTATCCCAAGCCACTGACTTGTAATCCAGTGAAACCTTTGGCAGCGCCCACCTACGCTAAAGATAAGCCTGCTGGATTAAGATTTTAAGCAATCCCATGCGTGGAATCCAGAATAAGGGCCTGATTCATATTCCAACGGTTGGCCCGTTGTTCCACCAGGGCGACGGAGTAAATTACTCCATCGTCCTGGTGGAGGGACTGCCCACCAGATTTATAAAACACTGCTAAGCTGGCTAACAGCTTGGTGCTAGGCTCTGTCTCCATGACGGAGCCTTGCACCAAACTGTTTTCTGTTTTTTATCTTCAAAAAGAAAATCCCAAAACAGAATTTTCTTTTTGAAAATAAAAAAAGTAATGCTTCCCTCGCCATGGGAGTAATCTCTCATGGCGAGGGGAGCATTATTTGCATTTTACTGTCCCTCACCACCAGGGTTTGCCCGGCAATGACACACAGTAAAAAAAATGTCTACATGTCTGCTCATCCTGATTGGATGTAGCCATTTCTCCGACAGCCCTTACTCTATCAGAGAGGTTTGGCAATGGTGGTGACAGTGAAACCGTAGGTCTGACCGCGTTTAAATTGGGCAGTCAGACATTCATGTTGGCATTATGTATACCCTTCTTTCTGTTTAATCAGACATATCTTTTCTACCAATACTGTTCCGCCATCCCTTTATTCAGATTCTCATTGTGGCATACCCCTCCATCTGCCAGTGTTTTTATTATCCATTTCTTCCTGCCTTCATATAAATTTCAGTTATTTACAGCTATCCTTCTGATCGCTTCCTGTTACTTTTATTTTCTCTTCTTCCTGGTAATCTTTTCCCAATCTTTTTGTCCCGCTTTCTGTTTGTAGATATTCTTTTTCCTTCTTCATTTCTCCCCCAAACCTTATTTTTTCTATTTCCTGTCTTATCGCTCTTCCGCCTTACCTTGTTATCTTTTGTTCCTCCCTCTCCCTCACTTTCCTTTCTGCCTTTTGTCCTTTCCTTCTTAACCATTTATTCTTCTTATTTGCCACTTCATCTCAATTTTCATTTGCCCTAACTTTCCTTCAACCTCCACCATCATGTTTCCCCTTTCGTATGTATTCACTTTTCTTTACTTACAACTCTTCCCACAATATCCTCATTTCATTTCTTTCCTTACTTAGCATCGTCTTCATGACTTCCCTCATCCGGTAATTCTTACCATGGTTTTTCTTGAGAAAATTATTTAAAAGTTTTTATACAGTACCTTTTTAGGTCTCGCGCCTAGCGTTGCAGTGCACAGCACTGCTCGCGCAGCGCGAGACCTCTAGAAAGGGCTTCTGAAAACGACCTACACGCTCGTGCGTGTGGTTTTGTTTTCAGAAGCCCACATTGGCTGGATCGTCCGTTTTTTTTATGGGGGCGGCACACGATTGGTCAAAGGCGGGCGCATGTCCCGCCTTTGCCGCGCCCATTCCCGACGGTGGCCAGAACGCGCAGCAGCGCGCGTTCGTCTGCTGCCGCTGTTGCGCTCCCTCCCCCCGCTCCTCTGTGGTGCGCGCGCACCACTGTTTTTTTTTTTTTTTTTTAACCGCACGGCCGCCATTTATGCTCTTTGAGGCAACGTGACACGCTCATGTGACTTGCTGCTGCTGTTCACTTGAGCCGCGCATCAGGTCATCCTGGTGCGCGCGCGAGGAACAGTCCGTGGCACTAGCCGAGGGCTTTGTGGGCGACTGTCAAGGGAGCCATGTAGCCTGTCCCGGCCAGCTTCCTCCTGCAGCCGCCTGTCTTCCATCCGGTAGGTAGCGCGAGCTCTTGGGCACAGACACGAATAATCGCAGTCCGTGCGGCGCGGCATGTTCAGCACCTTTCAGAATGTTGGGACGTCCAGTATTTTTCGGAATTAATTGAACGATAGGGTTTAAGGGGACTTTTGCAGCGAAGATACATAAATATTCAGTAATCTACTTTGCTTCCTACAGAAACTGAGTGCCAGACGGGCTCTTTTGCTGTTGATATTACGTCGTTGCCCGCCCAAAACCTGCTCCACCCCCAAGAAACTGGTTTAGGAAGTCTCTCTTGTTACACGCAGCGTCGTATGTTTGTAAATGTTTGCATATCGCCAAATAGTAGTTTTACTGTAACTTTTCCTACCAGCGTTACAGTGTGGAGATAGGTTCAAACTTCCGACCTCCCTCGTCTCCCAGCCTATCCCTTTGTTCGTTTAATCTCTACTCCGCGCACGACCACATAGCTGCCAAGTTTATTTATTTATAATCACCGCATGTCTAAGTTCGTTCTTGATTTAGAATGCTCACATCAGTCACTTCCGTTTTCTATTTGTATTTGTTTTTGTATGCTGTTTCGCTTTCTTTCCATATAAGCAGATTTTTTATATATATATATATTCCCTAGAGACTTAGAAAGCTGTTGTTTCCCGGGTGTGAGGATGGGAGAGGGCTGATGGCAGGACGATGATTTAAGACGATGTGTGGGCATACCACTGGGGGACAAATTAGCATAGGCAGTGTGCGATGGCATTGCAGAAAGCTGTCTCACAGGAAGTGAAGTCGCAGTCACAAGAAGCTCTTGCTTGACTTTTTACCAGGTGGGTGTTTTCCCTAATTGTTTAGTATTTGGTTTCTGGGGGGGGTGCAGGACAGGCAGTTGTGAAGCCTTCAGTTATCAGAGCAGAGGTTGAGATAGATGAAGTGTGTGTGTGTGTGTTTCCCCCCGACCTTGTTCTAATCTAAGCCATGCCTTGTTCCCTTTTAGGAAGCATGGTCATTTGTTGTTTGCCTTCCCTTATCAGTAATGAGGCTGAGATCCCAGAGAGAAAAGTTATTATTCAGCATGAGTGCTGCTAGAGACTGTGTGCCTCTTCAAAGTGACAAAAATATCCCCCCAGAGATTGTGTGATTGAGGCACATTTGGTCTCAGGGTGTCAGGGAATTCTTAGGCCACCATGCACCCTCTCAAGGACCGGTCGATCTCCGAGGCTGGCACTCCTCCCTGCAGTAATCCCCTGGCGCCGCAGCTGACCAGCAGCTCACTTTTCACAGGTTGGTTTCCTGCTAGTTACTTACTAAAGACCCTTTGCTCTCACGCACACACCAGTCGCTAAAGAAGACAAAAACACCGGTGTGAGCTCTGAACCTTTTGCTAATTGGGCCACGGGGGATAGTTTTCTAAATATATATGTTTCTCCCAAATGAAAACGGTGCTTCATTTGCTGCGCGATGGATTTAATGAAACACTGCAATGAAGCTTCAAAATGCAGGATTTTAGATAGCTGCGCCGTGTTTTACTATGGCAACCTGCATTTTAAACCTCTGCAGCCAGAACCCTAAAAAAGCTTTGCTCCATAACACAGAGAGGAAGGTTAAATTCTAAGGCCCATCTATATTATACGAACTGCACCTGTGACTGACTGACCGAGCTCCACCGACATTCCAGAGAAATCTCCTTGCATGATCTAACTATTTCATTATTCTGCAGCCAGCATTGAAATAATGACATTTGTGAAATACGATGCTCGTTTGGTGCAGCTTTTTGTTGGTAACCGTCAGGGACCAGAGATTCTGTCATCTCTGTGAAGTGGATGCTACTTAAGTTAATTAAACCCGTTGCCAGTCCCGCTTTATCAGCTTTATGGATTCCAGGCTAGGTGCCCTTCCCAGTTTGTTTACCTCTGTCTGCTGTGGGTCCTGTGCCAGCACCTTCTTCTCCTCCTCCATCAGGTCAAACCCAGTCTTCCCTCTTCCGTTCCCTCCTCTTCTGGACCCTCTTCAGATTTTAAAACTGCATCCCTCTCTGCTCTCTTCCCCTTCCTCATATATTCTCGTTTGTGGTAACGTGTTCTTCACTATAACCACTCGCCAACGATTGGCTGTGTCAGTGCATAATGTTTTCCTGTGTATGGAATGTTCCCAGCTCTCATTTTAATGATTCAGGCAAACACCTTTGGCTTTATCCAGTATATTATACTGGTCACTTGAGGCTTCCTTCAAAAACAGGCATACTCCACCCAGTTCCCTATTTAAGCTCTTACACTGTGCTTGCATTAATGTGTGCTTTTGTGTTTAAGGCTCCAGCTTCAACGCAAAGACACAATTCCACACCACACCACACAATTCAAAACCACCCATCACAATTACACTACACATAATACCACTCAGCACAACTTCATTCAACAAATAATAACACTGCTCACTACCACATAAATACACCCAACATACTACCAGTCTGTACCACATAACATTATTAAAGTTTGAGCTATTGGTGTTGCATTATTTAGCAATGCCAATAGCTCAAACTTTAATAATGCGAGACCTATTGCATTGCAAATGCTTGTTCTTTTTATGTAGCTCCTAGTGGCAGAAATGTTTCTCCTCTATCAGCGCTGTAATAGGAAGTGTTCGCTAGTACCCAGTGATGCTCAGTGTAACAACACCCCAGGACTTTAACCTGCAGCTAGGCCCTTCAGGTCACACACTGTATACAAGTGGTGTAAACAAATCTGTACTGTTCATGAGGGGTGGCTTTAAACTTAATCTTTCACCTGTATCTTAAACCGATTTAACATGCTTTTGTAGTTCATTTAGCGTTTGTCTATAATGTAATTTTATCTGTGCTTAGATAGGAAGTGCTGCAATTAAAACTTATAGTTTTATTGTGGATAGATTGGTAAATCTGAGGCTCTCATTTCACTGTTCAAACAAGTAGTTTACTTTGAAGCTGTTCTGTTGCCTGTACATAGAAGCGCTACCCTTGGAGGTGGTTTACTACTGTAAATGTACCTTTGGCATTTAACTGCTTTTGCTGTACATACGTGAAGCCTGCCTAATTATGCACTGTTAATTGTACATACAAGAGATTAGAAAAGTAACCTTCACACCTTGATTTTCTATACATGGAGGTGATACATCTGTTACTAAAAGATAGAATCGGATCCCAGGGGCATGTGTCAGAGGGGCTGGCGCCCGCTTCTCAGGTCAGGACTCTGGGGTTGGGTGTGGGTGTGGCTGATCAGAGAGGTATGGCAGGGTCTGCATCTGGGTTGCATCTGCCACTATGTGCACTTGTAGCATTGGCACATACAGGTTCCACTCAACGTTTGAAGTGTTCCTTTTAATCAAGGAGAGCAATTAATAGGGATCCTCTATTTTCGACAGTTCCTTTGAATATTTTTTGTGGTGACACAATTTTATATCTATCTTTGTATTTTATATTTCTATAGGGAGAAGTACAGAATGTCCTTAAAATTCTCCATATATTTGTTCAAGCGTCACAAACCAAAATAATCTGGACATTTGGACCTATATTTAGCAAATTGTGTGTAATTGTATTGTTTTTTTCTTCGTAATAATCCACTGTGTCGGATGTTGGTTGGCACATTTGTTGCTATGGTTAGTAAGTGAAGAAGTGGAACAGGTGGCATGTAAATAGCTCAAAGGCTCCTGCATCCTATCCCTCAGTTCGAAAAACAGCTTTTACTATTACCAGATTCAAATGCGTCCATTTTGTTCTTGCACACCTAAGCTCTGATCAAGGTTTGATATGTGAGCAAACTCGCTTTATCTCCATGTACCTAAAATTTCAAATATGTGTCTGTAAAAGCTAACTTCATTGTGCTGTTTGGTACTGTCCAGAGTAAATGCGCACACACACGGGCACTTCTGTTTGTTGATTGCACCGCACCTCACGTTTGAGAAGCTCCCTCTGACATAAAAATATGATCTCTATTGTGTTCTGCTGATATTACATCTCTTACACACACTTGTGCAGCATGTGCATTAGCCCTTCATGCTATCTTGCTTCGATCATAACGTATGAACTCCAGGTCACATTCTTTATTGTCATGTGCTCAATTTACCGATCTGGTGCCAGATTTTCTCAAGCCCTTTAGACAAATCACGCAGAGACGTCAGTGCATGGCTAGGCAGGGTGGCCTCATTGAGCCCATTGTATGGTGGCTTGTAAGGGCACTTCGGCTTTACATGTGAAACTCATAGCGCAGATATCCCAGAGAGAGAGAGAGAGATGGAGGGAGAGAGAGAGGGATGGAGGGAGGGAGAGAGAGACACACTGTCTCTCTGAATAAATGTATGCAAAGAAAAAGTCTACAAATAAATGACTGAGACCACACCAGTTTTGTTTTGGAGAAAGTTACTACTTAGCAGCTTTATTTGATAAGGTAACTTACGGGCAATCGAAGGGCAGCCAGTGGGCTCTTTCTTGTGGTTGCTTTTTGGGCCAAAGTCTTTTGGATAAATGTAACGCCGCCTGCAATGCAGAACGAAAGACACATAGAACATCACAACACCTGCATTAGATAAGTAATCACAAACATGTCAATAAAGGTAAGTGGTATAGTGGGTTTCGCAGTACCGAATCGTCCAAAGAGGACCACCCCTGGAGCTGTGCTGTATATAAAGGGGAACCCCTAGCTTAGAAGTGACTTCACTTAAGGGGTTTGACCTCCTCTCCAGATGTGACCACTGCCCCCCCCAAACTCCTCCCCATTCTCCGACCATCCCATGAGAGGGATAAGGTGGATGGAAGTGTGTGCAGCCTAGCAGGGGAATGCTGCGCTAAGCTGTTGTCTCACCAAATTGTCGCTCTGCGTGTGACGCAGGCAGCTACATACTGCAGACATCCTATAGCCAGGCGCCCGCGTGCACACACACACACACACGCACATACACTGAATAAATGCTTTCAAAGAAAAAGTCTGCAAATAATTGACTGAGACCACACCCGTTTTGTTTTGGGGAAAGTTGTGGTGCAAGCTTTATTTGAAAAGGTAATGAGTTAGCTTACAGGTGATCCAGGGGCAACCAGTGACGATATAACCTAAGCTGGCTGCCCACCTGATTAGCCAATGAGGGCCAGGAATGCACAGCATCTGGTGCCTAACCGTTGGGGGTTCACCCCATACCTGAACCACATAGTTTGACCCCATAGTTCAGGAAAAGAACTCACACCCAGAGGCGGAGTATTACCAGGCACGCCTCTAGTTGCTCAAGCTTACAACTGCCCGTGGGAATAACACTGCACAGTCGCTTTCATCCCGGGCGTGCTGTAAGGACTCCCAGGGTATTGCCATGAAGCCCCTATGAGCTCTTTCTTGGTGTTGCTTTTTGTACCAAAGTCCTTTGGATCGCCCTGTAACTTTGCCAAGCCTCAGGAGTTGCAACAGCTGGTGCTGAGACCCCCCACCACTGGTGTCATCCTTTTATGACTTGTATTATTTCGTGCTGCATTTGCCGCGCACCTTATGACACCGCCAGCTCGTGGGCGGGTGGGTGGTTGACGTGCGACAGCTGAGCCTGGTCCACAGCAGAGCAGGCGTGATGCAAAGGGACAGAGAGGAAGCTCTCCGTGGCGGGCAGGCTTTAATAGTCCAGAGGCTTCATTGCGCCTCCTGATGACGTCACCGGATGACCCTCCGTCACCACTTCCTGTGCCAGACCAAGGCTCCCGCCAGTGGGGCGACTAAGGGCGCCCTTCCTCTAGTAGCGGGGGGCGCCTGCTCATAGTACTCGCACATGTGCAATTCGCCCCATATTCTCTCACTGCAAAGCTCAAGAACAGAGATTAGAGCCAGTTTGTGGTTTCCACGGCGTAGCCTTTTTTATTCATAGCAACATTTAAAATTGCTTGTAAGCGAAGCCCGTTAAAAGGACAGATATACACCAATAAAACATTAATTTCATAGATGTCAAAAGCAAGATGGGAGATGAATACACAAGTCAAATATCATATTCCACATTCCAAGAACGTCCAGCACACATTGTCATGAGATCCACGGTGCGCAGTGTGCCAGCAGGCCCCACCTTGCAACAGCCCCCCCAGGTTGCACATGGGGCATCCTTGCACCCTTCCTAAAGGGAATTTACAGGAAAATAATTGGGACAACTTCACCACATCTCCATCTCCCCCAATCCCAGAGAAGAACCATAAACTTAAAACAAGGCACCGCATAGCGCATCGGCCCACCAGGGTACCTGAACACAGGTGTAATCCCCAAAGTTCCAAAACCTGGCATCGCAGGGTAGGGCAGGAGAGTCCAGGGACCACCAGCAAGTCAGCCCCTCCCGCCTGCCCGGTGCCCACACAAATCATACCCCGCTAAGGGGGCTGTCCAGTCCCAGAATCAGAACTCTTTTGTATCCCCCTTTATTATCTGCCAAGGAGACCGCCACAGGTTGAGAAGCTTACGGGTGCTCTTGCCCTCCCCCCAAACAACACTGTCTCGAGTCTGCCATAGGCCCCAGAAACATCCTACAGTATCCCTTTCCACTTTGGTCATCAAGATGGGGCGTCATCAAGAGTCATCGTAAAGTCATGTTAAAAATTACCTGGGCCAAGAATGCTATACATAAATACATCTTGGCAGAAACAGCTGATTCTGGTCCTCAGCAGAGCAGGTGTGATGCAAAGGGACCAAGAGGAAGCTCTCCGTGGCGTGCAGGCTTTAATAGTCCAGAGGCTTCGCTGCGCCTCCTGATGACGTCACCGGATGACCCTCAGTCACCACTTCCTGTGCCAGACCAAGGCTCCCGTCTGTGGCGCGATTAAGGGCGCCCCTCCTCTAGTTGCGGGAGGCGCCTGCTCAAACACCCTTCAGCAGCTGATCACCCAATTTTACCCCACGGGTCCTCATTTTTCCTACTTTAAAGAATAATAAGAGGTGTTCGCCCTTTCAAGAGGTAATCTGCAGGGGGCATGGTAACTTAAAATAACTGTCCACAAGGAAGCATTTGCTTCCATTCCCTACTGAAACTCATTGAGTCTAATTCATTTGTAAATGTGTTCTGAATATCTCTGTTCTGAAATTTCAGCACATGCTCTAAGTCACAACAGAGTAGCTTAGTGGCAACTCTGTAGCGTTTTCACTACTGAAATGTCAGTACTGCGATACCAGTGCATTCTGCAAATCAGGTTAGAGGTGATTTATGAGAGCTTGCATAGTGGAATAGAGGTGCAAAGCGGTGCACCACATGAGCCCTGTGAATGAGAGTACTAGTATATCAGTGCATGGTGTAGGTCTGAGCAGTGGTGCATCAGGAGGGCTCTATGCATGTCTCAGTACTAGGATACCATTGCTTTATGTTGGTCATAGAAGAGCTGCATTATGAGAGCTCTGTGGATGGGAGCACTAGTATATCAGTGCACAGTGTAGGTCTAGTGAGTGGTGCATAATGAGGGCCCTATGCATAGTACAGTACGGGGATATCGTTGCTTGTTGTTGGTCATAGAAGAGCTGCATTATGAGAGCTCTGTGGATGGGAGCACTAGTATATCAGTGCACGGTGTAGGTCTAGTGAGTGGTGCATAATGAGGGCCCTGTGCATAGTAGAGTATGGGGATATTGTTGCTTGATCGTGGTTATAGAAGAGGTGCATTATGAGAGCTCTGTGGATGGGAGCACTAGTATATCAGTGCACGGTGTAGGTCTAGTGAGTGGTGCATAATGAGGGCCCTGTGCATAGTAGAGTATGGGGATATTGTTGCTTGATCGTGGTTATAGAAGAGGTGCATTTTGAGAGTCTGTGGATGTATTATGGTACATGGTGCTGGTTAGCAGATGAATGCATCATGAGAGCCATGGTAATGACAATACTGGCATTTCAGGCTCTGTAGTCAGTTGTGCTGCAGTCTGA
The DNA here is from genome assembly GCA_963921515.1 of Calotriton arnoldi. NCBI lineage: Eukaryota > Metazoa > Chordata > Amphibia > Caudata > Salamandridae > Calotriton > Calotriton arnoldi. The sequence goes on from CAWUFW010000518.1 coordinate 2,309,708, forward strand.
CTGAGTGCTGTGTTTTATATAATGTGGCCTGAAGTTCCACATTAATTACACCAAGACTGATGTTAAATTTTAGGACTATCTTTCTTGCGTTCTTCCACTGGCACACCTAATACCCCCATGCTTGCAGATACTTGCGATTTAAATGGGAGCCACTTTTGTGATCTACAGATGGTTATTTGAGCCTTCTTCTGCTTAAAACGTTCTTGGAACCAACTCAAGTTAAATGGAAAAATCACTCGTTTGGCTTTGAATGGTCTTCTAGTGTTTTGCTAAAGTTTGGTTTGTATGCAGACTAACTCTCTACTCTCTCAATACACTTGCATTAACCCTCATGCCTGATGTCTTGCTTATTGGGGTACGTCAGAGTGCACTCTAGGTAGGACATTTCATACTCACACTGATATAATGCCACAGCTTTTGATCGTTTTACTGTCCTTTAAAGTGACTCTGTTACCTGTGTGCCAAAGCGGGCCTAGCTCTGTTACTTGAAAATGGAAGTGGGACAATAAAAGCTGCTGTTAGCTGCACTTATAAACTGCACAGTAGGGTAACATTTCACTATCTGTCCATGGTTGGTGGGCGTGGATTACTTTTACAAGATTGGGTGATTGACTGTCTACTATTAATCCCACTTAACCTTTGCATAAGCATGAACTTTTTGGGAAACCTGTTGATTGTTATATATTTCAAAATATGTAAGTTAGAACAAAATTATAAACTATTTTGTTTACATTAATTCATTTATAATACATGACCAAGTAACATAGTTTTTTTTAATCTTTTACCTCTTATCATATTACACCAAATACCAATATTTTAATATACTTACTATCTTAAAATGTGATATTAACATTCCGTACTATTTTTTGTCTGTTGGTTGTATTCTTTTATATGTCAATAAAATATATTGAACAAAATAAACTCCACAGTATGTTGACAGATCATGCTATGACTGAACTGAATATGGTAGTACCTCACCAGGTAATGTGTGCTTTTGAACCAAGGCACAGGTATTGACAAGATGTCATACAATAACTTGGGCCTTCACTTCCAACAGGGCAATCATCGAAGAGAAATACGGCAAGGACTTGGTGAACCTAACAAAAAAGAAGCCTTGTGGACAAAGTGAGTTTAAGTAAGTTCTTTTTTGGAATTACATTTTTTCTCTAAATGTGTGTCCTTAGGGCAGTTTCAGAAGACTGATACTTGAATGATGCAGTCAGTCAGTATTTATACAGGTAAATGTATAAGTAAATCAGTCACAGGAGCAAAGCAATTAACATAGATCATTTGTGCCTTCGCGGTTGATACGCCTTATAATTCTCCGAATTAAACAACTTAAATAAAATGAAAAAATACCTTTTTAAGAAGAGATAATTCAGATGGGACTGTCAGGCAAAAGATCTGTGAATGGGACTGTGAAGGAAAAAGAAAAGAAACAAGCAATGGCAAACCTATATTTTCATTTTATTTTTTGCAAACATGCATTAGACATTAAAAGTTTAATACTATTAAACCATAAACATCTCAACTTCTAAGGTGCCATGCATATGACTGAATGAGTGAATATGAAATAAATGTTATTGTGTGATTATTTAAAACCATTGTAACAACATGATACACATCACAATTATTATGCAAAAAATAGAAAGTAAAAAGAAAACTCAGATTAGCCATGGTCCTATAAAAAAGGACAAAATAGCAATTAATCACAGAGTCAAATAAAATAAGGGTAACAGTTTTTTTGCAAGCTCAAATTATGTAAATGTACATTCACTACAGTTCGCAGATTTTGAAAAGCGTTGAATGTTCGTACCACTCAAGTAGTTAATCATTGCTCTGCCGTATTTTCTAAATATGTTTGCTAAAAAAAGTAAAAAATTACTTCTGCATAAATAAATTAAATAAACACGAAATCAAAGATGAAATTGGCTGACAAGCTCTAACACCGAAATGAACTACATTTTAGGCAGATGTACACGTGCACAGTCAAAATCCTGTCACTGGTAATGAGATCTGAACAGAAATACTTGAATATTTTACTCGAAATGAGTGCTCAGTGCACTCCCTATCCACGTTGTGTGAGGCTTTCAAGGCAGTCATCCGTGGTGCCTGCATTGCCAAACAGTCAGGAATATTAAAGACACTGCATGCACACTTGACCCAAATGAAAACCAACATTCGCAAATGAGAACTCCTTTACTTTGAGGCTGAAGATCTCAAGATGCTGGCAGGGATTAGAAAGAAATTAACGGAAGACCATGAGGTGTCAGTCAGGGAAACACACTATCTAGATAGAGAGGTCACTGCCAAACACTCTGGAGAGGGAGAAAGGTCCAGAAAGACACTGGCGGTACTTCTCCGTAAGCCTTGGGCCAGTGACTACACCACAAAGCTCAGAGACAAGCAACACTCCACTCACATTAGACTTGACGAGATATACAGGTATGACAGCCCTCTACACAGATCTCTATTGCAAAAAATCAACCCCAGATGCTGACGCCTTCGATGCACTCTTTGACGCAATTCAACTCCTATGACTGGAGAATGCGCCCTGCTAATTCCTTGATGTCCCTTTCATGGTGGAGTACATAACTCAAGTCATTCAAAGTCTGCCTGGTGACAAAGCACCCGGACAGGATGGCCTCACCGCGTCCTTTTATAAGGAATATACATCGCTTTTGGCCCCCCACATACTGGCAATGTACTAAGAATCCTTCTCACGGGGCACGTTGTCACTCTCCTTGCGCAAAGTAGTCATTGTTACCGTATTGAAGCCCGTTAGGCTGGCCTACAGCTGTGAATCCTACTGGCCGCTATCAATGATTAATATCGATAATAAAATATTGACAAAATGTATTACTAATCACCTATTTCCCCTCCTGCCAGATATAGTCCGGCCTGACCAGTCAGGCTTTATCCCTGGTCACTTCACGGCACATAACCTCCTAACAATGTTGGCTGTCATGCACACCATAGACCCCAAGTTGCGAGCCGCAGCCTTACTACTTGACGCCACCAAGGCGTTTGATTCCCTAGAGTGGCTGTATTTATTCCAACTCCCAGGTGGATTTAGGATCATTTCTCGATTCCTAAGCCTGATCAAACTGCTCTACTCTTCCCCCCAGCATGGCTGCGTATCAACGGGGCAATCACTTCCCCTTTCCCGGTGTCCAGAGACAACAGATATGGATGCCCCATGTCACCACTCCTGTTCGCGATGGCAATGGAGCCCCCGGCAGCTCGGTTGTGCCAAACTACTCACACAGAGGACTATGCTTCACAGCCAGGAGGATATTGGTGTCCCTGTATACAGATGACGTCACCCTCTACGTCCGTGACCCTGATTATACAAGAGGTGATACGCTTTGGCAATATGCCAGCATCACCATCAATGGTCTAAATCAGTCCTCTTCCCACTCACCTCAGTGGCAGAACAATTTGAATCCGTATGACTGCTCCAATGGGAGACAGAACCGGATTGTTACCTTGGTATATGGCTTAGCAGAGATCTGGATGAACTCTGGAGGGCAAACTATGACAGAGTCTTGGACAGGGTGGAGGAACGGATCCCAGTCTGGTCCAGACTTCCCCTATCTGTAGCAGGCAGAATTGGCATTGCCAAAATGGTCAGACTACCTCAGTTCCTCTACTTGTTCATCAATATTCCCTTCCCCTAACAAGGCACTTCCTCAGGCAACTACACTCCAATCTGGTGGCCCTAACGTGTGATGGCAGGAAGCCCAGGGTAGCGTGGGAAACACTGACACTTCCCTTTTCGCAGGGTGGCTTGGATGCCCCCTTTATGGGCTTATATTCCTATTGTGCATAAGCCTAGTTCACCCACTTCTGGTTATATCCCACACCATTCCTAATGCATACTGCCATAGAGTGCCGTACAGTGTAGACCCTTGCATGATGGCTACTGCACTATATGTGCCAGTCAGACATCCTCGCACTGCAATAGATACGATAGCGTGCATGCTACAGGTGTGTGATTGCCTACGGTGCCGTGCCTAGCTCAGCTGCCTTTATGGTGGCATGGTAAACAAAAGAAAGATGGATTTAACCCAGATCTGTTGACTGGGGGTGAATGTTGGATTTGCTCTGCATTCCGTCCATCATCTGTGTGTCTTTTGCCTTTATGCGCCCAGCGCACAACTGGCCAGGAACCCTACCATCCCAGTGATGCAAGGTGAATGGGCCTGCCATCAAGCTCGCCGTTTATGAACTGGCTACTGATATCCGGAGGAGCAGTTCATCCGTATTCACAGCATAGTGGTAGATCCCTCGCACACACCTCTGGACATTCTATTGTACCACCAACTCCACACGAAAATGCATGCCTTACACAGTACCTGTCCGCAAGCTTTACGCTAGTAGCTCATACTCTGTACCTCTTGATTTGCTATTTAAGATCCATACATTTATGTGCTTTGTGTTTGCACTCTCCCCCCTTCTCTAATGACCCTTACTGCTGTGTTTTATTGCTGTATGTTGTAAAACCAATTAAATAAAAATAAAAAAACCTGCACTCACACTGAAGCTAGCCAATAGCTTAAGTGGGTTGACTCATTGCTCCATGCTGCAGTGGGCGAAAGCAATATGTTATTGACACTTGAACAGATGAATGAATTAAAGTAAAGCGTGTGTGTATGTATGTATGTATGTATGTATGTGTGTGTGTATATATATATATATATATATATATATATATATATATATATGTGTGTCTTTTTATTGTGTTGTTTTTAAAACGTGACACGGGCCAGACCTAAAAATGCTAGGAAGACACACAACATAGGGATAACTGACTACGTGCTCGAAAATGAGAGGAGAGAAGCAAGAACTAAACTTTGTTCTGAATGTGTCAGATAAGGTTTTCAGTACCAAGGCATTGACTGGAATGAAGGGGGATTCTACGAAGGTTTTGCTGGTGGGGCCAGATTGGGACCCACAGTAAAGTATCGATAACTGGATCTTCTAGGGAAGTGGCAGGGGAGCGGGTTAGTAAGGAGGAAGCCTGTCTCTCTTGTGCAGCAGTAGAACTTACTCCTCCTCGTGATTTCAGTAATGGATTCAGTCTGTCTAACAAATATGCCCTTTTATTAAGGGCCTTTTTCAGATCTTCTAAGATCTCTGATATAGCTTGAGCCGTGGAGTGGAGTGGGGTCAGCACTCACCTTGTTGCTGGGCCTTGCAAACTCTCAGGTATGGGTACGGAGTGACCCCGGTGATAATCCTGTCCACCTCACTCCCTGCTATGCCGTCTACACCTACCATTATTGTGAGCCGCCATTCTAGGCAGTTCTCAGTGCCCTTGTGTAAAGTAACCGGTGCTCATGTAAAGCGCTCCAATACCTTCGGGTCGAGTTCGCGCTATAAACAAACTGCAGAAAAAAACTGAATGAATTAGAGAGGGAGAGAAACAAAGCCCCCCTCTTTCACACAGAACAAGTTCCCATATGCGGAGCTCTTTCGGGAGCAGCAGTGAAAATGAGCTGAAAGTCAGTGAGGACTGATAAAACAAACTGAGCAACGCAGCCTGAAGTGACATCTGAGGGAAACAACACAGAGGAAACAAAAAGATGCGGGGTAAAGGTCATTGAATGAACTAGCACCAAAGCGGACAAGTGACGCAATGCGAAATGTTGCCAGGCCTGATGAGCGCCATTCCTGGACCTAGATACTAGTCCCATCTGCTGACCTGGAAGTCCCGCCCTCTGACCTTGATGCTTCACCATATACCGATCCACTTAACTTTCTGTATTTCATGGACAAATTAAAGCTTCAGTTTTATAATAAACTTAAATAAGTCAGATTTAAGGTGAGAAAATTCTGTTCGGGAATTTCCATGCTAATTCTTTAAAAAACGCCATTGCTTAGCCCCTGCTCTCGTACCTTTGCCCCCTGCACACTCAGCGCCAAATCCGGTTGGCCAGAAGTCTGCATTATGCACTGAGGTGTTCCAAACTTTGGTGCAAACATTAAAGGACCACATTTTTTTTTCTAAGAAGTTCCATTTCGCTGATATATATTTAGGTTTAAAAAATTGCTCTAAACTGTGTTTATTTGACTGTTCTTGTATTGTCCCTAAAGATATGCCCTGTTGAGTAATCTTTCTGACCGCATATTGTAATATAGGAAACATCTTTTTGCGTGACTCGTTGTCCTGATTGGCACATCCTCTCACAGTGTCATCTCTTACGATGAGGCCAGTGGACCGATGCTTCTGACATTTTGCAACTTCGGGAAACCCTTTCTTAGTGTCCGTCTCTTTCTTGGCATGTCGTCTCACAAAGCCACGTGTCTGCTACAAACAAACATATGCATGTAATCACTCTTTAAGCTGCCTTACTTACTTACCACATATGAAATCTGTACCTACTGTGGGTGCGCTGCTCCTGTTTTCCAAGATGCACTCGCCTTCTCGCTCTTCTCTGATTGTAAATCTGTATTTGTCCTCGGTATTGTCGTGACCATGGATGTCCAAAGCAGGTTCTTGAGAGTGCGAGCCAAGACATGTGTTCAGGGTCACTGCTGGGTATGAAAATAAGGCACATTTAGTTTGATGGTATGTAAATGTATGCTATGTGGATTTCCTTCACACTTTATGAACCAGCAGAAGACAAATGGAAAAGGTCTTCCTTTCAAGCTCAGTATTTTATTTTTCTGTAACTCTTGCAGTTCAAGTTGACACAAACAGATTTCACCTTTAAATTGTAGCCTCAATTAAGTATTTATTCTACACAGTAAATTTATATTCGGGCCCTACTAATTTGTTTTTTAATGGTATAAAGTGCTTATGACACACACTGCTGCTAGGCACAAACGTGCAGCCACAAATGACTTGATTGAATAAAGTGCCTTTTACAACTGATTTATTTGACAGGTGGAGTTCAGCGTCTTGCCTTTCTGAAAAATATGTATATTCGAAAATGCAGTATAGTGTGGGGTAATCTGACGCTACCAGGTTTTCATGCCCATAATGCCTTGTATTATTATGCACTGATTGCTTAAAGGTATGTCAAAAATATAATTAATTAAGCAATGACTGATGTAACGTTTTGAACTACCACAATGAACACAACGATGGCGATTCCAGACATGTCACAACATTAGGGAGGGTTGCATGCTCCATCCATGTAAACCATAGCGTTTGTAACACCTTTCTGATTCAGTGTTCAGATTTAACATGGTCTCATATTTACTTAAGTAAAGTGAGGCCAGGGAAATCTAGTTTAACGCTACTTTTCTAAAGGGGAGATGATGAGGGATTCAGGTTCAGCTGCTGTAAATTGTACTTACCCATAATGCCTCTGGAGTCTTTCTATATTATGTAGAACTATCATTGAGACTGTTGCAGGTGAGAAGTGAAAGAATGCTTTTGAGGGTCTAGTTTAAGAAGCAATTGTGTAAATCTCTACATAGTTATTCCATCTTAGTTACACGTACCTGCCAATCACTTATAGCCTGGCTGTATCAAGTATTCAGTACCGGTTTGGATGGAAGGGGCTGCATCAGCATGTATGCTGACCCCCCCTTTCCCCCCCCCCACCACCTACTGTCGCTGCATTTAAATGCCTCTTCTGCATTCCAGTCCTGGTATTTTAAATTTCCAGCGATATGAGACGGCGCATACAATTCTATAAAATCTGGCATTAGAAACCTTTCCGTGAAATCATAGGTGGGCTCAATAGTTTCACTAGCTTTTTATCATCTGAAGTACCGAAGAGATTGTATCATTTATTCCACCCTTCCTTTATACTCAAGGGGGTCAGTTTGTTTATCTTTGCTCGCACAGGTGACTTTAAAGCAGTTTGCTTGGTATGCCAATGTGTCTGCCTGTTGCTGTACTTAGGACGCTGCTCATATACCTCGCGCTGCTGTCGCATGCACTGACTTCTGATGCAACAAACCATTCATTTTAACGTGCTGTACGTTGCACACAGTTCAATTTATCAAGTGTATCCTCATTTTCTGGTGGAAAAAACTCACCCTGTACACTCCCATGCAGCAACAGTCTCTTGTTGACCACTAGGTGCCTTCATGCAGCTTACTACTGCATGCCACCTACCGCCCTCGAGGCAAGCAGGTGAACAGGTAAATACTCGCGTGCAGGAAAAGAACTAGGTATCATGCCCCCGTCTAGCTGCAAGTGTTATTTCCACCTCCATGCCATCAATACAAGTAAGGAATTTGGCAGTAATTGTGCGCTCTAAACTCTTCCTCTTGGCAGTAGAAGAAGCTGCCAAAGGACATTTTATATCGTGCAATCCCTGAGTGGAATATTCCCTTGCCTAGGTGTCCCACAACGAGTGCTGGCCACTGTTGCCTGTTAGACCTGGCATCCTTGGCATGGGTCTCCCTTCCATTTTTTCGTAATGCCTCCACTGTTGCCGATATGTTTTTGCTGGACTAGATGCTCATGGGCACTTTGCCGCTGCTAATCAGTGCCAAAGTGCGAGTGCTCCCTATCTTGAATTGATGTAAGTATTAGTGACTCCATGATTGGATGATTGGTTTACTTGTCAGTCCCTAGTACCGTGCACTGAGTGTGCCCAGGGCTTGTAAATCCAATGCTGCTGGTGGGCTTGCAGCACGGGTTGTGCCACCCACAGAAGCAGCTTGTAAAGTGTGTCTCAGGCCTGCCATTGCAGAGCCTGTGTGCAGCCTAGGGCTGCCGTGTCGACTGAGTGAGTGCACCCACTTACCAGTCCCTAAACCTTCCCTTTACTGCATGTTGGTCACCCCTAAAGTAGGCCCTAGGGCAGGGTGCATTGTAAGTATAAGGTAGGACATGCCCTGGTGTGTGTGGCATGTCCTAATAGTGAATTACAGCCATTTTCGTTTTTCACTATTGCAAGGCTACCTGCTCCCCATAGGCCAGAATGGGCAGACTGACTATTACACCTTATAGTCAGAACTGTCCCAGGGAACATGGTAGAAAAACGAATTTAGTATGCCTGAACTCAGGGTGATAAAATACATCTTTTAGTAAAGTTGGTTTTAACATTCTGTGTTTGAAAATACCACTTTTAGAAAGTGGGTATTTTCTTGCCTAACTATCCAAGCCTGCCTCTGCTAGGTTGTGTATTCCTTGTCTGGAGATTGAGTGACAGGGGCTGGGGGTGGCTACCGGAGACAGGGTGAGTCAGCACAGCGCTGAATAGAAAGATCTGCATCCAGAGTGGAGGGAGGAGTGCACCTGGGTCTGAATAGGGCTGTGCCTGTCTTCCACAATGCTGGCTCCACCCCCTGCCGGGCGGCTGAGCACTCTGCCCCACATTCTGAAAGGAAAGAAGGAGTCAGAAAAACAAAGTGCTCCAGAACTGACCAGAACTGGTTTTGGACTAGGCCGAGGCCTCTCTGCCTCCAGAGAACAAAGAGAATCAGGGTATAAGAGGGGCACCCAGACCCCAGGAAAATTAGATCACTTTTGGGAACAAGAAGAAACCTTTGCTGAGGAGCGGAACCAAGAAGAAACTGAGGAGAGACTATCCCTAAGCCTGAAGGGCTGCTTGGGGGATTGGCCTGCAGTGGTTTGCCTGTCTGCCAAAGAAAGGAGAAAGGAACTTTTGCTTTGCTGTGACTTTCATCAACTTGTGAAGGATCTCCAAGGGCTTGGAAGAGAGCTTGCCCCCTGACCGAAGTCCCAGGACCATTGGACTTCACCCCCTTTGTGAATTGCTGCTGGAAACTCTGTTTCAGTGGCTGCAGAGGTAGGGAGCTGTGACCGACTCTCACGACCGACTCGGTGTCCTGTAAGCACCGCATCGAAGCACCGTCTCGCCCTGCAACGCACGGCCCTGGTCTCACCGACTCCGTCAACGAGCCGCTGCCTGCACCGCATCGAGGGACAACGCGTCCTGCAACGCTTCGCTACGCCGAATCGAACTGGTCCGACCGACACGGTCACTGCTGCTGAGTTCGAGTCCTGTGACCGCACCGGAGTTGGGCACCGCTCGCACGCTTTGCGACGCACCGCCCGACTCGCACCGCTGTCCGGACTGATCGACGCCAGCTCCTGAATCCGGCTCCGTCGCCGCACCGCAACCTGCCAGCACCGCATCGAAGCACCGTCTCGCCCTGCAACGCACGGCCCTGGTCTCACCGACTCCGTCTCGACGACGTCAACGAGCCGCTGCCTGCACCGCATCGAGGGACCACGCGTCCTGCAACGCTTCCATTTTTGCATCGCAACCGCGACGAACAGCCATCCGGCTCGCACGCCCGTGCCTGCCGCTTCAAGTAAAAGGTACTGTGACCGAGTCTGTCTACGCTGTGTTGGCCCGTCTCGACGCGGTCAGCTGGATTTGTTAGACTCTGTTTGTTCTCGACATCGCCGTAGCCGGAGGAGGCTACCGACTCGCACAGAACCTTGAATTAAGCCTTTTTGATCAGAACTAAGCACTCTTGACAGTATTGTGGATTATTTTTGTCGTTTATGGTCTTGTGATAAATCTATATAAAGTATACCTATTTTTATAAATATATAACCTGTGTGGTGTCCATTTGTAGTGTTGTCACTTGATTACTGTATGTGTTCACAAATGCTTTACACACTGCCTCTGAACTAAGCCTGTCTGCTCGTGCCAAGCTACCAAGAGGGTGAGCAGGGGTTATTTCGGGAGTGTACCTACTTTCCCTGACTAGACTCAAGGGTCCCTATTTGGACAAAGGTACCTACCTCTGCCAACTAGAGACCCCCAAAACTAACATTGGTGGTCAGCGGTGAGGATTCTGGACTTGCATTTGTGACTCATGTACACTGATTGGTGAACACTACTTAGTGAGTGCAGACCAAAACGCAACCACATACTTTTATAGCATTTTTTCTGGGATTTCCTATTTTTGCAAATGCCAAGTTCAGTCACTATGGAGAAACCAGCATCAGTAGCCTCTGTTGAGTGTGATTGGGAAGAAGAGAGGCTAGAATGCTACACCCTTAAGCAGCTCAGGCAATTCTGCAAAAAGTTTAAAGTGTCCATGACCGGGCTCTCCAGGAAGGAGGACCTCCAGAAGGCGCTTAGGGCCTGGGTCGAATCAAGGAGTGCCCCTGTGGAGGGGGCTGAGAATGCAGAAGGGCAGCTGGAGGGGCTATTGGGTCTAGGGGCTAGGAGACCACCTTCCCCAGTAGGTAGCAGTGTTTCTGCCAGAGGACTGTCTCCAGAGGAGTTGGAGGACAGGAAAGAGAGTAGGATGCACGAAATGGAGCTGACTAAGCTCAAGCTGAATGGGCAGTTAGAATTCGAAATGCAAACTAGGAAATTAGCCCTAGAGGAAAAGAAAATGCAGTTTGAACATGAGAAAGTTTTGAGGGAGTTGGAATTGAAGGCCAAGAGCTTAGAGATTACTCCCTCTGGTGGCAGTGTACCGCCTGTGCCTGTTGAAGCTAGGGTGTATATTCCCAAAGATGTGGTGAAGGAGTTTTTTAAAAATGATGACATAGGGCAGTGGTTCAAAGCCTATGAGGTAGCCATGTCTTCCCACCGGGTCCCTGAGAAGGATTGGGGAGCGGGGTTGTGGGGACGGTTCCTCAGTGAAGGGCGGGATACCTTGTTGGATTTGCCCTCTGAAGTCTATAATTCGTACAGCCACATGAAGGATGCCTTAATGACTAGGTATGGTTTGACCCCTGAGCTTTATAGGCAAAGGTTCAGGAACTGTAGTAAGACTGAAAGCAGTACCTGGGTTGAATATGTGACCTTCTTTTGCAGAGCCTTGGATGGTTGGGTAAAGGGTAGCAAAGCGACTGATTTTCAGGCGCTCTTTGATTTGATTGCCTGGGAGCACTTGTCCGGTAATTGTTTTCCTGAGCTACGCCAGTACCTGATTGATAGTAAGCTGACTAACCCTAGGCAGCTTGCTGAGGAGGCGGACCGCTGGGTGAGTACCCGGGTCCACAAGGGTCACGTGGGAGACTCCGCCAAGGGTGGGCAGGGTCCCCAGCAGAAGAGTGGGGGGACAAGGGTAAACAGAAGGAGTTCCATAAAGGGCCCCAAAGTAGACCCCAAGGGAACCAAGGGAAAGGTTCCCAGCCTCCCCCTGAGAAGAAGCCAGTGGCCCTGACAGGCCCCCTGTTCACCAAGGACCACTGGTATGTTACAAGTGTGGCGCCCCTGGCCACAAGGCAAACGATCCTCGTTGCCCTTTGCATGGAAAACCAGCACCCACCAGTGCAGTCCCCCGGCAGTTGGCTAGTGTAGCCCTGGGGGAGGAGTTGGGTGCCCAAGGTGGGGGGATCCCACAGTGTTTTCCCTTGTCTCATTAGGAGACTCTGAGATGGTCCCTAGGACCCCGCTGCCTGAGAACACTAAGAAATACAGGCAGTGGGTGACCATCAATGGCCATAGGGTGGAGGCTCTGAGAGACACAGGAGCCAGTGTGACAGCTGTCAAGTGTCACCTGGTGTCTAAAGAGCAGGTTATCCCTGATGCATTCTATCCGGTTGTTGCCGCTGACAACACAGAGAGTCACTGCAAGGTGGCTCAGGTTCCCTTTGAGTGGGGGGGGTCTCGGGTACTCTTCAAGTAGCTGTGAGGCCAGCCATCTGGCATGGCACCCCTCGCCCACGTCGCCCGACAGCACAACCTCAACATCATCTCCTACGCCGACGACACCCAGCTGATCCTCTCCCTTACCAAAGACCCTCACACCGCCAAAGCCCACCTCCACGAAGGAATGAAGGCCGTCGCCGAATGGATGAGGACCAGCCGCCTGAAGCTGAACTCTGACAAGACGGAGGTCCTCATCCTTGGTTCCAACCCTTCAGCCTGGGACGACTCCTGGTGGCCAACATCACTGGGAACAGCCCCGCCACCCACCGACCACGTACGCAACCTAGGGGTCATCCTCGACCCCACCCTCTCCATGACTAAGCAGGTCAACGCCGTTTCCTCATCCTGCTTCAACATCCTCCGAATGCTCCGCAGGATCTTCAAGTGGATCCCCACCGAAACAAGAAAAACAGTCACCCAGGCCCTCGTCACCAGCAGGCTGGACTACGGAAACGCCCTCTACGCAGGAACAACGGCTAAGCTCCTGAGACGGCTGCAACGCATCCAGAACGCGTCTGCACGTCTTATCCTCGACATCCCCCGACGCAGCCACATCACACCCCACCTGAGAGACCTGCACTGGCTCCCTGTCAACAAGAGGATAACCTTGAAGCTCCTCACCCACGCACACAAAGCACTCCACAACTCCGGACCAGCCTACCTCAACAGACGACTCGGCTTCTACACCCCCACCCGCCAGCTCCGCTCGACCAGCCTTGCCCTCGCCACAGTCCCCAGCATCCGGAAAACGACCGCCGGCGGCAGATCCTTCTCCCACCTCGCCGCCAAGACCTGGAACACCCTCCCCACCAACCTCCGGCAGACCCAAGACCTACTGGCCTTCAGAAGACTCCTCAAGACCTGGCTCTTCGATCAGTAGCAGCACCACCCCCCTCTTCCCCCAGCGCCTTGAGACCCTCGCGGGTATGTAGTGCGCTTTATAAGTGACATGATTGATTTATTGATTGATTGTTGACTGTTTGTCAGGGAACGATTTGGAGAGCTCACCTTGGGCTAAGGTGGAGCGGAGTGCGCATTTAGAAATGTTGGGCTTGCCTGATTGGGCATGTGTGACCACCCGGTCAATGGCAGCGAAAGGTGTTCAAGAGGACCTGGAGCCTGAGAGGGAGGCCCAGGTGCCTGCCGGAGAGAGAGGAGGCAGGGGGCGCGGGAAACCGGCCCCCGAAGTTCCCACGGTCCAGGAGGAGGCAGACCCTGAGGGGGATGCCCTGGAGCCTACAGGGGAACAGGTAGCTGAACTGGGGGACCTACCTGAGCTGACCCATTGGCAGCAAGAAGGAGGACGCTCCAGGGAAGAGTTCTGCGAGGAGCAGAACACGTGCCCTTCTCTCGTGGGTCTGAGGCAACAGGCCACAGACCAGGCAGCAGGTGATCAGTCTGGATCACATTGGGTTTACTGGGAGAATGGTCTCCTGTATTCAGAGCCTAAGGTTGCTGAGCCTGGGTCAGCCCGTGTGCTGGTGGTACCCCAGCGCTTCAGAGCCTTCCTACTGGGGTTGGCTCATGATGTACCGTTAGCAAGACATCTGGGGCAGGACAAGACCTTTGACAGGCTTGTTACCCATTTCTATTGGCCCCAGATGCGCAGGAGTACCGCCACTCACTGCAGGACATGCCAGACTTGCCAGGCAAGTGGAAAGAGTGGGAGGAAGCACAAGGCTCCTCTACAGCCATTCCCTGTGGTCAGCACCCCCTTTGAACGGGTGGGTATTGACATTGTGGGGCCACTGGACCCCAAGACAGCCATGGGCAACAGGTTTATCCTGGTCTTGGTGGACCATGCCACCCGGTACCCTGAAGCCATCCCTCTGAGGACAGTGACGGCCCCCGTGGTGGGACGGGCACTGATGGGAATTTTCTCACGTGTGGGATTCCCTCAAGAGGTGGTGTCTGACAGAGGTACCAACTTCGTGTCCAAGTACATGAAGTCCCTGTGGCAGGAGTGCGGTGTAACTTACAAGTTCACCACTCCTTACCACCCTCAAGGAAATGGTCTGGTTGAGAGATTCAACCGGACCCTCAAGGGCATGATTATGGGTCTGGAAGAACCCATGAGGCGTAAATGGGACGTCCTCTTACCATGCCTGTTGTTTGCATACCGGGAGGTGCCACAGAAGTCTCTAGGGTTCAGTCCCTTTGAGCTCCTCTATGGACACCCGGTGCGAGGACCTCTGAGTTTGGTCAAGGAAGGCTGGGAGCAATCTCCCAGGAAACCTCCCCAGGATGTATACAGTTACATGCTGGCCTTCAGGAACCAGACTAGGCGTTTCAGAGAACTTGCTGAGGCAAATCTGGAAGCCAGCCAGGAGGAGATGAAGCGGTGGTACGACCAGAATGCCACTCTGGTAGAGCTTCAGCCTGGTCAGAAAGTGTGGGTCATGGCCCCTGTGGAGCCTTGTGCGCTCCAGGACAGGTGGACCGGCCCCTTTACGGTGGTGGAGCGCAAGAGTCCAGTTACCTATTTGGTGGACTTGCAGTCTCCCAGGAACCCCTTGCGGGTCCTGCATGTGAACCGCCTGAAGCCCCACTTGGAGAGGTCCCAAGTGGGCATGCTCTTAGCTACAGATGATGGAATGGAGGAGGAGACCGAGCCTCTTCCTGACCTCCTGTCAGCCCGAGAGCAAGATGGATCAGTGGAGGGAGTAAACCTCTCTACCTCCCTGACACCTGAGCAGCAGGGTGACTGTCGCCAACTGTTGGGACAGTTCCCTGACCTGTTCTCCCTGGTTCCCAGTGTCACTCATTGGTGCGTCAATGATGTGGACACTGGGGACAGTCTTCCTGTGAAGCACAAGGCTTACAGGGTGACTGACAGGGTCAGAGCCTGCATCAAGGAGGAGGTCTCCAAGATGTTTGCGCTGGGGGTGATTGAGTCCTCTAACAGCCCTTGGGCCAGCCCAGTGGTCTTGGTTCCAAAGGCTGCCGCGCCTGGTGCCACACCAGAACTCCGGTTCTGTGTGAACTACAGGGGACTCAATTCCGTCACCAGGACTGACGCCCACCCCATCCCCAGAGCTGATGAGCTCATAGATCGGTTAGGGGCTGCGCGGTACCTCAGCACGTTTGACTTAACGTCTGGGTACTGGCAGATCGCCTTGACTGATGGGGCAAAGAGAGGTCAGCATTCTCCACACCAGATGGGCACTACCAGTTCCGGGTGATGCCCTTTGGGATGAAGAATGCCCCTGCCACCTTTCAGAGGTTGGTCAACCAGGTGTTGGTTGGACTGGAGGATTTCAGTGCCGCCTACCTGGATGACATCGCAGTGTTCAGTGCCAGTTGGGAGGAACATCTGCGTCACCTCTGGGAAGTGTTGATGGCGCTGCGGAGGGCAGGCCTCACAATCAAGGCGAGTAAGTGCCAGATTGGGCAGGGTTCTGTGGTGTACTTGGGACACCAGGTTGGGAGCGGCCAGGTGGCGCCCCTCCAACCGAAAATTGATACCATTCTGGCTTGGGAGCCCCCAAGACCCAGACAGAGGTGAGGGCCTTCCTAGGACTCACCGGGTATTACAGGAGATTCGTCAAGGGGTATGGCAGCATTGTTGCCCCCTTGACAGAGCTGACTTCCAAGAAGCAGCCCAGGAAAGTGATTTGGACTGACGCCTGTCAAAAAGCTTTTGACACCTTGAAGACTGCCATGTGCACGGCGCCTGTGCTCCAGGCACCCAACTTCTCCAATGAGTTCATCGTTCAGAAGGACGCTTCAGAGCATGGTGTAGGGGCTGTTCTATCACAGATCAACGAGGAGGGCCTAGACCAACCTGTAGCCTTCATCAGTAGGAGGTTACTTCCCCGGGAACAGAGATGGAGTGCTATTGAGCGTGAGGCATTTGCTGTGGTCTGGGCTCTGAAGAAGCTGAGACCATACCTGTTTGGGACTCACTTCCGGGTTCAGACAGACCACAGGCCCCTCAGATGGCTGATGCAGATGAGGGGTGAGAATCCAAAGCTGTTGAGGTGGTCCATTTCCCTACAGGGGATGGACTTTACGGTGGAACACCGCCCTGGTACAGAACACGCCAATGCTGATGGTCTGTCCAGATTTTTCCGCCTTAGCGATGAGAACTCCCTAGGGGTAGGATAGTTCTCCCCACCTTTCAGCTGGAGGGGACACCTGTTAGACCTGGCATCCTTGGCGTGGGTCTCCCTTCCATTTTTTCGTAATGCCTCCACTGTTGCCGATATGTTTTTGCTGGACTAGATGCTCATGGGCACTTTGCCGCTGCTAATCAGTGCCAAAGTGCGAGTGCTCCCTATCTTGAATTGATGTAAGTATTAGTGACTCCATGATTGGATGATTGGTTTACTTGTCAGTCCCTAGTACCGTGCACTGAGTGTGCCCAGGGCTTGTAAATCCAATGCTGCTGGTGGGCTTGCAGCACGGGTTGTGCCACCCACAGAAGCAGCTTGTAAAGTGTGTCTCAGGCCTGCCATTGCAGAGCCTGTGTGCAGCCTAGGGCTGCCGTGTCGACTGAGTGAGTGCACCCACTTACCAGTCCCTAAACCTTCCCTTTACTGCATGTTGGTCACCCCTAAAGTAGGCCCTAGGGCAGGGTGCATTGTAAGTATAAGGTAGGACATGCCCTGGTGTGTGTGGCATGTCCTAATAGTGAATTACAGCCATTTTCGTTTTTCACTATTGCAAGGCTACCTGCTCCCCATAGGCCAGAATGGGCAGACTGACTATTACACCTTATAGTCAGAACTGTCCCAGGAACATGGTAGAAAAACGAATTTAGTATGCCTGAACTCAGGGTGATAAAATACATCTTTTAGTAAAGTTGGTTTTAACATTCTGTGTTTGAAAATACCACTTTTAGAAAGTGGGTATTTTCTTGCCTAACTATCCAAGCCTGCCTCTGCTAGGTTGTGTATTCCTTGTCTGGAGATTGAGTGACAGGGGCTGGGGGTGGCTACGAGAGACAGGGTGAGTCAGCACAGCGCTGAATAGAAAGATCTGCATCCAGAGTGGAGGGAGGAGTGCACCTGGGTCTGAATAGGGCTGTGCCTGTCTTCCACAATGCTGGCTCCACCCCCTGCCGGGCGGCTGAGCACTCTGCCCCACATTCTGAAAGGAAAGAAGGAGTCAGAAAAACAAAGTGCTCCAGAACTGACCAGAACTGGTTTTGGACTAGGCCGAGGCCTCTCTGCCTCCAGAGAACAAAGCGAATCAGGGTATAAGAGGGGCACCCAGACCCCAGGAAAATTAGATCACTTTTGGGAACAAGAAGAAACCTTTGCTGAGGAGCGGAACCAAGAAGAAACTGAGGAGAGACTATCCCTAAGCCTGAAGGGCTGCTTGGGGATTGGCCTGCAGTGGTTTGCCTGTCTGCCAAAGAAAGGAGAAAGGAACTTTTGCTTTGCTGTGACTTTCATCAACTTGTGAAGGATCTCCAAGGGCTTGGAAGAGAGCTTGCCCCTGACCGAAGTCCCAGGACCATTGGACTTCACCCCCTTTGTGAATTGCTGCTGGAAACTCTGTTTCAGTGGCTGCAGAGGTAGGGAGCTGTGACCGACTCTCACGACTGACTCGGTGTCCTGTAAGCACCGCATCGAAGCACCGTCTCGCCCTGCAACGCACGGCCCTGGTCTCACCGACTCCGTCAACGAGCCGCTGCCTGCACCGCATCGAGGACAACGCGTCCTGCAACGCTTCGCTACGCCGAATCGAACTGGTCCGACCGACACGGTCACTGCTGCTGAGTTCGAGTCCTGTGACCGCACCGGAGTTGGGCACCGCTCGCACGCTTTGCGACGCACCGCCCGACTCGCACCGCTGTCTGGACTGATCGACGCCAGCTCCTGAATCCGGCTCCGTCGCCGCACCGCAACCTGCCAGCACCGCATCGAAGCACCGTCTCGCCCTGCAACGCGCGGCCCTGGTCTCACCGACTCCGTCTCGACGACGTCAACGAGCCGCTGCCTGCACCGCATCGAGGGACAACGCGTCCTGCAACACTTCTATTTTTGCATCGCGACCGCGACGAACAGCCATCCGGCTCGCACGCCCGTGCCTGCCGCTTCAAGTAAAAGGTACTGTGACTGAGTCTGTCTACGCTGTGTTGGCCCGTCTCGACGCGGTCAGCTGGATTTGTTAGACTCTGTTTGTTCTCGACATCGCCGTAGCCGGAGGAGGCTACCGACTCGCACAGAACCTTGAATTAAGCCTTTTTGATCAGAACTAAGCACTCTTGACAGTATTGTGGATTATTTTTGTCGTTTATGGTCTTGTGATAAATCTATATAAAGTATACCTATTTTTATAAATATATAACCTGTGTGGTGTCCATTTGTAGTGTTGTCACTTGATTACTGTATGTTTTCACAAATGCTTTACACACTGCCTCTGAACTAAGCCTGTCTGCTCGTGCCAAGCTACCAAGAGGGTGAGCAGGGGTTATTTCGGGAGTGTACCTACTTTCCCTGACTAGACTCAAGGGTCCCTATTTGGACAAAGGTACCTACCTCTGCCAACTAGAGACCCCCAAATCTAACATTGCCTTACTGTTTTTTCGAAGCTACTCTCTACCTGCTTCAACCCTATAGAGTATCGAGAATAGAGGTGCAGGACATCTCTTTAAGACACATATCTAGAATCTACTTTCACCAACCCTCAAGTCTTTACGCTGGCTACCTGTTACATGCACCTTTAATACAATGTGCAATAGCCATCACGAAACAAGACCAATATCCCGTCAACACACAATCCACACTTACAGCCAACCAAGATTGCTACAATAGAGAGCACTGCTAAAGATGGGAAGTGCTCTTATGGATGACCACGTCTATGCTCACACTTTTCTGCAACTCCTCATGCTTATAGCACAGCTACAAGTTAGCAACACTATGAGTGGAGCAGGTATCTGATCCTCACACACACACCTTGCAGACCAAATTGTAATTTAACACAATACACTATGCACCTTTGTAGTGTAGTTCCTATTTCCCTTATAGGCTCTGCGCATTGGAATAATATATCCTATAGGTTTGACATAGGACTAAGGTCGGTATGTCCCTATCGAGTATATTAAACTTAATTACTTGTGCCAGCTAGCTCAGAGGCCACTAGAAACTTCTTGACAACAAGAAGGGATTAGTTTCTGGCAGCCGGAAAACATGACCACTGTGTTTCCCTTACAGAATCAGGACGTGTCCCAGAGTCGTAGAAACAATAGATAACTATTTCACTCAGCTCAGTCGTGCATGATTCAGTTATTCCTCAAAGTTACACAGAAATAACAGACGGGCGTTTCAATAAAAAGGTTTATTGAACAGTCTTGTTTCTGTTGTAAGTTAGATGTGCTGTTACGATCACAAGACAGTATGCGAGATAAATAATGTACAGAGTGAGCAGTAGAAATAAATAATACTGCGTTAGCATTATCTTTTCAGCATATATGCATTTACATAAAATGACACAGCCTAAAAATGCGAGTACTCATACGATGCGTTTCTAGCCTAGTTCTACCCAGTGTACCTAACCTATCCTAGGTGTAGGGAGAAGTAGGTGTTGTATTCCTGACTAGAGTATACTAAGAGTAAGTTACGCCTAGCATGCCAAGAGTCTAGTATGCCAAGAGTCCCTCTAGGTTCTAGTCTGCTCCATACCTGAAGAATGAGAGAGGTAGGAATCTCTATCCGGACTCGAACTCCAACACCCCGCAAGGGAAGTTAGATCACTGGAAGCTGGACTCTCTGCGTGCAGGAATGACAGCGTCTTCTCAGTGCGTCTGGCCGGGAATCGGGCTCCTCTGAAGTCGAGGTCTCCTCTGATTTACAGGGGTTTGGGAAGGTATATTTATACCTGAAAATGTTAGCATTGACGTGAGTTGGGTAGCGAAAGACGTCATGAATGAATCCCCTAAGGAATAGAGGTTCATGCATAATGTATGAGTCCTTGAAGAAATCAATAGTCCTGGGCAAGGGAAACTCCCGCAGCCTGAGGGTCTGTTTTTTCATGGACTCGTTGAGACGCTAGGGTGGACGGATGTCGGAATCCATGCCTGTATTTGGTATGCATGGTTTATGCCTAAATAAGGTCTGGGATTTTATGCCTATATAAGGCCAGGTTGGATTGTGCCTATATAAGGTCATGATTCTAGAAAGCCCGTTTATGGACACCCTATAAAGTACACAACACCCACTCCTCTTTTGTGTATACAACAATACTAAAATGCTAAACATTTAAAATGCTAAACATTAAAATGGAGTACCGCATAATAAAACATATCCTAAAAAGCTTTAAAAGACATATTAAAAATGCAAAGGTTGCTGTACATCATTAAGCAGTGCTTTTCATTTCCAGCATAAGGTATGAAATAAATGCATTTGGAACGAAATATAAAAGCAATATTTACATATGACGAAAATGATCGATAAGGTTGTCCAAAATCAAAAGTCATTTCCTGTCATGGAACTTAAATGAACTAATTTAGACACACAAGATGACTAAGTGTCCCTGGAAGTACTGCCAAGTCTGTATTATAAGGCTAGTTCTACTTTAAGCAGATTGGAGTGCCATTTTCGTTTGAAAAAAATGGGACAAAAGTTCAAATTTGGTAAAGTTCCAAAGTTTTGAAAAATGAAGGCCAAATTGTGGCTGTTGCTCTGGAACAGAGTATGTCGAATCAGAGTCAGTTTACGGGTCTGGTGTAAACATGAGATCATCTATTTCAATAGACAAAACATCTTCCACTGTCGTTGGTGTAAGCTGGAACACCTCGTGTAAAAGATTGACCGCACAAAGATGGGAAACATCGCTTTCAGCAATGTTCGCGTCCGTTGTTACCTGTGTGCCTGGAGTTGTTTCTCGTACCTCAGCAGCAGCAGGAGGCGACTGTGAGATCTCAATGAATGCTGACATCAGAATCGGAAGCCTCTGGGGACAACACAGAGCATGGGCCGATATTGGGTCCAGCAAAGCATCGACATCCTTTGGCGTAGCTGATGGATATGTTAGACAAGCGTCCAACACGCATTCTTCCCCGCATAGCAGGCAGCGTAGAACAGGTAAGATGCAATCATGCCAGATTGGTCGGAATGACAGGAACCACGTGGTATTAAGGTCCCGTAGACGAGTCATGCCTAGTAGCTGTACTATTCGCTCACGGCACTTTCTTTCAAGGAGAGCTTTCTCCATTTCGCTCGGAGTGATGTCGGCGAATTGGCTGGCCATAGCGCAATAGCAGACAGATGAATAAAATTCCCGCAACAAGTGCTAGAATTAATGGTATGCCACCAAACACCGAATGTGCTAAGTTCGGAATGATTCCAAGTATTGCCTGGAACGGTGCTAATAGACCGGTGCAAATGCTCTTAAATACATGTACAATTCCCGTTGTATCTGACATGTTAAAGATACGTGATATCATTTCTACGAAATGTATAGGGCAGTTTGTACGTATTAAAGTCTGTATCTCAGCCGAAGTCCTTGCAACTTGTAGATCATAGGTTTCTTTGGCCGAGGTCAAAGGCACTGTTTGCTGTAAAAGCATGGCTTTCATTCTGCTTAAAGTATCAAATCTTATAAAAGAGACGTTCAGCGAAGGCCATAACGGCGACTCCCTGACTGTGTCTATTGGGGGAAACAATACTTGCATACAGCAAGTGACCCTGGAGCTGACCGTTACTAGATATGGGATGCCTGGCAACATTCCACAGCAGCCCTGATCATTCAACATGAGGTAACTCCCATTAGAAAGTTGTCCAAACGTTGGATTAATCACAGCAGCTGGAGAACCGTGCTGATGGCAAGACAAGTTTGCCACAGAACCATTACAAGCTCCGTGTAAAATAATGTCCTGACATATGAGTGAACCGGTCAGTGCATGTTTACAGTTCGTACCGCTAAGAAACACCTCACGATCCCCACTCCAACATCTATGTGTATACGGTAAATTCCAAGATATCCTAATGTATTCCTTACCCAACCTTTCATATTTGCCTGCTTGCATCTGTCTGAGGCAATACTGAAACTGAAAAGTTGTCACAGGTAATGTTATTTTGCCATGAATAACCCATTCTGTAGCTGGTTTTTCTGCCACTGTAAATGGTAGTTTTTCCATTTTTTCAATGCTTAGCACTGTATACCTCGCTCCTCTTTGTGCCAATTCGATCTGTTTATCAGTTAGATTGTATTCTGCAAACAGAGACGACGTGTTGATGAAACGCCAAGGCACATAGCCCGCTCGCAAAGATTGCAGCGTCCATGTCAATAACACAATAGAACGTAATTGAGACTGACCTTGTTGTAACATAGCCAAATCTTGTTCTAGTATGTCGATAGCAGAGGATACAATGCCATCCAATGAATAAATTCTGGAGGACAAAGTTGTTAACCCATTGTCGACTACAGAAAGTGTTTTCTCTAAATTAATACGATCAAGTTCACGTATTCGTTCTGCAGCCTCTATCTGTGACACTTTCCATGCTTCGTTATAAGCAGCATAGATACCGGCATATATGAAACGTTTTTGACGCGGTTTTCTTGGTCCAAGCAAGAATTCCCTAAGATCTGCGTCATGTGCAAGTAAGGTTAAGTGTTGCTTCACATCCTGTAGTGTAGATTTATGCAGCCAATCGAGGCATAATTTACCTACACTGTATGTTGTTACTACCCCCGGATGTTGTCTTTGGACATATCTTGGGTCTGGCCTATGAACAGTAAAGCCCTGAGTTTTGTTCAAGAACCTTTCCTGACAGCTATTTGTGTCTGTGGGCCAGATCAACCATTTTTTCCAATTTGGATGAGTTCTGTTGAGTTGTAGTATATTGTCAACTGTCACCACTGCCTTTGTATTGTTATCACTGGCAGGTGTTGGCACAGAAGGTGTTTTCATCTCTTTTATCTTGGCTAATCCAAGACAAGATGTCTGTTGGACGGTGTCATTCAAAAACAGTATTTGTTCAGGGATAATACAGGCTCTAAATAAAGCTTCTATACCCAGTACTTGCCAATCTTTACTACCCCAGACAGTTTTTGTCTCAATAGTGTCTTTCCATAAGTCGAAACCCTGTGTAGACAGCTGGGCAATAAATGCTTCAGAGTAAATCTGTTTGGTATTTGTTAACATAATTTTCAGACCTGTCTTGTTTACATTTTTATAGTAAAACGTTTCTGGGTCAGATGTATTATAACCTGAAAAATATGGAAATTTACTAGCAAAAGTTTTCGAACTACTTTGTGGTGGTGTAGGACAATGTTCCCATTGGTTAAACATAAACACATTTCTTGGATATGCAGTTTTGTGCAAGTAATGATGACCATAGTGGTTATAACAATACAGTTCTTCATAATCGGATGAACCCTCTAAATATTCATTTTTAGAAAATGCAGCAGATTTTTCTAGATCAAACATTATATCGTGAACAGTCTCTAAGTCCCAATCATCTGAATAGGTACTGGACGTAATTAAATCACTCAGTGAAATTTTAAATAAATGTGGAATGTTCAATTGTTCACTTGGACCGAAGATTTCATAATCTGCTTTGTCCCACACTATACCATCCTGTATAGGAACAGCTGTGATGTTCACTGATGACAAGTCTCTTGCTTCACGATGGGAAGATTTATGTGGTTTCAAAAGTACATTCACGTCTTTTCCTTCACTGTTCACATGGATGTATCTGCCACTTATAAGCATGCTTACTGTTGTTACCAAAGCTAGCCAGAGCAGGAAAACAAAAAGTCCAGATGTAATCCAGAGTTCAATCCATGGAGAAACCAGATAAGTCTTTTTCAAAAAGTGAATAAAGTCTTGTACTTGCTGCTTGAGTTTTGATGATGCTGGCGTCATTTCAGGTTCGCTTGGATCTTCT
Source organism: Calotriton arnoldi (assembly GCA_963921515.1). Lineage (NCBI taxonomy): Eukaryota > Metazoa > Chordata > Amphibia > Caudata > Salamandridae > Calotriton > Calotriton arnoldi. The sequence continues at coordinate 2,334,108 of CAWUFW010000518.1, forward strand.
GAGAACGTATCAAAGTCAATGAAATAGCCAGAAGCAGTTCTGTCAATTGTTGGAATTGCATCAGGATTTGTTGAAATCACAGGAACCAGTTCTTCACGTGTCACGTTGGTGTAGACAGGTGTATTTGGACGAACTGTTATTTGGTTGTCAAGAGGGATGAGTTCCATTGCCTGGTTGCTTAATCCTTCATTTGTTACAGCTGAATTCTCGATCGTGATCAGTCTTTCAGTCTGAACCTCTTGAATAGTAGCGAGAGGAGTGCGTCTGCTACTAGGTCGGAGTCCACGAGGCCTACTGCTTAGTATTGGCCACATACTGTGGTTTGATGAGGTCGATGGACACAAATCTTTTCTCCTTTCTTCCAGCAAGGGGCGGCAGAAGTACTGTCCTTGTTCCTTGAACAGCTAGAACAGGTACCGGTTGTCTGTAAGAAGGTCCAAATTCCTTCTTGTCCGCTATTTTTTCTCTGACTAGATCCCCAACTTTTGGAATCCAGACAGGCCTTGCTGGGACCGCCGATGTTTCCCCAGTGGTGGGTGGCTGTATGGATACGTTGCTTTGTTTCGTTCTTAATTTATTAAGATCCTGTAAAACAGCCAAACGATCTTTGATATCAAATGGTTTCATGTCCACCACTGTGCCTACGTGTTCTAAGTCTGGAACCCACATTCTTGTCCCAAATAGGACCTCATATGGAGTGACCCCCTAGAGAACTTCTTGGCAGATTGTTAAGTGAGCGCTGAACGCTAATGAGGTGTTTGACCCACCCATCACCCGAGCCTAATACCCTAGCTGTTATAGACTGCTTTATGTCCCGGTTTTTCCTTTCCACAACAGAATTTCCCTCAGGATGGAATGGAGAGGAGTACCGCAATGCAACGCCCAGACTGGCCATGGCCTCCTTGTAAGCCCTAGAGCTAAACGCAGGACCCTGGTCAGAATGTAGCGTGCCTATTGCGTATGTGCCGATAAAGACTCGCAAATCTTTTATAACAGTTCGAGCGTCAGCCGAGCGCTGAGGCCATAACCATAGGAACCTAGATTTAGTATTTGCGGGAATGCCTTTGTCCAGTAGGACGCTGGCGAATAGATAGCCTAATGCTGTCTATCAGTGGTGTCTGCACTGGGCTGCCGCATTCGCTGCATGGTGTTTGGTGGCTCTCTCGCTGTAATTTACAGTCTAAGCAGTTGTTGATGAATACGTGAATGTGTGTATTCATTCCAGGCCACCAGTACATCTCTTTTAACTTCAAAATTGTTTTTGAGATCCCTTGATGTGACAGACCCTCCCCCAAATGTGTTTCATAAATCAAGGCTGCTCTTCGTTCCATGTTTGGAATCACCCTATCCCCCACTCCAGGGATTCGAGCAAAAGGAACGTTATTCGCATCAATTACATAAGAGTACTTGAGTGGAAACTTTTTGGTAACGTTGCACTGCTGCCTTTGCTTGAAGCATTGACAGCTAACATTATCTCACCGTCTATTTTTGTTTTTGAACGAGTGATCGCAGCTACGGAAGCCGTCTGAACAGCCCCCTTCGCGGCTTCGTCAGCCAATGAATTCCCTGCAACGTGAACGCCATCACGCTGATGACTCAGTGTGTGAATCACGTGAGCCTTTGGTAGTTCGTTTTTCAACTGAACTACTTGTTCCCAAAGCAGTTTATGCTTAATTGTGCCACCTTTCGTATCTTTAAAACCATTTTCAAGCCAGGTTCGTATATAGTCATTATACGACTGAACACAGTAATAGGAATCGCACACTATCAGTGTGAGGAATTCTCGATCCGTACTCTCAAGTGCCAGTTTGAATGCCTGTAGTTCAGCTCGCTGAGCTGTACAATCACCTAGTGACTGAGTTTTTGTGACCATAGGTCTGAAGATGCCATCTCGCATGCGACCTTTAACGATAGCACACGCTGCACTGTAAGCTTGCTTACTCCCTGTTGCGGGCTGTGCGGATCCGTCAGTGTAAATTACGAATTCATACTGATCGAGAGGCAGAATCTCAGTGGGCAGAGGACATTCTTGCTCATATTGGAGAAATGCCTGTGTCTTTAAGTCTGGATCAAAAACATATTCAACATCAGTTGCAGCAAGAGAATTAACCCACTGTATCCATCTCGGATGTAAAGCTTTAGCATTTGGAATGCTCGCTTTTGTGACCGCTTCTAAAGCCGGTACTGGGGTAACGACAATTATGCGTTTCCCTTGGGCTAAGGCTCTTTCTTTTGCTACAGCTGTTTGAACTGCTGTCAGAATTTTTTCAGTTGAACTGAAGCGCATTTCCGCTTGTGTATACAAATGTGATTTGTTTGCTATTGGTACTTTCTCACCCTCATTGAAGGTTAAGTAGGTGAATCCACATTGACCCGAAATTATTCGAATCACCAAATTTCTTTGACTTACGCGTGTTTGTAAGTGATTTGTTGCTAACATGTTAGCTTGGAGTGAACGCAAGATTTCTGTGTGTTCATTTGTCCAGTTTTTGATTGAAAAATCAGGTTTGATTAATGCGTAGAGAGGTTTAACCCTTTCTGTGTAGTTCAGAATGTATGTTCTTCCAAAATTTAGGAATCCCAGTATTGATTGTAAGTTTTTTAGCGTTTTTGGAGGTTGGAGCAGCGCACATTTCTCTAGAAAGTTAGCTGCCAAGCTCTTGCCTTCACTTGAAAGCTCATATCCTAAAAATAGGACATTGAGATGGGCAATTCAGGACTTTTTAAAGTTGAACTTGTAGCCCTCAGAGGCGAATCCCAGTATAATGGTGCTCACCCTGTTCAAGTGTTTTTCCAAGTCATCATCCGTCAGATAGATGTCATCGACATAGGACAATGCCTCGTTATCATAAATTTGTAGTAACTCCGTTACTCTAGCTGAGAATAAACCTGGGCTATTCTTGAACCCTTGTGGGAGTCGACAAAAGTGACGCTGGGTCCCCATTATGGAGAATGCCGTTAAGTACCTACTTTCAGGTGCTATGTTTTGACAAAAGAAACCGTTTGAGATGTCTAATGTTGTTTTGTATTTTTACGCACAATGTTATTCATTAATGCTGTGCTATGTGCATTTTGTACTGCAAAAGTTTTAGAACAAATGTTTAAATGTCTGTAGTCCAAAACTAGACGATATGTATTGTCTGGTTTGGAGACAGGAAACAAAGGATTGTTCATGGATGAGGTGCATGTTTCAATCACCCCTTGGTATTCAAGTTGATTTAAAATCTCCCTGACCTGTTTTTTAGCTTCTTGCTTAATAGGATACTGCCTTTGAGCAGTTGGTTCATGTTTCAGATTTATTTTATGGTGAGATGAGTCCTCATCCCATCCTACATGATTTTTATATAATGCTGGAGCCTGGGCCACTGCCCATTTTCTGGCATATGTATATTTTAAATGAATTGGAATGTGATTGGAGAAGGCAGGCATAATCATGTCTTCGCCGTGTGGGCATTCCCTGACAAATTGTGGTGGCCAGTCTTTTTCTGCTAGAAGTATGTCATAACCCTTTGATAGTTTTTCCCAAAAAAGTGCTTTAACCTGTCTAGGTTTGTCTCCCTCCATCCGGAGTGTTATTTCATATAACCTTTGTGGAGTACTAACCCTGGTGTCTGCAGTCTCTACGGTAATGTACTCATTCAAGTCCACTATCTCCAGAAGTTCCATCAGGTTCTGGCGAGCTATTGTGACTTCTGCTGCACTGTCCAGCATTGTCTGGGCCCATTCTCCATTCTTGAGTTGCGTTCTCAGAATTCTCGGCATGTCTTACTATAAGACCTGCTACTTTCTTTTTGGAGAATTGAGGTTTAACTTTAATTTTTGTTGCGTGCTTGTCGTCTTTCGATTTCACGCGTTCTTCTCTATGTTCTGTATGTCCTCTTCTTTCCGAAGTCTGTGATGAGACCTGAAAGGGACGAGAGGAACGTGTATCAGTGTCTTGATACCTATCTGGTTTTCTCAAATTATCCCTATTCCTGAGGTTGTACCTCCTTTCAGAGGGCTCCTTTTGAGGAGACCTACCTCGGGATTGAGATCTTTTCTCGTTTGAATTTTGTTTAGTAAACTCCCACTTCTTTTTAGAAGATGTAGGATTTTGTTTAATTAAGTCCTTCTCAGGACTTTCAGATAGTTTTGGTTTAACTGGTCTCCCACCCAAACTATCTCTGCCTAATTCTGCATAAGATTGTTCTATAATTCTGGGTAGCTCTGTTTGATGTTCTGTAACATCAAATTCCCTTAATTTTTGTCGGATCGCCACTGCTGCTGCCTCCCCTTTAATATTTGATAATATTATTGTTGAGACCTGGTCGAAATTTTTCAGTAATTTCATACCTAAATTTAAAGCAGGCTCTGCCCCGTATTCGTTTTGAATTTGTTTTAGGACATCAGGTATTACCGCTATTGACGGAATGCCGTGTGTTTTAGTGTAGCTGGCAGCAAAGACTGAGCCCCAAGTGGTGCAGTCTTCCAGTTGTGGTGTGATCCCCATTGGTAAACTAATGGTTAGGATTCTGTGTTTCTCATGCGGGCTAGTATTTGGAAATACTGCTTCGATTTGAGTAATTTTTTGAGCTATCCAAAATGGAATTTGCTCCCGCTTAGTGGGCATTTTACCCATGACTTCGAATAGAGTCTGTGGTGTAATTTTTAATGTACTCCCCTGTGGAGGAGTATGATTTGGAACTGTTAATGGAGGTTGGACTGTGAAAGTCCGCATGACATATTGAACCAATTGAATGTAGATTTTTATTAACTCTGTGAGTTGATTAAGTAGTTCCTCGTCTGACATTATTTCGATGTCTGGATGAGGTGTGTAGCCGGCTAGAATCGGCCATGTTGCTCCTGGTCTACCTAGTGGACCGAGCCTGGTTATATTTCTGTTATGTTTTAGGGCGCCTTTAAACCAGAGCTGATGCTCCTGGTATGTTAATGGAATCTCAATATCCTCGAAAGGAATGTATTCCTCTGGTGGTTCATCTTCTTTGTAGAAGTGAAACAAGTGTGTTACTGGATTGGATTCAGGAAGAATTACCCATGAATAGAATACCTCTGTCTGAAAGGATTCATGTGCCTCAATCACGAAAACTGCTCTACCCCCTCTCGGTGGTAGGCCATGTTTTATAAGTTTTAGAGTAATGGCTCTTCTTAAGTTTGGAGCGATGTTAATGACACCCTCCTCGGTTTCATTTAAACCGGTGTTGTTAAAAAATGCTTGTTGGGCTGGATCAGCCGCAGCTACACCGTTTCCGGTGTTATTGTCTCCGTCGGGCATTTTGTTTTTTGAAAAATGTAGAACAAGTTTCAAGCAAACAAAGATAAGGTGCACAATATTGTGGAACACTGTATCCTTCAACGTTGAGCAAACCAAACAGCTAATATATAGGGTACTGCCCTATATAGCCGTGGCGGATACTATCCCTGCCCACTCCAGACGTCTTTTGGAGTATATGGGTAGGGGTCTCTGAGAGAGAAAAGAATATATGCACAGCTGAGTTACTCAGTATCTAACGTTGAATTACTGCCTTACCAAACGTTGGGCGCCATGTAGTGTAGCTCCTATTTCCCTTGTAGGCTCTGCGCATTGGAATAATATATCCTATAGGTTTGACATAGGACTAAGGTCGGTATGTCCCTATCGAGTATATTAAACTTAATTACTTGTGCCAGCTAGCTCAGAGGCCACTAGAAACTTCTTGACAACAAGAAGGGATTAGTTTCTGGCAGCCGCAAAACATGACCACTGTGTTTCCCTTACAGAATCAGGACGTGTCCCAGAGTCGTAGAAACAATAGATAACTATTTCACTCAGCTCAGTCGTGCATGATTCAGTTATTCCTCAAAGTTACACAGAAATAACAGACGGGCGTTTCAATAAAAGGTTTATTGAACAGTCTTGTTTCTGTTGTAAGTTAGATGTGCTGTTGCGATCACAAGACAGTATGCGAGATAAATAATGTACAGAGTGAGCAGTAGAAATAAATAATACTGCGTTAGCATTATCTTTTCAGCATATATGCATTTACATAAAATGACACAGCCTAAAAATGCGAGTACTCATACGATGCGTTTCTAGCCTAGTTCTACCCAGTGTACCTAACCTATCCTAGGTGTAGGGAGAAGTAGAAGTAGGTGTTGTATTCCTGACTAGAGTATACTAAGAGTAAGTTACGCCTAGCATGCTAAGAGTCTAGTATGCCAAGAGTCCCTCTAGGTTCTAGTCTGCTCCATACCTGAAGAATGAGAGAGGTAGGAATCTCTATCCGGACTCGAACTCCAACACCCCGCAAGGGAAGTTAGATCACTGGAAGCTGGACTCTCTGCGTGCAGGAATGACAGCGTCTTCTCAGTGCGTCTGGCCGGGAATCGGGCTCCTCTGAAGTCGAGGTCTCCTCTGATGTACAGGGGTTTGGGAAGGTATATTTATACCTGAAAATGTTAGCATTGACGTGAGTTGGGTAGCGAAAGACGTCATGAATCCCCTAAGGAATAGAGGTTCATGCATAATGTATGAGTCCTTGAAGAAATCAATAGTCCTGGGCAAGGGAAACTCCCGCAGCCTGAGGGTCTGTTTTTTCATGGACTCGTTGAGACGCTAGGGTGGGCGGATGTCGGAATCCATGCCTGTATTTGGTATGCATGGTTTATGCCTAAATAAGGTCTGGCATTTTATGCCTATATAAGGCCAGGTTGGATTGTGCCTATATAAGGTCATGATTCTAGAAAGCCCGTTTATGGACACCCTATAAAGTACACAACACCTTAAAGGGCTTCCAAAGAATCTGATGACAATCAAATAGCTTTGTATCCTTCTTAGGGCTATGAAGTGGTATATGAATGACACAATATAATATAATATAATATAATGCCTCATTTTAAGAGATTGGTGGTGACAAAGGGACTTCCTCTGTTATAATTACTGTGGAATGCCTAGCCTTTCTTGGGGAGATCAGGGGTGGATCATCTGACATTTAGGAAATGCGCTCATCTGATCCTTGCATCCGCCGTGAGGGGAACGGCTTGGCAGTCCACTATTCTGCCGTGAGGGAAACGGCTTGGCTGCTTTTTTCCATCGCCGTGAGGGGAACGGCTTGGCAGCCCACTTCTCCGCCATGAGGGAAACGGCTTGGCAGCCCACTTCTCCGCCGTGAGGGGAACGGCTTCAAATCATCACTGCCTACATTTCCCAGCAGCCCCCAGCCAGGCGCGAGGAGCAAGCGTCATTCCTGCGCCCGTAGCTACCTGAAAAGCGCCGCAGCACTCCCGCAGCGCGGGACGCGCTCATCTGATCCTTGCATCCGCCGTGAGGGGAACGGCTTGGCAGTCCACTATTCTGCCGTGAGGGAAACGGCTTGGCTGCTTTTTTCCATCGCCGTGAGGGGAACGGCTTGGCAGCCTACTTCTCAGCCGTGAGGGGAACGGCTTCAAATCATCACTGCCTACATTTCCCAGCAGCCCCCAGCCAGGTGCGAGGAGCAAGTGTCATTCCTGCGCCCGTAGCTACCTGAAAAGCGCCGCAGCACTCCCGCAGCGCGGGACGCGCTCATCTGATCCTTGCATCCGCCGTGAGGGGAACGGCTTGGCAGTCCACTATTCTGCCGTGAGGGAAACGGCTTGGCTGCTTTTTTCCATCGCCGTGAGGGGAACGGCTTGGCAGCCCACTTCTCCGCCGTGAGGGGAACGGCTTCAAATCATCACTGCCTACATTTCCCAGCAGCCCCCAGCCAGGCGCGAGGAGCAAGCGTGATTCCTGCGCCCGTAGCTACCTGAAAAGCGCCGCAGCACTCCCGCAGCGTGGGACGCGCGCGGGCAGCGCCCGGGCAAAGCCCGGGCCAAGGGCAGGCCCATCCTTGCCCGTCATTGCCAGGAAGAGGCAGGGCAGGGCCACCCCCTTTCATCTGCTGTCGTGGGTCCTGTGCAGAGTTTTGGAGTTTGATTACAGGTACTGTTTGTTCCCTGATGGTACCGCCTTTCCAGCTCACCAGCAGTTTGGGTGTTACTTTGTCAGCAGTACAACCCCAATGTACTATGCTCTATTGGACCAGGTGTGCCTAAAACTCTCTATATTGAACTTGGTTCTAGAATTTGTATTTTGACTCAGGATCCTGTACCGCACACTGCACTTTATTGCTATCATATGTCTTAACGTTTTTTTTATTTTTTATCATCATTGCTGTTAAACAATGTATACGCACTTTGCACTTATAGGGTAAAAATAAGGTCCTGTTGAGTTTCTGGTATCTTTGATGTATGCCTTACTATTGTATGCATTTTCCACACTGTATATTGCACTAGTCATTTTGCCTTAAAAACGGTTTTAGTTTTTAATAGGGATTTGTGTAAACATTTTAGTGTGCTTAGAGGAATTCAGCATGACTATGCGGAAGCCAAATCTGGGGAAAAGTGTGGTGGGAACTTTAGATGCCTTCATATTGAGGGCAGAGTCAGCCCTCATTAATGAAATAAAACTTACTGAACGCAGGCTATCTCTTGAGCCCCACCCCTCGCAAGATAGACTCTCTCTAACCCCCGCAATATCTGACTCTATGGCGGTTTCCAACCAGGATGTATTTCCATCCTGGCGGAGTCAGTCCCCATTTGTTGTCCCAGCCACAGTGACAAATTCTGTTTCCTGCTCATCTACAGAGCACGAACCCAGCCCTGTTAAGTTTAAAGCCACAACTAGAGGGCAGAAAGCAAAGATGAAGTTAACGTGCACCAATGATTCGCCCTCCATAAAAAGGAAGACCCGAGGTCTACCGAAATCAAATAAATCTGTTCAGGGCACATGTGGAAGGAAATCATTAGCCATCCCTATTACAAATGTTTGCAAAGAGGGTCCCCCCATTCCCACGAACCAGACAATGCTAGGGCAGTTCTCTGACAGTATACAGGAGGGGAACTTCTGGGGCAGGCTCGAAACTATGATGTCCACCCTACTGGATCCAATCCTTCAAAAAATAAGCTCAGTAGAAGATAGGTTATTAAAACTAAAGGGGCTGGCTAGCTCCAATTCACTGGTCACACCAATAGCTAGCATAACCACTAATAAAGGCCTTCCAACCACTGGGGGTAAAGGAGCAGGGTAGGCTCCTCTGTGAGGCCTGTAGTAAATAGCGTGGTGCTAGATAAGAGCAGTTCCAATAGCATCAGGCCCAGTAATGCAGATGCTCCAGTAACCGTATGCCAGTCCCCTATAAGAGCGGGGCCTTCTGTGCCTCTCAGGGCTTGTAGGACAGAAGGAAGGGTCTTACAATCAACGAGTCTCCCAACTAGTGACCTTCCACCCGAATCCACTCCATATGTAGTAGTTTTGGGGAGTGTTCCTTCCCTCCCCAAAGGGGCTAACGAAGACTATGGGCAGTTGTTAAATAAATTAACTCACTGGTTTACACACAATACTACCCTAGGTGCCCGCGTGTCTAGTAACATCCTTATGGCACGCTGGGTTAGCTGGATTGGGAGCTTACGCAAAACGGGTTCTGGTGATTGCGTTATTGTAAACTTTGACAACCCCTACACTGCGGGGCGTATTTTATCCAGGGATATTAGCCTCACCCCCTTATTGGGATCTGTTATTAGGGATTTACCACTGGGCTACTTTTACAAGCCAGCCCTTTACAGGGATATGTCCGAAAATGTCCCCAAGGCAGCTGCTAGAGGTGGGTGGTCAAATAGTCTAGCATCTAGGCATCAGCCTACCTCTATGACCCACTTACCTTCAGAATCAGATAGGCAGTTTGACACTGACGCCTCATTGGCGTTAAACAATAGATTTGCTGCTCTATCAGGCCTGGAGGATTGTGATTGACTGAGGGACCTTACACCCTCTGAGCCGGAGCCTGCTGCTCTTCTCCAGTCCCCAGTGGAGGTAGTCGAAAGGCCTCCAGACGTGAGGCCAAATAATTTTCTATCCTGGAATATTGCAGGGCTGGCCAACAAGCTCCAAGATCCACTATGGGTAAAATATGTGAAGCAATTCACGGTAATTAGCCTCCAAAAAACATGGTCAGTGGAGTGTGATCTATTTTTGGAAGGTTATAAGGCATTTTTTTGTCCCGGCCACTCCATCGGTGAGTGGAAGACCAAAGGGTGGTCTAGTTGTATACATCTCTTTGGCTGTTGATTGTAAGCTCCAAATGATGCCAACTACATACCCGGGAATCTTGGCGTTGTCAGCCAAAAGGGGGGCTACCAGATAGGGAATTGTTAACTTTTATAACTCGATGGCTTATCCACACGAGGTCTGTAGCATCACTACCTTGGGAGCAACTATAAGACAATTTTTGGTCCACAGTCTACACAATCTTTTGGTTTCCGGGGATTTTAACATACACCCTTGTGGTAATCCTAGAACATCTTGTACTTCTGAGTTGGGTTGCCCTCGCACATGGGGTTTTCATTTTGAGCATCATGTTCAGGGGGAACTATTGAACAACATGCTAAATGAACTGGATATGGTCGCCCTGATGTCCCTAGCTGACCCGTACATTAAGTTTCCTGTGCCAACTTTTAAAGGGCACGGTAGGGGGTCATTTATTGACTTTATTTTAATCTCTTCTTCCTTGCAATCCTCCTTCCATGGTTTTAAGATTGTGGAGAGTGAATTTAGTGACCACAATCCATTAACAGCTTATATGACGGGCCCACTAACAGTAAAGATTGGTGATGCTATAACCAGGGGTGGTCTTAGAACGACGGATGGAAAGCGTAGATTGAAATGGTCCCATGTGTCCCCGGAAAAATTCTATAATAAAGTAAAAACATCTTGTGCCCATGAATTAACAATATGTACAACCGAGGGGTTCCCCCCTAATGATATCCTTGGCGCATACGAGTTAATAGCGAGAAAAGTGGGTGAAATTTTAAGTGCTCCAGTCAGAAGAAATGCCTCAAATGGTCCCCGATGGTTTGATTCCTACTGCTCTAAAGCAGCTAAGAGGTTGAGTGTAGCCTCATCAGCCAAACCAAGAATTCAATCAGATGTAGGTGCTTGTCGAAAGGAATATAAGTCAGCCCTGGCCAAACGGAAGGGTGCCCTGAAGGAAGAAGCTTGGAGGGAGCTGATTGACTCAAGCACTCTCAGAAACAGCTCGAGGTTCTGGAGTGTTGTGAATAGGCCCCTTTTTGATCAGGAAGGGGGGGGCCTTAGATTCATACATTACAGAGGAAGAATGGGTTCTTCACTTTAAATCGATGTTTGATTGCCCTCTTGAGCCTAATCACAGAGAAAACCGGGACATGAAGGACCCTGTAATAACTTTTCATAGGAGTGAAATTCTGGACGGTATTATAGAACTATCTGTTAACAAAGCACCAGGTCCAGATGGGATCCCCCCAGATTTATTCAAATCGGACCTCCCGTTCTGGGCCCCGATACTGAAGACAGTATTTAATGCAGCTGCAAAGAATGGCTGTCCTCAGTCTTGGGCATCTTCCACTATAGTCCCTGTTTTCAAGAAGGGTAACAGGAATAGCACCCACTGTTACAGACCGATTTCACTTATTGATTCAGTGGTCAAAGTGGTAGGACGCATTCTCTTACAGAGACTATCAACATGGGCAGAGGAGCATAAGATCATGTCGGATGTCCAGTATGGATTCCGACCGGGACGCTCTACTGTTGCTCAGTGTCTTAACCTATCTATGATACTGAGCAAATATACTGTTGCTCGCCCCGGAACTATCCATCTTGCCTTCATGGACTTGTCATCTGCGTTCGACTGTGTAAGCAGGGTCAAACTGTGGCAGTCCATGAGGGCAATGGGGGTGGAGAACAGCATTGTCAATTTTCTTGAGGACCTGCATATGTCAACTAAAGCTAATGTTAGGTTCTCACAGGATTTGCAGGTATCTAGGGACTTTGAGATCAAGAGGGGAGTCCGGCAGGGATGCATTTTGGCACCTTTTTTATTTAATTTTTATATAAACGAACTAGATAGTGCATTAAGGGAAACTGGAGTTGATTATCCTTATGTGGGACGGCGTGGTATCCCCGTCCTGCTATATGCGAACGACGATGCTGTCCTCGTATCCAGGACCGAAATGGGTTTGCAATCCCTTTTATCCACATTCTCCAGATTCATGACTGATCGGGACTTGGCAATTAATAACTCCAAGTCCTACGTCATGAAAGTGGGGCATCAATCGAAAAAAAGTTTTCACTTTAGCGTTGGCCCCGCCAGGATCCCCTGCACAACTGTATTTTCCTACTTAGGGGTTCTCTTTGATGACCAACTTAAATGGGGCCCCCTAATTTTGAGGAAAAAAGGGGATCTGGCTCGGGTAAATACGGCAATTTTCAACTTTGCCTCCAAAATAGGGAAGAAACCAACAGGAGCTATGTTGCAAGTTTACCAAGCCAAAAGTTTGGCCATAGCAACCTATGGTAGTGAAATTTGGGGATATACTGCCGCAGATTCCCTCCAGGTAGTGGAGAATGATTTTCTGAAACGCTTACTATGTGTTCCGCGTGGAACCTCTAATTTAGCGGTCCACGAGGAACTAGGGGTCCCCTACTTAAGTGATGTTCTTGCTCTGCGACACCTGATCTTCTGGCTAAAGTGTTGGCTGAACAAAGATCTAACTCTCAACCACCTGATTTTAAGAGAGTGCATGTCCCTTGATAATTCAGCTCGTATTCCCTGGCTAAGGTATATCAAAAGAAGTTTTGAAGGGATAGGGCGGGGTGACCTATTTTCCAAACCTGATACCATCGTCAAGAAGGATGTGGAATTAACTAAAATAGCCTTCCTGACACTAAGGAAAGCAGATAGGGAAACTGAAGAGGTACTGAAACCTGGTGTTCGGATGTATTTAACACTCAAAATGACTCCGTCGACGGAACCTTATCTTATGGGGTCCCTGTCAACACATGAGAAATTTTTGCTAACCAGGTTTCGGTTGAACCTCTTTCACCTTTTGCTAGCCAGACCGAAGGGTTCTCACAGAGGTCAAGTGCTAGCTCCCTGCGGCTGCGACGGACAGTCTCCGCAGGATTTGCTGCACTTCTTGTTTTTATGCAAACTGTATGAAATACCCCGTAGACATTTTTTGGTTCCTATTTTAAAAAGATTGAATTTTAGACAGGTTCGACCGGCCCTTGTGTATCTTCAACTGCTGAAAGAGGACTGTATCTTTTTTATAGTAGGGTTTTTAAAAGCTTCTATGAAATCTAGGACCTGTATGGATGTGTAAAGTTCGTCTATTTAGGTATGTTTTTTAATTGAGCTGATTTATATTGCGGTACAGGATATCTTTTTAAATCATGTATTAATATATAATTGTTTTTATGTATTTTTATCTGTGTAACTTTTATGGTTTGTGAACAAAACCGAATAAAGTCTTTTGATGATGATGACATTTAGGAAAGAGTCAAACCCTTCTTTTTCCAGAATAATATCTAACTGTAGTGATAATATTTCACCTGACTCTCTTTCTAGAGCCATGAAAACATTACATGTACATATGCTTTACAAAATACTGATACAAATTCTAGCACCTGGGCTCTGCCTACAGGGTCATCCATACTTGTCTATAAACCTCATTGCTCTGGCATACTCACTCTATACCGGATTATAGGGATCTTTGAAATAGATAAGCAATTCAACATCCTGTTTAATTTTTTTTAACATATTGACAGAAAAGTTCAAATTTTTCACTTTTGAGTTGAGGTCATTTTATCTGAAGAGGTGACCTCTCAAGCGAAGCTAATTGGTCCTCTCACAGGAACATTGTTGGTGTCATGCAGATTTGTGCCTGGGCACTGGTTGAAGCCTAATTAACCCTGGCAAATATTAGTACTGTGCTATGTCCAAGTGATGCCAAGTCACCACACTGCTTTGCATCCTAGAGATACTAAACAACCACACTGTGCCACATCTTATGGGCAATGACCAACCAAGCTGCTTTTCTTACCAACCATGCTGCAATGCCTACTTTAATATGCGTATTTATTCCCACAAGTGGATCCATTTTGCTATTACCCATTGTTGGATATGTAACCCTCCATGTATAGTTGGGGAAGTAATTGGCCCCACTGCACCACTTCTAGGGGCATTAACCTACCACATTATATTGTAACCTGGAGATGCTAATTCACCACAATGTTCTCTAGAGGCACTAACCAAGCCCGTAGGGGAGAGATGTGGTGTAGTGGGTAAGTTACTCGGGTTGGAACGTGGGGACCAGGAGTTCTAATCCCAGCTTCAATACCTGCGAGAAAATCGGTTGATCCTGGTCAAATTACTTTATTAATGTGCAATACTACATTGCTTTCAGTTAGGGTATCAAAGTGTCAATGTTGTTAGCTCTCTGGTCACTGGCACAGATGATGAGAGGAACTCTTTTTTCTCAGTGACAAAGGTTTGATAGTGACTCTGATGATAGATAGCATTCTCTAAACCTCAGTCTTCTCCAAAAAGCTATTGGTACCTGTGATGATGGATAAGGTGCCAGTGCTGATTCAGAATAAGGCTCTTTGTACGATAAGTGTGTCGCTGATGGGGTACACAATGATGAAGAAAGCAGCAATTATGTTTGTTTGTGCCAATCCAACACAGGGTTGGTAGGTCCCTATATCCTGTAAGGGCTTGAATACTGGCCATGAACTCCGATCAGTGGATCAGTGTAGGGTGCACTAATCTCTGCCTACATTTCTACCAAGTAAGCAGGCATTTAAATGGAAGCTTTTGTTATCTTTTAATAAAACGCTATGTATCTTCTAGTTGTTTAGATTGTTCATATTGGCTTGCACTAATCTGCCTCGCCTCTTCAATATAATGAACATTACTGGTAAATAAAGAATTGTAAAATACTAACATAGCTGTGGGTGTCTTTGACTTCTCAGACAAAGATGAGGATGCCACAGATCTAGAATTAGACTGCTTAGTCCCTGCTAAGGGAGTCCCCATAGTGATCTATGCATATGGGAGGGATGGCGCAACTCCTGTCTGTTTTACCTATTCTGTTGGTCCAGAGGTCAGGGTACATGGCTCAGAGGCCTTAGGAAAATCTAACCAGGCGCGGGAGGGATAAAACTCTCTTGTGACTCACTTCACCGCTATCCTGGTACATAGACAGCCCCTTGGAACAGTGAGCCGAGTACAGTAAGGCGTCCATGTACCCACTGCAACTTCCTGGCCCAATGAGCAACCAATGCATAATAAGCAGCACATGGTACAAAAATCACCCTGTCAGAAGGGTAAGTTCCATAGCCTAATGAAAAGCAAGTGTAAAGCAAGCAGCTGTTAATAAAGTGAGCTCCTTGATGTACTTTAAATAGCTCTGGGCTATTTAAATACCACTGTTGAAGCAGTCATTGGCACACGAATATCCACCATGGTATATTCATCAGAAGCCATGGCATAGTGGGCCACACTGAGCAGCTCGATCGCAAAAGTGAGCAGTCTAAGCACAAAGAAAAGCCTCCCTGCCCAGTATTTAGGGTAGACATTTATTTTTGATGTGCTGCACTGTTGCAGATATGCAGTTCTTCTCATGTGGCAGATACTAATAGGCATATGCATGACTTGCTGCTGTGGAGAAACATTGTTACTCAATACTCTCGAAGACCCTGAAATATTGAGTTATTTCATGAGTTCAGATTTGCCTGTAAAGCCCATTGCTTTTTAGTAATGTGCGTTGTATTGCACCATGGTAAGCCGTGATGACCCTTTTACAAACTCCTCTTATGGCTCAGGTGGTAGAACTCTTGCACACCTCCAAAGAGAGGGCCTAGCTCCTCAGGTATGCCCACTCTGTGAGATCTGACTGGAATTATGAAATTATGCATGACTGCTTTTGTTGCTAGTAAGTGCATGTCTGTATTCTAAAGATTACAACTGTGGATTACAACATAACGCAGAGAAAGTAAGAAGAATAAATAGTTATTAATATTAATCAATGGTAACTTTCACATCGCTAGTAATGCTTGATTCAAACTAATTCACTTTACCTTCTTGCATTGCACATACCTCACACTGGAAAGATTACACAAAATATTCCTGAGTTGATCACCAGCCTGTATTAGGTGTGGTATCCCCAGAGACACGTTTCAACATGTGACCTGGACGTGCGGCCCCGCACCGGCATACTATCTGCTTGCTAATACCGCACCCCAAAAAGGGGAGAATTAGATTCCGCGTTGCCTCTCTGGGATTATTGCTGGGCAAACGTAGATAGATCAGCGATACATTGGCTATCCCCTAGATCCCCTAGTTAAGTATCCTGGCAAAATGATCTGAGGGAATGGGCACTGGCGGACGAAAGAAGAGTGAGGGGAGTGCCCACTGAAGAAAAAGTGGAGGACGAGTTACAAAAGTAGGGGACATGCTGGATGGGCTGATAGAGCCTAAAGCAGAGGCAGATACCGAGCAAGGAGAGACATCAATGTAGTCGAGTCACCTAGTGTGACATATATGGTAGCGTCTGTGGCTTTTTTTGATGGGAGGGAAGAGGATGCAAGTACAACCATGATGTCTTCCAACCTGTTGATTGGGATAGACAACACCAAAGTTGGGGAATACTGCTTTCCTGTGATACATGTGTGCTACTGTGTTGGGGTGGGGAGGAGGTGTGGGATGGCTTGGTTGACTTTATGGCATGTAATGTTTGTAGTTGCCTCCGATTGCTGTTGCCTGGAATCGGGAATGTAACTCAATAAAGATATATTTAAATAAAAAATCAATGGTAACTTTGTATTGTTTATATTCTAGCACACTGAAGAGGTCACTTGATGTCTTCAAGCAACGTAAGTTCCTCATTTTGATTACTAAGAACAATGTATATGCTGTGGTATTTGCATGCTCAGAATCATAGGTTTCTATCTTAATGCCATCTATTATGTGTGTCGTGCACAGGCCCGTAGGGGCCAGATCCATGCCCACATTTCTGGATATCAGAAAGAAAGAGAAAGATTTAGTTAAGCGGTTATCTTGACAATTTTGGATAGATATGAAACTTTGTTGACCAACGTTGGACACGTTTGCCATAAATGCTTCCATTCACATTATGATAACTGCTGGGGTGTAAGGAAGAACAGGGCAGTTGGGTAAATGGGACAGGCTCATGATGTACTTGGAATGATGTGTGTTGTTAGATAATGATCGTACAGGGATTGTTATTGGTGGAATGTTGGAACTGGATCTGCTGATTGGTTTACTGGGTTACACTCACACTGCAAATATGGGTTAAAAATTCTTAAATGGAAGTACAGTGAGACCAGATGCAAGCATAAAAGGGTAAAATGCAATCTCGTATAATTGTAGGGAAGCTGAAAAAGAAGTGGCAGTCTTAAAGCTCCATATTTATCTTCATTCAGACTCATTCATAATGGAGATGGATAGATTAACAGTTGAAAATGTATTAGGGTCAGCTTAGGCCAACATTATAAATATCCTCAGAACCATCAACACTTGTCAACAGTATTACAAGCATTCATTCTTAATTCCAATCTACTGCTGACCTTAGACAAGGTAGTGCAGTGCGCCTTTAACTATACAGCTTAAAAAGTAATTTATACTTATTTGTGCTGGGGGTAGTTTTACAATATTCATGCTATAAAATATGTCTGCGCTGGTGTGTAGTTTTATAATATATATGCTTTACAACACATCTGTGCTGGTGTGTAGTTTTACAATACACAAGTTATAACACGTCTGTGGTTGCCAGTAGTTTTACAGTACACATGCTATACAACACGTCTCTGCTGGTGTATAGCTTTACAGTACACATGCTATAAGTTACATTTTACAATGAAAAAGAAAGAAAGAGAAACGGCTATTTTGCTTCATAACATCTGTAATGTAGGCTGCTTTTATAAGTCACTCACCCAGCAATCATAAGTACTTCAGCAGATCCAAATAATTAATACCGCAGATCACCATGATTGTAGGTACTTTTCAAATGTGAGTAATGAGTTTGAGGAGGGTGGCCTGAGTGGAATAGATTAGGATATGGTCCCCTCCCCACATGGCCTAAGAGTAGTGAGTTGGAATGCTAGTGGACTGAAAAGGCTAAGGCGGTCAGGAAGATTCAAACGACCAAGAGAACAACGTGATCTGTATCCAAGAATCCTGGCTGTGCAGGTAGGTGACAACATTTGATGTTTGTTTTTTTTACAAATAAATAGTGATGCAAAAGGAAATGCACTGGGGCACCCCACAGGAGGGTTGTTAACCCTAGCCTCAGTAGGGATAGCAAAAGATGTAAAACCCCAGCCCTCAAAATGTGAATGGTTGCAAATTTGTAAAATAGACCTATACGAAAATTCAGCAAATATTGATTTTTTGATTGTGATCAATGTATATGTGCATATGCAAGATAGTATTTATACAGAAATCCAACTGAGTTATTTTTTAGAAGATGTGCAGGAATGCTTGTATTTTTATCCAAAGCGCTTGATGTTTATAGTGAGTGATTTGTATGTCAGAATTATGCCAAATAATGGTTGGAATCACTTTGATTAGCTTTTTAAGGCCCAAAATATCCCATTGGCAGTTTTTCCCGCTAGTAGTTGTCTAAAGTTGGATAAAAAGTGGGCAGAATTGATGCAAAAGTTAGGTCTAATTTGCTTAAATGGTTGCTCTCTAATTGACACTCCAGCTGTCCAAACTTTTCATATTGGATCTCAGAAATGTCCAATAGATTATGTGTTTGTCACAATAAGGTATTTTCAGTTAATTTTAGATTGTCTGGTTGTAAGAGCAGACCGTAGTGATCACCTTCCAATCCATGCACAATGTCAACTGATGTTCCTTAGGGAAAAGAAGGTGGTGGTTACAGATATTACACTCCCAAGAAGATTGAAAACTAGAGTAGAAGAAAGAGAGTTGGATATGCTAGCTAAATTACAATTTGAATTTATAGGTTTTGCACAAAATCCAAAACGCTCAGAGGTAATTATCTGATTCTCTGAAATAATGAATAAGATTATCAATTGTATAAAAGTGTAGTGTAGGAAGTTCAGAATGGTGACCACCACTATATGGAAAGCAGGGCTCAATCAGTGAAATTTGCTTTTCTAACTCCAGTCCAACAAAAAAGGTAAATTGAATAATATAATGTGGTAAGATTTATCTTGCTCTGAACTCGAAAACATTGGGAAAAGTGCATAAACTGGAAGGGAGAAGGGAGAAAAAGTTTACCATTCTAAATATTTGGAAAAGCAGATACATTTGGGTCGGGGGTTACATTTATAATTCTTACTCTTACAATTACAAACATTATTTACATTTTAGAAAAGGATGGGGGTGGTGTTGAAATAAAATATATTTAATAAAAATATTTTTAAAATGGTTAAAATATCACATACTTCTATTTAAAGACATTTATTGTTCACTTATAATATACTTTTATTTTAAAACAAACACCTTAATTGTAGTACATAGTAAAATAAATGAACACAAACCAATCTATTAAAAATAAAAGTATTATGACACAAATTTATCACATTTTTTTAAATTATAAAATATAAATATACTGACTGCATTTTTATAATGTACTTACAGTTAAAGCCACAAACACAGTGTTCCAAAACAAAACAATAACTTTAAAGCACTACCAACCCCGTGCCCAGTAAACCTCTTAGCATGTAATTTAAAGGAAGTTACACACCCCAAAATATAAGAACCTCAACTTAAAACAAAATAACCAGTTTTAAATATATTGACTAAGCATTTAAACACATAAGTTAAAATAGTAGGATTTTTTAAATAAAATAAATCATTAAATAATTTTTTTAGGACACACTGCCCACAAAAATATGCCCTCCCAGCAATGTTCTACATTTGTTTTAAATCTAAAAAAAACAAATACATTTGAACCACACCAAAAAATACTACCCACTATTACTCCAAATCCCTCAACCCATAATATTAAAAAAATCTACAGCCCAAAATTAAGGAACCCCAATATTTTGAACAAATGTACGCATACTTAAAAATGTATTTCATTTTTTTTTAAACTTTATATGTAAAGTTTACAAAGTTAACAGAAATAACCCAACCTTTACAGAGAGCAACAAGAGCCAACATCCGCTCCACATCTACAATGAAAAAGTTAGCAATTAGCCACAGAGCAATGACATACTCTAGGTAGATCCCACATTTACTTCAAGAGTTATATCATCCAGGAAGGTAAGAGCAGTTACAGTCATAGCATTATTACAGCATTTAATACAGACATTTCAGTTACATACATCCAGTCTGCAGTCTGTGCAGACACAGTATTGACGTCGTCCTTAGGTCATGTCTTGGAGTGCCAAAGAAGGTGCACCCTGAAAGGTCCCATGTATCCTTATGTCTAACCTGCATGGGCATCAGTTCTCAATAGAAGTCCAGCTTTTCTCTGCCATATCCCGCATCTTTCTACCAGTCCTTATACCTGTCAGGGTGGCTTTGCCCCAGTAAAGCGCCACTCTTCTTTTAGCAAGCAGTTATAACAGGGCAGTGTACTTCCTGACATTGTATAGGATGTCTTTGACATATTCCAACAGAGCAATGAGTGGAGTGGTTTTAATAGCAGCTTCAATCATATCCATCAGGGCCTTCATTATCTCAGGCTAGTAACCTGCTGGGCATAGCCAAGCCAGGTGCAGGAAGTTGGCATTCTGATGCACTTTGTGGAGAGCCAGTGGTAAGGTCCATACAAGGACAATAGGATGTGGTATGTTCTACGCAGAGATTTGGTATGGATCAGTCTCAATTTGTAATTTGGTGAAGTAGCGGTCATGGAACAGCCGATCTTCCACTAACTACTCACCACTAAACGACACCTCTAAGTCAGTAGATCAATTGTCTAGCATTGGGACATGCACAGGAGCTTCCCTTAGGATTGTGGAGTATAATCAGGATAGCAGTTTTCTGGAGGACGTAGTGTCCATCACTTTTGGCAGTGATTGATTTGATTTAGATTTTACCATTTGTAAAGCGCATGGTTACACCGCCGGTGTGTCCCCGTGCTAGGATTAGGACTCCAAATAAGAGCAACAGGAAAAGCTCTACCTAGGCTCGACAGAAAAGGGCCAAGGTGATGGCCAGAGATATTCAGTTTAATTTAAGGATGAGAACAGCCAGGTCTTTAATCCCTTGCGGAAAGTGCTTTTACTGGGTTCGGCTCTCAGCGCCAATGGCAGAGTATTCCACCTTTTGGCTGCCAGATAGCCAAAAGATCGTGCTCCCATCCTAACTTTTTGCATTCTTGGCACCATAACCAAGTAGGCTACTAAAGATCTTAAATTGCGTGCCGGTTTATAGGAAGCTGTCATTGAGCGTAGATAGCTCGGGCCCTTATTCCACAGAATCATGTGGCAGTAGCACATTGACTTGAAGGTGATCCTCATCTCCACTGGAAGCCAGTGGAGAATGGAGAGAGCCTTGGAGGTAGATGCTCTTCTTGGGAGGTTCAACACTAGGCATGCAGCAGCATTTTGAATACAATGCAGCATGGTTAGACCCTTTTTGGACACTCCCTGATAGAGAATATTACCATAATCTATCTGAGATGTAACTAGAGCGTGAACAATGGTTTTTCTGGCCGTAATCAGTAGTAAGTCTAGGAGTTTCCTAAGGACTCAAATGCAAATGTAGGGGGGGAGAGGGAAATGCAGGGTTAATATCCTTTTATGTTTATACTGTTTACAGTGTAATATAGGAACATATCTAGCAGAGTGTGGTCGCACATTTCTCGAATGTTGGCAGCAGACATAAAGTGATCCATGGGGGTATAAATGCAGACCGTGCAAAGCTTTCTGGGTGCAAATAGCTGGTTCAGGTAAGCTGGCACTGGGACAGGTTCAGGTAAGCTCTACACCTGAGCCTGTCCCAGTGCCAGCTTGTGCATTAAAGCACTAAATAGTGTTCATCTCGCTCCTAGGATGCTTGATAAGCTTGTAGAGTACAGCATTAATTGGAACTGGATTCGCTATGTCAATTTCGGTTGAATCATGCTATTGGAAAGACAAAGGATGATATGAGAAGTGCGCCTAGTGGGCGCCTGAGCTCACAAATAGTCCAGCTCATAAGCTGTGGGAGCTAGTCCCCCTTAATGAAAGAGGAGAGTGAGCGTCTCCCATTTTAATTGTGGCTATTTGTCAGTCCAAGAGAGTCTGATCATGCAGGAGCACAATTGGTTAAAGAAATACTGTATAAGAGGAATAGGTATATTCATAAACTGGTATAGAAGCCTCAGGAGGACAGACGTTTTCACCATAGCCAACTTACACGCCAGGGACAGTGGTAGTTTAATCCATTTCGTAATCTGGTCTTCTAGGTTAGCAGCAGCTCTACCGTTATTTTCCCTCAAAGCTAATGCAGATCCTAAGGTATTTGACAGACGTGGTGCACAATTTCAAATAGAATTCAAGGAGTCACTCAACAAAGTGAGAAGAAAGACTACAGTTTTAGTCCAGTTAATAGAGATGCTATGAATTTGAATTAAATAATTCCCAAATTATGGGTAGGTTATTAAGAGCATGGTCTCAGACAAATAAAATTACATCGTTGATGGAAAGCGACACAATGAGGCGCTTTGGAGTGAAGCTGAGGCCTCTCTCTGAATGGCTTGATCTTAGTCTAGCAGCAATAGGTTCCATTGTGATCACAAATAATATGGGGGGAGAGCGGCATCCCTGTCTAGTACCTCTGGAAATTCAGAAAGGCTCTTAAACCAGCCCATTCTGTCAAATGCACACTACAGGGTTCTTGTACAGACGTCTGATCCAATTGAAAAAGTTTCCCCCTAAATTAATCCTTTCTATAACTCGAAAATGAAAATCCATTCCAAAGAATCAAACACCTTGGAGGCGTCAGGAAATGAAGCAACTGTATTGGTTTAAGTTGTGGATCAGAGCGAAAACTGTGTGACGGTTATGGGATGCAGACCTCCCTGGTATGAATCCAGACGGGTTCCGTCTAATCAACCCAGGGAGCAGAGCAAGGAATTCTGTTAGCTATCAGTTTCTCTAGGATTTTTTTGTCAGTGTTGATCATTGACATCGGGCAGTATAAATCACAATTTTTAGGCAGTTTGTCGGGCTTAAGGATTGTGACAATCGGGGTCTCACGAAATGAGGGTGGAGGGAACATATATATTTCACGTTGCCAGTAAATAAGGTGCTAACGTCTGAGCATATTCCTTGTAGAACTACACTGGTGGCCATCAGCACCTGGGCCTCTGCCATTTGAATTACACGGAAGATTTGGATGTTCTCCACAGTGCAAAAGGGCATACCTAAGTAAAGGCGATAGACATCATCCAGCCATGCAAGTTCGATCGTATCAAGGAATAGAAATATATTGGCACTAGTAAAAGTTGTTTTGGCACAATACAGATCAGCATAAAAGTTAACAAATTCTTGCCAAAAGGCAGCCTCATATGAGAGAGCCTTTGTTGCGTTTAATTTTAACATGTCTGTGCCAGTCCAATTTCAAATAAATGATTCTAAATATTTATAATTAAATAATTAATGTTAAATGTTTTAAATAAAACATTACTGACTGTAGTTCGCAAAATAGCCCACAACCCCAGAAAAATTGGAAGACCCCAAAAAATAAACAAAAACAAAACCAATTAATGAATTTTAAAAATATATTACTAAACATAATAACACTATTAAAAAACTATACAACATACCTACCTAAACAATCTATTAAACATCAATACTATCGACAAAAGTAAAAAGCAGATATACCCTTGTTATTATATCCCTCAATATTTTAGCAATCATAATATTTTGACCACAATATAATAGTCAAACGATAGTTTGCAGTCAATATTCAGGCACCATACCAAAACAATGACACAGCCTTGAGAATAATCAAAACAGGAGTTGAACTGTTTATGTCGACTTATTAAATTTGTCTGTTCATGGAACTGTATATGCATCATTCGCACCAGATGCCTAATACATCTAACACCCCTATGATTTCCTGCATGCAGTGTAGGAGGCTACATGAACCGACTAAATTAATCAGAACTAAAGAGCAGGGTGAGGTTCAAACACTCACTGATACTGAGGATATCATTGGACTGGTAGTTTTACTGGTGGCTTCGGGGAGCACTGAATTAACAGGAGATTAGACTGTTACTTTTAAGTTTCTCTGCAAAATGAGCAAATAAGGATGGATTGATAATTCTGCTTCCTATTTCTTTGTTAATGTCTCATTTTTCCTATTTTTAATCCCAGAGAGATCTCCTGCTTGAAGCTGGTGTATTACATGGGAGGAAAACACTTGATCTGTTTTTAATCTCCAGAATTTGTAATTCTGATGAGTCAGTAACAGGACTTACTTGTCCCATCAGAATGAAAAGGGCACTTGAAATGAGTCCCTTTATGTTTCTTTATCAGCGGCCAGCAAGATGCTTGAAGGGATAAACTAAATGTTATTTCTCGACTTATCCCCTAAGGACACTGAGAGAAATTCCTTAGTGCTGTCAATGAGTAACAGTTGGACCTACATATTTGGTCATTAGAAGTCAATTCACAAAACATTTTCTGTGAAGAGTTGTGTCTGACTCCTGCGAAATTGCTGCTGAATTTTCAAGCCTGATTAAACAAACTTCTTTCAGTGTAGTGCTGTGTTTTATAATAACAGTCTTAGGTATGGCTTACTCATGAGTTTCCAGGAGTGATTTCAATCTATGAAAAAGTCTCATCTGTGTTTTTAGTTAAACACAACAATAAAAATTGCTTTGTGAATTAGGCTTGGGTTTAATGAGAAATAATATGTAGATATGCAGGTGAAGGTGTTTCAAGCTATCCCGTAAAAAGTCACAAATGATCAAATATGATATGTTCAGGATGTGTAACAATTTATTGCAGTGTCCCATGCCTTTTGTAGCAAGAAGTTTAGTCAAACCTATTGTCTTCTATATAGGCCACCAAAACAGTGAGGTTTTTAAATTGAGATTCATGATGGGATTTGCAGTTTTTTCTTTCTCACGTTACTACTTCTTTCCTTCTAAATTGCTTTTCTGTGCTGTTTCTGGCTTTAGAGATAGAAAATGTGGGACAGTGTCACCTACAGCTGGCTAATATTTTACGGGACGAGGCTAGAAAAATGGAAGAGTTTAGGGAAAAGCAGAAGCAAAACCGGAAAAGGGTAAGTATTCTCAACAACTCAATCATCCTCAAAAGCACATTCACAGAAAAGACACATTAAGAATATTATTATTATTTTAAAGATGTGTGGGAAGCTGAATTGATGTTTCTGTTTTTATTAGAGATAATCGTGGTTGGATTACAATTTCATCTCTTTAGGTTTTGTAGAATGTAAGCTATACTTTAACATATTCAAGCTGGGCAAAAGTGATTGTAATTAACGTGTATTAAAATTTACTTGGAAGGAAAAAGAGTTAGAGGCAATTTTCATATGAGACACAACATAAAAATAAAAGCTGAAGATCAGTATTAGAGAAATTAACCCATTGGATAAAAAGAGATATAAAAAAGTAAATTGTTTTTATGGAAAGAAATTGATCGACACAATCTGGAAGAGACTGTTGTAGTTACTTGTTCGTTAATTAAGCCATTGTTTTTAAATGTATCCAGGCAATGGGAATTAAAAAAATATTGGACTGATAAAATCGTGAAACGTGATTGTAGAAAGAGGTTATCTCCATGTCTTTAGACATAAAAAAGAATAGTCTTGATTGTCTGAAGTATTAGGATAAGGAAATTCAAAAAGACCTTGCAAAGTGCTTGTAAGTACAAAAAGAAGCAACAAAGTGTGTGGACATAGTTATGTGTGGTTAGTTTGATCTAGTAGCATTTTTGGTTCAGTCAAAAAAGGTTGTAGATTATGTAATTTAGATGATAGAGAACCTCAGATAAATGAGAATAGAGGGCAAACAAAAACTCTACATAGAGCGAGAAGCGGTCTCCTCGCCGCGGGAGGTGGCGATACAGGCCAGGCTACGTTTAGTACAAATTAAAATCTTACATAGGATCTACGTCACTGGACCAAGGTTGGTCCACATGGGCAGGACAGATAGGGGGGAGTGCAGACGCGGGTGTGGGGAGATTGGCACTTTTATCCACATTATATGGGAATGCGAACACATACAAACTTACTGGCATGCCCTACACTGCACTCTTCGTGAAGTACTCACAATCGATTTGCAGCCGGAGGCACGCAGATGCTTCCTAAATATCTGGGAACCAACGGACCTTACCTCTTCCACTAAGCAATGGGCAACTCTGGCGCTAATGATCGCCAAAAGGAACATAGCACAAAACTGGGGGGCCCACCAACCGCCCACACTAGGAAAATGGAAGGAAGATTTAGACTGGTGCATGTTCCGGGAAAAGTCAGTCTATGTTGCCAGAGGATGTCCCAAGAAATGGAACAAGGTGTGGGGGCCCTGGAACTCATATAGGGGGGATATCTGCACCCCACCGGCATCCCTGAATGAAGACGAGGCTCTTGTAGACCCCTAATGACCATATATTGTTCATTGTAACTTGCTATTCTGTGACCCATATTGAAGGCTTGTCAGATGTATAGTCTCCTGCTTATGTGTTGATGCGTTTTGTTAAGTTGATGATGTTTAATAAAAAGTAAAAAAAAAAAAAACTCTACATAGAGGTTGCAGTAGAATTCTCAATCCAACAATTGGAAAACCTGTTAATGAAAACAAAGGACATTGGAACAGCTGAGCTAGATTGTATGTGAATGTGTTGTAGAAGAAGGTACATTGATAGTCTTCTAAAGCAAACACAGTTTTTAGATTTTCCTGGGAAATGTGATACCACATTTGAAGTAGTGGGCAGTATTAATCTCTATAGATTTCAAGAGAGGTTATGTACAACCCTTTGACACCTCATTGCCAACACATTTTGTATAATGGGTGGAAGAGAACATGCTAATCTCTTTGTTCTAGTCTAGATTCAAGAAGAAATTATCTAGATTTCAACTCTGGATGCCAGTGCTTGCATTATATCTAACATATATTGATTGTAAGGGAAGTTTTGGTCCAAATTGTTAAAGTGTGGTGTTCCCCCCCAACACAGCTTAGTCTCATCCATGCGCGCTGCTGTGATACATGGGATTAAGCTAGTATTAATCAAACCAGAAGCGATTGAAGGAAGCTATGGGCAATGCATGGGGCTAAGAAGAGGTGTGTAATATGAAACTCTAAAGATTCACCACTGTGTCTTTCATTGTCTAGAGTTTTATGCAGGGGGCAGTAGGATTGGGATAAACTTTACAATATAAAAAATGATGGGCTTTGATAATATTTGTAAATGTTTTATAATCATTGTTTGGAGGTCAACGCCAAGGCATCAAAACAGCATTATTGGATATTAAAAATACCATCTTTCATATTATTGACAGGGGTGACTTAGCGTTATTCATATTTCTGCATTTATCAGCAACATTTGATACTCTGGATCATACAGTGCTGCTACACTGTGATAAAAGCTGACTACTATGTCAGAATTAGTTAGCAACTGGTTTAAGTCATTCCTTGGTGCTGGACATCAGCGCTCCAGTGTTCAGAGACAATAAACCAGCATTAAATCTAGCAAAAAGTAGGGGGTGAGCCTGCAAAAAAGTGACTTTCCTCACAGGTACGTTGATACTGGGCTGAAGATTCAGGTTTCTCCCGCCTTGAGCTTTTCCTGCCAAAACCAATGGCTTTACTGGGACCAATGGCTATCCGACCTCATGAAGCGCTCTTTGGCTTCCCTGTTGCCCATACTTTTTCAGGTTCTACCTGGGACTTCTAGAAGTTGTCAACAACCTATATAAATTTGACTCGCACATGTATGTTAATAATATTGTGCTGGATATGAAATAAAAAACAGCTTCAAACTCACCACCAAAATTTGAGCTTTTGTTTTTCAAGTAGAGCAGTGGATGAAAAGCAGTAGCCTAGCCTTGAATGGCTCAAAAACTGACATTGTAATTTACGAATTTTAAAGTTTTTAGATATAATTGCATCAAAAAGCACAAAGCACCAACTGTGGATATCTGGTCATGCTGGACCGGGACAAAATCACAAATTCATGCCGACTGCAATTGTGCGTGTGCCAACTTTAGGGACCCAGTTAGGTCTGCTGAACAAAGTACTGTAAGTACTGGTTTGCAGAGCGGTGTGTGGATCTGCATCGAAGATGCGTCATGCAGCCAAAGCGATGCGTCGGTTCCGAGATGCGGTGAGGCTGCGATGCGAGGGCCTGCGTCAGTTCTTAAGAGCTGTGGGGCAGCGATGCAGAGTCCAGCATCATCGAAAAGGGATGCGAGGACCTGCGCTGAGGATGCGCCACGCAGTGGCAGTTCCGAAAGCGCTGCAGTGGTGATGTGGGTATTTGCGATGGGTCTAATCCATGCAGCAGTGGAGATGCGTCGGTTCTGTTAGGGTTGTGCCACGCAGCAGAGGAGATGCGGCCTTTCCGCTGGATCCACAGAGACTGATAAAGCATCTTGAACCCACTTCCAAGGGTTCAGGACTATGGTGGCACCACTTGGCAGGGTAGACTCTCAGATGGCAGAGTCCAGGTGCCGATGCAATGTGGTTGAAAGCCTGTTGTGTCCCTGAGGCATCATATCAGGAGGCCGGCCACCTAACCCTTGGAGTTACTCTGGGTTCAAGAGATGCAGGTCCAATCCTTCTCACCCAGGCAAGAGTGCAGCATGCAAAATGTCAGCAAAGCAGGAATCAAGCAGAGTGCATTGCAGCAGAGTGGCAGTCCTTCAGCAGCACAGCAGTCCATCTTCCTGGCAGAGTTTCCACAGGTCCAGAATTGTACTGAAGTGGTGGTGTCTAAGGTCCTTTTATGCAAAGTTGTGGCTTTGAAGTGAGGAGAAACTTCTAAAGGCATGCCTTTGAAGTGCTCAGATGCCCTGCCTTCCCATTCCTGGCTCCAGACCAACTACAAGAGGTATGCAGCCCTTTGTGTGGAGACAGGACACGGCATATTCAGGTGTAAGTGAGGTTGGGCCCAGCTCCTCCCTCCCAAACAGCCAGTGATGGCCCATCCAGTCATGTCACTCCTAAGTTAACATTGTGTGTGGCTGTTTAGGAGGAAAACAAAGTCCAACTGCCAACTACACCCAGTCATGTGACCAGAGACAGACTGCAGGCACCAAATGGCTAAGGCAAAAAAACGCCAACTTTCTAAAAGTGGCATTTTCAGTATTGTAATTTAAAATGCAACTTTACCATAAGTTAGAATTTTAAATTAGGATTCCAGGGACACTAAACATGAACCAGTGATCTCTTCCCATTTGGAAATTATACTTATAAAATGTAATACGACAACTCCAATGTTATCCTATGGGAGAGAAAGGCCTTGCAGTAGTGAAAAACTAATTTAAGAGTTTTTCACTATCAGGACATGCAAAACTTGAAAATGCGCTCCCAACTTTTTAAATACACTGCCCTTGGGGCTGTCTGGGATCTACCTTAGGCGTGACTTATATATACTAAAAAGGAAGGTTTGGCCAAGTAAAAGGTTTACTTTGCCAGGCTGACATGGCAGGTTTAAACTGCACAAGATGCATGAATGGTGGAGAGATGCACACCTGTGTATTCAATATTTATATTTGTACTTAAATTCAACTTATTTCGAACTATAAAGGCGTGCTCGCTTGCTCCGTGCTCCGCCCAATCGCACTGCAATATAGAAACAACACACGGGAACCACATCCGGTCCCCATACAAGCTGCACAGCCATATCCATTATCGAATGAATCCAATAAATCAAGTTTCTTTGTGATCTTCAAATTTTTCAAATTTTTTCCATTGCTTTTCGCTTCACTTTATCCATATTTTTATTAATTTATTTTACTCATTTCCAAGCTTATCCGATGTTGTTCATAAAAACACAGGAGAATCACGTGTTTCCTCATGTCACGACTTTATTTTAAAAAACCCAATGCATTTCGGGATATTCCCTTCGTCAGGGGTATCTAAAACAGAGACACAATAAACGACCATCAGCATGGTAATTACTTTCCTTAAATCGATACATGTATTAAACGCATCAACATTATTCTAAAATAAATGTAATTTGAAAAACGCTGCATGCGCTACAACCCACATTCTACCCTTAAATCTTATGTTTTTTGTGATCTCTCATGAACGCTCCAAATTATTTTGGCCAACTTATTGCTCGAGGATGAATGATCAACAGAAGCATTGGAAATATTACAGAAATAGAATCAGTTGACATGTTGCAACAATGCATGTAAATATTGTGAATACGTTAAACTCATGACGCCAGGACTCATGTTCGTTTTACTTTTGTAAAGTGTCCGATTGAACTTTAATAGCAGCATAGGTCATGTTCGAATTGCCAGGCGCTTAGTGGGGAGTGAAACTTTTTTGGCGCGTAATATAATCGGAAGGCACGACAGTACCGGCATATAACCAGTGGACATAGAGTAACTTTGTATGCAATTAGGAAGATTGTTACACCCACGTTGTTAATACTTACGCAGTTTTATTCGCACAGAGTATTTGGCACACGTATTAGTGTTATTATTGGTTACCTCCATTGTTTAATGGATAGTGTTGAGCGGGGAGTGAACTTCTTTGTACACAACACCAATTGAAAGCATTGTGGGAATTGTAGTACTGTCAGAGACAGAGTAAGGTTTAGGGATAACAATGTTTAATGGAAGCTTTTTTACAACATGTGACCGATCGCAGGATGAAAGTGGGGGTTGATGAATTCATCACATAAGGCAATGTGGGTAAAATGGTATTTGCAGCGAAGGAGCAGGATTTAAAGATAGTTAGGTATGGAAGTTCGTTTCACAGTTTAAATTCTACCAGAATAACACGTGACTGATCACCTGGTGCAGGTGGAGGGTTAATAAATGACGTAAATGCTGAATCAGGTTGATGCAGAGGAAACGGAGCATGCGAGGATGGGCAGGGGCATGTTATTTAGATTTTGAAGTGATCGAATAATGATGGGATTATTTTTAAGTACACACGTTACGGTAAGCAGTTTGACAGTGACTGTTGTAATATAGATCAAGTAGCTGTCAATGTATGAACATGGGGTTACCTATACTTTCTGAGCATGGGACTTTTTTGTGGGGAGTAATATGCGAGCAATAAGTGGGCCAAAATAATTTGGAGCGTTCATGAGAGATCACAAAAAACATAAGATTTAAGGGTAGAATGTGGGTTGTTGCGCATGCAGCGTTTTTCAAATTACATTTATTTTAGAATAATGTTGATGCGTTTAATACATGTATCGATATAAGGAAAGTAATTATCATGCTGATGGTCGTTTATTGTGTCTCTGTTTTAGATACCCCTGACGAAGGGAATATCCCGAAATGCATTGGGTTTTTAAAATAAAGTCGTGACATGAGGAAACACGTGATTCTCCTGTGTTTTTATGAACAACATCGGATAAGCTTGGAAATGAGTAAAATAAATTAATAAAAATATGGATAAAGTGAAGCGAAAAGCAATGGAAAAAATTTGAAAAATTTGAAGATCACAAAGAAACTTGATTTATTGGATTCATTCGATAATGGATATGGCTGTGCAGCTTGTATGGGGACCGGATGTGGTTCCCGTGTGTTGTTTCTATATTGCAATGCGATTGGGCGGAGCACGGAGCAAGCGAGCACGCCTTTATAGTTCGAAATAAGTTGAATTTAAGTACAAATATAAATATTGAATACACAGGTGTGCATCTCTCCACCATTCATGCATCTTGAACAGATTTTTTCGGTCCTAAAACGGCGAGATAGCACCCAGGATGATAATGGAGCACCGTTGTGTGAGAAAGGACTATTAAAAAAGGTTGATTTACAAGGGAACTTTCAAACAACACAGGAGTCATGTTTCCGAGGATGAATGATCAACAGAAGCATTGGAAATATTACAGAAATAGAATCAGTTGACATGTTGCAACAATGCATGTAAATATTGTGAATACGTTAAACTCATGACGCCAGGACTCATGTTCGTTTTACTTTTGTAAAGTGTCCGATTGAACTTTAATAGCAGCATAGGTCATGTTCGAATTGCCAGGCGCTTAGTGGGGAGTGAAACTTTTTGGCGCGTAATATAATCGGAAGGCACGACAGTACCGGCATATAACCAGTGGACATAGAGTAACTTTGTATGCAATTAGGAAGATTGTTACACCCACGTTGTTAATACTTACGCAGTTTTATTCGCACAGAGTATTTGGCACACGTATTAGTGTTATTATTGGTTACCTCCATTGTTTAATGGATAGTGTTGAGCGGGGAGTGAACTTCTTTGTACACAACACCAATTGA
Organism: Calotriton arnoldi; assembly: GCA_963921515.1. NCBI lineage: Eukaryota > Metazoa > Chordata > Amphibia > Caudata > Salamandridae > Calotriton > Calotriton arnoldi. The sequence continues at coordinate 2,366,363 of CAWUFW010000518.1, forward strand.
AAGCATTGTGGGAATTGTAGTACTGTCAGAGACAGAGTAAGGTTTAGGGATAACAATGTTTAATGGAAGCTTTTTTACAACATGTGACCGATCGCAGGATGAAAGTGGGGGTTGATGAATTCATCACATAAGGCAATGTGGGTAAAATGGTATTTGCAGCGAAGGAGCAGGATTTAAAGATAGTTAGGTATGGAAGTTCGTTTCACAGTTTAAATTCTACCAGAATAACACGTGACTGATCACCTGGTGCAGGTGGAGGGTTAATAAATGACGTAAATGCTGAATCAGGTTGATGCAGAGGAAACGGAGCATGCGAGGACGGGCAGGGGCATGTTATTTAGATTTTGAAGTGATCGAATAATGATGGGATTATTTTTAAGTACACACGTTACGGTAAGCAGTTTGACAGTGACTGTTGTAATATAGATCAAGTAGCTGTCAATGTATGAACATGGGGTTACCTATACTTTCTGAGCATGGGACTTTTTTGTGGGGAGTAATATGCGAGCAATAAGTGGGCCAAAATAATTTGGAGCGTTCATGAGAGATCACAAAAAACATAAGATTTAAGGGTAGAATGTGGGTTGTTGCGCATGCAGCGTTTTTCAAATTACATTTATTTTAGAATAATGTTGATGCGTTTAATACATGTATCGATATAAGGAAAGTAATTACCATGCTGATGGTCGTTTATTGTGTCTCTGTTTTAGATACCCCTGACGAAGGGAATATCCCGAAATGCATTGGGTTTTTTAAAATAAAGTCGTGACATGAGGAAACACGTGATTCTCCTGTGTTTTTATGAACAACATCGGATAAGCTTGAAAAGGTTTAAACTGCTCACATAAGCTATGCAGTGGCAGGCCTGAGGCCTGTTTAAAGCTACGTCAGTCAGCACAATCAGTGCTGCAGGCTCACTAGTAGCACCTAATTTACAGGCCCTGGGCACATGTGGTGCACTTTACTTGGGACTTATAAGTAAATTAAATATGCCAATTGGGTATAGGCCAATGTTACAATGTTTTAAACAAGAGAGCACAAGCACTTTAGCACTGGTTAGCAGTGGTAAAGTGCACAGAGTCGTTAGGCCAAAACAATCAAATTCAGCAACAATAGGAGGGAAAAGGCAAAAGGTTTGGGGGTGACCCTGCAGAATGGGCCAGGTCCAACACCCCCACATGCCGGAACAGAGTCTTAGGGTTTCAGGGTAATTCGTTTATTGTTTTTCAAAACAAGCTCACACTTTGGGAGTTTGTTTTTGAAAAACAAAAAAGGTTAGCTGAGTGGGTGCATGAAATATGATGGCTGCTCAGCAGACTTGCAATGCCTTCAGCCGTGGTAGTGGCTTCTCTGAAGGCTTAAAGATCTCTACCACCCAGGCAGAGATCTCTAAATATTGCAGCTGGTGACCTCCACCACACTTGCAGACAGTTGGCTGCGCTCCAATCTCTAAATGAGGCCCTCTTTCCTTCCATTCCACTGAAAATGTTCAATTAATGTTTTAACATCTTCCATAAAAACACACAAGTGGTAGGTCCTTGCATTGGTGATGTCTGTGGACATCGAAAAGGCCTTTGATCGCCTTGACTAGGAGTACCTGTAGGCGGTGATGCACAAAATGGGCTGGGCAGAGGTTTTATTACCTAGACCAGACTTCTGTATACGGAACCAATGGAGAGAGTTAAAAAATGGGGTATAATCTCGGACCCCTACAGAGTGGACCGGGGCATGAGGCTGTCCTTTATCCCTGTTGCTGTTTGCTATTGCGGTGGAGACCTTGGTGTGTAGTGCAAGGCAAAGCACCTATTATGAGGGTATAACACTCTGAGGTGATGTACACCACATGGCACTCTATGTAGATGATATGCTCCTTTTCCTCCATTATCATCGAGTTGACACCCCTAGAGCCTCACCACATTCTTAAGGAATTCGGGTATATATCGAGCTTGTGTGTCAACTGGTAAAAAACGAATGTGTTCCTGCTATAGCGCATGCCTAATGCAATCTTACCCCTGCAGAGATTAAGTGGAACCCACATTGACTGCTATATGTGCACTGCTCCCTCCCTTCATATCAACTTTCAGTTGTAGATTTTAGATTTCATTTCAAGGCCAGGTTCTGCTTCCTTGCCTGTTATGTAGGGATCAATGCCGTAGCTATACATACTTTTTGCTTCGAGGCTCTGTTAGTACTTTTGAATATTTCACGTGGTAGCCATCTTGAATTTTCAGAGCACAGGCGTTTCGCTAAGGAGAATCTGGGCACATCTTCATGGGCACTAGCTGTTCTTCATTTGGTGCTCCCTTTTTTTGACGTGAAAGTTGACGACTAGACCAAGATTCCAGTTTACTTGCATCTTCTTTGAGTCTCAAACCAAGTGGATGTACAATTATTTATTTTGACTATCTCCTTTGGGGGTCGTGCTGTTGGTGGGTCATTGTAATGCCTCTAGACTTTTTATCACAGCTCCCTTTTGGGAGCAGACGATATACCTATGGATTTGCGGACATTTCTCCACAGGACAAACACCAACACGCTCTGGACACTGATGTTTTTTAACATGGTGTGGCACCCCCGTTCCCACTCTGCCCTCGCCACTGAGCCCACAGGCATTTCGCCACCTACAAATGCAGCACTGTTTAATTAAACGCTGCAGTGCAAGCACTGAAATGTCCGTCTGCATAATTAACGCGTGCCAAAGTCTACATACCATACCCATGTCGTTCTTCTGATATATGTGTAAATAACTTTGTTAAATGTAAATACATTTTGGTTCAAACACAGGTCATCATTATCATCAATACCATCCCTGTGTTATGTTATGGTATGGAGTTTTGTAGGGCACAGCTTATCACTTGTGAGGGTATTCAGGCGCCAGAGCAGGAGTGCAGGTTTGGAGGTGCTCCTAGTTGAACATCCAGGTCTTCAGCCTCTTGCGGAAGTTGAGGAGTGGAGTGGTGGTCCGGATGTGTAGAGGGAGTTTGTTACAGCTTTTTGGCCACAATGAAGGCGAAAGCGCGACCTCCTGTCTTGCTTCTGCGTATTTGGGGGATTTGTGCGAAGTAGAGAGAAGTGGAGCGTAGGTGTCTGGAGGGTTGGTAGAGTTGGAGTCGGTTATTGAGGTAGGCTGGTCCTGTATTTTGTGGAGGGCTTATAGGCATTGGTGAGGAGCTTGAATTTGCAGTGCTTCTGGATGGGTAACCAGTGCAGTTCCTCGAGGTAGGGTGTGAAGAGTACCCTTCTGGGGATGTCTAGGATGAGTTTGGTGGTGGTGTTCTGGATGATTTGGAGTCTTTGAGTGAGGTGGCTTGAGATGCCGACATAGAGTGCGTTGCCATAGTCGAGTCTGCTGGTGATGAGGGCTTGGGTGACCATGCGTCTGGTGTGCGTTGGGAGCCATTTGAAGATTTTGCTAAGAATTCTGAGGATGTGGCAGCAGAATGAGGTCACAGCTCAGCGGGAACTTGTCGTCAAGGATGATGCTGAGATGTCTGGCATGGTCTGTGGGGGGTGGGCGTAAGACCCAAGTAGGGTGGCCACCAGGTGGGGCCACAGGGGAGTTCTTATTTCCGAAGATCATGACCTTTGTTTTATCCGTGTTGAGTTTGATGCAGCTCTCTCGCATCCAGTTTGCTACATCGGTCATGCAGGCGGGAAATTGTTCCTGATGGTTTTGTTCTTGTCGGTAAGGGAGAGAATGAGCTGTGTGTCATTGGTTATGGACACAATGTTGATGTTGTGGGTTCTTATGATGCGGGCAAGAGGAGCCACGAAAACATTGAACAGTGTAGGGCTGAGTGAGAAGCCCTGGGAACACCACAGATGAGCTTCTTAGGTTCAGAGGTGAAAGTGGAGATTCCCACCCGTGGTGTCCTGTTGAAGAGGAAGGAAGAGATCCAACTGAGGGCGAGTCCTTGGACTCCTGATTCCTGAAGTCTGGCAATGAGGGTGCTGTGGGAGACGGTGTTGAACGCTGCGGAGAGGTTGAGCAGGAGGAGTGCGGTAGTTTCTCCTCTGTCCATGATTAGGCAGATGTTATCTGCTTCTGCTAGCAGGGCGGTCTCCATGCTGTAGTTGCTGTGGAATCCTGATTGGCTGGAGTCCAAGTGGTGGTGCTGTTCAGGGTGGGCAGAGAGCTGCGTGTTGATCTCTTTTTCCAGGACTTTGGCTGGGAAGGGTAGGAGTGAGATGGCCCTGTAATTGCTAAGATCTTTAGGATTGGCCAAGGGTTTATTCAGCAGAGCGATGACCTCCCCGTGTTTCCGAATGTCCGGGAAATGTCCGCTGAGGATGGAGGAGTTGATGATGGTGATGAGGGTGGTAGTGATTAATGTGCTTGCCAGGTTGTACATCGGGTCAGTGCAGAGGACTGAGGGTGATCCTGAGTGGACGATCTGTATGATTCTGGTGGTGGCCTCTGTGGTGAGTGGGCTCCAGATTTTAGGAGGTGGGTGCTCTAGGTGATATGGAGAGGTCGCATTGTGATTTCCTCAATTGTGGGTTGGGGTGCAAAATAGGAGTAGATCTGGAGGATTTTGTTGTAGATAAAGTCCTATAGGTTGTCACAGAGGGTCTGTGGGGGGGGTGATGGTGTTGATGGCGGCCTTCAGGTTGGTGAACTCCTTGACGATGTTGAAGAGTTCTTTGTGTTGGAGCAGAATTCAAGTCTGGTCACGAGGGCCACTTTCCTGGCTTCTTTGAACTGTGCGAGGTAGCTTATGAGGGAGGATGTGTAGGTGTCTCTCCTGGTCCTCCATCTTCTTTCCAACTGCTCGCAGTGGCGCTTGGAGTCTCTGAGGTCGTTGTGTACCAGCATGCTTGACCGCGAGTTCTATCTGTGTCTCTTCTTTCTAAATCAGTGGCCTTACCCCTTAGATATATAGATCGGATTTTACTCCATTTTGGTGACTTAGGGGCACATGCATCAAAGGTTTTTGCGAGCGCAAACGATGCGATTCGCAAAAATCGGCCGTTTGCGCCTGCAAAAAGGCCTTTTGCGATGCATTAAAGTGTTAGGCACTCGCAATTTAAGAAATCGCAATTTATTGCGATTTCTTAAATTGCGATTGCATTTAAGGAATCGCAATTTGCGATTCCCTAAATGCAATGCAACAAAAAATTGCGGATTTGCTATTAAGAGATGCAAATTACCATCAACTTTAAGTTGATGGTAATTTGCGAATACTTTGAAAAATGCACAAAAGTGCATTTTTCAAAGTTACATGTTACACACACACATGCCCTTGGGGCATGTGTGTGCGCAACATGGGTGTACATAACAATTTCAGGGGTGCAACAGGGCGTCCTTTTGGCATCCTTGCACCTTTGAAATTGCATGCGCAATTTGCGAGTACCAATGGAGTACTCGCAAATTGCGCATGCAATTCCCATTCAGGCCCATAGGAATGAATGGGAATCAATTCCTTAATTGCGACTCGCAATTTGCGAGTCGCAATTAAGGAATTTTAAGGAATCGCATTTTTTTTTGCAAATCCTTCATGCATTGCATTTTGCGATTTCTAAATAGCGAATCAGTAAAATTCGCTATTTAGAAATCGCAAAATGCGGACTTGATGCATGTGCCCCTTACTGAGGTGTACAGGTATGTAACAATCGGTGTAAAGAGCTTTAAAGAATCTTTCCAGGGGCCACCCTAGAACTTACTCAGAAACTCAGTGGTGTCCCTCATATTTAAAGGCAGTATCATCACTAGAGGTAATAGGAAATTGTCAATAAAATGCTATATATACTTTTTTTAATTTGCATTTTCAAGAAAACTTAATGTACAAAACATACATTCCGTTAACATATAACATCTACCAACAATATCCGCACAGGATCTTTGCTATTCCAGAGTTCGTCTTCATTCACTACATACATTGCCCCTTCTTTTCCCAGATAACAAAACAGTAATCAATGGGAGTACACACATGTCTCACTGTGAAGAGCATACCCATAGTCAACGTAGTCAAGGCTCTCAAACATCTATTATATTTTGTCTGCAGTGACTTACTATCTTCTACTTTGTAGATTACCCACAATTTCCACTATTGGATTGCAGATATGCCATCATTGGTCCCCAGTAATCCTTTGGCCTATAGGTTAGTGATTGTTCCTCAGCATACAGTTCAAGCTGCTTCTTGCAATGCGCCATATCGGCCAGCCATACGGTCTTCGTTGGATTGAATTTACTTCCCCATTGCAGTGCCACTCTGCGTTTTGCAAGTATTAGGCCCAGAGACCGAAATTTCTTATTCAACGCCCGGAAGTCCTTTAATAATCCCAATAAACAGATAGCCGGCTTACATTTCACACTCATTCCAACCATTTTGGATAGAGTTTCTGTGACTTGCACCCAGAATTGCCTTACCCGCAAGCAACTCCACGCCAGGTGCATAAAATCTGCCTCTGCAGCTCCGCATCTTGCACAGTTATATTAATCTCTTAGCCCATACTTATACAGTTGTTTAGGGGTATAGTACATTTGATGCAAATATTTAAACTCTATTATTCGTAAATTACAATTTGATGTCAGTGTATCTAATTGCTCACAGAAATATCTCCAGTCTTCTACCTCGATAGGCTGCTCTAATCCTGCATTCCATTTTGCCAGTGCCCTCCCGCCACCCGATGTCGTGTCCTTCTGTGCAGCAGAATACAATTTGGTGATGAGATGCTGACGTGACGTACTAGTAATCAGCACCTGTAGTGCCATAAGAGCAGGTGGTTCTGTGGGAAAGTACGGATTATGTGCTCTCATAGCCGCTCTAAGGTGGTAATCGAGAAAGGCCGACAGTGGAGCACTGTCTCGTGAAGCCTGCGCATCTGTCAATGTCAGAAAGTTACCATTCCTATACAAATCCCCCATAGTATGTAAGCCTGCGTCCCGCAACCACCGGAGCAGTCTGCTTTCCTGTGTCACTGTTATGTCCGGGTGATGTAACAAGGGCATCGCCGGGGCATAGATCCGTTCCTGCCCTGCTCGCCTAGCTAATCCATGCCAAGCCAGCGACGTTGTATGCAGGGTGTTTATCTCAGTGCGTTGGATCTCCCTATGCTTATATGGTTAAAATAGCCTTGAGGGGCACCGGGGCAGCATCATTGTGTTCGATCGCCACATGCGATATGAACTCATGTGTTGTGTACCAATAGTGCGCAAAATGTGTCTGTGCACACAACTAATACAGTTTAAAATCCGGTGTGCAAAACCTGCCTTCTCTGTACGGTAGGGTGAGAACCTCCCAACTGATCCTCAGCTTCTTTCCCGCCTATGCTAGCGTAATCAACAGTGAGCGTAACTGCTTAAAGAAAGCCTCAGTCAATACTATTGGAATATTAATGTATAAGAATTGTGGTAGTACTGTCATTTTAATGACAGCTAGCCTATCTGCCAGGGAAAGTGGAAGTGTCTTCTATCGCGATACACGTTCCTCCAGTTTGGACATGGCCCTACCATAATTATCCTGTAACACGGTGGCAGGGTCCCTATGCACCCACACTCCTAAATACTTAACAGGCCCCTTCACCCACTCCAGAAGGGAATAAAATGCAATATACAATACATTTGTTTAAGATTTATTACAGATATTGAAGTTCTTTAAAGGTATAATATAATTGTACAGTGAATAACCCCTTAACGGCTATTGTGTAATTTTGTTCTGCTAGGAGACATTCTGTGATAAATATGCTATTGGGTTCATTTGGCCTGTGTCAGGGTTTCTTTGCGACAGAATGGGTACCCATGCCTACATCGGAGGCATCCACTCCTACAATAAATGGTTGGTTTGTGTCAGGATGAGTCAATATCAGGCTGAATGCAACCTCGTAACTGGGGCTATTTTCGATCAAAAATGATTGATAAAGTGTCTACAGAAATTTATAAACCCCCAAGAAACTATGAATGTCCTTTTCATTGTGGGGTATTGTCTAGTCAATCAGTGCTTGATACTTGGAAAGTCAGGATACAACCAAAATTTTTAATGTTGGTAGTATGGAATTTACATTTACTTAGCTGGAAAAACAGCTCATGTTGACGTAGAGTAGAAACAGCTATTTTGACATTAATTACATGTACTTCAAAGGAGGTAGAATAAATCAACCTATGATCTATATAGACAATAATAAATCTGTGCAGATACTCACAAAGGATGTCAATAAAAAATTGGAAGGCTGCCGTGGCATTGCAGAGGTCAAATGGCATCATGAAAATAAACTAATAATCCATATCTTGTTCTGAATGATGTCTTCAATTCTTCACCGGATCTTGTCCTGACGAGATGATAGGTTTCTCGTAAATCCAACTTGGTGTAACTGGAAGTAGATCTTACCTAGTCCAGAAGTACTGGTATGAATGGAGACAGTATCCGCCTTTAACGTGATATTATTCAGTGCTCGATAATCAGTGCATGTTTGTAATTCCCTGTTGGTCTTTGGGACAAAAACATCAGAGATGCTGCAGGTGACTTGAAGTGGTAGGATTAATCCATTTTGTAGATACTTATTTTGATAAGTATCGCAGTCGCTATGTATTCAGTTTGAAGTCAAGATGGCTGATGTAAGTGGCTTAGTTCTGCAAGATCCACAGCAAGACAGTGTTTAAGGTTAATGGATATTGTTTTGAGCATGTCAGTTTGTTTCTAAGGGAATTTGCACTTGATTCCATGAGTGCATCAATATATTGTTTCATAATTTTGCCTGTTTCTTCTCACAGTCACTTCTGTCATAGTTTAAAGCAGTGCATCTTTTTACAAGCCATGTACACTATGAAATGTATGCCTCCACAATGTCTCTGTTTCTTTGACCGTTTGGGGGGAATAAAAACCATGTGCTGATGTACAGTGAATGAGTTGAGGTTTTCTCATACTTCTGACATCCTTTCAGAGGATGACTTCTCTTGCATTCTCTGCGAAGGATTTATCTGCTTTCTCTCTTAACAATAAATAGTGTCCTTATACAACCCCCACTCTTTAGCTGTATTTCACAGGTGTGGCACAATCCCCAACATAAGTTTTTTTCCCACCATTTGTAACTACTATACCTGCCAGGACTTTAGACTGGAAAGCTCAATAGTTTATTTTCTTCATAAATCAAGTCACTTCGCCAATCTCGATCATGTTACACAACTATAGAACAGACTTCCAGAATACAGATGTGCCACCATTAGAGAGTCTGAATGGCTAAGGGGAGTGAGGCACTTGTCACAGAAAGCATACATCATGTCTGTCAAATATGCACCAGAAGTCAGGCCATGAAAACACAGCACAGAAGCCTGAAACTATCCTCAACCACTTTCAATCTGCCTTTAACCTGTTCCAACCTGTCTTTTCCATATTATCAAGCTGTTTTTATGGTTTTGTTAAGATCACCATTATTTCATTTTGGCCCCTGAGAAGCTCCCCTGCTCTCCTCCTCTTCAACCCCCTTTCATCTCTGAGTTTAGGACATACAAAAGTCCTTTTTGTCCCACTTATGTTGTTAGCACTCTTCAGTCATACACTCCTCTGCTGTCACTACACAACTCATCTATCACAGTGATGCAATGTTCTAGGCCATTCTGCTAGGATGTTCAGCCTAAGCCAGGAACTCACAAGAGGCAAATGGTGTAGATATGAGAAATCAGCTCATTCTTGGTGTCCACATTGCAGGTTGAGGCAGTTCAACATTGCTCTTTGTGCTCAGAGCATGGAAAGGCATCTCTCTCTTCACTGCTGAAACTGTGTCAGCGTTTCCATGCCTGAAGTTGCCCGGAAGGGTGTTCTGGGGTTTGCATGAGGCACTGACCTTGAACAGTGGCAGTTGGCGCACGGAAACGTGCATAGGAAGAAGGATGTCAAAAAGGTTTTCTTCTTAGGATGCCTTCTTCCCATGCAAGATGCCTTATCTCTAAAGATAAAGGTGTAGCTAGCCTTGTATACGACCCTTTCCGACATGGTGGCTTTTCCGGTGATTGTTGCTTGAATTCCTTGATCCCCTAATCCAGTATGGAGATAATCTATTATATGTGATTTCTTCTCCTTTGTATACCATATATAAGGAGGAACTGATTAGATTGATGCTTCTCAAGACTATTAATTCCCTATTTTTCTTCGCATTTATTTCCCACATGTTACCAATTTTGTTCCTGTTCATCTTCAATGAAGAACTTCCAAGATTGCCAAGGATTTTATTTCTGTCCTTTGTAGCTTTATCCCCCTAACTGGAATCTCTTAAGGAGACACAGAACATCTTTCAAGTAAGTGCAAGGTGTCAACGTGGTTACTGGTGCAAATTACCCTTTCCTCGGGCGGTCAAGAAGAAAACTTGCATACCTTTCAGCCCTTGACATAAAAAAAAGCGTTTCTTCCTCCTTTCCCTCTGCCATCATCTGAGTCACACTGGCCACTTTTATGTTTTGTGGCCACGGCTAAGCCATCATTTACCATTTTCGAATCGAGAGTCGCTGTTGGTCCACCACTGAGATGGAGCCACAAATTGATGATTCTGCCTAGCTGTCCTTAGTGTATCTCATGTAGGCCTGAAAACTGGAGGAATAAAACTTTTAATTTTTTTTTAATTAACATTTTTAAATGCAGCATACAATAATCAAGCAGTTCAATCACATTTCTTGGTGTCTCATGGTCTTCCATACAGTCTAGGCATCACATCACATCCTGTCAGTTTCTGTACAGTTACACCCTTGTAAGCTCATGGCTTAAAAGTACAAAAGGAGATAGTAGGCTAGCGTATATATATAATTGCTCTAGCTTCCATTGTCTCTTATCCCAGTTCCCAGCCATAGGTTCTGAAGGCTGTGCTGTGTTCAAGGGAGGGAATCATATATGTTTTGGGATCTCTGTTGTGTGTCGTGAGGTGTCAGGGCCTTCATTGCAGCTCTGTGGATGTGGAGGGGGTTGCCCATTCCCCCGTCTCCTCCGGATGTGTAAGCAGGAAAGTGCGTAAGGGGTCCCAAATGTCTCTTGGCCTAGAGGTTGTAGGTAGTAATTCTGCATATATTAGCGTCCGTTCTTGCCAAAGGAGAAGGTCCATGATCCACTCCTTAAATTTCGGTGCTCGTCCTGTGCCCCACCTACATGCCACCCTCCGTTTGGCCAGCAATAGTCCCAGCGTTACATATTTACGGTATTCTGAGGGTATGTCCGTGGTGTATCCCAAAAGAGCCACTATAGATGTTGGTGTCAATGCTGTCGAAATCATATGCCCCATCGCCTCAAAGACGAGTCCCCAGAAATGTCGAATCTCTGCACATTCCCAAGCAAGATGCAGGAAGCCTGCCTGTTCCTGCCCACATCTATCGCAGGTATCACTATCCCGTAACTTATATTTGAAAAGTTTTACAGGGGTATAATATAGTCTCTGGAGAAATTTGTAATGGATAACTCGCAGTTGACTATTGGCCGATACTTTGCCTGTCTGCTGGCAGCAGTATCTCCATTTCTTCTCATCGAGGGGTTCCCCCAGCTCCTGTTCCCAGTTCCCTCTGGCATTCTCCGTAGGCATTCGTGTCCCCTTTCTATCTGTTATGATATATTAAAGATATCGCGTGGGCAGGGTTTGTGTTCTGGAGAAGGCAGTGCAATGGACCCATCATAGGGGGTTCGTCAGGGTAGGTAGGAGTTGCATCCCTCACGCTCTGTCTCAGTCTAACGTACATGAATAAGTCAATCGCATCAGGCTCTCCATCTATTAAAAATTGCTCCTTTGTGCGAAGCGTGCCATCTATGTAGAGATCTCCCCAAGTCTCAACACCAATTCTCGTAAAGAGCAGGCGGCATTGTAATTCCTGGGTTAACGCTATGGCTGGGTGTCGGATCACTGGGAGCAACGGTGAGTAGAGCATCTGTATATCCAACCTTTTTGCAATTTTTTGCCATGCAGTCACAGTTCGCTCCACAGTAGAGGAGCCCACTTCATTCGCCCTGGCTTGCGTGGCTATAAACCCTGACAGTGGTGTCGGCTGCATATAATACTGTTCTACCGCCAAATGCGGCATGACGGGGGGAGGGTTGAACCAATATGCTGCATAATGTGCCTGTGCACTAACATAGTAGAGTTCAAAATCAGGGGCTTCAAGTCCCCCCTGCGCATAGGGCAACGTCAGGACCTCCCACCTCAATCTGGGCTGCTTCCCTCCCCCAGGCAAGTCGTATCATCTGAGTCTTTAAAGTTTTAAAAAATGCCGGTCCCGGAGGATGCGGGATGTTAACAAAAAGATATAATAACTTAGGCAGGATCACCATCTTCATTAGGGAGATCCTCCCTGCCATAGACAAAGGCAATGCCACCCATCTCCCTATTGACTCCGTAATGTGGTAAATCGCTCTTCCATAGTTTGCTCGTAGGAGCTTTGAGCGATCTCTGGTTATAATAATTCCCAGGTATTTAACCTCCTTGGGGCACCATTCAATAGGGCAGTCAAGAGAGTAAGGGCGCACAGCGTCAGTAAGCGGGAGCATCTGAGACTTCCCCCAATTAATTTTGATACCAGAGAGCTCTCCAAATGCAATGAATTCTCTCAAGATTGGGTTGAGACTGATCTGGGGTTCTCGCGCATATAGCGTAATGTCGTCGGCGTATAGTGAAATCAGTACGCGCCGTGTAGGATATTCAAGGGCCCATTCCCGGTGCCCCTGCCTGAGCCTGGCCGCTAAAGGCTCAATAGCTAAGGCAAATAACAGCGGCGAGAGCGGGCAGTCCTGTCGCGTGCCTCTCGTGATGTCAAACCAGGGTGAGCAGGCTCCGTTTACTATAGCTCTCGCGCGTGGTCGTGTATAAAGCAGTCGTACCCAGGATAAGAAGCCAGCCGGCATTCCCATCCGCTGCAGTATGCCGAACAGGTAGTCCCATTCCACCGAGTCGAACGCCTTGGTGGCGTCTAAGAATACTGCAACTGCTTCCAGGTCTGGGTCCATGTCTAGCATTGCCGCGAAGAGGGTTCGCAGGTTATGAGATGTAGCAAGACCTGGCACAAATCCTGCTTGGTCAGGTAAAACCAGTGCTGTCATGAGGAGGCTCAGTCGGTTCGCAGTCATTTTAGCTAATATCTTTGCATCACAATTAATCATAGAGAGGGGTCTATAGGAGTCGCAGCTGTCTGCTGGCTTCCCTGGCTTAAGTATGGATATTATGGAGGCCTCTCTCATAGTGGGAGGCAACTCGCCTAGCTCCAGGGCTTCTTCATACACCTGCTTGAGTATCGGAGCCAAGTGCTCTATATACGTTTTGTAAAATTCGGCCGGTAGGCCGTCTGGCCCAGGGGCTCTGCCAGATCGGAGCTGCATTATTGCGGCTCGTACTTCATCTAATTCAAATTCAACAGAGAGAAATTCTCTCTGTGAGTCTCCTAACCATCCCTGGGCAACTGGCTCCAGATATTGTTGTAATGCTACCGGATGTTTCCGCGTCGAGGTGTATAGTATGGAATAGAAAGTTTGGAAGGGTTGAAGGATGTCTAGCGTGTCTCTGGCAGTGTCTCCCTCAGGGGTCTGTATCTCCAGAATGTAGCTCGAAAAACGAGGCTTACGAATTTGTTCTGCTAATGTCTTCCCTGGCCTCTCGCCCTAATCGTAACTTGAAAATACTTCCCTCGGAACCGGCATTCTCTATCAGCTGTTTCTTGATAGTCCGTGATTGTGTCTCTGAGCTCAATATACTTCTGCGGGGTTGGTGAATGATTTATGTCAGTATCGATTTGCTTTATTTCCTTCTCTAGTCGCGTGAGCGTTGATCTCAGGTCTCTCAGAACTCCCCCCCCCCCCCTTTAGCAATGCAAACTCCCCTAGCGGTGACTTTGAACGCCTCCCACACCGTTGCCATATGTTCAACCGAGCCTACATTGCGCTGAAAGTAATCTTGGATTTCCTGATCCATCTCAGCACAGAATGCTGTGTCTAAGAGCATAACGGGATTTAGGCGCCAGTTCATGTAGGGGGTGTGTGATATCGGTGGAGAAAGGCCCATAAGCACCGGCGAATGGTCCAAATAGGTACGCGCTGTATGTTCTACATTAGTCAGCCACGTGCTGAGTCCTCTAGTAATTATCCAGTAGTCCAATCGCGACCACGTTGTATGCGCTACCGTATGACATGTGCCTTCCCGCTTCCCCGGGTGCACATGTCTCCAGGCATCTAATAGACCGTGCTCTTTCATTATATCACCTAGTGGGCGTTGGGAGCGGGTGTAATGGTGTGATTGCGGTCTCGACCTATCCAGCTTCAGGTTAAGAGTGACATTGAGGTCCCCTCCCCATATTATATGTGTAGATCCAGTATCTAATATTTTCCCCCATAGTGTGGCGAAGAACATAGGATCATCCACGTTAGGGCCATAGCAACTAACCAGGGTCACTGAGTGAGAGGCTAATGCTCCCCATGCTAAGCTGTAACAGCCCTGAGGATCTGAAATCATGCCCGCGGGTACATACGGGGTATTCTTTTTAACGAGGATTGCTGTGCCTCGCGAGTAGGTGGAGTAGGATGCAAAACAGCTATAGCCTGCCCATCTAGTAGCAAACCTCTGTGGCCTCTTGGGGTCGAGGTGAGTTTCCTGGAGCATCGCAATCTGTATTGAGTGTCTATCTAAATATGCTAGTATTTGCCTGCGTTTTCGGGGGTCTCCCAAACCCCTAATGTTCCAAGTCAGCAGGCGTATCACAGGGGTCTTGTCAGAATGGGTCATTGTGCCTGGTTATCGTGTTGCATTCTTGCCAGCAAATGAGGGCTCGTAAGTGGCCTCGTCTCACACGCCAATCGGCTCCATGAGAGTTGTGTAGGGCGTCTACTTGTATGTGATGCATGCTACATGGTGACCCTGGGGTGTGTATCATGTCATACTGCATTAAAACTAAGTACAAACATTTCCCTGTCCCTCCCCCCACCCACATCGACAACCCAAACTTGTTGTGAGTACCAATCCCACCCCTATGTTCAGAATCAGCAACATTTAAACGTTTCATTGACAGCTACTTCAACAATAGACTACACTATAGGTCGGTGCAGACCAGGGACAAGGGGGGGGGGGAGAAGGGATGGACGGAAAGAAGGAGGAAGGGGAAATGGCGGGGGGGGTGAGAAAGAAGAAATTACGTCTCTGTCTCCTATAGGGGAAGGAAGGAGGAAGACTCGCAAGTGGTCAGGGTCAAGGTGGCGTATCCCCAAGGGTTCCGCAGGGAAGTGCTTTTTAGGGAAAGATCGGGGAAACAAAAAACTCTACTAGTACCAGGGGGCTCGCCCTGTGGGGCAGCTTCAGAGGGCGCTTCTACCCGCTACTCCCTCCCCTGCAGTCCAGGAAAGTATGGGAGCGGGTCGCCCGGGATTGGATAGGTATGCTCGCTAGTTTCCTAGATTACATACGAAATTGTCACTTGCGTCAATCTATTGCAATGAGGTTCTATGTGAAAATTCTACCAGTTTTAACCAGTTCAGCATATATAAAGTTCTTATTTATCAACGTCGGTTGCAGTTTACTCAAGGCCGTCCTCTCCCTTAACTGATCAGTCATTATCGGACAGCTTCGAAGACGATCGGGCCTCTGGATCATCAGGCTCTTGGGTCGATTTCTGCTTTTTCAGCTTTCGCAGATAGTTCTCGACCTGTTGTGGGTTGGTGTAGAAATGTTGTTTCCCCTGATGCGTTATCCGGAGGCGTGCAGGGTACACCCTCACATAGTCTATGTCTGCCTTCATCAGTTTCCTCTTGACTAGTGCAAATTTCTTTCTGGCTTCTTGAACGGCAACAGTAAAATCCGGGTATAGAGAGACGGTGTATCCATCATATGTCAGTTGTTGTTTTGTTCTCGCCTCAGGGCCGTGTCCCGGTCTCTGTAGTTAAGAAGCTTGGCGACGATTGGCCTGGGCGGTGCCCCGGGAGGCGGTCTGGAGCGATGCGCCCTCTCCACCACCAATTGGGCAGAGAATGCCTCCATGCCAAACAGACCGCCCAACAGCTTTTCGATGTAGTCCTCCATTTTCCCAGTGTTGGCGCTCTCGGGTATTCCTAAACCGCGTATGTTGTTGCACCGTGAGCGCGCTTCGAGGTCCTCGTTTTTGGCCGCTATAACTTTTAGCAACTTGTCCATTTGTGACAGTTGCTTATCTTTGGTGGTCGCTGCGTCCTCTAGATCTGAGATTCGTTGCTCTGTCTCTCCAATGCGTGCGTCGTGCTTTTCCAATTTGTGGGCCAAGAAATAGATTCGGTTGCACAGGGTGTCCATTTTAGATTCAATGGAGGTGAGGCTATGTTTCATAATAATAAGGAGTGCTTTTAAGTCATCTTCCTCCGGCCGTGAGTCTTCGGTGTTCTGATCTGCAGGTAATTGCTCTGTTTCACCCTGATGTCTCGGCGTCTTGCGGGCCCCAAATGGCAGCCTAGACTGCTTGGGATCAGTCTTGCCCATTGGGCTGAGTTATATTTCTGTTAGCGCCTCTCAGTGCAGGTGGGCGAGTTGTTGAGTAATTATAAAGCAAAGTCGTTATCTCAAGACGCGCATCGAGTGCAGTTATCAAAGATGTGCCCCCTATCCTTCCTTACGAGATGTCACCTCTCTCTGGAGCGTTTCTAGCCTCCGCAGGATTGGGGGCCTTCAGTCCATGCCACTCGCCCTTCTCAGTACAAAGGAGATCCGCAGCGGAGGTCTGGCGTCCGATAACTATTATTTACTTTGTGTATCTGTCCTCAGCCCGAGCGATATCGGGGGGGGGGGAGGGTTCCTCCAGCCCACACCGCTCCTTCAAAGTATAGGCGCGGCACCGGCCTGCTCGCCTCTCAGCTCTCCCGTGGAGCACTCAGCAACCGCAGTGGCCCGCAGCTCCTAATCTGGAGGTCCTGTTCTCGCGCCTTCCGGCGTCCAGGCTTTCGTTCTGCCCCTCCCTTCAACTGCGGTGCGGGGGCTGATCTCCCCAAGTATGTAGGAACCACGCTGTAATAGGCGCACGTACCTCGCCGAGTAGACCCAAACGGTTGTGTAGGTCACTTCCGGGCCGCCGCCGCTCTTCGCAGCTCTGCTGATTTTGCTTTCACGAGGGCACGGACTATCGCCTCCTACGATCTTTTTGGGCAGATCAGGCCTCCCTTCAGCCGCAGCGGCTGTATCTAGGCCCTCCAGCGCTCGTGGATTCCGGAGTGCGCATCCTTCCTCCAGTCAGTCCGGGTCCCCGCGGCCTGGTAGGGCCTCCCGCCGTCCGGCCGCAGCTTGCTGACTTCAAGCGGGGAGGCAGACTCAATTATCCCCGCAGGCCGCTACCACTCACAGTTCTCTCTGTCGTCGGTGCTCCGGCGTTTGTCTCCGCACTGCGGGGCACTTGCACAACTCGATACCAGCCTCGCTTCCTGCAGCGGCGGGGCTCAGCGCGGCCTCTCCAGCCCCGGGGTCGCGTCTTCTCGCTGCGTCACCGCAGTGCTCAGGGGAAAGTCTCTGTTTATCACGAATTCACTGCAAAAAAATTCCTTCTGGCGTCAGTTTCTGCATCCGGCTGCCTTTCGACGTCTATGCTGCAATTTTAACCGGTCGATCACTTCATGGGAGCAGGATATTGTAGAATTTTGTCCCCCGGCCCGCCAGAGCCTCACACAGGTGCGGCCATCCTGCGTGTGCGCCCTCTAGCGCCCCCCAACTGGAGGAATAAAACTTGAGTGTTTTTTGGGTGAAAGTCAGAACCATAATATCCTTTCAAAGGAGGTTACTAAAATGCTTTTTTGTATTTTATTCTTCTTCTCTGATTGCTTAACTATAACTCATGTTTAGGAAAATTCTTTTATTGTGAAATGTTTGTTTTAGTGCTGCCCAGAACCCTATCCCACCAAACCAGTTGTACATGTCTTTTTGGCCTGAGTCTAGACCTGAAAAAAGGTTTATTTTGCCGGATCGAAATGGCAATTTAAAACTGCTCCACAGGCTGCAGTGGCTGAATTGAAACATGTTTTAAAGAGCTGCTTTAGTGGGTGGCACAATGAGTGCTGCAGGCTTGGTAGCATTTAATTTACAGGCCCTGGGTTGATGTAGTACCATCTACTAGGGACTTGTAAGTAAATTAAATGTGATAATCCGGTGTAGGCAAATTTTACTATGTTTTAGGGAGAGATCACAAGCACTTTCACACTGAATTAGCAGGGGTAAAGTGCACAGTCATAATGCCAACCAAAATTAATTCAGCTTAGTAAGGGAGTGAAGGGGGTGACCCTGCTAAGAGAGTGAGGTCCAACAAACTGATTCTGTGCGCTGCAGGTGTTTGTCAAGTCCCAACCTACACTGCGCGCAGCTACACAGGAGGGCCTCACAGAAGAACTGATGTGAGAAATGCGGCAGGTTGGAGAACATTCCTGGGTTAAAAAGATACTGAGGGACTGGAGAAAAAAAGCCTGCCTTAGTAAGTTGCAAAATGTTTTCTCTGACCAAAAAAAGCTGAGAAAAAGCACTGAATTGAGGGATGCCAATGAGTGTGTGAATGAGTGGGCCTCAGTTTGCCCAGGGGGCTCTTCTGGCTCACTGATATACAAATAATATACTTTGACCAGCTCAAAATGTGGGCCCTTTTCCCTTTGTTCAAAATAGTCTTGAAGGGTACTGGGATTACATCCACATAGTGCTATTTTATTGGTGCTGAATTGGAAGGAAAAATACACCAATTCAAATGTAACATACAAACTGATTTTTGTATTCATTTTTCAGACTGAAAATGCAATGGATGTTGTTCATAAACAGAAGCAGACACAGTATAAAAAAACAATAGACGTAAGTATTTCTTTGCAATAGCTAAGTCATAATTTTGTCCTTCTTGCTTTGAGTGTTAGCATACCTCTTTATTAGAAGAGTGAGGTCTCAGTGTGAGTGAGGCTGGAGGTGCTTCATTGGAGAGTGACTGTGGGTGTGTACTATCATGGTCCTTGCAGCATGACAGATGTCATGCCACTGCTATGATTGTCGGTAGCAAAAATGTCAATTACTGCTTTAACAAGCATAGCAGTGAAGTACTAACAATTTCTATTCTCCAGTACATTTTAGATGTATACTTTAGAAAGCAATGGGGTCTCAGTGGCCATCTTTTACTCCTCACCCTGCTGCCTCACAGAAGACATCTTGCAGCCTTCTAGAAAAACAAATGTAGTATGTTTCAGGCAGTCTGATTGACCTCAGTGTGGGCCAAATAGAGAGACCAATTTAATTTTAGAGAGGGCTGGATTATCACTTAATCTGACAGGCTGCCCTCTGACCAAATAGAACCGACCCCTGTTTTTAGGCCATTCTGATCAGGATCGTAGTTTAGTCAGTGAGATTCAGCGACTGTGAATCATATATTTCCCAAAGCAGTGGACCGCAGGGTGAAGGTGGGGGGTGGGGGGGATTGAGAGGACCAGGTTTTTGGGGCAGTACTGATTTGCACTAGGTGTGCCTGTAGCTAAAATGGCACAGTGGGCGAAAAACAATGGGTTGGAATGCTACCCCGAGCGATCCCCAATGTAGACTATTTGCAAGCATTCATCCCATCACCTTTTGGCAGCCGCGGCCGCTGCAGGTATGAGTGGTGCGGCCGGCTGGGGATTTCGAGAGACGACCACGAGGGAAAATTAACTATTTATTTAATCTTCCCTTGTGGTCGCTCTCGAAATCCCCCACCCGCCCCCCCAGCCCCACCACCCCACCGCTGTTACCTGCAGCGGCCGCAGGTGCCTTTTGGGCGTTTCATTGCCAGAAGTATGCCTGGAATGCACCCATTCAAGGAGTACTTCTGTGGGTGGAGATTTACTACTTTTTCAGTAAACTAGTCACTATACATATCTGTAAGATCCTGATAAAAAATTAGAAAGTTAAAAACTCTTAATGAAATAAGAACAACGAGAAAAACTGACACAGACATAGCAGACCTGACTCAGGGCCCCCGGGACCCAACTACTAAACCAAGAATGCACTTGAGGAGAGTCACACTCCAAACTTGCACACTGAAACTATGCCCCTGCTGGTCCCACCTGGGCTTCTCCCAGAGAACTTGTGACTAGAGTCACGAACAACACAAGGGCCTGGAATCCATGTACACAATCACTTATTTTAAATGTATTTTCACTGCTAGCACTCTTCTTCGTCTCTGCTACAAAAAGCCTTGATGGTACAGTTGTCAAATCAGTCCAAGTCAGCAGGGCTACATGTTTCTAGTCCCTTTTAGAAGTAATATTATCAAGTGGCAGATTGCTCCATGTACTAAGCCCGAGTCACAACCAGAGGAAGGGGCACAGGCAAATTAATAGGGTGAGTCAAGCCAGAGCCAAGCCTTGGGTCTGGCTTGGCTCGAAGAGTCTGTGCACGATCCAAGCCATGAAAACATATGGCATCATGCAACAAACATAACGTAAACATTGAGTACAGTCTCTTCCAAATTCACAAAGGGCGTTTCTTTAACTCGCGGAAGCATTTCCTTTTAGTACATCAGATTATGTCACTGCATAGGCAGATGTTCATGAAAAGTTTTGAAATATTCATGGCTCACCCCACGACAGTGCCATTAGTGAACTAAGAAGCAAGTCAGTAGTCATGTAAATCTTAAACATGTCCTAGATTCGTATCATAGATGGAGTAACATTATAGTACATTAAATCAAACATAAGAGGTGCTTGTACAGCGCAAATCCTGAACTCAAGTATTTAAAAGTGCATTCATGTGTGATAATAAAGAAAAACGAGGCTCTGGATTATGTTTGCTTAGGATCACACAATTTGGACAAGCAGGGAAGCCGGTATTGATTCCAGTTTATCTGGTTTCACATTTCGAAATTCGGCCACCAGAGAGGCATCTCTCTCTCTCTCATTTCACATCAGAGGTCTCTGTTTTGTCTTTTAAAACCGAACCAGATATAGCAGAACCGACGGAAGGCCCTCAGACCCAACAAGAAAGCCTGACGCTACACCCCTGATTGGCAACAAAGCAACCAATCAGACCGTCTATAGATTCAGCAGCCTTAGCAGCCTTTCTAGATTAGTTTAGCCACAGAGGATAACCATCATTTCTGAAGGCACAAAGAAAGTTGGCCAAAAACCAAGACTGTAATGATATGATTTCCACCTTGCAAGAGCCTGGAAGAACAGAAACTGGCAGATCACCTTCAGAATCAGGGCTACAGGCATTTCGCCTTCTCCTTAGCATGCAATCCATTGCTACATTTTTCAGTTAAACTCCAATGTTGCACCAATTGGGTTTATTATTTATTTTATTTAAAAATGTATTGGAGGCATTTTAATAGCCTGGACCTAACCACTAGTGAAGTACATCTCAAAAAAGAGCTTAAAAGTGTGGGTTTTTGGGTATGGGCAGCAAGTCGGGTACCATTTGGCTGTCTTCTGGTAGGAGGAATTAGGAGTGTTCTTGATTCAGTCATTGTTGTGTTCTCAGTTACGCATCAAAACTTGCTCTGGGTGTCTTGTGAAACTCCTGCGGAGTGAAGTTTATTGTGGGGGGTGGAGAGGGGAATTGAGTGGTGGTATTCAAAAGTGGATTGCTTTGAATACAGTGTAAGAGATTTTGAAGTTGATTCAGTATGAAATGGAAGAGGAAAGTTGTTGTTTTAGCAATCTGTGGTAGCAGCATAGAAGGATTTTGGAGCACAATGAAGTCTAGTAATTTAGTGTAAGTAACTAGAGCATTTTAAGTGCCCATAAAGGAGTAGCTTTTTAGCCACACCTTGACATGTACCCAAACGTCTTTGCTGTATGAGGGAGAAATCTAATTTTGCCTTCATTAAGTCTTAAGGAGAAAGAGCTCACCCAATATATCCGCTTCTCCAGGAAGGTTGAAAATGTCCTGATTTGTTCCTTTGGGTGGATGTAATCTGTGCATACAATGAGAACAAGGGAGTTTACTTCTTCAATATCACCTGTTTTTAGCTCTCTATGTTGACAGTCAGCGTCTTCGTCTTGTTCCTCATGAATATCCTCTTCTCCTTACAACCAATGTAGGCTAAACGCTCATATGAACAGAGATGTCGAGAAAAAGAAGACGCTGACCAAGCACTAAATCGGAATGCAAACATTGTAAATCAGAAGCAGCAAGATAAGGTATGTTGTGCTAGCAAAAGCAATGTCCTCATCTTTATCAAACCGCGCTTCTCTTAACTTTTCCCTGACTTGATATGTAACAGGCTGGAAGTTCTGGTACGATTCCAATCTATAGAATCTTACCAGATAGCATATACTTGGTCTAACAGGCTGGAGCACATGCTTTGGAAATTGTGTGGGTATTGCTGTTATCAGCACCAGCCTATTACGTTTCCAAAGATGGCATCACCCCTTTTTACTTTTTTTTTTTTTTTCTTTATGAACAAATATATTTAAGATGTTTCCTGTAGCTCCAGATATCTTCACTTCGTGATCTCCCGTACAAAAAGCTGCACAATGGACCTATATATCTCTGAGTTTGACATGTGGTGTGGTGACATGTGGTCTACCTTAATGGTTAGATAGATGCAGGTTCTGGTTTTTGATCCGTTGAGCTTTCTCCTTGGGGAAAATGAGGTTGCTACGCTGAGGAGGTTACTTAAGAACGATAGTAGTAATGCATAAAATCCATTCTGATTGAGGACCCCAAACAATCGGATTTCGTCTGCCTAGTCGTACCTGATCCCTGCATCACCCAGTCTGTTATCCTTCATAATACTGGTTGAACAGTTACGTTTATTAGATTTTCTTGGAGACTAGTTAGGGCGCTCTCCAACTTTCCACAGACCAGGGCTATTGAACTACTAAGGATGTGGGCCAATGTGCACTTCCTCTGGCACGTCTGTTTGGTGGGTGATCAAAGATTTCTCATCTTCGTACAGCCAGGTCTAATGTTCACAAGTACCAGCGTCCTTTTTCAGAACTTCTTTTTCACTGTGTATATAAATTGAAATATAATCCTGGTGTCTACAAGCCTTCATCAGACTGCGTTCAGTGCCAATTTATTGTATCGTACATTGTCAGAAGATATCTAATCTTAAGCTGCTTCCTAACTAGTAGTACATTGTCAGTTTTTTGGGATAGGCCAAAGCAAATCAAATTTCTTTAAGCCACAGGTTAAATGACCAGAGCTTTGGTCAGTTCCATTCAGTGGTTTGTTTAGGGAAGTGGTAAAACTGGCAAGTAGGGAAAGTTGGACTTTGTTCCCTTCTGACAACTGCATTTACTTGGGCAGTGAGAAATATTCCAGAATCACGTGCGGTTTTGACACTGCATGCTGGATCTGTCTCGAGGGATGGAGCATAGTGGAATGGAAGTGTATCATGCTTTGCATCTTCTAATAACCTTGGGGACTGATTTAAAATTAGGCGGGCAGCTCGCCATCTGCTAGTGGGAGGAGGCCATTACCTCCTTCATCCACCCTGCTGGACTACAGCCCACTATATTTAGGGCTTGACTTACGGTTTAGGAGACAGGATACTTTTTTTCAAACACGACTACCTGGCCTGCCAAACCCTCCATCTTGCCACTTCATTGAGATGGATGGACCTTAAGTATTCTGGTGACGAAGCCTCCAATCGCTCTGTTTATGGAATACTTCCTTTCATTGCCCAACAGAATAGGGGCCATTTGAGGAAGAACATTACACTGCCTTCCCTGTTTAGCATGGATGGTGTAATGTATGTTTTTTCCTGTGATTACCACCAGGAAAAAACATGCAGTGAGGTACAGAAAAAAACAATAATGAGCCATAAATCCTGGGGAAAAACTTTCAGGATGTGGGGGGTCGTTTGTTGTTTTTCAGAAACAGACTCCTACTTTGGGAGTTTGTTCCAGAAAAACAAGAAATTGTCAAAAGTTTGGTGGATGGATGCCAAAACCGATGGTGGCCAATCAGAAAACTTTCAGTACATGGAAAGGAATTGCCGTGATGGTGGTTCCGTTCAATTTACAAAGATGACCAATTGGTCGACAGAGTACCGTTAAGATTGCATAGGAAATTTTCGCCGCCATCCGACAGGCAGTTCTCCATCCACCATATGGGTGTTGATGAGGATGGAATGGTTTATTATGCTGAAACTAGCTGAGAGGTACAGCAGTATCAAGAGGCAGAAGTTGTATTGAACCATCATTGGGGAATCAGCTATGATTTGTATGTCGGAATGGTAATTGTGCAGCAGGTGTTTGGCTTTGATGTGCTCTTTAAATTTTGCGTAGACTGCTTTTTCAGTGATGAACCAGCAGTTGATGAGGTTATCAGAATCTAGAGTAGGTTTCTTCAGGAGTGGGAGGATGTGGTCTGTCTTAAGAGCTTGTGGGAAGAGGCCTTGAGTGAGGGAGACATGGTTAGTAGTGGCGAAAAAGCTGGTGAGTGATGTTGAGAAGATGAGTTTGAGAACTTGAGCTTTGAAAATTTGAACTTTAGAGTTTGTTGGTTGGGTTACATTCTGTGCCACATTGAGTGTGTTGATTAAGACAGGTGCCTCTTGTTTTTCATGCTTGATTTGTTTTTGAAATTGAAGTCACCAAGGAGGGTGGTGTAAGCGTGTTGAATTGATAAAATCATGAGGGGGTCTGATAAGTCAACTATGTAGACCTTTTTCTGTCCAGGAGACTTGTAAATGAGGTGGAATGTTTCAGGCTGAGTGGCGGAGAGTGAGAGAAGGCCTGGAGTTCAGATTTGCTTACACGCCCAAGGTGTATGACAGAGAGACTTTCTTGATGTCAGAGGCTTTATCCCTTCCTACGTGCATGTTTAGCATTTGCAAGGATGTGATTGTGAGCGATGTTTGTCTGATGACGAGTGCTTCAAGATTGTGATAGGCGATGGGTTGTGCAAGGCCTTGGATGTGGTTAATCAGCATGAGTTAGAGTGGGTGTTTGGTAGGTTGAGGGTGTATTGTTAGTGTGATGTGTAGGATATTGGGTCTATGCTTTGTGAGAAAGCGGTGTGACCGTATGTGTGGTCTGGGTATGATTCTTGGGATCGGTTGTGAGGGTGCTGGGCAAGAGACCTGATGAAGTCTTGCCTTCTACGAATGTGCCACAGTTGCAGTGAAGCAGGGGGTCTGGCCAAAGGTCCTTCCTGACTCTAAGAGGCCCAAACAGTTGGGCGGGTGAAGATACAAGAATGCAGAGGCCAAACTATGCAATACTAGCAGGAACGGGCTGTTAATCATATCTGGTCGCACTGCCGAAGTAACAGAATACTCCCAAACAATTCTAGGATGACCACACCCAGGAAACCCTGGATCTGAGCCCCAGACTTGGGAACAATATCGGCATCAGACTGCACAGTGACACAACTCACCTAAAAAAGGACCTAGCTCACCAATTCTTCTGGCCAATGTAACTGGCACTTAAAATACGACTTGCATACTCAGAAATTGTAGTTTAACATCAGTGAGAATTTCAAAGGGAAAATCCTTGAAGGGCTTTCAAAAACAATGGTAAATCTCAAGCTGGTCTGGGTATAAAAAATCCCTTAATCATCCTGAATTCTATAATCTCTTTCTTTCCTAAGATATCCTAAATCTTACAAAAAGCTCATTTTGTGGGCCACTGCACCCTTAGGTTAACACTGTCAAATTATTTTCCAATCCATCATGTACAAATTGAAGAATACAAAAATATTTTGCAATTAACTGGAGAGAAAGATCATATAAGACACCGCAAGTGAAAATTCTTTCAGTGTTTAGAATAACCCTTAAGTGCAGAAGGGCATCTAGATCTTTGAATGGCCTCAGCTAAATGGACCGAGACCTTTCTATTCTGAAGCCCATTTCTGTCAACCTCCGTACAGAGAATGCTAGAAGTTGAAGAGGAAACGGACAAAAAGGGAAGATAGATATAAACTGTAGCAGAGGAAACAAAGCTCTACCTATCTAAAATAGACGTACCACTATTATCTCTGCTGCAGCCTCCTGAATTTTCGGAAACAGGCGACATATGAGTGGAAAAGGGGGAAATGCATATAATAGAAATGGTTGGCAAGATATAAACAGGGTATCCACTGCGTATGTGTCTGGTGAAGGAAACCAAAAACAGAATCTTGTAAGGTGTGTTTGCTGGAAGAAACTAACAGATCTACAAAAGACTCTCCAAATCTGTCCTGAATTTAGGGGTTCAACAGGGTTGTGCCCTATAAACTTGTACTGGTGTCTGTTGTCACTGCCTGAGACTATTGGTTCAGTAACAGATGCATGGAGAAGGGTAACAGGAGTATTTTTGTCCTATTGCATGGATGCTGGACTTCAGAACTTCAACAGATCTTCTACATGCTGACAAAGGTGAGGCGGGACCCCTTAACTGCAGCACTTGCAAAAGGGGTCTCAAACCCCAAGACATTGCCTTCAAGCCCAGGAGGGGCGAATTAACATCACCCTCATAAGCGCTCGAAGACCCGTGGGGTACGCCAGAACTGCAGCACCTGCGAAAGGGGGCTCAAATGCCCACAAGACATTGCCACCAAGCTGGGGCTAATTAACATCGTGCTCATAAGCGCTTGAACACCCACAGAGACATCAGAACTGCAGCACTTGTGAAGGGGGGCTTAATTCCCCACAAGACAGTGCCAACAAGCCCAGGAGGGGCTAATTAATATCACGCTCATAAGCGCTTGAAGAACCACGGGCGCATGACGTGAGCAGAATGCGCCCAGCCCAATGCCCAGGCGAAGACCAGGCCAAGAGCGGGCTCGTCATCGACTAGAAGAGGCTGGGCCATCCCTCTTGGTTTGTTGGCTTAACAACAGTGCACAGTGAGCTCTCGTTAGTCGCTGCACTGCATGGGTTCAATCAGGGAAAATATGGGCAAACGCAAGCTACCTGGGAATAGAGACAATGCCATTGCGAAACCATCTGGAGGCACTACGCTTGACTCTTTTCTAGCCCGCGATGTTTAAGTAATTACTACAGAAATTGATCTTGTGGAGAGATTTTTATCCCTAGATTTTAGAGATGGCTCTAGCTGTTCCCAGCCAGGCAGGGCCAGGCAGGGCCAGCCAGGGCATCATCTAAGTGTGGGAAGTGAGGACATTTCCTGTATTATGTTGCCCACCGTCCAATGTGCCTGAAATGCAAGCCTATTTACCTTCAATTAGCTTTCATAATAATTCTGATTCCGTGAACGCAAGTGACAGTGGGCCCTCAGCCAAAAGAAAGCATAAACCCAAGCAAGTGATTACATCCAGAGTATTCAGAGTTCAAAGGAATACTGACAGGAATATCTTGCCCACCCCTTTGCAGCCCATCCTGTCTTCATCGTTTGCAAATGGTGCATCCAGTGAAGCCCCACATATCGAATTGGATTTTGTTCTTGAGAAATTTAAATCCATTGTGGTTGCTTGTGTTACTCCGTTGGTGGACAAGATACATAGCCTGGAAGATGCTACAAACCTGTTGGCCCACCAGGCCCTTGTCCAGCCAGCCATGTCCAGTACAGAAAGGCCTTTGGCTCCGAGCACTGCCTCTAACTCAGGTTTACAACCACCCAAAGGAGATATGATTGCCAATGTCCAGCCCTCCTCCTCAGAAGCTGAGGGAGCCTTGGTACCTTGGAAGGGAGGTAAACGCTTGCAGAGGAGGTTTAGAGCCCCGAATGGTTTGCCAGATCAGGGTATCGACTCTCAGGTTCAGCCTTTCCCCAATCAGTCATGTTTATATCTTTCCCCTTGATTGCTGCCCCTATCTAGCCATTGTTAGAAATTCTATCTCTAGTTGGCAGAGGTATGTACCCTGTCTAAGTAGGGACCACAATCCTATTCAGGGTAAATCAGATACACACTCTAAATCAACCTGTGCTCACCCTCTGGTAGCTTGGCACAGAGCAGTCAGGCTTAACTTAAGAGGCAATTTGTAAAATATTTGTGCAACACTTAAAACAGTAAAACAGCGGAAACACCACACAAAAATAATCCACACCAGGTTAGAACAATAGCGCTTAATTTATTGAACAAAACAAGAACAAAACAACAAAAGTCCAATTAGTAGAACCGGAGTTATGAATTTTTCAACAGTATGCTGAAATATAGTGCTTAGAAACATAAAGCGCCAACCAGGGCTATCTGGTCATGCTTAACTGGATCAAATCTGAAAATTAAGCCCAACTACGATGGAGGGCAGGTTGGATACAGACACCAACGTTGTCCTGCTGAAAAAGTATCTTGGATGGAGGATGCGCTGCCGTCGAAGACCCGATGAGAGGAGCAGAGGAGGCGATGCTTTGTGGTTGATCCGGCTGGATGTAGGCAATGCTTCAGTTCTGATCTGCACATTCGGAGATGCGTTGTCAGCGAACCCCTTGCGATGAAGGCAATGTGTCGTCACTGAGCCACGCAAATGGTGATGTGATGTCTTTGTTCCCAGCAGGTGATGCGACCGGCGCAACAACGATGATGTGTACTTTTTGCTGACTCAGCACAGAAAACCCACTTCCAAGGGCCCAGGACTGGATTGGCACCACTTGGCAGGATAGGACTCACAGATGGCAAAGTCCAGGTGCTGTCGCAGGGTTGCTGGAAGTTTTTGATGTCCCTGAGACTTCAGAACAGGAGGCAAGTAGGCAAGCCATTGGAGTCTCGCTGGGTTCAAGTGGTGTACCCAGGCAGAGAGGGCACCAGACAGGTCAGAACAGCAGAAAAGCAGTTCTTCCAGAGCAGCAGTCTAGCAGAATATCAGTTCTTCCTTCAGCAGCACAGCAGTCCTTCTTCCTGGCAGAGTATCCACAGTCCCGGAAGTGTACTGAGTTGGTAGGGTCAGAAGTCCATTTCTTATACTCAGTGGTGCCTTTGAAGTGGGGGTGGCTTCAAAGAGGAGCACTGAAGTGCCCAGAAGTCTTCCCTTCCTGCCCTGGCTTCAGACACCCTCCAGGGGGTTAAGCAGTCCTTTGTGTGTGAGCAGGACACAGCCCATTCAGGTGTAAGTGTCAGCCCTTCCCTCCCATCCTGCCCAGAATGACCCATCAAGATGTGAATGGCCTATCAGGCACACCTAAGTTACCTTTGTGTGTGACTGTCTAGAGGGAATGCACTAGGCCCAGCTGTCACCCACCACAGACGTCTATTGTAGACAGGCAGCAGGCACACAGGGCTTAAGAGAAGAAAAATGACAACTTTCTAAAAGTGGCATTTTTAAATAATAAATCCAACTTTACCATTAAAGAGGGGTTATTATTACAGATCCATAGGTACCAGATATGATAGTTCTAATCCTTCTCAAACAGGAATTACACTTATTAAATGTAGTAAGGAATCCCCAATATTAACCTAGGAGAGGGTAGTTCTCACACTAGTGAAAAACTAATTTTGGGAGTTTTTTACTACCAGGACATGACAAACTAAAAAGTATATATCCTGCATTTTACTAACACGGCACCCTGCCCTATAGCCTACCTAGGGCCTTCCTTAGGGGTGATGCATGTGTAATAAAAGGGGAGTTTAAGGCTTGGCAAGGGGTTTTAGAAACCAAGTCGACATGGCAGTAAAACTGCACATACAGGCTCTGTAGTGGCAGGCCTGAGACATGTTTAGAGAGCTACGTTAGTGGGAGGCACAATCAGTGCTGCAGGGACACTAGTAGCATTTAATTTACATGCGCTGGGCACATATAGTGCACTTTACTAGGGATTTATAAATACATTAAATATGCCATTCTGGATACGCCAATGTTACCATGTTTAGGGGAGTGAGCACATGCACGTAGCACTGGTTGGCAGTGGTAAAGTGCCCAGAGTCCTAAGGCCAACAAAAACAGATCAGCAAAAAGTGAGGCAAAACAGACCTAAAGTTGGGGGGAGGACCACCCCAAGGCTGACCGGTCTAACAGCCATCATGACTGGTGTACCACATTTAAACTCCGCTAGGGAGGAATCCACTCTTCAGCCTAATACAAAGTTTGCCACTGGTTGACCCGTAGCTCTGATTCCAACATCAGCTAATACAATGATATCTTGTTTGTGAGGAGGATTGGGTGAGTTGGTCCTTCGACCAAACATTTGAGAGGGTATTGTATTGTAATTAATTGCAATAACCCGGGTCTGGCTCGCCACTGAATTCAATGCGGTGCCAGCAGGCATTTGCAGGGCGCTGACATTAATATTGTTCCCTTAGGCCATTTCTATACACACTTATAACCTAGGAAGGAGGCTGGGCACGGGAATCCACCACTGAGAGCAGATGAGCTGGCTAAATTTACTGTTCTCATCTCTAACAGATTTTTCACTTTGTCAGTCTTGGGTAGCATTAACTGACTCTCATAGACCCCAGTTGCATTTACCGAGATTGTTCATACACAAGGGGTTATTCCTCCTACTGGGAATTGGTCCAGGGAACAAGGTATACTAGTTAAGATAGTCAGTTGGAACATAGCCGATGTCAGGTATAAGCAGCAGGATCCCAAGTGGTTTGATTTTATCTGACAGTAAAATGTAGTCATTTTGCAAGAAACCTGGACCCTTGAGGAGATTATATCGGTTGGCTATGAGAGTTTTACTATACCTGCCGTGTCCCCCTTGGACCAGAGAACACGATGAGGGGAGTATGGCCAGCTTGCTACTGATCACAATACCTCTAAAAATTGTCCCAATAGCTTTAGATCACAGTAGGATTCACAGTGTGTGGGTTGTGCTGCCCAAAAAGTTTAATTTTTTTTTCGATTAAGTTTTATAATTCAGTGTATGAACTGGGCTGACATATAGGGACACTTTTCCAGGTGATGCCAATTTTGAGTGCTAGATCATCTAACCTGTGTAATGATTTTAATGTTATTCTTGGAGGCGACTTTAATGCTAAATTGTGTACCATTTCTACTGTGAGTGATCCTTTCTTGCTGCCCACTCATTGTGCATTCATTGATCAGAGGGGTTGGAAGCTGTATAAGGCATTGTGCAACTCGGGTCTTTCTAGTGTGGTAAAAATAGCGGGTGCCGCCTCTCCCAAAATGCTAGAGCACTTTACATTGTTTGGTACATATAATGCACCATTTCGTCGTAGATATTTATTGTCCATCCTCAGAACTTGCGGTCTGTGCCAATACAGACCGGCCTTGTTCTATTTTCAAATGTTATCTGAGCCGGCGGTATGTTTTGCTGTATTGGCGGAATACAGCAAATTTCTAACATTACCTGATTATAACAAAAAGCGTACCTATAAATTGAATGATTTTTGGTTTTTAACTATTTTGGATTTAGATGCTATGTCACCATGTATTATTTATGTGAGTTTCTTTTTAATATCAATATTTATTGGTGGATGTATGTTTTATTCTTTTATGATTATTTTTTAGTAATGGAGTAAAGATTTACAACAACAAGGTGATGCCTTGCAACATGTCCCTATTACTTGTGCCAAAGGCATGCTGAAGCATGTTGTCAGGAGAACAAGGTAGAAAGAATCTTCCCAATATTTCTGCCCTTTCAGTTGTTATGAACAGCAATCCAAGATCGGATCTGACATGGGCACCTGTGAAGACTCTGTCTCGAGAAACATTTGACTGCCATTTTGGGTAATTGATGATCAATCCATCTCAGCTTAGACCCTCCTGGGCAGCATTCAGACCCTTCAGCATTTCTTTCCTTTATGGAGGATGAAGAAGCCAATTGAACAGATATATAACACTTTCCACCCATGGAAATGCAAAAGTTAAACGGACTGATCCATCAATTTCATGAATACCTTACAGACAGATCTACAGTCAAAGGGCAGAACCTGGAACTGAAAGTGCTTCCCTAAAATGCACAACCTCATGATGATGGTGGTGAATTGGAATGTGATGATCTGTATTCATCAAGGCTAAGGTTACCATAAAAGTTGCTTTTAGAATTAAAGGAATACTTCTCTGAAGTGTCTCTATCTTTTGACATTGTGTTATCTGTCACAAGTCTGTAGTATCCTGTGACTTTCGGAACCAAGAACATCATTGAATACACCACCATACCCTGTTCCAAACCAAAGGGCTGATTGCGATGGCGGCCTGGCGGACCTCCGTCCACTGTTGCGGTGGTCAAAAGACCGCATGACAAGCATGTGGTGGTCTGACCGTCGCATTTCGATATGGCCGCCGTGCTGGCAGTTGGAAAGTGCTCCATATCACGGCGGCTTGTGCTGTGGCCAAGGAAAATGGCAGCAGCACAAGCCACCGTGGTACGGAGCACCTCCGGCACTTCCATGGACCGTGTGCCATGCACCATGTCGTGCATGGTGCATGGAGGTCGTGCATGGCACACGGTGCATGGAGGTGAGTGGGGGCACTACATGCAGCTCCAGGGCCACTTTACAGTGGCCCACAACAGATGGGGTCTGTTTGGGGGCCCTTAAACCTCTTTTCGACCGCCTTTTCATGAAGATCTTCCCGCCATGAAAAGGCTGTCAGAAAGCGATATCATAATCCCGATGGTGGTGCCTGCCCATTCAGGGATATGACTCCAACTGACGCCCCATCTGGATCTCTGATCCTGGCTGAGGCAGCGGTCTTCCCTCTGACCACTGTGGGTTCGACTGCCAGAATTTTAATCTGGCTGTCGGATCGAAGGGCTGTCGGTGGTCGGACTGCCACCATCATAATGAGGCCCCAAGCTACTATATTGACTGCCATTGTTACTATCAGCAAATGAACCACTGCTCTCATTGCTTCCCTCTTGATTGGTTTAGAAGGGCAAGACATATGAATTATCCCAGTTTCTGAAGGAACAGAGGATAACTTTATCTGATAGGTTTCGCTTTATGATGCAAACATCTGAGATGGATTAATCTCCAAATGCTCTGAAGTGTTTTATCTGGCCTCAAAAAGGCCACCTGTGGACAATCCCTAGCATAGTCAGGAGAGATGTGATTTACTGGGTGAAGAGGATATCCCCTTCTGCTCTGAATGACTTCTGAAGTTCTTCCCCCTTTGTCTTCGTGCATTACAAGCCTGTGCCAGGGGTCTTCTATAGGTTTGTTGGAAGGATGACTTGCTTGATGCTTGATTTGCCAAAGTTGAGGATCCTGAAGATTGATGAAAAGAATAAGAATGCTACTTTTCCTTAAACAGATTATGGAACATTTCCTCAAGCTCGGTTCCAAACATCTTTAACAATTCGAAGGCATTCAGAGGGTACCATACTTTTGTCCTGTATTTGTATGCCATTCTTTAAGTAAATATTGTTTTGCAATTTCTGCACCTTCGGCCAGTGTTAATATTATAACAACATTGATAGAAATGTCTGACAAGAATCCCTTCTGACTTTCCATCAGCTCCAGTAAATCTAAACAATTCCGTACCCTCTTGAATGGTTCTTTAAAACAGAAATCAGAGACTAGCTGGTATATGCTCTATAGATCCCTTCTCTCAGGGAAAGAGCGGGCCCAGCACAAGGCGTCTACAGTATAGAGTCAATCTTATCCTTCGGATCCTTTAACATATTCTCCTCTGCCACTGATGTCTTCCCCACCAAGCTGGCCTACAACAAATCAACCAAGACCAACTCTGGCATATTCTTTTCCATATCACCAATCGGATAGAGTTTAGACATGAACCTAGGAACATTATTATCCGGTCTGGGTCCCTCCATTGCCACAAATAACTTCAAACTCCAGGATATCTAGTAATATCTCCTTATCTAAATATTTCCCTGTTTGATCTGAAGAAGGACGTTCCATTTAGTCTGCCTCAGAATAATAACCAGGATCCCGCGTCTGATCTGATTTGGTGGAACAACACAACTCTTACTCTCAGCCATGTATGTGATGACGGAGACGCAACCAATCAGTGGTCTCAGCATGCCATCCTCATTCTGGTTATGTGACAGGACAAAGAACATGAAGAGTTTTGGTAAACCTTTATAGCACCCAGACCTTTACAACACGCAGTGGGATGGGTGATAGCTACCATATTTCCTGTTATTTTTAGGTCGAGCCTGACAGCGCTTGCGCTGACTGCAGGACCTGTTGTATCTCTTCAGTGGGCTTTTGGCACACACACTGATTGCCATTGGTTCTTTCTTGTGGCATTCCAAAATGCTGGCTTTCTAATGGTTCATTGCCCTCAATTGTCCCTCCTTTGGGTGCTTGTTTCAGCAGAGGCGATTTCACTAAGTGATTGTTCTTGTTGAACCTCACATGCTTCCTCCTTGCACAGGAACGAAGGCCCCTCCTCCCGTCTGGCTTTAGTTTGCCTGCCTCTGCTCGTGTTTTCACAGGCTTGTTTCAGTATTCCAAGAGAAATGACGTTGGAACGCAAGGTTGTCAGAGGTAGTCCAGTTTCATAAATAAAGGCTGGAGGCCCTGCGTCTTGTCAGCTGGAAGAGTTTTCTGAGAGTTCAGGAAAGAGGGAGAGATGCCGGGTGATTCCATTGGCAGAACAGAAAAGAGGGCCGTGTGAGGTAGAGGTTCACAGAGCGGTCTGCAATGTTCCTCCCTTCCTGCAGCACCGGGGTGACCTCCTCTCTGGCAGGAGGGCAAAGCGCATCTCGATCAGGCCATCTGATAATAACCCTGTTTATTGCATCTGTCATTTTGAGAAGCAGCGAGATATATTTTTGGGTTCACAGTCGCAGCTGGAACTGGACAGCACATCCCCACAGGGCTGAGCGTCTTTCCAGACACTGAAAGTAA
This sequence comes from Calotriton arnoldi, assembly GCA_963921515.1. Lineage (NCBI taxonomy): Eukaryota > Metazoa > Chordata > Amphibia > Caudata > Salamandridae > Calotriton > Calotriton arnoldi. Next base: position 2,400,863 of record CAWUFW010000518.1, read on the forward strand.
TCACCAGGCTCCCTCCCATTGTGCCAACCTCCTCTCAGACAAAGTTTCTGTGAGCGTCTAAAGAACAAAAAAAATGTTATCCCTCCAACAGGGATAACTTTGACTTCAAACTCTGTCTGTCAAAGCCCTTGCAACTTTTATTTACAATGTTAGCCTTTTTGTTCCCGATGTGTGCATTTCACACGTTCTTTTACTTTGTGTTCTGAAATGGGTTTATCAGTAAATCAAAATACACTGTAAACAAGTTCGAAAAACAAAAATTCAAGAATCTTTGACGTCCTAAATGTACTCCTTTTCACAACAACCATAACAGCTTGTTCTCAGCAGGGGCGGCTCCTCAACTAGGGCGGAGGAGCGTCGCTCACTGCTGCTACGCAGTGCGAGAAGCAGAAACATAAAATGGTAATAACTACCATTTTATGTTTCTGCTTCTCGCACTGCGAGAAAGCAGAAGGGTTTGGTTGAGCGGGGCTGCTCTGCAAGCAGGGCTGGGCAGGGGAGGAGTAGTGTGCCCACTCCTGAGTGAGCATGACTGGTTTGGTCAGCCCTCTGGGGCTGCCCAAACCAGTCATGCGCACTATGCCCTTTCTCCATGCAGGCATCAATGCAGCCTACATGGAGAAAATGGCCTCCCCGTAAGCACCTGGCTGGGCAGCGTCCCCATCAATCACAACGCTGCCATTGCAGCATTGTGATTGGCTTAGGGCAGGAGAGGGAGGCTGCCAGATTCCTGTTCCTGCCGGAAGCAGGAGAGCAGGAGCCGGAGCTGAGAAAATGCGGGACCCGGGCGGCGGACAGGTAAGTTTTTTTATTAATTATTAAATTTACCCCCACCCTCCTCCCCGTGCGCCCCCCACACTCCTGCCCGCGATTAATGCTGGCCGTGACTGGTTCTCAGGTAGTGATGTACGGCTGTAATTGTGGTGCAGGGGACCCCTCAAATGCCTAGGCCCCTGCGCCACTGCACCTGATGCACTATTGATATCTACACCCAGGGAGGGCTGGCCATTTGCTTTGATGCACTATGGCAGCAAAACATATTATTAATGGAGACAGCAACCAGTGACTGCCATTCACAATGCCTGGGCCTTCACGCCCAAGCTGGCTGCATAGGGTAACTCACTAAGAATGTGACTGCTATTTTCAGGGGCATCACGTCCGTTTAATTCAGCTTTTTGTTTTTTCAGTAACATTTGGAGGAAATTCAATACAGTCATCCTTGCACAGTTTCCTAATTGAAACATAGCTTCACAGCCAAGAGCATATCCTGTGGAAATATCAAACACTCTATTGTGTATTGTTTATCCTACAAGCAGCTTCTATAAATGCTGTTCTTGGACTCTAAAGAGACAGCGTCAGTGTGTTTGCCTTTATTTTATTTTTGTTCACACAGTCGGAAAGTATCTCCTGAAAGCGCTCAGTTTACATTTACTTTGCATACTGTGATGATCCATACATATCCTTTCACTGATCCGCTCAACGTGTATCCATCCACCTACTCACCATTGATTCAATTACTCACTCTTTGCCCATCCACCCACTTACCAATTACCCATTCATTCTATCATCCTCCTTTTAAACTTGTATCCATCCACTGAATCACTCTCCTCCATATAACCGAGCCACTCGCTCATCCACTGACTCACTCAGCATTTATTCGTCTACTTACCATTTATCCAACAATCTGTTCATCTGCTCATCAGTTCTTTCATACACCCACTCACATAATCTGTCCACCCACTCATTTATCAATCCACCCTCCTACTCATTCATGATCTATCATATAATCCACCATCAATGTGCTCATCTGTCTAGTCGCCTACCATCTACCAACCAATCAACATCCACCTACTCACTCACCTAATCAGTCAACAATCACCTACTTGCACACCAATCACCTACTTTCCCACAGTTGACCTGCTCATCCACCATCTACATACTCATTAATTTGATACCCCATCCACCTACCCACACAGTCATCTGGCATCCACCAAATCCCACCACCATCTCCCTATGCCTACAATAAAACACCTACCTATTCGCAGCCTATCACCTCTTCCTAACCAGCTCCCCTACCAACATTCGATTAGCCATGCACCCATTTTATCCACCTATTCACTCACCAGCTACCTGCACGTATATTAATCTACCAGCCTATCCACCACTCATCTAGCTATCTACCACCTACCCACTTATCCATGATACAGCTACCCATTCACCAACACATCCCCCATCCACCTGCTCACTAATTCATAACGTACAGTACGTCGATCCACCTATTCACTACACCATCTTTAGGAAAGCTCGATGGGGCGGCAAAAGTTTTATGGCTAGCACCACAAAAATCTGGAATTCCCTTCTCTTTAATCTAAAAGATACCCCAAAATCTTCTCCAATTTCGAAAGGCTTTCAAAACATGGTTTTACAATCGCTAGCAATGTCCTATGTCATATCCTTTCAGTTATCTGGCTCCTTTCCAAGGTAGCGTCAAGACACCCTTGGGTAATCGAGCACTATATAAAATATATGAACATAACATAACCATTCCATCCAACTACTCGCCCATCTGGCCATCTAACCACATATTCATCCAACCTACAAACTCATCCATTTACCTCTGCACCCAGCTACTCGATTATTCATCTACTTATCCATTCATCCACCCATTTGGTTAGTCACTGATACAAACACCTAGCCATTCATCCATCCATCTAGCAAAACACTTACTATCTCATCTTTCCACCTATCAATCCATTCATCCACCTACTTATCCATACACCTGACCATCACTCCATGTGATGATCAGCCTATTCATCCTTACAGTAAGCCATATACTCACCCATCCGCCTATGCATCCAACCATCCACACATCCAACTACTCTCACATCCAACACCTTACATTGGCCACTCGTATCCAGGATTGTTTACTTGTCAGTTCAGTTTGCCACGTGTCATAGGTTCCCATAATATCTGTCTTGCTGCCCCATTCCATGTCTGCTACCTAAAAACTTCTTCACAGTTGCCTTACCCCATACTTCTCTTTTTGACGTATGACATTTTGGCTGCCACATTTCAGGAAATAATGAAAATATTTAGAAATGGCAGGATGTAGAGTTACTTGCACAGTCTGTGACACACGACTCTCAAAAATGCGAGCCCTATTGCATTTCAAATGGTTGTTTCCTATAATGAGGCGCAACCACCTCAAAAGTGATGTATGGGACGAGAAAATAGGGATAGGGTTTTTCTGCATTTTCACTCACACTTTTTGAGCTGGACAGATTTACCGACTGTAATTTTACCCAGATGCAAGTTGGGGGTATGCGAAATTATCGTAATTTGGTGCTGCGAAATTATACCAAAGTTTTGCAAAATTACATGTAACTATCCAAAATGCAATCTGCTATATTTTAGTGCAACAGGCATCCTCTCGTCGGTTTTTGGTGCAAGGATCCATTTCAACAAACCCCCGCGCTCGCGTTCTGTTACCGTGCAGTATGGCGTAATTATAGGAATTTCACACAAGAGTAGTGTGAAATTCCGCAAATGACGCCGACGTATTTTAAATTTCGCCCAGGCCTAGTGTAAATCCGATATTGCACCTTGCAGTATGCACTGAGCAAATGACTGCCCAATTCCGAGTTTCAGAGGTCAGAATAAGGAAGGGCTAACCTCTGGAATTGTAGTATCCTTCCTGCAGATTTTCTCTTCTACCACCCTCTTTTTTTCGCAAAGTAGTACCTACTAGTCTATAATACTCAGAATATCGGGATTGGGAGCAAACTGTTAATGGAAGGCAACTTTTAATGCAGGCTTTGACCCTTAAGATATCTCTTTTTTGTGCATACTTATATACCACTTTGCTGTAAGAAGCAACAAGAAGTCATACAAAGCCATAAAGAATGAAAAAGAGGGAGGGTTCGTTTCTCTTTCTTCCTCCTGCCTTCTTCAACTTTCTTTATAGATCCACACTTATCTGTACCCTGCTCCATTCAATGTCAAGTTGTGACCAGGCGTCTGAGGTCACACACGTGAGCGTGAAGGGCGCGTCACCTAGTCTGCCACACCCTGCGTCTGCAGACAATGAATGTGATTCTTCATCGGAACTGGCACAGGGGCGGGGCTCATCAGCCGTGATGATGCTAACCTACATGCATGTATTCATTACAAACACAGAACCTGCATTTCCAGTTCTAAACTGTGACATGTACTAATAGGTTTATGCGCCTCACGCACACCCTCCATTGCCTTGAACTTTGTAAACCCTTTGGTAAGTAAAGCAGTCCTGGCATCTTGGTGAGCACACGATTGGGCAGGCTGAACGTCCTTTGCATTAATGCAAGTTGGAATTCACAAGGGTGTTTCGGAAATACCCCTGGCAACAAGCAACAGTGGGAAGTTTCTGAGAGTCCTCTGAAATGTTCGTGAATAGATACAATTCAGAACTATGCACCCATGTGAAGCAGAAAACCAAGGTGTTATGGTTTGTTCATAAATGTGTTGGTTGGCGCGTTTCTTGGCCTTTGTCAGTGTGGCTGTGCTGCTGCGACTCACCTTAAATATGGCATAAATGGAGGTGAACCGCTGGTGGTTCAGGTATCAGTTGCCCAATATTTTGCTGCTGCAATGGACTCAGTTAACAGAACAACATGTGAAAACGCAGATTAGGTATGTGTGATCCAGTGGTGTGTGAGCAAATAAATTGCAGTGGGCCACAGGTGAAGGCCCTTAGATCACCTGTCCCAGGTCAGAGTCTTAAAGACTAAGGATCTGATTATGATCTTGGCGGCTGGGATACTCTTTTACAAATTTGACAGATATCCCCTCCCGCTGTATTACAATTCCATTATATCCTATGGAACTTGTAATACGGTGGACGGGATATCCGTCATGTTTGTGGTGCAGTATCCCATCCGCCAAGATCTCAATCAGGCCCTTAATCTCATTAGTTGTACATTGTCCGCTGACAGAGTAATAATCTCCTTTGAAAAATGTGTATTTCAGGCATTTGTCTGTAATATCAACTAGTACTGACAGGGTTGGAGTTAGGTCCAATAATAAAGATATGATGGAAAAGGAGAAGTATAAACCTAAAGAGGTTGATGTAATGAATCCACAATTATTAAGGTCTCATACCATAGAGAATCAGATATCAATTATATAATCCGAAGCAACTGAGCTTCAGCTAACTCCAACTTGTAGAAAAGCAGCTTTATATGGTTAGATGAATACCAAATATGTCTTTACACTTCCAGTTATGGTGTCACCAATGAGCACAATAGTCTCCATAGTCATAGTAACTAGCATTGTGGCAGAAGCCAACATCACATGTTTAGCATTGTGACACCGCACAAACACAAAAACAAAGCAATCACCATGTCACATGGTATATAGATGGGTACTGGGGCGCCATCTATACAATTTCCTTTCCTCCTGTGAAAAACATAGAATGGACAGATTAAAAAGACGCAAGTACATCACAGTAATAAAGACATCGTCAGAAGAGCACATGGCACAAGGCAATTAAAGCAAAAGCACAAAAATCAGAGAAAACAATATCAACAGTTAATCATTGTACAGGTGTACACTCAGTTCCTCGTCCTGATTGGGTCCCTCTGGGCTCATGGTATTGAGCTTGATGATAAGTTGGGAAACTCTTTTCCTCATTCTGAGGGTGTGGTCACTCCCTCTGGGATATCCAATACTCAATGGATACATGAGGTATCGACTGAAACACATTTATGTTTTATGCATAACTTTGTCATGAGGCACAAAGGGCACACAAAAATTCATACTTTATAGAAAGTGTAACCTATAGAGTGAATTGATTGCTCATGTAATAAGTATTTGCCTAGGGCTGTTTGGTATTAGACATCACTATCTTAAAAATGTGCTTAGAGAAAGTAGCATACATTCTGTTACTGAGGCAGTAACATTTTAGTATTAAACATGCATTTATCAGCATTGAGCATTTATAATCTTCTTTTTAGAATTGGCTGTAAAATATTTAAATACTGTTGAGGGCTTGATGTAGGTGTTTAGTGATTAATGTGCGTGTGTAGCCCATTTTATCTGATTCTGGTGGGTATGCTCCCATCAAACAACAGGGACTGTAAAAAAGTTCGCTGGATTGGAAAATAACTACATAACCCCGAAGGTACCGGGTCCTTTTCCAACCAGTTTTTCCTGACTCTGGGAAGAAAACTGCTGAGAATTTCCTCCTCAGCAGGTGGAAAGCGTCAGCAGGAGGGGTATAGGATGGAGTGCAGGTTGTGAGGTGGGATGGCATCAGGGTTCAGCCTGTCTAGGGGAGCAACATCTGTCCGCCCTTGCTGCTGAAGGGCACCGGCCAGGGGCTGTGCTGTGCTACTACATGCAGTCCATGCCCCTGCAGTAACAAAGAGCGGTCTTGTATCTCTGGGTCTGGAATGATTGGGACCAGAGTTTGCTGACCCAATAATTCTGGGTCTGGACACACTCAGAATTGTGGTTGGTGGAATTCCACCCTGACGTATCGCGCTGGGTGATATATTGCCTCTCGTAAATAGGGCTCTAACTATTTGAAGAGTTGCTGCATCCCTCAATGGGATTAACCCGATTTTTGTAGCTTCTGGTTTTTAGGCCTGTGAAAATAATATTTTATATGTTTTATACTGTTTTATCACTTAAACTTGATAATTGTATATATTTAACCTATTGGAATGAATTTGTAAATAATTGGTTTGCAAATTGCCTTTACCTAAAATACAATCAAGATGAGCTGAACTGAGTTTAATGATTGCACCTCTCTTGGGAGGACCTTATCAAGAGCATCCCAAGTCTCTTGCACCACACTGTTGTATGTCATCCATCGGCTTCCATTTACAAGAGAGTGCACTTTCAAATGGCTGTCCATTGTACAGAAATCCTACTATAGGACTAGCCCTTATGCCATGTTAACAAATATATGCATTCCTTGCCAACAATACCACACCACTCCTCAAACCTGCCATTTTTGAAGGTTCTACATATGCGTTGTCCCATGATGGGGAGGTAGGGACTTCTCAGTACAAGCCTGCCTGGTGGTGATCTCTATGTTTTCAAGAGCATTGGGCTGCGGCGGTGGCTACCTGCAGAGAACTGACGGTTTGCCAAGTGGGCACCATGATTAAAGTGCCCGCTCTGCAAACCTTTTTTATGTTGAGAAAATAAACTCACAAAGCAGGCATTTGTGTTCTGTGCACCGAAAATAACTGGCAATGGCGCGCAGCAACTTTTCTCACTGTGGGTGACAAGGGGAGGAAAATGAATGAGAGTAGCCCCCCTAAGTGGGATGGGACGACCATCACTTTGATTTGGCACCCAGTGGCGGCCGGTGACATTTGAAAGTGGTGAGGCGGAAAATTAGTGGTGGAGCACACCGCGGCGAGCGTAGCGAGCGAGCCCGAACGACCTAAGGAGGGTTCGGGGGGGGTTGTCCCCCCGAGAAAATTTTGAAAAATGAGTTGGCAAATGGTGCATTTTCAAGACTTTCGGAAGCCACTGTGCTAAACAGAAACAGGCCACTGCCTCCCCTCAAACTATCGTCAGTTCCAAGGCCTCATGAATGAGCCATTCTAAATTGCAATAAACCACAATTAATTTTAATAATGTTGCATAAATAGGTTGGATCTGTCTACTGAGCCAGTGCCTACGTGAGAGAAAGTGGCCTTCAAGATGGCCCAACAGAGCAAAATGCCTACAGGACAGGAGCGGCAGCGACAGGATTAGGGTCTCCTGTTACAGCAGAAGCTAAATACTGCTCTGCAGCCTGTGACTGCACTGCACGAATGAGAAACGTGTGTATTGTGTAGGTGTATCGGTTATGTATGTGTGCGTGTCTGTCTGACTGCCGTGAGGTATGTATATCTGAAGTGTGCATGTCTCTCCTGTGGGTGGGTCTGCTCTGTGTGTGTGCCCTTCCACTGTGTTTGTCTGTTTTGGACGTACAATGTGCGTGTTCGTGAGTGCGTGCGTGCGTCTGCACCTCTTTGCATGTCTGCTTGGTCTGAGCATGTGTATGTCTTCTGCGCGTAAGGCATGTACGCATCACACATTTGCCAGCACATCATGTTGCGAATGCACCATATGGGGAAATGTCATACGCCAGAGCTTGCTTCATGTCTGGAAGCCAAAAAATGTGATCACATCACTCCTGTGTTAATAATACCCCAATAGCTGCCTATTGGTCCCAGAGCACACTGCAAATAATTTTGCATCACCCACGAACTTTTACACACAGGTACACCCAACAACAAGACAGAAAAGCTCACATTCTCTTGTCATTTACTTGGGTGTAGAGGGTGTAAAACTTCGTGGGTGATGCCTTTGGAACTCACTTCCTGTTGCAATTCCTCTGTCCCACCGTCCCCTCTCTCATTTCTCTTTCTAACCTTTACCCTGTGCATCTGACACAACATATTTGGTGTTATTCCCCTTTCCGTGCTTCCCACGTCCTCTGCACTTTCATTTTCTCTCATCTACTTGAATTCGTTTTGTCTGCTTCCCCACGTAAGTTGTTCTTGTGTTTACTCGCTATGTATGATCTATGCGGGCTGACATTGTTTTCTTTCGGTAGGTAGGAGCCTTCGTCCAGCTTGGGCTCTCTATTTAATGCTAAGACGATGTTGGCAATCATAAGATATCGCTATTGGCCAGAGCACCGAAGGGGATGGTGAACAATTCTCTTTCCATTCACATTCCGATATTTGCGCTCATTGCTGCAAAAACGATGCACCGCACATCCACAAACATTTACATCCAATAAAAACATGATGGGGTTCTGTTTGTTACACGACGTTAGTAAGGAGCAGAGCATGGGTGAAGTTGAGAGAGGACAGGAGAAAAAAGTCAGAAAATATGCAAGTAGCTAGATGAGAAAGAAAATGTCAGAAATGGATGGCATAAAAGTGGCATTGAAGGCAGAAGGCACAGCTGGACTAGAGGTGAAGCTACAGTCGGGCATTGTTAAAAAAAAGGTCAGAAATGAGGCAATAAGGGAAAGAAAGAGAAAACAGAGAATGACACAGAACATATGGAGATGACAGTGAAAAGGCAAAAACAACAAGGAGATTGCAGAAATAAACGATGTAAAATGGCAAGAACTAAAGGTGGAACGGCAGTCAGGCAGAATTAAAAGCAGGTCAGAAATAAGGCAAGGACAGAGACAGAGGGAAAGGCACCGAACAATTGGAAATGAAGTGAAATGGCAACAAAAATGAGGTCATAGGACAAATGAAAGAAAATGGACAAAAGCAGACAATGCGTTACTTGACTTAATTTAAATGGGTAGGCCAGTAGGCATTTCCCTGTTTTTTTTTGCAGCTTTATATAGCGCGAACTCGACCGAAGGTATTGAAATGCTGCCACAAGCCGGGACCTGGGCAAATGGATTAAGAAACGTATTCTCGGACAAATATTCACCCACATTCACATGATGGTTTGGACCTTGAGGTAGGTGGGGTCTCACAGACTTGAAGCCGTTCCTCCTCCAGGCCAGGTTGTATGCCCCTGCACCTTTTGGCATTAGACAGTTACTAGGGCATAGTAATGACAGCAGGCGGGAATGCAGGCAAGGCAGTGCCATCACCACTTTTAATGACATTTTTTGGGATGCCATGTTGGGTTGGTTCTACACAAACATTCATTAACATCGCTCAGAAATTGCCGAACACCAATTGTGAATTTTGCATAATGGGAGTGCACTATATAAAACTGCAAGAGAATACATTACATACACATGAAAACAAATGTGACACGTCGCCAGCCTGGGTGTTGTGAAAAGACCTGCCTGCCACCCTCTCATAAAAATCCGACGGAACAGATGGAGGGGCAGACACGGGACGGAGGCATGATAAACGGGGGCAGGGGACTGGACAAACGGCACGGAAAGTTGGAAGCAGGGCAAATACAAAGGGAGAAAGGCAGAAGAGACGACGGGCAAAGGGCAGGAGTGGACGTCGAAACGAAGAGGTGTTTGGAAATTGGAATGGGACCCAAAGCAAGATGGGGCAGACCTGGGAGCGGCAAGTCTTACCTTATCACGCAGTCAAAAATGCACTCGAGTCCGACCACCAACTGCCACAGTCACTCAGACTCATGCGCGGGACGCCTGACGTGGTCGAGTCTGCGCAGACTCAATTCCTGCTTCCCACCTGCCACACCCTTTCCCAACTCGTCACAGGGAGGGGTCCCACCCACTCCCTGTAACGAGTTGGGAAAGGGTGTGGTGACAAGCTCCACTCTCTCTGATTGACGTGGAGGGTTAGCGATCCCAGGCTTGTATTCAAAACGCCTGGGGCTAACTTTACCTCCACGCCATCAGGGGGTGGACCCTACTGCTTGCAGCTAGGTCTTTGCCGAGCTGATGACATCACAGCCTTCAGGGCTGTGAGGTTCTCAGCCGGCAAACACGTAGTCTGGGCAGGGTGAGTCACGTGACGTGAGGTCAACTCAGTGACTGACTGCTCAATCAATTAACAATGTGGTGATAGTATACATATCGGCGGTGAGTGAGTGTGGGGCATACAGTGCCCCGTGTTCAAGGCATTTTGGCAGCTGAGCTCCGAGCTCGTAAATTAATCATGGGTATATTAAATCACTGCTCAGTGCTCAGCTGAGCATATTCAGCAATGTAAGGGGGGCGGAGCCCCGACGCCCTCATAAAGAAACCGCCACTGTTGGCACCTCCTTGGCGTAATTACACTCTTAGAATTTGAAGCGTTTGAGCTATCCTTTTGTCTCAAGGAAGCCATAGCATCCCTTCCCCCCTTGAACCCTTCAAAGTAACTATGAAAACTGAGTTTGGAAGATTCCCATTGTGGCCTACTTGAGCATCTGTAATTACAGTCCCATGGTCCAACAATTGTTAAATTTGGATGTCCCAGAGGGACGATCATACCTGACCGGACCTTAGACAGAACTGTTTTGGGGACCATGTCCCGAGGTCTGCACTGTCAGCCCTCATGTCACTAATGTAGAGCGGGGCTCTCTGCTTAAGTTATAAAGCCTGGTTGTAGTTAAAGTTCCTTTCTACTATCCAAGACTAATTACTATTTTCCTCTATACTTTCAGCTGTTTGCTAAACTCGCTCAGGCAAAGGTGGCGGCTGAAGATGCTGGTGAGTGATATTGCCACACGTGTTACCTCCTGCCTTACAACCTTCTCCATGCTACTTTTTAAAATCTATTCAAGCTTTTGTCGGCTGTGCTCATTAGACAGGCAATGTTTATACAATGGGTAACACCCAACTAGCAGGGTCGGGGGAAAGTGAACAGATATACTCAGCAGCTACCTAGTGAGTGTATTTGAGTGGATGAAGGTCAATGGATAGTATGATTTTAAGAAAAAAGGTTGATATTCTACTGCTCATGAAAGTACAAGTACTAATCAGATAGACCGGAACACAATCTAGAATCGGCTGCAAACCTGTAGGAAAGGTTCAATGAGAGTAGTTCAAATTTATTATGGTGTTAATCATAAAATTATTACAATAAATATACTTTCAATAAGAAAAAAAATAAAATACTGAGCTTCAATAAAAAGCTAATTTTAGTCGTGGCAGTTTTATCAATAAACAATACGCAAACTGCCAATAGAAAGTAACACATTGATTAATTAAATCCTAAAAATGTTATATGCTAAATCTAAAAATCTCGTTAATGCATTAATAAAAGGAAGAAATTTGATTGGTGAAACAGAATTCAATTGCTTTTTTAGTAGACCTAATATTTGACTAGTTAAAATATTTCCGAAGCTATAGTTTCCATAGGTTTAACAATTTAGGACAGTTACAAATTATATAATTTATTGTTTTGAGTTTGTAGACACACAGGCGACACGTTCCATCGTTGTTAAGATGAGGGTTCCCAAGTTTTTTAGAACTGAGCCAAAGGAATATAGAGTAGTCTGAGCCTCAAGTATTTCCTTTTGTTTTCGGCCTCTAAATCAGAGTCAAGATAGGGTTGTTTGTAATTTAAATATGAATTGTAAACTAGATCACTGGGTTTATAATTTAATAATGATTCAAGATCAATGAGAGTGTGGTGTTAGTAAATTACAATATCAGGCTTCACGAATCTTAGATAAAAGCATGGGCATGATGATCTTGCTATGCTAAACCCTGACCTTGCCCAGGCAGCCTCGTTTCCACTTCTTGTGCATGGAAGCCCCATTAAAAACATCAATTGGTTTGAGCTAAAATCCATCCCTGGCGCCATCTTTATTTGTGAACCTGGGCAACACATAAAACCTGCACAGATGAGCCTGCATTACCTGCTATTTAGAACATGAATCTGATTTAAACTACTAAATTTAAGCCCTCATGAGTTTCCTGAGAACGACGATAGGGACCTAAATATACGTTTGTGCACAAATCGGAATTCCAAATTGTGTCGAAAAATCTGCACATCTGAGACACTCCCATGACACCTGTCACCAGTGAAAAGCATGTGGAATTTATCCCGGAAACAGTGCCAGAAATGATTGGAAAGTCTGTAGAAATCGGTACTCAAACACCAATTTACATGGTTATTTCACACTCTTACTGTTGCCACATGTAATGGTGTTGAAATACTCCTCCAAGTCTACTAAGAAGAGCATGTCAAAAGCAGGTAAGAGTTCCAGACGTTTTCTAGAAGAGATTAGGATCAACGCGATCCTGACGATTACTCTCTTTGTGTGATTTTAGGGATGTGATGATCTCTTGCAGATATAATGGTTTGGTTGTTTTACTCTTTCTAGGACCCAGATGTTGTATTTCCTCAAATGATTGGCATTGACTGTTTCTACTGTTTTGGATCTTCTGCATGGCAATGCATGTATCCCTTTGTATATATTTATTATCTCTGTGGCACTCTTGAAGAATAATAAACAATAAATAAATAATGCAAAAAAAGAAGAGATTGGAAGGCTAGTAATGTATATACAGTAGACATGTGCAACAAAGTGTCAATACACAAGTTTAAGATGTTGTCCAGCAGTCACATTTATTCAAGATATGGTTTGCAAGTTAAGATTGAGGAAGTCCTTGTCTGACTTCCAAAAGACTGTACATAGCTGTATGCATTTTGGGAGATGCACACCAACTGTCACTGATTTTGATTTCCTCATCAGTTTTTAAGGTCCATAGATTAAGTGCACCAAGAGCATCTAGAAAAGCTAAAATCGTAGCTCAGCCTTTGAGTAAAGACTACTTTTTCTGATTTTGAATTAAGGACCCTTCAACAGGTTAAGGGTCTTTTCATGCTTTTTATGTCAAAACTCCTTCAATGGTTGGCAGGAAAGATCCAGCCACACTATAAATGAATATACCTAACACCTGTGAAATGCACTGATACCTCCTTGAATGAGTCCTCCAGCTGGATTTCATGAATCGGTAAAACGTATTTTGACCAAAATTGGTGGCAAAATTGCTCACCCACAGTTGCTGTGTTTGGCAGGCCTATGCGTGAGAGGAAGCAAAGGTATTCACAATGCAAAAGGCCAGGTTGAACAGAGCAGTGACCGTGATTCTTATCTTGTGTGCTCTAAGCGTAAGTACAGTGAACCTCATTGGACTGACTGCAGCCACAAAACTGCACAAGAGCAGATTGGTGTTTGATATCTGTGACAACAATGCTCTGTCACACGGCATGTATGAAGGTCTGCCTCTTTGTTAATAGGATGGCTGCTTGTATTTACCTTTCGCACTGGTCAAGCTCAGTCGTCTTGGATCCTGTGCTGCTCAAGCATATAAGGACATTCTGCTTGCTACAGATCCTGAAATCCCATCAAGAACTACTGTCAACAGTTGCCTAACATCTTGCATTTACCCCACCAATATTGGGACTTCATTCGTCAGATCACCATAAAAAAGAACCTTGCAGATCCTATCAGCTTCCTACAGCACATTCCTATGGACACTGATTAAAAGAAAAGCATTCCTTTAGATCTTCAACTTCATGAAAGAGAACAAACTATTCTCTCGCCACCAAACTGGCTTCAGCCTTGTTGGAAGCACAGATTCCGCTTTGACGTCCATCTGAGGTGTTTTGAAGATCACTGTCAACATAAATGGAGTGGACCACCTTATACATCAGTCTCTGTCTGCCAACATTGACACAATCAATCATACCTCACTTCTACTTAGATTAGAGCTTAGCAACGAGGCAGTCCTCCTGGTCAGGATCTCTTTCTAATTCTCTAATAGATGAAGCATCAACTTGCTCCCCCTTTCCTATCAGCATGTTTCAACACCAACTGGTGCCTACATCCGGGCTCAAAAATCTGAATGGTCTACACACTTCAAGACTAGACTGTTGCCTCTGAGCCATCGACCAGTGGATGCTGAAGAACTACCTGAAACATAGCCCTTCCAAAACATATATCCTCACATGCAAAGAGGGAACCTCACAGCCATATTTGTCCATGGAAATGTGTCCATTTCAGGTGAAATCTACTGAAGAAACCTGAGAGTGATCATGGAAATTACCCTATCATCCGTAAACAACCTACGCAAAGCGCATTCTAACCATACAAATACTATAACATATCTTCTCTCACCTAGGTTATAAAACTTCATAGATAATATTGCATATTGAAGCCCCTGGCTCTGTATTGGCACTCTGACCCATCACCCTATCCTATAAGAAGTCATGGCAAAGAAAAGAAACAGAATGATATATGGCACGACCTTACGTGCCACTCATTTGCACTGCCTGTAGTGAGATGGTATCTCTCTTCAGAAACCACAGTTATTAATATTTTCCTTGTTTAAACCATATTTAGCTTTATTTCTTGTTTTCACAACTTCATCTGTTTTTTTTAATTCATTCACTTCCATGGTAGCGTTAATTCAAAATGACTCTTTTACTCTTTTTGCCATCAACATGCCCATCCGAGCCTTATCAATGTCACGTCAGGATTAACAGTTCGTTCTAGGTGATTTCATGCTTTAAACCCAATGCATTTCGAGCCTATCTATGGCTCTTTGTCGTGTAAAAATAAATAAATAAAACCTGTAAACATTCTACTCATTGCGCCTCAACATACCTTTCTAATCTCATAGTGCCTAGTCATATTCAATAAACGTCCGTCAAGAATTCTCGCTGTGTGTTTTCATAACAGAATTGCGAACATTTACACTGCCCATCGTGTTAAAATCATAAATCTTTCGAACTTTATCCAAACTCTTTCTGTGCCAATACTCTAATTGCTCTAACCCCCACCCCATCATCCTCTCTTCTTCTAATGAAATCTGTCGTCACAAACACCCATACTTCGGTGCCCCTTTGGAAAAAACGTGAATAACAGAACATTCACCTACTTCGCATTCTCACCAGCCTCCATTGTAGCTACTTTCCTCACCTCCATATCTCACGTGCAAACCATCTATTTAAGAACGTGACTCTGACCCCGTGACCCAGTTCTAATTTGCATCTACAAAAAATGTTCCCCACCCCTTGATTCAATAAAGTGCTCCTGATTCAAAACGCCACAAAATGTCCTATTTAACCCACCCATGTGAGTGCCCCATTGCTTGTTAACTCCTGCCCACTCTATTCAAAATGTTAGCGATGTGCGTTACCGCATTTCAACCTGTTACAGTGTGCTGATTCAATGTAAAAATAAATACAACCAAAAAGTTAGAAATACAAATAAATATGTCTGAAATGTCCATCGTAGAATATGCTACTGTTCATCCGTTTCTTTTCGTCCGTTTTCACATGACCTTTCCCCTAGAGACTGCTGCCTTGGAAGTGAATTTTCCTTATTGTCTGTTTGTCTCAGTTTTTCCAAAAGTGTTACGTCTCGGTGCAAACAGCCGTAGGGACAGATTGAGAAAGTACCATACACATAGTGGTAAAATGCACTCCTCCTTCTAGTGATAATTTTTAACATGTCCACATCCTATCTGGCGTGCAAACTGATTCCGTGTCCGTCCCAAAAACCACGGGTGTAGTCAAAAGAATGATATATGGCACGACCTTACGTGCCACTCAGTTGCACTGCCTGTAGTGAGATGCTATCTCTCATCAGAAACCACAGTTCGTAATATTTTCCTTGTTTAAACCATATTTAGCTTTATTTCTTGTTTTCACAACTTCATCTGTTTTTTTAATTCATTCACTTCCATGGTAGCGTTAATTCAAAATGATTCTTTTACTCTTTTTGCCATCAACATGCCCATCCGAGCCTTATCAATGTCACGTCAGGATTAACAGTTCGTTCTAGGTGATTTCATGCTTTAAACCCAATGCATTTCGAGCCTATCTATGGCTCTTCGTCAGGGGTAACTGTAAAAATAAATAAATAAAACCTGTAAACATTCTACTCATTGCGCCTCAACATACCTTTCTAATCTCATAGTGCCTAGTCATATTCAATAAATGGACCCCTGTCCTCCGAGAATAAGCCACATGTTAGCTGAGACACTCGCATGCCCTCTCATGGAGGCTTTAAACACCGCCATTGAAAGTGCAACATTCCCCTCGCTGTGGAAAAAGACATCTATTTTACCTTTATTAAAAAAGCCTAACTTAGATAAAACTGATGTAGGAAACTATCGTCCCATCTCCCGCCTACCTCTACCGGCTAAGATCCTTGAAAAACATATGAATCCGGAACTAGGTGCCTTTATTGAGAAAAATCAGGTCCTAGATCCTACCCAGTATGGCTTTAGAAGCCAACATAGTACTGAACTGGCCTTGCTTACCGCTACTGAGGAAATCAGACTAGCAGTTGACAAAGGAGGATCGGCAGCTTTGATACTGCTAGATCTGTCAGCTGCCTTTGACACGGTAGACCACGGCATTCTAATAGATCGGCTCCGTGAGGCAGGAGTTGGTGGGTCGGCCCTCGCACTCCTTAAGTCATTTCTGCGTGGTAGGGAACAATTTGTTGAAATAGGAGGATTCAAATCAAAATGCTTTAGGCTCCCATGCGGGGTGCCACAGGGTTCATCCCTGAGCCCTACCCTTTTCAACATTTATGTTGCTCCCTGGCTCGTATGATCAAAACTCATGGCTTTGAATTGGTATCATACGCAGACGACACGCAGATTATTGTATCAATCTCAAGCAAAATCCAGGATACTGCATTGAAGTTCAAGGAGTGCATGAGAAGTGTTAGCGAATGGATGGCCGAAAACTGCCTTAAGTTAAACTCAAATAAAACAGAGGTCTTACTTTTTGGCAAGGATACAATATTTTGGTCCTCAGACTGGTGGCCATTAGAATTGGGAACTGCCCCTGTCCCCGTCACTAAGGCTAAAAATCTTGGAGTCATTATGGACTCCACCCTTTCCTTCGCCCAGCATGTAAAAATGCTTACTGCATCTATTTACTACACCTTGAAAATCCTGAGGAAAGTACTCCCTTTTATTCCAACAAACTTACAGAAAACTGTGGTGTCAGCCTTAGTGCTATCAAAACTTGACTACTGCAATGGGCTCCTGGTTGGAGCAAACAAATCGGTTGTAGCGAAACTACAGGTACTTCAGAACTCCGCCGCAAGATTGCTCTTTGGATTAACCAAATACATATCAGCTAAACATGCCCTCAACACTCTGCACTGGCTACCTATGGAGAAGCGCATAAGGTTTAAAGCCTTGTGCATTGCCTTTAAAGCATTACAAAATTCAGATCCTAGTTACCTGATAAAGCGCTTTAAATGGCACATCCCTGGACGTACACTTCGGTCGACCTCACTGAAGTTAGTAACAGAGCCTACGTTCCGCCTTCAGAGATGGGGTGGTAAAAGCTTCTTCAGCATTACTACAAGAAGGTGGAATAAGCTACCATTCTATTTGAGGAATGCTTCTGAGCTGCTGTCTTTTAGGAAGGGACTAAAGACATGGCTCTTTACTCTGTAACCGTGCATAAGGACTGGAAATATGATATCTAGTTTACACTGTGTGCCGTTTCTTCAAGCGCCTAGATGCCCTCGGGTAGCAGTGCGCTATATAAATACTTTAAAAAAAATAAAAATGTAAATAAATAAATGTCCGTCCTAACAAGAATTCTCGCTGTGTGTTTTCATAACAGAATTGCGAACATTTACACTGCCCATCGTGTTAAAATCATAAATCTTTCGAACTTTATCCAAACTCTTTCTGTGCCAATAATCTAATTGCTCTAACCCCCACCCCATCATCCTCTCTTCTTCTAATGAAATCTGGTGCAAACCCAGACGTAACACTTTTGGAAAAACTGAGACACACAGACAATAAGGAAAATTCACTTCCAAGGCAGCAGTCTCTAGGGGAAAGGTCATGTGAAAACGCACGAAAAGAAACGGATGAACAGTAACATATTCTACGATGGACATTTCAGAGATATTTATTTGTATTTCTAACTTTTTGGTTGTATTTATTTTTGCATTGAATCAGCACACTGTAACAGGTTGAAATGCGGTAACGCACATCGGTAATATTTTGAATAGAGTGGGCAGGAGTTAACAAACAATGGGGCACTCGCATGGGTGGGTTAAATAGGACGTTTCGTGGGGTTTTGAATCAGGAGCACTTTATTGAATCAAGGGGTGGGGAACATTTTTTGTAGATGCAAATTAGAACTGGGTCACGGGGTCAGAGTCACATTCTTAAATAGTTTGCACGTGTGATATGGAGGTGAGGAAAGTAGCTACAATGGAGGCTGGTGAGAATGCGAAGTAGGTGAATGTTCACGTTTTTTTCAAAGGGGCACCGAAGTATGGGTGTTTGTGACGACAGATTTCATTAGAAGAAGAGAGGATGATGGGGTGGGGGTTAGAGCAATTAGAGTATTGGCACAGAAAGAGTTTGGATAAAGTTCGAAAGATTTATGATTTTAACACGATGGGCAGTGTAAATGTTCGCAATTCTGTTATGAAAACACACAGCGAGAATTCTTGTTAGGACGGACGTTTATTGAATATGACTAGGCACTATGAGATTAGAAAGGTATGTTGAGGCGCAATGAGTAGAATGTTTACAGGTTTTATTTATTTATTTTTACAGTTACCCCTGACGAAGAGCCATAGATAGGCTCGAAATGCATTGGGTTTAAAGGATGAAATCACCTAGAACGAACTGTTAATCCTGACGTGACATTGATAAGGCTCGGATGGGCATGTTGATGGCAAAAAGAGTAAAAGAATCATTTTGAATTAACGCTACCATGGAAGTGAATGAATTAAAAAAAACAGATGAAGTTGTGAAAACAAGAAATAAAGCTAAATATGGTTTAAACAAGGAAAATATTACGAACTGTGGTTTCTGATGAGAGATAGCATCTCACTACAGGCAGTGCAACTGAGTGGCACGTAAGGTCGTGCCATATATCATTCTTTTGACTACACCCGTGGTTTTTGGGACGGACACGGAATCAGTTTGCACGCCAGATATGATGTGGACATATTAAAAATGATCACTAGAAGGAGGAGTGCATTCTACCACTATGTGTATGAAAGAAAAGAAACAGCCAAGACTGCCTGGAATTCAGGAAGATGATAAAGACTTGACTAACCACAATAGATAATTAAAGGTGTGATTGGCCTGCAAACGTAATCAGTGTCCAGTGCAAGCATACGCCCAGCTGTCAATGCCCCAGGTTTGTTCCAATTCATACTAAAGTGCAGCTACACAGTTGCAACAATATGATATGAGTGACCTGCTTGTCATCACGCATGATACAAAAACCCTTCTCACACAGGCCACATTTGTAACTCACACTTTCCCAACCATAAACTGAAAGCAGTGTCAGTAAGCCTGTTCCTCATTCCAGCTCAAGAAACGCTACATCTAACATGAGAAGAACACTTCTCTGGTGAGCATGCATGACACCAAAACACTTTCCTTGCCACAATAAAACCCACACACTTCCAGCCAAGCGCAACCAATGACGTAAAATGTTACTTGCCCACCAAAATTGCTTCAGCCCTTTGTCAGGCATATGAAGCACTATATATGTGCAACTAAAATGCATTACATTATATTAATGCAGTGACTGATTGGTCCGCTTCCCGTACAAGGTTTTCTACAGCTGAACTGGGAGCTCACAGTTAATATTCCAAATTATGTGCAGATTGTAAGCAGCGTTTGGATAGCTATGAAGAGTTGTCAAAGACAACTTTCATTCTGAATGGTCCAATATGGGTTATCACTTAATACCATGCGCACGAAATGGCATGGCTTGATCTCATGGTTGGCAGCTCCCAATTTCTGAGAGCAAGCATTTGTAGATAGCATGACTCTCACACTTAAGCCCTGAGTATGATTGGGAAGTATGGGGTAAGCTATTTACAGCATCCGATAAATGGATCAGCCATGGTACAGTATGTTCTATTCCAAGTATTAAAATGGAAAATTCGGCATAACATGTGGAATTCGGTGCTTATCACACTAAATTCTGCATGCGCTGGTGTTTACCTACCATTTTCCTCCATGCAATATGGTCTGCTTAAATTTACTTGAGAACATTTGTGAGGGTGCTGACGGTGATACTCAGAATTCTGATATCTGTAGTAACAGAAGATATCACACGAATTGGAATGCAATACCTGACTCATGATTGAGGCGTACCTGGGGGTGGATAGGCCATAGTATCCTGGTATATGCTGGTTTGGCTGTAAGTATAAGAAAGGCTTGGCCTGTCTTGCTAGTGATTAACACCTGTATGCAGGGGCTGAGTGGTGTGAGGTGTGTCACTAAGATATGTAAAGCTGGCCCGGCACACCTCTGATGCAGTACACTTGTGATAAATAGGAGGATGATGGTGATCCTCCGAGTATTCAGAATGGATATGAGGTTGTGATATTGCTGTGGTTGTATCACAAAATAAATGTTTCACTGTAAGGGCCTGATTACGACTTTGGCGGTGCATTGCCGGGTCCGCCCTGCCGCGGCACCGCCAAATGCAAAAACAACAATTGATGGACAGAATGCAGAACAATGTCATACATTCACCCCAGTACAGAGATCTGGGCCTAAATCCATCGTTTTTTTGCTCACCATGCCATTCCAGTTTGGACCCAGCCATATGCAAATCAGTCTTGACCCTGCGCTCAATGGGAACAGTCCAGCCCGAACTGCCAGGCCCTCCCTGGACTGAAAACAAGCATCCTAGGACCGGTTTCGGGCTTTCAGCCCTCATCAGCCAGGATAGCTTGACTCCAGTGGCATGGAGAGCACGGGACCCACGTCTGGGCATACCCGTCCCACTTGGGGTGACAAATGCAAAAACAACAATTGATGGACAGAATGCAGAACAATGTCATACATTCACCCCAGTACAGAGATCTGGGCCTAAATCCATCGTTTTTTGCTCGCCATTCCAGTTTGGACCCAGCCATATGCAAATCAGTCTTGACCCTGCGCCCAATGGGAACAGTCCAGCCCGAACTGCCAGGCCAGGTCCTCCCTGGACTGGAAACAAGCATCCTAGGACCGGTTTCGGGCTTTCAGCCCTCATCAGCCAGGATAGCTTGACTCCAGTGGAATGGAGAGCACGGGACCCACGTCTGGGCATACCCGTCCCACTCGGGGTGACAAATGCAAAAACAACAATTGATGGACAGAATGCAGAACAATGTCATACATTCACCCCAGTACAGAGATCTGGGCCTAAATCCATCGTTTTTTGCTCACCATGCCATTCCAGTTTGGACCCAGCCATATGCAAATCAGTCTTGACCCTGCGCCCAATGGGAACAGTCCAGCCCGAACTGCCAGGCCAGGTCCTCCCTGGACTGGAAACAAGCATCCTAGGACCGGTTTCGGGCTTTCAGCCCTCATCAGCCAGGATAGCTTGACTCCAGTGGCATGGAGAGCACAGGACCCACGTCTGGGCATACCCGTCCCACTCGGGGGACAAATGCAAAAACAACAATTGATGGACAGAATACAGAACAATGTCATACATTCACCCCAGTACAGAGATCTGGGCCTAAATCCATCGTTTTTTTGCTCACCATGCCATTTCAGTTTGGACCCAGCCATATGCAAATCAGTCTTGACCCTGCGCCCAATGGGAACAGTCCAGCCCGAACTGCCAGGCCAGGTCCTCCGCCAAAGCCATGGTCAGACCACCCGCCAGATTAGGAGTTTCCTTCTGTGTGGTGGGCTTTGTTTTTGATGTTCCCACGGTGGTGCCCTGAAAATGGACACCGCAATAGGAACGCCAAAATAGTTCCTGCACAGCATGGACTAAAAAGTCCCTGCCATGCAGGAACTGGGGTGTATGCACACGGGGGCACATGTTGTGCCCCCCTGTATGCATCCCCATGCGGCGGAGGCAGACGGAGCCCTGCAGGGGCCTCTTAGCTTCCTCTCCGCCATGGTGTTCATGGAGGAGGAACCTTCATGACACCGCCGGAGGAGAGGAAACTTGTAATATGTTTAGCGGGACCGCCATAATGCGGCCACCTGACCACTGCAACACCGCCAGGGAATGGCGGTTCCCTTGCGGCTGCGGCGAGGCTATTGCGGTCCGATTGCCTGAATCATAATAGGGCAGTCGGAAGACCACCACCGCTGCGCCCCCACGAGTCTGACGGTCTATAAAACCGTCAGACTCATTATCGGGCTCCAAGAGTTTACCAAAAGCCACTCTAACTCCATATCTCTTGCATAGGAGACAGCTAGCTAAAAGTTCTCAAGATTTCTACACTGCAGAATTGTGTATGGCTTTGTGGACGGAGTAGTGGATTTAACTGCTGAAATCTATGGGTGGGTATCACTCAGTGTGTCAGAGGGCGTTTACTGGACGTCTGAAGTAAAGCCGCGTGCAGTATGCATTGTATTAATGAAATGCTATATCACAATGAAATGAAAATCCAGGTTGGCACCCACATGCTACACTTGGCTGTGTGACAAGAGGAAATGTTCTACCGCAGAGTGGAATCTAAGAATGTAAAAGAAAGCAATACAGGAAACAGAGAGACCCACTTTTATGTCTGGGACACATTCCTGGAAATGCTTGATACCTCGTCAGACCTGATGCCGTATTGAACTTTGGCTTAGTCCCAAGCTTTGATGTACTAGCCAAGTTAATGATTCCCATGTTGGGGAGATGCTTTATTTGCTGTATCTGAAGTATCGCGTGGATCTTCAAACAGTTTGTTAATGATGCATAGCATAGTGTATGGGCTGATCATTTAGCTATACGTTTCTGATTAGGTGACGTGGCGTTTTGTACTTCCTGATGTGTAATGTTTTTGTTACCTGGAGCACTATAGTAAATATTAACAAAGTTATTACAAAAGGTTCTTTTTCTTGAATTTGAGGCATGAGCCCTTCAGTTGATAGTGAGGTAAAGCTCCTCTAAATAAGGTTTGAGTCTATCTAGGCTACATTAAATGGTTTTAAGTCAAAACCTCTTTGAGAGAAGGTAAGTTAAGGCTTTATCAACCGGTATTGAGTAGATCTAGGGGAAAATGTTCACTGAAAACAAACCAGGTTGAATCACCTATAGACATGATTTTGGCTAATGATCAACACAGTAGTATGAAAGTGCAACACTTTTCCCCTCCACAAATTTCGCCAGATAAATATGGTAGAATGTGTACGAGGAGATACTGCAACATTATGATCCCAATTCACCAAAAAAGTAGTGAGCCTGCTCCCTGAGTTTGGACAATGAGTGTCCCAGAAAATTCTCATATGTGTAGTAACTCTTGTCACAGCATGTATCAGAATTATGAGTCCCGCAGCAAACACCACACAGCCGCAGTTTTCCCCAGATACTTTCAGGCAGGTCAAACCTTAAAACTACCCAGTAACTACCGAGACATGCGGCTTTCGACGCAGTGAGCTCCAAAATGTGTATGTTATGACCCATTTCCAAGACAAAACTCGTAATAGCCATTTTTTATTGGGTGAAATAAATAATGAGTCTGAGGGTATAGTTATTTTTTAAGCAATGAATTACCCACCCGTCCTGGGGCACTCATAATCTAGGTCACTAATACTCCTGCGAGGGGGTCCAGAGGTACTACGTTTTGGGAATTCACAAACATGTCCAGTAATACACCTGGAAAGGTATGCCAGGGGCAGCTTTCCAGACGTACTGTTGGGCATACTATGTGGGACTGATGGTCATACTGTGCTTGACTTAAATGTATGCATGTAAGAATACACATCTGTATCATTAATTATCTGGAAGTAGACACCTAATAAAAATAAAGCATATGTATTATCACTAAGAGTACACACTCTGTACATGTGCACACATTAGAGGGCTCCTTGTTGGGATTGTTTAAGCAACCGAAAACTACAAAAGCCACCAACAGATTCATTGATTTGGCGCTGTTCATTACTCGAGGACTCATAGCCATGCATTGGAAGGCTTAGGCACTGCCTGGCAAAGCACGTTGGTGCAGGGCGACGCTTAAATGGGGGCGGGTGGAGACGGTGGTGCTCCGACGAGAAGAGGCTCGTGGTCTGTGCAAACACCCCATAGTAGCGGATTGGGAGACGCTGTTGGCTGATTTGAACACCTATAGTGAGGGTCTAGTTGACTAGCGCTACCACTCATGCTTATAATATCATGTACCTCCTAACGGGTCTGAGCCGCTGTGCCCTCCTAATCATACTTATTTTTGCTACCAGGCTACATATGCTTAACTTCCTCTGTACTCTCGAACTGATACTACCGTCCACCTATTCTATACATGTGAACACGCCCCCCTGTTGCATGCCCTGATGCTCCTATGAGATAATACATGGTAGCTTCAGGCATATTACTGGGCTCCTGTGGGGACATCAAGGATCCAGAATGGGAACGACTTGCGCCAATGATTGTGATAAAATCATTGACTGGGCTGATGCCGCCGCGTTACCTCTTTTGTTCCACTGTTTTCTCAAGTTTGTAGAAGGAACCAGGAACTCCTTTTGATAGTTATGTGATGTAATGCCATTCCCAGGATTGTGGTGGGAACACAGATTATGCAAATATGTCTTGACACTGATGAGATGTACTTAACTGTGATGTTAATGAATGCAAATAAAAATTGGTTAAAAAAAATAAAGTACACACTATACAGTTTCAACATGGTATTCCTGCTGTAATAGCTCTTCGCATTGAATGCTTTTAAATAATGTTTTTGTTGTTGTTACAGACAAGGCTTACCAACTAAATATAAGCGTGCTGGACAAAATCAGAGAAGATTGGCAGAATGAGCATATGAAAGCCTGCGTGGTACAGCATTTATTCTACTTTTTAAATTATACTGATCATTACCCTCAAAATGTTTCTCAAAGTTATGCATTTGGGAAATTAAAAAGCTACGCTCCTTTTAGGGGTGGACACTTCCTACGCATTTGTTGCAGCGGCACTAAGTATTGTGGTAACACCTTAATATTGAGCTTTATTTATATATTTGCAGTTTTATATAGTACAGAGCGGTCTGGCAGTCTGATGTACAATAAAATGCAAAGGTAAACTGGACAAAATACACTACGAGGTATGAGTGTTAACATAAGGGCATTGACAGTCAATGGGGCAGTGTAGTGTCTTGCACAATACGGGGAAACTGTAAGCATAGTAGAAAGAGTTTGGGGTCACCTTCTACAGTCTAACACCCATAACCTACAAAAATGGTCTTCATAATGAGTTTCTTCTGGGCCACCGAAATCTTGAACCTCTTTTGAGTCTGGTTGCTCCAGTCACAACAGGAAGTGATGGTAGAAAAGTAGGATGTTTAGCTCACTCTCATGCAAGAGTTTCATCCTTATACCTGGAGGGAAGGCATTTTCGATTCTGGGAGCATGCACAGAGAAAGTGTGCTTCAGGGGGTCTTTCTTTTTTGAATAATAGAGCTCCAGATTTAGCGAATTTGTGCTTTGGAAAAAACAGGAGCCTCCTTCGATGACTCATTTGTGAACCAGGTATTAACAGCCCTGCACCCCCATGCACAGCCTTGTGACTTATGCAGGACAGCTTGAATATGTTCCCTGTCTCTAGAAGAAGACATCTTAAAGTGATTGTGATTTGGGTGATGTGATCTTATCTTCTGGATGCAGACACTAGTCAGGCTGCAGCATTGAGCGCAGCTTTTAGAAGAGCATGGTGGATTCTAGGAATGTGAGTTATTAGAGTTTCCATAGTGAAGCCTCAGATTAGCAACTGAAATACTGTTTAGATGTCATCTGCTTGGATATACGTCTATATTCCCCTGAAGAGTCTGGTGTTGCACTCCTCTCACTATTGCGTTAATGCAATGCAAATTCAGGTGTTTGTCAAGAATAAAGCCAAATACACCGCTGGAAAATTGTATAGTAAAATTGATTTGTGCATGGCTGTGGAGAGGGCTGTAGCATTGGCATAAAATGTCCTAAAAAGTTTGAGAAGGCAAAGGGTCCAATGAAGGACTGTCATTGTGTGGATTTGCATGCATCAACAAACTTGAAATGATGCTTTACTATGAAACCACATTGAAGACAAGACACAATATAAATTTTTAAACAATTTTATGTTGTGTTTATCTTGCAGAAATGGAATTGCTATGTCCAATATTTTGATAACCTACCTGTATTACACAGTGTTCAGTTTAGCTGCAAAACCTCTGTATTATTTGTACTTAATTTTGCATTATTATTCTTTGACGATTACTGTTCTAAACAGCTAAAATCAATAAAAGTTTGCGTTAAAAAAGAATACAGCCCATGATTTAGTAACTTCCTCAATAGATGGCTTTCGGTCGAACAGGTTTGTTGCATCGAGCTAGGCTTGCACCAGAGTAGCGTAGTGTGGAAGTGACAGGAAAAGGAACCCAGTATTAGATACTGGAGCGATAGGCATAAGTCAACATCCCCAAGGGTGATTGCAGGATTAGCTGCGTCCTCTGGCAGGGAGATTTTCAAATATAGCTGTATGTCATCAGCATAGAGCTATAAGACGTGGTGGACTGTCTCAGTAGAGAACTGAGGAGGTCCATGTGCAGAATGGTAAGTGCTGGGTAGAGGATGGAACCCTGAGGTGCTCCTCATTGAAGACGATAGGCGCTATAAAGAGAGTTCAAACGTTTTGCTTGCATTACATTACATCATAGCATTTAGAGGATGTAGTACTGTCCTACGGAATATGAATTGGAATATGCCCAGGGTGCAATACATGGTATTAAAACCACAGTGAACGTTTGAATAAAATTACTGCTGGGTCTGTGGATCTCATTAAGTGCCATAAAGTGGCAGCACATTTCTTCCTCCATGTAGGCTGTTCGCAATTATTTTTTCTATTTGAAAGGGGAGGAGTAAAAATGGATTTTGTCAGTAAGGCTGTTGCACATTTTGGAAACTACAGTTAAGTTGTTTATATTGTTTGCTTGTGTTTTTATAAAAAAAAATTAAAATTGATTTAAAGTTGTGGGCAATGCTTCCACTGTTGCATTCGGGCAGAACTGCAATTTTTTTGTCGCTCTTGCTGTATAAACTACAGAATTGTCTTTTTGAGACACTGGATACATTTTTCATACAAATTAAATCCATCTTAAGGAGCTTTTTGTGGGATCAAGGGTTTCCCTGGATAGCTGTAGCGAAATGTTTTAAGTCTACTTATGAGGTTGGAGTGGCTGTGGCTGATATTATGTGCTACTGTAGAGCTTCCCAGTTACTGATCATCACTGATTGGTGGTCTGACACATAAGGGGCCCAGCCTTCGCATGTGAGACTTGAGCAATGTATGGAAACCAAATATTGCATCTACTTTATGGAAGAGTGTTGGATCCCACACTCCCACAGTCACCAGATTGATATTTAAAATCTGGAAAGACACATGCAAATAATTGGGATGGCGACAGTGACTCGCTATTGAAATGTCTCTGTGGGACAGGAAATCGCTTGACCAGGTGGCAGCGTTAAAGGGATTCAAGCAATGGGACATAAAAGGGCTCTCCTGGCTGGGAGATGTGATGTTGGATATTGTGTTGAAATCATTTGTAGAACTACAAAATCAATTTGATCTCCATCAGAATCAATTTTACCATTACCTCCACTTCTGTTATGCGATCACTTCTATGTGGCATAATTGGGGGAAATTCCTGACCATAGTATCCTAAAGGTGAAACTGTTGACTGGGCGGCTGACTCCGGAGCACGGGGCTCAGGATTCGATTCCTGGCGCCGGCGGCAGCTTAGCCCAGCACCCTGTGACTCTGGGCAATAGCTCGCTTAATCTCCCTGATGTCCCTTAGCGCCTTGAGACCCTTAGGGGTGATTAGTTTTCGCTTTACAAATACCGGGTTATTATTTATTTGACAGGAGACCTGACGGACCCTAACATAACTCAAATCTTCCGCTGTCTAATTATTAGACTGTAGACTCCTTTGATAGGCTGCGTGATGTCAGGCTTGGGAACTGGATCTGGGTCCACTCTCTGAGGAGGACTGGAGGGAGGCGAGGGTGTCCCCATGAGAGTCTGCCATTAGGTCGTGGTATCAACTAGTTCAACTAAAGTATCTGCACCAAGTGCACCTTACACGACAGAGGAAATTTGGTGCAAAATCCTTATTGATGGACCTTAGAAGCACCTCACATGTTAGTGACCCAGTGCACATTACATGGGGTTGCAGAGTGGTCACCCCTTTTTGGAAGGGTGTGCTTTCTTTGCTGGCTTGGAAATTGCTTGTTGAGCAGAAGCTGACCATTCTTCATGTAAGTGTGAGCTTGGACCTTAATAGATATAAGAGCCTTGCTGTGGCTTCTCATCATAAAAAAGTGACATTGTCTGTTAATGGAAGGGGACAGGCGCCGCACACTGGAGAGAAGGAAAAAGGGACTTGACCAATGCATGACCCTCGAGAGATCCATTTACCTAGCAACAAGATGCCCACAGAAACATTATAGAATCTCGAAGAAATGGAGCCTGTCCCGAGGGATTACCCTAGATCTTAGCAGATCTAGAGCTGGGAGGATAGATGAAAAAATGCGTGGGTACAAGCGCAAATAGAAATGTATGTATGTGTATTGTTTGCTAGTATCTAAAGAATTCTGGCTTTACTACCAACCATTGTCATGGGTGTTGTCAAGATGTATTGCCGGGGGTGGGTTGGCGGGATGAGCAAAGACAATTGTTTTCTGTTCTTTTCAAGATATTCTTTGCTCTTTCCTAATAACCCAATAAAATATTTTATAAAAATAAATAAATAAGTAAAATGGTGCCTTTACAAGCGAGGGAGCCAGAGCTTCCCGGACCTGAGTGAGGGTTCGTTAGTTATCACCCGTATTCCGCTCTTCCTGCCTTTCAATTTGAGGAAGTAGTCTCACATCCAGGTACATATTGTGGACAGATAGTACCTTAGCAAGCCAATGTTGCCGAATCTAAGGTTAACACTAATTGGGTATCATCAGACCAGACTTTGAACCCATAACTGTGAATCAGCTTACCCAGAGGTTGCACATAGATGTTGAATAAGATGAGAAAGAGCGCAGACTCCTGGGGAACCTCCCCCAATGCATATGGAATATACTGTGGAAAGGGATAGGGTCAGTGACACAACCTGAGTCCAGCCTATGAGGACGCACATATATTCTGAGCAAATAAAAAATACGCTAAAATAAATTAATATATCGTCATAGGGAACACAGTCAGTGCTGTAAGTGTAAATAGCCAATACATAAAATATTTCCACGGTTGACCTGGGTGGCCATATCCATGCCACATCTTCAGGACACCACTAACAATAGAAATGAGTCCCATTTTGGATCATTGTAAATGCATCTGATGTTGGTACCCTGAAGAACAGGCATGGAGTCAGACCTCCAAGACCTTCGCTGGTCATTTTAAGTGTATGCACGTTAGAGTCTCTGTGTGTTACACATGATCACGTCATCAGGGCGCTTCAATTAAATATATCATAACCTAAGGCCGACACGCTCTATCGAGGCCCAAAACACTTTACACTTTTAAAATAACTGAGATATATGTTATTATATGGTGATAGTGTTATTGTCTCTGCATATATTAAGGTTAGGTAGTACTAAAATGTTGAGTAATAACAATTTCCCAGCTAAAATGGGTATTTACAAGTGCAACGTTTAGGGCTGAATTCTCTGATCAACTTGTCGAAGTAAACCTGCCCCACTTACATTAATTACCTCCAGCAGTATTTGAGCTTTTCCTTTCAGAGCTTCCCTGACCTTCAGCTATAAAACAGGGTTCCTGTTTATCCTGGGAGCGTGTGTCACAGAAGCACAGATTAAAGTCTTTCTTCAACTTGCATGGGATGGGAAACCTTTCCTCCCTTGGTAAATAAACCGCTTTGAGCTGCCTGGTTCCTTTAGTCTCTCAGGCTGTGCCGCCGAATTCTTCCTTTTCGTTGGGCAGGACAGGTTTTGGAGAGATCCTTATATCTCCCTGTCAGCAGCTGCCAGTCACTCCTTAAACTGTCCAGCTTCTCTTCTACTGTTGATCCTATCGCCTTATTGTCTTCTGTCCCCCTTCTACGCCTCCCCCTCCCCCCCACAGGGCTGACACCATGAGAATACCATTTTTAAAAAAAAGTCACAGTAAAGCCTTGTGGCCTCCTCATTAGGGCATTGTGGGCTTCTCATATGAATGCAAAGGGCCTATGAACAACATTAATACTCAGCAAGAACTGAGCTAATAATACAGCTATGCCTGTTCCAACTAGAACTTCCATAATCGAAATGTACATTGTAGATCAGTCAGAAATATACCATTTCAGTCCGTTTTTCTAAACTTCCTAAGTTATTCTACCACATTAACACTATACAAAAAGCATTATTCTATTCAAACAACAAGGCAAATAATGAATTTACCCCTTCTATGGACCATATTGCCATGAGTGCTGCACCCATATGTCACAAACACACGTGCCTTGCATGAGTTTAGAGATCCTTGGTTCGTGCACTGCAATGTCAAACTAAGTCTCGACGTTTATACCAGTGAGATAGGAACCACATAATGTTGGCCTCTACCTGTGGAGTACTAGGATGATGAGGGTCACTGGTGACAGGTCAAGAACTGGTATGCTTTGCGTAAACTCTGTGTTAGCATTGCAACATGATTAAAGTCATAAGCTCTCGTTTAACAAATACATGCATTCAAGTCCTAATTTGCTTAGTTGAACTAATTTAACCAACAATAAAAATCTGCAATAACACTCTTGAAAAAATGACTTGTCAGAGGTAAGTCCAGGATTGGCACCCTAGGTGCACTGCTAACACGGAGAAATCAAACCCTAATCACACTGCTGACATTGCTAGACCAGAGCTGACATTAATGTAAATTTGTCGCCTTGAAGTTTCTAGAAACACAGGAGTGCGAGCGGAGAAACTACTTTCGAAATGCAGTCTGGACACACTTGAACCAACTTTCCCAACAGTGTGTGACCAGCGATGTGGTAAGTACCTACTTTCTAATGCATTGCTTCTCACGGTTAAAATAATTAATTTCTAGTAAATTTGGTGAATAAATATGTCAATCAAAATGAAATTTCCAGGAACTAAAACAAGAGGCAAAAACATTAAGGAGTTTACCAAAAGTTACCAGTGACACAGGAACTTCCACCATTATCAAGACCACCTGCATTGTTGTTGCGTTCCATTGACGTCAGTGTCGTAGAACACCTGGATCCAGGACCTGACATCATCATGAGTGTGATCATCTTTAGCCGTGACCTGGGGAACCAGCATTAACCACCCCTGACGTACCACCCTTGCATAGTCCTAGCCTGCTGATCCCCCCACCACCCTTTGCCTTGTGGTGTTTACATGAGCATGTGTAGCTGTCGGCATACTATGCATTATAGTAGCTGGGCTATGGACTGGAAGGAAGGCTGCACTTTGTCAAATTATAGCCTGCACCATGAGCCCAGTGACAAGCGTACAAAAAAATTGTGGCAATAGTTTCTTGGTGAAGTGACCGACATAATATATTTCTTGGCAGTGTGTTTTATTAGATTTAAGTAAAATCTGTAACTCTGGGCCTTAGGTATGAAGCCCATTTTGTATCCACACAAAATTGTAGCATTTGCAATTGAAATCAAACAGGTGCAGAGTACCCTGACATGCTGTGGCATACGCCATTCTCAAGATGCTAGGGGGCGTTAGAAGTGGTATCAATTTGCAAAATGGAAGCTTTCCATGCAGTTCAGTCTTTCTGCCTACTCTGACCTTGCCGGTTTCTGTCCCAAGAGGACAGTAATGGTAAGCATATGTTCCATAAATTCTAAATAAAGATTAATCTCAGGTTAAATGAAATTTGCATTCATACCTGATTTGCACAAATTTCCTTTAGTTGAAATGTCATATAACCTTCAGCAAATTCTGTATATTTCTGAGTCAACAGTGTAGTGTCCTAATTTTTCACTCCTTTGATATGAACAATGACTGCTTTAGAAAACATGTCCAGTGTAGAATCTTCCTGCTCATTATTGCTAGAAATTTGAGATTGTAAGACATAACAGTTTATGTGACTTGTTCACAACAGCATCTACAGAAGAACAAATGTAGACTGGTTGTCAATATTTCCCCAACAAAGTGATGCTGTTTACAGCATTGTCTTCTGGCTATTAACTATGCATCTTCGCATTCAGGATTAGATCATTTATTATTTATTTACTTTATTGTATTACTATGGCACAGGTATAGTCTCGAGTGACAGCTGAGTGCTTTACATTGGTCATGAAATTGACAATCACATAAGCAGCAGGGACATGTCACATAATGGTTGGTGTATCAAAGGCTCAAGTATACAACTCAGTAAACGCAGTGGGACATCGGTGCCTCAGCCAACGCATTAGTAAATATATACATGTAGGCCAGGTGGAGAGGCTTTGGGAGAGGAAGAGGCAGTGGAAGCTGAGTTGTAGACCTATAAATGTGGAGTCCTGGAGACCCTTGAACAGGGTGTTGCCCCCGTCGTTTGATAAGTTACGAGTTTGCTCAATGGAGTCAAGTGTGCGGGCTACCGTCCACCGGCTGGCGACGGAGCAGAAGGATCTTCAGCTTCAGGGTACTCGTATGGCCATATATTCTGACTTCACAATCGGCTCTTGGCCATGTGCAGGGAGTTTCTTCCAGCTAAATGTGCCTTGAGGAAATCAGGAATAACGTATGCTGTCATGCATCCGCCCAAGCTGTGCATTACTGTAGGCGATAAGCAACACGTATTCACAGATCCGAAACAAGCTCTGAAGGGTTGCCACCGCCAAGCCCCGTGCTCAGTCCTAGATGGTGCGTACAGTGGGGAAAGCCCCACTAGCCTTCTCAGTGACAATGACTGATAAGACACATTGCATGAATGTTGTCCCGATCCAGGGATGAGCTACCCTCTTCTATCTCATGCTCTCTATTCCATAATTGACCTTCTGGATTGTTGTAGTTTAAGACAGAGCGATAGACTCCAGCATCTAGTGTCTTAGGAACAGGTTGCCACCTGAAACACCTTGAGGTACCATTGTGTGTCGTCAGCATACTGGTGTTGGATGAAAAGATGTTCAACCAATAGGCCCACTAAAAGCTCCAGGTAGGGATCTAAAATAATTAGTGCCAGAATGGAGCCTGGAGAAAACGGACAGGCATAGTGGGTATTTGAAAGAGTCCATACGATTGGATTTATGGCTCGTGGGCTGTTTCGGATATGCTGACTTGGGAGGGGAGGGTGTCAAGTAAGACTTGGTAATCAACAGTGTTGAAGGCTTCCCAAGGCGAACCAATAGGAAAGAGTCTCCTTTATACACAATTTGGATAAAGTGTCACTGTTTCAGTGCTGCAGTGCGGACAGAAATATGATTGAAAGGAAACTGTCAAGTTAAATATTTAAGAACTGTGGTAATCGAATAATGCGTGTTTAACTCGTGTATTTGAAGCGTTGTACTTAAATTCTAATTTGGCAGTGGGCACATTTAACAAATGCTGTATTCCTATCTCGTATATTTCCATTAATGCAGATGTATGAAGAAGTTCGAAAATCCTTAGAAATGTGCAGTATTCAGAAGGACATTGAACATTTTGTGGAAAACAAGAAAACTGGAGATACACCCCCAGGTAACCAGTTAACATGTATGATTTAATATCTATTTCCACTTCACCTCTGATGTAATGTAAAGTAAGTGGTTGATCTGCCATCTGAACATGTAAGATTTCTGAAGTATTATCTTAATCGCTCTTGGTTACTAATGTTCGATCTGTACATATTTTTACATTATCCATTCCTTGCGCGATTTCATCCTAAAATGTATAGTTCCATGGACATGAAGAACAACATAATAACCTCGGCAACCAAAACTAGAAACCAAATTGAAGATTTAGGCCCTGATTATGATTCGGCCAGATGGTGAAGAAGTATTTACTATACCCCTAAATATCCATACATGCGTAAATACCTCTAATTGCATGTTCTGCTTGAGAAAATGAGAAATCAGTGATTTCCGCCCCAAGTTACTAATGTCTTCAGGTCAAATCTGCTGAAAATTACCTAGTGAAAATTGTGGTGACTTCTGTATTTGCACAGAGATCAGAATTTAGTGGCCTGTTCGTGATCGGGTTTTAGTGTTTAGAGGACACTTTTATGTTACTTCTGCAAAGTAATTTGCCTATGATTGGAAATTTTATCTGAAATTAGACTGTAGTAAAACAGTAGTGTATTACGGTGTCAAGGAGTACTGTAATGTGAGGAGGATCAACTGGAGGACAGCAATCAAGGTGCACTTTAGTGAAAGCTTCACTAATACAGGGGCATAGCTTAGTCAGTGAGATTTCCCAACTAAAAAACAGTATGTCGTAGGGTGGAGGGATGACCAAGGTTTGGGATACACTGTTCTAATGAGGATCATGTTCAATAATGATTTACTTTAGGTGGACCCCTGTCAAAGTTCCTGAAAAATAATAACAAGTTAAAACATTTTAGGACGACAAGAAAAATTCAATGAAGACATTGGAGACCCGACTCGAAGGGTACTATAGACCCAACTCTCAAGCTAGGAATGCTTTGGAGGTAATAATTTGGGAGGTGCTACACCAAACAGCCCCCGCCCACCCTCCGAAGCTACACCCCCACAGTCATACTAGCGTGCAGGGTAGAAAAGGCTGCCTGGCTTTTGACATCCTTAGAAGAATGGGTTGTCCCCTCCCCTGGGACTCCCAAGGAGCTCGGAGTCTTTTCATCACTATACCTCATGGACTGTGTTTGTTTTAGGGCAAGACCATCAACAGACAGCCCATATCAAGCACCGAAGGTTACCAGGAATGCTTAAGGCTAGGTTTTCTTGCTAAAGGAAGACCCGTGCTTGAGAATCTAATGAATAGTTTCAGCGTGATAATGGTCATGCAAAATGTTTGTTGAGAGACTCAAAAGTTATCCACGGGGTGGTTGAAACGGAGATAGTTGCCCAAATAGCTTCAAACCTTGTTATACACGTAAACTGTGAGACTAACTAGATATGTTAACCCAGCGATGTCTACAGTGGGTTGTTGCTTGGATATGAATTTACCTTAAATAATTGAGAAGACAAGAGGTGTTTGGCAAAAGAGGAACAAGTTGGTTTAATTAAACGTTGCGGCCATGAGAGCCTGGACGGAATGCGTCTGCTCAAACTCTCGATGTAGAAAGTTTTGACCGTCAATTTATACAGTTCATGAGGTACAATAAAACAAATTTTCTACATTCTAAAAATGCATCTTAGTTGTAAATCAAAAAACGCGGGCATCTGATAAGAACACAGACGGCTCTCGACGCTGCCTGCAACCTCAGACGATGGATAGACGACTGTGCCAACACCCTAGCTCCGCTGAAAAAACTCACCTACAGCGACACCACCAAAAGAGCCAGCTGGTTCACCCCGGAATTCCTAGCTTCCAAGCGTACCTGCCGGAAACTTGAGAAGAAATGGCACAGTGATAAGACACCGGACAGCCACGCAGCCCATAAAGACGCCATCCGTAACCACCACCACCTCATCAGGTCCGCCAAGAGAATCTCCTTCAAAGACCGCCTCGACAACAACGCACACAACAGCAAGGAGCTCTTCAACATCGTGAAGGAACTCTCCAACCCCAGCTCCAACACCAACGACATCCCGCCGTCGCAAGCCCTGTGCGATTCCCTCGCCACCTTCTTCCACCGCAAGATCGCCGACATCCACGACAGCTTCAACACCCAGACAGCCCCCACCAAGATAGATACTCCAGACCCGCCGCACACCATCGACCATGACCCCTTGCCAGCCTGGGCCAGCGTGAACATCGATGACACCATCAAGACCATGGGCACAATTCCGGTTCCCCGTCAGACCCTTTCCCGCACCACATCTTCAACAAAGCCAGCAGCTCCATCGCACCCCACCTGTGCAACGTTATCAATCTCTCCTTCGAGACCGCGACCTTCCCAGAGAGCTGGAAACACGCAGAGATCAACGCCCTACTCAAAAAACCCAAGGCGGACCCGAGAGACCTCAAGAACTTCCGGCCCATCTCCCTGCTTCCGTTCCCAGCCAAGGTCATCGAGAAGATCGTCAACAAACAGCTAACCCGATACCTAGAAGAAAACAGCATCCTGGACCCATCCCAATCGGGGTTCCGCAGCAACCACAGCACTGAGACTGCCCTCATCGCCGCCACCGACGACATCAGGACCCTGCTGGACAACGGTGAGACCGCAGCCCTCATCCTGCTGGACCTCTCCGCCGCCTTCGACACTGTCTGCCACCGCACTCTACGCGCACGCCTCCACGACGCAGGGATCCGAGACAAGGCCCTGGAATGGACCACCTCCTTCCTCGACGGCAGAACCCAGAGAGTCCGCCTCCCACCTTTCCGATCCGAAGCCTCCGAGATCATCTGCGGCGTACCCCAGGGATCCTCCCTCAGCCCAACACTGTTCAACATCTACATGGCCCCGCTCGCATGCATTGCCAGACAGCACGACCTCAACATTATCTCCTACGCCGACGACACTCAACTGATCCTCTCCCTCACCAAGGACCCCTCGCCGCCAAAGCCAA
Source organism: Calotriton arnoldi (assembly GCA_963921515.1). Taxonomy (NCBI): domain Eukaryota; kingdom Metazoa; phylum Chordata; class Amphibia; order Caudata; family Salamandridae; genus Calotriton; species Calotriton arnoldi. Next base: position 2,437,798 of record CAWUFW010000518.1, read on the forward strand.
TCTCCATGAAGGAATGAAGGCCGTCGCCGATTGGATGAAGATCAGCCGACTAAAGCTGAACATGGACAAGACGGAGGTCCTCATCCTCGGCTCCAACCCCTCAGCCTGGGACGACTCCTGGTGGCCAACGACGCTGGGAGCAGCCCCGACACCCACCGACCACGCACGCAACCTGGGAGTCATCCTCGACTCAACGCTCTCCATGGCCAAGCAAGTCAACGCAGTCTCCTCCTCCTGCTTCAACACCCTCCGCATACTTCGCAAGATCTACAGGTGGATCCCGACAGACACAAGAAGAACAGTCACCCAGGCCCTCGTCAGTAGCAGACTTGACTATGGGAACGCCCTCACGCGGGAGCCCCGGCCAAGCTCATCAAGCGACTGCAACGCATACAAAACGCCTCCGCACGCCTGATCCTCGACGTACCACGCCACAGCCACATCACCCCCCACCTGAGGAACCTGCACTGGCTCCCCGTCGACAGGAGGATCACCTTCAAACTCCTCATCCACGCACACAAGGCACTCCACAAAACTGGCCCAGCCTACCTCAACAGACGACTCTTCTTCTACGTCCCCAACCGCCAGCTCCGCTCCGCCGACCTCTCCCTCGCCACCGTCCCTCGCATTCGAAGAACAACCTCCGGTGGCAGATCCTTCTCACACCTCGCCGCCAAGACCTGGAACACCCTTCCACTAAGCCTACGACAGACCCAAGACCTGCTGACCTTCAGGAGGCTACTCAAGACCTGGCTGTTCGACCAGTAGCAGCACCCCACCCCCCCCCCTTCCCTCTCCCCAGCGCCTTGAGACCCTCGCGGGTAAGTAGTGCGCTCTACAAATTCTGTGATTGATTGATTGATTGACCTCGGGGAGAGCTAGTGTGAGCCGGTGTGTATGTGTCCAGATGCCCGGCATGAGGAGCGTGTGATCACTACGTGCGGTGTGCCTGTTCTGTCCTGATTGGTTGAATGTGCCTACCTACATGTGGTACCTAGTTTTGTGGTATTTCTGGGGAATGCATGTCTTTGACCACACAGGATTTATTAGGGCCAATTATCTCTGACTTGTTTGTGTGCAACTATCTGTGGAATCAAAAAGGTTTTTCCCTGGATGCGTGTTTATCTTTGGTTTATGGGGGACTCCACCTGTGACATGTTACTTGATAGGTATGGGTATGGGTTGCAGGACCTGCCTGACCACATATCTCTGACTCAGGGTTGATGGAGAGGTCACCTTGGGTAAATCCGACTGCAATGATGTGAGTTCATTGGAACTCCTAAAGATAATATGGCAGCCAATGCTATAATTTTTATCGACATTATCAGCATTACGCATACAGTTGTTATTGTGTACATTGATATTGTTCATACTGGTATTAACGAGGTTATGTTTGCTCTGGTCTGAACGTACATTGACATTGTTCTTATTCGCAACAATAATATTGTATGAGCATGGATCATGGCATACATTGGCATCATTATTGCTGATGGTGCTGCTGTGCGGGCATTGACATTGCATTGACGGGCATTGTGCGGGTACAGGCTGTGACATACATTCACATTACATTTACTGATATTGTCATTGTTGGGCCTGCACTTATCATGACACTCATTGACATTGTATTCACCCATTCCGACAAGGTACCTGGATAAAATGAATGCAATGCTCAAACAAGACACATCTATGTTTGCTGCACAATTCACTTTACATTAACCCAACAATTCCACAATAAGGATGCCCAACGCTTGCCAACAACTCAAAAATCTGGGAATACAGATTCTGAGTGGATTATTTTACAAGATCGTCCTCACACTAGACACAGTTACACACGCAGACACTATAGCTCCTCTAGATGTGTTCCTATATTACAGATTATACATAGTTAGATCGCCTTCCCACAGAAACCAGAGGAGTTGACACAATTCTTATTAGCTCGTAACTCTCTCTGGGCCTAAACAACTTGTCTCAAAACTTTATAACATGTCCGTGACTGCAGGGGTTTCGGAGCCCCCTAAGTCTAAGATGAAATGAAAAACAGATTTGGCCATACAATTAACCACAGCCCCTTGGAGATATTCCTTCCCCCAGATAAAAAAAGTCTCTTAATGGCAAACATAGAGCAATTCATTATAAAGTTTGACATAGGAACTATTGCATGCCTAGGAATTCAAGTATGCTGTGTTAAAGGGCAGACTCCTTATGTGCTGGTTGCCGGAAGCTAATTACATCTGGAGCGGGCATGCCCTCATGTGGCCGAATACTGGTCACTAATCTTTTGTTATCTATTGAAAATGCTGGAAATGGAAATACAAGCCAACCCTCTATGAGCACATCTGGGTTACACCTTTACAATCCATAATCCAAAACGTAAATACACAACACTGGCATTATTATTAGCCAACAGAAGAATCACTCTTTTGCCCTCCCCAAAAATTTCCACATGGCACAAAGATTTAATATATTTTAATCATAAAAGAAGCAAACTGTATGCAATCTTCTGCCAGCTTCATCCAGACTCAAATATATATGGACCCTGTCTGAACCTTATGATCAAGTTTGACACCACCTACCAGGAGTACAGTACACCGGCTACATATAGACCATCGGAATATATTCAACTAAAGAGGAAAGCAAGAGATCCATGAAACAAATAATGGATTCAGTGATGTTAATAGGGATGGTATAGCAAGATATATGACTAATATTAAATCAGCAAAAGACCAAAAGATAGACACCATGTTTGTCTAGTCAAGAACTTCATAGTTACGAACACACGTTACAATTGTTTATGCTCAACTGCTATTATTTTCAGGTTCATGTTACAATATGAAATGATACATTTATTCAAAAAGAGACTTAAAGTTCTGAATTTCAGGGTGTTCCATTATATTTGCATAGCCACACTCATGCTTTCCTGATATCTGTCCTTTGCCACGCCTAGCCCATAGTAGTAGATTTTCTCAAGTTTGGTTATTCATCTGCGGGCCTCAATCTATGCAGATGCTAATTACACACACAGATGAACTTCGATATATAAAATTGATGATGGTTTGACCCTAAGACAGGAGTACCAAGCATGTGGCTTCCTAACAATATGTTGCTCGTAGCATCCTAAAATGTAGTTTGCTAGTAGTTGCATCCCTCAGTTTAATTTGTTTTAGTAGAGCACATCACAGGCATGTTTCTGATGAAGAAGAGCATGTGGAGCCTTCTATATTCTGTTCTTCAACTGCTACTCTAATATTTGTTCTCCAGGGCATGCTATGACAGAACTACAAATGATCTAGAATACAGGTTGAATGCAGCCTCTGTAAAAGTACATAGTGGACATTTAAGAGAAACCACAAGCTTCCTGCTGAAGTCTCTGATAGAGTCAGCAAAAATTCAGTAGATGGGAGACAGTAGGATTATGCAACTCCTTTTCATGTTTCTGTTAAAAGACGATCAAGAATATGCAGAGGAACAGACAAGAGAGTGCCACTGCTAGAGACCGATTAATAACAACCTTTAGGAAGTGTTTCTGTATTTTCCTGGTTCTGTTTATTATCACAGAATGATTTAACGTCTAGATGAGTTCCATTGGAGCATCTAGTGGGCCAAGGCCCAGCTAGTCACAACCAAGTAAACAGCACACATTCTGCTAACAGTCTCTCGGCTGATGAGTCAATAACAAGGGCAAAACTGGGCCTGGGTTACTTGTGTTGCGGTTCAGGGAGGACCTGGCTTGGCAGTATGGGCTGGACTGTTCCCACTGGATCAGGGTCAAGACTGTTTTGCATATAGCTGAGCCCTAACTGAGGTGGCATGGTGTTCAAAATAATGATGGCCTGGGGTGCGGTCCGAGTAGATACCAGTGGCTGATATTAATTTAAGCATCCCATTCCTCACTTTTTTGAATACTTAATTCTGCTAACTGCAGCATGATGAAATTGCTGTGTGTGCATATTAGGAGCATTATAGGAAATAGCACACCATGCTAGCCACTGCATTATGGAAACTGAAATGTGGTAAGTGGGCATTATGAAATGTAAATGGGTCTACTGCTGCCACTGATAAACGGTGTAAAGGGTGTTGATTTGAGAATTACAGAAAATTGTAACATTGTAGATGGGTATTATAGTCAACTGCAAAGTCTGCTAGCTGGGGAAATATAGAAACCTTCATATGTGCTAATCGTGGCACTATGTTACTGGATCACTCAGGAGGGTGATAAGCGTGCATAGTGGGAGAGTTAAGGGAGCATGTAGAGAAGAGAATGCTAACTCATGTTTTATGAAACCTCCTACTTTAAAAGTAGTACCAACATTAGTTTATAGTGACCCTGATTACTACAGTAATGCCTCATGGCCTGGTTACGAAACTGCTGACTTTGAAACGCGGACCTGGATTCCAGTATTTGAATGGAAGTAGTTGATCCTGGGCAAATCTCTGTGCCTAAAACTGTTAATACATATAAAATTAAATTCAACTGTAAATATGGGAAATGCAATGGTATTGTGCAGTTCGAATGAGCAGAACCTGCAACTGATGTACATGATCCTTTATCATCTCTATTTCTACCAGTAATAGCTTGTGCTATATAAATACCAGAATATATATACATTTAAAACCCACTAAGTTTTGAGAAACTCTCTGTAAAACAGTATATTTGCTTCTAAATGTTCCACACGTTTATTGGAGGAGTACTCCTAAACCTTTCTTGAACAACAGTATTTAAAACCTAACAAGTTAGCAATGTTACAAGCAAAAAGTGTAACTTGTAGCTATGTTTCTCAAAACATCCCTGGAAGAGACCACATTGTCTTTGGAAAGTAGACTTCAAATTCTTTCAATTTCCCAAGTTACTGATCTAATCTTTTTTAAAACACACCTTTTGTCATTAGATGTTTTCAGATTTGCTTTGGAGGAGAAGCCCAAATCTTAAGACTATCAGATTTCGGATATTTGTTGCTGGAAATATGTGCCTTACAATTTACAGTTTGCCATTAATTTCCAAAAAACGTGTTGGAATTCATCTTCAGCCCCTTGTAGATTGTCCTTTAAATCAAATGTGAATCAGTGTTGAGGGCCTATAGAAGGCTTTAACACGTATTTGTCACAAAATTCTCCAAAACTGACTTTCTATGTATATCTATATATCTCTACTACATCTATATATAATGTATAGTATAGTGAGTTCTTTTCAGTTTTGATTCATTTTCATGTTGCTCACCATTTCGTTCACTTCCAAACGTTGATTGTTGTCCACAAAGTTTGGGGACCCCTGCCATTAGAAAGCAATAACTTAATTTAACTCTTACTGCAATCACTGTTTCTAGGTTATTTATTAAGCTTCTGTCAGCTCCCATGTGAGTTAAGCAACTCTTTAGTAAACATAACATATACACAATTTTACTATACTCTTAATTTAACCCAATATAGAAAGTAAAAGCAATCTGAAATAGAATTACCCTCATTTCTATTTAAGTGTTACACCGTAGTAGTTGGTGTCAGAGAAGGGGAAGTGTGCTGTTTTACACACCTTTTGTACAATGCAATCAGTAGTTTACTTCGAAATAATGCATTCTCACAAGAGAGGCAGTTATCTACTTATTGAAATGAGAAGTACTGATAGCAGACCTGCTGTAAATAAATAACCCGGTATTTGTAAAGCGCGAACTAATCTCCCCTAAGGGTCTCAAGACGCTGGGGGCCGTTAGGAGATTAAGTGAGCTATTGCCCAGAGTCACATGGTGCTGAGCTGACGCCAGGGATCGAACCGTGAGCCCCGCGCTCCGGAGTCAGCCACCCTGGCCGCTGCGCCACACCTCTCCCCTGTATGTTAATTAATGCTGGCAGCTCTGCAAACTAGTCCTGCATTAATGAGGATAGCTCTTCTTTCTGAACATTTGCTGGGATGCCTTTAGTATTGTTTAGCAGTGCTCTGTTCTAACTGGCAAAGGTTGACTTTTCTTTTGCTTTCGCGTCGTTCCCGAGCAAGAAGCCTCATTTTCTCCGTTTTTTAGGATGTAAGCGGTTATGATTCCCAGGTTTTCAATCCTTGCTCAGTGGTGAGCAAATGTGTTTGTGATTAGCTCACTTTCTTTGAATTTTCCTATTTAGAGGATGACTTTTCTGCCTTTATAGCACGGTGCAGGTCCCACTTCACGACTATGGCCTCCTTATCCTCTCCAGTTCATAAGTCCATGTTAGCTTCATTTGATGCCCCATTTAATATACGTATGTGGTCAGGTTTTTCAGCATGTTATTGATACTAGACCTCTTTTTCCTGTTAGCCACCAATAATGATCTAGTGTATCATAGAGTTTTAAAATGTGATATCAAGAAGGGTAAGGGCAAATGATTAAGGAGTGTGGCTACCTGCTTCCTCCCTCACAACAGAACTATAGCTTAGCTTTAGGTTAGGAGCTCCCACTTCCTGCCAGAAGGACACAACCTTGCAAGCCAAAGATGTGGAGAATAGGTGAGAGCTGCTGCAGTTGGAGCATAAAGAGCAGTTTACGGTAAAGGCGCAAGAGTGAGCCAACGCCTGCCACAGTTTTGCTTGAACATATCTGGAGATTTTCTGGGCCCTCCCTACAACACCTTCCGCTGTGGCTCCGCGCAAGCTGCTTCTCAAGGCCCACCCCTTCTTTCACTGTCGTGGGGGTGAAGGAAAGAGGATTCCTTGGAGAATATGATTGGTCTCATCAGAGGTACTGTTTACTGCCACTAAGGAGATTCAAACTCCTGAATATTGATACACTCACTTCCCAGACACGGTCCTGCAGGGGGGGGCACTAGGAGTGCCGACACTGCCAGAAGCCACTGCCTGTGGCAGATGGAAATCTTTAAATACACACTTGATGGATATGATCTTGTATTGTCTCCCACTCCCACCATCAATAAGGTACAGGTCTGACTGACTGGATGGTGAGGGTAAGAAAGAGCTCCAGGGGAGAGCAAGCATAGGGAAGAAGGGAACTAGAGACCAGCACACAGTGGAAGTGCATGAGAGAGAGAAGAGTGCATGGTGAGAGTGCTCATGTTGTGAGAGATACAGAGGATATAACCTCGTATTGAATGCTAAATCAGAACTAGCACACACAAAAAGAATTAACAAATATTTCCCTGACATCAGAAAATGATGGATTCAATCAACCAATCATGAACAAGGGTCTACGTGAGGCATCTGAAAGTATCCTTGATAAACTGACCTACATGTCGGAGGGAGGGGTGGCAGGGAGGTTGGCGAAGGAATTTAACTGACAACGAGCGGGAAACAGAAATAGCGGTAAGAATGAGGAGATTAGGAACAGGTAATGTCTGCAGGGCCTACTCAACGGCACTGGCCCACCCTACTGATGGTAGCAATGTTTTTGGGGCCACAGGCACTCTGCAAGTTGGGGTGGTGGGAGGTTTTCAGCCCACAGAGCAGGGTAGCAGGGAGGGGGGAGTTCTATAATCGGGGTTCTTGTTTTAATTTTCGAATTGGATTGGTTATTTTACACACTTTCTTGTTCTGCTCGGCAACCATGCCTATACAGGAACGGACACTGGAGGTGGGGGGGAGGGGGACTACTCTCCACCTATAGTACAAGTAGGTGGCAATTAAGATGTTGCCATGGTGGACATCATGACCCATCTATCTGACAGGGAAAACCCATATGGACCACACAATAGAAGATCCCATGTTGACAACACCCTGAGAGTCATGACATGGAATGTTAACGGTCTTGGTAACAAGATAAAATGCACTGTGGTTCTCCAGTATCTACGTGGACATGCTCCAGATATAGTGTTACTACAGGAGACACACTTAAAAGGTAAACATTATAAAGCCCTAGATAGATATGGCTACACACTGCTCGCACATGCAGAATTTTCATTGGGCTCCAGAGGTGTGGAAATACTGGTCAGATCTTCACTTCCTTTTGTCCCGGGTAGAACTTGGCAGAATCAATGAGGCAGATTTGTCGCACTGACCGGTATGTGTGAGGGCATGACCCTCAATGTATGCTCGGTATGCATACCTCCAACACTCCATGCTGACACCCTACCTGCGCTGAGTGCATTATTATTGAAACTGCCATCAGGCACCATACTACTAGGGGGGGGGCATTAATGCTACTATGGACCCGAACGGGATAGAGTATTGAGATCGGACAGGAGAATAGGTACGTAGCCACTATGAGCCTCTGTAGATGCAATGGGGCTGGTAGATATATGGCGTGAACATAATCCTGGGGCAAAGCAATTTATGATCTACTTGGCAGTTCACTGCAGATACTCCCGCCTGGCCCATCTCCTACACATACCACTAGTGCAGGTTTATTCCGGAATGCAGTTCACAAGGCACTTGGTATTTCGGATCATTCAACTGTGGAGGCTTTGCTCCAGAGACCTGTCAGAGACAATACATTGCTGCCCAGATTAGACCCTTGTTTCTTTAAAGATAAACAATTTAACGATAAGATAAGAGAGCGTATGGAACAATACTATCAAGATAATGTGGGGACAGTTGACTCTGAATGCACTATATGGGAGGCTTATAAGACAGTGATAAGAGGGTATGCCCAAGCCCTGGCAGGGGGAGGAGGAAGGAACAAAGATTAAAATATGAGGCCCTGAAAAAAGAGATTGTTAGGCTTGAAGCACTGTCATTGGGTGGCGCTGTCCCTGAACCACTCATTAGCCATCAAATCCGGCTCAAGCAACAAGAAATGAGAGACACAGCGGACGATAGGGCCCGGGTGCAGGCAAGACCGTCACAAAGACAACTTTATGATGTAGGCGACAAGGCCAATAAAATGACAGCCCGGTTGGAGAAAAGGGACAGAGAAAGGAACTGGGTCTTGGAGATTTGTGCACCCAAAGGAACGGTTCATAGAACAGGGAACGAGATTGCAGCTGCATTTGCTGACCACAACGAAGCGCTATACACATCCACCTCTGTTAGAACAGGGGCTGATTGCACCAAACTGCCTCCCCAAGCTGTTGATTGACGATCGTAATGAACTATAGCAGGATCTAACTGTTGAAGAGATAGAAGGTGCTATCCGAGAACTGGAATCTGGCAAGACTGCAGGGCCTAATGGCCCGCCGGCCGAATTATATAACGGTGGCACAGTGTTCAAGTAGTAGTTAAGGAGACGGACACCAATGTAGATCCAACGTAGTAAGTTTTATTTCTGTCTCTTCACACGACGGGGCTCCCAACCTGCTGCCTCCAGCAACCGCCTCTCCGAGAATGGCCTGACTCACATGGAACTCAAAGAGTGTTCCAAGTGTGACACGCCAGCCTCGCGCAGAATAACAATATGAGGGCAGAGGGAGAGATTACCATCACAACACATTTTCTTCTCTTACAACAGAACAAGAGAATATAAAAATGAACATTTAAGAGAAACAAGGAAAGGTGGGGAAGGAACAAAAGAAAAGAAGGAAAATGACCATATAACAGCATAAAATTCAATACAATACAATATTCTTAAATTTTTTTAAATGAAAATAAAACAGCATAATGTTCAATACAATACGAAATCCTTATATTTTTTAGGAAGACGAGCTTCCCGTAACTGTCTAACCCTAGAACAAGTTTTTTCAACATACTGTTGCTGCTGGACTGAGTTGCCATCAGATAGCTTACCATTACTCTTGGAATATAAAGCAATTCTCCTTAAATTCCACTTCGACATGCCACGTATGCACTTCTTGGACTTTCATGTGATCAGAAAACTTGTTCATACCTTGCTCTCTTCTACCAAGCTTCACTTTAACAAGATCACCCACTTCAACTTTGCTACAATTGCTAGGATGACCAACAAAAGAATTAGACTTACAATCTTCATGCATCCACTGGGGAGTAAGTTTGGTTTTAGGTATTCTTCCCCTCATTTTTACAAACGGAACTTCATTCGTGACACTATGCACAGTCGTATTATAAGACCATACCATGTCTTCCACACATCTTTGAATATCACGAGCACCCTGAATAGCCAATTGAATGGTACCTTTAACAACTCTATTCATGCGCTCTATCATGCCGTTGCCTTGAGGGTTATATAGTGAGGTAGACATGTGCCTGATGCCATTGCCCAATAGAAAGCTGCGCATGGCAAGAGAGGTAAGTTGAGTACCGTTGTCTGTAACTAAAATACGAGGAAAGCCTTCCTTCAAAAAAATGGACCTCAAGTGTTTGATAACAGAACTGGTGGTGATATTTCTCAAAAATTCAACAATAACCCACCTTGATAAAACATTCACTAAGACCATCGCAAAGCGATTTTCACAGGAAAGAAAAACCATAGGACCAATAAAGTCCAAACAAACCTTTTTCCACGGCAAACCAGCTTGACCAGCTGAAATGGAGCCCAGATCTTGTGAGTTGACTTTTAGTCTTTTCTCACTGTCCTTACATAATGCACAATTTTCCACCCACCCTCTAACATCATCATCAAGACCAGGCCACCAAAAATTGCCCTTAAGACGCTTCACTGTAATGGTTTGTCCAAGGTGACCTTCATGAGCTAAAAGAAAAAGTTTTTTGCTGAGCGCCCTAGGAGGAACGAATCTCTCACCCCTCATAACCAAGTCATCTATGATCCCAATGCTGAGTTCATCTTGCAACTTGATAAAGCTGCGTAGTGAAGACTTGACATCACCTTCACGCCTCCATCCAGAGCGGATAGAACTAACAAGCTCGGAAAAATCTGGGTCATCTATGGCGGCTTGATGCCACTCATCCTTGGAGATAGACTTAAATTCCTCAGAACATGCATCCTCCACACTTGCCACAACACACACTACTTCATCATCAGGTTCCACACATTGTTCCATTTCGAGTGGTAATCTAGATAAACAATCCGCTTGGACATTCTTCCAACCGGAAATATATTCAAGGTCATAAATAAACTCTTGCAGTCTGGCAGCAAATCTCATTAAACGAGGAGAACCATTGTTGGCACCACCCGGACCCAACATCCTTATGAGGGGCTTGTGATCAGTCCTAAGGGTAAAACGTGTGCCCCACACATATGTGCGAAAATGCTGAACGCCCCAAGCAGCAGCCAACGCTTCACGTTCGATCACCGCATAATTACGTTCAGAGCTACTGAGCGTGCGTGAAGCGAAGGCAACAGTTTTTTCAACACCATTTTTTATTTGCGAAAGAACAGCACCAATACCATGAGCACTGGCATCAACTGTAATAAAGGTATTTTTGCCAGGCTCAAAGGGGGTGAGAATACCAGCATTAATGATCTAATCTTTGATATTTTGAAAAGCTTTGGCTTGTGGTACCTCCCAAGAAAAGTTAGCACCCTTTCTAAGTAATATGCGTAGTGCCTCAGTCTTATGTGCAAAATTACTGACAAATTTCGAATAATATTCAATTAACCCCATGAAGGATTTAAGTTGATCCTTGGTGGAGGGAGTAGCTGCCAACCTAATGGCTTTCAACAAATCTTCTTTGGGTTTGACGCCACTCTCCGAGATGGTGTAACCAAGATAATCTACCTCTTTTATCAAAAATTTGCATTTATCTTTTCTCAAAGTAAGACCTGCACTAAGTAAAATTTGTAACACCTTGCTAAATTAATATTGTGCTCAGTTTCATCTTTGCCAGTAACAAGAATATCATCTTGGAAATAATGTATGTTTTTTGAGCCTTTCAAGAGGGTGTGCATCATGCGTTGGAAAACGCTAGCGGCCGAGGCTAGCCCGAAAGGGAGCCTCTTAAACTGAAACACTCCTTCCATGGTCAAAAAGGCTGTCAATTTACGAGAATCAGGGTGTAAAGCTACCTGATGATAAGCTGACCTAAGATCAAGCTTGGATAAAAATTTCGCTTTATCCATCAAGAGCACCATTTCCGAAATGTTAGGAAGAGGAAAATTATCAACAATGATGTTCTGATTTAGAGACCTGAGGTCCACACAGAAGCGGAGTTTACCATCTTTCTTTTTAGTAACCACCACCGGAGAAAGCCATTCAGAGACTTCCACCGGTTCGATAATATCCTGCCTCTGCATGTCCTCAAGCATTTCCTTGACTTCTTGACGAATAGAAATAGGAATTCTCCTAAGAGAATGCTTAACAGGATGGGCATCATCCTTAAGTTTTATTTCGTGGACATATCCAACTAATTTCCCTAAATCCGTTCGGAAAACATCATTGTATTTAGACAAGACAGAATCGATAGTTGAAAATTTTTCCACAACCAAAACTTGTTCATCAGATCTGGGATCAATAATAATATGAAGATCATGCTGTTGTGCCCAACCAAGTATAGCAGGCCCATCACTTGAGATATATACTTTACCTAAGGCAGATCTACCTTTAAATTCAAATTTGGTTTCCATAACACCCTTAATAGAAATGACTTCCCCACTGTAACCTTTAGGTGTAATATCACTACTAGAAAGAGAGGTGTTAGGCCAACATTCAATAAAAGTGCGAAAAGGAATGATGGTAAACATGGAACCAGGGTCAACCATAAGTGTGATGGGAACATCATTCAAAATAAAAGTGGCTCTCGGTCTCTGCAAGGAACAAGAATAATTGTCTTCCACACACAGTGAAATATCAGGAGAAACACATTCCTCATCAATGAAAGCAACTCTATTCCTAGATGGATTTTTACAAACGTTGCTCTTTCCACATTTTTTACACATTTTATCTCTGGCAAAACATCCGACAAAGTCGGCAGCATGACCCATACTGCCACAACGATAACAACCAACAAATTTGGTTTTGTTGTCAGAAGGAAACTTAGACTTATGTTTGGAATTAGTGAATGTAGATAACTTGCTTTTAGAATCACTGCTCTTAGAATCATTGTCAAGTGAAGAGTCTTTCTTTGTGACGATATTCACAGTATCTTCTTTTTTTTTGACTCAAGAGAATGCATTTCTTGCATACATTTGTCAGATTCCTCAACAACTTTGGCGATGGAAATAGCTTCAAGTAAAGTGGGATTCTTGGCAGCCTAAAGTTTTTCTTGCATTCTTTTATTTTTACACTGGACGATCAATTGGTCTCTGATAAGTTGATCAGTCATGGGACCAAAATCACATTTGATAGCAAGCTCTCTTAAACGAGTGACCATTTGGTCAACAGTCTCTTTGTCCTTCTGAGGCAAAGTATAGAATTTATGCCGTTGCATGACAATATTGACTTGTTTACCAAAGTATTTAGAAAGTCTTTGCTTCGCCTCAATATACGGGTTATCAATAGGTTCACCATCAGCACCCAAGAATTCCGGTAGAAATTTAAAAGCATGTTGGCCAGCTTTACCCAAAGAATTAAGTAGAATTGCTTTCTTCCTTGACGCTTGAAATCTAAGACCATCAATGGCCTCAAGGTAGTTTTCAAAAATACCAATCCACTCCTCCCATTCAATGGAGAAAAGCTGGAGGAGGTGCAATCATTTGGCTAGCAGACATGACGAAAGTGATAAGGTATGACTTGCAGAACGTGAGGGAAATGAAATGTGAAGTGGTGTGCAGATCACCGTAGAATCTGCAAAATGATAAACACGCAATGTTATAAGTATGGTGTGCAGATCATCGTAGAGTTAATGCGCTTTAAATGGTGTGCATATCACCATTGAATATGCAAGGTAAAACAAGCACTGCGTTATAAGTATAGTGTGCAGATCACCGTAGAATCTGCCAAGGTGTAGGTCACGTAGGATTAATGCGTTTAAATGGTGTGCAGATCACCGTAGAATCTGCCAAGGTGTAGACGCAGTGCGTTTAAACAATGAAATCACAGTAAATTGTAATATAAATTAGTTTAAATGGTGTGCACGTAGTACCGCACGACGAAATGAAATTAGTCGATAAATGGATACAAAGTAACACTGATGCGGAGATCGGGCGATAAAAGGCTGGAGAAGGCACAAAATGGCCGCACGCTGCGTGAAATGCGTGAGCGTGATGACGACTTGGTTGGCAGGTAAGCACTGAATAGCGTGGTTGGCAAACTGAAGGTGGAGCGTTGTGGTTGCCAGGCAACCGTAGAAAACGGAGTTGGGAAATCGTGCGCGAGCACGCTACAACTTCGCATATTAAAGAAATAAATGAACAGTACCTTCAGGCATGACAAACAGGAAAACACGAGCCACCAGGTGCCAATCAGGATTCACAGCAGGGTGACACATATGGCAAGGGCAGCAGCATGTGAATTCGAGGTGGACGGGAACCGATGGATTCGTACCCCGCAGGCGAAGAGCTTGAAGGAGAAATCGTCGCCAAAATGTTCAAGTAGTAGTTAAGGAGACGGACACCAACATAGATCCAACGTAGTAAGTTTTATTTCTGTCTCTTCACACGACGGGGCTCCCAACCTGCTGCCTCCAGCAACCGCCTCTCCGAGAATGGCCTGACTCACATGGAACTCAAAGAGTGTTCCAAGTGTGACACGCCAGCCTCGCGCAGCATAACAATATGAGGGAAGAGGGAGAGATTACCATCACAACACACAGCATATGCTCCGTGTGATCCAAAAGGCAAGGACAATTGGTAGCCTTCCAGACGACCAACTGTTGGCCACAACAGTGGTCATTCCTAAGAAGGGCAAGCCCCCTGAGGACTGTAACTCACACTGGCCAATTTTGTTAATGAATATGGAGGCTAAGGTGCTGTCGAAGGCCATTGCGACCAGGCTTCGTTGAGTGATAACCTCCATATTTAACCTCAATCAGTCTGGTTTAATGCCCCATAGAAGCACCAGGCTGAATTTGAGGCACTTGTATGGAGTCCTGCATATACCTGCTGTCACAGGACGCATGAATGATGTTCGACACTATTGAATGGCAAAACCTATTCTTTGTATTGGAGAGCTTCGGTTTTGGCCTACGGTTCTGTGCCTGGCTAAGGCTCCTGTATGCGGACTGTTTGGCGAGGGTGCAGGTAAATGGAATGATCTCCCGCCCTTTTGCCCTACACATGGGCAAGAGACAGGGATGCCCGCTATCCCCTATGCTCTTCGCGTTGGAGCCTCTAGCCGCATGGGTCCGGCATGACCCGTTGGTGACAGGCATCATGGGAGAGGGAGGGTGGGAAGAGCGAATCTCGTTGTACGCTGATGACATATTGCTATATGCCACCTGCCCCCGTTTTACTGTCGGCAGTTTACTCCACATATTTCAATTGTTTGGCAGCTACTCCGGGTATCACATTAACTGGGATAAATCCCTCCTGTTCCTCCTGGCGGGAACGATTCCATCCCTCCCGATTAGCGGACAATCCCTGTTAACAAAAGATATGTTTGAATACCTTGGCATACTAATATCTAGGAACGGTGATGAGTTCCTGGCAGATAATCTACTCCCACAGTTGGCCAGGTTGCGAAGGGATGTGGCACATTGGAGACAAATGCCGGTGTCCTTCATGGGAAGGGCCGTCCTGTTTAAAATGATGACACTGCCATGTCTGTTATATGTCATACAGAACACTCCCTACAGAATACCAGTCGACTTTTTCCACAAATTGGACAGTGAATTACAAAAGCTCTTATGGGATGGAGGTAGTTCCAGGATAGCCCTTCATAAACTACAGAGAGGAGTATTCAACTGGGGTTGGCGATCCCCTACATTAGAAAGTAATACTGGGCTGCCCAACTGGTTATAATTAATGACTGGGTGTTTGCGGGACGGTAAGAACTGGCCTATAGAGTAGATCGCCACTCGATGGAACTCCGAGGATACCCTGTGGTGCTATATCGCAAAACGTTGGAACAACAGTTGTTGCCACACACACAAGTAGTCATCCATGCATGGTGGAAGGCCAATAAATTTCTCGAGGTGACAGGGAGGACTCCACTATGGGACAGTGATCTCCTAAAGGAAGTCGGTAATCTGAAGAGATTCCTTAAATGGGATCTCCTTGGGATAGACCAACTAGGGGATGTTTGGAGGGGTCAAGCCATAATCTCTTTTGAGGATTTACAAGCGAAATACCAGATATCTGTCTCAGAAAAGTTCCTTTATTTGCAATTGGGAAATGCGCTGCGGGCTCACATCCTCGAGTGCGAACAACTGCCGGAGTACACACCCCTGGAAGATAGGCTTTTGCTAGACCCAATGCCAGATAAAGCCACCTCCTTGATATGTAGAAAGATTATGAACAACACACCAGACCCACTAGGCGCCTTGCAGGAGGCATGGGAGGCAGATGTAAGAATGCTGGAGGATGACTATTGGGTGGGGGCAATACAGAGTCTCATGGAGGGTGCTATAAGGGCCGTTGTCACCTTATACAGCTTCGTATCCTTCATAGATCCTACTCCTCTAGGGCCTTCATGCATCGGCTGGGCTGCTGTACCACTGACCAATGTGCTAGGGGCTGTCAGGAAGTGGGCTTCTTCCACATTCTGTGGCCTGTCCAAAAATCCTGGGGAGAGATAACACAGGTTATGTCTCGGGTAGTAGGCCAGACACTGGAGGCTAGATGGCATATACTGTGTGTGACTGGTGAAGAAACATGGACGAAATATCTTAAGCTATGGCTGTTGGTTGCGGCCATGCTAGCGAAAAGGAATATAGCCAGGGCCTGGGGAGCGGGCCGACCCCGCGGGTAGCAGATTGGAAAACAGATCTTGATACGTGCTGTGTAGCCGAAAAGGTGGTATTTCACAGCCGGGGTTGCCCACGGAAATGGGAAAGAGTCTGGGGCCAGCGGGTGGAGTACAGGGGTTTGATAAAGGGGCTTGATAAAGGATTGTGTGGGTGGGTTGGCGAACTATGGGATTTGCTATACTAGGTAAAGTTATTGATGCTGAAAATGATGATATTGCTTTTACATCCAAACGTAATGTACTGGGCAAGCATGTCGAAGTGGGATCTCCTGTACTCAGTGTCTTTCAGTCTCAATGTATGACCGTTTCTGTGCTGCTGAGCATATGTTTATTAAAAATTGTTTTTTTAAAAGAACAAAGGTGAAACTTAAAAGCTACAGAAGTTGGACAAACAAAAGAATAGTGAGGAAAGCCATTGAATCAGGAGCAGAGATAAGAATGGACAAGAAAGAAAGCCATCCAATCCTGACCCAAAAGCCACTCTACGTGGTAATATATACCACACTGTCTGCGACTGATGTCTAAAACTGTCTGTAGAGCGAATGTAAAAAGGATGTTATAAAATGATTTTTATTAATATATTTTATTTATGGTACTTCAGTTTTGGATTGCGCTAGATGGGTGAGGCAGTGTTTACGTACATGTTGTTACAAGCAGTATGGTGCTGGTAGTGTGAGCTGATATGACATGGATCTCTCCGTTACTGTACACACGGCTCTAGTTTACTGCTTTAGATTTTTTTTACAAAGGTTTGTGGAGCCCTATCTCAGGTGAGTTCTAGATTGAAAGATGTGGATCCATGGGAGAACCAAAATAGTTATTTGAAATTTACTGAAATACATGAATGTTAATTGGCAAAGATAAAGAAAAAACACATGATTTAGATGTGATCATTGCAACTATCGCCACAGCTTCTAAGATTTTAAACATTCTTTACATATATTTATTTTAAATTTTTGGCATGATGCATTTACCATCAGAAAATAGCATGTTCACTTAAACATAGCAAAACATACTGTCAACACATTACACATTTGAGTACAATACAGTATTAGCTCTTTTAATACTAATAAGTATTACTGTACGTATTGTGTTAATATATGTATTTGTGTTGTGTTTTTTAGCCCCAATACCATATGAAAACTTCTACAATGCACAAAAAAATATAGTACCAGGAAGAAATAACGTGCCTGCTGGATTAAGGTAAATATTGTCTGCCAAATCACACATTCTCTCTGGCCCAATTGGATTCCAAACAATGGAGTTTGAAAGTTTAAAGTAAAGTACGAAGAGCCGTACTGTTGAAATGGGTGTTTTTGTTCAATGCTTCAGTGTGCTTATGGTATTGAGCTGATTTACTTTAAAAATATTTTCTTTTAGGCGAGGACCTTTGCCACCACCAGCAAAATCACCATGTAAGTTGAGCAAAAATTTATATGTTTTTGATTCCTATGTTGTTTTTTTGCTATTTGTAAAATTAATATGTTAATGTGCACTGTTAAAGTTCTAAATGTTATTTCTGGATTTCAGTTACGGTAAAAACTGTTGTAGAATTGAAAGAGTTGAACGTTAAAAATTCATACGGGTGGAGAATAATTATCTTCTTAGTTTTAACTCCGAGTGAGTAGAAATGAACAAGTTATTAACCTGTAACACCAGCCCACCATCATTGGTGGCTTCAACAAAATCTTTAATTTCAGAATGTTTCTGCACAGGTGCAGTGTTGTAAAACTTATTTTCATGAGATAAAATATTTCTCTCCAATTATGACTACGTAACGTGCAATATTTATGAATAATTTGTACATGTAAATTAATTACGCTAAGTCCTTTATCCTTGTGGCAGGTACAAACCAACAGAAACAGCCTCGAATGTACATTGAAGGGATAAAGCTAGATGTTGTAGATTCTTTTGACTATCTAGGGATCCTGTTTGATAGTGATATTAATTGGAGAAATATGGTCGCCAACAGAGGATTACTGATGGAGAAAAATATTGGGGCCCTTTTCAAATTTGTGAAAAAAATTGGATCCAAGCCAATCGAAGTGATAAAAAAGGTTTACGAGGCAAAAACAATATCTGCAGCCTCTTATGGCGCAGCTGTTTGGGGCATCTCGGATGCCTCTAAACTGCAGTGCATAGAGGATGGTTTCTTAAAAAATGTGTCTTCCCTTCCCCAATCATGCTCTAATTATAACTGCCACATGGAGCTGAGAGTTCCTTATAGTACTGATAAGAATCGTATTGCACCGATCATGATGTGGCATTCAGTTTGGCGGAAAGAAACCCTCTCACTAACTAGAGATATTATAAACGATGCCCTGAAACTAGATGGTGTAAGTAAAATAAGAAGTCTAACCTTCAGGCCGTTGGGCTAGTTAACCTCTACAAGGATCCGAAGTTGTGCCTCTCAATTTCTAAGAAGGAGCTGAAAACTTGCTTATTAGCCCATTTACATGCGAGGAGGTATGACTCTAATTTTAAACTGCCCACAGTCAGACTGTATCATGCTGCACCTATCATAATTAACATGAAAATCTCTTATTTGTCATTTGTCACAAATCTACAACACAGGTATATTTTAATGAGATTTCGTCTAAATTCTATTCCTCTTATGTTAGGCCACCCGTCGAAAACCTATGTGATTACTGCACTTCCACCTTGTCCCTGTGACAAGCCATCCACTCAGAATGACCTGCACTTTGTATTTTTTTGTAAATTTTATATTAATGAAAGAAAAAGATACATTATCCCCCTTATCCGGAAAATGCATTTTAGACAATGTTGTGTAGCCCTATATTATCTTCAGTCACTGTCTGATCCTTTCACATGTTTCTCTATGGCCTAGTTTTTTCTATCTGCACTAAGTAAAAGGAGATTAAATCATTATCCTGATATTTAAAATGTAATTCAAGACGTTGGTTTGGATAATATTCGTGTGGATATGTATGAATTACTGTTTTTTAGCTTTTGACTATTTTTTAAACACAAGTTTTTTAGCGTCTTCTCTTAAATCATGTTTTACTACATGTTAGTTTAAATTTGAATGATTGTTTTAACTAATGATGCATATGTGTTTGTAGAATACTTTTTATGCTGATATTGTATCTGCGAAATAAAGTTATTTTGACTGACTGACTACGTAACAGAAACAATTTTCCTTTCATTAAAATAACCACATTTTATTATAAAATTTGAATAAAAATCCCAATAGAAAATCCAATTGTGTTTAAAACCCTTTTTTATTTTCTCACTTTAAAAAGAGAATAATGATCTTTGTCACATTAAGGGAGCCACGGGACACCAATTTTCCAGCATGCATCACATTTGCAAGTGATCTTTCACATTTCGCTAGTTCCCCACGCTCTCGGGGCCAACGGCATAGCAAGTCGTGGTGCTGCATCTCGACCCGTTAGCGTGATAGGGGCACTCACCACATGGCGCTGCTCATTCTTGTGTGGCTCCGTACTTGGGTTCCACCTGGTTTCTCCGCAGTAGCAGTTATGCAGCTGTAGCATTTCCCGCCCTTTATGCACACTGCCTCAGGGGTCTTGATCTATCTGGGCTCGAAGTTAGAGGAATGCTCTATGGGGACAGAACAATAATTTCTTTAGCAGTGTGCACGTCTTATGGGTAATTTTAGCCTCATTGGGGATTCCGAGCCCTCTTGCTAACATGTGACAAGTCTAATTGGCTGGCCTATATAATGGGCAGGGTTATGCTATTCACTACTCTTTGTTGGAGTAAATTGGATCCTGGCTTCCTGACCCCTGGTTCTTCTTGGGTTTCTGCCCTTCTTGATTAACCTTTCAGCCTACGCTGCAATCTACTGTCATCCTGTATTCTTTTTTGATTGCTTTTATACTTTCATATTCTACTTTCATACCTTAATATTTCCATGAGGTTTTCTCTAGGATAATGAACTAACTACACATATTTTTCCCTTCCTTTCTGACTTAGTGAGGTGTACCTTGCACTAGTCTGTGTCTGAGGCATAGCCTTTTATGGTACATAGCTGAGTCTTTTTCTTAAGGACAGGTTGGGTAGGTAGGTTTTCTCTGGATTACCCTGGTCCGTATCATTGGAGTTAACTTTGTTATTTTTCCGTACAGCACTGGTGTAACGAAACTTGAGGGGGACTCCCTGCAAAGTATGTGGAGGGGCCCCCTCCGGGCTCAATCAGGAGCTCTCCGGCCAGAGTGCTGTGCTAAGGGGGGCCCCTGGAGCTTGGGACCCCCCCGCACCGCACGGGCTGCGGGGGCCTGTGTTACGCCCCTGCCGTACAGTTTATTTGCAAGGTCATTAGCAAAAACTATAGGTAAACAGTTAGTGTGAATTAGCCCTGTCTATTTTTTATGTTCTTTCTCTGTCATTTCACCTCCTGTCTGTTGGAGAACAGGAATTTTGCTGAGGATCATCTTGACCCTGGATGCCTTGGTTCTAACACCCACCCTTCCTGTTTGTTCATTGCTTCAGCCTGATCTCAGGACATTCTTGTGGGTAGAGGGAGGAAATGTCTTATTTCACCTGAATAGTCTTCCTGGACAGTTGTGGGCAAGCATGACATAGAGAAGGAAGTAGGAAGACCTTAAAATTCTGCTTCTCTTCTATTGGCTCTATCTGGTAGGCGTGTGGGTTGTTTATTAATTTAATGAAGATACCTTTGTTGGAGAACTGGTGTAACAGGTAAGTAACTTTTTCTTCTTCATCATAAGATGTTTATCATCATCAAGAATAACTTTATTTCGGCCGATATGGCCATAAAAGCACAAATAAAAATACAATACATTACATTCAACTTAATAGCAATACCCATTGCTCTGCTAGCACATTGGTGGCATAGACTTACAATCATGTTACTTGACCTTCTCAAGTATCCCACTAACCCGCCTCCACAACCCAAAGCTATTCTTTGAATGAGGGAGTCATAAAGTGCATGTCCAATATAACGGCAGCCTGCTGGCTTTTACATTATTCGAAAAATTGGATTCGATAAAGTGCATGTACGCGACCAAAAAGGTGGCCATTTCAGAGGACCCACAACACTCGGCTCTAAGTAAACATTCTGTAAAATAAGTATTTAGGCAACTGTGCTCTTTTACATTGTTGGCGAAATCAGGGAGATTTAATTTCAATAAAGTGCTTGTGCATTACATCAGAAGCATAGAGATTTTTACATTATTCTAGGACCGTGCTCTGTAAAGTGCGTATGCAATGCCTAAACAGCACCAAGGCCATTACAATAGACCCATACCAACATTTCTATTGCAGTCAAAGTGGCCCTCGTCCAGCATCATTGAACAGTCATACAAAGAAGAATATAAAACAACCTATATAAAACATTATAGTTAAAAAAAAAAATTAAAAAGGTAATAGAATGATTTCATTCGATTTAAAAATAGCATAGGTGGAACAATGATCAGGGCCCTTTTTAAAGAGTATAAAACAGTGGGTTGACCAGGGCTAAGAGGTCATCTTTAAAATGGCACTGCGAGTACACCACATTGAGAATAAAAAAAGTGAAACAGAAAACACAATGGATATGTGGGTGTCGTATTTCAATAGCCTATAAACCTCTCTACAGTGTCTGGATCCCAAATTTCTATATAGCTGGTGGAGCCATCGAATCCTCGCCCTCTTATATCCTTGGCAGAAAAATATCACATGATATTCTGTCTCCTCTGAGTTATTACAGGCTGGGCAGCCCAAAACGGGTGAGTCCGCCCACTTGCTGGTAAATGCACGCAACGGGAGCACCCCATGTCTGAACTGTAAATATAACTTCTTAGCCAAGAATGGCTGAATATCGTCCAGAACCGGTTCTAGTCTGTATTGGTCTTTTACTTCTAGAAACTCTAGGGTGAGTCGGCCAACTAGAGGGCTCCCCTGTATCTGTGCTCGTTTGTGCTCCCTATAACTCCCCATCAGGTCCTTCCTAGAAGTAACGGGGCAGGTTTCTTCTGCATTGGTCCACAAGTTGCCCCTCCCCATGGCAACACAGGTGTTCCTAATGTGTGCCAACCATGCTAATTTGCCCGCACCCTGTAGACTCAGCACTTCACTCAGCTCGTCCCTGTATGCGGCCAATTCAGGGGTGCTCCACAGGCGTCGCCAAAATAAAAGGGGTCTAAGGGCAGCTTCATCTGTGATTGGTCTAATCCCCAGGTCCAATCTAAGAGGTGTGAGTGGGGAGCTAGGGAGAAGACCCAGCAGTTGCCTAGCATAGGAATTCTCAATGCTCGATAGAGAGCCCAGGGGACGATAGCCCCAGATTTCGGCACCGTACAGGGCAGCACCCCTGGCTTGTGCTTTATAAATCTCCACTGCCGGGCCTATAGATTTATGGGTACAGCTCCTAAATACCTTTGTTAAACCCCCCCGTTGTCTGTGCCAACTTTAAGCTTGCTTTCTGAATTTGCGCACCCCAGTCCAATTTTTCAGTGAGCGTGATCCCAAGGTACTCAAAAATGGACACCCTCTCTAACGGACTCCCATCTAGACAGGGATTAAGCCTGGTACTATTACTTGCGTTAAATACCATGTACTTAGTTTTCTGCAGGTTGATCTCCAGACCCCGATTCCTACAGAAAACACTAAAGATATTAAGGGCCCTTTGGATTCCCATAGGTGATTTAGAGAGGAGGAGGGTGTCATCCGCAAACATCATCGCAGGTATTTTGCGATTCGCTAGCTTAGGGGCATCAATGTCATTCCCTGCAATCAGTGACTCTACTAAGCCGTTGATAAAAAGGCAAAAAAGTGTCGGGGCCAGGACACAGCCTTGGCGTACACCTCTTTCCACCGGCAGAGGAGCTGTTAGTTCGCCGTTTTTACCAAACCAAATTTTGGCATAATTGCCTTCATGCAGATGTTCTAACTAATGGCAGACATATGGTGGGACACCCATGGCCAATAGGAGTGCCCATAGTTTTCCCCTTGGGACCAGATCAAATGCGGATTTAAGGTCCACAAAGATTAAATAGAGGCTGCCACCCTCTATACAAACAGATTTCCAGTATAACAATTGTAACCTGAATATTTGATCGATTGTTCAGATCTTTGCTCTAAACCTAGCTTGAAGGGAGCTAAGGACATTATGCTCGTCCATCCAGCTCTGTAGTCGCCCGAGGAGAACGCAAGCAAATATTTTTTGGCTTACATCAATAAGACTGATTGGGCGGTAATTAGCAGGGAGGAGCGGAGAACCCTTTTTAAAAATAGGTAAAATTTCGGCACCCGCCCAAGTGGTGGGGATCGCCATTCCCTGCAGAAGTAACTGCCACTGGATTCAAGCTAGCCTGGCTGATGAGAGCTGTTAGCCCGAAACCGGTCCCACGATGCTTGTTTCCGGTTCAGGGAAGACCTGGCTTGGCAGTTCGGGCTGGACTGTTCCCATGAGGCACCGGGTCAAGACTGATTTGCATATAGCTGGGTTTGAACTGAGGTGGCAAAGTGAGCTAAAGAACGATGATGGATTCAACCCAGATCTGTGACTGGGGGTGAGTGTCTGAAAAGTTTCAGCACTCCGTCCATCATCTCTTTGTGTTTGCTTTGTTCGCCCTAAGTTGGCAGGGTATGCCCAGACGTGGGTCCCTTGCTCACTTTGCCACTAGATTCAAGCTAGCCTGGCTGATGAGGGCTGTTAGCCCGAAACCGGTCCCAGGATGCTTGTTTCCGGTTCAGAGAAGACCTGGCTTGGCAGTTCGGGCTGGACTGTTCCCATGAGGCACAGGGTCAAGACTGATTTGCATATAGCTGGGTCTGAACTGAGGTGGCGAAGTGAGCTAAAGAACGATGATGGATTCAACCCAGATCTGTGACTGGGGGTGAGTGTCTGAAAAGTTTCAGCACTCCGTCCATCATCTCTTTGTGTTTGCTTTGTTCGCCCTAAGTTGGCAGGGTATGCCCAGACGTGGGTCCCTTGCTCACTTTGCCACTAGATTCAAGCTAGCCTGGCTGATGAGGGCTGTTAGCCCGAAACCGGTCCCAGGATGCTTGTTTCCGGTTCAGTGAAGACCTGGCTTGGCAGTTCGGGCTGGACTGTTCCCATGAGGCACAGGGTCAAGACTCATTTGCATATAGCTGGGTCTGAACTGAGGTGGCGAAGTGAGCTAAAGAACAATGATGGATTCAACCCAGATCTGTGACTGGGGGTGAGTGTCTGAAAAGTTTCAGCACTCCGTCCATCATCTCTTTGTGTTTGCTTTGTTCGCCCTAAGTTGGCAGGGTATGCCCAGACGTGGATCCCTTGCTCACTTTGCCACTGGATTCAAGCTAGCCTAGCTGATGAGGGCTGTTAGCCCGAAACCGGCCCAGATGCTTGTTTCCGGTTCAGGGAAGACCTGGCTTGGCAGTTCGGGCTGGACTGTTCCCATGAGGCACAGGGTCAAGACTGATTTGCATATAGCTGGGTCTGAACTGAGGTGGCGAAGTGAGCTAAAGAACGATGATGGATTCAACCCAGATCTGTGACTGGGGGTGAGTGTCTGAAAAGTTTCAGCACTCCGTCCATCATCTCTTTGTGTTTGCTTTGTTCGCCCTAACTTGGCAGGGTATGCCCAGACGTGGGTCCCTTGCTCACTTTGCCACTGGATTCAAGCTAGCCTGGCTGATGAGGGCTGTTAGCCCGAAACCGGTCCCAGGATGCTTGTTTCCGGTTCAGGGAAGACCTGGCTTGGCAGTTCAGGCTGGACTGTTCCCATGAGGCACAGGGTCAAGACTGATTTGCATATAGCTGGGTCTGAACTGAGGTGGCGAAGTGAGCTAAAGAACGATGATGGATTCAACCCAGATCTGTGACTGGGGGTGAGTGTCTGAAAAGTTTCAGCACTCCGTCCATCATCTCTTTGTGTTTGCTTTGTTTGCCCTAAGTTGGCAGGGTATGCCCAGACGTGGGTCCCTTGCTCACTTTGCCACTGGATTCAAGCTAGCCTGGCTGATGAGGGCTGTTAGCCCGAAACCGGTCCCAGGATGCTTGTTTCCGGTTCAGGGAAGACCTGGCTTGGCAGTTCGGGCTGGACTGTTCCCATGAGGCACAGGGTCAAGACTGATTTGCATATAGCTGGGTCTGAACTGAGGTGGCGAAGTGAGCTAAAGAACGATGATGGATTCAACCCAGATCTTTGACTGGGGGTGAGTGTCTGAAAAGTTTCAGCACTCCGTCCATCATCTCTTTGTGTTTGCTTTGTTCGCCCTAAGTTGGCAGGGTATGCCCAGACGTGGGTCCCTTGCTCACTTTGCCACTGGATTCAAGCTAGCCTGGCTGATGAGGGCTGTTAGCCCGAAACCAGTCCCAGATGCTTGTTTCCGGTTCAGGGAAGACCTGGCTTGGCAGTTCGGGCTGGACTGTTCCCATGAGGCACAGGGTCAAGACTGATTTGCATATAGCTGGGTCTGAACTGAGGTGGCAAAGTGAGCTAAAGAACGATGATGGATTCAACCCAGATCTGTGACTGGGGGTGAGTGTCTGAAAAGTTTCAGCACTCCGTCCATCATCTCTTTGTGTTTGCTTTGTTCGCCCTAAGTTGGCAGGGTATGCCCAGACGTGGGTCCCTTGCTCACTTTGCCACTAGATTCAAGCTAGCCTGGCTGATGAGGGCTGTTAGCCCGAAACCGGTCCCAGGATGCTTGTTTCCGGTTCAGAGAAGACCTGGCTTGGCAGTTCGGGCTGGACTGTTCCCATGAGGCACAGGGTCAAGACTGATTTGCATATAGCTGGGTCTGAACTGAGGTGGCGAAGTGAGCTAAAGAACGATGATGGATTCAACCCAGATCTGTGACTGGGGGTGAGTGTCTGAAAAGTTTCAGCACTCCGTCCATCATCTCTTTGTGTTTGCTTTGTTCGCCCTAAGTTGGCAGGGTATGCCCAGACGTGGGTCCCTTGCTCACTTTGCCACTAGATTCAAGCTAGCCTGGCTGATGAGGGCTGTTAGCCCGAAACCGGTCCCAGGATGCTTGTTTCCGGTTCAGGGAAGACCTGGCTTGGCAGTTCGGGCTGGACTGTTCCCATGAGGCTCAGGGTCAAGACTGATTTGCATATAGCTGGGTCTGAACTGAGGTGGCGAAGTGAGCTAAAGAACGATGATGGATTCAACCCAGATCTGTGACTGGGGGTGAGTGTCTGAAAAGTTTCAGCACTCCGTCCATCATCTCTTTGTGTTTGCTTTGTTCGCCCTAAGTTGGCAGGGTATGCCCAGACGTGGGTCCCTTGCTCACTTTGCCACTGGATTCAAGCTAGCCTGGCTGATGAGGGCTGTTAGCCCAAAACCGGACCCAGGATGCTTTTTTCCGGTTCAGGGAAGACCTGGCTTGGCAGTTCGGGCTGGACTGTTCCCATGAGGCACAGGGTCAAGACTGATTTGCATATAGCTGGGTCTGAACTGAGGTGGCGAAGTGAGCTAAAGAACGATGATGGATTCAACCCAGATCTGTGACTGGGGGTGAGTGTCTGAAAAGTTTCAGCACTCCGTCCATCATCTCTTTGTGTTTGCTGTATTCCCTGCAGAATGCCACTAAACAAAGATCACAAGTAGGGGGCCCAGATGGCGGGTTCTGAGCGAAAAAGATCCCCGGGGATCTTGTCAAGCCCTAGAGCCTTGGATGGTGTAATCCTGCTTACTGCATCAGTTATCTCTTTAAGGGAGATCGGGGGGGCAGGTGGAGAGATTATCTCAGAGGGCGTGCATGTGTTACCCACTGGCCCATCCTCGTCCACCACCCTTGGGTATAAGGATTCGAAATGTGCCTTCCATACGTTCTCCCCAATGTTGGGTTCTATGGCCATTTTGCCTTCTTGGGTTCCCGTATTAACCACATTCCAAAAAGACCTCATGTCATGAGAACTTAAGGCACTTCTCAGGGTATCCCATTTCTTGCTCTCCCAGCTTCTTTTTGCTTTCATAGTGACCTTTTTATTGGCTGCCCTTTTCTTTCTGATTAGCACCCTCTCATTATGTTTAATTGCAGCGATGAGATCTGCCTTGGCCATGCAGCAACTATCATTGTACCATGGGTGGCGAGAACTTCTAACCCCCCTAGATCTTTTATTTGGGTTGAAGATGTTAGCCATAATGGTTAATAGATTTTGATGATTATTGAAGATTTTGGAGAGGGAATTGGGGATACCATCATTCAAGGTGAGTTGTTTCACTGCCATAAGAAATGGGATGATTGTTTGGTATAATGTTTCCAGCTTTTCTTGAGATTGGCAAAGATCACCCCAACGTACTCTCCTCCTGCAATTGGTCACTTTTAACCTAGAATCAGGTGATGTTAATGCTTCAGATGCATTCTTATCACAAGGTGAAATTACCTCTATTATAAGAGCGTTGTGGTCACTGTCAAAGCAGGGCATGATTCTGAAATCTAACACCCTATGCCAAGATTTTGTGTCTACCAGAATGTAATCTATAATAGAGGCATTCCCCGGTCTATTAAAGGTGTTGTTCCCAGGTGTATTGGATTTAGTGCGACCATTGCACTCTCTTAATGAGAGGTTCAGTGTGAGAGTGTTCATCTGCAACGCTAATGGAGTCCATGCCCGTGTTTGTGGAATGTTGGGCTCTGGAATGGCCCAATGGAGGTCCTCATCGCTTGGGTTACCTGCAACCAGGCCATTCAATGGTTCGAACTGGCAGTTAAAATCCCCGCCTATAATTACCCAAACGTTCTCAGGCATTGTTAGGAGAAGGGCGGTCAGTTGGTCAAGAGTTTGTGATTCTTGGCCATAACGGACCGGACGTGGATAGACATTTATCAAAGCAATTCTGATCTTCGTAGAGAAGGTCAGAAAGATACAAAGGATGTCACGTGATGATGTCTCTATCTGTTTCACGGCACAACCCAGATGCACACCAACCCAGGTGCATAGTCCCCCTGATGGCCTACCCCTACCTACACTAGTAGCTGTTATACTAAATGAAGCGTAGCCCACTCTGTGTTGGTCCGCCCTAGCCCAGGTTTCCTGGAACATGCAGATCCCATGTTGCCCTATAAATGACCCCCATTCTGGGTTATTCAGTTTGGAGGTGAGTCCTGCTATGTTCCAGGAGAGAAACTGTCACCCGGGAGGGCCTGTGCAAATTGCTGGATTGAGGGACTGGGCGCCATGCTTCGCTGCGTGACCTTGGGGCAGTGGGTTAATCGCCTCCAACCCTGCTGTCTGTGGGCCATTGCTGATGACAAGGTGGCCAGCTATGTTGGCTAGGGGGTTTGCGGACACCCACGGGTGATGTTTAGATGCCTGTGTGCTCTCTAGGGGTAGGTCGGGCAGTAATTGGATGTTAAAGACCCTCTTCCATCCTCTGCTTTCGACTCCACTCTCTCCCCCCACATGCATCATGGCCTCTTCCCTTTCTGCTTTGGATACCCGTGCCACTGTGTGGACTGCCCCTGTTGAGTTGAACCCCCAAGGACTCCCCTTGTGGGTCAGAACCCCCATATGGGTGCCCCGTGCGTGCAAGTCAATCCACAGATTCTAGAGGATCGAATCTATTAGAGAGTGGTAGATTACAGAGTAATAGACTGGGTCGCTTAGTCTGGTTCCACGCCCCCCTCACATAGCCATCCTGCCTTCTGTTAAGTGGGTTGAGTCCTAGGGGATAAAAATAGCCCAGTGGGAAAGGCCCTATACCCCCATCCACCCTTCGATCGTTCCAATCTAGGAGTGCTTGTACGACCGTTGGGGTCCTGAAATTGATCACAACACAGGCCCCAGGGACATCTTTCGGCCTCCAGCCCACCCATCCCACCCTGCGTGTCATGAGTATTTCATCTGCGTTCTTATAAGAAAATTGCCAATGCTTGGCCAGCCAAAATGTACATTTGTTTTTTAGCGCTGAATGAGATTCCCTGGAGCCCTCATTCAGCTCTGGGACACCAGTTAAGATGATTACGTATGGTGTTGAGGCCGGGGGGAGATTGATAAATGGCAAGACTGGCCTTGCTTCATTGCTTTCTTCCCGTCGGGCAGACTTCACACCACCCCTGTGACTAGTCCCCTGTGGAAGATAGTCACGAACCGGTGACCTTGCTGTATGGGACCTCCGATTTCTCCCTGCCTCTGCCCCTTGAGTGTGCCCCTGGCAGTCAGTACTGTCGTCTATCCTTAGCCTGACTAGGCTACTCAGCCGTTTGCTTACTCCCTCCTGGCTAGTGTGTTTTTGGATTGAGATGGGTGGCATGTTACTTGTCACTGTGGATTCCAACCTGGTGATGGAAGGGGCTGTCTGTGATTTCGAATAATTTACAGACTCATTCCCCCTTAGGATTGCCTCTGTCTTACCAACCCAGCTTTCAACCAAGGATGCAAGCTTGTCTACCCGCTCCATCAAATTATTAAGTTTGTCCTTTACAATGACTCTCACTTGTGCCTGCAAGTTAGGGTGACCAGATTCTCAAAAAAAAAACGGGGACAGGTCATAGACATAGAAGTAGGACTAAGGTTTGCAGTAACCATCGACATAAAAGTAGGACTATTTGACAGCTGTCATAGACATAGAAAAAGGACTACAATGACAGCTCCCTCCACAGACCGAGATGAAGCATTACAGACGACAAATCAGAGGTCTTTTATCGGAAGTAACCATTATTTCCATTTAAACAGACTTTGCCTCAACATTTGCTCTAGTTGGTGACCACCCTTGCCTTGAAATTCCAAGTATGTTTTCTTATTAGATAAGTATATATATTGTGATTGTTAACTGTGAACAATAAAGAAAATCGCACAATCGAAGAGGAGTTCGTGCTCTTGTTTTTGCCATGAGGAAGTGAACGAGTGCATCGCTATCCAGTTTGATATATTATATATATATATATATACACATACTGTCATCAAAATCGGTACTGCTGTTTGTAGAATACTCCTTCCCATAAAGCACTCCCCTACATTCAGCAAAGTTGACTGAAATATAAATAATGTTTGCTTTATTTAAAAAAACTTTCACATTTAAAGACATTCTTGATTTAAGAATTATATACACAGGGTAACAATCCATAAAGTAGGACCAAACTGAAAGACAGCTAAAAATGCTGTTTGATGTACAAGGCCTATTGTTGCATTGCACAGTACTTATCTGAAGAATGGATTTGCTGCAGCACCATTTTGTCTTGCATTAACCGATTATGGAACTCACTGCAGCTTTGTTCAAAGTTGACCCTTGTGATCAACAAGGCTTTTAGAGTCTCCAGTTCCATTCGGTTTCTTTCATCAGTCCACGTGTTATTCATAATGGAAAAAATTCTTTCCACTGGAGCATTAGTTCCTGGCAGACATAATGCAAACTGAACCATCATGCCAATGTTCTTAAATGTCATATTATGAGTTTGGAAATGGGTGAATATTTCCACCCACCGATCCTCTGCAGTCTTCTTCTGGTCATTCCATGCGGCGAGTCTATCTGCTGTGTATTTTCGTACACAGGTGATTTCATCAAAAAGCTCCATTTCATCCATCTCAAGTGTGCTTGATACAGATTGTACAAATAACAGAGACATTTCAACATTATCCCAGATAGGAACAACATCAAGAAGGATCCAGGAAAAAGAGTTCAAGTCAGAAAAAAATGCCCCCCACTCTTCCAAGTAATCAATACTGCAATTGTAGAAAGCACATTCAGAGTTACAGATTTTTGTTTCTGGTGAGAGTCCTTGTTCTTTGAGGGATTTAATAAGCTCCTTCACCCTAAGGCCCATGAAGCAGGCATCTCTCCTTTCCTTCAATTTTCCTATTAATTGTGTAATTTGTCTTGCAACATCTATGGCATTTGCATGCTGCTTTTCCATCTCCTTTATTGTGTCACTAAAAAGAGCCAGTTGGTTGCGCAAAAACCAGAGCCAGATTTCAGCAAGAGGGTTTTCAAAAAACTTGACAATTGCTGTTGGGGGATTGGCTTGGGACAAAAAATACGAACGTAGGGCTGGGAACAGTTTTAGCACCCTGTCAACTGCAGGCAGTAGGGAAAGCCAGCGAGTGTTGCTTGTACTTAGGAGTCGTTGATAATCTATATCAACAAACTCACAAAATTCTTTCAGTTGTTCAGTTCGGACAGTGTAAATGTGGAAATATTTGTACAATTTTAACACAAAAGATTCGATGTCCA
The DNA here is from genome assembly GCA_963921515.1 of Calotriton arnoldi. Classification (NCBI taxonomy): domain Eukaryota; kingdom Metazoa; phylum Chordata; class Amphibia; order Caudata; family Salamandridae; genus Calotriton; species Calotriton arnoldi. The sequence goes on from CAWUFW010000518.1 coordinate 2,469,459, forward strand.
TTGGCAGCCCATCAGCAGCGGTTTGCACTGCATTATGGACAATGTGTGCTGCACAACCTATCCCAAGTACTTTAGTATGAGGAATAGCTTCCTTAAGCTTGCAGAAAACATTGTTCTTTCCGGCTCTAACCTTTCCCCCAAAGTTTGTATTAGTATTATCTGCACAAAACCCAACTACTTTTTCAAGCAAATTACACTTTTGAAGGGCATGGTACAGTTGTTCAAAGAGTATTGCAGATGTTTCACCAGGAACGGAGGTAAACTCTAAAATTTTCACCTTAACACCCTCAAAATACTTGAAATACCTAATCACAATTGGTATCAATTTAACTTCTTTCCTATTGGAAGCATCAATAGACACAGATATACAAGCAATACTACTCAAGTCAGAATTAAGGTCCATCATTGCGAGAGGAGCCAGTACTTTTGTAATCAATGCTTCAGTCTTGGTGCGAGCACAGCAAAACTTTTCATCATACAGTTTCCGAATCAATGCTGATGTACAGTCCATTGACCTAAAACTGTGGTTATGTTTAGCAAGATGATATGCTAATGTACCTTCAGCAGCAGCCCTACTGAGTTCAGCATGTCCAGGGGTTGCCTTACCCAAAAAGTGGTAATGTTGCTGGTGCTGCTTGAAGATTCGGCCCAGAACTTGTGTTTTTTTGTCTGTATGTGCTCCTTTATATTAGCCTTTCCACCATGGCCAATGGAGAATGCAGATTTGCAGATCTTGCAGAACACGTTGGCATTACTGTTCCCGACCTTGCTCAGAAAGGGGAAAGATCTTTGCATCTCCTCGCTGACGGAACACTGTCGCTTAGGCATCTCTCCGGTAGGTGGGTAGCTAGCTATCCTTTCTGTGTTTTAATTTGGAGAAGAAAAAAAAGTCATGTAACTATGACGCCTACTGACAAAAAACTATAACCAAGTTTCATATAAAAAAAAGTTACGTTTACGCACTTAGCAAACACATTCTTCTTTTCAAAATATCCATAATGAAGCTCCAAGGACAAAATAGTGCCCATAAGTTAAAAACATTTCAGAAGGGAGCATTCATCAGCATTGTTGAAAAATACTTGCAGCAATGTCTTGAACTCTGAAGATAAAAATCAGATGAAAAATGTCCAAGATGTCATTTTTACCATTTGGCAGTTGTGTGATCATCCTTGCCAATTGGAGATTCTGGTATCAAATACCACAGTGCAGTAAAAGTGTTGCCAACTTAGAAGCTCAATTTATGATTGGAAAAAGCATTTTGGGATGTTACTATTGTTCAATTTGTTAATTAGTTGAGGTATCAGCGATTAATTTGACGGTTTAAGGAGAAGCAGTCAAATCAGACAATTGATTTCCACCTTATATACTGGTGTTACATGAAAAAAATATTGCAGATCCAAGTACAAAAGGAAGGGGCATGTTGAAGCTTTCTTTTAGGCTGAGGAACGCCATGCTGTTGAGCTTTTGGGTGTTTTGAGTAACCGAATTTTGAAAAAGCTTAACGTGATCCAATATTGTTTGGCATCATGAAGGCTTGAAATAGCTGAAGTTGGGTGGAAGGATTTCCTGAACAGAAGGCCCCAAATATGTCTTGCCCAGAGCTCCAAAGTCCATAAGATGGCACAGGGACATGTAACCAGACATGCCACACAATGGCACCGAGAACACATTGACACAGTCCTGGGCTTTTCAGATAATTCATTGCTATCAGGTTTGCTCATCTGAGGAGTTCAATGGAAGGAAACCAAGATTACAACACCCAGAATGCACCAAGTTGTCCCAAGAAAGACCCTGACAGTGATTGATGTGACCCCCATACAGGCACAGACCTCCCAAACCACTCTATTTGCCTGTGTGCCAGTCTGCCTCTCCTGCCAATGCACCACTCCAAGCACAGCACTCACATGAAAGAGGTGCAGAACAGCATTACCAATGAGCAGTTGCATTACATGAGGACACATTAATTTTTTTGTTAGGCAAATAAAAATACAACTTGACTCAAGATACACAGCAATATGACCTTTAAAATAGGGAAGTTTTTAGATCGTAAAATCTGTTTCCTTCAGAACAAATTTGTATTTCAGAAACATTAGTATTCTAGTTATGGCTACGCAGGAAATCATTCTCACTAAATTCAGTCTGCCTCAGAGAGTGACCAAAATAGGAACACTGATTTTTCTAGCTACATTGTTTTTACATTCTGTGTGGGAAACTGGCTATAGAAATTCAAACCCTTAAATAATTCCCCATTATTATAAAGAACCCATTAAAAAAACTTCAAATTTATGCAGTAGTTTGCCAAGGTCATCACCGGGCCTTATGTATAATAAGTTGTCCTCCTCACAGAGCCTGTGTCGGGAGGAGTGACAGGCTTAGTGAGGTTAGAAGAATACAAATGCATCAAACTGCACATGCTGGGAGTCCAGCGAATTAAAGATGAAGGGGGAGTAAATGGTCTACCTTCTCTACAGCTTGGAAAATCACGTTATCAGTGGTTGGCTTTCTCTTCAGTGACCAACTGTTCTAAACTCATACACAACAAGCATTGCCATAGCCAATAGGTCTCGCTTTTGGGACCTTATAAGTATTTAGTTATGCAGCACAATATCCTTGGTGCAATAACATCAACTGTTGCATGTCTAAAAACTTATAAGGTCCCAAAGGCGAGACCTATTGACTATGCCAATGCTTGTTTTTAGAGGCCTGGCATGCAGTTTTAAATGTAGGCTGGTAAGAAAGGTGCCAACCCGAGGGGCAAGGTCTAGAGAGAAATAAGCTAGGAAGAGAGGTGAGTTATGAGATAGCACAAATAGAAAGGTGAAGCACAGAATGACAGGTGAGGTAAACAAAGTAGCGAGGCAGGTAGAGCCGGTGGGATGAAAAATAGAAAGATATGAGAAGTAGAGAAAAAGAGGTGCAGATGAGGTAGAGAGATGAGGCTAATACAGAGTAAGTGCGAGGGAGAATTAGAGAATGGTGAAATAGGGAGAGAGAGAGACAGAGGTAAGACAGATGTATTAAACGAGCGAGACATTGGAAGCAGAGAGAGTGAACGGAAACAGTGAAGGAGATAGTAAGAGAGATGAAAGCAAAGGGAGTGATAGATGGAGTGGAAGAGGTAGGGAGAGCATTGTAGAGAGAAAGAAATAAAATAATGGGAAAGGCGAGGGAAAGAGGACATCAATAAAAAGAGAGACAGAAGGCCAATAGGTGATGTAAATTGAGAGTCTAGATAGTGTATGAGAGGTGGGGAAGAGAGAGATGAGGCAGTGAGTTGTGAGGCAGAGCGAGAAATAAAAGAGAATGGTGAGGTAGAAAGAGGCATGCGAGAGGTAGAGAAAGGTAAGGTATAGATGGCAAAAATGATAGAAAGGGTAAGATAAAGAGATGAAATTAAGAGGGAGGGGAAGTAAATGGAAGAGAAATGAAGGGGGATGAGATGCAAACAGAGCAGCAAGATGCAGAAAGAAGAGAAAGTAGAGAGAGAGAGGGGCACTTGAGGAGAAGAGAGGGGCAGAGAGCTGACCGAGAACTAGAGATAGGATCGGAGAGAGGTGGCAAGTTGAGGTCATGAGAGGTAAATGCTGTGGGGCACTGAGGTTTATTGAAAGAGAGGTGTGACGAACAGAGAGAGAAGACAAGGACTGGAGAAAGTGTCCACACTGAACTAGAGGTTGGTGATCACCCTAAATATATTTATTAAAATAAAGCATTAAGAGAGTGCACTTTTACGGATTTCAGAGTGTGCACCATCTTGCATTGATTTTATTTTAGAGCTTTGAGGTTTCAAGAAACTAGCTTTCGAATGTATAATTATGTGACAGAATTGTACAATGACGTCACACGTTAGATGCGCTTCATTTGGACCTCAGAGCAAGATCTGGAGGTAATATCGGTGGCGGTATTTATGTTACCTCTGAGCATTACCTCCGGTTTGTAGAAAATGGAATGGGAAAATGTGAATAACCTGCGGTATCACCAGCGCTCTATGATGCGGTGTAATTGCGTGCCTGACGCCTTGGCCGTATTACCACCATTATTTAAATGCGGTAAAACATATAGTGTCTCCTAAAGGGTGGGTGTGCCAGACGTCTGCTGCCAAACAAAGGTCAAACGCGAACAGCATAGGCACAAACAAAATACCTGAGAGACACCCATACTAACAATCGGAGATGGGCAAAACCTCCAACAAGAAATATCATATATATCAAGATATCAACTACTACAAACATAATACCGAGAATGGACTGAAGCTCAGAGTGAGACAAACACGAGCTCCAAATAAAAGCAGAAAAACATGAAAAGCACAAGAAGTGTCAAATATATTAACTTAGACTTATGGATGGCTGCACACGTTTAAATATAACATCTGACAATCAAGCAGCATTACAGTATTCTGCAGTGTTGTTATACACGTCAAATAATCAAAAGTGCCCAAAAGAGTCAGTCCCAACAAAAATATAAGAAAAAGTCATTTAGGCAGAAGAGCCAGTGATAAGAGTCCCACAGAAAATCCAAAGATTGTAAAACAAAAAATGAAATTCACCGAGTGCTGCAATTAAACAATGAGAGATGAACGAAGAAATCATAATAACCCAAAGTAACAAACCACACACCCATGTGATAAAAGAAATAGTCAAAATGAGTTGAAAGAACTGGCAACTCTATAACGCAAGCAATTCTATTCTATAAATACCTTATATTAAAAGTTGTATTTCAGCAAGTACACCCTTTCTTCTCACATATATCAATAGTCGAGGGTACGAAAAAAGCCATCCAAGTTTGTTAGCGTTGGTATTTCATGCCTGCTAGAATTAAATGCAACGTTAAAAAATAAAACTCTCAGGGTTAAAATACTTACGTTCCGGGATTGCAGGCTGGGAGGGCAAGTCTTGTGTGGCTTCAGAGGATCCTGGATGAGGCAGCTCTGATGCGGAGGCAGGGTCCCGACGGTGCTGGTAGGGCTGGGGAAGCCTCACGAAGCTGCTGCTGGATTCTGTTCTAGTCCGAGACTGTCCGACCCTCGCTCGCTTTAAGGCAGAGCAGGGTCACACTGGAATCTTGCTGCAGGCCGCAAAATCAGGGTCATGCCGGTCACAGGTGGTTCTAACCAGCTGCACGATGACGTAGGTGGCGTTGCGGCTGCGTGGACAAAGAGAAGGGAAATCCCGAGAGAAAATGTCTCTCTTCAAAGGATTTCCCTTCCTGCTACAGCGCTCACCTCCGTGACGTCACACACGCAGTGCAAACAGAGCATGCGCGCAACCGGAACAGTTAAAAACCGGGACATTTCTGTCTTTAACCCGGACACTGTTCTAAAACGGGGACATTTGACTCACTTGGAGTAAAGTGTCGGGACACGGGGACACTTCACCAAAAACGGGGACCGTCCGGGGAAAACCGGGACGTCTGGTCACCCTACTGCAAGTCCATCACCAGTTTATGCACCCAGGCTGGCTGCTCCATGCCTCCTTGCGAGGAAGCCCCCGTCCCAACCTCCCCAGAGTCACCAATCGCTGAATGTTCTGCAGGACACTTCTTGCGCTTGGTCCCCGCGTTTGTTGCTGGTTTGTGTTTACCTTTTCTAGCTGGACCAGGGTGAACAGCTTCTGGCTGCTGCTTGGTGACTCATGACCCATTGCACGTGTCCTTGGGTGAGGTATAGGAGAATCCTGGACCACAACTGATGGAGAGCTTGGGGCATTCTGGCTAATGAGGGGTACAGCTAGATCTGTGGTCAGAGATAGGCGCCTTTCAGTCAATTCAATTTCTGTGGCCACTGCTCCTAATGCCCTCTGAAGCATCCTGTCAATTGAGGTTTGCTGGCTGGGCGTTGCAGTTTGTGGGGGTTGAGGTTGTTTTTACCCCACGCAGGTGCACTTTCCCATGTTTACAAGTGGCACGTTTGGGTAACCTTGCAGACGTTTGGCCACGATCAACCCACTCACTGGGCCCTGCTATAAGTACCTATCCTCAGCCGGAGAGAGTTCAAAGAGGGGAAAAAGTCAGTAGTGGACGAGGTTGCGGGCGACCCCCAAAGGACGAGAGGAGCTTATGAGTGCTTCGGTGACGATAGGGCTCAACGGAGTGATAATTCACTAACCTTAACTACTGTGTTGGGATCAGTCTTCGAGACCAAGGATCTGCAATACCAGCCTTAGGGGGGTGGCCCAGCCCAGCCTCCTCCGGGCACAGACGGGCCTGCCCTTGGCCCAGGCTTTGCCTGGGCGCGGCCCGGGCACGCCCGCGTGCGTCCCGCGCTGCGGGAACCCCGGATCCGTTTTTATGCGCCGTGTGGCGCAGAAAAGTGCGTGCATGCTTCTGCGCCTCCTGGCGCTAGGCTGTCTGGGGGATGGAGTCCCGGGTGGTGGCTGGCAGGCAAGGGCGGCAATCGGCAGTAGCGGGCTTTATCAATATTTATAAAAATATAGAATCAAATAGCAAGCACATCCCATTTGAGAAAGCTGTGAAAAATGGAAGGAAATGAAAATTGATCAGGATGGCATGAACATTTCTACCATATATTTGTGGATAAAAAGTGGACTACTCAAGAAGAAAAACATGGAGAGGCAAGCTCTGTTTTGAAAAAGGTTTCACACTGCCCTTCTGCAAGCTACATCCTTAAAAAGTTTTCTTCACTTGACAAACTCAAACGTCATCATAACTGATCCATAATTATTTATACCGCTCAGTAATGTGTGGAAAAGCTAGGGATAGTACCATAAGACACTACACATCGTGTTAAGGAACTGTGTGATCAGGCAGCGTTCATGATAATAAATGGATGGACTTAAATAACATTTATGTAGCACATGATACAACAAATTGTTTCTTCTATATGCTGGTCTAACTAGGCACTGAATTAATAAACTGCCTTGTGAACCCATAACTACATAAAAACATAAGTGTCTTAATTTTGTACTTGAAGAAATCTAGATGACCAATGCCAAAACATCTTTAAAAGAAAAGACCAGGCAAAAGGAGTTCATTTACCATCATTTCTCTGCACAGGAAAAGACATCACTGATTTCTTATCCGACAGTCCAGACCTCATCACTTATCACACCCTTGAATCCCTCTTCATCACAGAAACATGGTTCATCCTCACACATTCTCCACATCCTTATTCCTACATGCCTCAGATCCATCATTTGGGCCATGCACATAAAAAGGGATTCAACTCCATCATGTTACTCACATGCCATTTCCCACTCTCTACAGCTCAGAATACCACCATCTCATGTAGATGTAGACAGAACAAGGACTTCACTATTGAATTCTTGGATCTCCCTGCCACCTGATAACTTCAGCACACCCATATGACTCTACTGGGTTACTTCAACCTCTCAGGCAACCAAAGCTCAAAATAATGAGGGGCACCCACCTCAACAAACTCAACAAGTTACATCTCGTCACCCACCCAAAACACGCTAAAAGGTACAACATCTACCTTGTCTTTTCAATATCACAAACAATCGAAGAAGCCTAATGATTTAACATTATCTGTTGTACTGCCAACTCCGTATCTAATGCATACGCCCTTCTAAACACCTTCAACGCTTTTTTGGAAAACTATGTGAACAACCACTCTCCAGCAAAAAAAACAAAACACGTAAGTGCAAGTCAAAACCTCCAGCACCATGGTACTCTAATGACGTAGCTGAAAATAAACACTCCTTCTGCAGACAGAAAAAAGAACAACAGAAAACCAGATGACCTCATGAAGTCCCTCTATGCAACATGCAGACAGCTCATCATATCAGCCAATAAGCCAAAGCAAAGTACTATGCCGACACCGTCAATGAAACCACCAACTGAAGGAGAACACTTCTCAAGCCAATAAAGCATTGCATCAACCCTCTGCCTGCTCTGTAGCATGGAGACCTCTACCTTAAATATCATATATTATGCCCCTAACCTTGTATGAAGGTGACACCTGCCTCCTTATATTGCTGGACCTCTCAGGCTACCTTGGACACAGTCGAACATCCAACCACCATCCACACTCTGGAGTCTTGATTGGGATTCACCGGTTCTCCTCCTACCTTTCCCATCGACACAGTTTTTTCACATGGGCACCTTCAAGTTCCGAAAGATCCTTACTCCCTGCGGAGATGCCCACGGTTCGATTTCTGTTATCTTCAGCCTCTACATGGAGCCCTTTGTGACTATAATCACAGATAACAGCATAAGGTTCACCAATATGTCGGTGATACACAACTCTACTCGAAAGTCTCCTCTGCTGCAGACATTCAACACCTCAGACACTGCCTACACCTCATCCAGACCTGAGGCGCATCCCAAACAAAACATAATTCCTGTTATTTTCTAAGAACAGCAAACAAGAAATAGTACATACCTCGCTCAGTGACCTGAAACTTAACTACTTGACCTCAACTTTCAAATGCTACATTACTCGGATTCATCTGGGACACCAACCTCACCCTGAAGGAGCACATGTGCAAAAAACAAAGTTGGCCTGGGACCAGCTGTCTCATCTAAAAAAACTAAAACCATTTTTTCCAGAAAGCAACTTCAGAACTGCTGTTTAAGCTCTCGTACACTCACATTTGGATGGTGATAATGTCCCCTTCCTGGTCTTTGGGACTCCATACTGACACCCTCTAAGGGCAGCCTACATGGTGCAGCATGCCTCATCCAGGGCCAGAAGAAATATGATCACATTACCCTCATTCTGGTGGAACTCTATTAGATCTCCTTGCTGGCCTGCACTATCTGTGAAACCAACTCCATCATATGCAAAACCATCATGACAAGCACCCCTGCTTATATTGCGGACAGACTCGCCATCTTTGGTTGCACTCAGCACGCCCGCAGCCAGGCCACCATCAGCCCGCAGACTAGGAAGTGTATTAAGGGAAAAACACAAGGCAGCTATCCGTTTCCATCTATGCACCTTAGATCTGGAGCAGCACCGCTGCTCCAATTTAGGAAAGAGTTGAAGACACACCTCTTTAAATAACACGACATCACAATGCATCAACAATCCAATATTCAGCAACCTCTCCTATCACTCATTGACTGTATGTTTGCTTTTGACCTTGGTGCAGCGGTCCATTGCCTTTTTGGCTAGGTTCGTTCTATGCAAATGCTGTATACATACGTGCATATCTCTTCAGCAGAAGGCTACAAACTGGAAACTGTTCCCCACTCAGTTTCTCTTCACCTAGCTTCATCTCCCATTCACCAGTTGCGAGCCCCCTTCCAAAGCACCTTGAGTGACTACGATCTTCCCAGCCATGCTCTGCCACTGGCGCTTCACCTCGCGTTCAACTGTTGGGTTAAGGCTGAGTTAAGATGGCACTTGCTTCTGGCCTCCTCCATAGTCCCTCAGGGCTACCAGTCTCAACCCTGAGACTCTTACTTTGGTCCTTTTTTATATCATGTGGATTTGGTTACTGAACATGAATTCATGCATCCGCTTGAGGTCAGCTGTTTTAATTGTTTTAATGCTGCGTCAAAGTGGAGCAACCTCATGTGTTGCCCGGAGACACCCCTCTCTTTCATATTAGCGTTTACAGCCAATTTTCTGGAATCTTCTACTCAGAATAAAAAACCTACACTGCTGCAGTTCAAACTTAAGTTATTGTTCAATCTGCAACCAAAGGAGTCTGCAAGAGGTATCATCCCTGCAGTTGCAGGACTAATGCAACCTATTTTGAACAAGAGGAGAAGCTTCGGAATTCAGGAAAATTCTCCAACAGATTCCCTAGTTGAACCAGTGGCCATGGCTAAATACAATGCCTAGGGTTCAACTTCTCCAGTGGAAAGTAAAATGATAGATGTCTTGGACATAAATGCATGTGAGATGTCAACATTCATGCTTAGATCTGAAAGCTGCACGGTCTGTATTAGTCAATATAACCATTCGCTATGTGAATCTTTGGAACAATATAAGACATTTCTCCCCATAGTTAAGAGAGAATTTTGAAGAGATTATCAAGGAAAGGAAACTCAGTGCCTCAAAGGACATAACTGATTTATCTCCTGTTGACTACTGCCAAAGCCTCCGCATGAGGCGAGCTTCTAGGCTGTCTGCCCAACCTGACTCCATGAGATCAGTTAAAAAAATACTCAAACTTACAATCTCCGATTCTAATCTATTTGATTGTCAATCAGACATGGAAATCCAGAGAATTATTCTGGCACATAAACTCTCAGGCCAGTAGGGTAGAAGAAGAGAACTGACTTCCCAAAAGTCCATTTTAAGGGTTATGGATGAGAACAACATTAGTGTGTTCATACTCCACTGCAAGAAAAAGAGGAGTATAAATCGACCTTCCAGTGCCAGGAGCCTAATATGTGCAGACAAAATCAACAACGGTCATAAGCCCCTGGTGTTTCAGGGTAATGACTCTGCCATCCTGCCTCCCCCCGCTGAACACGTCCATGGGAAGGGGTAAGTCCAATTACCTCACATGTGTATTTACAAAGCGCACATTCACCCAAGGGTATCTTGGCACTGAATAACAGACGTTTATTGTTACCCAACTCAATGGCACTCCTTTTACCGACCTCAGAAGGATGAAAGGCTGATTGGACCCGCTGGGATTTGAACCTGTGACCATGAGGTCGAACACAGACCCTTACAGTGGACGCATTGGTCCACTAAGCCTCCAGAATCGGCTCTGTATAACAGAGCTTAACCAAGGAGAGATTGGTTCTAGATATTGTGCAGAACAGAAACGAAATCAGGTTTTCATGTTCTGTACCAGATAGTCCCCCAACAGATTGAAACCTGTACTACACTGAACTGAAAGGAGGAAGTCTCAAACAGAGTTTCCCATTTCTACTGGTACTCAGTCCCCATATAGATCAAAGATAACATTGGTGATTCATTTCAGAAAGAGACCGTGCAAAAAAATAAATTAGGGATCTTTGAACCAAGGGCGAAAAGGAGCACTAGTGTAAGGCTGGGCTGTATCTACATTGTGGTGATCCTGGACACATGATTGTCCTTACCCTACGTGCCTCTAAAGGGTTTGAGTAAACTTTAAGCATTTGAGAAAGAGAAACGAGACTGTGCACAGGCTTCCTTATATCTGATCTTCCATGAGTGGTCGCGACAACCAGATGTTTGTCTTGCCTGTTGTTTTGATGATTAGAAAAGAAAGATTATTTTTGTGCCAGCACTAAGGGATTTTTTTAACATGACTGGGCCCTAAAGAATAATAATCCCTGAAAGGCTATAATGGAGACATAGATCATTCAAATTGTGTCATGGTCATTGTTATGCTTTCAGAGATCATTGGTCACCAGTTCAGGAGATGTTCCATGTCAGCTTGTACATAAATTGTGACTAACTCTTTTCTGTGCCTCAGTACCATGCATACGCTGTAGTTTTTGCCATGCCCCCTCCTATGGCAAGTGATTGCACCACACTAATTGAGTCATGTTGCTAATGTTCCCTGTAATCTTCATCGTCCTCCTTCAAGAATGCTAATAATTGCTAAGGCTTTTTTTCTGCTCTTCATGACTTTTTCTTCCTAATTGGGACCCTCTTAAGGAGACACTTTTTACATGTGTAGTTCGTACAGGGAGGTACCGTGTTCATTGGAAGGAGTAGCCCTTTCCACAGGCAAGCACGGTGACTCTTGAGAGACCTTCACAACATCCAGTCACTTATAGGAGATTGGTCTCAGAAACTGTTTCATATCTACATGTTGGACCACAGAGCTGTCCTCTTAGCTTTGATGTGTGTCTTTTCTGTATTAAAAGTGAAGTTGATTCTTCTCCAGACTGAAAGGAATGTATTACTTGAAAGAGCAATGGGGCACATGATCCACGCAAGCTCACATTGCATTTGCTCGTTATGAGGTAGCATTTTACCAGTACGTGTGTTTCTCCCTGGTCTGTAAAACATGAGGGCAGATGGGTGTAGCAGACATCTTCTAGGGCAGTTGAAATTGGTGATAAATAACAAGGTCATCTTTAAAGCCTTTTATACTTAGGGCCCGACTGACGAAGGTACTTATGTGTAGTAAAGTTACGAGTGCGGATTCCACGCACTCGTGGTGCAATCGCCACATGGCACACTCTCTGCAGTGCGTCATATGAAAATTCCACCCCAAATGTAGAGATTCCACCGCAAGTGCAGAAACTACGCCACAAGAGCGGACACCCCACACTTTTAACTTTACTACACGTAAGCACCTTCGTCCATCAGGCCCATAGTAATTAGAAACTTTCCACAGGACAAAACACCAAATGCCCAGACTTTATATCAAAGTGTCCATTAGTGAAGGCTCTTTCAATAGACGAATCAAGGACAATTATCTACACTTTTACCCCAATCTATCGACTGCCTAAGGTGATCTACAAATATAAGAAATACAAAGCCAATAAGATTTCTTTTGCACTAGGGTGGACCTGCAAATAGTGGTATCAAGACCCTCTCCCGCTATCTGTAAGTCTAAGCAGGAGGCCGGAACTACAATTCAGGATGTCGGGCAAAATACTTCACCTCAGTCTTTCATTGCTGAGCTTCACTGCCTTGCTCCTGAGTCCATTCAGTAAGGTCATCTGAAACGCAGACAAATGTAGGAACTTCCTGGAGGATGCAAACACCCTTCTATGAGATCATCTAACTTTTCAAGCAGATGTTGTTCTGCTTATGGTGTTTGGAAAATAGAACTTGCCACAAAGAAACAGGATGGCCCTATGATATTTAGCTGACTATATCTGACTTTCATTACCAGTTAGTATAAATGACCTTTATAGGCATCTCATATTCATAATACTTGGGATTAAATGTTTACTAGATGGTGTCAGAAAGTTGCATTCCTCCAGTAAGGAGACCATTCCCTCTATTGTAGTTGAATATTTGTCTTTCTAAATTAATGGGTCATCTTTCAAAACCCTCCAACTTTTGTCTTGGAAGTTAGCCTTCTTATTGGCTATCATCTCAGCTACAGTAAGCAAACTTCAGGTTCTTTGCACCAAAAAGCCTCAAACAAACTTTCATTGCATCAGCATTTTCATTTAGTTTCATTCAGACTTCTTTTCTAAGGTAATTTCAGATTTTCATTTCATTCAATCCATTTTCCTACATGTTTTATTTCCATTTATGATCTATCCAGCAGAGATTTCTCTACATAATTACAAATTCAAAATGGCTCTCAATTATTACATAGCTAAGAACAAGGATATATGTAAAGCTACAAGATAGTTGTCAGTTTTGGAACTGTACTTACCAGACTGCCAGAAACCTAGCAAGCCCTTTTCCAACAAGACTAAAGCTCATTTGATATGGGGAAATCAGCAACTGCTTCTTTGATGAGAAACATCATTAGCCCTAATTATTTCAAAACAAAAACATCAGTGATTTGATTCTGAATTCAGTGTGGTTATTGTGGTGGGCAGGTTTCCCTGTAGAACCCCTTTGCTTAGCCATTCTCCACCATTCTCTTTAATTTTGTTCTTCGCTGAGTGCTGTTCTGCACTACAGTTAGGAATATCAGGGAGAAATCTAACTTTTTTTGCTTCTAGTTTTGCATCATGTGTCATCTCACTTATTTCATTGGTGTCCCACGTTCCTCCATGGTTTTAGAGGCTAGGGGTGAGGCTAGATCCTTCCTCAAATCGATCTTCAAAAATAAACTCTTCCACGGACTGTGCAGTGCATTTGGGGAAAGTTGCAGCTTCTGGCCTTTTTAAAGGAACAGGACTACATTTGCACAGAGGGTTTTCCATTTCTTACCAGGCTAAGCGTTTCTAGGGATTTCAGTCTGATGTACTTTATGTGGCTTTTTTGGTTACATAAAAGAAATATACAAATTAGGACAATGGTAAGGTATTTAAAACCTCCACGAGGACCCCCCGTAAATGGAGAGCTGGCGCCACAGCGTAAACCTTTCCAATGCAATATATACCATTTTCATTCAGAAACAGGAAGGGAGATTTATTGATTTAGATGAAAATCATATATGGCATTATGGGGCAATGATGGGCGTGTGTGAAGGGCAACATTGCTGGACTATTTTCTGAGAAATCTGATTTACAAGAATGCTTATTTTATTGTTTGCAGGTAACTCTGACTATGATACTGTTAACGATTACAGTAAAATACAACATTATGAAAACTGTAAGTATTTTGTCAGTTTGCTGAACATGCATTAATTTTTTCTACCCATGTTGGTAATAGGCAGACAAATCTTTACTCACCTACATAATACATGGAAAATTCCGATCTTGGGTGGGTGATAAGTATGTGCCACCTTATTAGATCTTGTTCAGCAGCAACCCAAAATATTAATTGTCTTATTACAACTCTGCAATATGAAAAGAGTAGGGTGAATCTCTTAACATTTCACTGTGGGTTTATGGAAACTAGTTGGCTGTCCTGGAAAAAAAATCCGAAATTAAATTAAAGGTCACAGAATTTCAAACCTTTAGAGAGGTAGGATTAAAATATTTTGTTTCAAATGCTGCAATCTATTGCTAGATAGAGATACACATTTGTTTGTGTTATTTAGATTGAATCTTTCACCAGCACTTTATGTTGTAATTCTAGCCTGGAGTGGCATTTGAAAGTAAATCTAATGAGACCTAGGACTTTTTGAAAAGAGATTCTTTTGTGTCAGCATCACTGAAAGCCCAGAAAATTAGACTACCGGAAACAGTTTATGGCTTAGTTTGTAAAAACAGCTATTTTGTATGCCCAAATAAAGGCTAAAACAGTAAGCTTTTGTTTATGGCCATGCGAAGCTCACTGAGTGAGACTTGTGGTTTACCATGATGTCTTAGAGGTAATTGCCACATTTCCTTATTAAAATTGCACACAGCCTGGAGACTCTACAGTGTGTATCTAGTGAGAAGGGATACAAGAAAGTCTAGTCAGTCGGCCTAACTCTGGCTACGCTGTCCTCACCTAGCTTACCTAGACTTGTGCTCAGGGGCATAACACAGGCCCCTGCACCTTTTAGGGGGGCCCCACTCCTACGCCCCCCCAGCCCAAAGCCAATGAATATCTGTGAGACGTGCAAGACTTCGGGGACCCTGTTCACACTCTGCAGCCGGGGGGCATTATTTTGCGTTACGCCACTGCTTGTGCTGTTTTTCAAGTCCGTGTCCTTATGTTGGTTATATTTGTTATCACATATTTCAGAGGCTACCCACACTTGCCATACAATTAATTGGCTCCCTATTACCTCATCCTTGCAATATTGCAATGCAGCCAGTTACCCCTTCCATTATTTACTCCCCTCAAAGAGCTCTGAGCCCACCAAAGGGTGGTTAGTAAAGCTTTACAGGGGAACTTGACCAGAATGAGTGGCTTTTGGTTGCAGGCTAGCGAGGCTCCTGGCTGGCGCCATCTTTTGGGCCTCATGTTACTATGATCCAACATTGGAATGGGAAGATAACAGCTGCAGTGTTCCATTTGCGCACAGCTCGGTACCCTGGTTGACCTATAGGGAGACATTCCAAGGCTCCTCACTTTAGGATGCAGGCGAGATCTAGTCTCCTGTTGGAGCCTTATCGAGATGCACCAGCACGGTAGGGAAGGCAGTGCTGGAAGAGAAGGATCCAATAGAGCACACTGGCCCAGCAAAGAACAGAGACCGCCGGCAGGAGGGAGTGGCAGTCTCTGAGAGCTCTGTTGCGTGTGCCACGCGGCCCAGTATCCACAAAAATAAAGGAACCAATGACAAACTTAAATGGAATTAAATAATAAAGTGAGGTACTAGTTTAGCAACACCTTTTGATTAAAAGCACCACACACAAGAATAGCACCAAAATGTTATGGTGAACAAAGCAAATGACACAGTGAGGAGTAGTGAGAGCAAACTGCCACCTGTAACAATGCTATAGGGAACCTATGAAGGAAGTCCTGGTTCTGTTACCTCCTGCAGCCTTCCTCACTCCCCTTTTGACTTGCCACAGGGACATTTCTTTATAATATGAGCACAAATTGGGCACCTCAAATTAGGCCACATCTTAGCTCTCAGAATAATACACAAACAATTGGATTATACATCCATACCAAAGAGTTTGCTAAAGAAACTAAAGTAAAAATTGAGTTCAATGAAGAATTTTAATTTACTTGGTGATGAGCACTTACACCTTCGTATAGTTTAACCACCCATTAGCTAGAGGGGACATATTGGTTTCTTTGTAGGAGCCAAACACTGATACACATGTTCAGACTACAATAAAAACAAGCTGCAACCTCAGATAAAGCCCATTACAGTTAGTTGAAACCTTGAAAGACTATCCAGAGGTGACTTCTATTGTGATTTCTCTTTTTGTCTTTGTAGAACAAAGACTACACGTTGAGTCTCTTGGAGAAGAACAAGGAATGGCCGTCTCATCCCATCACATGGAGCAGATGACTGACCTCTCTGCAAATTTTAAATGCTTAAAAGATCAGTGTTGATGTGTGGTGTTACCCTGAATCTGTTACAAGACTACTAAATGTTGATGACACCGAAACTCGAATAGGGTTTTGTAACCTCAGAGGACCCTTCTTCAGATAGGACTTAACAGAAACACGGAATCGACATCTCTTCTGCAATACAAAAAAACCCAAACGATTTAAGGCACCAGATTCCCGAGAAGCAGCCATATTTAATTTTTGAGGTTTTGTATTCATGTTTGAAGGTTTTTAAATAGATTCATGAGAGTCTTCTGACTAAGCTTGCCAACGCCCTTTTTGTGATTTATACATCACCTCCTCAGCGGGAGAAGAAACAATACATACAAATACCACTACTGAATGCCATTAATGGTCAGTTCTTTTACATATAAGAAGTGCTGTGCAACATAGAAACTGTGCCTTGCAACCAAGGAGAGCATTGCGCTGGTCACGCATTACAAAATCCCCTATTTTCTTTCCTTTTAATCAATTGAGCTGTTTTATTGATGAGCAGGCCAGAATTATCTCACAATAATTGTGCATCTGCCAACATCGATTAAACTATCCTACTAAACTATCCACTCCATCCAACCCCTTCTGCATTTTCCCACTTCCCATGCTCTTGGTGATATAAAGAACAGATTTTTTTTTATTAATTCGATCCATATCTGTTTCACAGTTCCCTGAGGTTTCAAAACTTTATACCTTATTATATAACATAAACAAATCCCATACGCTGGTCCAGAACTAGATATCATCACATCCAATTTTTCCTGATCCTTTTCCCAATTGAAGATTTCTGTCCTACTAGGTACATAATAATGGTTTCTGTGCAAGCCCCTGCTTCATGGAATAAGAATATTTGATTCTTCAGCTGGCTCCCCATCACCGCTCCTTAACTCATTCAGTGACAGTCATTCCGTATTATTGCTCAAACACATATTGAAGACATCTGTGTCTCTCTGATGATGGATGGAGCCTTGATTTCCTCAATACATATTAAAGTTGATAACCTGGATGTATCATATGTTCATACATGAATAGAGGCACACTGGTTTCACATGCATTTGTACATACATGTGAACATGTGTAGTGTTTATACTAGAATGTTATTGTTGTGGGAAATTCGCCAACACCTGGCTTATAATACTGCCCATAATGGGTCATTGCTTTAGAATTTCAGAGGGCATGTTTCTCATGCCATATCCACTTAGGTGTTCCAAGTACTTTGTTATTTAGGAATGTAACCAAAGGTTACCTTTTGTTAATTTTTATGTCTTTGTACATATCAGTAATAGTTAAATGTCAGCATGCTGCAGACATTTAGAGTAATCTAAAATGAAATGGCTACGGCTAAGCTGAGAAATTCTCTGATTTCAAAAAATGTGTGGAGTGCCACACTCTAATAAACAGCATCTATGTCTATCAAATGTGTACCTTGACTTTCATTTCCCTTCTTCTGTTTCTAGTCTTCATAGCCAGTGTATACTTAGCAGTTTCTATTTTATTTCACATGTGCATGTTTCAATAGCCCAGGTTCTCCTGTCCTAATGCAATTCTCATATGTATGTGCTAAACATTTCATCCCCTTTTGCTGCAGAATAGCTCCTAATACACCTTTTGCTTTATTTGGCACTCTTTGGTGGAGGGGGCTTCTTGACCATTTAAATATTCACACAGAGCTTAATGCTTGTACACCTGGTCAAGCAACAATCGGAACATTCCCCCTGGTCTTTAGTCACGAGCCCCTTGTAAGTGAACACTGAATCCAAAACGTGCTGTGGATGCAGATCAACATTCCTGGAAACAGCACACCGCAACAGCACACCGCAACTAGCAAAGCGGCATCATTAGGCGATCCGAGGGGGGCAGTTGTTTTTAGCCTTTCGTAAGGTGGGCAGTCTTCCTTCTCCCTCTTTGTCCCATTCATGCCTTTGCTCAAAGCACAACGTTTAGCAGAGTGGTCGGCTTGAGTGACATCAGTCAGTGGAAGGGGGGTTGGGCAAGGGGCTTATAAGCCTAGGTTGCACAGGTATCTCCCTCTTTGGTCCTCACCACCCTGAGAAACAGGAACTAGTGCTTGCAACGCAGGCAGGTGACCATCAGTGATGCCCTGGGGTCTTACCCCAACAAAGTGCAATTGTCATCTTGGCCCTTATGACATGAGGGACATATGTGCAGTAAAGGAGTGGCAACAGTGTTGAAATTAACAGGTTTTTTAATTCTGCACGCGAGTACAACTTGAGTGGATCTTGCATAATGTTCAGGTGAAATCCTTACTTCGAAACATGAATCCCAGTTGGGCCATCCAGTAAGGTTAGGGTTTGTCACCTGCTTTCAGTTTAGGATAAGTCAGTTTGTGTGCCCGCACATGTGTAGCATCATGCCCTAACACAGGAAGTCTACCTGTCTCCTATTTCAGACCATTACCATTTGGGTATTTAAGGATGCAACGCCAGAGGCACAGTTCAGCCACTTAGATGAGTCAGTACATATCAGTGCACATGTTTTTTTCTGGGGTGTTAACTGAACAAAGGTTATCAGCAGCACGTCAGATAATAAGAGCTATTATCTCAGTTAATGGATGCACGCAGGGATGGTGGGCAGAAGTCAGCAAACTAATTAAAAAAAGAACAAAAAAGTTTCACCAATCTCGCACAGAGGAGCAAGATTACAACGCACAGCCTACATCGCCTGGGCATGGATTCAATAGAGCATTTGGAAGTTTGAGGACGGAATCAGTCTCTGTCATGTCCATGGCTCAGACGCAGAGAAGCGTGGGTTATAGATTTCCTAAGCTGTGATACCGTCTCGGATGAGTTACGCACTATACAAGTACACATATCATAAAATAACAACATAACAAAACTTATGTTAGGGAAATGGAAGCTTTGCTTCCCACAATTGCATAGTAATAAGTTTTGTGCATGGGTAGGAAGAAAGAACAGTTACTAGGAACGACATGTGAGGGTCTTGAGGTCCTCAACTGGTAGTAAGTGGGTCAGATCTAATCGGGGACTAGCTTATACCATGCCTGCCCTACTTAGCTGCTAATTTCCAAACATGAGCACAACCTGGGAAACTCACTAAGTTACTGACTTACTAAGTCCACTGAGACCAATCCTTTTGGCAACTGGCCATAGGAGCTCCGCACAGAAGAAGCCTCTTATGCCTCTGGCAGACTCCTCTTTGGCATTGTGGCCCAGAGCTTGCATTGGCTGACAAGTGGTGGAGCGACAATCCTATATTTAATTGAACGAGGTAGCACAGTGTGTGCCCACTAAATGTTGTGAGCTAGAAACATCACAGGCATGTGGGGGGACGGGACAATCCCAGGAATGGGTAGGTACACTGGTAACTCCTTGACATTGCTACTGCCAGCATATGTGCATTGTTTTACTCACGGGCACACCATTAATCGCTTTGGACTTGTCCAGACTAATATTGTTCGGGAGCACATGGCGGGAGGCAGTGGTGTTGTGAGTTCTGCCATAATGAGGGCAGGCATAGTCAACTGCTCGCTTGCTAGATGTAATGTTTTGATATAGGCAGTCACTTTGATACACTGTCGTAGTCCGATATCAGGGGCATTAATGGCCATGAACACTTTCAGCTTAGCACATGGCTACTTGACAAACCATCTATAACCCACAGAATTATACTGTGCTGCATCACCGGGGTAGTGGGTAAGGACAAGTTCATTGGTGGGCATAATCCGTATGCCTGCAGGATCTGCTGGCACTGGGGAGAATCAATGGTATAGTTTCCGTGGGATAAATATGGTCCTGCAACGGTTTAGAGCTGCTGCTGGGGCTAACGATAAGATTGGGTGTGCATCATGGTAGGGCTTGTTAAGCCTGCAGAGAAATATCAATTTCCGGATATATGGGGAAATTACATCTAAGTTGCATCAGCCGGTTGAGGACATGGTCAATCCATCTTGGACACTTGTTAAGGGTCCTGTCATGATGAAACAGGAGTTTACCTATCAGTGACTATTGTCAAGATGGAGGATTTTATTTTCAGGATACAACAGCAAGAAGCATCCGGCTGGCATCAGTCTGGTGATGAGCTAGCTGGTTCATTTTGGGCACACTTTAATTTAAGAGGTGATGCTGTTGTTGAAAGGTTTGGAAGGTTGGGCGGTGGGGGGAGGATGTGTTCACCAGTAACCTCCATGCCAAGTGGTGGAAGTAAATGGAAAAAAGTTAACATTATCGACTGAAGGGACAATATATTTATTGCTTTGAGAGTCTTTGGCGGGTGCAGGGCTGACTGAGCGGGGACTAGCCTGCTGGTGGTCCAGACCTTCTGGCCCTACCCCAGGGTTGCCCACGTAGGAGCGGCTCATAGGGGTGGGGCTGGGTCAGTCATGGGTTCCCCGAGCAGGGATGGTGTCATGGAGTTCCCTGGTTGAATTCACTTGTAAATAAGCGATTCAGATATGTTGCATAATAATGCGCTGTTTAAAGAATTTCAGATGCGGCAACGCAAGCTTTGGTTGGCCATCGGAACAGCCCTGAGTAGATGTAAATTAACCAATTAAAGTTTATTGATTCAGCTATCAGCTTTACAGTGAGTAAAACAATTGGTTATACTTTAAAACATAATTTACAAAAATCGAAAATTATATATTGCACAGTCGAATAAGTAAAACGATAACCTATAACACATAAACAATAATACCTATATTGTCAGCAGCTACAGCGCAAATTCCTGGAGAATGCGTGTACAAAGAGGCATAAAAAGGAACACATGAAACATTAGACACCCCACAAAAGTTGTTCCAAATAAAAATAGTTAGTTAATACATCAATGCATAATGCGTAATACATAAAATCAAATGAGGTATAGTCTAATGAGCGGGTCATCAGCTTTCAGCATATAGGTAATAATGCCTATAGGATCAACAACTACAAATAGACATCCTGCTAAAGGGCATGTGCGTTAAAATCATTATAGAAATACAAGTATATGAAGTCGTGAGAGGGGAGACAACCGATGGAATATCATCCTTAATAGATGCTCCTGACAGTATCAATAAGGTAATACATCCATACAATCAGTAAAACAGATCACATCCATCGGAAATCAATCAAGAAAATAGATTAACACCCTATGGCATGTAACAATAGCGCCTTGAGACCCTTACGGTTGAGTATCTGCGCTTTACAAGTCGTTGATTGATTGAGTGCTCGTACAATGTTTGTATATTGGGGAGTGGAAATGCAGGCCCTCTCCCTGAGCCTCTGGAGGCCCCGAAAACCCCATCCCCTGGGGCTGTGATAACTATAATTGGGAAGGGGGCTGTGTGGTCTCTCTTTGAGGCTCTGGGGATCCCATCCCCTGGGGCCAAATTATTATTTTTGGGGAGAGGTAGCCTCTCTGGAACCCCAGGGCCAGTGTATTTTTTGTTTTGGTCGAGGGGTAAGCCGTAGATTGACACTGGGGATCCCATTCCAGGGGCAAGCCGTAGATTGACACTGGGGATCCCATTCCCGGGGCCTGATCAAATCCGTGTCCCAGGGACCCTATCCCTGACACTGCTGTATTTCCTGCCTGGGAGAGTGCTGGCAGGGAATGCAATCTTAATTAACTACCCACAATCTCGTGGGCAGCTATCACAACTTTGCTCCTGCCCAGTGAGAGCAGAAAAAGAAGATGCTCCTGCCCAGGTGGGAACACAGCAATAGAGTCTGCTCCCACCAGCACCCAGAATGGTGGCTAGCTGGGGAGCTTGCAGGAGCCACGAGAGCCTTGGAGTCCCCCGCTACTCCAAATGATGGTATGTTAGGGGTGCCCCAGCAAGGGGTGCGGTGGCACGCCCTGCAGCCCCCAACTTAAAAAAAAAAAAGATCTGGGTACCTCAGGTAGGCAAAGGGGTACCCATTGTTGAAAAATATGTCCGGCTCCCACAACAGATGCCTGCTGAGGAGCCGGCAGGGGTTGCATAGGCCTTGGGCCTACCCCAGCGGCCCCTAACTTTAAAAAAGGCACCTGACCCCCATAAAAAAAATATATATAAACAAATCAATAAATGAGGTGCAAGAGCCAGTCATTTATTTTTCACTGGTCCGTGCAAAGAGAGCCTTATAAAGGCCTGCAAAGGCAAGGGCTTTTTTTTTCAATATATTTCTTCCTGCTGGTGCTCCTACTTGTGATGTAAAGACTCCTGATGTAAAAACCGTGATGTAATGCCTCCCTATGTAAATCCCGCATTGTAATGGTAGCCCACTTTGGTGATTATCTTCCAGCACATTGATGAGATATTTACGCTCGAAGTGACTGCAAGCTATTCAGTCTATCTAAAGAAGGATGCATAAGGTTTTCAAACAATCTTTGTCAAAGCCTATATGTGTGTGTGTGTAAAGCACTAACTGATCCAGTGTAAGCATAAGACAAGACAAGAAACAAAAGGCGGGCTGTATTGAAGATTCACTTGCTTTTGGTACAGTCCTGTTTTGTCTCTATTTCATATAAATTGTATAGGAGTCCCTCTTGTAGTTCAAAGCCAGCACTCGAGTGGGAACAGAAGGATAAACCGAAACATCCATTAGCCAAGGGCGGCTCCTCCATGTGGACGGAGGAGCGTCGCCTCACTGCTTTCTCGCAGTGCGAGAAGCAGAAACATAAAATGGTATTACAAATACCATTTTATGTTTCTGCTTCTCGCACTACGAGAAAGCAGAAGGGTTTGGTTGGGGGTGGGCGGGCTTTGGGCGGTCCTGCTCTAGGGCACGGAGGGAGTGGCTTGCCCACTCTGAGGGCGCTGACTGTTTGGTCAGCCGCAGGGCCGACCAAACCAGTCATACGCACTCTCCCTTTTCTCCATGTAGGCTGCATGTAGCCTACATGGAGAAAATGGCCTCCCCATAGACACCTGTGTGGTCGGCGTCCCAGCCAATGACAATGCTGCCATTGCAGCATTGTGATTGGCTTAGAGGAGGGGAGGGAGGCTGCCTGCTTCCTGTGGAGAGCAGAGAGAGAAGAAGACGCGGGACCGGACCGGGCCGGGCCGACGAAGGTAAGTTTAACTTTAAAAAAAAAAAAATTAAACCTCCCCCTCGCACGACCCCCTTTCCCCGCGCCCTCCGACCTCCCACCCGCGAGTCATGCCGGCTGCCACTGCCATTAGCATTAGGTGAGAGGTGAATACTCCACTGGGCTTAGACAAGAAATGTTTGACAAAGTCTCAAGCCAATGACTGAAAGAGGCTGGTCAAAGAAAGCCAACGTGTTGTTCTATTTGACAGGCGTAATTTGAAAAACCCGGACATAAAAACAGTTCTCTCTGTTTAGTGGCATATGTCTGGGTGGTAGATATGCAGTATCTAAGGAATGTTATCAATTATTTGTATTACATTGTTGCATGAGTACTGCTTCAATTACTTACCGGTAATTGCATTACTGTGAGTCCTCTTCCCTCGCTTCTATTCATTACAACATTGAGGCATTCCTGCCTCACCAGACACCCTGGCCACATGATTTTTTTTCCACATATGAAAACTACCCTCCCTCCTCCTGTAAATTCCACGTTAACTGACACCAATGAATGGTTGGCCTGGACTACATGGGAAGGAGGGATGTAATGAATAGAAGCGAGGGAACAGGACTCGGTGTAATCCAATTATCGGTAAGTAATTGAAGCATTACCTCATCATCCCCTCTTTCGCTTCCCTTCATTACAGCATTGAGATGTACAAAGCCAAACAGGAAAACCAAAAAAGGTAATGCACAAAATCAGGTTTATTAAATACTAAAGAAAAAAAGCAATGGACCATTATTCTGACACCATTGTGGACAACACTTAAGACCCAAACACCTCAGACCGTTCAACCTCCTGCACAATCCGATAATGAGAGTCAAAGGTCAACGGGGAAGCCCAGGTGCCAACCCTGCAGATCTCAGCAATTGAAGTCCCTTAGATCTCAGCGCAGGAGGTAGACATAGACGTCGTAGATCTACCTTGAACCTCTAAAAGAGAAACCTGACCAGAAGTCTTGTAGGCCAGAGAAATCAAAGTCCGAACCCACCGACTCAAAGATGGAGTGGTAGGTGTCAACCCCTTATTCACAGAGCCAAAATTCAACAGTGAATCTGAAAGCCGAAGTGAAGCAACCCTGTTCAAATGCATCAGAAGAGCCCTCCTGACATCCAAACAATGTAGCCGTATTTCCTCCTCAGAAGAAGGAGACTGGTAAAAGGAGGGCAAAATCAACTCATGGTCCCTATGGAACTGTGAATCAGCCTTAGCACGAAAGGAAAGGAGAGGCCTCAAAATGATCCTGTCATCAAAAATCCTACAAAAAGGAAGCTTAAAAGACAAAACGCCCAGCTCACGCAAATGCCTAACGGAAGAAATAGCCAACAAAAAGAACGTCTTAAGGGACAACAATCGCAACTCCATGGAGTCTAGGGGCTCAAACAGAGGAGCCATCAATGCCTCCAAAACCAAAGGGAGATCTTACGAAGGGAAGTGCTTTCTAGGAGAAGGAAGAACATTCTTCAAGCCTTTGAATAGACGCCCCACCAAACCATCTGAATCAGACAGATTGTTCCAAGAACTCTTGAAAGCTTTAATAGCAGCCCATTGAAGCTTAATAAAAGCTTAAGGAAGGCAACCTTCAAATCCAAAGAAGGCCCCTCCTGCAGAAACATCATCACTTCAAATCATATGAAGTTGGGTCAAACCCTTACTCTGACACCACTTACAGCAGAAACACCAGTGACGTAAGTGAGATTTATTGGTAGATGAGCGCCTAGAAACCTGCAGAGTCGGAGCCAAACTAGGCGGAACCCCCTTGTGCAGCAGTCCTAGCCGTTCAACCTCCAGGCCGCTAACCTCATACTGGACAGAACATCCTGCTGCAACATTAGGAACAACAGGGTGGAAGGAGTCCACAGCAACAACCACCCCTCCTCCTGCCTCATCTCCACAAGAAGAGGAAACCAAGAAGCACGGGCCAAGCCAGGGCAATGAGAATGACCGACGCTCTCAGCTGCCGGACCCTGAAAAGGAACCTGAGAATCAGCGGAAATGGAGGGAAAGCATAAAGAAGCCCCTGCGGCCACCTGTAGGAGAGAGCATCCACAGCCCAAGCCAGCCCCTCCCTGGTCCTCGAGCAAAACATCAACACCTTGGCATTGAGAGAACTCGCAAAAAGATCTATCACTGTGTCTCCCTACTGATCCGTAAGCTCCACAAACAGTTCCTGCCAGAGACAAACATCCTCTGACGACGGAATGGCCCTGCTGAGATTGTTCGCCAGTGTATTGGAGACCCCCTGAATGTGGATTGCAGACACTGCCAACAGATGAGACTCCGCCCAATGAAACAACTTGGCCGCTACCCGTGCCAGAGAAAGAGGCCTGGTCTCTGCCTGTCTGTTCACATAAGCCATAGCGGTAACGTTGTCTGTCCTGACCAGAACAACAGCCCCTTTCAGAAACCGAGAGAGAGCCTTCAGAGACAAGCGGACAGCTTCCAATCCCTCCAATTCGAAGACTTTCTGCTCTGAGAAGGGGACCAAGAGCCCCTGAACTGACGTACTCCCATCTAAGGAAGGGTATCCCTCTCTCCCCAGGAAGGGAGAGAGGGATACCCTTCAGGACATGCTCCCTGACTAGCCACCAACCAAGGTCCATCCTGATCTGAGGGGAGAGTGGAATCTGAAAGGACCGGGGATGACAACTGGGAGGCCAATGCACCATGATGTGAGCCATCAGCTTGTGCAAATGAAAGTGTGCCCAGGGAACCAGGAACACCATTGCTGCCAGATCTCTTTGAACCTGGAGTCAACGCGCAGCCACCCGGGTGAGTCGGGCCAAAAGACACAGAATGTGGGCCCAGATCTTTGCCATTCTCACATCTGACAACGTGACCACGCCCAAATCAGTACAAAACCTTGCCCCAATAAACTGATGGTCTTGGTCCGGGGCAAGACAGGAGTTTTCCAGATTGACAAGAAAACCGTGCACTTGCAAAGTGGCCAGCACCACCACTGTGTGTTTGAAAGCCAACAGTTTTGTGGGAGAGTGAACCAACCAATCATCCAGGTAAGGATGAAGGAAGATCCCTTGATGGTGAGCCAATGCCACCAAAGGGGCCAAAAGCTTTGTAAAGAGCCTTGGGGCGGACTTCAGACTGAATAGCAATACAGCAAACTGAAAGTGGTTATCCCCTATTGCAAATCACAAAAACCTCTTATGATCTTGTGCCATCAGAACATGCAGGTAAGCGTCTTGTAGATCTATGGAAGTTATAAAGTCTTGGACGCTGACCAAGGGAATTATGGACTTTAAGGTCACCATCTTGAAATCAACTGTCCTGCTCCACCTAGTCACTCTCTTCAGATCCAGAAGTTGCCTGAAACCCCGGGACACCTTCTCTACTATAAACAGAATTGAACAGCATCTATTTCCGCGCTCCGCCACAGGAACTATTGCCCTCTTAACCAGAAGAGTCGGAACCCCCTCCAAAAGAGCTTGTTTTTTCTCCGGATCCCTGGAGACAGGAGTAAGGATAGTGCTCCATCCAAGAGGCCGATTGACAAAGTCTGTAAGATAGCCATTCCTGACAATATTCTAGGCCTATCGATCTTTCACATCCCGTCTTCAGGCCTCCTTAAAAAAACAAAAGCCTGCCGCTTACAGGAATCGACAACATTGTGCAATAGTTGTTAGGACTTCCGTTTAAATGAACTTTGTTGCCCTTTGGCCCCTGCCGAGGCAGACAACGTTTTGGGCTGGAACTCCCTCCGACGATCTGAAAATGGCCTGGAAGGTTTCCTGGAGGAACGAAAGGAAGAAGATGAATAAGGCTGATCCCAAAAGCGGTAAGAGGAATAAGGTTTCCCTTTGTATGGGAGAGCATGCTTACGATCCTTGAACGCCTTGATAATCATGCTGTCCAAATTATCCCCGTACAGCAATTTTCATTCAAACGGGGTCTTTAGCAGAGTAGACATCTCTGAATAGACTGGCTTCCAAACCCTCATCCACAAATTCCCCCGAGCCAACACCATCGAACCTGTCACCATGGCCGAAGATTTCAAGATATTTGAATATACATCAACTTGGCCTGTTGTCCATGTGCACCAGTAATTCAGAACAATCCGTCTCCTCCTGAATTGCTGTGGCCAATTTCTCAAAGTCTGAAACAAGAGACTAAGCTCATAAGCCAAATAAATTCCAGCTTTCAGAGTCAGATTCTCAGCGGAGAATGCCTTCTTAAGTGCCCCTTCTACCTTCTTGTCAGTAGCATCGGAAGGAGAACAATCTTCAGGAGTTATGGCAGTGCCACCAATTAAAGTGGCTAGAATGGCGTCCGCCTTAACATTGTGTGGAAGAAAGTCCTCGCCTTCCTCCAGCGCATACAGCTTCTGCAGAAACCTGGGAACCAAGGAGCATTCCAGGTACCACCATTCACCAGTAATCAAGTCCTTAATTCTGCCATGAAATGGCATAGCAAAGATGGGAGGTTAGACATATTGCGGAAACATGCCTTCCGCCGCCTCAGACGATGGAAATGGTGACAAACCCAAATTCTCTCGGATGTGCTGCAGAATGTCTGGGACCTCTTCTCTATGCACAAACGTCCCTGTAGAGGCGGATGGAAAGTCAATCTCCGGAGCTGATGAATCCCCAGAGGGGGAAACCACAACACCCACATCATGTGAGCCTTTGCACCTGGGCTTACCTCTGTCATCCAATGCCCTGGCCACAGCCGCCTCAATCATAGCCTGGACTTCAGTGGCAGAGATCAAAGCCAAAGGCTCAGCTGGGCCCCTGGACCAGCTCCGTCGAGCTGGAATAGGTTCATCCTCCTTAGAAGAAGACAAAACACGCCTTCTCTTGGAGGCTTGCTTCCCCACCATGATAACAATAATGGCCAAGGAACAGGGTGCCCCCTTCAAATAGGTAGAAAACACCACAAGGAACCAATCCAAAAGAAAATAACAAAATAACATGCCATTGTATCAATAAGGATGGCTGTACAACAACAAATCCCCAACGTACACAATCCCAGCCAAAGTAAGTAAAAATGACCTCACACGAGGCCCTTACTGTGAGAGAGAAAATCTATCAAGAGAGGAGCCGCGTCGTCCCCCAATCGCTGCAGCCTCCCTGGCTGGCCGCCAAACCGGAAGCACAGCCCCAGCCACTGCAAGCTGGCAAACATCATGTTCCCGGCTTGCAACAGATGCGCTAGCTAGGAGCGCACAGCATCTCCCCTGACACAGCGCACCTGCAGTGCTTGCCAACCTCCAGCACAAGCAGAAACTCCCCCTCTCTCAGGATGGAGCAATTCTGGCCAAAATGTCTTGGCCCCGCTCCAGTACCCTCAGATCAAATCAAAAGCCTTGGCATCTGGCTGGACCGCTCCCTCAGTTTTAACCACCAGGCGGCGAAACTCTCGGCCACCTGCTTCGGTCTCCTGAGGATGCTATGCAAGATACTTCCCCTTCTCCCATTTCAAGCACAAAAAATCATGGTACTAGGTCTCATCCTCTCCCGCCTGGATTACGGGAATGCTCTGTACCTGGGGGCCCCGCAATCCACCATTGGCAAGCTTCAAATAATCCAAAACTGCGCAGCCCGCACTCTCCTCCAGACCCCTCCCCGACAGTCCGCAGCCCCTGCACTAAGGAGTCTCCACTGGTTACTGATTAGGGAGAGAATCCAATTCAAAGCCATGTGCATTGCGCACAAGGCTTTTTGGAAGACAGGCTCGTTAATCAGTCAGCCCTTGATAACACCCTACCAACCAAACAGGCATCTCCGGTCAACATCCTCCTCCCTCGCCCTAGTGCCCACTATAAAGAGAGCCAGATGCGGCAGACGATCCTTTTCCTACAACTCCGCCAAGCTCTGGAATGCACTCCCCCTCCGTATGCGGACGGAATCAAATCTCCTATCCTTCCGCAAACTCCTAAAAACTTTACTTTTCACTAACCGCTGATTCCTCCTTCTGTCTGCGTTCTGTCCACAGCGCTTGGATGCCTCAGGGTAGCTATTGCGCTATACAAATGTTTTTTTCATTCATTCATATATCAGAGAAAGAAAAATGACAAAACACTGCACACTACCGTTGCGTGTCTAGGTAAGACAAAAATAAAACAGGATGAAGGAGGGAGGGAGGATAGTTTTTATTTGTCGAAAAAATTCACGTGGTATGGGTGTCTGGTGAGGAAGGAATGCCTCAATGTTGTAATGAAGGGAAGTGAGGGTGGACGATGAGGTAATGTCACTTGCCTGGAATTAACAAAAGCCAGACTCACATTCATGTTAATGGTTGATTTCTGATGGGTGGGGGAAATAACCATCTGAACATCTTCATAACTATACCTGTTTAAGTGAATGTCCTAATTGAACCTTTGACCACTTAATTTATCATGAATTACTGGATGATTGATGCTCATTGAGTCTCTGCATTTGTCTTCAGTACTGCTGTTATTTATTTCTCGTCTGCTGAACATGTGTGAAAAACGCTCTTTCCAGAAAGAAAAATTATTTTCTAGAGTCCCCTCACCCACCAGGGTTACCCCTAGGTGGCATGCTTCATCATTGGGGTCCTCTCAATCCGCTGCAGATTGAGGCGTGCTGCGACTTGCGAACTACGTAGGAGCACTTTAGTTTTTGGAAAATATGTGTGGTGCAGTGATGTGGAGTGGAGAAAATAGATTAAAAATACCTAGTGAGCTAATATTTTATTCCTGCTCCTAGTCGGTATGTTTTAAAATCAGGGGTTAATACTAGGGAAAGACCTAACTGTAATGAGTATGGAGTCCCTAGTACTGGGTCGACATGTTTCGAGCTTTCCCCTAAAGCTCTTCTTCAGGACCACACGGGGGCCAGCCCTTTGCGTACCACTCCTAAAGAATCCTGTGAATAGGAAACAATGGGGTGCACACCTAATGTGTGTTCACCTGATACTTAATACATACAGTTGTACACTGTATCTGTGGGGAATAAAGCAAAAGGAAAATTAAAAAAGGCTGCCTACCAGCCAAGCTGGCAGGCCCTATATATATGCGGCGTCATATCTCGATCAATGTACTCCTCTATAGTGGGTGTGCTTAACAGCTATTTTGTGCGATCATCTGTGGTGGAAGAAATCAATCACACACAAAGTCTTTGTGAAGAAAATTGGTTATGTACAAATTGCAGTTTAAAAGCACTTGTGAAAAAAGACACCACGTGACATACACCATATAACAAAAAAATATTATTACATATCAATGACACATACTTTTGTTTAGGCAGAAATATGCCTCATGATCTGCAGGGGTAGAGGGGCTTGTAGTCACACCCTAAAATGGTAATGGGGACATAGAGATGGTCATTAGAGTTTCCTAAAGGTAAATGAGATAGGAACCGGGGAGAAAATTCCCGGTGCCTTAGCTTATCCTGGAAGGAAAATAGAAACCTTATTATTTCCTTGGAAAATTGAGAAATAAGGTCAAAATGGGTCTGGCTGGACTTACTTCATCAAAGCACTCCTCTCGGAAAATGACCTGATGGCACCCCAGGAGACCGCATCTTGCCGCGTCTGTCTCCCGTTGGCCATTAAATAGACCCGGAACAGCTTAGTCATGCTTACTTCAAAAACCTAGACTGTGTCGCTCACAAAATGGCCGCTGTGACTGGCAATGGAGCGTGGCCATATTGGGCGAAAGAAATAGACCCGGATCAGCCTAGTCATGCTTACTTCAAAAACTAGACCGTGTCTCTCACAAAATGGCTGCTGTGACTGGCAATGGAGTGGAGCCATCTTAGGCGAATGACCAAATTGTCGGGTATTGTGGACAAAAAGCTGAAAATGAAATAAAACTAACATGGGGGATAAATTTATAAAGGGGACAATTGAGACTAAGGACTTCAAAGCACAAGCCGAAGGGCTATCTGAGAAACTTCTCACAAGGAAATGCCCAAAAAACCTGATATCCAAAGCCAAAAAGAGAGCTGAAAACAACAACAGAGAAGCGCTCCTGGAGACATATCAAAAACAAATCACTGAGAACGAAAAAAGACCTCTATGCATCACAACCTTCAACATAGCGTCCGACTGTGTTACAAAAATAGTCAAAAAACACTGGCGCACCCTTAACAGTGGGAAACTGAACATCCCCACAACCATGCTCTCACACAGAAAAGGAAAAAAACCTAAGAGACATCTTGGTACACACCCGCCCCAAACCAGAAACGATAAGACCCAACAAGTACTGAGTACCCTACCGATGGGCCACCATCCTTGCGGGAACTGCAGTGTGTCACTTGACCTCCACTACAAAAAAAAGTTACTTTTAACAACAAGATGAGTTGGGAGTTACGCAAATTCACTAACTGCAATACCACAGGGGTTATGTACTTGATCACATGCACGTGTAACCTACATTATGTGGGTAAGGCCACCAGAAAGGTCAGCACCAGGATAGGAGAACACCGCAGCAACATCAGGTGCCACCGGGTCACCACAAAAATGGCGTCACATTTCAATGAAGTGAAACACACCACTAACAATCTACACTGGGTAGTGTTAGAACATCTCAAACACATTGACAATCTAGAAAAAAGATTGCTAGAGAAAGAGCAGCCGTGGGTGTATAAATTGCACACGGACACTGAAGGATTGAATGATGATATCCCGTGGGGGCAGTTCGCTAAATGAATCAGGAATACACCTTCTGCCAAACTTAGTAGATTGTTTGAGTATACCACTCTACTCACAATGTAACAGAAGTAAAGGTCATACGACACGTGATACTCACACTAACGTAAATCATAACGCTAATAACACATGGGTACCACTTCATCTAGAATGCCCAATTACCCAGGAAGG
Organism: Calotriton arnoldi; assembly: GCA_963921515.1. NCBI lineage: Eukaryota > Metazoa > Chordata > Amphibia > Caudata > Salamandridae > Calotriton > Calotriton arnoldi. The sequence continues at coordinate 2,501,674 of CAWUFW010000518.1, forward strand.
CCCCATCACCATTCCACTAGCAGTGGCTCTTTTGTGAACAGCAGACTGCCTAACGGTGGCATTCAGACTCCAACTGACAACTACAAGTCTACTATTCCATACATGATATCTTACATTATCCAGTAATCGGGCATTATTTATGACTTCCACCTAACAAGACATGAGGTTTAGTCATTACATGATGTACATACAAGCTATTCTGAGAAGAGCGTAGTCCAGCTGTTAAGTCTAAGGGTCTTGCGCATCATTCTGATTTACCGCATCATCCACGAATCTGGCATTTTTTATGACTTCCCCTAACACGACGTGAGGTTTAGTCATTTCATGATGTACATACAAGCTATTCTGAAAACTGATGAACTGTTATGTTTAACTTGCGCATCAATCAGATGTACCGTTGCGCTTGCAACATAATCACTACTCTACAGCGTACATGAGTGTCTAAATTTATCCTCTTTATAAATTTATCCATGTTAGTTTTATTTCATTTTCAGCTTTTTGTCCGCAATACCCGACAATTTGGTCATTCGCCTAAGTTGGCCCCGCTCCATTGCCAGTCACAGCGGCCATTTTGTGAGAGACACGGTCTAGTTTTTGAAGTAAGCATGACTAGGCTGATACAGGTCTATTTCATTCACCCAATATGGCCACGCTCCATTGCCAGTCACAGCGGCCATTTTGTGAGAGACACGGTCTAGTTTTTTTAAGTAAGCATGACTAAGCTGTTCCGGGTCTATTTAATGGCCACCGGGAGACAGACGCGGTAAGATGCGGTCTCCAGGAGTGCCATCAGGTCATTTTCCGAGAGGAGTGCTTTGACGAAGTAAGTCCAGCCAGACCCGTTTTGACCTTATTTCTCAATTTTCCAAGGAAATAATAAGGTTTCTATTTTCCTTCCAGGATAAGCTAAGGCACCAGGAATTTTCTCCCCGGTTCCTATCTCATTTACCTTTAGGAAACTCTAATGACCATCTCTATGTCCCCATTACCATTTTAGGGTGTGACTACAAGCCCCTCTACCCCTGCAGATCACGAGACATATTTCTGCCTATACAAAAGGATGTCATTGATATGTAATACTATTTTTTTATATATGGTGTATGTCACGTGGTGTCTTTTTTCACGAGTGCTTTTAAACTGCAATTTGTACATAACCACTTTTCTTCACAAAGACATCGTGTGTGATTCATTTCTTCCACCACAGATGATCACACAAAATAGCTGTTAAGCACACCCACTATAGAGCAGTACATTGATCGAGATACGACGCCGCATATATATAGGGCCTGCCAGCTTGGCTGGTAGGCAGCCTTTTTTAATTTTCCTTTTGCTTTATTCCCTACAGATACAGCGTGTCAGTGTACAACCGTATGTATTAAGTATCAGGTGAACACACATTAGGTGTGCACCCCATTGTTTCCTATTCACAGGATTCTTTAGGAGTGGTACGCACGGGGCTGACCCCGTGTGGTCCTGAAGAAGAGCTTTAGGGGAAAGCTCGAAACATGTCGACCCAGTACTAGGGACTCCATACTCATTACAGTTAGGACTTTCCCTAGTATTAACCCCTGATTTTAAAACATACCGACTAGGATCAGGAATAAAATATTAGCTCACTAGCTAGGTATTTTCAATCTATTTTTCCCACTCCACATCACTGCACCACACATATTTTCCAAAAACTAAAGTGCTCCTACGTAATTCGCAAGTCGCAGCACGCCTCAATCTGCAGCGGATTGAGAGGTCCCCAATGATGAAGCATGCCACCTAGGGGTAACCCTGGTGGGTGAGGGGACTCTAGAAAATAATGTTTCTTTCTGGAAAGAGGGTTTTTCACACATGTTCAGTGGAATCCCTGTTCTTCCTATGGTTAGGTTTCTAATTCCGGTATTCCGGATGTTGTGGAACTGCATTCAGTAAGGAGGGTCAACCTAACTTTAACCTCTACCTCCCCCCGTTTTTTGATTGAGTTATTTATTTCTCCACAAGATCTAGGTTTTCTGGATAACAGAATGACTTTGGATGGGATATATCTAAAATCATAACTGTATTGCCTGTTTAGCAAAATACCACCCAGTATTTAGAAACCGTAAACTCTCTACCAAAGTGCATGCTGAACCAGCTTACCAACTTGAGCCAGAGGATATGGTGGACTGTAACCCACAAACCACATACACATTGCATAAGTATGGTGCATTCCTGGAAACGATCAGTCCTGTGAGACTTCAGGAATATTTGTTCTATTAGTAAGTTATGAAACTACTTTCATAATAGATGTGTGGAAATGTGCCTTTTTAGGGGCACACCGGTGCAGGGGTCACCCTTCTCTGTCCACGGGTCCTTAAACCAACAAAGTAGAGATCAACACTGAAGCTGGAATTCAAAATAACAATTTTATTAATTTCTCATGAGTGGAACCACGTCCAACAACACTCTCAAGTATTGCAGGAGGTGGCACATTGAAGTCACAGAATACAGGCCTTATATACAGCTTTTTCTGCACTGGTAAGCATGTAGTTACAAATAGAAGATACAAGCATACACAAGAATAACTACCTACAAACATGGGCAGATGGATATTACTTAGTCAGAAAAGTGGGAGGGGGAGCAGAACTGCTTACAGTTGCAAGACACAGTTGACAGTTATGTCTTTAGTCAGGTGCATTCTAGCAGCTACAGGCCTTTGCTCAGCACATTGCTTTTAGCTCAGTACAGAAGGAGTTAACTAGAGTTGATGACACAAGCAGAATAGAAAAGCAAGCAACAGTGAAGACGGAAGAATTACGTAGCTAACAAAATGGATGCCACAAACAAGATGGCTTCAGCTCATGCTAATAGCAATTATTTTCGATTCCCACAGACGGCCTTTTTAGCATTGGCTGAAGACATTTCTACGACTTAGAAGGGGCATGGAAGATATCCTGTACATCTATTCTCATGAGTTCATAAATTTCCTGGTCCATTGCTAGGCGGGCATTTACATTATTAACATTTTGTTTAGTCGGTATACATGAGGTACAGGTAGAAATACAAAGGGAACAGAGCATCTGGCCACATTGGATACATAGGCAACAGGTGAAAAGAATTGCAAAAAATATACATAGGGCTGACAATAGCTTCTAGCCCCATACAGTAAACATGTTCCATAGCCATCCAGTCAAAGTCCAAGTTCCTGAATCCTGATGTATTTCAGTGGCTATTTTATGCAGTTTAGAAATAGCCAACAGCACATGTCTGATGCAATGTCTAAATTAAAACATTATCTTGATAGACCTTCCGGTGTTCTTCTTTATGAGGGCTAGAGTACCAATGATATGTTCAGGGGGGGGCAGAGTAGTACTTATCAAAGTGTGCACAAGATATTTTTCTTGCAGAAAAAACAGTATTACAAATATGAATATTAAAGCAAACATAATAATTGTCACAAAAACAATCTTTGTTTTGGGGGACCAGGAGGACCAAACGGGGCCATGGGAATTAGGGCGAGGAGCCGCAAAGGGCTGCTCTTCCTCAAAAATGGGATGACCAAAGGGGTACATTGCTAACAAAAAAATACTTGGGGAATTGAAGCCACTGTACAACCAGCCAGAGGGCAGTCTTCTCCCTGTGTCCGTCTGAGCCTCACAGGCAGGCTCTTATCGTTCATCAAGTATTGACTCTCCCACGGTGGAGCTGCACAACTTGCAACCCAGAAAAACAATCGCAGCCCAGGCTTAAGAAAAAAGTCTTTCTTTCAGGATAGGGCAATCACCCTCAATGATCCTGTCCAGTGTCTCAGGCAGTGCACCAGTATTTTTCACTCTAACAGGCACTAGAGACACAGCACCTGTACCCTAAACTCTAGTCCTTCCCTAACTCCTGTGTTGCCCTGCTGGCGCACTGCTCTTTCGTCGGGGCCGCAGATTGTACCTAGTGTGCCCAGGCACCTCCTTATCAGCAAACAAAGGTGCAGACTTGCATTCACTTGGGGACCGGGACTCAGAGGCCTGATGCACAGAAACTGGAGTATCTGAAGCAACCCTTGTTTCAGAGGGGGTCCCCTCAGGCAAAACCTCCTTGCTCTTGTTATCGGTCTGTGCCTCTCTTAGCTAGGCATAAAAAAAAGAACAAAGCAAGGAATCAGCTCTCCGTCCTGATTTGTGACCCCGTCTTTCACCCAAGAATTATCCGACAGTGGTAGGGGTACACGTTTCTTCCGGCCTTCCACCTTCACCGCTGTTATAGTGGCCAGCAACACCTGGGCTGGGTTCCTTCCCCTTGGCTCCAAATTAGACTTGCGCTTAGTCCCCTGGTTGGATCTGATATCCTGGCCCCTCTGGCAATTGTTGTAGGGCAGCAGATATCTGTTAGTGAACAGAACGGATATCTTTAGACAAAACATACAAATAATCAATCAAAAGAGGATATTCAATTTCAGAAACGCCCCTATATTATTCATCTGAAGAACCTAAAAAAAAAAGGAATTTCAAAACAACTATTCTTTTAACAAACTTGTACTTAATAAGTCATAGAAATCACAATACAGCTTCTACTTTGTGAACCTTCACTATTGTGCAAAAACTGCAGACACCTCTAAAATTATTTTCCTTGCATAAGAACAACCATGTTTTGCGCTTATGACCATGCTCTCATATTATAGGTGTAGCGGGAAACTCTAAAACTGTGAATGTAACAGATATCCATATTACATGAATAACTGATAAATTAAACATAACCTAGTAGGTACATGAATTTTCCAGCAGAACTTGTTTGTGGCAGACAAGAAAACAAGCAAAGAACATTTTGTTCTTAAAAATGTGTGCTAAGGGCATATGGGCATCTTTCCTAGCATTGTGAACCATGTGCATCATACTTTTCACGATCCGGGCCATGTAACATCATATTCAGGGGAGAAACCTATTCACCAACTCTGGCAAGGGCTGTCACCTCGATTACATAGACTAACTGATAAGGGACTCATGATGCCTCTGTGACTTATGTAGTGCTGCAAAAACATAAACAATAATGGTGTTACCACCTGGGAATTTTGAACAAAAACCACCAACATATAGTTCCCCTTAAAGGTCAAATAAGGGAACATCAGTGTATTCTACCCATCCTTTCATCCTTATCCAATTCCAATTTCATCAGTTTACAGAAAGGAGGGGCAGTAACATAGCGCATTTATTTATTCATTTTGTTAATTCTAGTTGTTCAAACAGTATTACTTAATAGCCAATTAGACGTGCACTGGTGAGGTGCTTTGTCTCTATTTATTCAAGAACGTATTCACAGCATCCTGTGAAATGAATGACTAAAACGAGCTCAACCGATTGTCTCATGGCCGTTCCTAGACAGCTCAGGAGAGAGAGAGAGAGAGAGAGAGAGAACACAACAACAAGCTGCCCTGCATACTTTCCACGCAGAATAGCTCACAATAATACACATAATAGGCACATAAACCAAGAAAAAAGGACACAATAATACATATACCAAACACAGTGTGTTACTTAATTTTGCTTACCCTTAATTTGCCCAGGAGCTAGTCTCCTACCCCCTTCGACAGTAGGTAACCTAAGCAGGTGACCTCCTGTCGACAATAGTTACCCCCTTTGGCAGCTGGGCACGGACAGACTTGTAGGAGGTAAATAGCTAGGGGAAACCACACCAAGGAGGCCATGTCCAATACTATTGGACTGTACCACTTTGTAAATTTTGCTGTACAAGCACATTGAGCTAACTAGAAAACATTAATCCAATGACCAACTACCAATTCCTTTAGCTATTGTGCTGTTTAACATGATGGTGCATTAATGCAAACTTTATTTCATTGCCTCCTCATCTCGCCCTGGCACAGCAACCTTAAATTGAAACCATTATTCTGTATGCATGGCAGAGCTGTTCTCTGTGTCAGGAGCTGTACATGGCCCACAGACGCTGCTGCCCCTCCTTCTCTCTTATGGCTTCATAGAACCTGCCTGGTCTTTGCCAAAAATAATAAGCAGAGCCTCCCTCTCTCTCTACGCTCTGGCCCCCTCCTTCGGAATGTCTTCCAAGGTCGAAGTGCCAGAGCAAGCCTGCCAGAAACAAACCCTCCTTCTGTTTCATAGAGGGGAGAGCACATTCCTACATGCACTTTTAAAATACGTGTCTCTTTAAGCACAGAGATACACAGCCCTGTGTAATTTAAACGCGCATTTTTCTTTACATTTTTCAAAAGTTGCACTTTTCCTATGTCAAAACGAATGTACATTGTTACTAGTATTTCTGATCAAGCCATATTGTTATTTATGTATTATTATTTATTCATTCTTTGAAATTTAAAGTGTAATTCTTCCAATGGCATCTGCAGAACACAATGACGACAACAAACCAAATTAAGCTCATTCCAGACATTTTCAAGAAGGGGCCACACACTCATAACACACAACACAGTTTGCTAAGGCAAGCCATCCTTACACAAAGAGCACAGTTGCTACTCACTCAAGCAAGTACTTCACAAGCATCACCACCGGTGTCAGTCCACAAACCTCATAGACACTCAAACACACAATCAAACCACAAATCAACACCAGGACAAAAACAAAAGGCAGCCCACAGACTGCACTCAAACCAAACCAATTGTAAATCATATTTACAAACAAAAAGAGCTCTCAAAAGCAGTCCAGAGACTGCACCAAGACAAGTAAACAGCCCAAAGACTGGTCCATGTTCAAGAAGAAAGGGTCTAGCCCCAGACCGTTTCCAGAATACGCCAAATTACTAGTTGGTCTGGCAGAGTGTTCGCAAACACTCTGTGCCTTTACCAAATCATACTTATTCCAGAAGGCATGCCTATTACAGGGGTCTGCAGACCCACCCAAAACAAGATAGGGTAAAACCCCCAAGCCTTTGCAAGAAGAGACCGAATTACCAATTGGCCTGGCGGAACACTCAAGAGCGCTCCGTATCACTATTTATGAATTGTACTAAATGCAGGCATGTTCTTCCAAGTATACCCATTCAAACAAATATCATAAGGAGAAAAATCCCCACACTACCTGCCATCACTTTTTGCAAAAAATGAATAATAAACCAAACCAAAATCTTGGCCAAGCAAATCAAAAGTGCCACTTCAGTGACCTTACCAAACAGAAGTCTTCAACTCCCACCTGCTGATCTCTGGTCGACCTAATGGTCACTGCAAAAATAACGCCAAAGGATACCTCAGTCAGGACCGGCCGCCAACTGGAGGGTCAAATCGAAAAACCGGAAAAGTCACTTTGGCTGCAAAGACAAGGGTCTCCTCATGCAGGACGTCTCCTCAGTAATATTCCACTCTTCCGTCAAGACCACTCCTTCAGACGGCCGCGTCCTTGATGAGGCCCCACGTATCGGGCGCCAAACTGTGGAAATGTGCCTTTTAGGGGCACACCGGTGCAGGGGTCACCCTTCTCTGTCCACGGGTCCTCAGAGATCAACCCTGAAGCTGGAATTCAAAATAACAATTTTATTAATTTCTCATGAGTGGAACCACGTCCAACAACACTCTCAAGTGTTGCAGGAGGTGGCACATTGAAGTCACAGAACACAGGCCTTATATACAGCTTTTTCTGCACTGGTAAGCATGTAGTTACAAATAGAAGATACAAGCATACACAAGAATAACTACCTACAAACATGGGCAGATGGATATTACTTAGTCAGCAAAGTGGGAGGGGGAGCAGAACTGCTTACAGTTGCAAGACACAGTTGACAGTTATGTCTTTAGTCAGGTGCATTCTAGCAGCTACAGGCCTTTGCTCAGCACATTGCTCTTAGCTCAGTACAGAAGGAGTTAACTAGAGTTGATGACACAAGCAGAATAGAAAAGCAAGCAACAGTGAAGACGGAAGAATTACGTAGCTAACAAAATGGATGCCACAAACAAGATGGCTTCAGCTCATGCTAATAGCAATTATTTTCGATTCCCACAGACGGCCCTTTTAGCATTGGCTGAAGACATTTCTACGACTTAGAAGGGGCATGGAAGATATCCTGTACATCTATTCTCATGAGTTCATAAATTTCCTGGTCCATTGCTAGGCGGGCATTTACATTATTAACATTTTGTTTAGTCGGTATACATGAGGTACAGGTAGAAATACAAAGGGAACAGAGCATCTGGCCACATTGGATACATAGGCAACAGGTGAAAAGAATTGCAAAAAATATACATAGGGCTGACAATAGCTTCTAGCCCCATACAGTAAACATGTTCCATAGCCATCCAGTCAAAGTCCAAGTTCCTGAATCCTGATGTATTTCAGTGGCTATTTTATGCAGTTTAGAAATAGCCAACAGCACATGTCTGATGCAATGTCTAAATTAAAACATTATCTTGATAGACCTTCCGGTGTTCTTCTTTATGAGGGCTAGAGTACCAATGATATGTTCAGGGGGGGGCAGAGTAGTACTTATCAAAGTGTGCACAAGATATTTTTCTTGCAGAAAAAACAGTATTACAAATATGAATATTAAAGCAAACATAATAATTGTCACAAAAACAATCTTTGTTTTGGGGGACCAGGAGGACCAAACGGGGCCATGGGAATTAGGGCGAGGAGCCGCAAAGGGCTGCTCTTCCTCAAAAATGGGATGACCAAAGGGGTACATTGCTAACAAAAAAAATACTTGGGGAATTGAAGCCACTGTACAACCAGCCAGAGGGCAGTCTTCTCCCTGTGTCCGTCTGAGCCTCACAGGCAGGCTCTTATCGTTCATCAAGTATTGACTCTCCCACGGTGGAGCTGCACAACTTGCAACCCAGAAAAACAATCGCAGCCCAGGCTTAAGAAAAAAGTCTTTCTTTCAGGATAGGGCAATCACCCTCAATGATCCTGTCCAGTGTCTCAGGCAGTGCACCAGTATTTTTCACTCTAACAGGCACTAGAGACACAGCACCTGTACCCTAAACTCTAGTCCTTCCCTAACTCCTGTGTTGCCCTGCTGGCGCACTGCTCTTTCGTCGGGGCCGCAGATTGTACCTAGTGTGCCCAGGCACCTCCTTATCAGCAAACAAAGGTGCAGACTTGCATTCACTTGGGGACCGGGACTCAGAGGCCTGATGCACAGAAACTGGAGTATCTGAAGCAACCCTTGTTTCAGAGGGGGTCCCCTCAGGCAAAACATCCTTGCTCTTGTTATCGGTCTGTGCCTCTCTTAGCTAAGCATAAAAAAAAAGAACAAAGCAAGGAATCAGCTCTCCGTCCTGATTTGTGACCCCGTCTTTCACCCAAGAATTATCCGACAGTGGTAGGGGTACACGTTTCTTCCGGCCTTCCACCTTCACCGCTGTTATAGTGGCCAGCAACACCTGGGCTGGGTTCCTTCCCCTTGGCTCCAAATTAGACTTGCGCTTAGTCCCCTGGTTGGATCTGATATCCTGGCCCCTCTGGCAATTGTTGTAGGGCAGCAGATATCTGTTAGTGAACAAAACGGATATCTTTAGACAAAACATACAAATAATCAATCAAAAGAGGATATTCAATTTCAGAAACGCCCTATATTATTCATCTGAAGAACCTAAAAAAAAGGAATTTCAAAACAACTATTCTTTTAACAAACTTGTACTTAATAAGTCATAGAAATCACAATACAGCTTCTACTTTGTGAACCTTCACTATTGTGCAAAAAACTGCAGACACCTCTAAAATTATTTTCCTTGCATAAGAACAACCATGTTTTGCGCTTATGACCATGCTCTCATATTATAGGTGTAGCGGGAAACTCTAAAACTGTGAATGTAACAGATATCCATATTACATGAATAACTGATAAATTAAACATAACCTAGTAGGTACATGAATTTTCCAGCAGAACTTGTTTGTGGCAGACAAGAAAACAAGCAAAGAACATTTTGTTCTTAAAAATGTGTGCTAAGGGCATATGGGCATCTTTCCTAGCATTGTGAACCATGTGCATCATACTTTTCACGATCCGGGCCATGTAACATCATATTCAGGGGAGAAACCTATTCACCAACTCTGGCAAGGGCTGTCACCTCGATTACATAGACTAACTGATAAGGGACTCATGATGCCTCTGTGACTTATGTAGTGCTGCAAAAACATAAACAATAATGGTGTTACCACCTGGGAATTTTGAACAAAAACCACCAACATATAGTTCCCCTTAAAGGTCAAATAAGGGAACATCAGTGTATTCTACCCATCCTTTCATCCTTATCCAATTCCAATTTCATCAGTTTACAGAAAGGAGGGGCAGTAACATGGCGCATTTATTTATTCATTTTGTTAATTCTAGTTGTTCAAACAGTATTACTTAATAGCCAATTAGACGTGCACTGGTGAGGTGCTTTGTCTCTATTTATTCAAGAACGTATTCACAGCATCCTGTGAAATGAATGACTAAAACGAGCTCAACCGATTGTCTCATGGCCGTTCCTAGACAGCTCAGGAGAGAGAGAGAGAGAGAGAACACAACAACAAGCTGCCCTGTATACTTTCCACGCAGAATAGCTCACAATAATACACATAATAGGCACATAAACCAAGAAAAAGGACACAATAATACATATACCAAACACAGTGTGTTACTTAATTTTGCTTACCCTTAATTTGCCCAGGAGCTAGTCTCCTACTCCCTTCGACAGTAGGTAACCTAAGCAGGTGACCTCCTGTCGACAATAGTTACCCCTTTGGCAGCTGGGCACGGACAGACTTGTAGGAGGTAAATAGCTAGGGAAACCACACCAAGGAGGCCATGTCCAATACTATTGGACTGTACCACTTTGTAAATTTTGCTGTACAAGCACATTGAGCTAACTAGAAAACATTAATCCAATGACCAACTACCAATTCCTTTAGCTATTGTGCTGTTTAACATGATGGTGCATTAATGCAAACTTTATTTCATTGCCTCCTCATCTCGCCCTGGCACAGCAACCTTAAATTGAAACCATTATTCTGTATGCATGGCAGAGCTGTTCTCTGTGTCAGGAGCTGTACATGGCCCACAGACGCTGCTGCCCCTCCTTCTCTCTTATGGCTTCATAGAACCTGCCTGGTCTTTTGCCAAAAATAATAAGCAGAGCCTCCCCTCTCTCTCTACGCTCTGGCCCCCTCCTTCGGAATGTCTTCCAAGGTCGAAGTGCCAGAGCAAGCCTGCCAGAAACAAACCCTCCTTCTGTTTCATAGAGGGGGAGAGCACATTCCTACATGCACTTTTAAAATACGTGTCTCTTTAAGCACAGAGATACACAGCCCTGTGTAATTTAAACGCGCATTTTTCTTTACATTTTTCAAAAGTTGCACTTTTCCTATGTCAAAACGAATGTACATTGTTACTAGTATTTCTGATCAAGCCATATTGTTATTTATGTATTATTATTTATTCATTCTTTGAAATTTAAAGTGTAATTCTTCCAATGGCATCTGCAGAACACAATGACGACAACAAACCAAATTAAGCTCATTCCAGACATTTTCAAGAAGGGGCCACACACTCATAACACACAACACAGTTTGCTAAGGCAAGCCATCCTTACACAAAGAGCACAGTTGCTACTCACTCAAGCAAGTACTTCACAAGCATCACCACCGGTGTCAGTCCACAAACCTCATAGACACTCAAACACACAATCAAACCACAAATCAACACCAGGACAAAAACAAAAGGCAGCCCACAGACTGCACTCAAACCAAACCAATTGTAAATCATATTTACAAACAAAAAGAGCTCTCAAAAGCAGTCCAGAGACTGCACCAAGACAAGTAAACAGCCCAAAGACTGGTCCATGTTCAAGAAGAAAGGGTCTAGCCCCAGACCGTTTCCAGAATATGCCAAATTACTAGTTGGTCTGGCAGAGTGTTCGCAAACACTCTGTGCCTTTACCAAATCATACTTATTCCAGAAGGCATGCCTATTACAGGGGTCTGCAGACCCACCCAAAACAAGATAGGGTAAAACCCCCAAGCCTTTGCAAGAAGAGACCGAATTACCAATTGGCCTGGCGGAACACTCAAGAGCGCTCCGTATCACTATTTATGAATTGTACTAAATGCAGGCATGTGCTTCCAAGTATACCCATTCAAACAAATATCATAAGGAGAAAAATCCCCACATTACCTGCCATCACTTTTTGCAAAAAATGAATAATAAACCAAACCAAAATCTTGGCCAAGCAAATCAAAAGTGCCACTTCAGTGACCTTACCAAACAGAAGTCTTCAACTCCCACCTGCTGATCTCTGGTCGACCTAATGGTCACTGCAAAAATAACGCCAAAGGATACCTCAGTCAGGACCGGCCGCCAACTGGAGGGTCAAATCGAAAAACCGGAAAAGTCACTTTGGCTGCAAAGACAAGGGTCTCCTCATGCAGGACGTCTCCTCAGTAATATTCCACTCTTCCGTCAAGACCACTCCTTCAGACGGCCGCGTCCTTGATGAGGCCCCACGTATCGGGCGCCAAACTGTGGAAATGTGCCTTTTTAGGGGCACACCGGTGCAGGGGTCACCCTTCTCTGTCCACGGGTCCTCAGAGATCAACCCTGAAGCTGGAATTCAAAATAACAATTTTATTAATTTCTCATGAGTGGAACCACGTCCAACAACACTCTCAAGTGTTGCAGGAGGTGGCACATTGAAGTCACAGAACACAGGCCTTATATACAGCTTTTTCTGCACTGGTAAGCATGTAGTTACAAATAGAAGATACAAGCATACACAAGAATAACTACCTACAAACATGGACAGATGGATATTACTTAGTCAGCAAAGTGGGAGGGGAGCAGAACTGCTTACAGTTGCAAGACACAGTTGACAGTTATGTCTTTAGTCAGGTGCATTCTAGCAGCTACAGGCCTTTGCTCAGCACATTGCTTTTAGCTCAGTACAGAAGGAGTTAACTAGAGTTGATGACACAAGCAGAATAGAAAAGCAAGCAACAGTGAAGACGGAAGAATTACATAGCTAACAAAATGGATGCCACAAACAAGATGGCTTCAGCTCATGCTAACAGCAATTATTTTCGATTCCCACAGATGGACACACAGGAAATCCACACTATATATTTTAAAGACTTAATTAAAATGAATATCCTAATGTAGTGCAGAATTGGCGATTAACAGGCAAAATGTTAAAAAAAATTGCAACATTGTGATGGTGTTTCAATAATTCATTGCGTTGAATGATAAAAACAGTCTTTGTTAACCAACCCCTCCCTTCTAGCAACAAAAGTGCCTTTCTGAGTTACTTTAGGTGGCCTCTAGACTGCATACCATAGCTAAACAACAGCCTTGTTATTTAGTTAGCTTCTGTACTTGAAGAAGATCGCTCTCTGTCTCAGATATAGCATTCTCGAGCTGATAAGGACCTCCTAACTCCGAAGAGCTGTGGCTTTTGCTCTGGGATGTTTGCAGCTCAGTTCGCAAAAATCTCTCAGGAAGCTGAAGATTCCTCTCTGTTTAATACATGTCTAGACAAAGCTTAAGTACTGATTTCGGATTTTTTAGGGAGAAACAGTGTTCTTGACGATGATGTAAAATGCAAGAATTAGCATATGAATTCTGTTGCATGGTCATTAAATTCTATCACACGTTATAAATCAAACTACTTACATTGTCACATTGCCCTCTGCGTTAGTGAATAACATTGTTTGAAAGAAGTATAAAACCACTTTGGATATTTTCAAAGACTTTTTCAGACATTCTTTGGCTCCTGAAAGCCGTGATTTGACCGCATTTGATGCCCTAGGCAATAAGAGACGCTATGCAAGATTACCTATGGGATATAAGAATAGCCCAGGCGTGTTTGCGGCACGCATTGTTTCAATTTTACATGAGATTGACCCTGATGCCTTTTCGTACGTCGATGACATTTATTTGACGGATGATGAAATTACTCAGCATCTTATGCGCGTGGATCGCATTGTCACATATTTTACAAAGTTAGGCTCCAAATTAAATTTTGCGAAATCACATATTGCCTTTCTGGCAGTACTTTTCCTTGGTTATGTACTGAATAATGAAGGTAGGGGCTTGCTCCCCCCCTCTTTTTGGAGAAATATGCTCAATTACAGCCTTAAAAAATTGCAGTCTTTACTGTTTTTTTAAATTTTGGCAGGACTTACATTCCTGATTATGCCCAGCGTATCAAACCGCTTTATGCGTTGATACAGCCCTCTTTTTCGTCTTCCAGTTGGCTTCCAGAACATACTGCAGTACTTAGGTCTTTGCAGTCTGATCTGCTTGCGACTCAATTCTTGTTAAACGAGAGATAAAACAACTAATTTGGTCAAACAGATTGTACCCGGAGCGTTGGGATTCACTTACGTAACTTTCAATGAAGGGGACACCGTCCCTATTTCTTATAAATCGCATTTGTATACTCCAGCTGAGATGCGTTTTTCTTCCACAGAAATCTTTTTGACAGCAGTTCAAATGGCGATTCTTAAAGAACCTCTCTGGCTCAGGGTAAACACATTTTCATGGTTTCGCCGATTCCTGCTTTAGAAGCTGTCACGAAGGCAAGTGTACCGAATTCTAAAGCCTTGCATACCCGTTGGATACAATGGGCTAGTTCTTTGACGTTGGCTGGTGTCAACTTTATCTTTGACCCTTCTTTGCAAACACAGGAGTTTTTACAATATGAACATGTTCATCCTCCTCCTTTATCATTGCTCCCTCTTGATCAGCACAAATGCATTATTTTCACTGATGGGTCTGCACAGCCAGCCATTGGTTCTGAACATGCTTATTCAGCAGCCTACGCGATTGTGGCAGGCACACTAATAGATGGTGATTTCAAATCCTCCTTGGTGCACACACAATCTCTGTGTGATTGCACGGCACAATTGGCCGAGCGACATGCCTTGGTTTTGCTCTTGAGTTTGCTGATCCAGATGTCCCTACACTTGTAGTGTGCGATTCTTTTTACTGTGTACAATCCCTCAATGACAATTTGTTCTTCTGGTCACAAAATGATTTTCGTGATTCTAAAGGCAGCACAATTAAGCATAAAACGCTTTGGGTCTGAGTGGCTGCTCTTAAGGAATGTTTGCCACTCACACATGTTATCCATACATTGGGCCATCAAAGTGTGGGTGCACACGCTGTTGGTAATTCGCTGGCTGATGAAGCAGCCAAATCTGCAGTAGCCACATGCTCAGTAGCAGCAGTTAATAGGTCTATGACTAAAATGTATGATGATATTTTAGCGGCTGTTGCCGCTACGAAGGAGGGAACGCAGTTTCCCCAAGGTTTCCCTTCTCGTTATACCTATCATTTAACATCTGATCAAATTCTATTTGTGACTATTCCATCCTTTGGTGATCGGCTGATTCCCAACGAGGACCGCAGACTTTCTTTGCTAGTGGCTGCACATTAAGGTGTTGCTTCTGCACATGCCGGCGTGACAACAACTATTTCGCTTTTACAGCAACGTTTTTGGTGGCGTGGCTTATACCAACAGTCGCGTAAATATGTTCTTTCCTGTGACATTTGCCAACAGATTAAGCCTTCAACTGTTTCACGTCCACCCCATACTCAACTATACATTTCAAATCAACCGTTTGGTTGTATTTATCTTGATCACTGCAGTCCTTTAACGTCTGATAATGCTTTTAGGTATATCTTGGTTGCAGTGGATTCATGCACTAGATTCTTTTGGGTTTGGCCGCAACGTAGTGCTGACGCTCGAACTGTTATAAAAGATTTGCGTGTCTTTGTAGGGACATTTGCCTGTGACACCTTCCATTCAGACCAAGGTCCGACTTTTGCCTCTAAGACTTACCAGGATGCGATGAAGTCTCTGGGGGTGCAGGTGCAATTCTCGTCTCCATATCGGCCTGAGGGCAATTCTGTTGTGGAGCGGATGAACCGTGACTTAAAGCAGTCTTTGACAGCTACGATATTAGGTACTGGTCGGGCTGGTTGTCTCATCTTTATGGAGTCCAACGTGCACATAATAATCTCCCTAGAAGATCTCTGGGTGGGCGGACCCCCTACGAGTTGCTCTTTGGCATTAAAATGTTTGTGCCAGACCTTGATGGTCTAGACATTGTGGCGGCTGCCGCAAGGTTTGACGTAGATAACCATTGTGGTATATTACAGGATCTACAAAAGGCTTGCGACTCACAGACGAAAGCTCATTTGCCCTTCTCCACGGATGCAGCGGTGCTGATTCCGGTTTCTGGCTGGCTTCCTAAAGTTGGAGATCTGGTCCGAGAGAAGGCGGAGAACAAAAAATAATTTGGTCCATCATACCATGCACCGGTCAGAGTCCTTGGTTTAAAGGGCACCCATACTGTGATTCTGCCTCCACTACCTGGTCGTAAGGAGAATCGATACATTTCAGTCGAACATGTCAAGCTACACCATATGGGCGATACGAAATAGTATGCCTACAAGCATTGTGCATCAGGATGTTTCACTGAATCCAATGGCTTCTCTTTCCCCAACTCCCCAACAAATGGAGGGAGAGATGGAATCTTCAATTGATTTGTTGCCTGTTTTACCTTCTACATCTACAACTGTGGATAATGAGTATTCTTCTCCTCCAGTTGAAGTTATAATTGACATTCCTGAAAGTACAATTCATTCACCTTCCAATGCAGAACAGCCCCCATTGTTTCAGCTAGGGTCCAGTGGTTACTATGTGGACCGTGATAGCTTTTCTTCTGATGCATCTCCGTTGTCATTGTCTGTGGCAGACCCCCCTACACGTATTAGTGTTTTCATCTCTTGGTTCAAAAAGACTTACCTGGTCCTGCCCTGGACATATGTCTGGATGGTGCTGACGATGGTGTTCCTCTTCATGTGGATTGGGTTTGGGACTGTGTTTTCCTTTTGATTAATGGCAATTACTTACCTGACCGCTCTGCTGTGGACTTGGTTAACAGAGTTCTGGCCCCTCACACTTCATCTCATAAAATGAAAAGAGATCAAGCCCTAGTTAATATTTCAGCCTTCCCAATTGTTGATGGCATCGTTTGGGAAAAAGTACCATTCAATATCCATGGCCCGACCGAAACTTTTAAAATTCTATATGTATTATGCGTTTCTTTAGGAGATGTGGTTTTGCCTGGAATACACTCCGATGACTGGTATGTTAACGCTGTTTATTCATTGTTTTCTGATTTAAAATATTATACTGCTTTTGACACTGAAGATTTGTATATGAATTCTGCAAATTACGCTGATTTATTCTGTTACCAACATTATGGCCATCATTTTTTCACAAAACCAATACTCAGAAACCATATTTTAATTATACCCAGTGGGAACATTGGCCAACCCCGTTACAGGGGAGCTCAAAGACCCAACGGAGTAAATTTATATATTTTACTGGTTACAGTCTTTCAGACCCTGTGTCCTATTTTTATAAATTAAAGATGCCTACCCGCACCAAATTTATGCTGACCCATACTAAATTGGTCTATTCCTTGTCCTTCATAACTGATTTGTCCGTGAAAGGTTATGATTACTGGGAGGACACGGTTGAATTAAAATCTATTTGGTGTACCAAAGATTGGCAAGTGCAGGTAACTGAATGATTGCGCGTGCTTGATCCCGTCTCAGCTCATATTTATAAATCAGACGGTACAGAAAACTACTTGTTTTGGTTTAGCAACAGCTAAAAATTTTAATACTCCTTCCATTCCGTTATTGGCTGCTTATGACTTACCAACTACACGATTGAGGATTTAACTGTCATGTTTCAGAACGGTACACTAAACTCTTCCAATATTGACCCTTTGGGTTGGTTATTGTGGCCAACGAGCTCAAATGCATGTCAATTACGCTTTTTGAATACCACAAAAGGGTTTACACAGAGTAGACCTGATCCACGTTTTTCTCATACAGTTACCACATATTCTGTTGGTAAATTGTCAACAATGGTTGGAACATTCCACACTGTCGTCTGTGAAACAACATCTTTCCCTTTTATCAGGTGACATCGATCTTGCTGATTTTCTTTTGAGTCCAAAGTTCCCTCGAGCTAAACGTTTTGTTAATGCAGCATATAATGAATTCTGGAAGCTATCGCAGATGAAAGCTGCGGTGCGCCTACGTCAAATTGTCCAAGATAATTTAGAAAAAGTTCTTGCAGTAGTCGATAACAGTATTAATACACTGTCTTCTCGTATATATACTTTGGATAATATTGTATCATCGGTAATTGATATTGTTCAAAATGAAGTGTCGGTTTTGTATCATGGTCAAAATCAGCTGCGTTCTGTTATGCAATTTGGTTGGACCTTGCAAACACTCAAAAGTGGGAAAGTTCCATGGGATTACCTGAATGCTTCCGCACTGTTATTACCATTTAATTTGACTGATAAACAGAAATTGATGTCACTGAAAGACGCAACATATACGATGTTACATATTGAAAAACTAGAACAGTTACCATTCTCTGTAGCAGAAACTGATTTAGCTGTGTGGGTATTACATGGGGTTATTTCATTGCCTATCTCACTCTTCCAGTTTACGGCCTGCATGAAACACTTTTTCCAATTGGTAGATATGAACCCCTCGGGAGTAGCTATAGTCATGAATTATGGTCGTTGCCTTTCACATTTTGGTTCAACGAGCAGATAAGGAGGTTTTCCTTACTGGGGAGGATTGTGAATCTACAGTAGGACACTCCTTAGTCTGCAAACAAGTAAAACTTCACGGTGCCGGCAACGTTTCGGCCCCTAATTTGGCTTGTTTTTTAAAAGGGACCCTGGCCCCAGCTATTATTCCCGCACTGACTTTGCTTTCTAACAGCAGTTATCTTATCCTAAATAACCACAACTGCTGCAGCTTACGGGCAGTTATCCCGTATATAGTAACAGTTTTGCAATGTGTTACATGTTGCAGCAATGTTCTCTTTCCACCCCCGCACGGGATTGTAGATAGTTCGCTGTGGCCTTCCATTCCAACTTTATAAACAGATTTAAATAAGCTAAGCAGACTCAAAGCGCTATTGTTTCAACAAGAAGTGGCTCTCACATCAGCTCGTGAGACCTTCGAATTGCAGGTGGCGAGAACCGCGAGTGAGATTCAGTCACTACTAAACAAGAATCTCCCACTCCATTTTGGAGAATTAATTCACCAAAAATTTAATGCGTCGGATACAGACGGCCTGGCCCACTTTTTTTAATTTGTGGGATCCAGCCTTGTCACCTTCTTTCAGACTATTTTTGGAGTAATACCAGCTTCTATCCATTCTATTTTTTCCAGCGCCTTCGGAGGGTTTCCCCTATTGCTCCTGTTGATTTGCGGCATACTTGTACTTCTACTGCTGCTCCGCAATGGCTGCTTGATCTGTGCAGCTGCCAAGCAGGGTCCAGTTGCAGCTGTACCATGATCGGATGCGGCATTAGAAGCTCTTAACATCGACTATTGGCTAAACTTCCGATATGCCTACTTCACCTGCATGCAACCTGTGTTCTACTGCCCCCCGGTGCCCTTTTCTATGGGCACTGGATGTCTGCCTCTCCAATACGCCACACGCTGCCCTGGATTATGAACTGTTGATGGGCCCGTTGATGACCCATGACCAGGACTGTTCCGTGGATAGGCGTCTGGTGTGCGATCCCATACTTGGACCAACGGCAGACTTGAGTAACTGTGCACGTGCACAGCGCCTCTTGGATCAAAGTTTCATCGAAGTTACCGCAGATTGCCCCGATATGCTCCTAACGGCCTCTGGATATGAGTAACATGTGTGCTCGTTCGACTTACTTAATTGGATGGCATACCTTTTTAGTATGGAAGGTTCAGACAACCTACTGGAGTTTATGGCATTCCACTTTTCCAGCGACACTTTTGGCTTTGAAGATTCTCTGTGAATGGATATAGTTTTGGGTACCCAGTTGGCTATTTTTTTTATTTTTTTGGACTCCAAAAATATTCTAATTGGGATACCACCGTGACACTTTGCCTCTGCTTACCTCGGATTTTTGTTTTAGCCCGAAGCTAACGACCTGACCAAGGGGAGGGTGTCACATGGCCCATGGGGATATTGTCGTCTTCTCTAAGTTAGCATGAGCACGCTGCAGCTTGCCCAATGCTTTGCACACGTTACTACACGACTTTTATTTTTGCAATAATTTCTATGGCTATTTTCACATGAGAACTCATCACTGTGTTCACACTCTGCAGGTTCCAGGGATTTTGACTGAACATTGTGAGCAAGGTCGAACAACAATGCCCCTTGTTATTTTGTTCTGGCCAGGCCTTAGCCCTTAGACAAAACATACCGATGCAGCTGTTGTTTGGGACAACGTACTCTGGTTTTATTGGGATACGCGAATAGGTGGCACACACTTGGAGAGGGACCTTTCCAGGGAGAATAGCGAGACAGCACCTATGATGTAGATCTACCATCTATAGGCTAAGGTATGGGGTCTGCAGACAAAGCCCAGAGATCTTCTAATATATAATAATATTGCTTCTTAGCAAGGGGAGGGAGGTTAGGCTCTATTGTCTTTTCATGAAGACATCTCCCTTCATGATTTATGGACTAGCTGCTGTGCTGACTGTATTTGTACTATGCATGTTCCTGCTTGTTGTGGGACGTATACTGCATATTAGGGCACGTCAGTTAAAATAAATAGTTTAAACTGCTTCATGTCTCTGTCAGAATTTTATTGTGGACAAGAGTGCCAGCGAAAGGGTGTGTCTTGCTACCGCGATTCCTGAGAGATCTGTTAGTGTTGTGTTCTGGGGTGTCTAATCACTTGTTTCTCTGTGAGTGAGTAGGAGAGCAAGTGAGACACTATAGCTAGTCGGTCCTGGGCTCATGGGTACTAAGGTGGTAGGACGACTCAGTCCCTATGCACTAAGTTCCCATAAGCCTACACATAGTTCTGTTTTTGGGCAGAATGCCTGCAACAACATATGATTCATTGATGTGCTATCAAACTATTAAAAAGCAATCATTACATGTTGTACATGTATGAGCTCTAAATGCAGCAGAAATTTATAAATGAAAAATGCACTCAGATACATGATTATACGAATATATGGAATGAAATGGTGGTACATAAACAGAGACTGCAGAGATTACGTCAGCCATTATCTTTATATTGTTTATGTATTGCGAGTGATAATGATGTTTGACAGTACCGCACAGTGATATAGGTATTTAGAGAATCTACGAACTGAGTGAGTAGAATTGGACTGAAATTCAATTGTAATTGGCCACTCCTGTGTTTCATTATTAGGATGTTACTCTTGCCTCTAAAGCCTTCTTTGGAGCATCACTCAAGAGGCAAACTAACACGCTGAAATTTACTTGTTTGTTATAAAAAATCAGACACATATGTGTGACACTTTATGAAATGTTTTAGTTTTTATATATACATTGTATACAGTGACTTCCAAATTGATTTGAAGCTCCATGCTTCTGAGACTGCTAAAACGCCAAATGTAGAACGTCTTTGGACAGAATTTAGCTGGAAAATAGAATTTTGATCACAATGGCCTGAATTTAATCATTCATTCTTCTATGTCCATGATTGCTGGTATTGCCTGTACAGCTCTTTGCTACTATATTTGGGCAGTGTAGAAATAATATTGTATATACTGTTAACATCGCTTTGGTGGAACTATATTTTCATAAAGTTTTGCCTTTTACTCTTGCAGCATAGTTATATAACAATTTATCACCACAGGATGTTGCTCTGGCGCTGCTGAGACTGGAACCGGGATCCCCAGCTCCCGAGTCAGCAGCTCTAGCCGCTGCGCCACATCCTCTCCACTCCTGTGTTGTCTGTCAGGGAGCTCTTTCCTTCTCCCCCACGATGATTGATGAAAACAGCTCTTCATTCGTTACATAGGCGAAACCAATGCATTACCAGTGCTTGTTTCACACAGCAATTATGCCTCTCTGTTTGCTTTAGAGGCCATTTAGGAATAGCCTTGAGAGCATTAATATGATATTGCTGTACTTTCATCTAGTATTTGTTGCTTTGCAAGTTTATATTTCAAAGAGGCAAAACACCAGTTTAATGTTTCACCTGATTTTTCCCCCCCTGCCTTAGCATGAAAACACCGGCCAGGGTTGTATAATAGTGGTCAGGAGGCAACCCTATTTTGAAAATAAGCGTTCCAGGAACGCGGCGTTCCTGGAACGCTTACCACAACTCTCTGCCAAGGTATGCATTGTTCATTGTTAAAAGTAATATAAAGGGTGACTGCTTCTTAACATGTTTACAAACAGCAGTGTCAACTGCCGCATCATTTACCTGTCAAGCAGCCCTTGCAGAACCTGGAAGTGCAGTGAACTATCCACCTGTAATAGGGTCAAAGGTAGCCAGGAAGTAGCTGAAACTTCCGTTTCTGCACGAGAAAGAACGACTGGTAGAAAAGGGAGTAACCAACCGTCTTCGCTGTTTCCTAAAAGGAGATGGCGTCAGAGCTGGAAGGAGTCCATTGGCGATTACACACACTAACATTAAGGGCAAGTTCCCTACGCTGGAAGTGAAGTGGTAAAGAGGATGTGACGAAGTGTTAGGAACAATTGTGCCTGTGTGGAGCCAAACGCCCTTCCTGTGAACAGTCTGTAGTTCTAAGATAAACATAGCCGCCGGTTCCATGGAAAAGGGAAGTAGCTGTGTCTGCTAAAGTCATTTTACTCAGAGTAGAATGCACAACCCTAACAAACTCTCACTGCTGCTCGCTGATTCATTTTTCCTGCTGTGCTATTTGTGGCTGTTTTTACCACTGCTTTATATTTCTGCAAAACCTTGCATAATCTGTAGCTGTAAAATGCAAGTCCTGACAATAGCGAGGCTTGAAAAGACTCTGCGCCCCCCCCCCCTCCCTCCTTCGAAGAGATCAAGAGGGTACGAACATCATCATTTCTCGCTATTCAGTCTTTCGCTTGCGTGCGCCCCGCTGTCTTGTCTGATGGTCGCATCTGGCTGTAAAGTTTTACCAGGCTCCAATATTGCCTCTCTCACTCTTGAGGTGAAACTTGGGAACTTCCTGTACTTATGTTCACGTGACCTCTTTTGTCGCTGGTTCAAACTATCATATCCCTTCGCATCCTAAGAGAATCTGAAACAGTATTCATTCATTCAATGAGCACCGTCAGCGGGGCAGAGGTAAGACGAGCCTCTTCTTCACTCTGTCATGGCAAAGGTCTTTGGAAGTCTACGGTCTATAGAAGATGCAGCCTACAGGATGGTTAAGTTCAGCAACCCACATAGTGCCAATTAACTAAGTAGCATAACAATGCCCATCTGCACTCTCATTTTAAAGCCTGTTTTGCATACTAGTGTCATGATTTCTGCTCCTCGCCCTCTTTCCCCCACCTGTTCACATACCACTCGTGACCACTCCTATCACTGGTTTTCTGATGTCAGATATTCAGCACAGGGTTCGTATTTCGACCAGGCTACCATTTGAGGAAATTTCTATTGCATGTTGTAAACGTGCTAAAATTGTTTGCTTTGTGCTTGTATCCAGTCTGAGGCCACTTGTATTTAGCTGGTGAGATCTTTTTCCCAGGTAGGTTGACACATTCTTTTCAGGGCCCTCATTGCAGATAGGAGCTTTCTAAGTAATTAAAAATATGAATAAATACTTTGTAAGCTTCTGGAGGCAGAGAAGAGCTCACACAAAGAGGAAACTAAAATGCCCATCTCGGTCAACAATATATGGGCGTTGTTAGAAATGGGGTTTCTGGTTGGCTAGGGTATGCACTTCATCCAGGCAGAACCCACCACTATAGTCAGGGCAAGTAAGTTACACACCAAAGATAGCCTGTGCTCACCCGCAGGCATTACAACGTAGTCCTTTACAACGCAGTCAGTACCACGACACTGACGTTACCACGAGTTCCATTACAACGCAAGCCATTACAACGACTTGCTTTAGGGATTGCGGTGTTGGACTGGTGTTGGATTTTAAGTCCAACACCTTCCCTACTGATACACCGACTGGAGTTGGAATAGTAATTTAAACTATTCCAAAGTCCAGCTTTGCCCTAAAGCAAGCTGTTGTAATGACTTGCGTTGTAATGGAACTCGTGGTTTTGGCTTGCGTGGTAACAGATGCTATTCCCCTCTAATAGCTTGGCACAGAGCAGTCAGGCTTATCGTCAGAGGCAACGTGTAAAGCGTTTGCGCAACACACTCACACCAGCAACACAATGAATATATCACAAAAGAGACTCAACACAGGATTATATAAAAATATATAGTATATATTGTGCATATAACATAGACCAAAATGACATCATCATGAAAGGCTGTGTATATTTTGCAATTACTGAAATAGTACTCGTTATCCTGTCAATGCAAGAATCAAAACGACATACATTATAATATCAGGGCATGAAATGCAACAAGTTGTGAAATAAAAGCATGAATTGTCACGAGTGCAAAAGCGCAAATCAGGTTATAAAAAGGCACACGAATTACCAAATGTCACCAGACAACCATAAATACTTGGCAGGTAATGCAAACTGTATAGGGTAAATCTCCAAATATTACAGTGACTACCAGGGACGTTTTAAGGATTTTTGGGGCCCTGAACCAAATGTATTTTGGGGGCCCCACTGTTTGGAACAGCTTTGGTTTTATGATCCAGTTTCAGCTCTTTCATGCCCTCTTTGGCCAAATTCTAAATGTGTGTACATCTGATATTCAAGGACAGTGACGTGTGTTTTCAGTATTGTAACACAGCAGCAGCTCACTAATATTACTGCAAATAATCTCTGTGACACCCTTCCCTTTCTTATATGTGAAATCCTGAAATGATCTAAAAGAAACCTTTTATATGGATGTTGCATGAAACAAACACATTTTGTCTGCAAAATGTCTTTAATAGACTCTCACACATTAAAAATACTATTTACAACAGTTTGTTTAAAGATTATTCAAGGTCATCAGGGCAAGACTCTCTGCAGAACAGAGCTGGCCCTTCACGGGGCCCACTGAAAGGCTGGAGCCCTGGGCCAGAGCCCACTTTGCCCATGCATTAAAACATCTCTGGTGACTACAAAGCCACAGTGCATCTGCGCTCCTATCACAAGTTTCACAGTACGCTGTCACCAAACATAGGTTACAGGAAACCATTCCTACTCCATTGATTATAGGAAAACAACACCAGCAAGATCGGGACCTCTGTCCAGCTGACCGATCTGATTTACCAGTGCCTCCAAGGTACGTGCACGAGAGGGGGCACACACACACTGCAGCATACCTCTCTCGGTCCTCCCAGCCATCAGGGTAACAAAGATAGGTAGCTGCACTACCCTGAAACAAGGCAAAAGAATGGCAGAGAACACACACAGTGCCCCACCGGCAAGATTGTGGGAAATCTCCAGTAACAACAAAAGCTCTGACCTCCCAAGGGCCATAGAATAGTGTCAATATGTAAACAAAAGAGAGAGGACCTAAGGGAATCAGGTCCCCACAACAAAGAGTAGAAGGACACAGGTCACATCAATAGAAGCCTGGCCATACTTAGGATTCATCCTCAAAAGTCCTGAGGTGCAAAGAATCTGTAAATATATGTTGTATATATGTATTGTAGAACTATATGTCACCCTGTGTAAAGATATCATATGTGTAAGTTACAGAGCCACACATTGTCCTAAATGTTGTTACACACAAATTATTTTGGATTGTCACGGTGCAGTATGTAAATACCCCATGTATATGTGAAAATATGTATATAAAATCAAAAAGATAAAGATCAAATTAGGCAAACCCCCGGCAAGAGTGTTTATTGAAATAGTTGGTTTGAAAAACGAGTACGGGGCATCATACCTTATTGAAAAACTAACACAAGGAAAAAAGTTCATCACGTGAACTCGAATAGGAAGGCTTATGTAGATTCTTAATCACAAACAAAACTCAAATCCATGGTCTGGGAGGCATACTGCTGTTGACACTTTCTAAAAGTGGTATTTCTAAAATAATAATGCAAAATCCAAATACACCAGTTAGCAGAATTTATCACTACCATTCTAAACATACTAAACATGGCAACTCTACTTTCAGATAAGGAATTACCACTTAAACATACATAAGGGAATTCCCAATGCTAGCCTATGAGAGGAGTAGGCCTCACAGTAGTGAGAAACAAAATAGGCTGTTTGTCACTACCAGGATATGCTACACAATAAAGGCACATGTCCTACCTTTAACTTACACAGTACCCTGCCCACAGGGCTACCTAGGCTCTAACTTAGGGGTGACCTATATGTAGTAAAAGGGGAGTTTAAGGCTTGGCAGTAGTTTTAATTGCCGAGTTAAAGTGGCAATAAACTGCGCACGAAGGCCCTGCCGTGGCAGGACTGAGACATGTTTGAAAGGCTACTTCTGTGGGTGGCGCAAGCAGCGCTGCAGGCCTACTAGTAGCATTTAAGTTACAGACCCTGGGTAAATGATAAACCACCTTGCAAGGGACTTACATGTACATCAAATAATCCAAACGGGTGTAAACCAATCCTACCATATTTAAGAGGAGAGAGCAGATGCACTTTAGCACTGATTAGCAGTGGTAAAGTGCCCAGAGTCCTAAGGCCTACAAAAAGTAGGTCAGAAAAATAGGAGGAAGAAGGCAAAAAGTCTGGGGATATCCCTGTAAAAAGGGCCAGGTCCAACAAGCGTTAAAGAGAGTTTTGTCAATTGTGTTGATGACTCACGCCCTAGAGCACTCCCAATTAGTGTCATACTACATCCCAGAGAGATACATTGCGAAATAAAAGAAACAGCTGTGATCAAATGGATTCTTAATTCCAGTCCCAACTGTATACATAAACACGCTGTGTCCTGATAGGCTGAGTAGAGTTGGGCGCTTGCAAATTTATTTTGACTTTACATTTTTTTATCCACCTGTAAAATATTTTTTTCTGAGAAATCCCTTTTCATACAGCCCAGAAAATGTGTCACAGCAGAGCTTATCACACACACAATTTGGACCCTTCAGCAAGTTTAGGCTCTAGTTACTAGTTTTTGCACAGTACAGACGTAACCCTCAATAGTGGGACCGTAGCCCGTCATATTTGCAGAAAACAAGTGTAAGAGATTGGTAAAGTTTCTATAACCCATATGTAGTGTATTGTGCGTGCTGGATGAGACACAGATGTATGCTAGGGGTACTTTAGGGCAGTCTTGAACAGTAAAGGGGGAAGCTGTGTATATCCATTTTGACGAAGATCTATTATTTTGGCACTTGCCATACATTTCTCACTTATGGTGAACTTTTCTTAAATTTGGGGATGGTGACTAGAGACCATTCCTCTTAAATCTGAGCTTCCGCCAGATAAAGTCAGTTTGGCTGCCCGGTGGTCTGGTTTGGAGTGTCTATTTCTGGAAAAAGAACGGGGCCCCTGAAAATAGGATAAAGAACCCAGACAGGGAAAACACTTCTTGGGAAAACGGTAACACCGGGCACGGTGTATTTTACATTAGACTGGCTTGTCAACTCTAGACTAAATTGATTATATATACAGTGAAAAACACACATACTAATCCAGAAAAAGTATAAACAGTTTATTATTTTCTTATTGATATTCTTATCTCTTTTTATATTGAAATTTTTTTTCTAAAAAAATAATATATATATTTACAGTCTAAATGCTAATCTATGAACCACATGTATTCTCTCCCCTTGACATTTGATACAATTCATATGCTTTCATGACATTATATTTCAAATAGCACGATTATCATAATTTCAATTCATTTATACACCTTGCATATTTATCTTTTTTCAGCTTTAGTCAAAAGGAGTGTATATTAGAACCCATAAATCACAAATAACTTTGTACACAGAGACTGGCGGCTTGTTGACAAACAACGCGTTTCGGCTAGGCCTTCGTCAGGACTCCGTCACAGTGGTTACTAAACAAAAAATAAACATCATTATATTCTAGAGTTTAGAAGCCTTTTTAAATGAATAGAAAAATGTGTATAGCAATGATATGTACCCAATTGATAAAGGGATCTAGTCTAAGGTTTCTTTCCTTGAGTCAGTATCAGGCAGTGACAGTTTATAACAATTACATGCAATTAAAAACTAAACTTACAATATTAACAAAGACTAAGACCGCATGTTATGAGTGTGACAGAAAAGAGCAGTGCCAGACAAAAAGATCAGAGTGCCAATAATTAAAATTGTCAATGTTCAGACCCAAACTTTCCAACATCAGAAAAAAGAGTGAATAAAATTGATAGACATATCTTCTCTAGCTTATATGTTGATAATGTCACATTAAAGTAAATCCAGCCTTAACGCACCCTCACATACTTATTCCAGTACAAGATATGATTAAAACCTTGCAGTAATCAAGCCTACCTCGTGGGTGTCTAGATGGCACTGTCCTCGAGCAATTTGAGATATAAAGTGTCTCTATCCTGGATATATGGTGGCTGTATTAATAAAAATAAAGAAGCAATATTTTAACTTCTAATCGTACTATTGAGCTCCAGGTTCCAGTATTATTTCACACAGACTCTGTTTTATTTATTGCTTAATACCTTCTCTTTAAATCTTCTTTTTATGCCACTGTATGATTATCATTACGATACAGCTACAGGTACACCTCATCAAGATGATGTCAAGAAGTCTTCCTTCCTAGGTAGCAATTTAATAAACAGGAGGTTAAATCAAATGCCGCTCACCGAGGAAGCGGTTAGGAGTATGGTTCTAGACATGTGTAATTTATTACAAGACCTTTAGATATAAGCCAAATCCATAACGATTAAGACCTGAAATGGCTGTACGTATTTTTACCTCTCCACAGATGTTCTGAATCTTCCTGATAAGTAGTTGCTTATGCAAGATAGCACAAACGAGGATTGCCTAAGGGTTAAACAGATGTATGTATAATGCATAAACAACATACCAAACCTACTTATCTGCTCAAGGCAGTATATCATGTAACTGGTACTGACCAATATCCTGATGACATTGGGTTGAACTAAGCAATGTTGCAATGTATTTTTGAGTCGGGTTAAGTTCTCTATTTGAGTCACGATCTTGTGTTGATACTATGAGGAAGAGGAAAGAGGACATATGTATTTATTGTAATGTAAATACGAGACCATTACATTATAATACTCCTCATTTGGGCCAAGATGGTTTTGCGAAAACTCATCAAGACAATACAAAAAACTAGATATAAATGTAGAAGCGCATCTCTCATCATACATTTTCAAAATTGCCAATTTAAATAGTGCAAACCATAGGGCAATTCCTGTATTTCTTTATTCTTTTTGGCAGAGCTGTTTTATAGGGCGGCATTTGATTTAACCTCCTGTTTATTAAATTGCTACCTAGGAAGGAAGACTTCTTGACATCATCTTGATGAGGTGTACCTGTAGCTGTATCGCAATGATAATAATATAGTGGCATAAAAAGAAGATTTAAAGAGAAGATATTAAGCAATAAATAAAACAGAGTCTGTGTGAAATAATACTGGAACCTGGAGCTTAATAGTAAGATTAGAAGTTAAAATATTGCTTCTTTATTTTTATTAATACAGCCACCATATATCCAGGATAGAGACACTTTATATCTCAAATTGCTCGAGGACAGTGCCATCTAGACACCCACGAGGTAGGCTTGATTACTGCAAGGTTTTAATCATATCTTGTACTGGAATAAGTATGTGAGGGTGCGTTAAGGCTGGATTTACTTTAATGTGACATTATCAACAAATAAGCTAGAGAAGATATGTCTATCAATTTTATTCACTCTTTTTCTGATGTTGGAAAGTTTGGGTCTGAACATTGACAATTTTAATTATTGGCACTCTTATCTTTTTGTCTGGCATTGCTCTTTTCTGTCACACTCATAACATGCGGTCTTAGTCTTTGTTAATATAGTAAGTTTATTTTTTAATTGCATGTAATTGTTATAAACTGTCACTGCCTGATACTGACTCAAGGAAAGAAACCTTAGACTAGATCCCTTTATCAATTGGGTACCTATCATTTCTATACACATTTTTCTATTCATTTAAAAAGGCTTCTAAACTCTAGACTATAATGATGTTTATTTTTTGTTTAGTAACCACTGTGACGGAGTCCTGACGAAGGCCTAGCCGAAACGCGTTGTTTGTCAACAAGCCGCCAGTCTCTGTGTACAAAGTTATTTGTGATTTATGGGTTCTAATATACACTCCTTTTGACTAAAGCCGAAAAAAGATCAATATGCAATGTGTATAAATGAATTGAAATTATGATAATCGTGCTATTTGAAATATAATGTCATGAAAGCATATGAATTGTATCAACTGTCAAGGGGAGAGAATACATGTGGTTCATAGATTAGCATTTAGACTAAATATATATATTATTTTTTTAGAATTTTTTTTCAATATAAAAAAGAGATAAGAATATCAATAAGAAAATAATTAACTGTTTATACTTTTCTGGATTAGTTTGTGTGTATTTCACTGTATATATAATCAATTTAGTCTAGAGTTGACAAGCCAGTCTAATGTAAAATACACCGTACCCGGTCTTACCGTTTTCCCAAGAACTGGTTTGGCCTGTCTTATATGTGTCTTGTGTCTCTTGAGACAGCCCGTTTCAAGAAGCAAGGATTTATAGCTGTCGAATTTCCTTGTTCTGGGTCTGGTCCGGCAGAGAAGTGGAGGAGTGGAGGAGGAGGGCTTTTATTGGTACAAGCAGCATCTTGGGGGAAAAGACTGCGGTATTCGAGTTTTGATATGGCCGTGACCTCACACAGCACATCAATTCCCTGTACGGTTGTCCTCGATCTTTCTGTCTCTAGTGTTTTTACCTTGCACCATCTCTAAGGGAATAAAAATTGACGGTATTCTCCTCATTGGGCAATTGTTGAAGACAGTTGATGTGCTCTGTCATGGGGGATGAGGAGTTACTTGTATTTTTCTGAATGGGAATTATTTCTACGCATGTTCTTTGCTCTCTTTTCATCAAGGGACATTTTCAGACCCTCCACACAGCAAGCTGTGCCTCCTGCAATGTGTAGGTATTTTTATGTTGTCTTAGGGTTGGAGCAGGGAACAGTTGGAGTTCCCCTGCTATTTATAGAAAGGAAATGCCGTTCCTTTTCCTTTTAGTTGAAGGCAGGACGATGTAATGTGTCATCTTTAATGTAATGCACGATGAATGAGTCATTATATTTGCGGGTCACTCCCTAAACAACTGGGATGAGGGGCATAGCTAATCAGGGCAGAGATGTAATTAAAATACATTTAAAATGCACTTATATGGAGAAGGAGGTTGGCTTACTACAATATTATTACTACCTTAGGCGGTGGAGACATGACCCAAGCCCCCCTCTTCCTCGTGTTTTCTATCGCATTCTTACCCTGGCTAACTAGCTACAACACGTTACGTACTTTTGCTTTTCAATATTGTTTTATTGTTTGTAAGAAAATTAATAACATTTGATTATTAAAATAATGCAATTAAATATTTGGGCGTGCCCCACAAACACACACAACATTGTATTCCCATGACTTCCTTGAATTTCACTTCACAACCCTCAGTGCACCCCTACCTTTACTCATGAATTGCACGTTTATGAAAAGAAAACGAAAAATATATAGATGCCGTACAAAAAAGCTGTTGCCTGGTGCAAAATGTATGTGGTGCAAAACCTATATAAAACTGATCAACGCAGGCAAAAAACAATGAGAGGAGAAGAAATTACGTGGAGTTTCGACACACAATGTAAGCCATTAACCACATAAAAAGTATCACCATAGCCTAAGAGAATACCCAAACAAGGCCTTTAATTGAATCTAGAAGAGAAAAGACTGATATTTTGTGTGATTTTTTTCTCACTCTAGGAATGAAAAGGCATGAGCAAAACCTGAGAATATCCAGAAAATGTCAACTTTGTGAAGTTAACCATACTCTGGTTGTTCTGCCCCATTCTTATGAACAACACACCCTTTCCCACTCCTGAGCATCAACTTCTGTCTCCAGGAGGTCTGCGATCCTGGCAGAATATCTGAAATCATAAGTGGGCTTTTGGACTCAATCCTGATTTTGTGAATGATGGTTTGTGAACTGAGACCCTCACTTTAACTTTTTTTACAGGCATAGATGTGATTTCAATGATGGTCTTCGAAAGACCTAACTTGGAGCAAAGGGTTACTAACATCAGTGAGAAAATTGAAATAAAAACTATTCAACTGGAACTAAGCAACAATATCTAAAATATTATTTGTGTTAGTAAAACAATAGCTGTGTCGGGATGACAGAAACAACATTAGGATAACGTTTGGATTTGTAGGTATCCCTTCTATGCCTGACATACACCATCAGTTAAATGGGTTCTTCTTAGGACAGTATTGGAATTTGTTCATTTATTTAAGAGTTGTGTGCAGCGTAGGAAGGTACTGAGAGGTATAGAGGGCATCGAGAGGTATAGGAGTGCTTTACATATCAACAGCCACAGTGGCACAATGGGCGTGGTAACACCAGAGTTACAAGGAGGGCGAACAGGGGCAGATGGAGAAGATTGGGGGGAAGGGAAAGGAGGGAATATGGAAGGGTAAGCAAGAGATGCTCATACATCAAACTAGGCCCCACAATAGAGGGGAGAAGAAGGGAACAGGGAAGAGAGGGAGAGGAGGGAACAGATGGGATTAGGAGGGAGCCGAAGAGGGTAAGTAGACAGAAAGGGCTGTAATTGTGTGGAGAAGAAAGGTGGGAGCAAATGTACACAAGCAAACAAATACACGGGTCACTTGTTTACTCATATAGAAACTCTTTTAAAAACAAGGAGACTATAGACATGTGGCAACTCAATACAAATTCACTAGAAGACACAATTTTACCACAAATGTGGGGGGTGTTCTTATCAAACTTCATACTTCTTTGTGATTCCTCTTACAACATGTCATTTAACGTTTACAGTGAAATGTATACCCATGCTTACATTTGTTTCTATGTTTATTCAATGCCAATGAAAACGATTGTCACCCTGTAAAATATATTATTTTCCATTGATTTATTTTTACTAAATTGCAAAGGTCAACTATGATATTAGTATGGTACACTCTAATTTGGTAAAATTACTGCTTACTTTGTCACAGATTCCATGTTGGCATTGTTGGGGGAGGGGCATCGTGCCCCCTCGAATCATGGCCACGCCCCACACTCAACCATGGTGATATGTAGGATATTATTGTTAGCACACCTGCACATATGCTATATATAGGTACAACACTGGGACAAAGGTAGGAGATAAGCCTGGTAGCTGCTTGAAGTCAGTAAGATAAAGGAAACAGAGAGTTGAACAGTGAGAGGATGGAATGCGAAAACCAAAGTCTGTGTAAAACCGAGGTCTGTGTAAAACCGAGGTCTGTGTAAAACCAAGGTGTTTGCAATCTGATTCCACGCTCAAGAACACTAGAAAGGAAGGCGAACCACCCGCACCAATCAGTGTCCGACTGTTAGCACAGTAATTGAACAAGCTGTTCTTTGTTAGTGAAATATTCTTGAACTAACTGCTTATATTTTGGTAGGAGACCAATTAGTTGAGAGTGGATCAATAATAAAATATATATGTATAAACAGTTCAGTGATAGAATGAAGTGAAATTGGATTTGGAAATAATTCAGAAATTTAACAATATTTTCAGTTCAGTCCCTGAAAGAGGAAAGTTGGTGAGACAGGTACTGGGTTCATTGAAGAGGGTTTCACACATAGTACTGGTGATCGCTGCCTTGGAGAAGGGTGTGCAGGACTTGGATTGGCGCAGAGAGCGCTGTCAGTGCTGGAGTTAACACTGCCCTCTGGTTTTAAGTGTGGAAATCTGCCTCAGTTGCGCACAGCACACCTTGCCTTCCGCCTGGGGCCATCCTACGGAAACAGAGGGAGATCAATATTGTCATTTTGTCGCTTTTGTGTTCACGAGGAGCATTTCCCATCGCAGGATGGAGAATTACTCAGAGCGGGTGGGGCATGTTGGATGCTAGGGTTATGCTGTACCATCAGTAGTGGGGGAGCTGAATGTTGCGCGGGGGGCATAGTCATTACCATAAACCGTGCCCTACCAGAGGTGGCATGTTGTGCAAGAGGAAAAGTTTGGTATTATAGCTATGGCATGATGAGTTGACCTGTTGACTACTTTCAGAGTGTTTGTTTTGACTGACAGGCAGCTGGTGTGGGGACCTGCTTCCCAGCTCTGCCAGGTGTGTCCCCATCTGTGCTGACTTCACCTGTCCCTGCTGCTTGACTTCTAGCTCCCTCATTGGCCCCCTCGTGCAGCTCACCGTGTCCATCTCCCCTCTACTGTACTGACTGGGAGCACCTGGGTCTACCTTTTGGGGTGGTCAGATGGCTGAGGGGGTGCAGGTCCTTGGAATTTAAACCTTGGTGGGAGTGGAGGGGCTGGAGTGGGTCTGCAGGACTATTCCGCATTAATGTTTCCTGATGCAGACCTCATGTTCCTGAACTAAACGTTTCGGCAAATTTGGAATATCCTGATGTGACAATGGTAGATGTGCACAATGATCCTGGTGGCGAGCTTAATGCCTTAATGCTTCCTCTAGAAAGTTTGGGCATGGCCCGCTACTGGGTTACCGAAAAATCCCCTTCCGTCCACTTATTCAACTTGACTCTTGAGGAGCCTCGCAACCCAATCTCTAAGAAGGGGAAAGTCACAAGGGCCCATCACCCACTCCATTGCCATCCGTGACTGCATGGTGGGATCCATAACATAGCAGACTCGCAGAAAGAGGAGACACG
This sequence comes from Calotriton arnoldi, assembly GCA_963921515.1. Classification (NCBI taxonomy): domain Eukaryota; kingdom Metazoa; phylum Chordata; class Amphibia; order Caudata; family Salamandridae; genus Calotriton; species Calotriton arnoldi. The sequence goes on from CAWUFW010000518.1 coordinate 2,536,344, forward strand.
GCGCATTCCTGCCCTTTTATTTTGACGCACGGCAGCGCAGCAGGAAGGATTGCTGCGTTGATTTGCGTCAAAATTTAGTAAATGAGGCCCTGAGTGTCCCCTTCCCTGCTGGCCCGCTCACCTCAATGAACAAAGATTACCAACTCGCCTCTGATTGCAAAAGGCTGACTTTAAACTAGGCCAGACCCTTGTTCTGGCCATTTATACTCCCACTGGCCTCAAATGTTAATACTCTATGGGAAGGGCACTGTCTGCTTGGTGTCGCTAGGGCACTTTTGGAAGGACTGATGCCCCCCTGTGGCAGGGATATGGATGACATGGCCAGCTGAAAGTCCTGTTTATACTACATAAGTACCTCTGGCCTTCCAGCTTAACCTCTGCATGACCTTTGAGTTCTGGGGAGTCCCGCCCTTTGACAAGCCCCACACTCATGTTTGTCTGCTCTGGAGCCGACAGCAATCCTACATAGTTAAAAGTTAATGACTCTCAATCTGGAGGAACAGGTGACTAACTGCAAAGGAACCTTGTAAAAAATTGCAACTGCACTTCAAATCACTTTTTTCAGACATGATGCTTGTAGTAGAAGTATATGGTGTGAGCCTCGCTACAAAGCAGCAGAGTTCTGTACATGACAAGTTCTACATTAGAAATGAGAGCCAGAAGGGTGGAAAGTGACAGGCCTACGTGAGGGGGGTGGTGGGGTGGACACAAGTAAGGAAAGATGGTGGAGAGTGGACAAGAGTAATTTGAAAGGGAAATGCAAGGTATGGTGGGGTTGTAATGTTGATAGAGGTGTAGATGATACGAGCAATTTTGAAAATGCTGCACGCTGACAGTGGGAATCAGTGAAATAGATAGTGGTCTTCAAACCTATTAATATGTGCCCCTCTCCCTGATGTAAAAAATAAATAAATCCTCAGGCACCGTCCAGAATGACATTGTTTTTCATAATTATTCTATAAAATTGGCCATGCTTACATTTGTCTAATATTTAAACATTGCGGTAAAGTTCAGTTAACCCTTTTCAAAATTGCAATCAAATATATGATTGCAAGCGTACTTTTCTGGTCAGCTCGGCCTTACTAAGGTGCGACAGTATCCACAGTGTGATTCTTCAGCGGAAACGTAGGGGGAGGGGGTTGAGGATTATTTTGGAGTCATTTCCCCTTACTGCCCCTAATTTTTTCCACTTAAAACAAATCACTGTTGTCAGGGTGATGCTTGTCTTGGCTAATGCCTGGCGCCCCCTTGGGATCAATGAAGGCCCCCCAGGGGGTAGCCGGCAACCCTAGTTTGAAGACCTATGCTCTAAAAATTGAAATGATTCTATCAAATTCGCAAATACCTTTGATAAGAGGGATTGCCACACGATGATCTTAAGTGGAGTCAGGTGGGATGCTAATCAGGACAGCATTGCCAAGATAGAGGTTGGATGAGACCCGGTGCCTGTACATCTGTCCTGAAAGTCAGTTTCTGGAAGGAATGACTTCACTTTGGCGTCAGGGTCAGCCAGTTCAGGCAACGTTTGTTCAATGCGGAATGTGGGATTTGAAGTTGTGGTGGAGCAAATTTGGCATCCCAAGAACTTTACAGAATTTGGTGATTCGAGAAGTGAAAGCATCTAGATTAATCTCCAAGAGCCAGTCTTGAACTCTTTAACATTTCCTGTCATTAGGGATGAGTACTGTTGGACCTGACCCTCTCGGCATGTTCACCCCCAATTTTTTTCTTTATCCTCCACTTTTTTGCTGAGTTCATTTTTGCTGGCCTTAGGACTCCGTGCACTTTACCCCCGCTAACCGGTTCTAAAGTGCTTGTGCTCTCTCCTTAAAACAAGGTAGAATTGACTTACACCCAATTGGCCTATTCAATATACTTGTAAGTCCCTAGTAAAATGGTACTACATGTACCCAGGGACTGTAATTAAATGCTACTGGGGGCCTGCAGCACTGATTGTGACACCCACTTAAGTAGCCCTTTAAACATGTCTCAGGCCTGGCAAAATAAACCTCTTGCCATGTCAAAATCTTCTATTTTAATGCACATAAGTCACCCCAAGGTTAGGCCCTAAACAGCCCTAAGGGCAGGGTCAAATGTATCCAAAAAGTAGGACATGTAATTGTACGTTTAACATGTCCTGGTAAAAAAACTCACATTTGTTCTTCACCACTGCCAGGACTACCTCTCCCATGGTACAACATTGCGTTTACCTTATTACATTTAATAAGCTGTCATTTCTAAATGGGGCAGGTTACTAGTTCTCGTTTGGTGCCTTTGAAATTGTAATGAAAACTTCTCTCTTATGGTAAAGTCAGATTTTAAATTACAATTTTGAAAATGACACTTTTAGAAAGTTGCCATTTTCCTGCCTTAGTCATTTAGTGCCTGTAACTTGTCTCTGGGTAACATGACTGGGTGTAGCTGACAGTTGGGCTTTGTGTAATCCTCCTAGATAGCCACACACAATAAAGAGCTTATGTGTGCCTGAACGGCCCATCACTGGTAGGATGGGAGGGAAGAGCTGAGTACAGCACCACTTACACTTGAATAGGCTAAGTACTGCCTCCACACAAAGGGCTGCATACCCCCTGTAGTTAGTTGGAGCCAGAACAGGGAAGGCAGGATGCCAGGGGGACTTTAAAGGGAAACCTCTAGAAGCTTCTCCCCCACTTAAAATGCACAACTGGGTATAAATGCTGGACCTCAGACACCAACTGTTTAGTACACTTCTTGACCTGTGTATACTCTGCCAGGAAGAGGGACTGCTGTACTGCTGAACGACTGCCACTCTGCTGAACTGCTGCCCTGCTGGACTACTGCCTTGCTGGACTGCTGCCTTGCTGTGCTAACCTGCTGCCTGCTGCCCTCTTGCCCAGGTGAGAATGACTGGGCCTTCATTTCTTGAACCCAGAATCCTAGAGTGACTCCAAGGGCTAGTTGGCTGGCCTCCTGATCTGAAGCCTCGGGGACACAACAGGCTTCAACAACTTTGCACCTGCACCTGGGCTCTGCTGTCTGTGAGCCTACCCTACCAAGTGGGGCCACCCTAGTCCTGGACCCTAAGAAGTGGGCCTAAGGTGCTCTGCCAGCCTCTGTGGATCCAGCAGAACCCACGCATCTCCTCTGCTGTGCAACCCCGAGAAGAACTGACGCATCACCGCTGCTGTGTGGTTTGGAACCATCGCAAAGACCCATATCGCAACCCATCACCACATCAGAACCGCCGATGCGTGATGCATCTTCGGTGCAGGCCCTCGCATCACTCAATGATGATGCCGGACTCTGCATCGCAGCCATGCAGCCCCTCAGAATGACTCATTGCCCCGACTGTGCAATGCATCCTCGACGGCTGACTTTGCATCGCAAGCACTTATCGACGGGATCCTCGTTGACGATGCACGACCTCACACTGTAGCCTCACCGCATCTCAAAACTGCTGCATCACTTCGGCTACCCAACACATCTTTGATGCGGATCCTCGCAACACTCCGCAAACCAGGATTCAAGGTATGCTGTTCAGCAGGCCTAACTAGGTCACTGTAGCCGGCCCACTCGCCATCGCGGTCAGCCTGAACTTGTGAATTTCAATCAATCAGGGAATGGTAAGCGCGCTACTCACCTGTGAGGGTCTCAAGGCGCTGAGGGGGGTCCGCAGATCTGTTTAGCCGAAGAGTCAGGTCTTGAGGGTCTTCCTGAAGGTGTTCAGGGAGGGGGCGCGTTTGATGTCTGCCGGTAGCTTGTTCCAGGTCTTGGCTGCAATGTGAGAGAAGGCTCTTCCGCCTGCTCTGGCTCTGTGGATGCGCGGGGTTTCGGCCAGTGCAAGGTTGGAAGATCGGAGGTTTCTTTTGGGTATGTGGAAGTTGATTCTGTCGTTGAGGTTTTTGGGTCCGTTGTTGTGTAGGCATTTGTAGGCGTGAGTGAGGATTCTGAAAGTGACTCTTCATCACGGGGAGCCAGTGGAGACTTCGTAGGTGTTGGCTGATGTGTTCGTGTCGGGAGATGCCGAGGACGAGTCTGGCTGCGGTGTTCTGTATTGTCTGGAGTTTGCAGAGTAGGGACTTGTTGATGCCGGCATAAAGTGAGTTTCCATAGTCCAGTCTGCTGGTGATGAGTGCGTGGGTGACTGTCTTCCTTGACTCGGGGGATCCACTTTAAGGTCTTGCAGGAGGATGCGGAGGGTGTTGAAGCAGCTGGAGGTGACGGCGTTGACCTGTCGGTTCATGGTGATTGATGAGTCGAGTATGATGCCGAGGTTCTTGGCGTGGTCTGAGGGGGTAGGTGGGCTTCCGAGGGTGGTCGGCCACCAGGTGCTGTCCCATGCAGAAGGTGTGGTACCGAGGACAAGGACTTTTGTCTTCTCGGCGTTGAGCTTCAGGCAGCTGTTGGTCATCCAGACTGCGACGTCTTGCATTCCTTTCTCGAAGTTGAGTTTGGCAGTGGTGGGGTCTTTGGTGAGGGAGAGGATGAGCTGGGTGTCGTCGGCGTAGGATACAATGTTGAGGCCGTGTTGTCGGACGATGGCTGCGAAGGGGGCCATGTAGATGTTGAAGAGGGTGGGGCTCAGTGATGAACCCTGTGGGACTCCGCAGGTGATTTTCGTGGGGTCGGAGAGGAAGGGTGGGAGTCTGATCTTTTGGCTTCTTCCGGTGATGAATGATCGGATCCAGTCCAGGGCTGTTCCTTGCATGCCTGCGTCGTGTAGTCTGGCGACTAGTGTGCGGTGGGAGACGGTGTCGAAGGCCGCTGATAGGTCGAGTAGGATGAGGGCTGCGGAGTGGCCTTGGTCCAGGAGGGTGCGGATGTCGTCTGTGGCGGCAAGTTGGGCGGTCTCTGTGCTGTGGTTGCTTCGGAGTCCGGATTGGGACGGGTCGAGGATTTGTCCCGGTCAGACGTGACCAGATATCCACAGTTGTCCCTTTATGACTTTAGGCGCTATTTTCACTAAATTCTTTAAAATTGAATATCTCCAGTTCTACTGATAGGATTTTTGTCATTTTGATCTTCTTTTGTTTATTAAAAATACTCTATTTCTCTAAAACTAGTGTAGGATCCTCTTGTGGTGTGTTTTCACTGTGTTACTGTTTGAAGTGTTGCACAAATACTTCACACATTGCCTCTGAGTTAAGCCTGACTGCTCTATGTCAAGCTACCTGAGGGTTGAACAAAGGTTAATTTAGGTTTTGCTTGTTACTTCACCCTGAGAAGAATTGTGGTTGCTGCTTGAGAAGGGTTTCATCCCCCTCTACCAGTAACCCAATTTCTTACAAGTATACTTTCAGTTTTGTTTGGATTCAATTAAAGAAAGTATTTGGACATCAATGCTTGGATAAAGATGAAGTTGTCTTTTAATTGGTCAGTGTCACTGTTGAAAGTATGGAGGCTAAGTGGGCACCGCAATGGACTAGAATGGTTTGAGATCTGGAGGAGCGCAGCTGAAGCAACTGGTTTTTGTTCTTCCGTAAGAGGTAAAGCAATTCAATTTTTTTTAATTAAAAGCCCATTCGAGATTAGAGGGTTTTGAGTCGGGCATTATGAACAAGAGTGTCAAAGGCTGCAGAGAGTTGAAGGAGGACAAAAAGCTATGGGCATTAACAGTTGGATATCAGGAATGTGTAATCGACCATTCGGACGGTGGCTTTCTCTACCATATTGTGGTTTTAATCCAGCCTCGTATTAATGTCCAACGGCATTGCATTGATGCTACACTAGCATTGCTGCAATGACATGTTGTTGTACTGTGTTAGCCGTGTTCTTAAAATAGAGATTGATCACTTTGCATTTTTCATTCAAGTTGGTGATAGGTGGGGCAGGAGTGAGGCTCATGCAGTGCTTGATTGCTGTGAAGACTGTTTTTCTTCTGCTTGATGCTTCATTAATTATGGTTTTATACTTGGTGGCTTTGGCCTCTGAGATGAGCTATGTGTGTTTGATGCATAGGTATTCCATCAATGTTTTCCTGCACTTCTCTTGACATCTAATAGTGAGCTTGCTGTTGGTGAGTTCTTGGCTATTAGAAATTAACAATGGAGGAGCAATACAGAATTAGCATCACTGCTTGGAAGGGAGAAAGAAAGGTAAAAGATTCCTTTTTTAAGAAGAACCCTCACCCACCAACCTAGTTGGTGGCATGCTTCATCATCGGGTTCCCACCCGAGAGGCCGAGTGCCTCCCGGGTGTGCTTCGACACCTGAGTTACAGCGGAGCATGTTATTTTTGGACAGTGCAAAGTGAGTGACAAGTGATAAGGTTTAAAATTGCCTCTATGACACCAGAGAGTTTTTATTAGAGGGGTCGTAGGGCAAGGTTTAAAAACAATAGGATGTTCTCTGTGACTTAATTGGTCATATACATCCAGTGGTCAGATCGTGCATTGGTCTACTTGTTTCAGCCTTTGGTTGCTTAGTGGCTAGGCTTTCTTCAGGACCAGTGGAAGATATAGCGCACTCGCTAAGGTGCACTCCTTAAGTGAAAAGTGAACCGCAAACTTACGTATCTCTTATTACCAACTTTATGTCGACCGACTTCGGTACCCTTCCTGTACAAAATACTATGCCTAGACACGAGGGAAAGCTTTTCCCACTTTGTATGCGTGCTGCACAGTGCAGCACGCATGCAAAGTCGGAAAAGGAAGGAGAAATGAAAGCATTTCTCCTTCCTTGCTCCTAGTTTAAAAGGGTGCAGTTTTCTCACGCTAAACCCAATCTACTGTGTTTAGTAAATTGGGTTTAGCGTGAGAAACCATGGGTGGTTGCATGGGAACGCCCATGCACCACCCTTGGCATGCCCCCATGGCGCAAAGTAATGCGAAGCAGCACTATGCGCTGCTTCGCATTACTTTTACATTATTTCCAGCGCTAAACAAGTTTAGCGCTGGAAAGTATATTAGGAAAAAAGATTTTGCGCCATTTTGTGTCACTTTTGTGACGCAAACAAGATGCAAAATCGTAGTAAATCTCCCCCGTAGTTTTTTAATCTGATGTATGTTGCTACAGTGAGGTTGAACATTTCTGAGTATAATGCTGGGTTGTTGTCAGGAGGTTGGTTGATGAGATGGGATCCAATGGTGTATTAGCATACATGATAGAATTTCAAATGTGTTGAAGGATTTTCTTTGAGCAGATTTTATTTACAAAAATCGTGCTCCATCAGATGGAACAGGTAATTGAGGTGTCATGGATAGTTGCAATTCCTCTACATATTTTGTGGGTGATCAAAGTGCTGCATGATATAGTCTTGTAGCTACAGAACATCAAGGATATGGGTAATGGATGGAGTGAGTCAGTACTTTATAACAAAGTTGCTGTCTTGGTTTTATGCAGTGTTGACATCTGATATATTTGCTGCCTTCATGACTGCAGAGGTGGCATTTATTAGCATGAGGTGTACCACGTTGAGCGTGCTTGCTCTGAGAAGTGGAGTGTTATGCTCCATTCTGTGAACGAGATTTTATGGGTTGACTGTGCATGGGGAGTGTGAGCTTATGCTGAATACATAGGTGTCAGATGGTGAGGTGCTGTGAGGGTAAGGCACATAATGTAGCTGCAAGGAGTTGATGAGCTCAGGGCGGAGATGGGCAGACTGCCTGTGCAGACCCTGACAGGAGGTGCTCTCATCTATGTCAACTTTTAGTTGTGGACACCTGAGCAGTAGGACCCTATATTAGTCTTTTGGAAGAGGGTCATGGGGATAGCGGATTGGCTCTGGGTTGATAGCGCTGGCAGATGATGTGATCATATTGCGAATCTAGAGATTGTGGGGCATTTTTGTGGTTGACTGACCTGCTGGTGTGCCACTCTAAATCCTTAGCATGACAGAAAAAAAGCTGAGGGATCACTGCATTGGCTCAGTATTGGTAGTAGGCAGAGATGACATGACCGTTCTCCCACATGTGAGGTTGCTTGGTGCTTCTGAAGTGACTACATTCCTGTTAAATCACTTTGAATCCTTACTGTGGCAAGAAAGAGACCTGGGGATCACTAACTCAGAGTTGGTGGAGCTAGCGGATGACATGACAATACTACTGCACAGGATGTGTGGTGCACTTCTGTGGTTTGCGGGCCTACTTACAGGCTACTATGAGTTCTTAATGTGGCAGGATAGAGCCGAGGAGATCACTGATTGACTCAGCGTTGGCGGTGGCAGCAGATGTTGTGACTGGGCATGTTGAGCAAGAGGTTTTGGGGCCCTGGAAAATGTGAGGAACGACATAATTTTACTTTATCCCCCTACCAATTAATTTGCTCTGCAATCTGGTATTTTGAATTGTGGAGACCGATGATTAAGTAGCCACATGTAAGGTTGTGGGACTCTTTTGTGGTTCTTGGGACTCCTGCTCTGCCACTTTGTGTCCTTAGTGTTGGAGGAAAAATGCTTAGAGATTGATGATTGCCTCAGGGTTGGTGGTGCAGGAGGATGACATGACCGGTCTCGCACATTGGAGGGTGTGCAACACTTCTGAACTGGCAAGCCTTCAGACAGTACGCTTTGAATACTTAGTGTGGCAGGAAAAGACCTGGGGATCACTGATTAGGTAAGAGTTGGTGGTGGAAGCAGATGACGTACCAATGCTACAGCATTTGAGGCTCTGGGTATTTCTGTGGTTGGTGAGCATCCTTATATACCACTTTGAGTGCTTCACGTGGTAAGAAAAACGCATCTGAGATGCTGATTGGCTCAGGTTTGGTGATGCAGGGTCACACATGGGAGGTTGTGTGGTGCTTCTGAAGTGGCATTCCTCCTAATAGGCTGCTTTAAAGAGACCTGGGGTTCACTAATTGGCTTAGAGTTGGTGGTACCAGCAAATAATGTAACTATGCATGCTACTGCATAGCAGGTATGGGGTACTTTTGGTGTTGGCGGGCCTCCCCATAGCGACTTTGAGTCTTTACGGTGGCAGGAAAGTGTCTTGGAGACTTCTGATTGACTCAGGTTTGATAATGCAGGCAAACAACTGGTAAATGACCGGTCTGCTATATGGATGGTTGTATAGTGCTTCGGAATTAGCAGCCCCCATACAGGAAACAATGAATCCTTAAGGTAGTAGGAGGGAGACCCAGGGATCACTGACAGGCTTAGAGTTGGGGGTGACAGATGACAAGACTGTGCTACTAAATGGGAGGTTGTGGGGCATTTCTGTGGTTGGTAGCATAATACTAAGGCGCTTTGACTCCTTAGTGTGGCAGGAAAGAGGTCAGTGGACCACTGATTGGCTCAGACTTTGCAGGGGCAGCAGATTTTGTGACTGGGTGAGTGGAGCTGGAGGGTGTGGTGACTCTGGATCAACACCTGTAAAGAAAGCCTCCTGTTTGCTGTGCACCCGCCCCCAACATGCGCCTTGCTTTAAGGACAGACGCTTTCATTTCTAATTTGCCCTAGCTGTGATTCCGTTATGGCAGATTTACAGTGTGCAGTTTTTGGTGATGGAAGTGAAGGATGTATGAGCCCTACATAGACCTAGAAAATATCATGTCATTTTAGAAAACCTGCTTTTCATAAAAAACTGTGTTGCAGGACACATTTTTACTGTAGATAATGTATTTAAACCATACAAATGTAAATTTCCATAGAAAACCAAATTTGTAGTATAGAAGTAATCTGTGATAAAAAAAGAGTAGCTACTTAGTTAAATTCTTGTTATCTAGTAACCTAATAACCATTTTGTAACATGAAATGTCTCCTGCCTGAGCTCAGTTGAAGTGCATTGTCAAGGTTTGGTGCTGGAGTACATTTAGAGTAGCGCATAGGCACAGGGATAGTGCCTATGAGTAGTAGGGATAGTTAGGAGCAATGCAAGATTAGTTAGTTTTCGAGAACACAAGTGGTATAACTTGGTGCAAGCAAACAATAAAGGGTTAACTGTATTATTAACAAACAATGACATGATTCCCCAGTAAAGCAAGGGCCTCCATGAGCACAAGAGTACGATGCTCTGGCATTCTTTAGAAGAGATGCACCATGGGAGCAAGAGAAGTGTATTCAACAATGACGTTTCACTGAGCGCGAGCGTGTAGGAGCCTGTTAACGTGCTATTGTGACTAGTGGCCATCTTAGGAACCACCCCTTACAGTCTTTCAGATGGAAAACGAAGACAGACCACGTGTAACATGGAAAAGTCCCTGCATGGACACGTGATGTGAGGAAAAGTACAGCCAGCGCCTGGAATGTTCTTGAGCAAGAAGGTTCTAGAATGTGAGGCTGACAGTGTGTTGCTTGCATATGGCTGTACTGCACATTTATAGTGGAGGCTCATTGCAGACTTCGGTGACAGTGCTGTGTCAAACAGGTGCTCCTCCCGGGGGCTCATCAGGGTCAAGCTGGTCTGACCTATGAGTGGGTCTCTGTGCACTAGTATGAAGCAAGAACTCGCAATACCAGACTAACTGGAAATACATGGACTGTTTTTTGTTCTACTTGTCCTTCCAATTCCTCGTGCAACATATGCATTGTTCTATCTGCATTTTTCTATAATTGGAGGGCATTATATGAAACATTCATGCTAAACCCTTTACCCCAGGGTTTAGTGCAATTCCTTGTGTTGGAAACTACTAGGTTGCAACTTATCTCCCAGGACTCTGTGTCTGAACTTTGAGATTCCAACTGTTACTGGGTTGGGTTACTTTCTTAGTAAAAGACACATGCTGGAACAGATATTTGACTTCTTGACATATATAACCTTGGACCTACAAATATCGTCTATCACCCATCAAAGTTATGGATACACATAATTGTTTGTGGTAACACCTCTTTCACCGTCTACACACTTGGGATCAAGAGGGATCTGTGAAAGCCAGGAAGTAATGATCCCTAAAGGAATTATTAATCACATAGAAGTACGACTGGCTAAGTCATGGGGGAGAGAAAATAAGAGAATAAGAGAGAGGGCGTCCTATGGAGACCTAAAGGGGGAGATTTCCCTCAGGACAAGAACCCTCACTCACCGTTAGGTGACATGCTTCATCATTGAGGTTCCCTCCTCACACCGAAGTGTGGGCTACGACTCCCCTGGGGGAGGAGCAGAGGTGTTTTATCTCCGAAGATGATCGTAGAGACATAGTGAATGAGGGGCAGAGTGCAGAAGGGTGTGATATAAAAATGTCTGTCTGAGTCCACTGAAACTTTATTTGGTGGTCACAGCGACATTATTAAAACGAGAGATGGATAGGGATTCAATAGATATACCCTAATGTGTTAGGTCAACATGTTTCTGCCAAAAGACATTCGTCAGGACCTAAATAACCAGTCACTCTGCAAAAAAGTGATAAATGTGAAAATAGGGAAGGTATACAAGCCACCACTGGAACTGTGTGGCCCGATATTCAGCGTCCCTCTTCTGTTCAGAGGGAAACGTGAAACTGTTAAGAAAAGGTCATGTTAGTGTTATCAGACCTCTTTATACATTATCACACAACATACAGGCCACCATATAACACCTGTGTTTCATATAATCATGTCTATAGGTGCTTACCTATTGTGCATAAAAGTCACATGCACTCTCCATGCTCTTGGACCATCTTGTGGTGCCCAGCTGTAAAGTGCACACAACATAAGGTATAGTGAAATTCCTGTGTCCAACTAATATTGTATACAATAACAGACATGGCAAACAATGTAGTAGTTAAAGGGATAGCTCTCCACTGTCAAACTGGTGTAAGGCCTTGCATGTCCCGACTCCCAAGTCTACATGCTCTAGACATCCAGCACCCCCATAGATCCGACCCCAGCCTGGTCTCTAAACTGTAGACTATTTCATGAGTGTCCAAGAAAAACGTCACTCAGGCCAATCGTCCCTGGGAGGGGGGAAGGACAGAACATCGTAGCTCGATTAGATGCAGCAAATCTAACCCGAAATTGACGAGACACTTTTTAGAGAGAGGACACCCAGCTAATGATATCTTATGGATAGTCCTGGACAAAACCAACTACAGCAGCAGCATGGGCCCACTAGAGAGAGTTCTCTTTTATAGAGAACAACGATGGGTCTTTCGTCTAAAATCTGACGGGAATGGACTCAATGACGACATCCCCTGGACCTCTCTATCACACTGATCGGTCGACTCATATCTGCATTATGTTTCCCCGCTCATGGCCTGTGCTATTTCATGAGTGTCCTCGGATGAAGTTCTGGGCAATCTTCACGTCGTTCAGCTTCACTAGTGTCTTGTTCCCATGCAATTTAGGTAGGGGGATGTCGCACTCGTACCCCCTTGCCACTCCCCGTTCACCCTTAGAGGGGGCAACGGACGCACACCCCAGTCACGATGCCTAGTGGTTTTCCTTCTAGGTCTGTCCCTCTAGGACACACGCACGGGTGGGCTGGACGTGGAGGCATGGCCACACCTTCCGCCACAGTTTGAGTGTGCTGGACCTCAGGTATGTTGAGGATGACACTCCTTTGGGGAGGCTCCAAGGGAGATGTAAGCGCCCAGCTTATTTCTTTGGTCTGGGCGAGACATTGAGACTTGTGCATCTCACCCCGGATTTAGACATGGTCCCTCCGTTTTAATTTTCACTGACTCGGGCCCGAAGGGTGGTCCCTGTGGGATCTCCTCACATGGCCTACTCGCTTGGGTCCCTTGCTCTCTGGACGCCTCCTTTGGTGTGACTACACAACAGTTATGTGTGGCATACTACCTGGTGCCCCCACACCACATTCGATTATATTCTCCATCCTTCTTTGAGGTTTGTGACTGTATTCATTTTTATCGAGTTTCTGATCTATTTCACTTTAATTCCCAGTAGGGCCAGCCTGGACCATTGTGCTGGATCTCAGGTACGTTGAGGGTGACACTCATATGGGGCGGCTACGAGGGAGATGCAAGCGCCCAGCTTATTACGGTGGTCTGGGCGTGATACTGGGACTCGTGCGTCTTACCCTTGATTCAGACCTGGTCCCTCTGTATTTCGGTTTAATTTTTAATTTTTATTTTTCACTAACTCGGGCCTGATGGGTGGCCCCTGTGGGATCCCCTCACAAGGCCTACTCACCTGGGTCCCTTGCTCTCTGGACGCCTTTTGTATTGACTACACCACAGTGGTGTGGGGCATACGACCTGGCGCCCCCACACCACATTCGATCATATTCTCCATCTTTCTTTGAGGGTTGGACTAGATTTTTTTAAATCTAGTTTCTTATCTATTTCAGTTTAATTCCCAGCAGGGCCAGCCTGTACCTTTGCAGCTGCCTTGCCCGAGGTTGATCTCTGCACTGAGATTCCGTGCCAGAGACTTAATTTCCCAGCAGGCACCGTGTCATGTGACAGGAAGCCCAGCGTCCGCACATCCCGACCCATATTTGAGTGGCTAGGAAGAGCGGCTCGCCACTCTTGCCTGCCATCTCAAAGAGGGATGACCGCGGCAATTATAGGTAAGTGGACCCCCGTCCGATCACGCATGCCTCTGCGTTGTTTCACGCGCTTAGAGCAACCCATGCGCATTGGTACACATACCACGCCCCACGCTTAAGGGCTGTCTTTACTTCACTTTTTCCGCTCCATTCCTGAAGCGATTGACCGCATCCCCCTCCCCTTCTTGGGGGAGGAGGTGGGATGTGACACTCCCACTGCGCTCTGTTAGTCTGTGAAAGCGGGTACGGGGCTCCGGGACCTGCACAGTACCCAGGGGCCATTCCATTGCCATGGAGGGGCACCTTACATGGATGCACCCTCCACCATGGCTGCCATAAGCACTACAGACTGGGTCACTGTAGCCCTCTGCTCCTGGGTGCAACCAGTGGCGCGATTGCCGGACGAGGGATACGCAGCATAACAATAAATAGAGGAGGATGCTGCGTCTCACGCCTCGCACTGGTTACATATTTACCTTTCCATTGAGACACCTTCCCCCCCTCCCAGGGACGATTGGCCTGAGTGACGTTTTTCTTGGACACTCATGAAATAGTCTACAGTTTAGAGACCAGGCTGGGGTCGGATCTATGGGGGTGCTGGATATCTAGATCCTGTAGACTTGAGAGGCGGGGACATGCAAGGCCTTACACCAGTTTGACAGTGTAGAGCTATCCCTTTAACTACTGCATTGTTTGCCATGTCTGTTATTGTATACAATATTAGTTGGACACAGGAATTTCACTATACCTTATGTTGTGTGCACTTTACAGCTGGGCACCACGAGATGGTCCAAGAGCAAGGAGAGTGCACGTGACCTTTATACACAATAGGTAAGCACCTATAGACTTGATTATATGAAACACGGGTGTTATATGGTGGCCTGTATGTTGTGTGATAATTTGTAAAGAGGTCTGATAACACTAACATGACCTTTTCTTAACAGTTTCACGTTTCCCTCTGAACAGAAGAGGGACGCTGAATATCGGGCCACACAGTTCCAGTGGTGGCTTGTATACCTTCCCTATTTTCACCTTTTTCACTTTTTTTGTAAAGTGACTGGTTATTTAGGTCCTGACGAATGCCTGTTGGCAGAAACATGTTGACCTAACACATTAGGGTATATCTATTGAATCCCTATCTGTCTCTCGTTTTAATAATGTTGCTGTGACCACCAAATAAAGTTTCAGTGGACTCAGACAGACATTTTTATATCACACCCTTCCCACCCTTCTGCACTCTGCCCCTCATTCACTATGTCTCTACGCTCATCTTCAGAGATAAAACACCTCAGCTCCTCCCCCAGGGAAGTCGAAGCCCACACTTCGGTGTGAGGAGGGAACCTCAATGATGAAGCATGTCACCTAACGGTGAGTGAGGGTTCTTGTCCTGAGGGAAATCTCCCCTTTTAGGTCTCCATAGGACGTCCTCTCTCTTATTCTCTTATTTTCTCTCCCCCATGACTTAGCCAGTCGTACTTCTATGTGATTTATAACACCTCTTTCACGCCTTTGATGACCTTTGCCTGTCAGCTGTTACTTCAAAGGTCTCACCGTGCAATGCCCACAATGGGAAAAGGGAAGCACATGGGGACTTCCAATAGTATCTGTGTTTTAGTAGCATCCAGTAACACCTTTCCCATTTAAAGAATGTGAATCTGTGTATCTAAGCAAGTGGATGTCCTATGAAGTCTAGTAGCATGCACTCGTAAGGCCAGGGGTGGGGCTTGAAGGCTGGGAAGAGCGCCACACATTTGAAACAATGGTATACCATTTTGGATGTTGGTCGCATTTGGCTCAGGGATAATTTGTTGTCACAAGGTAAATGTAGTAATCTGTTTAGTTATATAATGTTTACTGTTAATTGTATCCTTTTTATTATACTTAGTCCTTAATTGTATGTCTTGGTTCCTTTAAGAATGTTTCTCCGGTTGCCTAGGTTCTTTAGAATGTGCATTGATCATTCTTGAGTTTGTGTCTGTTGGAGCTGGCTGCTTCCAAGCTATCTCCTCTTCCATGTAACCACAATAAAACTACTCAAGACATCAACTGTTCCTGGTTCCTTACTTCATTTGATTGGCGACGATCCTGGTTACATGGACCACCCAGCGTGCAAGTTATCTCATCTCTTAGATTTTCCTACAATCAATATTTTTCAAGCTTCTAGCCTCAAGCCTCTAACCCGCTTTCATCAACCTCAAGCTTGAACACTGCTACAACCTCGACTTCTACGACCTCAACGTGACTATTCTTCCCTTGGCCTGTGTGTTTGTTCTCAAGACATCAAGAGATAGATGCAATTTACATATTCTACTATGTCAAGTCAGCAACCACAGTAGGGCGTTTTTATTTAATTTACTTTCTGCCTGTTCCCTACTCTACTCCGTGGTGTTTCTTGACTTTTTCACGTTGTTAAACCTGCCATGTCAAGACTTTGCATTGAGACCTGCGTATTTGTTTATCGCTGCTGAGCCTTTGCGCATCATTTAAAACTCTGCCTCGCTCTCCCCATCATTCGGTTACCTGCCATCGTCTACGTTCCCTGCTGCGAGTCTTGCGATTGTGTGCGTGCAGCGCAGCCATCTATGCGCGAGGACTCTCTTCATTTTAGTCATCACCAGCACGTCTTTGTCTGCGTGCGTGCGGATGCATTTGCACGAAGACCCTCTGTCGTTGTGACTCTATCGTCAAGGGCGGTCACGTCTGCGCATGTCCGTGTTACGGACCAACTTGACAAAGAGTGTGCTGTTCCCTAGCAACCACGCTTCACGTCTGCGCATGTCCGTGTTACGGACCAACTTGACAAAGCGTGTCCTGTTCCCTAGCAACCACGCTACCGCTGATGTTCATCTTTACTTCTCAAGCTTCAACGCTGATGCACAGCTTTCCTCCACGCATTTTAACAAGTTGCTGATTTTAATGCTGAAGCGCACAGTTTGTTTTCATTTACATCATTGGGAACTTCATGCTGCGTTCAGCCTACACATACCAACGCTGACACGCACAGCCCATCATATTTAACTTGTTTTTCTTCGTTTTCTTCTGTTTTCTTGAAACTTTATCGCTGGTACACACAGCTTGTGTGCCTCATTGTGTGCATTTTACAGTGTCACACACACCTCCACGTGTTTCATCTCATATTAGTGTATTTCACACGGTGATGTACACACCATTTCATCATTTTACTTCAGCGCACATTTTAACTTTTGACTGAGATCCTATGTTTATTTTTTATCCTCATTCTTAGCCGAGTGTTTAATACTGTGAGACACACACACTCCATACGGGTTTCAACGTTTTTCGCTTCCTTTTCTTTTTACCATTCACCATGTGTACTCTTCAGTCAGTCAATCCTCCCCCAGCATTTCTAGACACTCCTGGAGAACCACCAATCAGATGGGAGGTTTGGCATGACGCTTTTGAAACCTATTTAGGAGCCATTGGTGCAGCTAGATTCAGTGCTGATAGAAAAAAATGTTTGCTCTTACATTCTCTAGGTTTTGAAGGAAGGTCTGTGTTCAAGCATTTACCAAACTTACCTCAAGATGAGGGTGCACTGAACGATGAATATAGAGAAACCGTACAGAAGCTCAAACTTCGTTTCGATAAGCAGCCAAGCCTCATGGTTCTCAGACATAAATTTTTTAAGAGGAAGCAATCCGAGAGTGAGGATGTTGATTCATATATTTCTGTTTTGCGTAGGTTGGCAGCAGACTGCAGGTTTGAAAACTTTACAGACCAACTCATCAGAGACCAATTTGTGTGTCATTGTAGGGACAAAAATATTAGACAGAAATTATTTACTATGGGGGATCCGTCTTTAGATGAGACTATAAAATTAGCTAAGAGTATAGAAATTTCTATGGTCTCTCTGAAGGAATTAGAGGAGAAAGTAGTAGAACCTGTTAATGCTATTAACCTTAATTCATCTACCAAATCTGTCAAAAAATCTTTTAAGAGCAACACAAACAATTTTGGCAAGTCAACTAAACCTGGAATATCAGGTAATACAGAGTCCACGGTATGTTTAAGATGTGGTAACCTACCTCATTCTAAAGGATCACGCTGTACTGCTTCCAGTGTCACTTGCAATTATTGCAAAAAAGTAGGACATTTTGCAAAAGTTTGTCTAAAGTTAAAAGGACAAAAGAATTTCAAGAAGCCTACTGTATGTATGATTGATTCGGAGTCTTCTTCTGACTCTGAAGTAGTTTCTGTTGTTTCTGACTATACTGTCGGTGAGGTCATTGAAGGTGATCCTAAGTCTTGTGTTGACCCCATCGTTGATATTTACGTAGGAAGCAAGTGTGTCAAACTCTTAGTTGACTCTGGTGCTAAAATAACCATGATCACAAAAAAACTTTTTGATGAAACTTGGGAAGGTACCCAACCCCTTCTCCCTCCTGATCGCACACCTGTGTCATACGAGGGTCGTAAAATTGACCTTTTGGGTTTCTTTGAGGAGGAGTTGTGCTTCAAAGGAAGGAGAATAAAAGGGAAGATCTATGTTGCTGTTAAAGGTCTAAACATTTTAGGGTGGTTCCACCAAGGACTCTTCGGAATGATCCTTAAACCTGGGACCAAAGAGCAAGCCCTTGTTTTTGGGTGTTCCGACGAGGTCCAAGTACTTAAAGACAAATTTCCCTCTGTTTTCAGCTCTGACTTAGGTAAAATTCAGGGTTTTAAACACAGAATTATAGTTAAAGAAGGGTCTTTACCTGTGAAACACAAGCTCAGGGGTGTACCCTATAGTGTCAGAGATGACTTAGAGAAGGAGCTATTGCAATTGTGTGAGAAAGGTGTTATAGAGCCAGCTGAGTCCTCCCTTTGGCTTTCGCCTTTGGTTGTTGCTAGGAAGAGGTGTGGTCAACTCAGGGTATGTGTTGACTTAAGATCCCTTAATAAGGAGATCTGGGTTGACTCACACCCTCTTCCTAAGATCAATGATCTGTTTGCGTCTACCAAAGGTGCCAAATTCTTCACCAAACTTGACCTGGCCAGCGCATATCACCAGGTTGAGTTGCATCCGGATTCTTGTCACCTCACTACTTTTGTGTCCCCTTTAGGCACATTTCGATATTGACGCATGCCTTTTGGTTTAGCATCGGCTGCGTCGGTATTTCAGAGGGTAATGTCCAACATCCTTAAGGGAGTTGACGGAGTTCTAGTCTTTCAAGACGATGTACTCATTTTTGCCAAGGATGTTTCTTCACATGATCTCATTTTACACAAGGTGTTGAGTGTATTTCAGCAACATGGTGTTGTTCTAAAACTAGAAAAGTGCAAATTTTTTTGTACTGAAGTAGAGTACTTAGGTCATGTTCTCACTCAAGATGGTGTGAAACCCAGACCTGGTCTCCTGGAGGCCATTACTAATGCTTCCACTCCTACTGACAAAACTGGAGTCAAATCTCTGTTGGGTCTTTGTGAATATTATTCAAGGTTTATCCCTCATTATGCCACTATAGTCCGCCCCATCAGTAATCTCCTTAAAAAGGGGACTACATTTGTTTGGTGCAATGAATGTGTGTCCGCGTTTGGGGAAGTTAAAGATCTCTTAAGAAATAGTACTGTGCTCAAACCTTTTGACCCCAGTTTACCTTGTTGCTTAACCGTTGATGCTAGTCAAGTGGGGTTAGGTGCCACCATAACCCAAGTGGAGGATGGAGTAGAGAAAACCATTGGGTTTGCATCTAGAGTACTAAGGTCACCTGAATTGCAATATTCAGTCATTGAGAAGGAACTCTTGGCCTGCTCATGGGCCATTGAAAAGTTTCGCCCATATGTGTGGGGAAAACGTTTTTTACTTCAGACCGATCACAAACCTCTTGTCAACATCTTGGGTGGTAGTCTGAGTAAGTGTTGTACTCCCAGAATCATGAGAATGGTTACCAAGTTATTACAATATCAATTCGACATCAAACACATCTCTGGAGGCAAGAATGGAAGGGCAGACTTTCTTTCTCGCTTTCCTCCCACAGATTTTCAAGAGGATGAAGTTTCCTTTTCTGACCTCATTGAAGAGGATTGTGAAGATTGTCTTGTGGCAGGTGCGGACATTCCTGAGCTCAAATTTTGTTCTGAGGATGAATGGAGAGTAGCATTTTCCAATGACTGTATACTTCAAGATGTATGTAATCTTGTTAGGAGTGGGTGGCCAAGAGAAAAGGTTCTTCCTCCCTCACTTCAACCTTTTTCTAAAATTGAGGATGAAATTTCTTTGGAAGATGGTATTTTGTTGCGTAATGACAAACTTATTCCTCCACACTCGTTCAGGAAAGGGATTATTGTCAGAGCTCATGAAGGACATCTAGGTTCCTCTTTCACAAAACGTCGCATTCGCGACACATTTTGGTGGCCAGGAATGGACTCAGAAATTGACGAGTTTGTATTGGATTGTTGTATTTGCAGGTCATCGGACAAGTCCCTTAAAACCTCTGTTCCTCCTCTTATACCTGTTGAGTGTCCTGACCGTCCCTGGGCGAAACTTGGTGTAGGTGTCATGGGACCTTATTTGACACTTAATGGGAATTCAAGGTTTGTTTTGGTTTTGGTAGACTATGCATCCAAGTGGCCTGAGTACAAATTGGTTAGAGAAGCTGACACTAAAAGTATTATTGATTTCTTAAGCGAAGTCTGGTCTAGAGAAGGTTTTCCGGAAATTATTGTTTCAGACAATGGGAAACAGTTCGTTAGTAAGGATTTTGAATCTTTCTTGTCTGTTTCTGGTGTAAAACATGTAAAAAGTTCCCTTTATCATCCTCAAGGGAATGGACTAGTTGAGAGGATGAATCGAGTGATAGGGGACTGCGTGAAATGGGCTAAAGCCAGCAACCATGATATTGTCAAATTCCTTAACAGCATGATATGGTTCTATAGAACCACCCCACATTCATCCACCAGAGTGTCTCCGTTTGAATTGATGAGGGGAAGGAAGCCTAATACTTCTTTTCGTCCAGGGTGGATGTCTAAGTGGATTAATGCCGAGTCTAATGTACAGAAATTAATGTCTGTTGTAAAGGGCAATGTTTTCTGCACCCAAGCTAAGCAGAAAGTTAGTTTTGACACTAAGAAAGGTGCGAAGACCTCTATCCTCAAAGTTGGTGATACTGTTAAGATTAAAAAGTCTATTCATGTTAACAAAGGTGAAAGCAAATTCGGTCCTCCTGTCAAGGTAACTAAGATGGTGGGTAATGCCATTCAAGTCGAAGGTGGATTTTGGTGGAACTTAAGCAAAGTTGCCAAAGTTAAATGTCCTGCTCAGGATGTATCCTCCAAGCATGATAGTGGCTCTTCGCTTGGAACAGAATCTCTCCCAGGGAATGTCAGGAGGAGTTCCCGGAACGTAGTTAAACCTGCCAGGTATAGAGTTTAAACTTTTCTTTTTTTTTTGTGTTAGAAGTAGGGGAGGTAATGTAGTAATCTGTTTAGTTATATAATGTTTACTGTTAATTGTATCCTTTTTATTATACTTAGTCCTTAATTGTATGTCTTGGTTCCTTTAAGAATGTTTCTCCGGTTGCCTAGGTTCTTTAGAATGTGCATTGATCATTCTTGAGTTTGTGTCTGTTGGAGCTGGCTGCTTCCAAGCTAGCTCCTCTTCCATGTAACCACAATAAAACTACTCAAGACATCAACTGTTCCTGGTTCCTTACTTCATTATCGCTGCAAGAATGGAGGTGCATCACTTTGCTGCCAAACAGTGGGTGGGAACCCTGTTAAAAGGCAGTGCATCACTTGGCTCAAAACTGGGTGGGGAGGCCAGGGAAAAGATTGGCTTGGTTACAGCCTTGCTGACAATGAATGGCAGATTTATCTTTTTAAATACCCTGCTTGATCCACCCTAAGGAGGAAAACTTGCCCAATCTAAAGTGGCGAGAAGACTTCCCAAACTTAACTGAGACAGAGTAAGGTACTGCATGCACAGGAGACCTCCAATGAATTAGATGGAATTGAGCTGTTTTATTTGCTCTCTGTAGAAATTTCAACCCACGGATTGTGTAGAAGGTCTTGCTGTTGCCTGTCTGGGCGAATTCCAGTGGCACAGAGAGAACTAATATTTATTGTGACCCTAAAAGCAGAGTTGGATGGAAGATGAAGCATCAACCATTCTGCATGATGCAATTTCCAAAGTATACCTTACACATTACATAAATCTATTAAGAGGTGTAGTGTGGGACTAGCTGTAATCTACAACATCTCTGTAGTGTCTACAATGATCAAAGATCACTCAACACTGGAGTGTTAATCCTTATTTGCTGTTCAGCACTCCTGACTTTCTCCGTCTCATTCCTTCTAATCTTACACCTAAACAAAAAGCCAAATTTTCTTGCAACTTCCCGGACTCTGTGTCGATATCACAGTTGACCCCGCCAATTTCTGTATTGTAGAGGCATCAAAACCTGGCTTTACAAACCTGATCTCCACCAGACCACAAGCTTACGCAATAAATCTGAATCGCTCAATTGCCACCAGGTTGTCACTGGAGCCTCACATGATGCAGGACTTGATACCAAACTCACCACAGAATATCTTATCTCAGTCAAAGGAACAAACTTGGAGCGATCGCCATTCATTTACTTGAATAAAAGTTCAAAATTGTGCCATCAATAACAACAAACACAGGGGCAGATTTACAAGCCCCTTGCACCGCTGGTGTGTCACGTTGCGTGACGCACCGGCGGCGCAACCTGCTGAGTGATATTTACAAGCACACGTAAAGCCACCGTGCATGACTTTACCTGTGTTTGTAAATATCGCCCCTTTTCACGCAACACTTTGCGCGTTAGGGGCATGACATCGGTGTTGCTGTGGGTGTTTCCACGCAACACCCATGTCCACTGATGCATTTCCAGATTTACAAGCAATCGTAAATCTGGAAATGCTTCAGAATGCTATGCCAACCTAGGTATGGCGTAGCGAAGTGCAACAAGGAGAAATGTTTTTTTCCTCTTTCAATGCGTGCTACATTCTACAGCATGCATTGAAAGAGGAAAGCACCTCAATTGATTGTTTTTGTGCAGGAAGGTGCCCCTTCCTGCACATAAACAATCTCCCTAAGATGCAGGCATCCTTGCGCCATGGTGCAAGGGTGCCTGCGCCGGTGCATGGCAGCAGTTTGTGTGCCAGCGCAGGGGGAAGCACAGAGATGCAACATATTGTTGTAAATATGGCGCATCCTTGTACTTCGAAACTAATGCAGCGCGGCACAGCAAAATGACTTGCGGCACCGCGCTGCGTTAGTTTCTTGTAAATCTGCCCCTTAATACCTTCTTAATTAAATGAACATACAAGTGTTTCAACATTAACCCTTTCAAGCCATAATTCTCAGTGATGGGGATACTGAAGCCATTGATGTCTGCCAACCACGTCCATCACTTGTTAATCCATGTGTAAGAAAACAGGCCTTTTTGCAGGTTTCCCCCCACTTTTTGCCCCCATTTGGACTATTAGTTGCGGGTTTTTCGACTCTGAGAGTGCACTGAGGCCTGCTAACCAGACCCCAGTGCCAATGTTCTGACTCATGACAGGCGAGAGTCATCTCACCAGCGGAGGCACCAGCTACACACGAGCTGGGCACCACAAGATGGCTCAAGAGCATGGAGAGTGCACGTGACAATATCGCTCATTAGTCTACGTATCCCTCTGATAAGAGGGATGTCTGAACAACAAGCCACACAGTTCCAGTGGTGGCTTGTATTATTTCTCTTTTTGCACTTTATCACATTTGCAGAGTGACTGGTAATATAGGTCCTGACGAATGCCTGTTGGCAGAAACATGTTGACCTTACAACTAGGGTATATCTGTTGAATCCCTAATCCTCTTGCATTTTTAACTATGTCACTGTGACCACCAAATAAACTTTCAGTGGACTCGGGTAGACATTTTTTAAACCACTCTTTATCACTCTATTTGCACTCTGCCCCTCATTCACCTGCACACTAAACGCTCATCTTCTGAGAAAACACCTCTGCTCCTCCCCTCGGGGAATTGTAGCCCACACTACGGTTTGAGGAGGGAACCCATATGATGAAGCATGTCACCTAACGGTGAGTGAGGGTTCTTGTCCTGAGGGAATTTCTCCCCCTCTCTGTCCCCCGCTCTCCTTCCACATAGCACCCGCTCTTCATTCATTCTTTCTTCTCCTCACTTCACACATAGCCAGACGTACTTCTATGTGAATAGCATTCTCTTGTGGGATCAGTACCTTCTGGCTTCCGTAGATCCTCCATATAGATCCCAAGTGTGTATATGATGAAATTACTTGTGGCATTAAATCAGACTTGATGCCCAAGTCGAGATTTATGTCACTTTTAAAGTTAAGCAACTTTTAGAAAGTTGCCACTCAGTGACCCAACTAGTCCAGTGGTTTTGCGCAAGCCCTGACAAACAGACAGCTTTCTGCCCACCTGGGGAGATGTGGGAATGGCTTCTAGGCTCAGGAGCAAAGGCAGCTGCTGCAGAGTGAGATGTAACCTCCTCTTCCAGGAAGGCTGCTCAGGGTGTTAGCCCAAAAGGCGGGCTTCAAAGGGTAAGCCGAATTTGAAGGGCCGCCTGTGACAACACACCCGAGCAGGATGCCTTTTGTTCCTGTAGGCAAGTTGGAGACAGGGCCAGAGAAGGAAAACCCATCCCCACCCACAGTCGAGGAAAGGTTCAAACATCTTGAAAGTGGCAAGAATATTGCACTCTGGATAGTCAAATGCCACACATTGCCGGGAACTTTGTCACCAAAGAGGAGGGGAACTACTAGACCATTGGCTAGCAACTGTATTGTCTCCTTGGGGAACTTTCCTGGGATAAAATGGGCACCCCTGGCACCCTGAAACTCAGTTCACAGTGAATTTGGAAGGAGGACTGACAGAGGAGTGTCCTGCTGCCTTTGAAGCTGCATGAAGAGAGGCTACACAGACGGATGGCCTGCACCTGCTGCACTCTGGGCCAGTGAGTTTGGACTGTGCCTGTGGCTCCTGCCTCGGGGCAAAGTTGTTCCTCAGCCCCAGATCAAAGCAGTGACTCCAAGGGTCAGTTGACAGGCCCACTGGAACAGCACCAGGGACATCAAAGCTGAGGAACCCCAAACTAGCAAAGCAGTAGCCATTCCTGAGGGATCGCCGCTGACCGCTGCCGGCACGCCAACAGACAAGTCCGAGATAGTCAGAATTTGCACCCACGTCTTCTGGACCAGGGAGGGCTATCAGAGAACGGATTAGTTGCCCGAGAGGGACACTAGCCTCCACCAAGGATATTTGCTTTGTCGCAAGATCGGTAGCACAGACACAGCTGGCCTTCTACTGTTGCAAAGAGGACATCGTGGGCCCCCAAGTGCCGTGGCCAAAGTCGCCTCAACCCACCCGTGGACAAGGGATCAAACGCACTTCACCCCTGTCGACCGCACAGCTCCAGGAGCATCATTGAGCATCTTTTCTGCCTGCATCCCCAGCATCAGCTATGGCGGTCATTTCCTAAAGGCTGGAAATGGACGGGAAAAAGCTCTGGTGGTCAGGTAACTCTCCAAGGTTACCCTACTGGACTCCTAGACCTCTGCTCTTTCAGATTTGGTCGCCCAAGCTAAGTCGGAGTCGCCGAACTAACTGTTTCAAACTATTCAAAAGTTTGCAAAGTTTTTGTTGGCCATTGCTTGTTTGCAGTTGGATTTAAAAGTATTTATTTCTTCTAAAATCTGTATCTCTGGAACCCTCTGGTGGATTTTGATCAAACTTTTCAGTACAGGGGCCACATTGTATATTTTTCAAATATTCGCGGGCCGAAAAAAAATCAGTTTTTATAAATGAATGAATAACATTTAAATGAATAAATAAGTTTTACTTGGATATTTTTTGTAATCAGCATGATATGATTCAGAACAAAAGAGAACTGTAACAACTGCAAAGAAACAATGGTGTGCTTAAACTGACAAATGATACATAATGAGTATAAGTGTGAAACATTAGCAAATACTTTGACAAAATAATCAATTACTTAACTGTTGATAGGAAAAGCAGACTATTCTCTTTTTAATTAATTTTAAATAATGAACATTTACAAATTTACTTGAAATTAGATTTTGTCCAATTTTGTGGCACAAAATAACAAAAATAAACACACTCCAAGAAAGAACTTCAGTAAAACAAAGCAAAGAAATTAAAAACTAATTTGAGCCATTAATAAACGTAGAACAAAAATTAATTCAGTCTGCACCTTTCTACACAATTGTGACAACTGGAATTAGACTAATGGGGATGAGGGAACTGATTTTTTAATTTCAATATATCACTGAACTAAGGTTTCAAGCTTGAGGAGCCAATTATTTGAATGGACTTCAAATGCTCATCAGATAAATTTGCTCGATATTTGGACTTAGCGATACCAAAGGGGATGATGGACAGAGCGTTAGAGCAAATCAAACACTCACCCCCAGTCAACTGATCTGGGTTTAATCCATCATCATTCTTTAGCTCACTCCACCACCCCAGTTCAGACATGGCCATATGCAAATCAGTCTGACCCTGTGCCTCATGGGAACAGTCCAGCCCAAACTGCCAAGCCATGTCTTCCCTGGACCGGAAACAAGCATCCTGGGACCGGTTTCGGGTTCAAAACCCTCATCAGCCAGGCTATCTTGAATCCAATGGCAAAGTGAGCAAGGGACCCACGTCAGGGCATACCCTGCCAACTTAGGGCGAACAAAGCGATACCAAAAGGGATGATGGACGGAGCGTTAGAGCAAATCAAACACTCACCCCCAGTCAACTGATCTGGGTTTAATCCATCATCATTCTTTAGCTCACTCCACCACCCCCAGTTCAGACATGGCCATATGCAAATCAGTCTGACCCTGTGCCTCATGGGAACAGTCCAGCCCGAACTGCCAAGCCATGTCTTCCCTGGACCGGAAACAAGCATCCTGGGACCGGTTTCGGGTTCAAAACCCTCATCAGCCAGGCTATCTTGAATCCAGTGGCAAAGTGAGCAAGGGACCCACGTCAGGGCATACCCTGCCAACTTAGGGCGAACAAAGCGATACCAAAAGGGATGATGGACGGAGCGTTAGAGCAAATCAAACACTCACCCCCAGTCAACTGATCTGGGTTTAATCCATCATCATTCTTTAGCTCACTCCACCACCCCAGTTCAGACATGGCCATATGCAAATCAGTCTGACCCTGTGCCTCATGGGAACAGGCCAGCCCGAACTGCCAAGCCATGTCTTCCCTGGACCGGAAACAAGCATCCTGGGACCGGTTTCGGGTTCAAAACCCTCATCAGCCAGGCTATCTTGAATCCAGTGGCAAAGTGAGCAAGGGACCCACGTCTGGGCATACCTGCCAACTTAGGGCGAACAAAGCGATACCAAAGGGGATGATGGACGGAGCGTTAGAGCAAATCAAACACTCACCCCCAGTCAACTGATCTGGGTTTAATCCATCATCATTCTTTAGCTCACTCCACCACCCCAGTTCAGACATGGCCATATGCAAATCAGTCTGACCCTGTGCCTCATGGGAACAGTCCAGCCCGAACTGCCAATCCATGTCTTCCCTGGACCGGAAACAAGCATCCTGGGACCGGTTTCGGGTTCAAAACCCTCATCAGCCAGGCTATCTTGAATCCAGTGGCAAAGTGAGCAAGGGACCCACGTCTGGGCATACCCTGCCAACTTAGGGCGAACAAAGCGATACCAAAGGGGATGATGGACGGAGCGTTAGAGCAAATCAAACACTCACCCCCAGTCAACTGATCTGGGTTTAATCCATCATCATTCTTTAGCTCACTCCACCACCCCAGTTCAGACATGGCCATATGCAAATCAGTCTGACCCTGTGCCTCATGGGAACAGTCCATATTTGGACTTGACATACTTCATTTTTGAAAATGTTTGTTCAATACAGGCATGTTGTACGAAAAACCACTAGCAAATAGCCTCAAATTTGGAAACTGCTCAGGCTGTAAAGATTTATAAATTGGATCATATTTCCTTCTTTATGCTTGTCTTTCAGTATGTCATCTGATTGGAGATCAATAATTTCCAACTGAAACTGACTGGAGAGTCTTTCAACATCACAGTCAAATGGATTTTGAAACAGCTTTGTTTCATCTGTTTTTCCATCAAGATTCAAAAATAAATTCCTGAAATTGTTTTTGCATAGTCCTTAATGATTTCTATTGCAAACGAAGAAGGAAATTCTGCTTCACTTTCTTCATGTAATTTTTCAAAACATGGGAAATCAACCAAATTATGAACTTTCACCTGTCCTTCATGTAGCATCAGTTTTGTCCTGAAGGCCTTGACATGTGCAAATAGATCACAAATTAAATTGGTTTCACCTTGCAACTTCAAATTCCATAGATTCATATGGCCGTCAAGTCGGCAAAAATGCCAATTTCCAAAGCCAGTCAATGTTTGATAAAAGTTGTTTAGGTCGATTCTTCTCTGTGAGAAATTAATCGATTTCCTCTCTGAGCTGAAAGAACAGTGTCCAACTGCTGTATAATAAGACAAGTCAACAAACGCAGCATCAGTTTCATTCAGAAAATCACAAAACTGACAATGATTAAGCCTGCGAGATCGAATGAAATTCACTGTTGAAAAACAGGTTTCAAAGCGCAAGACATATCGACATATTTTCCGCACAACGCCTGTTGATGAGAGACATGGGCTTTGAGAATCCACCAACCTCACAAACTTTTGTGATTTGTCCACCCAAACCTTTCTTCACCCCAGACATGTTCTTTCCTCCATCAGTTGTCATGCATTGCAGTTTATTCTACTCCAGGTTATAGTCTAACACATTTGTTTGCAATTCTTTGAAGATGTCTTCTCAAGTTACTGTACTGTACTGTGCATGCTATGCACTGATGCCAATTCTTGTGTGATATTAAATTCACTATCAATGCCACAGCTGAATACTCGGATTTGAGATGTGTCACACACATCAGTCGATTTATCAAGTGCGAGAGAATACAACTGAAAATGTCTTGCTTTGTCTGCAATTTGATGAACTATATTGCTTCCTAAAACCTCAATTCCACAAGAAACAGTATTTGTTGCGTAATTTTGATCAGATTTGCTTTTTCAGGGCATAACTCTTCCACTGCTTCCATCATACACTGTTTGATGTGTTCTCCGTCGGTGAAGGGCTTTCCTCTTTGTGCCAATGCATAACCTACTTTGAAACTGGCCCTGGTTAAAGCTTCATGTTCAATTCTCTTCTGCGTAAAAAAAGCTTGTTGGGAAAGAAAACTTTCCAAACGCTGTGTTCCTGTGAATTGGAAATAACTTTGTTCATGTTTGGTCTCATAGTGCCGATGCACATTGCACTCCTTCAAAACTGCAACAGTTTAGTTGCATACGAGACACAAATCTTTATCACCTCCTTGTACAAAGAAGTACTTAATGTCCCATTCTTTATTAAAGAGGTGGCACTCGCTGTCCACTTTTCTTTTTTCCTTCCATAACTGAAAGAGTTCTCTGAATAATGAAAAGATGTGCACAATAACTGCAATGACTAAAGCACAGCAGAAAATAATTTATCTAACAAAATAAAATGAATAGGATTTGTGCAAAGATGATAGTTACTCACAAAGATGATACAAGAAGCAGGGCTCGACATGAGCCACTTATATAGGGCGGAGGTGAGTGGCAGGAGGGCATTGCGTTCATTGCAGGAATCCGGTTTGCTATGATTTGCTCACACAAGTGCAAAAATGATGCTACTTCCTCACTGCGATCGTTTTATGGCATTATTGTAAAGTCAATGTGTGGAAACCTGATTTGTTTGATGAGCAGGGGTGAGGCTACCATTGAAGATCTTAAAGAATATGGTCCAGGTGACTGAAAATGAGGGTTCGCCAGGCTGACACCACTCTGGTCATATGGAAAGTAGTGTGGCAGACAGAGCTGCTTGTGTTAACTGCCCGACCGTGTGGTTGGGAAAAAAATATTTCAAGTTGCTGTGGGCCGGATAAAATCTTGTAGCAGGCCAGATGTTTGGAGACACCTGATTTAGATGATCAAGGACTCTAAAAATTCAAAAACATATGCTCTATTTTTAGAAATTGTTGTCATGTCTCTTTCTTGTTGTTTGACTTTATTTCATTTTTTGGTGCGGTTAAACGCTTTATACTAAGTTCCTTTGTCAAGCCTATCTGCTCAAAGCCACAGCTACACGGGGTTGATCAAAGGTGAAACAAACTAGCCTGACTGGACCCAAGATTGTTTTAGCAAGTGTTTTACACAGTAAGGCCCTACAACCATATCATATAATACACCCAAGTCCTCACACCAGATTTTCCACCAAGTGCGGTCAGGGCCTACAAGGGTCTAGAGCAACAAGGCTCTCGAATGTACACTTGCCACTGTTTTGCCTGTAAATGACTGCACCACATACATAGAGCTGCTCTTCCCGGGCTGCTCATCGCGATTAATCTGAGAAAATAAACGTCTCCGATTAACAAACAGGTTTCCGATATGGAAGAGGCACTCAAACAGCATTTATGTGCAACCTGAGAGGATCTCGAGAACACTATAGATTCCAATAGAGTGAATGCCCTTCTCTTACTTGACCTCCCTGCAGCTTCCGATACTTTGGAACACCAACTCTTACTTGATACTAAAATACACTGGAGGGCTCAGCCTACACCGGATCCACAGAGACAACACAAATTATCCAACTACTACCATTTTTACAAAATGTATGCCTTCTAAAATGCTTAAAGATTGCACCTCTTCTCTTTAACGTATATCTGGCATCCCTGAGCTGTTTTAAAATACAGCAAATAGAGAGCTTCGGGCAGTTATGAATGAGACACCAAGGGATGTTAACCATATAAGATTGTTGAGGGGCCAATATAAAAAGGTGGTCAAGGAGAGAAAAGATGAAATCCTAAAAGAACAGTGGGACAACTTGGCATGTGCTGCAAGGCTCAATAATTCAAAGGGTTTTGGGCTGTGGTTAAAAACATGAGAACCCGGGCCCTTTCAATTACCCCGATAAGTTGTAACATATCTGCTGAAACTTGGGAAGCGCATTTTTCTAAAATATATACAGCTCCGCCTGACAATGGGGACTATAGTGACATCTATCCTGTGTCAAGAATACATTTAAGGTTGACTGAAGTCGAGGATGCCATTGATCAGAGTTTAGGGAATAAGGCCCCTGGCCCGGATGGTCTACCGATTGACCTTATAAAGTATAATACAGAGTTTTGGGCACCTCTTCTTCTGAACGTTTTTAATAACTTAACAAACTCCCATATTCCTGAAACATGGGCCTCCAGTATAATCGTTCCAATATTTAAAAAGGGGATGGATCCAACCCGAGCTGCTACAGACCGATCTCCCTGATCGATAATACTCTTAAGATACTTGGCAGGGTATTATTCAACAAAATCAGGTCCTGGGCGGAGGAAGGAAGTATTTTAAACAAATGCCAGTTAGGTTTCAGAAGTAATCTGGGAACTGTGGAACAATGCCTTAATCTCAATCTAATTATAGGTAAATATACAATAGCCCGGCAATCCCCAATCTACCTGGCTTTTATGGATTTGACATCCGCCTTTGATTTTGTTAATAGATCGCGTCTGTGGGCATGCCTTTTAAGATACGGGTTGGATGAGGATTTAGTGCACTTTTTATCGTATTTACATAGGGATTTAAGGGCAAGGGTTAGGATTAGTATGGCTGGGGAAGTATCAGGGGACATATCCATTGGTAGAGGGGTCAGGCAGGGGTGTGTACTGGCCCCTCTCCTATTTATTTTATATATCAATGAGTTGCATAATACATTATTAACTTTGAATACAGACGTCCCAATGATCAATGGTAATAAACTCCCTGCTCTATTGTATGCGGATGACGCGGTTTTAATGGGTCGCACCCCGAACTCTCTCCGCATTTTAGTTAGGGGTTTTGATGATTTTATGAACGGATTAGATCTTTGCACTAATTTAAAAAAATCTTTTTAATGTGTTGTGGCCCCAAAAAATATTCTATTAAAGTTATTAGTTTAGGTCCTGAAAAATTGATAAGCACTTGCACTTTCCCCTATTTGGGTCTAGTATTCTCTGATAACGGTTCCTGGGCGGCCCATTCTGCATATGGCAGAAGTAAATTCTCAAAATCGGTTAACTCAGTTTTGAGTTTTCCCCAGCCTAGAAGATCTGAGGTAGTGCTATCTCTACTGAATATTTATAAAACTCAGTGTCTACCCATAGTAACATATGGGGCAGAGATATGGGGTCATACAAATAGTAATAGCACCCAGATCGAGGAAAATAGATTCTGCCGGAGAGTACTGGGGGCACCGATCTCTTCATCATCTTATATCTGTCACAGAGAGTTGAATTTGCTATATGTGGAAGATTATATTAGGTCTCGCCCTGCCGTATTTTGGTTAAAAGTATGGCAAAATCCAGCGGCAGCACTGAGCAGAGAAATTATAACTGACTGCCTTAACTGTGATAAGGGCATTGATATACCATGGTTGGCTGCTGTTAGGACTAGCTTGACTAGTATAAATCTCGCACATATTTTTATAAATCCAAATCATTTGGAAGGCATCAATAAAAAGATTATTCAGAAGGCTCTGTTTAAACATTATGAAGGTATTAGGTATGAGCGAGAATTCTCGAAATCTACAGTATTTCGTTAAATATCCACGGTAGAGGGTGATGTCACCCGCCCATATTTGCCAGCGGGTTATCTTTTAGAAGCTATTAACCGCTGGGATCGTAGTTTGCTCTTTCGCCTTAGATCAGGCACCTTAAAATACTTATTGTGCTTCCCTTTAGGCTTTAATATAAACCTTGAGCAAACGCCATGTTATTGTGGCAACCATGGAAATCAATCGATGTTACATTTTATATTCTTTTGTAACTACTACCGAAAATACAGTATGCAATTATTGATCCCTTATTTTAAAGCCCTGGGTATTGATGATTTCAGAGAAGCCTATACTGTTATTCTTAAACTTGATGGGGAAAATTTAATTTTTCGTGTAAGCACATTTTTGAAAATGGCTGTCCGCTCACGTGCCTCTATGGACATTATTTAAGCAAAACTCGAGTGTATTTTTTATTACTGTTCTCCCCTTTGGATTAGTATTTAAATTTGGATTACGGTTAATGTAGAACGTATTCTAATGACTGATATCTGTTATAAAACATGCACTTTACTTATCATGCTGCTATATTTTTATGTAATATCCTATCTTTGCAGTGTCGTCTCATTTTCGAACAGTGTATATGATATTATTGTATTTTATTGTATCAAATTAGGTATTTATTGTTGTTTTAAATTTGAATATATTAATGTATGCTGGTATTTTGCTTTGTACTTTTATGGATATTTTGTATATCCGAATAAAGGAGATTGATGATGATGAAAATACAGCAACATTATCCCGATGAATCTTATAAAACCGCCAGACCTTGTGGTATCTGGACTTATCCAATATCTGCTGGCAGTAGATACATGAATGTTACAAAATCCCATGAAGGAAAATCCCTCAAAACCTGAGATCTTTAAATGTCGACTATAGAAAGCTTCTGACCCAACCACGGGATGGCCTAAAGATATTGGACCTCCCTCAATACATCAGCAGAGGTGAAGAACCTGGGTGTGATTGTTGGCTCGAACGTGTTACTTGTCAGTCAGAGCAACAAGGTGATGAAAAGTACCCTCTGCAATAAGAGAAGATTACAATGCATCTTTCCCTACCTGGGGTAACCCAATAGGGTTCAGGTCTCAGAAGCTGTAGTACTGTTACACCTGAACTATGTAAACAGGCTGTACATTGGGCTCAAAGTGTCTAAGCAGCAAACTTCAACAAATCCTGAATGTCTCTGCCAGACAGGTTCTTACCCTGAACAGACATGACTATTCCACACCTGCTCCCTAGGCCTGTACCTGTTGCCATTCCCTAGAAGATTATCCTTCAGAGCTCCCTGCATCACCTACGTGGCATTCCAAAACACTGGACCATTTTTTTCTACCATCCAAATCCAAACTCCACACCCAAAGGAGGAACCTTAGAGAATGACTCTGCTGCTGTTCATCCTACCAATATCGGTGGAAGTTCCGTCTCTGTACAAACATGCAATTGAAGAATCTCCTTATCCAACAATATAAGGACAACCAGCAGCCACTTGGAATTCACAAATGCAATAAACACGTGGCTTGTGCACAAATATGAGCCGATCTCTCACAGATATTTAGAATTTCTGGCCTGGTTACATCCCAAACTGTTCCTATGATACTCCTATATGGCTAGCAGCAGGGGCAGTGGTGCTGGAATGGACATTGGCACCCCTTGTAACACAGAGCAAAGTACTACCAGACTTTACTCAATGTCCAGTCCTAGAGAGTTAAGACCAGCGTGCCATTGGATGGAACAGAAACTATTGGAGGATTCACGTTTCTTTCCCACTGCCATGTGCAGTCAAATATGGTCCTCTAACCTGAGGTCTATGGAGATGCTATGGACAGCAACCTCTCTTTAACAATCTTTACTAAAGATGGAATGTACTGTATGGACTATGGAAGATCTATTTATAAATACAAATAAAATACAATAATACCCTGCCCAACCAATCAAATTATCCCAGCAGCTGAAACCAGTTTGATTTGAGTGGGCATCTGGTGTGCTTCAAATAGAATGTTTCTCGAAACTAGAATATGGCACGCCGATCCTCTGTTTTGTTTTATATGAATTTTAGAGTGTCTCCTGTTTTTCCTCGCCAAGCAAGTGGAAGCTTTCCTCTGCCAACTGTTTTACTGCAGCAAAATGTCCTTTTGTTTGGCAGACCCTAGGTCTCTTTTGTGGGACAGTGCTGCCACCTTGAGGACACACCTTTACCTTAAAATAAAATGTTAAAGAATTTATGTCTGCTAAAGTGCAAATCTTGATACATTGTTTTACACCAACCACCAACAAATATATTGTTATGTTGATTTTTGTTTGTCTAGATAATTACTGTCTTAAATATGATTTTGTGGCACCGTGTGCTCCTGGGATTTGCGTTTGGACGGAAGTGCCCTGCAGACTTCAGTCTGATCTGCAAGATGTTGTGTTTGTCCTTCTCTCTGTGACTGTCATACTCATTTCTGTATCATTCTGGAGACATTCTAACTACCGCTTCGCCTCAAACCTGTGAGGTAATAATAGATTCCTTGGTATCTAGTATAAAGTCTCAAACCAGCTGTATTTCGGCTGTAAAACCTAATCGAAGATACAAAACAAAAACACACCTCAAAAGTCCAAATTCATTATAGAACGGACGATGTATTTTGTTTCTTTACCAGTTTGCACCAGTCTATGCACCGTGATGATAGTTCAGTATATAATCTATTTTTCTTCTGCAAACTTTCTTCCATAAGCGATTGAAGTTTCTTGTAAGTAGTGATCAAATGAAATAGGTTCAAGATTCCGCTTTCACAGTTCTCATGTCTGCAAGAATTAATGCATTGTCTTGTATTGTTGTTACAATGTTACAATCGCCGGGTCATGTTTTGTTTCTTCATTGAGGCATTCTATGTTCCTTTGAATGCCCCTGTTTTTGAGAACCAGCGTCTCAGCTTCCTCTGTAATCGTGACGCAGTATTTGCTTGTGGTGGAAAAATATAAAACAGGAAGCAGAAATTCAAGACCGGTGGCAGGTGACCTGTTGTGGTCAGCCTAACACTCCCTTCCAAACACATTCAGAGGCACTGGCGGTCACTCCAGCTCAGGGAAGATCCTCCTGTTTCAGCTCCTCTCCTGATGTCCACCCTACAGCCAATCTTTATTCACCCACAATCTTGGATGTCAGTGTGGGTCGAAGCAACCAATCCCCTACTGGGAGTATAAACACATAACATAACATGCGCACCTAAGATCAGGTATTTATGAAGTTATTTGTTTGTACATAAAAATAGAAGTGTGGGCCCATCTTCAATACTCAGCCGCTAGACTGGACTGAAGTACCTCGCTCTCCTGGTAATGTCGCTGGCATCACCATTGTCACCGGCAGCCATGGTAGCTCAAGGTGGACCACGGCATACAGGCATGGCTGGAGTGGCCAGCCGGGCAACCGGGCAATCCCCACGAGGCTGGAGCCCCAGGAGGCCGGTTTTGACACTTGGAGATCGGTTTCGGCTTCCAGGAGTGGTGGTGCATGTTACGCATCCTTGCAGCAACTTGAAAGAGTTCTAGCACGCTTTAGCACGACTGCACCTGGGGGCTGAATGTATCATTTCTCCCAGGGCTGTTTTAAGTTCCTATTCGGGCCCTACATACAGGAAGTAATTATGCCTTGGTCAATGTTGCCTTGAACAATAGCAGATGGAAGCACAAGAACACGCCAGGGCCTGCAAGGCAGCATCATCTGCGGCATTAGTCTCGCTTTCAGGGGTTAGGTCCGGCATGCCTTGAAGTTGTTGGGCCTGATTCACAGAACTTAATTACGTCAAAAACGTAAAGTTAGTACTTTTTGGTATTCACAGAATACACTTACTAATTTTGGTATTCACAGAATGAACTTACTCATTTCAGTATTCACAGAAGTTAGTAGTCCTAACTTTAGGACTCCTAAATGCCTTCTGTGAATACCGAAAGTCTTAAAGTTAGGGGGCCCGATTCACAGAACTAACTTACGACAAAATCCTAAACTTACTACCATTTTGGTATTCACAGAATGAACTTACTCATTTTGGTATTCACAGAAGGCACTTACACATTTTGAGTAACTTACACATTTTGTGTAACTTACTCATTTTGTGTAACTTACACATTTTGTGTAACTTACACATTTTGTGTAACTTACACATTTTGGTATTCACAGAAGGCACTTACTCATTAATGAGTAAGTGCCTTCTGTGAATACCAAAATGAGTAAGTTAATTCTGTGAATACCAAAATTGTTATAAGTTCATTCTGTGAATACCCAAATGTGTAAGTTCATTCTGTGAATACCCAAATGTGTAAGTTCATTCTGTGAATACCAAAATTGTTGTAAGTTTAGGATTTTGACGTAAGTTAGTTCTGTGAATCAGGCCCAGGGTTTCTCAGTTTGTAGCGTTGCCAGCATTTTGCGAATGGACGCCACCCTTCAGGCCTTCAGCTTGGACGTTGCCATGATAGGGCTGGGTTGGCTAAGGGTGATAAATAATTACAGTCGGTAGCACTCCAAAGTATTCACTCAACCAGTTTTAGCGTTCTTTAGTGCCTCTAGGCGAAAGAACCTCGTGGTGTCCCCTCCTAAAGCTTGCTAGTTGGCTGGGAATACAGGCATTGATAGGGGTTAGGACTTCCTCAGTAGAGTTTATGGCACCAGTGCTTGCTGTTTGCCCGTTTTTCCCCTGCTGGGTCTGCTCTCAGGCCTTGATTGCAGTGTAGGTCAGGACTCTGCCCCTAGTCCGCACTCAGTGCTGAGGCGGGGTGGGAAAGGCCTGGTGCACATTTCTCACAGTCTGCCCAAGTGTCAGTGATTGACTGGGGCCTCTGTGATTGTAAGCTCCTGTGAGGATCCCTCTTCTGACCGCTGCCTGCCCTCAGAGCTGCAACATCTGCACGACCAAGGTTGCAGTCGCCAACTTGATGTGCTTGTTGGCAACACCAGGGGTTCTCTTCCGATGGTTCCGTGCCAGGTGTGCTTCTTCACAAGCCTCTGGGGGCCCGAGCATCCTAAGAGGGTCTCCGCATTTAGCAGCCAGTTCGATTGCCGCCAATGATGCCGTGAGATGCTTTGACGGGAGCTCACGTATGAGGACACAAGGGACGCCCTACTCACATGGAACCAGGGTAATTACAATTAAACAGAAAACAGTGGTTCCTGTGGACACTCAGTGATTAATAGTTAATTATATATCAGCGCAATCGCAAATAATCGGAGGTACAGAGATGTCAGAGAGAGAAAAGACATATCACACAGGGTTTGTAGAGAAACAAGAACATTTATATAATATATTCACATTGTTTTTGAATCAAGTGCATGGTGCCCCAAGTGAAAGTGACCCTATCAGTATGGATTGTGACTCTTTGGGACATAAAAACAAGGTTTCAATATTTTGTACAGAAA
The DNA here is from genome assembly GCA_963921515.1 of Calotriton arnoldi. Classification (NCBI taxonomy): domain Eukaryota; kingdom Metazoa; phylum Chordata; class Amphibia; order Caudata; family Salamandridae; genus Calotriton; species Calotriton arnoldi. Next base: position 2,573,741 of record CAWUFW010000518.1, read on the forward strand.
CGACCATTCAATTAATATAAAGTAAATGTTAGCAGACTCCTAGTATAGTAGTAGGAGCTGAGAATTGGTTCGCTTCAAGTTGTCGACGACGTTTCGACCCAGCTATCAATATGGGGTCTCATCCGGACCTAGCAATGATGGGACACCTGAAAGAATGATAACCAATGTATCAATGAGAAGAAAATGCAGGGGATGGACAGACTGTAACCGAATTTGTATTACAAAATCGGTAATCATACCTGGGGATGACTGTTAGATCGTGTAGTGAGCACCTTGTGGGAGTGAAAGGGCCCAGCCGGGCACTGTATGGACAGAAAGTTAAAGAATTATTTACACTAGGCATGAGTACCAGGAAAAACCACTAGGTATCATCAGCTATGCGTATGGGACTTACCCTATGGAGGGAGGGGTACTAGCAGTCAGCAGTATCCGATGGTGGAAAGGCCAAAATATATGTCCAAAGACGGTGTCTAAAAAAATGTAACAACACCCAGTAATTATCAAGGCTATAATGTTATTAAAAAAGGGAATTAATTTGCTTGAAGGCTCTCTTACCACGTGGTACTGGTTGTCAGCAAGTCTGGGATTGACTGGATGCTTTAGCCGATTGAAATAAACGACAGTCCGTTTATCATGTCAGTTCCTGAAAAATGACATCAGGCTAGTAAGTAAGTGGCAAAACCAAAGGGGATGATGGACGGAGTGTTGAACATTGCAAGCACTCACCCCCAGTCAACTGATCTGGGTTTAATCCATCATCATTCTTTAGCTCACTCCGCAACCCCAGTTCAGACATGGCCATATGCAAATGAGTCTGACCCTGTGCCTCATGGGAACAGTCCAGCCCGAACTGCCAAGCCATGTCTTCCCTGGACCGGAAACAAGCATCCTGGGACCGGTTTCTGGCTTACAGCCGTCATCAGCCAGGCTATCGTGAATCCAGTGGCAAAGTGAGCAAGGGACCCACGTCTGGGCAAAACCCCGAAACCGGTCCTAGGATGCTTGTTTTCAGTCCAGGGAGGACCTGGCCTGGCAGTTCGGGCTGGACTGTTCCCATTGGGCACAGGGTCAAGACTGATTTGCATATGGCTGGGTTCAAACTGGAATGGCATGGTGAGCAAAAAAACGATGGATTTAGGCCCAGATCTCTGTACTGGGGTGAATGTATGACATTGTTCTGCATTCTGTCCATCAATTGTTGTTTTTGCGTAGTAAGTAAGTGGGACAAAATGCGGCTTTGTTAATGAGCTGTGGGCGCCTGAAAGGTTCTTACCAATAGTGGCTATGCAAAGGGTATTCCAATAAGGGGTGCTGCCTCAATTTGCTGCGGAAAGAAATCACGCCTGTTAACCTCGGAGAACTGCACTCGTCTGCCTCCGCTCGCACACTGTCAAGACCGATCGACTCCATGCGGTCTTGATTTATAGTCTCCAAGCGCGCTCTGCTGGCCGGAACAGGCGTATACGAACAGGCATTGCTAGATGTATTTTTATTTTATTTATTTATTTTATTTAATGCGATTTTATATAGCGCGAACATTACCCAAAGGTGTCAGAGCGCTTTACAAAAGAACCAGTTGCGTTACATAAGGACTTTGAATTACATGAGTTACAAAAGAAATGCGAACATAGCGAACATTACCCAAAGGTGTCAGAGCGCTTTACAAAAGAACCAGTAGCGTTACATAAGGACTTTGGATTACATGCGTTACAAAAGAAATACAAGCAGAAAAAAATTGCAAATGTACAAGTTGCAAAGTCACTCAAGGAAGAGATACAAACGGATAAACGCTAAACTCCTAGGAATGGTAGTAAGTACAAAGGTCTACTACATATACTAGTGGTTAGAGTTATATCTAAGCATATATACACAAATAGTGACTTTACTCATGATTACATTTTACCAGCGATTAGGCTTGGGCAACTCAAAATTACATATTTACAGAGTGAACGGCGAAATGAAACATCAAAGGGGGTAGAGAGCGGTGGGGGTGGGAGGGGGAGAAGAGTCCGAGGCTGAGATTGGCGAGAGGGGGACCTGAGGGGGAGAAAGAGATAAGGCAGTCCAGCAAAGAGAAATGTCTGAAGTTCGGCACCCTCCCCCCCTGCGTCAGAGGGCTTTACAAAAGAACCAGTAGCGTTACATAAGGACTTTGAATTACAAGCGTTACAAAAGAAATACAAGCATAAAAAAAAAAAAAAAAAGAAATTGCAAATGTACAAATTGTAGAGTCACACAAGGAAGAGATGCACACAGAAAAAAATTTGCAAATGTACAAGTTGCAAAGTCACTCAAGGAAGAGATACAAACGGATAAACGCTAAACTCCTAGGAATGGTAGTAAGTACAAAGGTCTACTACATATACTAGTGGTTAGAGCTATATCTAAGCATATATACACAAATAGTGACTTTACTCATGATTACATTTTACCAGCGATTAGGCTTGGGCAACTCAAAATTACATATTAACAGAGTGAACGGAGAAATGAAACATCAAAGGGGGTAGAGAGCGGTGGGGGTGGGAGGGGGAGAAGAGTCGGAGGCTGAGATTGGCGAGAGGGGGACCTGAGGGGGAGAAAGAGATAAGGCAGTCCAGCAAAAGAGAAATGTCTGAAGTTCGGCAAAACGAGAGCTGGAGGTCCTCTTGAGGTCAGGCATAGTCCAGGGAGGGATGAGTAGGTAAAAGTTCAGCACGGAGGAAGGAGTCACCAGTGTCGGCCATGTTGGGGTCAGGCATCCTGGGCCCCTTTTCCAAACCGAGAGTGAGCCAAGTACGCCAGAGCTTTGTGGAAAGGGAAGGGTCGGACTCACCCCGGTGTCCCTAGGCTCTCGAGGCGCACGCACGCTGCCTCCGGGCATCAGCAAGACCCGGAGGCAGTACTAGACCCCGCAGGATATCCTGCCAGTCGTGGGCCGAGTTGGAGGTGTGACTTGTTCCCCCGCTGGCATCCAACCCCCGAGGGTCACAGCCCCTGGTGGGGGGGCAGCACGGTGTCTCCGCCATCAGGGTCCCGCCCTCACCTCGGGTGCCCGCGCTGGCCTCAGGAGCTCCGCTCAATCAAGGACTGCCCTTTTGGCTGCAGCAGCATCAGCAAGTCCCGGAGGCAATGCCGGACTGGCAACGAAGGTCTCGTGCTGAGATTGTTAAAATATCACACAAAAGAGTTTGTGTGGCACATGCTGTTAGGAACTATGATGGTATAGAATGAATGGTTTTTTTAAAAAAAAGGGGGGAAGCAGATAAATTAAATTAATTTACCGTGTGACGAGGATGTTTACTATGTCTATAGAAAATAGACATAGACATGCTTGGGCTGCTACGTTGTTACAGCAGCTATGGACCGTAAAACCGTATTGTTTGTGGCAATTAATTTTTGATACATGATGTACCTCACATTTTCTCATAGTGTCATCCCGGCATTATTACGGTACATGTCAAGTTTAACAATACATTATTACTGCATTAAGGCCTCCTAGTATCACAGTCTACAAGAATAACCATTCACTTGTGATATTTTCACACTGTGTAACCCTCAACACGGTGCATATCAAATTTATAAAAAACATTATTACTGCATCAGGCATAGTAGTACAAATACATAGGTACAGAGAACTGATGTTGCATCCTGTACAATGTAACATTGCATTTTGCATAAATTGTGAAATGTTTCAATGCAGGTCATAGCTTACTGTATCAAATTTATAAAATACATTATTACTGCATCAGGCATAGTAGTATCAAATGCATAGGTACCCAAAAGTGATGTAGCGTAATATTGCAATGTTTCGATGCAGGTCAAGGCTTACTATTCCTCTAGCGCATATGACGGCAAATTCATACTACTTTTTTGTGTATACTCGGGACCATAAGGTGTATCGTGTCAGTAGTGGGAATGGACTACATCTGTCCAGTTGTGTATAGTGGAAATTAGCAAACGCATTTATACTTCAATTAGCCAGAGTGGAAACGAAACCACGCCATTCTTCACTTGTGTTGAGTCCCTGATCAATAGACTTAATTCGCTCTATCCACTGGCATTCTAGTCTTTGCAATATATGGGACAGATCCCACCTCTCTCTGACAAGAATGCTTTTTCTACTACTTGCCACTTTAAATCATCTGCTGTGTGGCTTTTTTCATTGTAGTGTGCTACTGATGGAGCAAGGTCTTGTAAGAAAGAGACTTGTTCGGAGGCGATCCTCTCGTTTAATTCATTAACGAATTACTAACCCTGTTTTGTAAATAAATAACACGCACCACACGAACACGAGAAATGAAATGAAAAAGAAATTTGTAGAGCGCAAAACTTTCACCCGAAGGTGTCAAGGTGCTAAATTAATCATTCATGAGTCAGAGGACGATCCAGAAAATCGTCAGAGATTAAACAGCCAGGTCTTTAACGCTTTTCTAAAAGCCAGCAGATTGGTTTCTTGTTTCAGCCTAAGTGGTAGGGAGTTCCACAATTTCGTTGTGCCGACCACAAAGCGAAGCTTGCTTATGTGTGTACTAATGCAGATAACAATGAAGACAGACTAATTCCGCTTTTAACGGGAAAAACTGTTGTGCGCATGCGTCAATTGCATCTACGCAATATGACAAGGTAACGCTTGGAGGGAAATTTTAGCGCATGAGCAGAAGATACCAATATGGAGTCTTGAATACTCGCCTGCATGGCATCTGCTCAGCTGAAACTAAAACAAGCTATTTTACTAATGCTAATGCGGGGAAAGTATTAATAAATGAATTGGGATAGAGTAGAGGTGGGAGGTATACAGTGTGACCATTTATTTGTGAAAGTAACATTTGTCTTTTTGACTTTATTATTAGGCGCATTTGGGCCTTTCACGTATAGCCGAATTGAGCTGAGTGATTCAAAGTCTGCGCATGCCCACAAGAAAGTTAACCCGGAAGGATGACAGGAGTTTTGATTGCAAGCCAAGGACGAGAATGATGTGCCCTGAGAACGGAGGGTGACGAGTTCAGCAAAGAAGACTCTTAATCATGCTTTTAATAAAATGTTGCAAATAAAGTTTGGACATGTATGGGAACGCAAGAGATGAATAAAATTTAAGGGGATGGTTTTGTGAACAATGTTTTAATAGAATAAAGCGTCATGTAAGCATGGTGTGATGATCTTTCCCCTCGCCTGACCAATTAGATTTCGTATTTTTACGACATTGAAACTTTAGTGGGTGGTACATGAAGAACGAAAGGTATAATTGAGGTAGCTTTAGTTAGTTAGAGAGAAGCGAAGCCTGCAGAGCTCGGAATGCTGTCTGGGAGTCGGGGATGCTGTTGCTGAGAGAGATACTAATGAAGAATCGAATGCAGAACCTGAAGCAGAACTTTCTACCCTAACTTAATTGGGTTAGATCAGAAGATCGCGGAAGAATCTCGAGGAAGAGAGTGTCAGAGAGGGGTGCGACGCAATCGTCGGGATTCTAGAGAGGTCATCTATCCTGTCCTGAATCCTGTCCTGAAGTCTTTGTCTCCTGACCTATCCCGGGGGACCCTTACCAGCCCTTTGGCCAGGGGGTTGGGTCTTCACACCATTCTTGGTAATTATAATTTCATGTTATCTGTAGATGTTCTTTTCTCTCTATCCTCTCCTTTTCTGTGCATTAGTCATTGTATGAGTCCGAAATATATGCTTGATGTTTAATCAATTGAATTTTCTCTCCTAAAATAATGGTGACTGTACTGTACTTTTGAGATGGTTCACATGCATTTAATTTAGATAAAGTTTTAAAAACTTCCCGAGTCTGTGGTTATTTACTTTAAAATTAAAGAATAGTTAAGAGTTATGTTAATTATCACCATCAATTAGTTCAACTAATGGTCCATCGACCAGAGGAAAGAACTTTTGATCAGTGAAAGGTTAGTTAGTAAAAGTGAAATAACTAATCCTGAGAAACATGAAATTTTAAACTAAACCCCAGCGGTCTACTCAATTGTGTGTTTTTATGGACCCAGGTGAGTATATGGTAGTGGAGTATCTGTTGTTGGTATACCGCTGGATCAGTTTTCTGGTAGCAGAGTTATGGTTATTATTGACTAGTTTGGTGATAAGTATTGATTATTGATTCATGTCTAACAAAAAGAGTTAGTGTTTTGTTTAATGTTGTCCAGAAATCCCGGGAAAATGAATAGCGGGTGGTGACAGAAGCCACACTGCAGTGAGGTTACTCGTCTGTTGGAATAACACTGAGAAGCTACGTAGGGCTGGCAGTGTTAAACTAGGGACTATTTCGTATAAAAGTAGAGTGTGAATGGTAGCAAAAGGGGTTCGCTGGTGAAACTTTGGTCTCATTTCCCAATACGGGTGACACTGGGGAAGTAACAGGTTCTCCTGAGCTTGAATGAAGAGTAAACAGGGGTTTTACTCGCAGTAGAAGAAGAGTAATTTCTGAAACTCAAAGAATAAGTTGAAATCTATTCTTTTGTTTAGTGGAACAGACAGAGTAGCGAATGTTTTTATGTTGTTACTAACGGTTTTCATTTTAGAAAAGTAAAGGAAATAAGTTTTCGTATTACCTTGTGAAGGGAGGGTCGGTCGCTGGAGTTGCACTGACGTCACAGAGAGCCGCGCTGGAATTGGTTGAAACAGCAGGCGTGTGACAGAAGCAGATTGTAAAGGAGGGGTCAGTAGTGAGGAGTAATACTGATGTCACAAAAGGCCGCGCTAGCATTGGTCAGACCACGAGCGTGAGCCTGAGTCTGATTGGTTGATAGATAGAAGTAGCGCTAGGATTTGTCGGAAAAGAATTGTATGTTGAGTCCTGATTTGACTGCGGGAGTGTGTCGTGCTGACATAGGACTCGACGTAGGTAATAGAGCTAGAAGATATACGGAAGACTCTTTCCTATATCGACCGATTGAAATGTTCGGAAGGCCAAAGAAAATGACGTTAATGAAGAAAATTAAAAATTTCTTTAAGAAAGACAAGCCTGTAATGACTAGAGAGGGAATCCCTATTCCGCCACCCAAAACACCTGCTTCCTTTATGATTTTTTTTTTTTTTTTAAAGACTTTTTATTGAAATTTTAAAGAAAAACAAAAAAACAACACAGGTACAATAAATTACCCGATTAGGGCTGCAAATGGACACATCTGAAAACTGAAATAAAACTTAACAGGATACTATATTTCCACCTCTCAGCATCGTCGTCTGTAAATTGTCCCTCCGGACGTGAAGTGATGTGACCTAAAATGGAGTTATCCCCCGTTCCCCATCCGCCGTCCTGCAATATGAATCAGTAAGGTCTACTAGTTGGAGTCTCTCCGGTCATCAGCTATATAAAGTGACTCTAACAACCCCCCCCCTCAACCTCAGCTAACCCCGCCTCCCTCCCCCCCCGAGGCATGTCGCTGGGTTAACAATGTTATACTGATGGATTTGTGAGTAGGACTGTGACGTTCTGTGTCCTATATATCCCAGATCTCAAGTTTCGGTGTCAGGGACAGATGTTCTCTCAGGGTCATCCTGCCCTATCTGCGCTCAGCTCTCTAATCTGTCAGTACCTCCCGAAGTCAGGCGGTTGCTGCAGGGTCCCTCCGCTCAGGAGTGCCAGCGGTGTTGGCCGTTGGGTGCTTCACCAGCTCCACCAGTGCTACCCATGCGTGCGCCGCCTCCAGGGCCTTGTCACTCCCATTTCGCCTAGCCATGCGCAATCTGCAATTCCCCTCCGCCTCTGCCCATTTCACTAACTCCCTGGACCATCGCGCTAAGCTGGGGCCATTCTTTGCCTTCCAATGGCCGGTAATCTCCCTTTGGGCCAACACCAGCCCCAGGTCTATGAACTTGCTAGTGACTTTGGTCTTGGCAGTATGCGGAAACCAATGTAATAAGCAACAGCCTGGTGTCAATGCCACCCCTCTCTCCGTCGCTGCCGCCAGTTCAGATGTCACCCCTCTCCAGTACTCTCCCAGATGTGGGCAGTCCCAAAGCATGTGGAGGAACCCGCTCCCTCCAGGTTACACCGTGGACATGCTGTCGAGCCCCCGAAGTATTCATTCACCTTGCTCGGGGTGAGGTACGCCCTATGCAACACATAGAAGTGGATCAGCTGGAAGCATGCATTCCTAGAACACTTCCAGGCCCTTTCTACCAAGTCCCCCCATGGCTTCTCCTCAATGGGTACACCCAAATCCTCTTCCCACTTGAGTCGCAGGGACGTCAGGGGCTGCCTCAGGCTGCAGGTGATCCTCCTGTAGAGGCACGTGACCGGCTTAAAGATTCCTACCGCCGTTACAACATATTGGCAGGCCAGAGTAGTCTGAGGTTCCGCCATCCTCTCTCGCCAATGCTTTCTAATGGCTGCTGTCAGTGCGGCATGAAGAAGAAAGTCCCCTCTTGGCAGGTCGTAGCGCTCCAATAGATCGTTAAAAGGTAGAAGGCTACCATCCTCAAACAGGTCCCCTATAGTAGTGATCCCTACATATTCCCAGTCCCGTAACCTACCCCAGTCCCCCGTGAGGTAAAGCCTCACATATCGTCAGCGGGATCTCCGGAGCGTAGGGGGTGCGCGTAGGCGCTCGCCTAGTCAGTCGGTTCCAACACTGGCGCACCGCCTGTAGGTCAGGCGGGACCGTTCCATTCCCCATGGGCAAGCGGAGGAGCACCCGGAAGAGCAGTAATAAGGGAGGGTCCGGTCCATCAGGTTCCTCCCGGTGTCGGGTTCGGCGTGCCACCCATTTGGTGAACCATTGTAATTGCGCTGCGTGGTAGTAGGCCTCTAAGTCCGGCAAGGCAAAGCCCCCCTCCCCTCTGGGCCGCTGCATGGTGACCAGAGCCACCCTGCGTCGTCCCGCACCCCACAAGAATCCTGTAAGCAATGTGTTGAGTTGCGCAAACACCTTAGTAGGGATCCATATCGGGAGCGTCCCAAATAAATAAAGGAGTCTGGGCAGTGTGACCATATTCACCAAGGCAACCCTGCCCGCCACCGACAGCGGGAGCTTTTCCCAAAACTCAAAGCAGCTCTTGACCTTACGTACAGCCCGCCCTATATTGCCCTCCAGCATGTCGTCAGGGTCATGGTATATCTGGGTTCCGAGGTAAGGCAAGCATCTAGTTTCCCATGGGACCTCCTCTGCCGGCTTTGTCCCATCTCTGTCTGGGTGTGCCGGAAACAGACAGGATTTGGACCAGTTCACGCGAAGCCCCGCAACCTCTCCCAAAGAGTGCAGCAGTCCCTTAGCTCCCCGGAGGGCCTCCCCTGCGTCAGCTAGGAACAAAAGGAGATCGTCGGCATACAGCGCTATGTGTTGTAGGTGTCCCCCCACAAAAGCCCCTGATAGTGACGGCCCGACCTGGCATGAGCAGCCATCGGCTCCATTGCCAGTGCGAAGAGCAGGGGCGACAGCTGGCAGCCCTGCCTCGTGCCCCTACCCACTTTGCAAGCAGCAGAAATCAGCCCTCCCGTTCTGACCCTGGCGGTGGAGTTGTTGTACAAGATCGCCGTCCATTCCACAAAGCGGTCCCCCAGGCCGAACGCCCTCAGTACCACGAAAAGATATGGCCACTCTAGGCTATCAAAGGCCTTTTCGATGTCGACCGTAAAAATACAAGCCTCCTCCCTGCAATAAGTGGTCGCCCTCAAGACACGCAGTAGCCTCCGTACGTTCATCGCCGTGTTCCTAGTTGGGATAAATCCCGCTTGGTCCACGTGAACTAACGTCGACATGTGGGCCAATAGCCGACTAGCTAAGATTCGACTCAACATCTTATAGTCCAGAATAAGCATGGCAAGCGGCCTGTATGCCGTTCGGTCCCAGGCCGGCTTACCCGGTTTGAGGAGAGGTACAATGGTTGCCTCTCTCGTGGAGACAGGAAGACAACCCTCCCGACGTGCTTTGTTATATAGTACCACCAGTTTCGGGGCCAGGATCTCTACAAATTCAGAATAGAATTCTACCGGAAGGCCGTCCGTCCCTGGTGTCTTGTTCCTTGCCATATGCTTGATGGCGCTACGCACTTCTCCCACCTCAACGTCTTTACCAAGCTCCTCTGCCGCCTCGTTGTCGATCTGGGGAAGCTCTATCCCCTCAAATAACCCCATTCCATTAGCAGCTCCAGGGTCTAGTCTACTCTGATAAAGAGTGGTATAATAGTTCAGAAAGTGTGTGTTGATGGCTTGTTGAGTGTAATACGCCACCCCCCCTGATCTCGAAGCTCCAGAATCGGCGTCCCTCTACGCGCCGGGTTCGCCAACCACACCAGTAGCGCCCCCGACTTGTCCCGTTCTGCTTGGGCCCGATTGGTGTATGCCTTATAATCAAAGGAGCGCAGCCTTTCCACCTGTGTCGCCAGCTCTTCGCGTGCCGCAAGCAGGTCTTCCTGCCTATCGGGTCATTCCGGTCTCTCCTTTTCCAGTTCCCGGAGCCTATTCTCTGCACCCAGCACATCCTGCATCAACACCTTTCGGACTCCCACAACCTCCCCAATGCAGCGCCCTCAAATCTCACTTTTGAACGCGTCCCATTCGATAAGGAGGTTCGATGCAGACCCAGTATTATCTAGGAAGTATTCGTCAATCGCAGATCCAATTGTGTTCTTAAACACCGGATCCTCTAGTGCCTCCGGTCTCAAACGCCAAGTAGGTATGGCGGGTCTTACCCGTATCCAATCCAGCGATACTAGCAGCGGGTTATGATCAGAGATCGTTCTGGTCAAATATTCACTGTGGGTAATCCCCCCATGGACATCTGGAGAGCAAAGGATCGAGTCCAGACGAACATGTAACTCGTGCAACCCAGAGAAGTATGAATAGTCCCTATCCCCTGGGTGATGAGCCCTCCAAGTATCTATCAGTCCCCACTGGCGCTGCCACGCCCCTGCTTCCTTTATGATGATGGAGAAAGGATATCACACGTGTGTATGGTTGGAAAATTGGATAGAGTACACTAAAAGTGATGGAGTTTTAGCTTTTCCGGAGCATGGTACTTTTAATTTAAAGATACTTCAGAATTTGAGAGATCGAATGAATATGCTAGAACCGAGTCCTAGAATGACACAATATGAAGCCTTGGAAGAATGGGAAATTGAGGCATTTGATCGTGAGAAATACAGAAGTGGTCGGAGATTCAGAGGATTTCTACCTAGATATCCATATGAGTCAAGTGAAAATCAAATGAAGCGTTGGAGAAGAGCTGTAGTAACCGAGGGTTTATATCCAGTGTTAATGGCCGAAGAACAGTTAGGAGGAAAATGTAAGGAAAAAACGAAACACATGAATACGACAGGATATGGCGAATCAGATGATGAGCTATTAGAGGATATTTTGATTAAAAACCCTCCACCATACCAAGAAGCACCTAGTAAGGTCACCCCGAGTGCACCAGTGATAGGAATGCCTTTAACCCCACAAATTTTGCATGATGCGTCACTTAATAGGGTATTGCAGGATAATGAGAGAGAGGCTTTAAATAGAACTAGAGAAGAATTAGTTCAGAAAGTAAACCAATTGAATTTAAATGCTGAAGCTTTGACAGTACCTGTGACTATTGGTCCTGTAATCCCATTATATGGAGATAAAAAGACTTGTCAGAAACCTCAAACTGTGACAGTTCCGTTAACTAGCCCCAGAAAAGAAGTAATAATTATGGATGATCAGGCTAGTGAAAATGAATCAATTATCTCATTAATGGATCTCCCGAATGTAGAACCTTTAACTGAAACTCCGAAAACAATTATACCCGCAAATTCAAGAGAAAAGAAATCTTTGGTTCCTATAGGAACTGGAGGTTCAACAGTAGTTACCTCTGAAGATATAGAGAGATGGGCACAGGAAATAGACAACCGAAACCCGCAACCAAAGATTTTCGATATCAGTAGATTAAAAGTAGAATTGGAAGAAATGGTAACTGGCAATGTGAGTATAGAAAGACTGAGCGTTTATAATGATGAGGAATTGTTATTTTTATGTAAGAGTATAACCAGAAGAGCAAGAGTATTTCATGAGAAATTAACAGAAGTTGCTTCAGAAATTGGAATAGATATAGGGAAATCGAAATTATTGCAGAAACCATATCGAGTGGATTTTACTGACAAAAATTTAGAAAGTGTAAATGCTTCTGGAAAGAGATTACAGATAAAAGAGTTAATGAATATTTTGCGAAAATGGGGAGACATTGACAAATGGAGAATTAGGTGGATAAGAAAGAAAGAGGAGGTACAAGCAAGAGAAGCATCAGCTGCATTTCCAGTGAGAGAATCAGATAAGGTTGAGAAAATGTGTCCGATGAGAGAAGTTCCTGGTGGTGGATATGTTTATGTTCCTTGGAGTAGACAAGATATTTTGTCATTTACGAATGATTTTCCCAAGTTGAGAGAAAAACCAGTTGAATGGTATAAACAGGTGGAAAGATTTGTGAAGGTTTCAAAGGTTCTATTGAAAGATCTGGATGGTTTATTTGACATTGTGGTACCTGCTGATTTATGGACAGAGTGTAAGATCACAATTGACTGGCCAAGTGAGGTGTATGCTAGAGACTCAAAGACAGGAGCACCCTCAGAGGTGGTGATGAAGAAATATCATCAAGTAATCACCTTCCTGAAAGGGAAAATCCCTCCTAAAGAGACAGATTGGGTAAAAATAGACAGAACAACCCAAGAGCCAAATGAGTCCGTTCATGCATATTATGAGCGGTTGTTACAGGTGTTTAAACAGTATAGTGGTTTTGAGAACATTTGTGACAAGGATATGGGACATTTTGTGTATCGGTTTGTGTATGGTCTAAAACCGGAGATTAGTCAGATGATTCAGCAGCACATGTTGTGCTGGCAGAGCAAAATAGTTGATGAGATTTTAAAATATGCAAAGTACTGCGGAGATGACATAGAGGCAAGGCGTAGAAAGCTAAAAGAGAAAATGATGTGGGCGAAAGTAAAATTAGCGGAACAACAGGAGAATAAATCTAATATTCAGACTGATAATCAGGTAAAGGAGCAGAGTCAAAATGATCAAGCGGCGAATGGTGGTAAAGTAAGAGGACGGATGAATAGAGAGGAAGCGAAGAAGAAGTTTCCTTGTCATGCGTGCGGAAAGATTGGACATTGGAAAAACGAGTGTAAGAATATTCAGAATAATAATGGGCCAAACCAAAATTTAATTCCACAGATGCAGAATGAAGTACTTATGAATCAGCCGCAGCAGGTAGTTACTCCACAGTATCAGGTGCCACCAGCTCCTATGCCAAACTTTGTGAACTTACAAAAGTACAGTGCGAACACCGGATTTCACGGAGAAAGTGGTAAGAATAACAGAGTGGTTACACAATATTTTTTGCAGAATAATGAAGAAAATTCGGACAATGTGCAATGACGGTGCCTGAGGGGGGAGGAAGAGGAGTGCGTGCTTGGCGCATCCTTGCCGGTAGATCAGTCAGGTCCATTTGTTGATGGGAAAGTTGAAGGTAATGACATCACTTTTCTATTGGATACTGGTGCTACCCGGTCTACTGTGAGAACAGCAGACATCCCAAACCTACCTCTCTCGGGAGAGTCCATCTAAGTTGTAGGAGTGTCAAATCAACAGATTAGAACCCCAATTACAAAACCAATGGAGGTACATACCGGGAATTTTAAAGAAATGCATCGGTATGTAGTTTGTGATTCCAGTCCAGTAAATCTGTTGGGAAGAGATCTACTGTGCAAGATGAATTGCACGATCTATTGTACACCAGATGGTGTCACTTTCCAAACCCCTGATGAAGACGTAATATATAAAATGATGCTAGCTAAGCAAGGTACAGAAGTAGATGGGATGTTTTCATTGATGACTGAAAGTGAATTGTAGGAAGAGTTGAGAACCACAGTGAACCCAGAAGTGTGGGATTTCACAAGAAAAGACATTGGACTGATGTCAGATGTAGATCCAGTTAAAGTGACAGTGAAAGAAGGTGCAGTTTATCCGAACACACGACAGTACAAAATGAGTCCAGAAGTGAAAGGAGGAATTGCCCCAGAAATTGACCGAATGATTAAACAAGGCATTTTAAAAGAAATAATGGGTAGTCCTTGTAATTCGCCAATAATGGGACTCAAAAAGCCTAGTGGAAAATATCGGATAGTACAAGATTTGAGAAAGATTAATAAAATTGTAGTGCCTTGTTGCCCAGTAGTGCCAAATCCAGCAGTGATCCTTTATCAAATACCCTGGAATGCAGGTTGGTTTACAGTAATTGATTTGTGCCAAGCATTCTTTTCTATTCCATTGCACCCAGACAGCCAGTATCTTTTCGCCTTCCGGTTTGAGGATCGTATTTTGGCATGGTACTGAGTTCCTCAAGGGTACACAGAGAGTCCCTCAATTTTCAATCAAATATTGAAAAAGTGTCTAGAGTCATTAGTTATGCCCGGGAAATCAGTTCTAGTTCAGTACATTGATGACCTATTAGTGGCATCAAAAACACGAGAAGATTGTGTCACCGATACAATTGCGTTACTGAACCATTTGGCCGAAGGAGGACACAAAGTGTCTCCAGAAAAATTGCAGTTCTGTCAACAAGAAGTTAGATATTTAGGGCATAAAATAGAAAGAGGAGTTAGAAAAGTGACACCAGAAAGAATAAAAATAATCAAAGAAATGCAGCTACCTCAGACACAAAAGGAGATGAGAATGTTTCTGGGAGTAGTTGGGTACTGTAGGCAGTGGATTAATGGCTTTTCGATGCTAGCAAAGCCATTGATACAATTAACTCGAAAAAGAGCAAAAGATCCCATCCATTGGAATGATGAATGTTTGGAAGCCTTTGTGAAATTACGAAATTGTTTATGTGAGGCCCCTGCCTTAGGCATGCCTGATTATTCAAAAGAATTTGCGTTGTTTTGTTGTGAGAGAGAAAATTGTGCACTTTCAGTTTTAACACAGAGACATGGACTGAGCCGACGTCCAGTGGCGTATTTTTCTGCCACTTTGGATCCAGTGGCTTCAGCCTTACCTGGCTGCTTAAAAGCAGTAGCTGCTACTTGTATGAGTCTGGAGCAAAGTGAGTCAATAGTGATGGGATATCCTGTAAAGGTTTATGTTCCACACTCAGTTGAGATTCTTTTGACAAGAACAAGAACACAACATCTCACTCCTAGTCGGCTGACTAAGTATGAAAGAGTGATTTTGGGAGCAGAGAATGTGACAGTGATAAGATGTACGATAATGAATCCTGCCACATTATTGCCAGATTCATGTTGTGAAGAAGTGAAAGATGAGATTGATCATGACTGTCTGGATGTGACTGAATTGTGTACTAAGCCCCGCCCAGATATAAAAGAAACACCATTGAAGGAAGCTGATCATGAATTATTTGTGGATGGGTCTTGTCTAAGAACTGAAGAAGGAGGATTAAGTGCTGCGTATGCTGTATGTAAAATAACGGGGGTGGTTGAAGCATCCTGTTTACCGGGAGTCAAATCTGCACAAGTAGCCGAATTGGTGGCCTTAAGAAAGGCATGCAAAAGTGGGAAAAATTGGAGAATAACCATATTTACGGACAGTCAATATGGTTTCGGGATTATGCATGATTTTGGCCAACTCTGGATGCAAAGGGGATTTATGACTTCTTCAGTATCCCCTATAAGAAACAGTAAAAATGTAAAGGATTTGTTGGAAGCATTACAATTGCCAAAGGAAGTAGCAGTTGTTAAATGCGCCGCACATCAGTCAGGAAATGACTATGTGGTGGCCGGAAATAGATATGCCGACCAAATTGCCCGATACTGTGCAAGAAGTACAATGCCAATTAACAGAAAAATTGAAACGGGTGAAACCAGCTCCCAACTTATGTTTTTCTCAGTTCCCGAAACGTGGGATGAGGTCAGACAGTTGCAGGAAGAAGTTGAGGAAAAGGAAATCTGGATAAAATCAAGTTGTACAAAAAGAACAGAAGATGAAGTATGGGTGTACTTAGATGGCAGACCAGTCATGCCAGATTGTTTACTCTCTCAAATGGCAAGCGTATACCATGGGACAACACACATTGGCAGAGATTCGATGATCAGATTATTCAGACAGAGTTGGTACAATCCAAAGTTTAGGGTAGTCGCAGAGAGCCTTTGCCAAAGATGCTTAATCTGTCAGCAGCAAAACCCAGGCAGGAAGACAGTGGTCAGTTGGGGAAAGATTGGAAAGGCAGAAGGACCCTTCACCAGATTGCAGTTAGACTTTATTGAGTTGCCTCCTTGCAACGGATTGAAGTACGTGCTAGTCATAGTGTGCCTGTTCTCAAGATGGATAGAGGCATACCCCACAAGAAGAAATGACAGTCTCACAGTTGCTAAACTACTGTTGAGGGAGTTGATACCTCGTTTTGGTTTTCCAGTCACTTTGGAATCAGATAGAGGACCTTATTTTAATAATGAGATAATTCGATTAATCTGTGCTGCATTTAACATTGAACAAAAACTGCACTGTGCTTATCGTCCAGAGGCTTCTGGAATAGTTGAACAGCTAAATGGCACAATCGAATCAAGATTAGGGAAGGTGTGTGCATCCACAATGCTGAAATGGCCAGATGCATTACCTCTTGTACTGATGGGTCTCAGAAGTATTCCTGACAGAAAAACAGGATTGAGTCCACATGAGGTACTCATGGGAAGGGCAATGAGACAAGCATTTATTCCTGGAAATAAATTAATGAATATAACTGATGATCTGGTATTGGACTATTGCAAAGGATTGGCTGAAATGGTGCGTTCTGTCTCTCGCCAGGTTGGAGAAGACGCAGTTGAAAGACAGCCAGACCAAGCACATGATTTGAATCCTGGAGCCTGGGTGCTAGTGAAGAAACACGCAAGGAAGTCGTGCCTAGCGCCCAGGTGGGATAAACCACGTCAAGTCATACTAGTCACTACCACAGCAATGAAGTGTGCAGGTTTACCCAATTGAATTCATGCTAGTCATACCAGAAGAGTTACGAGCCCATCTGAACAACAAGAGCAGCCACTGACTGAACAAGCTGAAACGTCAGAAGTTGAAAGCTGTGAAGCTGAAGAATCTAGAGTGATAGATTCTGAAAAACAGCTATATGACGAACAGCCAGGTACAAGTCAGGAAGAGTGGATACCAGTAATTGAAATACCCGATGCTGCTGTCGAAACAAGAAGAACAACTGAATTAAAAAGACAGGCAGGTAGAGAGGAAGAGTCAGGGAAAGAAGAACACACTCAGGTAAAAACAAACTAAGACATTCAGAAACCTGAGCAGGGAGAGATAGATCTAGAAGAACAGGTTCAGGCAGAAGAAGAACAAATTGAAATAAGACCTGAACAGGAACAGATAGATCTAGAAGAACAAGTTCAGGCAGAAGAAGAACAAACTATAGTAAGACCTGAACAGGAACAAGTAGAAGAAGATCCGAATACAGAAAATACAGAACAAAGACAATTAGAAAGGGAAGCAGAACAAGAACAGATTGTGCCCAAATTAAGGGAAAATAAAAGAACCTTAAAAGAAGACAGAGAAGGTGAAAGTGCAGTTCAGGTCAAAAGAGTTAGAAAAGGAGATAATTGGCCAGGAGGAGTAAAGAAACTAAAATATTATCTAAGAAAATCAGAAAATAAACCAGAGCAAGTAAATGAAGTCACAAGTCAGACGCAATCCAAACAAACCTTAGTAAAGCTTACACAAAGAAGCCCAAGATTGAGAATTCTGAACAGAAAATACAAGGCCCCTGAGTGGACCTATGTAATACTAGAAGAATTTGAAAACTTAGATTTACACAAAGAACCAGAGAGAGTTCATGTTGCACAGATTGATGAAAGCAAATTAAAACCTCCTTAAAATAAAAGAACATTTAGACAAAGAAAGAAAAAAAAAAAAAAGAGAAAATACATTTTCTCAGATTAAAATGGCAGAAATTGAAAACACTGAAAGACCAAAACGAAGTTTGAAAAGAAAATGTTTAAGATTTTGCTTATGTAGTATTATACTGGCATTATTAGTATGGTTATTTCTAACAATAGGAGTACCTTTGTGAATGGAAACAAATAACAAGAATAGTACAATTGTTAATGAGAAGAAAGATTGAATAAAGGGAACTAAAATAGAAATAGGGGTAGAAGATGAGATAAACTATCATAATGAATCTGAAAATGATTCGTCTTTAAATGTGTTTACTAAATTGTTATTTCAGTACGTTAATACAATGGAGATTAGTAATTGTTATGTTTGGATGAAGTTACCCTCATCAGTATCAGAAGGGGTGACGTATCACCATATACCTTTAACATATGCTGTATCATGTAGTGTTTTATCAAGTTTATTTTACATAACAGGGAAACTTCAGTATTTTTATTCAAACTTAGATGTAGTATTTTCAGAATTGCCTATTCGAAAGAATATGAATCCAGTGATTAGTAGTAGAAATGCACAGTTCATGGGTGAATTCTTTTTAACAATGAGTTCAATAGACATAGCCAAAGCACATAAGGATAATCTAACATGTATATTACGTGAAGAAGAAAAAGAATTTTTGAATTTAGTAGAAGAAAGGAGACAGGATTTAACAAAGAAAGCTGCTGAACAGAAATCCCATGTACCTCCATGGGCTGAGAAAGAGGAATTTATGCAAAAGGCGAAGCTCATGCTGCGATGTCCCTAGACTTTGTGAAAAAGGGAAAATTCTGCCTCCATAGGTTAAAGACAGATTATAATAACATTTTCGTTGGTTCCAGTGAATGTGAACACAACTTCGTAATTCTAGGAGGGTGGGGACTAAAAGGGGGAACTGATCCTGTAGTTCCAGGAATGTATTATGTATGCGGGAATAATGCCTATTATAGGTTGCCTGCAAGATGGTACGGAAGCTGTTATTTTGGAAAAGTTTTTCCAAAAATTTATCATGTGGACAGAATCAATGGAATCAATGGAAAATCTAATGGACTAACACGAAGAAGAAGAGCTAGTTTTTCTGAAATAGTAGGTGATATATTTAGTGCATTGATACCCTCAGTTGGAGTCATTCTAAACTCGCGTAAAATTTGCAAATTATCAACCATAGTTGATCGTCTTTCTACAGATACTGCAGGAGGATTCTTAATGATTAATACAGAGATGGTTGCAATAAGGTCTATGGTTTTACAAAATCGTCTTGCTCTTGATATTTTATTAGCAAAAGAGGGCGGAGTCTGTGGTATGTTGAAAATTAAATCTTGCTGCACTTATATTCCGGACAAAAGTAAGGAAATTAAAGGGTACATTAGAAATATTACAAGAATGAATAATGACTTGACCCAACTGGAAGTTGACAGTGTATGGGTGTTAGACCTGTCAGCCCTAGGGTGGTCTTACCCCGTTTTTTTCTCTTTGCGCCTCATTTTTGCCACCATCTTTTTGTTGGACCTAGGTCTCCGGGCGCCTTACCACTGCCAAACAGTGCTGAGGTGCAGGTGCTCTCTCCTAATAATATGGCTGCCACAGGCCCCTGCTACTGCGGAGTGGCCATTGTACATGCACGCACCAGTAGTTAGGATCAGGCTGGGACATACTGTTACTGTATCCTTGCCGTCCCGCCTTTTTGTCACATAGACAGACATGATAGAAGCTCCTGGAACCTTCCAGCCCAGGGAGGAGTTATACTTTGCCGCCTTTCAGGAGGGTCACCTGACCTAGGGGTATAAGAGGAAAGGAGGGAAACCTAACTAGTCAGTTGGGGCACCACTGGACCTGGGGGAACCTCTGCCGGAGTATAGGCTGTTGGGCCTAGGGGGGAACCTACACTACTGAGACTGACTGAGCTTAGGCCCTGCTGTACCCAAGATAGCTGAGGGGCTCTGCCAGCCTGCTGACCTTGCCCAGTGAGGGGGAAACCCAGGAGACCAACTCCAGTGTGCCGCAGGGAACCACCCTGCCTTTTGTGCCCGCCAACTCAACCCCGTACCCTTTCCCCCAAGTTACTGCAAATAAGTAACTGCGACCAAAGGAACTGCAACCAAAGACATCACTACCACCTGTGCTGGGACTGAAGCGCTGAGGACCCTGTGAGCGCTACTTCTACTGGGGGATCACCAGGTAAAGCGCTGGACTGTCACCCCTTGGTGTCCTGTTATAAGCGCTGTGCTTCTAAGCGCTGGACTCCCATAGCCTGTGTCCTGCTACAAGCGCTGTGTGCCCCCTAGTGCTATCCTATCAGAAGCTGCTGCCCACGAGGCTGCTGGCCTGAAGAACCTAACTGTACCACTGAGCGCTGTGCAGCGCGCTCCTGCTATCTGCCAAATATCCCAGCCGCGGCCCCGCGCCAATTGCCAAAGAAGCGCTGTGTGCAAACTCACCACCGCGACCTCTGGGTCGCTGAAGAAGAAGCGCTGTCCCCAAATCACCGCCGCGGCCCTCGCGCCGCTAAGGCCTGAAGAAACTGAGGCCCAATTCACCGCCGCGGCCCCGTGCCGAGAATCGAAGAGCGCTGTGCCCAAGATCAAAGGCTGCGCTCGAGTCCAGGCCGCGCCGGGCCTGCCGCGGAGAAGAGAAGGCGTCACCTAGCAACGAGGGCGCCGGCTGCGCCCCCCTCAAGCCGCGCTACGATTGGCTCCCGGGTCTCGAGGCCTACGGAGGCCCGGGGCCGTCGCCGGCTGCATCTGCGGAGCTCTAGGGGGATCGAGGAGCGTCTTTCCGCCCCCCTCTTCAACGGAGCCTGGAATTTCCCCTGCCATCTTCTCGGCGTTAACAGCGCGCCGATCCGCCTCCCCCGGCCGAAGCCCCATGTGAGAAAGGAGCGGGCTGACCGGGGAGGAGGCGCCCGTCGCCATCGAGGCCTACAAGACTACCGGGACAGAGTGGTGGGTCCGGGAGGCCCTGGGGGTTTCAAATCGTTACGGAGGCCTCACTCCAGCGGCGCTTCCCCTTACATCCTTGCGCTGAGTTTAACTGTGAGAGGAGCAGATGCCTTTGTGCTGCCTCTTTGACTGCTCCCTTCATGATTGAATGCGGGAGGCCGGGCCCTGAATTGAGTCTAGATCTGGCCTGCTTCCCAAGTGCTTTCACCTGCCCTATTGAGCCTGATTACACAGGTGGGTTCCAATTGTACTGCAGAAGTGGCTATTCATATATTTCAATACCTGCATTAGGTTCTGCATTGAATTGGATGTACCTGATTGAGCTGATGCCCATGTTATCACCTGCAATTCATTACCTACAGTGTTACCTGTTTTTCAGAAGGTTATTGCTACTGCCTTTTTTGCCTACAGGACGTGCTAATGTTCTGATGTACTTGAATGAGTTCCCCCATGTTTTAATGTGAAGTGAATTTACTATTGCCTTGAGATTGTCCGCCCTACCTAATGCTCTAACTTGAATTAGATAAAGAGTCTTGTTTTATACATCAGCCTGGTGTGGTGTCTCTTCATTGCGTGCGCATTACTGAGTCAGTGTGAGGGTGTGCTGCACAACTACTTTACACATTGCCTTCGGGTGCCTTCCTGCCTCGCGCCAAGCTACCGTGTCGGAATCGGTGACCCCGGTTCAAACATTGGTGTTCAGTGGTGGGATAAGGACTTGTGCTTGTGCAGCACCCTACAGGGATTCAGTGTGCGCCGCAATTGGACACCGATTTGTACGCAAGCCTAATAATTCGCCCTTCACTGCCTGACTGTACAGGCTCCTGGGTTAACCTGTTGCCTACGTCCTAGTGGTTTTCCCTTAAGTTGTCTGGGGCCCCACCTGTCAGGATGGAGTTCGAGCTGGCCAACCTTGAAATGTATACGGTGGCGCAGCTGAGGGAGTTCTGTCAGGGGATGGGGGTGTCCGTCAAGCGAGGCGCCAAGAGAGAGGAGCTTCAGAAAGCCTTGAGGGCATGGGTATTGGCCCACCCGGGAGGGAGAGTGGTCGAGGAACAGGGGGAGCCGGACGCTCCAGGAGAGCTAGACCTACTGCAAATAGACACCAGTGAGAATGTGTTGCCAGGGAGACGTTCCAGGGCAGGCAGTAGTGTGTCAGCGAGGAGTGTGTCTGTGGAGGAGTACGAGGACAGGAGGGAGGAGAGGCAATTGAGGCTAGAGCTTGCTAAGATGGAGAAGGAGCGAGAAGAGAAGAGGCTAGCCATGGAAGAGAAGAAGCTTGCGCATGAGCTTAGCCTGAAAGAATTAGAGCTCCGAGCATTGCAGATAGGGGCGCAGGGCAACTTGAATGGTGGCAGCGTACCCGCTGAGGCTGCACGAGAGCCTAAGTTCTACCTACCTAAGGAGGTGGTGGCCAGTTTCAGTGTAGGGGATGACATAGACAAGTGGTTGGCGGCGTATGAGGTGTCTTTGGTAGCCCATGGGGTGCCTGAGAGTTACTGGGGGAGGCCTGTATAGGTACATACCTCCGGTGGCAAGGGACACACTCTTGACTTTAGACAAAGGTGATCAGACAAATTACCCTTTCATGAAAGAGGCACTGCTTAAAAAGTTTGGCCTCACTCCAGAGAAATATCGCCAGAGATTCCGCAATAGCCACAAGCTCCCCACACAGAACTGGGTGGATTTTTTTGATTATGCCCGTAAGGCATTGGAGGGTTGGGTGCGTGGCAGCGAAGTGAGTGATTATGAAGGGCTGTACAACCAATTTTTAAGAGAGCACCTCCTAAATAAGTGTTTTCCGGAGCTGCGCCAACACCTGGTGGACCGCAAGCTGACCGATCCGCGGGAGCTTGCAGAGGAGGCGGATACCTGGGTCAGCACTCGGGTGTCCCACAAGGGATCCGGGGAGACCCCCGAAAGGTGGACAGGGTTTTCCCCAGAAGAGAGAGGGGGAGATAAAAGGAAGGAGTTTGTCAAAGGCCCCCAAAATAGACCGCAGGGGAAAGGGGTAGGTTCCCCACCCCAATCTGAATTCCAGAAACCCACTTACCCTGACAAGAGTCAGCAGCCCAGATCTGTCCGGTGCTACGAGTGCGGGGAGGTTGGACACTACAAGGGGGATCCCCAGTGTCGCAAAAGGACCCCAGCCCCCACAGGAGGTAAGAGCCCCGGGGTGGCTAGTGTAGCGCTGGGGGAGGAGTTGTCCCTAGGTAAGGGGGGGTGAGTGGACAGGCTTGACCTTAGTTTCCCTGGGGGATAGAGAGATGGTCCCACAGGTTGTTCAGGTACCCTCGAACACTGCCAAGTACCGGCAGAGGGTCCTGGTGAACGGGGAGGAGGTGGAGGCTCTGAGGGACACGGGTGCCAGCATGACGATGGTAAGACGTCAGCTGGTGTCCCCAGAGCAGGTGATTCCTGAAGTATTCCACCCGGTTGTAATGGCTGACAACAGAATGGGTCATTACCCCGTGGCCCAAGTTCCCTTTGAGTGGGGAGGAGTCTCAGGCCTGTTGAGAGTAGCGGTGAGCCCTGCCATGCCAGTTGATTGTCTGCTCGGAAACGACTTAGAACATACTGCCTGGAAGGAGGTGGAGTTCAACGCCCATGCTGAGATGCTGGGATTACCAGGGTGGACCTGCGTGGTCACGCGGTCCATGGCTGCCCGGCAAGGAACTCAACCCGGGTTGGAGCCTGAAACAATGGCCCAGCCCACTGCTGGACAAGAAGATATCTTTGAGGATGCACCCTGCGAGATGGATGGGGAGCCCGCGGAGGTGACCCCGGAGTCCGCTGAGGTGGATGTTGTTCCCGTGGGGGACTTGCCAACCCCTGCAGAGTGGCAGGTGGAAGGAGGGCCTACCCGGGAGGAATTTTGTCGGGCACAGAGAGAGTGCCCCACGCTTGAAGGCATGCAGCAGCAGGCCGAAGCCCAAGCGAC
This sequence comes from Calotriton arnoldi, assembly GCA_963921515.1. NCBI lineage: Eukaryota > Metazoa > Chordata > Amphibia > Caudata > Salamandridae > Calotriton > Calotriton arnoldi. Next base: position 2,597,451 of record CAWUFW010000518.1, read on the forward strand.
TGGTAAAGAGACCGGTAATTACCATGTTTACTGGGAGGATGACCTCCTCTACAGTGAGCCTAAGGCTCCGGTGCATGGGTCATCAAGGGCCTTAGTGGTCCCCCAATGCTACCGAGCCTTCCTGCTGGAATTGGCACATGAGATACCACTGGCAGGACACCTGGGCCAGGATAAGACATTTGCTCGATTGGTCCCACACTTTTACTGGCCCAGAATGCGAGTTGCCTCTGACACCTTTTGTAAGACCTGTACAACTTGTCAGGCGAGTGGGAAGACTGGGACTAAGTTGAAGGTCCCTCTGGAACCGCTCCCGGTTGTCGGTACCCCTTTTGAGCGGGTAGGAATTGATATTGTCGGGCCAATGGACCCGCCGACTTCTTCGGGCCACCGGTTCATCTTGGTGCTGGTGGACCATGCCACCCGGTACCCGGAGGCAATCCCTCTGAGGACCATCACTGCACCTGCGGTGGCGCGGGCCTTGATGGGGATTTTTACCCGAGTGGGATTCCCCAAGGTCGTGGTGTCAGATAGGGGCACGAATTCCATGTCGGCCTACATGCAGGCCATGTGGAAGGAGTGCGGAGTGACATACAGGTTCTCCACTCCTTACCACCCCCAGACTAACGGGCTCGTGGAGCGCTTCAACAAGACCCTGAAGGGGATGATCCGAAGCCTGCCAGAGGACTTGAGAAGGAAGTGGGACGTCCTCTTACCCTGTCTGCTCTTCTCCTACCGAGAGGTGCCGCAGAAGGGGGTCGGTTTCAGCCCCTTTGAGCTGCTCTATGGCCACCCCGTTAGGGGGCCCCTCAGTCTTGTGAAGGAGGGGTGGGAGAAGTCTTCTAAGAAGCTCCCCCGTGATGTGGTCAGCTACATGCTGGCGTTCCGCAGCCAGATGGCCAAGCTGTGGAAGGAGGCCTCAGACAATCTGGAGGCCAGTCAAGCCGTCATGAAGGAGTGGTACGACCGGAATGCTCGGCCGGTGGAGTTGGATGCTGGACAGAATGTGTGGGTCATGGAGCCCGGAGAGCTTAGCGCCCTCCAGGACCGGTGGACTGGGCCGTAAGAAATTCTGTAGAAAAGAGGCCAGACCACTTACGTAGTAGACCTCAAGACCCCCCGACAACCCCACAGGGTGTTCCACATCAACCTCCTTAAGCCACACCAGGAGCGGTCAGAACTTACCCTCCTGATGGTGACGGATGGGAGTGAAGAGGAGGAGAGCAAGCCTCTTCCGGACGTTCTGGCGGCCCAAGAGAAGGATGAATCGGTGGAAGGAGTGGTTCTCTCCCCATCCTTGACCCTTGAGCAACAGGGGGACTGCCGCCAGGTATTGGAGCAGTACTCCTCGTTGTTCTCCCTCACTCCTGGGATCACGCACCTGTGTACCCATGATGTGGACACAGGGGACAGCCCACCAGTAAAAACCAAGTCTTACCGGCTGTCGGACAAAGTCCAGACCAGCATCCAGAGTGAGGTAGCCAAGATGTTGGAGCTGGGGGTGATTGAGCCTTCCAGCAGCCCTTGGTCTAGTCCGGTGGTGTTGGTGCCGAAAGCGGCCCCCCCGGGCACCACACCAGAACTTCGGTTCTGTGTGGAATACCGTGGTCTGAATTCCGTGACCAAGACGGATGCTCACCCGATCCCTCGGGCGGATGAGCTCATTGACCGGCTGGGAGCAGCTCGGTACTTAAGTACAATTGACCTGACGTCAGGATATTGGCAGATTGCCATGGCGGACGGAGCGAAGGAGAAGACTGCGTTCTCCACCCCCGAGGGCCACTTTCAATTTCGGGTGATGTCCTTCGGGCTGAAAAATGCTTCGGCCACTTTCCAGCGGTTGGTTAACCAGGTACTTTCTGGCCTAGAGGCCTTCTCTGCTGCCTACCTGGATGACATAGCTGTCTTCAGCAGCAGCTGGGAGGACCATCTGGAGCATCTCCAGGAGGTGCTGCAGGCCCTACAGCGGGCTGGCCTAACCATCAAGGCCAGCAAGTGCCAGATTGGACAGGGATCTGTCATCTACCTGGGACACCTGGTGGGCGGGGGTAAGTTGAAACCCCTCCAGGCCAAAATCGAGACCATCTTGGCCTGGGAGCCCCCCAAAACCCAAACGGAGGTCCGGGCTTTCCTCGGCATCACTGGTTACTACCGCCGGTTTGTCAAGGGCTATGGAACCATCGTGGCCCCCCTGACTGAACTGACATCAAAAAAGCAACCACGCAAAGTCATCTGGACGGCTGCCTGTCAAGAAGCTTTTGACACCCTCAAGCACGCGATGTGCACCGCTCCGGTGCTTAGGACTCCGGACTTTGGCAAAGAATTCATCGTGCAGACAGACGCCTCTGAGCATGGCATTGGAGCTGTGCTCTCTCAACTGAATGATGACGGCCAAGACCAGCCAGTGGCCTTTATTTCTCGAAGGCTACTCCCCCGGGAACAGCGGTGGAGTACTATAGAGCGAGAAGCCTTCGCCGTGGTTTGGGCTTTGAAGAAGCTGAGGCCATACCTCTTTGGCTCTCACTTCCTTATTCAAATTGACCACCGACCCCTTCGCTGGCTCATGCAGATGAGAGGCGAAAACCCCAAATTGTTGAGGTGGTCCATTTCCCTCCAGGGGATGGACTTTCGGGTGGAACATCGACCCGGAGTAGACCACGCCAACGCTGACGGTCTCTCTCGGTTTTTCCGCCTTAGCGATGAGAACTCCCTAGAGGTTGGGTAGCTCTCCCCACTTTCAGCTGGGGGGGACGTATGTTCGACCTGTCAGCCCTAGGGTGGTCTTACCCCGTTTTTTTCTCTTTGCGCCTCATTTTTGCCACCATCTTTTTGTTGGACCTAGGTCTCCGGGCGCCTTACCACTGCCAAACAGTGCTGAGGTGCAGGTGCTCTCTCCTAATAATATGGCTGCCACAGGCCCCTGCTACTGCGGAGTGGCCATTGTACATGCACGCACCAGTAGTTAGGATCAGGCTGGGACATACTGTTACTGTATCCTTGCCGTCCCGCCTTTTTGTCACATAGACAGACATGATAGAAGCTCCTGGAACCTTCCAGCCCAGGGAGGAGTTATACTTTGCCGTCTTTCAGGAGGGTCACCTGACCTAGGGGTATAAGAGGAAAGGAGGGAAACCTAACTAGTCAGTTGGGGCACCACTGGACCTGGGGGAACCTCTGCCGGAGTATAGGCTGTTGGGCCTAGGGGGAACCTACACTACTGAGACTGACTGAGCTTAGGCCCTGCTGTACCCAAGATAGCTGAGGGGCTCTGCCAGCCTGCTGACCTTGCCCAGTGAGGGGAAAACCAGGAGACCAACTCCAGTGTGCCGCAGGGAACCATCCTGCCTTTTGTGCCCGCCAACTCAACCCCCTACCCTTTCCCCCAAGTTACTGCAAATAAGTAACTGCGACCAAAGGAACTGCAACCAAAGACATCGCTACCACCTGCGCTGGGACTGAAGCGCTGAGGACCTGTGAGCGCTACTGCTACTGGGGGATCACCAGGTAAAGCGCTGGACTGTCACCCCTTGGTGTCCTGTTATAAGCGCTGTGCTTCTAAGTGCTGGACTCCCATAGCCTGTGTCCTGCTACAAGCGCTGTGTGCACCCTAGTGCTATCCTATCAGAAGCTGCTGCCCACGAGGCTGCTGGCCTGAAGAACCTAACTGTACCATGGAGCGCTGTGCAGCGCGCTCCTGCTATCTGCCAAATATCCCAGCCGCGGACCCCGCGCCAATTGCCAAAGAAGCGCTGTGTGCAAACTCACCACCGCGACCTCGGGTCGCTGAAGAAGAAGCGCTGTCCCCAAATCACCGCCGCGGCCCTCGCGCCGCTAAAGCCTGAATAAACTGAGGCCCAATTCACCGCCGCGGCCCCGCGCCGAGAATCGAAGAGCGCTGTGCCCAAGATCAAAGGCTGCGCTCGAGTCCAGGCCGCGCCGGGCCTGCCGCGGAGAAGAGAAGGCGTCACCGAGCAACGAGGGCGCCGGCCGCGTCATCGGCCGCGCCCCTCTCAAGCCGCGCTACGATTGGCTCCCGGGTCTCGAGGCCTACGGAGGCCCGGGGCCGTCGCCGGCTGCATCTGCGGGGTTCTAGGGGGATTGAGGAGCGTCTTTCCGCCCCCCTCTTCAACGGAGCCTGGAATTTCCCCTGCAATCTTCTCGGCGTTAACAGCGCGCCGATCCGCCTCCCCCGGCCGAAGCCCCATGTGAGAAAGGAGCGGGCTGACCGGGGAGGAGGCGCCCGGCGCCATCGAGGCCAACAAGACTCCCGGGACAGAGTGGTGGGTCCGGGAGGCCCTGGGGGTTTCAAATCGTAATGGAGGCCTCACTCCAGCGGCGCTTCCCCTTACATCCTTGCGCTGAGTTTAACTGTGAGAGGAGCAGATGCCTTTGTGCTGCCTCTTTGACTGCTCCCTTCATGATTGAATGCGGGAGGCCGGGCCCTGAATTGAGTCTAGATTTGGCCTGCTTCCCAAGTGCTTTCACCTGCCCGATTGAGCCTGATTACACGGGTGGGTTCCAATTGTACTGCAGAAGTGGCTATTCATATATTTCAATACCTGCATTAGGTTCTGCATTGAATTGGATGTACCTGATTGAGCTGATGCCCATGTTATCACCTGCAATTCATTACCTACAGTGTTACCTGTTTTTCAGAAGGTTATTGCTACTGCCTTTTTTGCCTACAGGACGTGCTAATGTTCTGATGTACTTGAATGAGTTCCCCCATGTTTTAATGTGAAGTGAATTTACTATTGCCTTGAGATTGTCCGCCCTACCTAATGCTCTAACTTGAATTAGATAAAGAGTCTTGTTTTATACATCAGCCTGGTGTGGTGTCTCTTCATTGCGTGCGCATTACTGAGTCAGTGTGAGGGTATGCTGCACAACTACTTTACACATTGCCTTCGGGTGCCTTCCTGCCTCGCGCCAAGCTACCGTGTCGGACTCGGTGACCCCGGTTCTAACAATGGGGAAGATTAACAAAGAGTATAACATCAATAGGGAATTGGTTTACTAATTTTGGAAAAAGTTTTCTAGGTCAAATAATCTTACCAGTAGTTGTGATAATGACGATAGTCTTGATAGTAATGATCACATGCAAATGTTTCAGACGCAAGGGAAAGAGAGGGATACATGTAGAAAGGGAAAAGGGAGAGAAACGAAAGAGAGAATATGAAGAGATTCAACTGGAAGAAATGAAAGGAAAGCTATACAAAAGGATGAAAAATTTAGAAGGAAAAGAAGTAACTGACGAATTGATGAAAGAGAAAAGAGAAAACTGAGATGTGCTAAAGTTGGCACCTGGGAAGGGATGGGTAATTTTGTGATGGCTCAAAATGCCATCAGAGAGGGGATTGATGGAGCAAGGTCTCGTAAGAAAGAGACTTGTTCAGAGGCGATCCTCTCGTTTAATTCATTAACGAATTACTAACCCTGTTTTGTAAATAAATAACACGCACCACACGAACACGAGGGTTAGCGAAGCTTGCTTATGTGTGTACTAATGCAGATAACAATGAAGACGGACTAATTCCGCTTTTAACGGGAAAAACTGTTGTGCGCATGCGTCAATTGCATCTACGCAATATGACAAGGTAACGCTTGGAGGGAAATTTTAGCGCATGAGCAGAAGATACTAATATGGAGTCTTGAAGACTCGCGTGCATGGCATCTGCTCAGCTGAAACTAAAACAAGCTATTTTACTAATGCTAATGCGGGCAAAGTATTAATAAATGAATTGGGATAGAGTAGAGGTGGGAGGTATACAGTGTTACCATTTATTTGTGAAAGTAACATTTGTCTTTTTGTCTTTATTATTAGAGAGCATTTGGGCCTTTCACATATAGCCGAATTGAGCTGAGTGATTCAAAGTCTGCGCATGCCCACAAGAAAGTTAACCCGGAAGGATGACAGGAGTTTTGATTGCAAGCCAAGGACGAGAATGATGTGCCCTGAGAACGGAGGATGAAGAGTTCAGCAAAGAAGACTCTTATTCATGCTTTTAATAAAATGTTGCAAATAAAGTTTGGACATGTATGGGAACGCAAGAGATGAATAAAATTTAAGGGGATGGTTTTGTGAACAATGTTTTAATAGAATAAAGCGTCATGTAAGCATGGTGTGATGATCTTTCCCCCTCGCCTGACCAATTAGATTTCGTATTTTTACGACATTGAAACTTTAGTGGGTGGTACATGAAGAACGAAAGGTATAATTGAGGTAGCTTTAGTTAGTTAGAGAGAAGCGAAGACTGCAGAGCTCGGGATGCTGTCTGGGAGTCGGGGATGCTGTTGCTGAGAGAGATACTAATGAAGAATCGAATGCAGAACCTGAAGCAGAACTTTCTATCCTAACTTAATTGGGTTAGATCAGAAGATCGCGGAAGAATCTCGAGGAAGAAGAGAGTGTCAGAGAGGGGTGCGACGCAATCGTCGGTATTCTAGAGAGGTCATCTATCCTGTCCTGAATCCTGTCCTGAAGTCTTTGTCTCCTGACCTATCCCGGGGGACCCTTACCAGCCCTTTGGCCAGGGGGTTTGGTCTTCACACCATTCTTGGTAATTATAATTTCATGTTATCTGTAGATGTTCTTTTCTCTCTATCCTCTCCTTTTCTGTGCATTAGTCATTGTATAAGTCCGAAATATATGCTTGATGTTTAATCAATTGAATTTTCTCCCCTAAAATAATGGTGACTGTACTGTACTTTTGAGATGATTCACATGCATTTAATTTAGATAAAGTTTTAAAAACTTCCCGAGTCTGTGGTTATTTACTTTAAAATTAAAGAATAGTTAAGAGTTATGTTAATTATCACCATCAATTAGTTCAACTAATGGTCCATCGACCAGAGGAAAGAACTTTTTGATCAGTGAAAGGTTAGTTAGGAAAAGTGAAATAACTAATCTTGAGAAACATGAAATTTTAAACTAAACCCCAGCGGTCTACTCAATTGTGTGTTTTTATGGGCCCAGGTGAGTATATGGTAGTGGAGTATCTGTTGTTGGTATACCGCCGGATCACTACCAAAGGGGCATTAGGGATGGAACACCTTATTCTGCTTCGGTGTTGACTTATTCGCGTTTTGATTGGTTGGCGAGTTTGTCCTATGTACGGTAATTGGCAAGGGCACCATATACAGTATACAACATTCCGTGTTTTACAGTTTGAGAAAAAATTGAGGGATTGTTCGACGTTCCCATGTTCAAAAGTGTTATTATCGAACGTTAGGGCACACGCTACACAGTTGCCACATCTGTGATGGCCTTTGAGTTCAGGTAACCCCCACACTCATTCTAACGTCCCAGGTCTTTGCCTAGTCTTGCCTTGGGTCGAGGAATGCACAAGGTGATCTTTAATATTCTTGCCACGTTTAAATGCAAACATGAGTGCTTCCATAGAAGGGTCTATATTCTGAATAAGATGCCAATTCTTTTTGATTAGCTTCCGTATTTTGTTTGTATGTATCCCAAAGGTTGTGACACACATCAATTTTTCAAGAGGGGTTTTCTTTCTTGGAGTCAATAGTTCCTCTCTGGGACAGAACCATGCTTGTTTGAGTGAGTTCCTCACTATTTTCTTAGGGTAGCCCCTGGCGAGCAATTTGGCTCTCAGAATCTGTGCCTCCCTCATGTAGTCCTCTTTACGAGAACAGTTTCTCCGGAGGCGGAGAAACTGGCCAAATGGTAATCCATCTCTTAACGCACGAGGGTGGTTGCTGTTATAAGAGAGGAGGGTGTTTCTTTCAGTGGGTTTCCTGTGAAGACTCGTGTACAGTGTACCATCATTGTGTTTAATAGTGAGGTCCAGGAAAGCAATTTCTGATTTGTGTATGGTTGATGTAAATATAAGGTGCTCTTGGACGTTATTCAGATATTTGACAAATTCATGGAAATCATTTTCAGTGCCAGACCAGATTAGAAAAATATCATCGATGTAACGTTTCCAACACTTTATGTTTGGATGATATACATTCTGTGCAGATAGGGCATACTTTTGCTCAATGAAGTCCATGTAAATATTAGCTAGGTTTGGGGCAAAAACTGCTCCCATTGATGTCCCAGAGCACTGCTGATAATACCTCCCATCAGAGAGAAAATAGTTGTATTGTAACGCAATGCGCAATAGGAAGAGAATAAAGCTTGTGGGGACTTGCAAAGGACGTGTTCGTGTCTCTAATAGTTTTTCAATTAGCTGAATACTCTCTTCTTGAGGTATGTTCGTATATAGTGATGTTATGTCTAGCGTGGCCTACCAGTCTGTTTCTGCATTGAAGGGCCTGTTATCCACCAGATTTATCATAAACATACTGTCTCTTACATACGTCTCTTGTATAGGGACAAAGTCCCTTAGGAAGAAATCAATATATCTGCTAATGGGCTCTAAAGCTGAACCACAGCCCGATAGAATGGGGCGCCCAGGGGGATTCGTGATGCTTTTGTGAATTTTGGGCAAAGTATATCAAACAGGGGTACGAGGGCTTGCTGACAACCAGTACCACGTGGTAAGAGAGCCTTCAAGCAAATTAATTCCCTTTTTTAATAACATTATAGCCTTGATAATTACTGGGTGTTGTTACATTTTTTTAGACACCGTCTTTGGACATATATTTTGGCCTTTACACCATCGGATACTGCTGACTGCTAGTACCCCTCCCTCCATAGGGTAAATCCCATACGCATAGCTGATGATGCCTAGTGGTTTTTCCTGGTACTCATGCCTAGTGTAAATAATTCTTTAACTTTCTGTCCATACAGTGCCCGGCTGGGCCCTTTCACTCCCACAAGGTGCTCACTACACGATCTAACAGTCAACCCCAGGTATGATTACCGATTTTGTAATACAAATTCGGTTACAGTCTGTCCATCCCCTGCATTTTCTTCCCATTGATACATTGGTTATCATTCTTTCAGGTGTCCCATCATTGATAGGTCTTGATGAGACCCCATATTGATAGCTGGGTCGAAACGTCGTCGACAACTTGAAGCGAACCAATTCTCAGCTCCTACTACTATACTAGGAGGCTGCTAACATTTACTTTATATTAATTGAATGGTCGTTTTTTTTTTAAAACAGATTTTATTGAGTTTTCATTAAACAGACACAGTGCTCAGTTACATATCGCAGTAAAATCCAATAAGTATTGCCCGGACTTGGACAACCAACTGTATAATATATTGCATATCTGATAGTTATAGTGTTAGGTATCCAATCATCGAAGACAATCGGTGGCCGACCTCTGCGTAGTCCACACAGGTGCCGCCACATTAATAATAATTTAACTTGATGTGCCACTACTTATAACCAACTGAAACCTCCCCACACCCTCCCCCCTCCCAACTGTCCTGGAGAGTCACATTCTTATAATTGCTTTTTAACACAGATCCAACCAGAAGCATCTAAACACCATATCTGTTAAAGAAAGAACAGTGATTCAAGATGGTAAGCCAAACTTGCAATCCAGACACATTTCGTTTAGAGCATATTGTTTTGAATTGTTATGGTTGTGATTTCGGGGTATTATCGCTAGGGTGCAAATCAAGTTTTTTTACGGCTTCCAGCATAATGTCGCATTCCATGGCTATCGGGTTTTTACGTATACCTCTGGCTTCCTCTCTTCATATTGCAGCGCTTTCAGCACTGCCCCATCTAACCAGTTCGCAATGCCAATTGTATTCCGTGGGTGGTTTCATTGATTTCCATCTCATAGTGATGGCTCTTTTTGCTAATATTAGGGCTAGATCCGTAAATCTATTTTGTACCTTGTATTTAGTCGACCTTCTGTATAATCCCAAGATACATTCCTCCACAGTGTTACCTACTTCCCTTTGTGTGGCTGCTAATGTATGTTGCCTAATGGAGTCCCACAACCCTCGTATGCGGGGGCACGCCCATATCATATGTAGTAAGTCAGCTTCTTCCAATTGACATCTAGGACAATGGTGTTGTGTGTGCGGGAACATCCGGTTTAGTCGTTTGGGGGTAAGGTATGCTCTGTGGAGGAGCATGGTCTGTATAAATTTGAATTTTGCGTTTCTAGACACTTGCTTAGGATATTCTATTATTCGGGCCCAGTCTTTATCCGACAGTTCCCGCCCTGTGTCCACCGTCCACTGTGTAGCGTGTGCCCACATAAAGCCACTTGATAAGATGCCTTCCACTGCCCATGTAATATAGGGTCTTGATTAATTCATGTGTTGGGGGTTCTTGTCTCCGAGGGGCCCATTGTGCCTTAACATATTGCAACAGAGCAGCATGTAGTAGATACAGGTGATATGGCGCCCCCGTTTCTCTCACGAAGTTGTGATGGTACATGAGTATCCCATTGTTGAATAGGTCATTCACTGTGCTAATCCCCACTTCGTGCCAAGCTGTGATTCTGCGCTTTGTTATTGTTCCAGTGGCCAATGGGATCCCCACTAGCGGAATGTTTCCAGCATAAGGTGGGTGCGAAGCGGTGTAGTGTAGTGTCGCTTTCCAGCATTGCATTGCTGTGTGTAGTAAAGGCGGCAGGTTTTGGGGGGGTTTTAGTATGGGGCAACAACAGCGTGTGTAGAGTACCCTGTTCTATATCGTGTATAGTATATCCTATTTCGTGCAGGTTGCGGCCAGCAGTCCAATAAGATAGCCATTGCAACTGGCTCGCGTAGTAATAGGCTTTAAGGTCTGGGACTCCCAGGCCCCCTCTGTCGGTACCTATTTGTAACTTTTTAAGGCTTACTCTGCGTCTATCCGACCCCCATAAAAGATCGATCAGCATAGTGTTTAAGAGTTTAAAGGTTGCGTGTGGGATCAGTATTGGCAGATTTGCGAAGTAATACAGAAGGCGCGGGAGAACTACCATCTTGGAAATGGCCGCGCGTCCCACAACAGAGAGCGGGAGTGTGGTCCAGAAGGTAATACTCGAGCGTATGGATCTAATCGCTCTGTTAAGGTTACCTATCAGCATATCTGTGGGCGCCCAATATATTTGTATACCCAGGTACTTGAACGTTTGCTGTGCCACTGGGAGTGAGTAGGGCCCAAACGTAATTTCCACTGGATGTGTGTCTTCGTGAAAGAAAAAGACATGTGACTTCATTGCGTTAATAGCCACACCCGATATCTGTTCAAACCGTGTAAAGATATCCGGGATGGGATCCAAAGGATCTCGGAGGTCTCTCAAGTATAGTATAATATCGTCCACATAAGCAGAGAACAGATGTGTTATGGCCCCGATCTGGACACCGAGCCGATGTGCCTCCGTACGTAGCTTAAGTGCTAGGGGTTCTAGCGCAAGGATGAATAATAATGGTGATAGCGAGCACCCCTGTCGCGTGCCCCTATATATCGAGTATTCGTTTGAAATGTGTCCCCCTGTGCGGGCGCGGGCAGTGGGGGCTTCGTATAATAATCTAAGCCATTTGAGGTATTCTATTGGCAGACCAAACTTCCCCAGTGCTCTAAACATATAGTCCCACGTCAGCGTGTCAAACGCTTGCCGCAGGTCAAGTGATATACATCCTGCGTGTTTATTATGTTCTGGGGCCGTCGACATTAGATGATGTAGGCTCCTAAGATTTAGCGATGTACTGCGGGCTGGGAGGAAGCCGTCTTGGTCCGTGTGTATGAGTTTATTTAAGTTTGGGAGTAGCCTATTTGCTAATATTTTACTGAGTATTTTATACTCTGTCACCAATAAGGACAACGGTCTGTATCCCGACATATCCATTGTGTCCCTACCCGGTTTCGGGAGTGAGACCACTAGCGCCTGCGCTGTGGAGAGGGGTAAGCTGCCCAACTCCAGTGCTTTATTATATAGAATCTCCAGTTGGGGGACAAGGACTTCCGCATATGTGACATAAAATTCGGCCGGGAGCCCATCCAACCCAGGGGTTTTGTTGCGTGGAAGTCCTTTTATTGCTATTTTGATTTCCGTCTTAGTGATGGGGCCTATCATCGCTTTCTGGGCAACTGCCATCAGGCATGGGTAGGGCAGAGCGTTCAAGAAATTGTCGATGGTGGTACCCTGTACTGCATCGGGTTTGCTATATAATGTACCATAATATTGACTGAAGGCGACGTTTATATCATGTTGAGTATTAACTGTAGCTCCCGTGGGTGTGTTAATTTAATTAATTATAGTGGTAGGAGGGTCGTCCCGTATTAGTTTGGCCAGTAGCGTCCCAGATTTGTCCGCTTCGGTATGTCGTAATTGCGTGTAGCTTTGGTAATCTATGACTCTAAGGGTCTCTAGTAGTTCCGCATGTTGGATACGTATTTCTTGTAGGGGGGGCCTGTTTGTCGGCATTGTGTGTGGCTTCTTGCTCCAATGTATTCAATTTGTTCTCTGTATCTATGAGGTTTTTGTGGACCTCCTGTCGAGCGCCCACTATCGCACTTACTGCCTTACCCTTTATAAATGCCTTGAAGGCGTTCCATTCAACTAGGATAGTGGATGCGGTGTTGCTGTTCTCTGTAAAGTATTGTGTGATTGTATCAGCTATTGTAGAGCGGCTGAATGGTCGTTTCTGTACAAAATATTGAAACCTTGTTTTTATGTCACAAAGAGTCACAATTCATACTGATAGGTTTCACTTTCACTTGGGGCACCATGCACTTGATTCAAAAACAATGTGAATATATTATATAAATTTCCTTGTTTCTCTACAAACCCTCTCTGACATCTCTGTACCTCCGATTAATTGCGATTGCGCTGATATATAATTAACTATTAATCACTGAGTGTCCACAGGAACCACTGTTTTCTGTTTAATCGACGGGAGCTCACAGCACGGAGCTCAGGCGGTACGCCTCTTATGGGGTCCATTCCCTGGCCATGCCCTGGAAACACTGTATTAACAATCAGACTTCCTCTCACTTCTCGAACCCCATTCTGGCCAATATTATAGCCCCTGCACTCATTTCTTACTTCACCTAAGTAATAAACTCTTCTCTCCGCCAAGGCGTGGTGCCTGAATGTCTGAAAAAAGGCCAAGTCATCCCTCTGTTGTGTTGGCCTGTACATTAGGCCAACATGCAGTTCACTGAATAACAGTTGAGGAGACAGCTATGGTTCCGTACTGGTGCGTGACTGATTTCTCAGCCACGCCCGTGCGCTTTTATTAGGCGGGCGAGCGGTGCGCCGGATTAGACCAAAAAAACGCATGTAGGTAGGTAACAACAACTAGACTACCCTGCTCTACATATCAGGGTGTGATACATTACATTACTCCCCACCTTCAATAGAACAAAACAGCAACACTCTAGAACAGGGGTTGTATTCACAACAAACACATTGGAAACAGTTTACCAGATTTAGACAGTGTGTCCTTCTTCAAGGATGGCTCATAGTTCTATCTAGCCTTCACACAGGAAATTTTTCAAACGGGTGGAGGGCACAGGATTGTCTCTCAGGTGGTATCTCGGATGGTCACCTCTGCCTGCGGAGTTCTGGGTAGCGGATGTTGTTGCGGAGGTGTCCTCAATGGTTCTGTCAGAGGTGATTGGGCTCAGCCTTGCTCTGTCAGGACTGCCAGGGCCTTACGCTCTGGTCTGAGCAGGGGTTGATGGGGACACCCAAGCATCGTTGTCTGGCGAGTTGGTAGAACACGTAGGGGAGGTGTTTTCCTCCCTAAAATCTCCTTTTGCTCTTTTGAAGAATGAGATGTTACAGGTGAATTCTTCATCTCATTGACGAGCAGTGACCATGGTGCCTCTCTGCTTGATGACGTCCCAAGGATGACACTTGAATGGCAGTCTGAATTGGCTTCTTGGATATCGGTCCTTTACAAATACCAAGTCACATGGCTGGATGTTTGAGGACTGAGCTCTTTGACTGCTGCTGGCCCAATTGCTTGTCTCTATTCTTCTGTGAAGAACTGTAGCACCATTGATGGGACCTGGTGTCCATCCAGGGTAGTGGGGGATGGTATCGGTAACTACCTGTTCCATACTGGTGTGTCCTGGGGCTTGACCTGTGGTGGAGTGTGGAGTCTGTCGATATTCTCGAAGGAACCCATAGATGGCCCTCTCCATGGGTTGTTGATCAGCATATGCAATGCGGATCACATTGTTCAGGGTGCAAATAAAGCGCTCCATCCACTTCTCCATTGGCTTGTGGCCAGTGGGGGGTTATCTTGCAGTGGTGGATGCCCCAAGACCGGAGGTAGTCAGCAAACTATTGGCTTTGGAATGATGGCCCATTGTCAGTTTTTAGTTCTTTCATGAGTCAATGGGTGGCTATCATATCCTCCATCTTTGAGATGACATCTGAGGCTGCTTGGGATCCCACGAGTTCAATCTATGGATGTTTGGTGTAGTCATCTATTAGGACTAGGGTGTAGCGTCCATCTGGAAGACAACCAAAATCCAAACTGGTGTACTCCCAAGGTTGCCAAGGGCCTGGTTCAGTGAGTTCCGGGGCCGGTGCTTCAGGGGATCCTGATACTTGGCACCACTGGCAGGACCTCACTGCTGCCTCTAATATTTTATCCATGCATGGAAACCAGACCTTTGTTCGGAGCCTGTTCTTGGTCTTGACTATGCCTTGGTGGCCATGGTGGGCAAGCTGCTTGGTCAGTTAGGCTGTAGGGTATCACTAGGTGGGGTCCTCTTAGCAGACATCCACTGGCATCAGTCGTGAGTTCCTGGCGTACATTGAACAGGGATTCCAGAATTGTTCTCGCTTAGGGGGTCCTCTCCGATATGTGCGTCTTTAGATTGTGCCACCTTTCTGATTGAATCGCCACAATGGCTAACTGCAGGCATTCGTTAGCATGAGTGGCTAACATTATGTGTCAAGAGACAGCGGAGTGGTCTAGACCTCTCAGCAACATACTGGACGTATACTTCCGATGCATCTGCATCTTCTGCTTCCTTCTAAGTAGCCGCTTCGGGGTGGCGGGAGAGGTAGGCAGCTGGATTGTTTGCAACCGGCTAGTATTCCACCCGGCAATCATACTCCTGTAATTGGAGCATCCACTTCTCGATGCCGGGTGGCGGTTTGGATGCTGAGCCTTGAAATAGAGGCACAAGGGGTTTGTGGTCAGTGTTGACTACAAACGGGTGTCCATAGATGTACAAATGGAAATGCTTGCAGGCCCAGTGTATGGAAATGGCCTCTTTCTCGATTTGAGAGTATTGTTGTTCTGTCGCAGTGAGTGACCTGCTGGCATAGGCCATGGAAGTCCAGGCGCTTTGTTGTTGAGTGAGGACGGCCCTTTGCCTTTTTGGGCTTGGACCGAAAGCAATTGTCATCTGTTTCAGGGGGTTGAAGTACACCATTGTGGTGTATGCTGAGAGGGCTTTCTTTGTTCGCTGTAACGCTTCTTGTGCTGTTCCCTATGTCCACAGGGTTGTGGTCCATGTGAGTTGAAATTGATGACCTTGATAAACCGGCAAGCATGTCTTGGATGGTATTTTTTAATACTTCGGTGGCACTTGATATTCTGAAGTTGAGGCGATGGTCTCTCCTGAGGCTGACATGGGATGAAATTGTCGTTATGTACCTTGAGTTGGGATGAAGAGGTAGCTGGTGGTATTCTGAGCAAAGGTCGACCTTCGAGAACCATTTTGCTCCATGGAGCTCTCCTAGGTTGTCGTCGACCATGGGGGTCAGATGCCGTTCTTGTTTGATTGTGACATTTGGGAGCCTCATGTTCACTCAGATGCAGACATCCCAAGGTTGGTTTTGCTTCTTTGTCACTACGATTGGGGATACCCACGGTGTAGGGTCGTTCACTTTTTCAATAATGTCAGCTCGCTCAAGCTTCTCTAGATCTTCCTCCACTTTCAATCTGAGGTGGAATGCGATGCGTCTGTGTCGCAGGGCTTCTGGTCGATATGCAGCCACATGTCTTTGTCTTTCAAACAACCGATCCCTTGGAACACTTCCACGAACTCCACAATGATGTTCGACAGCTCCTCAAATTACACTCCGAATGCAAAAGAGAACAAGTTTAGAATTTCCGCAGTGTGACTGCTGACCAGCATACCATGAACTCCATCCGCCACATAGATGGTGGTGTCTACGCTTGGTCCTCTGTGGGACACCGAATGACTTGGAGCTCCAGAGCATGGGCAGGGGTCGTGTTGGAACTGGCCCTTTTTGCAGGGTCATCCCAAAACTTTTTGCCTTCCTCCTGTATTTTTTCTGACTTGTTTATGTTAGTTTTATGTCTCTGGGCACTTTACCACTACTGATCAGTGCTAAAGTGCATGTGCTCACTCCTGTAAACTTGGTAATATTGGTCTACAGTACACCTGTTTGGCTATATATAGTTTATCTATAAGTCCCATGTACAATGGTATCCTATATACCGAGGGACTGTAAATTAAATGCTACTAGTGGGCCTGCAGTGCTAATGCGCCAACCACAGAAGTAGCCTTTCAAACCTGTCTCAGGCCTCTGCCACTGCAAGACCTGCGTGCGCAGTTTACTGCCACAGTGACTTGGCATTTAAAGTGCTTGCTAAGTCTGGAACTGTCAGGATCTCACCTGTATTTCCACAGGAACGCCATGAAACTGAAGAATGGTCCGCAACGTCCCTGAACCACCTATTACGCCTATTTCAGAAGTAAGCAATAAAAGGTGATCCGGGGAAGAAAGGAAACAAAACAAGGAAAGGAGGGGAAAACAATCCTTCGTCACTATCCAGCAGCAGCAGGAGTACGTCAAGTGAAACAAAAAGCTGTGAATAAGAAGGAACACACATTAGGCTATAACAAGGCACACCTTCTTTTCTACTCTTGTGTAAATTCCGCTTTTACCTAAAACATCCCTTCTTCTATCACAGGAAGTAGAGAAGTGTCGTGGTGTCCCAACATCTATGTACTGCTGCAAAGGTAAGACAGTTAGATAACATACACAAGAGTATCACCAGAAACTGTAATTCAAGTAAGTGCACCTTGCCCACCTCTTTAATAGACCTTACTTCAAGCTAAACTTCTTATGGAAATATGCACTTGAACATAACAATTGTTTTCCCCCTTTTTAGGAGAATCTCTCCGATACTTCCTTTGAGGACAACAGGACCTTCGAGAGAATGAGCAACTCTAGGAGGGTTCCGGTCCCCACATCAGGTAAGCGAGAGGAATATAAATAATTAAACGATAGAAAGTAAATGTCAGCGCTTCGGCGCTATTACTGTAACCACGGTGAGAGGGTGTTCTAAAAGTCTGCCTTGTTGTCTCCTTGTAGGGTGTCCAGGAGCCAGACAGAGAACCGGTGCGGTTTGACTGACCGGAAGAGAGGAGATCCAGAATCCAGGCGGGAAAGGAGTAGGTAAGAGATTTGATCTCTTTTTTGGAGTGCAGGAGTATCCAGGAGCCAGGCAGGAGCGGAGTCAAAAATGAAGCGAGCCGCCGGGATCGTCATACGCGACGCGGGAGTGAGGGACCGCGACGCACCGGAAGAGGTGTGGCCGAGTACACGAGAGCCGGAATCAACAGACGCGAAGCGCGGTTGCACGGAAGGAGCCGGTATTTATGCTGCCTACGCATGCGCGTTCACCAACTAGCAGCCATGATTGTAGTTCAGGGACCTCCCGGACCGGCAAGCGTGACAGGAACTCCCCTTTTACTATAGGTCATAGGTAGCCCTATGGGTAGGGTGCTGTGCAGGTAAAAGGAAGGACATGTGCCTTTGTTGTGTGGCATGTCCTGGTAGTGACAAACAGCCTATTTGGTTTCTCACTGCTGTGAGGCTGCTCCTCTCTTAGGTTTGCATTGGGAATTCCCTGATATGTGTGTTCAGTGGTAATTTCTATTCTGGAAGGAGTAGCGCTTGCCATGTTTGGTATGTTTGGAATAGTGGTTATAAATCCTGCTTATTGTTAAAAGCTGATTTTTATTACTATTTTAGAAATGCCACTTTTAGAAGTGGGCATTTCTGTGTGCTTATGACTCAATGTGCTTTGCAGCCTGACTCCAGTCAACATCTGGTTTAGACTGACAGGGGCCTGTTTTGTGCATTCATTCTAGACAGTCACAGAGGGAGCTAAATTGTGCCCTGCATATCCTGATAAGTCTTACTTGGCTAGAGTGGTCGGAGGAGTTGTCACCTGCACCTGAATAGGGCTGTGCCTGCCTTTCACAATGCTGTCTCCGCCCCCCTGTAGTGTGTCTGGAGCCAGGGCTGGGGATTGAATGGGGGTGTTGTGCACTTCTGAATTTGTATTGAAGTTGCCTCCACTTAAAAGACATTATGAGTATAAGTACAGGGGCTCTGACCCCATGTTTTTAGACACTGTGTGGGACTTGTAACCAGATGCTGCTGGCTCTACTAACTGCACATTGCCAGAAGGAACTGCTGTGCTGCCAGGAAGAACCGCCATTGGACTGACTTGCTTGGTGTGCTGACCTGTGGCCTGCTGGGCTACCAGAAGGACTGCAACTTTGCTGAATGACCCTGATGTGCTGGTCTGCCTGCCTGCTCCTTGCTTCTGCCCCCAAGTTTTCTCCAAGGAGTGCTGGTTTAGGCCCCTTGTTCCTGTTAGTATAGCGCGTGGTGAGCGCTGTTGGAGGCTCTGGTGTTTTCCCTCATCATGTGCCTGGATAGCTGTGTAATGCTCCTGTGCCTCTAACCTCTGGGCAAAGTTAGTGTGTGGTTAGCGCGTCAGTTTAAAACCAGCACTTGGTGAAGCGCTGTTCCTGGATCCCCCAAGAGCAGCCTGTCTATTACTTCTGCTCTTCTCCTCCCGCTGGACTTGCACTGCACGAGCTGAGCGCGTTCATCATCGTGCCCACAGAGCTGTGAGGCCGGGTATTGTGTTTATGTCCCACGCCACAACCCTGAAGACCGGCCTTTCCCAGATTGCCAGGCTTGCTTCCCGAAGCGGGCTGGCTGAACAGGCAGAGCGGGCTCTGCCAAGATGGTCACCACGGCAACCAGGAAGCATAGCTTCGTGGTGGTGACCCGCCCCAGAGTCGCGTCTCCAGCAAGTACTCAAGGCTGCCTAGCGGGTAGGATACTGCTGTGCCCCAGCCCTGCCTGAATCGGCGAGGGTCCAGTCCGACTCTCTTTCCTCAGCACGAGCTCCGTGTGCGAGACCCGCCCAAGATCCTGAATGGGTTTTGGGTTTCTGGGGAGACCGGCTACCTTGCTTTGTGTCCCTGATGACAGGGAGGACCGAGAGGCCTCCCTTTACGGGGAAAGTCCTCTATGGAGGGCCCCACTTCATTGTGGAAAACCATCAAGTACCGTAATCCCGGGTGTTGATGGGCAGATGGCCCGGTAACCTGCGCCTGAGGAACAGTGTACCATATTACTGCTAAGAGGTGAGCAGTAGTACCCCTATGTCCTGCATGGAATCTAGTTTTGCCTTATAATGGGAGCACCGGGGAACTGTGCTCTATCATGTTAGGGTGGTCTGGATGGTATAGATGTGTTCTTGGGGTTTCTGAACTAAATCTCTATATTGTACATATCTGGGCCCTGATGTAAAGAAGTATGTTGTGCTTATGCCGGGAGCTGCATCATATGGAACAGTGATGCGTGGTGATTCATGTGTTTTCGCTCCCTAACCTAATTGCTGCATGTCCAACCCTAATGTTATGATATGTGTCCTTTTATGCCATGCAATCATAGGATAACGAGTATCATTTCAGAGTGCACATTATATGTGCAGTGGTGATGATGTTTTTTTGACATATGCAAATGTATAAGTCTTTACTTTATTGCACTAACTGTGATGTTATGACAATTGCCTAGTTGGAAAAGTGTTTATTGGTTTATGTGATTTTGATCTATGTGTTTTATACAATATATGAGATATTTTTATATAATCCTATGTAGAGTCTCTTTTTTGATGTATTTTTTGTTTTACTGGTGTGTCTGTGTGTGTGTTGCATAAACGCTTTACACATTGCCTCTGGAATAAGCCTGACTGCTCGTGCCAAGCTACCAAGGGGGTGAGCAGGTTTTATCTTGGGTGTGTAACTCCTTTACCATGACTAGAGTTGTGGGTTATGCCTGGCTTAGGTGCATCTCTTGGCCAACCAGAAACCCATTTCTAACAGGTTGTGACTGGCCATATGCAAAAACTCTCACTCTGGCTTTGTCCAGTTGTGGTGGCTTTGCTAGTGCATGGTAAGTGTCGGCAGACATAATGTCTGTGGAAGCTCCAGTGTCAATAGTCTCAGTGACAGTGTGGGGTTCTACTTATATCTGGCACTGTGGGAGCGGGGGTCATGTGGAGTGGGAGGCCCAACTGCAAAGACTGTGTGAACAGTCTATTCTGCAATGTCATCATCCATGTCCTCTGGCCCACTGGTGGACTCTACGATTGCTTGAATGGTTTCCTTCGAAGGTTTCCCCTTCGACGACCTGCAGACTTTGGCAAAGTGGTTGTACTTGCCGCAGGCTGTGAATTTCCTGCCTTTGGCTAGGCATTCGTTTGGCCTGTGGGGTTGTCCTCCGCAGTACCCACATGACTTCTTTGCTTCCGCAGGTCGTTTTGGGGTGTAAGTGTTGTGGCATGGTTGGATGGTGTTAAGTTCCCTCTTAACAGCCCTGTGAAGGGCTGCCTCCATGTGGGACGCTCTTGCTTTGGATAGTTCCTTTGAGCCCCTGAGGGTCAGAATGTCTTGGAGCGATTGCCCCAATTCCTGAAGTATGGTCTCTCTGAGTTTGGCAGAAGTGCACCTTGAGTGATTTGACCTCGTATTTCTTCTCCAGCTCTTTGTGTTGGCCGTGGAAGGTGAAGAGTGATTCTTCTGGCTCTTGGCGAGCCTGCCTAAAGACGAACCTTTCATAGTCTCTATTTTCCCTGGGTTCAAAATGCGCATTCAGAGCTTTGATCAGAGTTGCGTATGTCTGGGGGTTACCTCCACTTGGGTTTAATAGATCTTGTGGAGGTCTTTGCCTCTTAGGTGCAGCAGGAGTGTGCTGTGTCATTCGGCCACTATGTAGTCGCCTTCAAAGTAGAATTGGAGGCATTCCACCCAGTCCTTCTACTTGGGTGCTTGTGTTGAGAGGCCGTCTTCAGTGATGAATGGCTCTATGGCCAGAACTGTGGCCATGATGCCACGGATACGTGATGTTGAGTGATTGGCCATTGCAGATCTCACTGTTGAGGTAAGCATGGGTGTCTCGCAGCAAGAGCACTGTTACCGCAGGGGTGCGCAATACAGCCGCCTGACCGAGAGATGGTGTGTAGCCCTGGTGATAGTGTAAGCCCCTCTTGGTTTCTTGTCACTGGTGACACGTCATAGTTGCTGCCGGCCGGCCCTTCCAGGGCATGTGTGGTCTGGCTTATTTTATAGCAGTGTCTTCGTTTGTGGAGTGAATCTGTGTGAGTAGCACTCCCTATTGGTCAGTTGGAGGGTCACATCCACTTTCACTTAGTTTCAGGCCTTAGAGGTGCAGTGGCCTTGGAGTTATGCACTGGGGCTGAGAGTGGTTTAAAAATTGTTCCTGCTCCTTGAATTGTGCATGCGATTGGTCTGAGGGTACTTTGGAGGCAGTTATTGCTCCTTATGGTGTATGCCCCCTTTTTTTCACTTGTACTTTTTCTTATTTGTAAATAAATGGCAGTTGGGCGTCTGGCATGGCACAGCACCGACAGAAGATTGGTCGGTCCCAGTACCCAATCGATGTCGGACGGGCTCAGGTCTGTCCGACATCGAAATCGGCCCCAAAATATGTGAATGAATGCAAGTATTTTCTTATAAGAGGAAAAGGAAAAATAAAATAAAAAAGGTTCTCTGTGAACCCAGATGCCACAAGGCTCGAACCCCCAGCCGTACAATTACCATACGCTACGACGTGGCCTGCTTTTCACGCTCTCAGCGGACATTGTAACATCACAACTTAACCATAAGCAAGGTTTTACAGAAAAGCACCTAGGTCTTTTTTTTATAACATGTGATTAGAGATGCCACAACTAGACTGTAATATAACCTTATAGACCACCCTAGCGGGCTATACCGGCCATTAAAGGCCCGCTCCACTGTTAAAGGCCCGAGCCGAAGGCTATTTGAACATTCTACCACTAGAGGGCAGAATGTTCTAACAAATAAAACAAAGGCTTCATGGAGCCCGAGGGGCTCCATGAGGCCTGTTTCACAGCAACAGCTGTGAACGACAAACATTGGAATGTTGGAGCTCCAGGCTTTTACCAGCCATTAGAAGCCCGGAGCACTCTATTGTCTTCAATGGAACTCCCAACATACCAATGTTTTAATAAAGGAAACTTGAGACAGGTTTTTTACAGGGATTGCATGCTCCCATGTGTTATACTGAACTATTAGCCCATTGAGAAAATTGAAAAATTGAAGATTTATAAATATACCTCCCAACATTAAAAGAAAAGGAGAACAGAAATCCAGACACAAGAATAAGAATAAAGCCAAAGGAAAATATGTGACTATGGGTATGACGCTTAACTATTGTAGTCAATGGATGGAGTCCTGTGTATTCAACCATAAAGGTGAACCCAAACACCTCCAATTCAGAAAAGGGCCAAGGACTGAACTCTCTAAGAAAGACTTTGCCTAAGAATCTTCTCAGGGTTAATAATTTTAAGAAGTAATCAATGAATTCGAACGGCTAGAAGCTGTATTACTCACAGGGCACACTTTCTCTGTTTCTGCCATGGGTGCATACAGGGAAAGTGTGCCCTATTATACTGAATGCCCTGCCCTAAGGACCGCTGTGAATGCACACCAGTCCTGGGAGCAGCACATTTACGTGTAATACAGAGCCGCTGTTTACAAGCTGCGCCTGCCCTTTTAAGAGGGGAGAGAGATCACCTTGCAGGCAGGTGCAGTGAGTCGCACCTGCCTATAGGGGATGCCCGGGGGGTCCATGGGACCCCTTTCTCCCCTGCAGAGGTTTGCCGTCAGGAGGCACACTGACAGTGCTCCACCTTTTTGTGGCACACTGTCAGCGCACATCCTGACAGCTTCTTTGCGCCCTTGTCCATAATATGGTGCAGGCACAAAGGCAAAGGGATTCCCTCACCTGCATAGGGCCATGCCCCCATACAAATGAGGGAACGTCCTCTCGAGATAGCACTTGCGCTACATCTGCGCAGTGCTATCAGTATTAGAAAGAGCCCGCACAAGCGTCTGCTGCAACTTCTGCAATACCAAAGTGTCCTGGGGCACACAAAGTGGGCACATACACCCATTGCACCCCCAGGGCACTTTGTGTAATATGACCTCTGATTGCTATTCTTGTTACATATAACAATACTGACTCTATTATTGTCAGTAGGTAGCTGTGCAAAGTTATAGCTGGGGATTTATAAACACATAAATAAATAAATGGATGTCTTTTATTTATTTTTGTTAATATATTTATACCAGAGTCAGGTATACTTTACTGTGCATATGTAAGAAAACTTTAAGTAATGTAAAAGGGACACATGAAACTGGAGTAAAATAGTACAGAGTTGAGCAAGTCAGATAGAGAAAAAACGGAAAGCCTGTAACAATTAAAAGGATAGAATCTTTGCAAAATGATAGCTTTGATGGTTCAAAAGGAGAATAAAGTGGGTATTTTGGGTGATAAGACGTATGTACATGATTTTGCCCATTTGATGTACAAATATGGGTCCAGATATGGTACTTTTGTGAAACATCTGTATACTATTTTTTAATGATTTAATAGATTAAAAGTGTAGGAAAACTGAAAGAAAGCATATTATTTCTGTGAACAAGGTTACTTTACACAGCTGTTAAAATTAATTTGTAAAATACGATAAAAATGGACTAAATAAAGTTGGAAGGTATCATGTTCTAATAAGATAGACTAAGGGACCTGAATCTCTATAATGCATAAGAGGCAGCCCAACAAAAATAGATGATTTCCCATTTTATGTAAAATGAAAAAAAAATTCAGACAACTTTTACTATAAAGAAAAACTGATACCATTAAATAAAGCAAACGATTAAAATACTAGTCAAGACATAACCACTGTGCTCCTGATGCTCTTTTGCAATTGGTTTGGAATTGAGTGCAGTGCAGGCAGAATCATAAAATACTTCTTTAAAAAGAGGATATCACTTTAACATTTTTCATAATGACCTTTATGCTTCCCCACCTAGTTGTTTATCAGCAACTGAGTCCAGCAAGGTGTTCTCTGATGTGACCATCGGGAGTACACCTTAAGCTTACAGAGGGAAGAGCTGTGCAGTTTTTGGGAAGGAGGATAAACGAGAAACAAGAGTCCCAGAATGAATAGACAGCAAATATCAAAAGATTTAATCCAGTTAATGCATAATGCAGACTGTCAGTTGGGGGGAAAAGAGGGGGGAGGTTCTGCCTGAAGGCACTTTTACAGCTTACATGAACGCAAGAAGCTGATTTGAGAATTGCACCGTTGATTGAATGGTACATGTCATACAGTTATGCAATTTGAATGAAACAATGTTAGTTTATGGCATATGGAAGTCTAAAAACACTGCAGTGTATTGTCACTTTTGTTACTAAAAGGGTAGGGATAGTGTAATAAAACACAAAAATGACAGTCACAAAAATGTGGATTAACTGCATCAGTTTTGCGGTGTCTGGTTACTTTTATCGAAGCTTAATAGATAAAGTCAACATATGTTTCTGCCAGTGGCGCTTCTCATATCATGGCCCTAATTTGGACTCAGAGATTGTCCTTTTTATCGCAACAGGTGGAAATAAATCAGTTGAGCTTTGTATTAATAAAAGGGTTCCCTCAAAGCTCTTGCCTATCATGTAAAAGGTAGCAAACGTGTTTGTGCAGTTTATAATGACATGTAATTAAGTCTGGAGACAATGCTCTGTGGTATGTTGAATGCCCTAAGAGGGACAGGAGTGGCCTTATTATTAAGGCAACGTGTATACCAGTGGCAGGGGTACATGACTAGCTGGAAAGATGCCTCTCGGTGGGTGTAGTGGGAGCAACTCTTGGAAAACAAGGACATTTGTTAAACCTAAGGTTGTATTGTATCCTTTGCATCTGTTGTTTGATTATACACCCTCACTTACTGTGGTCTAAATGAGTTTGTCTGACAGCTCGTACAGCAGCCAGTGTAGCGAAATGAAGCCTGTTGGTGTGGGAGGGAACTGATATCTAAAAAAGTAACAAAATGCAAATGCGTTATTTTGGAATGTATTTTGGCCCAGATGTATCATTTCCATTTGCAAACTAGGAATGTGTAAGTTAAACACTGACAGCCTTGCAAAATTTGGCTGCAATTTACTATGCAACCTATGTATTATAAGGTTGCATAGCAAATTTTTCATTTGCTTGGGTTCGTAAAAAAAATGTTATTTAGGCAGGTTGCAATTTGCATCACCCAGTCATTGGTTGAAAATGCAGTGACTGAGTCCTACCATACATGGAAGACCTGCATCCCTGGATTTGCTTTCCTAAATGGAAATACCTTCTTTAAAGCTGCCTATGCGCATTAAACGCATAGGTGCTGCGATGAGAAAAAAATGTTTCCCATTTGTAGAAGACATGGCGGGAGAAGAGCAGTGGCCACAAAGGGGCAAGTGGCCCAAGCGGACACATTCCCTTTGTGAATAGGGGTAAACATCATTTACCCCACAGTCTTTACAGCAACCTGCTTTTACAACAAGGTCACTACCCCGACTGCGACGTTACAACGTGTTACTTTACCACGCAAGTCGTTACAACGACTTGCTGTAGCGGAGGCGTCATTGGACTGGTGTTGGATTTTTAAGTTCAACACCTTCCCTACTGTTGCACAGACTGGAGTCGGAATAATAATGTATAGTAAGTAAGTCCAGCGCCCCCTAAAGCAAGTTGATGTAAAGACTAGCGTGCTAAAGTAATGCCTGGTAACGTCGCAGTCGGGGTAGTGACTGCGTTGTAAAGGCATGCGGGGTTCCATCATACAACAGTGAATAGGTTGCCTTCCCAAATTGGGGGATTGATACATTCACAGATATTGAAAGTAACATACCTTCTTAAACCACTGTAATCTTGTTGGTGCACACCTGAAGAACCAAGCTACTATGCTGTCATTTTTATGCTTTAGTTCTTAGAGCCAAAACTAGAGAATTATGAGCTCATGTCACAAAAATGCAATGATTTCAAATACCACATGTGGTCTCAGATGAAATATGGCTCTTGCTGCTCAGTAAAGTTAATTTGTAAAGGAATAAGTGAGGGAGAACAAAGGTTTGTACAGAAGCCTGGGCCGGCGCTATCAAAGGTCAGGGAATACCCAGGCTGTAAAGTCTCGAAGCCACTTCATGCCTCTTTAATTTATCACTAGACACTCCCGGCCTCCATATCTGACTCTTGCAGGTTCTCTTTAGTCTCTACCTTCTTCCTTTGTCACTGTTTTTCCACCTTGCTCTTCTTTGTTTTTCTCCCTCCTGCTCCGAATCAAAATGTGTTGACGAAAAATAAGTGCCAGTCTCTAAAAATAAGTATCGGTGGACCCCACCTGCAACCATCGGCTCAAATTCAGCACTGGGCTGCACTCACTCTCTTGCTCAATTACTTATTCACTTTACCTGCGGCTCAACAAATGCACACACTCAAACGCTCATTCTCGCACACCCTCTATACTCGATGGTTTTATATTTTATAGAGCACTTAGTGGTCAGATTTCTGAGTTATTCTGTCGATGCAATTTATACTTTAGGAACTTTTTTTTTTTTAAGTTTGAGTTTATTAAAGAATAACAAGAAAAAGAACAGCAATACAATGAGTAGAACAAATCCTATTTAACATAAAGATATGTAGTAAAATAAGAATATATAAGGATAGGATTGTCAAGCTGTATACAAAAAGAAATATACACAATATAAACAATAAAGGGAAGGGGCAAGGGAAGAGAAACAATATGCAATTACTATATAACAATTACGAGTAATAATGCAACATTGTAAGCATAACAATAACTGAATTTGAATAACGTATTATAAACATAGGGGTATGAAGAAACTTTTAATCATCCAGGAATAAAGCGGCACAGGGAGAACTCAAGGTGGTTTCCGTACATCCTCTGAAATGTTGGTAGATTTAACGCTAGACGAGGCAGACAGAGATAGATATGTTGTTAATGGAAGCCATAATCAATCTCTTTTAATTGCTAGGGAAATAGGGGAAACATAATTAGTGTCTAGACGATGATGGAAGCAAACAGCGTTCCACCAGGATCTGAAGGTGACTTTGTCTGCCTGCTTCCAGTTTGAGGTTATTAAATGAAAGGCAATAGCTAGCAATGAGTCTAAAAGTTTAAAACTCAGTGGAGATTGGGGCCATTGGGGTGATAATGTGCCCAAGAATAAATTTGTGAAAGAAAAAGGGATCCGAACTTTGAAAATGATCTTAATTTGGGACCAAACCAACTGCCAAAATTGATGGATAGAGGGACATTCAAACAGCATGTGTTTTAAATCGGCAGACGGACAAGGGCAGGACCAACAAGTAGAGGACATATCTGATGAAAAAGATGCTAGGGTTAATGGAGAAAATAATACTCAGTGATAAATTAAATAAAGGGTTTGTGTGGTATTTGCAGCACGAGAAGTCTTGTGAAGCTTAGACCATATTTTGTCCCATAAAGTGGTTGGCCAAACCTGTGAAAAATCTTTTCCCCAAGCCAATTCAATCTTAGATTTGTGTCTGTCCGGGGGAATTGTAACAATTTATATATATTGGAAGCAGGGGGGAAGTGTCGAGTATTGAAAATAGGTTTTTATAATTTACAGGAAAGTTTGTTACTGTTGGTAAAGATCGGAGATATTGATTGAGGAAAGAACATAGAAGATTATATTGCGATCTAGAGGACGATGGTAAAAAGAATTTAGTTTGGAGATCGGAAAAAGAGAGGGGTTGATCGTTAAGTATTAGCTGAGATATCCAACGTAAACCCTTAAAATGCCAAGTTTTCCAGTATATAGAACGGTTATGAATTTGTAATGATTTATTATGCCAAATAGGTTGTAGATGATAGGAGCTAGTTGAGGGATATGATGATGCTAAAAGAGGGACCAAAAGTTTACGGGAATGGGAAATGACAGGGGAACGTAAGGATGTAATATTGGTGGTAAAAGCGAGGGGGTTTACCTTTCCATAGAAATTTTGTCAAGGTAGATTCAATTTTCTTAAAGTAGTATCCAGGAATGTGTATAGGGATCATTGAGATAATATATAAAATAAGAGGAGAAAGCATCATTTTAATCGAGTCTAGACGACCCCACTAAGATAGAAAAAGGGGATGCCAACGTGTAATAGCATCATTCAATGTTTTGGTGATATAATCAAAGTTTAACCTTATTGTTTCAGGAATTAAGGGTGCAAACCATAAGCCTAAATATTTTATTTTAGATGGTTGCCAAGAAAATCCGGATTGGTCAAAGAGATGTTTCTGACATAAAACATTTAAAGGTAAAACTTCAGATTTGTCAGTGTTAAGACGATATCCTGAGAGATGGGAAAATGAGGTTACCTGTTGAAGAAAAGGGGGAAGAGAAGTTTCAGGATTAGAACAGTATAATGCGTGGCCAACAGCATGGCCGGGTAGCCGCGTCTTCCGCGAGCTCCGCTGGCCCGACTCAAATCCTGACTAAATCCTGTTCGTCCTAGCCGCTGAACCCACGTACCTGAGCCGGAGGAGGTGGTGCATGTGACGGCGATCCTAGCTGAAAGTTCGGGGGCTTCTCCGCGACCAGAATCGGGGCTTTTCTCGGCGCGACGATCGGAGCACAGCCCACAAGATGGTGGCCGGAACGGATCAACGGAGGGGCTGAGACCGAGGGGGGAAGCCTTCGCTCCTGTGTAGGTGGCGGTGCTGGGCGATTATAAGCTGCGGTCCCGGGGACAGATCCTGTCACCAGCTTTCCCCCTCCTGAGGCAACAACGCGACTGGCGACTTCGGCCAGCAAGCTGAGAGCGCCGGCGGCGGCCGCAAAAGACCCGTGGAGCACGCCGAGGCGGGGGCCTGAAGAAGAGAGCACCCGCTGTGACCGGTGCGGCCTAGCCTATCTGATTTAGACCCTGCGGACGTGGCTCGAGAGCGGAGCCGGGAGACCTGGCCTGGGGCCCCGGATCTCGCACAGAACAGCGGTGAGTGGCGCACTTCGCTGGGCGCGCGCTGCCTGGGGGCACTGGAGGACTGAAGCACGGTGCGCTCCCCCGCTCCCTCTACACGGCGGCGTGCCCGGAGGATTGAGGCTTTCCCCTTCTCTGCTTCTCGCCTGGGGGACGGTGAAGTGGCTGGGGCCTGCAGTGGTCGGAGAGCCACATTGAAGTATTGAGGAGCCCTCCGGCCCCCGTGGCAGTTTGTACTGGCAGTGGATTTCAACGGGGAGGCGCCCTTGTTGATGGGAGTGTGGCCTCCGGTGTCCCTCACCTCTGCCGCGGCTAAATCGTGAGGGCCTGGACTTTCTGGTGGCCCCCTGTAAATTAACCCTGGATCTCCCCATTCTCTCACTCTTGCCTGGGGGACGGTGAAGTGGGGGGGCCCCGAAACAGACGGAGATCCATACTGGAGTATAGAGAAGCCCTCCGGCCCCCGAGGCAGTTTGTGCTGGTTGTGGACTCAGAGAGGGGGGGAACCCTTGTCGGTGAGAGTGTGGTCTCCGGTGTCCCCCACCTCTGCTGCTACCGTGTTGTGAAGGACTGGGGTTTCTTGTGGTCCCTTTGAAACTAACCCTGGACTTCGACGTCTGGCCCGTTGGGCTGCCTGGACGGACAGTTAGGGGACCACGGCTGTGCCGTTTTTTCAGTGCTTTGGGCCCCAGGTGGGAACACGGCTTGCCCTACCGGTCCCTGGGACATTCTGTGCGGGACGGGGGGACGCCGGTGGACAGTCGCACGGGGGCACTATCACATGAGCGGTGTTGCTTTCTCCCTCCTTTCTTGGGCTGCCTGCTGTGTCGGACGTGGAGGGTGAACTGGCTGATGCCAGCTGCATCGGCGGGGTCTGGACGTCTCTGTGCTGCGGGACAGGGTCCCTGCCTTTCTGCTTCCACCTCTGCGAGTCCCAAACGCTTGGCACCGGCGCTGGTCCTTATCCTGTTCAGCCATGATGGCAAAAGATAAGGATTCCAAGACGACCAGACAGGGGAAGATGGATCGCTACACGAAGGTTCTCCCCGCGCCCGCCGGGGCGGAGGTGGGCCTGGCCCCCCGCCCGGACACAGAGGAGATCCTACACGCGATCCACGCCTCTCGAGAGAGCCTGGAGGTCAAGTTGGCCGAGGTGCAGACGGAGGTCTCCTTTCTACGACAAGACCTGCGCAAGGTCTCTGAGCGAGTGACAGAAGTCGAGCAACGTGTCTCGGAGATTGAGGACACCTCGCGGGCCGCGAGCAAGGATGTAAGGGATCTTCAGGCTGCAGTGAAGGAGGTAATCTGGAGGGTCGACGATGCTGAAAACAGGGCCCGCAGAAACAACCTGCGCTTCGTAGGCTTTCCGGAAAATGCAGAGCGTGCGGATCCGGAACATTTTCTCCTGACTTTCCTTAAAGATGCCCTCCCGGCGGTGCAATTCTCTTCCTGCTTTATCATAGAAAGGGCGCACAGGATGCCAGGGGTTAGGCCGCAGCCCGGGGCCCCTCCCTGGCCGTTGATAGCGCGATTCTTGAACTTTCAGGACAGGGATCTGATACTCAGGGAGTTGCGGAAAAAGGGTGAAATCAAGTATGAGAACACAAGAGTGATGGTATTCCCGGACTATTCGCGTGATGTTCAAAAGCAACGGCGCACCTTCGACCCCATCAAAGTGAAACATCGTGCCCTTGGGATCCAATATATGCTGCTGTTCCCCGCCAAACTTAAAGTCATCTTCCAGGATACCGCGCATTTTTTCCAGACACCGGAGGATGCGTGGTCTTGGATTGAGGAACGGCCTCAACTGCGACGGGGGACGCCCTCTCCTGCTCCCTTGACTGCCACCAAGCAATTGAGCCCTGGCTGGGAGAGGCGCCAGCCGAAGAGACGAAGGCGAAAGATCAAACGCCTGACATCAGTTGGGAGCACACCGGGGAGATCATTAAGGCCCAGAAACCCGAAGGCCAACCTGTCGGACTCGGATGACGATACAGCCATGGAATGTGCGTCGAGGACTTCCTTGAGATCCAGCGGCCATGGGACTCTGACCAGTCGGAGAACCTCGAGTCTCGGACCTCGGACGCCTCACACCCTCTTCTGGAGACTATTCAGCACCTGGAGGCCTCGGGTCCCCCGGGCGGGACCCCTGTTCGCTGCAGCACCCACACAATGGCGAGGAGGAATAAAGTAATGGGGCCAGACGCCCTCACAGAGACGCTGTATCGTTCTTGCGACATTGAGGACACTTGAACCATCTGTTGCGAAGAAGGGAAGTATACAGCGGGTTTTTTGTGTTTTTCCTTTTTTATAGTGCTATATAGTTGAGTGGGCGGGGGAAGAGGGGTGGGCTACAGACCTCTGGGTGGTTTACCTGCACCAGTGTTGTCCTGTTGACAAATTATGGGGTGGTGGGGGTGCCTGCAGAGTGTGGGTAGGGGGGCATGACAGGTGTTGTTCGTTATTTTGGACTCCGTGTTTGGGGTGAGGGGGGGCTTGTTTTGTTTTGAGAAATTGTACACACAATGACATTGAAGCAAGGTGGCAAAACGATGAGGTGGCATACATCATGTTATTGCGGAATCGACAGCAGTGGGGAGGGGGAAAGGGACCCGCTGATGAGTTAGACACAGTGCACCACCACGATGGCTACATCTAATACAGGAATATACTCGATCCTCTCCTGGAATGTGAACGGGATGGGGAGCAAGGTTAAGAGGGGACTAGTGGCCGCATATTTTAAAAGGTTGAAACCTGATGTCATTCTCCTACAAGAGACACACTTGAAAGGCACTCAATGTGGGTTCCTAGGCAGAGGTGCTTATAAAACAATGGCCCACGCTGGATTCTCCACTGGGGCGAGGGGCGTGGCAATACTCATCAGGAAAAACCCGCCCTTTAGAGTAGAACGCACTTGGACAGATCCCAACGGCACATATGTAGCGATCAAAGGGGTATGGAATAGAACACTTTTATTAGTGTATATGCACCACCCAAGCTCCAAAGGCAAACGATGGACAAGCTTGTAGCGATTTTATTAGAGGCTGGGTCAGATACGCACATTATAGGGGGAGACTTTAACGATGTAATAGACCCTACGAGTGACCGCACGACTGTCCCAACCGGGAACCCCAAAGAGACGCCGCTCAAACGGTTTACAGATACATTATCGCTCACAGACACATGGCGTAGACAGCATCCTCAGATCAGGGCCTATTCCTTTTACTCGGGGCGCACAAAGCCTTTTCAAGGATAGATTACATATTTGCTCCAATGGGGGAACTTGGGGAGGTACACAAGGTAGAATATTTGGCAAGGGGCCTCTCAGATCATACACCCTTGTGGCTCACGGTGGGTACCCGTACACATCGGGGTACACATACCCCGTCAACAGAGGAATCTCCTTCAAACTCCTCATCCACGCACACAAGGCACTCCACAAGACTGGCCCAGCCTACCTCAACAGACGACTCCTCTTCTACGTCCCCAACCGCCAGCTCCGCTCCGCCGACCTCTCCCTCGCCACCGTCCCTCGCATTCGAAGAACAACCACCGGCGGCAGATCCTTCTCACACCTCGCCGCCAAGACCTGGAACACCCTTCCACTAAGCCTACGACAGACCCAAGACCTGCTGACCTTCAGGAGGCTACTCAAGACCTGGCTGTTCGACCAGTAGCAGCACCCCCCCCTTTTCTCTCCCAAGCGCCTTGAGACCCTTGCGGGTAAGTAGTGCGCTCTACAAATTCTGTGATTGATTGATTGATTGATCGACAGAATGGGGAATGGAAGTTGAACCATCAGGTTGCTAAGGAGCTAAGGGTGGACACAGAGTTGTATTTTAGTGAGAATGTGGGGTCGGTGGATTCTGCCATCACACTATGGGAGGCTTACAAACCAGTGCTAAGATATAGGGCACAAAACATTGTAGCACACAAAAAACGGAAAGAGGAAGAGGTGATCACGGGGTTGGAATCCCAATTACTGCAGCTCGAGTCACAGGCGAGCACGGGTAGTGATCCCTCCATGCTACGCAGTCTACAACTCCTCCGACAGGAATATTTTTCACTGGCCAAAAAAGACGCACAAAATGCGATACAAGCCATGCACCGGCGCCTATATGACGTAGGTGACAAGACTGGTAGGTTGCTGGCATGGCTTAGCAAGAAGGAGCTTGACAGTAGATGGGTTTCGCAGATACAAACGGAGGATGGTCAGACTCATCTGACCCCAATCGCAATAGCCAACGCCTTTGCAGACTATTACGAGGCCTTTTACATGCAACGTAAACTAGCTGAGATGTCACACATACAAGTGTATCTTCGAGAGATACAGCTCCCCAAATTAACGGACAATGAGTCCAAGACATTAGATGACAGAATCACAAAGGAAGAAATCGCGTCAGCGATCGGCCAAATGAAAACTGGAAAGGCCCCAGGACCTAATGGGCTACCTCCAGAATTCTTTAAGCAACATGCGACACTTTTTGGCCCACACCTCCTCCAACTATACTTGGATGCGCATAAGACGGGAAGCCTCCCCAGAGATTTGCGGACGGCCACGATTGCAGTCATCCCCAAAAAGGACAGGTCACCGCAGGCGTGTAGCTCTTATCGCCCTATCTCCCTCATAAACATGGAGACCAAGATACTAGCCATAATATTAGCAAACAGGCTCGCCGTAGTAATTACTGGCCTCATTCATAGGGACCAGTCCGTCTTTATGCCCAAAAGATCGACAAGGCTCAAACTGAGGAGACTACATAATTGGTTTGAAGTGGTTCATACCAGAGAAGATCCACACCTTGTCCTCTCCTTTGACACCGTCCACTGGCCTTTTCTTATGTCTGTTCTGGAGGAGTTTGGGTTTGGTCCGGTATTCAGGCGTTGGATTGCTGTACTCTATGAGAGACCTGTGGCCAGGGTTAGAGTCAATGGAGTAGTGTCACGGGAATTCCCAATAGGTAGAGGCACTTGACAGGGTTGCCCGTTATCGCCCTTGCTTTTTGCCCTGGTGCTGGAACCACTCGCCTGTGTGATCCGACTGCACCCGGACATCACGGGATTTAGGAGTGGAGAGGATGCTGAGACCGACGAACGCATATCCCTATATGCGGATGACATATTAATGTATGTCACAAACCCGGAGACGACACTCCCCACAATAATGGACAGCTGTGAGATGTATGGTATACATGCGGGGTACAAAATTAACTGGGGGAATCATACTTGTATCCAGTAGGCAAGAGCGGCGGCTATACTGTCGGCCCCAGCCAACTCCAGCTGGCACGGGAGGGCATAAATTATCTAGGGATCTACGTTACAACAAATACAACAATGGCGTTGGACCGCAATCTCTACAGGGTGCTCAGGGATTTTTGAGCGGACGTCGAAAGGTGGAAGACTCTGCCACTGACGTTGCTAGGCAGGGCAGCACTATACAAAATGATAGTGCTCCCCAAATTTCTGTATGTGCTGCAAAATACCTACCAGCTCATACCGGTTGAGGTGTTCAATAAAATTGATGACCTGCTACGTACGTTTCTCTGGGATGGGAAGCCGCCGAGGATAGCACTGGCGACGTTACAACGTAATCAATACAATGGCGTATCTCCCTGCCTGACCTTCGGGCATATTATTGGGCGGCCCACTTAGTTGTTGTGAACGAATGGCAACAAGTAGAGAGAGATCACCCCACGTACGTACTTGAATGCGCACAGTTCACCAAGCGCCCACACACACACTACATATATGGGGGTAAGGGTGCTGCTCAACTCCTAACGGCGACACGGATTGTTATAACAGCCTGGAAACAGGCAGAGCGACAAATGAAATGGGATGGCCGAGTCACTAGGGAAACCCCGCTTTGGGTAGGTAACCGGCTTCAGGAAATCACAAAACTACGAGGTTTCCAGCAATAGGACTTACTAGGCATTTCGCAACTTAAGGACATATTACACCGTAAAGAGCTGGTTACGTTCTCACACCTTCAGGCTGAATATGACATGAACAAGACTCAATACTACAAATACCTACAGCTGACCCATGCATGGCGAGCGCAACACATAGACACCACTGACATTCCTGAGTATGCACCACTGGAGGGGCGACTCCTGATGGGGGAGCTCGTGGAGAAGGCTGTTTCCTGGACATATAGGACAATAATTAATAACAAGCCAGACACTTTACAGAAACTGCGGGCGAAATGGGAGTCAGAGTTGGGTGAGATGGAAGACTTAGATTGGGAAATGGCGCTGATGCACCCCCGAGAGGTGGCCATTAAGTCCAGGCTCCGACTGATTCAATTTAAGCATCTGCACAGAGCGTACTATGACAGGGCGCGACTGCACCGCATAGGGAGGGCGGAAACACCTGATTGTTTGTGCTGTAGGGCGTCGGCAGGTACATTCTTTCACACAGTGTGGGACTGCTCTCAGATCCAACAGTATTGGGCCACCCTGTTAGGGTTGCTGGGAACTGTCCTGGGAGAGACGATTCCGCTCAGTCCCCAGTTTGTTCTGCTGGGAATATCCACCGAAATTGATCTCCCCAAACCAAAGTTAACCCTACTTCAATTAGGATTAGTGGTGGCGAAACGCGACCTGGCCAAGGCATGGGGGGCAGTGGTGAACCCATCTCTGATTGAATGGAAAAAAAGCATGGATATGTATATGTTGGGGGAAAAGACGACTTATAAAGCACGGGGTTGCCCCAAAAAGTTTTGGAAAATATGGAAGCCATGGCTAGCACATTATGGACATTCACTCTCTGATTCACAATGATCCCCTATGGTGGGTGTACGGGTTGCGAAACAGGAAGGGGCCCACAATAATGTATAGGAATATGATACAGTTATTTGATTGTCCACCACTGTCGTTCATGTATGATGCTGACGTCACATTGAATATGCTACTATGTTTTGCTACTAAACAATATCTTTGCAATGTAATTAAGAAATTGTTAATAAACATATTTATTAAAAAAAAAAAGAACAGTATAAAAGAATGTCGTCAGCGTAAACTGACATTTTAACCTGATGTGGACCGAATTGAAATCCTGAAATACGATCATCCTGCCTAATCTTAGTTAGAAAGGGTTCTAAGGCAATGATAAATAACAATGGTGACAAAGGGCATCCTTGCCGCACTCCCCTACGCAATGGGAAATAATCAGAAGTTTTACTGTTGACAAATATTGAAGCTTTGGGGCCTGAGTATAACAAAGAGATTAAAGCAATCAGTTTAGGAGGAAAACCGACCCATTTTAATGCATGAAACATGAAATCCCATCCGATCCTATCAAAGGCCTTTTCTGCATCTAAAGCAATAACAGCCATAGGATGATCTAAGGATGAGGCCTTGCTTAGGATATTAAAGAAGAATCGAGAATTGTCAGAGGTTAGTCTTCCCTTAACAAAACCAGATTGTTCAGGGCCAATCAAATCAGGTAAGACAGGGTCAATTCGGAGAGCCAAGATCTTAGCGAAAATCGTATAGTCTGTATCAACTAGGGAAATAGGCCGATAATTTTTACAAAAAGAGTGATCCTTATCTTCCTTAGGAATTAAGCAGATCAAGGCATCTTGAAACGTGCCTTGAGATGAACCATTATCGGAGAAAGATTTAAACAAGAGTAAAAGATTAGGCAAAAGAATCTTTGCAAAATGATCATAAAACTCAATAGTAAAACTGTCTGGTCCAGGCGCTTTCCCACAACGTAAAACCGAGACAGCATGGGAGATATCCACTAAAGAAATATCAATTCCCAGGGAATCAAAATCAATGTGGTTAGAAGGAGGAGAGGGAATGGACTGAAAGTAGGAAGAAAGATCAGACTGTTCTGGCAGGGATTCAGGCGTATTCAAGTTCTTATAAAATGTAACAAATTCATTTAAAATATCATTATCTTTAAAAATTGGAGTACCAGTAGAACTCTGCAGAGATTCTATTCTCGTTCTTTCCTTTCAAATTTTTAAGTAGTTAGCCAATAACTTCCCCATTTTGTTTTGACCCCCATAATAGCGAGAACTACATCAGTAAGTAATTGGAGGCAGCATCTGTAGATAATCTATTAAAAGTAAGTTTAGCATCAATAAGATTTTTTAAAGAAGACTCATTGTTAGATTGATAATACGTATATTCTAACTGTTTAATTTTATTAAGTAGCTGAGTGGATTGTGCTTCTAGAGATTTTTTCTTTTGTGATACAAAATTTATAATAAAGCCCCAGCGGCAGCTTTAAAGGAGTCCCATATCATAACAAAGGGAGATTCCGGGGTTGTGTTAATAGTAAAGAATTCAGAGGCAAAGGAATTAAATTGTTGACAGAAATTAGGATCAAGAAGTAGGGAATTATTAAAACGCCATCTTCATGGGAGGGGAGAAAAAGGGATAAGATCTATATCTACAAGTACAGGAGCGTGGTCTGAGATTAAAATTGAACCAATTTCAGATTGAATGGCATGTTGGGCCAGAGACTTACTCAGGAAAAGGTCATCAATACGGGACTGTGAGTGATGTGCGGCTGAGTAAAAACTATATTCTCGAAGGTCAG
Source organism: Calotriton arnoldi (assembly GCA_963921515.1). Lineage (NCBI taxonomy): Eukaryota > Metazoa > Chordata > Amphibia > Caudata > Salamandridae > Calotriton > Calotriton arnoldi. The sequence continues at coordinate 2,634,991 of CAWUFW010000518.1, forward strand.
GGTGACAAAGTCTCCAAATATCAACCAACGATTTTTGACGTATTGTGGATGTAAATTGTGAGTGCAGTTTAGAGGGAACAAACTTAACTCTAGAATGTCTATCTAATATGGGATCGTGAGTTTGGTTACAATCACCCCCAAAACTAATATAATCATCATCGTAAGGAAGCAGTTTGTCAGATACATTAGTCCAGAAAACCTTATCAACCGAAGTAGGGGCATATACATTAAAAATAACTAAAGGGATCTTATCTATGAGTAGCTTAACAATAACCCAACGTCCTTCAGTATCGGATTCCTGTTGAACAAGGGAAACATGTAATTTTTTATGACATAGGATCACAACCCCATTTTTCTTACCTAAAGCTGGAGAATTAAACACATGACCCACCCAACATCTTTTCAGCTTGGAAGCTTCATCCTCAGAAATATGGGATTCTTGAAGTAAAGCAATGTCAGTTTTTAATTTCGCTAGATGAGATAGCACCTGTTGCCTTTTGATAGGGTTGCTTAATCCTTTAATGTTCCAGGTAGTAACCCGAAATGTAACTTAATGATAAAAGCATGAACATGTAATATGCGTACAAGAGCAAAACCAAAGTTAGAATAAGATAAATATGAGGTAGAAAAGTAGAAGAAATATAACATCTGTTTTAATAAAGAAGACATAAGGGAGGAAGGAATAAAGAAGATAAAATACAAAAGAAAGTGGAAAGAAGAAACCCAAAAAAAGAATACCAATGAAAAAGAGATAAAATAGGAAACAAAAAGACAGTATATGTCATACAAATGACGACTGAAAAACATACCTACAACACATGACGAAATGGGCGATGGCTACACCAGAAGACGACGATGACATCATCAGAGCTCCACCGAACCCCAGAGGGACCATGGGTAAGACTTCGACATATAGGGGAGACCATAAGGGAAGCAAATAACGGGAAAAAGACTACACCTGTATAAGAAGGGGATAAAACATATAGATGAGAAAATACATTTGAAGAGGGAAAAGAGAGAAAATAGGTAACATCTTAATTCAGTGAACATTACAAAAATACAAGCAAAAATACAAGCAAAACAATGATCAAGGAATTACATATACAGGAAACAGTCAGACATGGTGAAGTAAAATAATAAATCAAGTAGATTTTGAAGTATCCATAGTGACAGCTTCATGTTGACGAAGGAATTCCTGCAACACCTCTGGATCATCGAATGTGGTAGTCTTTTCCTTATAGGTGACCTTGAAAAGGCAGGGATGGATTAGTCCAAATAAGGCATTTATAGAACGCAATTGAGGACGAAGATCATGAAATTTTTTCAGACGATCGGCTGTAACTTTAGCCACATCTTGAGAGAAAAATAGGCGCTTACCCTCCCAAAAAAATTGCTTTTTGGACTTGACTGCAGACAGGACTTGTAGAAGGTCTGTATATTGCAAGAAAAACATGATGACTCCACAAGGTTTTGCAGAAATCTTGGGACCAAGTCTATGAGCCCTTTGAATGTTAAGAGGAGAAGTAGTAGATAAGTCCAAGAGCTTAGGCAAGAATGTTTGAAAAAAGACGGTTGGGTTGGAACCCTCTATATTTTTGGGAAGACCGTAAATTCGAAGGTTGTTTCTGCGATTTCGATTTTCTAAATCCTCCGATTGCTTCTTAAGCAGAGATATTTCAGACTCCAGAATGGAAATGCGAGAGCATGAGACCTGAAGAGAATCCGTTCTTTGTTCCACAACAAGCATACGCGATTCCAACGAAGACCATTTATCATCCAGATGCTGCAAAGTTTTATTGGTTTCCTCAATGAAGGGTTTCAAAGCACAAATTTCCTCAATGATTATATCCATGGAGGCTGAAGATGAGTTCACTGGAGAAGGAGGGTCTTTTTTCGGTCGCTTGGTGGAGATCGCGGGTAGTTTACTTGAAAGATGTGATTTTGGAATGGTGCCTGTCGTGTGATCAGGTTTCTGAGGAGATATGTCCTCCATTTCGTTGAGAGCAGAGTCAGAGTCTGAGTGTGCAGTAAATTTGGAGGAAGTAGTAAGCTTAAGGTTTCTTAGTCTTCCCATAGAAGAGACAAAGGAAATTTAGTAAACAATACTTAATTTTGAACTTCCAAAAAACAGTACAGCAGAGTCAAATGCACTGTGAGGAGAAGGAAGTTTCAGTTCTAAAAGGAACTCCCAGGGTCCACCTTCTTAGCCTACATCGCGGCCAAGACCTGGAATGAATTCCCCCTCAACATCAGACGAAGCCCTACACTGCAAGCATTCAGGAAGAGCCTCAAGACCTGGCTCTTCAAATGACCGGAACTGCTCTAATTCCCTCCTCCCCCCAGCGCCATAAGACCCTCACGGGTGAGTAGTGCGCTCTACAAATCCCTGATTGATTGATTGGTAGGGGACGGGACCAGCAGGAGAACCTCAGCACCATCTTGCTAAGAACCTTGCTGATCAACGGAAATGGGGGAAATGCGTACAGAAGGCCAGGAGGCCAAGTGAAACTCATTCAATCTACTCCTCAAGCCTCCTGCAAAAGATGGAAAGGGGAGCATATCCGGGAAAAGCAAAGAGGTCCAGCCATGGAGCACCTAAATGTCTGAGAGGGAAGCGAAAGGGAGACCTAGGAGGGGAATGTGTGACTCAAGAGATCTGCATGGCAATTCTCCCTTCCTGGAAGATAGACTGTCATCAGAGGAAGCAAGTTTGCCTCTGTTCAACTCCCAATCTGCTTCGCTAGTGATGCCAAGAGGAGAGACAGGGTATCCCCTGATGATTTACATAAGCCCTTGTAACCTGATTGTCCGTTTGAGATGCACAGGATTGTTCCGGGTCTGTGGAGAAAAAGAAAGCAGAGGTCTATTGACTGCCAAAAGTTCTTTCCATTTCAGTGACAACCTGTATTCTGAGATTGTCCAAAGACCTTGAGCCGAGAGATTTATCAACGGGACCCTTAGCGCAGAATGCTGGCATCCATCATGATAGTCAACAGAGGAGGAAAAAGAGAGAGAGAAGTACCCCCTTGTTCAAGTTCGAGACTATCAGCTACCACTGCAACTTCTGGACTATTGCAGGAGAATGCAGAACCAGGGCTTTGAAGGTCATAAGTCTGAGAGCTGGGATCCCAGACAGACAGATGAGTCACTAAAATGGAGAACACAGAATTGAAAATGACAGCCCAAGGCAAAAAACCTGAGAAATGTTTGTGAAGAGGGATGCTTAGAAATTTGTAGGTAAGCATCCAGAATCTCTATTGAAGCCAAAAGCATGCCAGGACAGGTAAGGGGTAGGATATTCTGTAGATTCACCATCTTGAATGTTTGATGAGGAATGTATAGGTTCACTAACTTGAGGTCCAGGACGCGTTGATAGTCTCTTGGACTTTTCTGCACCAAGAAAATTAGCAAGTAGCAACCTTAGCCACACTCCTCCTTTGGAACTCGTATTATTGCTCCTTTTGCCAGGACATCCTGAATTCCCCTTTCCAGGGCTTGTCGCTTCTCTGGGCTGGAAGGGTCTGGAGCTTGAGCAAAGATGTTGTCCAGAGAAGAAGAAAACTCTATCTTGTAACCCTCTCTCACCAGCTTGAGCACCCATGCATTCAAAACATCTACTTCCCAAGCGGAAATGAAAGAACTGGTTCTTTCCCCTACCACCTCCAGATAGTCATGCTCTTGGTTTGGCTGTAAGGGCGGGAGGAGCAGGAGGTTGTTGCCAGGATTTGTCTTAGGAGTGTCACTGCTACACCCCCTGCCCTGAAAGGTCTGCCCAACCCCTCTCCCTTATTATGCTTTGCCAAAAGCTCTCTGGAAACCAAAATCCCAGCCCTTAAAAGTGTGTATCACGGGGGTGAGAAGTTTCCAGTCCTTGATGGATTTCGTCACCATCTCCTCACGCTGATAATCAAGAAGCTTAACCCCATTGAAGGGAAGATGGGTCAAAAGAGACTTTTGAGAATTGTGTGCCTTTTTATGTTCTCATTTAAATATGGAATCTAGTAGAAATTGCTGATTCAGAAGCTGCTGCGGCTGCTGATTAAAAATCGAATGTACCATCAGAGAGGAATCTGGCCTCTTGCTCCATAGTTGCCAACCTGGAAGTACCATCTCTGCCATCCTGCAGCTCCTCTGCTAAGTCTTGAAAGTTTTACAACAACAATTGTATAGTATAGGTTGCATAGGCTCCCTAACCTATCTGCAAAGTTCATGGCAGAATAAGCCCTTTTATCAGAATTTTCCACCTTCTTATCCATACCTGGGGTCCGATTCCGATCTCGTTCGGAAAGCATACTGAACGACTCGGATCCGGAATGCTTTCCGGACTACTCGGATAGGGAGAGTCCGACCGAATGAATACGATGCATTTGAATGAATCCGGATACGATTTGGTCGGGCTCCCATTGGCTTCAATGGGAGCCTGTGTTCCGAACGCGAACACAGGCTCCCATTGACAAAAGGGGTGGTTGGGGATAATCATGCACCCTGTGGCGGGCACCTTTTGGTGCCTGCCACACGGTGCATGGTTGGGAAAGGGGGACCCAGGGGTGCCCACACAGGCCTGATTTAGAGGGCCCCTGGTAAAGGGGGGCCAGCTACGGGCCCCCAAAGACTGATTCTGGCAGCCTTTTTGATCCAGGCAAACCAAATCAGAAAGGCTGTCCGAATCGTTCATCGTACTTGCTCGCTTGGAAAACCTACTCCATAGAGCTGTACGAATCAGCTCCAGAAGGCTCTATCTCTCTGAATGCCTTTTGGAACCGATTCGGTCAGCACTGTAGTGCTAGAGGCACTCTTATGAAACCACGTGAACGTGTACGTCCTGCATATGCCTTTTCCCTTTAAGATTTCTTTCGTATCTCTCGTAGTTTTAAAGTGGGAGCTGTCACAGAGTAGAACAGCTTGCCAAGAACAGAACCTGTGGGATGTGCATTTGAAAGCATGAGAGAGACAGAGAGAGAGAAGTGTGGAATGTACTTTTTGGTCTCGAAATGCAGTGTTATGAGCAGTGGTGCACAAATGTGCATTGTGCTGTACATTGAGAGATGAAGTATGTGATGCTATAGGCAGTGGTGCACAAATGTGCATTGTGTTGTACATTGGGAAGTATTATGCAGTTCATACTATTGGCTTTGACATGCTCTCATGTCATCTTGAATCCTGACTCTGTCTTGCTAGAGCTTTTTGCGCGCACAGGCAGGCCCCCAGATTACTGAAGTTGTTTAGGTTATTCACGTTCAAGGTTGTTTTGTTTTCTGCTGGATGGAGGCTTTCGTAAGCTTCGCTGTAATAATGTGTGGGAAGTGTGCTTGGTGCCTTTCAGAGCAGAGATTGTTGTTGCCAGAGAAATGTGTGGAATGTACAGCTCTGTATCGGAGTCAAAATGTAGGGACCTGGCCAGCTTCTGTCTGGACCTTGACACAGACCAGTACGGTCAGCTCGGTTTTTCGTAACAGAAGAAAGGGGGCAAGGTTTCTAGAACCTTCGCCTCAGGTTGAGTAAAGGTATTAAAGGTGGGGGATCTTGGCATCCAGACGGGAGCTCACTTGTGGGGCAGATGTGTCGTCACAAGAAAATGCAATTTGGATCCTGATTGAACTCCTTCCCTGGGCTATCGAAGGGCTCCTCCAGCTTGAGTTGGCAAGTATGCTGAATGAACGATCGGTGAGGTGTTTTGTTTTTGAGTATTGACTTTGTGATGTGTGAGTGACTTTGTATGCACATCCAAGTCTCCAATGATTATAATCATCTGAGGTGTTTTCATTGTGATGTGAGGGTGCCTGTGTGCACATTTAAGTCTCTCTTCAGTGGTTGTAATAATTTGATGTATTTAGTGTATATATCTTTCTGATTTCTTGCAGGACGTCCAATATAACTTGCTTGTATTTTATTCCTGCTTGTGTTTTATTATAAATGTATTTAACAGTTGCATGTTATATATGCAAGCATTAATAACACATTTGGCAAATGCAACTGTTAAATGCATTTATAATAAAACACAAGCAGGAATAAAATACAAGCAAGTTATATTGGACGTCCTGCAAGAAATCAGAAAGATATATACACTAAATACATTAGATGATTACAACCACTGAAGAGAGACTTGAATATGCGTCACTCTGCAGGATTTACGAAAATTCCATTTAAAAGTAAAAGGGGAAATGCTTTTTAAAATGTCAATGTTTTCTGTCGCAGGCTCCCAGATGTGAACTGAGTTATTTGGGTGGGAAGTTGCCTCTAATGCATGTTCAGAGACTCTTTCTTTTGAAAAAGGAAAACAACAAGATATTTCAGAGAGAAAAAGTGGTGTTCTTTTGAATGCATTGCTCAGCATGTATGAAAAATGTGGGCAGTTAGAAAGAGAACGTAATGAAATGCAAAGAGAGTTAGCTAAAGCTCAGTTTGAAAATAAATCATTGAAAAAAGAGTTGGAAATATACCAAGTTATTTTAACAGACTGTTTAGATAGCCAGAGTGAGTCGCTCGTGAAGAATGTGCAGGTTAATTTACAATGCTCACAGGAGGTTTTAATTAATTCTTTGGAGGACTTTCCTCAGCCAGAAATGAATGGTATCTTGGTTGAATTAGAAGCTTCCGAAGTAATGTTGACTCGAGAAAATGAAGCACAGTTTCATGCACGCGGCTTTGACTGTAACGTGCAGGAATGTTTTAATAGAGAAGATAAACAAATCAACCTGTTAGAACTAGTGATTGTTGGTTGCAGTTACAAATCAGACTGGTCAGTGAGTGACAAACCTTGCTTTACATGGAGAGATGCTATTCTGAAAAAAAGAAATTATGAAAATTGTTCTTTCTAAACATAACTCTGAGTGGGGAGAGAAGCAGCAATGTGCTTTTGAATCTGCAAAAGAGGTTATGCAATGTGTTTCAGACGTGTGGCCAATACAAAAAGGAGACATTGAGTTGCATGTGACAGTTTAGGGGCAGTGTGCTACTTGGAGTATGTGGGAAAAACAAGGAACTAAGAGGGGGCTATTGGGCTTTTGGACTGGAACATTTTCAGATGCGGGAGAATGTTTTACTCCCTTTGAAAAACAGTTGCTAGTGTTTCACTGTACTGTGACAGACACTGGGCAGACACAGTTGTGTGTGTTTTTGTGCTCTGATAGACACAGGACAGACACAGTTGCTTTTGAGTTGTGCTCTGATAGACACAGGGCAGACACAGTTGCTTTTGAGTTGTGCTCTGATAGACACAGGGCAGACACAGTTGCTTTTGAGTTGTGCTCTAATAGACACAGGGCAGGCACAGTTGCTTTTGAGTTGTGCTGTGACAGACACAGGGCAGATACAGGTGCTTTTGTGTTTTTGCACACTGACAGACAATGGGCAGATGGCAATAAGGCATAATGTGATTTTGAGTTTTGAAATTTCTCTAATGCAATGGCTGATGACTTTCCTTGAGTTATACAGAACAGGTAATGCACAAGAAGCAAATGTGATCAAGTGGTACATACAGACAGAAACTGCAGTTTTGCATGAGCAGTTGATGCAGATCCCAGTAGAAAGTCCAGGGGTGGTGTTTGAGGTGCCTGAGATACAGGATTCCCCAGTGAAGTGGAACAAGGAGTTGTGGCAAGAAATGTGGGAAATATTATTGCAGAGTGCAGCTACAGTGTATCATGTAGATGCTCATTGTCCCATACATTTACTAGATAGACACTTTGATTCCTTTACAGATGAAAAGGCTAAAATCTTGGAGGCAGAGGTGGTGACGCACGATTCTGATTTGGTGGGCATCTCTAAGTGCGAGCACCTAGGAGAGAAAGACACTATTAACAGGTGGGCAGAGAATTAAGGGATGCATATTCCCCTAGACTTACTTAGAACTCTGATTCCTATTTGTCAGTATGCACAGCACAGACCAGTCTGACAGATGGTGAGGAGCCAGTTGGAGAAAGGAAAATTACCTGAGCAGATAGAGCAGATGGATTGCCTTGGGCTCATGCCAAATGATCAAGGGTGCACTTATTTAGCAGTGTGTGGAGAGATAGTCAGGAAGGGGACTGCCCCAGCCCTTCTTACTGTGCAAGGGAAAGGAGAGTTTGACTCCAATACCAAGAATTCAGAGGCCATAGTGTGGGTAGAATTCTCAGATAATTCCCCAGAGCCAGCTGAGAACCGTGCAGACAGAAAAGATACAACTGTGCTAACAGACCCAAAACAGAAAAAGGAGAACCTGTGCTTTTTGAAAAATAATTTTTGCAAGAAGAGTAATGCTTGTTTCTTTTTCAGATCATACTGTGACGTGTTGGTGTACCTGATGTCCCGGTCCTGCGTGTGGGTGCCTTTGTCTGAGTGGGCCCGTGAGGGTGTGGGACCCCCCCAACCCTGGAGTGATCACCGGACAGCGCAGACTGACACCGTTGCTGACATCCTTTGGCTGAATCAACCAGATGAACTTACCTAGTAAAGACGGTTTCCAATGATAATGAACTGATGTTGTTAAAATTAAGAAAAATGTTAAAGGATATAATTTCAAAGCTTTCCAGGCATCGTACTTGGTCGTTTGGAACTGGGAACGAGGGCTCCGGATCGGTTTAGGCAATTCCGAATCCGATTCGGAGCCCTTCCGAATGGGATCGGAATTGACCCCCTAGTCGGGTGAGGAGGTGTCTTCCAAAATTATGGTGCAGCTGGAAGCTAACCAAATCAGGGATTTGACTTTTACTGAGGAAGGAAACTCCTCTTTGAAATTATCAAGAGGGTACCTTCGAGACAGAAAGATAAGAAACTTGTTTCTTCTCCACATCTGACCATTCTCTAGAAAGAAATCCTTGAATGGCCGCATGGCTAGGAAGAGATTCTGGCTCCCTTTTCCTGTATTGATTAATAAAAATCGTCGTCTTCCACCTGGGTTACAGTGTCAGGAAAGGAAGATTCTCCCTAATATGTACAGGAACCTTAAATCCTTTATATTCAACCCCAGAACATATCTTCTTCTGACATCCTCATACTCTGATTGGCATTAATCAGGGTCACAAGACATGGCAGCCTTTGAAGTCTTAGGTAGAGACTGCCCTTCCAGGGCTGCAAACGCTGTCTCTACAGCCGTATTGATCATGAGCTGCTGCAATTCCACATCATATGAGGAAACCTACAAAGAGGCTCTTACAGGATCAGGACCCTCTTCACCTGAGCCAGACTCAGTGTGATTTCTCTTAGAAGCGCACTTCCCCTCCATAATGTCACTGCTAAACGTGACTGAGAAAGTGTGCTTCCAAAATAGAGAGGGCAGCACTGGTTGCATTTCCTGACTTGCGTCATTGCCTCACAACACCGATGCAAAGAATTCCATCACTGCGGATCTGCTGCCATTATCAAAACCAGTGCAGCAGCCCTCAAACAAATTGTAGTTACTCCTACTGAAGAGCTTCACAATAAAAGGCTTTGACCTTCACTAATAGGCCACAAGTGACTATACTTACAAGGTGTAAGCAGAGGTTGCCTCACAATTGTTCAGCAGGAGTGGCAGCTTGCAAAATGTGCCTGAGCCAGCAGTCGGCATATAAGACAATTAGGACCCCTGCTAGATCACGTTCCAAATAAACACAATATAGCAACATATCCACCTTATTATGCTAACACAATAGTCGTTAAACACCGACACAAACACCATTTACCAATGCTTTATACTGTCACCAAAAATTAAAGTCATACAATCTTACATCCTTTTATGCACTTGAAAGAAATAGTTTTCTCAAATGGCATCTACAGTTGAGTCCTCGGGGCTCCAAACTGCAGCCCACGGGCCACATCCGGCCCGCTACAAGATTTTATCCAGCCTGCAGCAACTTGAAATATTTTTTTCCCAATCATGCAGTGGAACACTGAACACGTGCAGTTCTATACTCCCAACTCAAGTTGTGATCTGCGTCTAACAGGTGCCCCATCTACTTATACCACTCCGTCTCAAAGGGCCTGCGAGAGAATCTAGCATAAATTCAGGAGCACCAGGTGTAATATGAGATACCCACAACTGATCTAACTTCGTACCAAATCTTAGCCGCTGCACCACTTTCATTTCACTAATAATTCACAACACTCTAATTCAACCCTTTCATTCTCACAGCCTTTTAAATTTCTCCCGCATTTGCACTTCTAACATCTCGGACACCAACATACACGCACTACATACACCGTCACTCTTCTCTAACTCACTTTTAGCATTCATTCTCGCCCAAGTGCAAATGCAGGAGAAATTTAAAAGGCTGTGAGAATGAAAGGGTTGAATTAGAGTGTTGTGAATTATTAGTGAAATGAAAGTGGTGCAAGGGTTGAGGATAGGAGGAATTGTTACATGAGCACGGGTGTGTGTGTAATTAGAGTTTCGATTGAGTCGGAGAGAGAGATTTTTGTGAGCGTTTGAATGGTGTGTGAGTATGATGATGTGTAGATGTGTGGGGAGAATCTAGTAAGTTAGTATGGAATAGAGTGTTCGGTATTACGGGGTAGAGGTGAAATGTTAGATGTTGATGTAAAAGCACTTGGGGGATGTATTTTCGTTTTTTCAAAGAAATGTGATTACAATTGAATTATATAACCGAGGTTTCATTGCAGCTTGGTATTTGGGTTTATTTAATATTTCATGGATTAGCTTGGATTGTTATGTATGTTAAACACAGGATAATGTAGTAATTATGAATGTTTTATTGATTTTTGCAGTTACCCCTGAAGAAGGGCTTATTTAAGCCCGAAATGCATTGGGTTCAAAATAAAGAATACTGCTTTCTAATGAATCATGCGTTTTTCGTGTTCTTGATAGAGGTCTGGATGGGCACATCTTGAGCATTAGAAGCTTTGGAAACAGCATGACAACCTACATGTGGATTAAATAAGTGGACCAATAAGAATTGGAATTAAGCATTGAATAAATGGAGTACAATGGACTTTATAATTGGAGTTTGAGAATATTTACTCTTGCGGCTGTGCGACTGGGTTGGGGGTGAAGTGTCGCCCCACACCTATTTGTTGATTATCTCAGTGCCATTTGGGCAAGGCACTTACCCAGTAAGCACGCATTCATGGATGACGTTGAGGAACAGGACGGATAAATTGCAATTACAATGGTGTGCATCGCATCACTCCTTGTTGAATCTTTTTATTTTAACTTCTGCCACGATCCAACGCCCACCCTCATCTGCCTTGTGGCGGACCAACTCAACTCCTGATTTCGCTCTTACTAAAAACGCTACCCCCTTAGTACAATGTGCCTGATCTGTGACTACGATGCTTTCCACCCACTTTTGTTTAAAAAGGAAATCTTCACACTCCTGCCTCCTAAGATGTGTCTCTTGCAGTAGGATTAACTGAGCTTTTTGTTGCTTTAGGTAGTGCAAAATAGCCTGTCGTCTCTTCCTAACCCTCATTCCATTCACATTCCAACACAAAATTTCAAAAACCGCTAACCCTTCACCCTTTGTACTCATTCTTTATTCTTAAAAAGATTTTAATTTTAAATATTTGCTGCATTTTATTGTATTTTCTTTCTTTTTCATTTTTGCTTAAGAGGCGATTACGTCTAAGCGGTGCTATTCTGCTGTACCAACTTGAGGACCAAGAATATTATTTTTTTAAATTTCCCCTCTGCTCCCCACCCTCAGTGCTCCCCTCCCCCCCCCCCGGGAATCCTCCCCCTCCTGCAACTAGGCCTACCCATGGCCCATTTGAGCTAACCCCCGAGGTAATAAACCAAAACTATTTTTTCCTCTAGATTTAAAATATTCCAAATAAAATCATGGATGAAAAATCAAGACTGGATAAGTGAAAACTCCAACCAAATGGAAACGGACCTTCAAAACCCACAGGCTAGGAAGAAGGATGTGGCATTATGGTACTCACATCTACTTACAGCGGCCAACGAAAGGATGAGAGCTCCCTTTTTGCCATAGGAAGGATACTTGTCGGATGCTGAGCTGGAAGAATTATGGCAAGTATCTTTATCTACGCTTTATACGACAGTTAAATCCGCTGCATTAAGGAAGAACCACTTTTTCCACAGAATATATTGGACCCCCAAAAATTTGGCAAAACTTAAGAGAAATGGCGACACCAAATGCAAGCGCTGTGGAAGAACTGATGCAGACGACAAGCATATGTTTGCCACCTGTCCAGAGCTTGAAGTGTTTTGGCTTGCTGTTGGTAAGACCATTTCTGACGTGATTGGTACCAAAGTGGAGGTAAGCACAGATTTAATTATGTTTGGGATAAGGCTGCAATACCTAAAGGGCTCATGTCTTAATGTAAAACAAAGGCATTTGATGTTCTACCTAATCCTCATAGCAAGAAGGGAAATTTGTAAATTATGGACTGAAAGCTCCGTCCCCTCGTGGCAGGAGTGGAGGAGCTCAGTGGTCTTCTTTGAGAAGGTGGATAGGAGAGAATCTAGGAGAGCCGCTGGGGGCATGGTATAGGACCTATTGAGTACTGGGTAAAATCACTGGTCCGATGATTACATCTTCTCTTGCATCGGGTTTAGGAAGCAAGCCGTACAAGAGGGGGCCCAATAAACAACGTTTTTTTTTGTTGCTTGAAGAAGTCAGTCCAATCCACTAGGCACCAGGGTCATCACAACGCGCAAGGTGCTTATTTTGAGATTGGAGAAGGTATGAGGACTAAAATATAAAAAAAAACACACGTGCAGTTCTGTCCACCACACTCTTTTCCATATGACGAAAGTGGTGTCAGCCTGGCTAACCCTCATTTTCAGTCACCTGGGCCATATGATTTAAGACCCTGAAACCATAATTATTTAATGGTAAAATCAGATTTCCACACGTTGACTTTTCAACAACACTGTAAAACGATTGCGGTGAGGAAGTAGCGTCATTTTCACACATGTATAAACAAATAATAACAAACCGGGTTTCCACAACGAATGGCGCAGACACAGTGTGCCCTGCACTGCTCACCTCCAATCTATACAAGTGGCTCACGTCAAGCCCTGCTTCTTGTATCATCTCTGTGAGTAACTATCGTCTTTGCACAAATTATAATCAGTTTCTTTTGTTAGATAAATTATTTTCTGCTGTGCTTTAGTTACTGCAGTTTTTATCATGCACATCTTTTCATTGTTCAGATATCTTCTTCAGTTAAGGAAGGAGAAAAGAAAAGTGGACTGCGAGTGCCGTCTGTTTAATGAGTAATGGGGCGTAAAGTACTTCTTTGTATAAGCAGGTGATAGAGCGTTGCGTTTCGCATGCAACAAAACTGTTGCAATTTTGAAGGAGAACAATGTTTGGCGGCACCACTATGAGACCAAACATGAACAAAGTTATTCCCAAGTCACAGGAACACAGCGATCGGAAAGGTTGTGCTTTCCCAACATGCTCTTTTTATGCAGAAGAGAATTGAAAAAGAAGCTTTAACCAGGGCCAGTTACAAAGTAGCTTATGAGTTGGCTAAAAGAGGAAAGCTGTTCACTGACAGAGATCTCATCAAAGAGTGTATGATGGGAGCAGTGCAGGAGTTATGCCCAGAAAATGCAAATCTGTTCAAAATTATCAGTCTTGCGCCAAATACTGTTACTTGTAGAATTGAGGATATAGGAGGCAATATATAGTTCTTCAAATGACAGAGAGCGCAAGAAGTTTTCAGTTGTATTCTTTAGTACTTGATGAATCAATTGATGTGTGTGACACATCACAACTCCTAGTGTTCATCCATGGCGTCAACAGTGAATTTAAGTTCACACAAGAATTAGCATCAGTGCATAGCATTCACAGTACAGTAACTGGAGAAGACATCTTCAAAGAATTACAACAAACTGTGTTACAATATACCTGGAGTGGAATAAACTGCAATGTGTGATAACTGAGGAATTGAGGAAAGAAAAATGTCTGGAGTGAAGAAAAGTTTGGTTGGACAAATCACAAAAGCTTGTGAGATTGGTGGATTCTCAAAACCCATGTTTCTGCATTGCATTGTCCATCAACAAGTGTTGTGCGGAAAATATGTGGATATGTCTTGCATTCTGAAACAGTGAATTTTGTTCGATCTCACAGGCTTAATCATCGCCAGTTTCATGATTTTCTGAAAGAAACTGATTCTGTGTCGTTGACTTATCATATTATACAGCAGTTCGATGGCTTAGTTGTGGAAAAATTCTATCACCATTCTTTCAGGTCAGAGTGGAAATCAATTCATTTCTCACAGAGAAGAATCAACCCGAACCCCTTTTATCAAACACTGACTGGCTGTGGAAATTGGTATTTTTTGCCAACTTGACAGGCCATATGAATCAATTGAATTTGAAGTTGCAAGATGAAACTCCTTTAATTTGTGATCGATTTGCGCATGTCAAGGCATTCAGGACAAAGCTGATGCTATTTGAAGGACAGGTGAAACTTCATAATGACAGGTGTGGGAACCAGGGGGGTCTTGAGCTTTTTCCCTATTTTCCCACTAGCCTGGCTGGTCAGACATAACCTGCGGAATGCATCTGAGCTGTCTTCATCTGGGTCCAATAAAAGTGGGTGTCAAACCTGGGAAAGGTCTTCTACTGCCAGGGGTATGTCATAAGCCAATCCCAGTAGGAAGGCTCTGTAGCACTGGGGGACCACCAACACATGAGTTGCCTCAAGCTCAAGAATGTTAGGCTCGCTATGTAGGAGGTTGTTCTCCAAATAAATCAGGTGATCTCCAGAGGTGTCACCAGCTGCCTGGGCCTCAACATGCCGCCTCACGCCCTCTAGAGTTGGGCACTCCTTCTGTGCTCTACAGAACTCCTTACCTGGTGGGCCCATCCTCAACCTGCTATCCAGTAAGTTCAGGCAGGTCTCCCAGTGCGGCAATATCTTCCCGGGTAGGTTACAGGGCGCCCCTTCATCCTGGAGCATGGGAGTTTCAGGAGCTGGATTCCCATTCCCGTAGCACTTTGTTTTCTTGGCAGCTGCCTGGGCTAATTTTCCAGGCTACAGGCTTTCAAAGCTACCCCTTTCGGGCTTTTCTATGAACCGTGTGGTCAGACACACCCACTCAGGCAACCCTGGCATCTCCAGGTGTGACCTAAGCTCCATTTCTTTCCAGATAATGTGCTCCAGATCATTGCCTAATAGGCAATCTACAGGCACGGCAGGGCTCACAGCTCCTTTTATAGAAGCTGAACCCGCCCCCTCAAAGGGAACCAGAGTCACTGACTCTCCCTGTTGTCTGCCACTACAACTTGGTGGAATGAATTGGGGATTACCGGCTCTGAGGACACCAGATGACACCTTACAGCAGTCATACTGGCTCCTGTGTCCCTTCAGAGCCTTCGCCCTCTACACATCTATGGCGATCCACTGCCTGCACTTGGAAGTATTGGAAGCCATGTGGGCCTGGGGCACCATCTCTTTATCATCCAGGGATACTAGTTAACCTCTGGTCTGCCTCCACACTATCTGTGGAAATCTCATTTCCAGGTGCTATGCTGGCCAACCGTTGGGTCTGTCTCCCAGTGGGGGGCAGTGCCCTCTTGGGACACTTAAGTGAACATAGAACAAGGGAACCCTGTAAGTCAGAAGGGACCAAGGGTGAGCAGTAAGTTATTAGAGACAGTGGTCCCTATCAAGGAAACATGAAGTCATACACACAGAACTACAATCAGAGCTGTGTAGGTCTATATCCAAATGGAACAAATTGTATTTATTTACACATTCAATAAACACGGAAAGCATACAGTATAATGCAGTGAGCAGAAGGTGACGGGGTTTTGGAAATAAACAGATTTCCAGACCTCAGACATTTGTTTCCAAAGTGACTTTCAGTGATACATTGTTTACAGCAGTCACAATGAGAAAAATATCTTATGCTCCACATCAAACATAAGCAGAAGGTTGGAGTCAAGATGCGGTTGTCGACAACGTTTCGATCCCCAACTGCGGTCGGGGGATCATCATCAGGACAGAAAAAACTGAATGCCTGAGAAGTAGCCTGTGTAAGGCGGGGGGGGGGAGGAAAAGAGGAAAAAAAAGGGAGAAAGGGTGGGGTTGGTTTGGGTATTTTGGAAAGGAAGAGGAAAAGAAAGGGGAGACGGGGGTATTAGGGAAGAGGGGAAAAGAAAAAGAGAAGGGAATGGGTTGGTCTTAAAACAACTCAGAACATGCGACTAATAAAAATAGAGAGTGGGGGGTGGGAGGGTTTTTTTTTGGTGCAGTTGGTGGCGTTGCAATGAACCACATTCGAAATAACCTGTCCCATTGTGAAACACACTTGAATTGAGCTGTTCTATTGTGCAGGAGGACGTGTAAGTGGGATGGTATAGGGATACTATGGCCATCCTCAGCGAGGGTCAGGGATACAAAAGTATTGCTAGGGTGGAGTCTAGGTCCGGAGGTGAAGCGCGGCTGGTGAGAGGTCTCCAATTGCGAGCAGGATAACAGTGAAGGAGTGCTAATAGTGAACTAGGTAAAACCACGCGGAGAGATGCGGGAGAGACGGCGAACTTACTGCCAGTCCAAGATGTGGACCGCAAGGTCAGAGGGGTGAAGGATCAATATCCTACCCGTGGCGTCCTGGTGCCAAGGCTCAAGGTTATGCGGTGATAAGTGAAATCCTGGTAAATAAATAAGGCTCAGTGAGTCACGTACAAGTGAGTCACATATACCATGAAAGGATGGCTATGGGTGTCCAACGGGATCGCTTACCTAAAGAATCTAAGTTTAAGCAGGGCCAGAGGGGTCAGTATCTCGCCCATGGTATCCTGCTGGCGTTGCTCGAAATCGAGCAGAATTGGCGGAAGATCCTGAAAGTTAAGTATGTCTCAGTGAGTCATGTATGCATAGTAAGGAGGCCGGGGGTGGACGGTAACTGTCCGGAGATTGAGCTTACCTCAGAGTTACTGACGTTCGTCAGAATAGAAGCCGATAATCTGGAATCGGGAGTCCAGGAACGCCGTGTGAGTGTGCCAGTGCCCGTATTAAGTAATACAAAAGGGGCAGCGTCTACCATGAGTGCGCATGTGTGTATGGAGTGAAGACTAGACCGACAGATAGGGAAGGTATGGAGACCCATGAACGCCATGTTGGGTGTCATGATGGGGTAAAAAAAACAGTTGGGGAAATGAAAAAAGGCCGTAGTATTAAGAGTTATGGGAAGCCAGAAGGTTGGTAATTGCAAAGCGTAATGTAACAACATGTGAAAATATTAAAGTGGACAGAGAGGAAAGCTATGGAGATCCGTGGGCGCCATGTTGTGCATCATTACGAGAGAGAGACAGGTAGGGAGTTGATGAATCAGTCATAATATGGATGAGTAAAGTGAAGTTGCATAGTTTGGCAATTGCAAAGCTTAACATAACATCGTGTGATAATATCTGAAGGAAGTACAATCAACAAATGAAACGAGTAACTCTAGAATAGAGCGGGAGTCAACATAACATTGGCTTCAGCCATAATTACGTGTGAAACATACATAGTGTATTGGAATCAGTCACCTGTCAACTGATACTGTTGAACACAACATGTAGACGGTCGCAGCTGCCACACTGTGGGTGCACCAGCCAGGAGGCATAGGGTACCCAACAAGTGGGTTGGCAAGGCGTGGATTTAGAGAACAGTAAGTTTAAGAAGTCACAAAACTTATAACAGAAGGAATTGTTAGAGAAGGCAACAATTATGAGAAACCACTAAGGTGAATTGTGGTTTAAATCAGGTTAGTCCGTCCTACATACGATTCAGTCCAATATGAAGACTGTTGGTGCGCAAAATCCATTTGAGCTCCTCCTTATTGAGGATTTCATTAATGTCTGTGCTCCGAGGTGGTGATTGGATCACATTGATAACTTGCTATTTTAGATCATACTCTGTGTGTCCTTGACTTGTGAAGTATTCCACCAGAGGTGCGTTCAGTGTTTGGCATCTCAGCCTGCTTCTGTGTTGGCAAATTCTAATCCTGACTTTCTGCGTGGTTTGACCAATATAGATTTGATTGCATGGGCATATAATCGCATATTCAACATGTTTGGTGTTACAGTTGGAAAAATGGTTTAGAGTTACATCGATATTTTCCTAGACAAATTTTTTGCTTTCAATGGTGAAGTGGCAAACACTGCAACCCCCACAGCGATAGTGGCCCAGTGTTGGTGGTAGGCCCCATATCGCAGTTAATGTTTGGGAGGTTTTTTTGGTTGGTAATGCTGCTCTGACTAGGTGGTCTTTTATATTTGGCATTCAGTATTGGCCAATGTTTTATGATACATTTCTTCACCTGATTGGAAATCGGGGAAAATGTTGTCACACATACCATCCGATCACTATTATTTTTAGGTTTCGTAGTCAGGAGTACCTCACGGGGACAGTACCATGCTCGTTTGAGTGAGTTTTTAACAAGTTTTCGGGGGTAGCCTCTACTAATCAGTTTCCTAGACAGAGTTTGTGCTTCCTGAAAATAATCCTTTTTGAAAAAGCAGTTCCTTCTAATGCGGAGGAACTGAGAGAAAGGTAAGGAGTCTCGTAGTGCACGAGGATGATGGCTGTTGTAAGAGAGTAAGGTGTTTTTCTCAGTAGGTTTACGGAAGAGGGTAATGTATAACTTATCCTCCTGGGATATAATTAATAGGTCAAGAAAGGCAACCTGTTTTTTACTGTGTGTCAATGTAAACTTGAGACCATTCCAATGGGCATTGAGCCACTCGAGGAATAGTAACGAGGCAGTCTCATGTCCCTTCCAAATCAGAAAAATATCATCTATATATCTCTTCCATTCCAAGATGTTAGACGCAATAGGGTTAACCATGGACAAGATCGTGTTGGTTTCAAGCCAGTCCATGTATGGGATGGCAAAGTTGTGCGCAAAAACGGCTCCCATGGATGTCCCCTTGATTTGTTGGTAGAAAGTACCATCGAATGAGAAGAAATTACGGGACAAGCAGATCTTGAGTAAGTGTAGAATAAATGGAGTGGGGACCGAGTGGGGGCGGGGCCTTGAGTTAAGGATGTTTTGGATAACATAAATCCCCTCATCATGCGGGATATTAGTATATAATGACTCCACGTCCAGGGTGCAAAGTATGCAGTTGGTAGGGTCGAATGGAAGTTCTTCAACCAAGTTGATCATGTCCATGGTATCCTTTACATAGCAACGTGTGTTGGGGACAGAGTCTTTGATGAAGTGATCTACATAACGGCCAAAGGGTTCTAAAATTGAGTCTCAACCCGACACAATGGGCCATCCCGGTGGGGCTTCAGCATTTTTGTGGAGGGTATAGATCACTGGTGTCCTGGGCGATTTTGTGTCCAGGTATAGAAATTCATTTTTGCTAAGAAACCCTTCTGATTTGCCTGCTTCCGTGATTTCGTGGATGAGAGTCTGTATCTCTTTCGTGGGGTCTGATGTTAGTCTCATATAGTGGTCAGTGTTTGAGAGTTGCCTGAGGATTTCTGCTTTATATGTACCTACATCTTGGAGTACAATACCTCCTCCCTTATCCGCGGGTTTGATTACCACATTTACATTCAATTTGAAAGTCATAAGGGCATTTTTCTCCTGTAGAGGTAGATTGTATGGGATAAATCTGTGCTTTTGTTCTAATCCTAGAACTTCTTTTAGGACAAGTTTCTCGAAGGTCTGTATCTCTGTGGGTATACTGCTCTATAGTGGGGAGAACATGGAGGAGGGGCGAAATGAGGTATATGCTGTCTTTGGATATAGACCTGCACAGCTCTGATTGTAGTTCTGTGTGTATGACTTCATGTTTCCTTGATTGGGACCACTGTCTCTAATAACAACCTTGGGACACTTGGCATTTCCCTTCACATGCCCATACTTGTAGCACTCCTGGCACTTTGGGACAAACTTACATGTCTTCTTATCAGAGAAGCCATTTTTCTTTTGGTCAGATCGGGGCTAGGTCTCCTTTCCCTGAGACCTATTTTGGGGGCCTGCAGAGAACTCTTTGTTTTTATTTGCCTCTCCCCCCTTCTTCTGATGGGGACCCTGACCACCCTTTTGGGAATCCCCCCAGATGCCTTTTTGGACACTCTGGTGCTGATCCAGAGGTCAGCCTCCTTTGCAAGTTCCCTGGGGCCAGTTAGCTTGCTGTCAACTAGGTGTTGATGCAACTCTGTAAAGCAAGTACTGAGCATGTGGTCTCTCAAAATCAGGCCATAAAGCCCTTTGAAGTCACTTACTTTTCTGCCCCTCACACAACCCCTCAGTGCCTTTCTGGAGTATTCTACGGAATCCACCCAAGAATGATTTGGCAGTTTCTGACTGTCCATAAATCTCATGAGGTACCTTTCTGGAGTGAGTTCAAATTTGGTGATAAGAAAGGCCTTCATGGTGGGATACTTCATCTGATCATCCACTTCTAGGGTAAGAAGGGTGTCCCTCCCACTGTGGGAATTTGTTTCCACAAGCTAGCCCCCAATCCTCCTCTGGGACCCTGTGCTTACTCAGGGCTGCCTCATCGGCAGAAAACCACTTGCCTATGTCATCCCCCACCACATAGTTAGGCACCAAGTCTTGTAGTATGTGGACTCTCACCTCCCCAGTGGATGCTGAACGTACGCTGCCACAATTGCTGCTGGACTCTACTTTCTTGGCTCTGATGTCAAGCTCCTTAAGACTCATCTCGAGTCATTCTTTTTTCTTCCAGGGCCAGCTTCTTTTCTCAAGTGCCCTCTTCATAGCAGCCTGCTCCTTGGCTGCTGGCAATCTAAATTTGGCAAGCTGCAGCCTGAACTCTCTCTCAGCTCTCCTGTCTTTCAGCCCCTCTGGGGACAGACTGTGGGAAAATAGACTGCTCCATGCCTTGGCACGGGGCTCCCCTGCCTTGGACAAGTTGTCCTCGCCTCAATGTACTGCAGCTCAGGACCTGTGCCCAGGTCCTCCTCCTGCTCCTCCTGTTCCCATGGTGTGGCTTGCAACTGCTGGGCCTATTCCCAGGCCCTGAGGACTTCTGGAGCTCCTGCTTCTAGGAACTCCTAATTCCTAGAAGCCCCCTCTCCTTGCAGAATCCTCTGCGTTTGTTTTTAAACATTTTTATTTATATTTCAGAATGTTAGAGCCAGGACATTAGAACATACATTTTCTTGAACATCTTAGAAA
Organism: Calotriton arnoldi; assembly: GCA_963921515.1. Classification (NCBI taxonomy): domain Eukaryota; kingdom Metazoa; phylum Chordata; class Amphibia; order Caudata; family Salamandridae; genus Calotriton; species Calotriton arnoldi. The sequence goes on from CAWUFW010000518.1 coordinate 2,656,039, forward strand.
TATAAAACCGACAGTGTAGTAATAAGAGAACAAACCTAGGAAGTCTAGGTACAAACCCCCGCAGAATGGTCACTCAACCAAATTGGTACAGTTGGTCCTAACTATGTCAACATATAGAATCACCTAGCTAAGTATGGAGAGACAAAGTCTGGACTAATGAAAGAGGAAACAAATACTTACAGTTTGAGGTGGATTGTAGAGAAAAGTACAACACATATCCACGGATCTAGGGATAAGCAGAAGGTGGACTCTTGCAGGTAGTTTCTGGAAGGGGTAAGGTGGCATCAGTGGTGGAGAGCAAAATGTTGCCCCAGATTTCTAAAAAAAGTTGTGTGTTCATTCAACCTGTAGATCAGGTGCTCATGTGCTGCAGTCAGAGCCATACTATCCATCCAGTACTCAAGGGCGGAGTCTGTAGGTTTGGACCAGCACCGAAGAATACACATCTTCCCTGTTGCCAAGGCAGCAGAAAGCCAATGTTTCTCATGCCTAGTGACTGTAGAGGCATTTCAGGTGTCATGTAACATTCTGAGGGCCACCAAAGCAGATCAGCCCAGGACACAGGTATTAGTGAGGACTTGAACACCTGGGTCCAATAGAGCTGGTGTATTAAGCAGGTCCATAGGATATGTAGAATATCACAGTGTGGGGAGGCACACCTCCAGCAGCTGGAGCAAGATTCCAATTTTGCCTGGAAAAGCCGTTCTGGTGTCCAGTGCCACTCTTGGAGGATTTTACAGTAACTGAATTTTGCCCTCAACTCCCAGAGCTCTCTGTCGTGGTCAGCCATGAGATGTGCCCATTGTGTCAGAGAGTAAGAAGAGGTGAGATGGTGTCGTACTGATGTACGATGAGACATTCCAGCAGAGCAAAGAATTGCCTAGTAATTAGAAGGTCATAGAGTCCTATAATTAATTTCTTACATTGGCCTCAACAAACTAAGTACGTTTGCAACAATGACGGCGTGTGGATTCATTTACACATCTTTATGGATTGATTAGAAGCAATGCTTCAGTTGTAAGTATTTCCAGAAATGGGATCTGGGTAGCCTCTGTGTGTCAGATAGTTCCACAAAGGGCTTCACAGATCCTTCCACCAAGATGTGGCCTATCTCAAAGATGCCTTAAGATGCCAATTCCGCCATAAGAAGGGTTTAGAGTCAATGGCCACAACAGCATTGTGCTATAACGGGGCTTTAGGGTGGGTAAGTCAATCTTCTCGGAAAAGCTTGTGTATCAACATTCAGACCGTATGCATTTCCAATAGAATAGGGTTGTGTGGGTTTGATCAAAATTTGGGGTTAGCGTAAAGGAGCGACGAGTTGTCCACCCCCTTGTAAAGACTATGTTCAATTCTAACCCAGAGTGGGCATTACATATGAGGGTTCAAGTGGTAAGCCATCTGGGAGAAATGTTCAACTCTGTAGTAGGATCGAAGATGCGGGAGATGGAGGCCTCCGGAAGACTGAGCTGTGTGTTTGAGTAGAGTCCCAGAGAAACCATTGAAAGGTTGCATATATCTGTTTCAAGAGACTTGTCGGTGCGTTAAACTGGAGCATGTCAAAAACATAGTTGAACCTAGGAGTCACCACCATCTTGATCGTTTGGACCCTGCTCCACAATAATAATAAAGCCATTTATAGAGCGCGAACAGCTACCTCCAGCAGAGGTGTCCCGGCGCTATAGCAAAAGGTGATACGCAATGGTCAAGCAGAAAAGCCAATAGCCCATAAAGGGCTAATGTAGGCTAAAAAGCCATGTTTTTGGTGCTATCCTGAATTGAGGTTCAGAAACAATCTGACGCAAAGCATTAGGCAGGGAGTTCCATAACATGGACGCCCCGACCGTGAAAGATCTGCCACCCATCCGAGCTTTCCTAACTCGTGGGGTGCAGAGCAGGTTCAGAGCATTCGACCTCAATGCACGGGTCTGCTTGTAGGCGCAAAGCCGTTGTTTCAGGTAGCTAGGGCAAATACCATGGAATAAGAGCTCCATTTTCGTTTTCTCCAGAAATGGGAGGACAATATCTCTGACCATGGTTGGAAAGTTAGTGTTAATATGTATCCGTAGATGTTTCAGCCCCTTGGGGATCCATTTTGCTGGCACATATTTAGGTGAAGGCCGTGTGGTGATGGATGTCATGGGCATTCCTTCTGTTTTGGCCCAGTTGATCCTGTACACTGATGGCCAATTAAGGAGAATTTTAAAGAAAATTGAATTTGATGTCAGACTACTCTTTGGGATTTCTGTGTTAAACAAATCACTGTATAGTACAGCAAAAACACAAATACTAGATCCCACCACTGAGCACTAATATGTGAACTTGGGTTGTTAGTTAAGTGGGGTGTGAGCCCTTCCAAGCAGGATAAACCAAAAAACTCACTAAATTAACCTCTGGTAACTTGGCACAAAAGCAGTCAGGCTTAACTTAGAGGGAATGTGTAAAAGTATTTATACAGCACACAAACAATAATAAAGGGAAAACACAAAATGAGAAAAATCCCACACCAATTTAGAAAAACAAAGTAAAATTTGATAAGTAATATGATACCAAAATGACAAAAATCAAATTAGTAGTACAGAGTTATGAATTTTTAAAGTTTATAGTGAAAAATAGCAGCAAGCAGAATCAAGCGTCAACAGCGTGTATTAGGTTGCGCGAGACCAGGGCAAAGATGGTTAGGGCTGACTGCAATGGAGCTCGGTTTTGAAACATGGAGGGGATTTAGACCGGTCCTTGGTTACCTTTAGAATAAGAAGAATTAAAAAAAAAAAAGTCTGAGAATATAAAGTTCAGTGGGGCAAGGCAGCCGGTGTGTCCAAGGAGGAGGCGTTGTTGTCAGGGAGCAGCTGGATGAGGCCTCAGTGAAGATTTCTTTGTTCGGACTTTTTTGTAAGTTGAAGATCTCCAGCAGGACAAGGCTGCAGGCTGTAGCTAATAAGAGTTCCACAAGATCAGATACCCCTTCTCTGAAGAGCCGCTGAACAGTATTTGCTGCTGTAGAGAAGAATATAGCGGTACCTACCGCAGAGTTAGGCTGACCAGCGATGCACCTTGGGCGGATCGGCAAGCAGGTAAGTCCAGGTCTCCTGTCGGTTCTCACACCACTTTTGGGCTGAAAATTTTCTAAGTCTCAAGTTTGCCTTTTTGGCTGTTTGAGCACATTTAGCATCACGTGCAAGAGTCCAGGACTGGGTGGGCACCACTTGGAGGGTCAGTACTTACTCAGGTTGGGTCCAGGTGCAGGTTCAAGGTGGTTGCAACCTTTTCTGTACCTGTGGCTCTGATCAGGGGGGCAGCCAACTAGCCCTTGGGGTCACTCTGGTAGTGTTGGGTTCAAGTAGAAAAGTAGGCTTCAGGCAGTATGGCAGTCCTCTTGGAGCAGCAGGTCTAAGACAGCAGAGCAGTCCTCTGTAGGTCCAGAAGTGAACTAAAGAGTGGGTCTGAGGGTCCTATTTTTATACCTGGTGCTAGCTTTGAAGTAGAAGAAACTTCTGGAATTACCTCCCCCCTCGCCCTCCCACAGATGGTTCTGGAATTTCTTTCCTCCCTGTCCTGGTCCCAGGATGTCTGAGGGTCTCAAAAGGCTAGTGTCAAATCTTTTGTGTGTGTGCTGAGGCAGCTCCTTTGAAGTGTAAGTGGGGCTCCGCCCCTCCCAGCCTGTCAGGATGGCTATCCTGCCAACACCCGGTGCCCTTTGTGATACTGGCTGGGAGGAATACACAAAGGTCAACGGCTAACTAAACCTAGTCATGTCACCCCGGATACAGGCTGCAGGCACCAAATGGTTAGGACAAGAAAATGCCAACTTTCTAAAAGTGGCATTCCCAGAATTGTGATTTAAAATTAAACTTTTCCATTGATGAGGATTTTAAATTACAATTCTTTAGAGACCAAACATGACATTTCTACCTGTTCCCAAACAAACGTTATCACTTATTAACCAATAAAGTAACCCGATTGCATCGTGTGGGAGAGGTAGGCCTTGTAGTAGTCAAAAACAAATTTAAGAGTTTTTGACTACCAGGACATGTACAACTTAAACATGCATCTCCAATGTTATAAATAGACTGCACCCTAAGGGCTGTTTAGAGTCTACCTTAGGGGTGACTTATATGTATTAAAAAAGGAAAGGCTAGGCCTGGCAAAAGGGTTATTTTGCCAAGTCACATTGGCAGTTTAAAACTGCACACAGGCTGCAATGGCAGGCCTGAGACGTGTTTGAAAAGGCTACTTAAATGGATGGCACAATAAGAGCTGCAGGCCCACTAGTAGCATTTACTTTACAGGTCCTGGATACATGTAGTACTTTACAAGGGACTTATAAGTACTTTAAATGTGCCATTTGGGTGTAAGTGAATTTTACAATGCTTAGGGAAGTGAGCACAAGCACTTTAGCACTGGTTAGCAGTGGCAACGTGCACAAATTCCTAAGGGCAACAAAAATGAATTCAGAACAGCAGGAGGGAGGAAAGCAATAAGTTTGGGGGAAGACCACCGGAAGGCTGACAGGTCTAACAGTTTTGATGAATGTACCAAATAAAGGTCCAAGACCATGTAATTTTAAATTGTAGGAATGGAATGTGACTGTGAGTCTTTGCACCTTTTTTTAACCAATACATTTTTAATCAAATAAAGGCACTGAAACTAGCTGATGATACAGGATGTGTCATATTTGAGGCAACTATCGCCTAGAAAGACCCAAATCAGATATTGGTTTTTATATTGATGTTTAAATAGGCCATACATAAAATGGTAGGTTCTACCTCACATTTTTTTACAGGTATATTTGGAAGGAGCACCTGCACACACATTTTTGTAAGTGGCATAGAAGTTAGTTAGGGGCCCCCCAGATTTCTAGCGAAGCATAAGAGTGTCAGGCCAACACTACATTTTGTCATTAAACAGTTGTTGAGGAATTTTCTAAAATCAGCCTGTACAAATATTCAACCACTAGTTTTGTGGAAATCCCTTCCCCTTAACCACTGAGAACTTGGGCTTCCTGGCAGAAGGAATTTGGGGTTGAAGTGGGGCTTCTTAAGCTTAAATTTCAATGTATTTATTACATGTTCGATTAATTAAAATCATTACATGTGGGTGCCCGAGTTTAGGCGGTTACCAATAAGTGCAAATTAGCAACATTTGTTTAACAGGAAGCGGTCAGGTGTTAGTATATATATTTTTTGTTTTAAAAAATAGTATGTCGCCAAATAAAAAAAGACCAAGGATTTAAAAAAGTTAAATTACAAAACTGAGTCAGCGAGAAATTGCAAGCAAGTACATGAAAGTGTGTCTTTAGTGCTGAGGAACGTGAAAGGGAGGTACAAAATGTTTCTTCTCCTCAGGTGTCACAGTTACGGGTCGTTTTCTGCCTGCTGGGCTGTGGAGTGTATGTCCAGATGGTGCTCCCGACTGACTTGGTGTCTTATTTCCGCTAAGGGTCTTATTTCCGTTTGCAGGGTCAGTTAGTCCCGGCTTGGGTGTTCTTCGCCTGAAGTTTCGCCGTTCCTTTCCGTATTCTGCGCACTAAGGTCGACTGTGTACAGCGCGGCTCGGATGTTCTAGATTATTTTATTTTATTTTATGCGTTTTTATATAGCGCGGACTTTACCCGAGGGTGTCAGAGCACTTCACAATAGGAACAGTAACGTTACATGAGGAGGAAATTACAAGTGAGCATAATACAAAAGCAAGCGTTACATAACATGAGGAAAAAGTGACAATTGTGCAAATAACAAAAACAAACAAGATACAAAAAGAGGTAGCAAATGATACGTTACAAGAGGAAAAAGTGACAAGTGTGCATGATACATAAGATACAGAATACAAATAGAGGTATAATACTGCAATAAGTTCAGTCACTCAGAACACACTGGGAAGGCACTTCTATAGGCATGGAGTACAGAATTTCCTATAGTGGAAGAACTTCCTTGAGGGAGTAGAGAGGGCGTGAATTAGGTCTGGAAGTGTCTTTGGAGAAGGAGAGATTTGAGGTCAGTTTTGAAGGACCGGGAAGAGGTGGTGGTCCGGAGCTGAGGCAGAAGTGAGTTCCAGATTCTCACTGCGTTGCCTGAAAAGGATTGGGCCATCGATCTTTCCTTTTTGAAAGTGGGGGGTTCAAGCAATAAGTTTTCCGCATTACGTGATGGTCTAGAGCCTCCAGAGAGTTTCAGTTTATTCGCCAAGTAGCGAGGAGAGGAGGAGTGCAAGGCTTTGTGGGTGATACATGCAGTCTTGTAGATAGATCTTGCCTCGATGGGAAGCCAACGGAGGGAAGATAAAATGGGTGTGATGTGGTCGCTTCTTTTGGTCCCAAAGATTAAACGAGCTGCTGAATGGAGCCCAGATTTGAGGGGGGACAGGTGGGATTTGGGGAGGCCAGTAAGAAGAGAATTGCAGTAGTCCAGTCTAGAGAGAACCAGCGATTGGACCAGGGTTTTTCGGTCTTGCTCTGGGAAGAAGCGTTGAATCCCCCAGAGAAAGCGCAGTTGGTATTGAGCAGACTTAGCAATGGAATTGATGTGGGAGAGTAGATTGAGTTTTCTGTCGAGTATGACACCAAGGGATTTTGCGCTGTCGACAATGATGGGTTTATTGTTAAGTAGATTCATCTGATCCATCCATGATTGAACCGGAGGAGGAGAGAGTGAGGAGGAGAGGAGGAGGAATTCAGTTTTGGAGGGATTCAGAATCAATTGATGTGTTAACATCCAGTTTTGAATGGAGTCGAGAGTAGAGTTTAGGATGGAGAGATCGTGTGTGGAGGACACCTTGAGGTAGATTTGAGTGTCGTCCGCATAGAGATGATATAGGATCCCAGATTTACTTAGGAGATTTCCCAATGGTTCCAAGTAGAGGTTGAACAAAGTGGGTGCAAGTATAGAGCCTTGAGGAACACCTTGACCTACCGCTAGAGGAGATGAAAGACTGTTCGCTATTTTGATCATTTGGGATCTATCAGAGAGGAAGGAGGCAAACCATTTAAGCACTGTGCCTTCCATGCCCATTCTCTGTTGAAGAGTGTTAAGGAGAGTGTTATGATTGACAGTGTCAAAGGCTGCAGAAAGGTCTAGGAGAATTAGAAGACAAGACTCCCCTGAATCGAGTATCCGCAGTGCGTCATCAATCACTTGCAGCAGGGCTGTTTCAGTGCTCTAGTTTTGAATGAAGCCAGACTGGAAATTGTCAAGAAGATCATTGTCCTTGATATGACGGGAAAGTTGTTTCGCTACACGTCTTTCTGTGATTTTCGCAAGAAAAGGTAGGTTAGTGATGGGGCGGAAGTTGTTGAGGTCGTTCGCATCAGCAGTGGGTTTTTTAAGAAGAGGGGTAACCTGCCCAGTTTTGAAGGAAACAGGAAGGGAGCCTTGACAGAGGGAGAGGTTAACCAGAGTGGTCCAATAGGAAAGAGAATGGGTGTAGAAGTCGATTGCAATGTCACTAGGGATGGGGTCAAGAGAATGGTTGGAGGGCTTTGTTTCGAGGATGCATTTGAGGAGGGCATCTTCAGAGATGGAGTCAAAGTTCTGCCAAATGACTAAGGATTTGCGCTCCTCTGGAGGGGTAGGATGAATGACCTGATCCACAAGTGATTTCACTTTTTCGTCAAAGAATAAAGCAAATTCCGCTGCCTTCTTTGTAGAATCCTCCAACTTGGAGGTTGGGGGATAGCCTGCAAAAGTTTGTGCAGTGTTGTTGGTAAAGCACAGGTTGGATACAACCCTGCAGCCTCTGAGGTTATTGCCTCAGCAGAGTGGAATTAGGAGGCGACGTCGATCGTTGGCAAAGTGGGGACAGCAACATACATAACAGATGAGGCCAGGACTCTTGATGGTAGTCGCAGAGCCTACAAAATGAGTGCCCATCCCTGCGGGCCAAAGCAGGTTGAAATCGGCAATTGGAAGGACCAGGAGACTCATGTGGGTGATTTCATTACGGGAATGTGGGCACAGGGGATATTTAAAAATAAGGTTGGGCTTTCCCCTTTGTGTATGACTCGTCTAAAGCTCTGACCAGAGGGGTGTGTTGAAGCCTTTCAGTGTACCTTTCGTATGAAACTTGAATGATTTGTGCATTTATTACCCTTTTCCATGTTGGCTGGGAGATGCTTCCGTTGGCTAGGTTAGTTGTATCGATCTTCAGGGTGCCCATGGCTTGCAGGAGTAGTAAGTGCACATCCGCAAATATGGTATGTAGTTGGGCTTTCAAGGACAGAGCTGGGGCCCGCAGAGTACAGATGTAATATATATATATATTTTTTTTAACTCGTTTTATTGGGTACATGACTTGCGATAGTATGGCTTGCAGTAACAAAACTTACATTTAGCATATCCAAGCTCCACTTTACATCATTCCATCTACAGGTATGCACTTTTATCACACATATACATTTGACAAGTTATTTCGCCTGCGACATCCTGGTTTATTAACTGTCTTCCAGTGAGGGCCTCATCAATACAGATGTAATATTTAATTAAATCTCTTTGACAGAGGAGATCTGGGCTTGCCAGGCCCAACTCCAGCCTCAAACTAGCGCATCTTGCTTGCCGGGGATAAGCAAATATTTTTTGTATGCCTGTATTTGATAACTCGTGAGCCAAGGGCCTAGTTTCTCCGGAAAGGCAAGATGACTATATGACAGAGCGGGCACCAGCTTGGCACATAGGACGTTTAGCATTGGTCGGCTGTTGGACTAGGTAGTTGGCAGTTTAGGCGTCTCAGGCTATATGTGACCCCAGCACCCTTTTCATTAGGTGTTTAAGGTGGGCCCCTGGTGTTGCCCTTTCGTTAAAGCAGACTCCCAGATAGTTGTAACTGGTACAGGTGGATATTTGCAGTTCACCTATTTTCCATAGTGCAAATTTCTTTCTGGGATGCTTGCCAAAAATCATTACCCTGTTTTTAGACTGGTTCACCTGGAGTTTATTCGCCGTGTTATACTTATTGAGAGTGTTGAGGGCTCACTGTAGTCCTGTTTTTGTGTGATCCATAATCATAATGTCATCTGCATATTGTAGTGTTTGTAGGCGTAAGCTCCCTAGTCTTGGTGTGATTATACTTGCGACTTCCAGATGTTTCGGCAAATTGGCGGTGTAAAGATTGAAGAGTAGTGGGGCAAGCACGCAGCCTTGTTTTAAGCCATTGTATGTAAAGATTTTTTCCGTTGCTTCCTAAGTTTGTCATACACGGAGCTTTGAGACACGTCCCTTACTCTTGCCTGTCTTATTTGGTCTGTTCAGTCCATATATTCTGACATCAAATTAGAGTCTAAGTTTGGGGGAACCCGTCCCTGATGTTATAAGAACTACTAAGCACCCAAAATAATTCTAAGAGGTAGTGGACACCGAAAATAACATAAGATCTTAATACTAAATAGACTAACTATACTAAACAGGTAGCAGATTGCCACTGATCACTATTACTATTTAATACATGCTTTCTGGAGGGTGTGGCCAGTAAGTTCCTCTATCGCCACTGAGGTGCTTGAGCTGGTACTCAAATAACTAATGCAAATCAGCTGACAGTGTGTTTCTCACTCTGGATACAGGCTCTCAGATTGTGCATACTCCTCTGTAGGCATCTCCAATTAGAAAAGGAGCAAGGAGCATCGTTGCCCAGCCTAGATGGAATGAAATCCAAACTGGGGCTCCTCCCCATGACCAGTGGTGGCTGGTGACATTTGAAAGTGGTGGGGCGTAAAATTATTGGCATACTGCACCGCAGCGAGCGAGCGTAGCGAGCGAGCCCGAACAACCTAAGGGGGCTCGGGGGGTTCTCCCCCGCGAAATTCTTGAAAAAGAGTGGACAAATGGTGCATTTTCAAGCAAATTTGAGAAAGCAGGAAGGTTAATAAAGCAATTGTGAAAGTGCAGTTATTACATTAATAAAGAGATGTCATATAACATAGGTAGCTGCTTATTCAAGCTTTCTTTCACCCCATAGTCCAGCAGGGTCTTGATACAAGACAGATAAGAGAAAAAGCAGTGTGGTCCTCGACCAGGAAGACACTCATATTTCGTTGGTAAGAAGTCAAAGGATTGATCAAATTGAAAACCTGAAATGCAATATGCAATCAAACAATTTGCAAGTACATCTCATCTATGTTCAACAAGCCATGTTTTACCCATGATTGGAATTGTGAATCACCAAATAAACTGAGCCACTGCAATCAAAAGCAGAGGGCCTCCTCAAAAGTATGCCCTTAAGAGAGTTCTCTCATCTCATGTACTCTCTATATTTTCTCTGGAAGTTGAAAACTCATCACATTCTACTGCACAAACCTGAACCCTTCTGCATATTCCAACACCAGAACTCATTCTTGGCCATTTAGTTTGGAGCCATTCATACCAGGAATACAGAAAATACCTTTAAATAGAGTAGAAGGTTTATGAATACAATCACTTAGCAATTGTACATATACTATGAATGAGAGCCAAAGGAAACAAAAAGGAATAAAGAAGGGAGTAACACTCAAACACAACTCATGCTCCGGAACGCCATAAAATTCTCTATGTGGCAAGTTCATCACCTATAGCAGAACACAGTACATTTAATGTCTCCCTCAGTTTAGCATATTAAACAATAGCAAGTGGTAATTCTGATGGCTGAAAAAACAATTTTACAAAAGCTTCTGATATTTCACAACCACTTAACAGGGGCAATAGAACAAATAAACACTGCGCCAGATGTTCAGTGCTGGAGTTACTAGGCACCGTTTCAGCTGAGACTAGCAGTTCGTGCAAGGCATCATTGGAGATGCCATCCATGTCTTGCAGAGCAGCAGATGAAATCAGGTGTTGAGCACAGAGGGAGCACAATTTACTATAAACAGTTTTAACGGCCTCAGCAAAAACTTTGTTTCATGAAGAAGGGGAAAAATCCTTGCAAACGAGTGTTAATAACTTTACAAGATAAATGCCTGCCTTTCTCTAGACATTAAGCTATTTTTGTGCAGGCATTGCAGAATTCTTAAACTGAATTATGGAACAATTTGCTGTGGCTTGATATAATAACTGTAAAGCTGCACTCAAAGGTACACAGATCTGCAGGGGAGGAGTAAACACGGCCATTTTTAATTGACAAACTATAACGCTGCTCTTCAAAAAATCGCTGCATCTCCAAGTTCGTCTTTGCACATAACATCCAAGATGTGGCAAAAGAAATACTGAGAAGCTCCACGCGCACAAACCACACAAATTGAGCATTGCTATCAAACTGCACATAGTTCTGCCAAACGAGTATCTAAAATGTCGCTCCTTCCCAGCCCTTAGTGCGTCGTGTCCCGTAGTTTTGACATTATTAACGCGAGCTTTATATTTTGTTTGTTGGTATCGAGAATTAACTTCAAAATGATCACAGGGCACACAAACTATTTTAGACGGTGTCTTTTTTGTTGTAATTTTGATTTTGAAAATAGGAGCAAATGTAATTAGCAAAAACAAACACCAACCGGATCCAGGGCGGACTCTTTCCTCCAAACGGCAGGGTTAAACAGAATTGAAGGAGCTGGCATGTTAAAGACAAACTGGAACAAACGCCCATCTATCTACCATACCAGATACCAAACTATCTTTCAAAATGCCCTTTTCTCTCGTCCACGTCTATTTACAATATTTAGAACCGAAATTGATAAAAAAAACGCTTGTTTCTCAATTTCAAAGAACCATATATACTAATATGCAATCTTCTCAATCAAGAAATACATTTGATGGCATGAAGTACATTCTACACGTGACACGCCTGCTTGGGTGTCATTTCCACTGAGTACACACCAGTGCTGTTCAGTCATGGTAAGGTGCTTTCCTCCGTATACTGTATAGGATAAATACAGCATATTCCTGCCCTTTCCCTGTGACGCAGTGCAGCAAGGTGACGTGCTGCACTACCCTGCCCCACAATTCCCATAAATATGGCCCCTAGAGTTCTTTAAGTCCATAGGGGCTTATTCATCACCCAAAGAGCGTGATTGTTGTGTAGACTTGTCTATGGTTCCCCAAACACTCTGGGGCATATTCATGAACCCCTTGCACCGCTGCAGCATCACTTTTTGTGACCCTCCAGTGGGGCAGCGTGGCCTCATAGATATGGAGTAAGGCATGGCAGCACAAATTGCTGCGTTGCCTTACTCTGCGCTAGGAGGCGGCCCATGGGCGCTGCGGTGGGTGTTCCCAAGCAACACCCATGAAATTTGACGCTACCCCAGATTTACAAGACCATCTAAACCTGGGGTGCGCCAAAACCTTACGCCTCCCAAAGTGAGGCGTAACAAGGAGAAACAACTCTTTGTGTATTCCTCTTTCTATGTATGCTGAATTCTGCAGCACACATGGACATAGGAACATGCTTCAATGGATCGTTTCTGTGCAGGAAGGTGCCCCTTCCTGCACTCAAACAATCCTTCTGACAACACATGCCCCCTGCAAGGGTGCCTGCATTGGCGCTAGGCTGCTGAAATGGCACCAGCAGCGCAGGGGGAAGGAATGCACTGACCTGGGTACATATGGTGCGTTCCTGCCCTTTCACTTTGTTATAGGGCAGCGCAGCAGGGTGCCTTGTTCTCCAATTAAAAGTGCTTCTTGCCCTCTTCAGGCGGGTGTGTAACCAACTGCTGCCTGTCCCAAAGCGCTGGGGGTGTGAGCTAATTTTGCTGCATGCATGGGACTGTGTAATGCTGTGCTGGCAGTCACCAGCACAGTCTTATGGCTGTGCAGCACACGCATAGCACCCTGCCTTGTGTAACCTTGTACCATGCACTCTGGACAAAGGGCTGGGGTGGAAGTTAATTTTGCTGTGTGCCTCGGACACTGCGCCTGGGACTACATAATGTGATACAGCCACTGACACAATCTCGGAGCTGTTAAACACTTTGCAGCTGGTACAAGCATAGCGCCAAGACCTGTGTGACCTTGTGCAATGCACTATCGATAAAGCGCTAGTTGTCTGTTTCAGTGCTCTAAGACATAGACAAGGCTCCTAGATGTCGTATAGCTCTGTGCGCTGTGAAACGCGGCGCTATGCCATGCACCACAGAGCTGTGTAAAGATCTGCTCCTTGCACGTAATACCAGAACAAAACAACTCGTGCTATGTCCCGATAGTGACAAAAGACCTCTAATTCTACTGTCTGTCATGAAGAAAGTGCCTAGAGCTGCGTAACTGTGTTTTATACCACGACAAACCTCCTAGCGCTATGTAAATGTGTAACCTAACTTTATGCTTGTAACTTGCACCACAACTTAACTATACCGTACCTGTGTGCCACAGACAAAGCGCCTAGACCGATGCTGTTACTGAGTGCTCTGAGCCCTGATAAACGGCTTAGAGCTGCGTCGTTTGCATGCCACAATACGGACAAAGCTCCTAGAAGCGTGTAACACCCTTCTTTGCCTGCGGAGTGAGACTCGGGCCGACATCCTGCGTCCTCCCTACAGTGAGATTCAGAGCTCCCAGGAGTAAATAGAGATTCTGGGTCCTAGCCCGAGCAACCCCGCCCCCTCCCCCCTCTTTAGGGAGGTACTACGAGGCCTCCAGCCTCTGCCACCCCAGGAGCTTTCTTGGCGCTGTCTGTGGGTATGTGGTGGGAGAGTAAGACACCAGCCTGCACACAGAGAGACGCCCCGCTGTAGTGTCTCCCCATGTGTGGGGGCAGCAGCTGGTGACATGGCTGTGAGAAGCGAGGAGACGGCGCTGTGCTGACACCTCACGCTGGTAATGCAGGCAGCTGCTAGGTCATTAGCAAGTGTTTAGCTAATGTGTGATGTTGCTTCTGGCGCTGAGCTCTGATGTCTGTGCCTGGGAGGGGCTGCTGTGCCAACGGGGGCGAAGAGGGGCAGCTCTGGACGGCTGAAACAGCAGCAGACATCCCGGGACATCCCGGAAGCACTGAACTGTCCACCCATGTCACCCTGGAGACAGTGGTGTAACACTGACTGACCCCTGCAGCCCAGGGTGACCCCCACCCTCACTGAAACAGTAGCACTCCAAAGAAGTGCCTGTCAGAAATACAAACTGGATGACGAGCAGACAAAAACTGAAACTGAATCAAAACAAAATTAGATTCTGACCCCGAATATTACAAACAAAAGTGGCTTACTCACCTTAAGGCACAGCTATCAGCATGCAGTGCTTGCCATGGACATCGGCGCCTTGAACTTCAGCAGAGAAGCAGGCATGCCCTAGTCACTCAGCCATTCATCAGGGTGCCTGGCACTGCACATGCACGCGCTGAGAGGCACAAACAAGCAGAAGTTTGTTGAGTCTGGCTAAGGATCAAGAACCTAGGCATGGCATGGCACAGGGTCAGGGGAGATGTATTTGGAGGAGACATAGCCCCTTAAAATGACAATGTATTTGTTTTTAGGACTTTCTGAAATGCAGAAGAATAAATCCTTATTTTATGTACAGACTAATGTCTTCTGATCCCTTACTTTTGATCATTAAATTAAACAGATGCTAATGTTAACGGTGGTTTCTGGAGATTTCCGTGTTTTTTTCCTTTTGTGCTTGACTCTTTTACACACAGATTTTCACCAGACTGCTCCAATTTATAATTCTGCGTGTGTGGTTTTTGCGTGCATGTTTTTCATTGCAACAGAAAGGTATGGGTGGACAGTTTCGTTACAAGAGACTGAAAAGTGATCTGTACATGGAAGTTGAGAGGGAATGTTCTAGACCGAGGTGTATGTGATGTCAATGAAAAGGAAGGTGTTTAGCAGCCAGACGCGGCTCGCGTGGGGGGGTGCCGGGGGCCCGGGGGATTTTTAAAATAAAAAAAAATCCTACCTGAGTCTGAGGAGGTCCGCCGTCCGCGCCGCCTCGGGTCCGACTCCGTTTGGCCCTGCCTACAGCCCCTCTCAGCCAATACTGGCGCTGCTGGCAGCGCCAGGATTGGCTTAGGGCACGGTTACCTCTCGCCCGCCTGCCCATTAGGAGACCGAGGTTTGAGCCTTTGCTCAACCCTCGCTCTCCTAATGGGCATGCGCAAGCCAGTGCACACACAAGTGCGCATGACTGGGTACGGCGCGAAAATTCGGTGCCCTTGCCCACTCATGCGCACTTGTGCTGCAGTGCTGCCTGCTGCCCCTGGTCCCTCTAACAATCATGTCAGTCAACATGACGCAGGACCGCCCACCCCCTTCAGACTCTGATGGGGGTGGGCGGTCCGACGTCATGCTGACTGACATGATTGTCAGTTCTCCTCGGCTCTTTGAACTTAAGTAAACTGATTCAGTTTACTTAGGTTCAAAAACACAGAGGGAGCTGCGGGCGGGGGGGCTACGCCCCAACGCCCCAATGGACGCACCGCACTATGATTGGTTCTCTCTTAAGTCAGCACTGCCTTTTAAAGGTAGGTGCGCCACTAAACACTTGATCCAGATGAGTGCCTCCTGCTTGTCGCAAGGACATCTATGACCCGCAAGCAAAAAACCATCAGTTGAGCTGTGACTGATATCTCCAGCACATCATGAGGCAAAGCGGGAGAGGAAAGAAAGGGGCAGGAGAGAAGAAATACAGGGCAAAAGAGGATGGATAGTGGTTATAAAAAGGCAGGGCAGACGTGCTATAATAATCATATATTTTCTATTTTAGGTATCCCCCCTTGAGTTATGTAAGTTGTTTATTTAGGCATATGTTTCAAATATAAATGCACATTTATTCATATTGTAATTCATTGCAACATGATAATTAAGGCTGCTTGAATGTACTCATCTTTTTCTGTATATATTGCATTCTCTTTTCCAGTGATTATTTTTAAATATTGAACAAAGCTTCATAGAAATTGATATCTCGACTTCACACTTATTGTTTTTAAACAATAGGCAGGATTTCACAGAATGTAAGTGAAAGGCTGGAAGGGCTGTACTACTAATTATTTATTCTGAACATTCTCAACAATATATAAGCTAGAACAAAGTGTAATAAACTAGAGAATAACTTGGTACCAGGGACGTGGGACTGATTGTCATACAAAGCTGTAATCGCCTTTCTTTATTGAAGGCTACAGGAAAGGCACATCTAGCCTTCACTTGGCTGACATCTTCTGGCCTGCAGATGCAGACCAGAACAGCAGATGGTGTTTCTTTTCTGAACATTGATTCTGTTCTTCAGAAGAGGTATCCCGGTGTAAACCATCTCTGAAACTCGAAGGGCGCAGTTTAGCTTAGTTAGCCGACAGAAAGGTAGGGCTGGAGGTATTGATATCAAGAAGTTTGTGATACTATCAAAATGTTACAGTATTCTTTATTATTCACCCTCCCGAGAAGTACTACTGTCACTATTTTGTTTTTAGAATATTTACTATGCATATTGTATACACTAGGATAGGATTTTGATTTTAAATAAATTTGGAAAATATAGTGCTGGCTTCCTAGTGTTCTTGAGTATGGCTTTTCATGATGAAAGCGTGTGTGGTTGAGTTTACAATAGCACTGATCATTACCTAGAACGCACCAAGTAGTGCTCAGTGGGTAGAAGGGGGTTGCAGTCCACTGGGTTGTCTGTCTCACTCTGCCTGCACTACCTGCCCATTAGGGTCACCAGCCTGTCATAGCATGCCCAATGGGTCAGTTTGTCATTGTCCCCTGTCCCCTAGTGCACTCTTCTTCCTCCCCATTCTCCTATACCAGCCTGTCACAGCATGAAAATTATTTTATCGGTTCAACTTGTGCGTTGGCTCCTACAGCCAAGCTAGACCTCTGGCTTGGTTCTTCCCTTAAATTCTCTGACTTACCCATCTCTACTGCCTCTCAGATGCTGTGCAGCACCACTGACAGCTGGCCCAGACCTCGAGGGTCGTGATTAGGACAGGGAGTCAGGAGCACTCGAAGGACTGAAAATGTACAGCGGATAGTCACACAGGTTTTACTCTGTGTCAGACCTTACACTTGGAATCTTGCACACCACTACTCAGGCAGACAAGTCTACTCGGGCGGATAGGCAGACTGCAAGTGCTGAGGCAAAACTGTAAGTCAGTCAGTCAGTCACAACCAGAAAACCAGAAAAGTGAGATAACTATGTGGGCGGGGATTGTGGCGCAGAGAATCACACAGAGCTGCAGCAGGTGTTTTAAATTCAATGTGACTGCTGCCACACATTTGGAGATACAAGTGGCTGCTACACCTGTAAAAGCCCTGCTTGGATATTACCATACTGAATTGTCTATGGTTGAGTTTACAAATGCAGTGCTTGAAAAGCTGGTGCTCACTTGAGGGTGCACCGACAAAAAGAGTTGGTTTTATACTATAGGATGTTGAACTGAAAGTTTCTTGAAGGGGCATGAGTGTGGCAGCATTACATCTCATTGCAATTGGAGCAGTGCAATTTAGGCTCCACCCTTACATGTCACAAAAGCGCAATGTTCATGTGCATGTGACACTATATGCGTGGTGTGCTTTAACTTTATTAACATGAAATTAAGCACTTAAACGCATTATTGAGGTGTATTTACTGTAGAAACTAGAGACTTGTAAACGTGTGTAGGTTACATTTTAGTTTAACTGTGAAGATATGTAATTCTCTTTCGCATTTACACCTGTGTTTCAAGTTATACTGCACTTATTAACACACATTGAATATGTAATCATGAACCCATTTATTCACATTTGCATTTATTCTGAGGTTACATGTGCATATATAATCAAATATTCAAAATGCACATTGAAATACACAACTAAAGTTAGCTTGACTAAAGGCCTTAATTTTGAAATGCATTTTTGCTTGTCATGCTTTTTCTTTCTTTTGCAGGTGTGTTCTCATAATTTCATAGTTAAAGAAAGGAGTATTGTTGTATTATTGATAGTGAGGACTGAGAAGAGAAATCTTGGCAAGGATCTGAAGAACTAACGAGCAGAAGAAGCTTCCTATTCATCGTGTATCAAGAACGAGGAGATGCTCAAAGTTGCAGTGGCTGTCCAAGTTTGTGGGATGAGGAATCCAAAGGATGTTGTGATACATACTGTGGGGAGGAGAAATAATTGGGTTTCTGGTGACATGGGGGATAGATACGATTGTTCTTGAAAGTTCTTGGTTTTGTATAGTCTAACACCATTAGAGTTCAGATTCAGATCCTTTTTAACTCTGAGGGGTACAGACCTCTCTGTTTCCTTGCAAGTGTGTAGCTTTACGTTAAACACTTATTCTCAATTTTAGAAGACTTCTAGTGGAGTTTTCACTATGCTGACACCTTCCCGCACTTTTGAATGCCTCTGAGACCTTTCCCAATAACTCATTTGTATCTTAGTTTCAGAACTTGGGTTAGATTACTTTAGAATATATTCATGTTTAGGAAGGAGGATCAGAGTTTCTTTAAGGAACACCAATTTCTTTTTATTAGTATCTGTATTGCTGTGACTGCGTTCTTTACATGTCTTATGTTATTGAATCTGAATCTCTTTCGACATTTCAGCTTGCCAGTTGTAATTCTGTACCTTTATAATATGTTATTGATTTGCGTATATATTGGATTGATTATTGATCTGTAATAAACCCACTTACCTTCATTTACGGATTCCTGGTCCTCTTTGTGTGGCCAAATGGGCTACACGGAAGTTGGATTGTTTTATTAATGCTGACTTCCTTAGCATCTCAGTTACCTAAAAAGATACATCGGATGAGAAATGGTAACCACTTTCCTGCGCGCCTGCAAGATGGTAGCCTGTCAGATGGTTAGTTACTGAAGCAAAGGGGAGTTAGAGTATCTGTTGGAAATGGCCCTTTTTGCAGGGTTATCCCCAAACTTTTTTGCTTCTTCCTCCTACTTTTTCCTGACCTGTGGTTGTTGGCGTTAGGACTCTGGGCACTTTACCACTGCTGATCAGTGCTAAAGTGCATATGCTCTCTGTGTAAATTGATGTTGTGATTGGTTCTCCCTGATTGGCCTATTTGTTTCACCAGTAGGTCCCTAGTAAAGTGCACTAAGTGTGCCAGGGCGGGTGAAACAAATGCTACTAGTGGGCATGCAGCACTGATTGTGCCACCCACATGAGTAGCCCTGAAAAGTTGTCTCAGGCCTGCCACCGCAGTGCCTGCGTGCAGTTTGTTAACTGCCGTTTTGACCTGGCCAGTGTACCCACTTGCCAGGCCTTACCCTTCCCTTCTCTTACACCTAGGACACCCCTACGGTAGGCCCAAGGTACCCCCCTGGACAGGGTGCAGTGTATGGGAAAGGTAGGACATGTACTGGTGTGTGTAACATGTCCTGATAGTGAAATACTGCCAATTTCGTTTTTCACTATTGAAAGGCTATCTTGCCCATAGGACAGAATGAGGAATGCCCTGTAAACATTTTTACAAGCATATCTTCCCATAGGAGTGAGATAGAAAATTGGAGTCTGGTATCCCTGAACTCAGAATTTAATAACATCTTTTAGTAAGGATGGTTTTTAAAATCTGTGTTTGAAAATAGCACTTTTAGAAGGTGGCTATTTTCTTGTTCAACCTTTCTGTGTGCCTCTGCCTGGTTGTGGATTGACTGTCTGGCTTTGGAGTGACAGGGGCTGGGGTGGCTCCAGGAGTCTGGGTGAGTCAGCCTGGGCTGAATAGGCCGATCTGCATTTGGAGTGGTGGAAGGAGTAGTACCTGTCCCTGACTAGGGCTGTGCCTGCCTTCCACAAAAGACTGGCTCCACCTCCTGCGGTGCGTCTGAAGACCCTGGCCCACACTGACAAAGGAAGAAGTTGTGCACTGGCAGAGTGCACCCAAAACTGGTTTGGACTGGGTTCAAGACCCCTTACACCTAGAGAACAAAGATATTTTGGGGTATAAATATTAGAGCTGAAACCCCTGAACTTGAGACTACTTCATGATCAAGAGGAACCTTCTGCCAAAGAGGACAGCTGAAGAGAATGTGGAGAAGCCCTGCCCTTGCTGTGTGTCTGGGGTGGGCCTGCAGTTTGCTGTTTCTGCTGAGGAGAGGACCAAAGGGACTTTGCTGTCTGCTGTGACCCCCTCCTGCTTGCAAAAGGACTTTGCTGTGTGCTGTGTCCTGAAGGGAAAGTCTCCAAGGGCCTGAGAAGAGCTGGCCTCCTGTTGTGGAAACTCAGGGACACCAAAGTTTCCAAGATCATCCTGGAATCAAGAAGAAACCTTTGCTGAGGAGAAGAGCGGAAGAGACTGAGAAGAAGGACTGCCCTTGCTGCGTGTTCTGGGGCTGACCTGCAGTTGCTGTTCTGCCAAAGGAAGGAAGAGGACTTTGCTGTGTGCTGTGTCCCCTGCTTGAAGGGAAAATCTCCAAGGGCCTGAGGAGAGCTGGCCTCCTGTTGATGAAATCGTGATTATTCCCAGCATCGACACTGTGTGCCTGTGTCTGCACACGGTCCTGCCTGCACCGAGAGCTCGTGAAACCAGCGCGCCGCAACGCTGTGTGCGTGTGTCTGCACACAATCCGGCTGGTACCGTGACCTTCGTGGGGCCGACTGCGTGATTTCCAAAGTGCTGCGTGTGTCTGCACACAATCCGGCTGGTACCGTGACCTTCGTGGGGCCGACAGCGTTATTGCCAAAGTGCTGCGTGTGCATCCCCGCTGGCCCGAGTCCTTAGCAAGAGCTCTGCGAGGAGAACGAAAAGCCGTGCTGTGATCCCCGGCTGCGAGGGGTTGCCTGGCAACCGGGATTCCTCCAAGACGCTCTGCCACTGAAGAGGGAGCCGCCCAGCAGGACGTCAGCCCGAGCCGAAGGGAAGCCATGCTCAAGTGCGGGAAGGTGGCCCCGTTCCCCCCGTGAAGCGCCCTCGAGGGAGAGAGGCTCCCGTCAGAAGATCTCCAAGGTGCGGGCCGCAGCGCAAGACCAGCTTCCCAGGTAACGCTCCACTCCGCACTGCTGCTTGTTGTGTGCCTTGAGTGGGTTGGGAGCCGTTGGGACTGTCCGTAGCCTTAGTCTGGTTGGCAGGCCTGCCGGGGACTGTGCGAGCGTGATTCCCGCCTAAGGTCGGAGCGGCTGCTGGTCGTGGGGCCAGGGTCGGATCGTGTGACGGCAGGGCTGTTGCAAGCCCCTTGATCTGGTTACCGGGGCCTGTTGGGAACTGTGCCAGCATTTACCCAAGCAACGGGGCCTCCCTCCTGGAAGTGATAAGTGCGGCCCGTACCGGCACGTCAGTAGCACTGCGGTACCGGGGCCTGTTCCTCAGAATCTGTTGTTCCAACATTGGGGGGGACATACTTTTGAAATCACTGACTGTGGAGCCAGCAGGCTCGTGGGAGAAAGCCCCAAAAGCACAAGAGCGCCGCGTGCGGGTGCTCAGGAGGACATTGGTGATATTTTATTTGCGTACTACAAGAAATACAGAATCTACAAGTTTGTTTTTCATAAGAACATTTCTAAGAAATGCTTTAATGGTGCATGTTGGATTTTTGTTGTTTTGGTCGGGTCAAAGTTAGATAAAGATAACTTTATTTTTCTAAACCTGTGTGGTGTCCATTTGTGGTGTTTCACTGTGTTATTGTGAGTGTTGGTACAAATACTTTACACATTGCCTTGAGGATAAGCCTGTCTGCTCGTGCCAAGCTACCAAGGGGGTGAGCAGGGGTTATCTAGAGTATGTTTCCCCCTTACCCTGACTAGAAGCAAGGGCCCTATTTGGACAAAGGTACCTACCTCTGCCAACTAGAGACCCCCATTTCTAACAGTATCCCATTCTGGACTTGCCCAAACTCAGTCCGAACCCCTAAAGCCGATGGAGTTCCAGCAGTTCGGGAAAGAGTTGTAACAGCAGAAGAGTGAGTATTAATGGGGTCGCAAGTTGCAGTCGTTTATGTCTAGCTTGCGATGTTTTGCGCAGGTTGTGTGGTGCGATGCTGTAATGTTTTGAGTTGTTGTGTGAGTGTGGTGCTTAATGCAGAGAAGTTGAAGTTGTTACTGGGCTGGATGTAGCCCTAGATCCCGGGATAGTAATATGTTACCAGTGTAGAAAACACTGGGTTGTAATTGTCTGCTGAGTTCAGTGAAGTTAGTCATGAGAAGTCAATGGCTGCACAATTTAGATAGGGACATATACTTTGCGTGACTGTGAGATGTGGTTGATGTAGTAGATCCTAGTGCACAGGGAGACGCCGCACCAATCCAGGTGATTCCTTGCTGGCTGAGGTTTCATTCAAGTGTGAGTCAGAGTAGACCGGAAAGTGTCACTTCGGACTGTTTCTTGTGTGGTTAAATACTATTGATTCTTTAGTGGAGCAGACAAAGTTTGTTGAATTTGTGTTATTGTGCTTGCATTGCAACGTTCCTGAAAATTGTAAAGGAGGGTGAGCCACTGCGAGGAGTGAGAAAGACGTCACATTGTACCGCGCTGAAATTGGTCGGTTGGTTTTGAGCCGCGCTGTTATTGGTTGACTATGTCATAGAGTGCTGTGCTGTTATTGGTTGTTGATGATGAACAAGAATTGTGGGTGAAGAATTATTTCCTGGTTTGAAACAAAATTCTATTTGTGATAGTCAATATTATTATCGCAAAATAAAACTCTTCAAAGCTATACGGGATTTTATTAGGGGAGATGTGAGAATACCTGTTTGAGAGGGAGGAGAGGCACCATCAGGAAGAAACGGCAGGTCATTATATGGCCATAAACATGGGCCTTCATACATGTGTTTGGCTGAACCAATGGCATAAGATCATAGAGAAAGAAGGTCCATTGATGTTTCCACGCTATTCACATTCAATTTGATAATCATTGAAAACTTGAGAAGGGTATTGTACGAAATGAAGCCGCTTCCTAGACCCGCACAATATGAATCACTTAATGCTTGGGAGCATGCAGATCATGTTAGGCAAAAGGAAAAATATCAGGGAAGAGTCAGAAATGTAGTGCACACTTGGGCTGATGCTAGGTGGGATGCAGAACAACAGAGGTGGGGAACTGACATGATAGAGGGAGCTAGACTATACCCTGTATTGACAGGTGAAGAATCTGAGAAAGGGAAAGAAAAAAAACAAAAGGAAGAAGAAGAAGGCAGAAAAGACAGGAGACACAGAGAGTGCAGGTGAAGCAAGTGATGGTGATACTAGCGATGATCTCTTGGATGTGTTATCATCAGTGCGTCCACCCCATATAATGAGGCTCAACTCGAGGGAATGAGTGGTGCAGGTGCCAGTGGGAACTCTGGATTATCAACCGCACTAGTGAATATGAGTCCTAACTTGATTGGAGAGAGTTCAGGGATTAGTTTTCCTGTTAACCCCACTGTTCTGAATGAACCAGATGCATTAACTGTTCCAGTCACTATTGGTCCCGTAAATCCTTTGTATAAGCCTGAGTCAGCAGGAAATGTGACACATACTTTGACAGTCCATACTAGAGTAGGTACATCAGCTAACGCTCCTGTGGGCCCAAGGATAGGAGGAGTTCCTTTAGTTCCAAGTAAGGTGAATGCCCCTTGTGTTCAAAGACCACCAAATTCTGATGTCTATTTGGAATTCACTTGCGAGTGCTAAGCACAGTACTCCCAGAGAAGGGATAGTGCCTAATACCCCTGTAGCGCAGAATGGTCTTAGAGCTAAAGAATTAGACTATTGGATTACGTTTTTTAATGGGTCCCCAAAGGAAGATGAAAGTTTAGGATTGAGTAAAGGAACAATTCAGTCCCCAATGAGAGAAAATACAGTGGATGTGGTCAAGTTAAAGTTAGATTTGGACAAGATGATACAAGGAAACCTTGATCTGTCCCAATTAGATGTCTATCAAGAAAAAAAACTTGTATTTATGTGTAAAGATGTTACCAAATGTGCGGGACAAGTCCGTGAAAAACTATCTGAATTAGCTCAGAAATATGAGGTCAATCTGAATAGGACCAAGTCTCTGCAAAAACGTTACTGTGTATGTTTTGATGAATATGACATAATTAGCATGAGAACTTCAGAAATGAAAGTGCAGAGTAAAGAATTAATCAGTAACATCTGAAAATGGAGTGAGCTGAAAAATTAGGAAGTTAGCGGGGCAAAGAAGAAAGAGCAAAAGAAACCAAGGGGAGAGCCACCTTAGACCACAGTGGAAGAAGAGGGCATCTCATCTTTCCCATTGAGGGAAGTGCCTGGTGGAGGTTATGTCCATGTACCTTGGAGTAGGAGTGATCTTGTATAATTCACTAATATCTCCCAAAATTAAGAGAAAAGCCAATGGAATGGTAAACCCAGGTTGAGCGGTTTGTGAAGATTTCACAAGTCTTGTGGATGGATTTGAATACCTTGTTCGATATTGTGATACAGAGTGATTTGTGGGCAGAATGTAAAGCGGCTAGAGTGGCCAGGAAAGAAAGCCTCAGAGAAATCCGGCATCGAGTGCTCCGTCACCGTTGCTGAAGAAATGTATCAACAGGTAATGACCTTTTAGAAGGGGAGACTGGCAGCTAAAGACATTGATTGGGCTAAGATTGGTAGGACGAACCAAGAGCCCAAAGAGTCAGCACATGCCTATTATGAGAGATTGTTGCATGTGTTTAAACAGCACAGTGGAATGGAGACTCTTGAAAGACTTGCATAATTTTGTGTCCTTGTTTGTAGTGGATTGAGACTTGAAATTAGCTTGATGACTCCACAGCATTTGATTTGTTGGCAGAATAAAATAGTTGACAAGATTTTGAGATATGCGAAAAATTGTAGTGATGAATTGGAAATGAAGCAGGAGAGGATGAAGGAAACATTGATGGCGGGACAGATGAAAGCCACACAGAGAGGAAGTCAGAGTCAACCTTTTTGTAGAGAATGTTGGTTCTATGCAAGGAGTGTATCAGCAGGGAACTTCTGTGATGCTAGGGGGAAATGGGTTCCCACAACAGGGAAGAGGTTGTTGTGTTCTGATCGACCCAAGTACTGTAATTGTTGTGGCATTTGAAGAGGACGAGTCCTTGTCATTATTGCAACAAGTTGGTGCATTGGAAGCTGGAGTATCATCTTAATTCTAACAGAATGGTGAATGAGAATCAGGTTGAAAATTCAGGGTTTATATAGCCCTAGGGCAATAACCCCGTACAGTCACCGAATGTACCGAGAATGCAGAACTTTAATGTCCCACAAACTCCAGAGATTGCGGAATGGTAAACCAAGGTTGAGCGATTTGTGAAGATTTCACAAGTCTTATGGATGGATTTGAATACCTTGTTCGATATTGTGATACAGAGTGATTTGTGGGCAGAATGTAAAGCGGCTATAGAGTGGCCAGAAAAGAAAGCCTCCGAGAAATACGGGATAGAGTGCTCCGTCACCGTTGGTGAAGAAATGTATTAACAGGTGATGACCTTTTAGAAGGGGAGTCTAGCAGCTAGAGACATTGATTAGGTTAAGATTGGCAAGAGGACCCAAGAGCCCAAAGAGTCAGCACATGACTATTATGAGGGATTGTTGCAGGTGTTTAACCAGCACAGTGGAATGGAGACTCTTGAAAGACATGCAGAATTTTTTGTCCAGGTTTGTAGTGGATTGAGACTTGAAATTAGCTTGATGGCTCAGCAGCATTTGATTTGTTGGCAGAATAAATTGGTTGACAAGATTTTGAGATATGCGAAAAACTTTAGTGATGAATTGGAAATGAAGCAGAAGAGGATGAAGGAAAAAATTGATGGTGGGAGGTCAGAGTCAACCTTTTGTAGAGAATGTTGGTTCTATGCAAGGAGTGTATCAGCAGGGAACTCTTGTGATGCTAGGGGGAAATAGGTTCCCACAACAGGGAAGAGATTGTTGTGTTCTGATCGACCCAAGTACTGGAATTGTTGTGGCAACTTTGAAGAGGACGAGTCCTTGTCATTATTGCAACAAGTTGGTGCATTGGAAGCAGGAGTATCATCTTAATCCTAACAGAATGGTGAATGAGAATCAGGTTGAGAATTCAGGGTTTATATAGCCCCATGGTAATAACCCCGTACAGTCACCGAATGTACTGAGAATGCCCAGTGATGCAGGTTCCACAAGCCCCGATGCCACAGCAAATTGCAGGAGGTCCCCAATTTAATTCCAATCAAGTTCCAAATTTAAATCAGAATTAATTTCAAAATCAGGGTGCGTTTCAACAATTTCCTATGTTGGAAGCGTTCGAGGACTTCAGTTCTGACCAGTCCCAACGACGGTGCTTGAGGGGTGAGGGGGATTGCGTACTTGGAGCAGTCTTGTAGGCAGACCAGAGTGGTCCATTCGTAGAAGGTGAGGTGAATGGCTACGCCGTATCATTCTTGATTGATACTGGGCTACCTGTTCCACTGTGAGAACAGTGGAAGTTCCAAACCTACCCCTCTCAGGTAAAAGGATCCAAGTTGTAGTGGTCTCAAATAAACACATGACAAACCCTGTAACAGAAGAGGTACCTGTTAAAATAAGGTCCTTTGAGGAGAACCACCAGTTTATGGTGTGTGATTCGAGTCCAGTGAGCTCACTAGGGCATGATCTCTTGTGCAAATTAAACTGCACTATTTGACTTCAAAAGGAGTAGAATTTCAAACCCATGTTGAGGATGTCGCCTTTAAATTGGCGAGTCAGAGACAACCACTGGATTTTACCCTTTGATGACGAATAATGATTTACCACTAGATCTCAGCGGTACGGTGAAACCTGAAGTCTGGAACTTTTCAGGAAAGGACATAGGTCTCATCAAGGGAGTTGAGAATGTCCATATAAAAGTAAAACCCAATACTGAGTACCCAAGAGCCCCGCAATATAATCCAACCCCTGAAACAATTACTGGGATTACTCCAGTGAATTAACAAGGCTTTTTGAAGGAAATAATGGGGAGTCCATGTCATTCACCCATTAAGGGCTTACAGAAGCCTAATGGTAAGTATCGCATAGTTCAAGATCTGAGAAAGATAAACACAATAGTTGTTCCCTGTTGTCCCGTGGTACTGAATCGAGCTATGATTTTGTTTCAAATTCCATGTGAGGCTGAGTGGTTCACTGTCATCGATTTGTGCCAGGCATTCTTCTCCATACCTTTGCATGAGGACAGACAGTTCCTCTTCACTTTTCATTTCCAGAACTGTGTTTTGGCATGGTGCCAAGTCCCACATGGGTATACAGAGAGTCTGTCAATGTTTAATCAGATCCTCAAAAAGAATCTTGAGTCCTAAATTATGCTCTGTAATTCAGTTTTAGTGCAGTACATCGACGACCTACTGGTTGTGTTGGATACACAGGACGCTTGCACACAAGATACCATTGCGCACTTGAACCACTTCGGTAAGAATGTACATAAAGTTTCCCTGAGTAAGTTATAGTATTATCAAAAAGAAGTCCTGCCTCTCACACATCACATTGAGAAGGGAGCCAGGAAAATGTTGCAAGAAAGAATTTTGGAAATTTTGAAAATGAATCCGCCAACCACTCAGAGGGAAGTCACAATGTTTTTGGGAATAGTGGACTACTGTCGTCAGTGGATACCCAGTTTTTCCCTAGTGGCCAAGCCTTTACAGAGGTTGACACACAAGGATGTGTCTGATCCAGTACCCTGGGATAACGATTGCTTGACTGCCTTCCTAGAGCTGAGAGAAAGTCTCTGTTGTGCCCTGGCACTAGGAATGCCTGATTATAATAAAGCCTTTGCGCTCTTGTGCAGTGAGAGGGAGGGCTGTGCTCTCTCAGTGCTTATACAATTGCATGGAAATATGCAGAAGCCAGTGGCCTATTTTTCTGCTACACTTGACCTCGTAGCAGCAGGGTTGCATGCATCCCGTAAAGCTATGGCAGCAGTTGGTGTCAGCATAGAGCGGTGTGAAAGTATTGTGATGGGTCATCCCCTTACTGTGTTCATGATATTGTTGACCCGTATCCGAACTCAACACTTGACAAAAAGCTGCTTGAGCAGATCATACTGGCAGCTGGAAATGTCACTTTGAAAAGATGTGCTACCTTGAACCCTGCTACACTTTTCCCACTGCCTGAAGTTGAGGGTGAGGAAGGGAAAGTAGAGCATGACTGTCTTGATGTCACTGAACTGTGCACCAAGCCAAGAAAAGATATGCAAGATGAGACACCGACTGTGTCTGATTTCATATTGTTTGTTGATGGGTCCTGCCTGCAAGACAATGAAGGAAATCTGAGAGCTGCATACGCGGTATGCACAGTCTCAGGCATAGTCGAAGCTTCCTGGCTTCGAGGAGTGTTCTCTGCATAAGTGGCTGAATTGATTGCTCTTAGTAAGGTGTGCTGTGTTTCTGAACAGCTGAAAGTAGCGATTTTCACTGATAGTCAGTATGGCTTTGGTGTCGTTCAGGACAAAGGGGATTTATGACTTTTTCAGGGTCCCCCATTTCAAATGGTGAAAATGTTATGAAGTTACTTGAAGCATTTCAGTTGCCTGCCCAAATTGCGTTTGTGAAATGTTCTACACACCGAAGTGGAGATGACTATGTGACAGTTGACAACATATACGCTGATGAAGTCGCACATACTGTGCACATGGGGCTTGCACATTCAATGGTGAATATTCCAATGAAACTGCAGATGAGACCAATTACAACCTTTTGTTAACAACCGCAAATGCGTGGGTGGAAGTTAAGAGGTTACAGGAAGACGTGTCCGAGGCAATACAGCAAGGTTGTGTCAGAGCAGGTTGTGTCAAAAGAATTGATTTCAACTGACTTGGTTTAATCCTAGATTCAGATTGATGGCTGAAGGATTGTGTCACAGATGTGTTGTGTGTCAATAAATGAATGTAGGGAAAAGAACTGCAGTGACACTGAGCCACACAGGAAGATCTGGTGGTACATTCAAAAGGATGCAGTTGGACTTTATTGAAATGCCTGTATGCAACAGGTTGAGATATGTCCTGCTGGTTGTGTGCATCTTCTCGCGTTGGGTTGAAGCTTACCGGACCAGGAAAAATAACAATTGTATAGTAGCCAAATTGTTGTTGAGGGAACTGATCCCCAGGTTCAGTTTCCCGACTTCTCTGCAGTCACACCGAGGGACCCATTTCAATAAGGAGATCCTGAAATTGTTGTGTGCAGCATTACAAGTGGAGCAAATACTACATTGCAATTATTGGCCAGAGACTTGTGGCATAGTGGAGCAAGTGAATGGCACACTGAAGTCCAGACTAGCCAAAGTGTGTGCTTCGATGTCTTTGAAATGGACCAATGCTTTGCCTCGTGTGTTGATGAGTCTTCGCAGTATTCCTGGTTGGAGGACAGGACTGTCTCCCTATGAGATAATCATGGGTAGAGCGAAGGGATTGCCAGCTGTACCTGCAAATGCACTTGTGAACATTACAGATGACATGATTCTGCATTACTGCCAAGGACTGGCTGACATGGTGTTTTCTGTGTCTCACCAGGTGGGAGCCGCCACCGCCCACCACATCAGGAGCAGTGCCATAACCTCAGTCTCTGTGACTGGGTTCTGGTGAAGAAACATGTTCGGAAAACATGCCTGGGACCTTGATGGTGTGACCTTTTCCATGGGATTCTGATGATGACCATGGCTGTCAAATGTGGAGGTCTCCCCAGCTGGATCCATGCTGCCCATACTCGTAGAGTTGAGTGTCCCCTTGACGATGCGACAGCGCCTCTCTGAGGTGCCAGCTCTAATTGAGAGACAGCAGGTTAGACAGGCTGTAGGGGGGCAGCAAGAGTCTAAACAGCACATGTTTGGCCTGAGGGGGGATTTGATGAGTTGATTGTTGAGGCTGAGCAAGGAGAGTCTTGTCCTGTGGTGTTGACTACGCCAGATTCAGTCCCTGATGAAGGCCCTAGTGCTGTAGTAACAAGAGTGGGAGCTGGAGAACGTTGGCCAAGAAGACAAGAGAGAGAGAGAGAGACCGAGTCTGCCTGAGGAATGTGTGCCCCACACCATTCCAGAGGATAGTCAGGATTCCGGCCTGAGTGACAGTGAGGGGCCGGCACTCAGGAGGTCGAAGAGAACAAGAGTACTTTGTCGAAGGTACTCTACCCTGAATGGACGTACTTTGTTGCCGATGACAGAGAGAAAGAATTTGGGGATTCTGAGGATAACAGTGCAAATCCAACTGAACCTCCTTGAACCAAATACTGTGGCTGAACTGCGTTTGAATTTACCTTGCCATTAAATAGACTGACATAATTTATCCCTGACATGATCGCTCATTGAACTTTGAACTATGTATTCACTAAAGACATTTAAATAGACTTTGTTGGAAGAATTAAGAAGATTATCTAGTCCCAAGGCTGCTGGAGGAGGGTTAGGGTGTCATTTAGAAGAACACGGAGCAGGGCTAGGGACAAATCACAAAGACTTTGCAAATAGCTTCATTATATATTGTTTGAATTTTATTTTGCCATTTGCACAGGTGGAAACTAACAGAGAAGACTCTGCTGCTGATTCTTTTCACTCAACGGTCTGATTTTAGAGAAGTTATGGAAACTGATAACCGTAGTAGACATAGGTACATATTTGCACGTGTATTAACAGCTGTAGTTGCAGTATTGGTTATTTTGCTTGTGGGGTTGTATTCACCCACATCTTCTAGTTCAGCTGAGATTAAATCTAGAACCATGTCTACCACATCGAGTCCTACAGACAATAGTTTGCATGCACAGGAATTCATATTGATTCATCTAGAGGACATTATGCATCAAACGCTTATTTTAAATTACTTTATGAGTATGTTGATACTATTGATGCAAGGGGCTGATATGTTTGCACGCAGTTACCCGCTTCAGCTGCAGAGGGAATTACCTATCAACATATTCCTCTTACATATGGTGTTACGTGTAGCCTTCTGATGAGTTTGTTTTATGGGACAGGGCATATCGAGAATTATTATTCCAAATATTATTTGGTGCTTTCTGAAGTTCCTTTGCTTAAGCATCTAAATAGACATTTCCATGCTAAGACTATGGAGACAGTTTATAGTGTCCTTAGACCAAAGGTGAAATTGGATAAGGCTTATGTTCATAGAAACAATTTTACTTTCTCTTCAACTGAGATTGAGAAGAAATATTTGGATTTAACGGAAGACAGGATGAAAGCCATAACTGAGAAGAAGAAAACAGGATTGGATTAGAGATATAAAGGACCATGGGATAAGGAAGAAGAGAAACACCTAGAGTTAGGAGGTATGCCTGCACTGCTCTTAGATTGGAAACATAATGGAAGATTATGTGTGATTATAGACTAGAAACTTAACACTAGGTTCATGGGTCTAAGTGATTGTGACCATATTTTTGAGTATGTGGGTGTCTGGCTTTTGTTTTTGGGATGACAAGATCATGCTATTCCTGGAGTTTATTTTGTTTGTGGAGAGCACGTATATTTCACATTGCCCAGGGGATGGTATGATACATGTTACTTAGATATAGTTTTCCCAAAGATTTATCATGTGGAACATTTCAATGATCCTGTGTGGGAAACAAACCCCAGACCTAAACAAGGTGTCAGTGGTGCAAGAATTATGGGAGACATTTTTGGCACAGTGATTTTAAATGACCTCAAGATTAGGAAGTTGTCCACTATAGTAGACAAACTTTCCACGAGTAGAGCAGGTGCCATGTTTGTTGTAGATACTGAAATGGTGACTATGAGATCCATGGTTTTACAAAATCACCTTGCTCTAGAAATACTCCTCACGAAAGCGGGTTGAGTCTGCAGGATGTTAAAAGTCCAGCAATGCTGCACCTACATACCTGACAAGAGCAAAGATTTGAAGAAATATTGCAAACATATTACTGATCTGAAGGAAGATTTGTAGGAGTTAGAAGCTTCAAGCGCTTGGGAAGCAATTGGCAATGGATTTGCTGCAGTAGGTAGATGGTTTAGAAACTTTGGAAGTGGAATATTGAGTTCCATTTTGAAAGCCCTTGTGATAATGACTCTATGTGCAATATTTCTGGTAGTTATCTTTAAGGGGTATATACAAGTAAGGAGGGGAGTGAAAATAAAGAGGGCTGATGTAGAATTAGAAGAGAGTCAGTGTAGATAATATGATGACATGACACATCTGCAGGTGTCCAGACGAAATTTTATGAAACCCATGAGGTTTTGATTCATCCAACTGATAAGATTCATATGCTGATTGAAATGGCTATATTCGCCATCAGAGGGGGGATGGAGCAGCGCAATTTAGGCTCCACCCTTACTCGTCACAGAAGCGCAATGTTCACGTGCACCTGACACCATTTACGTGGTGTGCTTTAACTTTATTGACATGAAATGAAGCATTTAAACGCATTATTGATGTGTATTCACTGTAGAAACTATAGACTCATAAACGTGTGTAGGTTACATTTTAGTTTAACTGTGAGATATTTAATTCTCTTTCGCATTTACACTTGTGTTTCAAGTTATACTGCACTTATTAACACACATTGCATATGTAACCGTGAAGCCATTTATTCACGTTTGCATTTATTCTGAGGTTACATGTGCATATATAATCAGATATTCAAAATACACATTGAAATACTTAACTAAAGTTAGCTTGACTAAAGGCCTTAATTTTGAAAAGCATTTTTGCTTGCCATGAGTTTTCTTTTCTTTTGCAGGTGTGTTCTCATGATTTCATAGCTAAAGAAAGGAGTATTGTTGTATTATTGATAGTGAGGCCTGAGAAGAGAAATCTTGGCAAGGACATGAAGAATAAATGAGCAGAAAAAGCCTCCTATTCACCGAGTATCAGGAGTAAGGAGATGTTCATGGTTGCAGTGGCTGTCCAAATTTGTGGGATGAGAAATCCAAAGGATGTTGCCGATACCTGCTGTGGGCAGGAGAAATAATTGGGCTTCTGGTAACGTGGGGAAAGATATGATTGTTCTTAAAACTTCTTGGTTTTGATTAATCTCACACCGTTAGAGTTCAGGTTCAGATCCTTTTCTAATCTTCTTCTGCTATGAACACACACAGACAATGGTTACACCATGTGACTCTATCAACTAGTCCTCATGTTTTAGTCATATACTTTTTGGATGGTCTATTTTCTGAGCCCATACCAACAGTTCTATATTCCCACACTCCCTCTCCTGTGCAAATAATGTTTCTTTCCTCCATTGTTCATCCTCAGATTGCATGCCATTTCCAAAAGCCTCCATGAAAAACTGACCTCGTCTTCAAACTATTGATTGTTGCCTCTTTGTTGCCTCTCCTTTCTTTATTTTTGAATTACGCACTCCATACCTTCCATCATCGGCATACCTCCTCTTGGAGCACAGCATACTCCAAGACAGGTGCCTGTTTGCCGTAATCTCTAATTTTGTATTTCTGCCAGCTGCCTGCACTATTTCATAGACCACAACCTCGCCTTCTTTGAAAACCATAATCCAGCAACCTAATGTCCTCTAATCTACTAATCCTTTGCTGAGAGCATCTACTAATCCTTTGCCAAGAGCATCGTGAATATTATTAACAAACCCAGTGATAGGCACTCTAATTAATCAAATCAAATAAGCTTTATACGATTTCGCTTTAGGAAAATCATAAAAGCACAACATATAATATATTAAAAATGTCATAAAAGCATGTCAAATAAAAGCATATATAGAGTACAAATAAAAATAGAAAAAGCCGCACAAGTCATAAATACAGCTTTCTACAGTTAATCACAGCCCATAAAAAATTGACATGATAGTGCAAATGAGGGGAGTCGATAAAGTTTGTAAAAGTAGGTATGCAGGCCGGCATGTACTAAGTCATAGGTCCTTAACAGTGGTAAAATCAAACATTTCCTCTGTGCAGTGTAGTGTTTGCAGAATAAAACAATATGAATCGTGCTTTGGGATGACATATTATCATAAGGGTATTTACCTAAAATAATAGACCAATCATTAATATTGGGAAAACTAACCAAGCGATGGAATATATCCATTTTAAAACGGGTTAAAACAAACCTATAGTGGGCATTTTGTACTAGTTTAAGGTAAAGTTGCATGTCGTATGTGACCAACATCATTTGGTTATTAAGGACACTAGGCTTCAACAATTCTGTATAGAATCTTAGCTCCTCCAACAGCGACATACAGTTAGCTTTTAATTCCTTTTGGCTAGTACATTCCAAGGTTTCAGGGCCGTCAAAATACTCTGGATGCCCCAGATCGACAGAAAAATTACTAATGTATTTTAACAACAGAATTCGTAGAGCAGAGGAGAGGGAGATTTAAGGCAGTCCCTAAAAATTTCACGATTTATTCCTGTATGTTTAGAGGACCAGATCTTATGCCAAAGCAGAATTGGCTGGATCTTAACTGCATCTGCTAAAAAGGTTACTCCTATCTCAGTGTGACAGATGTACGAAGCACTGCTGGTAGGGACGGAAAAAAGGTGCTTTAAAAAATCATTTCCACTGTTTGTAAGATTTGACAATTATTATATCCCCATACACCAACACCGTAGAGGAAATAGGAGAGACACCTTGTTTTGTAAATAGTCAACATCTCTTTCTGTGGTCTCTTGTCTAGTTTCCTTGTGAAATTAAGCAAGGCAGTAGTGGCTTTCACAAACTGAAGCTTCCTAGCATTAATAGCGGGGTCCAGGCTCCCTCCTTGCCGAATAAAATGCCCTAATAGGAAAAGGTTGTAGTGAAGCCAATTTTTGTTCTGCTAAGCATTATATCTCAACACTTCAGCAGCCTTCTCCCGCACTTCATAACGAATGTTTTACTTTTATTAATGTGTAAACATAAATCCTGCATATACGTAGCAAAGTTGGAAAGTAATCGATGTAGTCCCAAATGAGTGTGGGCCATAAGCACGGCATCGTCCGCATAGAGGATGGCCGGGACCGGGCGATGCTGTAATACATCACAAAGCCTTTAGTCTCAATGCCAAAGCTTTCAATCATGGCTCGTTAACAGATTTTTGTTTATAATGGGCCGTGACTGAGGGCTCTGGAGTTGTGGCTGAAGGCAATGCGAGTTTCTCACACTGCCTGTCAATGGGCCAAAAAGGAAACAATAGATTAAAAAATGTACTTACCCACATTTCCTAGTCCTCCATGTTGTCTCCTGGAATGCAGTCAGCGTGAGGCCTGGAGCCTCAGCCAAATCCCCTCTACGAATCTGTACGCTGCTCTCATGCTTGTTGATAATGTTAGCAGCAGCCAGCAGGAGAGAAGTGCCAGGATGGGATGCAGCGGCCTGCCTTGACGCTTCATCAGGCAATGGGGGCCTGTGCTGCTCTCCAACTAGCTGTCTATGACAGATAGGTGCAGAGGTTTGAAGTGTACATGTCAGGCTGAAGCCGGCCAAAGTGACATGCACACTTTAAACTGGACTGAGCCCCACCACTCCTCCCCTGCTGCCGGTCAGCAGCAATAGCCCCGCCCCCAAACATTGCTCGGGCTGGGAGCAGTGAAAAACAAGCATTGGCATAGCCAATAGGTCTCGCTTTTGGGACCTTATAAGTATTTAGTTATGCAGCACAATATCCAGGGCACAAGTCCTAAAAAAAGAAGTGGGGGGACTAACCTAGTTAATCAGTAAGCAAGTGACATCACGGCGCGTGACATCACAGGAAGTGGCATCACAAAAAGTGACATCAGATCTTAAGCCCTCACATACATATTTAGCAGGTGTATCATGAGTACATTGGAGCACATTTCGAGTATACTTCTCCTGAATTAGGCAGCAGATTCACACTTTTGTACGCTACACATATACACATAAAACAATGTTGCCTTTTGTCAGCGTAAAACTTCTTCTAGCCATAGTGCTTTAAAAGAAAAAATAGTGATATTTCAATTATTACAATGCCTCCTCAGGGGTAGTAAGCCCTATATAAATGCTATTTATTTTGTGCAAATACTGGGAAAGACCAACACATCTGATGTTCTTACAGTGCATGCATATCTCCTAAACAGAGCCTGAACAAAGTGACAAGCTGCCTCTCTTATGTATGTGTGAAGTGCTAACAAGGTGTGAGCCTTTGTTTCCCCTCTGCTGCATTTGCATCAGGTGTGAGGCTCCTGACTGCTGCCAGCCAGGAGACTTGAACAAAAGGAGGCATGATGACCCCTCAGATTCGGCCTTTGTTAAGAACCAACAGGAGTTAGAAATAAGAGAGCCCCGTCCCCGCCTGCACGTTGTTGCCGATCGAAAGCAGATAACAACGTGCAGGCGCTGCTGAATGTGTCCCGGTGTTTAGATATTACACTGGGACGAATTCAGTATCTTTATCAGTGGGGCCCAACTTCTTGGCAGGGTGGACGGCGTCCCCCCTGTGAAATAAGTGGGGGGACGCCGTCCACCCGCGTGGACCCCCGACTCGTGCCCTGACAATATCCTTGGTGCAATAACATCAACTGTTGCATGGATAAAAACTTATAAGGTCCCAAAGGCGAGACCTATTGGCTATGCCAATGCTTGTTCTTTTTGATCTGACCTGGGAGAAACTAGGGTGTTCAGTACACCAAAAAGGTGTAAAGTGTTAATAATAGTAGCAGCAGCAGCATCTGCCATAGTCATAGTAATGATGGGTTTACTAGGGAGTTTTAACTCTTCTGTCGAGCATGCTTCAACAGAAACTAAACCTGACTTAGTCTATTTAGAATAACAACATGAATTTAATATAAAGATTTTGCATAAAGATGGTTCAGAGGGAAATTTCTCAGCAAATTTATTTTTTAGGTTGCTACAAGAGTATTCTAAAGTTATGGGAACATATGCACATATTTACCCGTTTATACCACAGCTGGTATGATGTAACACCACTTATTGCTGACCGATGCGCTTAAGTGCAGCTCAACCATGAGTTTATTATATCAAGGAGGTCGCTTTGAATATTATTTTTCTAACTTTGATTTGCTTTTAGATGATATGCCTAGGTTTAAAAATGTTAATCCACATGCTGGAGCCAAGTCCGTAGAGAGAAGAGGTCATTATTTAAGGTTTATCACACCAAATAATGCAACTAATTTGCTTAATGCTAGGGGTATATGTAAACTGAGTAGAGCGGAGAAGGACTTTATATAGGAATTGGACTAAACGAGTACTGTGATAGAGAGGAGGTTAAAGAAAGTTGTTAAAGGTGGGTTGGGAAAAGGAAGAAGAAATGATGAAAGAGTAAGGTATAGAACCAAAACTAAATTTTAATTTTCAAAAGAAGGGAAAGTTATGTTTCATGAGACAAAAAGAACAGGTTCATAGGCCTTAGATGGGAGGTTGGAGTGAACGTTTTAGCACATTTGTAACTAAAATGTCAGCGATTTCTAGTGAGGTAAAAGAGTTAAAGAAGACAGGTGCCTGGAAAGCAATAGGGAAGGATTTTCTGAAATTGATGAGTGGTTTAGTGATATTGGTAATGGAACACTAATTAAGATACTAACCCCGATGCTAATTGTCATAATTTATGTGATATGCCTATTTCAGTTTATAAGGGGAGTTAAGTTACTAAATGGTAGGTCAAGATGCAATGGAGAAAAGAGTCTGTCTGAATCGAAGGGGAGAAAAAGGAAGCGCACAGATGTGGAGCTTGAAGACCTACAGAGTAAAATGTATGATGATTTGAAAGATCCAGAGGAATCTAGAGGCAAGCCGAAAAAACTGAAAACTGTTGTATAAGAAGATCAATGAAAAGCAAAGTGGGTGTAATGTAGGGTGACCAGGTGTCCCGGATTTGCCCGGAGGGTCCCGGTTTTTCACCAGCTGTCCCGGCAGATTTCAGGAAATGTAGCTCCTGTCCCGGTTTTTAGAGAGGGTCAATTGAAAACGGCGGGAGGTGCTTTTTATGTTTTACAAAGCAAGGATTGTTAGCAGTTGTTCAAGGAAGCAATTTAATTAACAGGCAAGCTTCTGGGTTTAAACATTGCATTTTATGTATTTTCTAACTTCCTGTTCTGTAGTTCTCTGCTGAGGAGCGCTGTCATTCTGTGCGCTCGCTTGAAGTAAAACTGTAGTCCTTCTATTTTCCTGACATGTCCCGGTTTTTAGCTTTAAAATTCTGGTCACCCTAGTGTAATGGTTGCTAACTCCCAGAATCACCAGAGGAAAGACTGACGAGGCCGTTTTTCATATTAAATGTTTTGCATTATATCAACATTAAATGTATTAATTGTGTAATATTCACGTTCAAATTGACCATAGGTAATGTAGGCCGGTTTTTAAAATGGCTAACAGTTGGTTACATCCATCTTCATAGCACGTGCATTTCTTTATTTTAGGAGAAGCTGACTCATTTACAAATGTGATGTGTCCTTGTTTTCTTTCTCAAGGGAAATGTTTTCTTTTACGTGATCACTATGGAATGTATTAACGAGCTGATACGGTGCACCTGCAGAGTACAGGCTGGTCGGATGCATTTTGTTATGTTGCAGATAACTGTATGGTTGAAGGATGTTTAGAGAAGCCTTATTGTGAACCGTTCTGAGACAATAATGAGTTTAGATTATCTCTGTGTGCCTTAACCTGATTGGAGAGTTTTATGGAAACCATGTGCAGGCGTATCAAATGTTAGAACTGGGTGATTTACAGTAGTGCAGAGTATAATGCAGCCCAGCCATATTGCAGACATACTTTTGTCCCCTTTCAGACAACTTAGAGCAGAGTAGTGTGGTCCTCTTACGGAAGAACTGATTTCTTTAATCTTCTCTTTAAGACAACTCTATACTAATTTATCCTCTCATTTATCTGAATTTGACTGATTTGAACTTCATAATTACTAAATGCATTCATGTATTGATACTGATTCGTTGATTTTGGATTCGTAAAAACGTTTAACCTGGAATAAACCTTTACGGTTTGAAAACGTAATCACTCTATCTTCCTTGTGGTGCTTCACTATTTAAATGTATTGATTTGATGACTAGCCTCAGTGGTGAATTTCGATGCGCCCGGAATTTCCAAGAAGAAAAGCGCTACAACAGGACGAGGATGGAATCTCAGGGCAAATCTGCCTTTTCTGTGATGTTGTTTCGCTTGCCTAGCACTGAGAACAAAAGCGTTTTACAAAACCTTAGAAAAATATCAGCCATAAATGGATAGGTGGGCAGGAAAAGGACAATGCAGCCTAATGGTTCTCAGCAGCTGATTATAAGGGATTAACCAGAGACTCTTTCCGATTGGTTGACGGCGCGCAGCACTGCTGAACTAGCTGTGGTAACTGTAATTCTGATTGGTTATCCTCAAACAATCAAAATGTGCCAAACAAACAATGGACATCCTAGGGCTCCCCAAACTCTTTTGCAGACACGAGAGACGGGGCTGTCAGAAGAAGAGTGGTTTCCAGTGTTATGGCAAAGCAATAGGCAATTTTTCTGGTCAGCCTGCCAAACAGATTTTGATGCTTTTTTTTTAGCTGAATCTGCCTCGTAATTGAACAAAAACATTGCATTCTGCTTTAAAAATGTGCAATCTGCCACTTTCAAAATTCGGTGAAAATCTAGCACACAGGTGTGTACGTTCTGCTCTTTGGGAACACTCAATACATACATTTACAGCATGAGTTGGGGGAGCTCAGGGCCGGACTGGGAAACCCAAAACTGGCCCTAGTGGAGGGCTCGGCCACCCCCTCCCCCCCCCCCCCGGGGGTTGGGGGTGCGGCCGAGCTGTTTGCTAGGGCCGGTTTCGGCCGATTTTGTTACAGGGGGCGAAAACGGCCTTGTAACAAAAAGGCCCCCCTGGGGCCCAAAACCGGTCCCCACCCTGGCGGCCCACCGGGGAAATGTCCGGTGCCCGCTACGGCCAGTCCGGCACTGGGGGAGCTGCTCTATTTGTATGCACCAGTGCACTGCCAACATACCACTGTGATGAGTCTACCGCCACTGCAATGATGACCCTCTGCAATCGGCACACTTCAAAGGGTACTGGAGGACTCCATGTACTCGCATGGAGGCACTGCACTCCTCCATTCTAGCAAAAGATTTGTTTCAATGCTCTGTAGCATTGCCGTGTGTGTACGGATAACGAAGAGGCACTTTGTTCCTACCAGCATCACCCTTCACCGTACAATACCGCCTATCACACCAAGAATACCTACGTGCTTTGTATACAAATAGAATGATGTATCTAAGAACTGCCCCACCCCCACAAAATGCTCTACGTCGTGTGCTCTCATTTAAAGCATTTGTCAAAAGGTGGCAACATCTATTATGCCATGTCTCTACAAAAGACTGTGCCCACACAATAAAACAAGAGAGGAGCGGGGGCGAGCGAGCGCGGCAGCCTGCAGAGCTGACCAGACGCTCGTGCGTCATGACCTTTTGCCTGCGATTACACGCACGGCAGGCATGTGTTTCCAATTATCGCGCCCGCGTCTGGGCATGATAATTGGAAACACATGTCTGCCGCGCGCGTAACCGCAGGTAAATGGCCATGACGCACGAGCGTCTGGTCAGCTTTTCAAACTCCCTAACTATAAGTCTCGCAGAGCAGCGCTTGCGCGCTACTTGAGGCTCGACCTAAAAATGGCAATTCATTGTATTACCATTTTTTTTTCAACTTTGCTGCATTGGCAGCAGGGGTCGATGCTCCTCAGCGCTAATGGGGCGACGATGCTGATTAAATTTAATCTTATACAAAGAAGTTGGAGTAAATGCATGACATGGTTTCCTTGAAAGCACAACATAAACAACACCAACCAACGATAGTCAATGACTCCTGAATTAATAACTAACCTGGGGATCTGGGGCAGTGTGCTGCTCGGTGTAAAGTGCCTCAACTCCACGTCAGAGGTAGTAAGAGTTAAAAAAATACAATTGCAATACAATATTAACCAACAGTTATTCTTGGCTAACAAATCCGAACTTGCTGAGTAAGACATGACCTACAACTGGCTTGATAGTTATGCAGACAGAGAAATCACGCCCCCAGACTGGGGCATGAAGTGGTGTATAAATGTTCAATCAATCAATCAATCAATCAATCAATCAATATATTGAAGTTTACTCAGTTGCCATGGTACAAGAGAAATTAAGCATTACAAGTCCTGCAACTCACCACCATGTAGCACCTTCAAAACTGAGTAAGCAAGTAAAGAACAAAAGATAAAGGTTTCCAAAACTCCAGAGTTTTATGGCCCCTTATAAAACCCTATATCTAAAGTGGTAGATAGCTCCAAAAATGAATAGATGGCTTTCCCTGGTGCATGAAAGATGATAAAGTGTTCCTCGAAAGCCAGACATATGTCCTTTAAGTGAAACACAAGAACAACATGAAAACCCCCCACAGTGCCTAAAAACTGGTCAGCCCTGAGCCCGGATCAGTAAACATCAAATCTGTGATCAAGGACACTCCACAACAGAATTAGTCACCTCCTCTTCTACCTGTCTATCCAAGGGAGGTGCAGACCATGGTATCTAGAAGCAATCATCAGCACCTTTGGTAATAATAGGGTGGCCAATCTTCCCGCATTTTGCAGGTTTGTCCTGCTATTTGTGGCTCATACACGCTACACGCACAGAAGCCCCATGGGATGGTAATTATCCTGCAGTTTGGCTCTCGCGCAACATTTAACCCTCTCACAGGACAAGTAAATGTTACTCTTTCATCGCTTTATGAGCTGTAAAAGAGGTAACTGTCAGTCACTGGGAGGGAGGAGCTGCAGCATCTGAGAGGTCCTGCACTAAGTAGCTTCAGGAGCACATACTGCTACAGAGATGCACATGCAGCGACCTGCCATTAGAAAGCCGTGAATGTGTGAATGGATACTATGCTGGGAGTATGTTGGTTTTTATTTTTTCCCTCAATCCTATTTCAAAATCCTCACGGATTATCAGATTAGTGAACAGCAGTACAGTGAGAGTAGGATTTGTCCAGAATCAAACAGTTTCTCAAAGTAGTAGACCAGACATAGCAGCATACTGCTACTTGCTCAAAGGCTGCACATTTACCAACATATTGCACTTTGGTGAATATACCAAGAGACTGGGCACTTCTCAACCTCAACAAGGTAATGTCCAGACTTTTCTTAATCACAATTTTAATAGCAGCTTCAACATTCATTTTAAATACTGCCAATCTTGCCAAAGGGGAGCAGAGGAACACATTCAAAAAGAAGAGAGGAATAAATCAAAAAGTGATTACCCAAGAGCACAATTAAAACTCTGTCTCCTGGTTCCACAGTTTCCAACTAGTCCACCAGCCCACATCTGGGGTAGGAGTGATTCTGATGACAAGGCCAAGGGACTGTCCTTCCCAGGGAAACATCTCTGTGTTGTGGGCGCTGCCCAGCTTTAAAATACAGTGTTTATTTGCAGAATATTTAGGTGATGGGAATAATGCTAAGATTAGATGTCAAGTATACTAGTTTCATGGCTAAAACGTACTGGAAAACAAAATCGCAACACTAGGGATAGCCTAGAAAGTCTAACATGTGTATAATGCAAAACAGACAATATGCAAGCAAATAATATGCAAGGGAATTGTTGTTTCAGTGGTTTAAGATCAGTTGTAGTATTTGATGCTAAAATCTATACTTTTTCTGACATTTTTGAACAGTTTTTTCTTGATACAAGCAAATGGAAGCAAGTATATGAGACTGAGAATGAAACTAACTGACACCCGCTAATGAGCAAGTACCAGGATCTTCTCATAAGATCAAATGTGAGAACACCTTGATAAGCTAATACAGAGAGCACAGACAAGAAAGAGCTGGTTCCACTATTTTCTAAAGTTCTTGGACATTGTGCCAATCCCCAGAATAGGTTACACTTACTACACAATGCAGAAAATGTGCAATTGTACAACACAAAACAAAATGGCTGTGGTGTATAAAAATGTGTTTAACTTAGGATGCATACTAGACATGTGTTTGTAGGCTGGCATAACAATTACATAGCAAATCAATAATAAAACGAAATAATATATTTTTGCGTTTGTGAAATACATGGAATGGTATTAAGGCATAGATATAAGTAAATATACTTTATTACATACCTACTGGAGCCTAACAGCAGGCATTGTTAGAGGATGTCCCACTTCCACCTCATAAGCTCAGGCAGGCCCATAATCATGTCCTTTAGGATCTTGCTGAACCTCTCAACAAGCCCATTGTTGAACCTCTCAAAAAGCCCATTTGTCTGAGGGGGATAGGATGTGGAGAATTATAGGTTACCCCACACTCATCCCAGATGTACTTCATGTACTCAGACATGAAACTGGTGTCCCTGTAAAAATCCCCATCAGGGCCCTAGCCACTGTAGGTGTAGTCACAGATCTCAGAGGGATTGCCTTTGGGTATCTGGTGGTGTGGTTCACCAAAACCTGGATAAACCTGTTGTCCAAGGCAGTTTTGGGGACTAGTGGCCCAACAATGTTGATGCCTACTCTTTCAAATGTGGGTGACAACAACAGGTAAGGGATCCACAGGAGCCTTAACCAGATCCTACGGCAGGAGGTGGGTACAAGGCAGTATGCATGATAGATACTGATATTTACAGTCAATGTTTCAAATAAAGTCTTATGATAATTTCATTCAATTTGAATATATTATATTTTGCAGTTCTATTTTCTATTAGTTTTTGCTGTTTTATAGAGTGCAAACTTAACCCAAGGGCATTAGAGCACTTCCCATTAGCTCCAGATTTCATTTCATAATTTATTTTTTAATACAGGGAGATTATGTAATTTGTCCAAGAGTACAGTTGTAGCTGAGACTCAAACATGGTTCTCCAGTTAGTTGACAGATCTGTCCGTAAGGCCACATATCCTACCCAGATACTAGAGTTGTTCATTTTCTAAACTTGTTTCTCAAACGTTGCAATAGCGAGCAATCAAAAGTAATCACAAACCCAGTCTCTGGATGAGTTATATTTTTAAAGATGGCCAGATTTAGAGGAGGGGTGTTTATAATTAAACCCCCAAAATGCCCTACTTTACACAAAGCGATAAAGTTGGTCACCCTAGGTGACAGCCATGGTCAGAACATGACGGTTACACACCTTGCAGGTTGTGAATGCAGTGGTATCTCAAGAGTGGACTGCTTTTACACGCAGTGTTCGAAAAGGCAAACACAGCTCATTGACTCCTTGGTCTGTTCTCTGGCTGTCTGATTTGATCTGACAATTGTGCTTTTGGATACTGAGGCTCAAGGCCTTAAGTGGGATGAAAAACGTGGGGTGGGGGGGTCCCTGAAAGGGATGGGGCCTATAAAAGGGCGTGGCTTAAACATATACACTAAAATTAACTGAGTGCCACCCAACCCACACATTTTCATAGCATCCCAACTGAAACTGGCATACGTGACAACTGCTCTGTGCGCTTTGCAGAGAGACCAAGGACTGGATAACCACGTATTCTGAACACATTTTTTGTCCGACATGCAATGACTGAAACTCACTCTACCTTCAGCCACAACTCCCTTGTGTCACATATAAACACCTGGATGCAACTCAATTCAAATTATGCACTAGACAAGAGTAATATGCTGCCTGAATTTTTTTTAACACAACATCCTGGAAAAAGCAATCACTCATAAGGAATGCAAAATTAAGTAAGGTGTGTGAAATATAGCGAAGAACGATATAGATTGGGGGGTGGCTGGCTAACTCCTTTCTGCTGCGTAGTAGGAGTTTTGCCAAAATTCCTACTACGCAGCGGAAAGGAGTTAGCCAGCCACCCCCCCACCTGGCCCGGTCCCTGCTTCTGAACCCAGCCAGGTCGGGGGAGCCTGTCCTGGCCCGATGGACCCCGTGACGGGCACCCAGACCCTCGGCAGGCCGCAGGACGGGGGCTCCCGCACCACAGGGCCCGCGATCACCTCAACGTTTTTTACACTCATTGCAGTCAATCAGTGTTTTTGCATGAAAGGTTAAGAACATGAATACGGGGCCCTTTAAGGACCCGTTTAATGTTCATTATAGATTACTACCGGGTCTAGGACTTTGAGGGACCCACGCTCATACTTACAGCCCTGTAGAGGCTTGACTGTTGTGTCTTGCGCGCAATCCTCCACGCGCGTGTTTTC
Organism: Calotriton arnoldi; assembly: GCA_963921515.1. Lineage (NCBI taxonomy): Eukaryota > Metazoa > Chordata > Amphibia > Caudata > Salamandridae > Calotriton > Calotriton arnoldi. The sequence goes on from CAWUFW010000518.1 coordinate 2,700,806, forward strand.
CTCACACGCACGTGTTTTGCCATTAATGTGCCGCCGGCTTGTTATGTTTTTTAGTAGGCACGCAAGACCTCTTCTGTCGCTCGTGGCTATTTCATATGTGGCGGCATTGAGTTAAGAAACGGGTTTTCCTCGTGGGAGGTGTTACTGTTTGAATCGGGGTGGGATGATATATACTTTGTATAAAGATCCGTTGGGGCATTCTGTACCGGGGGATCTTGAAGATATGACTGATGCTGTATGAAAATAAAGATTACCTGTTTTAAAGAAGAAGGATTATCTTGTGGAACTTCTTTTCCTACTCTCCACACTGGCGACGAGCGGGAGTGTATCTACGCAATGGATTTGTTATTACGAAATCCGGAATTTTAACAGGATCGTCATTGGAGACACAACGTCTGGCCTGTTACGTGAATTATGATTGCTTACAGCATAGAACAGGATCGTCATTGGAGGAACAACTGATGGAGCAAGGACTCACAATGAGACTTGCTCGGAAGCAATCCTCTCAGAGAATTAATTAATTTGTAATAAAACCTTGTAATGTCTTTATTAACAATGTGCAACACAACATTTTATCTAGAAGATGCTTGCCTATGTGTTTTCCACTAATAAGTAATCCTTGTCTAATCCAAAATGGCCGCTAAAAATGCGGGAATTCTACTGCGCATGTGTCAACCATGTCACGTGGTATGACGTCTTTCTTTGCTTGGAGGGAATCTTTTGCTTCTGCGCAGTGTATGCTAAAATGGCCGCTTAATGTTCTCACATGCTAAAGCTTTCGCATTGCTGCAATTAATAATGTGGTATTCTAAAGCTATTAATGCGGGATAGACATTTATAAATAAACGGGATTAGTGTAGAAATAGGAGGTATACAGTGAAAACATTTATTTTTGATTTTAAATTGTTTCTTCTTTGATTTTCTATTAGTTCGTAAAGTGGGCCTGGGTTGGCTAAACAGCAGCTCGAGAGCCATGTGACCTGCGCATGCGCTCGGAAAACTAACAAAGCAAAGCGATGAAGTCAACTTGGAGGATGTCCAAGGACATGACCCGCTGATCACCTTCAAAGTTCAACTAAATGTCCTATGAAATGATACATTTTGCATATATTTTGTATTAATGTTGGTGTGAAACGGGTGGGAAATAAAGCAAATGTATTAATTGAGAGGGGCGGGATTCTAAAACAATAGGCTTAAGAAAATTGAACTAAAATGACATGGTGTGAGGATTAACCCCCCTGTCCAATCAGAATTAGTGGGCCCATAATTTTGAAACATTAATGGGAGGTACATGGGCATAGAAGGGTATAATAGATATAGAATTAGCTAATTAGAGAGGCTTAGAAGCGCGCAGAGCACACACAGAGAGACTGCTGCAGCGGAGAACAGCAGGCAGAGGCTGAGAGCTCAGATGCTGCCACAGAGGGAACAGAGCAAACTGAATTGCTGTCCGAAGAGGTCGTGAGGTAGGGCGGCGAACTGCACTAGAGGGAGACGCGGAAGAACCACGAGGAGGAACAAAGTGTCAGAGAGGGGAACGACGCAGGCGTCGTTGATAGAGAGGTCATCTATCCAGTCCTGAACCCGGTCCGGAGGTCTTGCTCTTCATTCTTTCTTGGGGCCCCTCTTTCCAACTCCTTGGCCAAGGGGTTTGGTTTTCACACCTTTAGGTAACTATAAATGCGTAACTTTTAGTTTGTACTGCTGTCTCTATCTTCTCCTTTCTGAGGGACCGTCATTTGTGATTAATAGGTGACTATACAGTGTGCTTCCTCCTTGTTATGCGATAAAGAACCATGTGGTTTGTATTTTACTCTGCTAAACAATCTTAGATAAACATTTAAAAACTTCCTGAGTCAGTGGTTATTTCAGGTGTTTTAATGAAAATATGTTTTGTATGATCTGATATCAACCCCAGTTATCAAAGGTCCATTGGTAAGTCATTGCTCTTCAATCAGAAAAGGTAATTGGTAGCAGGGATTTTGATAAAGAGTACAACTGACTCCCACCAGCGGTGATTACTAGTTAGTGTGAATGAATGGGCCCAGGTGAGTATTTAGTGTATGAATGCTTGTTGCTAGTAACCCGCTGGATCACAACGGAGGAACAACGTGTTGCCTGTTATGTGAATTACGATTGCTTGCTGCATAGAGTCCTCATTGGACGTGTTAAATTGACCACGCCTATCAGTGCTGAGGAGTGTTATTTTACACTCCGTGTTTCTGGTGCTCTCTCAAGCAGCGTTTTAACAGTTTGTGAATAATCGGCTCAAGCTTCTTTACCTGATTTATTACCAGAGCTGAGTGGTGTAAGTTAATACGCTGTTCTCATATTATTGTTTCTCATCACCATGTGGATCACTTTTAATCTCATCTCTACCGGAGTGTCCTATGAACAAGGTGTATGTCATTTTAAGGTACTGTACTGTTTCACTGCAAGTCTGACTACACTTTGTTTTATTCTGGATTTTCACAGTACTCCCGTTTTCCCGTTCAAAATAATTAGTGGGACTAGTTAAGTTTCTTTTCTCATACTCACTATTATGGCTGGAATTATCCCTCCACCTTCTTTTCTTAACGCCCCTGGGGAACCACCCATGGATTGGGAAACGTGGGAAGCAATGTTCCTAGCATATATGGAGGTATTAGAAGGAGAGGAGTGAGAACTTGAAAGTAAACTTGCCTTACTTAAACATTGTTTAGGTGGAATCGGATTGAAGGAATTCAAGAATTTACCTGCTTTAGTTAATCCTGGTAATATAAATGTTTATCAATATGCTTCTAAACAACTCAGTGTAAGATATGGAAAAAAAAACAACATTGTTATGGAAAGATTTATATTTTACTCCAGGAAGCAACGTGTTGATGAGTCCATTGAGGATAATGTGTCCACACTTAGATCTTTAGCTATAACGTGTGACTTTGAACATATATCTTATGAGCAAGTACTTAGAGACCAAATTTTAATGAGAACCAATAATACGAAAATACAAGAAAGATTGTGGACAAGTACTGACAAGTCGCTCAACGCTGCCATTGAAACAGCTAAGGCAATTGAACATTCAGAATAGTTTGTGCAAGAGATAAGAGGTGTAGAAAAAACTGATATACATGTGATACATAAAGATAAACCTAAAATGAAGAATACATTTATTCAAAAAAGGGATAGAGCACAATCTAATGAGATAAGACCCAAATGACAAAAGCAAGATGGAAAAAAATGTTCTTTTATGTCATAGGTGTGGTAGTGATTCTCATTTAGGTAATGTAAGAATATGTCCTGCTATGGATAAAATATGTTCAAGATGAGGTAAAAAAGGGCATTTTAGTAGAGTGTGTAGATCTGCTCCTTAGAAAGTCAACATAATACAAGGCTATGAAGGTTATGATAGTTCTAATGATAGTAGTGAACCTGAAATTAATACTGTGTGGACTATAAATGGGGGAACGTGTACTTCAAAGTTTCCTTCATGTGAGATTAATATTGATGGTGTTGGATTACATATTCTTGTGGATACTTGTGCATGGTACACCATTATTTCACAAGTGGTGTTTAAGAAACACTGGCCTAATAAGGAGCTTATACCTCCTTATGTTGCCCCTGGTGGGTATACTGGTCATAAAATTGAATTGATGGGTTATTTTTGCGAAAAAATAGAATTTTCTGAACGGGATACTTTTGGGAAAGTTTATGTGGCCAAACAGGGGCAGTCCTTACTGGGTTGGCCGCACCAAAAAGAAATGGGTATCAAATTGGACCCTACTGCAGTTCCTCTAGTATATGTAGTCACTGATAGGTAGTGACAATTATACCATTTTCGAGATTAAATAAAAATTTCCAAAAGTTTTTAGTGATACCTTAGGACAGTGGTTCCCAAACTTTTCACTCCTGAGGACCCTATTGAGTCACTACTGGAAGCCGGGGACCCCCAAGCAATTTGTAGGATTTAAATGACAAACATTAAAACTGTAATTCGAAAAAATAAACACACACGTGTGCACATCAAACAAAGACTAGACTTGAATTACGAACGATTTTAGTATTTTTATATTAAAAATATTTGCAAAAATCGAAAAATCTTAATGGGAAGGTTGGTGCTGCATCTTGCAACTAACTTATCATTGTTTGGTTTTATTTCGCTGTCCGAGGCTCCTGCTCCTGCCAATGGCTGGACTGGGAACCCAAAGCAGCCCTGGCAAATGTTGTCACACCAGTCCCTGTACAGTGCACACCAAGTGCAGTGAGTGAGCCTGACCACTACAAAGGGGGCTTTGAGGGGCTCTCCCCAAAGAAAACTTGGGGGGGAAATGGTGTATTTTACAACACATTTGTCATTATATATTGAATTGTATTAGCTTTTAAAGCATAGTAAATAATGACCTGACTATGCACCAGGATACAACAATCTTTTGGCAATCTTCAATGATTCCCTCACTACTACCCTCCAACAGTGCCTCTCATCTCTCCATAGCCCCACTGTCACATGTAGTTAATTTATTTTATAGCACCTCTCATACCACTGTAGGGTGTCAGAGCACTTTACATCACACACATACAGAGACAATGAATCATACATGTGTAAATCAGTGAATAGAAAATGTTACATTAGGCAAAGGGGACTACAAGGTGTAGGATTCACATGTTATCCATACGGGTAGGCATTTTCTAAGAGTGCTTGGTCTGGAGAAGCACAAACTCAGGATTCAGAACATAACACAGGGGTTAGCGTTGACTTTAATAATAAGGATTTATTTCTACCCAAACAAACCTTTTTAGCAGCATCAGAATAATAAAAGACCGGGAAAAAGCATAACTTACTAACTTGTATCATGCAGTTTGCATGCAGCTCTTTGATGGCAATTCATAGCTCACTGTGCTAGATTACGATTGGAACTTGGGAACTGCACATATAACAAAAGAATCTCTATGGCAAAAGCAGGAACCCTCTGAGCTATGCACAAAACAAAATACTGCTTTTTAAAAAATGCATTGTAGACATTTTTCGCAGCAGGCATATTAACCATCTGCGCTTCCTTAGATGAGTCAATGCTGCCACTGAACAAAACCCCCATCTCTCTTCAGCAGGTACATTAATCACCGGAGTTATCTTGACACTTTTATTGCTGCCCAAAAACTGCTGTTTATACAGGGAACTTTGCAGTGCTTTTAAAACTGCTGCCTGCGGACCCCCTGGGAATGTGTCACGGACCCCTGGGGGTCCGCGGACCCCAGTTTGGGAACCACTGCCTTAGGAGTATATCGTGGATTCAGGCACCGTATTAAGTTATGTGAGAATGCTGTACCAGTTCGCCATAAGGTACGAAATGTTCCTTTATCATATAGGGGTAAGCTTAAAGAGATCCTACATGATTTATGCATAAAGAAAATTATAGAGCCTATTGAATCTTCTCCATGGGTTTCTCCGATAGTCATTTCGGTTAAACCTTCTGGCGATTTGAGGCTTTACATTGACTTGCGCAGCCTTAACAATTCTATATGGGTGGATGCCCAGTGTTAGACTTGGCACCATTGGCGTGGGTCTCCCTTCCATTTTTTCGCTGTTGCCTCCTATGTTTTTTCTATGTTTTGCTGGTCTAGATACTTTGGGCACTTTGCCACTGCTGTTCAGTGCCAAAGTGCAAGTGCTCCCTATTGTAAATTGTTGTAATGGATTAGTGACTCCATGATTGGCTTATTTGATTTACTTGTCAGACCCTAGTACAGTGCACCATGGGTGCCCAGGGCCTGTAAATCAAATGCTGCTGGTGGACTTGCAGCACTGATTGTGCCACCCACAGAAGCAGCTTGTAAAATATGGCTCAGGCCTGCCATTGCAGAGCCTGTGTGCAGTCTGGGACTGCCATGTCGACTTGGCAAGTGCACCCACTTGCCAGTCCCTAAACCTTCCCTTTTCTACATGTCAGTCACCCCTAAGGTAGGCCCAAGGTACACCTATGGGCAGGGTGCATTGTATGTGAAAGGTAGGACATGCCCTGGTGTGTGTGGCATGTCCTGATAGTGTATTACAGCCAATTTCGTTTTTCACTATTGCAAGGCTATCTGTTCCCATAGGCCAGAATGGGGAGTTAGTTTATAACATCTTATAAACATAACTTACCCTAGGAACAAGATAGGAACATAAAGTTTAGAATGCCTGAACTCAGAATGTTAAAATACATCTTTTAGTGTGGGTGATTTTTACATTCTGTGTTTGAAAATACCACTTTTAGAAAGTAGGTATTTTCTTGCCTAACCATCCAGTATGCCTCTGCTAGGTTTGTGTATTCCATGTCTGGTTTGTGAGTGACAGGGGCTGGAGAGGGCTTTGGCTCCAGCAGTCTGATGAGTCAGGGCTGGGCTGAATAGAACCTGGGTTGAATAGAGAGTAGGGGGAGATTTCCTTCACTTGCCTGAGCCTACATAGAATAGAGAGTAGGGGAGGAGATTTCTTTTCAGCTACCTGGGCCAGGTCTGCTTTCAACAATGCTGTCTCCACCTCCTGCCAGGAAGCTGCACCTGGGAGGACAGAACTGGTTTGGGCTGGGTACAGACACTCTCTGCCTTCAGAGAACAAAGAAATTGTGTGTATAAAAGAGGGCCCAGACCCCAGAACTTTAGATCACTTCTGGGAATCAAGACGAACCTTTGCCAAGGAGAGAAACCAAGGAAGCTGAAGGAGGAGACTGCCCCTGCGCTGGTGACTGTTTGGGATTGGCCTGCAGTGGTTACTTATTGCCAAGGAAAGGAGAAAAGGAACTTTGTGTGTACTTTAATCATCTTGAGGAAGATCTCCAAGGGCTTGAAGCTGAGCTTGCCTCCTGTTCTGAAGTCTCAGGGACACAAAGACTTCACCCCCAGCTCCCCTGAATTTCCTTGCTGGGAATTCTACCTGCAGAGAGGTGCCTGCTGTTGTTTTGGGCCCTCTAGAGACTGCGTGTCGCTGGGAGCTGGAAGCACGACGCAACGAGGAAGAAGCATGTCGCCGCCGCAGCTGTTGCCGTCGCATCGCCAAAGAAGCGTGCCGCCGCCACAGCTGTTTGCCGTCGCATCACCGAAGAAGCTCGTCGCATCGCCGGAGAAGCGTGCCGCCGCCGCAGAGGTTGCCGTCGCATCACCGGAGAAGCGCGTCGCAGGGCCTGTTGCGGCTCAAGAAACCACCGTTTTCACTGCACGGCCGTCCGGCGTGCACGCATCGCATCCAAGTTGTCGCATCGCAACAAAGACGCCATTTTGTCGCATCGCACTGGATCATCGCATCGAGGCGCCATCTTGTCGCATCGTAACCGGAACGCAGTAAGAAACAGACGCTTCGCTTCCTCTCCGGTAAGGAACAGACGCATCGCCTCCCCTGCGACCCTTTTGTTTATATTGCGTTACGCATCCAAGGTACTTTGAGAGTAAAGTGTTGCATTTACCATCTACATTGAACTAAGCTATTTCTACCATTTGAAAGTCATATTTTTTTACTGTATTGTGGATTTTTGTCGTTTGGTCTTGTGGTAAATCTAGATAAAGATTACTTATTTTTCTAAACTGGTGTGGTGTCCATTTGTAGTGTTTTCACTGTATTACTGTATATGTTCACAAATGCTTTATACACTGCCTCTGAGATAAGCCTATCTGCTCGTGCCAAGCTACCAAGGGGGTGAGCAGGGGTTATTGTAGGAGTGTAGCCCCCTTACCCTGAATAGAAGCAATGGCCCCTACTTGGTCAAAGGTACCTACCTCTGCCAACTAGAGACCCCCATTTCTAACACCCATCCATTACCCAATTTACATGAAATGGTGACTACTCTAGCTGGTGCAAAAGTATTTTCTTCTCTTGACTTGGCAAGTGCATAACACCAAGTTGTGTTGGAGGAGGAATCAAGAGATTTAACGGCTTTTGTAACTCCAGAAGGTTTGTTTAATTTCTGTTGCATGCCTTTTGGACTTGCCAGTGCCGCTGCTGTTTTTCAAAGGCTGATGAAGGAAACTTTAGAAGGATTGAATGTTGCAGTTGCGTTTCAGGACGACAGAATCATTTTTGGCAAAGATGCCGATGAGCATGATCACAACCTGGAGAAAGTCTTAACAGCCTTAGCAGATAAAGGTCTTACATTACGGTCTGACAAATGCAAATTCAAGCAAACTGAAGTTGAGTACCTTGGACACTTAATTAGTTGTTCTGGCATTAGACCCAAGAAGAACCATGTTGAGAACATCATGAAGGCACTTTTTCCTATGTCAAGGGAACAATTGGGTGCTTTTTTGGGACTTATGGAGTTTTACTCTTAGTTTATTCCCAATTATGCTGACAAGGTGGAACCATTCAGGTGTTTGTTAAAGAAAAATGCACAATTCATATGGACTGACGCCATGTCTACTGTATTCCAAAAATTGAAAGAATTTATTGCTATTGCGCCTTGCTTGCAACCTTTTGTTGCTGGTAAACAATGTGTCATTATGGTTGATGCCAGTAGTTCTGGTTTAGGAGGAGACCTGATGCAAAGAGATTGTGGTAAAGAATGGGTTGTGGCGTATGCCTCCAGAACATTGAGAGAGGTGGAAAAAAATCACTCAGTGATTGAGAGAGAACGGCTGGCATGTGTGTGGGGTGCAGAACATTTTAGAACCTTTTTGTGGGGGTACTAAGTTTATTATCAAGACTGACCACAAACCCTTGATTTACATAATGGCACCTGGGGGAGGACGCTCTATGACTGCGAGGTTAGCAAGATTAGCATTCAGATTACAGAATTTCCAGTATCAATTGGAATTTGTACATGGGAAGAGCAATGTGCATGCTGATTGTATTTCCCGGTTGCCCATTGATAATGGTCAAGATGACTGTGGAGTAACAGATAAAGAGGATTGTGAGGTTGCTTTTACATTGCAGGATGTTAATTTCTCAGGATCTGAATCTTCCATTATTTTAGAGTCTAAGTGGGCAGAAGAGATGGACAAGGATAATGAACTCAATAGAGTTAAAGAATGGATTCTGTGTGGTTAGCCAGAGGAAAGGAATGTCACTGGTGACATTATGGGATATTCCAAGGTGCGTGATGAGTTAGCTATTGAAAATAATATCATCGTACGTGGGGATAAATGTATTCCTCCATTTGCCTTAAGGAAAGTGATATTAGACATAGCACATGAGGGTCATCTGGGCATATCTTATACTAGGAGACGGGTTAAGGACAGTTTCTGGTGGCCTGGAGTGGACACATTTGTTGAGCACCAAGTAAGATCCTGTAGCCAATGTGTTTCTAGTGATAAGTCGGCCAAACCATTGTGTACTGAACCCCAACGGGTTGAGTTGCCCCAGGGTCCTTGGCGCAAGTTGGGATTAGACATTATTGGGCCGTTTCCTGTGCTACCCTGGCACCAAGCTTTTGGATTGGTGCTTATTGACTATTACTTCAAGTGGCCTGAAGTTAAAATGGTGAAGGAAGTCACATCGCAGATGGTCATAGAGTTTTTAGATGCAATTTTTTGTAGGGAGGGCATTCCTCATGAACTAGTGACTGACAATGGCCCTTAATTTACCAGTATCCTTATGGAGCAATTTCTGGGAAAATGTGGCGTGACACATAGAAGGATTTCTGTGTTCCATCCTGAGGCCAATGGTCGGGTGGAAAGGTTCAACCATGTAATTAAGGAAGCAATCCAATTAGCAGTAAAGTGGGGTCTTGACTGGAGTAGTACATTGCAATCAATGTTGTTAAGTTACAGAACTTCTCCTAATTCTGTGACTGGTGTAAGTCCTTTTGAGTTGTTGAGAGGGCGTAAGCCTGGTACCAAGCTGGTTCCTTGGTGGTTGCGAAATAAACGATGTGATATAGGGGAAGAAGTTGAGGTAGATTTCAAGGCTGTAAGGCAAAGAGTAGAAAAATACAAAAAGAAAATGAAACAAGATTTGGAAAGGAGGAAGGGACCTGCAAGCAAGCAAGTTATTAGAATAGTTGATTGGGTTTGTGTTAAGAAGGGAAGAACTGATGGAAAAGGGTGCGCTCTGTGGTCAGACCCTGTCAAAGTTATTGAGGTGTTCACGAATGCGGTGCGGATTGATGCTTTGAGTGGCTGGAATTTCAACAGGATTTCTCCATTCAAACAGTAGATTGAGACTTTTAAATCATATGAAAGCAATGTTTTTCTAGACGTGAAGGAACGAGTGGATGATAGAAAATGTAGCTCTAGTGTGAATAACCATGTCAAGGACACTGACAAAAGCATCCGGTTCTCGGCATCTTCCCAGGAGGTTACATGATTATATTGTAGGATGATTTTCCATTAAATAATAAAAGGGGGGAGGTGTGTGGTATCTCAAGCGCAATCCTCCACGCGCGTGTTTTCCTCAAACATGCGTGTTTTGCCATTAATGTGCCACCGACTTCTTATGTTTTGAAGTAGTCACGAGTGACATCTTCTGTCGCTCGTGGCTATTTCATGTGGCGGCATTGAGTTAAGAACCGGGTTTTCCTTGTGGGAGGTGTTACTGTTTGAATCGGGGTGGAATGATATATACTTTGTATAAAGATCTGTTGGGGCATTCTGTACCGGTGATCTTGAAGATATGACTGATGCTGTACGAAAAAAAGATTACCTGTTTTAAAGAAGAAGGATTATCTTACGGAAATTCTTTTCCTACTCTCCACATTGACCCTCTTTACTCCATATTCATTTAGATTTTTTTTAAGTCACAATTTTGTTTTCTTGTTGACCTGTGACACATTTTCACAGGTGAACTAGTGCAGGCTGCCCGGGGGCTGCGAAGGAGACCCTTCTAAGAGGGCGGCCTCCTTAGTGCCACATGAGGCAGCCTCCCAGTGTTGGGGACCCCCCCTCAGGGGTCTGTGTGCCCGCATCACGTCCGGGGGGAGTGGGCGTGGGTGGGGGTACATATACCTCTCCCGCCCACTGTGCGCCCTCTTGGCCCATTACCCTGACGCCGTTTCCCTCCCTACCGCTTACCTGGCGTACATGCAGGGTGTGGGGGGGGGGGGTTTGTCTAATTTATTCTTTTGTGTTGCAGGCGGAGTTACAGGGCGATCCAGAGGCTGTAAGGTACATAGGGGTACCCTCGGCAGGAGCACAACAAGGGTGCAAAGGCCAAATATCCCCAGGGAGGTCCTCGCGTTGGACCCTGGAGGAGCGACGGTGCCCCGTTAGTCCTACGGGCGGTTGTGGACCTGAGCAACCGGGGGTTGCCTGTGAGGCTCCGCCCCCCTTTGGGGCGTGAGCAAGAGGGTGGACTGGCGGTCCACCGGTGGGAGGGGTTTTTCCCCTCCCCCAAATTTGGCAAACACCGATTGGCAAGGGCCACGGTGTAATTTGGCTCATCAAGTGGCAGGTGGCTAGGGGCTGCCTGCCTTGGGATCGCCCGTAAGATAACCCACCATGTTGGCCGTTTGGACGTCGACCTCCTGGAGCTGTTCGGTGTTCTGCGGTGAGTACTTTGCTCCTCCCCACCCCTTCGGGGCAAGGCTGTTAGCCCGGCCATTGCCGTGGCTGCGGCCGCCTTGGGGGGGCAGGACAGCTCCAGGGGGCTTAAGGTAGCGGCTCCCTCCCCTGGTCGTTTCAGCTTTCTGTAGACCAGAGAGGGGGCATGGGGGTCGAAGGCTCCATGCCGTTTAATGCGGCTCACATGTCTCCGGGGCCCTGGCCCGCGCTGGCCAGTTGCAGGGGGGCCGCGAGCGCGTGGCCACCTCGCCAGCCTTCTTCGAGTCCGAGGCCTGATGGGGGGAGGGGGGGGAGCACCGGTCGTCGCATGGCTTCCCCCGCAGGCCAATCCCGGCAGGGTTGAAGGGGCGGCACATTCCCCTGAATGTTGCGGACACTGGACAGCGCAAGCCGCGAAATGGGACCCGCAGGCCCTTTAGGTGCCTCACGGGCAGATACGGCACAGCGCACGCGGTCCGCTCCTCATCCCGGGGTCCCCCACCGGTCCGGTGGTCAGATTCCTCTTGAGTACCTGTGAAGTGGGTTCCGGCCTGCACTTTCACAAGAGTGAGGCCGAGTGGCGGCGCTGCGTGGTTCTCGGGGTGGTTTACCATCTTTCGCACCGAGGCATCACGCCTGCCAGCGGTGTCGAGTTCCAGGGCCGGAAGTACCGCAGGCGTCTTGCAGAGCAGAGAAGCGTCGGGTGACACAATGTTAGTAGTTTCAAAGGGCCACTTGCCTTGTGAAGTCCTTTGAATTGCGCTGAAAAATGCAAGTGTAAAAGAGACAAAGGTCCCAATCTCGTGTTTTCTAGTTTGTGTTCAGCCGTTATGTAATAAGGGGAACGACTAACAATGAAAGACAACGGCCATCTAAACTATATCGAACATCACACGGTAGGTCAACGCTCAACTCCTGACGATAACTATACGTGTATAGCGATCGCCTAAAGCTGTTGCTCTACTTTCTAGTGTGCCAAATTTTCTTTTGAATTTTGTTGTACACAATTCATTATGCTTCATTGCCGTACCGCCAGACACAGCAAGGAACTGTAAAGTGGAATTATTGGTTGACATGAAAGACATGTAGTTTCACGGTGTAGCATGTCAGTTGAGGCATTTCTGCAAATAGCTTCAAAGACTCTTTTATAATTAAATCTTCTATCGCTACCGCCGTAAGAAGAAACATGAATAGGATAGTGCCCGGGTGAGGTAGCCAGGACGCAGTTCTCTGGGTATTTGTGAATTGAGGGGTTGCGATTTGTGGGGTAGGCTGCGCTGACTCTGGGCCCTAGGGGGCATATATTTTGCCCCTGGCTGTGCCCTGTTGCCCTGATTGCTCCTGCCCCTCGTGCCTTTGGTTGCATCTGCATGTTTCCCTCATGTGTGGGGGCAGACACTGGGGGCCGGAGGGTACGTTACAGCTTGCACAAACAGCTGGTAGAGACAGTGGACATTTGTTGGGTGGCTTGCAGCTCGGTCGGGGGCCCAGGCACCAATTGGTATTTCAAGGAGAGGAGGTGGGCCAGGCATATGCGCCAGGCCGGGTGAAGGAGCGGGCAGGACTCCTCTCATCACCGACTCCTGCAAGAGTTTTAGCAGGGAAAGTCTGGCGGTGGCCATTGTTCTCCTTCGGATCGGGGATTCCGGTTCCAGGCAGAGCTGGGGCTGGAGTTCGGGACCTTGTTCTGGAGCATTCTCCCAGGCCTGGGGCTCGAGGCCACCTCGGCTAGTGTAGTGGAGGGGATCGGCCCGGACGTGACCTCGAGGGGCAGGGGCATGAGGCTGCCTGACTAAGTATCCCACCTTGATCGGGCCCGGCAGGGGGGTGCGGTCGCGGGAGCCCAGTCAGTTGTCCGGCATTCAGTCTGGTGGTGCGATAAAGGGGTTTTATGTGCCGCAAGTTTGTAGCAGGGGAACAGTTAAACAGCGAGTTGGGCGGTGGCCTTGTAAAAACGTACCTTGACACGTATGTGTTGTTTAATATCACCCATTGAATTCGTAGGGGCTGAATTATTAAACCGTGTAAAACGGCAAAAGTTGTGAAACCAGGTGAGAATTTACCTACTTGTTTTGTCCTCAAATACTTTTGCAACTCAACCCGAAAGGTCCCTTATTTAATACGGGTTGCTGGTGTAACCAGTGCTCATCTGGGCAATGATGGTGCACGGTCTTCTTTACCTCCCCTTTGTTCGCCCTGGTCTCCAGTCCAAAGTTTGAGAAATTAAGTACATGAGGACTCCACGTGACCGGTAAGATAACTTAGATCTGGCTTATCTCGGATTGGAAAAGTGGAAGTAAGGAGTGGCCCCTCGGGACACCCCCCAGTAAGCTGTACATTGTTTTTACAGGTGTTGATTCTTATACCTAGGCAGGGTTTATAGACAATTGCCAACGTGGAAATCGTTCGCCCAGGCTTCAGTATTGTTACTTTTGCCTCTGGTGTTTTATGGGTTAAAAGGTTTGTACTTCTTGCTCCAAAGCAACGGTTTCCACTCACAAGCACAGCTCTGAACTTTACCCTGTATAATCGTCGCAGTGCAGCTTTGTTGGGCATTACGAGGCTCGGTCATTGCAAGTAAGCCTCCCTCGTCATCTCCAATACAGTACCATGGTCTTGGGGAAAAGAATGTTGCAAGCTTCTTATGCTAACACACTGTCATAACGGCGCAACTCTGGCTTGTGTGCGAACTTGTTACTTGAGATCTTAGCCGCGCATGTTAGGATGGAAAATGATGGCCCCACTGGATGCCAGTGTATCAGGTTCTGCGCCTGGGCATGCAGAGGATTGTTTGAAGGACAAGGTCGGTCAGCCGAGCGATGAGGGGAAAAATAACATGGCGGGGTCTAATGCTGACCCGGCGTGCCGTCCAAATGTCACACAGGGAAGGTATGCTTTTTACGTGGGTTGCCCTAGCCAGTGCTTGTTGAGAAAAGGATTATCGCAGGCAGTCTGACATGGACATGGTAGAACATTTAGGTTTACTGCAGTAGCACAAACAAGGATATTAGGAACAATCAAATCTCCTGAAATTAAAGCATGCTGTTCCTGCATATCCCCAGCTTAGAATGCTCTAGTGTGCACACAACAATAAAGAATTCTTTTGAATGTCTACACCACACAGGTCAATTTGTGATAGATTGTTGGTCAACTTGTGGGGCTGTCAAAAATCCAGAGCTTCTCACTCAGGTGGATGTCCGTACAAAGGTGTGTAGGGAAGAAAAACACGAAGGAAAGCCCCAAAAACTCATAGGAAGGTACAGGTGTAAATGCAACCGTGGTTGTGTGCCCCTGATATGGATTAACATGGGAAGGTACAAGGATAACTATTGCATTCATTTAGCTACAGAACAGTATAAGTGATATACAATTGGTTTTGTATACTGCAGGGGGAGGGATTCACTCTTTTTCACCCCTGCCAATATAAAGCATAGTGATACACACTTTCCAGATTTGTACCTGGCATTAAAGTCCCAGCCTCGTTTTGTTTACATCCACAATGTGAGAAAGTCAACCCTGGACTTCCTACGGTGCTGCAATGGCCTGTGAATGCTAGATTGCAGCATCAAGTTTACCTGTGCTAAAATTGCCCAGGTGGTTTGGTGCGCGGCACCATCACTTATTTGACAACCACCGGCGCTTGTGACAGTCTGCCACTAGTTGGCGCTGTCTGTCTATTTTAGAGATGGCCACGTCAGCAGGCATTGAGTCATTCAATATCTTTGAAATTGCTATTGCCTGCTGGCCAAGCCATTCTTATAGCTTTGGGGGCCTGGAACAGTCTGAATTGGCACACTTGCACAAGGGTCAGGGTTAGTAGTTGTGATGTTACTGGATTGGCAGCACGGCAGGAGCAATGGGTGGTGCAAATTGAAGTGGCCACCATCTTTTCTTATACTCAGGGCCATTGGCATCATTGCGATGCAGCGGCAATTTCCACAGAACTTTGGACCTGCATTAGCCATTCATATACCTTTTCCATCCTGGCCCACACTGAGACCATTCTGCTCTGACTCCAACTTTTGGCCTGGCTGATACAATAAAGCCTTTACTTGTAATCTCTTGTGGACACATATTGTCACGTTACTGGCCATGTAGTGTTGGTGTCTTAGCAGGAGGGCCTGCCATTGGGGCGGCTGGTTTCGACTTGAGGGGTCCGGATGTGGACAGTGCAGTCTTCTTCAGCCATTGGGGCGGCTGGTTTCGACTTGAAGGGTCCGGATGTGGACAGTGCAGTCTTCTTCATTGTGCATAAATCCTTTGTATGATGAACAGGGTTGAGATTCATTTTGGAGAGCCACTTCATGGGCGTTCATGAGCTACAAGTAGCTCACGCATTATCCTGTTGAGACCTGTTATCAAGAATAATGTGCACCTCACACAAAGTAAACACCATGCCGCTCCAAGCAAGGATGCAAGGGAAGTTTTAAACATCTGGAAAAGTACCTTTATGGTGGCTAACGGAAGGATTGTTGAAAGTAGGTTGCCTTCCCATGAGTTAGGTTGGATTTAATATAATAGTGAACGTTACAAGAGGTAGGTTACCCTTTGTAAGATAGGAGCTGGACTTGGTTCAGGGTTAAGGGGGAAATCCGTTGTTTAAGCTAAGAATAAGCGGGCAGGTGAGTTCGCTCCTATGGCATTTGGAGAGTGCACTGATCTCCTGTGTCCCTATTAAGTTTCTCGCATGGGATCTGCCTACGATTTCTGGGAGTTGAACCTTCAGGAGCAGGGGACTGACGGACTTGGTGAGGCACTAAAGATTATTCCCCAAGGGTCTGGACTATGCCACAACATTGTTTCGATTCAGTGGTATCAACAACTGGGGGGAGGTGCAAACTTAGAGGCCAGGTAACGGGAAGGTCCCTCAGCACACCAGGGGGTCCCACGGGACGCTTCACTTTTTATGAGACTGATTGCCCCACAGCTGGTCCTGCCAGGGGGTGTAGGATTGGTTGCCCTTATAGGGGGCTGGGCCTCAAGGTGTGGGATACACTGGGGGGAGGACTCCTGCTGACAAGGTGTAGGGCAGCTACCCCTTTTCCTCTCCGGCACCCCAGCAATACTTCTAAGCTGGGTGCTTGGTAATCCCACCAGGGTGGGTGCACCGGACGGCTACACAGCATCCAGTCATAGTCCAGAGTTAGGCTGGGATGGGATTCTGTTCAGACTGTCCGCCCGTTCTCACCGCCCACTGACTGAGCCATGGTATACATTATTACAGGCCCGAGGCCAGGGTACAAGTGGCTTCAGTTACTAACATCCCCTGCCCGAATAGCCAGCCCAGCTTGGCCGGTTTAGGAAGGAGACATCTAATTGATGGGGCTGTACTATGTTAGGGAACATATTGCAACGGTACTCCCGTCTGTAAGCCACCCAGGGGAGTGGCCGGAGGATAGGCTCAGTGAGTTATGTACAGGGTGAATTTTGAGTTTTCCGAAGGCAACCCTGTGAGGCATCACAGGTTTGGCGGGGTGCAGTGTGAGTGTGTGAAATTATGGGCAACATTGAGTAGTGGGATAGAAGGGGGTGCAGTGCTTCTGTGGAATGTGTTTGGCAACCCGGCATTTCTTTTGCCAGGATCAAAGGTCTGGCTGAATGGCTATCCCGCGCCTTCAGATGGGCACGGGAATGGAGGCATGGGTATTTCCACCACTGAGTTAATTTGGTTGGGGGTCCCTGGCATGCGCTGGAACAGCTTGCTGGGAAAGTGGCCGCACAGGCTAGGGGGTGGTTCTCCCCTCCCAACAATTTGGTCACACATCTGGGAAGCAATGATTTGACTTTCCTGGGTAGGAGGGCACGGCTGTAAGGAATGATTTCCTCCAGGTGTAAGTTGAGTGGTATGGGTTGGTTACTATGAGTCAAGAAAGGTGTTTGGCAACTTTACGTTGCTTTTTTGCCAGGATCTTAGATCTGGGTGACTGGCCATTTGGGCGTCTTGTGAGCAGTACGGTGGGCGGAAAGCAGGGAATGGAGGCATGGCTTTTCCGCCGCCAGGTTAGCTGGGTAGGGGACCCAGGCAGGTGCTGGGACAGCTTGCTAAATAAGCTGCAGCACAGACTAGGGGGAGGGGGGCTCCCCTTCCAACATCCTGGTCCGACACCTGGGAGGCAATGATCTGACTCTCTGGGGGAAGAGGGATCTGTTGCAAGAATTGAAGTCCTCCAGATGTAAGTAGCACCCATTTGGTGGCATGTGAGTTAGGGGGTCAGAAATAACCCCTCGTTGAGGGTGGTGAGGAGCCCGGTCTGGGGAGGCCGTGGTCACCTCGCGCAGGAGAGTTAACAGTGCCATGTGTAAATACCATGAACAGAGGGGGTTTGGCTTTTCAGGCATGGCTTGCTGCATGCCAAGTCCACAGGGTGTTTTTCAAGTAGAGGGGGGGTCCACCTCGTTAAGAGGGTACTGCTTCAAGAAATGAAGGCCACAATGTGTAAGTTAGCAACCAGTTAGGGACAGGTGAACTATGGTGGTTGGATATAACCCCCTGAGGACCACAATGTGTAAGTGAGCAACCAGCTGGGGACCTGTGAAATATGGTGGTCAGAGATAACGCCCCGGCGGGTGTGGCAGGGTTTGATGTTCAGGGGAAGCCGTGGAGGCCTAGCGCAGGAAGGTTAACAGCGCTATGCGGAAATTCACCGAACAAAGGGGGTTTGGCTTCATCCGACATGGGTTACTGCACACTAAGGCCACAAGGTGTTTTGATGAAGATGGGGTACACCTGTCCAGAGTGGGTATGGACCTGTTCTTGCTTGATCTGGGGGAGGCCTTGGAATCAGCAGGGTGTATGTAATGGTTTCTATCTTGGTGGTGGGCCCTGGGGTGACGGTGTCCACACCCAGAGCTGTGGCGGAGTTACAGGGCGATCCAGAGGCTGTAAGGTACATAGGGGTACCCTCGGCAGGAGCACAACAAGGGTGCAAAGGCCAAATATCCCCAGGGAGGTCCTCACGTTGGACCCTGGAGGAGCGACGGCGCCCCGTTAGTCCTACGGGCGGTTGTGGACCTGAGCAACCGGGGGTTGCCTGTGAAGCTCTGCCCCCCTATGGGGCGTGAGCAAGGGGGTGGACTGGCGGTCCACCGGTGGGAGGGGTTTTTCCCCTCCCCCAAATTTGGCAAACACTGATTGGCAAGGGCCACGGTGTAATTTGGCTCATCAGGCGGCGAGGGGCTGCCTGCCTTGGGATTGTAGGAGAGTAGGATCTGCTTCACATGGGTACCCCCACTTTTTGCTGATGCTTCACTGTTTTTCGACATTAGTCTGGCTGGGGCCCTGCTAATCAGAACCCCAGCCTAGCTGCTTCCTCTCTAAAATGGTTTCCATGTGCCTTAGGCACATCACTGATTGGGATCTGGAGTGCCCTTATAAGTCCCTAGTATATGGTATACTATGTACCAAGGGCATAGGTACCTCAGAGGCCTGCCAGGGGCTGCAGCATGTATTATGCCACCCTGGAAGGCCATCCAAACTGACACCACAGGTCTGCTACTGCAGCCTGGGTAAGGTGGTGCATGCACTCTTTACTGTGATATAGGTTACCTATATCACGAAATACATACACACATATAAACCTATAAGTCACTCCTAAGGCAGGCCTTATCAATCCTAAAGGCAGAGTGCGTGGTTCCTATGTGAGAGGGTGCCCCTGCATGAGCAGGGCCCCTCTGCAGCGTTCGGAGACCATCTCTGATGCTGTTTGTAGTGCAGCCTGACCATATACTCTTAAGCGCATTATATCCTCGCGGTAAAATGCTAACTTTGGAATGGCTGCACCTAAACATGTCGTGTTTGGTGTCAAACATCTTGGAATACTACCCCCCCCGCCAATCCTGGCGGCGGGGGTAGCATTCCACCCTTCTAGAGGGAAAGACATGTTAACTCTGACTAGTCCGGTAACTTCTTTCCAGAGCCCTGGCATCACAAAATGGATGCTGCTGCCACAGACACAGACACGAGTCTGGCCTCCTGCTGCTGGACGAAACTCCGGCAGGGGAGGCCTGGACAATAGGTTTCCTGTCCCAGGGAGGTGTGACCACCTCCCCAGACAGGATAATGTGTATTGGGGCTGGGCGGGAGCACTTTCGGGTGCTTTGAAGTCCTGCACTGGGGGCACATTTGGTGTCCCTAGTGCATACCCCAGTTCAAACCGGATCAGGGGCTTGCAGCCCCTGCTTTGGCGCGAACTGGACAAAGGGAAAGGGGTGTAGCCACCCCTCTGCCCTGACCCACCCATAGGTGGGGCCACAGAGTAGTCCAACCCCTATCTTTAGTATAAAGATAGGAACCCAGTCCTTAGGACTTTAGATTATCCCTGGACGAAACTCTGAAACTGAATCCTGGACATTCGACGCTCTACTACAAGATTAGAGGACTGAAGAATCTCCCTTGGGGTCAAGGAGTGACTCCCTGCTTGGCAGGCACCAAAGAAGCATCTGTCCGGTTCGCATTTCTGAAGCTCCCGTCGGACGCCGAAGTCATCGCATCACCAGAGGTGGATTCTCAGACTTCCCGAGGCTACCCTGAGTCCCCAGCAAAGCTGAGGCCCGTGGCTATCGTGGGTGACTTGAGACCGTGACCCCTGGACACCGAGCACATTTGCAAGTGCATCCTCTTCTGGGTCTCCCAAGAAGTCGTGCTTTGGGCTCCGAGTAGCCCTAGCCTCCAGCACCACCTGCACCGAAGATCACTGGCCCCCACTCCACGAGTGTCCTGTAAGCCAGATCCACGTGCGGCGTCACGAGGCTCCTCTCGCGGTCGCTAGCCCGTTGGCTAGTAGCCATTAACGAAGGCCAATCCTTTTCTTACTTGGCATCCTGGTTGCTCCAGGCCTGCCCTCACTTACCCTCGCTGGGTGAGTTCCACAGACCTTGCTGGTCTGCACCATCGACGATCTACATCTTCACCGAGACTTGCCGTTGCCAAGGCTTGTTGGGTCCAATCCGGTCGCCGACACCTCAGCACTCGACAGACATCGTGTACCAGCCCGAATCCTGCTCCTGGTCGCCGACAACACCTCCCGGACCTCGTGGCTGAAGAGTCAAGACGACCGTCAACGCACCTGAAGCACTCGACATCGGTGGGCATCTGTCCATCGCCTTCCTGGTCACTGGCTAGTGACCCAGACTCTGTCCCCTCTGCTTTCAGGTCCTTCAGAACTCCGATCCACTCTTGGATCCACCCGGACACTTTTCTCTTGGCCGCCAGCAGCACTTTGCAGCAGATCGCCATTCGAATCGACGACGAAACCCGACCCCGAAAGGCACCTATGCACCCGGCTTCCCTGGGTGAGGTAACACGAGTACTCCGGTGCTCCCGTGGGTAGAGACTCTTCAAAGTCCTAGATCTCAAAGGGTTTTGTCCTAGTCCTCTTTTAAGTGTCCCTTTCTCTATTTTCCCGATCCTGACTTTCTCCATAGAAGTCAACGGCGTATCGCGGTTGTGTATTTACACTGCACGCTGCCTCCCGTAGGTCCCCTGGGTCACTACCTTGGGTGGTTCCTTGTGGTCCAAGCACTTCTAGAGGCTCTAGGCCTAGTGTCTAGTTCAGTCGTGGTTCGCATACCACTTTATTGGTATATGGTTTGGTACGCCCTAGGGCCCAAACGTGTATTTGTGCTATTACTGTGATTTAATAACTTATAACTTATGTATTTCGAACTCTAGCCTCATAAAGAGACTAGAGGGGTGTGTTTAGCAATAAATACATATATTTTGAATATATACCTGGTGTGGTGCTCTTTCATTTGGTCACTCAAGAGATTATAGACTGGTAAAACAAGCTGCTTTACATTCCTTCAAGACTTAGCCTGAAGGCTGCTCTCCATAGCTACCACTAGGATAGCTTTCAATAAGGTTGTCTTTAACCTATCTCCAATAAGGGGTTGTTTGGACTGGTGCAAGGTGCCCACTATAATTAGTGGACAGCATATACCAGGCCAACTTCTCACATTGGTGTGCAGCGTGTGGGATTCCAGCTTGCTATTGTTTTACCAGATAATATCAATTGAATTGATCAACTGAAAACCACTAAAGGTACCTAAGGTACATATAATTTAAGCTTAGAATACAGTAAGTTCTACTGAACTTAGAGTTGTGTGTTAAGGGATAGCACAACCCTTTCTACAACTCAAGAGAGTTTAGTAGGCCACACTAGAGTAGGTAGTGCATACACCACACCACACTAGTAATGTCTTTAAGGGCAGGATCCAAAGAATCCTTGCAGGAAGCCATTGAGCTTCCACCCTCCAAGTATGATACACTCCCATTCTTGGAATTGAGAGCTTTATGTAACTTGAGAAAAATAAGGACAGGCCAAAGCCCCACCACCCAACACCTCAAGGAGTTGTTG
This sequence comes from Calotriton arnoldi, assembly GCA_963921515.1. Lineage (NCBI taxonomy): Eukaryota > Metazoa > Chordata > Amphibia > Caudata > Salamandridae > Calotriton > Calotriton arnoldi. The sequence continues at coordinate 2,722,582 of CAWUFW010000518.1, forward strand.
GTGGCTTATGACCTTAGTAAGCCCGTGGGGACTGAAGGGTAGGAGCTGAGGGTGGGGCAGGAGAAGAGGACGAGGCCAGGGGTACCAATACCCCCAGCCCCCCCTCTGAAACTGGCCAGGAGGGTGACAATGACCCTGACCTGGATAACCCAATCCCTCCTGTGGACGATGATGAGGATGATCAAGATGACACCCTCTTTGTCCCCCAGGAAGGATTAAGAGTGTGCCCAGGAAGTCTAGATCTCCTTCTCAGGAGTCTAACCACTCTGGCACCTCTATAGGGAGCTCTGTCTCTTCTCACAGGAGGGAATCCTCTCATGAGAGGAGAGCCAGACTGGTCCAGTATGAGGAAACTCAGCTGGAAATCAGAAAAAGCAATTGGCTTTAGATAGGGAATCCCTAGATCTCCTTAGAGAGAGAAGAAAGTTGGGACTAGAGTCCCATGGTGGCAGCCATGTCCCTAGAGACAGGGAAAGGTCCTATGACCATAGGAACCTGAGCAAGATTGTCCCTCCCTACCAGAGTGGGGATGATATCCACAAATGGATAACTGCATTAGAGAGGGCCTGTAAAGTACAGACGGTCCCTCAAGAGCAGTGGGCAGCAATCTTGTGGCTCTCCTTTGCTGACAAAGGTAGAGATAAGCTCCTCACTGTTAGAGAGGAGGATGCTGATAATTACAAGGTCTTGAAGAGTGCTCTTATTGATGGGTTTGGCCTAACCACTGAACAGTACAGGTTGAAGTTCAGAGACACCCAAAAAGCACAGACTCAAGACTGGGTAGACTATGTGGATTGTTCTGCCAAGGCTCTGGAAGGCTGGTTGATGGGCAGTAAGGTGTGTGACTTCTCAGGATTGTACAATCTGATAATGAGGGAGCAGATTCTTAATAACTGTCAAAATCAGCTGTTGCATCAATACCTGGTAGACTCTGATCTGACCTCTCCCCAAGAATTGGGAAAGAAGGCAGACAAATGGGTCAGGACCAGGGTGAAGCAGAAGGTACAGAACCAAGGTGGGGAAACCAAGAAGCAAGATGCTAAGAACTCTGACAAGGGTGGGGAGAAGGGTAAAGATCAAAAGTCTTCATCAGGCCCCCAAAAATCTTCTTCTGGTGGGGATTCACAGTCTACCAAAGGGAAAGGCCAAAGAAAACCATGGTGCAAGGTCTGTAAGCAAAAGACCCACTGGACCAGTGATTGCACCAAGTCCAAAGACTCCAGTCCAGCACCCACCAATGCCCCTAAGGCACCTGTTCCCCTAGTACAGTTGGTGGAAGTGCTCCAGCAAAGGGTTTAGTAGGGTTCACCCTGGGAACTGAGTTGGGCTCTGACTTAGTCAGAGAACTGACTCAGGCTGTGTTAGTCTGTGATGGAGGCATGGATGTGACCTCCACTGTGAGTCCCAGTAATCTGGGCAAGTACAGACAACAGCCTTTAATCAATGGACGTGAGGCTTTGGCATTTAGGGACACAGGGGCAAGTGTCACAATGGTGACACAAGACCTTGTGCTTCCTGGGCAAGTTATGCTTGGTGAGATGTACCAAGTGACCAATGCTAGCAATGTCAGAACAGACCATACTCTGGCAGTTGTTAACTTCTCCTGGGGAGGGGTAACTGGCCTTAAGAAGGTTGTGGTAAGTGCAAACCTACCAGTCGAATGCTTGCTTGGCAATGACTTAGAGACTTCTGCTTGGGCAGAAGTGGAGCTCAGGACCCATGCAGAAATGCTGGGGATCCCTGCAGATGTGTTTGCTGTGACCAGGTCACAAGCCAAAATGTCTAGCACTGAACAGGCCTTGGATTCTGGAAGAATGGACCAAGTGCCTTCCAAGAGGAGGAGTAGTAGGGTTAAGGCAGTGCCTTCCCCTTGGCTCAGGAGGAAGATCAATCCCTTGAGGGGATGATCTCAGCCCTAAAGAAGGAACTGTCCCAGAGGAACTTGAACCTGACCAGGTTGAGTTCTTGGGGACAGGGGGACCTTCTAGGGCAGATCTGAGCCAGGAGCAGCAGAGCTGCCCCTCCTTGAACCCCTCAGACAGCAAGCTGCTGCTGAGGCTGCTGGGAAAGCTAGTGGTCCCCATACAGTGTATTGGGATGATGGACTCCTGTACTCAGAGAGTAGAGACCCCAAGCCTGGTGCTACCAGGAGGTTGGTAATACCTTTGAAGTTCAGGGGCTTCCTATTGACCCTAGCCCATGATATTCCCCTAGCAGGTCACCTGGGCCAGAACAAGACTTGGGACAGAATTGTCCCTCACTTTCACTGGCCCCACATGTCGGAAGACAGTAAGGAGTTTTGTCGCTCCTGTGTAACCTGCCAAGCCAGTGGCAAAGCAGGTGGCACTACAAAGGCCCCCTGATACCACTACCTGTGGTGGGGGTGCCCTTTCAAAGGGTAGGGATTGACATTGTTGGTCCCATGGATCCCCAAACAGCCTCTGGGCACAGGTTTATCCTGGTGGTAGTGGATCATGCCACCAGGTACCCAGAAGCTATTCCCCTCAGGACCACTACAGCACCTGTGGTGGCAAGGGCCCTCCTGGGAATCTTCTCAAGAGTGGGCTTTCCTAAGGAGGTAGTATCAGACAGGGGTGCTAACTTCATGTCTGGGTACTTAAAAGCAATGTGGAAGGAGTGTGGAGTGACTTATAAGTTCACCACACCCTATCACCCACAATGCAATGGTTTAGTTGAGAGATTCAACAAAACCTTGAAGGGCATGATTAAAGGGCTCCCAGAAAAGCTTAGGCGTAGATGGGACATACTCTTGCCCTGCCTTTTATTCGCATATAGGGAGGTGCCTCAGAAGGGGGTTGGTTACAGCCCTTTGAGCTTCTGTTTGGCCACCCTGTGAGGGGTCCACTGTGCTTGGTGAAGGAAGGATGGGAGTTACCTCTCAAGCCCCCAAAGCAAGATATAGTGGACTATGTACTGGTCTCCGCTCCAGGATGGCTGAGTACATGAAAAAGGCAACCAAAAACCTTGAGGCTAGCCAGGAACTTCAAAAGGCCTGGCATGACCAAAGGCTGTTCTGACTGTTTACCAGCCAGGACAGAAGGTGTGGGTGTTGGAGCCAGTGGCCCCAGCAGCTCTCCAAGATAAATGGAGTGGACTCCACACTATTGTTGAGCAGAAGGGTGAGGTCACTTATTTAGTAGACCTAGGAACACCCAGGAGTCCCCACAGGGTTCTCCATGTCAACAGGTTAAAACCATATGTGGACAGGGCAGACATGGGCTTGCTCATGGCTACTGATGAAGGGCAGGAGGAAGAGAGTGACCCACTCCCTGACCTGCTCTCACAGAACCCTGACGATGGGTCAGTTGATGGTGTAGCCTTGGCAGGCAGCCTCACTACCCAGCAATAAACTGACTGCAGGCAAGTCCTTAATCAGTTTAGACATATGTTTTCACTGACACCCAGTCAGACCACCTGGTGCACTCATGAAGTGGACACTGGGGACAGTCTGCCTATTAAAAACAAGATTTATAGGCAACCTGACCATGTCAGGGACTGTATCAGGACTGAAGTCCAGAAAATGTTGGAATTGGGAGTTATTGAACCCTCAGGTAGCCCTTGGGCTAGTCCAGTGTTCCTTGTACCGAAACCTCACACCAGTGGTGGAAAAAGAGAGATGAGGTTTTGTGTGGACTACAGGGGTCTCAATGCAGTCACTAGGACTGATGCCCATCCAATACCCAGGGCAGATGAGCTCATAGATACTTTGGCCTCTGCCAAATATCTCAGCACATTTGACCTAACAGCTGGCTACTGGCAGATCAGACTAGCTGATACTGCAAAGCCCAAAACAGCATTCTCAACCCCTAGTGGGCATTATCAATTTGTGGTAATGCCCTTTGGTCTGAAGAATGCACCTGCGACTTTCCAGAGGTTGGTGAATACAGTTCTCACAGGACTGGAAGCCTATAGTGCAGCATATCTAGATGATATTGCTGTCTTTAGCTCCACCTGGGAGGATCACCTGGTCCACCTCAGGAATGTTTTACAGGCCCTGCAAAAGGCAGGCCTGACTATCAAGGCCACTAAGTGCCAGATAGGGCAGAGTCAGGTTGTGTACCTGGGCCACCTTGTGGGTGGAGGCCAGGTTCAACCTTTGCAGAGCAAGATCCAGACCATCATGGACTGGACTGCTCCCACTACCCAGACTCAGGTGAGAGCCTTCTTAGGCCTGACTGGGTACTATAGGAGATTTGTCAAGGGGTATGGATCAATAGTGACACCCCTGAATGACTTAACTTCTAAGAAAATGCCCAAAAAGGTTCAGTGGACAGTTAGCTGTCAAAAGGCATTTGATGACCTCAAGCAGGCCATGTGCACTGCTCCAATTCTGCAGAGTCCTGATTACTCCAAAAAGTTCATTGTTCAAACTGATGCATCTGAATTGGGGGTAGGGGCTGTACTGTCACAATTGAATGAAGAAGGTCAGGATCAGCCAGTAGCTTTCATTAGCAGAAGGCTGACCCCTAGAGAGAAACGTTGGTCAGCCATAGAGAGGGAGGCCTTTGCTGTGGTCTGGGCTCTGAAGAAGTTGAGGCCATACTTGTTTGGTACACACTTCCTGGTTCAGACAGACCATAAGCCCCTCTTATGGCTAAAACAAATGAAGGGTGAAAACCCCAAACTGCTTAGGTGGTCCATTTCCCTACAGGGGATGGACTTTACAGTGGAACATAGGCCTGGGAGTAACCATGCGAATGCAGATGGACTCTCTAGGTATTTCCACTTAGAACATGAAGACTTAACTGGGCAAGGTTAGTTTAATGTCCCTACGTTTGGGGGGGGTTGTGTAGGAGAGTAGGATGTGCTTCACATGGGTACCCCCACTTTTTGCTGATGCTTCACTGTTTTTCGACATTAGTCTGGCTGGGGCCCTGCTAATCAGAACCCCAGCCTAGCTGCTTCCTCTCTAAAATGGTTTCCATGTGCCTTAGGCACATCACTGATTGGGATCTGGAGTGCCCTTATAAGTCCCTAGTATATAGTATACTATGTACCAAGGGCATAGGTACCTCAGAGGCCTGCCAGGGGCTGCAGCATGTATTATGCCACCCCTGGAAGGCCATCCAAACTGACACCACAGGTCTGCTACTGCAGCCTGGGTAAGGTGGTGCATGCACTCTTACTGTGATATAGGTTACCTATATCACGAAATACATACACACATATAAACCTATAAGTCACTCCTAAGGCAGGGCTTATCAATCCTAAAGGCAGAGTGCGTGGTTCCTATGTGAGAGGGTGCCCCTGCATGAGCAGGGCCCTCTGCAGCGTTCGGAGACCATCTCTGATGCTGTTTGTAGTGCAGCCTGACCATATACTCTTAAGCGCATTATATCCTCGCGGTAAAATGCTAACTTTGGAATGGCTGCACCTAAACATGTCGTGTTTGGTGTCAAACATCTTGGAATACTACCCCCCGCCAATCCTGGCGGCGGGGGTAGCATTCCACCCTTCTAGAGGGAAAGACATGTTAACTCTGACTAGTCCGGTAACTTCTTTCCAGAGCCCTGGCATCACAAAATGGATGCTGCTGCCACAGACACGAGTCTGGCCTCCTGCTGCTGGACGAAACTCCGGCAGGGGAGGCCTGGACAATAGGTTTCCTGTCCCAGGGAGGTGTGACCACCTCCCCAGACAGGATAATGTGTATTGGGGCTGGGCGGGAGCACTTTCGGGTGCTTTGAAGTCCTGCACTGGGGGCACATTTGGTGTCCTCTGGCATACCCCAGTTCAAACCGGATCAGGGGCTTGCAGCCCCTGCTTTGGCGCGAACTGGACAAAGGGAAAGGGGTGTAGCCACCCCTCTGCCCTGACCCACCCATAGGTGGGGCCACAGAGTAGTCCAACCCCTATCTTTAGAATAAAGGTAGGAACCCAGTCCTTAGGACTTTAGATTATACCTGGACGAAACTCTGAAACTGAATCCTGGACCTTCGACGCTCTACGACAAGATTAGAGGACTGAAGAATCTCCCTTGGGGTCAAGGAGTGACTCCTGCTTGGCAGGCACCAAAGAAGCATCTGTCCGGTTCGCATTTCTGAAGCTCCCGTCGGACGCCGAAGTCATCGCATCACCAGAGGTGGATTCTCAGACTTCCCCGAGGCTACCCTGAGTCCCCAGCAAAGCTGAGGCCCGTGGCTATCGTGGGTGACTTGAGACCGTGACCCCTGGACACCGAGCACATTTGCAAGTGCATCCTCTTCTGGGTCTCCCAAGAAGTCGTGCTTTGGGCTCCGAGTAGCCCTAGCCTCCAGCACCACCTGCACCAAAGATCACTGGCCCCCACTCCACGAGTGTCCTGTAAGCCAGATCCACGTGCGGCGTCACGAGGCTCCTTCGCGGTCGCTAGCCCGTTGGCTAGTAGCCCTCAACGAAGGCCAATCCTTTTCTTACTTGGCATCCTGGTTGCTCCAGGCCTGCCCTCACTTACCCTCGCTGGGTGAGTTCCACAGACCTTGCTGGTCTGCACCATCGACGATCTACATCTTCACCGAGACTTGCCGTTGCCAAGGCTTGTTGGGTCCAATCCGGTCGCCGACACCTCAGCACTCGACAGACATCGTGTACCAGCCCGAATCCTGCTCCTGGTCGCCGACAACGCCTCCCGGACCTCGTGGCTGAAGAGTCAAGACGACCGTCAACGCACCTGAAGCACTCGACATCGGTGGGCATCTGTCCATCGCCTTCCTGGTCACTGGCTAGTGACCCAGACTCTGTCCCCTCTGCTTTCAGGTCCTTCAGAACTCCGATCCACTCTTGGATCCACCCGGACACTTTTCTCTTGGCCGCCAGCAGCACTTTGCAGCAGATCGCCATTCGAATCGACGACGAAACCCGACCCCGAAAGGCACCTATGCACCCGGCTTCCTGGGTGAGGTAACACGAGTACTCCGGTGCTCCCGTGGGTAGAGACTCTTCAAAGTCCTAGATCTCAAAGGGTTTTGTCCTAGTCCTCTTTTAAGTGTCCCTTTTCTCTATTTTCCCGATCCCGACTTTCTCCATAGAAGTCAACGGCGTATCGCGGTTGTGTATTTACACTTCACGCGTCTCCCGTAGGTCCCCTGGGTCACTACCTTGGGTGGTTCCTTGTGGTCCAAGCACTTCTAGAGGCTCTAGGCCTAGTGTCTAGTTCAGTCGTGGTTCGCATACCACTTTATTGGTATATGGTTTGGTACGCCCTAGGGCCCAAACGTGTATTTGTGCTATTACTGTGATTTAATAACTTATAACTTATGTATTTCGAACTCTAGCCTCATAAAGAGACTAGAGGGGTGTGTTTAGCAATAAATACATATATTTTGAATATATACCTGGTGTGGTGCTCTTTCATTTGGTCACTCAAGAGATTATAGACTGGTAAAACAAGCTGCTTTACATTCCTTCAAGACTTAGCCTGAAGGCTGCTCTCCATAGCTACCACTAGGATAGCTTTCAATAAGGTTGTCTTTAACCTATCTCCAATAAGGGGTTGTTTGGACTGGTGCAAGGTGCCCACTATAATTAGTGGACAGCATATACCAGGCCAACTTCTCACAGGGATCGCCCGTAAGATAACCCACCATGTTGGCATATTTGTAATGCTAATAAACCTGCAGCAGTTTTCTCCACAAAGGTGTCTGGTCTGGTTATTTCTCTAGGAGATTGCTGTAGGGGGGATGGGGAGTGTTGTTGATATTGGCACTATGCAGGCTGCCCGGGGGCTGCGAAGGAGACCCTTCTAAGAGGGCGGCCTCCTTAGTGCCACATGAAGGCACAGGAGGCAGCCTCCCAGTGTTGGGGACCCCCCCTCAGGGGTCTGTGTGCCCGCGTCACGTCCGGGGGGAGTGGGCGTGGGTGGGGGTACATATACCTCTCCCGCCCACTGTGCGCCCTCTTGGCCCATTACCCTGACGCCGTTTCCCTCCCTACCGCTTACCCGGCGTACATGCAGGGTGTGGGGGGGGGGGTGGGGTTTGTCTAATTTATTCTTTTGTGTTGCAGGCGGAGTTACAGGGCGATCCAGAGGCTGTAAGGTACATAGGGGTACCCTCGGCAGGAGCACAACAAGGGTGCAAAGGCCAAATATCCCCAGGGAGGTCCTCGCGTTGGACCCTAGAGGAGCGACGGCGCCCCGTTAGTCCTACGGGCGGTTGTGGACCTGAGCAACCGGGGGTTGCCTGTGAGGCTCCGCCCCCCTATGGGGCGTGAGCAAGGGGGTGGACTGGCGGTCCACCGGTGGGAGGGGTTTTTCCCCTCCCCCAAATTTGGCAAACACCGATTGGCAAGGGCCACAGTGTAATTTGGCTCATCAGGTGGCAGGCGGCGAGGGGCTGCCTGCCTTGGGATAGCCCGTAAGATAACCCACCATGTTGGCATATTTGTAATGCTAATAAACCTGCAGCAGTTTTCTCCACAAAGAAGGTGTCTTGTCTGGTTATTTCTCTAGGAGATTGCTGTAGGGGGGATGGGGAGTGTTGCCGATATTGGCACTATGCACAGGATCAAGGCAAATGACTTCTTGGTGCCTTAAGAGTTAACATATATAACGAGGAACTCCCTCGCCAGGCAGAAGGCCGCATGACCCAAAAGGCAAAAATACTCCTGCTGTCAGATTTTTCTACCTATTGGCAGACACCTCAACGGGTTATTCCTCGACGGAAGCTGTATAGACCGTAGCTGAAACGAAGAACAGGGTGATATTTCGTTCTTTCACTTTCTATTCGGAGCGAATTCTTGAGTCCGCCGTCGCTTTCTCCTAAGTGTTTAGGGGTGCCCTTTGGATTGGGTAGCCCCTACACACGTGACAGCTACGTCACGGGAACATCCTTTCAGCAAACAAATGTCTTGCGGAAGCGGTAATGTGACTTGAGCACTGCTGGGTATGTTGTGACAGCTCCGCTGGCTTTTTAACGGGATCTAGGATGGCTGAGGCTGTCAGGCTTCGAAAGCCGAAGCCTAAAGGTGGGAGCGCCAGCCGCGGGGCCAGAGACAAGGTGAGAAAACATTAGTCGCATGACAGCCACCCCATGACTGCCTCGAGCAGTCCCTGACTCCCTTCCAGCCCTGTGACAGCTATACGGGACGGGCGTCCCCGTTATATAACAAAATGTGCCAAGGATAGTATGCTTTGATATCTTTGTTAGGACCTGATTCCTAAACAGGACTTGTACATTTTTTGATCAACTTCACGAGCGCATATTCATCAGCCGGATTTTTGACAGCACTGTTAACCACCTCTATATGGCCTTTCATCTCATTGCAAAACGAGCACACATGACACTGGTTCGTTCATCCACTTGTATGTTTATTATGTAGGTGGCGAGCATATGGAGCACTCTTGGTTTTACTTATTGCATTACTCTTCTCCTGGTGTAGCTGGGAATAACAGTGTAGATTGATTGAAGTGATATAGCAATAATCGTAACCATTTACCCCTATTTTGTTTTTCTTCTTAATGAAAAGGTAGGGGATGGGGATTCATATAGCCTACGAAGCAGTTTAGGTGTTCTTTAATGCACCACCCCGGCTGCTTCGAGCATGCATCACTAGCACACTCCTAACTTGTTACTCAGAATTCTTCTCATTCTTGCAACTGGTGCCGAAAGGTGTTTACATTTAATCAGTCTGAAACAGCTGACAGAACATGTGCTATGTTTAGACTACCATCCATCTTGGCCTTCTTCCAAAAACTCAACACTGCGTAATGTAAACAAGCCATATTTAAGCCAGCCTTAAATTCCATACTTTGAAAGGACAACCAAAAAATACACAGGGAGGCTGGGAAAGGAAACGCTAATAAATGAAGTGGAAAATAGTTTTGTGTGATTTGAGATACTCCATGGATAATTATTGCAGCGCTGGGATGGATCTCTGACGCCTATGGTGACTAGCAGTATCAAAACAGTACGTTACCGCGTGTATCTCTGTAATGCAGCCTGTAGGAGTAAATATGATAGTGTGCAAATGCAATGGGAATCGTTTATGTATCGGCAGTTTGAGGCTAACATTAAGGAAGATATTGTTTGTGAGGCTGTATATTAATTACAACTAATAAGTAATTTGAAGGAATAATGAATGTCCATGCCTTCACTTCAATGAAAAGTGCCAATTCCGCAACCAAACCAATGAACAGGTTGTAGCAGTGCTGGAATTAGAAAGAATTTACTCAGGGAACTCATGACTTGGAGCTCAAAGTGTGGCAGAGGAAAGAGGGGAGCTTGAAAAGCAGAGTCTGACAGTCAGCGTATACATTTTTTTAAATTTGCTGCATAGAAATTGTCAAAAAGGACATGTGACAGTAACTCTGCTCTAGACTACTTAACTGGCCACAAAGAGGCTGCATTTGAAAATATCTTACAAGGTTAAGACAACTGCTGCAAAGATCATTCTGTGCCCCGCAATTTTGAAGGGATCATAATAGGGGAAAAGTAACTCTAGTGGTTAACAAGATTCTGGGAGAGTTCTGTGTTTTGTCCAGTCACAGTTTTGACTCATAAAGTCGAATTGTGGGTTAATGTGCTTGCTGTTAGATAGGTAAGTGGGCAAATGCTTTTGACACTATCATTTTTTTACTTCCACTTCAGAAGTTGCAAGCCTTTAATATAGCACAGTACTCTATCTACAGGCATCAAGGAAATGCATACAAACTGTAACTCATGGGTTTAAATCCTTATTAGTTTTTCTCAATCTGTTGTTAATCTGAGATTGCAAAGAAGGGTTCTTTTGTCAAGTGATAACGTCTTATTGCTACGAACAACCACAAGCATTGTGTTACAGTTTATATCATGACTGACTTTGTGTTTCTCCTGACCATTCTCTCTTAACATATGTCTACAAGCGCCGTTGATATACGATTTCTACACCTTATAACCTTCATTGTTTCATGTAATATTCCTTGTACATTGATTTATTGTGCCTCTAAGTGCGATGTAAAGAGCTCTGACACCCTACATTGGGATGAATAGCGCTATAAGAGAAATATTAAAAAAATAGTAGTTGTCATTTACATCATGTTAGAAATGGGATCTCTAGTTGGCAAGGGCTTGCACCTTTGTCCAAGTAGGGACCCTTCTTCCTAGTCAGGGTAAGGGTTGTTACACTCGTGAAGTAACCCCTGCTCACCCTCGTGGTAGCTTGGCACGAGCAGTCAGGCTTAATTCAGAGGCAGTGTGTAAAGCATTTGTACATAACCAACAGTAATACAGTGTAAGCACTACAAACGGACACCACACCAGTTTAGAAAAATAACCAATATTTTATATACTCAAGCCAAAACCAATTACGACAAAAATCCACCATACTATACTTTACGAATGAATACTTGATACGTTAACTTCTTCTTTGCAGGAATAGCACAAAAGCAAAGTTCAGTACGAGTCGGTAGCTCCGTCCGAGCCTACCGTGATGCTGAAAACCACAGAGTCTAACAGTTCCAGCCGACCGCGTCGATACGGGCCAGCAGAGTCGTGAACAGACTCGGTCACAGTACCTTTTCTCGTTGTGGCTGGTACGGAGTGTACGAGCCGGTCGGCGTTCAGTCGCTGGTTGCGGTGCAAGACGGAGCGATGCAAGGTGCGGTGTCCCTCGATGCGGTGCAGGCAGCGGCTCGATGAGCGTCGGGCAGACGGAGTCGGTGAGTCCAAGGCGTGCGATGCAGGGCGAGACGATGCTCGATGCGGTGCTGACAGGTTGCGATGCAGGCGACCTAGCCGGAGTGCGGGAGCTGGCGTCCGGACAGCGGTGCGAGTCGGAGCGGTGCGTCGCAGACGTGCGAGCGGTGCCCCAAATGCGGTGCGGTCTCGACTCTTGAGCCAGTTGCAGCGACCTCGTCGGTCGGGTCCGGTTGGTTCAGTGAAGCGATGCGATGCGAACTGCGGTGCCTACAGGTCACGGTGCAAGCAGCGGCTCGATGGCGGCGTCGGACGTCGCCCACGGTGAGACCAGGGTTGCGACGCGAAGCGGGGCGATGCGGTCTGCGGTGCAAACAGGTCACCGGCCAGGGATGGATTCGGTTGACGGAGTCGGTTGCAGTTCCCTTCCTCTGTGGCAACTGAAACAGCGTTCCAGAAGCGGTACCCAGAGGCTTGTGAAGTCTTTGTAGTCCCTGAGACTTCTTAACAGGAGGCCAGCTCGGTTCCTGGCCCTTGGAGATACTCAGCACAAGATTGTAGAAAGTTCAGTCCAGTCCTTTCACTGCCCAAGACAGAAGCAGCAACTGCAGGCCAACCCAACAAAGCAACAACACAGCAAAGGGGCAGTACTCCTCCTGGCAGCTCTTCCAGCTCTTCGTCTTGGCAGGTTCCTTGATTCCAGCGAGATCTAAATTCATGGGGTCAGGGCCCCAATATTTATATCCCAAATTCCTTTGTTCTCTGAAGGCAGAGAGGCCTTCGCCTAGTCCAAACCAGTTCTGGAGCACTTTGTTGACAAGTCTCCGTCCCTTCTTTCAGTGAGTAGGCCAGGGACATCAGACGCACCACAGGAGGTGGAGCCAGCATTGTGGAGGGAAGGCACTGTCCTATTCAGGGCCCAGGTGCGACCCCTCCCACCCATCTACAGGTCGATCTGGCTATTCAGCCCTGCGCTGACTCACCCTGTCTCCTGGCATCCCCCAGCCCCTGTCACTCACATTCCAGACAAGGAATACACAACCTCACAGAGGCAGGCTTGGATGGTTAGGCAAGAAAATACCCACTTTCTAAAAGTGGTATTTTCAAACGCAGAATGTTAAAACCAACTTCACTAAAAGATGCATTTTATCATTCTGAGTCCAGGCATACTAAACTCGAATTTCTACCATGTTCCCGGGGTCAGTTAGGATTATAAACTGTAATAATCAAAACTGCCCGTTCTGGCCTAGGGGGAACAGGTAGCCTTGCAATAGTGAAAAACGTACTAGGCTGTAATTCACTATCAGGACATGCCGCACACACCCGGGCATGTCCTACCTTTCGCATACACCGCACCCTGCCCACAGGGGTACCTTGGGCCTACCTTAGGGGTGACTAACATGTAGCAAAGGGAAGGTTTAGGGACTTGCAAGTGTGTGCACTTGCCAAGTCGACATGGCAGCCCCAGGCTGCGCACAGGCTCTGCGATGGCAGGCCCGAGTTACATTTTACGGGCTGTTTGCGTGGGTGGCACAATCCAGTGCTGCAGCCCACCAACAGCATTTGGTCTATAGGCCCTGGCACTCGCAGTGCACTTTACAAGGGACTGACAGATAAACCAAATAGGCCAATCATGGAAACACCAATCCATAACACATTTTATACAGGAGCACTTGCACTTTCCCACTGGACCGCAGTGAGGAAAGTGCGCAGAATCATCACACCAGCAAAAACAGAGTCAAAACCGGGAGGTCAGAAAGCAAAAAGTCAGGGGAAACACGCCAAAAGATGCCAAGTCTAACACATCAATAATTGTGTAATTACTCATACAGACCGATAAATCTTGCATTCTTACAGTGCAAGGACATCTCTTAATTAAGGAGTTAAACAAAGTTAAAAACCTGCCTCCAAATAATAGTTTCTCTTAAGTACATGTGAAGTGATAACATGCTGTGGCCTTTGTTTCCCTCCATTGCTTTAGCGTCTTTGTGTTAGGTGCCAGGTAGCTCCCATCTAGTATTATACTCAAACAGACAGAGGGCTAACGGCCACTTAAATCAGGCCTTTCTTTTGGGCCCAGCTGGAAGTGTAAATAAGAAAGCTCCCTGCATGTTGTTGCTCCGTACAGAATGAAGACAACATGCGGGCACTGCTGTAATGTGTCAGAAAATGAAACCAGGACTAATTCAGCATGTTGCCCAAGGTCTGCTGGATCCCAGATCTGGCCCAGATATACCTGTTGGAACCAGAATCCGACGCTATAACCTTACTTTCCAGCACTGGTCTGTTGAGAGTATTTCCGTCATGTGCAGTGTTCTGATTTAACTATTTAGTTGTGACCCGAAAGGAAACAATGCCTTATGGCGTTCAGTGGAGAGGAATATCATAGAATTTGCTGCTTAGCCTTTGCATTTTGCTGTCTCAATTGCACTGTCAGTCTAATAACTATGAGCCCAGGGTATGTGGCAATGTTGAACTGTTCACTAACCAACTAAACTTTACAGTGGTGCTGTGACACATGGAGCGCGTTTCGATGGTGGTGGCTTGGTTACTTGGATGTAGCACACATTGTTTTCTCAGCAGCATGTTTTTTCCAAGCAGTTTGTGCAGTTCACACAAGCTGACTCAGAGTCCTGATTCTAGAACTCTCACACACTACAACCTAGCCTAATCTACCCCACTCCAATCTACCCCATTCCACCCCACTCCAATTTACCCCTCTCTATCCCACTCTGTCCCACTCCCCTCAACCCCAATCTACCCCACCTCACTAAACAACACTCTCCCTCACTTGACTCTATCCCAATATACTCCACTCCACTCTACCCAACCCTACTCCACTCTACCCCACTCCACTACAATCTGCAATCTACAACACTACAATCTACTCCACTCCACTCTAACTCAATCTACCCCACTCCACTACAACACTATCTACGCTACTTAACTCTACCACAATCTACAACACAATCTACACCACTCTACCCCACTCCAAGCTACCCCATGCCAATTTTCCTCACTCCACTCCAAACTACCCCACTCGACTCCACTAAAATCTACCAAATATTACCCCACTCTACTTCACCATACCCCAGTCAACCACACTCTAACCCACTCCACTCTATCCCACTCCACTTACCCCAATCTACCCCACCCCATACTACCTCGATCTACTACACTCCACTCTACACCATTCCACTCTACCCCAATCTACCCCCAACCTATCACAATCTACCACACTCTACTACACTCTACTCCACTATACCCCAATCTACTACACTCCACTCCAATCTACCCAACTCCAATC